>JASDDO010000031.1:180476300-185276300 GCA_030015575.1 Agapanthus africanus
CTACCCTGCTCCCATAAGTATGATCGCCATCACAACGCAGGTAGTCAAGCAAGATCCTAGGGGCTTTATCAACATGTAACCGCAATATGTAATAACGAGTATGACATATGCCATGTCAAGATAAAGACAAACCACAATAGTATACTACCGTATCGAGTCTTTATCAATATGTGCAAACCAGATATAACAACAATACAAATAAATACACATATCTCGATAAAGACAAGTCAAATAATATACTATAAAACTGAAGAAGATTGTTCTGTACATACATATCCCTAGTATCCATATGTATACATATACAATACTGGACTCTAGGGCATATACATCCAACAAACTCCCACTTGCACTAAATGCCAGTGATTGGCGTACCGAATACCTAACGTCTGCTCTAAGGCCAGCTGCTGGCATACCGCATACCCAACATCCCAAAAAGTCGCTCGAACTGTACTTGAAGGAGGGCCTTTGTAAATGGATCCGCCGTGTTTTCTTTCGTATCCACTCTCCGGACCTCGATCTCCTGGCGATCTACGATCTCCCTGATCAGGTGATACCGCCTTAAGATGTGCCTGGATTTCTGATGGGACCGTGGTTCCTTCGCTAAAGATATAGCCCCATTGTTATCGTAATACAAAGGTATAGGGTCAAGAATGGACGGAACCACCTGAAGTTCAGCTATGAACTTATTCATCCAGACCGCCTCTTTTGCGTTATCGCTTGCAGCAATGTATTCAGCCTCCATCGTCGAGTCTGCGACGGTATCCTGTTTGGAACTCTTCCAACATACCGCCCCTCCGTTGAGGGTAAACACAAAACCTAAGACAGACTTGTTGTCATCCTTGTCACTCTGGAAGCTTGAGTTGGTAAAGGACTCGACCCTGAGGTCTCCATTATCGTAAACAAGGAACATCTCCTTAGTCCTTCTCAGATACTTGAGAATGTTCTTTACTTCTGTCCAGTGGTTCTCACCTGGGTCTGACTGATACCGGCTCACCACACTCAGCGCGTAAGCTACATCTGGTCTTGTACATAGCATCGCATACATTATAGATCCTACGGCCGAAGAGTAGGGTATATTGCGTATGCGAACCCTCTCCTCGTCAGTCGTGGGAGACATCTCCGTGGAGTGGGTGATTCCGTACAATGCGGGTATATTACAGCGCTTGGAATCTTCCATACTAAATCTCTTGAGTACGGTCTCTATGTACCTGGACTGCGAAAGCCCCAGTAATCTTTTGGATCTATCTCTGTAGATCTTGATCCCCAGAATGTACGAGGTATCACCTAGGTCTTTCATATAGAACCTTTGTGATAAGAATAGCTTGACTGACTGTAGCATAAAATGTCAATTCCTATCAAAAGAATGTCGTCCACGTACAAGACTAGGAACAAGACAGTTCGTCCTACAATCTTCTTATAAATTCAAGACACATCCTAGTTTTTGATGAAGTCAAAGTCCTTGACTATCTCATCAAAACAGATGTTCCAGCTCCGCGATGCTTGCTTTAATCCATAAATGCATTTAAGCTGCCTGCAAACCTTTCCGCTGCTCCCACTGTCTACAAAACCTTCCGGCTGATCCATATAAACGCACTCTTATAAACTTCCGTTTAGAAAAGCCATTTTCACGTCCATCTTCCAGAGCTCATAGTCATAGAAGGCAGCAATGGCAAGCAGGATCCTAATGGATTTGAGCATAGCTACTGGAGAAAAGGTTTCATCATAGTCCACTCCTGGTCTTTGATGAAAACCTTTTGCAATGTGTCTATCCTTATAGGTCTCCACCTGCCCATCTACACCAAGTTTCTTCTTGTAGTTCCTTTTGCATCCAACGGGTTTTACCCCAGGTGGAGCAACTTCCAGGGTCCACACTTTATTGGTGTACATGGACTCCATTTCAGATTGCATAGCATCTAGCCACTTATCAGAGTCCCTACAGATAATGGCTTGCCTGAAACTAGTAGGATCATCTTCTTCCAAGATGCAATCCTCTCGATCCCCATCTATGAGAAAACCGTAGTATCTCTCGGGCGGATGAGAAATCCTACCAGATCTACGGAGTGGCTGAGGTTCGTCGGGTATAACTGAATCTAGCGGTTCCACCAAATCTTCAGTTATAGTTTGTGTCTCTGGAATTTCGTCCAGTTCTACCGTGCTGCCACTAATATTTTTAACAAGAAATCGTTTTTCCCAAAATGTGGCTTTCCTTGAAACAATAATCTTCTGTTCCTCTGCATGGTAGAATAGATACCCATTAGAATCCTTTGGGTATCCCACAAACTTACACAGAACTGACCGTGCCTCAAGTTTGTCCGGGTTCTGCTTTTTGACATAAGCAGGGCAACCACAAATCTTAACACGTTTAAGATACAAACTCTTACCACTCCATATTTCGTACAGAATTTTCGGCACGGATTTGGATGGAACTTGATTCAAAAGATGTGCTGTTGTTTGAAGTGCATATCCCCAGAATGAAAGAGGCAACTCAGCACTACTCATCATGGAGCGAACCATATCTAATAGGGTACGATTCCTCCGCTCCAATACACCGTTGTTCTATGGTGTATAAGGAGGATTAAGTTGATAGAGAATTTCATTCTCTTTTAAGCAATCTAGGAATTCCGTGCTTAAGTACTCCCCTCCTCTATCAGATCGGAGGATCTTGATACTTTTGCCAGTCTGGTTCTCTACTTCGTATCTGAATTCTTTGATTTTCTCAAAAGTTTCAGATTTGTGTTTCAAAAGATACATATATCCGAACCTAGAGAGATCGTCAGTGAATGTGATGAAGTACGAGAACCCACCCCTTGCAAGTATAGACATTAGACCACATACATCACTGTGTATGAGCCCCAAGAACTCTGTTACTCTTTCTCCATGTCCGGTGAACGGAGATTTGGTCATCTTTCCTTTGTGACAACACTGACAAGTTTCATAAGATGAAAACTTGAACGTATCCAAAAATCGATCTTTATGCAACTTACTCAGTATTTTCTCTCCGATATGACCTAGTCTACAATGCCATAAGTAGGATTCGTTCATATCTGAACTTTTCCTCTTGCGTGTGTTTTGTATATTGAGAACTGTGTTTTGATTTAGAACATAGATACCATTACACAGTGTACCTTCTGCAACCAGTACCTTATCAACGTAATTGTTCATGATATTTCTATCAAGAACAAAGTTATATCCATCTTTATCAAGTAAAGAAACTGATATGATGTTGCAAAGCATGGAAGGTACATAGTAGCAATTATTCAAAATCATAGCATTGCCATGTGGTAACACTAGGTGATATTCACCGACGACTGCAGCATTAACTTGTGCTCCGTTCCTTAGTTTGAGGGACATATCACCAGGTCCAACTATCCTACTTTTTCTCAGCCCATGCTATAAATTACAGATATGAGATCCTGATCAGGTATCGAGTACCCAGAAGGTAGGACTGACCGGAAAACAATTATCAATAACAAGAACGCCTGAAGAAGATGCAACAGTATGTTTCTTCTTCGATGGGGTTATTAAGGAATTCAAACTTTTCTCTTTCCCATGCTCATAGTCATGACCATTGTCATAAGTTAGAGCCGAACCGACGTTCCCCAGCCCCGAATAAGAATTCGGATCGGTCAAGCAATACATTTTATTATCTTGATTAGGGCATGAAATGGTTGCAACCTGGAGAGAGAGAGAGAGGGAAAACACTCAGCATGTGCTCTTGCAAGATTAGATTGGTTATTAATTTATCTAACCAGGATGGCTCACACTGTTTCCTCAAATTCTTCTTCAAACCCTAAAAGAAGAACTAGTCAGGATTAATCACACGTCGCAATACTTGCTTAACCTTTCAGCCAGGATGGTGTCGGTATTTCGAAGGAGGTTTTCCAACGCTTTCGCGAAGTTCCTTAATTACATAACCATTTTTCCTAGGAGGCGTAGCCCCGTTGACACCGTTCTAGACACCTACTTGGTTTATAGCATTGATTGTTAAGTGTGATAATCTCCTAAGAGTAATCCTACTCATCAGTGGGATTGGGACCCAACTATAATTGTGTGATGCACTATATGGAATCCACTCTAGTCACCACACTCCAGAAGGTATGCTAAAATCTGCAAGTTTCCTGTATGTTTGAAACTCCCGATGTGGTTTTTGCCCTTAAGACCCAAGGGACCTTGACTCAGTCAACAAATCAAAGAGTCCTAGTCAAGTTCAACCCGTCATTTTCTTGATTGCATTAAACCCACCCGCATAACCCTTGACACAGTCAACAAGGTTACACGACTATCTTAACCAATCGCATTGTATGCCACAAATAAGCAATACTCAGCTACCGTTCACTGCGCCTTGACACAGTCAACAAACGCAGCACGAATACTAAGTATAACTTATAAGAAATGACGGAGGGCTACGGCTGGGTTTTTGGCAAAAAACCCGTTAACGTAATGAACTTGATATCGTTGAAGGAACCTGGGTGGTTTTATAAATATATAGTGGCGAAAAACCTTTGCTAAAGAGGTTACTCTCTATGAAGGGATCTCGGCTATTTTCTCGTCGAATGAGGTGCAGGATATTCCAGACTGAATACCACGATGCAAAGCAAAAAATAGTCGACAATATTTAATTTTATTACCCTGACGGAAACTTTTACTCAAGGGGTCACTCCCGGTGAAGGGATCTCGGCCCTTGCCTCGTCGAATGAGGTGCTGGATATTCTAAACTGAATACCACTGTGCAAAGCAAAAGAGAACGTCTGTAATGTCAGTTTTTAAAATCTGGTTCCAACAAAATCTTTTAGGTTAATTATCTTGCATTAATCAAAATCAATGCGGTCCCATCAATTTGTAAACTATCACACCAGAAAAGAACGAAAATAAAATGTACGTATATGTCATCCGCATTCGCCACGGGGCCCCGTCATCACCCGTTAGGTTACTTAACTAACGAGAGAGCGGGGGATGGACTAGCGTGGGTGCAAAACATATACAACATCGACTAGTATAAATATATGTATATATAACATTCATCCCAGGTATGATAATAAACAACATCACAGATAACAATACAGAATGGTGGATAATCTTGGGGCCCCGGGTTTCATTTGAGCCGCAAATAAAACCCGACATTCCCAGTCGTGTGGATAGCCTATGCAATGAAAACCTGTACCCCCTACGAGTGCGGTGAATAGCCTGCCAATTTTAGAATGAAGCCCCCTCCGTCTCAACGCCATGAGAAAGAAGCCCTCTCCGGCTCTACGCCAAGAGATGCGGGCTCGTTGCCTTCTAGAATCCGGCTATTCGTGCACTCCTCCGCGGGGTAATCCTAATATAGAAATAATAAAATAATATGTACAAAAGGTGACATCGACCTCATCCCGGTCGTGCCCCAAATAATATACAACCTGGCAAAGACGGCAGTCCACAAATCGGACGCTCGCCCCGCAATAACAAATATACAAATGAAATTATAAACTGTATTTCTAACATTGCACTACATGCTATCCACCACGACAATCCAACCACAATCACAGCATAAGCAAACAACATCAACGTGAATGTCACGTACGCAAAACCAATCTAATGGGACATATAGCAATCAGACGAGTTTTACCGATCGAGTGACATTCCCGGTCGCAGATAAAAGTGAATGTACTGAAAATAAAATACGTATTTTAAAATTACGATCGACTAAACTTTCCAAGTGGGCCCCAAGTATTAAACCAACACCGTAACTAAACTGGGCCCGGAAAATAATTATCCCAGAAACCGCAATTCCAAAAATAAGAGGCCCAGATGAAATTTTGTTCACATGGGCCCCAAAACGGCCGCGGAACCGCCGCCAATAGGGTTTTCTCGGCGGTTCCGCGGCGGTTTGGAGGGATCATGTGAACAAATTTCTTCAGGGGTCTTAAAAAAGCCTGCATGATTTTCTGAGACCATAAAATTGATTTTTCGAGCACGTTTAAAAATCGACAGAAACTACATGAAATGAAATGCGGTTTTTGGAATTTTCAGTCGATCATTTTTTTAAACACGTTTCGACTGGCTAGTATAGGTTTTATCGGTGGATCTGATACCATGAAGGGTTACCCTAGCGCCCCGGCCATCTTCCGTGGCCAAATGCGGAACAAAAATTTCAAAACGAACAAAAACATGGCGCTAGATTAAACCCTAAAACTGGATCTTTCCATAAAACCTACTTAGCAAAAGAAGAAGTGCTATCTACTATGATAGAAACCTCCCCAAACGAACCATGTCTTCGGTCTTCTTTCTTCATCCTTAGCTCCTAGCAAATGCCTTGAACATGGTTGAACTCCATATCCGGCTCCATCGTTCCATCGGGATCTAGCTTGTTCTCCGGCCTCCTTTTGTCGTAGAAGATACACCCGGGGAGAATGATCCATAGCTCTAGCTCTTTGCAATATGTCAAAAGAGAAACTAAAGGACTTGGGATGCTAGTCCAAGTAGTCTAGGATGTAGTTTGGAGTTCTAAGTGTGAAGCTATCTATTTCTTGTCTCTTCACTTGATTCTCAACACATGAGAAGGTAGTGAAGAGGAAGAAGATGAAGGTGAAGGAAGCTAGTGAGGAAGGAGAGGAATGAGAGCTCAAGAGAAAAATGAATGAAGTATGAAAGAGAAAATCACACACCTTGGTTTTGTGTATGAATTCTTTCAATAAACAAATAGCAACCGTGGTTGAATAGTAACCACAAAAGAGTTGAAAATTCATTTGTTTATTATTAAAGCATGGTCATGCCTATTCCTCCCATTCCTTACACTTTACACCTCATTTCCATTTATTAGATAAATGGAAAATGCAAAATGAGGTGGCCACCTTCTAGAAGGAAATCTATAATAAATACGGATTTCAGTCTGCTGTATATACATACCCCCATTCGGAAAAAAATCCGAATGCCCAAAGAGATAGAATAACACAAAGAATGTAATACTAGAATATATATATCAAAATAAATATATGTAAATTATTAAATCAATACCTGATTCAATAATCCGGCTCAAACCCAAATCGGCTAGTATTACCAACTTTCCAATCGAAAGTCCGAGTACAATGTACATCAAACGATCGAACCCTGCACGTGTCCAATACGGCTACTACAGCATTTCGCCTGGATCAGGGAAACCCAATGTGTGGGACTCTAAAGACTCGACAGTACTCTGGTAATGGGTTTAACCACAAGCACGTCAGTGGCACTAGCTGTACGTAACGGCTACCCAGGTACCTATCGAAAAGGAAGGCCGACGAGCAAGCTCGTCCGAACTCCTACTGAGCCTATCCGTAACAATATCCGTATAGTCCGGTCTCTTCGTCAAAGAGTATCGCATACCGGGTCTGGGGGATGGTAAACGTCAGACCCTAATAACCTGATAAGTCGTGCCGATGTGGCTCAGGACCAATCCGGGAAACTACTGATCAACCTATCAGTAAATACCAAGTGCCTTGGCCAAGGTCTTATGCACCTGACCAATCGAATCACAGTGCGATATCGACTCCCTATACCGGGAGAGACGAATGCCCGATAATCGCTCACTGCCTCCATGTGGCTCGGGACTGAACCTAACCAAAACCTGATTGCACGACTCAGTAGAGCCGTGGTAGGGTAGTGATCAAAGTTCAGTGGGAACTCAAACGAGACAAATGCCGATCTCGGGTCCAAAGACTAACCTGTACACATGTCACCAGAAAACTTCCATCTGACGATAGGTATAGTACTACATGGAAGTTCCCGGTGAGTCCGTCCAGTGTATTCACACCCAGTGAGCACCTGTATACGATCTTAGGTGCATCAGACCAATGGCTGCGGTACAAACCATCCCCCGACGGGGCTAGAAACGTACACACCAGTCTACTCTGGAGTATCAGTGCCATGTCTTGATACTCACGCTACTAGGGACCATTTAAGGATGTGCTTATGGACTACCCTGCTCCCACAGGTATGATCGCCATCACAACGCAAGTAGTCAAGCAAGATCCTAGGGGCTTTATCAACATATAACTGCAATATATAATAACGAGTATGACATATGCCATGTCTAGATAAAGACAAACCACAATAGTATACTACCGCATCGAGTCTTTATCAATATATGCAAACCAGATATAACAACAATACAAATAAATACACATATCCCAATAAAGAAAAGTCAAATAATAAACTATAAAACTGAGCAAGATTGTTCTGTACATACATATCCCTAGTATCCATATGTATACATATACAATACTGTCTTCTAGGGCATATACATCCAACAATCTCCCTCTTGCACTAAAGTCCAGTGATTGGCGTACCGAATACCCAACGTCTGCTCTAAGTCCAGCTGCTGGCATACCGCATACCCAACATCCCAAAAAGTCGCTCGAACTGTGCTTGAGGGAGGGTCTTTGTAAATGGATCCGTCGTGTTGTCTTTCGTATCCACTCTCCGGACCTCGATCTCCTGGCGATCTACGATCTCCCTGATCAGGTGATACCGCCTTAAAATGTTCCTGGATTTCTGATGGGACCGTGGTTCCTTCGCTAAGGCTATAGCGCCATTGTTATCGGAAAACAAAGGTATTGGGTCAATAATGGACGGAACTACCTGAAGTTCAGCTATGAACTTCTTCATCCAGACCGCCTCTTTTGCGGAATCACTTGCAGCAATGTATTCAACCTCCATCGTCGAGTCTGCGACGGTATCCTGTTTGGAACTCTTCCAATATACCGCCCATCCATTGAGGGTAAACAAAAAACCCGAGACAGACTTGCTGTCATCCTTGTTACTCTGGAAGCTTGAGTTGGTAAAGGACTCGACCCTGAGGTCTCCATTACCGTAAACCAGGAACATCTCCTTTGTCCTTCTCAGGTACTTGAGAATTTTCAGAGTGTTTCTACGGAAGATAACACTGCTGATCCACATACAAAGGCCTTACCCCAGACTCAGTTCGAGCGGCTGATCGAGATGATAGGTCTTCGATACGCCAGTACATGGCCTTAGTGCAAGTAGGAGATTGTTAGTGTATATGCCCTAGAGGCCATTACTGTATCATACTAGTTTGTATATTACTTAATGGAAGCTTGGGATATTCACCTTGTATAGACAATCTTGCTCAATATAGTAGTATGCTACTTGGTTTGTTTCTACTTTAATGTGTACATGTGTTTATTTTAGTATATCACCTATACACATTAGTGGAGCCCTTAGGATCTTTGCTTGATTACCAGCGTTGTGATGGCAGTCACACTAGTGGGGGCTGGTGTAACACCTTAGGATTTGTTTAGCGACTAAATATATTCAAATAATGGGTTTTAATAAAAAAGTTTACCAAATTGTGTTTTAAATATTTTTCCTAATTTAATAAATATTTTTCCAAAATTTTCCTAGGCTTGCACACACATGTGCATGTAAACTAGGGTTTTTAAATTAAGTTAATACCATAATTATTAACAATGGTGGGTTAATCTTGTGGGTTAAAGTCTTTTGGGTTATAAGTGGGTTTAATTAGTTAGTTAAAGCAACTTTAATTTGAATTAGTTTTTGAGTGTTGACTTGTGAGAGAGAGGGAGTGGGCATCATGGCTTAGCCCATGCTTGCCATTAATGAAGAGAGAGAGAGTGAGGGGTTGACATTTGGAGTGATGATTTTTCCCTCTCATTCTTTGTTTCTTTCTCTCAACCTCACACACCCACACACTCACACTTACCTCAGCAGAACCCCTCAACTCCAGAACAAGCAGCAGCAGCAAGCTTTCAGCAGTAGCAGCAGGAGCTAGAAGCAACAGCAGCACCAAGCTTGCAGCAGCAGCAGCAAACACAACAGCAACTTCAGCCTCTTCCCTTCTCAACTTCTTTTTCCTGCAGCTCCCTAGGGTTAAGTATGAGGTATATTCCTAAACTTATTCCCTAGTTAGCTTAGTTAGTGTAGTTTTGCATCGGTTAATGGATTTTAGTGCGTTTTCGTGCGATATGGGGTGTTTAGAGGGAACTTTGTGCTAATGAGGTGAGAATTGGTTTCAGTAGGTCATTAGTGAGTTGTTGAGGCCATAGTAACCTAGTTCAACCCCAATTACACTAAAATACCATCAGTTTCACTATTCGATACAAAATGTCGTATTTGTGCAAATTTGAGCTTTTCTGGATCTGCTTTTGACCCGATGAGATCTGAATGATATTGAGAAGACCGTAGTATAGTGGTGATGTGCTGATACCCCAGGTGAAACCCGACCCCCTATCTGCTACAGTGGGCCGCCGATTTCTTCATTCTGGCCGCAATTTGCGGCCAGATGGGTGGGGTTTTGGGTATTGTTGGGTCCTGTAGGTGTCTGCTAGTGTGTGGGGTTCTATAGTATATATATTTTTGTAAGTTTAGTTCTGTAGAAAAATCTGGGACCAAATACCTATTTTGCCGTTTTTCTAAACCTTCGCGACACGCGTGATACGTGAGTAGGTTTGGGTTTCTGCGTATCGCGGCGCGTCGGGTTGTTTCAGACGCGTGATCACACGTTTTAGCGTATCGCGCACACGCACGATTGGTTTGCGACACGAGTGTCTAGTTGGACCGTAATGTCGCGTTTTTGTGAATTGAGCTTATGTGTGATATATGTTATGTGATTCTAGGTTCGCAGGCCAGTAAGACGGACGCTGCGAAGAAGGGCAAGCAAGTGGTTGGATACACTTAGCACGAGACACTGTGAGTAGATTTCACATCTACGGGGATATCGCCCGCATGGCGTTATGCGTCAGGGCTGATAGGATCTTATTACTATATGTTGCACTTACCTCATGTACTGTCATTGCATATTGCATTCCCTGCTGTATGTATGCTTAGAATTGATAGAACACCGCACCCTTATTGACAGTTCACGTTGCACAAGCACTATCTTGACATGACATTCATACTTGATGCACATATCACATCACATTTACATGCATATGGGATGGGATTACATGTGATTTCTGTATTTGGGAACCGTGGCTCTTTTCAAATATGTAATCATTTAAAAACCCGGTTCCCTTGATATGATATTTTGGGGCGTCACCCCGTGTTTTCTCGGTGCTAGAGGCATGTATTGATAGAGGGCTGACCCGGATTGACGGATGCCCGGTGTGTTGATAGAGGGAAAACCCGGACTGACGGATGCCCGATGTATTGATAGAGGGCTGACCCGGACTGACGGATGCCCGGTGTGTTGATAGAGGGCTGACCCGGACTGACGGATGCCCGATGTATTGATAGAGGGCTGACCCGGACTGACGGATGCCCGGTGTGTTGATAGAGGGCTGACCCGGACTGACGGACGCCCGATATATAGAGAGAGGGATGACCCGGACTGACAGATTCCCGATATATACTTTGAGAGAGGGCTGACCCGGATTGACGGATGCCCGATACAGGTTGTTTTGCATGTCGATGTTAGACACGGGTATTTATGATATTTGGGTGCCGATGTTGGGCACTCGGGATTCTTTGGGATATACAGGATATGAGGGCCGATGGAGTACCGGCGTCTGGGATGTTGGGATTTGCGGTGCATACATACGTATGTAGTCCACCTCGACACTTCATGTAGATACTATATTCCCATGCTCAGCATTCATTATCGCATCTCATCCTGTAGCTATATCACCTGATAGAGGACTTGCATGATTATTATGCATAGTGCTTACCTCGCATTGATATCATCTGCTGGCATTTGTTAGAGTAGCGCTGTACGTGCATGCTCGCGATTACCTTTATATGTTATCTCTATTCACGAGTTGGCAACTCACCCCCGTTGTGCCACAGTATTTGCAGGTTGCCCTTGGGAGTAGTCGCGGCTGGCTGCTTACCGCATCTTTTGGCACAGATACCCTTTTTGAGGCGAGTTAGCCTTGTTGCTGTTAGGTGGGTTTTGTACGGTATCTGTTATCTTTCAGTTGTATATTGATGTATCTAGTATTCTCCATCTACCTTTCTGTATTGACTTAGAGACAGTTGTGAGGACGATATGTATGATTCTATTTTCTGGTGTTGAGCTCGCACGTGAGCCGACTTTATTTGATGCAGTCCTACCTTTGGTGATTATGTCCTTGCTTTACTGTGTATTCTTCGCTACGGCGTCGTATATCATATTGTGACGCTTCATTCATTTTAGTTGTCATTTCTGCTACACCTTGCTTTTACCCGACTTGCGGGGCAAATATTAAAAAGGAAATGTTATCAAAATTATAAAAGTTTTAACTCTTGAACTTAAATGGGTTTTCTACTAAATTAATAAGATGTTTTTCGGACACGCATGACTGTTTTTACAAAATGTTTTAAGTCACTCTATGCTTTTTTTTGGGTTTGATTTCTGGGTTCGGCTTACTTGGCCGCGTTACGCCTGTAGACGTTGCGGGGTTAAGTGTCGGTCACGAGTCGAAACTCTCGGGTCGTGACAGCTGGGTAATCCACAAGCACATCCTTATGTAGGTCCCTAGTCGTAGGACTATCGAGACAGGGCATCGATACTCCGGAGTAGACTAGCGTATGCGCTTCTCATCCCAGTGTGGGAGACGATCTGCCCACAGCCGTCAGTACGTCGTATGCGGGTGCTCGTTAGGTTACGAGTACACTGGACTGGACTCGTCGGGAACTGTTGGTTGGTACTATACGTATCTTCAGTTATCAGTTCCCAGGTGACATGAGTACAGCTTAGTCCGCTGACTTGACACTGTCACTTTGCCTTGAGTGTGTTCCCAGTGTACTTAGATTACTACCCTACCACGGCTCAAAGGAGTCGTGCAAACAGGTAGTAGTTAGGTGCAGTCCCGAAGCACTTAGAGGCAGTGACGGTTAGACAAGATTTGTCTCTCCCGGTACTGGGGGTTGACATCGCGCTGTGTCTAGGAGAGGCATTACACAAGTAGTCCTTGGCCAGGGCAAGCGAGATATACTGGTAGGTTTCCAGTGTTATCTCAGGGTGTTCTGGGCTACACTCTGACACGACTTGTACCTCTATTAGGGGACTGACGTTTACCGCCCCCTAGGCCCGCCATGCGATGTTATCAGACGAATAGACCGGACTGTACGGAGATTGTCACATTCAGGCTCAGTAGTAGTTCAGATAGGTTTAACCTCGTTAGTCTTCTTGTCGGCATCTACCTGGGGACCGTTATGCACAGCTAGTGCCACTTGCGGTCTGTGGTTAAACCCACTGCCAGCGTAGTGTCGAGTCTTTAGAGTCCTACACAGAAAGCTATTCGCCTTTAGGCAAAAGAGTAGAGGTCGCATGGTTTTGAGACAGGTCGCATGGTTTTGCGACGGGGTTCGGTCACATCTGTGCACTTGTGCACGTTTGTTGTCCGGACAGTTAACACTAGCGGGCATTGGTTTAAGCCAGATCCTACTGTACATTTTGGGATTGGTTTTATCTCGTTTGTATTCGTGTTCCTCGGAACGCGAATGCGGGTGTGTATGCATAGTTGACAGAGTGACAGAGGCAGAGGATTTTCATTGGGGTTATTGACTGTTCACTGTTGACCATTGACTTTTGCTAGAAAAAGAAATATGATTAATGATAATATTAATTAAGTATTATTGTGTCATGGTTGAGATGAAGGGTTGACTTTGTTGACTTGTTGACTTTGTTGACCGGTTGACTAGGTTGGACTAGTTGACCATCATCATTGCAATGGCTATCATTTCATGGCAAAGACTTTTGCTTGCTTGTTTGTTTTTGCAAAATGAGTGCATCAAATGCTATGGCCATTTTGACTTGAACCAACACATAATACTCAATTACTATTATGAGTAATCATGGTTTTGGATTATGAGAGCTTGGATGGCAAAAAACTTTCTCATTCTCTCATTTCATTTCTCTCTCGTGCTTGAGCTCTCCCTCTTGCTCTTCCTCTTGCTCTCTCTATACCACAAGGCAACACCCTCTCATGAGTTGAGAAACATTGCCTTAGAGATAAAAGAAAACCCATATCACTTCTCTACTCATTCTAGTTCACAAGGTTTAGCAAACCAAGTGTTCTAGTTTCTTCAAGTTCGAAGAAGAAGCCAAAGGTAGAAGCTTTCAGGTGGATCCATCTTCGGCGCAAGGAGACGACGTGGTGAGGCCAATCCGTACACCGGAAAGAGTTGAAGACGAAAGAGTTCAAGAAAGGTATAGCCCCCCTAACCGAGTAGGTAAAACTCTAGTTAGGTTGTTAGGTAGTTGTTTAACAAATATCCGTATTTCGAGTCCATGTTACCACCTCTTTAAAAATCGTTTTTCATCATTTCCGCAAGGCCGTAAGTACCGGGTGAGGTAACGTGGACTTACAGTTCATAGTGAACCTTTGTGATAATAATAGCTTGACCGACTGTAGCATAAAATGTCAATTCCTATCAAAAGAATGTCGTCCACGTACAAGACTAGGAACACGACAGTTCGTCATACAATCTTCATATAAATACAACACTTATCCTCATTTTTGATGAAGTCAAAGTCCTTGACCGTCTCATCAAAACAGATGTTCCAGCTCCGCGATGATTGCTTTAATCCATAAATGGATTTAAGCAGCTTGCACACCTTTCCGCTGCTCCCACTGTCTACAAAACCTTCCGGCTGATCCATATAAACGCACTCTTCTAAACTTCCGTTTAGAAAAGCCATTTTCACGTCTATCTGCCAGATCTCATAGTCATGGAAGGCAGCAATGGCAAGCAGGATCCTAATGGATTTGAGCATAGCCACTGGAGAAAAGGTTTCATCATAGTCTACTCCTGGTCTTTTGACGAAAACCTTTTGCAACGAGTCTAGCCTTATAGGTTTCCACCTGCCCATCTACACCAAGTTTCTTCTTGTAGATCCATTTGCATCCAACGGGTTTTACCCCAGGTGGAGCAACTTCCAGGGTCCACACTTTATTGGTGTACATGGACTCCATTTCAGATTGCATAGTATCCAGCCACTTATCAGAGTCCCTACTGATAATGGCCTGCCTGAAACAAGTAGGATCATCTTCTTCCAAGTTGCAATCCTCTCGATCCCCATCTATGAGAAAATCGTAGTATCTTTTGGGCGGATGAGAAATCCTACCAGATCTGCGGAGTGGCTGAGGTTCGTCGGGTATAACTGAATCTAGCGGTTCCACCAAATCTTCAGTTATAGTTTGTGTCTCTGGAATTTCGTCCAGTTCTACCGTGCTGCCTCTAATATTTTTAACAAGCAATTCTTTTTCCAAAAATGTGGCATTCCAGGAAACAATAATCTTCTGTTACTCTGCACGGTAGAATGGATACCCATTAGAATCCTTTGGGTATCCCACAAACTTACACTGAACTGACCGTGCCTCAAGTTTATCCGGGTTCTGCTTTTTGACATAAGCAGGGCAACCAAAATCATAACACATTTAATATACAAACTCTTATCACTCCATATTTCGTACGGAGTTTTCGGCACGGATTTGGATGGAACTTGATTCAAAAGATGTGTTGCTGTTTGAAGTGCATATCCCCAGAATGAAAGAGGCAACTCAGCACTACACATCATGCAGCGAACCACATCCAATAGGGTATGATTCCTCCGCTCCGATACACCGTTGTTCTGTGGTGTATAAGGAGGATTAAGTTGAGAGAGAATTCCATTCTCTTTTAAGTAATCTAGGAATTCCGTGCTTAAGTACTCCCCTCCTCTATCAGATCGGAGGATCTTGATACTTTTGCCAGTATGGTTCTCTACTTCGTATATGAATTCTTTGAATTTCTCAAAAGTTTCAGATTTGTGTTTCAAAAGATACATATATCCGAACCTAGAGAGATCGTCAGTCAGTGTGATGAAATACGAGAACCCACCCTTGCATGTATCGAAATTGGACCACATACATCACTGTGTATGAGCCCCAAGAGCTCGGTTGCTCTTTCTCCATGTCCGGTGAACGGAGATTTCGTCATCTTTCCTTTGAGACAAGATTGACAAGTTTCATAAGATGAAAACTCGAACGTACCCAAAAAACCATTTTTATGCAACTTATTCAATCTTTTCTCTCCGATATGACCAAGTCTATAATGCCACAAGTAGGATTTGTTCATTTCTGAACTTTTCCTCTTGTGCGTGTTTTGTATATTGAGAACTGTGTTTTGATTAAGAACATAGATACCATTATACAGTGTACCTTCTGCAACTAGTACCTTATCAACGTAAATGTTCATGATATTTTTATCAAGAACAAAGTTATATCCATTTTTATCAAGTAAAGAAACTGATTTGATGTTGCAAAGCATGGAAGATACATAGTAGCAATTGTTCAAAATCATAGCATTGCCACGTGGCAACACTAGGTGATATTCACCGACGGCTGCAGCATTAACTTGTGCTCCGTTCCCTACTCTGAGGGATATATCACCAGGTCCAACTATCCAACTTTTTCTCAGTCCCTGCAATAAATTACAGATATGAGATCCTGATCCGGTATCGAGTACCCAGGAGGTAGGACTGACCGAAAAACAATTCTCAATAATAAGAACGCCTAAAGAAGATGCAACAGTATGTTTCTTCTTCGATGGGGTTATTAAGGAATTCAAACTTTCCTCTTTCCCTTGCTCATACTCATGACCATTGTCATAAGTTAGAGCCGAACCGACGTTCCCCAGCCCGAATAAGAATTCGGATCGGTCAAGCAATACATTTTATTATCTTGATTTGGGCATGAAATGGTTGCTACCTGGAGAGAGAGAGGGAAATCACTCAGCGTGCGCTCTTGCAAGATTAGATTGATTATTAATTTATCTAACCCGGATGGCTCCCACTGTTTCCTCAAATTCTTCTTCAAACCTTAAAAGAAGAACTAGTAAGGATTAATCGCACGACACAATACTTGCTTAACCTTTCAGCAAGGATAGTGTCAATATTTCGACGGAGGTTTTCCAACGCTTACGCGAAGTTCCTTAATTACATAACCACTTTTCCCTGGAGGCGTAGCCCCGCTGGCACCGTTCTAGACACCTACTTGGTTTATAGCATTGATTGTTAAGTGTGATAATCTCCCGAGAGTAATCCTACTCATCAGTGGGATCGGGACCCAACTATCATTGTGTGATGCCCTAGATGGAATCCACACTAGTCACCACACTCCAGAAGGTATGCTAAAATTTGCAAGTTTCCTGTATGTTTGAAACTCCCGATGTGGTTTTTGCCCCTAAGACCCAAGTGACCTTGACACGGTCAACAAATCAAAGAGTCCTAGTCAAGTCCAACCTGTCATTATCTTGATTGCATTAAACCCACCCGCATAACCCTTGACACAGTCAACAAGGTTACACGACTGTCTTAACCAATCACATTGTATGCCACAAATAAGCAATACTCAGATACCGTTCACTGTGCCTTGACACAGTCAACAAACGTAGCACGAATACTAAGTATAACTTATAAGAAATTACGGAGGGCTACGGCTGGGTTTTTGGCGAAAATCGCGTTAACGTAATGCACTTGATATCGTTGAAGGAACCTGAGTGGTTTTATAAATATATAGTGGCGAAAAACCTTTGCTAAAGAGGTCACTCCCTGTGAAGGGATCTTGGCTCTTTCCTCGTCGAATGAGGTGCAGGATATTCCAAACTGAATACCATGATTCAAAGCAAAAAATAGTCGGCTATATTTAAAGTTATTACCATGACGGAAACTTTTACTCAAGGGGTCACTCCCGGTGAAAGGATCCCGACCCTTGCCTCGTCGAATGAGGTGCTGGATATTCTAAACTGAATACCACTGTGCAAAGCAAAAGAGAACGTCTGTAATGTCAGTTTTTAAAATCCGGTTCCAACAACATCTTTTAGGTTTATTATTTTGCATTAATCAAAATTAATGCGGTCCCATCAATTTGTAACCAATCACACCAGAAAAGAACGAAAATAAAATGGATGTATATGCCATCCGCATTCGCCACGGTGCCCCGTCATCACCCGTTAGGTGACTTAACTAACGACAGAGCGGGGGATGGACTAGCGCGGGTGCAAAACATATACAACATCTACTAGTATAAATATATGTATATATAACATTCGTCCCAGGCATGATAATAAACAACATCACAGATAACTATACAGAATGGTGGATAATCTTGGAGCCCCGGGTTTCATTTAATCCGCAAATAAAACCCGACGTTCCCGGTCGTGTGGATAGCCTGGGCAATGAAAACCTGTACCCCCTACGAGTGCGGCGAATACGCCGCCAATTTTAGAATGAATCCCCCTCCGTCTCAACGCCATGAGAAAGAATCCTCCTCCGTCTCTATGCCATGAGAAAGAAGCCCCCTCCGTGTCTACGCTTGTTCATATCAGATTTTTGCATTTTCATACCGCCCAATTTTTGTCACATTGCATATCGGTAGATACTCTTGAGCCGTGTTTGCTAGTCAATTGCAGGATACAGGTTCTCGGTTCTAAAACGGTGAAATTCATGGAAAACACGACAAAATCCGGGTTCCTGCCAACCACAGATAAAACACGGTCTCCGCTCTTCATCCGTATGTTGCCAGATACCAGTTTAGGAAGACAAAATGTCAAATCAATGTCGTTTTCAGGCACAAGGCTCAATGGTAGCACAAAATCCAAGAAATCTACGCGGAGCTCGAGGCAATCATGACAAAATCTTGACAAAAAGTCCACCTTTCCCTCAACAGAAATTCTGGAAAAATCGTGGAGCCAAATTGAGAAAATACATATGCCAGAATAATGTACACATCAAACCAGGGAAGCCCAAGAAAGATGAAAGCCCAATTCAACCATAAGGCCGCGGATCCGCGGCAAAAGGTGGGTCCAGGCCGCGGATCCGCGGCCGTTTAGGCGCCAAGCCTGCAGATTTTTGGGGAGTGTTTTGGTCTTTTTGTTTAGGTTCTGGTGGTTGCCCTATGGTTTCATTTTCTGGCCTATAAATAGCCCAGAACTTTGTGAAGGAAAGGGTCCATTCTTGTATTTTCATTTTGCCTAGTTTTTGTGTGTTTCTTCTTCCTCTTCTCACCTCTTCTCCATTAAACTTGTAGTGAGCATTTGAGTGAAGAGTGATGAATAAAGAAGAACCATTTATTATCATGCTTGTCTCTTTACTTTGTTAATTGTTGTAATTTTAATTCGTTAAGTAGTTGTTGTTATTTCCTTGTTGTTTATTTCTTCTCTCTTTTTCTTTATCATTCATACGACAATGATACTTACGCTCGATCCTCGCCAAGGTGAGGTCGCAAATAGTTAGTCGTATTCTCCTAATCTCCTTCTTTCTATCTTCCTCTTTTGTGTAGTTTTATTTTTCCGTATTATGAAGTGTGAGTAGTTCATTCTTGTTAGGGTAGGATAAGGGAAGTTTGAGAGAAGGAAATCTCTCTCACTCTTTCCTTTCCCAACAGCTTAAATCAACTCCCGTTAATTGAACCACAATCCGCTCCTTACGGCACCCTATCCTACATGATAGCGGTGATTCCGTAGTGAGACCGGTTGTGGTTGAATTAACCGGAGGTTATGGCTAAGAGCCAAGAACGGACGGACAAGCACCAAAGGGAAGGACTTATGCGTTGGAAAGCCTAGCTTATACTCGCAAGTTCCTTCCTAGTCGTGCTAATCCCCGTTGTTGCCGATTACCGTAACACCGATATTAAGAGGGGCAACGAAAGATGTGGAGAACTCCTAACTCAAACTAACCTAATCCTAACCCTAACAAGCGCTTTTTAAATATCAACTTAACACTTAGATAACCACAACAAAATCTGAAAAACCGGACTTAACTCGTTAAAACACATTGAAAAAGACTCCCATCTCCCTGCGGACGACCCGTACTCAACCGGCTAGCTACAAGCGAAACCGTCTTGATTGCGGTATTTAAACTAGAACTTGAACACCCACATATGCTAACAATCAAATGGCGCCGTTGCCGGGGAGACGGTAGTTTATTTCCTTGTGTAATTTCGGGTTAATTTGTAAGTATAAAAAAAAAAGAAAAAAAAAATTCTTTGTAAAAGGAACCATCTTGTTATTTTTGATTAGTTTTTGTGCAAGTGTGCAGGAAAATACGAAGTTCAAGATCGACGCAAGGACGTTGAAAATACGGAGTTCAAGTACAGTGCCAAAGACGTGGGAAGATAGACCCACAGTTCGCGGCTACACCGCGACGGACAAAAACGAAGCATCCGGTCTACTGTAAAAATATGGAACAGATACAGTGAGTATATCAGAATTCCACACATCCAGACAAGCAGAAGACTCCAATACCAGCATACAGAAAAAAATGGGAAGCCCAAACCCTCTGTTCCACCGCGGAACCGCGGCCTAAGCAGGTGTTTAGCCGCGGATCCGCGGCCTGTTGGTGCCTTCAGGGCCCCAAATTTCTTTGTAAGTTCTCTGCCTCTCTCCTCTCCTCTTAACTCCAATAAATTGTGTTTTCTGCAGCCTTCTTTGCGCAAACTCTTCTCCCCCTTCCAATAAACTGTTCTTGTGCAGGATTCTTTGCGCCGCAAATAAAAATTGTTTGCAGTTGATTTGTTACTGCTTTGCATTTTTTTAATACGGACTTAAGGGGCTTGAAACCAATCCAGATTGGGTGGGGATTTCATCACCCTTCCCAGGACCCCAAAAATCACTAAAGCATATGCATTGTCCATTGTAAATTAAAAAATACTAGACTTCAGCCCTAAGGACTTCGCGCTCATTAGGAGAAGATACACCGTGTTTAAAACCTCGCTTAACCGTATATTGTTTACGGGGTGTCTAGGAAAGTGTTAAAGGCGCAACTGCCGAAAGAGAAAGGGTTATTTAATTAAGGAACTTCACGAAAGCGTTGGTCAACCTCCCCTTATCTCTGCACTTACCTGGCTTCGTGATCAGTGTATTTTTAAGCCCGTTTCTCGACACTGTTTAACTTCGACAATCAAGTTCAGGAGCAGGTCTAGTAGACCTAGGTTACCCTAGATCTAGGTGTGATTGTGCATATCTTGTTTATGATTGCTTAAGCCGTATTTCCGTACATATTTCTGTAAATCTCTTTCCAAAAAAAAGAGAGAAAAAAATCAAAAACTTTTATAAAAACTTGCCCTTTTGTCGCCAAATCCATTTTCACCCACCACCCATCGCCTTTCTCCATTGACGTTTTCTTACCCTCACCTTCTTCGCTTTGACTATACTAAACTCGTTTAGTGTATGTCCGCTTGGACTCGGGACACTAGTGCCCGTCTAGTCCGCGTTACGCTAGTCGCGACCGACTACGCGATCGACTCCGAAGTCGATACTCCGTCCACTCCTCTTTCACCCCTTCCTTTGCCGGCCAACTCCGACGTTGACCGGAATTCTGTTCATACATCTTCACCTTCACCTTCACCTTCACCAACCTCTTCTTCCGCGATGTCGGGATTTAATCCGAACATCTCTTTGACCACCGCTGGATTGGCTCCACCTCCTACGGAGACCAATCTTCCACCACCTCCGCCTGTTGTAGCGCCGCAGCGAATCGCGCTCCAGGATCGTTTCTACCCCACCCCTTCTGCACTTCCCACCTGCCTTTCTCTTCCTCCGGCCAATGGGGACAACTTTGAAATTAAGCCCCATTTCATCAACATGCTTCCACGTTTTCATGGGCTTGAATCTGAAGATGCCTATATCTTCATCAATAAATTTCAAAACGTTTGTGCCATGATGAAAACCACCCAGCTGTCGGACGATGCTATACGTCTACGGGTCATTCCGTTCACTTTATGCGATCTCGCTGATAAATGGCTGTATAGCACCGCTTCCCACTCAATCACCAGCTGGGACGAGTTTGTTAAAGCGTTTCTAAAAAAATTCTATCCAAATCATAAGACCGCAAGAATTCGAAATGAAATCAACCAATTCTCCCAGCTTCCTTCTGAACCCTTCTGGAAGTGCTTTGACCGATACAAAGACCTTCTTGTTCAGTGTCCTCACCACGGTATAGAGAAATGGCAACACTGCTAAACCTTATACGAGGGACTGAACCCAGCAACGAAGCAGGTGCTGGAAACCATCTGTCAGGGCCACTTCCTATCGAAATATGACGAGGAAGCGTGGCAGTTCTTTGACGATCTTGCGGAGCAAACGCTACAGTGGGAGAGCACCAGACCGACTTCTTCTTCTTCTACCTCCACCTCTACCGGTCAGTCTAGGGTAGGAATCCACCAACTCGATGTCTCTATTGCGATGAAAGCTGAAATGGCTGCAATAACACGAAAGCTTGAAGCGATAGAGAGCAAATTTTCTGCTCCTGCTCTTGCCTCTGTTCTCCCCCTTCGTACCATCTGCGCTTGTTGTTCCGATCCTTCCCACTTGACCGAAGAGTGTCCTTACAATCCACCCTCGCAAGGACAGGATCAGGTTAATGCTGCCTTCCAGCAAAGACCGAGGAATGATCCATACTCTTCCACCTACAATCCCGGTTGGAGGAACCACCCCAATTTCGCCTGGAATCAGAATCAGAATCAATTCCAAGGCAACAATTTCCAAAGGGCCCCTCCACCGCAACAACAAGCGCCACAACAAACTCAACATCAATATCAGCAGCCCTTCCAACCCCAACCTTTCCAAAACCAGACGAACAACTTTGCACCCAACAATTCTTTTCCACCAAACAACTTTGTTCCGTCGAACAACGATAAGGTTTCCTCGCTCGAGCGAAGTCTGGAGGCGTTTGTTAAACAATCGACTCAATCCACCGCCAACATCCAGTCTTCCATTCAATCTTTAGTGCAACACACCGCCGCACACGGGCAAAGCATCAAGACCATCGAGGCCCAGATTGCACAGCTGAACGCGGCCTTAAGCGAGCGAGAGAAGGGGAAGCTCCCGTCCCAGCCACTTCCAAATCCCGGTCACCCACATAATGCACATGTTGCTCTTGAACAACAAAACCATAATGTGAGTGCCGTGACTACACTGAGATCGGGAAGGATGCTGCAAAACAACACCGGCACACGAATCAACAATGACACCCCGGCCGCTGCTTCTTCTTCTTTTTCTTCTTCTTCTTCTTCTTCTTCTTCTTCCGAGCCTATTCTCCGTTCTTCAACAGGCTCTCCTTCCTCTTCCTCTGCTCTGAACGGACCCACTTCTCACTCCACGAAAACACCTATTCTGGGATCCGTTCCAACTCCAAAATCTCCTCCTCCAGCATTAGACTCAACCAATTTTCAAAATGTTCCATTTCCAAACCGGTTGAGATCTAATAAACAAAATCCTCAAATGGAGAAGATTCTGGAGTTATTTAAGCAAGTTAACATTAACATTCCTCTTTTAGATGCTGTCCAACAAGTCCCGTCTTACGCGAAAATCTTAAAGGACTTGTGCACGAAAAAGAGGAAGTCTCAGCTACCCAAGAAAGTTTTCTTGGCTAGTGCTATGAGTGATGCCCTTACCCAATCTTTACCACAAAAACGTAAGGACCCTGGCTGTCCTACGATTTCAATTACCATTGGGGATAAGAACATCAACCGCGCACTATTAGATCTTGGTGCCAGTGTTAACTTGCTTCCGTATTCAGTATACGAGCAATTAGGCGTCAGAGAGCTGAAACCCACGCACTGCACTCTCCAAATGGCCGACCGATCGATCACCCATCCTAGGGGTGAGCTAGAGGATGTGTTGATAAGAGTCGGGGACTTCATATTCCCCGTTGACTTCATTGTATTAGATACACAGCCTGTAGCTAACCCCCGGAATCAAATTCCGGTGATACTCGGTCGCCCATTTCTCGCAACCTCAAATGCTGTGATCAATTATCGCAATGGTTCGATGAACCTCTCTTTTGGAAATATGACGATTGAACTCAACATTTTTAGGTTGGGGAATCAGCCCGCCGAACCTAATGCTCATATACTGGATGTCTGCTCGATCAAGGAGATCACCCCAGAAGAGTGTGAATTCGAGGAGTTTCTGTTTGAACACGATAATCTTGACGCCACTAGTGCGTTTCTCTTCGAACCTGCTGCTGTTTCTGCGCCCGACAACGACTACGAGTGTTTCACGTTTTCAAACGATCTTAGCTGCGCACAACCCGAGTTTGAATCCTTCGACTTTCCGGATGAGTTACCTGAACCATCCAACTCGGTTGCTTACACTCGCTTTGAACCTTTGCTGGAGTCCTTTGAGTTCGAAACCTTTGCACCAGTCTTGCCTTCCATCGTTTCACCTCCAACGCTCGAACTCAAGCCGTTGCCATCTCACCTTAAGTATGCTTACTTAGGTGAGAACGAGACCCTCCCTGTCATCATTTCGGCTTCTCTAGCTCCAGAGCAAGAGAAAGCCCTTCTCGCGGTCTTGCACAGCAACAGGCAAGCTTTTGGCTGGTCCATGGCGGACATCAAGGGGATTAGTCCCCTGATCGTTGAGCATCACATTCATCTGATGGATGATGCCAAACCAGCCCGGGATCCACAAAGACGTCTTAATCCAGTCATGAAGGAGGCTGTGAAGAAGGAGATCGTCAAATGTCTAGATAGTGGTATCATTTACCCTATCTCTGATAGCCAGTGGGTTAGCCCCATTCACGTTGTCCCCAAGAAGTCGGGCATCACGGTCATCACTAACGAGGCGAATGAGTTAATCCCTACTCGCACCCAAACTGGGTGGCGAGTTTGCATTGATTACAGAAAACTCAACGCCGCAACGCGGAAAGACCACTTTCCGCTACCTTTCATTGACCAAATGCTTGAATGATTGGCCGGATACGAGTACTACTGCTTTCTTGATGGCTACTCCGGCTATAATCAAATTCTCATCGCCGAAAAAGACCAGGACAAGACCACTTTCACTTGTCCTTTCGGCACGTTTGCATATCGACGCATGCCCTTTGGGTTATGCAATGCGCCCGCTACCTTCCAGCGGTGTATGATGAGAATTTTCTCTGACATGGTGGAAAAATTTCTGGAGATTTTCATGGATGACTTCTCCATCTTCGGCGACTCCTTTGACGAGTGTTTGCTGCATCTTGACGCTGTCCTTACCCGATGTAAGGACAAGAATCTCACTTTGAACTAGGAAAAATGCCACTTCATGGTGCGCGAAGGTATTTTCTTAGGACATATCATCTCGCAAAATGGCATAGAGCTTGACAATGCAAAGATTGAGGTCATTTCCAATCTGCCTCCTCCCCGATGCGTCAGAGATATCCGAGCCTTCCTTGGCCATGCCGGTTTCTATAGACGGTTTATCAAGGACTTTAGCAAGATTGCTAGGCCCTTGACTCTTTTGCTGGCCAAGGATACACCATTCGACTTCAACTCGAGCTGTGTGACTGCATTCGAGTCACTGAAACGCTCACTCACTTCTGCTCCCGTTCTTTCCTCACCTGACTGGACGCACCCATTCGAGATTATGTGCGATGCATCCGACTTTGCCATCGGTGCTGTCCTTGGATAGCACATCAACAAGATGCCGCACGTAATCTATTACGCGAGCCGAACCCTGAACGACGCCCAACTCAACTATACAACAACTGAGAAGGAATTCTTAGCTGTTGTATTTGCTTTAGAAAAGTTCAGGCCCTACCTCATCGGCTCTCCAGTCATTGTCTATACAGACCATTCAGCTCTGCGCCATCTTTTTGCGAAGAAAGATGCCAAATCTCGGTTAATACGTTGGATCCTCTTGCTTCAAGAGTTTGACCTTGTCATTAAGGACAAACGAGGATGTGAAAACGTAGTTGCCGACCATCTCTCACGACTTCCTTCTTCGCCTTCGCTTCCAATTCCGATCAACGACATTTTCCCGGATGAACAACTCTTGACAGTATCGTGCGAACCCTGGTTCGCAGATATTGTGAACTATTTGACCACGGGATTACTACTGACCGAATGGTCAAGTCAGGACAGACTTCGCTTCTTATCCCAAGTAAAACACTTTTACTGGGACGAACCCTACTTGTTCAAGTACTGTCCCGACCAGATTATTCGTCGGTTTGTCCCTGATGAGGAATTCAAGAGTGTGCTGTCATTTTGCCACGATCAAGCGTGTGGCGGGCATTTTGGGCCCAGAAAGACAGCTGAAAAGATCTTGCAATGTGGTTTCTACAGGCCACAACTCTTCAAAGACGCTCACGACTATTGCAAGACTTGCTCCCGGTGCCAACACATGGGCCGGATATCCCGGAGTAACGAGATTCCGCTCCAACCGATCTTGGTTGTGGAGATTTTCGATGTTTAGGGGATAGACTTCATGGGGCCGTTTCCCAGCTCTTTTGGGAACTTGTACATCCTTCTAGCTGTTGATTACGTCTCTAAATGGGTCGAGGCTGTGCCCAGCCGGACTAACGACAACAAGGTTGTCGTTAGGTTCCTTAAAGAAAACATTTTCTCCCGGTTTGGGCACCCCCGAGCGATCATTAGCGACAATGGAAGTCATTTCTGCAATAGGACTTTCGAGGCCTTGATGCGGAAATACTCCATTAATCATAAGCTCTCTACGCCCTACCACCCCCAAACCTGCGGGCAGGCCGAAGTTTCGAATCGGCAAATCAAGCAGATACTGGAGAAGACGGTTTCCAAGAACCTAAGGATTGGTCTCTGAAACTCACTGATGCCCTTTGGGCATTTCGAACCGCTTATAAGACCAACCTTGGCATGTCTCCCTATCGGCTTGTGTACGGAAAAGCCTGCCACCTTCCTGTCGAAATAGAGCATCGCGCATTTTGGGCGATAAAGGAGCTGAATCTGTCTCTTGAGGATGCGGGCAACCATCGGAAGCTGCAGTTGAACGAACTGAACGAGCTTAGGGATGAGGCTTACGATAACGCGGTTGTCGTTAAGAATCGAACGAAGGTGTTTCACGATAAACACCTTTTGCGCAAAACCTTCGTACCTGGTCAGCAGGTACTGCTTTACGACACCCGACTTCACTTCCATCCTGGAAAGCTGAGATCTCGCTGGAAAGGGCCGTATTTTGTGCGGAATGTGTATCCGCAGGGCGCTGTGGATTTGGAGAATCCAAAGGACGGTTCATTTTTCAAAGTGAACGGACACCGTTGCAAACCGTACCTTAGCGCCGAACCAACAGAGGAGCTCCTGTTCTTACAGGAGCCGGTTTACCCTGAATGATCTTCCTCTGCCTACCTCTAAACTTCGGTTATCCAGCCAAGAACAGAGGACACTGTTCCAGATAAGTTTGGGGGTATGTACAAACCATTTTGTATATATTTGTGTATATTCCTTTTCTTTTCTTTAAAAACAAAAACAAATAAAAATTTGTGTATCACTAACCGACAATTTTGAACCTTCCAACTGCTCTCTTCATGCTACGACAGTGAGGACACTGTCCAGTTTATGTTTGGGGGTACGCTCGGTACGCATTTCTTACCTTCGCATTCATATGTATATTTTGCATCTGCATATTAATATCCATAAAATCCATAAAAATTTGAAAATTTTCTAAAAAAATATAAAAACTTTTTTGTCAAGTTAGCTTGTGGAAGAACTCTGATTCAACATTCGACGGTTTTTGTTTGAAAAAATAGGAATAACTAAATCTTATGTTTGGATTTTGAAAACCTGAAAGATAACTCTCCTTTGAAGTTAACTATAGCTGATATACGTCTTTACGTCACACTACACGTGTCGTAAGATTTTGGGAATTAGATGACAAGTCTTTCATGTTTAAACTTTTAAACAGATAAATGATTTTCTGAGGATCAAATAGGTTTGTTATGAAATAAGTAATGTCAAGAATAGTTTATGAAGTAAAGCGAATAGGAAGGAATGTTATTGATGCCGTAATTGGAGCTAAGTCTGAAAAATAACCCATCGGAAACTTGATTGGAATGATTACACACCAAACCCACTAAACACGTCTTTTATCCAAAAAAATAATTGAACTGCCGGTTATATCTCCGCTAGTATTAAATCATCTGATTTTCACGCCAAACTGTCTTTTGTTTTTGGACCTAGGTAACTTGAGTAATTAAGTCCGCTGGGGTGTTTCTACACCTAATGCCCTAAAACCAACTGGTTTGGGTGCATTGGCCCAAAGCTCGCTAAGAAGCCTAAAAAAGTCCAGTTTTAAAACAAACTCAAGCAAGTGTTCTCTCCAAGTTAAAATTCCTAACGGTTCTTTGTGTGAGAATAATCTTGATAAAAGATAGGCTTTTATAAAAATTTTAGCGGAGATATGAAGGTTTTATTCTATGATAAAGACTATTGCACGTTCAGAGAGGTGTGTATGAAATGAAAACAAGAAAAAGGTGGAGTGAAAAATACGACTTAGTTTCCTGTTATGGAAGATAGAAATTCTGAAGTTGAAACCTTACTGAAAAACGAAACTTGAAAAATGCTTAACTCTTTATAAAACTTATGTGATCCTTTTAAAATAATTATCTGGGCTTTATTGTGCGACATGATGACTTTAATCGACCTTTCGGGAACTTAACGACACTATTTGCACTGCACGTAAAGACATATAAAATCTGTAGTTAAATAAGAAGCGAGGTGTGAAAAATAAAGGTTCGATAGTCTAGACTTAGGATTATAGAATTGTTATTTTCTAAAACAAAACTTTAGGATTTGAATCTTAGTTATTTTACAAAACCAACTTGACCGGATTTTGTGGGTAGTATCCGCTGAAAACCCTCAGGAGACAACACTCCTCCTACTAGGGACACCTAGAGGTTTAACGGCTTGTTGCACATGCTCAGTGCAAACGCGTTCCCTGCGAAAGTGAGGTTAGGAATATTTTTGTGAATAAATGGGCTTTGCTCGGGACGAGCAAATGATAAGTTTGGGGGTATTTGTTCATATCAGATTTTTGCATTTTCATACCGCCCAATTTTTGTCACATTGCATATCGGTAGATACTCTTGAGCCGTGTTTGCTAGTCAATTGCAGGATACAGGTTCTCGGTTCTAAAACGGTGAAATTCATGGAAAACACGACAAAATCCGGGTTCCTGCCAACCACAGATAAAACACGGTCTCCGCTCTTCATCCGTATGTTGCCAGATACCAGTTTAGGAAGACAAAATGTCGAATCAATGTCGTTTTCAGGCACAAGGCTCAATGGTAGCACAAAATCCAAGAGATCTACGCGGAGCTCGAGGCAATAATGACAAAATCTTGACAAAAAGTCCACCTTTCCTTCAACAGAAATTCTGGAAAAATCGTGGAGCCAAATTGAGAAAATACATATGCCAGAATAATGCACACATCAAACCAGGGAAGCCCAAGAAAGATGAAAGCCCAATTCAACCATAAGGCCGCGGATCCGCGGCAAAAGGTGGGTCCAGGCCGCGGATCCACGGCCGTTTAGGCGCAAAGCCTGCAGATTTTTGGGGGGTGTTTTGGTCTTTTTGTTTAGGTTCTGGTGGTTGCCCTAGGGTTTCATTTTCTGGCCTATAAATAGCCCAGAACTTTGTGAAGGAAAGGGTCTATTCTTGTATTTTCATTTTGCCTAGTTTTAGTGTGTTTCTTCTTCCTCTTCTCACCTCTTCTCCATTAAACTTGTAGTGAGCATTTGAGTGAAGAGTGATGAATAAAGAAGAACCATTTATTATCATGCTTGTCTCTTTACTTTGTTAATTGTTGTAATTTTAATTCGTTAAGTAGTTGTTGTTATTTCCTTGTTGTTTATTTCTTCTCTCTTTTTCTTTATCATTCATACGACAATGATACTTACGCTCGATCCTCGTCAAGGTGTGGTCGCAAATAGTTAGTCGTATTCTCCTAATCTGCTTCTTTCTATCTTCCTTTTTTGTGTAGTTTTATTTTTCCGTATTATGAAGTGTGATTAGTTCATTCTTGTTAGGGTAGGATAAGGGAAGTTTGAGAGAAGGAAATCTCTCTCACTCTTTCCTTGCCCAACAGCTTAAATCAACTCCCGTTAATTGAACCACAATCCGCTCCTTACGGCACCCTATCCTACATGATAGCGGTGATTCCGTAGTGAGACCGGTTGTGGTTGAATTAACCGGAGGTTATGGCTAAGAGCCAAGAACGGACGGACATGGACCAAAGGGAAGGACTTATGCGTTGGAAAGCCTAGCTTATACTCGCAAGTTCCTTCCTAGTCGTGCTAATCCCCGTTGTTGCCAATTACCGTAACACCGATATTAAGAGGGGCAACGAAAGATGTGGAGAACTCTTAACTCAAACTAACCTAATCCTAACCCTAACAAGCGCTTTTTAAATATCAACTTAACACTTAGATAACCACAACAAAATCTGAAAAACCGGACTTAACTCGTTAAAACACATTGAAAAAGACTCCCATCTCCCTGCGGACGACCCGTACTCAACCGGCTAGCTACAAGCGAAACCGTCTTGATTGCGGTATTTAAACTAGAACTTGAACACGCACATATCCTAACAATCAACGCCATGAGAAAGAAGCCCCCTCCGTCTCTACGCCAAGTGTTGCGGGCTCGTTGCCTTCTAGAATCCGGCTATTCGTACACTCCTCCGCGGGGTAATCCTAGTATAGAAATAATAAAATAATATGTACAAACGGTGACATCGACCTCAGCTCGGTCGTGCCACAAAGTAATATACAACCTGGCAAAGACGGCAGTCCACAAGTCAGACGCTCGACCCGGAATAAAAAACGTACAAATGAAATTATAAACTGTATTTCTAACATTGTACAACATGCTATCTACCACGACAATCCAACCACAATCACAGCACAAGCAGACAACATCAACGCGAATGCCACGTTTGCAAAACCCGTCTAAAGGGACATATAGCAATCAGACGAGTTTTACCGATCGAGTGACATTCCCGGTCGCAGATAAAAGTGAATGTACTGAAAATAAAATACATATTTTAAAATTAAGATCGACTAAACTTTCCAAGTGGGCCCCAAGTATGAAACCAACACTGTAACTAAACTGGGCCCAGAAAATAATTATCCCAGAAACCACAATTCTAAAAATAAGCAGCCCAGAAGAAATATTGTTCACGTGGCCCCCAAAACGGCCGCGGAACCGCCGCCAATAGGTGTTTGCGCGGCGGTTTGGAGGGATCATGTGAACAAATTTCTTCAGGGGTCTTAGAAAATCCTGCATGATTTTCTGAGACCATAAAATTGATTTTTCGAGCACATTTAAAAATCGACAGAAACTACATGAAATGAAAGGTGGTTTTTGGAATTTTCGGTCGATCGTTATTTTAAACACGTTTAGATAAGCAAGTATAGGTTTTATTGGTGGCTCTGTTACCATGAAGGGTTACCCTAGCGCCTCGTCTAACATCCGTGGCCAAATGCGGAACAAAAATTTCAAAACCAACGAAAACTTGGCGCTAGACTAAACCCTAAAACCGGATCTTTCCATAAAACCTACTTAGAAAAAGAAGAAGTGCTATCTACTATGATAGAAACCTCACCAAACGAACCATGTCCTTCGGTCTTCTTTCTTCATCCTTAGCTCCTAGCAAGCGCCTTGAACAAGGTTGAACTCCAAATCCTGCTCCATCGGTCCATCGGGATCTAGCTTGTTCTCCGGCTTCCTTTTGTCGTAGAAGATACACTCGGGGAGTATGATTCATGGCTCTAGCTCTTTGCAATATATCAAAAGAGCAACTAAAGGACTTGGGATGCTAGTCCAAGTAGTCTAGGATGTAGTTTGGAGTTCTAAGTGTGAAGCTATCTCTTTCTTTCCTCTTCACTTGATTCTCAACACATGAGAAGTTAGTGAAGAGGAAGAAGATGAAGGTGGAGGAAGCTAGTGAGGAAGGAGAGGAAGGAGAGCTCTAGAGAAAATTGAATGAAGCATGAAAGAGAAAATCATACACCTTGGTTTTGTGTATGAATTTTTTCAATAAACAAATGGCAACTGTGCTTCAATAGTAACCAAAAAAGAATTGAAAATTCATTTGTTGATTATTAATGCATGGTCATGCCCATTCCTCCCATTCCTTACACTTTACACCTCATTTCCATTTATTAGATAAATGGAAAATGCATAATAAGGTGGCCACCTTCTAGTAAGAAATCTATAATAAATACGGATTTCAGTCTGTTGTATATACATACCCGCATTCGGAAAAAAATCCGAACGCCCAAAGAGATAGAATAACAAGAAGAATGTAATACTAGAATATATATATCAAAATACATATATGTAAATTATTAAATCAATACCTGATTCAATAATCCGGCTCAAACCCGAATCGTCTAGTATTACCAACTGTCCGATCGAAAGTCCGAGTACAATGTACATCAATCGATCGAACCCTGCACGTGTCCAATACGGCTACTACATCATTTCGCCTGGATCTGGAAAACCCTCTGTGTGGGACTCTAAAGACTCGACAGTACTCTGGTTGTGTGTTTAACCACAAGCACGTCAGTGGCACTAGCTGTACGTAACGGCTACCCAGGTACCTATCGAAAAGGAAGGACGACGAGCAAGCTTTTCCGAACTCCTACTGAACCTATCTGTGACAATATTCGTACAGTCCGGTCCTTTCATCAAAGAGTATCGTATACCAGGTTTGGGGGATGGTAAACGTCAGACCCTATTAACCTGATAAGTCGTACCGATGTGGCTCAGGACCCATTCGGGAAACTACTGATCAACCTGTCGGTAAATACCAAGTGCCTTGGCCAAGGTCTTATGGTCCTGACCCATCGAATCACTGTGCGATATCGACTCCCTATACCGGGAGAGACGATTCCCCGACAATCGCTCACTTCCTCCATGTGCCTCGGGACTGAACCCAACCAAAACCTGTTGTATGACTCAGTAGAGCCGTGGTAGGATAGTGATCAAAGTTTAGTGGGAACTCACTCGAGACAAATGCCGATCTCAGGTCCAAAGACTAACCTGTACACATGTCACCTGAGAACTTCCTTCTGACGATAGGTATAGTACCACAGGGAAGTTCTCGGCGAGTCCGTCCAGTGTACTCACACCCAGTGAGCACCTGTATACGATCTTAGGTGCATCAGACCAATGGCTGCGGGACCAACCATCCCCCGACAGGGCTAGAAACGTACACACTAGTCTACTCTGGAGTATCAGTGCCCAGTCTCGATACTCACGCGACTAGGGACCATTTAAGGATGTCCTTATGGACTACCCTGCTCCCACAAGTATGATCGCCTTCACAATGTATGTAGTCAAGAAAGATCCTAGGGCCTTTATCAACATGTAATAGCAATATGTAATAACGAGTATGACATATGCTATGTCAAGATAAAGATAAACCACAATAGTATACTACCGTATCGAGTCTTTATCAATATGTGCAAACCAGATATAACAACAATACAAATAAATACACATATCCCGATAAAGACAAGTCAAATAATATACTATAAAACTGAGAAAGATTGTTCTGTACATACATATCCCTAGTATCCATATCTATATATATACAATACTGGCCTCTAGGGTATATACATCCAACAAATGTCATGTTTGCAAACCCGTCTAAATGAGCCTATAGAAGTTAGACGAGTTATACCGCTCTAATGACATTCACGGTCGTAGATAGTGATGTATGTACTGAAACAATTAAACAGTGTTAAAAATAACGACTTCGAAATACCCCGAATTGCCCCAAAACTTAAGATAACATTATATCTAACCTGGGCAAAAACAATCAACACCTGAAACCCTAAATCCAAGAGACAAGAACACAGACCAAAATCCAACGCAATTGCACTCTACAAAACCTGTGGGGCCGGTCTAAATTGTACTTTGGCCGGCCATGTTGAAGTGAAATTGTGTCGTTTTCGTTCTGTGTTCATATCACAACATAAGGAGCACTCTGGTATTGTTAAAAAAATTTATAGCCTCTGAAAATTTCGATAGATTCTTTGATTTTCGTTTCGTGTTTCGGAGTTATTTCGGTTTCTTTACTTTAACATTGTTTAAACCTACTAATATAGGGTTTATGGGCTGGCTCTGATACCATGAAAGGTTATGCTAACGCCCTTGCCATCAACCGAGGCCGATTGCGGAACAAAATTTTTTTTAACGATGTAAACTTAGCGCTAGAATAACCTTAAACCGGATCTACCATAAACCTAACTAGAAACTAAAGATGCTATCTACTATGAAAAAAGTATATACCAAGAGGCTCTAGTCCTTCGGGTCTTCACTCCTCTCCTTTAGCATGTTCCTAGTGGCCTCCATGATCGAGCATGATCGATGGCATCCTCACGTCAAAGATAATCCACCCGAGAGTGTCTACTTTGAGTTCCTACTTTTAAACTAAAGTAACTAGGTTACTTAGTATGCTAATCTAAGTAGCCTAGAGGATGTAGAATGTGATGATGGATTAATTAATCTCAAGATACCCTAGGTTTCTCAGCACATGAGACATTTAGGGTTTGAGGTAGAAGAAGATAGCTTGGAGGAGGTGACAGTGTTGTAGTGAGCATAATAATAATAGAATGAAGAATGGCTAGGTCTTGTGTCTAATAAAGCATGCATACCAAAAATAATAAAAAATTATCTTCACCACAAAATATTTAGATATTTTCCACAAAATATCTAGATGTCACCTTGGTTCAACAGTAATCCATGACTAACTAAGTGAGTCACCAAGTAGCCATGCTTCATTCAATGAATGATAACACCTCACCCTCTGTAGGGTTCCTTAGCGCCATCACGGTGTTTACTAGGGCTTCGAACATGCCATTTCATAATTTTCTAGAGAGCTAAAGAACCCGAAAGAGGATCGAACTAGAGACTTAGGGTTTTCTAGACTGTAAACATTTTACAAACTAAAGAGAATTAGGAATACAACCTTTGTAGACCGGTCCTTCACTTTAAATGATCCGTGTAGTTGTCCCTTCGCTCCAAGTAGTGAACTCTTGGACTCTAGAAAGGCTCCACGAGATGTACGGAACATGCTTGCTTGATGTCATCGAGGCCGAAGATGATCTACGTCGAGGAGACTCAAGGTCATGCTTCCTCTTCACTAAATGTAGATTAGTGAAGCAAACACCCTAAACTAAATGGAAAGTAGTAGAGGATGATGAAGTAGGAAGTGGGCTCACTTTAGTTTTAATTTTCTCACATTATTTTCTCTCTTGAAGAAAAGCTAGCAAGCTTTTTCAATGAAGATGAAGATGAAGAAAAAATCAAGAAAGAATGAACTCATGATGTGAGAATGTGAACCATGGGTGAGTTAGTGTCATACACTAACTCATGTAGAGACATGACTAGGGTTAGTATAATGGTTGGGTTAATAAATATCTACAAGTGAAACAAAAAGAGTGGACTTCGTCAATGTTTTCCACAAGCTTCTACAAGCTTGTAGACATGCCAAATATTCACCATTTTTGAATTACTTTGATAAATAAAAACCCTAGGATTATGCTAACTATAGTGTAAGTCTCATACACCTATGTTTTATGTATCATCAATCATGACACAATAAAATGTACATTAATATATATCACATATATACTATATGCACACTTGTGAGAAAAGAAATACTTAGTGAGCAAAAATTAGTTAATGTAAATTAATATATCTAATATATATTTATACATTAAATTATCAAATCAAAACTTGATTTAATAATCTGGCTGTCATGACCCGAAAGAGCACGTGACTGGCCCTTGAATCCTATGAAGTCTATAGGACTCCATCTGATCCAAGTAAGCCAAAAGCCCAGAAATCTAAAAGGATTTAAGGAGTAAATAAAGAAACTGGTTTTTAATAAGTAAAGAAAGCATGTTTGAAATCAAAGTTTTCAAATAACTAAGCCGAAATGCATTTTAAAAATGTGTAGTCTATTCTGAAAATTTCGGCAGAGTTTCCTTTGTAAAAACTGGCTCCAAACGGGGTACAACAAGAATAATATATTTGAAATAAAAAAAAGGCATCCCCAAGCGGGAGCTAGCTCTTCGTCAATCGACGGTCACAACCACGCAAGCAATAATAATATACAACGCCAAAGGGCGAGGATCAAAACCCAAAAAGAAACTCAAAACAGCCAGAAAACCGTAAAACTACAAGCGCGACTCTAAGGTCGAAATAATACATCACTGTCTCTAAGTCTGAAACAATATACAAGTTTTGGTTGATAGAATATCTAGATACAATGAGTAATACATGTACAATGGTGGTTCTGATGCAAAAGAAACCACCTACCAAAGCAAGTCACCCGTAATGGAAGCATTGTGCCAGAAAAGCCGCAATGAAACATGTACGGCAAAACCTGCAAGAACTGTGGCACAACGGGGTAGAGTTGCCAACTCGTGAATATAAAATATCTACAAGCAGAGATCGAATGTATGACCCATCCAAGGTCAATACGATCAGGTATATAAATAAACCACAATATGAATAAGTCTGAAGCATGCTAAACTGGCAATGTAACCTCTATACATAAGTGTAGTGCCAAATGCTCGTGCCAGTATCTCAGGTAATAGTATATCATAAATATGAGGTATGATCGAATGTAATCAAATCTGTACGTATGTGGATCCCGTCCACTCGTCACCTAATGACAATAACCATCATGCATGTAAATATCATAAAGCAGATGCATGGAAATATGAGGATATAAACCATCTGTGTCCCTCACGACACATCAAATCATGGAACCAGAGTGTCCAGCATCGACACTCAAAAACATCATGAAAGTTGTGCCCAACATCAGTCCGGATCAGCCCACGGGCTCTGTCTGCGGTATCGGCCCTCAGCCCCAACAGTACGCCCATATCCATCTATTGACTCTGGTCAGTATCCTCCGGATAACCGCCAGGTCCATCCAATCACCGGTAGGTAGTAGTCCCTCTGCCAGGCTCACCGTCTACTACCCAGCAAATCCGTTCTCGCCCCGGGTACCATACCGGGTCCACCATGTACCCGCAATCGGCCTCATCCGCCTCCTCGAACCGGGTTTCACATGTCGCTCTCAGCACCGAGAAAACACATGGTGGATCCACTGAAATATCATATCAAGGGTAACCGGGTTTTTCAAACGATTACATATTTTCTTTTGAAATACCCGCGGTTCCCAAATCCAGAAATATCATGGAAACAACATATCTCAATGCGCATAATCAGAAAGCATGATGTATGTGACATATAAACGAAGTGCAAGTATAACGGTATATCATGCAGCGTGGAATAATAGTATGCACATACAAGGGTCATATCCTGATGCAATAATACTACTGTGTAGTAACATGGCAATTACCGATGAAGATGTGTGTGAGCCGGCAAGTAAGTGTACGTGGTACATACGCATTATCGGTAATGGTGCTGGTGTCCTAGCAGCATGATTGTAATATATCAATAAACACAAGCAATACAATGCAAATAGCATGAATATGCGGAATCAAATAATCAACGCAACAGTGAAGAATCTACCTCAATAAATATATCATACAACTTTGCCATTTGAAATAAGACGAATCAGGGTTTTCGGTAAAATAAGGGCTACGGTTTTTAAGAAAAGATGTGTCGTTTGAAAATATCCGTAGAATCCCTTTTCCCTATATTTAAAATATCCCGATTCGTTAGTTTTGAAAAATGGTATGACTCGGGTATAGTCTAATTTCGACTAAGTAATCTTCATCCAACTATCAAGTCAATCGGGAGGGGTATGGAAACCACCTACATCTTAGTCGATATATGTATATAAATATAATAGTCGGTGATCCCAGCACAATAGTATCACATACGATATAATCTACATCGTATAATATCATCGAGTCATGAGTGCGGTTGTATCATCAATATAAAGCTCGTACGGTAAATCGTCATACGGCATCCCAATAGCTGGGTACGGGTCAATATCACATTCATCTCATCAATATCTGGTATCCTTAGCATCAAATCACGTGATCTGGGGTACTGATCTAAGTCTAGTACAATCGATACCATCTAAACAAAAATAAGTGCGTGTGTAAAACACACGTGCAAAGGCCCGCTAAAATATCGTATCGTATCCCAAATACGAATCACATCATATCGCCGATATCACGGCACCATGCCCAAACTCATCGACTAATCTCCAGTGTCATACACTATCCTCATCATCACGATATAAGTGAAGCAATAAGCATGTGTGTGCGTGTGGGTGTAAAACTATGATATGGTTCGCAACTAGGAAAATACACTAGTTCACTTCTAACCCTAAATATCCATAGTACACCTAACACATCTATGATCTCTATGTCACTCAATAAGCTATCATATATAGTATATATAGTATACTAGACATCGAAATGCGGGGGTGCTATACGCCATCCACACGATTTCCCCCGTAGATATAATCTACTCACCTGGTCTTCGCTCGCCAAAATCGATGACGCCACGCTTCTTCGCCTCGGAATCCTTGCGAGGGTACCTACAATAATATACCGTCGCAATACATATAAAAACCGAGGCAGAAAACCGATACAGCGCACAGTGTGCTCATTGGTAAGAACCTATGGCCTAAACGTGAAAATCAATCAAACAATCCCTGTTGTCGATGTACGAACACCCGACAACCAAATAAAAATCATAATATCAATAAAGTGCATTTTAAAATACGGAAAACATAGCCTAAAACACACAAAAATGCTCCCAGATTTTCCCCAGGTGACCATTTGAAAAAACTGCATATAGGAGGGGTCTAATTTAGTGCAAAATGAGCCCTAGAACAAAAATGAACCCATTCCCTTCTACTCTGGCCGCAAATTGCGGCCAGAATGATTAAATCTGTGGCCTGGGGTTTGAATTAGGGGCTCGGGTCTTGGTGATAGCTTCTTAGGTGTCTGCACGACTCCCTGTAATTCCAAAATCAATTCTAGTGTCCCGGGTTGCTCCAGATTCCAAAATACCTCCACAGATCACACATTTATCCAATGCCGGGTTTCTAAATCCATGTTTTGGGGTTTCTAATGTCTGGTCTAGGTCACTAAACAGCGCCTAAGTTTAGTTAACAGCTACTAGTCATCGCCCAATTCAAACCAACACTCAAATCTTCACTAAGGTTTCCCAATGTTCACTACCTCCACAATATCAAATCTAAACACATATAAATACTTAAGTAAATGGAAAACTACCTAATTAGTGAAGGGATTACCTCATAAAACACCCATGAATCCCCCAAGATCATCAAAACTGAATTTTTCTTAGCCCCATGTGTAGAGGTTGAAGAGGGGATTAATATTTGTGAAGGGTGTTTAGGGTTTTGGGGATTGTTAGGAGGTGGATCTAGGGATTTTAGTGGAGGGTTGTGGCTTGAGGGAGATAAAGAGGCATGGGAAAATGAGGTGGGAAATGGCTAAGGCAGCAGCCCCCCACTCTCTCTCACTAATTCACACACTCTCTCTCTCCCCAAAGCTCACATAACCACTCATTATGTCTCCATTGACTTTTCCCTTAATCATTTCTCTTTTCTCTACACCTATAAACCCTAATATAAAACCCAAATGAAATGAAACATGTAACAAAATGAACATGTCATGGTGCACTAACCATGGAAACTGTGAAAACGCGGATTTGGCTTAATCGCGATTAGCAGTGCACTAGTCGGGTTTTTATCAAAACTGCATATAATAAATTTTAAAATTGCCAAATCCATTAAATATATTTTTAAATGAATAAATCATTTTAATTTCTATTTATTTAATAATTATTGGTATATATTTATACCCTTTTTCAAAAACCCCAATTTCGCAAATCGGCAGTTTTCGGGAAATATTTTATTCTAATATTAAATTCCCAAAAATAATATTTTATATTTTCTGAAATGTTACAATCTTCCTCTCTTAAATAAATTCGGTCCCCGAATTTAAATTTAAACCCCCAAAATCTAAAACATTTCAATAATCGGTTCAAAACAACGGGGCTCCGAAGTCATGGAAACTGCAGAAATAACACTGCGCGTCAAGCGTGCATGGAACGAGTGCAAAACTCAAAACCGAACTCCGTCAAGAGTCACGCAAATAATCGGATTTGCACGCATATCCTTGGAGTTACAATAGAGATACAGATCTCGAAATCCACTATTGAAATCCAATATACACTAGTCAAATACTATAATACGTGTATAGTACGCATCCTTGAAAACTCCAAAATCTGAATAAAATACATGCAAAACCTTTTCTAAATCGCCGCGGGAATGCGTAACTCACGGTATAACTGACGGACGCTCATTTTAAAATAATAATATATGTCTATATATGTTTTCTTAAATACACGTTCCGTCGTTTTTAAAATATCCCAAAAGGTTTTCCTTTTAAAACGTTCGTGTCGCTCACGGACACGTAGAAAATAGAGAGACTATAGATCCTCTATTTCAAAAACCTATTGGTAAACTTTTAATGCATGCAAAGTACTCAGGTACTGTCCTCAGATCAGTCCCGTTTGGCTACTACTCAATATAGTGCCCAATATTAAAACAAAGTGCTCAAAAGTAAAATCAGCCTCAAAGGGGCGTATCCAAAAATCATATGCGTCTGGTGTGCATGGAAATCAAATCCAAATACAGGTACTACAATACTCACAAGCAAAACTAAGTGCAACAGGTGTGTACAAAACATCTGTCCAGTGCAACTGGTGTGCACGACAACCATACCAAGTGCATCTAAAGTGCACTAAAATCTTAATCCCATGCATCCGGTGTGCACAGAATCACGTCTCATATCATGCGCCCAACATGCGCGAAAATCCAACTCAAGTGCATATGTCCCGCACGAATGAAATCGCATCCAATATGCATGGAAGAAAATCCAAATCAAGAGCATCCCACACGCACGAGTAAAATCTCACTCAAGTGCATCCGATGCACTCAAAATCCAAAACCGAGCGCCTAATATGCGCAAATCCAACCAAAACACGTCGGGTCCGTAAAAGCATATAATGCAGTAACATGCACGAAAACGAACGGCAAGTGCCAACGCACATGAAAATACAAATCTGGTAAAACGAATGCTCAAGGATATAAATGGGGTGCAACCAAGGTACAAAACCGATATCAAGTGCGATAAATATGCACAAATCAAAAACCAATACAATGGTGTATAAAACATATCCCAAGTGCAATAACTATACATAAAATGTAAATACCCAGTAGGTGCAGCCATGGTGCACAAAATCTGTATCAGGAAACTCGTCATCAAAACTCAAATCCAAGCGATATAAGTGTGATACTCAGATCACAACGCAAATCGCAACAAAGGACATCGAGGTACACCTCCTACAATGTCGAAAAATGAATTAGGGTGCTTAGAAACTGGCAGAACAAGAACATCCGCTTGCCTCCTGCTCACGGTCTGGCATCCTCGGTCTCTGGGTCCTTATCTTCTCTGCGGATTACCAATCTCGCAATTTATCGGCTCATCGGCCTGTCAGGTGTGCTAACGGGAACGATTCCGTTCTGGCACTTCTCTGTTCATCTCTCGGTCAATCCTCATGACCGCTCGTAAAGCAGCACATCTCTGGCGCCGACCTCTGGTCCTCTGAATGCACATCACACATCTGCTCCTGGTGGAAATCTTATTGCAGCAGTGTACTGGAAGAAATTCCTGCTCAAGGTCTCTTCTGATCTCGCCTAAGCCAAACTGTACGGAGGCTGGTACTCTGGTGTAATCTTTCCTCGCTCTCTGGACATCTGCGTCCTTAGTACAACATCTACTCGAAAGCTGGTCGCATCCCTGCGTCTCTATATGCATATCCGACCTTTAATCTTAACGGGGAGTAGTAACAGCTCGTCTGCATCTCACATGAACTTCTTGTCCCGCTTGTTTGTATCATCGTCCATTTCGACGTCGCGTCTTTTTCTGCGCACAGCAATGCCCTCAGCTACGGTCCATCCGAAGTCCCTCACACGGACTCAAAATCACGAACTCGGTATCTTCATCACTCAGCAGGAGATATCTAGACGAACACGTCCTCAGCGTGCATATCGCATCTCTGATGTCAGCGGAGTGGAACGTCATCTCGTCGAAATCTCATGCGAACTCTTCACTCCACTATGCTTCAATATCGACTGATTCAGAGTCATCTCATCATGGCTGCACAGACTACGCTCCAACGGCTATGCTCATATCTGGAGTCTCCCAAGCAGTGTCCAATCACATGATATCCGAATGATATCGAATCGTCAGATCGACTCGTCAGAACCTCACAATCCCCCAAGAGCTCAATACGCAATCGTATGTCTCTGGAAACATGCCCTGGTCAGTCCTCGTCCATGACGAGCTCATGCAGACGCAACTCGAGCCGTAGCTCACTCTGCCCGTGCAATCGTGGCAGCAAAACCATAACCAGTATCGATAAGGATAGATCATAGGAAGTACTATAATACTGTGCAAGGAAATGTACATCCTAAGGTTTCTTAAGCGGAGCGGCGTGTCATAAGTATGCCGCGGAACATACGTACGGTACGTCCCTCTACTCAAGCTACCTACTCCATCAACCAATGATCATCCTATGCGACGAAAGTTCGGGTATAATACCCCCTCGACTAAGTCTAAGTTCCGTAATGTCAAGCCTAAGTTCCGTATATAAATAACGCCCTAGGCTCCACATAGTCAAACTTAGACTCGAACCATGGTCAACCTAGCGCTTTGATACCAACTTTGTCACGACCCGAAAGAGCACGTGACTGGCCCTTGAATCCTATGAAGTCTATAGGACTCCATCTGATCCAAGTAAGACAAAAGCCCAGAAATTTAAAACCATTTAAGGAGTAAATAATGAAAGTGGTTTTTAATAAGTAAAGAAAGCATGTTTGAAAGCAAAGTTTTCAAATAACTAAGCCGAAATGCATTTTAAAAATGTGTTGTCTTTTCTGAAAATTTCGGCAGAGTTTCCTTTGTAAAAACTGGCCCCAAACGGGGTACAACGAGAATAATATATATGAAATAAAAAAAAGGCATCCCCAAAAGGGAGCTAGCTCTTCGTCAATCGACGGTCACAACCACGCAAGCAATAATAATATACAACGCCAAAGGACGAGGATCAAAAGCCAAAAAGAAACTCAAAACAGCCAGAAAACCGTAATACTACAAGCGCGACTCTAAGGTCGAAATAATACATCACTGTCTCTAATTCTGAAACAATATACAAGTTTTGGTTGATGGAATTTCCAGATACAATGAGTAATACATGTACAATGGTGGTTCTGATGCAAAAGAACCCACCTACCAAAGCAAGTCACCCGTAATGGAAGCAATATGCCAGAAAAGCCGCAATGAAACCTGTACGGAAAAACCTGCAAGAACTGTGGCGCAACGGGGGTAAGTTGCCAACTCGTGAATAGAAAATATCTACAAGCAGAGATCGAATGTATGACCCATCCTAGGTCAATACGATCAGGTATATAAATAAACCTCAATATGAATAAGTCTGAAGCATGCTAAACTGGCAATGTAACCTCTGTACATATGAGTAGTGCCAAGTGCTCGTTCCAGTATCTCAGGTAATAGCATATCATAAATATGAGTTATGATCGAATGTAATCAAATCTGTACGTAAGTGGATCCCGTCCACTCGCCACCCAATGACAATAACCATCATGCAAGTAAATATCATATAGCAGATGCATGGAAAAATGAGGATATAAACCATCTGTGTCCTTCGCGACACATCAAATCATGGAACCGGAGTGTCCAGCATCGACACTCAAGAACATCATGAAAGTTGTGCCCAACATCGGCACGTAAATCCTTATATATCGGGCTCCGTCTGTCCGGATCAGCCCAAGGGCTCTGTCTGCGGTATCGGCCCTCGGCCCCGGCAGTACGTCCATATCCATCTATTGACTCTGGTCAGTATCCACCGGATAAATGCCAGGTCCAACCAATCACCGGTAGGTAGTAGTCCCTCTGCCATGCTCACCGTCCACTACCCAGCGAATCCGTTCTCGCCCCGGGTACCATACCGGGTCCACCATGTATCCAAAATCGTCCTCATCCGCCTCCTCGAATCGGGTTTCACATGTCGCTCTCAGCACCGAGAAAACACATGGTGTACCCACTGAAATATCATATCAAGGGTAACCGGGATTTTCAAACGATTACATATTTTCTTTTGAAATACCCGCGGTTCCCAAATCCAGAAATATCATGGAAACAACATATCTCAATGCGCATAATCAGAAAGCATGATGTATGTGACATATAAATGAAGTGCAATTATAACGGTATATCATGCAGCGTGGAATAATAGTATGCACATACAAGGGTCATATCCTGATGCAATAATACTATTGTGTAGTAACATGGCAATTACCGATGAAGATGTGTGTGAGACGGCAAGTAAGTGTACGTGGTACATACGCATCATCGGTAATGGTGCTGGTGTGCTAGCAGCATGATTGTAATATATCAATAAACACAAGCAATACAATGCAAATAGCATGAATATGCGTAATCAAATAATCAACGCAACAGTGAAGAATCAACCTCAATAAATATATCATGCAACTTTGCCATTTGAAATAAGACGAATCAGGGTTTTTGGTAAAATAAGGGCTACGGTTTTGAAGAAAAGATGTGTCGTTTGAAAATATCCGTAGAATCCCTTTTGCCTATCTTTAAAATATCCCGATCTGTTAGTTTTGAAAAATGGCATGACTCGGGTATAGTCTAATGTCTATTAAGTAATCTTCATCCAACTATCAAATCAATCGGGAGGGGTATGGAAACCACCTACATCTGAGTCGATATATGTATATAAATATAATAGTCGGTGATCCCGCCTCAATAGTGTAAGTCCATGCTACCTCTCCCGGTACTTTCGGGAATGCGGAATTTGGTAAAAACCGATTTTTACGGAGGTGGTAACATGGACCTATAACCCGGATCTTGGTTAAAGATCTATCTAACATCCTAACTACGAGTTTCTAGCTACTCGGTTAGGGGGTTATACCTTGCTTGTCTTGAACTCCTTCGTCTTCAAGCTCCGATGGTGGTCCGAATTGGCTTCTTCTCGTCGTCTCCGTGCGCCGAAGATAGATCCACCTGAAAGCTCCAACCTTTAGCTCCTTCTTCGTTCTTTGAAGAAACTAGTTCACTTGGTTTGCTAAACCTAGTGAACTAGAATGAGTAGAGAAGAATTAGAATGGGATTTTATCTATGGTTCTTGATTCTCAACTCATGAGACAAGAGAACAATAGATTAAAGAGAGGGAGCAAGAGCAAGAGGGTGAGAGCAAAAAGGGAGAGCTCAAGAACAAGAGAGAGAATGAGCAAGAAAGAATGAGCAAATATTTTGTCTCTCACCCTCTCATAATCAAAAGACATGATAACTCATCATATCAAAAAAGTCTTATGTGATGGTTGAAGCAACCATAACCATATCATATCATGAACTCATTTTACACAAATGAGCAAGCAAGTAAAAGTCTTTGCCATGAAATGATGGCTATGGTTATCATGATAGTCAACTAGTCAAGCCTAGTCAACCGGTCAACAAAGTCAACAAGTCAAAAAAAGTCAACAACCATGTCACCATAATACTTAATTAATATAATAGTTAATCACATATCATATTCTCATTAGGGTTGAGCAAAAACTCAAATAGTCAACGGTCAACTGTCAACAACCCTAATGAGAATCCGCTGCCTCTGCCTCCCTGTCAACTGTGCATACACACCCACATCCGCGTTCCGAGGAACACGAATGCAAACTGGATAAATCCAATCCCAAAAGGTACACTAGGATCTGGCTTAAACCAAAGCCCACTAGTGTAAACTGTCCGGACACTGTACGTGCACAAGTGCACGGTTGTGACCGAACCCTGTCGCAAAACCATGCGACCTGTCGCAATACCATGCGACCTCTACTCTTTTGCCTAAAGGCGAAAAGCTTTCTGTGTGGGACTCTAAAGACTCGACACTACACTGGCAGTAGGTTTAACCACAGACCGCAAGCGGCACTAGCTGTGCGTAACGGTCCCCAGGTAATGCCGACAAGAAGACCGACGAGGCGAAACCCATCTGAACTCCTACTGAGCCTGAGTGTGACATTCTCCGTACAGTCCGGTCTGTTCGTCTGATACATCACATGGCGGGCCTAGGGGGTGGTAAACGTTAGTCCCCCAATAGCGGTACAAGTCGTGCCGGAGCGAAGCCCAAAACACCCTGAGATAACACTGGAAGCCTACCAGTATATCTCGTTTGCCCTGGCCAGGGACTACTCGTGTAATGGCTCTCCTAGACACAGCGCGATGTCAACCCCCAATACCGGGAGAGACGAATCCTGTCTAACCGTCACTGCCTCCAAGTGCTTCGGGACTGCACCCAACCACTACCTGTTTGCACGACTCCTTTGAGCCGTGGTAGGGTAGTGATCAAAGTACAGTGGGAACACACTCGAGGCGAAGTGACAGTGTCAAGTCAGCGGAAAAAGCTGTACTCATGTCACCTGGGAACTGATAACTGACGATAGGCATAATACCAACTAGTCAGTTCCCGACGAGTCCTGTCCAGTATACCCGTAACCTAACGAGCACCCGCATACTATCTCAAGTACGACGTACTGACGGCTGTGGGACAGACCGTCTCCCACACTGGGATGAGAAGCGCATGCGCTGGTCTACTCCGGAGTATCGATGCCCTGTCTCGATAGTCCTGCGACCAGGGACCTGCATGAGGATGTGCTTATAGATTACCCAGCCCCACTAGTGTGACGGCCATCACATCGCTGGTAATCAAGCAAAGATCCTAAGGGCTCCACTAATGTGTATAGGCGATATACAAAAATAAACACATGTACACTTTGAAGTAGAAACAAACCAAGTAGCATACTACTATTTTGAGCAAGATTGTATATACAAGGTGAATATCCTAAGCTTCCATTAAGTAATATACAAACTAGTATGATACAGTAATGGCCTCTAGGGCATATACACTAACAAATAGTATCACATACGATACAATCTACATCGTATAATATCCTCGAGTCATGAGTGCGGATCTATCATCAATATAAAGCTCGTACGGTAAATCGTCGTACGGCATCCCAATAGCTGGGTATGGATCAATATCACATTGATCTCATCAATATCTGGTATCCTTATCATCATATCACGTGATCTGGGGTACCGATCTAAGTCTAGTACAATCGATACCATCTAAACAAATATAAGCGCGTGTGTAAAACACACGTCCAAAGGCCAGCTAAAATCTCGTATCGTATCCCAAATACGAATCACATCATATCGCCGATCTCACGGCACCATGCCCAAACTCATCGACTCATCTCCAGTGTCATACACTATCCTCATCATCACAATATAAGTGTAGCAATAAGCATGTGTGTGCGTGTGGGTGTAAACCTATGCTAGGGTTCACAACTAGGAAAATACACTAGTTCACTTCTAACCCTAAATATCCATAGTATACCTAACACATCTATGATCTCCATGTCACTCAATAAGCTATCATATATAGTATATATAGTATATTAGACATCGAAATGCGGGGTTGCTATACGCCATTCACCCGATTTCCCCCGTAGATATAATCTACTCACCTGGTCTTCGCTCGCCGAAATCAATGACGCTGCGCTTCTTCGCTTCGGAATACTTGAGAGGGTACCTACAATAATAAACTGTCGCAATACGTATTAAAGTCGAGGCAGAAAACCGATACAGCGCACTGTGTGTTCATAGGTTGGAACCTATGGCCTAAAAGTGAAAATCAATCAAACAATCCCTGTTGTCGATGTACGAACACCCAACAAGCAAATACAAATCCAAATATCAATAAAGTGCATTTTAAAATACGGAAAACATAGCCTAAAACACACAAAAATGCTCCCAGATTTTCCCCAGGTGACCATTTGCCAAAACTGCATATAGGATGGGTCTAATTTAGTGCAAAATGAGCCCTGGAACAAAACTGAACCCATTCCCTTCTACTCTGTCCGCAAATTGCATCCAGAATGACTAAATCTGCGGCATAGGGTTTGAATTAGGGGCTCGGGTCATGGTGATAGCTTCCTAGGTGCCTGCACGTCTCCCTGTAATTCCAAAATCAATTCTAGTGTCCCTAGGTTGCTCCTGATTCCAAAATAGCTCCACAGATCACACATTTATCCAATGTCGGTTTTCTAAATCCATGTTTTAGGGTTTCTAAGGTCTGGTCTAGGTCACTAAACTACACCTAAGTTTAGTTAACAGCTACTAGTCATCACCCAATTCAAACCAACACTCAAATCTTTACTAGGGTTTCCTAATGTTCACTACCTCCACAATATCACATCTAAACACATATAAATACTTAAGTAAATGAAAAACTACCCAATTAGTGAAGAGATTACCTCATAAAGCACCCATGTATCCCCCAAGATCATCAAAACTGAATTTTTCTTGGTCCCATGTGTAGAGGTTGAAGAGGGGATTAATATTTGTGAAGGGTGTGTAGGGTTTTGGGGATTGTTAGGAGATTGATCTAGGTATTTTAGTGGAGGGTTGTGGCTTGAGGGAGATGAAGAGGAAAGGAAAAATGAGGTGGGAAATGGCTAAGGCAACAGCCCCCCACTCTCTCTAACTAATTCACACTCTCTTTCTCTTCTCCAAAGCTCACCTAACCACTCATTATGTCTCCATTGATTTTTCCCTTAATCATTTCTCTTTTCTCTACACCAATAAACCCTAATATAAAACCCAAATGAAATGAAACATGTAACAAAATGAACATGTCATGGTGCACTAACCATGGAAACTGTGAAAACGCGGATTTAGCTTAATCGCGATTAGTAGTGCACTAATCGGGTTTTTATCGAAACTGCCAATAATAAATTTTTAAATTGCCAAATCCTTTAAATATATTTTTAAATGAATAAATCATTTTAATTTCTATTTATTTCATAATTATTGGTATATATTTATACCCTTTTCCGAAAACCCTAATTTCGCAAATATGCAGTTTTCGGGAAATATTTTATTTTAATATTAAATTCCCAAAAATAATATTTTATATTTTCTGAAATGTTACACTGGCTATATCGCATATAACCGACTAATATCTAATGAAACAACTTATCGAATCAACAGTTGATCCGATAACTTGGCTATATCACATATAACCTACGATGTCACTAATCGCGAGAATAGAATGCGATATCACATACACGCATTAGTCTCGGTCCCGCACATATCACATAGGTGCTCCTACTCCGTTTTGCATCAACCAGGAAACCTATGTGTAGATCTCTAAAGACTCGTCAATACGCCGGCAGTCGGTGATGATCATATCAAACACCCACAAGCCGCAAGCGGTTTGCTAAACGTAACAGCCACCCGGGTATTGAGCGATCAGAAGATCAACAAGCAAGCTGCTCGTACTCCTGCGAATCCGATCAGTAACACTACCGTACAGTCCGGTCTCTTCGTCTGATATGTCGCATATCACAGCCTGGGGGTGGTATAACGTCAGACCCCAATAGCCTGATAAGTCATGCCGATGCAAGGTCCATAACAGTTCGAGAAACTACTGATAACACTTACCAGTAAATCTCAGCAAATCTGGCCAGGGCTTTCCTGTTATGGCCAATCGAGCATAGCGCAACATCATCTCCCAATACCGGGAGAGACGAAACCCCTCCTATCACTCATTGACTCCATGTGACTCGGGACTGTACCCAAAAAACACCTTTTTCACGATCTCTTGACCGTGGTATGGTGGAAATCAAAGCACAGTGGGAATCACACAAGACTCTATGACGATCTCGGGTCTACAGACTAACCTGTACTAGTGTCACCAAAGAACTGCTATCCGACGATAGGTATAATACCATCTAGGAGTTCTCGGCGAGGCCGTCCAGTGTACCCAGTCTCCACTGAGCATCCGTATACCTTCTATGATGTCGAACACCATTAGATATGGGATCATCCATCGCCCATCATATGGGTCGAGAAGCGTATACGCTAGTCTACTCTAGAGTATCAATGCCCTGTCTCGATACTCCTACGACTAGGAGCATTTTGAAGGATGTACTTATCGACTACCCTGTCCCCACTAGTATGATCTGCATCATAATCCTGGTAGTCAAGTACTCATCCTAAGGGCTTTCTCAACATGTAATAGAGAGACTATAAGTGTACATGTTAAGATAAATAGCAACCAGATAGCATACTATCATATCGAGCAAGAAAGTCCTCTCTATATATGTCCAAGAATCCCTTACAATATACATCGCATGTACAGAAATGGACTCTAGGGCATACATATAACTAACAATCTCCCACTTGCACTAAGGCCGTCTGTTGTAGTATCCAATACCCAACAATATAGAAGTGGTTGTAGTAACCCATACTCAACCATCCCATAGAAGTCTCTATAGGGGTAATGCCTTTGTGGGTAGATCCGCTCTGTTATCCTTCATGTCTACTCTCCTATCCTCTATCCTCGATCCCTTGGAGATCATCCATCCCCATGATCAGGTGATATTTGCCTCAGAATATGTCTGGAACGCTAATGGGACCTTCGTTCCTAGGCTAAAGCCACAACTCCATTGTTGTCACAGTAACAATTATTGGACGCTCAATGGTAGGAACCTTGTTCATCTCATAAACAAGAAGTGCCCGGACAACCACTTTGGCAGCATCAATGGTAGCAATGTATTCGGCCTTTATCGTCTAGTATGTCACTGTATCTAGCTTGGAACTTTTTCAACATACCGCCTATACACTGAGGGTAAAGACATTGCCTGTGACCGACTCTTAGTTGACCTTATCACTCTCGAAGATCGAACCAAGAACTTTCTTTTAGTTCTTCTCAAGTACTTAAGAATGTCCTCCACATCTTTCCAGTGATTCTCCAAAGTTCTGATTGATTCCTTATCACTACACCTAGTGAGTCATCAACATCTGGTCTGGAACATAACATCGCATACTCTGATAGAGCCTACTGCCAAAGCATAGGATATCACTTGCACGCGAGCTTTTTTCAAATCAGTCTCGGGAGACATCTTTTTGAAGAGAGTGATCCATGAGTATGTGGGCGAACCACAATGCATAGAATATTCCATACTAAACCCCTTTAGTATGGTCTTAATATACCTGGATTTGGGACACTCCCAACATCCACTTAGATCTATCACTATAGATCATAATCCACAAGATGTAGTAGGTATCATCCAGATCATCTATTGAGAATCCTCGTGATAAGAGGAGCTTGACCGAGTGTAGCATAGGAAACCATTTCCTATCAAGAGTATGTCATCTATGTACAATACATGGAAGATAACCTTACTCTCTACAACCTTCTTTTATATACAAGGTTCATCTACTATTTTGATGAAGTCAAACTCTTTGACTGCCATATCAAAACAAATGTTCCAACTCCGTGGTGCGCACATTGATCCTGATGGACTTAAGCATAGCTTTGAAAGTCTCAACTTTTCCTTTTATACCAAGAATCTTCTCAAGATCCATTTACTCCCAATGGGTTTTACCACTTCAGGTGCAACATTCAAAGCTATACTTTGTTGGTGTACATGGATTCTATCTTTGACCGCATAGCATCTAGCCATTTCACAGAGTCCCCACTCGTGATGGCCTGCCTGAACCTGGTTGGGCTATCATCTACCATGATGCAATACTCGCTCCCACTGTCACCGAGAAGACCGTAGTATCTCTCAAGTGGATGAGGAACCCTACCAGATTCATGGAGAGGCTAAGGTTCATAGGAGACTGTTGAATCCTTTGGTTATACCAAATCATCAGCTGTTAGTTTGTCTAGCTGGAACTCCTTCCAGTTCTACCTCATCTCCACTAATTTCTTCCCAAGAAATTCTTTTTCTAAAAAGGTGGCATTCTGAGAAACAAAACACATTTTGCTCCTCAGAGTGGTAGAAGATATTCCCTCACAAATGTTTGGGATATCCTAACAAGCTTATACAGAACTGACCTTGCCTCGAGCTTGTCCGGATTTTGCCTTTCAACATAGGCCGGACAACCCCATATCTTAACTCGTTTAAGACATGGTCTTTTCCCACACCATATCTCATATGTAGTGGTAGGCCCTGATTTGGATGGAACCCCATTCAATAGGTATGCAGCTTCTCAAGTGTATAACGCCAAAAATAAACAGGTAACTCAGCAGTACTCATTATAGAGCGCGCCATATCTCATAGGGTGCGATACCTCCGCCTCGATACATCTTTGTGCTGTGGTGTACTCGAAGGGGTAAGCTGAGAGAGAATCACATTCTCCTTTAAATAATCCAGGAAATCCATGCCAAAGTATTCTTCTCCTCGATCTGATCGAAGGATTTTAATACTACTACCCGTCTGGTTCTCAACTTCAAGCTTATATTCCTTGAATTTCTTAAAAGTTTCAGACTCATGTTTCAACAGGAGCACATGTCCGAATCTTGAGAGATAGTCGATGAATGTAATGAAGTACCAAGAACAAACCTTGGCATTTGTAGACATAGGACCGTATACATCATCATGTATGCGTACTAAGAGTTCACTAACTCTTTCTCTGTTTCTAGTAAACGGAGTAATGGTCATTTGATCTTTGAGACAAGACTGGCAAGTAGCATAAGATGAAAATTCGAACGGATTCTTATATTCATCCTTATGTAACTTAGCTGGTCGTGTCGCATTGATATGACTTAGTTTACAATGCCACAAGTAGGATTCGTTCATTTTTGAACTACTCCTCTTGTGTGTGTTCTATATACTTTGAACTGTGATTTGATTTAGAACGTATATGCCATTTCATAACGTGCCTGATCCATTCAACTCTTGAATCAGGAAAATGTTCACAACATTATCCTCTTATACAGAATTATTTCCTTCTTTAACTAAATAAAGAAACTGATGTAATGTTGTATATCAGGTTCGGTATGTAATAACATTTGTTCAGAATCAATGTATTTAATACAAGGTGATATTTGTCAACTGACTTAGTTGCAACAATTACACCATTCTCTAACACTTAGAGACATATCAACCAATCTCAGTTCTGTACCTCACTGTAGCCCATGTAACATATTATATATGTTGGATCTTGATCCGGAATCACATACACCGGACGTAGAGAATACTGAGAAACAGCTCTCGGTAATGAACACACCCGAAGAAGATGCAACAACATGTACTTTCTTCGATTGGGTTGCATGGCAATCCGGATATTCCCCTATTTCCTGTTCAGTCTTATAACAGTTATAAGAAAGAACGAAACCGACGTTCCCCATCTCAGTATAATAAGCAGGTTCTGTCAATGCATCCATATTATTATCTTCATTAAGGCGTGATATGGTCGCTACCAGGGGAGAGAGAGAGAGAGAAGAAAACACTCTGTGTGCGCTCTTGCAAGATTAGATTTGGTTATTATTTTATCTAATCAGGAAGGCTCCCACTGTTTTAGTCAAATCTTCCTTCAGACCCTAAAAGGTAAGACTAGCCGGGATTAATTACACCCTACAAGTTCGTCAATTTTTCGGTCAGGCCAGTGTCGGTACTTTGAGGGAGGTTCCCCGTGCTGTCGCACAGACCTAATTATAAAAAACCTTGTTTTCCCAGGGGCGTAACTCCGTTAACACCTTTCTATACACCTGCTTGATCGGCTAATTGTAATGTGTAAAACTCTCCCAGGTGTAACTCTTACTCGCAGTGGGTATCGGGATCCAACTATCTCATAGAAGGTATGCAGTCTCATTGCAAATTTCAACACTTGAAATTCCCGATAATATTTTACCCCTAACGACTTATGACCTTAACATGGTCAACAAACCATAAGTACTAGCCAAGTTCAACCCGTCATTTCCTGATTGAATTAAACCCACACGCACGACCCTTAACATGGTCAACAAAGTCGTACTACTACCCTAATCCAATCGCATCATATGCTTATGCAGATAAGCACTAATCAGCTACCGCACACTACACCTTAACATGGTCAACAAACATAGCACGAATACTAAGTAGTACTTATCTGAAATGACGGAGGCTACGACAGTTTTTTATGAAAACATTTTGCGTAATGAGATATCGTTGTAGAATCGAGTGATTTTGAAAAAGGAGTGTTTTTGAGGCTTTTACTAGTTTCGCTAAAGAGGTCACTCCCGGTGAAGGGATCTCGGCTCTTTCCTTATCGAATAAGGTGCAGGATATTTCATAAATACCACTATGCAAAGCAAAACTATAGACGCAATCAAAAGACAAATTGAGTGGGTTATAGCATCTTCTAGTTTCGCTAAAGAGGTCACTTCCGGTGAAGGGATCTCGGCTCTTTCCTTATCGAATAAGGTGTTGGATATTCAAAAAGAAATACCGCTATGCAAAGCAAGAACAAGAGCTACAAGTTTTTAAAACAAGTTTCTACAACATCTTTAGGTTTCTTTTTTTTCTTTCATTAATCTCAATAATGTTGTCCCATCTGTTATGCTTCCTAAGCATCACATAAGAAACGAAAGCAGCAATATTAATTATATCTCATATATATAATATAGGCATTCGTCTCAGAACATATCAAGTGATCACATCACAGAATATCAGCAGCAGAAGAATCACATATGAAATATTGGATATACTAGGAATTCAGTGTTTTATTTAAGCCAATAAAAAACGTGTATTCCACGGTCGCGATGAATAGCTAAACCCACATCCCTGGACCCCTACGAGAGAAGCAAGCAACCCTTCCAATTCTAGAGTCAGGAGACCCGGTCTCGACTCTTCGAGGTGGTCTCCCACTGGACTCCAGAACCCTGTTACTTGTGCTCCTTGCCTTGTGTCTATCCTAATGAGGAAAAGTAAATAATATACATCAATGGTGACATCATCCTCAACCCGGATGTGCCCTAATAAAAGAATATTACATACAATGAATTTTACATGAATGAAAATAAAAACCCCCATCTCACATAAAACCCCGGCTATTCAAAACGCGATGATCCAATATAACATATCACAGCAACACATAACATCACATGTCATCAACGTAAGTAAAAATGCATATCCCAGTTGTCGTTGACATATACCACCGAAACCGGCGATACACCATATATTTTCTTACGGTAGCAGAAAAGAAAGTGAAAAACTACAACAGTTGGAATCCGCAACCACCTTAGACATCATAAACCCAATGTATCACAAACTTTGGATTTCATGCCCAACCAAATGAATTCTTTAGACATCATATGCCTAACAATTATAAATCCCGCATTTTAGTCTCGATATTGAATACACTTTCCAATAACCTGATCGAATGCTCGTTGGAAACTTTAGTAGACGGCCGCACCCCCACCGACGAAGTGCAGCAAGGCAGAACACCGCAGCCGTGAGGACCCGAACGGATGCTTTTGGCGACGGGGTTCTCCTACAGTCACATGGAAGAGGCTATGGGGTGTGGCTATTGTATGTCGATGCTATGCACCCCGCGGAATCGCGGGGAGACGGAAGGTATGCAAACGATAATTTTAGCATCATAACATCGACTGTAAGCCTTGATCGTAATCTAAACCATATCTAGCAAATGCAAAAGAAGTATAAACAAAGTACAGAAATTATACCTCAAGAAATCTTGTCCTTCTTCTCCTTATCTCGCTGTCCTCCTCACCTGCACGTACTCCTTGAAGTGGTACGGATGTCGTCTCCTCGTCCGCTTGCTCGAATCCTAGATGATCAACCCGAACGTTTGTGCACCAAGCTTTTTCTTCTAAACTAAAGAAACTAGATCAAGTAGTTTTCTAATCTAAATGATCTAGGTTGTGTAGATGGTGTATATGGATTGAGGAGTCTAATTTAGCTCAAGGTTACTCAACACATAAGTGTTCTTGGCTTGAGGGAAAATGGAGATGGAAAAAGAAATGGTGTGAACTAAGAAAAATGAAGAAGGATAGGGTTTCTCTCTCTTTTGTTCTAAACTAAACTATACACTATTATGAATTAGAAAAACTAATTCAATAATTGATAATAGGTTCAATGGTCAAATAAATGACTCATGGCTCAATCGACCAACATGTGTCCATAAAACCCAAGTCCTTATTCATGCATAATACACATCATTTCTTAATTACCAAAAATGTATTAATTATTTAAAACTAAATGATTAATACAATTAGGTCATGCCATCTACAAATACATTTTGTACAAATTACGAAAACGCCCCTCGTCCGTACATACATACATGTATTCGTATTCCGAAAAATACGAATACCGAAGATGACAATCCATCAATACAATACTAAGATCCGGCTTAAACCAAAGACCACTAGTATTGTCCGCCCGATTCATCATGCGTGCACGAGTGTACGCACGTGATCGAACCCTTTCGTAAAACCATACGATACCTACACGTTTTGCCCGATGCAGGGAAACGCTCTGTGTGGGACTCTAAAGACTCGACTGTACGCTGGCAGTGTGTTTAACCACAGGCCGCAAGCGGTACTAGCTGTACGTAACGGTCCCCAGGTATTGTCGATAAGAAAGCCGATGAGCATAACTCATCCGAACTCCTACTAAGTCTGTATGTGACAATCTCCGTACAGTCCGGTCTGTCCGTCTTAGAGTATCGCATATCTGGCCTAGGGGGCGGTAAACGTCAGACCCCTAATAGCGGTATAAGTCGTGTCGGAGTACGGTCCAATACACCCTGAGAAACTACTGGACTACCTACCAGTAAATCTTGCATGCCCAAGCCAGGGACTATGTGTAATGGCGTTCCGAACACAGCGCGATATCAACCCTCAATACCGGGAGAGACGAATCCTATCTAACCGCCACTGCCTCCAAGTGCTTCGGGACTGCACCTAACTACTACCTGTTTGCATGACTCAGTAGATCCGTGGTAGGGTAGTAATCTAAGAATAGTGGGAACACACTTGAGGTGAAGCAGCAGTGTCAAGTCAACGGACTAAGTTGTACCCATGTCATCTGGGTATTGCTATCTGACAATAGATATATTACCAACCAGCAGTTCCTAATGAGTCCTTCCAGTGTAACTCACAACCTAATGAGCACCTGCATACTATCTCCAGTACGACGTACCGATGGCTATGGGACAGACCATCTCCCAGGCTGGGAAGGGAAGCGCATACACTAGTCTACTCTGGAGTATCGATGCCCTGTATCTATAATCTCGGGACTAGGGATCTGTATAAGGATGTGCTTGTAGATTACCTAGCCCCCACTAGTGTGACTGCCATCACAACACTGGTAATCAAGCATAGATCCTAAGGGCTCGACTAATATGCATAGGCGATATGTTAAAAGAAACATATGTATATATTGAAGCAGAAACAAACCAAGTAGCATTCTACCATTTTGTGCAAGAATGTTATTAAAACTGTGAATATCCCAAGCTTCCATTATGTAATATACAAACTAGTATGATATAGTAATAGCTTCTTGGGCATATACACTAACAATCTCCCACTTGCACTAGGGCCATGTACTGGCATATCGCAGACCTATCATCTCGAATAGCCTCTCGAACAGCGTCTGAGAAATAGCATTTGTGAATGGATCTGCAGTGTTGTCTTCCGTAGCAACTCTTCGAACCTCGATCTCCTGGCGATCCACGATCTCTCTGATCAGGTGATACCGCCTCAAGATGTGTCCAGACTTTTGATGGGACCTGGGTTCCTTTGCTAAAGCTATAGCCCCGTTGTTGTCACAATACAGAGGTATTGGACCAACAATGGACGGAAACACCTGAAGATCTGTCAAGAACTTCCATATCCAGACTTCTTCTTTAGCGGCGTCAGAAGAAGCAATATACTCCGCTTCCATAGTTGAGTCAGCAACGGTATCTTGTTTGGAACTCTTCCAACATACCGCCCCTCCGTTGAGGGTGAAGAAATAACCCGACATGGACTTGGAGTCATTCTTATCGCTCTGGAAGCTAGAGTCAGCAAAAGCCTCGATTTGGAGGTCTTTTCCGCCATACACCAAGAACATATCCTTAGTCCTTCTCAAGTACTTGAGAATGTTCTTTACCGCTATCCAGTGGTTCTCTCCTGGGTCTGACTGATATCGGCTTACTACGCTTAGTGTGTAAGCTGCATCTGGTCTCGTACACAACATCGCATACATTATAGAGCCTAATGCAGAAGCGTAGGGTATAATAGACATGCGATCCCTTTCCAAATCAGTCTTGGGAGACATCTCTTTAGAAAGGGTCACTCCGTGACAAACCGGTAGGTTACCGCGTTTGGAATCTTCCATACTGAATCTTTTCAGTATGGTGTCGATATACCTGTACTGTGAAAGTCCCAATATCCTCTTTCATCTATCATGATAGATCCGGATCCCCAGTATGTAAGAGGCATCACCCAGGTCTTTCATAGAGAACCTTTGTGATAAGAATCTTTTGACAGATTGTAGGGTAGGAATGTCATTTCCTATCAAAAGAATGTCTTCTACGTATAGTACGAGGAACACAACAGTTCTCCCTACAATCTTACTACACAAGCATGGTTCATCTGGATTTTCGATAAAGTCGAAGTCTTTGACTGTTTCATCAAAACAGATGTTCAAACTCCGCGATGCCTGCTTTACTCTATAAATGAACTTAAGCAGCTTGCACACTTTCTCGCTACTCCTACTTTGATTAAAACCTTCTGGCCGATCCATATAGACGCACTCTTCCAAATGTCCATTTAGGAAAGCCGTCTTTACGTCCATATGCCAGATTTCATAATCGTAGAAGGCAACAATAGCAAGAATAATCCGAATGGATTTGAGAATAGCCACTGGAGAAAAGGTTTCATCATAGTTTAAACCAGGTTTTGGACAAAAACCTTTTGCAACACGTCTAGCTTTATAGGTTTCAACCTGTCCATCTACACCGATCTTCTATTTGAAGATCCATTTGCAGCCAACGGGTTTTACCCTTTCCGGAGTAAAGTCCAAAGTCCATACTTTGTTAGTGTACATAGACTCCATTTCGGTCCGCATTGCATCTTGCGATTTTACCGAGTCTCTGCTCTGAATGGCTTGTTGGAAGCTAGTTGGCTCATCATTGTCAATGATGCAATCCTCTCTATCCCCTTCTATGAGAAATCCGGAGTATCTCTCGGGCGGATGAGAAAACATACTACTCCTACGGAGTTGTGCGGGAATGTCATGTTCTTTTGAATTTTCTGGCTCCACTATGCTTTCAGTAATGGCTTGTGGTTCTGAAATTTCTTCCAGTTCTATTGCGCTCCCACTTATCTGATTTTTTAAAAATTCAGTTTCCAAGAAGCAGGCATGTCGAGAAACAAAAACCTTTTGTTCCTCTGCATAATAGAAAAAATACCTTTTAGAGTTCTATGGATATCCTACAAACTTGCACTGTACTGAGTGTGCCTCGAGTTTGTCCGTATACTGCTTTTTAACAAAAGCTGGACATCCCCATGTCTTAAAGTGTTTAAGATAGGGTTTCTTCCCACTCCATATTTGATATGGTGTGGTAGGCACTATCTTAGTGGGAACCCGGTTCAAAAGATATGCAGCTGATTCTAGTGCATAACCCTAAAAAGATCGCGGTAACTCAGCATTACACATCATGGAACGAACCATATCCAATAGGGTTCTGTTCCTCCTCTCCGATACACCATTGTGTTGTGGAGTGTATGGAGGAGTAAGCTGAGAGAGAATTCCATTCTCGTTTAGGTAATCCAGGAACTCGGCACTCAAGTATTCACCACCTCGATCAGATCTCAGTGTCTTGATACTTTTGCCGGTTTGTTTTTCCACTTCATTTTTATATTCCCGGAATTTCTCAAAAGCTTCGGATTTATGCTTCATCAAGAAGACATGTCTTTACCTTGAGAAATCATCCGTAAGAGTAATGAAGTAAGAATAACCGCTTCGTGCATGTATAGACATTGTACCACACACATCGCTGTGTATGAGTCCCAAGAGCTCGCTTGCTCTTTCTCCTTTTCCAGTGAATGAAGTTTTTGTCATCTTTCCTTTGAGACAAGATTGACAAGTTACATAAGATTGATATTCGAATGGATCCAAATATCCTTCTTTATGAAACTTAGTCAACCGTGTTTCATTGATGTGACCCAGTCTACAATGCCATAAGAAAGCATGATTAATTTCCGGAGACTTTCTTTTGTGTGTATTCTGAACATTGAAAATTCGCGGTTGGTTTAATACGTATATACCGTTGTTTAATATACCCGACACAATCAAGTTATGATTAAGGAAGATGTTTAGGACATCACATACAAATGCTAAATCATAACCTTCTTTAGACATTAAAGATACTGATATGATATTACAAGTCAAACTAGGTACATAATAACAGTTGACCAAAACCAAAACATATCCATTAGTCAATCCTAAGTGATATTCCCCCACGGACACAACATCCATGCTTTCTCCATTTGCAACTCTGAGGGTCATATCACCCGCTTTCAAAACTCTACGGCTTCTCAGTGCCTAAGAAGAATTACAGATATAAGATCCTGAACGAGTATCCAATACCCAGGAAGTACAGTTGATTGACAGACTGTTTTCAATGACATACACACCTGAAGCTGAAGCCATAACCTGCTTCGTTCCCTGGTTCTGGGCTTTCCAGGCCCTGCAATCCTTCTTCCAATGGCCCTTCTTATGACAATAAAAGCATTTTTCCTTCCCTACAGTTTTCCTCCCAACTTTTGCTTTTCCCTTTGCTTCCACCTTACCAACACCGCCTTTTGCTTTGGTGGGAGCCTTCTTCTTCTTTCCTTTAGCTTTCGCCTTGGACCTGGAAGAAGAAGTACCACTAATAAATAGAGCGGGTGTTTCCCTTGCTTTCTGCAGGGTGCCCTCAGCACTCCTCAACATGTTGAGGAGTTTCGGAAATTCAACTTCTTTACTTTGAATATTAAAATTCAAAATAAACTGGGTATAGGTGGAAGGAAGGGATTGGAGAATCAAGTCTGTATACAGCTCATTCTCTAACGTGGTCCCGAGGTCTGCGAGCTCCTTAATATAGCCAATCATCTTAAGGACGTGTTCCCCGACAGATGATCCGACGGCCAACCTCGCTAGAAACAGTTTCTTCGAGGTCTCGTATCTTGCGATACGAGATTGCTCTCCATATAATTCCTTTGTATGGAGGAATATGGATTCTAGGTCCATATTCTCGTGTCTCCTCTGATGTTCATTGTCCATAGAGGTAAGCATGAGGCACTTGGCCTTCTCGCAGTCAATCTCCCAAATCTTACGGATTTCCCTGTCCGCGACACTGGAGTTTGGTCCTGGGACGGCAAGGGCTTTTGTAGTAAGGAAATAGCCCAACTAGTCATAAGTAATAGCCATCTTGACATTCCTGAACCAATCTTTATAGTTTGGCCCTGTCAACATGTTTTTATCTAATAGAAACTTAAGGTCCGTCATGTTTGGTCGTTGCAATTAGGAGAGAGAGAAGAAACACTTTAGCATGATGCTCTTGCAAGTTTAGAATGGTTTTTAGTTTATCTAAACAGGATGGCTCTCACTGTTTCTCGAATCCCTCCTCAAACAAGAAAAGAGAAATTAGTCAGGATTAATCTCGCCGTACAATTCTTGCTTAACCATTCAGCCAGGCTAGTGTTGGTATTCGTGGGAGGTTTTCCAACGCTTTCGCGAAGTTCCTTAATTACAAAACCTCTTTTCCCTAGAGGCGTAGCCCCGCTAACACCGTTCTAGACACCTACTTGGTTTATAGCATTGATCGTTTAGTGAAAAAATCTCCCGAGGAGTAGCATATACTCATAGTAGGACCGGGATCCAAATATCATTGTGTGATAAAGCTGAAGGAATCCTACCAAAATGATCACACTCCAAATGGTATGCAACACTAGCAAGTTTCAGTTTCTTTAGAAACTCTCGATGTGGATTTTTCCCCCATGCTTTTATGACCGTGATGTTAGTTATATATATGCCCTAGAGGCCATTGTTGTACATATGATGTATATTATAGTGGATGCTTGGATATATATAGAGAGGACTTTCTTGCTCGATACGATAGTATGCTATCTGGTTTCACTTTATCTTAACATGTTAACAAATACTATTTTGAGATCACGTGTTGATAAAGCCCTTAGGATATGTACTCGACTACTAGGACTATGATACATATCATATTAGTGGGGCCAGGGTAGTCTATGAGTACATCCTATAACTGTTCCTAGTCGAGGTTGTATTCAGACAGGGCATCGATAATCCAGAGTAGACTAGCGTATACGCATCTTGACCCATATAATGGGCGATGGATGATCCAATATCCATTGGTGTTGGACATCAAAGATGGTGTACGGGTGCTCAGTGGAGACTGGGTACACTGAACAGACTCGCCGAGAACTCCTGGATGGTATTATACCTATCGTCAGATAGCAGTTCTCCGGTGACACTCGTACAGGTTAGTCTATAGACCCGAGATCGTCATAGAGTCTTGTGTGATTCCCACTGTGCTTTGATTTCCACCTTACCACGTCCAAAAGGGCATGCAAAACGGTGGCTTTTGGGTACGGTCCCGAATCACATGGAGGCAATGAGCGATAGGAGGGGTTTCATCTCTCCCGGTACAGGGAGTTGATGTTGTGCTGTGTTCGATTGGCTATAACTGGAAGTCCCTGGCCAGGGCTAATATAGAGATTTACTGGTAAGAGTTATCAGTAGTTTCTCGACCAATTATGAGCCTTAAATAGACACGACTTATCGGTTACTGGGGTCTGACGTTTACCACCCCTAGACTAGATATGCAACATATCAGACAAAGAGACCGGACTGTATGGTAGGGTTACTGAATGGATTCATGGGAGAATGTACAGGCTTGCTTGTTGATCTTCTGATCGCTCAATACCTGGGTAGCTATTACGTTTAGCTGACCGCTTGCAGCTTGTGTGTGTTTGATATGATCATCACCTACTACCGGCGTATTGACGATTCTTTAGAGTCCAACAAAGAGGTTTCCTGGCTCAGGCAAAACGGGGTAGGAGCACATATGTGATATGTGCGGGACCTAGAATAATACGATATGAGATACCGTATTATATTCTCGCGATATGAGATATCGACCGGGTATATGTGATATAGCCGGGTCATCGGATCAAGTGTTGATTCGATGAATTCGTACATGTTATATTAGTCGGTTATATGGAATATAGCCGGATTGTCGGATCAAGAGTTGATTCGATAATTTAATGTATAATTATATATGTGATATATTACATTACGTTAACTAATATAAGCTCGCTTTATTGATTCATTTTCTCACTGGATAATACATTGATGTATATGCGATATATGTTAATTGTATTATTTTCCTTTGTTACAAAATAAATTGTATATGTGATATATAATATTATAACAAGTTAGGGTTACAAATGCAACACGGTTGATAAGTTTAAACAAAGTTAGGTTTTGGATATGGGTTAGCTTTTGGGTTAGCTTTTTCATGAAACTTTCCTTTTGTCATTTTGCTTTGATATTTTGTGTAGATATTTGTTAACCCAACCCAAACCCTTAACTCTAGTTTATTCTCTACATGAGTTAAAGCCTTCATTTTATTAACTCATGGTTTTAATTTTAACCATAATAATAATTCATTATTCATCACAAAAGCTTTCTTCTTCTTCTTCCTCCTTGAAAAAGCTTTCTAGCTTTTTGTGTTGTGATGATTAAATGTGAGAAATTGAAAACAAAAGAGAGCAAAATTCCTACTTCATCATCCTCATCTATTCTATCCACTTAGATTAGGGCGTTCACTTCACTAATACTTGATTAGAGAAGTGAGAGCTTGAGTTTGAGATTCTTCAAGGTAGATCATCTTCGAAAAGGAAGACTTCTAGCAAGCATGGATCATTCGACTTGTGGAGCTTCTCTAGAGTCCGGAAGTTCATGGATCGCGAAGAAGGGACTACTACTCGAAGCTTATGAAGCGAAAGAACGGACTACAAAGGTTGTAATCTCTCTCTCTTAGATGTAAAGTTGTTTACATGCAAGTTAACCCTAATTCTCTAGTTAAGATCTTGGTTAGGGTTTGTTTAGCACCCGAAAATTTTTAAAGTAGCATGATTGATGCTTGCCGAAACCTTCACAAGGTGCTATGCTAACCCAACAGTTGTATCAGAGCCAAGCTAGAGCATTAGGCGTTGTCTAGACGAAATTAGAAGTCTGATCGAACCCCGAAACCCCAAAACGACCCCTTTTCTGGAAATTTTTTCAAAAGTTGAAATTTTTCATGTTAAAAATACTCAGAAAATCATGCAGGGAGTTTTATGGACCAACTTGAAGAATTATTCCCTAACTCGCTATACTGACCGTGTAACCACGACCAAAACCTGGTTTTGGCGGCAGTTCCGCGGCGCCACTGTGGAGGCTTGGGACGGGCCCTTCAGCGACGATCCATAAGTGCTGAGGCATGCTACTGGGAATTTTTATTTCTGCTGAAGTGTTGAGCTCACTTGGGTATTTTTGGAATTCGTTGTATCTATTGAATTATCTACCTTCGCCTAGTTATCTGTGATGTTTATGTATTGCTCTGATATGTTATATTGGATCGTTGTGTATTGAAAAGCCGGGGGTTTATGTGAGATGAGATTTTTCTTTTTCATTCATGTAAAATTCATTTGTATGTAATATTCTTTTATTAGGGCACTTCCGGGTTGAGGATGATGTCACCATTGTATATTATTTACATTTACGCATTAGGATAGACCCAAGGCGCAAAGCACAAGTAACCGGGTTCTAGGGTCCAGTGGGAGGTCATCTCGAGGAGTCGAGACCGGGTCTCGTAACCCTAGAATTGGCAGGGTTACTTGCCGCTCTCGTAGGGGTCTAGGGATGCGGGTTTGGCTATTTATCGCGACTGTGGAATCCGTGTTTTAAATAGGCTCAAAATAAAACACGGACGTCCTAGTATATCCAATATTTCATATGTTGACTTCTGCTGCAATTTTCTGTGATGAGATCATATTACTACCTGAGACGAATGCTTATACTATATGTATCTGTTGATATATAAATATTACTGCTTTCGTTTCTTCTGTGATGCTTAGAAAGCTTAAATGATGGGATTTATTATTGAGATTAATAAAAGAAAAGAAACCTAAAAAATGTTGCAGAATCAAATTTTCAAAAAGGGTAGCTACAGTCTTTGCTTGGCATAGCGGTATTCCTTGTAGAATATCCAGCACCTTATTCGATAAGGAAAGAGCCGAGATCCTTTCACCGGGAGTGACCTCTTTAGCAAAACTGGCAGATGCTACAAACTCACGGTTTAGTTTTTGATTGCTTCTATATTTCTTGCTTTGCACAGCTGTATTTATGAAATATCCTGCACCTTATTCGATGAGGAAAGAGCCGATATCCCTTCACCGGGAGTGACCTCTTTAGAGAAAATAGAAAAGCCTCAATAACACTCCTTTTCAAAATCACTTGTTTCTACAAACGATATCATGTTCATTACACTCATGGTTTTCAGAAAAACCTGTGTAGCCCTCCGTCATTTCAGATAAGTCAAACCTAGTATTCGTGCTACGTTTGTTGACCTCCGTCAAGGCATAGCGTGCGGTAGTTGACTAATATTTATCTGAAGCATGTGATGCGATTGTTTTAGGGTAGTCGTACGACCTTGTTGACCTCCGTCAAGGGTCGTGCCGGTGGGTTTAATTCAATCATGAAATGACGGGTTGAACTTGACTAGTAGCCTATGGTTTGTTGACCTCCGTCAAGGTCATAGGACGCCGGGGGTTAAAGACATTATCGGGAATTTCAAGTGTTGAAATTTGCAATGAGATTGCATACCTTCTATGAGATAGTTGGATCCCAATACCCACTACGAGTATGAGTTACTCCTGGGAGAGTTTTACACATGACAATTAGCTGATCAAGTAGGTGTCTAGAAAGGTGTTAACGGGGTTATTTCTCTGGGAAAACGAGGTTTATTTTAATTAGTTCCGTGCGAAAGCACGGGGAACCTCCCTCAAAGTACCAACACTGATCTGGCTGAAAGATTGGCGAATTTGTAGGGTGTAATTAATCCCGGCTAATCTAACCTTTTAGTGTTTAAAGGAAAATTTGATTAAAACAGTGAGAGCCATCCTGATTAGATAAGATAATAACCAATCCAATCTTGCAAGAGCGCACGCTAAAGTGTTTTCTTCTCTCTCTCTCTCCAGGTAGCGACCATATCAGGCCTTAATCAAGATAATAATATGGATGTATTGACCGAACCCGCTTGTTATACTGAGCAGGGGAACATTGGTTCCGTTCTTTCTTATAATTGTTATAAGAATGAACATGAAATACGGGAATACCAGAATTCACATGTTGCCCAAACGAAGAATAAACATGTTGATGTATCTTCTTCGGATGTGTTAGTTACCGAGAACTGTTTCTCAGTTCACTCTACGTCCTGGGCATTAGATACGGGATCAGGATCCCACTTATGCAATAAATTGCATGGGCCAAAAAAAGGATAAAGAACAGGGAATGGGTGATCATTCCGTAAGAGTAGGGAATGATGTAAATGTTGCAGCCAAAGCAGTTGGCGAATATCACCTTGTATTACCAAGTGGTAATACATTGATTCCGGACGAATGCTATTATATACCGAACATGATATGCAACATTATATCAGTTTCTTTATTAAGTAAAGAATGAAATAATTTTGTAATACTGGATAATGTTATGAATATCTTCCTAAATCAAAAGTTGCAGAACACACACAAGAGGAAAAGTTCAGAAATGAACGAATCCTTCTTGTGGCATTGTAGATTTGGTCATATCAATGCGGCACGACTTGCTAAGTTACATAAAGATGATTATTTAAATGCGTTCGAATTATCATCTTATGAAACTTTCCATTCATGTCTTAAAGGAAAAATGATCAAAACTCCATTTAGTGGACATGGAGAAAGAGTTACAGAACTCTAGGGACTGATACATGGTGATGTATGCGGTCCCATGTCTACACATACCAGGAATGGTTCCTCGTACTTCATTACATTCACTGACGATCTCTCAAGATACGGACATGTGTTCCTGTTGAAACACAAGTCTGAATCTTTTGAGAAATTCAGAGAATATAAAAACGAAGTAGAAAACCTAACGGGTAAAAGTATTAAGATCCTTCGATCTGATCGAAGAGGAGAATACTTGAGCAATGAGTTCCTAGACTATCTAAAAGAGAACGGGCTTCTCTCTCATCTTACTCCTCCATATACACCACAACACAACGGTGTATCAGAGCGGAGGAATCGCACCCTATTAGATATGGTGTGCTCTATGATGAGCACTGCTGAGTTACCTATTTCCTTTTGGGGGTATGCGCTTGAGACAACCATATACCTATTGAATAGAGTTCTAACCAAATCAGTGCCTACCACTCCATATGAGATATGGGAGGGGAAGAGACCGTGTCTTAATTTCGTTAAGATATAGGGTTGCCCGGCCTATGTTAAAAAGCAAAATCCGGACAAGCTCGAGGCAAGAACTTTTTTGTGCAAGTTTGTAGGATATCCCAAGCATTCGCGAGAACATATCTTCTACCACCCTGAGGAACAAAAGGTATTTGTTGCTCAGCATGTCACCTTTTTAGAAAAGGAATTTCTTGCAATGGAAATTAGTGGCAAGGAGGTAGAACTAGAAGAAGTTCCAGTTACACAAACTGAAACAGAAGATTTGGTAGAACCATAGTATTCAGTAGTTCCCAACGAACCCCATCCTCTCCGCCGATCTAGCAGGGTTCCTTATCCACCTGAGAGATACTACGGTTTTCTCATTGACGGTGGAAGCGAGGATTGCATCATGGAAGATGATGACCAGACTAGCTTCGAGCAGGCCATCACGAGTGGTGACTCTGTGAAATGGCTGGATGCAATGCGATCTGAGATGGAATCCATGTACACCAACAAAATATGGACTTTGGAAGTTGCTCCTGAAGGGGTAAAACCCATTGGGGGAAAATGGATCTTTAAGAAAAAACTTGGTGTAGATGGAAAAGTTGAGACTTTCAAAGCAAGACTTGTTGCAAAGGGTTTTCGTCAACGACCATGTGTGGATTATGACGAAACCTTTTCTCCAGTGGCTATGCTTAAGTCCATCCGGATCTTATTTGCCATTTCTGCATACCATGACTATGAAATCTGGCAAATGGATGTTAAGACAACATTTCTAAATGGTGATTTAGAAGAATGCATGTACATGACTCAGCCAGAGGGCTTCGTAGACAGTGGGAGCAACGAGAAGGTGTGCAAGCTGCTTAAATCCATCTATGGGTTAAAGCAGGCATCGCGGAGTTGGAACATCTGTTTTGATGTGGTAGTCAAAGAGTTTGACTTCATCAAAAACATAGTTGAACCTTTTATATACAAGAAGGTGGCAGTGAGTAAGGTTTTCTTCCTCGTATTGTACGTGGATGACATACTCTTGATAGGAAATGATGTTCCTATGCTGCACTCGGTCAAGCTCTTCTTATCACAAAGATTCTCAATGAAAGATCTAGGTGATGTCTCCTGCATTTTGGGAATTAAGATCTATAGAGATAGATCTAGACGGATACTGGGATTGTCCCAATCCGGGTACATTGACAGCATACTGAAAAGGTTTAGTATGGAAGAATCCAAGCATATGAACCAACCCACGATCTTTGGACTCACTCTCTCTAAAGAGATGTCTCCCAAGACTGATTTGGAAAAAGCTCGCATGCAAGGGATACCCTATGCTTCGGCAGTAGGCTCTATCATGTACGCGATGCTATGTACCAGACCCGATGTAGCATACTCACTAAGTGTAGTGAGTAGGTATCAAGAAGATCTTGGAGAGAATCACTGGACAGCTATGAAGAACATTCTCAAGTACTTGAGAAGGACTAAAGAGATGTTCTTGGTGTATGCTAACGGAGAACTCCAGGTGGAGTCCTTTACCGATTCGAGCTTCTAGAGTGATAAGGACGACTCTAAGTCGCACTCGGGATTTGTCTTTACCCTAAATGGAGGGGCGGTTTGTTAGAAGAGTTCCAAATAGGAAACCGTGGCAGACTCGACGATGGAGGCTGAATACATCGCTGCCAATGATGCTGCCATAGAGGCTGTCGGGATAAAGAAGTTCATCACTGAACTTCGTGTGGTTCCGTCCATTGAGCATCCAATCCCTCTGTATTGTGATAACAATGGAGCTATGGCTTTGGCCAAAGAACCCAGGTCCCATCAGAAGTATAGACATATTCTGAGGCGGTATCACCTGGTCCGGGAGATAATTGATCGCCGCGAGATCAGGGTCAGGAGAGTTGATACGAAAGGCAACACTGCGGATCCACTCACAAAGGCCATTCCTCAGATACAATTTGAGAGGCTCTTCGGGATGTTGGGTATGAGATATTACAATAGCTGGCCTTAGTGCAAGTGGGAGATTGTTGGTTATATATATGCCCTAGAGGACATTATTGTACATATGATGTATATTATAGTGGATGCTTGGATATATAGAGAGAGGACTTTCTTGCTCGATATGATAGTATGCTATCTGGTTTCACTTTATCTTAACATGTTAACAAATACTGTTTTGTGATCACATGTTGATAAAGCCCTTAGGATATATACTCGACTACTAGGACTATGATACAGATCATACTAATGCGGCATGGGTAGTCTATGTGTACATCCTATAACTGTTCCTAGTCGAGTGTGTATCGAGACAGGGCATCGATACTCCAGAGTAGACTAGCGTATACGCATCTTGACTCATATGATGGGCGATGGATGATCCCATATCCAATGGTGTTGGACATCAAAGATGGTGTACAGGTGCTCAATAGAGACTGGGTACACTGAACGTACTCGCCGAGAACTCCTGGATGGTATTATACCTATCGTCAGATAGTAGTTCTCCGGTGACACCGGTACATGTTAGTCTGTAGACCCGAGATCGTCATAGAGTCTTGTGTGATTCCCACTGTGCTTTGATTTCCACCTTACCAAGTCCAAAAGGGCATGCAAAACGGTGGCTTTTAGGTATAGTCCCGAATCACATGGAGGCAATGAGCGATAGGTGGGGTTTCGTCTCTCCCGGTATAGGGAGTTGATGTTGTGTTGTGTTCGATTGGCTATAACTGGAAGTCCCTGGCCAGGGCTGATATGGAGATTTACCGGTAAGAGTTATCAGTAGTTTCTCAACCCGTTATGAGCCTTAGATCGACACGACTTATCGGTTACTGGGGTCTCACGTTTACCACCCCTAGACTAGATATACAACATATCAGACGAAGAGACCGGACTGTATGGTAGTGTTACTGATTGGATTCACAGGAGAATGTACAGGCTTGCTTGTTGATCTTTTGATCGCTCAATACCTGGGTGGCTGTTACGTTTAGCTGACCGCTTGCAACTTGTAGGTGTTTGATATGATCATCACCTACTGCCGGCGTATTGACGATTCTTTAGAGTCCTACAAATAGGTTTCCTGGCTCAGGTAAAATGTAGTAGGAACACATATGTGATATGTACGGGACCGAGAATAATACGATATGAGATACCGTATTATATTCTCGCAATATGAGATATCGGCCGGGTATATGTGATATAGCCGGGTCATCGGATCAAGTGTTGATTCGATGAATTGGTACATGTTATATTTGTCGGTTATATGCAATATAGCCGGATTGTCGGATCAAGAGTTGATTCGATAATTTAATGTGTAATTATATATGTGATATATTACATTACGTTAACTAATATAAGCTCGCTTTATTGATTCATTTTCTCACTGGATAATACATTGATGTATATGCGATATATGTTAATTGTATTATTTTCTTTTGTTACAAAATATATTGTTTATGTGATATATAATATTATAACAAGTTAGGGTTACAAATGCAGTATGGTTGTTAAGTTTAAACAAAGTTAGGTTTTGGATTTGGGTTACCTTTTGGGTTAGCTTTTTCATGAAGCTTCATGAAGCTTTCCTTTTGCCATTTTGCTTTGATATATTGTGTAGATATTTGTTAACCCAACCCAAACCCTTAACTCTAGTTTATTCTCTTCATGAGTTAAAGTCTTCCTTTTATTAACTCATGGTTGTAATTGTAACCATAACAATAATTCATTATTCTTCGCAGAAGCTTTCTTCTTCTTCCTTCTCCTTGAAAAAGCTTTCTATCTTTTTGTGTTGTGATTATTAAAAGTGAGAAATTGAAAACAAAAGAGAGCAAAATTCTTACTTCATCATCCTCTTCTATTCTAGCCACTTAGATTAGGGTGTTCACTTCACTAATACTTGATTAGAAAAGTGTGAGCTTGAGTTTGAGATTCTTCAAGGTAGATCATCTTCGAAATGGAAGACTTCTAGCAAACATGGATCATTTGATTTGTGGAGCCTCTCTAGAGTCCGGAAGTTCATGGATCGCGGCGAAGGGATTACTACTCGGAGCTTATGAAGCGAAGGAACGGACTACAAAGGTTGTAATCCCTCTCTCTTAGATATAAAGTTGTTTACATGCAAGTTAACCTTAATTCTCTAGTTAAGACCTTGGTTAGGGTTTTTTTAGGACCCCAAAAATTTTAAAGTAGCATGATTGATGCTTGCCAAAAACTTCACAATGTGCTATGCTAACCCAACACTTGACTTTGGCCAACAAATCATAAGTCACATGTCAAGTTCTACCCATCATTCTCCTAGTTAATTGGAACCCATCACCTACCCTTGACTTTGGCCAACAAAGCAGTACGACTTACCCAAACCAACGCATCTATCTATGCTTCATATGAATATCCAACAGCTACCAATCACTATGCCTTGACTTTGGCCAACAAACATAGCTTGAATACTATTGACTATTCATATGAAATGACGGAGGGCTACGAATGGTTTTGGTAAAACCGTGAACGTAGTGAACTTGATATAATCGAAGAACTTGATAGCTTTAAAAAGGAATGGTTTAAGCTTCTCATTTAAAAGTTTTATGTTTTGGAAAAACCGAGTAGTTTTCAAATTTGTTCCAGCGATTTAACTTTGGTTTATTTGCTTTGCATTAATATAATGCAGTCCCATCATTTACTCCTATCATTACAAAAGGAATTGAAAAAAAAAATCATGTCCTCTTATGCCATCCGTATTCGCCACGGGGCCCCTGTTAGTGTATATGCCCTAGAGGCCATTACTGTATCATACTAGTTTGTATATTACTTAATGGAAGCTTGGGATATTCACAGTTGTATAAACAATCTTGCTCAATATAGTAGTATGCTACTTGGTTTGTTTCTACTTCAATGTGTACATATGTTCATTTTAGTATATCACGTATACACATTAGTAGAGCCCTTAGGATCTTTGCTTGATTACCAGCGTTGTGATGGCAGTCACACTAGTGGGGGCTGGGTAATCTATAAGCACATCCTTATGCAGGTCCCTAGTCGCAGGACTATCGAGACATGACATCGATACTCCGGAGTAGACTAGCGTATGCGCTTCTCATCCCAGTGTGGGAGATGGTCTATCCCACAGCCATCAGTACGTCGTACTGGAGATAGTATGCGGGTGCTCGTTGGGTTACGAGTACACTGGACAGGACTCGTCGGGAACTGTTGGTTGTTACTATACCTATCGTCAGTTATCAGTTCCCAGGTGACATGAGTACAGCTTAGTCCGCTGACTTGACACTGACACTTCGCCTCGAGTGTGTTCCCACTGCACTTTGATTACTACCCTACCACGGCTCAAAGGAGTCATGCAAACAGGTAGTTTTGGGGTGCAGTCCCGAAGCACTTGCAGGCAGTGACGGTTAGACAGGATTCATCTCTCTCGGTACTGGGGGTTGACATCGCGCTGTGTCTAGGAGAGCCATTACACGAGTAGTCCCTGGCCAGGGCAAGCGAGATATACTGGTAGGTTTTCAGTGTTATCTTAGGGTGTTCTGGGATTCACTCCGACACGACTTATACCGCTATTGGGGGACTGACGTTTACCCTCTAGGCCCGCCATGCGATGTATCAGACGAACGAAACGGACTGTATGGAGATTGTCACAGTCAGACTCAGTAGGAGTTCAGATGGGTTTCACCTCGTCAGCCTTCTTGTCGGCATCCACCTGGGGACTGTTACGCACAGCTAGTGCCGCATGCGGTCTGTGCTTAAACCCACTGCCAGCGTAGTGTCGAGTCTTTAGAGTCCCACACAGAAAGCTATTCTCCTTTAGGCAAAAGAGTAGAGGTCGCATGGTTTTGCGACAGGTCGCATGGTTTTGCGATAGGGTTCGGTCACATCCGTGCACTTGTGCACGTACAGTTTCCGGACAGTTAACACTAGCGGGCTTTGGTTTAAGCCAGATCCTAGTGTACGTTTTGGGGTTTGTTTTATCTCGTATGTATTCGTGTTCCTCGGAACGCGGATGCGGGTGTGTATGCACAGTTGACAAAGAGACAGAGGCAGAGTTTTCTCATTGGGGTTGTTGAATGTTGACTGTTGACAGTTGACTGTTGACAGTTGACTGTTGACCATTGGCTTTTTCTTAACCCTAATGAGAATAAGATATATGATTAACATTAATATTAATTAAGTATTATAGTGACATGGTTGTTGAGGGGTTGACATTGTTGACTTGTTGACCGGTTGACAAGGTTGGACTAGTTGACCATCATCATGACAATGGCTATCATTCCATGGCAAAGACTTTTGCTTGCTTGTTTATTTATGCAAAATGAGTGTATGAAATGATATGGCCATTTTGACTTAAACCATTTACACAAAACTTGATTACTATTTTTGTGATGATGGTTTTTGGATTATGAGAGGTGAGAATGAGACTCATTGCCTTAGAGATAAAAAGACACCAAAACATTCCTCTACTCATTCTAGTTCACAAGGCCTAGCAAGCCAAGTGATCTAGTTTCTTCAAAGTTCGAAGAAGAAGCCAAAGGTAGAAGCTTACGGGTGGATCCATCTTCGGCGCAAGAAGATGACGAGGTGAGGCCGATCCGTACACCGGGAGGAGTCGAAGATGAAGGAGTTCAAAAAAGGTATAGCCCCCTAACCGAGTAGGTAAACTCTTGTTAGGTTGGTAGCTAGTAGTTTAACAAAGATCCGTATTGGTAGTCCATGTTACCACCCTCTTGAAAATCATTTTTCACCAATTCCGCAACCCCGTAAATACCGGGGAAGGGTAGCATGGACTTACAGTGGTATCAGAGCCTAGTTAAACTCTATCTAACATGTTAGCATAGTAACTAGAAATTGGTTCGGAGAAAATGTCCCGAAATGAACCCAAAAATTCAAGCTTGCTGTCAATTTTCAAAGTACTGTAAAAGTAATAAATCATGCTTTAAAAATCGACTCAGGATTTTTATAGTCTACTGTAGAAAAACGGTCCATAGATCTCACCAAACCACCACGGGAACGCGGCAATAGCAAGCTATTGCCGCGGTTCCGCAGCCGATTGAGCTCCTCTCTGGATCGTCTTCACTGCAGTTTGTTCTATGGGGTATTTTGGGAATTTTGTTATATGTTTTTTCAGCCCAGATTTTCCAGAAAGAAAAATTTGTTTTTGGGGCTTTAAAAACCGTATTTTGATCGAGTTTCTTAAGACTTAAGCTGACGGTTTTATTTCTGTGATGTGATATTTGTATTGAACGTCTGCTAATTGCTATATGTCGATTAGTGGGGGTTATACAAATCTGTGATCTGTAATGGCATTGGAATGTGTATATGAATTCATTGGATTGTCGCGGGTGAATAGCCGGGGGTTGTGAGACGAGAGTTTTCTTTTCATTCAATTCATGTAAATTTGTAAATTGATGTAATAATTATTTATATGGCCGCACAACCGGGTCGGGTTGTAGCCGTCATTGTATAATTTCTTTTTACTGTTTTTGCTCCTAGGATAGACCCATGGAAGGGGTGCACAAACTACCGGGTATGCTGAAGTGCCGAGTGGCCTTCTCACGGTGTTGAGGGAGGTTGCTTCGCTTCTAGTAATTGGCGGGTAGTTTGCCGCACCCGTAGGGGTCTTGGGTGGGGTATTGGCTATTCAACGCGACCGTGTAATCTGCTTTTCGTTACAGGCTCGTACGAATTGCGGGTTCCTAGTATATCCAATGTTTTCATCTGTGATCTGAAATGGCTATCATTGCAATATATCTATATATGATATTATTTAGGCGTTGCTTATGTTTTGCAGCCACGCTAGCCCAGCCCCCGCTCTGTCGTTAGTTAAGTAACCTAACGGGTAATGATGGGGCCCTGTGGCGAATGCGAATGGCATAAGCGTACGTCATATTTTGGTTGTTTTCTGCAATGGTAGGATTAAATGATGGGACGCATTAAAATAACTAATGCAAGAAAAATATGCATTAAAAGAACTAATGCAACGAAAAATAAACCAAGTCAAAGTCGTTGGAACACTTTCAAAAACCACTCGGTTTCTTTTCAAAATAACTTTTAAACGCGGAGCTTAAGCCACTCGTTTTAAAAGCTATCTCGTTCCATCGATTATATCAAGTTCACTACGCTCACGGTTTTGCCAAAACCATTCGTAGCCCTCCGTCATTTCACATGGATGGTCAATAGTATTCAAGCTATGTATGTTGGCCAAAGTCAAGGCATAGTGATTGGTAGCTATTGGGTATTCATGTGCAGCATAGATAGATGTGTTGGTTTGGGGCAGTCGTACTACCATTTTGGCCAAAGTGAAGGGTATGTGTGGATGGGCTCAAATTAACCTAGAGAATGACGGGTAGAACTTGACATGTGACTTATGATATTTTGGCCAAAGTCAAGGTCATAAGAGCATGGGGAAAAAATCCACATCGGGAGTTTCAAAAGAACTGAAACTTGCTAATGTTGCATACCATTTGGAGTGTGATGATTCTGGTAGGATTCCTTCAATTTCGTCATGCGATGATATTTGGATTCCGATCCTACTGTGAGTATATGCTGCTCCTCGGGAAATTTCTCACTTAACGATCAATGCTATAAACCAAGCAGGTGTTGGAGATAGTGCCCTCATAGTTAATTATTGGATCGCAGGTACGTGATTGCAATGATTGCGGAGGACCTATCCCGGTAGCACAGTCTTACTCGAGATGATAGTATGCTATCTGGTTTGCCTTTATCAGTCGTGTACATGTTCAGGTGACTGATTGCATGTTACACTTTGATAGAGCACTTAGGATCTTGCTTTACTACCAACAGTATGATGGCGATCATATACGTGAGAGTTGGGTAGTTTATATGCATATCCTTAATTGTGGTCCCTAGTCGTGGGAGTTTCGAGACAGGGCATCGATACTCCGGAGTAGACTAGTGTGTACAGTCGAGACCCCGACGAGGGGCGGTGGCCGGTCTCACAAGCCACTGGTGTCAGTTGGATCACCTAAGATGTATACAGGTGCTCATTGGGTTATGAGTACACCGGACAGGACTCGCCGGGAATCTGCTAGTTAGTATTATATCTACCGTCAGATAGCAGTTCCCTGGTGACATGTGTACAGGTTAGTTCATCGACCTGAGGTCGTCATTTGTCTCGTGTGAGTTCCCACTGTGCTTTGATTTCTACCCTACCACGGCTCAAAGGAGTCGTGCAAACAGGTAGCTTTTGGGTACAGTCCCGAGCCATATGGAGGCACGTGAGCGGATCGGCAGGGGATTCGTCTCTCCCGGTATTGGGGGCGAGGTCGTGCAGTGTCTAGGAGAGCCATTACAGAAAGTCCATGGCCATGGCAGGAGATTTACTGGTAGGTACTCCAGTAGTATCTCTGGGTGTTATTGTGCTTCACTCCGACACGACTTATACTGCTATTGGGGGTCTGACGTTGCTAGCCCCCTAGGCAGATATGCGATACTCATTAACGAACGGACCGGACTGTATATACATTGTCACTGTTGGGCTCAGTAGGGTTTTCCGGATGAGTGCGCTCATCGGCATCCCTTGAGGTCAGTCCATGGGCAGCCGTTACGCATTGCTAGTGCCGCTGACGGTTTGTGGTTAAACCCACTGCCAGGGTACTGACGAGTCATTAAAGTCCCCCACAGACAGTTTCCCAAGTTCGGGCGAAACGTTGTAGAGGCCGTATGGTTTTATGGCAGGGTTTGGAAAATGCACGTGCGTTTACGCACGTGTCAGTTTTCGGGCTGATAATACTGGTCAGCTTTGGTTTAAGCCGGATCCGAGTATTATATTGAGTAGGTTTAATATCTTTGTCTCAGTTGCATTTGTATTCGGTCGTAATACAAATGCGGGTATATTTATACAGTTTCGGGGTTGTACTGAAATTCGTTTCAGGATCACTTTTAGAAGTTGCCAGTTTCCAGTTTTCTATCAGCCGTCTTTTAACATTCGGTTAAAGACGGATTTATCTTTTCTTCAGTTGAGGTGAGTCATCATTCTAGAAGGTTCTAGAAGGTTCTAGAATTTGTGACAAGGCTAAGTGACTCATCTTTGCATTTATTAAAGGGTGACTAGGTTTAGTGAGTCATGCTTTGTATTAAAGCACTCTTGTTTTGGTTAAGATATTTTGAAGTGAGAAGCTTTTTGCTAATGGTCACCACTTGCTCCTACGGTCACCTCCCTCCTTCTTATATAAGTGGCCGGCCTTCTCTCTCCTCCTCACTTCACTTGATGTTTCATTTTGGTTAGAAAAGATTATGATAGTATTCGGGGTGTATGGAATTTTACAGTTCATTTCATTCCATCACCCGATTTCCATGGCAACATCATTAACCGATCGTCCACGGACTTGGACGAAGTGAGACAAAGTCATCTACTCATTCTCTACATCAATCTTGGTCGTCTCTTTTAGCAAACTTGACGATCGAGTTGCCTCGAGTTAGAGGCGGGAGCCCGTTTAAAGAATCGGTGATGTGGTGCCACCTCGACGAGGATATCGGAGATCGACGAGGTCAGAGCAGCCGCAACGGAGCGTGGGATGATGGTTGAAGAACGAAGGACTCGGATCGTTCGGTATAACATTCCTACACTCTTTACAGTTTGTTAGTTTAGCAATAATGGCAGATCCGGGTTAAAGTATACGATAGCGCCAAGTTTAAAAGCTTTTGTTCCGCATTTGGCGTCTGTAGACTGCCGGGGCGCTAGCGTAGACTTACATTGGTATCAGAGCCTCACCATTTTGCTATACTAACTTGTGCTAACGTGTTTAAAACATCGATCGAACCGGAAATAAAAAATCACAATTTCTTCACTTGACAGTTTCTGTTGATTTCAAATGTTCTCAAAAATGAATTCTGCATGTCTTAAAAATCCGTGCAGGGATTTCTAAGAATCACGACGAAATTTGAGCATGTGATTCCTCTAATGAGCCGCGGAAACGCGGCCAAACCCATGGTTGGCCGCGCATCCGCGGCCATCCTAGGGAATCAATGCATCAAATTTTGTCAGTTTCTTCTCTGTTGGATTTTGTGATTTTTGATATATATCAATTGCGCCCAGGTTTTGTTACTGTTCACCAGTAAGTTGTGGGGCCCATTTTTTTGATATTTGGTCGATCGAAATTTAAACGCGTTAGTTTACAGTGCTTACATTATATCTCCGACCGGGAATGTCATTTGATCGGTAAACCGCGTCCGATTGCTATAGTTCTTTTAGACGGGTTTGCGAACGTGCCATTCGCGTTGATGTTCTGTGTTGTGCTGTGATGTTGTGGATTTGTCGTGGTGGACAGCAGTGTGCAATGGTAGTACAGATTGTGTTTATTTGTACATTTGATATTGCGGGGCGAGCGTCCAACTTGTGGACTGCCGTCACTGCCTGTTGTATAATATTCTTTTGGGGCACGACCAGGTTGCGGTCGATGTACCTATTGTACTATTTTTCATTACTGTATTAGGTTTTGCCCCGAGACGGAGTGCACGGATAGCCGGGTTCTGGAGGGCAACGGGTCCGCATCTCATGTCTTTGGGAGGCAGAGGGGCCCCACTCTAAAATTGGCGGACTATTCGCCGCACTCGTAGGGGGTACAGGCTGACCCAAGGAGGGGTGCTCAATTTACCGGATTCCGTGAAGTGTCGGGTGTTCCATTCACTATGCTGTGGGGGACTGCCTCGCTTCAGGTTTTGGCGGGTAACTTGCCGCACCCATAGGGGTCTACGTTTCATTGCACAGGCTATCCACACGACAGGGGAACGTCGAGTTTCAGCAGCGGCTCTGTGAAACTCGAGGATCCCAAATTATCTGTATTGTTCTGTGATGCTTATTACTTTTCTGTAATGTTGCATACTATCATGCCTGGAGGGATTATTGTATATTGGTTTATATACTATTAGATGTTGTATATGTTTTACACCCGCGCTAGTCCAGTCCCCGCTCTGTCGTTAGTTAAGTAACCTAACGAGTGATGACGGGACCCAGTGACGAATGCGGATGGCATATACATAGATTTTATTTTCGTTCTTTTCTGGTATGATTAATGATGGGACTGCGTTGATTCTGATCAATGCAAAGTAAAACAAACCTGTTTACAGTTGTTGGAACAATTTAAAAAGTGTTATTGCAAAGACGTTTCCTTTTGTTATGCATAGCGATATTCAGTGGAATATCCTGCACCTCATTCGACGGGGCAAGGGCCGATATCCCTTCACCGGGACTGACCCCTTGGGCAGAAGTTTGCGTCAGCGTAATAACTTCACTATAGTCGATTACAAGTTGCTTTGCATAGCGGTATTCAGTGGAGTATCCTGCACCTCATTCCACGAGGAAAGAGCCGAGATCCCTTTACCGGGAGTGACCTCTTTAGCAAAAGGTTTTCGCCACTATATTTTAAAAAGCTATCAGGTTCCTTCAGCGATATCAAGTTCACTATGCTAAAGGTTTTTCGCCAAAAACCAGTCGTAGCCCTCCGTCACTTCTTTTGGGTATTCAGTAGTATTCAAGCTATGTATTTTGACCAACGCCAAGGCATAGTGTTTGGTAGCTACTGGGTATTCAATTGTTGCATAGATAGATGAGTTAGTTTGGGACAGTCGTTCTGCCATTTTGGCCAACGTCAAGGGCATGTGCGGGTGGGTTCAAATTGACAAGATAGTGATGGGTAGAACTTGGCATGTGACTTATGACATTTTGACCAACGCCAAGGTTATAAGAGCATGGGGCAAAAACAATATCAGGAGATTCTAAAGAAACTGAAACTTGCCGAGTATGCGCATACCTTCTGGAGTATGAGTAACGTGGATGCATTCCATCACGTTATCATGCGATGAGAGTTGGATCCTGATTCCCACTGATGAGTTGGTTTACTCTTCGGGTGATCCCGATTGATTCTTCTTTAGGTTTGGAGGAGAATTTGACAGGACAGTGGGAGGTTTTCGGATTAGATAAAATGATGACCATTCTGATCTAGGTTAGAGTGCACGCAGAGTGTTTCTTTTCTCTCTCTCTTTGGCAGCGACCTTTGACCGACCCTAGACTATGACTCAGTGACCAGGTTGACCGAACCTTCTTAAAATACTGGCTTTTGGATTGTCTGAGTTGCATAAGTCATTGCCACTCCTTCTTTTACCCTTTGAATTTCTCAGAACACCCGTATTACTACGGATATCCACTTCCATAGGATAGATCCATCGTATGGTTATATACGAACTCGAAGGGACTTCTTCGAGGATGGATCCAGGTTCAGGAGAAATAGAATTGGTTTATTCAGTTGTCTTTTATTATCACCTTCTCTCAGGTTGCGAGAGCTCCTTGGTTTAGGAGAGTACACCTATTACGCTTATTGGATAGTCTTATTCCAAACCATAGGCTGGTGCCGAAAGGTAGGGAATGAAGAAAACCAATTAGCCTAAGTAGGGTGTGCAGAAGGTAATATGTAAAGACAAAATAAAGGGATTAGAAAGAGGGCAAAGTAAATTGCGACTGATATCATTCACGACCAAAACCGCGTACTTCATCGCCACTCCTATTTCACCTTTAAAAGAATAAGGTATTATTCAGTTGTCTTTTATCATCACCTTCTCTCAGTTGCGAGTACTCCTTGGTTTAGGAGGGTACACCTATTATGCTTATTGGATAGTCTTCTTCCAAACCATAGGATGGTGCCGAACGGTAGGGAAGGAAGAAAACCATTTAGCCTAACGATGGTGTACAGAAGGTAACGACTAAAGACAAATAAAGGGATTTGGAGAGATGGCAATAAAATATACGGTTGAAGTCATGAATTGGATTATGGAAGAGGCATTGCTATGAATACCAGGATACCCCTACGAAACATTTTCATGTTTCAGTGCATCGTTAAAGAAAAACTGTTTTCCCGATTAGACACTTACTCCAAGGGTATGTATTTACCAGGATTCATTCTCATATCTGTATGGTTTTACAGATGATGAGTGGGAGTAAGATATTGGGAATTGGGTGATCATCCTCATTATATCGGAATTCGTTGTAATTGGTGATATTTGAGGAAATCGCCAGGGTACAGTTTTCCACCTACAACGCACAGGTTATGAGTTGTTCAACTCAGTGGACTTATACAGAGTATTGTATGTTGTCCAGTGTCCATCAGGACAAAGGTGGGTAGGTCCTCGTACTATGTTCTGTTTACTTATAACTTCTTTAGTATTTAGACGAGTGTTTCGTAGAAATACAAGGTCTAAGTTTTGAGAAGTTGTGGGTATAAGAATAAAGTAGAGAACCAGGTATCACAAGTATCGGGATTCTTCAAAGAGATCGAAGATGTAGATTCTTGTGATTGGTATTCAGATGATAGTGATGGTTTTGAGAAACGTGTTTCTCTTTCAGGTTACTCATAATTGGATGGATTCCTAAGTTGAGTAATGCTGATTAGCCTCTTTCCATTAAGATGATATGCACTGGAGACAGCTGCATGATTTGAATATGGTTCCAATTAAATAAGTGCCAAAGTTTCTGTATTGGATATAGAATGGATCGTACCTTAAAAGAAATTAAGGTACGGGGAGTTGTCCAGCTTATGCTTAAAACCAGACACTGGATAACTTAGGGAACGTTTCTGTAATGGCTGTTTGTGGGTTGACCCTGGCAATGACGAGGGTTGATATTCTACCATTTAGAAGATCAATAGTGATATTGTTCTTGACTCGCCACAGTTTTAGTAAAAATGGATCTTTTTCAGAAAACAGTAGTGGGAGTATGGTAGAACTGGAAGTGATTCCAGAACCGCAAACGATTACGGAAAATTTAATAGGACCTATACATTCAATCAGGTTTGACATTCCAATAGCCACTCCGCATATAAGGTAAGGTAACCTCAGACACCCGAGAGGTACTTCGGTAGGCTCAAGGACGGTGACAGGGAGGTTCTTATCTACCCAGACTTGACACTACTGTTGTTCCAGGATATGAGACCTGGTAGGAGGGTTGTCGTAGTAAGTGGGAGCAACGGAAGCATGGTGGGCAAGTAGCTTATGTCTATTTATAGACTAGAGCAGTTATAGCGGAGATAGATCATCTAATTTTGATGTGACAGTCATGGGTTTGACTTCAATCAGAATAGAGGATGGATCAGTTAAGAAGGTAGTAGGGTGTGATGTCATGGTATCTGGATGACATACACAGAGTAGGAAGTAAAATTCCTATACTACGATCGGTTGTACTGTGGTCGTCACACAGTTGTTTCTCCAGACGGGATATGGATATAATATTTGACATTCTGGTTTCTAGATCTATGGTTTTAGATATGGATTTGGGTAGTTTCCCAATGTGGGTACTTTGACAGATATTCTAATGGTTTTTGGAATAATTGACTCCTAGCATGGTGGTGTACCTACAGGTTATGGAGTCACCCTCTCTAAAGGTGTCTTGCAGACTAAAGGGGAGAGGGATGTGCATGATTGGCAGATTACTTGCTTAGGCAATTGAGTCAATCATGAGATGTCAAGTACCACACCAGTTGTTGTTTTTGCACTAGATGCAATAAGTTTGTATTAATCCAATCCTGGAGAAACATAAGGGAGCAGTTTTAGAACATAAGTACATGTTCTACGGATTTGATGACGGCAGCCTCCTTCGGGAGACGATTATCATTCCAGGCTTCAAAGGTGACATGGATGACAGAGTGATTGTCAGAGTTATAGTTTTTCCCTCTGACGAAAAGGGACAGTATTATGGACAGGTGGTCCAAGAGGATACTGTGGGTGGCATTGTGCCCGATACTGATTAGGTTCAGTGATCGATACAGTCTAAGAAGTTTGGATTTGGAGTTCATTTATGAACTAGGTCCCATCAGATATCCAGACATGTTCTAAGACAGGTATTACTCAATTCGGGAGATGGTTTTCTCCGCGAACTTGAGATTAAGAGAGATATAGAAAGATACTTCTAGGCGGATCCACTCACTAAGGCTATTTCTCGAACACAATAGTTTTACAAACGGGCTTTGTGAAACTGATTAGTAGAGGAGTTGGATGTTCGGTTTCACACGGGCTGTGAGTAGTCGACATCGCAATATTAGCCATGAGTGCAAGTGGGAGATTGTTGGAGATAGTGCCCTCATAGTCAATTATTGGATCGCAGGTACGTGATTGCAATGATTACGGAGGACCTATCCCGGTAGCACAGTCTTACTCGAGATGATAGTATGCTATCTGGTTTGCCTTTATCAGTCGTGTACATGTTCAGGTGACTGATTGCATGTTACACTTTGATAGAGCCCTTAGGATCTTGCTTTACTACCAACAGTATGATGGCGATCATATACGTGAGAGTTGGGTAGTTTATATGCATATCCTTAATTGTGGTCCCTAGTCGTGGGAGTTTCGAGACAGGGCATCGATACTCCGGAGTAGACTAGTGTGTACAGTCGAGACCCCGACGAGGGGCGGTGGCCGGTCTCACAAGCCACTGGTGTCAGTTGGATCACCTAAGATGTATACAGGTGCTCATTGGGTTATGAGTACACCGGACAGGACTCGCCTGGAATCTGCTAGTTAGTATTATATCTACCGTCAGATAGCAGTTCCCTAGTGACTTGTGTACAGGTTAGTTCATCGACCTGAGGTCGTCATTTGTCTCGTGTGAGTTCCCACTGTGCTTTAATTTCTACCCTACCACGGTTCAAAGGAGTCGTGCAAACAGGTAGCTTTTGGGTACAGTCCCGAGCCATATGGAGGCACGTGAGCGGATCGGCAGGGGATTCGTCTCTCCCGGTATTGGGGGCGAGGTCGTGCAGTGTCTAGGAGAGCCATTACACAAAGTCCATGGCCATGGCAGGAGATTTACTGGTAGGTACTCCAGTAGTATCTCAGAGTGTTATTGGGCTTCACTCCGACACGACTTATACTGCTATTGGGGGTCTGACGTTGCTAGCCCCCTAGGCAGATATGCGATACTCATTGACGAACGGACCGGACAGTATATACATTGTCACTGTTGGGCTCAGTAGGGTTTTCCGGATGAGTGCGCTTATCGGCATCCCTTGAGGTCAGTCCATGGGCAGCCGTTACGCATTGCTAGTGCCGCTGACGGTTTGTGGTTAAACCCACTGCCAGGGTACTGACGAGTCATTAGAGTCCCCCACAGACAGTTTCCAAAGTTCGGGCGAAACGTTGTAGAGGCCGTATGGTTTTATGGCAGGGTTCGGAAAATGCACGTGCGTTTACGCAAGTGTCAGTTTTCGGGCTGATAATACTGGTCGGCTTTGGTTTAAGCCGGATCCGAGTATTATATTGAGTTGGTATAATATCTTTGTCTCAGTTGCATTTGTATTCGGTCATAATACAAATGCGGGTATATTTATACAGTTTCGGGGTTGTACTGAAATTCGTTTCAGGATCACTTTTGGAAGTTGCCAGTTTCCAGTTTTCTATCAGCCGTCTTTTAACATTCGGTTAAAGACGGATTTATCTTTTCTTCAGTTGAGGTGAGTCATCATTCTAGAAGGTTCTAGAAGGTTCTAGAATTTGTGACAAGGCTAAGTGACTCATCTTTGCATTTATTAAAGGGTGACTAGGTTTAGTGAGTCATGCTTTGTATTAAAGCATTCTTGTTTTGGTTAAGATATTTTGAAGTGAGAAGCTTTTTGCTAATGGTCACCACTTGCTCCTACGGTCACCTCCCACCTTCTTATATAAGTGGCCGGCCTTCTCTCTCCTCCTCACTTCACTTGATGTTTCATTTTGGTTAGAAAAGATTATGATAGTACTCGGGGTGTATGGAATTTTACAGTTCATTTCATTCCATCACCCGATTTCCACGGCAACTTCATTAACCGATCGTCCACGGACTTGGACGAAGTGAGACAAAGTCATCTACTCATTCTCTACATCAATCTTGGTCGTCTCTTTTAGCAAACTTGACGATCGAGTTGCCTCGAGTTAGAGGCGGGAGCCCGTTTAAAGAATCGGTGATGTGGTGCCACTTCGACGAGGATATCGGAGATCGACGAGATCGGAGCAGCCGCAACGGAGCGTGGGATGATGGTTGAAGAACGAAGGACTCGGATCGTTCGGTATAACATTCCTACACTCTTTACAGTTTGTTAGTTTAGCAATAATGGCAGATCCGGGTTAAAGTATACGATAGCGCCAAGTTTAAAAGTTTTTATTCCGCATTTGGCGTCTGTGGACTGCCGGGGCGCTAGCGTAGACTTACAGCAGGTGTCTAGAAAGGTGTTAGCGGGGCTACGCCCCCAGGGAAAAGAGGTTCTTAAATTAAGGAACTTCGCGAAAGCGTTGGAAAACCTCCCTCGAAGTACCAACACCAGCCTGGCCGAACGGTTAAGCAAGTATTGTACGGTGAGATTGATCCTGACTAATTCTTCCTTTTTGGTTTGAGGAGGGATTCGAGAGACTGTGGGAGCCTTCCTGTTTAGACAAACTAAAAACCACTCTAATCTTGCAAGAACATCACGATGAGTGTTTTTCTCTCTCTCCTAATTGCAGCGACCAATCAACATGACTGTACTTAAAGTTACTTCTAGATAAAAACATACTGACAGGGCCAAACTACAATGATTGGCTCAAGAATGTCAAAATGGCAATCACTTATGACAAGTTGGGGTATCTCCTTACCACCAAAGCTCCCCCTGTCCCAAGTCCCACCTCCAGCGTCACGGATAAGGAAATCCGTAAGACTTGGGAGATTGATAGAACGAAAGCCAAGTGCCTCGTACTTGCCTCTATGGATAACGAACATCAGAGGAAGCACTAGAATATGGACCTCGAATCCATATTTCTCCATACAAAAGAACTGTATGGAGAGCAATCTCGTATCGCAAGATACGAAATGTCGAAGAAGTTATTTTCGGCAAGGTTGGCCATCGGATCATCGGTAGTGGAACACGTGCTTCAGATGATTGGCTTCATTGAGGAGCTCGCGGAACTTAGGACCACGTTAGAGAAAGAGCTCTATACGGACTTGATTCTCCAGTCCCTTCCTTCCACTTACGCCCAGTTTATCCTGAACTTCAACTTACAAGAAAAAGAAGTTGAACTTTCAGAACTCCTCAACATGCTGAGGAGTGTAGAGGGCACCCTACAGAAAGGTTGGGGAACATCCACTTTGTTTGTAAGAGGATCTTCATCTTCTAGGTCCAAGGCGAAAGCCAAGGGAAAGAAGAAGAAAGCCTCCGCCAAAGCAAGGGGCTGTGTTAGTAAAGTGGATACGAAGGGAAAAGCAAAAGCAACAAAAATAGCAGGGAAGTTTGTAGGGAAGGAAGAGTGCTTTTTCTGTCATAAGAGTGGTCACTGGAAGAAAGATTGCAGGGCTTGGAAAGCCAGGACACAGGAACTGAAGCAAGTTGCGGCTTCAGCTTCATGTGTGTATGTTCTTGAAAACTGTCTATCAATAAACTCTACTTCCTGGGTATTGGATACCAGATCAGGATCTCATATCTGTAATTCTTTGCAGGCGTTGAGAAACCGTAGGGTTTTGAGGGCAGGTGACATGACCCTCAATGTTGCAAACGGAGCTAGCATGGATGCTAAGGCCGTAGGGGACTATCACCTGGGGATGTCAGATGGACACATTTTGGTTTTGCGTAATCGCTTTTTTGTACCCAACGCAACTTGTAATATCATTTCTGTATCTTTGGTTTCTAAAGAAGGTTATGAATTTGCGTTTGTAAGTAATGTTGTAAACATTCACCTTAATCAAGTTTTCATTGGGTCAGATACATTAAGTAATGGTATATACGTATTAAACCAACCATAGATTTTCAATGTCCAGAATACACACAAAAGAAAGTCTCCGGAAATAAATCAGACATTCTTGTGGCATTGTAGACTGGGTCACATCAATGAGAGAAGGTTGACGAAGTTACATACAGAAGGATATTTGAATCCGTTCGAATATCAATCGTATGCCACTTGTCAATCCTGTCTCAAAGGAAAGATGACAAAGACTCCGTTCACTGGACACGGAGTAAGAGCGAGCGAGCTCTTGGAACTCGTACACAGCGACGTGTGCAGTCCAATGTCTACACATGCGCGAAGCAGTTATTCTTACTTCATTACTTTTACGGACGACTTTTCAAGGTACGGTTATGTCTTCTTAATGAAACATAAGTCCGAAGCCTTTGGAAAATTCCAGGAATATAAGAATGAAGTAGAAAAACAAACCGGAAAAAGTATCAAGATTCTAAGATCGGATCTAGGTGGTGAATACTTAAGTGCCGAGTTCCTGGACTATTTAAAAGAGAACGGAATTCTCTCTCAGCTTACTCCTCCATACACTCTACAACATAACGGTGTATCGGAGAGACGAAACCGAACCCTATTGGATATGGTACGGTCCATGATGAGTAACGCTGAGTTACCGCGATCATTCTAGGGATATGCACTAGAATCAGCTGCATACCTTTTGAACCGAGTTCCAACTAAGATTGTGCCTACTACACCATATGAGATGTGGTGTGGGAAGAGACCCTATCTTAATCACATTAAGACATGGGGAAGTCCAGCTTTTGTCAAGAAGCAGCATGCGGACAAGCTCGAGGCACGCTCAGTAGAGTGCGAGTTTGTGGGATATCCAAAGAACTCCAAGGGATATCTTTTCTATTACGCAGAGGAACAGAAGATCATTGTTTCTCGTAATGCCCATTTTCTAGAACACCAGTTCTTAGAAAAGGAAATAAGTGGGAGCGAAATAGAAATGGAAGAAATTCCAGAACCACAGACTATTACTGAAAGCTTAGTGGAACCAGAGGGTTCAAAAGAAAATGACATTCCTATGCCGCTCCGCAGGAGTAGTAGGCAGTCTCATCCTCCCGAGAGATACTACGGTTTTCTCATAGACGGGGATAGAGAGGATTGCATCATTGATTATGATGAGCCGACTAGCTTCCAGCAGGCCATTCAGAGCATTGACTCGGTAAAATGGCTGGATGCAATGCGGACCGAAATGGAGTCCATATACACCAACAAAGTATGGACGTTGGACGTTGCTCCAGATGGGGTAAAACCCGTAGGATGCAAGTGGATCTTCAAAAGGAAGATTGGTGTAGATGGACAGGTTGAGACCTATAAAGCTGGACTGGTTGCAAAGGGTTTTCGTCAACGACCTGGTTTGGACTATGACGAGACCTTTTCTCTAGTAGCTATGCTGAAATCCATTCGGATCCTTCTTGCCATTGCTGCCTTCCACGATTATGAGATTTGGCAGATGGACGTAAAGACCGCTTTTCTAAATGGAAATTTAGAGAAGTGTGTTTATATGGACCAGCCAGAGGGTTTCATTCAGAGTGGGAGCAGCGGAAAGGTGTGCAAGTTGATTAAGTCCATCTATGGACTAAAGCAGGCATCGCGGAGTTGGAACATCTGTTTTGATGAGACGGTCAAGGAATTTGGCTTTATCAAAAATCCAGATGAGCCATACATCTATAGTAGATTTTTAGCGAGAACTGTAGTATTCCTCGTTTTATACGTGGATGACATTCTCTTAATAGGAAATGACATTCCTATGCTACAATCTGTCAAGGGGTTCTTGTCACACAGGTTCTCCATAAAAGACCTGGGTGATGCCTCATATATTCTGGGGATCCGGATCTATCGTGACAGATCCAAGAGGATATTAGGACTTTCACAGTCCAGGTACATCGACACCATACTGAAAAGATTCAGTATGGAAGATTCCAAGTGCGGTAATCTACCGGCTTGTCACGGTATCACCCTCTCCAAAGTGATGTCTCCCAAGACTGATTTGGAAAGGGATCGCATGTCTATTATACCCTACGCTTCTGCGGTAGGCTCTATAATGTATGCGATGTTGTGTACCAGACCAGATGTAGCTTATGCACTGAGTGTGGTAAGCCGGTATCAGTCAAACCCTGGTGAGAAACATTGGATAGCAGTAAAGAACATTCTCAAGTACCTGAGAAGGACTAAGGAGATGTTCTTGGTGTATGGAGGAAAAGACCTCCAGATCGAGGCCTTTGCTGACTCCAGCTTCCAGAGTGACAAGGATGATTCCATGTCCATGTCAGGTTATGTCTTTACCCTCAATGGAGGGGCGGTGTGTTGGAAGAGTTCCAAACAGGAAACCGTTGCTGACTCGATAATGGAAGCGTAATATATCGCTGCTGCAGATGCCGCAAAAGAAGCTGTCTGTGTAAGGAAGTTCTTAACAGAACTTCAGGTGGTTTCTGTTGGAGATAGTGCCCTCAGAGTCAATTATTGGATCATAGGCACGTGATTGCAATGATTGAGGGAGGACCTATCCCGGTAGGACAGTCTTACTCGAGACGATAGTATGCTATCTGGTTTACCTTTATCATCGTGTACTGCTTCAGGTGACCTTGCTGGTTGCTATTACACGCTGATAGAGCCCCTAGGATTCTTTCTTGACTGCCAGCAGTATGATGGCAATCATATACGTGAGAGCTGGTGGTCTATAAGCGCATCCTTAAAAGGTCCCTAGTCGTCGGAGTTTCGAGACAGGGCATCGATTCTCCAGAGTAGACTAGTGTATACAGTCGAGACCCCGACGAGGGGCGGTGGCCGGTCTCATAAGCCACTGGTGTCAGTTGGTTCACCTAAGATGTATACAGGTGCTCATTGGGTTATGAGTACACCGGACAGGACTCGCCGGGAACATGCTAGTTGGTCTTATACCTGACGTCAGATAGCAGTTCCCTGGTGACATGTGTACAGGTTAGTTCATCGACCTGGGGATCGTCACTTGTCTCGTGTGAGTTCCCACTGTACTTTGATTACTACCCTACCACGGCTCAAAGGAGTCGTGCAAACAGGTTTTAGTTGGGTACAGTCCCGAGCAACATGGAGGCAGTGAGCGGATCTTCAGGGGTTCGTCTCTCCCGGTATTGGGGGTGAGGTCGCGCTGTGTCTAGGAGAGCCATTACATAAAGCCCTCGGCCGAGGCAGGAGATTTACTGGTAGGTATTCCAGTAGTATCTCAGGGTGTTCTGGGCTACACTCCGACACGACTTGTACCGCTTTTGGGGGTCTGACTTTTACCAACCCCCTAGGCCCGACATGCGATGCTCATAGACGAACGGACCGGACTGTACGGATATTGTCACTGACAGGCTCAGTAGGGTGTCAGGATGAGTTCGCTCATCGACGTCCCTTTTGGTCAATAGCTGGTGGCCCGTCACGTATTGGATAATACCTCTGACGTGCTAGTGGTTAAATCCACAGCCATAGTATTGACGAGTCTTTAGAGTCCACCACACTTTCAGTTACTCAAGCTTTTGGGCGAAACGCTGTAGAGGCCGTATGGAGATATGGCAAGGTCCGATCAGATACGTGCGGTATTGCACGGATCAGGATCGGACGGTTTGTACTAGTGGCCATATGGATATATGGCAAGGTTCGATCAGATACGTGCGGTATTGCACGGATCAGGATCGAACAGATATTACTAGCCGGCTTTGGTTTAAGCCGGATCCTAGTTCAGTACAGTGTAGATTTTGTCTCATTGCATTTGTATCCGGTCGGAATACAGATGCGGGTGTGTATGCACAGTATTGGGGTTTTCCTGTAATTTATTACGGGACCAGTTTTCTCGAGTTGCCAGTTTGCATTCCGTTCCGGCCGGTTTTCCTTTGTTCTTTCCCGGCCGGACTTTTCCAATGGAGGGGGTTATTTGCAAGTTTGCAAATAACTTTTTGAGGAGGGGTTTCTTGCATATTGGTGGCATCATGATAGTTATTAATCATGAGATGCTTTCTTAGTCTTTTCCTTTGCTTTATTGTGATTGGATGAGATTAGAAATGAGGTGAGAGTTGATGTATGGCTTGCTTTTGATGTGGTCACCACTTGAGTTCCTACACTCACCTCCCTTAGTTGATTCCCTCCACCATTCTCACAAATTCTTGGCCGGCCACATTTTTGGATGAGGAGAGAAAAATGAGAGGATTCATTTTGTATGAGGGATTCATTCACATCTCTTTTTCCATGCTTGCCAAATTCTCATAAACCCTCTCCAAAGTTCATGATTCTCTTCTCCCTCCATGGCAACTTCACCACCCCAAAAGAGACTATGATTCTACACTACATTCCACAGCAAATCTTGAGCACGTCGACTTGCCAGCTTCGTGCCCGAGTTGCCTCGGTATTGAGGCCGGAGTCCGTAAAAGATGCAGATGATGTGGTGCCCTTCCGGCAAGGAGGCGACGACCGGAGTTTCCGCGGGAGATCGAGACGATGTCGAGAAGACCGGAGGACTCGGATCACTCGGTATATCTCTCACCCTTTCTCTTGATTGCTAGTATCGGTTAATGGTTACGATCCGGGTTTATTGTCCGCGGTAGCCCCAGTTTAAAAGTTAAGAAAATTTTGATTCCGCATTTTGGCCTCGGATAGACGGCCGGGGCGCTGCCGTGGCGCAACATGGTATCAGAGCCACGCCATTAACCTAGTCTAGCTTGTACTAGTATGTTTAAAGCTCCGATCGAACAAAAATCCCAAAACCGCATTTTTCACCACATCAGTTTTCTGTTGAAATTTTTTGGAGTCGAAAAATTTTTCAGGTTGTAAAAAACTAATGTACTAGAAGTTCTAAGACTACTGGAGAAATTCGACGAATTGATCGTTCAACAGGAGCGCGGAACCGCGGCGAAACCCATCCTTCTGCCACGGTTCCGCCGTAGTTTGGAAGGTTCGATTGGTCAAACTTTTTCAGTGGGCTTCTGGGGTGATTTTAGGGGTTTTGGAACATTAATATTGGGCCCATAATTTCTTGATGTGCTACAGAAGTACTTGGGGGCCCACTTGTTAAAATTTGATCGATCGGATATTTTAAACACATTATTTCACAGTATTTACATTAAATTTGCGACCGTGAATGTCACTTGATCGGTAAATCCTGTCTAACTGCTATAGCCCGGTTAGACGGATTTGCGAACGTGACTTTCACGTTGATGTTCTGTGATTGTGCTGTGTTGTTGCGGATCGGTCGTGGGGGATAGCCTGGATGCAATGTTAGTACAGTTTTGTTGTATTATGTACATTTGATATTACGGGGCGAGCGTCCGACATGTGGACTGCCGTCACTCCCTGTTTGTATTATTCTTTTGGGGCACGACCTGGTTGCGGTCGATGTACCCGTTGTATGTATATTTTACTTTCTGTACTAGGATTACCCCGCGGAGGGGTGCACGGATAGCCGGGTTCTCGAGGGCAACGGGCCCGCATCTCATGGCATTGAGACGGAGGGGGCTTCACTCTAGGATTGGCGGGCTATTCGCCGCACTCGTAGGGGGTACAGGTTGACCCAGGAGGGGTGCCCAAGTTACCGGATTCCGTGAAGTGCTGGGTGGTCCATTCACGGTGCTGAAGGGGCCTGCCTCGCTTCAGGTTTTGGCGGGTGACTTGCCGCGCCCGTAGGGGTCTAGGATTTCATTGCACAGGTTATCCACACGACCAGGGGAACGTCGGGTTTCAGCAGCGGCTTTGTGAAACCCGGGGATCCCAGATATCTGTATTGTTCTGAAATGCTGTATATTTCTGTGATGTTGCATTTTATCACCCCTTGAGCGAATATAATATATTGGTATATATATTAGTAGATGTTGTATATGTTTTACATCCGCGCTAGTCCAGTCCCCGCTCAGTCGTTAGTTAGCTAACCTAACGGGTAATGACGGGACCCAGTGGCGAATGCGGATGGCATATACGTACATCAGTATATTTTCGTTCTTTGTGGTGTGATCAATTGATGGGACTGCGTTGATTTGGATCAATGCAAGATAAACAAACCTATTCTGATGTTGTTGGAACACTTTTTCAAAAAGCTGTTATTGCAAGGACGTTCACTTTTGTTTTGTATCGTGGTATTCATTTGGAATATCCTGCTCCTCAGTCGACGAGGCAAGGGCCGAGATCCCTTCACCGGAAGTGACCCCTTGGACAGAAGTTTGCGTCAGGGCATTAACTTCATTATAGCCGATTACTTTTGCTTTGCATCGTGGTATTCAGTTGGAATATCCTGCACCTCATTCTACGGGGAAAGAGCCGAGATCCCTTCACCGGGAGTGACCTCTTTAGTAAAGGTTTTCGTCACTATATTTTCTAAAAGGTTATCTAGTTCCTTCAACGATATCAAGTTCATTACGTTAATAGTTTTTCGCCAAAAACCAGTCGTAGCCCTCCGTCATTTCAGATTAGTATTACTTAGTATTCGTGCTGCGTTTGTCGTGCATTGCCGAGGTGTAGTGTTCGGTAGCTATGTAGTGCTTTTCTGTCACACGGATAAGTGGATTGGTTAGGACAGTCGTACGGTCTTGTTGGCATTGTCAAGGACTCGTGCGGGTGGGTTTAACGCAATCAAGATAATGACGGGTAGAACTTGACTAGGACTCTTTGATTTGTTGGCATTGTCAAGGTCACTTGGGTCCTAGGGGTAAAAACCTACATCGGGAGTTTCAAAAGAACTGAAACTTGCCAGATATGCGCATACCTTCTGGAGTGTGGTGACTTGAGTGGATTCCGTCAAGTTATCATGCGATGATAGTTGGATGCTGATTCCCACTGATGAGTTGGTTTACTCCTCGGGTGATCCCGACTAATTCTTCTTTCAGGTTTGGAGGAGAATTTGACGGTACAGTGGGAGGTTTCCAGATTAGATAAAGTGATAACCATTCTGATCTAGGTTAGAGTGCACGCTGAGTGTTTTATTTTCTCTCTCTCTTTGGCAGCGACCATTGACCCGACCCTAAGACTATGACTCAGTGACCAAGTTGACCGAACCTTCTTAGCACAGGCTTTTGGATTGTCAGAGTTGCAAACCTCATTGCCACTCCTACTTTTACTCTTTTCTCCAGGACACCCCGTATTACTACGAACGTCCACTTCCATTGGACAAAACCATCGTATGGTTAGATACGAACTCGAAGGAATTTATTCGAGGATGGTTTCCGGTTCTGGAGAAAACGAATAAGACTATTCAGTTGTCTTTTCCTTCTACCTTCTCTCAGGTTGTGGTACTCCTTGGTTTAGGAGATAGTACACCTATTATGCAAATTGGATAGTCTTCTTCCAAACCTTAGGCTGGTGCCGAACGGTGGGGAATGAAAAAAACCAATTAGCATAATGATGGTGTACAGAAGGTATTAAGTTAAGACAAAGAAAGGGATTAGTAAGAGGGCAAAGTAAAGTGCGACTGCTATTCACGACCAAACCGAGTATTTCTTCGACAATCCTAAATCACCTTTGTATTTCTCCAGGACACTCCGTATCACTACGAAGATCCCAAGTTTATTGGATAATCCATCGTATGGTTATATACAAACTCGAAAGGAACTTGTTCCAGTTCGGGGATGGATTCTGGTTCAGGAGAAATAGGAATAAGGTTTATTCGGTTGTCTTTTATCTTCACCTTCTCTCGCATTGCGAGTGCTCCTAGGATTAGGACAGTATACCCATTATTCTTATTGGATAGTCTTCTTCCAAACCAGAGGCTGGTACCGAACGGTAGGGAAGGAAGAAAACCATTTGGCCTAAAGGGGTGTACAGAAGGTAATGACTAAAGACATATAAAGGGATTTGGAGAGATGGCAAAGAATTATACGGTTACAGTTGTGAATCTGGATAATGGAAGAGGCATTACTAGGAATACCAGGATACCCCATCGAAACATTTCAATGTTTTCAGTTCAACTGTGTACTGTTAAAAGAAAACTGATTTCCCGATTAGACACTTGCTCTAGGGTATGTATTTACCAGGTTGGATTCTCACATCTGTATGGTTTTACAGATGTTGAGTGGGAGTAAGTTATTGGGAATTAGGTGACCATCCTCATTATATCGAAATTCGTTGTAATTGGTGATATTTGAAGAAGCCACCTGGGTTGTTTGCCGGTCGGCAAATATTTGGTTTTGAATATCCGTTGTTATGCACCAATTTCAAATTGATATATCTGTACGCCTATTTTTGTAGAGTGAGATGTACCCCTTTGAAATTGTGTCTATGACATTTACCTATATCAGTGGATGGTTAGGTAAGGAGCATTGAACAACGGTGTAATTCTTCTTAACCATAAGTACAGTTTTCAACCTACGACACACAGTGAATGAGTTATCAGACTCAAGGGACTTGTACAGAGTATTGTATGTTGTCCAGCGTCCATCAGGACAGAGGGGTTGGTCTTCGTACTATATTTGGTTTACTTATGACTTCTCTAAGTTTTAGACAGCTGTTTCGTGGAAACACAGGGTCCGAATTTTGAGAAGTTATAGGTATTTGAATAAAGTAGAGAACCAAGTATTACAAGTATCGGGATTCTTCAAGGTGATCAAAGATGTAGATACTTGTATATGGTATTCAGTTGATAGTAATGATTAAGTGAACTTGCTTCTCTTTCAGGTTACTCATAATTGGAAGCATTCCTAAGTTGAGTAACACTGATCGGCCTCCTTCCATTTAGTTGACATGCACTGGAGATAGCTGCATGATTTGAATCTGGTTCTATATTGGATATAGAACAGTTCATATCTTAACGATGTTAAGGTATGGGGAGTTGTCCGGCTTATGATTAAAACCAGACACTGGACAACTCAAGGCACGTTTCTGTAATGGCTGTTTGTGGGTTGACCCAGGCTATGACGAGGGTTAACTTTCTACCATCTGGAAGATCAATAGTAATATTGTTCTAGACTCGCCACATTTTTAAAAGAAATGGATTTTTCAGAAAATAGTAGTGGAAGTATGGTAGAACTGGAAGCGATTCCAGAACCGCATACGATTACTGAAAATTTCATAAGAACCTAAAGATTCAATCTGGTTTGACATTCTATTAGCCACTCCGCAGATATGGTGGGTAACCTCAGGCACTCGAGAGGTACTTCGGTATGCTCAAGGACGGTGGCAGGGAGGTTCTTGTTTACCCAGACTTGCCATTGCTGTTGTTCCAGACTGTGAAACCCGGCAGGAGGATGAGTATAGCGTCGTTCTGAACTTGCTTCAGAAGTGTACGTGTATATGACTCTGCCAGAGGGTTGTCGTAGTCAGTGGGAGCAGAGGAAGCATTGGTGGACAGTTGGCTTATGTCTATTTACAGACTGAAGCAGATATAGTGGAGATAGATCATCTATTTCTGATGTGACAGTCATAGGTTTGACGTCATCAGAATAGGGGATGGATCTGTTGAGAAGGTAGCAGGGTGAGATGTCCTGGTATTTGATGACATACACAGAGTAGGAAGTGATATTCCTATACTATGATCGGTTATACTTTGGTTGTCACACAGTGTTTTCTCCACACAGGACTTGGATATTATATCAGACATTCTGGTTACTAGATCTATGGTTTTTGATCTAGATTTGGGTGGTTTCCTAATCTGGGTATCTTGACAGCATTCTATGAGTATTTAGAATGGATGACTCCTGGCACGGTAGTATACCTGCAGGTAATGGAGTCGCCCTCTCTAAAGGTGTCTTACAGACTAAAGGGGAGAGGGATACGCATGATTGACAGATCACTTGCTTAGGCAATTGAGTCAATCATAAGATGTCAAGTGCCACACCAGATGCTGTTCTTGCAGTAGATGCAATAAGTTGATATTGATCCAATCCTGGAGAAACAGTCGGAAGCAGTTTTAGAACATAAGTTAATGTTCTAGGGATGTGATAACGACAGCCTCTTTTAGGAGACGGTTATCATTCCAGGCTTCCAAGGTGACATGGATGGCAGAGTGGCTGTCAGAGTTATAGTTTCTCCTTCTGACGAGGGGCAGTATTTTGGACAGGTGGTCCAAAGCAATACTGAGGGAGGCATGGCGCTGGGTACTGATTAATTTCAGTTATCGATACAGTCTAAGAAGTTTGGATTTGGAGTTCATTTATGAGCTAGGTCCCATCAGATATCCAGACATACTCTAAGACAGGTATTGCTCATTTCAGGAGATGGCTTTCTCTGCGAACTTGAGATATAGAGAGACATAGAAAGAAACATCACAGCGGATCCACTCATTGAGGCTATTCCTCGAACGCAATAGTTTCGCAAACGAGCTTTGTGAGACTGACTAGTAGAGGAGTTGGGTGTTCGGTATCACACGGGCTGTGAGTATGCGACATCGCAATAATTAGCCTTGAGTGCAAGTGGGAGATTGTTGGAGATAGTGCCCTCAGAGTCAATTATTGGATCACAGGCACGTGATTGCAATGATTGAGGGAAGACCTATCCCGGTAGGACAGTCTTACTCGAGATGATAGTATGCTATCTGGTTTACCTTTATCATCGTGTACTGCTTCAGGTGACCTTGCAGGTCGCTATTACACGCTGATAGAGCCCCTAGGATTCTTGCTTGACTGCCAGCAGTATGATGGCGATCATATATGTGAGAGCTGTTGGTCTATAAGCACATCCTTAAAAGGTCCCTAGTCGTCGGAGTTTCGAGACAGGGCATCGATTCTCCAAAGTAGACCAGTATATACAGTCGAGACCTCGACGAGGGGCGGTGGCCGGTCTCATAAGCCACTGGTGTCAGTTGGTTCACCTAAGATGTATACAGGTGCTCATTGGGTTATGAGTACACCGGACTGGACTCGCCGGGAACATGCTAGTTGGTCTTATACCTGACGTCAGATAGCAGTTCCCTGGTGACATGTGTACAGGTTAGTTCATCGACCTGGGGATCGTCATTTGTCTCGTGTGAGTTCCCATTGTACTTTGATTACTACTCTACCACGGCTCAAAGGAGTCGTGCAAACAGGTTTTAGTTGGGTACAGTCCCGAGCCACATGGAGGCAGTGAGCGGATCTTCAGGGGTTCGTCTCTCCCGGTATTGGGGGTGAGGTCGCGCTGTGTCTAGGAGAGCCATTACTCAAAGCCCTCGGCCGAGGCAGGAGATTTACTGGTAGGTATTCCAGTAGTATCTCAGGGTGTTCTGGGCTACACTCCGACAAGACTTGTACCGCTTTTGGGGGTCTGACTTTTACCAACCCCCTAGGCCCGACATGTGATGCTCATAGACGAACGGACCGGACTGTACGGATATTGTCACTGACAGGCTCAGTAGGGTGTCAGGATGAGTTTGCTCATCGACGTCCCTTTTGGTCAATAGCTGGTGGCCCGTCACGTATTGGCTAATACCTCTGACGTGCTAGTGGTTAAATCCACAGCCATAGTATTGACGAGTCTTTAGAGTCCACCACACTTTCAGTTACTCAAGCTTTCGGGCGAAATGCTGTAGAGGCCGTATGGAGATATGGCAGGGTCCGATCAGATGCGTGCGGTATTGCACGGATCAGGATCGGACGGTTTGTACTAGTGGCCGTATGGATATATGGCAAGGTTCGATCATATACGTGCGGTATTGCATGGATCAGGATCGAACGGATGTTACTAGCCGGCTTTGGTTTAAGCCGGATCCTAATTCAGTACAGTGTAGATTTTGTCTCATTGCATTTGTATCCGGTCGGAATACAGATGCGGGTGTGTATGCACAGTATCGGGGTTTTCCTGTAATTTATTACGGGACTAGTTTTCTCGAGTTGCCAGTTTGCATTCCGTTCCGGCCGGTTTTCCTTTGTTCTTTCCCGGACGGACTTTTCCGATGGAGGGGGTTATTTGCAGGTTTGCAAATAACTTTTTGAGGAGGGGTTTCTTTCATATTGGTGGCATCATGATAGTTATTAATCATGAGATGCTTTCTTAGTCTTTTCCTTTGCTTTATTGTGATTGGATGAGATTAGAAATGAGGTAAGAGTTGATGTGAGGCTTGCTTTTGATGTGGTCGCCACTTGAGTTCCTACACTCAACTCCCATATTTGATTCCCTCCACCATTCTCACAAATTCTTGGCCAGCCACATTTTTGGATGAGGAGAGAAAAATGAGAGGATTCATTTTGTATGAGGGATTCATTCACATCTCTTTTTCCATGCTTGCCAAATTCTCATAAACCCTCTCCAAAGTTCATGATTCTCTTCTCCCTCCATGGCAACTTCACCACCCCAAAAGAGACTATGATTATACACTACATTCTACAGCAAATCTTGGGCACGTCGACTTGCCAGCTTCGTGCCCGAGTTGCCTCGGTATTGAGGCCGGAGTCCCTAAAAGATGCAGACGATGTGGTGCCCTTCCGGCAAGGAGGCGACAACCGAAGTTTCCGCGGGAGATCGGGACGATGACGAGAAGACCGGAGGACTCGGATCACTCGGTATATCTCTCACCCTTTCTCTTGATTGCTAGTATCGGTTAATGGTTACGATCCGGGTTTATTGTTCGCGGTAGCGCCAGTTTAAAAGTTAAGAAAATTTTGATTCCGCATTTTGGCCTCGGATAGACGGCCGGGGCGCTGCCGTGGCGCAACAGTTTCGTCAATTGTTGATCCAATACCTCTGTATTGCGACAACAACGGGGCTATAGCTTTAGCAAAGGAACCAAGGTCCCATCAGATGTCCAGACACATCTTAAGGCGGTATCACCTGATCATGGAGATCGTGGGTCGCCAGGAGATCGAGGTTCGGAGTGTTTCTATAGAAGACAACACCGCTGATCCACTCACAAAGGCCTTGCCCCAGACTCAGTTCGAGCGGCTGATCGAGATGATAGGTCTTCGATACGCCAGTACATGGCCTTAGTGCAAGTGGGAGATTGTTAGTGTATATGCCCTAGAGGCCATTATTGTATCATACTGGTTTGTATATTACTTAATGGAAGGTTCGGATATTCACAGTTGTATAAACAATCTTGCTCGATATAGTAGTATGCTACTTGGTTTGTTTCTACTTCAATGTGTACATGTGTTTATTTTAGTATATCACCTATACACATTAGTGGAGCCCTTAGGATCTTTTCTTGATTACCAGCGTTGTGATGGAAGTCACACTAGTGGGGGCTGGGTAATCTATAAGCACATCCTTATGCAGGTCCCTAGTCGCGGGACTATCGAGATAGAGCATCGATACTCCGGAGTAGACTAGTGTATGCGCTTCTCATCCCAGTGTGGGAGATGGTCTGTCCCACAGCCATCAGTACGTCGTGCTGGAGATAGTAGGCGGGTGCTCATTAGGTTACGAGTACACTGGACAGGACTCGTCGGGAACTGTTGGTTGGTACTATACCTATCGTCAGTTATCAGTTCCCAGGTGACATGAGTACAGCTTAGTCCGCTGACTTGACACTGTCACTTCGCCTCGAGTGTGTTCCCACTGCACTTTGATTACTACCCTACCACGGCTCAAAGGAGTCGTGCAAATAGGTAGTTTTTGGGTGCAGTCCCGAAGCACTTGGAGGCAGTGACGGTTAGACAGGATTCGTCTCTCCCGGTACTAGGGGTTGACATCGCGCTGTGTCTAGGAGAGCCATTACACGAGTAGTCCCTGGCCAGGGTAAGCGAGATATACTGGTAGGTTTCCAGCGTTATCTCAGGGTGTTCTGGGCTTCACTCCGACACGACTTGTACCGATATTGGGGGACTGACGTTTACCGCCCCCTAGGCCCGCCATGTGATGTATCAGACGAACAGACCGGACTGTATGGAGATTGTCACAGTCAGACTCAGTAGGAGATCAGATGGGTTTCACCTCGTCAGTCTTCTTGTCGGCATCTACCTGGGGACCGTTACGCACAGCTAGTGCCGCTTGCGGTCTGTGGTTAAACCCACTGCCAGCGTAGTGTCGAGTCTTTAGAGTCCCACACAGAAAGCAATTCTCCTTTAGGCAAATGAGTAGAGGTCGCATGGTTTTGCGACAGGTCGCATGGTTTTGCGACAGGGTTCGGTCACATCCGTGCACTTGTGCACGTACAGTGTCCGGACAGTTAACACTAGCGGGCTTTGGTTTAAGACAGATCCTAGTGTACGTTTTGGGGTTGGTTTTATCTCGTATGTATTCGTGTTCCTCGGAACGCGGATGCGGGTGTGTATGCACAGTTGACAGAGAGACAGAGGCAGAGTATTCTCATTGGGGTTGTTGACTGTTGACTGTTGACAGTTGACTGTTGACCATTGACTTTTGCTTAACCCTAATGAGAATAATATATATGATTAACATTAATATTAATTAAGTATTATAGTGACATGGTTGTTGAGGGGTTGACATTGTTGACTTGTTGACTTTGTTGACTTTGTTGACCTTGTTGACCGGTTGCTAGGTTGGACTAGTTGACCATCATCATGACAATGGCTATCATTCCATGGCAAAGACTTTTTCTTGCTTGTTTATTTATGCAAAATGAGTGCATGAAATGATATAGCCATTTTGACATAAACTATTTACACAATACTTGATTACTATTTTTGTGATGATGGTTTTTGGATTAAGAGAGGTGAGAATGAGATGAGTATGGTTCATTCTATCATTTGCTTTCTCTCTCTTGAGCTCTCTCATTCTCAAGCTCTCCCTCTTCCTCTTGCTCTCTCTACCTCAAGGCAAACCATTCTCATGTGTTGAGACTCATTGCCTTAGAGATAAAAAGACACCAAAACATTCCTCTACTCATTCTTGTTCACAAGGCCTAGCAAGCCAAGTGATCTAGTTTCTTCAAAGTTCGAAGAAGAAGCCAAAGGTAGAAGCTTTCGGGTGGATCCATCTTCGGCGCAAGGAGACGACGAGGTGAGGCCGATCCTTAGACCGGGAGGAGTCGAAGACGAAGGAGTTCAAGAAAGGTATAGCCCCCTAACCGAGTAGGTAAACTCTTGTTAGGTTGTTAGCTAGTAGTTTAACAAAGATCCGTATTGGTAGTCCATGTTACCACCCTCTTGAAAATCGTTTTTCACCAATTCCGCAACCCCGTAAGTACCGGGGAAGGGTAGCATGGACTTACAGTCCCGTCATCACCCGTTAGGTTACATAACTAACGACAGAGCGGGGGCTAGGCTAGTGCAGATGTAAATCATAAGTGACGCCTACTATATACCATATATAGATATTTTACAATCATCTCATGCAATAATAATCATTCCAGTCACAGATAAACATTTCAGATATGCTAGGAATGCAGCGTTTCGTTTAAGCCTACAACGAAAGACAGATCCCACGGTCGTGATGAATAGCCAAACCCCACCCCAGACCCCTACGGGTACGGCAAACTACCCGTCAAATTCTAGTAGTGAAGCATCCTCCCTCAACAAAGTGAGTAGGCCACTCGGCACTTCAAAGATCCTGGTAGTTTGTGTACCCCACCTTAGGTCTATCCTAGGAGCAGAAAATAGTAAAAAGAAAATAATACAACGGTGTCTACAACCTCAACCCGGATGTGTCCCACAAAATAATATTACATCAATTTTACAATTTACATGAATGAAAGATAAAAACGCTCATCTCACATCGATGGCTATTCATTATCGACAATCAGAAAATGTTTATATACACAAACCAACTGATATGTGCAACCTCATCTAACCGACGTATAGCAATTAGCCGACGTTAAAAACCCATATAACAATACAGAAGAACCAATTAGCTAAGTACAATAGGAATTCGATCGAAACATATTTTCCGTAACTACCCAAAATGCAAACCAGCACACAGAAACATACAGGGTAGAAACCAAATATTCCAGAAATCATAATACCAAAATTAAGATATAACAGAATAAATCTGAGTTGAATCGGCCACGACTCGGCCGCGGTTCCACCGCAGAAAAATGATTCTGCCGCGGATCCGTGGCTGTCTTGGCGATTCAGAGGCTCGAATTTCTTGTGTCATCTTAGAAAACCCTGCATGTATTTTTCATGATACTAAAATAATTTTACAGACAGTTCTGAAAATCGACAGAAACTGGGGTTTTCGGTATTTAGTTTTCCGGTTTTTCCGACGATCGAAATTCTACTACTTGCTAATCTGCTAGATTAGGTTTAGTTGGCTCTGATAGCACTATAAGTCGATGCTATGCACCCCGCGGAATCGCGGTGAGCCGGAAGGTGTAAAAACGATAATTTTAGCATCATAACATCGACTGTAAGCCTTGATCGTAACCTAAACCGTATCTAGCAAATGCAAAAGAAGTATAAAAAAAGTACAGAAATTATACCTCAAGAAACCTGGTCCTTCTCCGTATCTCACTGTCCTCCCCACCTACACGCACTCCTCGAAGTGGTACGGATGTCGTTTCCTCGTCGGCTTGCTCGAATCCTAGATGATCCACTTGAACGTTTGTGCACCAAGCTTTTTCCTCTGAACTAAAGAAACTAGATCAAGTAGTTTGCTAATCAAAATGATCTAGGTTGTGTAAATGGTGTAGATGGATTGATGAGTCTAATTTAGCTCAAGGTTACTCAACACATGAGTTTTCTTGAGCTTGAGGGAAAATGGAGATGGAAAAAGAAATGGTGTGAACTAAGAAAAATGAAGAAGGATGGGGGTTTTCTCTCTCTTGTCCTAAACTGAACTCTACACTATTATGAATTAGAAAAACTAATTCAATAATAGATAATAAGTTCAATGGTCAAACAAATGACTCATGGGTCAATTGACCAACATGTGTCCATAAAACCCAAGTCCTTATTCATGCATAATACACATCATTTCTTAATTACCTAAATTGTATTAATTATTTAAAACTAAATGATTAATACAATTAGGTCATGCCATCTACAAATACATTTTGTACAAATTACGAAAACTCCCGTCGTCCTTACATACATACCTGTATTTGTATATCAAAAAATACGAATACCGAAGACGACAATCCATCTGTACAATACTAGGATCCGGCTTAAAACAAAGCCCACTAGTATTGTCCGCCCGACTCATCGTGCATGCACGAGTGTACGCACGTGATTGAACCTTTTCGTAAAACCATACGATATCTACACGTTTTTCCTGATGTAGGGAAACGCTCTGTGTGGGACTTTAAAGACTCGACTCTACGCTGGCAGTGGGTTTAACCATAGGCCACAAGCGGTACTAGATGTACGTAACGGTCCCCAGGTATTTTCGATAAGAAAGCCGATGAGCATAACCCATCCGAACTCCTACTGAGTCTGTATGTGACAATCTCCGTACAGTCCGGTCCGTCCGTCTAAGAGTATTGCATATCTGGCCTAAGGTGGCGGTAAATGTCAGACCCCTAATAGCGGTATATGTTGTGTCGGAGTACGGTCCAATACACCCTGAGAAACAACTGGAGTACCTACCAGTAAATCTCGCTTGTCCTGGCCATGGACTATGTGTAATAGTGTTCCGAACACAGCGCGATATCAACCCCCAATACCGGGAGAGACGAATCGTATCTAACCGCCACTGCCTCCAAGTGCTTCGGGACTGCACCCAACTACTACCTGTTTGCATGACTCAGTAAAGCGGTGGTAGGTTTGTAATCTAAGAACAGTGGGAACACACTTGAGTCGAAGCAGCATTGTCAAGTCACCGGACTAAGCTGTACTCATGTCATCTGGGTACTGCTATCCGACGATAGGTATATTACCAACCAGCAGTTCCCAATGAGTCTGTCCAGTGTAACTTACAACCTAATGAGCACATGCATACTATCTCCAGTACGACGTACTGGTGGCTGTGGGACAGAACATCTCCCGGGCTGGGAAGGGAAGCGTATACACTTGTCTACCCTGGAGTATCGATGCCCTGTATCGGTAATCCCGTGACTACGGACCTGTATAAGGATGTGCTTGTAGATTACCCATCCCCCACTAATATGCTGGTAATCAAGCATAGATCCTAAGGGCTCTACTAATATGCATAGGAGATATGATAAAAGAAAAATATGTACATATTGAAGTAGAAACAAACCAAGTAGCATACTACTATTTTGAGCAAGAATGTTATTACAACTGTGAATATCCCAAGCTTCTATTAAGTAATATACAAACTAGTATGATACAGTAATGGCCTCTAGAGCATATACACTAACAGCTATCTATTAAGTTTACCCGCCGAGTATCCGCGTACGCTACGTGATTGCGACGGACTTTTGATCAACATCAAAATCCCGTGGCAACCGATCAAATGAGACTAAACTGCTAGTTTTATAAAATTCAAACAAGTTATCACATAACTTATTATGTGGATTCCAAATATTGTATCACAATCACAGAAAGCTAGACGACGTTAAATATTTCGATCGAATTAACGAATTCCCAAAATTCCCAGAGAGCTCAACACTTAAGCACAGTTAAAGTTAACCAGAGACATACTACAGTACCTACGGACTTACAGCTGAAGGCCCGACCCAAGCCTCTCAAGTAGCGCAGCGGATCCGCCCCCAAAACCATAATTTGGCCGTGGATCCGCGATCACTTAGACGAGTTAGGGTTTCGTTCTTCAGGTGTGTCTATAGAATTCCCTGCATGTTTTTCTGAATATTTTTAACATGAAAAATTTCAACTTTTTGAAAAATTTCCAGAAAGTGGGAAAATTAGGGTTTTCGGAATTCGATCGGATTTTTAATTTCACCTACGCAACGCCTAATGCTGTGGCTAGACTTTGATACCACTGTAGGGTTCCTTAGCACCCTTCCAGTGTTTACTAGGGCATCGAACATGCCATTTCATAATTTTCTAGAGAGCTAAAGAACCCGAATGAGGATCGAACTAGAGACTTAGGGTTTTCTAGATTGTTAAAATTTTACAAACTAAACAGAACAAGGAATACAACCTTTGTAGACCGGTCCTTCACTTCAAATGCTCCGTATAGTAGTCTCTTCGCTCTATGTAGTGTACTCCACAGACTCTAGAAAGGTTCCATGAGATGTACGGAACAAGCTTGCTTGATGTCATCGAGACCGAAGATGATCTACGTCGAGGAAACTCAAGCTCATGCTTCCTCTTCACTAATTGTAGATTAGTGAATCAAACACCCTAAACTAAATGGAAAGTAGTAGAAGATGATGAAGTAGAAAGTGGGCTCACTTTAGTTTTATTTTTTCTCACATTATTTTCTCTCTTGAAGAAAAGCTAGCAAGCTTTTTCAATGAAGAAGAAGATTAAGAAAAAATCAAGAGAGAATGAACTCATGAGGTAAGAATGTGAACCATGGGTGAGTTAGTGTCATACACTAACTCATGTAGAGACTTGACTAGGGTTAGTATAATGGTTGGGTTAATAAATATCTACAAGTTAAACAAAAAGAGTGGACTTGGTCAATATTTTCCACAAGATTCTACAAGCTTGTAGCCATGCCAAATATTCACCATTTTTGAATTACCTTGATAAATAAAAACCCTAGGATTATGCTAACTATAATGTAAGTCTCATACACCCATGTTTCATGTATCATCAATCATGACACAATAAAATGTACATTAATATATATCACGTATATACTATATGAACACTTGTGAGAAAAGAAATACTTAGTGAGCAAATATTAGTTAATGTAAATTAATATATCAAATATATAATTATATATTAAATTATCAAATCAACACTTGATTTAATAATCCGGCTATATCGCATATAACCGACTAATATCTAAAGTAACAACTTATCGAATCAACACTTGATCCGATAACTTGGCTATATCACATATAACCTACGATGTCACTAATCACGAGAATAAAATGCGATATCACATACATCCATTAGTCTTAGTCCCATACATATCACATATGTGCTCCTACTCCGTTTCACATGAACCAGGAAACCTCTGTGTAGGACTCTGAAGACTCGTCAATACGCCGGAAGTGGGTGATGATCATATCAAACACCCACAAGCCGCAAGCGGTCTGCTAAACGTAACGGCCACCCTGGTATTGAGCGATCAGAAGATCAACAAGCAAGCTTGCTCGTACACCAGCGAATCCGATCAGTAACACTACCGTACAGTCCGGTCTCTTCGTCTGATATGTCGCATATCACAGCCTGGGGGTGGTATAACGTCAGACCCCAATAGCCTGATAAGTCATGCCGATGCAAGGTCCATAACGGTTCGAGAAACTACTGATAACACTTACCAGTAAATCTCAACAACTCTGGCCAGAGATTTCCTGTTATGGCCAATCGAGCATAGAGCAACAATAACTCCCAATACAGGGAGAGACGAAACCCCTCCTATCACTCATTGCCTCCATGTGACGCGGGACTGTATCAAAAAACAACTTTTTTCACGATCTTTTGACCGTGGTATGGTGGAAATCAAAGCACAGTAGGAATCACACAAGACTCTATGACGATCTCGGGACTACAGACTAACCTATACCAGTGTCACCAGAGAACTGCTATCTGATGATAGGTATAATACCATCTAGGTGTTCTCGGCGAGTCCGTCCAGTGTACCCAGTCTCTACTGAGTACCCGTATACCTTCTTTGATGTCAAACACCATTGGATGTGGGATCATCCATCGCCCATCATATGGGTCGAGAAGCGTATACGCTAGTCTACTCTGGAGTATCGATGCCCTGTCTCGATACTCCGACAACTAGGAATATTTTGAAGGATGTACTTATCGACTACCTTTTCCCCACTAGTATGATCTGCATCATAATCCTGGTAGTCAAGTACTCATCCTAAGGGCTTTATCAACATGTAATATAGAGACAATAAGTGTACTTGTTAAGATAAAGAGCAACCAGATAGCATATTATCATATCGAGCAAGAAAGTCCTCTCTGTATATGTCCAAGCATCCACTACAATATACATCGCATGTACAGTAATGGACTCTAGGGTATACATATAACTAACACCCTGCACCTCATTAACCATTTAACTAAATGGTTAAAACAAGTAATGAGGTGCCTTCTTCTAGAAGCACTCTTGTAACAAATTATAAGAATACCCCTCACCGTATATACATACCCGTATCAGTATTCCGAAAAATACGAATACAAAAGAGACAAAAATAATCCAACAATATAATACTAGGATCCGGCTTAAACCAAAGCCCGCTAGTATTATCCTCCCAAACATCATACGTGCACAAGTACACATATGTGATCGAACCCTACCGTAAAACCATACGGCTTCTACATCATTTCGCCCGAAGCAGGGAAACCCTCTGTTGGGGACCCTAAAGACTCGACAGTACGCCGGCAGTGCGTTACTGGATAAATCCATAACCACAAGCACGTCAGCGGCACTAGCTGTACGTAAGGTCTACCCGGGTACCTGTCGAAAAGGATGGCCGACGAGCAAACTCATCTGGATCCCTACTGAGCCTATCCATGAAAATATCTGTACAATCTAGTCTCTTCTTCTAAGAGTATCGCATACCGGATCTCGGGGGTGGTAAGCATCTGAACCTAATAACCCGATATTTCATGCTGATTCGGCTCAGGACCAATCCGGGAAACTACTGATCAACCTATCAGTAAATCACAACTGCGTTGGATAAGGTCTTATGGCCCGGACCAATCGAACACAGTACAATATCAACTCCCAATACCTGGAGAGACGAAACCCTGATAATCACTCACTGCCTCCATGTGGCTCGGGACTGTACCCAACCAAAACCTGTTTGCACAACTAATTAGAGCCGTGGTAGGGTAGTGATCAAAGCACAGTGGGAACTCTCATAAGACAAATGATGATCTCAGGTCCAAAGACTAACATGTACACATGTCACAAGAGAACCGCTATCTGACGATAGGTATAATACCATCCAGAGGTTCTCAGCGAGTCCGTCCAGTGTACTCACCCAGTGAGCACCCGTATATAATCTTTGGTGATCACACCAATGGTTGTGGGACCTACCACCACCCCTCGTCGGGGTTTACAAACGTACACACAAGTCTACTCAGGAGTATCGATGCCTGATATCGATACTCCTGCGACTTGCGACATTTAAGGATGTTCTTATAGACTACCCAGCTCCCACAAGTATGATCGCCATCACAATGCAGGTAGTCAAGCAAGATCCTACGGGCTTTATCAACATATAACCGCAATATGTAATAACGTGTATAACATATGCCATGTTAAAATAAAGTCAAACCATAATAGTATACTACTATATCAAGTCTTTATCAATATGTGCAAGTTGGATAAAGCATTATTAAAAACAAATACACATATCTTGTTAAAGACAACTGAAACAATACACTATATAACTGAGCAAGATCATTATGTACATACATATCCCCAGCATCCACATGTATACATATACAATAATGGCCTTTAGGGCAAACATATCCAACATGTGTTTATGGGTATCAAATATGGTACATCTTGAAGGTTTAAATCTTACTTTAGATTTATGCTTACCTCCATATACTTCTTTGATAACGTCTCGGTTGACTGGCCAACTCGAAATGGAATAAAGTGAGCCGACTTGGTGAGTCGATCCACAATAAACCAAATTGCATCGTTACCCTTCGTGCTGGGAGGGAGAGCAGTCACAAAGTCCATAGTAATGTGCTGCCATTTCCATTCTGGGATTGGTAACGACTGAAGTAAACCAGCAGTTCTGTGATGTTCAGCCTTCACTTGCTGACACACCAAACACTTAGCTACGCTCCTTGCTACTTCACGCTTCATTCCATGCCACCAGTAGTGTTGCCGTATATCCTTGTACATCTTCGTTGTAGGGTTCCTAGGCACACTAAGGAGGTCTCACAAGGCATCAACCATGCCAATTTCTAATTTTACAAGTGCCGAGAAACCCTAATACGGATCGTTAACTAGAATTTTAGGCGAAACAAGCAACTGGTTAACAATTTAACTAAGTGAACGGAAATACAACCTTTGTAGATCCGGTCCTCCACCTCCATAGTTCCAAGATGAAGTCTCCTTGCTGTCTAAAACGAATCCCGGGCTCTAGCGTCGGCATCATCGGAGAAATGGGCGGGCTAGGTCATCGACTACGATGCCGAAGATGATCTACGTCGAGGCATCACAAGACCAAGCTCCAACTTCACCAAGCCATGAAACTTGTGAAGAAAACACCCTATACTACTTGGCAAGAGGTAGAGGATGAAGAAATAGGAGGTGGGTTCACTTTAGAATTGGATTTCTCACTCTTTTCATCAAATCACCATTGATGGAAGCAAGGTTTTCTTCTTTGAAAAAGAAGAAGAAGAAGAAGAAGAAGAAGAAGATAATTATCATAAGAATAATGAGAAAATAGAGAAATAGATTATTCTTATCATAACTACAACCATGGTTATGTGTAGAGAGAGGACTATGGTTAAGAGGAATGGTTAGGGTTAAGCATGAGACAAAATGGTCACTTAGTCAAAGCTTCATGAAGCTTCATGAACAAACAAAGAAAGCCACCATTTTTCTCATTATCATTTCCATTATAAATAAATAAATAAATAGATATGAAAATCAAAACCCTAACCATTCAAATAACCATGGTTCAATCTTTACACAAACTCAAGTAAACATGTATCATCAAACATGATACATACAAGTGCACAAAACTATATCACATATACAATGTGCACATCAAGTGAGAAAATCCATTTAAAGTGAACCAATGCTAGTTAATGCAAAGTAATATATCAAATATATAATTATGCATTAAATCATTAAATCAATACTTGATTTAACGATCCGGTCATATCGCATATAACCGACTAATATTCAATGTATCGGCTTATCGAATCAATCCTTGATTCGATAACTAGGTTATATCGCATACAACCAATCGATACATTCATCGCGAGAATGGAATACGGTATCACATACACGTATTCTTCTCGGTCCCGCACATATCTCATATGCGCTCCCATTTCGTTTCGCTTGAGCCAGGAAACCTCTGTGTAGGACTCTGAAGACTCGTCAATACGCCGGCAGCAGGTGATGATCATATCAAACATCCACAAGCCGCAAGCGGTCTGCTAAACGTAACGGACACCCGGGTATTGAGCGATCAGAAGATCGACGAGCAAGCCTGCTCACACTCCTGTGAATCCAACCAGTAACACTTACCGCACAGTCCGGTCTGATCGTGTGATATGTCGCATATCTCGCCTAGGGGTGGTAAACGTCAGACCCCAATAGCTCGATAAGTCGTGTCGATATGAGGTCTATAACAGTTCGAGAAACTACAGGTAACACTTACGAGTAAATCTCAGCAATCCTGGCCAGGGATTTCCGGTTATAGCCAATCGAACACAGCGCAACATCAACTCCCTATACCGGGAGAGACGAATCCCCTCCTATCGCTCATTGCCTCCATGTGATTCGGGACTGTACCCAAAAGCCACCGTTTTGCACGCCCTCTTGGACGTGGTAAGGTGGAAATCAAAGCACAGTGGGAACCACACAAGACTCTATGACGATCTCGGATCAACAGACTACTCTGTACCAGTGTCACCAGAGAACTGCCATCTGACGTAAAGTATAATACCATCTGGGAGTTCTCGGCGAGTCCGTGCAGTGTACCCAGTCTCCACTGAGCACCCGTATATCATCTCCGATGTCAAACACCAATGGATATGGGATCATCCATCGCCTATCTGTATAGGTCGAGAAGGTATACGCTAGTCTACTCTGGTATATCGATGCCCCATCTCGATACACCCACGACTAGGGACCTTGAAGGATGTACTTATGGACTACCATGTCCCCACTAGTATGATCCGCATCATAGTCCAGGTAGTCAAGTACACATCCTAAGGGCTTTACCAACATGTAACAGAGAAACAATCAGTATACACGTTAAGGTAAAGAGCAACCAGATAGCATACTATCATGTCGAGCAAGAAAGTCCTCCCTATATATGTCCCAGCATCCACTACAATATACATCCTATGTACAGTAATGGCCTCTCGGGCATACATATAACTAACAATCTCCCACTTGCACTAGGGCTATCTGTAGCAGTGGTTGTAGTATCTCATACTCAACCATCCCATAAAAGTCTCTCTCTGGGAATGGGCCTTCGTGAGTGGATCCGCTGTGTTATTCTCTGAGTCTACTCTCATTCCCTCGATCACCCTGGAGATCAACTATCTCCATGATCTGGTGACACTGCCTTAGAATATGTCTGGATCAATGATGGGACCGGCGTTCCCTGGCAAAAGCCACAACTCCATTGTCATACAATGGAAGGAACGAAGTTCATCTCATGAACAAATATACACCCAGACTGCCTCTTTGGTAGCATCTTAAGTAGCGATGTATCCAGCCTATATCGTCTAGTATGCCACGGTATCTTGCTTGGAACTCTTCCAACATACCGTCCCTTCACTGAGGGTAAAGACAATGCCTGCGACTGACATTCAGTCGTCCTTATCAACCTGGAACCCTTCCAGTGATTTTCCCCAGGATCAATTGATACCATCTCACTACAGCTAGTGAGTATCCTAATATCTAATTAGATCTATCTCATAGATCCAAAACCCAGGATTTAGTAGGTATCACTTTGATCCTATATGGAGAATCCATGTGATAAGCGGAGATCGACTGAGCGTAGCATAGGAAACTCCTTCCCTATCAAGAGTATGTCTTCCACGTACTCTACGAGGATCGCTACCATACTCCCTACTACCTTTTTGTTTATATAAGGTTCATCTACTATTTTGATGATGTCAAACTCTTTGACTAATCCATCAAAACAGATGTTCCAACTCCACGATGCCTGCTTTATCACATAAAATATCTTGCATACGTTTCCGCTGCTCCCACTTTCTACGAAGCCCTCTGGCTGTGTACTTATAGACGCCCTCTTCTAAAACATCATTTAGAAAAAGCTGTCATGACACCCAACCACCAGATATCGTAGTCATGGTATGTAGCCGTGGCAAGTAGGATCTGGATGGACTTAAGCATAGCCACTGGAAAAAGGTTTCATCATTATCCACGCCTGGTCAATGACGAAAACCTTTAACAAGTCTAGCTTTGAAAGTCTCTACTTTTCCATCTACACCAAGTAATCTTCTCAAGATATACTTGCTCCTGATAGGGATTTAACCCTTCAGATATAGCAACCAAAGTCCATACTTTGTTGGTGTATAAGGATTCCATCCCAGATCGCTAAGCCTCCAGCCATTCTTATAGAGTCTCACTCCTGATGGCCAGCTCGAAACTAGTTGGGTCATCATCTCATGATGCAATCCTTGCTCCCACTGTCATAGAGAAACCGAAGTATCTCTCAGGTGGGTGAGGAACCCTACTAGATCGGCGGAGAGGCTGAGGTTTGTTGGATTCTACTGAATCCTTTGGTTCTATCAAATCATCAGCTGCAGTTTGTATAGCTAGAACATTTCCAGTTCTACATAACAGATCTTGCCTCTAACTTGTCCGGATTTTTCTTTTCAGACATAGGTCGGACAACCCCAAATCTTAACTAACTTAAGATATGGGCTCTTGCCTTTCCATATCACATATGAAGCGGTAGGCAACTGACTTGATTGGAACCCTATTCAATAGGTATGCAGCTTCTCAAGCGCATAACTCCCAAAAGGAAATAGGTAACTCAGTAGTACTCATCATAGAGCACACCTTATCATATAGGGTGTGATTGCTCCGCCCCGATATACCATCGTGCTATGGTATATACGGAGGAGTAATGCTGAGAGAGAATCTCATTCTCCTTTAGAATAGTCCAGGATTTACGTGCTTAAGTATTCTCCTCCCAGATCACATCAAAGGACATAATACTTATACCCTTATTGGTTCTCTACTTCTCTCTTATATTCTATGAATACCTCAAAAGGTTCTGACTTGTGTTTCAACAGGAACATATGTCTGAATCTTGAGAGATCATCAGAGAACGTAATGAAGTATAAAGAACCAGTCTTGGCATGTATAGACAGGGGACCTAACATACATCAACATGTATCATCCCAAGAGTTCACTAACTCTTTCTCTGTTTCCATTAAACAGAGCTATGGTCATCTTATCTCTGTGACATGACTGGCAAGTTTCACAAGATGTAAATTCAAACTGATTTAAATATGCATCTGAATGTAACTTAGCTTAGTCGGGTCGCATTGATATGACCTAGTCTATAATACCTCAAGAAGGATTCGTTCATTTCTGAACTCTTCCTCTTGTGTGTGTTCCGTATACTAAGAACTGTAGTTTGATTTAGAACATTAATGCTTTTAGATAACGTGCCTGAACCGATCAACTTTTGATAAAGGAAATGTTCAAAACATTATCCAACAATACAAAATTTTATCATTTCTTTACTAATAAAGAGACTGATATGATTTTGTATATCAGGTTCGGTATCTAATAGCATTTGTTCAGAATCAATGTACTGATAATACAGGGTGACAGTGACCAACAGACTTGGCTGCAACACTTGCCCCGTTTTCTGTCTCATGAAACTTATCACCCGTTCTCAGTTCTTTACATATCTGTTGCCCATGTAACAGATTACAAATCTGGAATCCTGTTCTGGTATCACATACCTAGGACGTAAAGAATATCGAGAAACAGTTCTGTGTAACGAACACACCCGAAGATGATGCATCATATGCACTTTCCTCGTTTGGGCGGCACGGGAAATCTGGTATTCCCCAATTTCCTGCTCTGTCTTATAACAATTATAAGTAGGAGCGGGACCAACGTTCCCCAGCTCAGTATAACAAGCTGGTTCGGTCAATATATCCGTATTATTATCTTGATTAAGGCGTGATATGGTCGCTACCTGGAGAGAGAGAGAAGAAAACACTCTGCGTGCACTCTTGCAAGAATAGATTGGTTATTATTTTATCTAATCAGGATGGCTCCCACTGTTTTTATCAAATCTTCCCTCAAACCCTAAAAGGAAAGACTAGCCGGGATTAATTACACGCTACAATTTCGCCAATCTTTCAGCCAGGCCAGTGTCGGTACTATGAGGGAGGTCTCCCGTGCTTTCGCACGAACCTAATTAATGTAAACCTCATTTTCCCAGAGGCATAACCCCGTTGACACCTTTCTAGACACCTACTTGTTTGGCTAATTTTAATGTGTAAAACTCTCCCAGGAGTAACAATTACTCGCAGTCGGTATCGGGATCCAACTAACTCATAGAAGGTATGCAATCTCATTGCAAATTTCAACACTTGAAATTCCCGATAATATTTTGCCCCTAGCAGCTATATGACCTTAACATAGTCAACAAATCATAAGTGCTAGTCAAGTTCAACCCGTCATTTCCCGATTGAATTAAACCCACCCGCACGACCCTTAACATAGTCAACAAAGTCGCACGACAACCCTAATCCAATCGCATCATATACTAATACAGATAAGCACTAATTAGATACCGCACACTACGCCTTAACATAGTCAACAAAGGTAGCATGGATACTAACTAGTACTTATCTGAAATGATGGAGGGCTACGTCAGGTTTTTCTGAAAACCTATTGCGTAATGAACTTGATATCGTTGTAGGATCGAATGATTTTAAAAATGGAGTGTCTTTGAGGCTTTTCTAGTTTTGCTAAAGGAGTCACTCCCGGTGAAGGGATCGTCGGTCCTTTCCTCATCGAATGAGGTGCGGGATATATCATATATATCACTGTGCAAAGCAAAAACACTTAAAAGCAATCAAAAGACAAACCGAGTGTGTAGCATCTGCCAGTTATTGCTAAAGGAGTCACTCCCGGTGAAGGGATCTCGGTCCTTTCCTTATCGAATAAGGTGCAGGATATATCATATATACCTCTGTGCAAAGCAAGAACTGTAGCTACCTGTTTTAATTTTGAAATTCAATTCTACAACATCTTAGGTTTCTTTTCTTTCATTAATCACATTAATGAAGTCCCGTCATTTAAGTACCTAAACATCACAGATAAATACGACGTACACTTATGCCATCCGCATTCTCCTCTATGTCCCCTCGTGCACCGTTAGGTTAGGTAACTAACGGCAGAGCAGGGAAGGGCTAGCACGGGTGTAAAACATAAGTAACGTCTATATAATATATCATATATACTATATACTGTATCTATCACAGAACATCACATGATCTCATCACAGATATCGCAGCAGAAGAAACATATGAAATTTTGGATATACTAGGACGTCCGTGTTTTCAATACGAGCCGGTATAAAACACGGATTCCACGGTCGTGATGAATAGCCAAACCCACACCCCTAGACCCCTACGAGAGCGGCAACCATCCCTACCAATTCTAAAGTTTGGAGACCCGGACTCGACTCCTCGAGTTGGTCTCCCACTGGACTCTAGAACCCGGTTACTCGTGCTCCCCTCCTTGGGTCTATCCTAGTGCGGAAAAGTAAATAATATACAAAGGGTGACATCTTCCGCAACTTGGAAGTGCCCCAATAAAAGAATATTACATACAAGTTTTTACATGAATGAAAATGAAAAACACTCTTCTCACATAAAACCCCCCGGCTATTCAAAACGCGACGATCCAATATAACATATCCAGCAACACATAACATCACATGTCATCAACGTAAGTAAATATGCGCACCCCAATTGTCGTTGACATATAGCAACGAAACCGGCGATATCACATATTACACTTACGGTCACAGAAAAGAAAGTGTAAAACTACAACAGTTGGAATCCGCAACCCCTTTTAGACATCGCATGCCTAATCAATGAATTCCTTAGACATCACATGCCTAACAATTATAAACCCCGCATTTTAGTCTCAAAATCGAAAACACTTTTCAATATAAAGTCGGGAAATTCAACAAGATTCCCGGCATTTTGATCGAATGCTCGTCGCAAACTGTAGTAGATGGCCGCACCCCCGATACCGTCGACGAAGTGCACCAAGGCGGAACACCGCTGCCGCGAGCACCCGAACGGATGCTTTCGGCGACGGGGTTCTCCTACAGTCACTTGGTCGGGGCTATGGAGTGAGGCTGTCTATTAAGTTTACCCGGCGAGTATCCGCGTACACTACGTGATTGCGAAGGACTTTTGATCACATTAAAATTCCGTGGCAACCGATCAAGTGAGACTAAACTGCTATGTTTATAACATTCATATTAGTTATCTAATAACTACTTGTGAATTCCAATTATTGTATCACATTCCAGATAAATAGAAAATGTTAAACTTTCCGATCGAACAATCGAACACCCAAGTTTTCCCGATACAGATCAACACAAGAAACAAGTTTAAAAACATCATGTTCATGCCTCAGTACCAACGGTCCAGCCGTAGAAGGGTCAAGCCAACGCCTCACATGTGGCACGCCGTACTGCCCCAAACCCTAAGGTTCAAAGGGCAGTTCAAGACGGTCACATAATCGAGTTAAGGTTTGTTGTCTTCTAGAGGAACCATCGCGTTACTTGCACTAGTTAGAAAGTCGTTAAACTACGGAAAAGTCCAACAATTGGAAATTTCCCGTCAGAGGAAAAATTGGGTATTTATATCCGGTCGAACTTTTTAACATATTCTAAAATTATCCGGAAAGCCATATAAATAAAGTTTGAAATTTCCGATCGAATCAACGAAGCTCCAAAACACCCCAGAATATTCAACTCTTGAATAAATATTAAAAATTCCCAGAAAATCCAGCACCTCAAAAGACAAATTACTGTGCAAAAATGGAGGGTTGACGTCATCATATGGCCGCGGAACCGCCGCACAAGCCATGCTTTTGCCGCGGTTCCACCGCGCTTTAGATGAATTAGCCCCTCGAATTTCACAGTAATTCAAATAAGACCCTGCTGATTTTTTTAGCAATTTTTAATTCACAAAAATCCAAATTTTCAGAAAATTTCCAGAGAGCATTTTAGAGTTACGGTTTCGGTTCGATCGGACTTCAAACTCCGTCTACGCATCGCCTAAGGCTCTAGCTAGGCTCTGATACCACTGTAGGGTTCCTAGGCACACTAAGGAGGTCTCACAAGGCATCAACCATGCCAATTTCTAATTTTACAAGTGCCGAGAAACCCTAATACGGATCGTTAACTAGAATTTTAGGCGAAACAAGCAACTGGTTAACAATTTAACTAAGTGAACGGAAATACAACCTTTGTAGATCCGGTCCTCCACCTCCATAGCTCCAAGATGAAGTCTCCTTGCCGTCCAAATCGAATCCCGGGCTCTACCATCGGCATCGTCGAAGAAATGGGCGGGCTAGGTCATCGACTACGATACCGAAGATGATCTACGTCGAGGCATCACAAGATCAAGCTCCAACTTCACCAAGCCATGAAACTTGTAAAGAAAACACCCTATACTACTTGGCAAGAGGTAGAGGATGAAGAAATAGGAGGTGGGTTCACTTTAGAATTGGATTTCTCATTCTTTTCATCAAATCACCATTGATGGAAGCAAGGTTTTCTTCTTTGAAGAAGAAGAAGAAGAAGATAATTATCATAAGAATAATGAGAAAATAGAGAAATAGATTATTCTTATCATAACTACAACCATGGTTAAGTGTAGAGAGAGGACTATGGTTAAAAGGAATGGTTAGGGTTAAGCATGAGACAAAATGGTCACTTAGTCAAAGCTTCATGGAGCTTCATGAACAAACAAAGAAAGCCACCATTTTTCTCATTATCATTTCCATAATAAATAAATAAATAAATAGATATGAAAATCAAAACACTAACCATTTAAATAACCATGGTTCAATCTTTACACAAACTCAAGTAAACATATATCATCAAACATGATACATACAAGTGCACAAAACTATATCACATATACAATGTGCACATCAAGTGAGAAAATCCATTTAAAGTGAACCAATACTAGTTAATGCAAAGTAATATATCAAATATATAATTATGCATTAAATCATTAAATCAATACTTGATTTAACGATCCGGTCATATCGCATATAACCGACTAATATTCAATGTATTGGCTTATCGAATCAATCCTTGATTCGATAACTAGGTTATATCGCATACAACCAATCGATACATTCATCGCGAGAATGGAATACGGTATCACATACACGTATTATTATCGGTCCCGCACATATCTCATATGCGCTCCCATTTCGTTTCGCTTGAGCCAGGAAACCTCTGTGTAGGACTCTGAAGACTCGTCAATACGCCGGCAGCAGGTGATGATCATATCAAACATCCACAAGCCGCAAGCGGTCTGCTAAACGTAACGGCAACCCAGGTATTGAGCGATCAGTAGATCGACGAGCAATCCCACTCACACTCCTGTGAATCCAACCAGTAACACTTACCGCACAGTCCGGTCTGATCGTCTGATATGTCGCATATCTCGCCTAGGGGTGGTAAACGTCAGACCCCAATAGCTCGATAAGTCATGTCGATATGAGGTCTATAACAGTTCGGGAAACTACAGGTAACACTTATCAGTAAATCTCAGCAACCCTGGCCAAGGATTTTCGGTTATAGCCAATCGAACACAGCGCAACATCAACTCCCTATACCGGGAGAGACGAATCCCCTCCTATCGCTCATTGCCTCCATGTGATTCGGGACTGTACCCAAAAGCCACCGTTTTGCACGCCCTCTTGGACGTGGTAAGGTGGAAATCAAAGCACAGTGGGAACCACACAAGACTCTATGACGATCTCGGGTCAACAAACTACTATGTACCAGTGTCACCAGAGAACTGCCATCTGACGTAAGGTATAATACCATCTGGGAGTTCTCGGCGAGTCCGTCCAGTGTACCCAGTCTCCACTGAGCACCCGTATATCATCTCCGATGTCAAACACTAATGGATATGGGATCATCCATCGCCCATCTGTATGGGTCGAGAAGGTATACGCTAGTCTACTCTGGTATATCGATGCTCCATCTCGGTACACCCATGACTAGGGACCTTGAAGGATGTACTTATGGACTACCATGTCCCCACTAGTATGATCCGCATCATAGTCCAGGTAGTCAAGTACACATCCTAAGGGCTTTACCAACATGTAACAGAGAGACAATCAGTGTACACGTTAAGGTAAAGAGCAACCAGATAGCATACTATCATGTCGAGCAAGAAAGTCCTCCCTATATATGTCCCAGCATCCACTACAATATACATCCTATGTACAGTAATGGCCTCTAGGGCATACATATAACTAATATTCGTACCACCGGGGTGTACCGAATATGGAGAGTTGTGAGCTTCTTTCATCTATTCTTCTCGAACGGGGCCAACTGGTACACATAAATGGATTCCATATCTCAAGGATCCATCTTCGTGGATGATGAAGTCAGTTCGTAGTCCACTTTCTACTTGTTCTCGAATCTTTTGTATCCTGGTATCATTTGCTTGAGTTGCCTTGATCTGATTGACAAGAGTGGACTGCACTTGTAAGTTCATCAAATATGAAGCATTACCTGCCACAACTACTTTAATCTCCAATCCATGCAGTTCTAGTTGAACTCTCCACTGAGCTGTGAGGTTCATTGCCAATGGCTGGCGACTAAGGGCATCAGGGACAATGTTCACCTTTTCAGGATGATACTGTAGGTTGATGTCGAAATCCGCCATGAGTTCTAACCATCTTCTCTACTGCATGTTAAGTTCCTTCCGAGTAAATACATACTTAAGACTTTTATGGTCAGTGTATATATCCACTCGTTCTCCCAAAAGATAGTGGCACCAAATCATGAGTGAGAAGATGACGGCTGCCAATTCCAGATCATGTGTTGGATAGTTGCGTTCATGGACCTTTATGTTAGGGTTCCCTAGCACGTACTGTAGATATGGAAGCATCACACATGCCACTTTAAAAAATATGGAGGTCTTAAGCAAACAAAGCAAGGATCTTTAACTAGAATACAGTTGGATATAGTGCCCTCAGAGTCAATTATTGGATCGCAAGCACGTGATTGCAATGATTGAGGGAGGACCTATGCCGGTAGGACAATCTTACTCAGGATGATTGTATACTATCTGGTTTGTCTTTATCATCGTGTACATACTTTAGGTGACATTGTTGTTCACTATTACACGTTGATAGAGAATAGTATGCTACCATGGTTTATCTTTATTATCGTGTACTGCTTTAGGTGACCTTACAGGTCACTATTACACGTTGATTGAGCCCTTAGGATTCTTGCTTGACTACCAACAATATGATGGCGATCATATACGTGAGAGTTGGGTAGTCTATAATCACATCCTTAAAAGGGTCCCTAGTCGTGGGTGTTTCGAGCCTGGGCATCGATACTCCATTAGTAGACTAGTGTATACAGTCGAGACCCCGACGAGGGGCGGTTGCCGGTCTCACAAGCCATTGGTGTCAGTTGGATCACCTAAGATGTATACAAGTGCTCATTGGGTTATGAGTATACCGGACAAGACTCACCGGGAACATGCTAGTTGGTATTATACCTATCGTCAGATAGCAGTTCCCTGGTGACATGTGTACAAGTTAGTTCATCGACCAGAGATCGTCATTTGTCTCGTGTGAGTTCCCACTGTACTTTGATTACTACCCTACCACGGCTCAAAGGAATCGTGCAAACAGGTTTTAGTTGGGTACAGTCCCGAGCCACGTGGAGGCAGTGAGCGGATCGGCAGGGGTTTCTTCTCTCCCGGTATTGAAGATGAGATCGCGCTGTGTCTAGGAGAGCCATTACACGAAGTCCTTGGCCAAGGCAGGAGATTTACTGGTAGGTATTCTAGTAGTATCTCAGGGTGTTCTGGGCTATACTCCGACACGACTTGTACCGCTTTTATTGGTATGACTTTCACCAACCCCCTAGGCCCGACATGCGATGCTTATAGACGAACGGACCGGACTGTACGGATATTGTCACTGACAGGCTCAGTAGGGTGTTAGGATGAGTTCGCTCATCGACCTCCCTTTTGGTCAATACCTGGTAGCTCGTTACGTACAACTAGTACCACTGACGTGCTAGTGGTTAAATCCACAACCAAAGTATTGACGAGTCTTTAGAGTCCCCCACAGACAGTTTCTCAAGTTTCGGGCGAAACATTGTAGAGGCTGTATGATATATGGCAGGGTCCGATCATATACGTGCAGTAGTGCACGGATCATGATCGAGCGGATCATACTAGTGGGATTTGGTTTAAGCCGGATCCTAGTATTAGATTTGTTGGATTACTTTAGTCTCGTAGCATTCTCATTCAGTCTGAATGCGGATGCAGGTATGTATATATAGGTGAGGGGTATCCTTGTGATCCGTCACGAGTTTAGTTTAGATGTTGTCGTATCTTTTTATTGTTGCAAACATTTGGAATAATGTTTGTAAATGGTAATTATGAGCTAGATATCATGATTTGGAGTATTTATTGTGACACATGCACAAGTGGTGACTCATGGTCTCTTTTCTTGTGCATGTGTCACATTATGAGCTTTATTTATGTTGATATGATAACATGAGACAGAGAGGGGCTGCCATGATTAGGTGAGCTCTCATAAAATTATTCTTCTCACTCTCTCATTTTATTACACACATCACAAAAGAAAATTGAGAGGAAACTTCTTCTTCCTACTCTTTCCTCTCTAGCTCATAATCTCTAGCAATGGCAACACCTTCAACCTACATCCATCTCATGGATGCAAGAGACAAAGTGATCACAAACATTCTCTACATCACATTGGACACGTCGGCTAGCACACTTCGTACCCGAGTTGCTTCGGATGAAGCAGAAGCCCGTAAAAAAAAATCGATGATGTGGTGCCCTTTCCGACGAGGAGATCGAGACCGGAGATGCCGCGAGGAGTTTGGGATGGTGGCCAAAGACTGAAGGACACGGATCGATCGGTATAGCCTATCTATCCCTTCTCTAGATAGCTAGTTGTAGGTTAATGGTTCGATCCGGGTTTTAAGCATACGATAGCGCCGGGTTCTAGTTTGAAAAAGTTTTGTTTCCGCATTTTGGCCTCGTACAGACTGCCGGGGAGCTACCGTAGTCTTACATGGTATCAGAACCACGCCATTAACCTTCACTAGCTTGATCTAACGTGTTTAGAACTTCGATCGGACGAAATTTCCAAAAACTGCATATTCAAAGCCACGGTTTCTGTCGAATTTTTCCTGTGGTCAAAAAATTATTTAGTGTGCTGCAGAAAAACAGGCAGGGTTTTTTAAGAAAACTGAGAAAATTTGGTGAGCTGATATCACTGTAGCGCGGTGGAACCGCGGTTGTACCCACGTTTTGGCCGCGGATCCGCCGCAGTACTATAGCCACAGTGCACGAAATTTTCTGAGGTGGTCTCTGACTTGGAAATGAGGTTTCTGGTATTTTTTGTTTGGGTCCAGATTTGTCTGAGTACTGGGTATTGTACTTAGGGCCCACTTCGGGGAATTTTGTCGATCGAAAATTTTAAACATGTTAGTTCACAGTATTTACATTATATCTGCGACCGTGAAAGTCCTTTGATCGGTAAATCTTGTCTAATTGCTATAATTCTTTTAGACGAATTTGCGAACGTGACATTCACGTTGATGTTCTGTGTTGTACTATGATGTTGCGGATTTGTCGTGGTGGATAGCCTGGATGCAATTTTAGTACAGTTTGGTATTATTTGTACATTTGATATTACGGGGCGAGCGTCCGACATGTGGACTGCCGTCACTGTCTGTTTGTATATTATTCTTTTGGGGCACGACCGGGCTGAGGATGATGTACCCGTTGTATATTTTACTTTCTGTACTAGGATTACCCCGCGGTGGGGTGCACGGATAGCCGGGTTCTAGAGGGCAACGGGCCCGCATCTCATGGCTTTGAGACGGAGGGGGCTTCACTCTAGAATTGGCAGGCTATTTGCCACACTCGTAGGGGGTACAGGTTGACCCAAGGTGGGGTGCTCAAGTTACCGGATTCCGTGAAGTGCTGGGTGGTCCATTCACGTTGTTGAAGGGGGCTGCCTCGCTTCAGGTTTTGGTGGGTAACTTTCCGCGCTCGTAGGGGTCTAGGATTTCATTGCACTGGCTATCCACACGACCAGGGGAACGTCGGGTTTCAGTAGCGGCTCTATGAAACCCGGGGATCCCAGATTATCTGTATTGTTCTGTGATGCTTATTACATTTCTGTGATGTTGCATTTTATCACGCCATGAGCGAATATTATATATTGATATATATACTAGTAGATGTTGTATATGTTTTACACCCGCGCTAGTCCAGTCCCCGCTCTGTCGTTAGTTAAGTAACCTAACGGGTGATGACGGGACCCCGTGGCGAATGCGGATGGCATATACGTACATCATATTTTCGTTCTTTTATGGTGTGATTAGTAGATGGGACTGCATTGATTCGGATCAATGCAAGCTAAAAAAACCTATTCTGATGTTGTTGGAACATTTTTCAGAAAACTGTTATTGCAAAGAAGTTCTCTTTTGTTTTGCATAGTGGTATTCGTTTATCAATATCCTGCACCTCAGTCGACGAGGCAAGGGACGAGATCCCTTCACCGGGAGTGACCCCTTGGACAGAAGTTTGCGTCAGGATAATAACTTCACTATAGCCGATTGCCTTTTACTTTGCATCTTGGTATTCAGTTGGAATATCTTGCACCTCATTCTACGGCGAAAGAGCCGAGATCCCTTCACCAGGAGTGACCTCTTTAGCAAAGGTTTTCGCCACTATATTTTTTATAAAAAGCTATCTGGTTCCTTCAACGATATCAAGTTCATTACGTTAAAGGTTTTTCGCCAAAAACCAACCGTAGCCCTCCGTCATTTCAGATTAGTATTGCTTAGTATTCGTGCTACGTATGTCGTGCTCACCCGAGGTGTAGTGTGCGGTAGCTCTGTAATGCTTTTCTGTCTTATGGATATGTGATTGGTTAGGACAGTCGTACGGTCATTTTGGCTCAGTCAAGGACTCGTGCGGGTGGGTCTAATGCAATCAAGATAATGACGGGTTGAACTTGGCTAGGATCCTTTGAAATGTTAGCTCAGTCAAGGTCACTTAGGTCCTAGGGGTAAAAACACACATCGGGAGTTTCTAAAGAAACTGAAACTTGCCAGATATGCGCAAACCTTCTGGAGTGTGATAACGTAAGTGGATTCCATCACGTTATCATACGATTATAGTTGGATCCCGATTCCCACTGATGAGTTGGTTTACTCCTCGGGTGATCCCTACTAATTCTTCTTTCAGGTTTGGAGGAGAGTTTGAGGTTACAGTTGGAGGTTTCCTCATCAGATAAATAGGTAACCATTCTGATCATGGTTAGAGTGCACGCTGAGTGTTTCTTTTCTCTCTCTCTTTGACAGCGACCACAGCCCGACCCTTGACTATGACTAAGTGACCAAGTTAACCGAACCTTCTTAAAACACTGGCTTTTGAATTGTCTGAGTTGCATACCTCATTGCCACTCCTACTTTTGCCCTTTTTCTCCAAAACACCCCGTATTACTACGAACATCCACTTCCATTGGATAAAGCCATCGTATGGTTATATACGAACTCGAAGGAACTTGTTCTAGATTCGTGGATGGTTTCCAGTTCTGGAAAAAATGAATAAGACTATTCAGTTGTCTTTTCCTTTTACCTTCTCTCAGGTTGCGAGTGCTCCTTGGATTAGGACGGTACACCTATTACGCTAATTGGATAGTCTTCTTCCAAACCATAGGCAGGTGCCGAACGGTAGGGAATGAAGAAAACCAATTAGCCTAATGAAGGTGTACAGAAGGTATTAAGTAAAGACAAATAAAGGGATTAGTAAGAGAGCAAACTAAACTGCGACTGCTATTCACGACCAAACCAAGTATTTCATCGCCACTCCAACTTCACCTTTGTATTTCTCCAGGACACTCCGTATCACTACGAAGATCCACAGTCTTTTGGATACTCCATCGTATGGTTATATACAAACTCGAAGGAACTTGTTCCAGTTCGGGGATGGATTATGGTTCAGGAGAAATAGGAATAAGGTTTATTCAGTTGTCTTTTATTTTTACCTTCTCTCGGGTTGCGAATGCTCCTAGGATTAGGACAGTACACCTATTACGCTTATTGGATAATCTTCTTCCAAACCATAGGCTGGTGCCGAACGGTAGGGAAGGAAGAAAACCATTTAGCCTAAGTGGGTGTACAGAAGGTAATGACTAAAGACATATAACGGGATTTGGAGAGACGGCAAAGAAATATACGGTTACAGTTGTGAATCTGATAATGGAAGAGGCATTACTAAGAATACCCGGATACCCATTCGAAACATTTACATGATTCAGTTTCACTGTGTATTGTTAAAGGAAAACTGATTTCCCAATTAGCACTTTCTCCAGGGTATGTATTTACCAGGTTTGATTCTCACATCTATATGGTTTTTGTAACAACTAGGATTATATTAGTAACTAATTATATTTTAATTAGTGAAATCCTTTAATAAAAGTTTACCAAGTTGACTTTCTAATATTTTATCAAAATTAAGAAGCATTTTTCTAGAATTTTCCTAAGCTTGCACAAACATGTGCATGTAACCTAGGGTTAAAATTCGGTTAAACCTTGTTTAGGCAACTATGGTGGCCTAACCCCTCTTGTTAAGCTAATTAGTTTTAAATTAAGAAATTGAGTTCTGTAAAAATAAAAAGGGGTTTAAAATTTTCTTCTGGGTTGACTTGGGTTGAGGAGAGAGAGGGCATGATGGGTGTCATGTTAGCTTATGTTAGAGAGAGAAAATGGTGGCTTAAGGAATGGTCACACCCACTTCACTTCAAAACTTTTCATAGCCTCCACACTTTCCCTCCCACTCACATCCCTCACATCTCTCACTCACACATACTCTCAACTCACCCTCTCACTTAAACCTACATCAGCATCTGCTTTCCCTCAGCCCCCAAAAACACATCAGAACCAATATATCAAAAGCATCAGCTGCATCAGCAGCAACAACACTCTCTTACAAACAGCCCTTAACTCATTTCAAACACCCAGCAGCTGCACAAGCAACAACAGGAGTTGCAGCAGCAGCAACACCACCCAACCCACCCTCCACAACAGCAACAAACTCAACAACACAATAAGAAGAGTAGCAAGCAACGGCTTCAGCCTTTAAGCAGCTTCAGCCTTTAAACAGCAACTGCAATTCCAGGCAGCAGCAACAGCACCCCAGCAAGCTCCACCCCCTCTTCTTCTTCTCATTCTCCTTGTTTGTGAGGTTCCTAGTGGGGTATAACTTCTAAACTCCTTCCATGTTTTCTTAGTTGTGTAGAAGTAGCTTCGATTAGGAATATTTATGCGTTTTGTGCTTGTTTAGGTGTTTTATGTGGAAGTGTGTTTAAGTGAGGTTGGTATAGGGTAGACTAGCCTAAGTAAGTGTTTTTAAGGCCAGGTTAACCTAGGATAACCCCAGATTACACTAAAATACCCTCAGTTTTCAAATTTTACAAACTTGACGTTTTTAAGCAAAACATGGCTTCTGAGATCTATTGTTACCCATGTAGGTTCAGAATAAAATTGAATGGACCATAGCCTACTGGTGACACCCTGACCCTACCACAAGAGCCAGACCCAACCACTTCAACCCGAAGCCGCCGGAATATTCGTTCTGGCCGCAATTTGCGGCCAGACTAGGGATTGGGGGCTAAGGTTTTTGGTATAGGTGTCTGCTACATTTTGTGGGTCCAGGGTATATATAGTTTTGTAATATCTAACCTGGGTAAAATCTGGGACTGTATGTCCTTTCCTTGTATTTTATTTTGCGCGATACGTGAGTGGATTCTGTGATTCAGCGTATCGCGGCGTATCGGATTGAGTTCTGGACACACACACACGCGTTCCAGCGTATCGCGCACACGCGCGTTATTTCACAACGCGAGTTTCTCGTTTCGTTCCGATATTGCGTTTTACAAGATTGTGATATATTGGAATTCTTGTGTTAATTCCAGGTTCGCAGGCGGGTACGTTAGATGCCGCCAGGAAAGGGAAGCAGGTGGTCGGCTATACTTAGCACGCGACCAGGTGAGTAGATTTAACATCTACTGGGAAATCGCCCGTATGGCGTTAAGCGTCAGGGCGTGATAGGATGTTAGTTTTAGATGTTCTTGTAGACATGCTAGAGTAGTGTACCTCCACACATATATACATATATACATATATATATATATATATATATACATATATATATATGTATATATATATATATACTGATAGTTAGAACACTGCACTGTCACTAACGGTCCAAGTTGCACGGGCACGATTTATATGCTACACTCACACCGTTAGTGATTGCCATGACACTCACATTATAGGATTGCTATAAACCTCATATTTGATTCTGCTTATTTGATGTTGTCATGTTTTGCCGCATACTATCATATGGACATTCATACTATGCACACTGTATACCCATTTTTGTGAGCACCTTCATCGATATAACCCTACTTGGGCACATATACATTATATGTCTACAATTGTGCACATGTACATTGCTATATTCACCTTGCATACTTATCCATGCACACATCCATACCGATACACATATTCATATGCTACATACATTGATGATATAGACTTGATTTAAAACTAAGGGACCGCAGGCGATATTTTCAAAACTAGATCTTTCAAAAGAGCGGTTTTCCTTTTCTTTTACCCTTAGCGTCATACGACACATTGCGTGGATTACGCATTGTATTTGATTTATGTGATTTCTGGATTTGGGAACCGGAGTACTATTTTAAGAAAATACGCACTGTTTAAAAACCCGGTTTCCCTTGATATGATATTTTAGTACGTCCACCATGAGTTTTCTCGGTTCCAGAGAGCTTGTGTTAGTATACCCGTTTCGAGGAGAGGTAGGCACCGATTGTGGGTACATGGTGGACCCGGTATGGTACCCCGGGACGAGAAGACTCGTATTGTTAGACGGTGAGCCCGGCGGAGGGACTACAACCTACCGGTGATTGGTTAGACCTGACGATTATCCGGAGGATACCGACCAGAGTCGATAGATGGATACGGGACGACGGGTACTGCCGGGGGCCGCGAGAAGATTCTGCAGACGGAGCCCGTGAGCAGATCTGATGGACGGACGCCCCATATTGGAGGATTTGCGTGTCGATGCTGGACACGGTTGATTTTATGAGATTTGGGTGCCGATGTTGGGCACTCACGATTGTATGAGATTCACAGGATTTGTAGGCCTATGTGGATGATGGCGCCTTAGTTTTTACTGGGATTTGGGTTTATTGATATCCGGTCATTTTCCCACGTTGATATTCCGTGTAGACACTGTTTATTCCCATACTCAGTATTTAGTATTGACATCTCATCCTGTACCTATTGTATTGATATAGTACACATGCTATACATGATTATTGCACACCCTGCTCATGTTATATAGGGTTGTTAGATTCCATATCAGACCTGATTATTGCATGTTCTGCACGTTATATGGAGAGACTTTTAGACTACATTGTTGCCTGATATGAGTTTTTAGTTCATCATATAGATGTTATCTGTTGGCATAGGTTAGAGTATCGCAGTACGTGCATACTCGCGATTACCTTTATATGTTATCTACTATTCACGAGTTGGCAACTCACCCCCGTTGTGCCACAGTGCTTGCAGGTTATCCTTGGGAGTAGTCGTGGCTGGCTATTTACCGCACCTTTTGAGACAGATACCATTGCTGAGGCGTGTTAGCCCTTTTGCTATTAGGTGGGTTTTGTATGGTATCTGTTTACTTTTCCGTTGCATCTTGATGTATCTAGTACTCTCCATCTACTTTCATGTATTGACTTAGAGACAGTTGTGAGGACGATGTATGTTATTTGTACTCTGGTGTCGAGCTCGTTGTGAGCCGACTTTATTCATGCAGTTTTACCTCTTATGATATTTGTTTTCACTTTACTTCTCATTCTTCGCTTCGGCGTCGTATATTATAGTGAGGTGATTTCTCCGCCGTTGGGCTCGATTCTCCTATTGTGATACTCTATTTATTTCACATGTTGCTTTTAATTATACCTCGCCTTTTACCCGATTTCGGGACAAACTATTGAAAAGGAAATGTTGTTAAAATGATTTAAATAATAACTTGGACCAAAAAGGATTGCTACTAAGTAACTTAAAGTTTTCTAAATGTTTTAACACTCCAAATTTTAATGGTTTTGTTTTCTGGGTTCGGCTTAGTTAGTCATGTTACGCCTGTAGGCTTTGCGTGGTTAAATGCCGGTCACGGGCCGAACTTTGGGTCATGACAAATTTGTTATCAAAGCGTAGGTTTTACTTTCGGAGTGTAAGATTGACCCTGGTATGATGGAGTAGGTAGCTGCAGCAGGGTGGCGTGGCGTGCGTATGTTCCACGGCATACTCACGACACGGTACCCCGCCTAAGCGACCTTAGGACTTATTGATTGAAATTCCTTCATGACTATACATTCTTGCGATTCGATTTCCGTATCCTTATCGAATCCTACCTTCCTTTTCAGCCACTATGCCGCCAAGGACTACGAGGGCACAGAGAGCGGCTGCGAGAGTCGAGGCTCGTGTTGACTCGTCCGAGACGAGGACTGATCCGGGCAGTGCACCTATTGCACCCGAGCAGACTACCCCTCCCATGACAGATCAGATTGCCACACTATGGGCTGGTATGCTGGAGATGCGCCAGACGGTGGGATCCAGCATGCAGGAGATGCGTCAGATGATAGGGTCGCTAGTTGAGACGCTTCGAGCGCAGCGACCGTGGTGCCACCCCCCCTTTTGATTTCTTCTCTTCACGCTGGGCAGCTTCTGAGGAAGGGATGTCAGGGATTCCTAGCCTATGTTGCTGAGATTAGGGCTACGGATGTTCCACTGGACCAGGTTCCGAGTGTATGTGAGTTCCCTGATGTATTCCCTGTCGAGCTTCCTGGGCTACCGCCTGAGCGTGATGTTGTTTTCCGTATTGATTTGATTCCCGGTACGGGGCCTATTTCTATACCGCCTTATTGGATGGCCCCGGTGGAGATTAGTGAGTTGAAGAGGAAGTTACAAGATTTGCTGGACAAGGGACTCGTTCGACCCAGTGTTTCTCCTTAGGGTGCCCCGGTCCTGTTTGTTAAGAAGAAGGACGACAGTTTGCGTCTGTGTATCGACTACCGACAACTGAACCGGGTCACCGTGCGGAACAGATATCCGTTGCCACTCATCGACGACTTGTTCGACCGGCTTCAGGGGACAGGTTATTTTTCGAGGATCGATTTGCGATCAGGCTATCATCAGCTGAGAGTTCGACCGGAGGACATTCCGAAGACGGCTTTTCGTACGCGTTATGGCCATTATGAGTTTTTGGTGATGTCGTTCGGACTCACCAACGCGCCAGCAAACTTCATAGACATGATGAACCGTATATTCAGGCCGTATCTTGACTTGTTCATCATCGTATTCATTGACGATATATCGGTGTATTCCCGGAGCAGAGAGGAGCATGAACAGAACCTGCGGATTACACTGCAGACCTTGAGGGAGCACCGGCTCTATGCAAAATTTTCCAAGTGCGCGTTCTGGCTGGACAACGTAGACTTCTTGGGTCACGTGATTACATGGGATGGTATATGTGTAGACCCAAGGAAAGTCGAAGCCGTGCGGAGTTGGCCCAGACCTACATCCGTTACTGAGATACGCAGCTTTCTAGGACTGGCCGGCTACTACAGGCGATTTGTGCAGGATTTCTCCCGTATTGCTGCACCTCTGACCGGTTTGACCCGGAAAGGGGTTCCTTTCGTTTGGACGGAGGAGTGGGAGCACATTTTCCAGCAGCTACGGACTTGCTTGACTACGGCGCCAGTGTTATCTTTGCCTTCAGGATCAGGCGGATTCGTAGTATATTATGACGCATCACGAGTGGGGATGGGATGCGTATTGATGCAGCACGGCAAGGTGATCGCATATTCTTCCTGCCAATTGAAGAAACACGAACATAACTACCCCATTCACGATTTGGAGATCCCCGCACTGGTCTTTGCACTTAAGATCTGGCGACATTACCTCTATGGCGAGTCGTGCCAGATATTCACTGATCACAAAAGCTTAAAGTATATATTTCAGCAGCGAGACCTGAATCTCCGACAGCGCCGTTGGATGGAACTGGTGAAAGACTACGACTGCGAGATCTTGTATCACCCGGGCAAGTCTAATGTAGTTGCGGATGCCTTGAGCAGGAGGCCCAGGGGTAGTCTATCGTGCTTGAGTGCAGTACAGAGGCAGTCGTCAGCAGATTGGCAGATACTATGCGACGGCCGAGTACAGTTCGAGTTCACACAAATCGGGGGACAGCTTGCGCACGTTTGTGCACGCCCACAGTTGCTTGACCGTATATATGAGGCACGGCGCAGGGATGACCGTTGCTTAGAGATCGTGGCACAGATTGGATAGGGCAAATTCTCCGAGTTCGTGATCGATGATCGGGGGGTATTAAAATTGGGTGTAGACTGTGCATACCAGATGCTGAGGAATTGCGGCGCGATATTCTTGAGGAGGCACATCGATCAGTGTATAGTGTCCATCCCGGTTCCACCAAGATGTACCATGATATGAGAGAAGTCTACTGGTGGGACGGAATGAAGAGGGACATTGCTGATTTCGCATCGAGATGCCTGACTTGTCAGCAAGTCAAGGCCGAGCACCAGAAGCCCGCAGGAGAGCTACAGTCGTTACCCATTCCGGAGTGGAAATGGGAACAGATTTCGATGGATTTCATTGTGGGTCTACCCAGGACTAGGCGGGGGTATGATTCCATTTGGGTGATCGTGGATCGTCTAACGAAAGCGGCTCACTTCCTACCAGTGAAGACGACTTTCGGATTTGCTCAGTATGCCCAGATTTATATTGACGAGATTGTGCGACTACATGGGGTCCGACGTGTATGTGTCCGACCGAGGCACCCAGTTTACCAGCAGATTATGGTAGAGACTTCAGGAGGCTTTGGGCACTCGTTTGAGTTTCAGCACAGCATTTTATCCGCAGACCAACGGACAGTCAGAGCGGACCATTCAGACTCTCGAGGACATGCTCCGAGCTTGCGTGTTAGACTTTGGTAGTAGCTGGGACCATCATTTACTCTTGATAGAGTTATCCTACAACAATAGCTTCCAGGACACTATACAGATGGCACCTTTCGAGGCTTTGTAAGGGAGGAGATGTAGATCGCCCGTCTGTTGGACAGAGCTCAGCGAGAGCAGTATTTTGGGGCCACCGATCGTACAGGAGACGACCGAGATGATACAGCTGATTCGAGACGGGATGAGGACAGCTCAGAGCAGGCAGAAATCGTATTCTGACAGACGCCGCTGCAGTTTAGAGTTCGCAGTTGGCGATCACATTTTTCTGAGGGTCTCTCCGATGAAGGGAGTGATGAGGTTTGGACGAAAGGGGAAGCTTAGCCCCAGATTCATAGGTCCTTTCGAGATCCTCGAGCGTATCGGCGCGATAGCGTATCGACTGGCTCTTCCACCCAGTCTTTCAGATGTTCACCCCGTCTTCCACGTATCGATGCTACGCAGATATCTTCATGACCCTTCCCACACGATCCAGCATCCGACGGTACAGCTTGAGCCCGACCATTCATTCACCGTGCAGCCAGTGGAGATATTGGATCGGCAGGTAAAGAAACTTCGATCTAGGATCCTGTCGTTGGTGAAGGTTCTTTGGCGTAGCCCGAACAGTGAGGAGTTCACTTGGGAGGCCGAGGGGGTGATGCGGAAGAAATTCCATCATCTCTTCGAAGGTACGCGTAGTATTATATTTTAAATTCGGGGACGAATTTTCTTAAAGGGGGAAGTCTGTAACAACTAGGATTATATTAGTAACTAATTATATTTTAATTAGTGAAATCCTTTAATAAAAGTTTACCAAGTTGACTTTCGAATATTTTATCAAAATTAATAAGCATTTTTCTAAAATTTTCCTAAGCTTGCACAAACATGTGCATGTAACCTAGTGTTAAAATTGGGTTAAACCTTGTTTAGGCAACCATGGTGGCCTAACCCCTCTTGTTAAGCTAATTAGTTTTAAATTAAGAAATTGATTTCTGTAAAAATAAAAAGGGGTTTAAAATTTTCTTTTGGGTTGACTTGGATTGAGGAGAGAGAGGGCATGATGGGTGTCATGTTAGCTTATGTTAAAGAGAGAAAATGGTGGCTTAAGGAATGGTCAAACCCACTTCACTTCAAAACTTTTCATAGCCTCCACACTCTCCCTCCCACTCACATCCCTCACATCTCTCACTCACACATACTCTCAACTCACCCTCTCACCTAAACCTACATCAGCATCTGCTTTGCCTCAGCCCCCCAAAACACATCAAAACCAATATATCAACAGCATCAGCAGCAGCAACACTCTCTTACAAGCAGCCCTTAACTCATTTCAAACACCCAGCAGCTGCACAAGCAACAACAGGAGTTGCAGTAGCAGCAACACTACCCAACACACCCTCCACAACAGCAACAAACTCAACAACACAACAAGAAGAGTAGCAAGCAACAACTTCAGCCTTTAAACAGCTTCAGCCTTTAAACAGCAACAGCAATTCCAAGCAGCAACAGCAGCACCCCAGCAAGCTCCACCCCCTCTTCTTCTTCTCCTTCTCCTTGTTTGTGAGGTTCCTAGTGGGGTATAACTTCTAAACTCCTTCCTTGTTTTCTTAGTTGTATAGAAGTAGCTTCGCTTAGGAATATTTATGTGTTTTGTGCTTGTTTAGGTGTTTTATGTGGAAGTGTGTTTAAGTGAGGTTGGTGTTGGGTAGACTAGCCTAAGTAAGTGTTTTTACGGCCAGGTTAACCTAGGATAACCACAGGTTACACTAAAATACCCTCAGTTTTCAAATTGTACAAACTTGACGTTTTTAAGCAAAACATGGCTCTCTGAGATCTGCTGTTACCCATGTAGGTTCAGAATAAAATTGAATGGACCATAGCCTACTGGTGACACCCTGACCCCACCACCAGAGTCCGACCTTACCACTTCAACCCGAGGCCACCGAAATATTCGTTCTGGCCGCAATTTGCGGCCAGACTAGGGGATTAGGGGCTAGGATTTTTGGTACAGGTGTCTGCTACATTTTGTGGGTCCAGGGTATATATAGTTTTGTAATATCCTAACCTGGGTAAAATATGGGACTGTATGTCATTTCCTGGTATTTTAATTTGCGCGATACGCGAGTGGATTCTGTGATTCAGCGTATCGCGGCGTATCGGATCGAGTTCTGGACACACACACGCGTTCCAGCATATCGCGCGCACGCTCGTTATTTCGCAACGTGAGTTTCTCGTTTCGTTCCGATATTGCATTTTACGAGATTGTGATATATTGGAATTCTTGTGTTAATTCCAGGTTCGCAGGCGGGTACGTCAGACGCCGCCGGGAAAGAGAAGCAAGTGGTCAGCTATACTTAGCACGCGACCAGGCGGGTAGATTTAACATCTACGGGGAAATCAGCCGTATGGCGTTAAGCGTCAGGGCAAGATAGGATGTTAGTTTTATATGTTCTTGTAGACAAGCTAGAGTAGCATACCTCCATATATATATATATATATATATATATATATATATATATATATACTGATAGTTAGAACACTGCACTGTCACTAACGGTCCAAGTTGCACGGGAACGATTTATATGCTACACTCACACCGTTAGTGATTGCCATGACACTCACATTATAGGATTGCTATAAACCTCATATTTGGTTCTGCTTATTTGATGTTGTCATGTTTTGCCGCATACTATCATATGGGCATTCATACCATGCACACTGTATACGCATTTTTGTGAGCACCTTCATTGATATAACCCTACTTGGGCACATATGCATCATATGTCTACAATTGTGCACATGTACATTGCTATATTCACCTTGCATACATATCCATGCACACATCCATACCGATACACATATTCATATGCTACATACATTGATGACATAGACTTGATTTAAAACTAAGGGACCGCGGGCGATATTTTCAAAACTAGATCTTTCAATAGAGCGGTTTTCCCTTTCTTTTACCCTTAGCGTCATACGACACATTGCATAGATTACGCATTGTATTTGATTTATGTGATTTTCTGGATTTGGGAACCGGAGTACTATTTTAAGAAAATACGCACTGTTTAAAAACCCGGTTTCCCTTGATATGATATTTTAGTGCGTCCCCCATGAGTTTTCTCGGTTCCAGAGAGCTTGTGTGAGTATACCCGATTCGAGGAGAGGTAGGCACCGATTGTGGGTACATGGTGAACCCGGTACGGTACCCCGGGGCGAGAAGACTCGTATTGTTAGACGGTGAGCCCGGCGGAGGGACTACTACCTACCGGTGATTGGTTAGACCTGGCGATTATCCGGAGGATACCGACCAGAGTCGATAGATGGATACAGGATGACGCGTACTGTCGGGGGCCGAGGGCCGATTCCGCAGACGGAGCCCGTGGGCAGATCCGATGGACGGAAGCCCCATATTGGAGGATTTGCGTGTCGATGCTGGACACGGTTGATTTTATGAGATTTGGGTGCCGATGTTGGGCATTCACGATTGTATGAGATTCACAGGATTTGAGGGCCGATGTGGATGACGGCGCCTGAGTTTTTACTGGGATTTGGGTTTATTGATATCCGGTCATTTTCCTACGTTGATATTCCATATAGACATTGTTTATTCCCATACTCAGTATTTAGTATTGACATCTCATCCTATACCTATTGTACTGATACAGTACACATGCTATACATGATTATTGCACACCCTGCTCATGTTATATAGGGTTGTTAGATTCCATATCAGACCTGATTATTGCATATTCTGCACGTTATATGGAGAGACTTTTAGAGTACATTGTTGCCTGATATGAGTTTTTAGTTCATCATATAGATGTTATCTGTTGGCATAGGTTAGAGTATCGCAGTACGTGCATACTCGCGATTACCTTTATATGTTATCTACTATTCATGAGTTGGCAACTCACCCCCGTTGTGCCACAGTGCTTGCAGGTTACCCTTGGGAGTAGTCGCGGTTGGCTGTTTACCGCACCTTTTGACACAGATACCATTGCTGAAGCGTGTTAGTCCTTTTGCTATTAGGAGGGTTTCGGTATCAGTTTACTTTTCGGTTGCATCTTGATGTATCTAGTACTCTCCATCTACTTTCATGTATTGACTTAGAGACAGTTGTGAGAAAGATATATGTTATTTGTACTCTGGTGTCGAGCTCGTTGTGAGCCGACTTTATTCATTCAGTTTTACCTCTTATGATATTTATTTTCACTTTACTGCTCATTCTTCGCTTCGGCGTCGTATATTATATTGAGGTGATTTCTCCGCCGTTGGGCGCGATTCTCCTATTGTGATACTCTATTTATTTCACATGTTACTTTTAATTATACCTCGCCTTTTACCCGATTTCGGGACAAACATTTAAAACGGAAATGTTGTTAAAATGATTTAAATAATAACTTGAACCAAAAGGTATTGCTACTAAGTAACTTAAAGTTTTCTAAATGTTTTAACACTCCAAATTTTAATGGTTTTGTTTTCTGGGTTCGGCTTACTTAGTCATGTTACGCCTGTAGGCGTTGCGTAGTTAAGTGCCGGTCACGGGCCGAACTTTAGGTCGTGACAGTTTTACAGATGATGAGTGGGAGTAAGTTATTGGGAATTGGGTGATCATCCTCATTATATCGGGATTCATTGTAATTGGTGATATTTGAGGAAATCGCCTGGGTTATTTGCCGGACGGCAAATATTTGGTTTTGAATATCCGTTGTAATGCACCAATTTCAAATTGATATATCTGTACGTTTATTTTTATAAAGTGAGATATAACTTTTTGAAATTATGTCTATGACATTTACCTATATCAGTGGATGGTTAGGTAAGGAGCATTAAACCGCGGTGTAATTCTTCTTAACCATAAGTACATTTTTCAACCTACGACACACGGAGAATGAGTTATTAGACTCAGGGGACTTATACAGAGTATTGTATGTTTTCCAGTGTCTATGAGGACAGAGAGGTTGGCACTCGTACTATATTCTGTTTACTTGTGACTTCTCTAGTTCTTAGACATGTGTTTCGTAGAAATGCAAGGTCTAAGTTTTGAGGAGTTATAGGTATAAGAATAAAGTAGAGAACCAATGTGTTGCAAGTATCAGGATTCTTCAAGGTGATCAAAAATGTAGATACTTATGTATGGTATTCAGTTGATAATAATGATTAAGAGAACTTGCTTCCCTTTCTGGTTACTCATAATTGGAAGCACTCCTAAGTTGAGTAACGCTGATCGGCCTCCTTCCATTTAGATGACATGCACTGGTGACAGCTGCATGATTTGAATCTGGTTCCAATTAAATCAGTGCCTATGTTTCTATATTGGATATAGAATAGTTCATATCTTAACAATGTTAAGGTACGGGGAGTTGTCCGGCTTATGCTTAAAACCAGACTCTGGATAACTCAAGGCACGTTTCTGTAATGGCTGTTTGTGGGTTGACCCGGGCTATGACGATGGTTGACTTTCTACCATCTGCAAGATCAATAGTGATATTGTTCTTGACTCGCCACAGTTTTAGTAAAATGGATTTTTTCAGAAAACAGTAGTGGGAGTATGGTAGAACTGGAAGTGATTCCAGAACCACAAACGATTACTGAAAATTTAATAAGAACCTAAAGATTCAATCTGGATTGACATTCCATTAGCTACTCCATAGATATGGTGGGTAACCTCAGGCACCCGAGAGGTACTACGGTAGCCTCAAGGACGGTGACAGGGAGGTTCTTGTTTACCGAGATTTGCCATTGCTGTTGTTCCAGGCTATGAGTCCCGGCAGGAGGATGAATATAGCATCATTCTGATCTGGCTTCAGAAGTATACTTGTATATGACTCTGCCAGAGGGTTGTCGTAGTCAGTAGGAGCAGCGGAAGCATAGTGGACAAGTAGCTTATGTCCATTTATGGACTAAAGTAGATATAGTGGAGATTGATCATCTACTTCTGATGTGACAGTCATAGGGTTGACTTCATCAGAATAGGAGATGGATCTGTTAAGAAGGTAGTAGGGTGTGATGTCCTAGTATTTGGATGACATACACAGAGTAGGAAGTGAAATTCCTATACTACGATCGGTTATACTTTGGTTTTCACACAGTGGTTTTTCCACATAAGACATGGATATTATATCAGATATTCTGGTTAGTAGATCTATGGTTTTAGATCTAGATTTGGGTAGTTTCGCAATCTGGGTACTTAGACAGCATTCTAAAGGTATTTTAGAATGGACGACTCATGGCACGGTAGTGTACCTGCAGGTGATGGAGTCACCCTCTCTAAAGGTGTCTTAAATACTAAAGGGGAGAGGGATGTGCATGATTGACAGATCACTTGTTTAGGCAATTTAGTCAATCATGAGATGTCAAGTACCACACTAGATGTTGTTTTTGAACGAGTTGCAGTATGTTGATATTAATCCTATCCTGGAGAGATATTCGGAAGCAGTTTTAGAACATAAGTGGATGTTCTAGGGATATGATAACGGCATCCTCCTTCGGGATATATTTATCATTCCAGGCTTCCAAGGTGACCTAGAGACAGAGTGACTGTCAGAGTTATAGTTTTCCCTCTGATGAGGGGCAGTAGTTTGGACAGGAGGTCCAAGCGGATACTGAGGGAGGTATGGCGCAGGATACTGATTATGTTCAGTTGTTGATACAGTCTAAGAAGTTTGGATTTGCAGTTCATTTATGAACTAGGTCCCATCAGATATCCATACATATTCTAAGATAGGTATTGCTCATTTCAGAAGATGGCTTTCTCCGCGAACTTGAGATAAAGAGAGACATAGAAAGAAACATCAGAGCGGATCCACTAACTGAGGCTATTCCTCGAACGCAATAATTTCACAAACGGGCTTTGTGAGACTGATCAGTAGAGGAGTTGGGTGTTCGGTATCACACGGGCTGTGAATATGCGACATCGCAATAATTAGCCTTGAGTGCAAGTGGGAGATTGTTGGATATAGTGCCCTCAGAGTCAATTATTGGATCACAGGCACGTGATTGCAATGATTGAGGGAGGACCAATGCCGGTAGGACAATCTTACTCAGGATGATTGTAAACTATCTGGTTTGTATTTATCATCGTGTACATGCTTTAGGTGACATTGTTGTTCACTATTACACGTTGATAGAGAATTGTATGCTACCATGGTTTTTATCATCGTGTATGTCACGACCTAAGTTTGGATGTGACCGGCACTTAGATTGTATCATATCTAAAGATATGCACACAGTCCAATTAAGCCGAAAACCAAGATCAAAATACCTTATTGCGGAATTCTTTATATAAAAAATTAGTTTTTAAGTGCAAATCACAGTCTATGGAGTTAAATTATTAAACAAGTATAAAGTGTTAAATTTGGTTGCATCCCTAATTAGGATCAACAATCTCAACAGCGTAAAATAAAATCTCAGTATATAGGGCATCAGTACGAAGCTCAGACATAAATAAATGAAATATAAATTTGCAAAACTAAACGATCTTCACTGTCAATTAATATATATATCATCTCTCACTCTAGTCAAAATACAGGTCTGATGGAGATTTTCTAGATACAAAATACAATACCAAAAGGAAAGGTTACTACATATGTAACCTACCTAGCAAAAGATATGAGAAAGCTGCAAACGTAGATCTGCACCGCAGCTACCCGTCCACTCTACCCATGTAAGGAACTGTGGCGCAACGGGGGTGAATTGCTAACTCAGTGAATAAAACTAACATATAACGGTTAATTGTGTAAATATGACGATCATACTAACTGAAATGTGAACAAATATAGTGTATGATTATATGTGAAAATCATGAATATATAATACGAATCTCATAGTCCAATCTGAAATCTCATCATGTAATCCCAAAGAAATTCAATTCCCCGTGTCCATCATCGACACAAAACTACCATTTCTCCCAGGCATCATTCTTCGAATGATCCTGAAATAAACAATACCGGTCGTTATCATCTAGATATACGCCGTATTTTACCACTCTATCCGGTATCGAGTAACCTCGCTAGGCTCCCCCGCCTCAATGCGGCTATCCTGCCCCTCGGTCTCGACCGGGTCCACCATGTATCCAACTGTATATCTCCCTCACTCAGTATGGATAACGTAAAATCCGCGACCGTATATCTCCCCCACTCGGTCCGGAATAAAACCAAATCATAAAACATCTTATGGTGGACATGACACATCAAAAATCACTGGATTTATGTAATAGTATTCAAAACTCAAAACCATAAATCCTCAATAATACATTTAGCTCTTATATCAACATGAAATACACAGATATTAACATGATATTAATGATGCAATTTACTACTATTATTGGTATGTAAGATATGATATGAATCATTTTTAACAAGAATTTTACTAAGTGTAAAAAGTGACATGGCAATATCGACGAGGAGTGTGTAACATGTAAGCTGTGCACGTGACATGACCCGTCGATACTTGTACGGTGTACTAGCAACAAAGCAAAATATATATACGAATTGTAAATGAATATTTTCAATTTAGCATAACAATATAAAGTATTATATTATATAAACTACGAGCGTATCACGCCATCTTTACACAATTCCCCGGTAGATGTTTAGTCTACTCACCGGAAAACGTCGAATCTATTCAGGAATTGCCAATCCTTTCTCTTTTCTCGCTGCCTCCGAAATTCCCGTATTTGAATCTAATATCACAATATAACTTGTATAAGGAAACGGCTACTCCGACATGACAGAAATGAAAAACACCCGTTCCCACGTACTAGTTATATTATATACAACTATATCGAGCTATTAAACACTTAACCTTACTGAATTTTAACCTTAACTTGCATCGCTACAGAATTTAAATCGCGACGCGTTTTAACCGTGTCGTATTTGGTAATTTAAGATATCCATTCCGATATACGCTTCCAGATTCTATCTGCAGTGAAACTAAATTAATTAAACAACACCAGAATGTCCAAAATTATACACTGAAACCTACCCAACAAGACAAACCCACCTAGCCTCCTATGAAGCCGGCGACGCCGGAATTTCCTTATTGGTCGCCGTCCAAAAACCGGTCCCCTGGGCTCGTGGTCCTATGTTTTTTTCTAGGTGTTTTATACATAATTTTAATACTGTTTTGTTAAGTTAAATATCTTCCCAGCAAAAGTAGATTTACACAGAGCTTATAATTAACTAAAATACGATATTATGTAATTTTGTTCAATTTAAATTAACTAAGCTACAGAACTTAATTTTCCTACTGTGCTTAAGAATTTTACCCACCAAATAGTTGTTGGAATAACCCCTCCAAAATGCTAAGTCCCTCCTAGGTTGATGGTGATGAAAACCAAGAACATAGCTTCCTTCTTTTTCTTCTTCTTCTTTTTCCTCTTTTAAAATTTTCTTTTTCCCTTAAAATTTTGAGTTTTAATCTGAGCTATTGAACTGGATATGTGCTATATATATGAGAGAAGGAAGGGATAAGGTGAAGGAGGAGGTGTCAAGGGTTAAAGGGTGCTCATTTCATGCAAGGAGGAGGTGTGAGATGAGTGTGTGCATGCAAGCATGAGGTGTATTAGCCTTATATTCATAATTTGCTTTAATTTGAAAATAAATTCTGATCTAAAATGATTTCTACTCCACTTTCATTTATACCCTTAACAATTTCCTATTTGCATAACAACCTGAACTTTACTTATAAGCCTTCACAACCTAGCTTATTATAAAACACACATTTTATTAAAATGAAGCTAAAATTGTCACTAAGATTTTAAATAAAATGTGTGTTTTATATAGAACTTGCATACTAAATTTATTTATTTCCAAATTTTCAAATATTTAACTGAACATACCTTCGAAAAGGTATGTTGCATACTAAATTTATACCCTTATAACTTATTTATGTTGCATACTAAAATTTTAATTTAAATTTTTTTACATAGAACTTCAGAAAATTGACTTATTTGTTTTTAACAACTTTGTGATTTATCAAATTATTATTAAATTAATTAAATTTATTTATTTCCAAATTTTCAAATATTTAACTGAACATACCTTCGAAAAGATGTGGAAATCTCTTCTGCATCGCATCCTCGGTCTCCCAAGTAATCTCCTCGCGATTATTTCCTTGCCAAAGAACCTTTCCAGGCGGAAGTACCCTCGATCGTAGTTTCTTTGCCAGCTTGTCAAGAATAGCGACTGGCTGCACTGTGTAGGATAAATCCGGCTCAAGCTATAAGGTCTGATGTTGGATTGCGTGAGATGGATCGTGAAGATACTCGCGAAGCATCGAAACGTGGAACACCGGATGCACATCGGGAAAACTCGGTGGAAGTGCTAAGCGATAAGCTATAGCACCCACTCTCTCCAGAATCTCGTAAGGCCCAACATATCTGGGGCTGAGCTTCCCCTTCTTCCCGAAATGCATCACACCATTCATTGGAGATACACGAAGGAACACATGATCTCCCACTCCAAACTCGAGTCTACGACGTCGTCGATCTGCATACGATTTCTATCTGCATTGGGCCGCCTTCATTCTATCCCGTATGAACCGAATCTTCTCTGTAGTCTCCTGTACTATCTGCGGTCCCAAAAAGCAACTCTCGCTCAGTTCCGTCCAGCAAATAGGTGATCGATATTTCCTCCCATACAATGCTTCAAAGGGTGCCATCTGGATCGTCTCCTTAAAACTGTTTTTGTTCGAGAATTCTATCAAAGGTAGGTGACGATCCCAACTACCACCGAAATCAAGGCTACAAGCCCGAAGCATATCCTCTAGTGTCTGAATGGTCTGCTCCGACTGACCATCGGTCTATGGGTGGAAAGCTGTGCTAAAACTCAGTCGTGTACCAAGAGCGTCTTGATGTTTCTGCCATAGCCTGCTAGTAAATTGGGTACCTCGATCTGATACTATGCATGTCGGGACTCCATGTAGATGTAGCATCTCATCGATATAAATCTGAGCATACTGTGCAAAACCATACGTCGTCTTCACTGGGAGAAAATGAGCTTCCTTTGTGTAGCGTTTTGAAAATCGTTTCGGTGAAATTTCGGAAAATCAGTAAAATAAGGGGATTTTCTGTAAAAAGTCAAAATACAAATATCTTATTATAAAAATTAAATATATATATTCTAGCTAGGTAATTGCTATTATTTGGTGTTTATTGAGCCGCTGGTGAAATTTCAAATTTTCTGAAAAAAAATTATTTTATTATTATTTAAGCCGTCACTAATACATTTAATTAGGGAAAATTACAAATTGGAATGAGTTGAAACAAATTTTGTGCATCATAAAACATTAATTAAAATTTTATCATGTGGTTTTTGGAAAGAAATCATTTGCCAAACCGGTTTAGAAATTATTGAAGAAAAAAGGCTTTTTTTAGCGTAAATGGATGTTTGGGGTATTGTATTTATCATTTTTCATCACTCCACACCCGTACCCACACCCACACACCCCCATTCACTTATCCCCTTGATGAATTCAGCAGCCCCCACTTTTGTCAACACTTGGATTTCAAAGAAAAGAAATGAAAGAAAAGAAAAGAAAAGAAAATGGATAAATGAGTTGGACTTTTGACTTTGTGTTGACTTGGACTTCCTTACTTGTTATTTTCTCCACCTCACTCTCTCTCCTCTCCCCTCCATTCCAGCCGACCTTCCTACAGCAGCAGCCCCCCCCCCCCATTTTCCCTTTCTCTTTTCTCTTCAAACTTCATCAAAATTGCCTCAAATCCATCAAAATTAAATGCCAAAACCCAAATCCAACTCCTACCCATTTTTGCTTAGCCCTTGTAGCATGGATTTTGGTGGAAAGGGAGCATTTTGGAGGGCTATGTGTGCTTGTGGGATCTTCAATTTTTTTGGGTAAATTCTAACCCTTTTGCTTAAATTGTTGTTAATTGCTTGTAGTTAACTTAATTAAGTGTTACTTTGGTTTTATGTGGGTTCAATTGTATGATTAAGGAATTCTAGTTAGGGTTTTGTTTTGAAATTGGGTTGTGATCACTTGTGCATGGTTTGTGATGTGAGCTAACATCTTGAAAACTTGTTAAAATTTATCTAGTTGCATATTACAAGTTGTTACTTGAAAAATGTCCAAATTAAGCTTTTTTATGCAAACTAGGGTTTTATGAAAAGCATTTATATGTGAGATGAAAAATATGGTTAGGGTTTTTATCATATTATTAACTTTATTAAGTGTAGTTTAACACTTTATTTCATGGAAATCCAACCTAAATTGTAGTTTGTGAATTTTGCTATGAAATTGTTAAAAAGGGTATTTTGTAAACTAGAATATTAGGTTTTTTTTTGGATTTTAATGAGATTAATTTCCGGAAATTGTTTCTATGACTTATTTAAGATATTTAATAAGTATATTGGCCGCTACATTCATTTAAATATCATTTTTTGTACAAAAACGGCGAATTGTGCTTGCTAGATTTTCGGAAAAATGACTTTTTAAGCGAAATTGGGGTTTTTGTGTGTTTTAACCTAGTTTATATTAAAATTAGTGTTCGTGAATGTGCAAATGAGTGTGATTGGATTTTTCTCGATGGTTTGACGTTTGTACATCGACATCGAGGGTTGGTCTGACTATTCTTGCATGCGTAGGCGATAGGTTTGGACCTATGCATGATACGCGTGCCGATTTGATTATCGTATGCCGTTTCGATTTCGAATTTAGTTTTAATGCGATTTGGTGTGTTATGATATGTAGGTACCCCATGTGGACTTCGATACGACAAGCAAGCGCGTGGCGACGTCGGCACCGGCTAGCGAGGACCAGGTGAGTAGATTTATATCTACGGGGAGAAGTCGGGTGGATGGCGTATAGCACCCCCGCAGTCCGTGGTGGTGTATACGGATGCGTATACACACCAAATGTTATTATATGTTATTTAGGATTAATAACGATACTTAGGATGGATATTGGTGTGTTGGAGTATTTTAGTGTTGCGAACCCTATGGTAGTGTTGCACTACACATACACACATACATACTTGCATACATTCCTATTGATATGTGCTCATGGGATTCTTTATAGTTATGGGTTCACATGGGTATGGGACTTTGTGTTCGCATACGGATTTGAGGGTGATACTTGGGATTGAGCTGAGTCGATGAGATTTGATTTGAGGCCGTGAGATCGGTGATATAGTAGGGTTCGTATTCGAGATACGACATGACGTTGTAGCTGGTCCTTGACGTAGTGTTTCACACACGTCCATGCATACGTAGGCTGTATCAGTATGGTACTAGACGTAGATCAGAACCCCGATCATAATATTTGATAAAGAGGATACCAAGTGAATAGTATGATGAATGTGATATTGACCCGTACCCAGATTGGGATGCCGTACGACGGATTTACGTACGAGCTATATTGATGATTGATCCGCACTCTTGACTTGGGATGCCTGATTATAGATATGGTATCGGATATGATATTATTGAGGTGGGATCACCAACTATACATATACAGGTATGTATATGTATCGACTCAGATGATAGGCGGTTTCCTTACCTGTAGTTCTGCTTGTTAGTTCAGCCGTATAGTTTAGTGTAGTTGTAGATTAGATTAGACTTCTTACCTATTTCAAAAACTAACGAATCGTGGGCATTTTTAAAGACAGCCCAAGGGATCCTACGGATATTTCAAAAGACATATCTTTTCATAAAAACACCGTGGCCCCTATTTTCAAAACCCCATGATTCGTGTTATTTCAAAAGGCACCATTTGTAGGACTTATATTTGATTAATGCAAATTAGTTATCGTTGTGTCTAGTTTTCAGCTCCCGCACATTATTGTTGTTCGCTCTGCCTCTCATACTTATTTTGCTGCATATTCCATTATTGATATCATGCTGTTAGGACACCAGCACCATTACCGATGATGCGTATGTACCACGTACACCTACTTGCCGGCTCACACACATCTTCATCGGTAATTGCCATGTCACGTACACTTTAGAGAATATATTTGCTTGACTTAACTTGTTAGCTAGTAGTTTTGACATGATATTAGTGTACTACCCTTATATGCCATATTAGACATTGTAGTTATTACCTGCCACTTCATGCATACTGTTATTCAATTGTTCATGCCTAGTTTATTAATCATACATTGCAACTTGGTTATTGATACCATATGCATTCATTATCATTGACATATGCACTTGTGATGATTTCTTGAGATTTATGATATTTCTGGATTTCGGGGAAAGCCGCAAAATTTACAACTTATGATCTTTTAAAATATAAAGTGTTGCGGTTTTCTAGTGATGTAAAGTGTCGTCCACCATGAGTTTATTGTGGTTTTCGAGATCCGTGTTGAGGAGTGGAGGAACCGTCATGGGTACATGGTGGGCCCGGTGCGGTACCCCGGGGCAAGAGGAATGTGGTGTTGACGTTGAGCCCGGCAGGGGAGCACTACCGACCGGTGATATTACCGGACGCGTCGGATATCCAGAGGATACCGTCGTGGTCTTGAGATGGATAGTAGGGGCCGGTCTGGACTGACGGCGCCCTAGATACTGAGATTGAGACATTGATATTTCGAGACAGTGAGATTTATGTTTTGTGTCGATGCTAGAAACTGTTGATACTGATTTCATTTATGATACCTCAGTTTAAAAATACGATGGGAATTTCACTAATTTATGAAAAAAGTTTCTTCATTTACATGTATTCTGTTTTCATTCATGCATACCTCATTCATATGATATATTGCTATCTGAGGCACTGACACGGGCACATGAGTTTTCACTCGGGTTAGATATTTACCCTAGCCATTGTTATAGGCTGCATGTTATATACATTTTTGAGGATATATTATGATCATTGACTTTGGATTACGTTATTTATGCGATTTCTGTGCGTAGATGTTTTTCTATTCACGAGTTGGCAACTCACAGCCGTTGTGCCCCAGTTTCTTACAGGTTTTGCCGTACAGGTTTATTTACGGCTTTGCGGGCTCGGTTTCATTCGGGTGACTTGCTAGTAGGTGGGTTTTTCTTGTATCGTACCCTTCATATTACCTTGTATAATATTATGCCGTTGTATCTAGTAAATTCCATCAACCAAACAGGTATTTATTGAGATAGAGACCAGTGTTGTTTATTCTTTCGACCTTAGAGTCGCTCGTTATATTTCTGGTGGTTTTGAGTTTCCTTTTGAGTTTTGATCCTCGCCGTTGGCGTTGTATATTGTTTTGCTTGTGTGGTTGTGACCGTCGATTGACGAAGAGCTAGCTCCCGCTTGGGGATGCCTTTTTCTTGATTTCGTATACTATTCATGTTGTATCCCGTTTGGGGGCCAGTATTTACAAAGGAGACTCTGCTGAAATTTTCAGTAAATTTTTGATGTTTTAAAAACCGCATAATTCGGCTTATGCTATTGAAACTACTTACTTTAAGTTGGTTTTTCATGCACTCTACTACTTTTCTTGGTTTGGATTTCTGGGTTTTCGGCTTTCTTAGATTACGAATGCCTCGAGACGTTTCGTAGTTTATGTGCCGGTTATGTTCCGTACTTTCGGGTCGTGACACTTTGTCAATCTATCAATAATCACCCAAATGGAATCATACCTTCTGCTAGTCATGGGTAGACCCACCACAAAATCCATGGAAATCTGCTCCCATTTCCACTCTGGAATGGTTAAGGGATGCAACTCTCCGGCTGGCCTCTGGTGTTTTGCTTTGACTTGCTGACAAGTCAAGCATCTCGAAACATATTTCGTAACATCCTTCTTCATTCCATCCCACCAATAAACATCCTTCAGATCATGATACATCTTGGTGGAACTAGGATGAATACTGTATGCTGATCTATGGGCCTCCTCCAAAATCTCTCGCCTTAATCCGTCAGAATCTGGCACACAGAGACGAGTCCTAAAACGTAATACTCCATGATCACCAATCACAAACTCCGTCTCCCTGCCCTGCCTAACCTGATCCATAATCTCCATCATACGAGTATCTGTGAGCTGCGCCTCTCGAATGCGATCCAATAACTGAGGTCTGGTGCGAACATGTGCTAGTTGTCCTCATACCGATGTGAACTCAAACTATATACGACTATCACATAAGATCTGCCAGTTTGTAGAAGACTGTCTCTGCAAAATGCGCAAATGAGATAAGCTACCTCCAGGTCTCCGACTCAAGGCATCTGCTACAACATTCGCCTTGCCTGGATAGTACAGGATCTCACAATCGTAATCTTTCACCAGTTCCATCCATCTACGCTACCTTAGGTTCAGATCTCTCTGCTGAAAAATATATTTTAAGCTTTTATGATATGTAAAGATTTGCCACGACTCTCCATACAAGAAATGTCTCCAAATCTTCAATGCGAATACCACAGTAGCCATCTCTAGATCATGAGTGGGGTAGTTTTGTTCGTGCCTCTTCAACTGTCGAGAAGTATAAGCTACAACCCTGCCGTGTTGTATCAACACACAACCTACAACCACTCTAGAAGCATCATAATACACAACAAAACCTCCTGACCCGGAAGGTAAAGATAATACAGGTGCAGTCGTCAAGCGTTTCTTCAACTGCTGTAAACTCTGCTCACACGCATCTGTCCACTGAAATGGAACCTCCTTCCTAGTCAATCCGGTCAAGGGTGCAGCTATCCGTGAAAAATCCTGCATGAAGCGTCGGTAATAACCTGCCAGACCTAAGAAACTCCGAACCTCCGTAACCGACAAAGGTCTAGGACAGTGTTGTGCCGCTTCAATCTTCTTTGTGTGCACACATATACCCTCTCTCGCAACCACGTGACCCAAGAACACTACACTATCGAGCCAAAAAGCACACTTAGAGAATTTTACAAACAGCTGATGCTCTTTCAAGATCTGCAACGTAATACGCAAATGCTGCTCGTGCTCCGTCTGACTCCGAGAATAAACTAGAATGTCATCTATGAACACTATAATAAACCGATCAATGAAGGGTGTAAAGATACGGTTCATCATATCCATAAAAGTTGCTGGAGTGTTGGTGAGTCCGAACGACATCACCCGAAATTCATAGTGCCCATATATCGTACGAATTGCCGTCTTCGGAATATCGTCCTTCCAAACCCTCAACTGGTGATACCTCGACCTCAAATCAATCTTCGAGAAGTAACCAGCTCCTTGCAACTGATCGAATAAGTCATCTATACGTGGTAGTGGATACCTGTTTCGTACAGTGACACGATTCAGCTGTCGGTAGTCGATGCACAATCTCATACTACCGTCCTTCTTCTTTACAAATAAGACCGGAGCTCCCCACGGTGATACACTGGGACGAACAAGCCCTCTATCTAACAACTCTTGCAACTAGCTTTTGAGTTCCTTCAATGCCGTCGGTGCCATTCGATAGGGTGGTATAGAAATAGGCCCTGCACCCGGAATTAAGTCAATGCAAAAGTCAATGTCACGATCGGGTGGAAATCCTGGTAATTCAACAGGAAACACCTCAGGAAATTCTCGTGCGATCGGAACCTGGTCCAATGAAATCTCAGCGACCCCTACGTCCTGAACGAATGCCACGAACCCATGACAACCCTTCTTCAAGAGTTGCCCCGCACAAAGAGAAGAAATCATGTTGGAAGGAGTTAATTTACAATCCCCCTGCACAACAAACACCGATTCACCTGGAAAACAAAATCTAACCGCCTTTCCCCAACAATCTACATAGGCATGATAGGCGGCCAACCAATCCATACCAAGGAGTATATCAAAATCTGACATATCAAGGAGAATCAGATCAACTAGGGAATCTTTATCACCAATACGCACAGAACACGATCTGAATACATGCCGAGCTATAAAAGAATCTCCCACCGGGGTAATCACTACTAATGGTAACTCTAACAATGACGACTCTTTCCCCAAAGAATGTGCAAATCATGAAGATACATAAGAATGTGTAGAACCGGGATCAAATAAAACATGTGTCTCTAACGAGCATACTGTAAGAGTCACGACTGCATTTGATGCCTGGGCATCCTGTGGAGTCAGTGCAAATACTCGTGCCTGTCCCCTGCCCACATCCTGTTGTCCCCTACCTCTATCTCCTTGACCTTTCTGAGAACAACCCGCAAAGCCTCGACTTCATGGTGCAACTGCCTGGCATGTAGCGCCAACTGGGGGAGGAAGTAAAGCCATGGGCATAGAAGGTGGAAGGGGTAAAGCAGCCTGTGGAACAACGGTCCCTCCCTGGGATCTACAATACTGCGCAAAGTGTCCGGGAAGTCCATAACTAAAACATGTAGATGGAGACCTTTGATCATCGGGATAAGAACTGAACATCTGGCTCTGGGTCCAACCTCGTCCGACACTGCGACCTGAAGTATATCTTCCTCTACCTCCACCAAATTGTCTAGCTAGTGGCCCGGTCGGCCTACTCCTCTTTGGCTCCGGAGCAACTACTGCCTCTCTCAACCGCTCCTCTACTCGTATTGCTGCATCCATGGCCTGTGCATACGTATCAAAATGCTGGGAGCCGATCGCCAGATATAACTGTGTATACAGACTCCTTAGGAACCTCTTCACCCGAATCTCCTCCGTAGGTACTAAGTATGGGGCGTAGCGCGACAGCTGGGTGAATCGTAAATCATAATCTGCTACCGACATACTTGCCGATTTCCACAATGCTTCAAAACTGCTAGCTCTAGCGTCCTTCACACTCTGGGCAGAAATCTGGCAAGGAAAACCGTGGAAAACTTGGTCCACGACATCGGAGGAAGACTCGTAGCTCGCCCTCTCTCCATCGACTCACACCACTCCTGTGCAAGTCCTTCCAAACGAAAGCTAGTCAGCTCAACTGACCTCGCATCAGAACATCACAATGATCTGCCAATCCTTGCCATCCTATCAAGAAAGGACTGAGGATCTTCTGCTACATCGGTCCCCGTAAACACTGGTGGTCTCAATCTCATAAACTCTGCAAGTGATACCTCTATCACCCTCGTATCTACCAGTGCCACCATCTACGCAGGCTGTATCTCGGACTCTGCTATGGTCGGTGCCGGATCCTGTCTCAGCACTCGAGTGGCCTCAGCTAGCTGTCCTACCACTCGCTGTGATCCCAACATACCCTCCTCAATCCTAGTCATGCGATTTGGAGGAGGAGGATCAACATGCTCATGCACCGCCAGAACGTCCGGTGTACCAGTCGTCGTCACAGGCGGACTCGCCCTAGCTGCATCTCTGGCTGCGGCTCGCCTAGCCCGCGTAGCCATAGCAAATAGAGCATGAAACGAGAGTTGATAAGGCAGATGAATAGGAACAATCAATAACGGAGAATCAACGAAAGAATAGATCAAGATATACATCCTAAGGTTAGTTAGGCTAAATACGATAACGCAAATATGCCGCGGAACATACGTACGGTACTGCATTCATCCTAATTCACCGACTCCATCAAACCAAAGTTCATTATAACTCACGAACTCACGTCAACCTATTGAAATCCTTTACTCAATTCCGTAAGGTTACTCCTAAGCTCTGATACCAACTTTGTCACGACCTAAGTTTGGATGTGACCGGCACTTAGATTGTATCATATCTAAAGATATGCACACAGTCTGAGTAAGCCGAAAACCAAGATCAAAATACCTTATTGCGGAATTCTTTATATAAAAATTTAGTTTTTAAGTAAAAACCACAGTTTATGGAGGTAAATAATTAAACAAGTATAAAGTGTTAAATTTGGTTGCATCCCTAGTTGGGATCAACAATCTCAACAGCGTAAAATAAAATCTCAGTATATAGGACATCAGTACGAAGCTCAGACATAAATAAATGAAATAAAAATTTGTAAAACTAAACGATCTCAACTGTCAATTAATATATATATCATCTCTCACTCTAGTCAAAATGCAAGTCTGATGGAGATTTTCTAGATACAAAATACAATACCAAAAGGGAAGGTTACTACATATGTAACCCACCTAGCAAATGATATGAGAAAGCTGCAAACGTAGATCTGCACCGCAGCTACCCGTCCACTCTACCCCTGCAAGGAACTGTAGCACAACGGGGGTGAGTTGCCAACTCAGTGAATATAACTAACATATTACGGTTAATTATGTAAATTTGACGATCATACTAACTGAAATGTGAACAAGTATAGTGTATGATTATATGTGAAAATCATGAATATATATAATAAGAATCTCATAGTCCAAACTGAAATCTCATCATGTAATCCCAATATAATTCAATTCCCCGTGTCCATCATCGACACAAAACTTCCATTTCTCCCAGGCATCATTCCTCGAATGATCCTGAAATAAACAATACCGGTTGTTATCATCTAGATATACGCCGTATTTTACCACTCTATCCGGTATCGAGTAATCTCGCTAGGCTCCCCCGCCTCAATGCGGCTATTCTACCCCTCGGTCTTGACCGGGTCCACCATGTATCTAACTGTATATCTCCCCCACTAAGTATGGATAACCTAAAATCTGCGACCGTATATCTCCCGCACTCGGTCCGGAATAAAACCAAATCATAAAACATCTCATGGTGGACATGACACATCAAAAATCGCTGGATTTATGTAATAATATTCAAAACTCAAAACCATAAATCCTCAATAATACATTTACCTCTTATATCAACATGAAATACACAAATAATAACAAGATATTAATGATGCAATTTACTACTATTATTGGTATGTTAGATATGATATGAATCATTTTTAACAAGAATTTTACTAAGTGTAAAAAGTGACATGGCAATATCGACGAGGTGTGTGTAACATGTAAGCTGTGCACGTGACATGACTCGTCGATACTTGTGTGGTGTACTAGCAACAAAGAAAAATATATATATGAATTGTGAATGCATATTTTCAATTTATCATAACAACATAAAGTATTATGTTATATAAACTACGGGCGTATCACACCATCTTTACACAATTCCCCGGTAGATGTTTAGTCTACTCACCGGAAAACGTCGAATCTATTCAGGAATTGCCAATCCTTTCCCTTTCCTCGCTGCCTCCGAAATTCCCGTATTTGAATCTAATATCACAATTTAACTTGTATAAGGAAACGGCTACTCCTACATGACGAAAATGAAAAACACCTGTTCCCACGTACTAGTTATATTATATACAACTATATCGAGCTGTTAAACACTTAACCTTACTGAATTTTAACCTTAACCTGCATCGCTACAGAATTTAAATCGCGACGCGTTTTAACCGTGTCGTATTTGGTAATTTAAGTTATCCATTCCGATATACGCTTCCAGATTCTATCTGCAGTGAAACTAATTTAATTAAACAACACCAGAATGGCCAAAATTATACACTGAAACCTACCCAACAAGACAAACCCACCTAGCTTCCGATGTAGCCGGCGACGCCGGAATTTCCTTATTGGCCGCTGGCCAAAAACCGGTCCCCTGAGTTGGTGGTCCTATGGTTTTCTCTAGGTGTTTCATACATAATTTTAATACTGTTTTGTTAAGTTAAATATCTTCCCAGCAAAAGCAGATTTACACAGAACCTATAATTAACTAAAATACGATATTATGTAACTTTTTTCAATTTAAAATAACTAAGCTACAGAACTTAATTTTCCTACTGTGCTTAAGAATTTTACCCTGCAAATAGTTGTTGGAATAACCCTCCAAAATGCTATGTCCCTCCTATCTTGATGGTGATGAAAACCAAGAACATAGCATCCTTCTTCTTCTTCTTCCACTTTTTTTTTCTCTTTCTCTTTTAAATTTTTCTTTTTCCCTTAAAATTTTGAGTTTTAATCTGAGCTATTGAACTGGATATGTGCAATATATATGAGAGAAGGAAGGGATAAGGTGAAAGAGGTAGTGTCAAGGGTTAAATAGTGCTCATCTCATGCAAGGAGGAGGTGTGAGATGAGTGTGTGCATGCAAGCAGGCGGTGTATTATCCTTATCTTCAAAATTTGCTTTAATTTGAAAATAAATTCTGAACTAAAATGATTTCTACTCCACTTTAATTTATACCCTTAACAATTTCCTATTTGCAGAACAACCTAAACTTTACTTATAAACCCTTCACAACCCAGCTTATTATAAAACACACATTTTATTAAAATGAAGCTAAAATTGTCACTAAAACCCTTATAACTTATTTATGTTGCCTACTAAAATTTTAATTTAAATTTTTTTACATAGAACTTAAGAAAATTGACTTATTTGTTTTTAACAACATTGTGATTTATCAAATTATTATTAAATTAATTAAATTTATTTATTTCCAAATTTTCAAATTGCTACAGTGTACTGCTTTAGGTGACCTTACAGGTCACTATTACACATTGATAGAGCCCTTATGATTCTTGCTTGACTACCTGTTGTATGATGACGATCATATACTTGAGAGTTGGGTAGTCTATAAGCACATCCTTAAAGTGGTCCCTAGTCGTGTGAGTTTCGATACTGGGCATCGATACTCTATTAGTAGACTAGTGTATACAGTCGAGACCCCGACGAGGGGCGGTGGCCGGTCTCACAAGCCATTGGTGTCAGTTGGATCACCTATGATGTATACAGGTGCTCATTGGGTTATGAGTACACCGTACAGGACTCGCCGGGAACATGCTGGTTCGTATTATACCTAGCGTCAGATAGCAGTTCCCTGGTGACATGTGTACAGGTTAGTTCATCACCCTGAGATCGTCATTTATCTCGTGTGACTTCCCACTGTACTTTGATTACTACCCTACCACGGCTCAAAGGAGTCGTGCATACAAGTTTTAGTTGGGTACTGTCCTGAGCCACATGGAGGCAGTGAGCGGATCGGCAGGGGTTTCGTCTCTCCCGGTATTGGGGGTGAGATCGCGCTATGTCTAGGAGAGCCATTACATGAAGTCCTAGGCCAAGGCAGGAGATTTACTGGTAGGTATTCCAGTAGTATCTCAGGGTGTTCTGGGCTACACTCCGACATGACTTATACCGCTTTGGGGGTATGACTTTCACCAACACCCTAGGTCCGACATGCGATGCTCATAGACGAACGGACCGGACTGTACGGATATTGTCACTGACGGCTCAGTAGGGTGTCAGGATGAGTTCGCTCATCGACCTCCTTTTTGGTCAATACCTGGTAGCCCGTTACGTACAGCTAGTACCACTGACGTGCTAGTGGTTAAATCTACAGCCAAAGTATTGACGAGTCTTTAGAGTCCCCCACAGACAGTTTCTCAAGTTCGGGCGAAACGTTGTAGAGGCCGTATGATATATGGCAGGGTCCGATCATATACGTGCAATAGTGCACGGATCATGATCGGGCGGATCATACTAGTGGGTTTTGGTTTAAGCCGGATCCTAATATTAGATTTGTTGGATTACTTTTGTCTCTTCGCATTCGCATTCAGTCGGAATGCGGATGCAAGTATATATATACTGGTGAGGGGTATCCTTGTGATCCGTCACTAGTTTATTTTAGATGTTCCATATCTTTTTATTGTTGCAAACATTTGGATTAATGTTCGTAAATGGTAAGCTAGATATCATGATTTGGAGCATTTATTGTGACACATGCACAAGTGGTGACTCATGGTCTCTTTTCTTGTGCATGTGTCATATTATGAGCTTGATTTATGTTGATATGATAACATGAGAGAGAGAGAGGGGCTGACATGAGTAGGTGAGCTCTCATAATATTCTTCTTCTCACTCTCTCATTTTATTACACACATCACAAAAGAAAAGAGAGAGGAAACTTCTTCTTCCTCCTCTTTCTTCTCTAGCTCATAATCTCCATCAATGGCAACACCTTCAACCTCCATCCATCTCATGGATGAAAGAGACAAAGTGATCACAAACATTCTCTACATCACCTTGGACACGTCGGCTATAACACTTCGTGCCCGAGTTGCTTCCGATGAAGCGGGAGCCCGTAAAAAGAATCGATGATGTGGTGCCCTTTCCGACAAGGAGATCGAGACTGGAGATGCCGCGAGGAGCTCGGGATGGTAGCCAAAGACCGAAGGACACGGATTGATCGGTATAGCTTTTCTATCCCTTCTCTAGATAGCTAGTTGTAGGTTAATGGTTCGATCCGGGTTTTAAACATACGATAGCGCCGGTTTCTTGTCTGAAAAAAGTTTTGTTTCCGCATTTTGGCCTCGTACAGACGGCCGGGGCGCTACCGTAGTCTTATAAATACTACGGTAACAACACTTATATCTCATAAAAATAACAAATAAACACAAAGTGAAAAGAATGCAATCTTTGTAGTCCTCTTGTTATGACTTGCTAGTAAGCTCCCTTGTCCACGATGATCCACCTGAAGTCCACTTCGTCCAAGCTCCTAGCTCCACTTGATGCAAGAAGAAGATGAAGCTAAATACTCTAAACTAATCGGCTAGATTAGAGTAGAATGATGACGTGGTGTGTTTTCTTTTATCAAAACCCTTTCTTTTAACTCTCTCTCTCTCTCTCTCTCTTTGGAAAAATAAAGAGAGCTTGGAGGAAGAAGAAGATGATGGCAAAGGCTTTTGTCTAAATGAAATGATAATGCTGTTGGAGATAGTGCCCTCAGAGTCAATTATTGGATCACAGGCACGTGATTGCAATGATTGAGGGGAGGACCTGTCCCAGTAGGACAGTCTTACTCAAGATGATAGTATGCTATCTGGTTTATCTTTATCATCGCGTACTGCTTTAGGTGACCTTACGAGTCGCTATTACACGTTGATAGAGCCCCTAGGATTCTTGCTTGACTACCAGCAGTATGAGGGCGATCATATAAGTGAGAGCTGGAGTCTATAAGCACATCCTTAAAAGGTCCCTAGTCGTGGGAGTTTCGAGACAGGGCATCGATTCTCCAGAGTAGACTAGTGTATACAGTCGAGACCCCGACGAGGGGCGGTGGCCGGTCTCACAAGCCACTGGTGTCAGTTGGATCACCTAAGATGTATACAGGTGCTCATTGGGTTATGAGTACACCGGACAGGACTCGCCGAGAACCTGCTAGTTGGGATTATACCAGACGTCAGATAGCAGTTCCCTGGTGACATATGTAAAGGTTAGTTCATCGACCTGAGATCGTCATTTGTCTCGTGTGAGTTCCTACTGTGCTTTGATTACTACCCTACCACGGCTCAAAGGAGTCGTGCAAACAGGTTTTAGTTGGGTACAGTCCCGAGCCACATGGAGGCAGTGAGCGGATCTGCAGGGGTTCGTCTCTCCCGGTATTGGAGGTGAGGTCGCGCTGTGTCGAGGAGGGCCAGAACATGAAAAGTCCTTGGCCAAGGCAGGAGATTTGCTGGTAGGTATTCCAGTAGTATCTCAGGGTGTTCTGGGCTGCACTCCGACACGACTTGTACCTCTATTGGGGGTCTGACTTTTACCAACCCCCTAGGCCTGCCATGCGAGGCTCATAAACGAACAGACCGGACTGTACGGATATTGTCATTGACAGGCTCAGTAGGGTGTCAGGATGAGTTCGCTCATCGACGTCCCTTTTGGTCAGTACCTGGTAGCCCGTTACGTTTTGGCTTATACCTCTGACGTGCTAGTGGTTAAATCCACAGCCATAGTACTGACGAGTCTTTAGAGTCCACCACACTCACAGTTACTCAGGTTTTGGGCGAAACGCTGTAGAGGCCGTATGGAGATATTGCAGGGTTCGATCAGATACGTGCGGTATTGCACGGATCATGATCGGACGGTTTTTACTAGCCGGCTTTGGCTTAAGCCTGATCCTAGTATTAGATAGTGTAGTTTTGTCTCTTTGCATTTGTGTTCAGTGGGAATACGAATGCGGGCACGTATTTGCAGTAGCGGGGTTTTCCTGTAATTTATTACGGGATTAGTTTTCTGAAGTTGCCAGTTTGCATTCCGTTTCGGCCGGTTTTCATTTGTTCTTTCCCGGCCGGATTTTCCGTTGGAGAGGCTAATTTGCAATTGTGCAAATTAGTTTTTGTGGAGGGGTTTATTGTTATTGTGGATTCTTTAATCATGAGATTCTTTTCTAATCTCATCACTTGCATTTATGGAGAAAGGATTGAGTTGGATGGGAGATTAGAACTTGGGTGTGGCCATTATATATTGTTTTATTCTTTTTCTCTTCTCTTGATGGATATTCCTTTGGAACTCCTCCACCATTCCATTTTTGATCATCATGGCCGGCCACTTTGGGCAAGAGGGGAGAGATGAGAGGAATTTCCTTTTGGTGTGGTTCTCATTTTGCTTGCTAAAATTACATTGCTCATCTCTCTCAAGTTAGTCTTCCCTCCACATCAAAGTCTACTAAACCCCAAGAGACAATAGATTCTACACTACATTATATAGCAAGTCTTGGACGCGTCGGCTTGCCAACTTCACGCCCGAGTTGCCTCGGTCAAGAGGTGGGAGCCTGTAAAAGATTCCGGCTACGTGGTGCCCTTTCCGACGAGGCGATGATGGACAGAGATTCCGCGGGAGATCGGAGTGGAGATGAAGACCGAAGGACACGGATCGCTTGGTATAACTTCCCTACTCTTTTTTTATTTGCTAGTTAGCAAGGTTAATGTCCCGATCCGAGTGAAAAGTGCGCGGTGGTGCCGGTTGCAAGTTTTTGCAAAGTTTTTGTTTCCGCGTTTCCGGCGTCGGATTGACGGCCGGGGCGCCACCGCGGGCTTACATTGGTATCAGAGAGTCAATAAGACTTTGAGGTGACTATATTCTTATGCTTATCTCTCATTTCCATTATTGGTTTAATTGGTATCAGAGCCATGCCATTAACCATGCCTAGCTTGCTCTAGTATGTTTAAAGCTCGATCGAATGGATTTTTCCGAAAACCCGATTTCAAGTATACAAGTTTCTGTCGAAATTTTTTTTAGCTCCAAAAATTTTTCAGGGTTTTGCAGAAACATGTGTAGAGAATTCTAAAAACACTGCAAAAATTTGGTGACCTAATTCGTCTATACGGCCGCGGAACCGCGGCCATAACCCCAATTTGGCCGCGGTTCCGCCGCAGAAATATAGCTTCATTGCACCATTTTTTTCCCGTGGGTCCTAGTCTAAGAAATGGGGTTTTTGGAACATTCTTTTTGGGCCCAGATTTTCTGTAAGTGCTACAGTACTGCTTGGGGCCCACTTCGGTAAATTTGTTCGATCGGATATTTTAAACATGCTAGTTCACTGTATTTACATTATATCTGCGACCGTGAATGTCACTCGATCGGTAAATCCTGTCTAACTGCTATATCCCGGTTAGACGGATTTGTGAATGTGACATTTACGTTGATGTTCTGTGTATTGCTGTGTTGTTGCGGATCGGTCGGTGGGGATAGCCTGGATGCAATGCTAGTACTGTTTTGTTGTATTATGTACATTTGATATTGCGGGGTGAGCGTCCGACATGTGGACTGCCGCCACTACCTGTTTGTATTATTATTTTGGGGCACGACCAGGTTGCGGTCGATGTACCCGTTGTATGTATATTTTACTTTCTATACTAGGATTACCCCAAGGAGGTGTGCACGGATAGCCGGGTTCTAGAGGGCAACGAGCCCGCATCTCATGGCTTTGAGACGGAGGGGGCTTCACTCTAGAATTGGCGGGCTGTTCGCCGCACTCGTAGGGGGTACAGGTTGACCAAGGAGGGGCGCCCAAGTTACCGGATTCCGTGAAGTGCTGGGTGGTCCATTCACGTAGCTGAAGGGGGCTGCCTCGCTTCAGGTTTTGGCGGATAACTTGCCGCGCCCGTAGGGGTCTAGGATTCTCATTGCACAGGCTATCCACACGACTAGGGGAACGTCGGGTTTCAGCAGCGGCTCTGTGAAACCCGGGGATCCCAGATATCTGTATTGATCTGTGATGCTGTATGTTTCTATGCTATTGCATTTTTATCATGCCTTGAGCGAAAATTATATAATATATATATACTAGTAGATGTTGTATATGTTTTGCATCCGCGCTAGTCCAGTCCCCGCTCTGTCGTTAGTTAGCTAACCTAACGAGTGATGACGGGACCCAGTGGCGAATGCGGATGGCATATACGTACATCAGTATATTTTCGTTCTTTGTGGTGTGATCAATTGATGGGACTGCGTTGATTCGGATCAATGAAAGATAAACAAACCAATTCTGATGTTGTTGGAACATTTTTTCAAAAAGCTGTTATTGCAAGGTCGTTCACTTTTGTTTTGCACAGTGATATTCAGTTGGAATATCCTGCTCCTCAGTCGACGAGGCAAGGGCCGAGATCCCTTCACCGGGAGTGACCCCTTGGACAGAAGTTTGCGTCAGGGCAATAACTTCACTATAGCTGATTACTTTTGCTTTGCATCGTGGTATTCAGTAGGAATATCCTGAACCTCATTCTACGGGGAAAGAGCCGAGATCCCTTCACCGGGAGTGACCTCTTTAGCAAAGGTTTTCGTCACTATATTTTTCAAAGCTATCAGTTCCTTCAATGATATCAAGTTCATTACGTTAAAGGTTTTTGCCAGAAACCATTCGTAGCCCTCCGTCGTTTCATATGGATAGTCAATAGTATTCAAGCTGTGTATGTTGGCCAAAGTCAAGGCACAGTGTTTGGTAGCTGTTGGGTACTCATATGCAACATAGATAGATACGTTGGTTTGGGACAGTCGTACTGCCATTTTGTCCAAAGTCAAGGGTAGGTACGGGTGGGTTCAAATTAACCTGGAGAATGATGGGTAGAACTTGACATGTGACTTATGATATGTTGGCCAAAGTCAAGGTCATAAGAGCATGGGGCAAAAATCCACAACGGGAGTTTCAAAAGAACTGAAACTTGCCAGATATGCGCATACCTTCTGGAGTGTGATAGCGTGAGCGGATTCCGTCACGTTATCATGCGATGATAGTTGGATCCCGATTCCCACTGATGAGTTGGTTTACTCCTCGGGTGATCCCGGCTAATTCTTCTTTCAGGTTTGGGGAAGAATTTGACGTTACAGTGGGAGGTTTCCAGATTAGATAATGTGATGACCATTCTGATCTAGGTTAGAGTGCACGCTGAGTGTTTCTTTTCTCTCTCTCTTTGGCAGCGACCGTTGACCCGACCCAAGACTATGACTCAGTGACCAAGTTGACCGAACCTTCTTAACACTGGCTTTTGGATTGTCAGAGTTGCAGACCTCATTGCCACTCCTATTTTTACCCTTTTTCTCCGGGACAACCCGTATTACTACGAACGTCCACTTTCATTGGACAAAACCATCGTTTGGTTATATACGAACTCGAAGGAATTCGAGGATGGTTTCCGGTTCAGGAGAAAACGAATAGGACTATTCAGTTGTCTTTTCCTTTTACCTTCTCTCAGGTTGCGAGTACTCCTTTGTTTAGGAGATAGTACACCTATTACGCAAATTGGATAGTCTTCTTCCAAACCATAGGCAGGTGCCGACCGGTAGGGAATGAAGAAAACCAATTAGCCTGAACGGTGTACAGAAGGTATTAAGTTAAGACAAAGAAAGGGATTAGTAAGAGGGCAAAGTAAATCGCGACTGCTATTCACGACCAAACCAAGTATTTCTTCACCAATCCTAAATCACCTTTGTATTTCTTCAGGACACTCCGTATCACTACGAAGATCCCAAGTTTATTGGATAGTCCATCGTATGGTTATATACGAACTCGAAAGGAAGTTGTTCCAGTTCGGGGATTGATCCTGGTCTAGGAGAAATAGGAATAAAGTACATTCAGGTGTCTTTTATCTTCACCTTCTCTCGCGTTGCCAGTGTTCCTAGGATTAGGACAGTACAACCCATTATGCTTATTGGATAGTCTTCTTCCAAACCATAGGCTGGTGCCGAACGGTAGGGAAGGAAGAAAACCATTTAGCCTAAAGGGGTGTACAGAAGGTAATGACTAAAGACATATAAAGGGATTTGGAGAAGTGGCAAAGAATTATACGGTTATAGTTGTGAATCTGGATAATGGAAGTTGCATTACTAGGAATACCAGGATAGCCCATCGAAACATTTCAATGTTTCAGTTTCACTGTGTAATGTTAAAAGAAAACTGATTTCCCAATTAGACACTTACTCCAGGGTATGTATTTACCAGGTATGATCCTCATATCTGTATGGTTTTACAGATGATGAGTGGGAGTAAGTTATTGGGAATTAGGTGACCATCCTCATTATATCGGGATTCGTTGTAATCGGTGATATTTGAGGAAGTCACCCGGGTTGTTTGCCGGTCGGCAAATATTTGGTTTTGAATATCCGCTGTTATGCACCAATTTCAAATTGATGTATGTGTACGTCTATTTTTATAGAGTGAGATATATATTTTTGAAATTATGTCTATGACATTTACCTATACTGGTGGATGGTTAGGTAAGGAGCATTGAACAGCGGTGTAATTCTTCTTAACCAAAAGTACAGTTTTCAACCTACGACATACAGTGAATGAGTCACTAGACTCAGAGGACTTATACAGAGTATTGTATGTTGTCCAGTGTCCATTAGGACAGAGGGGTTGGTCCTCGTACTATATTCTGTTTACTTATGACTTCTCTAGTTCTTAGACAGGTGTTTCGTAGAAACACAAGGTCGAAGTTTTGAGAAGTTATAGGTATAAGAGTAAAGTAGAGAACCATGTATTGCAAGTATCGGGATTCTTCAAGGTGATCGATGATGTAGATACTTGTGAATGGTATTCTGTTGATAGTAATGATTAAGAGAACTAGCTTCCCTTTCAGGTTACTCATAGTTGGAAGTACTCCTAAGTTGAGTAACGCTGATCGGCCTCCTTCCATTTAGTTGACATGCACTGGAGACAGCTGCATGATTTGAATCTGGTTCAATTAAATCAGTGCCTCTGTTTCTATATTGGATATAGAACAGTTCATATCTTAACGATGTTAAGATACGGGGAGTTGTCCGGCTTATGCTTAAAACCAGACTCCGGATAACTCAAGGCACGTTTCAGTAGTGGCTGTTTGTGGGTTGACCCGGGCTATGACGAGGGTTGATTTTCTACCATCTGGAAGATCAATAGTGATATTGTTCTTGACTCGCCATAGTTTTAATTAAAAATGGATTTTTTCAGAAAACAGTAGTGGGAGTATGGTAGAACTGGAAGTGATTCCAGAACCACAAACGATTACTGAAGATTTGATAAAGAACCTAAAGATTCAATCTGGTTTGACATTCCATTGGCCACTCCGCAGATAAGGTGGGTAACCTCAGGCACCCGAGAGGTACTTCGGTATGCTCAAGGACGGTGGCAGGAGGTTCTTGTTTACCCAGACTTACCATTGCTGTTGTTCCAGACCGTGAGACCCGGCAGCAGGATGAGTATAGCGTCGTTCTAAACTAGCTTTAGAAGTGCACGTCTATATGACTCTGCCAGAGGTTTATCGTAGTCAGTGGGAGCAGCAGAAGCATTGGTGGACAACAGGATTATGTCTATTTATAGACTAAAGCAGATATAGCGGAGTTAGATCATCAATTTCTGATGTGGCAGTCATAGGTTTGAATTCATCAGAATAGGGGATGGATCTGTTAAGAAGGTAGTAGGGTGTGATTTCCTGGTATTTGATGACATACACAGAGTAGGAAGTGATATTCCTATACTACGATCGGTTATACTTTGGTTGTCACACAGTGGTTTCTCCATATAGGAATTGGATCTCATATCAGACATTCTGGTTACTAGATCTATGGTTTTTGATCTAGATTTGGGTGGTTTCCCAATCAGGGTACTTAGACAGCATTCTATTATTATTTAGAATAGACGACTCCTGGCACGGTAGTATACCTGCAGGTGATGGAGTCACCCTCTCTAAAGGTGTCTTACAGACTAAAAGGGAGAGTGATGTGCATGATTGGCAGATCACATGCTTAGGCAATTGTGTCAATCATGAGATGTCAAGTACCACACCAGATGTTGTTCTTGCAGTAGATGCAATAAGTTGATATTCATCCAATCCTGGAGAAACAATCAGAAGCAGCTTTAGAACATAAGTGGATGTTCTAGGGATATAATAACAGCTTTCTCCTTCGGGAGACAGTTATCATTCCAGGCTTCCAAGGTGACCTGGATGGCAGAGTGGCTATAAGAGTTATAGTTTTTCTTCTAACGAGGGGCAGTGTTTTGGACAGGTGGTCCAGGTGGATACTGAGGGAAGGCATGGCGCAGGATACTGATTAAGTTCAGTTGACGATACAGTCTAAGAAGTTTGGATTTGGAGTTCATTTATGAGCTAGGTCCCATCAGACATCCAGACACATTCTAAGACAAGTATTGCTCATTTCGGGAGATGGCTTTCTCCGCGAACTTGAGATAAAGAGAGACATAGAAGGAAACACCAGAGCGGATCCACTCACTGAGGCTATTCCTCGAACGCAATGGTTTCGCAAACGAGCTTTGTGAGACCGACTAGTAGAGGAGTTGGGTGTTCGGTATCACACGGGCTGTGAGTATGCGACATCGCAATAATTAGCCTTGAGTGCAAGTGGGAGATTGTTGGAGATAGTGCTCTCAGAGTCAATTATTGGATCATAGGCACGTGATTGCAATGATTGAGGGGAGGACCTGTCCCAGTAGGACAGTCTTACTCAAGATGATAGTATGCTATCTGGTTTATCTTTATCATCGCGTACTGCTTTAGGTGACCTTACGAGTCGCTATTACACGTTGATAGAGCCCCTAGGATTCTTGCTTGACTACCAGCAGTATGAGGGCGATCATATAAGTGAGAGCTGGAGCTATAAGCATATCCTTAAAAGGTCCCTAGTCGTGGGAGTTTCGAGACAGGGCATCGATTCTCCAGAGTAGACTAGTGTATACAGTCGAGACCCCAACGAGGGAAGGTGGCCGGTCTCACAAGCCACTGGTGTCAGTTGGTTCACCTAAGATGTATACAGGTGCTCATTGGGTTATGAGTACACCGGACAGGACTCGCCGGGAACCTGCTAGTTGGGATTATACCAGACGTCAGATAACAGTTCCGTGGTGACATGTGTACAGGTTAGTTCATCGACCTGAGATCATCATTTGTCTCGTGTGAGTTCCCACTGTGCTTTGATTACTACGCTACCACGGCTCAAAGGAGTCGTGCAAACAGGTTTTAGTTGGGTACAGTCCCGAGCCACATGGAGGCAGTGAGCGGATCTGCAGGGGTTCGTCTCTCCCGGTATTGGGGGTGAGGTCGCGCTGTGTCGAGGAGAGCCAGAACATGAAAAGTCCTTGGCCATGGCAGGAGATTTGCTGGTAGGTATTCCAGTAGTATCTCAGGGTGTTCTGGGCTGCACTCCGACACGACTTGTACCGCTATTGGGGGTCTGACTTTTACCAACCCCCTAGGCCTGCCATGCGATGCTCATAGACGAACGGACCGGACTGTACGGATATTGTCGCTGACAGGCTCAGTAGGGTGTCAGGATAAGTTCGCTCATCGACGTCCCTTTTGGTCAGTACCTGGTAGCCCGTTACGTATTGGCTTATACCTCTAACGTGCTAGTGGTTAAATCTACGGCCATAGTACTGACGAGACTTTAGAGTCCACCACACTCACAGTTGTTGGAGATAGTGCCCTCAGAGTCAATTATTGGATCACATGCACGTGATTGCAATGATTGAGGGAGAACCTATCCCGGTAGGACAGTCTTACTCGAGATGATAGTATGCTATCTGGTTTACCTTTATCATCGTGTACTGCTTTAGGTGACCTGACAGGTCGCTATTGCACGTTGATAGAGCCCCTAGGATTCTTGCTTGACTACCAGCAGTATGAGGGCGATCATATACGTGGGAGCTGGTAGTCTATAAGCACATCCTTAAAAGGTCCCTAGTCGTAGGAGTTTAGAGACAGGGCATCGATACTCCAGAGTAGACTAGTGTATACAGTCGAGACCCCGACGAGGGGCGGTGGCCGGTCTCACAAGCCACCGGTGTCAGTTGGATCACCTAAGATGTATACATGTGCTCATTGTGTTATGAGTACACCGGACAGGACTCGCCGGGAACATGCTAGTTGGTCTTATACCAGACGTCAGGTAGCAGTTCCCTGGTGACATGTGTACAGGTTAGTTCATCGACCCGGGGATCGTCATTTGTCTCGTGTGAGTTCCCACTGTACTTTGATTACTACCCTACCACGGCTCGAAGGACTCGTGCAAACAGGTTTTAGTTGGGTACAGTCCCGAGCCATATGGAGGCAGTGAGCGTATCTTCAAGGGTTCGTCTCTCCCGGTATTGGAGGTGAGTTCGCGCTGTGTCTAGGAAAGCCATTACACGAAGTCCTTGGCCAAGGCAGGAGATTTACTGGTAGGTATTCCAGTAGTATCTCAGGGTTTTCTGGGCTACACTCCGACACGACTTGTACCGCTTTTGGGGGTCTGACTTTTACCAACCCCCTAGGCCCGCCATGCGATGCTCATAGACGAACGGACCGGACTATACGGATATTGTCACTGACAGGCTCAGTAGGGTGTCAGGATGAGTTCGCCCATCGACGTCCCTTTTGGTCAATAGCTTGTGGCCCGTCACGTATTGGCTTATAACACTGACGTGCTAGTGGTTAAATCCACAGCCGTAGTATTGACGAGTCTTTAGAGTCCACCACACTTTCAGTTACTCATGCTTTCGGGAGAAACGCTGTAGAGGCCGTATGGAGATATGGCAGGGTCCGATCAGATACGTGCGGTATTGCACGGATCAGGATCGGACGGTTAGTACTAGTGGCCATATGGTTATATGGCAGGGTTCGATCAGATACGGGCGGTATTGCACGGATCAGGATCGGACGGATATTACTAGCCGGCTTTGGTTTATGCCGGATCCTAGTATAGTACAGTGTAGTTTTGTCTATTTGCATTTGTATCCGGTCGGAATACAGATGCGGGTGTGTATGCACAGTATCGTGGTTTTCCTGTAATTTATTACGGGACCAGTTTTCTGGAGTTGCCAGTTTGCATTTCGTTCCGGCTGGTTTTCCTTTGTTCTTTTCCGGCCGGACTTTTCCGATGGAGGGGGTTATTTTGCATGTTTGCAAATAACATTTGTGGAAGGGGTATCTTGAATATTGGTGGCATCATTATAGTTTTTCATGATGAGATTCTTTTTCCCTCTTATCACTTGCTTTATGGTGATTAGAGTTGATTATAGTTTGATGTGAGATTGTTATCATTTCTTTAGGGTTGTGGTCACCTCCTTACTTTTACTACACTCACCTCCCTTATACATGATGCTTTCCCTCTACCATTTCCTTACATAGGCCGGCCATAATTTGAGAGGGGAGAGAAGAGAGAGGATCATTTTGTGAGGGTGGGAAAATTATCATTCATATCATTTTTCCATTTCCACCAAAATTCCCAAGTTCATTTCTCAACCTCATTCCTCCATCAAGGCAACATAACCCTAAAGAGACAAAGCACTACACATTCTACAGCAAATCTTGGGCACGTCGACTTGCCAGCTTCGTGCCCGAGTTGCCTCGGTATAGAGGCGAGAGCCCGTAAAAGATGCAGGCGATGTGGTGCCCTTCCGGCGAGGAGGCGACAACCGGAGTTTCCGCAGGAGATCGGGACGACGACGAGAAGACCGGAGGACTCGGATCACTCGGTATATCTCTAACCCGTCTTGTAATTAGCTAGGACTAGTTAATGGTTCGATCCGGGTGTTTAGTGCGCGGTGGTGCCGATTTGCTAAGCTCCCAAAATTAAAGTTTATCACCGCTTCCGCATATTGGTGTCAGATTGACGGCCGGGGCGCCGCCGTGCACTTATAGTGGTATCAGTGCCTCGCCATTAACTTAGTCTAGCTTTGTTTAATGTGTTTGCATTTCCGATCGACCAAAATTCCAAAAAACCGCATTTTCCTCACATCCGTTTTCTGTTGAAATTTTTTGAAGCCCAAAAATTTTTCAGGTTGTAGAAAAGTGATGTACTGGAAATTATAAGCACTCTGTAGAAATTCAACACAGTGAATCGACCACTGAAGCGCGGAACCGCGGCCAAACCCCCCTTTAGGCCGCGGTTCCGCCGCACATTGGTGTCCTCGCTGTATCATATTTTTCCAGTGGGCTTCTGGGCTGATTTTAGGGGTTTTGGAATAATAACATTGGGCCCAAAATTTCTTGATCTGCTACAATATTGCTTGGGGGCCCACATGTTAATTTTTGATCGATCGGATATTTTAAACACTTTATTTTCACAGTATTTACATTATATCTGCGACCGTGAATGTCACTTGATCGGTAAATCCAGTCTGACTGCTATAGCTCGGTTAGACGGATTTGCGAACGTGACTTTCACGTTGATGTTCTGTGATTTTGCTGTGATGTTGCGGATTGGTCTTGGGGATAGCCTGGATGCATTGCTAGTACAGTTGTGGTTGTATTATGTACATTTGATATTGCGGGGCGAGCGTCCGACATGTGGACTGTCGTCACTGCCTGTTTGTATTATTATTTTGAGGCACGGCCATGTTGCGGTCGATGTACCCGTTGTATGTATATTTTACTTTCTGTACTAGGATTGCCCCGCGGTGGGGTGCACGGATAGCCGGGTTCTGGAGGGCAACAAGCCCGCATCTCATGGCATCGGGACGGAGGGGGCTTCACTCTAGAATTGGCGGGATATTCACCGCACTCGTAGGGGGTACGGGTTGACCCAGGAAGGGTGCCCAAGTTACCGGATTCCGTGAAGTGCTTGGTGGTCCATTCACGGTGCTGAAGGGGGCTGCCTCGCTTCAAGTTTTGGCGGGTAACTTGCCGCGCTCGTAGGGGTCTAGGATTTCATTGCACAGGCTATCCGCACGACCAGGGGAACGTCGGGTTTCAGTAGTGGCTCTGTGAAACCCGGGGATCCCAGATATCTGTATTGTTCTGTGATGCTGTACATTTCTGTGATGTTGCATTTTTATCACGCCTTGAGCGAATATAATATATTGGTATATATATTAGCAGATGTTGTATATGTTTTACATCCGCGCTAGTCCAGTCCCCGCTCTGTCGTTAGTTAGCTAACCTAACGGGTAATGACTGGACCCAGTGGCGAATGCGGATGGCATATACGTACATCAGTATATTTTCGTTCTTTGTGGTGTGATCAATTGATGGGACTGCGTTGATTCGGATCAATGCAAGTTAAAACAAACCTATTCTGATGTTGTTGGAACACTTTTCAAAAAGCTGTTATTGCAAAGACGTTCATTTTTGTTTTGCATCGTGGTATTCATTTGGAATATCCTGCTCCTCAGTCGACGAGGCAAGGGCCGAGATCCCTTCACCGGGAGTGACCCCTTGGACAGAAGTTTGCGTCAGGGCATTAACTTCGCTATAGCCGATTACTTTTGCTTTGCATCATGGTATTCATTTGGAATATCCTGCACCCTATTCTACGGGGAAAGAGCCGAGATCCCTTCACCGGGAGTGACCTCTTTAGTAAAGGTTTTCGTCACTATATTTTCTAAAAAGCTATTCATTCCTTCAACGATATCAAGTTCATTACGTTAAAGGTTTTCGCCAGAAACCATTCGTAGCCCTCCATCGTTTCATATGGATAGTCAATAGTATTCAAGCTGTGTATGTTGGCCAAAGTCAAGGCACAGTGTTTGGTAGCTGTTGGGTATTCATATGCAGCATAGATAGATGCGTTGGTTTGGGACAGCCGTACTGCCATTTTGGCCAAAGTCAAGGGTAGGTACGGGTGGGTTCAAATTAACCTGGAGAATGACGGGTAGAACTTGACATGTGACTTATGATATGTTGGCCAAAGTCAAGGTCATAAGAGCATGGGGCAAAAATCCACATCGGGAGTTTCAAAAGAACTGAAACTTGCCAGATATGCGCATACCTTCTGGAGTGTGATAGCGTGAGCGGATTCCGTCATGTTATCATGCGATGATAGTTGGATCCCGATTCCCACTGATGAGTTGGTTTACTCCTCGGGTGACCCCGACTAATTCTACTTTCAGGTTTGGAGGAGAATTTGAGGTACAGTGGGAGGTTTCCTGATTAGATAAAGAGATCACCATTCTGATCTAGGTTAGAGTGCACGCTGAGTGTTTCTTTTCTCTCTCTCTTTGGCAGCGACCATTGACCCGACCCTAGACTATGACTCAGTGACCAAGTTGACCGAACCTTCTTCAACACTGGCTTTTGGATTGTCAGAATTGCAGACCTCATTGCCACTCCTACTTTTACCCCTTTCTTCCGGACACCCCGTATTACTACGAACTTCCACTTCCATTGGACAAAACCATCGTATGGTTAGATACGAACTCGAAGGAATTCGAGGATGGTTTCCGGTTTTGGAGAAAACGGATAGGATTATTCAGTTGTCTTTTCCTTTTACCTTCTCTTAGGTTGCGAGTACTCCTTGGTTTAGGAGATAGTACACCTATTACGCAAATTGGATAGTCTTCTTCCAAACCTTAGGCTGGTGCCGACCGGTAGGGAATGAAGAAAACCAATTAGCATAACGATGGTGTGCAGAAGGTATTAAGTTAAGACAAAGCAAGGGATTAGTAAGAGGGCAAAGTAAATTGTGACACTGCTATTCACGATCAAACCGAGTATTTCTTCGCCAATCCTAAAATCACCTTTGTATTTCTCCAGAACACTCCGTATCACTACGAAGATCCACAGTTTACTGGATACTCCATCGTATGGTTATATACGAACTCGAAAGGAACTTGTTCCAGTTCGGGGATGGATTCTGGTTCAGGAGAAATAGGAATAAGGTTTATTCGGTTGTCTTTTATCTTCACCTTCTCTCGCATTGCGAGTGCTCCTAGGACTAGGACAGTACACCCATTATGGTTATTGGATAGTCTTCTTCCAAACCATAGGCTGGTGCCGAACGGTAGGGAAGGAAGAAAACCATTTGGCCTAAGGTGTGTGCAGAAGGTAATGACTAAAGACATATAAAGGGATTTGGAGAGGTGGCAAAGAATTATACGGTTATAGTTGTGAATCTGGATAATGGTAGAGGCATTACTAGGAATACCAGGATACCCCATCGAAACATTTCAATGTTTCAGTTCAACTGTGTACTGTTAAAAGAAAATTGATTTCCCGATTAGACACTTGCTCCAGGGTATGTATTTACCAGGTTTGATTCTCACATCTGTATGGTTTTACAGATGATGAGAGGGAGTAAGTTATTGGGAATAGGGTGATCATCCTCATTATATCGGGATTCGTTGTAATCGGTGATATTTGAGGAGATCACCTGGGCTGTTTGCCGGTCGGCAAATATTTGGTTTTGAATATCCGCTGTTGTGCACCAATTTCAAATCGATATATCTGTACGTCTATTTTCATAGAGTGAGATATACCTTTTTGAAATTATGTCTATGACATTTACCTATATCAGTGGATGGTTAGGTAAGGAGTATTGAACAGCGGTGTAATTCTTCTTAACCATAAGTACAGTTTTCAACCTACGGCATACAGTGAATGAGTTATCAGACTCAAGGGACTTATACAGAGTATTGTATATTTGTCCAGTGTCCTTTAGGACAGTGGGGTTGGTCCTCGTACTATATTCTGTTTACTTATGACTTCTCTAGTTCTTAGACATGTGTTTCGTAGAAACACAAGGTCTAAGTTTTGAGGAGTTATAGGTATAAGAATAAAGTAGAGAACCAGGTATTGCAAGTATCAGGATTCTTCAAAGTGATCGAGGATGTAGATACTTATGAATGGTATTCAGTTGATAGTAATGATTAAGGGAACTTGCTTCTCTTACAGGTTACTCATAATTGGAAGTATTCCTAAGTTGAGTAACGCTGATTGGCCTCTCTCCATTTAGTTCACATGCACTGGAGACAGCTGCATGATTTGAATCTAGTTCAATTAAATCAGTGCCTCTGGTTCTATATTGGATATAGAACAGTTCATATCTTAATGATGTTATGGTACGGGGAGTTGTCCGGCTTATGATTAAAACCAGACACTGGACACCTCAAGGAAAGTTTCTGTAATGGCTGTTTGTGGGTTGACCCAGGCTATGACGAGGTTTGACTTTCTACCATCTGGGAGATCAATAGTAATATTGTTCTAGACTCGCCACAGTTTTAATAAAAAATGGATTTTTTTAAAAACAGTAGTGGGAGTATGGTAGAACTGGAAGTGATTCCAGAACCGCAAACGATTACTGAAGATTTGATAAAGAACCTAAAGATTCAATCTGGTTTGACATTCCATTAGCCACTCCGCCGATACGGTGGGTAACCTCAGGCACCCGAGAGGTACTCCGGTAGCCTCAAGGACGGTGGCAGGGAGGTTCTTGTTTACCCACACTTGCCATTGCTGTTCTTCCACGCTGCGTGACCCGGTGGGAGGATGAGTATAGCGTCGTTCTAAACTAGCTTTAGAAGTGCACGTCTATATAACTCTGCCAGAGGGTTGTCGTAGTCAGTGGGAGCAGCGGAAGCATTGGTGGACATCAAGCTTATGTCTATTTATAGACTAAAGAAGATATAGCGGAGATAGATCATCTATTTCTGATGTGACAGTCATAGGTTTGACGTCATCAGAATAGGGGATGGATCTATTGAGAAGGTAGTAGGGTGTGATATCCGGGTTTTGGATGACATACACAAAGTAGGAAGTGATATTCCTATACTACGATCGGCTATACTTTGGTCGTCACACAGTGGTTTCTCCATATGGGACTTGGACATTATATCAGACATACTGGTTACTAGATCTATGATTTTAGATCTAGATTTGGGTGGTTTCCCAATCAGGGTACTTTGATAGCATTCTAAGAGTATTTAGAATGGACGACTCCTGGCACGGTAGTGTACCTGCAGGTGATGGAGTCACCCTCTCTAAAGGTGTCTTATAGACTAAAGTAGAGAGGGAGGTGCATGATTGGCAGATCACTTGCTTAGGCAATTGAGTCAATCATGAGATGTCAAGTACCACACCAGATGTTGTTCTTGCAGTAGATGCAATAAGTTGACATTGATCCAATCCTGGAGAAATAGTCGGAAGCAGTTTTAGAACATAAGTGGATGTTCTAGGGATATGATAACGACAGCCTCATTTGGGAGACAGTTATCATTCCAGGCTTCCAAGGTGACATGGACGACAAGGAGGTTGTCAGAGTTATAGTTTTTCCCTCTGACGAGGGGCAGTATTCTGGACAGGTGATCCAGGCAGATACTGAGGGAGGCATGGCGCAGGATACTGATTAAGTTCAGTTGACGATACAATCTAAGAAGTTTGGATTTGGAGTTCATTTATGAGCTAGGTCCCATCAGACATCCAGACATTCTAAGACAGGTATTTCTCAATTCGGGAGATGGTTTTCTCCGCGAACTTGAGATATAGAGATACATAGAAAGAAACATCCAAGCGGATCCACTCACTGAGGCTATTCCTCGAACGCAGTAGTTTCGCAAACGGGTTTTGTGAGACTGACTAGTAGAGGAGTTGGGTGTTCGGTATCACACGGGTTGTGAGTATGCGACATCGCGATAATTAGCCTTGAGTGCAAGTGGGAGATTTATGGAGATAGTGCCCTTAGAGTCAATTATTGGATCACAGGCACGTGATTGCAATGATTGAGGGAGAACCTATCCCGGTAGGACAGTCTTACTCGAGATGATACTATGCTATCTGGTTTACCTTTATCATCGTGTACTGCTTTAGGTGACCTGACAGGTCGCTATTGCACGTTGATAGAGCCCCTAGGATTCTTGCTTGACTACCAGCAGTATGAGGGCGATCATATACGTGGGAGCTGGTAGTCTATAAGCACATCCTTAAAAGGTCGCTAGTTGTAGGAGTTTCGAGACAGGGCATCGATACTCCAGAGTAGACTAGTGTATACATTCGAGACCCCGACGAGGGGAGGTGGCCGGTCTCACAAGCCACCGGTGTCAGTTGGATCACCTAAGATGTATACAGGTGCTCATTGGGTTATGAGTACACCGGACAGGACTCGCCGGGAACATGCTAGTTGGTCTTATACCAGACGTCAGATAGCAGTTCCCTGGTAACATGTGTACAGGTTAGTTCATCAACCTGGGGATCGTCATTTGTCTCGTGTGAGTTTCCACTGTACTTTGATTACTACCCTACCACTGCTCAAAGGAGTCGTGCAAACAGGTTTTAGTTGGGTACAGTCCCGAGCCACATGGAGGCAGTGAGCGTATCTTCAGGGGTTCGTCTCTCCCGGTATTGGGGGTGAGTTCGCGCTGTGTCTAGGAGAGCCATTACACGAAGTCCTTGGCCAAGGCAGGAGATTTACTGGTAGGTATTCCAGTAGTATCTCAGGGTGTTCTGGGCTACACTCCGACACGACTTGTACCGCTTTTGGGGGTCTGACTTTTACCAACCCCCTAGGCCCTCCATGCGATGCTCATAGACGAACGGACCGGACTGTACGGATATTGTCACCGACAGGCTCAGTAGGGTGTCAGGATGAGTTCACTCATCGACGTCCCTTTTGGTCAATAGCTGGTGGCCCGTCACGTATTGGCTTATACCTCTGACGTGCTAGTGGTTAAATCCACAGCCGTAGTATTGACGAGTCTTTAGAGTCCACCACACTTTCAGTTACTCAAGCTTTCGGGCGAAACGCTGTAGAGGTCGTATGGAGATATGGCAGGGTCCGATCAGATACGTGCGGTATTGCACGGATCAGGATCGGACGGTTAGTACTAGAGGCCGTATGGTTATATGGCAGGGTTCGATTAGATACGTGCGGTATTGCATGGATCAGGATCGGACGGATATTACTAGTCGGCTTTGGTTTAAGCCGGATCCTAGTATAGTATAGTGTAGTTTTGTCTCTTTGCATTTGTATCCGGTCGGAATGCAGATGCGGGTGTGTATGCACAGTATCGGGGTTTTCCTGTAATTTATTACGGGACCAGTTTTCTGGAATTGCCAGTTTGCATTCCTTTCCGGCCGGTTTTCCTTTGTTCTTTCCTGGCCGGACTTTTCCGATGGAGGGGGTTATTTGCAAGTTTGCAAATAACATTTGTGGAAGGGGTATCTTGCATATTGGTGGCATCATGATAGTTTTTCATGATGAGATTCTTTTTCCTTCTTATCACTTTCTTTATGGTGATTAGAGTTGATTAGAGTTTGATGTGAGATTGTTATCATTTCTTTAGGGTTGTGGTCACCCCCTTACTTTTACTACACTCACCTCCCTTATACATGATGCTTTCCCTCCACCATTTCCTTGCATAGGCCGGCCACAATTTGAGAGGGGAGAGAAGAGAGAGGATCATTTTGTGAGGGTGGGAAAATTATCATTCATATCATTTTTCCATTGCCACCAAAATTCCCAAGTTCATTTCTCAACCTCATTCCTCCATCAAGGCAACAAAACCCCAAAGAGACAAAGCACTACACATTCTACAGCAAATCTTGGGCACGTCGACTTACCAGCTTCGTGCCCGAGTTGCCTCGGTATAGAGGCGGGAGCCCGTAAAAGATGCAGGCGATGTGGTGCCCTTCCGGCGAGGAGGCGACAACCGGAGTTTCCGCAGGAGATCGGGACGACGACGAGAAGACCGAAGGACTCGGATCACTCGGTATATCTCTAACCCGTCTTGTAATTAGCTAGAACTAGTTAATGGTTCAATCTGGGTGTTTAGTGCGCGGTGGTGCCGGTTTGCTAAGCTCGCAAAATTAAAGTTTATCACCGCTTCCGCATATTGGCGTCAGATTGACGGCCGGGGCGCCGCCGTGCACATACAACAGTTACTCAGGTTTCGGGCGAAACGCTGTAGAGGCCGTATGGAGATATAGCAGGGTTCGATCAGATACGTGCGGTATTGCACGGATCGTGATCGGACGGTTTTTACTAGCCGACTTTGGCTTAAGCCGGATCCTAGTATTAGATAGTGTAGTTTTGTCTCTTTGCATTTGTGTTCAGTGGGAATACGAATGCGGGCATGTATTTGCAGTAGCGGGGTTTTCCTGTAATTTATTACGGGATCAGTTTTCTGAAGTTGCCAGTTTGCATTCCGTTTCGGCCGGTTTTCATTTGTTCCATCCCGGCCGGATTTTCCGTTGGAGGGGCTAATTTGCTATTGTGCAAATTAGTTTTTATGGAGGGGTTTTATTGTTATTGTGGCTTCTTTAATCATGAGATTCTTTTCTAATCTCATCACTTGCATTTATGGAGAAAGGATTGAGTTTGATGGGAGATTAGAACTTGGGTGTGACCATTATATATTGTTTTATTCTTTTTCTCTTCTCTTGATGGATATTCCTTTGGAACTCCTCCACCATTCCATTTTTGATCATCATGGCCGGCCACTTTGGGAAAGAGGGGAGAGATGAGAGGAATTTCCTTTTGGTGTGGTTCTCATTTTGCTTGCTAAAATTACATTGCTCATCTCTCTCAAGTTAGTCTTCCCTCCACATCAAAGGCAACTAAACCCCAAGAGACAATAGATTCTACACTACATTTTATAGCAAGTCTTGGACGCGTCGGCTTGACAACTTCGCGCCCGAGTTGCCTCGGTCAAGAGGTGGGAGCCCGTAAAAGATTCCGGCTACGTGGTGCCCTTTCCGACGAGACGATGATGGACAGAGATTCCGCGGGAGATCGGAGTGGATATGAAGACCGAAGGACACGGATCGCTTGGTATAACTTCCCTACTCTTTTCTTATTTGCTAGTTAGCTAGGTTAATGGCCCGATCCGGGTGAAAAGTGCGCGGTGGTGCCGGTTGCAAGGTTTTGCAAAGTTTTTGTTTCCGCGTTTCCGGCGTCGGATTGACGGCCGAGGCGCCACCGCGGGCTTACAAAAGCTTGAATGGAAAATAGAAAAGATAGTATATATATTTTCTATCTCCCATTCAAACCATGGTTCTAATAATATCTAGATATTTAATAAGTGAGTTAAAACCCAAAAGAAAAAAACTAATCCAAAGTTAAAAGCTAGGTCCAGTGAGGTTCACTTTGGAAGTGTGTAGAAAGAACAACCATGTATTATCTTTTCTTTTTCCTTTTCTTTAACTCAAATACTAATATATATCTATATATATAATAGTTCCATGTGAGTCTTATATTGCAATCTAAGATGTATCATCAACTATGATACCTTGCATGTATGTGTCTATGCACATCAATATGTGCATACATGCACATCAACATGTGCATACATGCATGCATTCTTCCTCTTTAATAAAAAGTTCTTGAATAAAGAATAAAACTAAAAGTCAAAATGTTAAATCAACAATAGATTTAACAATTCGGTCATATCACATACGACCCGACCAATAGAAAAACGCCCGATTAACATACGGTATCACATATTCGTATTCAATCGGGTCCCCGCGCATATCTCATATGTACACATCTTTTCGCCTGGGCTAGGAAACTTCTGTGTGGGACTCTAAGACTCGTCAATACGCCGGCAGTGGGTGATGATCATATCAAACACCCACAAGTCGCAAGCGGTCAGCTAAACGTAACGGCCACCCGGGTATTCAACGATCAGAAGAAAACCAGCAAAGCTGTCAAAACACCCGTCGAGGCATCTGGCAACACTTACCGTACAGCCCGGTCTCCTCGTCAGACATATTGCATATCAAGTCTAGGGATGGTATAGTCAACCCCAATAACTCAACAAGTCATGCCGGTGTATAGCTTATAACAGATCGAGAAACTACTGATAACACTTATCAGTAAATCTCAGTAGCCCTAGCCAGGGACTTCCTGTTATAGCCAATCGAGCAATGCACAACATCAACTCCTAATACCGGGAGAGATGAAACCCCTCCTATCGCTCATCGCCTCCATTTGCTTCGGGATTGTACCCAAAGACCACCTGTTTGCACAACTCGGTAGAGCCGTGGTAGGGTGGAGATCAAAGTACAGTGTGAGGACACACAAGACTCTTTGACGATCTCAGGTCTACAGACTAACCTGTACCAGTGTCGCCTGAGAACTGCTATCCGACGATAGATATAATACCACATAGGTGTTTTCTGTGAGTCCGTTCAGTGTATCCAGTCTCCACTGACCACCCGCATACATTCTTTGGTGTCAGCACACCAGATGGATATGGGATCATCCATCGCCCATCTCATGGGACCAGAATGGTATACGCTAGTCTACTCTGGAATATCGATGCCCCATCTCGACACACCCACGACTAGGAACAGTTCAAAGATATGCATATAAACTACACGTGTCCCACTAGTATGATCCGCATCATAATCGCAGTAGTTAAGCAAATATCCTCAGGGCATTATCAACATGTGCAAATGAATAAAAGCATGATCAAGTCAACATGTCATATAAAGAAAACCGGAGAGCATACTATCATGTCGAGCAAGAAAGTAATCCATATATATACATGTCCAAGAATCCACTATACATATAATAGCCTCTAGGGTATACATTTATCCTACACTTTAACTGCCTTGATGCAAAAGACACAACTTTCCCATGCTGGTGTAGAACACATCATAATCCTTTACCGGATACTTTACAATGTACAACGAATCCTCCAGATTGATCCGGTATTACAAGGATAGGTGCAGAGGTTAAGCTCTACTTGAGTTTTACAAAAACCTTTTCATATGCTTCTAACCACACGAATGTTTCGTCTTTACATGTGAGCTTGGTCAGGGATACTGCGATCTTTGAGAAGCCTTCAATGAATCTTCGGTAGTATCGTGCTAATCCCAAGAAACTTCTTATATCTTTCACCGTATTTGGTGTCGGCCACTCTCTGACAGCTGACACCATAGCTTGATCTACAGAGATTCCTTCTCCTGAAACAATATGTCACAGAAATCCGACTTAATATAGCCAGAACTCACACTTGCTGTACTTAGCGTAGAGCTGATGTTGTTGTAATATCTCTAGAACAATTCGTAAGTGCTCGGCTTGTTCTTTTTGATTCTTTGAATACACCAGGATGTCGTCGATAAAGATGTCAACGAACCTGTCTAAGTGCTCTCGGAAAACTTGATTTATCAGGTTCATAAAGATGGAAGGTGCATTGGTCACTCCAAACGGCATTACGAGATATTCATAATAACTATAACGAGTCCTAAACGCCGTCTTCGAAATGTCGGACCCTTTGACCTTCGCCTGATGATAACCCGAATGATGATCTGGCTTTGAAAAGACACAAGACCCACTTAACTAATCGAAAAGGTCATCGATGCACGGTAGTGAATACTTGTTCTTAATCGTCACTTCGTTCAGAGCTCTATAATCCACACACATTCTGTAGGAACCTTCCTTCTTCTTTACGAGTAACACCGGAGATCCCCAACTTGAAGTACTGGGTCGGATCCAATCTTTCTTCGGCAGTTTGTCCAACTGAATGTCGATCTCCTTCAATCCCTCCGGACATAATCGGTATGGATCTTTGATTATAGGTTGTGCACCAGGTTGTAAATCAATACCAAACTCAAGAGCTCGATCGGGAGGCAAACCTGATATGTCTTCAGGGAATACATCCTCGAACTCTCGAACTACTTCAGGCTTTTCTTCTTCCGTAGGTAGAGAGAACACTTCTGCAATCGTTGGTTTAGCACAGTATCTTCCTGTCTCTAAGGTTCTATCTCCACTTTTGAAATAGAAGACTGGGTGATCTGGTATCTCAAATACTACCTTCTTTTGACGGCAGTCAATAGTAGCATAGAATACTCCCAGCCAATGCATTCCTAACACAACATCGAAATTTGGTATGTCCGGTATTTTGAAATTTGTGTAGAATTCTCGACCCCAAACTACAACTGTTGGGTTTCCTAACGCCCTAGTCGTCGACCGTGGCTGTTGCGGAACGAAAAATTTTGGGGTTTAAAAACTTGGTGCTAGAAACAACTACCTAGAATCGAAACCAAACATGAAACTAGCAAGCTACAAAGATGTTTAGCTACTGAGATAGAAGTGTTTTACCAAAAGATCCGTGTCCTTCGGTCTTCGACCCTCTTCCTTAGCTCCATGAGGTCATCTTGATCGATCTTGATCGCCGGTCTTCCTCCGTCGAAAATGATCCACCCGAGGGATGCGGTTCATGGCTCTTGCTCCACACTAAAAATCTAGTGGAGAAACTAGGGAGTTTAGGTTGCTAATCTAGAGTGTCTAGGGATGTAGTGAGTTGTTCTAAGTGTATTTCTATCTCTCGTCCGCTCTTAATTCTCAACACATGAGATGGTAGGGTGGAAGATCAAGAAGAAGGAGGAGGAGCTCAAGAAAGGCTAGCGAGGAGAGATGAGGCAAAATGGTAAGAGTGATTTTTTCCAACCAAAAACAAGTGAGAGAAAAATATGAAGCATGGTTTCGTAAAAAATATTTTCCAATAAACATATAGCAACTATACTTGAATAATTTGCACAAATGAATTAATAATTGATTTGTCAACACTATTCAAGCATGGTTCTCACCATTCTCACCTCACTACCTTTACACCTCATTTCCATTTAAATTAATAAAAGGATAAACCAAAATGAGGTGTCCACCTTCTAGAATATTTTCCGTATAAATACAGAATACACTCAACTGTATATATATACCCGTATTCGTATCAAAATACAAATACCCAAAGAGATAGAATAACACAAAGAACATAATACTAGAATATACATATCGAAATATATATACGTAAATTATTAAATCAATACCTGATTTAATAATTCGGCTCAATCCTAAGCCGCCTAGTATTATCAACCGTCCTATCGAAATTCCGGGTAACTCGTACGATCATTCGATCGGAACCCTGCACATATCAAAATATGGCAAGCACATCATTTCGCCTGAACCAGGGAAACCCTCTATGTGGGACTCTAAAGACTCAACGGTACGCCAATAGTGAGCTACTGGATAAATCCATAATCACATGCACATCAGCGACACTAGCTGTACGTAACGGCTATCCAGGTACCTGTCAAAAAGGAAGGCCGACGAGCAAACTCATTCGAATCCCTACTGAGCCTATCTGTGACAATCTCTATACAGTCAGGTCTCTTTGTCTATGTGTTGGCTATAGTGCCCTCAAGTCAATTATTGGATCACAGGCACGTGATGGAAATGATTGAGAGAGGACCTATACCGGTAGAACAGTCATACTTAAGATGATAGTATGCTATCTGGTTTGTCTTTATCATCATGTACATGCTTCAGGTGACATTACAGATCACTATTACATGTTGATAGAGCCCCTAGGATTCTTGCTTGATTACCAGCAGTATGATGGTGATCATATACATGAGAGTTGGGTAGTCTATAAGCACATCCTTAAAGTGTCCCTAGTCGTGGGAGTTTCGAGACTGGGCATCGATACTCCGAGAGCAGACTAGTGTATACAGATCAAGACCCCGACGAGGGGCGGTGGCCGATCTCACAAGCCATTGGTGTCAGGTTGTTCACCTAAGATAGTATATAGTTGCTCATTGGGTTATGAGTACACCGGATAGACTCATCGGGAACATGCTAGTTGGTATTATACCTATTATCAGATAGCAGTTCCCTGGTGACATGTTTACAGGTTAGTCTATCGACCTGAGATCGTCATTTGTCTCGTATGAGTTCCCATTGTGCTTTGATTACTACCCTACCACGGCTCAAAGGAGTCGTGCAAACAGGTTTTAGTTGGGTACAGTCCCGAGCCACATGGAGGCAGTGAGTGGATCGTCAGGAGATTCGACTCTCCCGGTATTGGGGGTTGATGTCGTGGTGTGCACGTGTGACCATCACCAGAAATCCTTGGCCAAGGTAGTCGAGAATTACTTATTTGGATCAGTAGTTTCTCAGGTGGTGATGAGCTTCATACCGACACTAAATATCGCGTTATTAGGGGTCTGACTTTATCCACCCCTTAGCCCCGATATGCGATACTCATAGACGAACAGACCTAACTGTACGGATATTGTCACTGTCAAGCTCAGTAGGGTTTCAGGATGAGTTCGCTCATCGGCCTCCCTTTCACTCAATACCTGGGTAGCCGTTACATACAGCTAGTGCCACTGACGTGCTTGTGGTTAAACCCACTGCCAGCGTATTGACGAGTCTTTAGAGTCCCATACAGAGTGTTTCCCTAGTTTGGGCGAAACGTTGTAGAGGCCGTATAGTTTATGGAAGGGTTCGATCATATACGTGCACTTGTGCATGGATCATGATCGGACGGATCATACTAGTGGGCTTTGGTTTAAGCCGGATCCTAGTATTAGATTGTTGGATTATTTTCATCTCGTTGTATTCGTATTCAGTCAGAATAAGGATATAGGTATGTATATACATGTCACGACCCTAAATGGCACGTGACTGGCACTTGGATCATGTGAAGTATATAGGACCCCATCTAATTCAAGTAATCCAAAAAAATCCCAGAAATCTAAACCATTTTAAGGAGGAAGTGAAGAAAACTTATTTTAAAGCAAGTGGTTTCAATAACATAAGCCAAAGTATGCATTTTTAAAATCTCAAGTCTTTTCTAAAAATTTCGGCAGAGTTTCCTTTGTAAATACTGGCCCCAAAAGGGGTACAACATGCATAATATGAATAAAGGCATCCCCAAGAGGGAGCTAGATCTTCGTCAATTGACGGTCACAACCACACAAGCAATATAATATACAACGCCGAAGGGCGATGATCAAAGCTCAAAAGGAAACTCAAAATCATCAAGAAAACCCATAATAATACAACGCGCGACTCTAAGGTCGAAATAATATACAACCGGTCTTCTAAGTCTATAAATAAAACAAGTCTGGATGATGGAGTTTACTAGATACAACAATGTAAATAAAATACAAGGGTGGTCACGATTGGAGTGAAACCACCTACCAAAGTAATCACCCAGAAATAAGCAATGTGCCAGCTGTTAGTTGTATGTATGCCCTAGAGGCCAGTATTGTACAAATGATGTATATTATATTGGATGCTTGGACATATATAGAGATGAATTTCTTGCTCAATATGATAGTATGCTATCTGGTTACTCTTTGTCTTAACATGTACACTTGTCTCTTTAAACTGTCTTATAGTTACATGTTAATAAAGCCCTTAGGATGTGTACTTGACTACCTGGACTATGATGCAGATCATACTAGTGGGGACATGGTAGTCCATAAGTACATCCTTCAAGGTCCCTAGTCGTGGGTGTATCGAGACGGGGCATCGATATACCAGTGTAGACTAGCGTATACGCTTCTCGACCCATGAGATGGGCGATGGATGATCCCATATCCATTGGTGTTTGACATCAGAGATGGTATACGGGTGCTCAGTAGAGACTGGGTACACTGGACGGACTCGTCGAGAACTCCCAGATGGTATTATACCTCACGTCAGATGGCAGTTCTCAGGTGACACTTGTACAGGTTAGTCTGTAGACCCGAGATCGTCATAGAGTCTTGTGTGATTCCCACTGTGCTTTGATCTCCACCTTACCACGTCCATGAGGGCGTGCAAAACGGTGGTCTTTGGGTACAGTCCCGATTCACATGGAGGCAATGAGCGATAGGAGGGGTTTTGTCTCTCCCGGTATTGGGGGTTGATGTTGCGCTGTGCTCGATTAGCCGCAACAGGGAAGTCCCTGGCCAGGGCTGATCAGAGATTTGCTGGTAAGTGTTACCAGTAGTTTCTCGACCCGTTATGAGCCTCACATTAGCACGACTTATCAGTTATTGGGGTCTGACGTTTACCACCCCTAGACTTGATATGCGACATATCAGACGAACAAACCGGACTGTACGGTAAGTGTTACTGGTTGGATTCACAGGAGTGTGAGCGGGCTAGCTCGTCGATCTTCTGATCGCTCAATACCCGGATGGACGTTACGTTTAGCAGACCGCTTACGGCTTGTGGATGCTTGATATGATCATCATCTGCTACCGGCGTATTGACGAGTCTTTAGATTCCTACACAGAGGTTTCCTGGATCAAGCGAAACGAAATAGGAGCGCATATGAGTTATGTGCGGGAGCGAGAATAATGCGTGTATGTGATACCGCATTTCATTCTAGCGATAAATGTTTCGATAGGTTATATTCGATATGACCTTGTTATCGAATCATTGATTCGATAAACCGATACATAGGATACTAGTCGGTTATATGCGATATGACCGGATCGTTAAATCAAGTGTTGATTTAATGATTTGATGTATAATTATTTATTTGATATATTACTTTGCATTAACTAGTATTGGTTCATTTTAAAATGATTTTCTCACTTGATGCACATTGTATATATGATATATTTTTGTGCACTTGTTTGTATCATGTTTGATGATACTTGCTCACTTGGGTTTGTGTAAAGATTAAACCATGGTTACATGCATAATGGTTAGGGTTTTGATTATTTACTTAGTTATTTATTTATTTATTCATTTTGGATATTATTAAGAATGGTGGCTTATTTTGTTTCTATGTTGAAGCTTCATGAAGCTTTGACAAAGTCCACCATCCTTATCTTATCCTTAACCCTAACCATTCCAACTAACCTTAGTTTAATCTCTACACTTGACCATGGTCAAGATATGATAAGTATTCATATTAGTTTCATTTTTAAAAGACTTATCATATTCTTTTTCTTCTTGATCATCTTCTTCTTCAAGAAAAGCTTAAGGTCCATCAATGGCAACTTGAGCTAAAGTGAGAGAAATCCAATTCTAAAGTGAACCCACCTCCTATTTCATCACCCTCTACCTCTTGCCAAGTTGTTTTGGGTGTTTTCTTCACAAGTTTCACAACTTGGTGAAGTTGGAGCTTGAACTTACGATGCCTCGACGTAGATCATCTTCGGCACGAAGCCGACGACCTAGTCCGCCCAATTCTCCGATGAAGCCGACGTTTGAGTTCGGGATTCGAGACGGACAGCGAGAGGAGGCCCACGTGGAGCCAAGGAAGTGGATATCCAGATCTACAAAGGTTGTAGCTTCTTAACTTTAGTTAAGTTGTTAACTAGTTTACTATATCGCCTAGAATTCTAGCCAACGATCCGTAGTCTAGGGTTTCTCGGCACCGTAAATTTTGAATTTGGCATGGTTGATGCCTTGTGAGACCTCTATAGTGTGCCTAGGAATCCTACAGTGGTATCAGAGCTGTTAGTAATATGTATGCCCTAGAGGCCATTACTGTACATACGATGTATATTGTTGTGGATGCTAGGACATATATAGGAAGGACTTTCTTGCTCGACATGATAGTATGCTATCTGGTTGTACTTTATCTTAACATGTACTCTGATTGTCTCTATATTACATGTTGATAAAGCCCTTAGGATATGTACTCGACTACTGGGACTATGATGAGATCATACTAGTGGGGCCACGGTAGTCGACGAGTATATCCTATAACTGTTCCTAGTCGAGGGTGTATCGAGACAGGGCATCGATGCACCAGTGTAGACTAGCGTATACGCATCTTGACCCATATGATGGGCGATGGATGATCCCATATCCATCGGTGTTTGACATCAAGGATGGTGTACGGGTGCTTAGTGGAGACTGGGTACACTGGACGGACTCGCCGAGAACTCCCAGATGGTATTATACCATACGTCAGATGGCAGTTCTCCGGTGACACTGGTACAGAGTAGTCTGTTGACCCGAGATCGTCATAGAGTCTTGTGTGGTTCCCACTGTGCTTTGATTTCCATCATACCACGTCCAAGAGGGCGTGCAAAAAGGTGGCTTTTGGGTACAGTCCCGAATCACATGGAGGCAATGAGCGATAGGAGGGGATTCGTCTCTCCCGGTATAGGGAGTTGATGTTGTGCTGTGTTCGATTGGCTATAACCGGAAATCCCTGGCCAGGGTTGCTGAGATTTACTGGTAAGTGTTATCAGTTGTTTCTCGAACTGTTATAGACCTCATATCGACACGACTTATCGAGCTACTGGGGTCTGACGTTTACCACCCCTAGGCGAGATATGCAACATATCAGACGACGAGACCGGACTGTACGGGAGTGTTACTGTTTGGATCCACAGGAGAAAGTACAGGCTTTCTCGTTGATCTTCTGAGCGCTCAATACCTGGGTAGCTGTTACGTTTAGCTGACCGCTTGCAGCTTGTGGATGTTTGATATGATCATCACCTACTGCCGGCGTATTGACGATTCATTAGAGTCCTACACAGAGGTTTCTTGACTCAGGAAAAACGGAGTAGGAGCACATATGTGATATGTGCGGGACCGAGGATAATGCGATATGTGATACCGTATTATATTCTCGCGATATTTGATATCAGCCGGGTCATCGGATCAAGTGTTGATTCGATGAATCGGTACGGATAAATATTAGCCGGTTATATGCGATATAGCCGGATTGTCGGATCAAGTGTTGATTCGATAATTTAATGTATAATAATATATGTGATATATTAAATTGCATTAACTAATATTTGCTCACTAAAAGATTCTTTTTCTCACTCGGGTAATACATTGATATATATGCGATATATGTTAATTGTATTATTTTATTTTGTTACGGTAAATATTATATATGTGATATATAATATTGTAACATGATATGATAACTAATGCAACTCGTTTAGTAGAGTTTAAACTTGATTAGGGTTCGGATTAGGGTTAATCTTTCTAGAAGTTTCTAGAAGGATTTGTTTTGTTTTGTGAAAGATATTTGTTCATGACTCATTCTTTTAATTACCCAAAAACCCTAACCCTAGTCAATTCTCTACAAAGGTTAAGTGAACCATGGTTGCTTTATCTATCATATTATTATTTCCTATTCATCACAAATGGATTGATCTTCTTCTTCCTCCTTCATTCTTCCATGGAAAACCTTGCTAGTTTTTCAAAGGTGATGAATAATAGTGAGAAAAAGATAAATAAATAGAGCAAAATTCCTATTTCATCATCCTCATCTTCCCTTGCCATCTAGATGAGGGTGTTCACATCATTTCATGAGTGTTAGCTTGTGTTAAAGAAACATCGAGGTAGATCATCTTAGTATCGAAGATCGGAAGCAAAGGTTGCGTCTTTCTCTTCGTGGAACCTCTCGAGAGTCCGGATCCCGATGATCGCAGCGAAGGGACCACAACACGGAGCATATGAAGTGAAGGACCGGATCTACAAAGGTTGTAATCCCTCTCACTTAGTGTTAAATTGTTTAGCACGTCGTTTTCGCCTAATCTCTAGTTTAAAGTTCCGTATTCGGGTAGTTCGGCACGGCTAAATTTTTATTCGGGCATGGTTGATGCCTCGTAGACCCTTGTGGGCGTGCCTAGCAACCCTTCAGTGGTATCAGAGCCAAGCTAGAGCTTTAGGCGAAGTCTAGACGAAGTTTGAAGTCCGATCGAACCCGGAAAACCCGATCAAACCCACTTTCTGGAAAAATTTTCAAACCTAGGATTTTTCCTAATTAAAAGTGCTCAGAAAATCAAGCAGGGTTTTTTAAGAAAAACTGTGAAAAACGGATCTCTAACGCCGTCATTACGGCGCGGAACCTCGGCCTATGCCCACGTGGAGCGGCGGTTCCGCGGCGAGAATGTTGACTTCTTTTTACACAGTAATTTCTTTTATTCAGTGGTGAGTTTTCTGGATAATTTTAATGTTTATTCTACAGTTGAGTTTTCTGGGGTTATTTTGGGGATTCGAATGTTCGATCGGATTATCAAATTTTGTCTATATGTTTTTTCCGGATAACTTTTAGAAACTGTTAAAAAGTTCGAACGGATATCAATAACTCACTTTTTCCCCTGTCGGAAAATTTTTCAAAAGTTGGATTTTTCCTCGTGTTTAGGAATGTTCTAAGTCGTGCAAGTAACTCGATGGACCCTCTAGAAGAAAACAAACCTTAACTCGATTATGTGACCGTCTTGAACTGCCCTTTGAACCTTAGGGTTTGGGGCAGTACGGCGTGCCACATGTGAGGCGTTGGCTTGACCCTTCTACGGCTGGACCATTGGTACTGTGGCATGTAATGGATGTTTTTAAACTGTTTTCAAGTGTTGAAATATATTGGGGAATTCTTGGGTTCTTGATGATTCGATCGGAAAGTTTAACTTTTTCTATTTATCTGGAATGTGATACAATAATTGGAATCCACAAATAGTTATGAGATAACTAATTTGAATATTATAAACATAGCAGTTTAGTCTCAGATGATCGGTTGCCACGGAATTTTGATGCGATCAAAATTCCATCGCAATCACGTAGGGTACGCGGATACTCGCCGGGTAAACTTAATAGACAGCTACGCCCCATAGCCCCGACCAAGTGACTGTAGGAGAACCCCGTCGCCGAAAGCATCCGTTCGGGTGCTCACGGCAGCGGTGTTCCGCCTTGGTGCACTTCGTCGACGGTATCGGGGGTGCGGCCGTCTACTAAAGTTTGCGACGAGCATTCGATCAGGACGTCGGGAATCTTGTTGAATTGCCCGACTTGATATTGAAAAGAGTTTTCGATAAAGAGACTAAAATGCGGGGTTTATAATTGTTAGGCATGTGATGTCTAAGGAATTCATTTGGTTAGGCATGCGATGTCTAAGGAAGTTGCGGATTCCAACTGTTGTAGTTTTACACTTTCTTTTCTCTGACCGTAAGCGTAGTATGTGGTGTATCGCCGGCTTCGTTGCTATACATCAACGACAATCGGGATACGCATACTTGCTTACGTTGATGATATGAGATATTATGTGTTGCTGTGATATGTTCTATTGGATCGTCGCGTTTTGAATAGCCGGGGGTTTTATGTGAGATGAGAGTTTTTCTTTTTCATTCATGTAAAATTCATTTGTATGTAATATTCTTTTATTGGGGCACTTCCAGGTAGCGGAAGATGTCACCGTTGTATATTATTTACTTTTCCGCATTAGGTAGACCCAAGGCGGGGAGCACAAGTAACCGGGTTCTAGGGTCCAGTGGGAGACCATCTCGAGGAGTCGAGACCGGGTCTCCTAACCCTAGAATTGGCAGTGTTACTTGCCGCTCTCGTAGGGGTCTAGGGATGTGGGTTTGGCTATTCATCGCGACCATGGAATCCATGTTTTATACTGGCTCGTATTGAAAACACGGACGTCCTAGTATATCCAATATTTCATATATGTTCTTCTGCTGCAATGTTCTGTGATGAGATCATATTACTGCCTGAGACGAATGTTTATATTATATATATGAGATATATGTTATATTGCAGATTTCGTTTCAAATGTGATGCTTATGAAGCATAATGAAAATGGGACTTCATTAATGAGATTAATGAATTAAAAAGAAACCTAAGATGTTGTAGAAACTTGTTTATAAAAACTGGTAGCTCTAGTTCTTGCTTTGCATAGCGGTGTTCCTTGTAGAACATCCAACACCTTATTCGATAAGGAAAGCACCGAGATCCCTTCACCGGGAGTGACTCCTTTAGCAATAACTGGCAGATGCTACAAACTCGGTTTGTCTTTTGATTGCTTCTATAGTTTCTGCTTTGCACAGTGATATATATGATATATCCCGCACCTTATTCGATGAGGAAAGGGCCGACGATCCCTTCACCGGGAGTGATCCCTTTAGCAAAACTAGAAAAGCCTCAAATACACTCCATTTAAAATCACTCAATTCTACAACGATATCAAGTTCATTACGCAAAGGGTTTTCTGAAAAACCCGTCGTAGCCCTCCGTCATTTCAGATAAGTACTAGTTAGTATTCGTGCTACGTTTGTTGACTATGTTAAGGCGTAGTGTGCGGTAGCTGATTAGTGCTTATCTGTATAAGCATATGATGCGATTGGATTAGGGTAGTCGTGCGACTTTGTTGACTATGTTAAGGGTCGTGCGGGTGGATTTAATTCAATCGGGAAATGACGGGTTGAACTTGACTAGCACTTATGATTTGTTGACTATGTTCAGGTCATATAGATGCTAGGGGTAAAATACTATTTGGAATTTCAAGTGTTGAAATTTGCAATGAGATTGCATACCTTCTATAAGATAGTTGGATCCCGATACCCGCTGCGAGTAAGAGTTACTCCTGGGAGAGTTTTATACATTAGAATTAGCCGATCAAGTAGGTGTCTAGAAAGGTGTTAACGAGGTTACGCCTCTGGGAAAACGAGGTTTACATTAATTAAGTTCGTGCGAAAGCACGGGGGACCTCCCTCAAAGTACCGACACTGGCCTGGCTGAAAGATTGGCGAACTTGTAGCGTGTAATTAATCCCGGCTAGTCTTTCCTTTTAGGGTTTGAAGGAAGATTTGATTAAAACAGTGGGAGACATCCTGATTAGATATATTAGATAACCAATCTAATCTTGGAAGAGCATACGCTGAGTGTTTTCTTCTCTCTCTCTCCAGGTAGCGACCATATCACGCCTTAATCAAAATAATAAAACGGATATATTGACTGAACCCGCTTGTTATACTGAGCTGGGGAACGTTGGTCCCGCTCCAACTTATAATTGTTATAAGACAGAGCAGGAAATTGGGGAATACCAGATTTCCCGTGCCGCCGAAACGAAGAAAGTGCATGTTGATGCATCATCTTCGGGTGTGTTCATTACAAAGAACTGTTTCTCGGTATCGTTTACGTCCTGGGTATGTGATACCGGATCAGGATCCCGCATATGTAATCTGTTACATGGGCTGCCGATAGGTAGAGAACTGAGAACGGGTGATATGTTTCATGAGGCAGAAAACGGTGCAAGTGTTGCAGCCAAGTCTGTTGGTCACTGTCACCCTGTATTACCAGAATACATTGATTCTGAACAAATGTTATTAGATACCGAACCTGATATACAAAATCATATCAGTCTCTTTATTAGTAAAGAAAGGATATAATTTTGTATTGTTGGATAATGTTTTGAACATTTCCTATATCAAGAGTTGATCGGTTCAGGCACGTTATCTAAAAGCATTGACGTTCTAAATCAAATTACAGTTCTTAGTATACGGAACACACACAAGAGGAAGAGTTCAGAAATGAACGAATCCTTCTTGAGGCATTGTAGACTAGGTCATATCAAAGCGACCCGACTGGCTGAAGTTACATTTAGATGCATATTTAAATCTGTTTGAATTTACATCTTGTGAAACTTGCCAATCATGTCACAAAGATAAGATGACCACAGCTCTGTTTATTGGAAACAGAGAAAGAGTTAGTGAACTTTTGGGATTGATACATGTTGATGTATGAAAGTCCCCTGTCTACACATGCCAAGATTGGTTCTTAGTAATTCATTACATTCTTTGATAATCTCTTAAGATTCAGACATATGTTCCTGTTGAAACACAAGTCCGAACCTTTTGAGATATTCACAGAATATAAGTTAGAAGTAGAGAACCAAAATATGGGTAAAAGTATTATGTCCTTTGATGAGATCAAGGAGGAGAATACTTGAGCACGGAATTCCTGGAATATTCTAAAGGAGAATGAGATTCTCTCTCAGCATTACTCCTCCATATACACCATAGCACGATGGTATATCGGGGCGGAGCAACAACACCCTATGTGATATGGTGTGCTCTATGATGAGTACTACTGAGTTTCCTATTTCCTTTTGGGAGTTATGCACTTGAGAAGCTGCATACCTATTGAATAGGGTTCAAATCAAATTAGTTGCTTACCACTTCATATGCGATATGGAATGGGAAGAGCCCATATCTTAAGTTTGTTAAGATTTGGGGTTGTCCGGCCTATGTCTAAAAGCAAAATCCGGACAAGCTCGAGGCAAGGTATGTTATGTAGAACTGGAAGGGTTCCAGCTATACAAAATACAACAGATGATTTGGTACAACCAAAGGATTCAATAGTTTCCAACGAACCTCAGCCTCTCCGCCGATCTAGTACGGTTCCTCAACCACCTGAGAGATACTTCGGTTTCTCCATGACAGTGGGAGCAAGGATTGCATCATGAGATGATGACCCAACTAGTTTCGAGCTGGCCATCAGGAGTGGGACTCTGTAAGAATGGCTGGATGCTTATCGATCTGAGATGGAATCCTTATACACCAACAAAGTATGGACTTTGGTTGCTTTATCTGAAGGGTTAAATCCCCATCAGGAGCGAGTATATCTTGAGAAGATTACTTGGTGTGCATGGAAAAGTTGAGACTTTCAAAGCTGTGCTTAAGTCCATTCAGATCCTACTTGCCACGGCTACATACCATGACTACGATATCTGGTGGTTGGGTGTCATGACTGCTTTTCTAAATGATGTTTAGAAGAGAGCGTCTATAAGTACACAGCCAAAGGGGTTCGTAGACAGTGGGAGCAGTGGAAACGTGTGCAAGATGTTTTATATGATAAAACAGGCATCGCGGAGTTGGAACATCTGTTTTGATGTGGTAGTCAAAGAGTTTGACTTCATCAAAATGGTAGATGAACCTTGTATAAACGAAAAGGTAGTAGAGAGTATGGTGGTGATCCTCGTAGAGTACGTGGATGACGTACTCTTGATAGGGAAGGAGTTTCCTATGCTACGCTCGGTCAATCTCCGCTTATCACAAGGATTCTCCATATAGGATCAAAGTGATACCTCCTAAATCCTGGGTTTTGGATCTATGAGATAGATCTAATTGGATGTTAGGATACTCACTAGTTGTAGTGAGATGGTATCAATCGATCCTGGGGAGAATCACTGGAAAGGTTCCAGAGTGATAAGGACGACTGAATGTCAGTCGCAGGCATTGTCTATACCCTTGGTGGAGGGACGGTATGTTGGAAGAGTTCCAAGCTAGATACCGTGACATACTAGACGATTAAAGGCTAGATACATCGTTACCAAGGATACTACCAAAGAAGAAGTCTGGATATATATATAAGTTCATAAGATGAACTTCGTTCCTGCCATTGTGTGACAATGGAGTTGTGGCTTTAGCCAAGGAACTACCGTCCCATCAGAAATCCAGATATAATTCTTAGGCAGTATCACCTGATCATGGAGATGGTTGATCTCCAGGGAGATCGAGGTTAGGAGAGTAGACACAGAGGACAACAGCGCGGATCCACTCACGAAGGCCTTTTTCCCAGTAGAGACTTTTATGGGATGGTTGAGTATGGGATACTTCAACCGCAGCTAATTGTTGGGTATGCGATACCATAACAGATGGCCCTAGTGCAAGTGGGAGATTGTTAGTAATATGTATGCCCTAGAGGCCATTACTGTACATACGATGTATATTGTAGTGGATGCTAGGACATATATAGGGAGGACTTTCTTGCTCGACATGATAGTATGCTATCTGGTTGTACTTTATCTTAACATGTACTCTGATTGTCTCTATATTACATGTTGATAAAGCCCTTAGGATATGTACTCGACTACTGGGACTATGATGAGATCATACTAGTGGGGCCACGGTAGTCGACGAGTATATCCTATAACTGTTCCTAGTCGAGGGTGTATCGAGACAGGGCATCGATGCACCAGTGTAGACTAGCGTATACGCATCTTGACCCATATGATGGGCGATGGATGATCCCATATCCATCGGTGTTTGACATCAAGGATGGTGTACGGGTGCTCAGTGGAGACTGGGTACACTGGACGGACTCGCCGAGAACTCCCAGATGGTATTATACCATACGTCAGATGGCAGTTCTTCGGTGACACTGGTACAGAGTAGTCAGTTGCCCGAGATCGTCATAGAGTCTTGTGTGGTTCCCACTGTGCTTTGATTTCCATCATACCACGTCCAAGTGGGCGTGCAAAAAGGTGGCTTTTGGGTACAGTCCCGAATCACATGGAGGCAATGAGCGATAGGAGGGGATTCGTCTCTCCCGGTATAGGGAGTTGATGTTGTGCTGTGTTCGATTGGCTATAACCGGAAATCCCTGGCCAGGGTTGCTGAGATTTACTGGTAAGTGTTATCAGTAGTTTCTCGAACTGTTATAGACCTCATATCGACACGACTTATCGAGCTACTGGGGTCTGACGTTTACCACCCCTAGGCGAGATATGCAACATATCAGACGATGAGACCGGACTGTACGGGAGTGTTACTGTTTGGATCCATAGGAGAAAGTACAGGCTTGCTTGTTGATCTTCTGAGCGCTCAATACCTGGGTAGCTGTTACGTTTAGCTGACCGCTTGCAGCTTGTGGGTGTTTGATATGATCATCACCTACTGCCGGCGTATTGACGATTCTTTAGAGTTCTACACAGAGGTTTCTTGACTCAGGAAAAACGGAGTAGGAGAACATATGTGATATGTGCGGGACCGAGGATAATGCGATATGTGATACCGTATTATATTCTCGCGATATTTGATATCAGCCGGGTCATCGGATCAAGTGTTGATTCGATGAATCGGTACGGATAAATATTAGCCGGTTATATGTGATATAGCCGGATTGTCAGATCAAGTGTTGATTCGATAATTTAAAGTATAATAATATATGTGATATATTAAATTGCATTAACTAATATTTGCTCACTAAAAGATTCTTTTTCTCACTCGGGTAATACATTGATATATATGCGATATATGTTAATTGTATTATTTTATTTTGTTACGGTAAATATTATATATGTGATATATAATATTGTAACATGATATGATAACTAATGCAACTCGTTTAGTGGAGTTTAAACTTGATTAGGGTTCGGATTAGGGTTAATCTTTCTAGAAGTTTCTAGAAGGATTTGTTTTGTTTTGTGAAAGATATCTGTTCATGACTCATTCTTTTAATTACCCAAAAACCCTAACCCTAGTCAATTCTCTACAAAGGTTAAGTGAACCATGGTTGCTTTATCTATCATATTATTATTTCCTATTCATCACAAATGGATTGATCTTCTTCTTCCTCCTTCATTCTTCCATGGAAAAGCTTGCTAGTTTTTCAAAGGTGATGAATAATAGTGAGAAAAAGATAAATAAATAGAGCAAAATTCCTATTTCATCATCCTCATCTTCCCTTGCCATCTAGATGAGGGTGTTCACATCATTTCATGAGTGTTAGCTTGTGTTAAAGAAACTTCGAGGTAGATCATCTTAGTATCGAAGATCGGAAGCAAAGGTTGCGTCTTTCTCTTCGTGGAACCTCTCGAGAGTCCGGATCCCGATGATCGCAGCGAAGGGACCACAACACGGAGCATATGAAGTGAAGGACCGGATCTACAAAGGTTGTAATCCCTCTCACATAGTGTTAAATTGTTTAGCACGTCGTTTTCGCCTAATCTCTAGTTTAAAGTTCCGTATTCGGGTAGTTCGGCACGGCTAAATTTTTATTCGGGCATGGTTGATGCCTCGTAGACCCTTGTGCGCGTGCCTAGCAACCCTTCAAGAGCCTAGCTAGATCCTTAGGCGAAGTCTAGACGACGTTTGAAACCCGAATACGCATCGAAACCCTAACACATAATGCTCTCTGGACATTTTTCTAAAAACTGGGATTTTTCCAGATTAAAAATGCTTAAAAAATTCAGCAGGGAAATATAAGAATTACGATGCAAAATTGGGGTCATGAACAGTGCAACCTGTGGCGGAACCGCGGCAGAAGCCTGTCTTAGGCGGCGGTTCCGCGGCAGGTTGATGACGTCATCCCTCATGCTTTGCACAGTAATTCATCATTTTAGCAGCTGAGTTTTATGGGTATTTTTAATAATTTTTCAAGAGTTGAATTTTCTCGGGTGTATTAGAGCTTCGATGTTTCGATCGGATTATCAAATTCGTCTTTGTGTATTTCCGGATAATTTTTAGAATATGTTAAAAAGTTTGACCGAATATGAATACCCAATTTTTCCCCTGTCGGGAAATTTCTAAGTGTTGGATTTTTCCGTAATTTAACGACGTTCTAAGTAGTGCAAGTAACGCGATGGGCCCTCTAGAAGACAACAAACCTTAACTCGATTATGTGACCGTCTTGAACTGCCCTTTGAACCTTCGGGTTTGGGGCAGTACGGCGTGCCACATGTGAGGCGTTGGCTTGACCCTTCTACGGCTGGACCGTTGGTACTGAGGCACGAACTGAATGTTGTTAGACTTATTTCATGTGTTGAGCTGTATCGGGAAAACTTGGGTATTCGACTGTTCGATCGGAAAGTTTAACATTTTCTGTTTATCTGGAATGTGATACAATAATTGGAATTCACAAACAGTTATGAGATAACTGAATGAATGTTATAAATCTAGCGGTTTAGTTTCACTTGATATTGAAAAGAGTTTTCGATAATGAGACTAAAATGCGGGGTTTATAACTGTTAGGCATGTGATGTCTAAGTATTTCATTTGATTAGGCATGTGATGTCTAAAGAGGTTGCGGATTCCAACTGTTGTAGTTTTACACTTTCTTTTCTGTGACCGTAAGTGTAGTATGTTCATATCGCCGGTTTCGTTGCTATACATCAAGGACAATTGGGGTATGCATACTTACTTACGTTGATGACATGTGATGTTATGTGTTGCTGGATATGTTATATTGGATCGTCGTGTTTAAATAGCCGGGGGTTTTTATGTGAGATGAGTGTTTTTCATTTTCATTCATGTAAAAACTTGTATGTAATATTCTTTTTATTTGGGGCACTTCCAGGTAGCGGAAGATGTCACCCTTTGTATATTATTTACTTTTCCGCATTAGGATAGACCCAAGGAGGGGAGCACAAGTAACCGGGTTCTGGAGTCCAGTGGGAGACCAACTCGAGGAGTCGAGTCCGGGTCTCCTAACCCTAGAATTGGCAGGGTTGCTTGCCGCTCTCGTAGGGGTCTAGGGGTGTGGGATTGGCTATTCATCACGACCGTGGAATCCGTGTTTTATACTGGCTCGTATTGAAAACACGGACGTCCTAGTATATCCAATATTTCATATGTTTCTTCTGCTGCGATATCTGTGACGTGATTCTGTGATGGATATAGTATATAGTATATATGATATATTATATAGACGTTACTTATGTTTTACACCCGCGCTAGCCCTGCCCTGCTCTGTCGTTAGTTACCTAACCTAACGGTGCACGAGGGGACATCGAGGCGAATGCGGATGGCATAAGTGTACGTCATATCTATCTGTGATGTTTAGGTATTTAAATGATGGGACTTCATTAATGTGATTAGTGAAAGATAAGAAACCTAAGATGTTGTGGAATCGAATTTTAAAATAAAACAGGTAGCTACAGTTCTTGCTTTGCACAGCGTTATAAATGTTATATCCTGCACCTTATTCGATGAGGAAAGGACCGAGATCCCTTCACCGGGAGTGACTCCTTTAGCAATAACTGGCAGATGCTACACACTCGGTTTGATTTTTTCTATAGTTTCTCCTTTGCACAGTGATATATGTGATATATCCCGCACCTCATTCGACGAGGAAAGGGCCGACGATCCCTACACCGGGAGTGACCCATTTAGCAAAACTAGAAAAGCCTCAAAATCACTCCATTTTAAAACTTCATTTGATTCTACAACGATATCAAGTTCATTACGCAATAGGTTTTCAGAAAAACCTATCGTAGCCCTCCGTCATTTCAGATAAGTCCTGTTTAGTATTCGTGCTGCGTTTGTTGACCTTGTCAAGGCGCAGTGTGCGGTAGCTAACCAGTATTTATCTGCTTATGCATATGATGCAGATTGGGTTAGGGTAGTCGTACGGCCTTGTTGACCTTGTCAAGGGTCGTGCGGGTGGGTTTGATTCAATCAAGAAATGACGGGTTGAACTTGACTTACGGTTTATGGTTTGTTGACCTTGTCAAGGTCATAGATCGTTCAGGGCAAGATAATATCGGGAATTTCAAGTGTTGAAATTTGCAATGAGATTGCATACCTTCTATGAGATAGTTGGATCCCGATACCCACTGCGAGTAAGAGTTACTCCTGGGAGAGTTTTACACATTGCAATTAGCTGATCAAGTAGGTGTCTAGAAAGGTGTCAACGGGGTTACGCCTCTGGAAAAACGAGGTTTACATTAATTAGGTTCGTGCGAAAGCACGGGGGACCTCTCTCAAAGTACCGATACTGGCCTGGCTGAAAGATTGGCGAACTTGTAGTGTGTAATTAATCCCGGCTAGTCTTTCCTTTTAGGGTTTGAAGGAAGATTTGATAAAAAGCAGTGGGAGCCATCCTGATTAGATAAGATAATAACCAATCTGATCTTGCACGAGCATACGCTAAAGTGTTTTCTTCTCTCTCTCTCCAGGTAGCGACCATTTCATGCCCTAATGAAGATAATAATATGGATGTATTGACCGAACCCGCATGTTGTACTGTGCTGGGGAACGTTGGTTCCGTTCTTTCTTATAAGAGTTATAGGAATGAACAGGATATAGGGGAATACCAGGATTCCCATGCCACCCGAATGAAGAAAGTACATGTTGATGCATTTTCTTCGGGTGTGTTCGTTACAGAGAACTGTTTATCCATTTGCTCTACGTCCTGGGTATTAGATACCGGGTCAGGATCCCATATATGTAATCAGTCACATGGGCTTAGGAAAGGTAGAGAACTTTGAGAAGGTGATAAAGACATTAGAGTTGGAAATGGTGCAATTGTTGCAGCTAAGACTGTCGGGGAATATCACCTTGTATTACCAACTGGTAATACATTGGTTCTGAACGAATGCTATTACATGCCGAACCTGATATGCAACATTATATCTGTTTCTTTATTAAGTAAAGAGGGATATAATTTTGTATTACAGGACAATGTTATGAACATTTTCCGTAACCAAAAGTTGGTTGGATCAGGCACGTTGTGCAATGGCATTTATGTTCTAAATCAATCAACAGTTCTGAGCATAACAAACACACACAAGAGGAAGAGTTCAGAAATGAACGAATCCTTCTTGTGGCATTGTAGACTGGGTCACATCAATGCGACACGACTGGCTAAGTTGCATAAGGATGGATATTTAAATCCGTTTGAATTTTCATCTTATGACACTTGCCAGTCATGTCTCAAAGGCAAGATGACCAAAACTCCGTTTACGGGACACGGAGAAAGAGTTACCGAACTCTTGGGACTTATTCATAGTGATGTATGCGGTCCCATGTCTACTAATGCCAGGGATGGTTCTTCATACTTCATTACATTCACTGACGATCTCTCTAGGTTCGGGTATGTGTTCCTGATGAAACACAAATCAGAAGCTTTTGAGAAATTTAGGAAATATAAACAAGAAGTTGAGAACCAAACCGGAAAAAGTATTAAAATCCTACGATCTGATCGAGGAGGAGAATACTTAAGCAATCAATTCCTGGACTTCCTAAAAGAGAATGGGATTCTCTCTCAGCTGACTCCTCCATATACACCACAGCACAACGGTGTATCAGAACGGAGGAACCGCACCCTATTAGATATGGTGCGCTCTATGATGAGCACAGCTGAGTTACCTATTTCCTTCTGGAGTTATGCGCTGGAAACAACAACATACCTATTGAATCAAGTCCCATCTAAATCTGTACCTACCACACCATATGAGATATGGAGTGGGAAGAGACCATATTTTAAACGAGTTAAGATATGGGGTTTTCCGGCCTATGTCAAAAGGCAAAATCCGGACAAGCTCGAGGCACGGTCAGTTCTCTGCAAGTTTGTGGGATATCCAAAGAATTCTTATGGGTATTTTTTCTACCACAGTGAGGAACAAAAAGTGTTTGTTGCTCAACATGCCACCTTTTTAGAAAAGGAATTCCTTGAAAAAGAAATTAGTGGCAAAGTGGCAGAGCTGGAAGAGGTTCCAGATACACAAACCGTAACTGAACATTTAGTGGAACCAGAAGATTCAGTAGCTCCCAATGAACCTCAGCCTCTCCGCCGATCTAGTAGGGTTCCTCGCCAACCTGAGAGATACTACGGTTTTCTCATGGATGGTAGGAGCGAGGATTGCATCATGGAGGATGATGACCCAACTAGCTTCGAGCAGGCCATCACGAGTGGGGACTCAGTGAAATGGCTGGATGCTATGCGGTCTGAGATGGATTCTATGTACACCAACAAAGTATGTACTTTGGAAGTTGCTCCTGAAGGGATAAAACCCATTAGGAGCAAGTAGATCTTCAAGAAGAAACTTGGTGTAGATGGGAAAGTAGAGACTTTCAAAGCTAGACTTGTAGCAAAGGGTTTTCGTCAAAGACCAGGTGTGGACTATGACGAAACCTTTTCTCCAGTGGCTATGCTTAAATCCATCCGGATCATGCTTGCCATCGCTGCATATCATGATTACGAAATCTGGCAAATGGATGTTAAGACCACCTTTCTAAACGGTGATTTAGAAAAGTGCGTGTACATGACTCAGCCAGAGGGCTTCGTAGACAGTAGGAGCAGCGGAAAGGTGTGCAAGCTTCATAAATCCATTTATGGATTAAAGCAAGCATCACGGAGTTGGAACATCTGCTTTGACGTCGTCATCAAAGAGTTTGATTTCGTCAAAAATCCAGATGAACCTTGTATCTACAAGAAAGTGGCAGAGAGTAAGGTTGTCTTCCTCGTATTGTACGTGGACGACATACTCTTGATAGGAAATGATATTATTATGCTGCAATCGGTCAAGCTCTTCTTATCACAAAGATTCTCAATGAAAGATCTTGGTGATGCCTCCTGCATATTGGGAATCAGGATCTATAGAGATAGATCCAAACGGATTTTGGGATTGTCCCAATCCAGGTACATTGACACCATACTAAAGAGGTTTAGTATGGAAGAGTCAAAGCGTGGGAACTTACCCACGATCTCTGGAGTCACTCTCTCCAAAGAGATGTCTCCTAAGACTGATTTGGAGAGAGCTCGCATGCAAGGGATACCCTATGCTTCGGCAGTAGGCTCTATCATGTATGTGATGCTATGTACCAGACCCGATGTAGCATACTCACTAAGTATAGTGAGCAGGTATCAAGCTGATCCTGGAGAGAGTCACTAGACAGCTGTGAAGAGCATTCTCAACTACTTACGAAGGACTAGAGATATGTTCTTGGTGTATGGTAACGGAGAACTCCAAGTGGAGTCCTTTACCGATTCGAGTTTCCAGAGTGATAAGGACGACTCTAAGTCGCAGTCGGGCTTTGTCTTTACCCTTTACGGAGGGGCGGTTAGCTGGAAGAGTTCCAAGCAGGAAACCGTGGCAGACTCAACGATGGAGGCTGAATACATCGCTGCCAACGATGCTGCCAAAGAGGCTGTCTGGATCAAGAAGTTCATTACTGAACTTGGAGTGGTTCCATCCATTGAGCATCTAATACCTTTGCATTGCGATAACAATAGAGCAGTGGCTTTGGCCAAGGAACCCAGGTCCCATCAGAGGTCCAGGCATATTCTGAGGCGGTATCACCTGATCCGGGAGATAGTCGATCGTCGGGAGATCGAGGTCAGGAGGGTTGACACGAAGAACAACTCGGCGGACCCACTCACGAAGGCCATTCCCCAGATACAGTTTGAGAGACTCTTCGGGATGCTCGGTATGCGATACTACAGCAGCTGGCCCTAGTGCAAGTGGGAGATTGTTAGTTGTATGTATGCCCTAGAGGCCAGTATTGTACAAATGATGTATATTATATTGGATGCTTGGACATATATAGAGATGACTTTCTTGCTCAATATGATAGTATGCTATCTGGTTACTCTTTATCTTAACATGTACACTTGTCTCTTTAAACTGTCTTATAGTTACATGTTTATAAAGCCCTTAGGATGTGTACTTGACTACCTGGACTATGATGCAGATCATACTAGTGGGGACATGGTAGTCCATAAGTACATCCTTCAAGGTCCCTAGTCATGGGTGTATCGAGACGGGGCATCGATATACCAGTGTAGACTAGCGTATACGCTTCTCGACCCATGAGATGGGCGATGGATGATCCCATATCCATTGGTGTTTGACATCAGAGATGGTATACGGGTGCTCAGTGGAGACTGGGTACACTGGACGGATTCGCCGAGAACTCCCAGATGGTATTATACCTCACGTCAGATGGCAGTTCTCAGGTGACACTTATACAGGTTAGTCTGTAGACCCGAGATCTTGTGTGATTCCCACTGTGCTTTGATCTCCATCTTACCACGTCCATGAGGGCGTGCAAAACGGTGGTCTTTGGGTACAGTCCCGTGTCACATGGAGGCAATGAGCGATAGGAGGGGTTTCGTCTCTCCCGGTATTGGGGGTTGATGTTGCGCTGTGCTCGATTAGCCGCAACAGGGAAGTCCCTGGCCAGGGCTGATCAGAGATTTGCTGGTAAGTGTTAGCAGTAGTTTCTCGACCCGTTATGAGCCTCACATCAGCACGACTTATCGGTTATTGGGGTCTGACGTTTACCACCCCTAGACTTGATATGCGACATATCAGACGAACAAACCGGACTGTACGGTAAGTGTTACTGGTTGGATTCACAGGAGTGTGAGCGGGCTAGCTCGTCGATCTTCTGATCGCTCAATACCCGGATGGCCGTTACGTTTAGCAGACCGCTTGCGGCTTGTGGATGCTTGATATGATCATCATCTGCTACCGGCGTATTGACGAGTCTTTAGAGTCCTACACAGAGGTTTCCTGGCTAAAGCGAAACGAAATAGGAGCGCATATGAGATATGTGCGGGAGCGAGAATAATGCGTGTATGTGATACCGCATTTCATTCTCGTGATAAATGTTTCGATAGGTTATATTCGATATGACCTAGTTATCGAATCATTGATTCGATAAGCCGATACATAGGATACTAGTCGGTTATATGCGATATGACCGGATCGTTAAATCAAGTGTTGATTTAATGATTTGATGTATAATTATATATTTGATATATTACTTTGCATTAACTAGTATTGGTTCATTTTAAAAGGATTTTCTCACTTGATGCACATTATATATATGATATATTTTTGTGCACTTGTTTGTATCATGTTTGATGATACTTGTTCACTTGGGTTTGTGTAAAGATTAAACCATGGTTATATGCATAATGGTTAGGGTTTTGATTATTTACTTAGTTATTTATTTATTTATTCATTTTGCATATTATTAAGAATGGTGGCTGATTTTGTTTCTATATTGAAGCTTCATGAAGCTTTGACAAAGTCCACCATCCTTATCTTATCCTTAACCCTAACCATTCCAACTAACCTTAGTTTAATCTCTACACTTGACCATGGTCAAGATATGATAAGTATTCATATTAGTTTCATTTTTAAAAGACTTATCATATTCTTTTTCTTCTTGATCATCTTCTTCTTCAAGAAAAGCTTAAGGTCCATCAATGGCAACTTGAGCTAAAGTGAGAGAAATCCAATTCTAAAGTGAACCCACCTCCTATTTCTTCACCCTCTACCTCTTGCCAAGTTGTTTTGTGTGTTTTCTTCACAAGTTTCACAACTTGGTGAAGTTGGAGCTTGAACTTGCGATGCCTCGACGTAGATCATCTTCGGCACGAAGCCGACGACCTAGTCCGCCCAATTCTCCGATGAAGCCGACGTTTGAGTTCGGGATTCGAGACGGACAGTGAGAGGAGGCCCTCGTGGAGCCAAGGAAGTGGATATCCGGATCTACAAAGGTTGTAGCTTCTTAACTTTAGTTAAGTTGTTAACTAGTTTACTATATCGCCTAGAATTGTAGCTAACGATCCGTAGTCTAGGGTTTATCGGCACCGTAAATTTTGAATTTGGCATGGTTGATGCCTTGTGAGACCTCTATAGTGTGCCTAGGAACCCTACACCAGCAAAGCTGCCAAGGAAACCTGTATGGCAAAACCTGCAAGAAAGTGTGGCACAACGGGGCTGAGTTGCCAACTCGTGAGTAGAAAACATCACATAGCAGAAATCGTATGAATAAGTCAATACGATCATAATATATCCTCAAAATGATAAAGTCTGAAGCATGATAAGGTGGAAAGGGTAAACATCTATACATAAGTGTAATACCAAGTGCTCGTGTCAGCGCCTCAGGTAGATACATATCATAAATATGAGGTATAAATGCAATATAATGAAAACAGAATACATCATGAAAGTGAAAACAGTTTTCTTACTTTAATGAGATTTCTGTATATATAAATCGAGGTATCATCAATGAAATCAGTGTCAAGTATCGACACAAAACATAAATCCCAATATCTCAGGCTCCGGCAATCCGGACCGGCCTGTAACATCGAATCTCAATATCTAGGTCTCCGGCTATCCGGACTGGCCCATATCCTCAAATCTCAAAACCTCAGGCTCCGGCTATCCGGACAGGCCTGTACTCCGATCGGTATCCTCCGGATATCCGTCGAGTCACAATACAATCACCGGTCAGTAGTGCTCCCATGTCTCAGGCTCAACGCCATCATCTGCGACCTTCTCGTCTCGGGGTACCGCACCGGGTCCACCATGCACCCATAGACGGTTCCTCCTCCTCCTCGAATCGGGTGTATGATATCGCTCAAGAGCGGAGAAAACTCATGGTTGACATATCTCAAATTATATCATGAGAAAACCGCAATTTTATCTTTAAAAATGATAATCGGTTTATAAAATCCTTGCGGTTTCTCCAAATCCATAAATCTCATGGAAATCTGAAATCAACAAATCACGATGTAAATAAATAATGAATACTGGGCTCCGGCAATCCGAACTGGCCTATACTATCGCATGGCAAATGAATATATGAATATACATGCATGCGATAACAAGTAAATAAATGCAATATCTGATCTAGCACAATAATAATATATCGGAACTATCAGCTAACAAGCGATATCAATGAATTAATATTATCTAAAGTGTACGTGGCATGGAAATTACCGATGACGATGTGTGTGAGCCGGCAAGCAGGTGTATGTGGAGCATACGCATCATCAGTAATGGTGCTGGTGTCCTGAAAGCATGGGTTTCATAATAATTACAAAAGCACAAATAAGCATGCGATGCGAATAATAGAATATGCGGAAAATGAGTGGTAAATACAGCAATAAAGAATATACATTACTATATATGTGAGTCATACAATTTTGACATTTGAAATAATACGAATCATGGCGTTTATAAAATAAGGGCTACGGTGTTTTTAAGAAAGGTACGTCCTTTGAAATATCCGTAGAATCCCATGCCCTGTCTTTAAAATACCCACGATTCGTTAGTTTTGAAATAGGTATGACTCGAGTCTAGTCTAACATCTATAAGTAAACTACAGGACTAAACTAACAGGCTAATCGAAAAGATAAGGAAACCACCTAAATCTGAGTCGATATATATATATATATATATATATATATATATATATATATATATATATAACATAAAATAGTCAGTGATCCCGCCTCAATAGTATCACATATGATACAATATATAACTTGACATCCTCGAGTCAAGAGTGCGGATCTATCATCAATATATAGCTCGTACGGTAAATCCATCGTACTGCATCCCAAATCTGGGTATGCGTCGAATATCACATTTATCTCATTATTTATCTGGTATCCTTATCATCATATCCTGTATTAGGGGTACTGATCTAAGTTCATTACATACTGATAGCATCTAAATATATATATGCGTGTGTATGAAAACATACCGCCCAAGGACCCGCTATAATATCATGTCGTACTCATAATACAAACCATATCTCATCACCGATGTCATGGCATCATGCGCAATCACATCGACTCATCTCCAAGTACCATGTATAATCCTGATCATCCATGTATATGTATACGCGCGTGCGCGCGCGCGCGCGTGTGTGTATAGTCCCATACCTATGTGTGTATATATACATATCCCCATATACGCATAGGAAAATAAAATGCATGCAAGTGTGTGTGTGTGTGTGTGTGTAAACCTTATTCTAGGGTTCGCGACTACAATTAACTAACGACGCTATCAATCAATTACACTAAAGTTTAACCCATGAACTCCTAAATCTTACTTGCTAACTATCCATGTTTCACATAACACATAATCATATATATATATATATATATATATATATATATATATATATATATCATTTATATCGTATACTATACTTCGATGTAACATTTGAAATATTTTAGATAATTAATTAAATTATTTAGTTAAATAGATGATGTTATTTAATTTTTATCGAAGTAAAGAGGGCTTTTTAAGTTGAAATAGAATTAAAGTAGTAAAGAAAATAGTGTTTATATAATAACATATGTAATGAGGGGTTTATGTGAAAAAGGTTAGTTTCCTTATGCAAATTAGATTTGTGTGAGGGTGTTTATGCAATTATGTTAGATAATGGTTAAGCTTATGTTTTACCTCCAAGACACCACACCTTAGGAGTAACCACACACACACACCTCCTTCTTGCATGTACACCTCATGCACACACACCTCACCCCTGTATGGAAACACCACAATTCTTTTGGTGACACCTCCTCCTACAATTCCTAGTTCATTCTCCTTATCTTGCATCAATGGTTCAGTTCATAAAACCAAATAAAAATCAGAATTTAGAAAAAAGGAAAGAGAAAGAAAACAATTTAGAACTCACAAAAGAAAACGAGAGAAGAGAAGAGAAGAAAAGATCTAGGTGCTAAGGATTCTCACCATCACCAAGCTAGGATCTTTGATTTAGGCATCTTGGAGGAAGCCTTTCCAGTAATCTTGTGGAGGTATAATCTTTAACTCTGTAGGATTATAGTTTAGTAACTGTTTAAAAGTAGAAATTGGATATATGATATTTTAGGAAAATATAGGCTCTGTGAAGATCTGCTGTAACTTAGATAATAACTAACTTAACCAAACAGTGCCTTAGTCATATAAACTGGACCTATAATAAACCCTAAGAAGACGAACCATGTTGCTCGGATTTTGGCCGGCGACATTAAGGAAAAATCCGATCTCGCCGGATTTCTTGGGGAGATGGGGGTTGTGGTTTTTAGGGTAGGTCTCTGAATTTGTATTAAGATGTTTGGTATTGTTTGTTTAAGTTATTTTAGCAGTATATGGAATCTAGAACCTAATATTTGAAGAGGGGTTAAAATTCTAAAATATGACACGGGTGTTTCGTAATGCGTTTCTGTTTTCTGTTACGGACAGAGATTGGTTAAATTCCAGTTAGTATAGGTATTAGATAGTTTACAATAGTCATACGTAGTGTAGTTAATACGTAAAACTTGTATTTTCATGTTTTCGCCGTATTGGAGTTTAGCTGTTTCTTATACGAATTAATATCGATGTTAGATTTGAGTACGGGAACTTCGGAGAACGCAAGGAAAGGAAAGGAATTGATGATCTGAGTAGATTCGATTTATTCCGGTGAGTAGACTGAACATCTACCGGGGGATATTGTATGGATGGCGTGATACGCCCGTAGTTTAAGTTTACATTTAACTTGTTCTTTTGCATATAACAATTGATCGTATGCATTCATATATGTACATTGTCATGTTAGTAATTGTTAGAACACCGCACAAATTATCGACGAGTCGTGTTGCACTTGCACATATCTATATATTACACTACACCTCGTCGATATTAAAATGTCGCATGCGCACTTAGTACTTACTATATTCAATATGATTCATATCATACCTTAAATATCAATAATGGTAGTTATTTTGCATAGATATTATCATGTTTCATGTTCTAGAAATTGTAATGTTGATATAAGATGCATTGGAATAGTACGGATTTATTGTTTTGAGTTTTATATATTATTAATGTTATATTCATTGATTCTTCCTGAATGATATGATACGTCCACCATGAGATGTCGTTTTTTTATGATTTGGATTTATTCTGGACCAAGTAGAGGGGGGCTATACGTTTGCGGATTTATATGTTATCCAGACTGAGTGGGGGGATATACAATTGGATACATGGTGGACCCGGTCGAGGCCGAGGGGCAGGAGAGTCGCACTTTAGGCGGGGAGCCTAACGAGGATACTCGATACCGGAGACAGTTATGAACACGACGGATATGTAGGTGATACCGACCGGTGTTATTGAGTGACAGGATCGTTCGGGGAACGATGCTTGATGAAACACCGAAGATATGTGTCGATATTGGACACGGAAAACTGAACCTTATTTGGAAAATAATTGATGAGATTTCAGTTTTGATTTATACATTGAGTAGTACAGATTCATGCTTCCACCTGTTATTATGCATCATATTCATTGTTATTGATATTAGTTCTTTCCACCTGTTATTATACATCGCATTCATTGTTGTTGATATTAGTTCTAGTTCGGCATACTTACATTATCAGCCGATATATGTTAGTTTTATTCACTGAGTTGGAAACTCACACCCGTTGTGCCATAGTTTCTTGCAGGAGTCGTGTGGACGCGTAGCAGCAGTACGGATCCATTTATCAGCTTTCATCGCTCTTTTTGCTAGGAGAGTTACCTACGTAGTAACCTCCTATTTTATCTTTGTATATTGGATCTAGTATTACTCCATTAGACCCTGTATAAGTGACATAGAACGAAATGTGGTTATATGTATCTTATTTCGACTGATGAGATCGTTTAGTTGTGTTACATTATATTTCTTTTACTTATGCTTGAGATTCTTCACTTGGAGTGCTGTATTACTTTTTTTATTGATTTCCGCTGTTTGGCATCGTTTGCTCCCAACTAGGGATGCAACCTATTCATACATCCTATAACTGCTTAATTAATAATTAAAAAGGAAGTACTGTCGATGTTTCAAAACCAGTTGTTTAAAATTCTCTTATTTAAAAATCATTCGACATGCTACTTCATTCTTTTACTTAAAACTAAATATTTTCTAATTTCCGCAAAAAGGGTTTTGATCTTTGTTTTGGCTGACTCAGATTGTGTCGATATCTTTAGATATCATACAATCTATGTGCCGGTCACATCCAAACTTTGTGTTGTGACAAAGTTGGTATCAGAGCTTAGGATTAACCTTACGGAACCGAGTAGTGATTGGAGTAAGTAGACTTATGTTTCGTTATGTAAGATGACCCATGGTTTGATGGAGTATGTGATTTAGGATGAGTAGAGTATCGTACATATATTTCGCGGCATATTTATGCTACGATACTCAGCCTAAGTGACCTTAGGATATATATCTTGCTAATTCCTTCCTTTGACTTCCTATTGTTGCCGCTTCTATTCGTACACCTTATCAACTTTCGTTTCTTGTTCCAGTTGCTATGGCTATGCGAGCTAGGCGAACAGCAGTCAGGGATGCAGCTAGTGCGAATCCGCCTGTGATTGTGACTGACGTACCGGACGTTCCGGCGGAACTTGAGCATGTTGACCCTCCTCCTCCAGACAGACTGACTAGGACAGAGGGGGGCATGATGGGCCTACAACAAATGATGGGACAATTGACTGAAGTCACCCGTGTTCAGAGGCATGATCATGTACCGACGATGGTAGAGCCCAATGAACAGCCTATGCGGACTATCGCACTGGTAGGACCGAGAGTGATGGAGGTATCTCTTCCAGAGTTCATGAGGTTGAGGCCTCCGGTGTTTACAAGGACCGATGCAGCACAGGATCCTCAATCCTTTCTTGATAGGATGGCCAGGATTGGCAGGTCATTGCGATGTTTTGATGCGAGGTCGGTGGAGCTGACCGGCTTCCGATTAGAAGGACTTGCCCAGACATGGTGTGAGTCGATGGAGAGAGGGCGAGCTGCAGGACTTCCTCCGATGTCATGGACGGAGTTTTCTGAGATCATCCTTGCTAGATTTCTTCCACAGAGCGTGAGGGACGCTAGAGCCAATAGTTTTGAAGCGTTGCGTAAAGCTGCGAGTGTGCCGGTGGCAGAGTATGATTTATAGTTCACCCAGTTGTCATGTTATGCTCCGTACTTAGTTCCCACGGAGGAGCACCGGGTGAAGAGATTTGTGAGGAGCCGGATACCTAGCTATTTCTTGCTCTAGGCTCCCAGCATTTCGATACTTATGCGCAGGCCATGGACGCAGCTATTCGAGTGGAAGAGCGTCTAAGCAAGGCAATGATTGTTTCAGAACCAAAGAGAACCAGACCTATTGAGTCTGTTACCAGGAAGCTTGGTAGAGGACGAGGTAGACATACTCTAGGACGCGATTTTGGTCGAGGTTGGACTCGGGGACAGATGTTCAGTTCGTACCCCGTAGAGCAGAGTCCTCCATTTATATGTTATAGTTGCGGACTTCTAGGGAATTTAGCTAGAGAGTGTAGACGTCATAGAGGGACAGTTGTTTCGCATGCTGCTTTACCCCCTCCGCCTTCTACTTTGATGGCCTTATTATTCCCCCAGTTGGCACTATGCGCCAGACTGTTGCACCACGAGGTCGGGGCTTTATAGGACGATTTCAGAGAGGCCGAAGAGATCGAGGGAGAGGACAACTGGATGCGGGTAGGGGCCAGGCACGAGTTTTTGCGCTGACTCCACAGGATGCCCAGTCATCCAATGCAGTTGTGACAGGCACTCTTATAGTATGTTCTTTAGATGCACATATTTTATTTGATCCCGGTTCTACGTATTCTTTCGTATCTGCACACTTTGCACTTTCTCTAGGGAGAGAGTCTTCGTTGTTAGAGTTACCCTTAGTTGTGATTACTCCGGTGGGGGATTCTTTTATAGCTCGACACGTATTCAGGTCTTGTTCAGTACGTATCGGTGATAGGGATTCATTAGTTGATTTGATTCTCCTAAATATGCTAGATTTGATATACTTCTTGGTATGGATTGGTTGGCCGCTTGTCATGCTTATGTAGACTGTCGGGGGAAAGCGGTCAGAATCTGTTTTCCAGGCGAACCGATTTTTATTGTGCAAGGAGACTGTAATGTAACTACTGCTAACATGAGTTTTGCTCTTTGTGTGGGACGGCTCTTGTAGAAGGGTTGTCGTAGGTTTTTAGCATTCGTTCAGGACGTAGGAGCCGCTGAAGTCCCGTTGGACCAGGTTCCGATCGCACGAGAATTTCCGGATGTGTTTCCTGCTGAATTACCAGGATTACCGCCTGATCGCGATATCGAATTTTGCATTGACTTGATTCCGGGTGTGAGGCCTATTTCTATACCACCTTATCGGATGGCTCTGACGGAGTTGAAAGAACTCAAAGGTCAGTTGCAAAAGTTGTTGGATAGAGGACTTGTTCGTCCAAGTGTATCACCGTGGGGAGCTCCAGTCTTGTTCGTTAAAAAGAAAGACGTCAGCACGAGACTGTGTATTGACTACAGTCAGCTAAATCGTGTTACTGTACGAAATAGGTATCCACTACCTCGTATAGATGACTTATTCGATCAGCTGCAGGGAGCTGACTATTTCTCGAAGATTGATTTGCGGTCAGGGTATCACCAGTTAAGAGTTCGGAAGATGACATTTCGAAGACTGCTTTTCGCACACGATACGGGCATTATGAGTTTCTGGTGATGTCGTTCGGGCTCACCAATGCCCCAGCATCTTTCATGGATATGATGAACCGCATTTTCAGGCCATTTCTTGATCAGTTTATTATTGTATTTGTTGATGATATTCTTGTTTATTCCCGGACCCGGGAGGAGCATGAGCAGCAATTGTGTGTCACCTTGCAGACCTTAAAGGAGTATCAGCTGTTCGCTAAATTCTCCAATTGTACCTTCTGGCTGGATGGTGTTGATTTCTTAGGCCACGTAGTTACGAGAGATGGTATATGTATGGACCCAAAGAAGATCTATGAAGTACAACACTGGCCCAGACCTATGTTAGTTATAGAGATTCGCAGTTTCTTGGGTCTGGCTGGTTACTACCGACGTTTTGTGCAAGATTTTTCTCGGATTGCTGCACCGCTGATCGGGTTGACCAGGAAGGAGGTTCCATTTCTTTGGATGGAGGCATGTGAGCAGAGTTTCTAGCAGTTGAAGACTCACCTGAAGACTGCACCAATATATCTTTACCTTCTGGGTCAGGTGGTTTTTTTGGTTTATTGTGACGCCTCTCGAGTGGGTTTAGGCTGTGTGTTGATGCAGCACGGCAGGGTCATCGCTTATGCTTCGTGGCAACTGAAGAGGCACGAGTAGAACTACCCCACTCATGGCATAGAGATGGCTGTTGTGGTATTTGCACTAAAGATTTGGAGGCATTACTTGTATGGTGAGTCATGCCAAATTTTCACAGAGCACAAGAGCTTGAAATACATTTTTCAGCAGTGGGATCGGAATCTGAGGCAGCGTCGATAGATGGAACTCATGAAGGATTATGATTGCGAAATTCTTTATCATCCGGGCAAAGAGAATGTTTTAGCATATGCTTTGAGTCGGAGGCCTGGGGGTATCTTATCTCATTTGTGCACTATGCAGAGACAGTCTTCTGCAAACTGGCAGATTCTATGTGATAGCCGTGTACAGTTTGAGTTCATATCGACAGGAGGACAGTTAGCTCAGGTTCGCACCCGTCCTCGATTATTGGATCGTATTCGAGAGACACAGCCCGCAGATGCTCGTTTGTCGGAGATCATGGAACATGTTAGATAGGGTAGAGAGTCTGAGTTCGCAATAGATGACCGTGGAGTATTACGATTTGGGACTCGTCTTTGTGTGCCGGATTTGGAGGGACCGAGACGTGAGATCTTAGAGGAAGCCTATCGGTCAGCATATAGCATTCATCCTAGTTCCACCAAGATGTATCTTGACTTGAAGGATGTCTATTGGTGAGAAGGAATGAAGAGGGATGTTGCGGAGTTTTTTTCGAAATGCTTGACTTGTCAGCAAGTCAAGGCCGAGAACCAGAGGCCGGCAGGAGAGTTGTTGCACTTGCCTATTCCGGAGTGTAAATAGGAGCAGATCTCCATGGATTTCATTGTGGGTCTACCCAGGACTAGCAAAGGGTATGATTCCATTTGGCTGATTGTAGATAGATTGACAAAGACAACACACTTTCTTCTAGTGAAGACAACGTTTGGATATGCGCAGTATGCTCAGATCAATATAGACGAGATTATGCAATTGCATAGAGTTCCGACGTGTATAGTGTCCGATAGGGGTACACAGTTCACCAGCCGACTATGGAATAAACTTCAAGAGGCTCTAGGTACCTGACTGAGTTTTAGTACAGCTTTTCACTGCAGACAGATGGTCAGTCAGAGCGGACCATACAGACTCTAAAGGATATGCTTCGAGCCTGCAGTCTTGATTTCGGTGGCAGTTGGGATCGTCACTTAACTTTGATATAATTCTCTTATAACAACAGTTTTCAGGAGATGATCCAGATGGCACCCTACGAAGCTTTATATGGGAGAAAATATCGATCACCCGTTTGCTGGATAGAACTCAGCGAGAGTAGCATTTTGGGACCACAGATAGTACAGGAAAATACAGAAAAGCTCCAGTTGATACGAGACAGAATGAAAGTGGCCCAGTGCAAACAGAAATCATATGCCGATCGACGCCGTCGTAGACTCGAGTTTGGTGTGGGAGACCATGTTTTCCTTCGGGTATCTCTGATGAAGGGTATGATGCGTTTCAGGAAAAAGGGAAAGCTCAGCCCTAGATATGTCGGACCCTATGAGATTCTGGAGAGAATGGATGCTGTAGCTTATCGTTTAGCACTTCCATCGAGTTTTCCTGATGTGCATCCAGTGTTTCATGTGTCTATGCTTCGCGAGTATCTTCACGATCCCTCTCACGTGACCAGCATCAGACCATACAGCTTGAGCAGGATTTATCCTACACAGTGCAGCCAATAGCTATTCTAGACCGTTAGGAAAAGAAACTAAGATCAAGGGTACTTCCGTCTATAAAGGTTCTTTGGCGAGAAACGAATTGCGAGGAGGTCACTTGGAAGACCGAGGAAGAGAGGCGGAAGAAATTTCCCCATCTTTTTGAAGGTACGTGTAGTTAAGTTTTAAATTCGACGACCGAAATTTCTTAAGGGGTGGATATTGTAACATTTGAAATATTTAACATAATTAATTAAATAATTTAGTTAAATAGATGATGTTATTTAATTTTCATTGAAGTAAACATGGCTTTTTAAGTTGAAATAGTGTAACGACCCCAAAATCTTTATACATTTGTATTATCCCTCTTCAATGATATACCGTATTTATTTGTACTTGGTATTTTCCGTTTTCTCCTAAATTTATTATTGTTTTATTCTTCAATCTATTATGTATATTTTTCTAAGTACAATTTCTTTTTCTTATATTTAAGTTTTTTTAACTTCTCGTTCTTATATTACTTTCCTTTCATAAATATTTAACCCAAATCCATTATTCTTATTCTCTACAGCCCATCTGAAAAGCCCACTTTCTTTTTAAGCAACATCATATATTTAATTCTAATTAAATATGTGCATGAACAATCTTGTAGCTCATTGGTTAAGTCTTTGCATTGTTATTCCATAAGTCACATGTTCAATCCCAATTCTTGCAATTATTTTTTTATCATTTTTTATTCTTCTCATAACCTACAAATGAGACCTTTCATTTCCACAGTGAATGGTGACCTTTCATTTCTCTTTTAATTCTCATGTTGAATGCATATATTATTATACATAATTCACCATTACACCATCTTTATTGTCCTCCTCTATGTTTTCCTTCCTCACATTTTTCTATCTCTCACTTCTCCCTCTTCACCTAGAGTCCAAGCAGAAGAACATAAAGAAGTATTCAAGAAGGTCTCGCTAGTAACACGAGAATATCGACGGATAGACAAGCCCGGTGACAATATCGGCTTGTGCATGTAAGTCCCTTCTCTCTCCTTCCCCCCATCTCTTATTTTCCTCTTGTCATATCTCGTGAACCCCCTATTCTTTTTATATCGTCATCCATAAGAGAAGTTAAATATAAACATATACATATATATAAGTCTAGATATATATTGTTTTATATGGTTTAATAATACCTTATTGCATCTTGTTCAAATTAAAGTGTTTTTTAAATTTTTTGTTCATGAATATCAATGTTTATTACAAGTTGTGAGAACACAAATTTCATGCCACAATATATTTATAATGTCTCATGAAATCGGTTTGTTTATTAAAAGAAAAATAGAAGCATGCATAAAAAACTAGTTAATCTTTTTGTCGATTTTAGTATACACAGCAATACCTTTAGTTTTAAAATAATTTTTAGAAAATAATTTTTACTTCTGAAAATTTCAGGAAATTTACATATGATAGAGTATATTATTTTGTACATGCTGTAAAATTTTTAGATCGAATCACCAAACGGTTTTGGAATTATATCGTTTTTATTCACCGTTCGTAAAATAGAAAACTGCAGTTATTGGTCAACGATGTAGACTAGTGTGTATGCTTCTCATCCCAGTTAGGGAGATGGTCTGTCCTACAGCCGTCAGTACGTCGTACTGGAGATAGAATGCAGCTGCTCGTTAGGTTACGGGTATACCAGACAGGACTCACGGGAAACTGTTAGTTGGTGTTATACCCATCATCAGTTAAGAGTTCCCAAGTAACATGAGTACAGTATAGTCCACAGACTTGACACTGCTACTTCGCCTCGAGTGTGTCCCACTGTTCTTAGATTGCTACCCTACCACGGCTCAAAGGAGTCGTGCAAACAGGTAGTAGTTGGGTGCATTCTCGAGCACTTGGAGGTAGTGGCGGTTAGACAGGATTCGTCTCTCCCGGTATTGGGAGTTGATATCGCGCTGTGTCAGAGAGCCATTACGCAAAGTCCCTGGCCAGGGCAAGCGAGATTTACTGGTAGGTTACAGTTGTTTCTCAGGGTGTAATGAGCTACGCCCCAACACGACTTATACCACTATTAGGGGACTGACACTTGCCGCCCACTAGGCCCGATATGCGATAGTCTTAGACGAACAGACCGGACTGTACGGAGATTTCCACATTAGACTCAGTAGGAGTTCGGATGGGTTTCCTCATCGGCCTTCTTATCGACATCTACCTGGGGACCGTTACGTACAGCTAGTACCGCTTGCGGTCTGTGGTTAAACCCACTGCCTGCGTAGTAGTCGAGTCTTTAGAGTCCCACACAGAGAGTTTCCCTGCTCCAGACGAAACGATAAAGAGGTCGTATGGTTTTACGACAAGGGTTCGGACGCATACGTGTGTTTACGCACGTACGACCTTCGAACTGTTTTTACTAGCCGGCTTTGGTTTAAGCCAGTTTTTAGTATCGGGTTATTGCATTTATACAGTCTAAAGTTTTTCCGTGTTTTCACGGATAGGAGGGGCGTTCTCATAATTTCGCGGGAAGCTTCTAAAAGCATGGTGACTTGAGGGTTTAGGTGGCATTTATATTAAATGCATTTGTGACTCACTAGATGAATCATACATGTGAGTGAATGAATCATTAAATTGCTTAATGACTCACTTGATGATTCATTGCAATATTAAATGATGCATGGTGATAAATCACTTAATTTTATTTATTTGATAAATCTTATGCTTCATGGTATATTAGAAGTGAGAAACAATTATATCATAATTCTTGCTCACCTTCTCTCTCCTCAAGCTCTCTCTCTTCAAACCCTAATCCTCCCCTCTCATGTATTGAGACCAAGGATTAGAAAAGACTATTTAATCCATAACACTTATCTATATCATCTAGGTTACTTAGATTAGCACTTTAAGAAACCTAGTTACCTCAAGTTAGAGGTGAAGCTTGGAGTATAGCTCTCGGGTGGATCATCTATTACGTGGAGGAGGCCGAGAAGGATGTGGATAACGAAAAGGAGAAGAACACTATTCATTAGGTATAATCACTTATCATAGTAGTTCATAACTTCTATATTTCTTGTTAGTTATAGTTTAGCAAAGATTCTCGGTTAGTCGATGTTTATGCAAAGAACATGATCGTTTTTTCATTTTTCCGCCTCTCCGTAAGTCGTGGGGTGTTGTACATCGACTTACAGTGGTATCAGAGCCTCGCTAAACAATAATTAACTTATTAGCAAAGTCGTATGTATTTCTAAAGCAAAACGAACCGGAAAAAACATCGATATCACTAAGTTTCTGTCGAATTTAAAACAAGCTCTAAAAATTTTTCAGGGACCTGCAGAATAACCTACAGAGAAATATAAGAACACTGAAAAAAATTGGGTTCTTGAATCGGCCATACAGCCCCGGAACCGCGGTCGATCCCACCGATCCGCCGCGGATCCGCGGCCGAGTTGGAGCCGATTCAGCCCAAGTTTTTCCAGTGGCTCTTCTGTGATGTTTTTGTCTTTTCTGGAATGTTTATTTTTCTTCTCAAGTCTCAAGTGCATAGAGAAGTTTTTGAGTAGAATCTAAAGTGTTTGCTCGACCGAAATCTTACGATGTTTGCTAATTTGATTATATCTGTGATTATATAATGTGTTCATAAACCTCCCCTAACTGCTAGTATGTCGGTTGGCTGGGGGGTGCACATTTCTGTAATGGTTTTTACTGTTTGTGGTTGTGAACTGTATTGGACTGTTGTGATGATTAGCCGGGGTTTGTGATGGGTTGTTATATTCATTCATTCAATGTAATTGTAATATGTTGTAATATTATTTTGCGGGGCACATCCAGGTTGCGGTTGTAGCCACCGTTGTATTATTTCATTTTACTGTTTTTGCTCCTAGGATAGACCCAAGGTGGGGTGCACAAACTACTGGGTCCTTTGAATTGTTTAGTGGCCTACTCACGTTGTTGAGGGAGACCGCTTCACTTCGGGTATTTGGCGGGTAGTTTGCCGTACCCGTAGGGGTCTAGGGTGGGGTAATGGCTATTCATCACAGCTGTGTAATCCGTCTTTTGTTGCAGGCTCTAAACAAACGCGGATTGCTTGAAAATCCATTAATGTTCATATGTGATATGGAATGCCTATTATTACGTCTGACGAATGTACAATATCTATATATGATAGCTATTTAGACGTTGCTTATGTTTTACACCCGCGCTAGCCCAGCCCCCGCTCTGCCGTTAGTTAAGTAACCTAACGGGTGATGATGGGACCCAGTGGCGAATGTGGATGGCATAAGAGGACGTTGTATTTTCGTTGTTTTCTGCAATGACAGGTTAATGTTGGGACGCATTATTATTAATACAAAGAAAATAAACCAAAAGTTGAATCGTTGGAACAATTTAAAAGAAACCACTCGGTTATTTTAAAACAGATGATATTTTTAATTGCGGAGCTTTAACCACTCCTTTTAAAAGCTATCAGGTTCCTTCGGTCATATCAAGTTCACTACATTCACGGTTTCGCCAAAACCATTCGTAGCCCTCCGTCATTTCATTTGGGTATTCAGTAGTATTCAAGCTATGTATTTTGACCAACGCCAAGGCATAGTGTTTGGTAGCTGCTGGGTTTTCAATTGTTGCATAGATAGATGAGTTAGTTTAGGACAGTCGTATTATCATTTTGGCCAACATCAAGAATATGTACGGATGGGTTCAAATTAACAAGATAATAATGGGTAGAACCTGACATGCGACTTATGACATTTTGACCAACGCCAAGGTCATAAGAGGATGGGGCAAAAATATATATCGGGAATTTCTAAAGAAACTGAAATTTACAAAGAGATACATACCATTTGGAGTTTGATGAATGTTGGTAGGATTCCTTCAACATTATCATATGATGATATTTGGATCCCGATCCTACTGTGAGTATATGCTATTCATCAGGAAATTCATCACTTAACGATCAATACTATAAACCAAGTAGGTGTCAAGAAAGTGTCAGCGGGGTTACGCCCCCAGAGAAAAGAGGTTATTTAATTAAGGAACTTCGCGAAAGCGTTGGAAAACCTCCCTCGAAGTACCGACACCAGCCTGGCTGAACGGTTAAGCAAGTATTGCACAGTGAGAATATTCCTGGCTAATTCTTCTTTTATGGTTTGAGGAAGGATTCGAGAAACAGTGGGAGCCATCCAGTTTAGATAAATTAAAAACCACTCTAAATTTTCAAGAGCATCAAGCTAAAGTATTTCTTCTCTCTCTCCTACTTGCAGCGACCCTGAAAATAACTGGACTTAAGTTACTTTTAGAGAAAAATATACTGACCGGGCCAAACTATAAAGATTGGCTGCGGAATGTCAAAATGGCTTTGACCTATGACAAATTGGGGTACGTCCTCACCGCTAAGGCACCTGCAGTCCCAGGTCCCAAAGTAATGCGGATAAGGAAATCCACAAAACGTGGGAGTATGATTGCGCAAAGGCCAAGTGCATCGTGCTTGCCTCGATGAACAATGAACATCAGAGGAGGCACGAGGATATGGATCTTGATGCCATATTTCTCCATACAAAGGAACTTTATGGAGAGCAATCTCATATAGCAAGATACGAGACCTTTAAGAACTTGTTTCGAGAGGGGTTGGCCGTCGGATCATCGGTAGGAGAACATGTCCTAAAGATGATTAGCTATATAGAAGAGCTCGCAGACCTTGGGACGACTTTGGATAGTGAGCTCTATACAGACTTTATTCTCCAGTCCCTTCCTTCCACCTACGCCAAGTTTATTCTGAATTTCAACATTCAAAGAAAAGAAGTTGAACTTCCGGAACTCCTTAACATGTTGAGGAGTGCAGAGGGCGCCTTGCAGAAGGCAAGGGAAACACCCGCTATATTTGTTAGCAGTGCTTCTTCTTCCGGGTCCAAGGCTAGGGCCAAAGGAAGGAAAAAGAAGGCCGCCACCAAACCTAGAGGAGGTGCTAGTAAGGTGGGAGCGAAAGGAAAGAAAAGGTCTACGGTACCAGTAGTGGCCCAGGATGAGTGTTTCCATTGTCATAGGAAAGGGCACTGGAAGAAAGATTGCAAGGCGTGGAACGCCAAGAACCAGGAACCGAAGAAGGCTGTGGCTTCGACTTCAGGTGTGTTTGTAATTGAGAATTGTCTGTCAATCAACTCTACTTCCTGGATATTGGATACCGGATCAGGATCTCATATATGCAATTCATTGCAGGCACTTAGAAACCTTAGAGTGCTGAAGGATGGTGATATGACCCTGATGGTTGCTAACGGAGCTAGCGTGGGAGCTGTGTCCGTAGGGGATTATCACCAGGGATTGACGAGTGGACACATTTTTGTTTTACATAACTGTTTTTGTGTACCTAGCTTAACGTGTAATATCATATCAGTTTCCTTGTTATCAAATAAAGGTTATGATTTCATGTTTGTAAGTGATGTTGTTAACATCCACCTTAATCATAGTTTGATTGGGTCCGGTACACTGGATAACGGTATATATGTCTTAAACCAACTCCAAATTTTCAATGTCCAGAACACACTAAAAAGAAAGTCTCCATATTTAAATAAAGCTTTCTTATGGCATTGTAGACTGGGTCACATCAATAAGATAAGGTTGACTAAGTTACATAGAGACGGATATTTGGACTCGTTCGAATATCAAACTTATGCCACTTGTCAATCTTGTTTCAAAGAAAAGATGACAAAGACTCCATTTACTGGACATGGAGTAAGAGAGAGTGAACTCTTAGGACTCATACACAGCGATGTATGTGGTCCAATGTCTACACATGCAAGTAGTGGTTTTTCCTATTTCATTAATTTTACGGATGATTACTCAAGGTACAGATTCATTTATCTGATGAAACATAAATCCGATGCTTTTGAGAAATTTCAAGAGTATAAGAATGAAGTAGAAAACCAAACCGGCAAAAGTATCAAGACACTAAGATCCGATCGAGGTGGTGAATACTTGAGTGCCGAGTTCCTAGGTTACCTAAAAGAGAAAGGAATTCTCTCTCAGCTTACTCCTCCATACACTCCACAGCATAACGGTGTATCGGAGAGACGGAATCGAACATTATTCGATATGGTATGTTCCATGATGAGTAATGCTGAGTTACCGCGATCTTTCTGGGGTTATACGCTAGAATCAGCGGCATATCTTTTGAACATGGTTCCTACTAAGACTGTGCCTACCACGCCATATCAGGTGTGGAGTCGGAAGAAACCCTATCTTCAGTATCTGAAGATAGGGCGATGTCCAGCTTTTGTTAAAAAGCAGCATGTGGAAAAGCTCGAGGCACGATCAGTACAGTGTAAGTTTGTAGGATATCCAAAGAACTCCAAAGGGTATCTATTCTATTATGCAGAGGAACAAAAAGTTTTTGTTTCACGTAATGCCCATTTTCTAGAATATCAGTTTTTAGAAAAGGAAATAAATAGGAGCGAAATAGAACTGGAAGAAATTCCAGTACCACAAACTACTACTGAAAGTTTGGTAGAACCGGTAGTTCAAGAAGAACAGGACATTCCCGCACCCCTCCGTAGGAGTAGTAGGCCGTCTCATCCTCCTAAGAGATACTACGGTTTTCTCATAGATGGGGATAGAGAGGATTGCATTATAAATGATGATGAACCAACTATCTTCCAGCAGGCCATCTAGAGCGGCGACTCGGTACGATGGCTAGATGCAATGCCGACCGAAATGGAGTCCATGTACAGCAACAAAGTATGGACTTTGGACTTTGTTCCAGATGGGGTAAAACACATAGGATGCAAATGGATCTTGAAGAAAAAGATTGGTGTAGATGGACAGGTGGAAACCTATAAGGCTAGACTTGTTGCAAAGGGTTTTCGTCAAAGACCTGGTTTGGACTATGACGAAACCTTTTCTCCGGTGGCTATGCTCAAATCCATTCGGGTCCTTCTTGCTATTGCTACCTTCCATGGTTATGAAATCTGGCAGATGGACGTAAAGACGGCTTTTCTGAATGGAAATTTAGAAGAGTGTGTCTATATGCATCAACCAGAGGGTTTCAATCAGAGTTGGAGCAGCAGGAAAGTATGCAAGTTGCTTAAGTCCATTTATGGACTGAAGCAGGCATCGCGGAGTTGGAACATCTGTTTTGATGAAACGGTCAAAGAATATGACTTCATCAAAAATCCAGATGAACCATGCATATATAGTAAAGTTGTAGCACGAACTATCGTATTCCTCGTCTTGTACGTGGATGACATTCTATTGATAGGAAATAAAATTCCTATGCTACGATTTGTCAAAGGATTCTTGTCACACAGGTTCTCCATGAAAGACCTGGGTGATGCCTCTTACATTCTGGGGATCTGGATCTATCGTGATAGATCCAAGAGGATGTTGGGACTTTCGCAGTCCAGGTATATCAACACTATACTGAAAAGATTCAGTATGGATGATTCTAAGTGCGGTAATCTACCAGCTTGTCACAGAATCACCCTATCCAAAGTGATGTCTCCCAAGACTGATTTGGAAAGGGAACGCATGTCTATTATACCCTACGCTTCTGCGGTAGGCTCTATAATGTATGCGTTGTTGTACACCAGACCAGATGTAGCTTACGCACTGAGCATGGTAAGCCGGTATCAGTCAGACCCAGGGAAGAAGCACTGGATAGCAGTAAAGAACATTCTCAAGTACGTGAGGAGGACTAAGGAGTTGTTCTTGGTTTACAGCGGAAAAGACCTCAAGATGGAGGCCTTTGCTGATTCCGGCTTCCAGAGTGATAAGGACGATTCCAGGTCCATGTCAGGTTATGTCTTTACCCTCAATGGAGGGGCGGTGTGCTGGAAGAGTTCCAAGCAGGACACCGTTGCTGACTCGACGATGGAAGCGGAGTATATTGCTGCTTGCAATGCCCCAAAAGAAGCGGTCTGGATGAAGAAGTTCCTAACAGAACTTCAGGTGGTTCCTACCATTGTTGATCCAATACCTCTGTATTGCGAAAACAACGGAGCTATAGCTTTAGCGAAGAAACCAAGGTCCCATCATAAGTCCAGACACATCTTAAGGCGGTATCACCTGATCAGGGAGATCATTGATCGTCAGGAGATCGAGGTCCAGAGAGTTGCTACTGAAGAGAACATTGTTGATCCATTCACGAAGGCCCTACCTCAGATTCAGTTCGAGAGGCTACTCGAGATCATCGGTCTTCGATATGCCAGTACATGGACCTAGTGCAAGTGGGAGATTGTTAGTGTATATACCCTAGGGGCCATTATTGTATCATACTAGTTTGTATATTACTTAATGGAAGCTTGGGATATTCACAGTTATATAACAGTCTTGCTAAACATGGTAGTATGCTACTTGGTTTTATCTATCTTAATATGTGAGTATACGTATTGATAGAGCTCTTAGGATCTTGCTTGACTACCAGCGTTGTGATGGAAGTCACACTAGTGGGGGCTGGGTAGTCTATAAGCACATCCTTTTTCAGGTCCCTAGTCGTAGGATTATCGAGACAGGGCATCGATACTCCGGAGTAGACTAGTGTGTACGCTTCTCAACCCAGTTGGGGAGATGGTCTGTCCCACAGCCGTCAGTACGTCGTACTGGAGATAGTATGCAGGTGCTCGTTAGGTTACGGGTACACCGGACAAGATTCACGGGGAACTGTTAGTTGGTATTAAACCCATCGTCAGTTAACAGTTCCCAGGTGACATGAGTACAACATAGTCCGCAGACTTGACACTGCTACTTCGCCTCGAGTGTGACCCACTGTTCTTAGATTGCTACCCTACCACGGCTCAAAGGAGTCGTGCAAACAGGTAGCAGTTGGGTGCAGTCCCGAGCACTTGGAGGCAGTGGCTGTTAGACAGGATTCGACTCTCCCGGTATTGGGACTTGATATCGCTCTATGTCAGAGAGCCATTACGCAAAGTCCCTAGCCATGGCAAGCAAGATTTAATGGTAGGTTCCAGTTGTTTCTCAGGGTGTAATGGGCTACGCTCCGACACGACTTATACCGCTATTAGGGGACTGACGATTGCCGCCTCCTAGGCCCGATATGCGATAGTCTTAGACGAACAGACCGGACTGTACGGAGATTGTCACATTAGACTCAGTAGGAGTTCGATGGGTTTCCTCATCGGCCTTCTTATCGACATCTACCTGGGGACCATTACGTACAGCTAGTACCTCTTGCGGTCTGTGGTTAAACCCACTGCCAGCGTAGTAGTCGAGTCTTTAGAGTCCCACACAGAGAGTTTCCCTGCTCCAGGCGAAACGATATAGAGGTCGTATGGTTTTACGACAAGGGTTCGGACGCATACGTTTGTTTACGCACGTACGATATTCAGACAGTTTTTACTAGCCGGCTTTGGTTTAAGCCAGTTTCTAGTATCGGGTTATTGGATTTATACAGTCTAAAGTTTTTCCGTGTTTTCACGGATAGGATGGGCATTCTCGTAATTTCGCGGGAAGCTTCTAGAAGCATGGTGACTTGAGGGTTTAGGTGGAATTTATATTAAATGCATTTGTGACTCACTAGATGAATCATACAAGTGAGTTAATGAAGCATTAAATTGCTTAATGACTCACTTGATGATTCATTGCAATATTAAATGAAGCATGGTGATAAATAACTTAATTTTATTTATTTTATAAATCTTATGCTTCATGGTATATTAGAAGTGAGAAACAATTATATCAAAATTCTTGCCCACCTTCTCTCTCCTCAAGCTCTCTGTCCTCAAGCTCTCTCTCTTCAAACCCTAATCCTCCCCTCTCATGTGTTGAGACCAAGGATTAGTAAAGACTATTTAATCCATAACACTTCATTATATCATCTAGGTTACTTAGATTAGCACTTTAAGAAACCTAGTTACCTCAAGTTAGAGGTGAAGCTTGGAGTATAGCTCTCAGGTGGATCATCTATTACGTGGAGGAGGACGAGAACGACGTGGATAACGAAAAGGAGAAGGACACGGTTCATTAGGTATAATCACTTATCATAGTAGTTAATAACTTCTATGTTTCTTGTTAGTTATAGTTTAGCAAAGATTCTTGGTTAGTCGATGTTTATGCAAAGAACAAGATTGTTTTTCATTTTTCCGCCTCCCGGCAAGTCGTGGGGTGTTGTACATTGACTTACATCGGCATGCTACTTCATTCTTTTACTTAAAACTAAATATTATCTAATTTCCGTAAAAAGGGTTTTGATCTTGGTTTTTGGCTTACTCAGATTGTGTCGATATCTTTAGACATCATACATTCTAAGTGCCGGTCATATCCAAAATTTGGGTCGTGACATTCGAACTGCGGGCGTGCTATACGCCATCCACCCGACTTCCCCCGTAGATATATATCTACTCACCTTGATCCTTGCTTGCCGAAGTTGATTACGCCACGCTCGTCCTTGTCGTCCTGAAGTTCGTATGGGGGTACCTACATGTCATAACACATCGTAACGCATTAAAATCCAATTCTCAATTGAAACGACACACGAACCACTCATAGGTTAAAACCTATGGTCTACTCACGCAAATCAACCAAATAACATTCGATATAGACATGCAATCGTCAAGTGACCGATACCAAACACAAATACTAAAACTTTAAGTCATGAATACCAAGAAATGCAAGGCAGCAACTCATGAAAATATTCCCAGATTTTTGTTCAGGTGAAAACAAGGTGCACAAACAGTACTGGGGTGCTATATAGGGGTATGTGAGCTACAGAAGAAACCTGGACCCAAACCCCTACCACTTGGCCATCCACAAGCCTCCAAATTCCGGCCTCCTCGGTTCAATAGGGTAAGATTGTGTTCGTATTGGTAGGGTGGCCTCCTAGTGGTACATCTAGGTCAATGGTATTGTTTGCTTTTCTAGTAATGGCCCCATATCACTCCAAATTCCCTATAGGCACTAAATCATACACAAACCGACTTTGGAAAGTTTCAGATTTGGGTTTTCAGGTTTCAGTCCGGGCTTGGTCTGGGTTTCTAACACCATGGGGGGTTCGAGGTCACCAATAAAGCTCATTAGCACAAACACAACTCAAGAATTTCTCATCCCACTTCTAGGAAATTTCAAAGTTCACAAAACTACACTAAATCGGTTTTAAACTTAAATAGAGGCTATAGGAATTCAAATGCTACACTAAATGTGAAGAAAGTACCTCATTTGGCAACTCATGAAATTTGTTGAGTTGCCCCAAGTCTCCAAAATCCATCCTTTCTTGATCCAAAGTGCTTGTTGTGAGCTTGTGCATGTCTTTTTGTGAAAGGAAGATGATGTTTTGAGTTGTTTTGTGGTGTGTTGTGAGGTGATAGAGGAGGAGGATGAAAGGGGCAGCCATGTTAAGGGAGAGGAGAGAAATGGTGAAGATGATGAAGGAAGAAACAAATGGTTCAGGGTCAAAGAGACCCCTCACCTCACTCTCTTCTCTCTCATGCCCATACCTCTTATTCTAATCCATTTTCTTTTCTTTTGAATTAAAACCATGCATGAAAAGAAAAAAGATACCAAGGTAGAAAACGTAACAAGTATTTGTAAATGTGACATGGTGCATGTCATATGCATAAAACCGGATTAATGCAAGGTTGGCAATATTTAATCGCGATTGGTATTAAAATTGTATATAATTAAAAATTCATAATTTAATTAAATCAAATAAAGCACCCTCATTTCAATAATTCCTATAATTTTCCAAATATTTTCCACTTTATCGGTATTTAATTATACCGCAATATTAAAATATTCATAATATTAATTATTTAATTATAAAAATTCCCAAAAATAATATTTTATTTTTCTGAAATGTTACAGCCTTCCCCTCTTAAAGAAATTCGGTCCCCGAATTTATATTTCGACTCCCCGAATTTCTAAAACATTTCAGCAAAAAGATCAAGTCGTCGGTGTTCTGAAATCATAAATACATAAAACACATCGTAGCGCAATGCATGCGCATGAAAAACGAGTATATATAATCCAAAATCAAAACTCTGTCAAGCATCCCGCAATCATCGGAGTTATGGCGAAGACAACAAATTCAAAGCCCAATACGAAAACAAAGATGATATACATCAAACTTTACATGTAAACATCATTAAAACATCTGAAAGAAATGCATGCCAAACCTTTTCAAGTCGCTGTGCGATGAGCGTATCACTGCACAGTGGCGGACGTTTATTATAGGAAAATAACCATATATATATATATATATATATATATATATATATATACCCTTTGTTTAACATACACGTCCCGCCATTTCGATAAAAATAATTTAGAAGGGTTTCCTTTATTAAATGTCTCGTGCCATCTCGGACACGTAGGTAAATACTGAGAGTATAGCTCCTTTGTGGAAATCCCCTCAATAACTATCAATGTATGCAAAAATATATTCTGGTACTGTCCTCGGACTAGTCCTGCTCGGCTATTATACAAAATAGTAAATATCATCAAACGTACTGCTCCAAAATAAACAAATCCCCAAAATGTATATATGAATGCCACGTGCGTCTGGTGCGCATGGAAATCGAAATCCATGAATGTGCCATACATGTGCACAGAAACAAACTCTAAGTGAAACGGGTGTGCACGAAACACCCGTCAAAGGCAATGGGTGTGCCTGACAGCAATAATAGGTGCATCTGATATGCATGAAGAATCCCGATTTAGTGCATCTGGTGTGCACCAAAATCGCATCAGGCGCCCAAGCATGCGCAAGAATCCAAATCAAGTGCACCAGGTGCACGAAAACAAATATCGAGTATCACAATCGAAATCGACGGTATACAATACATCTCAATCCAAATCCAAATCAGGTATACCGTGGTACATAATCTCACTACCATGTGCATCAACGTGCATAAAATCAAATCAAAATACTAAAAGTGCATGAAAACTATGCTGAAAGAATAAGTCAAATCACATGCATACCAAAGGTATGAAATCAAAATCAACATCTCGAATGACATCAAATCGAAGTCAAGTGCAACCGTGGTGCAAAAAATCTCAATCATGCAAATAAATCGCCCAAAATACCGAAATCAAGTTGGCGGAAACAGTCCCACTCTGGCACATCCTCAAAAGATCTCTGGCCAACAGTCATGGCCACTCATAACGTATCTCGTCGACGATGCTGAACTCTGGCCTACTAGGTGTGCATAATATGACCGATCCTGGGTCCAAGTCTTCTCGTATAGTGTTCCAGAAAGATCTTGTTAGGGTCTCTCCCGAATCTCGTTTCTGCCGAACTGCCCGGAAGTTATCATCTTTTACTAAATCTATTTCTTGTTCCGGAACGGCTGCATACTTATCACGACTCTTTCTGGAAGATATATCCATATACAACGCCTCTGCCTGCGTATCTGTAACACCTTAGGATAAGGGTTAGTGTATAATTATAATTAAATAATGATTTTTAATAAAAAGTTTACCAAATTGTGTTTTAAATACTTTTCCTAATTTAATAATTATTTTTCCAAAATTTTCCGAGGCTTGCACACACATGTGCATGTAAACTAGGGTTTTTAAATCAAGTAAATACCATAATTATTAACCATGGTGGGTTAATCTTGAGGATTAAGTCTTTTGGGTTTAAGTGGTTTTAAATAGCTAATTAAAAGATTTCTTTGATTTGAATTAGTTTCTTTGTCTGTTGACTTGTGAGTGAGAGAGAGGGAGAGTGCATCATGGCAAGCCCTGCTTGCAATTAATGAAGAGAGAGAGAGTGAGGGGTTGACCTAGGGTGATGATTTCCTCCCAATCTCTTTGTTTTCTTTCCCTCAAACACTCACACAACACACCCATACACTCAGCAGAGCCCCAGCAGCAGCAGCTAGCAAAGCAACAGCAACAACTGAAGCACTCAGCAGCAGCAGCAGCAAGCACAAACAGCAGCAGCAAGCAGAGGCAAGCACAGCAGCAGCAGCAGGCACAGCAGTGAGCAGCAGCAGCCCCAGTTCCTTGTGCAGCGACTTCTCTCCACTTCTTCTTCTTCCTGTAGCTCCCTAGGGTCGAGAGTGAGGTATAATTCCTAACTTGATCCCCTAGTTAGCTTAGTTGTGTAGATTTGCATCAGTTAATGGATATTGGTGCGTTTTAGTGCGATATGGGATGTTTAATAGGAACTTTGTGCTTATAGGATGTAAGTTGGTTCCAGTAGGATGATTGAGGTCTGTTGAGGCCGTTGTAACCTAGTCCAACCCCGATTACACTAAAATACCACCAGTTTCCTATTTGATGCAAATGTCGTATTTGGGCAAAATGTGAGTTTTCTGGAACTGCTATTGACCCGGTGAGTGCAGAATGATTTTGGGAAGACTGTAGTGTAGTGGAGTAGAGCTGATACCACAGGTGAAACCCGACCCCCATACAGCTACAGTGGGCCGCCAATTTCCTCATTCTGGCCGCCAATTGCGGCCAGATGGGTAGGGTTTGGGTTGGGGTTTGGTCCAGTGGGTGTCTGCCACTGTGTGTAGTGTTTTGATATATATGTTTTTGGGAGTTTGGTTCTGTAGAAAAATCTGGGACCAAATACCTATTTTGTCGTTTTCTAAACCTTCGCGACACGCGCGATACGTGAGTAGGTTTGGGTTTCTGCGTATCGCGGCGCGTCGGGGTAGTTTCGTGGCGCGTGATTACACGTTTTAGCGCATCGCGCACACGCGCGATTGGTTTGCGACATGGGTTTCTTGTTGGATTATAGTGTTGCGTTTTTGTGAATTAAGCTTATGTGTGATATGTGTATGTGATTCTAGGTTCGCAGGCCAGTGAGACGGACGCTGCGAAGAAGGGCAAGCAAGTGGTTGGATACACTTAGCGCAAGACACTGTGAGTAGATTTCACATCTACGGGGATATCGCCCGCATGGCGTTATGCGTCAGGGCTGATAGGACTTTATTATTATATGTTGCATGCACCCCATAGATTGTCATCGCATATTGCATTCTCTGCTGTGTTGATATATATATATTGCTTAGAACTGATAGAACACCGCACCATTACTAACGGTTTATGCTGCACGGGCACTATTTACATGCTACACACACCCGTTAGTAACTGCCATGCCACACTCACTGTAGAGCTGCCATGATTATATTGCTAGAGTTCGCTTCATGTGTGATTTGATATGATTTTCATGTATATTGGGAGCCGCATGACATCTTTTAAAACCGGAAAAGAAACTACTTTAAAAATCGGTTTTCCCCCTTATACCCATACCATGGATTGATGTATATTGTACCTCGCATTGGATTTACTATTGGTATTGGATTTTCATGTGATTTCTGTTTTGAGGACCGTGGAATTATTTAAGGAAAGATATGCTATTTGAAAAACCCGGTACCTCGTGATATGATATTTTGGTGTGTCCACCACGCGTTTTCTCGGTGCTGAGACGTGTGCTTGAAACCCGATTCGAGGAGTGGATGTTCCGTTTGCGGGTTCGTGGTGGGCCCGGTATGGTTCCCCTCGGCGAGATGATCGATGGATTTTGCCGATTGAGCCTGGAGGCGGGCGAGTACCTACCGGTGATTGGTTGGACCTGGCAGTTGTCCGGAGGATACTGACCAGAGTCGAGTGATGGATGCGGGATGATCCGTGCTGCCGGGGCCGAGGGCCGATACCGCAGACAGACCCCGTGGGGCCGGTCCAGATTGACGGCGCCCGATATTCGAGGATTTACGTGTCGATGCTGGACACGAGTATTTTATGATGTTTTGGGTGCCGATGTTGGGCACTCGTGATTCCTCCGAGATATACAGGATTTGAGGGCCGATGGTTGTGCCGGCGCCTGAGTATATGTGGGATCTGGGTGCAGTTTGAGGCACCGATCATTGTTTTCCATGTTGACATGGTCCATGTAGATATTATTTATCCCATACTCAGTATTGATTACTATACATCTCATCCTGTGGCATTTACCTGTTAGAGTACATGCATTACTATTGTATCCACTGTTGACATGCATTGATATCATCTGCTGGCATTAGTTGAGCCACGCTATATGTGCATGCTTGCGATCACCTTTATATGTTATCTCTATTCACGAGTTGGCAACTCACCCCCGTTGTGCCACAGTGTTTGCAGGTTGCCCTTGGGAGTAGTCACGGCTGGCTGTTATCGCATCTTTTGGCACAGATACCCCTTTTGAGCAGAGATAGCCTTTTTGCTGTTTAGGTGGGTTTCGTACGGTATCTGTTATCTTTCAGTTGTATATTGATGTATCTAGTACTCTCCATCTACCTTCTGTATTGACTTAGAGACAGTTGCGAGGACGATATGTATGATTTTATATTCTGGTGTCGAGCTCGCATGTGAGCCGATTTTACTTTATGCAGTCTCATCTTTTATGATATTGTCCTGGTTTTATTGTGTATTCTTCGCTACGGCGTCGTATATCATACTGTGATGCTTTATTCATGTCACTTGTTATTTCTGCTGCACCTTGCTTTTACCCGACTTTCGGGGCTAATGTTTTAAAAAGGAAATGTTACCAAAATTATAAAACTTATAACTATTGAACTTAAAAAGGATTTCTACTAAATAAATGGAAGTTTTTCGGACATGTACGATTGTTTTTACAAAATGTTTTAAATCACTCTATATTTATTGGTTTTGATTTCTGGGTTCGGCTTACTTAGCCGCGTTGCGCCTGTAGACGTTGCGTGGTTAAGTGTCGGTCACGAGTCGAATTCTCGGGTCGTGACAGTATCACATCTCTGATGTCAGCGGAGTGGAACATCATCTCATCAAGATCTCGTATGAACCTCTTAGTCCACTTTTCTCTAATGTCGACTGATTCGGACTCGTCTCTTCGTAGCTGTGTGGACGGCGCTCCAATGGCTATACTCGTATCTTGAGTCTTCCAAGCAATGTATCCCATCACATGATATCCGAATGACGTCGAACCTTTCGATCGATTTGTCAAGATTCCATAATCCTCCAAGAGCTCAACATCTTGGGTACAGTTTAATAGTATTCCGGTACATGCCACAATACCTATGGACCAGCCGTAGAAGGGAAAACCCAGGCCTCATTAATGGCACCGCGGAACTGCTGCAAACCCTAAGATTTCAAAGCGTTCTTATGGTCATTATATCAAGTTAGGGTTTCATTCTTCTAGAGGGTCTACGGAATTACTTGCATGTTTTTCCGAATACCTTAAACTTGGAAAATGGGTTTCTGACATTCGATCGTCTTCTATCTACTCTCAACGTACCTGCGTGAAGTCGTCTCAAGCTGGAATCAATCAATCTGATGACCTCGTATCGGGGTGTGCAAACGAATCACATGTCCTAGTCATTCCTCCTTGGATGACTAGAGATCTTGTATCATATCTCTATGTACAACTTATAAGTCTACGGTAGCGCCCCGGCCGTCTGTTCGAGGCCAAAATGCGGAAACGAAAACTTTTTCAAAACTTGAAACCGGCTCTATCGCAGACTTTAATCCCGGATCGAACCATTAACCTATAACTAGCTAGAGAAGGGTTAGAAAAGCTATACCGATCGATCCGTGTCCTTCGGTCTTTGGCCACCAACCCTAGCTCTTCGCGGCATCTCCGATCTCCAGTCTCCTCGTCGGAAAGGGCACTACATCATCAAATCCATTTACGGGCTCCCGCTTCGTCCGAAGCAACTCGAACACGAAGTTTGCTAGCCGACGTGTCCAAGGTGATGCAGAGAATGTGTGTGATCACTTTATCTCAAGCATCCATTGATTCTCAACACATGAGAGTGTATGGATGGAGGTTGAAGATGATGTCATTTGTGGAAGTTGTGAGCTAGAGGAAGAAGAAGTAGAACGGGGCTTTTGTTGTTGTGTTGCAATGAGTTGTGTTGAGAGAGAGAATAATCTCAAGAGTTAACCCAAGCCTCAAGTGGCTGTCCACTCTCTCTCTCCCCTTCATTTCAACATAACAATCAATCAAATAAAATCACATAGCACAAGAAAAGAGACCATGAGTCCCCAATGAAGCACATGTCTCCTTTAATGCACTAAATCATCACTTCCACTCACAATTTCCACCATCCAAACATTAAACCAAATATTTGGTCCAACAAAAAGATATAGCAACATCTAAAGTAAACTCGTGACAGATCACAAGGATAACCTCCACCTGTATATACATACCTGCATCCGCATTCCGACAGAATGCAAATGCGATGAGACTAAAGTAATCCAACAAATCTAATACTAGGATCCGGCTTAAACCAAAGCCCACTAGTCTGATCCGCCCGATCATGATCCGTGCACTACTGCACGTATATGATCGAACCCTGCCATATATCATACGGCCTCTACAACGTTTCGCACAAAACTTGAGAAACTGTCTGTGGGGGACTCTGAAGACTCGTCAATACTTTGGTTGTTGATTTAACCACTAGCACGTCAGTGGTACTAGCTGTACGTAACGAGCTACCAGGTATTGACCAAAAAGGGAGGTCGATGAGCGAACTCATCCTGACACCCTACTAAGCCTGTCAGTGACAATACCGTACAGTCCGGTCCGGTCGTCTATGAGCATCGCATGTCGGGACTAGGGGGTTGGTAATAGTCAGACCCCCAAAAACGGTACAAGTCATGTCGGAGTGCAGCCCAGAACACCCTGAGATACTACTGGAATACCTACCAGTAAATCTCCTGCCTTGGCCAAGGACTTCGTGTAATGGCTATCCTAGACACAACGCGATCTCACCCCCAATACCGGGAGAGAAGAAACCCCTGCCGATCCGCTCACTGCCTCCATGTGGCTCGAGACTGTACCTAACTAAAACCTATTTGCATGACCCCTTTGAGCCGTGGTAGGGTAGTAATCAAAGCACAGTGGGAAGTCACACAAGACAAATGACGATCTCAGGTCGATGAACTAACCTGTAGACATATCACCAGGGAAATGCTATCTGACGTCAGGTATAATACCAACTAGCATATTCCCGGCGAGTCCTTTCCGGTGTACTCATAACCCAATGAGCACCTGTATACGTCTTAGATAAACCAACTGAAACCAATGGCTAGTGAGACCGGCCACCGCCCCTCGTCGGGGTCTCGACTGTATACACCAGTCTACTAAAAGAGTATCGATGCCCAATCTCGAAACTCCTTCGACTAGGGACCTTTTAAGGATGTGCTTATGGACCCCATCACCCACGTATATGATCGCCATCATACTGCTGGCCATCAAGCAAGAATCCCTAGTGCTCTATGAATGTGTAATAGTGATCTGTAAAGTCACCTAAAACTGTACACGATGATAAAGTTAAACCAGATAGCATACTATCATCTCCAGTAAGACTGTCCTACCGGCATAGGTCCTCCTTCAATCATTGCAATCACGTGCCTGTGATCTAATAATTGATTCTGAGGGCACTATATCCAACAATCTCCCACTTGCACTCAAGGCTAATTATTGTGATGTCGCATACTCACAGCACGTGTGATACCGAACACCCAACTCCTCTACTAATCAGTTTCACAAAGCCCGTTTGTGAAACTATTGTGTTCGGGGAATAACCTTAGTGAGTGGATCCGCCATGATGTTTCTTTCTATGTCTCTCTTTATCTCAAGTTCGCGGAGAAAGTCATCTCCCGAAATGAGCAATACCTGTCTTAGAATATGGCTTGATATCTGATGGGACCTAGCTCATAAATGAACTCCAAATCCAAACTTCTTAGACTGTATCGTCACCTGAACTTAATCAGTATCCTGCTCCATGCCTCCCTCAGTATCCTCTTGGACCATTTGTCCAAACTACCGCCCCTCGTCGGAGGGAAAACTATAGCTCTGACAGCCACTCTGTCATCCAGGTAACCTTGGAAGCCTGGAATGACAACCGTCTCCCGAAAAAGGCTGTCGTTATCATATCCCTAGAACATCCACTAATGTTCTAAAACTGCTTCCGAATGTTTCTCCAGGATTGGATTAATATCATCTTATTGCATCTCGTGCAAAAACAACATCTGGTGTGGTACTTGACATCTCATGATTGACTCAATTGCCTAAGCAAGTGATATGTCAATCATGCACATCCCTCTGCCCTTTAGTCTGTAAGACACCTTTAGAGAGGGTGACTCCATCACCTGCAGGTATACTACCGTTCCAGGAGTCGACCATTCTAAAACACCTTTAGAATGCTGTCTAAGTACCCAGATTCGGAAACTACCCAAATCTAGATCTAAAACCATAGACCTAGTAACCAGAATGTCAGATATTATTTCTATATCCTATGTGGAGAAACCACTGTGTGACAACCAAAGCATAATCGATCGTAGTATAAGAACTTCACTTCCTACTCTGTGTATGTCATCCAAATATCAGGACATCACACCCTACTACCTTCTTAACAGATCCATCCCCTATTTTGATGAAGTAAAACCCATGACTGTCACATCAAAAATAGATGATCTATCTCCGCTATCTCCGCTTTAGTCCATAAATATACATAAACCACTTGTCCACTATGCTTCCGCTGCTCCCACTGAATACGACATCCCTCTGGAAGAATAATATACACATGCACTTCTAAAGCCAGTTCAGAACGACGCTATACTCATCCTCCTGCCGGGTCTCATAGTCTGGAACAACAGTAGTGTCAAGTCTGGGTAAACAAGAACCTCCCTGTCACCGTCTTTGAGCATATCGAAGTACCTCTCGAGTGCCTAAGGTTACCCACCATATCTGCGGAGTGGCTAATGAAATGTCAATCCTGATTAAATCCTTAGGTCCTATTAAATTTTCAGTAATCGCTTGCGGTTTTGGAATCACTTCCAGTTCTACCATACTCCCACTACTGTTTTCTGAAAAAGTCCATTTTACTAAAGCTATTGCGAGTAAAAGAACAATATCACCATTGATCTTCCAGATGGTAGAAAGTTAACCCTCGTCATAGCCTGGGTCAACCCACAAACAGCCATTACAGAAACGTGCCTTGAGTTATCCAGCGTCTGGTTTTAAGCATAAGCCGGACAACTCCCCGTACCTTAATATCGTTAAGATATGAACCGTTCTATATCCAATATAGAAACAGAGGCACTGATTTAATTGGTGTAAGTCGATGTAGTACACCCCAGTACTTATGGGGAGGCGGAAATTACAAAAACAATCAAGTTTAAACAACGAACATCGACTAACCGCTTGAATCGAAGCTAAACTCTAAATAACCGTATCCTATGAGTTTCTTTTCATAAGAGATTAGGGATTATACCTAATGAACCGGTCCTTCTCCTTTACGTCCTCCTTTGTTCTCCTCGGCCTTCTCTAGGTAGTAGACGATCCACCCGAGAGCAAAACTCCAAGCTAAACCTCTAACTTGAGGTAACTAATCAACTTTGATTGCTAATCAAAGATGAGAGAATGATAAAGAGTGTAGGTTATGGATTGTTTAGTCTAACTAAACCTTTGTTCTCAACACATGAGGATTAAGGTTAGTATCTTGAAGGTGAGAGCTTGAGGAGAGAGAATGTGTGATATGATAATGAGAGAAGAGAGAGAGTGTATCATAATATTATGAAGCATTCTTATTTTCAACAAATGAATAAAAGAAATGAATAAGCATGCTTCACAAAATATCTTGTGATGATTCATTAACATGAGTCATTAAGCAATAAATGTGCATTAATGAAGTGAATGAATCACCACTATGACTCACTCTCTTTCCAAAACAAACCTCCTTAGTCACATCTTCTAGAAGCTTCTCGAGTAATTACGAGAACGCCCCTCCGATCCGTAAAAATACGGAAAAACTTTAGACTGTAAAAATCCAATAACCGGATACCAGTAACTGGCTTAAACCAAAGCCGACTGGTAAAATCTGTCCGAAAGTCATACGCGCGTAAACGCACGTATGCGTCCGAACCCTCTGTCGCAAAACCATGCAACCTCTATATCGTTTCGCCTGGAGTAGGAAACTCTCTGTGTGGGACTCTAGAGACTCGACTACTACGCTGGCAGTGGGTTTAACCACAGACCGCAAGCGGCACTAGCTGTACGTAACGGTCCCCAGGTAGTTGTCGATAAGAAGGCCGATGAGTAAACCCATCCGAACTCCTACTGAGTCTGATGTGACAATCTCCATACAGTCCGGTCCGTTCGTCCATGACTATCGCATATCGGGCCTAGGGGGGCGGCAAGCGTCAGTCCCCTAATAGCGGTATAAGTCGTGTCGGAGTGAAGCCCATTACACCCTGAGAAACTGCTGGAACCTACCAGCAAATCTCGCTTGCCCTGGCCAGGGACTTTGCGTAATGGCTCTCTGACACAGCACGATATCTACTCCCAATACCGGGAGGGACGAATCCTGTCTAACCGCCACTGCCTCCAAGTGCTCGGGACTGCACCCAACTGCTACCTGTTTGCACGACTCCTTTGAGCCGTGGTAGGGTAGCAATCTAAGAACAGTGGGACACACTCGAGGCGAAGTAGCAGTGTCAAGTCTGCGGACTACGCTGTACTCATGTCACCTGGGAACTGTTCACTGACGACTGGTATCAAACCAACCAACAGTTCCCTGTGAGTCCTGTCCGGTGTACCCGTAACCTAACGAGCACCTGTATACTATCTCCAGTACGACGTACTGATGGCTGTGGGACAGACCATCTCCCCAACTGGGATGAGAAGCGTACACACTAGTCTACTCCGGAGTATCGATGCTCTGTCTCGATAATCCAACGACCAGGGACCTGAATAAGGATGTGCTTGTAGACTACCCAGCCCCCACTAGTGTGACTGCCATCACAACGCTGGTAGACAAGCAAGATCCTAAGAGCTCTATCAATACGTACACTCACATATTAAGATAGAAAAACCAAGTAGCATACTACCATGTTTAGCAAGACTGTTATATACATGTGAATATCCCAAGCTTCCATTAAGTAATATACAAGCTAGTATGATACAGTAATGGCCTTCTAGGGCATAAACACTAACAATCTCCCACTTGCACTAGGGCCATGTACTGGCATATCGCAGACCAATGATCTCGAGCAGCCTCTCGAACTGAATCTGAGGAAGGGCCTTCGTGAATGGATCAGCAATGTTCTCTTCTGAAGCAACTCTCCGAACCTCGATCTCCTGACGATCAATGATCTCCCTGATCAGGTGATACCGCCTTAAGATGTGTCTGGACTTCTGATGGGACCTTGGTTCCTTCGCTAAAGCTATAGCTCCGTTGTTGTCGCAATACAGAGGTATTGGATCAACTATGGTAGGAACCACCTGAAGTTCTGTTAGGAACTTCTTCATCCAGACTGCTTCTTTTGCGGCATCGCAAGCAGCTATATACTCCGCTTCCATCGTCGAGTCAGCAACGGTGTCCTGCTTGGAGCTCTTCCAGCACACCGCCCCTCCATTGAGGGTAAAGACATAACCCGACATGGACTTGGAATCGTCCTTATCACTCTGGAAGCCGGAATCAGCAAAGGCCTCCAACCTGAGGTCTTTTCCGCCGTAAACCAAGAACATCTCCTTAGTCCTTCTCAGGTACTTGAGAATGTTCTTTACTGCTATCCAGTGTTTCTCCCCTGGGTCTGACTGATACCGGCTTACCACGCTTAGTGCGTAAGCTACATCTGGTCTGGTACACAACATCGCATACATTATAGAGCCTACCGCAGAAGCGTAGGGTATAATAGACATGCGTTCTCTTTCCAAATCAGTCTTGGGAGACATCTCTTTGGAGAGGGTGATTCCGTGACAAGCCGGTAGATTACCGCGCTTAGAATCTTCCATACTGAATCTTTTCAGTACAGTGTCGATATACCTGGACTGCGAAAGTCCCAACATCCTCTTGGATCTATCACGATAGATCCGGATCCCCAGAATGTAAGAGGCATCACCCAGGTCTTTCATGGAGAACCTTTGTGACAAGAATCCTTTGACAGATTGTAGCATAGGAATGTCATTTCCTATCAATAGAATGTCATCCACGTACAAGACGAGGAATACGACACTTCTGGCCACAACTTTACTATATATGCACGGTTCATCTGGATTTTTGATAAAGTCATATTCTTTGACTGTCTCATCAAAACAGATGTTCCAACTCCGCGATGCCTGTTTTAGTCCATAAATGGACTTAAGCAGCTTGCATACTTTCCCGCTGCTCCCACTCTGATTGAAACCCTCTGGCTGATCCATATAGACGCTCTCTTCTAAATTTCCATTCAGAAAAGCCGTCTTTACGTCCATCTGCCAGATTTCATAATCATGGAAGGCAGCAATAGCAAGAAGGACCCGAATGGATTTGAGCATAGCCACTGGAGAAAAAGTTTCGTCATAGTCCAAACCAGGTCTTTGACGAAAACCCTTTGCAACAAGTCTAGCCTTATAGGTTTCCACCTGTCCATCTACACCAATCTTTTTCTTGAAGATCCATTTGCATCCTATGGGTTTTACCCCATCTGGAGCAAAGTCCAAAGTCCATACTTTGTTGGTGTACATGGACTCCATCTCGGTCCGCATTGCATCTAGCCATCGTACCGAGTCGCCGCTCTGGATGGCTTGCTGGAAGTCAGTAGGTTCATCATCATCTATGATGCAATCCTCTCTATCCCCGTCAATGAGAAAACCGTAGTATCTCTCAGGCGGATGAGACGGCCTACTACTTCTGCGGAGGGGTGCGGGAATGTTCTGTTCTTCTTGAACCTCTGGTTCTACCAAACTTTCAGTAGCAGCTTGTGGTTCTGGAATTTCTTCCAGTTCTATTTCGCTCCCATTTGTATCCTTTTCTAAAACTTGTTGTTCTAGAAAATGGGCATTACGAGAAACAAAAACCTTTTGTTCTTCTGCGTAATAGAAGCAATATCCCTTGGAGTTCTTTGGATATCCTACAAGCATACATTTTACTGATCGTGCCTCGAGCTTGTCCACAAACTGCTTTTTGACAAAAGCTGGACATCCCCAAATCCTTATATACTGAAGATAGGGTTTCTTCCCACTCCACATCTGATATGGTGTGGTAGGCACAGTTTTGGTAGGAACTCTGTTCAAAATATATGCCGCTGATTCTAGCGCATATCCCCAGAAAGATCGCGGTAACTCAGCATTACCCATCATGGATCGTACCATATCTAATAGGGTTCGATTCCGTCTCTCCGATACACCGTTGTGCTGTGGAGTGTATGGAGGAGTAAGCTGAGAGAGAATTCCTTTCTCTTTTAGGTAACCTAGGAACTCGGCACTTAAGTATTCTCCACCTCGATCAGATCTCAGTGTCTTAATACTTTTGCCTGTTTGGTTTTCCGCTTCATTCTTGAATTCCAGGAATTTCTCAAAGGCCTCTGATTTATGCTTCATTAAGAAAACATATCCATACCTAGAGAAATCATCTGTAAAAGTAATGAAGTAGGAATAACCACCTCTCGCATGTGTAGACATTGGACCGCATACATCACTGTGTATGAGTCCTAAGAGCTCGCTCGCTCTTACTCCTTGTCCAGTGAATGGAGTCTTTGTCATCTTTCCTTTGAGACAAGATTGACAAGTGTCATAAGTTTGATATTCGAACGTGTCCAAATATCCTTCTCTATGCAACTTAGTCAACCTTCTCTCATTGATGTGACCCAGTCTACAATGCCATAAGAAAGCTTTATTTAAATCTGGAGACTTTCTTTTTAGTGTGTTCTGGACATTGAAAATTTGGAGTTGGTTTAACACATATATGCCGTTATTTAGAGTACCGGACCCAATCAAACCATGATTAAGGTGGATGTTGACAACATCTCTTACAAACGTGAAATCATAACCTTTATTTGATAACAAGGAAACTGATATGATATTACACGTTAAGCTGGGTACAAAATAACAGTTATGTAAAACCAAAATGTGTCCACTCGTCAATCCTAGGTGATAATCCCCGACGGACGCAGCTCCCACGCTAGCTCCGTTAGCAACCCTGAGGATCATATCACCTTCCTTCAGCACTCTACGGTTTCTCAGTGCCTGCAATGAATTGCAAATATGAGATCCTGACCCGGTATCCAATACCCAGGAAGTAGAGTTGATCGACAGACAATTCTCAATTACAAACACACCTGAAGTCGAAGCCACAGCTTGCTTCGGTTCCTGGTTCTTGGCGTTCCACGCCTTGCAATCCTTCTTCCAGTGCCCTTTCCTGTGACAATGGAAGCACTCATCCAGGCCAACTATCGGTGCTGCTTTCTTTTTCTTTCCCTTCCCTCCCACCTTACTAACACCTCCTCTAGGTCTGGGTGCGGCCTTCTTCTTCCTTCCTTTGGCCCTAGCCTTGGACCCTGAAGAAGATGAACCGCCAACAAACATAGCGGGTGTTTCCCTTGCCTTCTGCAAGGTGCCCTCTGCACTCCTTAACATGTTCAGGAGTTCCGCAAGTTCAACTTCTTTTCCTTGAAGATTGAAGTTGAGGATAAACTGGGCGTAGGTGGGAGGAAGGGACTGGAGAACAAGGTCTGTATAGAGCTCATTATCCAAAGTCGTCCCAAGGTCCGCGAGCTCTTCAATATAGCCGATCATCTGTAGGACATGTTCACCTACCGATGACCCGACAGCCAACCTCGCTCGAAATAATTTCTTTGAGGTCTCGTATCTTGCTATACGAGATTGCTCTCCATAAAGTTCCTTTGTATGGAGAAATATGCCATCTAGGGACATATCCTCGTGCCTCCTCTGATGTTCATTGTTCATCGAGGCAAGCACGATGCACTTGGCTCTCGCGCAATCTAAATCCCAGGTTTTGCGGATTTCCTTATCCGCATTACTGGATTTGGGACCAGGGACAGCAGGTGCCGTAGCGGTGAGGATGTACCCCAATTTGTCGTAGGTCAAGGCCATCTTGACATTCCGCAGCCAATCTTTATAGTTTGGCCCCGTCAGTATATTTTTCTCTAAAAGTAACTTAAGTCCAGTCATTTTCAGGGTCGCTGCAATTAGGAGAGAGAGAAGAAAACTCTTTAGCATGATGCTCTTGCAAGTTTAGAGTGGTTTTTAGTTTATCTAAACTGGATGGCTCCCACTGTTTCTCGAATCCTTCCTCAAACCATAAAAGAAGAATTAGCCAAGACTATTCTCACCGTACAATACTTGCTTAACCGTTCAGCCAGGCCGGTGTCGATACTTCGAGGGAGGTTTTCCAACGCTTTCGCGAAGTTCCTTAATTAAAGAACCTCTTTTCTCTGGGGGCGTAACCCCGCTGACACTTTTCTGGACACCTACTAGGTTTATAGCATTGATCGTTAAGCGACGAATATCCTGATAAGTAGCATATACTCACAGTAGGATCGGGATCCAAATATCATCGTATGATAATGTTGAAGGAATCCTACCAACATTCATCAAACTCCAAATGGTATGCATCTCTTTGCAAATTTCAGTTTCTTTAGAAATTCCCGATATAAGTTTTTGCCCCATGCTCTTATGACCTTGGCGTTGGTCAAAATGTCATAAGTCACATGTCAAGTTCTACCCATCATTATCTTGTTAATTTGAACCCATCCGTATATATCCCTGACGTTGGCCAAATGATAATACGACTGTCCCAAACCAACTCATCTATCTATGCAACAAATGAATACCCAGCAGCTACCAAACACTATGCCATGACGTTGGCCAAAAGTGCATAGCTTGAATACTACCGAATACCCAAATGAAATGACGGAGGGCTACGACTGGTTTTGGCGAAACCGTGAACGTAGTGAACTTGATATAACCGAAGGAACCTGATAGCTTTTAAAAGGAGTGGTTAAATCTCCGCATTTAAAAATATCTGTTTTAAAAATAACCGAGTGGTTTCTTTTAAATTGTTCCAACGATTTAAACTTTGGTTTGTTTTACTTTGCATTACAGATAATGCGTCCCATCATTAACCTATCATTGCAGAAAACAACGAAAATACAACGTCCTCTTATGCCATCCGCATTCGCCACGGGGTCCCGTCATCACTCGTTAGGTTACTTAACTAACGACAGAGCGGGGGCTGGGCTAGCGCGGGTGTAAAACATAAGTGACGTCTAAATAGCTATCATAATATAGATATTTTACATTCGTCTGACGCAATGATATTCATTCCAGAACACAGATAAACAATATTGGATTTGCAAGCAATCTGTATTTCTTTTGAGCCTGCAAGAAAAGACAGATTACACAGTTGTGATGAATAGCCGTTTACCCCACCCTCGACCCCTACGGGTACGGCAAACTACCCACCCGGCAGTCTGTGTACCCCACCTTGGGTCAGTCCTAGGAGCAAAAACAGTAAAATGAAATAATACAACGGTGGCTACAACCGCAACCTGGAAGTGCCCCGCGAAAATAATATTACAACAAATTACATTTACAACAAATGAATAAATCAATAAACCATTGTTAACCCCGGCTATACACCACAACAGTCCAATACAGTTTATATGCACAAACAGATATAACCATTTCAGAAATGTGCAACCCCCTGCCAACCGACATACTAGCAGTTGGGGGAGGTTTACGAACACATCAAACAATCACAGATATAATCCAATACGCAAATACTGTATTTTTCGATCGAATAAACAACTTCAATATTGCTCCAAAATCTGCTCTGTTAAACAGTAACCTGAGCAATAATTAAATATTCCAGAAAACCCCAAATGTCACAGGGGACCCACACAAGAAAGACGAGTCCATGACTCGGCCAAAGCGCCGCGGAAGCGCGGCAGATCCCACCGATCCGCCGCGGTTCCGCGGCCGAGTTGCCGATTCATGGGCTCGAATTTCTTGGGTGTTCTCCTGGACCCCTTTCTAGCTCTCTGAACACTCCAGAAAAATTTTAGGACTTCATTTTCAGTTCGACAGAAACTATACAGAATTAGGGTTTTCCGGGTTGGTTTTTTCGTTCGAAATTCGTACAAATTTGCGATTAAGTTATTTAGTGTTTAGCGAGGCTCTGATACCACTGTAAGTCGATGTAGTACACCCCAGTACTTATGGGGAGGCGGAAATTACAAAAACAATCAAGTTTAAACAACGAACATCGACTAACCGCTTGAATCGAAGCTAAACTCTAAATAACCGTATCCTATGAGTTTCTTTTCATAAGAGATTAGGGATTATACCTAATGAACCGGTCCTTCTCCTTTACGTCCTCCTTTGTTCTCCTCGGCCTTCTCTAGGTAGTAGACGATCCACCCGAGAGCAAAACTCCAAGCTAAACCTCTAACTTGAGGTAACTAATCAACTTTGATTGCTAATCAAAGATGAGAGAATGATAAAGAGTGTAGGTTATGGATTGTTTAGTCTAACTAAACCTTTGTTCTCAACACATGAGGATTAAGGTTAGTATCTTGAAGATGAGAGCTTGAGGAGAGAGAATGTGTGATATGATAATGAGAGAAGAGAGAGAGTGTATCATAATATTATGAAGCATTCTTATTTTCAACAAATGAATAAAAGAAATGAATAAGCATGCTTCACAAAATATCTTGTGATGATTCATTAACATGAGTCATTAAGCAATAAATGTGCATTAATGAAGTGAATGAATCACCACTATGACTCACTCTCTTTCCAAAACAAACCTCCTTAGTCACATCTTCTAGAAGCTTCTCGAGTAATTACGAGAACGCCCCTCCGATCCGTAAAAATACGGAAAAACTTTAGACTGTAAAAATCCAATAACCGGATACCAGTAACTGGCTTAAACCAAAGCCGACTGGTAAAATCTGTCCGAAAGTCATACGCGCGTAAACGCACGTATGCGTCCGAACCCTCTGTCGCAAAACCATGCAACCTCTATATCGTTTCGCCTGGAGTAGGAAACTCTCTGTGTGGGACTCTAGAGACTCGACTACTACGCTGGCAGTGGGTTTAACCACAGACCGCAAGCGGCACTAGCTGTACGTAACGGTCCCCAGGTAGTTGTCGATAAGAAGGCCGATGAGTAAACCCATCCGAACTCCTACTGAGTCTGATGTGACAATCTCCATACAGTCCGGTCCGTTCGTCCATGACTATCGCATATCGGGCCTAGGGGGGCGGCAAGCGTCAGTCCCCTAATAGCGGTATAAGTCGTGTCGGAGTGAAGCCCATTACACCCTGAGAAACTGCTGGAACCTACCAGCAAATCTCGCTTGCCCTGGCCAGGGACTTTGCGTAATGGCTCTTTGACACAGCACGATATCTACTCCCAATACCGGGAGGGACGAATCCTGTCTAACCGCCACTGCCTCCAAGTGCTCGGGACTGCACCCAACTGCTACCTGTTTGCACGACTCCTTTGAGCCGTGGTAGGGTAGCAATCTAAGAACAGTGGGACACACTCGAGGCGAAGTAGCAGTGTCAAGTCTGCGGACTACGCTGTACTCATGTCACCTGGGAACTGTTCACTGACGACTGGTATCAAACCAACCAACAGTTCCCTGTGAGTCCTGTCCGGTGTACCCGTAACCTAACGAGCACCTGTATACTATCTCCAGTACGACGTACTGATGGCTGTGGGACAGACCATCTCCCCAACTGGGATGAGAAGCGTACACACTAGTCTACTCCGGAGTATCGATGCTCTGTCTCGATAATCCAACGACCAGGGACCTGAATAAGGATGTGCTTGTAGACTACCCAGCCCCCACTAGTGTGACTGCCATCACAACGCTGGTAGACAAGCAAGATCCTAAGAGCTCTATCAATACGTACACTCACATATTAAGATAGAAAAACCAAGTAGCATACTACCATGTTTAGCAAGACTGTTATATACATGTGAATATCCCAAGCTTCCATTAAGTAATATACAAGCTAGTATGATACAGTAATGGCCTTCTAGGGCATAAACACTAACAATTGGAACCAGATTCAAATCATGCAGTTGTCTCCAGTGCATGTATAATAATGGAAGGAGGCCGATCGGCGTTATTCAACTTAGGAATGCACCCAGATATGAGTAACTTGAAAGAGAAACAAGTTTCTCAAAATCATTACTATCAACTGAATACCGAATACAAGTATCTACATCTTCGATCACCTTGAAGAATCCTGATACTTGCAATACCCGGTTCTCTACTTTATTCTTATACCTATAACTTCTCAAAACTTAAATCTTGCATTTCTACAAAACACTTGTCTAAAAACTTGAGAAGTCACAAGTAAACAGAATATAGTACGAGGACCAACCCCTCTGTCTTAATGGACACTGGACAATATACAATGCTTTGTATAAGTCCCCTGAGTTGAATAACTCAAACCCTGTGCGTTGTAGGTTGAAAACTGTACTATGGTTATGAAGAATAACACTGCTGTTGAATGTGTAAGTCTACGGTAGCGCCCCGGCCGTCTTTCAGACACTAAATGCGGAACAAAAACTTTTATAACTGGCGCTCTCGCATACTATAACCCGGATCTGCCATTAATGTTAAACTAACAAACTACAAAGTGGGTAGAAAAGTTATACCGAACGATCCGTGTCCTTCATTCTTTAACCATCATCCCACGCTCCGTTGCGGCTGCTCCGATCTCCTGGCTCCTCGTCGAGGTGGCACCACATCTATGGATCTTTAAACGGGCTCCCGCCTCTATACCGAGGCAACTCGGTCATCAAGTCTGCTAAAAGAGATGACCAAGATTGATGTAGAGAATGAGTAGAACACTATGTCTCGCTTCATCCAAAACCATGGAAGAACGGTTAATGAAGTTGCCTTTTGAGTCGGATGATGGAAAAATGAGCTATATGAAATTACATGAAGCAAAACTATCATAATCTTTTTTTCCAAAAATTCCTTTGCCTCCAAATGAAGTGGCTGGCCATTATCAAGAGGGGGGTGAGTGTAGGAGAGGGGAGAGTGACCATAACAATTAATGAAGAGAATGATTCATCTAACACCTTGCATTTATCATTAATGCATACATTGAATCAAAAAACCCTAGTCATCAAAACATTAAATGAACATTTAATGCAACCATGAGTGACTAATCCTAGTCACCTTTTAGAACCTTCTAGAATCATGACTTACCTCATGACTCACCCAATGAAGGAAAGATAAATCCGTATTAAACCGAATGTTTAATACGGGTGATAGAAAACTAGAAACTGGCAACTTCCAAAAGTGATCCCGAAACGAATTTCAGGATAACCCCGTAACAGTATAAACATACCCGCATTTGTATTACGACCGAATAAAAATGCAACCGAGACAAAGATATTATATATGCACAGTATAATACTCGGATCCGGCTTAAACCAAAGCCCACCAGTATTATCTGCCCGAAATATGACATGTGCGTAAACGCACATGCATTTTCCGAACCCTGCCATAAAACCATACGGCCTCTACAACATTTCGTCCGAACTTGGGAAACTATCTGTGGGGGACTCTAATGACTCGTCAGTACCCTGCTAGTGGGTTTAACCAAAAGCCATCAACGGCACTAGCTGTGCGTAACGACTGCCCATGTACTGACCTCAAGGGAGGCCGATGAGCGAACTCATCCGGAAACCCTACTGAGCCTAACAGTGATAATGTATATACAGTCTGGTCCGTTCGTCTATGAGTATCGCATATCGGGCCTAGGGGGCTGCTAACGTCAGGCCCCCAATAGCGGTATAAGTCGTGTCAGTGACAAGCCCTGAACACCCTGAGAAACTACCGGAGTACCTACCAGTAATTCTAACCTGCCTTGGCCAAAGACTTGGTGTAACGGCTTTCCTAGACACAGCGCGATCTCCACCCCCAATACCGGGAAAGACGAATCCCCTGCTGATCCGCTCACTTGCCTCTATGTGGCTCGAGGCTGTACCCAAAAAATATCTGTTTGCACGACCCCTTTGAGCCGTGGTAGGGTAGAAATCAAAGCACAGTGGGAACTCACATGAGACAAATCACGGCCTCAGGTCGATGAACTAACCTGTACACATGTCACCAGGGAACTGCTAGCTGACGATAGGTATAATACCAACTAGCATCTTCCCGGCGAGTCCTGTCCGGTGTACTCATAACCCAATGAGCACCTGTATATATCTTAGGTGATCCAACTGACACCAGTGGCTTGTGAGACCGGCCACCGCCCCTCGTCGGGGTCTCGACTGTATACTGTAGGGTTCCTAGGCACTCTTGTGAAGGTTCTTAAGGCATCAAACATGCCCGGATTAAATTTTAGACGTGCCGAACAACCCAAAGCCGGGATCTTTGCTAGATTATTAGGTTTAAACATGCAATAAGATAACTTTTATCTAAGTGTGAGGGATTACAACCTTTGTAGTCCGCTCCTTCACTTCACAAGCTCCGAGTAGAAGTCCCTTTGCCGCGATCCATGATCTCCCGGACTCATGAGAGGCTCCACGACTCGAACGATCCATTCTAGCTTGTCGTATTCCAAATCTCCGATGATCTACGTCGAGGTTTCGAAGAACTCAAGCTATCTCACTCTAAAGAAGTGAACACACTAATCCCATGGGCTAGATGAGATGAGTATGAGAGAGTAGTAATTTTGCTTTCTTTTAATATCATTTTCTCATAATCTTTCATCACTTTAGGATTTTCAAGAGAGCTTTTCTTCAAGAAGGAAGAAGATGATAATGGAAAAATATATCATAAGCTTAAAACCTTTTGTGATGAATAGAAAGAATTATATGATTGAATGTAAACCATGGTCAAGGATGATAGGATAAGAATGAGTAGAGAGTTAACTAGAGTTAGGGTTTGGTTGGGTTAAAGGAATGTGTCATTCTAAATATCTTCACAATGACAAAAGAAAATGCTTCTAGAAGCAACTTGAAGCAACTAAACCAAATCAAACCCTAACCTCAATTAATCATCCTTAAACATGTTTAACAATTAATCATATCATGTCACAATAATATATATCACATATATATTATATATTTGCAACAAAAGAAAATAATACAATTAACATATATCGCATATATATCAATGTATCATCCCGCGAGAAAATGAAATAATAAAGTAAGCCAATATTAGTTAATATAATAATATATCATATATATTATTATATATTAAATCATCGAATCAACACTTGATCCGACGATCCGGCTATATCGAATATAACCGGCTAATATATCATGTACCGATTCATCGAATCAACACTTGATCCGATGACCCGATTCATATCCATATATCGCGAGAATATAATACGGTATCCCATATCGCATTATTCTCGCTCCTGCGCATATCACATATGTGCCACTACTCTGTTTCGCCTGAGCCAAGAAACCTCTGTGTAGGACTCTAAAGAATCGTCAATACGCCGGTAGCAGGTGATGATCATATCAAACACCCACAAGCTGCAAGCGGTCAGCTAAACGTAACAGCCACCCAGGTATTGAGCGATCAGAAGATCAACAAGCTAGCCTGTGCGTTCTCCTGTGAATCCGATCAGTAACACTCCCGTACAGTCCGGTCTGTTCGTCTGATATGTCTCATATCAAGTCTAGGGGTGGTATACGTCAGACCCCAGTAACCGATAAGTCGTGTCGATGTATGGCTCATAACGGGTCGAGAAACTACTAGTAACACTTACCAGTAAATCTCTATATCAGCCCTGGCCAGGGACTTCCAGTTATAGCCAATCGAACACAGCACAACATCAACTCCCTATACCGGGTGAGACGAATCCCCTCCTATCGCTCATTGCCTCCATGTGATTCGGGACTGTACCCAAAAGCCACCGTTTTGCACGCCCTCTTGGACGTGGTAAGGTGGAAATCAAAACACAGTGGGAATCACACAAGACTCTATGACGATCTCGGGTCTTCAGACTACCCTGTACCTGTGTCACCGGAGAACTGCCATCTGACGTGTGGTATATCACCATCTGGGAGTTCTCGGCGAGTCCGTCCAGTGTACCCAGTCTCCACTGAGCACCCGTACACCATCTCTGATGTCAAACACCGATGGATATGGGATCATCCATCACCCATCATATGGGTCAAGATGCGTATACACTAGTCTACTCTGGTGTATCGATGCCCTGTCTCGATATACCCTCGACTAGGAACAGTTATAGGATGTACTCATCGACTACCGCGGCCCCACTAGTATGATCTCATCATAGTCCCAGTAGTCGAGTACAAGTCCTAAGGGCTTTATCAACATGTGAGAGTAAAACAGTAAACCAATACAAGTCAACATGTTAAGATAAAGTGAAACCAAATAGCATACTATCATGACGAGCAAGAAAGTCTTCTCTATATATAACCAAGCATCCATTATAATATACATCATATGTACAACAATGGCCTCTAGGGCATATACATAACTAACAATCTCCCACTTGCACTAAGGCCAGCTGTTGTAGTATCTCATACCTAGCATCCTGAATAATCTCTCAAACTGTATCTGGGGAATAGCCTTCGTGAATGGATCCGCAGTGTTGTCCTTCGTATCTACTCACCTGACCTCGATCTCCCGGCGATCAACTATCTCCCTGATCAGGTGATTCCGCCTCAGAATATGTCTGGACTTCTGATGGGACCTGGGTTCCTTGGCCAAAGCCACAGCTCCATTGTTATCGCAATACGGAGGTATTGGATGCTCAATGGATGGAACCACACCAAGTTCACTAATGAACTTCTTGATCCAGACAGCCTCCTTGGCAGTATCGTTGGCAGCGATGTATTCAGCCTCCATCGTTGAGTCTGCAACGGTATCCTGTTTGGAACTCTTCCAACATACCGCCCCTCCATTGAGGGTAAAGACAAAACCCGAATGCGACTTAGAGTCGTCCTTATCACTTTGGAAGCTGGAATCGGTAAAGGACTCCACCTGGAGTTCTCCATTACCATACACCAAGAACATCTCCTTAGTCCTTCGTAAGTACTTGAGAATGTTCTTCACTGCTGTCCAATGACTCTCTCCAGGATCTGCTTGATACCGACTCACTACACTTAGTCAGTATGCTACATCGGGTCTGGTACATAGCATCGCATACATGATAGAGCCTACTGCCGAAGCATAGGGTATCCCTTGCATGCGAGCTCTCTCCAAATCTGTCTTGGGAGACATCTCTTTGGAGAGAGTGAGTCCAGAGATCGTGGGTTGGTTCCCACGCTTGGATTCTTCCATACTAAACCTTTTTAGTATGGTGTCAATGTACCTGGATTGGGACAATCCCAGTATCCGTTTAGATCTATCTCTATAGATCATGATTCCCAATATGCAGGAGGCATCACCTAGATCTTTCATTGAGAATCTCTGTGATAAGAAGAGCTTGACTGATTGCAGCATAGGAATATCATTTCCTATCAAGAGTATGTCATCCACGTACAATACGAGGAAGACAACCTTACCCTCTGCTACCTTCTTATAGATACAAGGTTCATCTATATTTTTGATGAAGTCAAACTCTTTGACTACTACATCAAAACAGATGTTCCAACTACGCGATGCTTGCTTTAACCCATAAATGGATTTAAGCAGCTTGCACACCTTTCCGCTGCTCCCACTATCTACAAAGCCCTCTGGCTGAGTCATGTACACGCACTCTTCTAAATCACCGTTTAGAAAGGCGGTCTTAACATCCATTTGCCAGATTTCAAAGTCATGGTATGCAGCAATGGCAAGTAAGATCCGGATGGACTTAAGCATAGCAACTGGAGAAAAGGTTTCGTCATAGTCCACACCTGGTCTTTGACGAAAACCTTTTGCTACAAGTCTAGCTTTGAAAGTCTCAACTTTTCCATCTACACCAAATTTCTTTTTAAAGATCCACTTGCTCCCAATGGGTTTTACCCCTTCAGGGGCATTTTCCAAACTCCATACTTTGTTGGTGTACATGGATTCCATCTCAGATCGCATTGCATCCAGCCATTTCACAGAGTCACCACTCGTGATGGCCTGCTCGAAACTAGTCGGGTCATCATCATCCATGATGCAATCCTCGCTTCCACCATCAATGAGAAAACCGTAGTATCTCTCAGGTGGACGTGAAACCCTAGTAGATCGGCGGAGAGGCTGGGGTTCGTCGGGTACTACTGAATCCTCTGGTTCCACTAAATCATCAGCTGTAATTTGTGTATCTGGAACCTCTTCCAGCTCTACCTCTTTGCCACTAATTTCTTTCGCAAGAAATTCCTTTTCTAAAAAGGTGGCATATTGAGAAATAAACACTTTTTGTTCCTCGGCGTGATAGAAAATATATCCTTGAGAATTCTTAGGATATCCCACAAATTTGCAAAGAACTGATCGTGCCTCGAGTTTGTCTGGATTTTGTCTTTTGACATAGGCCGGAAAACCCCATATCTTAACTCTTTTAAAATATGGTTTCTTCCCACTCCATATCTCATGTGGTGTGGTAGGCACAGATTTAGAAGGAACTTGATTCAATAGGTATGCTGCTGTTTCAAGCGCATAACCCCAGAAGGAAATAGGCAACTCAACAGTGCTCATCATAGAGCGCACCATATCTAATAGGGTGCGATTCCTCCGCTCCGATACACCGTTGTGCTGTGGTGTATAAGGAGGAGTACGTTGAGAGAGAATCCCATTCCCTTTTAGATAATCTAGGAACTCACGGCTTAAGTATTCACCGCCTCGATCAGATCGAAGAATCTTAATACTTTTGCCCGTTTGGTTCTCTACTTCGTGCTTATAATCTCTGAATTTCTCAAAAGCTTCAGACTTGTGTTTCATCAGGAACACATGTCCGAATCTAGAGAGATCGTCAGTGAATGTAATGAAGTAGGAAGAACCGTTCCTGGCATGCGTAGACATGGGACCGCATACATCACTATGTATCAGTCCTAAGAGTTCGGTAACTCTTTCTCCGTGTCCACTAAACGGAGCTTTCGTCATTTTTCCTTTGAGACATGAATGGCAAGTATCATAAGATGATAATTCGAACGGATTCAAATAACCATCTCTATGTAACTTAGCCAGTCGTGTCGCATTGATATGACCAAGTCTACAATGCCACAAGTAGGATTCGTTCATATCTGAACTTTTCCTCTTGTGTGTGTTTTGTATATTTAGGACTGTATTCTGATTTAGAATGAATATGCCATTATGTAACGAGCCTGATGCAATCAACTTTTGATCTAGGAATATGTTCATAACATTATCCTGTACTACAAAATTATATCCCTCTTTACTCAATAAAGAAACTGATATAATGTTGCACATCATGTTCGGTATATAATAACACTCATTCAGAATCAGTGTATTACGACTCGGCAATACAAGGTGATATTCGCCAACTGCTTTGGCTGCAACATTTGCACCGTTCCCTACTAGAATGGAATGATCATCTTTTCCCAGTTCTCTACCTTTACGTAGCCCATGCAACTGTTTGCATATGTGGGATCCTGATCCGGTATCTAATACCCAGGACGTAGGGTGAACTTAGAAACAGTTCTTAATAATAAACACACCCGAAGAAGATGCATCAATATGCAAGTTCTTTTGGGCGGCGCGAGAATCCAGATATTCTCCTGTTTCCTGTTCAGTCTTATAACTCTTATAAGAAAGAATGGGTCTAACGTTCCCTTGCTCAGTACAATAATCAGGTTCAGTCAATACATCTATATTATTATCTTGATTATGGCCTGAAATGGTCGCTACCTGGAGAGAGAGAGAAGAAAACACTTTAGCGTATGCTCTTGCAAGATTAGATTGGTTATTATCTTATCTAATCAGGATGTCTCCCACTGTTTTTATCAAATCTACCTTAAAACCCTAAAAGGTAAGATTAGCCGGGATTAATTACACCCTACAATTTCGTCAATCTTTCAGCCAGATCAGTGTCGGTACTTTGAGGGAGGTTCCCCGTGCTTTCGCACGGACCTAATTAATGTAAACCTCGTTTTCCCAGAGGCGTAACCTCGTTAACACTTTTTTTAGACACCTACTTGAATGACTAATTGTCCTGTGTAAAACTCTCCCAGGAGTAACTCTTACTCGCAGTGGGTATCAGGATCCAACTATCTCATAGGAGGTATGCAATCTCATTGCAAATTTCAACACTTGAAATTCCCGATAATACTTTTGCCCCTAGTAATTTATGACCTTAACATAGTCAACAAATCATAACTGCTAGCCAAGTTCAACCCGTCATTTCCCGATTGAATTAAATCCACCTGCACGACCCTTAACATAGTCAACAAAGTCGTACAACTACCCTAATCCAATCACATCTTATGTTTCAGCAGATAAGTACTAATTAGCTACCGCACACTACGCCTTAACATAGTCAACAAACGTAGCACGAATACTAACTAGTCTTTATCTGAAATGACGGAGGGCTACGCAGGTTTTTCAGAAAACCCTGAGCGTAATGAACTTGATATCGTCGTAGAATCGAGTGAAGTTTTGAAAAGGAGTGTTTTTGAGGCTTTTCTTAGTTTCGCTAAAGGGGTCACTCCCGGTGAAGGGATCGTCGGCCCTTTCCTCATCGAATAAGGTGCAGGATATATCATATATACCGCTGTGCAAAGCAAAACACTAAAAGCAATCAAAAGACAAACCGCGTTTTGTAGCATCTTCCAGTTTTGCTAAAGGAGTCACTCCCGGTGAAGGGATCTCGGTCCTTTCCTCATCGAATAAGGTGCAGGATATATCGTATATATCACTGTGCAAAGCAAAACTGTAGCTACCCTTTTTATAAAGTTTTTGATTCTACAACATCTTTAGGTTTCTTTTGTTTTATTAATCTCATTAATAAAAATCCCATCAGCTTATGCTTCCTAAGCATCACAGAAGAAACGAAAGCAGTAATATTTATATATCAGCATATATATATAGTATAAGCATTCGTCTCAGGCAGTAATATGATCTCATCACAGAACATTGCAGCAGAAGAACATATATGAAATATTGGATATACTAGGACGTACGTGTTTTCAATACGAGCCTGTATAAAACACGGATTCCACGGTCGCGACGAATAGCCAAACCCACATCCCAAGACCCCTACGAGAGCGGCAAGTAACTCTGCCAATTCTAGGGTTAGGAGACCCGGTCTCGACTCCTCGAGATGGCCTCCCACTGGACCCTAGAACCCGGTTACTTGTGCTCCCCTCCTTGGGTCTACCTAATGCGGAAAAGTAAATGATATACACTGGTGATAGCAACCGCAACCTGGAAGTGCCCCAAATAAAAGAATATTATATTACAAATGAATTTTACATGAATGAAAATAAATACCCTCATCTCACATAAAACCCCCGGCTATTCTGATCGCGACGATCCAATATAACATATCACAGCAACACATAATATCTCATATCATCAACGTATGCAAGTATGCGTATCCCGATTGTCGTTGATGTATAGCAACGAAGCCGGCGATACACCACATACTACGCTTACGGTCACAGAAAAGAAAGTGTAAAACTACAATATTTGGAATCCACAATCACTTTAGACATCGTAAATCCGAAATATCACATACTTCGTATTTCATGCCTAACTCTATGAATTCCACATATTGTATCACATTCCAGATAAATATACGGTATTAAACTATTTGAACAGATAATCAAACACCCAAAATTTCCCGAAGTGCTCAACTCTTGAGCGGAGTTCAAATAATCCCAGAATATGTCACAGTACCAGTGATCCAGCCGTAGAAGGGCCAAGCCAACGCCTCACATGTGGCACGCCGTACTGCCTCAAACCCGAAGGTTCAAAAGGCAGTTCAAGACGGTCACATAATCGAGTTAAGGTTTGTTGTCTTCTAGAGGGTCCACCGCTTAACTTGTACAATTTTCCGAAAGATTTAAACCCAATAAAAATTCAACGCTTGAAAGTTTGCCGTGCCGGAATAAAGTGGGTTAATGATATCCGTTCAACCAGTTTAACAGTTTCTAAATATCCGGAAAGAAATGCGAATTTAAATATTCCGATCGAATCTACGATTCCAAAATAAACCCCAGATTTTATAAAGACCTGAGACAGATTAAAAATATCCAGAATACTCAGCAAGTAACTACGAGCAATACCATGAAGCCACGTGTCCCAATTCAACAGTGCCGCCGCGCAAGCGCCGCGCGAACCCCCTTTCTGCCGCGGAAACGCGCTCCTTTGGTCGAATTGTGGGCACGTGTTTCATGATAATTCTTAGAATTACCTGCTGATTTTTTTAGACATTTTTAATTCTGAAAAATCCCAAAATTTAAAAAATTTCCAGAGAGGGGTCCATTTTGTCCGTTTCGGGTTCGATCGGAGTTTTAACTTCGTAAACACATCGCCTAATGCTCTAGCTAGGCTCTGATACCACTGTAGGGTTCCTAGGCACTCTTGTGAAGGTTCTTAAGGCATCAAACATGCCCGGATTAAATTTTAGACGTTCCGAACAACCCAGAGCCGGGATCTTTGCTAGATTATTAGGTTTAAACATGCAATAAGATAACTTTTATCTAAGTGTGAGGGATTACAACCTTTGTAGTCCGCTCCTTCACTTCACAAGCTCCGAGTAGAAGTCCCTTTGCCGCGATCCATGATCTCCCGGACTCATGAGAGGCTCCACGACTCGAACGATCCATTCTAGCTTGTCGTATTCCAAATCTCCGATGATCTACGTCGAGGTTTCGAAGAACTCAAGCTATCTCACTCTAAAGAAGTGAACACACTAATCCCATGGGCTAGATGAGATGAGTATGAGAGAGTAGTAATTTTGCTTTCTTTTAATATCATTTTCTCATAATCTTTCATCACTTTAGGATTTTAAAGAGAGCTTTTCTTCAAGAAGGAAGAAGATGATAATGGAAAAATATATCATAAGCTTAAAACCTTTTGTGATGAATAGAAAGAATTATATGATTGAATGTAAACCATGGTCAAGGATGATAGGATAAGAATGAGTAGAGAGTTAACTAGAGTTAGGGTTTGGTTGGGTTAAAGGAATGTGTCATTCTAAATATCTTCACAATGACAAAAGAAAATGCTTCTAGAAGCAACTTGAAGCAACTAAACCAAATCAAACCCTAACCTCAATTAATCATCCTTAAACATGTTTAACAATTAATCATATCATGTCACAATAATATATATCACATATATATTATATATTTGCAACAAAAGAAAATAATACAATTAACATATATCGCATATATATCAAAGTATCATCCCGCGAGAAAATGAAATAATAAAGTAAGCCAATATTAGTTAATATAATAATATATCATATATATTATTATATATTAAATCATCGAATCAACACTTGATCCGACGATCCGGCTATATCGAATATAACCGGCTAATATATCATGTACCGATTCATCGAATCAACACTTGATCCGATGACCCGATTCATAACCATATATCGCGAGAATATAATACGGTATCCCATATCGCATTATTCTCGCTCCTGTGCATATCACATATGTGCCACTACTCTGTTTCGCCTGAGCCAAGAAACCTCTGTGTAGGACTCTAAAGAATCGTCAATACGCCGGTAGCAGGTGATGATCATATCAAACACCCACAAGCTGCAAGCGGTCAGCTAAACGTAACAGCCACCCAGGTATTGAGCGATCAGAAGATCAACAAGCTAGCCTGTGCGTTCTCCTGTAAATCCGATCAGTAACACTCCCGTACAGTCCGGTCTGTTTGTCTGATATATCGCATATCAAGTCTAGGGGTGGTATACGTCAGACCCCAGTAACCGATAAGTCGTGTCGATGTATGGCTCATAACGGGTCGAGAAACTACTAGTAACACTTACCAATAAATCTCTATATCAGCCCTGGCCAGGGACTTCCAGTTATAGCCAATCGAACACAGCACAACATCAACTCCCTATACCGGGAGAGACGAATCCCCTCCTATCGCTCATTGCCTCCATGTGATTCGGGACTGTACCCAAAAGCCACCGTTTTGCACGCCCTCTTGGACGTGGTAAGGTGGAAATCAAAACACAGTGGGAATCACACAAGACTCTATGACGATCTCGGGTCTTCAGACTACCCTGTACCTGTGTCATCGGAGAACTGCCATCTGACGTGTGGTATATCACCATCTGGGAGTTCTCGGCGAGTCCGTCCAGTGTACCCAGTCTCCACTGAGCACCCGTACACCATCTCTGATGTCAAACACCGATGGATATGGGATCATCCATCACCCATCATATGGGTCAAGATGCGTTTACGCTAGTCTACTCTGGTGTATCGATGCCCTGTCTCGATATACCCTCGACTAGGAACAGTTATAGGATGTACTCATCGACTACCGCGGCCCTACTAGTATGGTCTCATCATAGTCCCAGTAGTCGAGTACAAGTCCTAAGGGCTTTATCAACATGTGAGAGTAAAACAGTAAACCAATACAAGTCAACATGTTAAGATAAAGTGAAACCAAATAGCATACTATCATGACGAGCAAGAAAGTCTTCTCTCTATATAACCAAGCATCCATTATAATATACATCATATGTACAACAATGGCCTCTAGGGCATATACATAACTAACATATACACTAGTCTACTCCGGAGTATCGATGCCCTGTCTCGAAACTCCCACGACTAGGGACCACTATTAAGGATGTGCTTATGGACTACCCAACTCTCACATATATGATCGCCCTCATACAGTTGGTAGTCAAGCAAGATCCTAAGGGCTCTATCAACGTGTAACATGTGATCAGTCACCTGAACCTGTACATGACTGATAAAGGTATACCAGATACCATACTATCATCTCGAGTAAGACTGTCCTACAGGTATAGGTCCTCCGCAATCATTGCAATCACGTGCCTGCGATCCAATAATTGACTTTGAGGGCACTATATCTAATAATCTCCCAATTGCACTTAAGGCTAATTATTGCGATGTCGCATACTCACAGCCCGTATGATACCGAACACCCAACTCCTCTACTAATCTGTTTCACAAAGCCCGTTTGTAAAACTATTGTGTTCGAGAAATATCCTCAGTGAGTGGATCCTCCCTGATGTTTCTTTCTATGTCTCTCTTAATCTCAAGTTCGCGGAGAAAGCCATCTCCCGAATCGAGTAAAACATGTCTTAGAATATGTCTGGATATCTGATGGGACCTAGTTCATAAATGAACTCTAAATCCAAACTTCTTAGACTGTATTGATAAATGAATCTAATCAGTATCCTGCACCATACCTCCCACAGTATCCTCTTGGACCACCTGTCCATAATACTGTCCCTCATCTGAGGGAAAACTATAACTCTGACAATCACTCTGTCATCCATGTCACCTTTGAAGCCTGGAATGATAACCGTCTCCCGTGGAGGCTGCCGTTATCAAATCCGTAGAACATGCACTTATGTTCTAAAACTGCTTCTTTATGTTTTTCCAGGATTGGATTAATACAAACTTATTGCATCTAGTGCAAAAACAATATCTGGTGTGGTACTTGACATCTCATGATTGACTCAATTACCTAAGAAAGTGATCTGCCAATCATGTGCATCCCTCTCCCCTTTAGTCTGTAAGACACCATTAGAGAGGGTGACTCCATCACCTGCAGGTACACCACTATGCCAGGAGTCATCTATTCTAAAATACTATTAGAATACTGTCAAAGTACCCACATTGGGAAACTACCCAAATCTTGATCTAAAACTATAGATCTAGAAACCAGAATGTCTGATATTATATCCATATCATGTCTGTAGAAACAACTGTGTGACGACCACAATATAACCGATTGTAGTATAGGAATTTTACTTCCTACTCTGTGTATCTCATCCAAATACCAGGACATCACACCCTACTACCTTCTTAACAGATCCATCCCCTATTCTGATAAAGTCAAACCTATGACTGTCACATCAAAATTAGATGATCTATCTCCGCTATAACTGCTCAAGTCTATAAATAAACATAAGCGACTTTCCCACTATGCTTCCGCTGCTCCCACTGACCACAACAACCCTCTGGCAGAATAATATATATGTGCACTTCTAAAGCTAGTTTATAACGACGCTATACTTAACCTCCTGCCGGCTCTCATAGCCTGGAACAACAGTAGTGTCAAGCCTGGGTAAACAAGAATCTTCTTGTCACCGTCCTTGAGGCTACCGGAGTACCTCTAGGGTGTCTGAGGTTACCCACCATATCTGCGGAGTGGCTAATGGAATGTCAAACATGATTGAATCTTTAGGTCCTATTAAATTTTCCGTAATCGTTTGTGGTTCTGGAATCACTTCCAGTTCTACCATACTTCCACTACTGTTTTCTGAAAAAATCCATTTTAATAAAACTGTGGCGAGTCATGAACAATATCACTATTGATCTTGCAGATGGTAGAAAGTCAACCCTCGACATAGCCCGGGTCAACCCACAAACCGTCATTACAGAATCGTGTCTTGAGTTATCCAGAGTCTGGTTTTAAGCATAAGCTGGACAACTCCCCGTACCTTAACATCGTTAAGATATGAACCAATCTATATCCAATATAGAAATTTTGCACTTATTTAATTGGAACCAGATTCAAATCATGCAGCTGTCTCCAGTGCATATCAACATAATGGAGAGAGGCTAATCAGCATTACTCAACTTAGGAATCTATCCAATTTGTTTGTGTATATGCCCTAGAGGCCATTACTGTATCATAATAGTTTGTATATTACTTAATAGAAGCTTGGGATATTCACCTTGTATAAACAATCTTGCTCAATATAGTAGTATGCTACTTGGTTTTTTTCTACTTCAATGTGTACATGTGTTTATTTTAGTATATCACCTATACACATTAGTGGAGCCCTTAGGATCTTTGCTTGATTACCAGCGTTGTGATGGCAGTCATACTAGTGGGGGCTGGGTAATCTATAAGCACATCCTTATGCAGGTCCCCAGTTCACCTTGTATAAACAATCTTGCTCAATATAGTAGACTAGCGTATGCGCTTCTCATCCCAGAGTGGAAGATGGTCTGTCCTACAGCCATCAGTACGTCGTACTGGATATAGTATGCGGGTGCTCGTTAGGTTACAAGTACACTGGACAGGACTCGTCGGGAACTGACCGGTTGGTATTATACCTATCGTCAGTTATCAGTTCCCAGGTGACATGAGTACAGCTTAGTCCGCTGACTTGACACTGTCACTTCGCCTCGAGTGTGTTCCCACTGTACTTTGATTACTACCCTACCACGGCTCAAAGGAGTCGTGCAAACAGGTAGTAGTTGGGTGCAGTCCCGAAGCACTTGGAGGCAGTGACGGTTAGACAGGATTCGTCTCTCCCGATATTGGGGGTTGACATCGCGCTGTGTCTAGGAGAGCCATTACACGAGTAGTCCCTGGCCAGGGCAATCGAGATATACTGGTAGGCTTTCAGTGTTATCTCAGGGTGTTTTGGGCTTCACTCCGACACGACTTGTACCGCTATTAGGGGACTGACGTTTACCGCCCCCCTAGGCCCGCCATGTGATGTATCAGACGAACAGACCGGACTGTACGGAGATTGTCACAGTCAGACTCAGTAGGAGTTCAGATGGGTTTCACCTCGTCAGTCTTCTTGTCGGCATCTACCTGGGGACCGTTACGCACAGCTAGTGCCGCTTGCGGTCTGTGGTTAAACCCACTGCCAGCGTAGTGTGGAGTCTTTAGAGTCCCACACAGAAATCTATTCGCCTTTAGGCAAAAGAGTAGTGGTCGCATGGTTTTGCGACAGGTCTCATGGTTTTGCGACAGGGTTCGGTCACATCCGTGCACTTATGCACGTACAGTGTCCGGACAGTTAACACTAGGGGGCTTTGGTTTAATCCAGATCCTAGTGTACGTTTTGGGATTGGTTTTATCCAGTATATATTCGTGTTCCTCGGAACGCGGATGCAGGTGTGTATGCACAGTTGTCGGAGAGACAGAGGCAGAGGATTCTTATTAGGGTAGTTGACCGTTAACTGTTGACTATTGACTTTTTGGTCAACCCTAATGAGAATATGATATGTAATTAACAATAATATTAATTAAGTATTATAGTGACATGGTTGTTGAGGGGTTAACTTTGTTGACTTTTTGACTTTGTTGACCGGTTGACTAGGTTGTACTAGTTGACCATCATGATGACAATGGCTATCATTTCATGGCAGAGACTTTTGCTTGCTTGTTCTCTTGTGCAAAATGAGTGCATGAAATGATATGGCTATTGTAGCTTAAACCATCACTTAATACTTGATTGCTATTATTGGTTATGATGGCTTTTGTATTATGAGAGCCAAGAGAGAAAAGTCTTTCTCATTCTTTCATTTCCTTTCTCTCTCTTGTGTTCTTGAGCTCTCATCTTCTTCCTCTTGCTCTCCCTCTCTTTAGTCTATGGCTCACTTGTCTCATGTGTTGAGAACTAAGAACCATAGAGAAAAATCCCAACACACTCTCCTCTACTCACTCTAGTTCACAAGGTTTAGCAAACCGAGTGAACTAGTTTCTTCAAAGCTCGAAAAAGAAGCCAAAGGTAAAAGCTTTCAGGTGGATCGATCTTCGGCGCAAGGAGACGATAGGGTGAAGCCGATCCGGACAACCATCGAGGTTTGAAGATGAAGGAGTTCAAGAAAGAAAGGTATAACCCCCTAACCGAGTAGTTAACAACTCCTAGTTAGGTTGTTAGTTAGATGTTTAACAAAGATCCGGTTTTCAGTCCATGTTACCGTCTCTAGAAAATTGTTTTTCATCAAATTCCGCATGCCCGAAAGTACCGGGAGAGGTAGCATGAACTTACAGTTGTATCAGAGCCTAGTTAAACTCTATCTAACATGTTAGCAACGTAACTAGAAGATCGATCAAAGAAAAAGTCACGAAATACACCAAAAATTCATGCTTGCTGTCGATTTTCAAAGTACCGTAAAAGTAATAAATCAATCATCAAAAATCGACTCAGGGTTTTTAGAGTAAACTGTTGAAAGACGGTCCTCTGATCTCATCAAAGCGCCGCGGAAACGCGGCAATAGCTTGCTATTGCCACGGTTCCGCGGCCGTATTGGCTCCTCTTTGGATCTTCTTTGTTACAGTATATTCAGTGGGTTATTTTGGGAATTTTGGTATATGTTTTTTCAGCCCAGATTTTCCAGAAAGAAAATTTCGTTTTTGGGGCTATAAAAACCGTATTTTGATCGAGTTTCTTATGACTTAACCTGACGGGTTTTTTATCTGTGATGTGATATTTGTATTGAACGTCTGCTAATCGCTATATGTCGATTAGTGGGGGTTATACAAATTTGTGATCTGTAATGTCATTGGAATGTGTATATGAATTCATTGGATTGTCGCGGGTGAATAGCCGGGGGTTGTGAGACGAGAGTTTTCTTTTCTTTCAATTCATGCAAATTTGTAAATTGATGTAATAATTATTTGTATGGCCGCACAACCGGGTCGGGGTTGTAGCCGTCATTGTATAATTTCTTTTTACTATTTTTGTTCCTAGGATAGACCCATGGAAGGGGTGCACAAACTACCGGGTATGCCGAAGTGCCGAGTGGCCTACTCACGGAGTTCAGGGAGGTTGCTTCGCTTCGGGTACTTGGCGGGTAGTTTGCCGCACCCGTAGGAGTCTTGGGTGGGGTATTGGCTATTCACCGCGACCGTGTAATCTGCTCTTTGTTACAGGCTCGTACAAATTGCGGGTTCCTAGTATATCCAATGTGTTCATCTATGATCTGAAATGGCTATCATTGCAATATATCTATATATGATATTATTTAGGCCTTGCTTATGTTTTACAGCCGCGATAGCGCAGCCCCCGCTCTGTCGTTAGTTAAGTAACCTAACGGGTAATGACGGGGCCCCGTGGCGAATGCGAATGGCATAAGCGTACGTCATATTTTGGTTGTTTTCTGCAATGGTAGGATTAAATGATGGGACGCATTAAAAGAACTAATGGAAGAATAACACTCATTAAAAGAACTAATGCAAGAAAATAAACCAAGTAAAAGCCGTTGGAACACTTTCGAAAAACCACTCGGTTCTTTTCAAAACTAACTTTTAAATGCGGAGCTTGAGCCACTCCTTTTAAAAGCTATTTCGTTCCTTCGATTATATCAAGTTCACTATGCTCAAGGTTTCTCCAAAACCATTCGTAGCCCTCCGTCGTTTCGTATGAATATTCAATAGTATTCAAGCTATGTTTGTTGACCTTCGTCAAGGCATAGTGATTGGTAGCTGTTGGGTGTTCATATGTAGCATAGATAGATGCGTTGGTTTGGGACAGTCGTATTACCTTGTTGACCTTCGTCAAGGGTATATACGGGTGGGTTCAAATTAACCTGGATAATGACGGGTAGAACTTGACATGTGACTTATGATTTGTTGACCTTCGTCAAGGTCATAAGAGCATGGGGCAAAAATCCACATCGGGAGTTTCAAAAGAACTGAAACTTGCTAGCACTGCATACCAATTGGAGTGTGATGATTCTAGTAGGATTCCTTCAGTTTTGTCACGCAATGATATTTGGATCCCGATCCTACTATGAGTATATTCTACTCCTCGGGAAATTTCTCACTTAACGATCAATGCTATAAACTAAGTAGGTGTCTAGAAAGGTGTTAGCGGGGCTACGCCCCCAGGGAAAAGAGGTTCTTAAATTAAGGAACTTCGCGAAAGCGTTGGAAAACCTCCCTCGAAGTACCGACACCAGCCTGGCTGAACGGTTAAGCAAGAATTGTACGGTGAGATTGATCCTGACTAATTCTTCCTTTTTGGTTTGAGGAGGGATTCGAGAGACAGTGGGAGCCATCCTGTTTAGACAAATTAAAAACCAATCTAAACTTGCAAGAGCATCATGCTGAGTGTATTCTTCTCTCTCTCTTTATTGCAGTGACCCTGTGACCACACCTAGGTTATATCTAGATAATAACATGACTAAACCTGACTGTTATGACTGGCAAAGGTCTGTCCAGATGTCCATTGCCCATGACAAGCTGGGACACCTCTTAACTAATCAAACACCTACTGTCTCAGGTCAAGTTTCCCTGTCACGGATGTTTACATCCGCAGGACATCGGAAAAGGATTGTGCGAAAGCCAAGTGCCTCGTGTTAGCCTCAGTTGATGGTGCAAACCAGAGGCAGCAAGAGAATATGGACTCAGTTTCTATCTTCCTCCATAACAAAGTTTTATATGGAGAGCAATCTCGTATCGCAAGATATGAGACCTCGAATGAATTGCTTCAAGCGAGGTTGGCTGTCGGGTCATTTGTAGGGGGCAACGTCCTTACAGAGACTAGCTATCTTGAGCTCATGGACCTGGAGACCACGTTGGAGAATTGGTCAAGTACTGACTTAATTCTACAGTCCCTGCCCTCTGCTTATACCCTGAAGGAAACCAGGGAAGAAGAAGGAAAAAGAAGGGCAAAAGTTTCGGGACTGGATATGGTTAAAGAGGGAAGTTCCTATTGTAATGGGAATGAACATTGGCAGAAGGATTGCAGGGCTTGCAAAGCCAGTAGCCAGAATTCGAAGCATGTTGTGGCTTCGGCTTCGAGTGTGTTTATAATTGAGAACTGTATGTCAGTTAACCCTACTTCCTGGGTATTGGATACCGGATCAGGATCTCATATCTGTAATTCGTTACAGGCTCTGAGAAACCGTAGGGTTATCAGGAAAGGTGATATGACTCTCAGAGTTGCTAACGGAATGAGCATGGATGCTGAATCCGTAGGGGAATATCATCTTGGACAGACAACTGGGCAGATATTGATTTTGCGTAACTGTTTGTATATACCAGATGCGACTTGTAATATCATATCTGTATCCTTACTTTCTAAGGAAGGAAAATGAATTTACTTTTTTAAGCGATGTAGTACACATCCACCTAAATCAAGTTCTGATTGGGTCAGGTACATTACAGAACGGAATATACGTGTTAAATTAAGCTCAGATTTTCAGGTCCAGAACACCCTTAAAAGAAAGTCTCCGGAAACAAATCAGGCTTTCTTATGGTATTATAGACTGGGTAACATTAATGAGACACGATTAACTAAGTTACATAAAGAAGGGTACTTGAATCCGTTCGAGTATCAGTCTTATGCCACTTGTGAATCTTGTCTCATGGGAAAGATGACAAAGACTCCGTTCACTGGACGCGGAGAAAGAGCGAGCGAGCTCTTGGGACTTATACACAGTGATGTGTGTGGTCCAATGTCTACACATGCGCGAAGTGGTTATTCATACTTCATTACTTTCACAGATGATTTCTCTAGGTATGGACATGTCTTCTTAATGAAGCACAAATCCGAGGCCTTTGGGAAATTTCGAGAATACAAGAATGAAGTTGAAAAATAAACCGGCAAAAGTATCAAGATTCTAAGATCGGATCGAGGTGGAGAATACTTGAGTGCCGAGTTTCTGGGCTACTTAAAAGAGAATGGAATTCTCTCTCAACTTACTCCTCCATACACACCACAACACAACGGTGTATCGGAAAGGCGGAATCGGACCCTATTGGATATGGTTCGTTCCATGATGAGTAAGGCTGAGTTACCGCGATCTTTCTGGGGTTATGCACTAGAAGCAGCTGCATATCTCTTGAATAAGGCTCCAACCAAGACTGTGCCTACCGCCCCATATCAGATGTGGAGTGGGAAGAAACCCTGTCTTAAGTATCTTAAGGCATGGGGATGTCCAGCTTTTGTAAAAAAGCAGCATGCGGACAAGCTCGAGGCACGCTCAGTACTGTGTAAGTTTATGGGATACCCAAAGAACTCCAGAGGGTATCTTTTCTATTCCGCAGAAGAACAAAAAGTTTTTGTTTCTTCGCATGCCCACTTCTTAGAAACTGAATATTTGGAAAAGCAGATAAGTGGGGGCGGAATAGAACTGGAAGAAATTCCAGAACCACAAGCTGTTACTGAAAGCTTGGATGAACCAGACGTTTCAGGAGAATCGGACATTCCTACGCCGCTCCGCAGAAGTAGTAGGCAGTCTCATCCGCCCGAGAGATACTTCGGTTTTCTCATAGACGGGGATAGAGAGGATTGCACAGTTAATTATGATGAGCCTACTAGCTTCAAGCAAGCCATTCGGAGCGGTGACTCGATAAAATGGCTGGATGCAATGCGGAACGAGATAGAGTCTATGTACACCAACAAAGTTTGGACTTTGGACTTTGCTCCAGAAGGGGTAAAACCCGTAGGCTGCAAATGGATCTTCAGAACGAAGATTGGTGTAGATGGGCAGGTTGAAACCTATAAAGCTAGGCTCGTTGCAAAGGGTTTTCGTCAAAGACCTGGTTTGGACTATGACGAGACCTTTTCTCCGGTAGCCATGCTTAAATCCATTCGGATCCTTCTTGCCATTGCTGTCTTCCACGATTATGAGATCTGGCAGATGGACGTAAATACGGCTTTCCTAAATGGAAATTTGGAAGAGTGCGTCTATATTGATCAGCCAGAGGGATTCATTCAGAGTGGGAGCAGCGGTAAAGTGTGCAAGTTGCTCAAGTCCATCTATGGACTTAAGCAGGCATCGCGGAGTTGGAACATCTGCTTTGATGATACTGTCAAACAATTCGACTTTGTCAAAAACCCAGATGAACCATGCATTTACAGTAAGATTGTAGGGAGAAATGTGGTATTCCTCGTCTTGTACATCGATGACATTCTCATAATAGGAAATGATATTTCTATGCTACAGTCAGTCAAAGGATTCTTGTCGCAGAGGTTCTCCATGAAGGACCTGGGCGATGACAACTACATTCTGGGGATCCAGATCTATCGTGATAGATCTAAGAGGATGTTGGGACTTTCACAGTCAAGGTACAATGACACCATACTGAAACGATTCAGTACGGAAGATTCCAAGCGCGGTAATCTACCGGCTTGTCACGGAATCACCCTCTCCAAAGAGATGTCTCCCAAGACTGATTTGGAAAGGGCTCGCATGTCATCAATACCCTACGCATCTGCGGTAGGCTCTATTATGTATGCGATGTTATGTACCAGACCAGATGTAGCATACGCATTGAGCGTTGTAAGCCGGTATCAGTCGAACCCAAGGGAGAAACACTGGATAGCAGTAAAGAACATTCTCAAGTACCTGAGAAGGACTAAGGAGATGTTCTTGGTGTATGGCGGAAAAGACCTCGAGATTGAGGCATTTGCTGACTCCAGCTTCCAGAGTGACAAGGATGACTCCAAGTCCATGTCGGGTTATGTCTTTACCCTCAATGGAGGGGCGGTTTGCTGGAAGAGTTCCAAGCAGGAAACCGTTGCTGACTCAACCATGGAAGCGGAGTACATAGCTGCTTGCGATGCCGCAAATGAAGATGTCTGGATGAAGAAGTTCCTCACGGAACTTCAGGTGGTTCCTACCAGTGTTGATCTAATACCGCTGTATTATGACAACAACAGCGCTATAGCTTTAGCGAAGGAACCCACGTCCCATAAGAAGTCCAGGCACATTCTGAGGCGGTTCCACCTGATCAGGGAGATCATTGATCGCCGGGAGATCGAGGTAAAGAGAGTAAATTTAGAAGATAACACTGCAGATCCACTTACGAAGGCCCTACCCCAGACTCAGTTCGAGTGGCTGATCGGGATGATTGGTCTTCGATACGCCAATACATGGCCTTAGTGTAAGTGGGAGATTGTTAGTATATATGCCCTAGAGGCCATTACTGTATCATACTAGTTTGTATATTACTTTATGGAAGCTAGAGATATTCACCTTGTATAAATAATCTTGCTCAATATAGTAGTATGCTACTTGGTTTGTTTCTACTTCAATGTGTACATATGTTTATTTTAGTATATCACCTATACACATTGGTGGAGCCCTTAGGATCTTTGCTTGATTACCAGCGTTGTGATGGCAGTCACACTAGTGGGGGCTGGGTAATCTATAAGCACATCCTTATGCAGGTCCCTAGTCGCAGGACTATCGAGACAGGGCATCGATACTCCGGAGCAGACTAGCGTATGCACTTCTCATCCCAGAGTGGGAGATGGTCTGTCCCACAGCCATCAGTACGTCGTACTGGAGATAGTATGGGGGTGCTCGTTAGGTTACGAGTACACTGGACATGACTCGTCGGGAACTGACCGGTTGGTATTATACCTATCGTCAGTTATCAGTTCCCAGGTGACATGAGTACAGCTTAGTCCGCTGACTTGATACTGGCACTTCGCCTCGAGTGTGTTCCCACTGCACTTTGATCACTACCCTACCACGGCTCAAAGGAGTCGTGCAAACAGGTAATGGTTGGGTGCAGTCCCGAAGCACTTGGAGGCAGTGACGGTTAGACAGGATTCGTCTCTCCCGGTATTGGGGGTTAACATCGCGTTGTGTCTAGGAGAGCCATTTCACGAGTAGTCCCTGGCCAGGGCAAGCGAGATACACTGGTAGGCTTCCAGTGTTATCTCAGGGTGTTTTGGGCTTCACTCCGACACGACTTGTACCGCTATTAGGGGATTGACGTTTTACCGCCCCCTAGGCCCGACATGCGATGTATTAGACGAACAGACCGGACTGTACGGAGACTGTCATATTCAGACTCAGTAGGAGTTCAGATGGGGTTCACCTCGTCAGCCTTCTTGTCGGTATCTACCTGGGGACCGTTACGCACAGCTAGTGCCGCTTGCGGTCTGTGGTTAAACCCTCTGCCAGCGTAGTGTCGAGTCTTTAGAGTCCCACACAGAGGGTATTCGCCTCTGGGCAAAACAGAGTAGAGGTCGCATGGTCTTGCGACAGGGTTCGTTCTCATCCGCGCACTTGTGCACGTTTGGAGTCCGGACAGATATTACTAGTGGGCTCTGGTTTGAGCCAGATACTGGTATGCGTTTTGGGGTTGATTTTATCTCTTGGTATTCATGTTCCTCGGAACAAGAATGCGGGTGTGTATGCACAGTTGATTGAGGCGGAGGAAGAGGTTTTTCATTAGGGTTTCGGAATGGGTGCGTATGCGCAGTAGACAGTCGTCTTTTTCCAAATCCTAACGGAATTATGATATATCAATTAATAATATTAATTAAATGAAATTGTGTCATGGTTGGATTTTGTTGACTTGTTGACCATGGTTGACTTGTTGACCATGGTTGATGGTTTAACCATCATCATTACAAAAGAAAGATGCTTTTTGATTCTTGCAAAACCATTTAAAGATTGTAATGATAATGGTCATTCCAAACCATCCATCAACTATTTCATTTAGATTATTATTGTTAATTGATAATTCTTTTTCTTTTGTGATATGGTAGTAAGAAAGGAAAATGAGAGCTCATTGTATCATAACCATTCTCTCTCCTCACTTGTTCTTCTTCCTCCTCTAGTTCAAGGAGAATCCTTCTCATGAGTTGAGAATCCCTCTCCTTGAGATAAAAACACCCCTTAGACACTCTCTACTCACTCTAGGGTCAAAGGTTTAGCAAGCCGAAGATTCTAGTTCTTTCAAAGTTCGAGAAAGAGCCCGAAGGTTGAACCCTCAGGTGGATCCATCTTTGACGGAAGAAGGCAACAAGGAAAGAACCATCAACCCCTACAAAAGTTTCAAGAAGAAGGAGTTCAAGTTAGGTATAACCTTTTATCCGAGTAGCTAACTCTCTTTAGCTTGTTTGCTAGTTTAGTTTAGAAAAGATCCCGACTTTGTTAGTCCATGTTGCCCCATGCGCTAAAAATTTGACTTTTATACCGTTTCCGCCTCCCCGTAAGAACCGGGGGTCGCAACGTGGACTTACAGTGGTATCAGAGCTACTAGGCATTGGATGTCGACCTATGGGGGTTCTCACTGTGTGACAGTGTGGCGAAGCATAGGCTCTTACCCCCAGGGTGTCCCGAGACCGGAAGGTGTTCCGGCGGGTTATAGTCCTCGCGAGGGGGCATGCGTAAAAAGTAGCGGCTGAGGGACCCGTTGGTGCCACGGCGACCCCATTGGATGGGGTGGATGCCTGACCTACAGTGGTATCAGAGCCTAACTAAACATAAACTAGCTAGGTAGTGAAGTGTAACGAAGTTCGAAACCGAAAAAATCCAAAAACCGAGTTTTTGAAAAACCCTAGTTTCTGTTAAAAATTTTTCTGGTAAAAAAAAAATTTGTCATACACAGAAAATCGTCTCAGGGTTTTTTAAAGATAACCACCAAAAACGAGCCAGAGATCTGACCAAGGGACCGCGGTTCCGCGGCAATAGCAGGCTATTGCCGCGCAACCGCGGCCGTCTTGTCTCCTCTCTGCCTCGATTTTGGTGCAGTGTATCTCTGGCTTGGTTTTAGGATTTTTGACATATATTATATGTGCCCAGATTTTCCAGAATAGAAATTTATTTTTGGGGGCCTATAATTCCGTATTTTTCCGAACATCACTAAACTTTAACTATGAAGGTTATATCTGTGATGCTTGCATGTATTGAACGTCGACTAATCGCTATATGTCGATTAGTCGGGGTTATACATATCTGTGATCTGTGTTTGTTGATGGTATGTGTATATGAATGGATTGGATTGTCGCGGGTGAATAGCCGGGATGGATGCGAGATGAGTGTTGTTTTTCTTTCATTCATTTGTAATATGTAAATTGATGTAATATTATTATTTGTTTGGCCGCACAACCGGGTCGGGGTTGTAGCCGTCATTGTATAATTCTTTTTACTGTTTTTGCTCCTAGGATAGACCCATGGAGGGGTGCACAAACTACCGGGTACTTGGCGGGTAGTTTGCCGCACCCGTAGGGGTATTGGGTGGGGTATTGGCTATTCACCGCGACCGTGTAATCCGCTTTTCGTTGCAGGCTCGAACGGATTGCGGATTCCTAGTATATCCAATGTATTCATCTGTGATCTGTAATGTCTATCATTGCTATATTTATAACTATTTAGGCGTTGCTTATGTTTTACAGCCGCGCTAGCCCAGCCCCCGCTCTGTCGTTAGTTAAGTAACCTAACGGGTGATGACGGGGCCCCGTGGCGAATGCGAATGGCATAAGCGTACGTCATATTTTGGTTGTTTTCTTCAATAGTAGGATTAAATGATGGGACGCATTAAAAGAACTAATGCAAGAATATCACGCATTAAAAGAACTAATGCAAGATAATAAACCAAGTTAAAGTCATTGGAACACTTTCGAAAAACCACTCGGTTCTTTTCAAAACTAACTTTTAAATGCGGAGCTTGAGACACTCCTTTTAAAAGCTATCTCGTTCCATCGATTATATCAAGTTCACTACGTTCACGGTTTCGCCAAAACCATTCGTAGCCCTCCATCATTTCAGTTAAATATTCGGTAGTATTCAAGCTATGTATTTTGACCTCACGCCAAGACATAGTGATTGGTAGCTACCGGATATTTATCTGCTGCATAGATAGAATGCGTTGTTTTGGGACAACCGTATCACCATTTTGGCCTACGTCAAGGGTAGGTACGGGTGGGTTCAAATCAACCGGGATAATGATGGGAAGAACTTGACATGTGACTTATGACATTTTGACCTCACGCCAAGGTCATAAGAGCATGGGGCAAAAATCCACATCGGGAGTTTCATAAGTACTGAAACTTGCTAGATTTGCATACCATTTAGAGTGTGATGGTAGGATTCCTTCAGTTTCGTCATGCGATGATATTTGGATCCCAATCCTACTGTGAGTATATGCTACACCTCGGGAAATTTCTCGCTAAACGATCAATGCTATAAACCTAGTAGGTGCCTAGAAAGGTGTTAGCGGGGCTACGCCCAAAGAGAAAAGAGGTTCTTAAATTAAGGAACTTCGCGAAAGCGTTGGAAAACCTCCCTCGAAGTACGGACACTGGCCTGGCTGAACGGTTAAGCAAGTATTGTGCGGTGGGATTGATCCCGACTAATTCTTCCTTTATGGTTTGAGGAGGGATTCGAGAGACGGTGGGAGCCATCCTGTTTAGACAAATTAAAAACCACTCTAAACTTGCAAGAGCATCGTGCTAAAGTGTTTCTTCTCTCCCCCCTGCAGCGACCAAATCGAAATGACTGGACTTAAGTTACTTCTAGATAAAAACATACTGACAGGGCCAAACTACAAAGATTGGCTCAGGAATGTCGAAATGGCAATCACTTACGACAAGCTGGGGTATCTTCTTACCACCAAAGCTCCCCCCGTCCCAGGTCCCACCTCCAGCGTCGCGGATAAGGAAATCCGTAAGACTTGGGAGATTGATTGCGCGAAGGCCATGTGCCTCGTGCTTGCCTCTATGGACAACGAACATCAGAGGAGGCACGAGAATATGGACTTGGAATCCATATTTCTTCATACAAAAGAACTGTATGGAGAGCAGTCTCGTATCGCAAGATACGAAGTATCGAAGAAGTTATTTTCGGCAAAGTTGACCGTCGGATCATCGGTAGCGGACCACGTGCTTAAGATGATTGGCTACATTGAGGAGCTCGCGGAACTTGGGACCACGTTGGAAAGTGAACTCTATACGGATTTAATTCTCCAGTCCCTTCCATCCACTTACGCCCAGTTTATACTGAACTTCAACTTACAAGAAAAGAAAGTTGAACTTTCAGAACTCCTCAACATGCTGAGGAGCGCAGAGGGCACCCTACAGAAAGGTAGGGAAACACCCGCTTTGTTTGTAGGAGGATCTTCTTCCTCTATATCCAAGGCGAAAGCCAAGGGAAAGAGGAAGAAAGCCCCCACCAAACCAAGAGGCGGTGTTAGTAAAGTGGGTACGAAGGGAAAGGAAAAGGCAACAAAGATTGCGGGGAAGCTTGTGGGAAAGGAAGAATGCTTCTATTGTCATAAGAGTGGACACTGGAAGAAAGATTGCAGGGCTTGGAAGGCCAGGACACAGGAACTGAAGCAGGTTGTGGCTTCAGCTTCAGGTGTGTATGTTATTGAAAACTGTCTTTCTATAAACTCTACTTCCTGGGTATTGGATACCGGATCATGATCTCATATCTGTAATTCTTTGCAGGCGTTGAGAAACCGTAGGGTTTTGAAGGCAGGTGACATGACCCTCAGAGTTGCGAACGGAGCTAGCATGGATGCTAAAGCCGTGGGGGAGTATCACCTGGGAATGTCAGATGGGCATGTTTTGGTTTTGCGTAATTGCTTTTTTGTACCCAATGCAACTTGTAATATCATTTCTGTATCTTTGGTTTCTAAAGAAGGTTATGAATTTGCGTTTGTAAGTAATGTTGTAAACATTCACCTTAATCATGTTCTGATTGGGTCAGGTACACTGAGCAATGGTATATACGTATTAAACCAACCGCAGATTTTCAATGTCCAGAATACATACAAAAGAAAGTCTCCAGGTATCAATCAGGCTTTCTTGTGGCATTGTAGACTGGGTCACATAAATGAGAGAAGGTTGACTAAGTTACATACAGAAGGGTATTTGAATCCGTTCGAATATCAATCGTATGCCACTTGTCAATCCTGTCTCAGAGGAAAGATGACAAAGACTCCGTACACTGGACACGGAGTAAGAGCGAGCGAGCTCTTGGGGCTCGTACACAGCGATGTGTGCGGTCCAATGTCTACACTTGTGTGAAGCGGTTTTTCTTACTTCATTACTTTTACGGATGATTTTTCAAGGTTCGGACATGTCTTCTTGATGAAACATAAATCCGAAGCCTTTGGAAAATTCCAGAAATATAAGAATGAGGTAGAAAAACAAACCGGCAAAAGTATCAAGATTCTAAGATCGGATCGAGGTGGAGAATACTTGAGTACCGAGTTCATGAACTACTTAAAAGAGAATGGAATTCTCTCTCAGCTTACTCCTCCATACACTCCGCAACATAACGGTGTATCGGAGAGACGGAACCGCACCCTATTGGATATGGTACGGTCCATGATGAGTAACGCTGAGTTACCGCGATCATTCTGGGGATATGCGCTAGAATCAGCCGCATACCTTTTGAACCGAGTTCCCACTAAGACTGTTCCTACCACACCATATGAGTTATGGAGTGGGAAGAAACCCTATCTTCAATATCTGAAGATCTGGGGATGTCCGGCTTTTGTCAAAAAGCAGCATGCGGACAAACTCAAGGCACGCTCAGTACTGTGCAAGTTTGTGGGATACCCAAAGAACACCAGGGGGTATCTTTTCTACTACGCAGAAGAAAAAAAAGTCCTTGTTTCTCGTAATGCTCACTTTCTAGAACACCAGTTCTTAGAAAAGGAAATTAGTGGGAGCGCAGTAGAACTCGAAGAAATTCCAGAACCACAGACTATTACTGAAAGCTTAGTGGAACCAGAGGGTTCAAAAGAACAGGACATTCCTACGCCGCTCCGCAGGAATAGTAGGCAGTCTCATCCGCTCGAGAGATACTACGGTTTTCTCATAGACGGGTATAGAGAGGATTGCATCATAGATTATGATGAGCCTACTAGCTTACAGCAGGCCGTTCAGAGCGTTGACTCGGTAAAATGGCTGGATGCAATGCGGACCGAAATGGAGTCCATGTACACCAACAAAGTATGGACGTTGGACATTGCTCCAGACGGGGTAAAACCCGTAGGATGCAAGTGGATCTTCAAAAGGAAGATTGGTGTAGATGGACAGGTTGAGACCTATAAAGCTAGACTTGTAGCAAAGGGTTTCCGTCAAAGACCTGGTTTGGACTATGACGAAACCTTTTCTCCAGTGGCTATGCTGAAATCCATTCGGATCCTTCTTGCCATTGCTGCCTTCCACGATTATGAGATTTGGCAGATGGACGTAAAAACCGCTTTTCTAAATGGAAATTTAGAGGAGTGTGTCTATATGGACCAGCCAGAGGGTTTCATTCAGAGTGGGAGCAGCGGAAAGGTGTGCAAGTTGCTTAAGTCCATCTATGGACTAAAGCAGGCATCGCGGAGTTGGAACATCTGCTTTGATGAGACGGTCAAAGAATTTGGCTTTATCAAAAATCCAGATGAACCATGCATCTATAGTAGATTTGTAGTGAGAACTGTAGTATTCCTCGTTTTATACGTGGATGACATTCTCTTAATAGGAAATGACATTCCTATGCTACAATCTGTCAAGGGGTTCTTGTCACACAGGTTCTCCATGAAAGACCTGGGTGATGCCCCATACATCCTGGGGATCCGGATCTATCGTGATAGATCCAAGAGGATATTAGGACTTTCTCAGTCCAGGTACATCGACACCATACTGAAAAGGTTCAGTATGGAAGATTCCAAGCGCGGTAACCTACCGGCTTGTCACGGGATCACCCTCTCTAAAGAGATGTCCCCCAAGACTGATTTGGAGAAGGATCGCATGTCTATTATACCCTACGCTTCTGCGGTAGCCTCTATAATGTATGCGATGTTGTGTACCAGACCGGATGTAGCTTATGCACTGAGTGTGGTAAGACGGTATCAGTCAAACCCTGGGGAGAAACACTGGATAGCGGTAAAGAACATTCTCAAGTACCTGAGAAGGACTAAGGAGATGTTCTTGGTGTATGGCGGAAAAGACCTCCAGATCGAGGCCTTTGCTGACTACAGCTTCCAGAGTGACAAGGATGATTCCAAGTCCATGTCGGGTTTTGTCTTTACCCTTAATGGAGGGGCGGTGTGTTGGAAGAGTTCCAAACAGGAAACCGTTGCAGACTCGACTATGGCAGCGGAATACATCGCTGCATCTGATGCCGCAAAAGAAGCTGTCTGGATGAGGAAGTTCTTGAAAGAACTTCAGGTGGTTCCGTCCATTGTTGACCCAATACCTCTGTATTGCGACAACAACGGGGCTATAGATTTAGCGAAGGAACCCAGGTCCCATCAGAGATCCAAGCACATCTTGAGGCGGTATCACCTGAACAGGGAGATCGTGGACCGCAAGGAGATCGAGGTTCGGAGGGTTGCTTCAGAAGAGAACACTGCAGATCCATTCACCAAGGCCCTGCCCCAGACTCAGTTCGAGCGGCTGATCGAGATGATAGGTCTTCGATACGCCAGTACATGGCCTTAGTGCAAGTGGGAGATTGTTAGTGTATATGCCTTAGAGGCCATTACTGTATCATACTAGTTTGTATATTACTTAATGGAAGCTTGGGATATTCACCTTGTATAAACAATCTTGCTCAATATAGTAGTATGCTACTTGGTTTGTTTCTACTTCAATGTGTACATGTGTTTATTTTAGTATATCACCTATACGCATTAGTGGAGCCCTTAGGATCTTTGCTTGATTACCAGCGTTGTGATGGCAGTCACACTAGTGGGGGCTGGGTAATCTATAAGCACATCCTTATACAGGTCCCTAGTCGCAGGACTATCGAGACAGGGCATCGATACTCCGGAGTAGACTAGCGTATGCGCTTCACATCCCAGTGTGGGAGATGGTCTGTCCCACAGCCATCAGTACGTCGTACTGGAGATAGTATACGGGTGCTCGTTGGGTTACGAGTACACTGGACAGGACTCGTCGGGAACTGACAGGTTGGTATTATACCTATCGTCAGTTATCAGTTCCCAGGTGACATGAGTACAGCTTAGTCCGCTGACTTAACACTGGCACTTCGCCTCGAGTGTGTTCCCACTGCACTTTGATCACTACCCTACCACGGCTCAAAGGAGTCGTGCAAACAGGTAATGGTTGGGTGCAGTCCCGAAGCACTTGGAGGCAGTGACGGTTAGACAGGATTCATCTCTCCCGGTATTGGGGGTTGACATCGCGCTGTGTCTAGGAGAGCCATTACACGAGTAGTCCCTGGCCAGGGCAAGCGAGATACACTGGTAGGCTTCCAGTGTTATCTCAGGGTGTTTTGGGCTTCACTCCGACACGACTTGTACCGCTATTAGGGGTCTGACATTTTACCGCCCCCTAGGCCCGACATGCGATGTATTAGACGAACAGACCGGACTGTACGGAGACAGTCACATTCGGACTCAGTAGGAGTTCAGATGGGGTTCACCTCGTCAGCCTTCTTGTCGGCATCTACCTGGGGACCGTTACGCACAGCTAGTGCCGCTTGCGGTCTGTGGTTAAACCCACTGCCAGCGTAGTGTCGAGTCTTTAGAGTCCCACACAGAGGGTATTCGCCTCTGGGCAAAACAGAGTAGAGGTCGCATGGTCTTGCGACAGGGTTCGTTCTCATCCGCGCACTTGTGCAAGTTTGGAGTCCGGACAGATATTACTAGTGGGCTCTGGTTTGAGCCAGTTACTGGTATGCGTTTTGGGGTTGATTTTATCTCTTGGTATTCATGTTCCTCGGAACAAGAATGCGGGTGTGTATGCGCAGTTGATTGAGGCGGAGGAAGAGATTTTTCATTAGGGTTTCGGAACGGGTGCGTATGCACAGTTGACAGTTGTCTTTTTCCAAACCCTAATGGAATTATGATATATCAATTAATAATATTAATTAAATGAAATTGTGTCATGGTTGGATTTTGTTGACTTGTTGACCATGGTTGACTTGTTGACCATGGTTGAAGGTTTGACCATCATCATTACAAAAGAAAGATGCTTTTTGATTCTTGCAAAACCATTTAAAGATTGTAATGATAATGGTCATTCCAAACCATCCATCAACTATTTCATTTTTATTATTATTTTTAATTGATAATTCATTTTCTTTTGTGATATGGTAGTAAGAAAGGAAAATGAGAGCTCATTCTATCATAACCATTCTCTCTCCTCACATGTTCTTCTTCCTCCTCTAGTTCAAGGAGAATCCTTCTCATGAGTTGAGAATCCCTCTCCTTGAGATAAAAACACCCCTTAGACACTCTCTACTCACTCTAGGGTCAAAGTTTTAGCAAGCCGAAGATTCTAGTTCTCTCAAAGTTCGAGAAAGAGCCCGAAGGTTGAACCCTCAAGTGGATCCATCTTTGACGGAAGAAGGCAACAAGGAAAGAACCATCAACCCCTACAAAAGTTTCAAGAAGAAGGAGTTCAAGTTAGGTATAACCTTTTATCCGAGTAGCTAACTCTCTTTAGCTTGTTTGCTAGTTTAGTTTAGAAAAGATCCCGACTTTGTTAGTCCATGCTGCCCCATGCGCTAAAAATTTGACTTTTATACCGTTTCCGCCTCCCCGTAAAAACCGGGGGTCGCAACGTGGACTTACACTCCCGGTATTGGGGGTTGACATTGCGCTGTGTCTAGTATAGCCATTACACGAGTAGTCCCTGGCCAGGGCAATCGAGATATACTGGTAGGCCTCCAGTATTATCTCAGGGTGTTTAGGGCTTCACTCCGACACGACTTGTACCGCTATTAGGGGACTGACGTTTACCGCCCCCTAGGCCCGCCATGCGATGTATCAGACGAACATACCGGACTGTACGGAGATTGTCACAGTCAGACTCAGTAGGAGTTCAGATGGGTTTCACATCGTCAGTCTTCTTGTCGGCATCTACCTGGGGACCGTTACGCACAGCTAGTGCCGCTTGCGGTCTGTGGTTAAACCCACTGCCAGCGTAGTGTGGAGTCTTTAGAGTCCCACACAGAAATCTATTCGCCTTTAGGCAAATGAGTAGTGGTCGCATGGTTTTGCGACAGGTCTCATGGTTTTGCGACAGGGTTCGGTCACATCCGTGCACTTATGCACGTACAGTGTCCGGACAGTTAACACTAGGGGGCTTTGGTTTAATCCAGATCCTAGTGTACGTTTTGGGATTGGTTTTATCCAGTATGTATTCGTGTTCCTCGGAACGCGGATGCGGGTGTGTATGCACAGTTGTCGGAGAGACAGAGGCAGAGGATTCTTATTAGGGTAGTTGACCGTTAACTGTTGACTATTGACTTTTTGCTCAACCCTAATGAGAATATGATATGTAATTAACAATAATATTAATTAAGTATTATAGTGACATGGTTGTTGAGGGGTTGACTTTGTTGATTTGTTGACTTTGTTGACCGGTTGACTAGGTTGGACTAGTTGACCATCATGATGACAATGGCTATCATTTCATGCAAAGACTTTTGCTTGCTTGTTCTCTTGTGCAAAATGAGTGCATGAAATGATATGGCTATTGTAGCTTAAACCATCACTTAATACTTGATTGCTATTATTGGTTATGATGGCTTTTTGATTATGAGAGCCAAGAGAGAAAAGTCTTTCTCATTCTTTCATTTCCTTTCTCTCTTGTGTTCTTGAGCTCTCATCTTCTTCCTTTTGCTCTCCCTCTCTTTAGTCTATGGTTCACTTGTCTCATGTGTTGAGAACCAAGAACCATAGAGAAAAATCCCAACACACTCTCCTCTACTCACTCTAGTTCATAAGGTTTAGCAAACCGAGTGAACTAGTTTCTTCAAAGCTAGAAGAAGAAGCCAAAGGTAGAAGCTTTCAGGTGGATCGATCTTCGGCGCAAGGAGACGACGGGGTGAAGCCGATCCGGACAACCATCTTGGTTTGAAGACGAAGGAGTTCAAGAAAGAAAGGTATAACCCCCAAACCGAGTAGTTAACAACTCCTAGTTAGGTTGTTAGTTAGATATTTAACAAAGATCCGGTTTTGAGTCCATGTTACCGCCTCTAGAAAATTGTTTTTCATCAAATTCCGCATGCCCGAAAGTACTGGGAGAGGTAGCATGGACTTACACAATTATGAGTAACCTGAAAGAGAAACAAGTTTCTCAAAACCATTACTATCATCTGAATACCAATCACAAGAATCTATATCTTCGATCTCTTTGAAGAATCCCGATACTTGCGACATTTGGTTATCTACTATATTGTTTTACCCACAACTTCTCAAAACTTAGACCTTGTATTTCTACGAAACTTTTGTCTAAAAACTAGAGAAGTCATAAGTAAACAGAACATAGTATGAGGACCTACCCCTTTGTCCTGATGGACACTGGACAACATACAATACTCTGTATAAGTCCTCTGAGTTGAATAACTCAAAACCTGTGCATCGTAGGTTGAAAACTGTACTTATGGTTAAGAACTACTCCGTTGTTCAATGCTCCTTACCCAATCGTCAACTGATATAGGTAAATGTCATCGACATAATATCAAAAAGTTATATCTCACTTTATAAAAATAAACGTACAGATATATCATTTTGAAATTGCTGCACAACAACGGATACTCAAAACCAAATACATGCCGTTCGGCAAAAACCCAGGCGACTTCCTCAAATATCACCAATTACAACGAATTCCGATATAATGAGGATGATCACCTCATTCGTAATAACTTACTCCCACTCTTCATCAGTAAAACCTTACAGATGTGAGAGTCATACCTGGTAAATACATACCCTAGAGTTATAAGTCGACGGTAGCGCCCCGGCCGTCTATTAGACGCCAAATGCGGAACAAAAACTTTTTAGAACTAGCGCTATCGCGTACTATAACCCGGGTCTGCCATTAAAGCTAAACTAACAAACTACAAAGTGCGTAGAAGAGTTATACCGAACGATCTGAGTCCTTCGGTCTTCAACCATCATCTCACGCTTGTTGCGGCTTCTCCGATCTTCTGAATCTCCAGTCTCGTCGTCCAGGTGGCACCACGTCGACGGATCTTTAAACGGGCTCCCGCCTCTGAACCGAGGCAACTCGATCGTCAAGTTTTGCTAGAAGAGAGGAACAAGATGTTGTAGAGAATGAGTAGAACATTTTGTCTCGTTACGTCCAAGGCTATGGAAGAATGGTTAATGAAGTTGCCTTTTGGATCGAATGGAAATGACATATCGATCACATATAATTTCTATGCACCAAAACTTATCTATTTTTCAATCATCAACCATGATTCTCATCAAGGGGGTGGCCAGCCACTTATAGGAGAGGAGGGAGGAGAGTGTAGGAGCTAGGAGGTGACCACAAGATTAAATGAGATGATGAATCACCATGACACCTAGTATGAACATAATCAATGCATACAATGAATCTTAAACCCTAGTCATCATGTCATTAAATGCACCATTAATGACCTAATGACTCATAAGCCTTGTCATCCTCTCTAGAACCTTCTAGAACACTGACTCGCCTCATGACTCACGCTCAAGAAGAAAAGATAAATCCGCATTTAACCGAATGTTAAATACGGCTGATAGAAAACTGGAAACTGGCAACTTCCAAAAGTGATCCTGAAACGAATTTCAGGATAACCCCGTAATGGTATAAACATACCCACATTTGTATTACGACCGAATACAAATGCATCCGAGACAAAGATATTATATCTACACAGCATAATACTCAGATCCGACTTAAACCAAAGCCGACCATTATTATCTGCCCGAAAAACAACATGTGCGAAAACGCACGTGTATTTTTCGGACCTTGCCATAAACCCATATGGCCTCTACAACGTTTCGCCCAAACTTGGGAAAGTGTCTGTGGGGGACTCTAATGACTCATCAACACACTGGCACTGGGTATAACCTCTAGCACGTCAGAGGTACAAGCTGTACGTAACGGTTTGCCTATGTGTTGATTGGAAGGGAAGATGACGAGCGAACTCATCCATAAACCCTACTGAGCCTAACAGTGACAATATACATACAGTCCTGTCCATTCGTCTATGAGTATCGCATATCTGCCTAGGGGCTGGTAACGTCAGACCCCTAATAGCAGTATAAGTCGTGTCAGAGAATAGCCCAGAACACCCTGAGATACTACTGGAGTACCTACCAGTAAATCTCCTGCCTCGGCCGAGGGCTTTGTGTAATGTCTCTCCTAGACACAGCGCGATCTTACCCCCAATACCGGGAGAGATGAATCCCCTGCCTATCTGCTCACTTGCCTCCAATGTGGCTCGGGACTGTACCCAACTAAAACCTGTTTGCACAACTCCTTTGAGCGTAGTAGGATAGTAATCTAAGCACAGTGGGAACTCACATGAGAAAAATGACGATCTCAAGTCGATGAACTAACCTGTACACATGTCACCAGGGAACTGCTATCTGACGATATGTATAATACCAACTAGCAGGTTCCCGGTGAGTCCTGTCCGGTGTACTTATAACCCAATGAGCACCTATATACATCTTAGGTGATCCTACTAACACCAACGGCTTGTGAGACCGGCCATCGCCCTCGTCGGGGTCTCGATTGTATACACTAGTCTACTCTGGAGTATCGATGCCCTGTCTCAAAACTCCTACGACTAGGGACACTTTAAGGATGTGCTTACAGTCTCTAGCTCCCACGTATATGATCGCCATCATACTGCTGGTAGTCAAGCAAGAATCCTATGGGCTCTATCATCATGCAATAGTGAACGAAAGTATATATATGATGATAAAGACAAACAAGATAGCATACTATCATCTCGAGCAAGACTGTCATATCGGTATAGGTCCTTCCTCAATCATTGCAATCACATACCTGCGATCCAATAATTGACTTTGAGGGTACTATCTCCAACAATCTCCCACTTGCACTCAAGGCTAATTATTGCGATGTCGCATACTCACAGCCCGTGTGATACCGAACATCCAACTCCTCTACTAATCAGTTTCACAAAGCTAGTTTGTAAAACTCTTGTGTTCGAGAAATAGCCTCAGTGAGTGGATCCCCTCTGATGTTTCTTTCTATGTCTCTCTTAATATCAAGTTCGCGGAGAAAGCTATCTCCCGAATCGAGTAATACCTGTCTTAGAATATGTCTGAATATATGATGGGACCTAGTTCATAAATGAACTCCAAATTCAAACATCTTAGACTGTATCGATAACTGAACCTAATCAGTTTCCAGCACCATGCCTCCCACAGTATCCTCTTGGACCACATGTCCATAATACTGTCCCTCGCTAGAGGGAAAACTATAACTCTGACAATCACTTTGTCATCCATGTCACCTTGGAAGCCTGAAATGATAACCGTCTCCCGAAGGAGGCTGCCATTATCAAATCCATAGAACATGCACATTATGTTCTAAAACTGCTTCCTTACGTATCTCAAGGATTGGATTAATATAAACTTATCGCATCTAGTGCAAAAACTACATCTGGTGAGGTACTTGACATCTCATGATTGACTCAATTGCCTAGGCAAGTGATCTGCCAATCATGCGCATCCCTCTCTCCTTTAGTCTCTAAGACACCTTTAGAGAGGGTGACTCCATCACCTGCAGGTACACCACCATGCCAGGAGTCTTCTATTCTAAATACCATTAGAATACTGTCAAAGTACCCATATTAGGAAACTACCCAAATCTAGATCTAATACCATAGATCTAGTAACTAGAATGTCTGATATTATATCCATATCATGTCTGGAGAAACAACTGTGTAACAACCATAGTACAACCGATCGTAGTATAGGAATTTTACTTCCTACTCTGTGTATGTCATCCAAATACCAGGACATCACACCATACTACCTTCTTAACAGATCCATCCCCTATTCTGATGAAGTCAAACCTATGACTTTCACATCAAAATTAGATGATCTTATCTCTGCTATATCTGCTTAATTCTATAAATAGACATAAGCTACTTGCCCACTATGCTTCCGCTGCTCCCACTGACTACGACAACCCTCTGGCAGAATAATATATATATCCACTTCTAAAATTAGTTTAGAACGATGCTATACATATCCTCCTGCTGGGTCTCATAGTCTGGAACAAGCGTAGTGTCAAGTCTGGGTAAACAAGAACCTCCCTCTCACCGTCCTTGAGGCTACCGGAGTACCTCTCGGGTGTCTGAGGTTACCCATCATATCTGCGGAGTGGATAATAGAATGTCAAACCTGATTGAATATACAGGTCCTATTAAATTTTCCGTAATCGTTTGCGGTTCTGGAATCACTTCCAGTTCTACCATACTCCCACTACTGTTTTCTGAAAAAAAATCCATTTTTACTAAAACTGTGGCGAGTCATGAACAATATCACTATTGATCTTCCAGATGGTAGAAAAATCAACCCTCGTCGAAGCCAGGGTCAACCCACAAACTGCCATTACAGAAACGTGCCTTGAGTTATCCAGTGTCTGGTTTTAAGCATAAGTTGGACAACTCCCCGTACCTTAACATCGTTAAGATATGAACCAATCTATATACAATATAGAAATAGAGGGACTAATTTAATTGGAACCAGCAGCTATCTCCAGTGCATATCAACTTAATGGAGAAAGGCTAATCAGCATTACTCAACTTTAGGAATCCATCCAATTATGAGTAACCTGAAAGAGAAACGAGTTTCTCAAAACCATTACCATCAACTGAATACCTATCACAAGAATCTACATCGTCGATCTCTTCAAAGAATCCCGATACTTGTGATACCTGGTTCTCTACTTTATTCTTATACCCACAACTTCTCAAAACTTAGACATTGTATTTCTGTGAAACACTTGTCTAAAAACTAGAGAAGTCATAAGTAAACAGAACATAGTACGAGGACCGTCCCCTTTGTCCTGACGGACACTGGACAATATACAATACTCTGTATAAGTCCGCTGAGTTTGAATAACTCAAAACCTGTGCATCGTAGGTTGAAAACTGTACCGAGACGATTTCCTCAAATATCACCAATTACAACGAATTCCGATATAATGAGGATGATCACCTAATTCCCAATAACTTAATCCCACTCATCATCTGTAAAAACCATAAAGATATGAGAATGAAACTTGGTAAATACATACCCTGGAGTAAGTATGTAATCGGGAAATCAGTTTTCTTTTAACAATGCGCAGTGTAACTGAAACATGAAAATGTTTCGTAGGGGTATCCTGGTATTCCTAGTAATGCCTCTTCCATAATCCAATTTATGACTTTAAACGTATATTTCTCTGCCATCTCTCCAAATCCCTTTATTTGTCTTTAGTCGTTACCTTCTGTACACCTTTGTTAGGCTAAATGGTTTTCTTCCTTCCCTACCGTTCGGTGCCAGCCTATGGTTTGGAAGAAGACTATACAGTAAGCATAATAGGTGTACTCTCCTAATCCTAGGAGTACTCGTAACTTGAGAGAAGGTGATGATAAAAGACAACTGAATAATACCTTATTCTATTTCTCCCGAACTGGGGAAAAAGCAAAGGTGAAAATAGGAGTGGCGTTGAAGTACGTGGTTTGGTCGTGAATGATAACAGTCGCAATTTACTTTGCCCTCTTTTCTAATCCCTTTATCTTGTTTTTACATATTACCTTCTGCACACCCTACTTAGGCTAATTGGTTTTCTTCATTCCCTACCTTTCGACACCTGCCTATGATTTGGAATAAGACTGTCCATAAGAATAATTGGTGTACTCTCCTAGACTAAGGAGCCCTCGCAACCTGAGAGAAGGTGATAATAAAAGACAAATGAATAAACCAATTCTATTTCTCCTGAACCTGGATCCATCCTCGAAGAAGTCCCTTCGAGTTCGTATGTAACCATACGATGGTTCTATCCAATGGAAGTGGATGTCCGTAGTAATACGGGGTGTTCTGAGAAATACAAAGGGTAAAAAGAAGGAGCGGCAATGACTTATGCAACTCGGACAATCCAAAAGCCAATATTTTAAGAAGGTTCGGTCAACTTGGTCACTGAGTCATAGTCTAGGGTCGGTCAAAGGTCGCTACCAAAGAGAGAGAGAAAATAAATACTCTGCGTGCACTCTAACCTAGATCAGAATGGTTATCACTTTATCTAATCAGGAAAACTTCCCGCTGTAATCTCAAATTCTCCTCCAAACCTGAAAGAAGAATTAGTTGGGATCACTCGAAGAGTAAACCAACTCATCAGTGAAAATCGGGATCCAACTATCATCGCATGATAACTTGATGGAAACCACTCAAGTTATCACACTCCAGAAGGTATGCGCATGCTTGGCAAGTTTGCTGTATGTTTGAAACTCCCGATGTGATTTTTGCCCCATGCTCTTATAACCTTGGCGTTGGTCAAAATGTCATAAGTCACATGCCAAGTTCTACCCGTCATTGTCCAGGTTAATTTGAACCCACCCGCACATGCCCCTAACGTTGGCCAAATGGAAGAACGACTGTCCCAAACCAACTCATCTATCTATCCAACAAATGAAATACCACAGCAGCTACCAAACACTATGCCCTGGCGTTGGTCAAATGCATAGCTTGAATACTGTTGACGATCCATAAGAAATGATGGAGGGCTACGGCTGGTTTTTGGCGAAAAACCTTTAACTTAAAGAACTTGATCTCGTTGAAGGAAACTGATAGCTTTTTTATAAAAATATAATGGCGAAAACGTTTTGCTAAAGAGGTCATTCCCGGTGAAGGGATCTCGGCTCTTTCCTCGTGGAATGAGGTGCAGGATATTCCAACTGAATACCACGATGCAAAGCAACTTGTAATCGAAAATATTGAAGTTATCACCGTGACGTAAACTTCTGCCCAAGGGGTCACTCCCGGTGAAGGGATCTCGGCCCTTGCCTCGTCGAATGAGGTGCAGGATATTCTAACTGAATATCACTATGCAAAACAAAAAGAAACATCTTTGTAATAACACTTTTTTAAAAATTTTTCCAACAACATCAAATATAGGTTTGTTTTATCCTTGCATTGATAAGAATCAATGCAGTCCCATCAATCATTCACACCAAAAAAGAACGAAAATAAAATGTACGTATATGCCATCCGCATTCGTCACTGGGTCCCGTCATCACCCGTTAGGTTACTTAACTATCGACAAAGCGGGGTGATCAGTCGAAAATACTGCATCTTTTAACCGGCAATTGTCGTATCATTTGCATTCATTTATAAGTGTACGGTATTCATATTTCACATATTAGCAAATCAGTCGTTAAATATCAGATTGCATGTGTTAGACTCTAAAACCGGCACTATAAAGGAAATTGACTGCATTTCATGGCATTGCATCATCCCTATATTGCGCAACACTTGTTTTGAGATCTGTGCAGGAAAATCCAGAAGAAAGGCCAAAAAAATTACTTAGTACCGATCAAACATTACGCCAAATCAATGATTTCAGATCTGGTAGCAACTCAGAAGGAAATATAAAAATCAACATATCAATGAAAGGACCAAGTGTCAACCCAAGACCACTGCAAAGAGCCCAAGCACCAAGGAGCCTACATGGCAACCGCGGCCGGAGCCGCCTTGCGTCGCGGTTCCCCGGCGGCCTTGACACATCATCACCTCAAATTCAGTGCATAACTCCTACCTCACTTCCAGAAGCTCTTCAAGACACTTCATGTTCCAGAAGACTCCAGAGACTTCTGCCAGATCAGCAAACTATGGTTTCCAATGCTTAATTAATCCTAGCTTAAAGCTCAAGCTAGCTCCTAACAAACTAATTCTAGAAGCTCCTCAACAAACTTTTGGAGGGAATTGTAATTTCTAACCTAGACCTAGGGTTTAGAAAGTCTATAAATAGAAGCCTAGACCTAGGGTTAATTATCCCATCATCTATTAGCCAATCTAGTATCAATCTAGAGCCATTCTATCTCTTACCTCTTTCTTCATCTTCTTATTCCACAAGTCTAGTGACAAGACTTGTGTGAAACCCTAACCCTAATTCCAATCCAAAGCCAAGATTCCCAAGTATCAAATCAAGCAACAAGCCCTTCAACCTTTTATGAGCGGAGCCGATCTTCAACAGAGCAAGTGGTCCAAGCCGATCCACGACTCACGGAGAAAAGCAAAGCCAATTCGACAATCGAGTTCTTCCCCTTGTAGTTCTTGAGCGACTGTAATGAAATTGTTGATATAAATAAAAGGTGATATTCTTTTATCTTGTTTTCTTTAAATTCTTGCATCATGATTCGATCTCAATTTCTAGTTGTAGTTCTTGTTATGATGTTTGAGTAATACTCCGCTCGTCGAGGAGTCGAGACGGTCAATAGAATGATGATGCAATATATCTGAAAACGATTCTTGATTCCTATGAGTTTTGTAAACCCTAGCAAGTTCAAGAATCGACAACCTAATTTTGTTGCGATGCTTTCTTGATTGATATCGCTCGAAATTGGGGAGTTACGATCGTTTCTTGAATTTGCTAAAGGCTAGAATGTGAATGATATCGACGAAAGAACAAGGGTTAAAAGATGAAACCCTAGTTTCACGAGAAAGCCCTAACTCTCGTCGATCATCATCGATCTAGTATCAATTCTTCGAAGGACGAGAACACGATATCTTGAGATTACATCACGTCTATAGATCCGATCGATTCCTATGAGCCTCATTTAGATTCTTGACATTTGGTTGGAAATATCATCGAAACCCAGATTCTCGATTGTTTATCATTTTCTTGATTCTTGATTAGACTAGTGATATCTGAATCAACCGATAAAATCTTGAATCATGTTTTCTTTTCTTTTCGATTAACTTTTCAATTCAAACAAATCAAACATAAAAACGAATCGCACAATCCCTGTGGATGATCCGCACTCACTTACAATCTACATCCGACACCGTAGTTGATTGCGGTCAAATATAATTCTTTGATTGTGATTCTATACATTTTCTAAAAACCGACACACAGAAACTTATTCGTTTTATTCGATTTACACAAACAAGAATTCTTATTCAATCACAGGGGCTGGACTAGCGCGGGTGTAAAACATATACAACATCTAATAGTATATATACCAATATACAATAATCGCTCCAGGCGTGATAATATGCAACATTACAGAAAAGTAATAAGCATCACAGAACAATACAGATAATCAGGGATCCCCGAGTTTCACAGAGCCGCTGCCGAAACCCGACGTTCCCCTGGTCGTGTGGATAGCCTGTGCAATGAAACCTAGACCCCTACGGGTGCGGCAAATTACCCGCCAAAACCTGAAGCGAGGTAGTCCCCACAACATAGTGAATGGAACACCCGGCACTTCACGGAATCCGGTAAATTGAGCACCCTACCTTGGGTCAACCTATACCCCCTACGAGTGCGGCGAATAGTCTGCCAATTCTAAAGTAAGGTCTCCTTGCCTCTCAAAGTCATGAGTGTTAGTTGTATGTATGCCTTAGAGGCCAGTATTGTACAGATGATGTATATTATATTGGATACTTGGACATATATAGAGATGACTTTCTTACTCGATATGATAGTATGCTATCTGGTTACTCTTTATCTTAACGTGTACACTAGTCTCTTTAAACTGTCATATGGTTACATGTTGGTAAAGCCCTTAGGATGTGTACTTGACTACCTGGACTATGATGCAGATCATACTAGTGGGGACATGGTAGTCCATAAGTACATCCTTCAAGGTCCCTAGTCGTGGGTGTATCGAGACGGGGCATCGATATACCAGAGTAGACTAGCGTATACGATTCTCGACCCATGAGATGGGCGATGGATGATCCCATATCCATTGGTGTTTGACATCAGAGATGGTGTACGGGTGCTCAGTGGAGACTGGGTACACTGGACGGACTCGCCGAGAACTCCCAGATGGTATTATACCTCACGTCAGATGGCAGTTCTCAGGTGACACTTGTACAGGTTAGTCTGTAGACCCGAGATCGTCATAGAGTCTTGTGTGATTCCCACTGTGCTTTGATCTCCACCTTACCACGTCCATGAGGGCGTGCAAAACGGTGGTCTTTAGGTACAGTCCCGAGTCACATGGAGGCAATGAGCGATAGGAGGGGTTTCGTCTCTCCCGGTATTGGGGGTTGATGTTGCGCTGTGCTCGATTGGCCGTAACAGGGAAGTCCCTGGCCAGGGCTGATCAGAGATTTGCTGGTAATTGTTACCAGTAGTTTCTCGACCCGTTATGAGCCTCACATCGGCATGACTTATCGGTTATTGGGGTCTGACGTTTACCACCCCTAGACTTGATATGCGACGTATCAGACGAACAGACCGGACTGTACGGTAAGTGTTACTGGTTGGATTCACAGGAGTGTGACCGGACTAGCTCGTCGATCTTCTGATCGCTCAATACCCGGATGGCCGTTACGTTTAACAGACCGCTTGCGTCTTGTGGGTGCTTGATATGATCATCATCTGCTACCGGCGTATTGACGAGTCTTTAGAGTCCTACACAGAGGTTTCCTGGCTCAAGCGAAACGAAATAGGAGCGCATATGAGATATGTGCGGGACCGAGAATAATGCGTGTATGTGATACCGTATTTCATTCTCACGATGAATGTTTCAATTGGTTATATGCGATATAACCTAGTTATCGAATCGTAGATTGATTCGATAAGTCGATACATTGGATTCTAGTCGGTTATGTGCGACATGACCGGATCATTGAATCAAGTGTTGATTTAATGATTTAATGTATAATTATATATTTGATATATTACTTTGCATTAACTGGTATTGGTTCACTTTAATAGGATTTTCTCACTTGTAGTTCATAAGTTGTATATGTGATATACTTTTGTTGCACTACTATGTGTCATGTTTGATGATGCATGTTGATTGGTGTTGTGTTAAGACTTAAACCATGGTTATGATAATAGTTAGGGTTTTTATTTATTTACTTATTTATTTATCTATTCTTTTTTGATAAATAAATAAATGATAACAAAATGGTTTCTTTCATGAAGCTTGTTGAAGCTTCATGAAGCTTTGACTAAAGTGACGATTTTGTCATCATCCTTAACCCTAACCATTCTCATTTGACCATGGTTTATTCTCTACACTTAACCAAGGTTAGAAGATGATAAGTATTGATTTCATTATTCTTTTTATACAATACTTATCATATTCTATTTACTTCTTCTTCTTCATCTTCAAGAGAAAAGCTTGATGCCATCAATGGCATCTTGAGTTCCAAAGTGAGAAATCCAATTCTAAAGTGAACCCACCTCCTATTTCTTCACCCTCTACCTCTTGCCAAGTTGTTTTGGGTGTTTTCTTCACAAGTTTCACAAATTTGTGAAGTCGGAGCTTGAACTTGTGATGCCTCGACGTAGATCATCTTCGGCACGAAGCCGACGACCTAGTCCGCCCAATTCTCCGATGAAGCCGACGTTTTGTTAGTTATATGTATGCCCTAGAGGCCATTACTGTACATTGGATGTATATTGTAGTGGATGCTGGGACGTATATAGGGAGGACTTTCTTGCTCGACATGATAGTATGCTATCTGGTTACTCTTTACCTTAACGTGTACATTGATTGTCTCTCTGTTACATGTTGGTAAAGCCCTTAGGATGTGTACTTAACTACCTGGACTATGATGCGGATCATACTAGTGGGGACATGGTAGTCCATAAGTACATCCTTCAAAGTCCCTAGTCGTGGGTGTATCGAGATGGGGCATCGATATACCAGAGTAGACTAGCGTGTACCTTCTCGACCCATACAGATGGGCGATGGATGATCCCATATCCATCGGTGTTTGACATCAGAGATGATATACGGGTGCTCAGTAGAGACTGGGTACACTGGACGGACTCGCCGAGATCTCCCACATGGTATTATACCTCACGTCAGATGGCAGTTCTCTGGTGACACTGGTACAGAGTAGTCTGTTGATCCGAGATCGTCATAGAGTCTTGTGTGGTTCCCACTGTGCTTTGATTTCCATCTTACCACGTCCAAGAGGGCGTGCAAAACGGTGGTTTTTGGGTACAGTCCCGAGTCACATGGAGGCAATGAGCGATAGGAGGGGATTCGTCTCTCCCGGTATAGGGGGTTGATGTTGCGCTGTGTTCGATTGGCTATAACAGGAAATCCCGGGCCAGGGTTGCTGAGATATACTGGTAAGTGTTATCAGTAGTTTCTCGAATTGTTATAGACCTCATATCGACACGACTTATCGAGCTATTGGGGTATGACGTTTACCACCCCTAGGCAAGATATGCGACATATCAGACGACGAGACCGGACTGTACGGTAGTGTTACTGGTTGGATTCACTGGAGTGTGAGCGGGCTTGGTCGTCGATCTTCAGATCGCTCAATAACCGGGTGGCCGTTACGTTTAGCAGACCGCTTGCGGCTTGTGGGTGCTTGATATGATCATCACCTGCTGCCGGCGTATTGACGAGTCTTTAGAGTCCTACACAGAGGTTTCCTGGGTCAAGCGAAATGAAATAGGAGCGCATATGAGATATGTGCGGGACCGAGAATAATACGTGTATGTGATACCGTATTCCATTCTCGCGATGAATGTATTGATTGGTTATATGCGATATAACCTAGTTATCGAATCAAGGAATGATTCGATAAGCCGATACATTGCATACTAGTCGGTTGTGTGCGACATGACCGGATCATTGAATCAAGTGTTGATTTAATGATTTAATGCATAATTATATATTTGATATATTACTTTGCATTAACTAGTATCGGTTCACTTTAAATGGATTTTCTCACTCGGGTGTGCGCATTGCATATGCGATATGATTTTGTGCACTTGCTTGTATCATGTTTGATGATACATGCAATACTTGGTTAAATGTATGTTTAAACCTTAGTTAGTTAATGGTTAAGGGTTTTAAATGATTTATTTATTTTTTTATTTATTTTTGGCAAAAGGAAAATGGTGGCTTTATTTATTTCTTTTGTTGAAGTTTCTTGATCTTTTGAAAAGTCCACCATTTTTGTTTTATGCCAAACCCTAACCACTCACTAACTTTGGTTAACTCTCTACACTTAACTATGGTAAGTGTTATGATAAGATTGAATTTTCTTTTCTATTAATTTGAACTTATCATAATATTTATCATATCATTTTCTTCTTCTTCTTCCTTTCTTCAAGTGAAGAAAACCAAACTTCATCAATGGTGGATTGATGAAGAGTGTGAGAAATCCAAAACTAAAGTCTACCCACTTCCTATTTCTTCATCCTCTACCTCTTGCCAAGAAGTAGAGTGTGTTTCCTTCACAAGTTTTTAGGGCTTGGTGAAGGTGGAGCTTGATTTAGCGATGCCTCGACGTAGATCATCTTCGGCATGGACATCGACGACCTAGCTCACTTTTTCTCCGACGAAGCCGACTCTAGAGCCCGGATTCCTTTTGGACAGCGGAGACGACTTCGTTGCGGAGCAATGGAGGTGGAGCACCGGATCTACAAAGTTTGTATTTCCGATATCCCTTTAGTTAAGTTGTTAGCTAGTTTACTTTTCGCCTAGAAATCTAGCAAACGATCCGTAGTCGGGTCTCTCGGCACCTAGAATTTTAGAAACGGGCATGTTCGATGCCTTGTGAGACCTCACTAGAGTGCCTAGGAACCCTACAGTGGTATCAGAGCCTAGCTAGAGCCTTAGGCGAAGTCCAGACGGAATTTGAAGTCCGAACGAACCCGAAACCCGATCGCAAACATGCTCTCTGTCCATTTTTTAAAAATCTGGATTTTTCCATATTAAAAATATGCAGAAAATCAAGCAGGGTTTTCTAAGAATTACTGTAAATTTCGTGGGCCTAACTCAACTTTTCCACCGCGGAACCGCGGCACGTGCTATGCACAACGCGGCGGTTCAGCGGCGGTTTTGTCGTTTTGTGTGTTTTGTTTTTCACAGTAATTCTCAGATTTCTGTGCTCGTTTTCCTGGGATATTTTAATATTTATTATACAGATGAGTTTTCTGGAGTTGTTTTGGGGATTCGGTGTTTCGATCGGGGTATCAAATTTTGTCTATGTGGCTTTCTGGATAATTTTACAATATGTTAAAAAGTTCGACCGGATATAAATACCCAATTTTTCCCCTGTCGGGAATTTTCCAAGTGTTGGATCTTTCCGCAGTTTAACGACGTTCTAAGTAGTGCAAGTAACGCAATGGACCCTCTAGAAGACAACAAACCTTAACTCGATTATGTGACCGTCTTGAACTGCCCTTTGAACCTTCGGGTTTGGGGAAGTACGGCGTGCCACATGTGAGGCGTTGGCTTGACCCTTCTACAGCTGGACCGTTGGTACTGAGGCACGAACTGAATGTTGTTAGACTTATTTCATGTGTTGAACTGTATCGGGAAAACTTGGGTGCTCGATTGTTCGATCGGAAAGTTTGACATTTTCTATTTATCCGCAATGGGATACAATAATTGGAATTCATAATAAGTTATGAGATAACTGAATGAATGTTATAAACATAGCAGTTTAGTCTCACTTGATCGGTTGCCACGGAATTTTGATGTGATCAAAAGTCCGTCGCAATCACGTAGCGTACGCGGATACTCGCCGGGTAAACTTGATAGACAGCCTCACTCCATAGCCCCGACCAAGTGACTGTAGGAGAACTCCGTCGCCGAAAGCATCCTTTCGGGTGCTCGCGGTGGCGGTGTTCCGCCTTGGTGCACTTCGTCGACAGTATCGGGGGTGCGGCCGCCTACTGAAGTTTGCGATGAGCATTCGATCAGGATGTCGGGAATCCTGTTGAATTGCCCGACTTCATATTGAAAAGAGTTTTCGATTTTGAGACTAAAATGCGGGGTTTATAATTGTTAGGCATGCGATGTCTAAGTAATTCATTTGGTCAGGCATGCGATGTCTGAGGTGGTTGCGGATTCCAACTGTTATAGTTTTACACTTTCTTTTCTGTGACCGTAAGTGTAATATGTGATATCGCCGGCTTCGTTGCTATATGTCAACGACAATTGGGATGCGCATATTTACATACGTTGATGACATGTGATGTTATGTGTTGCTGGATATGTTATATTGGATCGTCGTGTTTGAATAGCCGGGGGTTTTTATGTGAGATGAGTGTTTTTCATTTTTCATTAATGTAAAAACTTGTATGTAATATTCTTTTATTGGGGCACTTCCAGGTAGCGGAAGTAGTCACCGTTTGTATATTATTTACTTTTCCGCACTAGGATAGACCCAAGGAGGAGGGCACAAGTAACCGGGTTCTGGAGTCCAGTGGGAGACCAACTCGAGGAGTCGAGTCCGGGTCTCCTAACTCTAGAATAGGGAGGGTTGCTTGCCGCTCTCGTAGGGGTCTAGGGGTGTGGGTTTGGCTATTCATCACGACCGTGGAATCCGTGTTTTATACTGGCTCGTATTGAAAACACGGACGTCCTAGTATATCCAATATTTCATATGATTCTTCTGCTGCGATATCTGTGATGTGATCATGTGATGTTCTGTGATAGATACAGTATATAGTATATATGATATATTATATATACGTTACTTATGTTTTACACCCGCGCTAGCCCTGTCCCGCACTGTCGTTAGTTACCTAAGCTAACGGTGCACAAGGGGACATCGAGGCGAATGCGGATGGCATAAGTGTACGTCGTATTTATCTGTGATGTTTAGGTATTTAAATGATGGGACTTCATTAATATGATTAATGAAATAAAAGAAACCTAAGATGTTGTAGAATCGAATTTCAAAATAAAACAGGTAGCTACAGTTTTTGCTTTGCACAGCGGTATATATGATATATCCTGCACCTTATTCGATAGGGAAAGGACCGAGATCCCTTCACCGGGAGTGACTCCTTTAGCAATAACTGGCAGATGCTACACACTCGGTTTGTCTTTTGATTGCTTTTAAGTGTTTTTGCTTTGCACAGTGATATATATGATATATCCCGCACCTCATTCGACGAGGAAAGGACCGACGATCCCTTCACCGGGAGTGACTCCTTTAGCAAAACTAGAAAAGCCTCAAAAGCACTCCATTTTAAAATCATTTGATTCTACAACGATATCAAGTTCATTACGCAATAGGTTTTCAGAAAAACCTGTCGTAGCCCTCCGTCATTTCAGATAAGTACTGGTTAGTATTTGTGCTGCGTTTGTTGACCTCTGTCAAGGCGTAGTGTGCGGTAGCTGATTAGTGCTTATCTGCATAAGCATATGATGTGATTGATTTAGGGTAGTCGTGCGACCTTGTTGACCTCTGTCAAGGGTCGTGCGGGTGGGTTTACTTCAATCAGGAAATGACGGGTTGAACTTGACTAGCAGCCTATGGTTTGTTGACCTCTGTCAAGGCCATAGGACGCTAGGGGCAAAATATAATCGGGAATTTCAAGTGTTGAAATTTGCAATGAGATTGCATACCTTCTATGAGATAGTTGGATCCCGATACCCGCTGTGAGTAAGAGTTACTCCTGGGAGAGTTTTATACATTACAATTAGCCGATCAAGTAGGTGTCTAGAAAGGTGTTAACGAGGTTACGCCTCTGGGAAAACGAGGTTTACATTAATTAGGTTCGTGCGAAAGCACGGGGGACCTCCCTCAAAGTACCGACACTGGCCTGGCTGAAAGATTGGCGAACTTGTAGTGTGTAATTAATCCCGGCTAGTCTTTCCTTTTAGGGTTTGAAGGAAGATTTGATAAAAGCAGTGGGAGCCATCCTGATTAGATAAAATTATAACCAATCTATTCTTGCCAGAGCGCACGCTGAGTGTTTTCTTCTCTCTCTCTCTCCTGGTAGCGACCATATCACGCCTTAATCAAGATAATAATACGGATAATTGACCGAACCCGCTTGTTATACTGAGCTGGGGAACGTTGGTCCCGCTCCAACTTATAATTGTTATAAGAAAGAGCAGGAAATTGGGGAATACCAGATTTCCCGTGCCGCCAAAACGAAGAGAGTGCATGCTGATGCATCATCTTCGGGTGTGTTCATTATACAGAACTGTTTCTCAGTATCCTCCGCATCCTTGGTATATGATACCGGATCAGGATCCCAGATATGTAATCTGTTACATAGGGCTACAAAAGGATAGAAAAACTGAGAACAGGTGATAAGTTTCATGAGGCAGAAAACAGGGCAAGTGTTGCAGCCAAGTCTGTCGGTCACTGTCACCCTGTATTACCAATACATTGATTCTGAACAAATGTTATTAGATACCGAACCTGATATACAAAATCATATCTGTCTCTTTATTAGTAAAGAAATGATAAAATTCTGTATTGTTGGATAATGTTTTGAACATTTCCTATATCAAAAGTTGATCGGTTCAGGCACCTTATCAAAGAGTATTGATGTTCTAAATCAAACTACAGTTCTTAGTGTACGGAACACACACAAGAGGAAGAGTTCAGAAATGAACGGATTCTTCTTGAGGTATTGTAGACTAGGTCAGATCAATGCGACCCGACTGGCTGAAGTTACATAGAGATGCATATTTAAATTAGTTTGAATTTACATCTTGTGAAACTCGCCAGTCATGTCACAAAGATAAGATGACCATAGCTTTGTTTACTGGAAACAGAGAAAGAGTTAGTGAACTCTTGGGATGATACATGTTGATGTATGTAAGGTCTCCTGTCTACACATACCAAGACCGGTTCTTTGTACTTCATTACGTTCTCTGATGATCTCTTTAGATTCAGACATATGTTCCTGTTGAAACATAAGTCCGAACCTTTTGAGATATTCACAGAATATAAGTTAGAAGTAGAGAACCAATACGGGTATAAGTATTATGTCCTTTGATGTGATCGAGGAGGAGAATACTTGTGCATGGAATTCCTGGACTATTCTAAAGGAGAATGAGATTCTCTCTCAGCATTACTCCTCCGTATACACCATAGTACGATGGTATGTCGGGGCGGAGCAGATACACCCTATTTGATATGGTGTGCTCTATGATGAGTACTACTGAGTTACCTATTTCCTTTAGGGAGTTATGCACTTATGAAGCTGCATACCTATTGAATAGGGTTCGAATCAAATCAGTTGCCTACCACTTCATATATGATATGGAAAGGGAAGAGCCCATATCTTAAGTTAGTTAAGATTTGGGGTTATCCGGCCTATGTCTAAAAGCAAAATCCGGACAAGCTCGAGGCAAGGTCTGTTATGTAGAACTGGAAATGTTCCAGCCATACAAACTACAGAAGATGATTTGGTATAACCAAAGGATTCAGTAGATGCCAACGAACCTCAGCCTCTCCGCCGATCTAGTAGGGTTCCTCACCCACCTGAGAGATACTTCGGTTTCTCTATGACAGTGGGAGCGAGGATTGCATCATGAGATGATGACCCAACTAGTTTCGAGCTGGCCATCAGGAGTGAGACTCTGTAAGAATGGCTGGATGTTTATCGATCTGAGATGGAATCCTTATACACCAACAAAGTATGGACTTTAGTTGCTATATCTGAAGGGTTAAATCCCCATCAGGAGCAAGTATATCTTGAGAAGGTTACTTGGTGGACATGGAAAAGTTGAGACTTTCAAAGCTAGACTTGATAAAGGCTTTCATCATCAACCAGGCGTGGATAGTGGTGAAACCTCTTCAAGTAGCTATGCTTAAGTCCATCCAGATCCTACTTGCCACGGCTACATACCATGACTACGATATCTGGTGGTTGGGTGTCATGACTGCTTTTCTAAATGATGTTTTAGAAGTGTGCGTCTATAAGTACACAGCCAGAGGGCTTCGTAGACAGGGGGAGCAGCGGAAACGTGAACAAGATGCTTTATAGGATAAAGCAGGCATCGCGGAGTTGGAACATCTATTTTGATGGATTAGTCAAAGAAGTTGACATCATCAAAATGGTAGATGAACCTTGTATAAACAAAAAGGTAGTAGGGAGTATGGTGGTGATCCTCGTAGAGTACGTGGATGACATACTCTTGATAAGAAAGGAGTTTCCTATGCTACGCTCGATCAATCTCCGTTTATCACCAAGGTTCTCCGTGTAGGATCAATATGATACCTACTAAATCCTGGTTTTGGATCTATGAGATAAATCTAATTGGATGTTAGGAATCTCACTAGTAGTAGTGAGATGGTATCAATCGATCCTGGGGAGAATCATTGGAAGTGTTCCAGAGTGATAAAGACGACTGAATGTCAGTCGCAGGCATTGTCTTTACCCTCAGTAAAGGGACGGTATGATGGAAGAGTTCCAAGCTAGATACCGTGACATACTAGACGATAAAGGCTGGATACATCGCTACTTATGATGCTACAAAAGAGGATGTTTGGATGTATAATGGTTCATGAGATGAACTATGTTCCTACCATTGTGAGACAATGGAGTTGTGGCTTATGCCAAGGAACGCCGGTCCCATCAGTGATCCAGACTTATTCTAAGGCAGTATCACCCGATCATGGAGATGGTTGATCTCCAGGTTGATCGAGGCAAGGAGTGCAGACTTAGAGGATAACGCAGCGGATCCACTCACGAAGGCCTATTCCCAGAGAGAGACTTTTATGGGATGGTTGAGTATGAGATACTACAACCACTGCTACAGATGGCACTAGTGCAAGTGGGAGATTGTTAGTTATATGTATGCCCTAGAGGCCATTACTGTACATTGGATGTATATTGTAGTGGATGCTGGGACGTATATAGGGAGGACTTTCTTGCTCGACATGATAGTATGCTATCTGGTTACTCTTTACCTTAACGTGTACATTGATTGTCTCTCTGTTACATGTTGGTAAAGCCCTTAGGATGTGTACTTGACTACCTGGACTATGATGCGGATCATACTAGTGGGGACATGGTAGTCCATAAGTACATCCTTCAAAGTCCCTAGTCGTGGGTGTATCGAGATGGGGCATCGATATACCAGAGTAGACTAGCGTGTACCTTCTCGACCCATACAGATGGGCGATGGATGATCCCATATCCATCGGTGTTTGACATCAGAGATGATATATGGGTGCTCAGTAGAGACTGGGTACACTGGACGGACTCGCCGAGAACTCCCAGATGGTATTATACCTCACGTCAGATGGCAGTTCTCTGGTGACACTGGTACAGAGTAGTCTGTTGACCCGAGATCGTCATAGAGTCTTGTGTGGTTCCCACTGTGCTTTGTTTTCCATCTTACCACGTCCAAGAGGGCGTGCAAAACGGTGGTTTTTGGGTACAGTCCCGAGTCACATGGAGGCAATGAGCGATACGAGGGGATTCGTCTCTACCGGTATAGGGGGTTGATGTTGCGCTGTGTTCGATTGGCTATAACAGGAAATCCCTGGCCAGGGTTGCTGAGATATACTGGTAAGTGTTATCAGTAGTTTCTCGAATTGTTATAGACCTCATATCGACACGACTTATCGAGCTATTGGGGTCTGACGTTTACCACCCCTAGGCAAGATATGCGACATATCAGACGACGAGACCGGACTGTACGGTAGTGTTACTGGTTGGATTCACTGGAGTGTGAGCGGGCTTGCTCGTCGATATTCAGATCGCTCAATACCCGGGTGGCCGTTACGTTTAGCAGACCGCTTGCGGCTTGTGGGTGCTTGATATGATCATCACCTGCTGCCGGCGTATTGACGAGTCTTTACAGTCCTACACAGAGGTTTCCTGGGTCAAGCGAAACGAAATAGGAGCGCATATGAGATATGTGCGGGACCGAGAATAATACGTGTATGTGATACCGTATTCCATTCTCGCGATGAATGTATTGATTGGTTATATGCGATATAACCTAGTTATCGAATCAAGGAATGATTCGATAAGCCGATACATTGCATACTAGTCGGTTGTGTGCGACATGACCGGATCATTGCATCAAGTGTTGATTTAATGATTTAATGCATAATTATATATTTGATATATTACTTTGCATTAACTAGTATCGGTTCACTTTAAATGGATTTTCTCACTCGGGTGTGCGCATTGCATATGCGATATGATTTTGTGCACTTGCTTGTATCATGTTTGATGATACATGCAATACTTGGTTAAATGTATGTTTAAAAATTTGTTAGTTAATGGTTAAGGGTTTTAAATGATTTATTTATTGTTTTATTTATTTTTGGCAAAAGGAAAATGGTGGCTTTATTTATTTCTTTTGTTGAAGTTTCTTGAACTTTTGAAAAGTCCACCATTTTTGTTTTATGCCAAACCCTAACCACTCACTAACTTTGGTTAACTCTCTACACTTAACTATGGTAAGTGTTATGATAAGATTGAATTTTCTTTTCTATTAATTTGAACTTATCATAATATTTATCATATCATTTTCTTCTTCTTCTTCCTTTCTTCAAGTGAAGAAAACCAAACTTCATCAATGGTGGATTGATGAAGAGTGTGAGAAATCCAAAACTAAAGTCTACCCACTTCCTATTTCTTCATCCTCTACCTCTTGCCAAGAAGTAGAGTGTGTTTCCTTCACAAGTTTTTAGGGCTTGGTGAAGGTGGAGCTTGATTTAGCGATGCCTCGACGTAGATCATCTTCGGCATGGACATCGACGACCTAGCTCGCTTTTTCTCCGACGAAGCCGACTCTAGAGCCCGGATTCCTTTTGGACAGCGGAGACGACTTCGTTGCGGAGCTATGGAGGTGGAGCACCGGATCTACAAAGGTTGTATTTCCGATATCCCTTTAGTTAAGTTGTTAGCTAGTTTACTTTTCGCCTAGAAATCTAGCAAACGATCCGTAGTCGGGTCTCTCGACACCTAGAATTTTAGAAACGGGCATGTTCGATGCCTTGTGAGACCTCACTAGAGTGCCTAGGAACCCTACACGTTTGAGTTCGTGATTCGAGATGGACAGCGAGAGGACGCCTACGTGGAGCCAAGGAAGTGGATAACCGGATCTACAAAGGTTGTAGCCTCTCTCCTTTAGTTAAATTGTTAACTAGATTCGTATTTCGCCTAAACATCTAGCCGACGATCCGTATTAGGGTTTCTCGGCACCAATAAAATTTGAAATTGGCATGATCGATGCCTTGTGAGACCTCTATAGTGTGCCTTGTGACCCGTTGCCCTCCAGAACCCGGCTATCTGTGCACTCCGTCGCGGGGTAAACGTAGTACAGAAAATAAAATATGTACAACGGGTACATCGACCTCAACACGGTCATGCCCCAAAAGAATATTATACACAGGCAGTGACGGCAGTCCACATGTTGGACGCTCGCCCCGCAATATCAAATGTACAAATAAATCCAAACTGCACCATTATTGCACCCTGCTATCCACCACGGCATATCCGCAACATCACAGCACAACGCAGAACATCAACGCGAATGTCACGTTCGCAAACCCTTCTAAAAGAACTATAGCAATTAGACGCGGTTTACCGATCAAATGACATTCCCGGTCGGAGATATAAAGTAAGTACTGTAAACTAACACGTTTAAATTTCGATCGACAAAATATCCTAAAGTGGGCCCCACAAACATCTGCTGTATAGTAACAAAATCTGGGCCCAAAAGATATATACCAAAAACCACAATTTCCTAATGTTAAGCTCTCTAGAAAATTTGGTGCACTGTTCCCACTAAAGCGCTGCGGTTCCGCGGTCAAACCCTAGGTTTGACCGCGGATCGGCGGTGGTCTTGTGGGATCACGTGCCCAAATTTTTCCACAATGCTTAGAAAACCCTGCACGCTTTTCTATGATATGCAAAATTATTTTTAGGCCCTTTAAAAAATCGACAGAAACCTGTGTGCTAGAAATTTGTGATTTCGGAAATTCCGTTCGATCGATCTTTTAAACGCGTTAGCACAAGTTAGTATAGCTTAATGGTTAGTCTCTGATACCACTATGAGTTCACGGTAGCGCCCCGGCCGTCTAACAGACGCCAAATGCGGAACAAAAAATTTTTACAACTAGCGCTATCGCGTACTATAGCCCGGATCTGCCATTAAAGCTAAACTAACAAACTACAATGTGGGTAGAAGAGTTATACCGAACGATCCGAGTCCTTCGGTCTTCAACCATCATCTCACGCGTGTTTCGGCTGCTCCGATCTTCTGAATCTCCATTCTCGTCGTCTAGGTGGCACCACGTCAACGGATCATTAAACGGACACCCGCCTCTGAACCGAGGCAACTCGATCGTCAAGTTTAGCTAGAAGAGATGACCAAGATGTTGTAGAGAATGAGTAAAACACTTTGTCTCGTTACGTCCAAGGCTATGGACGAACGGTTAATGAAGTTGCCTTTTGGATCGAATGGAAATGAGATATCGATCACATATAATTTCTATGCACCAAAACTTATCTATTTTTCAATCAACAACCATGATTCTCATCAAGGGGGTGGCCGGCCACTTATAGGAGAGGAGGGAAGTGAGTGTAGGAGCTAGCAGGTGACCACAAGATTAAATGAGATGACGAATCACCATGACACCTAGTATGAACATAATCAATGCATACAATGAATCTTAAACCCTAGTCATCATGTCATTAAATGCACCATTAATGACCTAATGACTCATAAGCCATGTCACCCTCTCTAGAACCTTCTAGAACACTAACTCACCTCATGACTCACCCTCAAGAAGAAAAGATAAATCCTCATTTAACCGAATGTTAAATACGGCTGATAGAAAACTGGAAACTGGCAACATCCAAAAGTGATCCTGAAATGAATTTCAGGATAACCCCATAATGGTATAAACATACCCAGATTTGTATTACGACCGAATACAAATACATCTGAGACAAAGATATTATATCTACACAGCATAATACTCGGATCCGGCTTAAACCTAAGCCGACCAGTATTATCTGCCCGAAAAAGGACATGTGCAAAAACGCACGTGTATTTTCCGAACCTTACCATAAACCCATATGGCCTCTACAACGTTCCGCCCGATCTTGGGAAAGTGTCTGTTGGGGACTCTAATGACTCATCAACACACTGGCATTGGGTATAACCACTAGCACGTCAGAGGTACAAGTTGTACGCAACGGTTTGCCTATGTGTCGATAGGAAGGGAAGCTGACGAGCGAACTCATCCATAAACCCTACTAAGCCTAACAGTGACAATATACATATAGTCTGGTCCGTTCTTCTATGAGTATCGCATATCTGCCTAGGGGCTGGTAACGTCAGACCCCTAAGAGCAGTATAAGTCGTGTCCGAGAGTAGCCCAGAACACCCTGTGATACTACTGGAGTACGTACCAGTAAATCTCCTGCCTCGGCCGAGGGCTTTATGTAATGTCTCTCCTAGACACAACGCATTCTTACCCCCAATACCGGCAGAGACGAACCCCCTGCCGATCCGCTCACTTGCCTCCAATGTGGCCCGGGACTGTACCCAACTAAAACCTGTTTGCACAACTCCTTTGAGCATAGTAGGGTAGTAATCTAAGCACAGTGGGAACTCACATGAGACAAATGACGATCTCAGGTCGATGAACTAACCTGTACACATGTCACCAGGGAACTGCTATCTGACGATATGTATAATACCAACTAGCAGGTTCCCGGCGAGTCCTGTTCGGTGTACTCATAACCCAATGAGCACCTGTATACATCTTAGGTGATCTTACTAACACCAATGGCTTGTGAGACCGGCCATCGCCCCTCGTCGGGGTCTCGACTGTATACACTAGTCTACTCTGGAGTATCGATGCCGTGTCTCGAAACTCCTACGGCTAGGGACACTTTAAGGATGTGCTTACAGACCCCAGCTCCCACGTATATGATCGCCATCATACTGCTAGTAGTCAAGCAAGAATCCTATTGGCTCTATCATCATGCAATAGTGAACTAAAGCATATATACGATGATAAAGACAAACCAGATAGCATACTATCATCTCGAGCAAGACTGTCATATCGGTATACGTCCTTCCTCAATCATTGCAATCACGTACCTGCGATCCAATAATTGACTTTGAGGGCACTATCTCCAGCAGGAGTAAGTATATAATCGGGAAATCAGTTTTCCTTTAACAATGCACAGTGAAACTGAAACATGAAAATGTTTCGTTGGGGTATCTTGGTAATCCTAGTAATGCCTCTTCTATAATCCAATTCATAACTGTAACCGTATATTTCTTTTCCATCTCTCCAAATCCCTTTATTTGCTTTTAGTCATTTCCTTCTGTACACCATCGTTAGGCTAAATGGTTTTCTTCCTTTCCTACCGTTCGGCACCAGCCTATGGTTTGGAAGAAGACTATCCAATAAGCGTAATAGGTGTACCCTCCTAAACCAAGGAGTACTCGCAACTTGAGAGTAGGTGATGATAAAAGACAACTAAATAATACCTTATTCTATTTCTCCCGAACTGGGGAAAAAAGCAAAGGTGAAATAGGAGTGGCGATGAAGTACGCGATTTGGTCGTAAATGATAGCAGTCGCAATTTACTTTGCCCTCTTTTTAATCCCTTTATTTTTTCTTTACATATTACCTTCTGTACACCCTACTTAGGCTAATTGGTTTTCTTCATTCCCTACCTTTCGGCACCTGCCTATGGTTTGGAAGAAGACTATCCAATAAGCGTAATAGGTGTACTCTCCTAAACCAAGGAGCCCTCGCAACCTGAGAGAAGGTGATAATAAAAGACAACTGAATAAACCAATTCTATTTCTCCTGAACCTGGATCCATCCTCGAAGAAGTCCCTTAGAGTTCGTATATAACCATACGATGGATCTATCCAATGGAAGTGGATGTCCGTAGTAATACGGGGTGTTTTGAGAAATTCAAAAGGTAAAACGAGTGGCAATGACTTATGCAACTCAGACAATCCAAAAGCCAGTATTTTAAGAAGGTTCGGTCAACTTGGTCACTGGGTAATAGTCTAGGGTCGGTCAAAGGTCGCTGCCAAAGAGAGAGAGAAAAGAAACACTCTGCGTGCACTCTAACCTAGATCAGAATGGTTATCACTTTATCTAATCAGGAAACCTCCCACTGTACTGTCAAATTCTCCTCCAAACCTAAAAGAAGAATCAATCGGGATCACTCGAAGAGTAAACCAACTCATAAGTGGGAATCAGGATCCAACTCTCATCGCATGATAAGGTGACGGAATCCACTCACGTTATCACACTCCAGAAGGTATGCACATGCCTGGAAAGTTTTAGTTTATTTAGAAACTCCCAATGTGATTTTTACCCCATGTTCTTATGACCTTGATGAAGGACAACAAAGCATAAGACACATGTCAAATTCTACCCGTCATTATCTTGTCAATTCAAAACCACCCGTACATACCCTTGACGAAGGCCAACAAGGTAATACGACTGTCCCAAACCAACTCATCTATCTATGCAACAAATGAATACCCCAGCAGCTACCAAACACTATGCCTTGAAAAAAGCCAACAAATATAGCTTGAATACAACTGACCATCCATAAGAAATGACGGAGGGCTACGGCTAGTTTTTGGCGAAAAACCTTTAACGTAATGAACTTGATCTTGTTGAAGAAACCTGATAGCTTTTTATAAAAATATAGTGGCGAAAAACTTTTGCTAAAGAGGTCACTCCCGGTGAAGGGATCTCGGCTCTTTCCTCATGGAATGAGGTGCAGGATATTCCAACTGAATACCGCGATGCAAAGCAACTTGTAATCGACTATAGTAAAGTTATTACCCTGACGCAAACTTTTGCCCAAGGGATATCGGCCCTTGCCTCGTCGAATGAGGTGCAGGATATTCCAACCGAATACCGCTATGCAAAACAAAAGGAAACGTCTTTGTAATAACACTTTTTAAAACTGTTCCAACAATAACCAAACAGGTTTGTTTTCCTTTGCATTGATCAGAATCAACGCAGTCCCATCGATTAATCACACCAGAAAAGAACGAAAATAAAATGTTCGTATATGCCATCCGCATTCGCCACTGGGTCCCGTCATCACCCGTTAGGTTACTTAACTAACGACAGAGTGGGGACTGAACTAGCGCGGGTGTAAAACATATACAACATCTACTAGTATATATACCAATATACAATAATCGCTCCAGGCGTGATAATATGCAACATTACAGAAAAGTAATAAGCATCACAGAACAATACAGATAATCTAGGATCCCCGGGTTTCACAGAGCCGCTGCTGAAACCCGACGTTCCCCAGGTCGTGTGGATAGCCTGTGCAATGAAACCAAGACCCATACGGGTGCGGCAAGTTACCCGCCAAAACCTGAAGCGAGGCAGCCCCCTACAGCATAGTGAAAGGACCACCATGCACTTCACGGAATCCGATGACTTTAGCACCCCTCCTTGGGTCAACCGGTACCCCTACGAGTGCGGCGAATAGTTTTCCATTTCTAGAGTGAGGCCCCTCTGCCTCTCAAAGCCATGAGATGCAAACCAGTTGCCCTCCAGAACCCGGCTATCCGTGCACTCCGTCGCGGGGTAAAACCTAGTACAGAAATGAAAAATATGTACAACGGGTACATCGACCTCAGCCCGGTCGTACCCCAAAAGAATATTATACAAACAGGCAGTGACGGCAGTCCACATGTTGGACGCTCGTCCCGCAATATCAAATGTACAAATAAATCCAAACTGCACTACCACTGCACACTGCTATCCACCACGACAAATCCGCAACATCACAGCATAACACAGAACATCAACGCGAATGTCACGTTCGCAAATCCGTCTAAAAAGACTATAGCAATTAGACGCAATTTACCGCTTGAATGACATTCACGGTCGGAGATATAATGTAAGTACTGTAAACTAACACGTTTAAATTTCGATCGACAAAACTTCCCGAAGTGGGCCCCACGTACATTAACAAAATATGGGCCCAAAAGAAATATTCCAGAAATCACAATTTTACATGAAGAACTAACTTTAGAAAAATGGTTTACTGTAGCTCTAAAACGGCGGCGGAACCTCGGCCAAACTAGGGTTTGCGCGGCGGTTACGCGGCGCTTTGGAAGCTTCAGTTGACCAAATTTCACCAGAATTCTTAAAAAAGCCTGCACGATTTTCTGTGATGCTCAAAATGATTTTTAGGCCTGTTTTAAAAATCGACAGAAAAATTGCAGTTTTCGAAACTCCGTTCAATCGATATTTTAAACGCGTTAGAACAAGTTAGTAAAGCTCAATGGCGTGGCTCTGATACCATGTAAGTCTACGGTAGCGCTCCGGCCGTCTTCCAGACGCCAAATGCGGAACAAAAACTTTTATAGCTGGCGCTATCGCATACTATAACCCGGATCTGCCATTAACGCTAAACTAACAAACTACAAAGTGGGTAGAAAGGTTATACCGAATGATCTGAGTCCTTCGTTTTTTAACCATCATCCCATGCTCCGTTGCGGCTGCTCCGATCTCTTGGCTCCTCGTCGAGGTGGCACCACATCTACGGATCTTTAAACGGGCTCCCGCCTCTATACCGAGGCAACTCGCTCATCAAGTTTGCTAAAAGAGATGACCAAGATTGATGTAGAGAATGAGTAGAACACTATGTCTCGCTTCATCCAAAACCATGGACGAACGGTTAATGAAGTTGCCTTTTGAATCGGATGATGGAAAAATGAGCTATATGAAATTACATGAAGCAAAACTATCATAATCTTTTTTCAAAAAATTCCTTAGCCTCCAAATGAAGTGGTCGACCAATATCAAGAGTGGGGTGAGTGTAGGAGAGGGCAGAGTGACCATAACAATTAATGAAGAGAATGATTCATCTAACACCTTGCATTTATCATTAATGCATACATTGAATCAAAAAACCCTAGTCATCAAAAGATTAAATGAATATTTAATGCAACCATGAGTCACTAATCCTAGTCACCTTCTAGAACCTTCTAGAATCACGACTCACCTCATGACTCACCCAATGAAGGAAAAATAAATCCGTATTAAACCGAATGTTTAATACGGGTGATAGAAAACTGGAAGCTGGCAACTTCCAAAAGCGACCCCGAAACGAATTTCAGGATAACCCCGTAACAGTATAAACCTACCCGCATTTGTACTACGACCGAATACAAATGCAACTGAGACAAATATATTATATCTACACAGTATAATACTCGTATCCGGCTTAAACCAAAGCCCACCAGTATTATCTGCCCGAAATATGACACGTGCATAAACGCACGTGCATTTTTCGAACCCTGCCATAAAACCATACGGCCTCTACAACGTTTCACCCGAACTTGGGAAACTATCTGTGGGGGACTCTAATGACTCATCGGTACCCTAGCAATGGGTTTAACCACAAGCCGTCAGCGGCACTAGCTGTGCGTAACGACTGCCCATGTAATGACCTCAAGGGTGGCCGATGGGCGAACTCATCCGGAAACCCTACTGAGCCTAACAGTGACAATGTATACACAGTCCGGTCCGTTCATCTATGAGTATCGCATATCGTGCCTAGGGGGCTGGTAACGTCAGACCCCCAATAGTGATATAAGTCGTGTCGGAGACAAGCCCTGAAAACCATGAGAAACTACCGGAGTACCTACCAGTAATTCTCACCTGCCTTGGCCATGGACTTGGGGTAATGGCTTTCCTAGACACAGCGCGATCTCCACCCCCAATACCTGGAGAGACGAATCCCCTGCCGATCTGCTCACTTGCCTCTATGTGGCTCGGGACTGTACCCAAAAAATACTTGTTTGCACGACTCATTTAAGCCGTGGTAGGGTAGAAATCAAAGCACAGTGGGAACCCACACGAGACAAATGACGACCTCAGGTCGATGAACTAACTTGTACACATGTCACCAGGTAACTGCTATCTGATGATAGGTATAATACCAACTAGCAGATTCCCAGCGAGTCCTGTCCGGTCTACTTATAACCCAATGAGCACCTGTAACAACTCTAATTTTTGTATACATAAATTTGAGTTAAATTTGAAGTATACTTGGAGTATTGATGTTGCTGAAAACACTTTAAGTATCTATTTCCCCACAATAATTACAAGAAGGAGCTTGTAGCTCATTGGTAATACCTTGCACTGTTGAACCAAGTCACCAGAGGTCAAATCCCATACCCCACATTATTTTTAATATTGATTTTTTTAAAACCTTTGGAATACCAAGAGTTTACACGTGCATATCTCACAAAAACCCCACTACACCCAAAGATGTAACACTTACAGAGGGTAGATGAACCGTCGGGGGAGATCCAGGCCACCGGACTCGGCCGGGAATCGGCCTACTCGGCCTTGACTCGGCCGACTCAGTGCTCCGACCGAGTCACGGCCGAGTCACCCCCGATTCGGCCGATTGTGGCGATGGTCACAACATGAAAGTTGTGTCTTTTCATATTCCCTATGCACCTGCAAAATTTCAGCTTCATAAAACTTCCAGAACTCTTTAAAAACCCCAATTACTCCACTTTTAATACATTTTTTATTACATTTTATCACATTTTGATTTTTTAACTTTTCATCTACCCTAACCCTAGCCTAGCCCTATATAAGGACCCCTACCCTCTACTATTTCACCTCACAACTCTAAGTCCACTCTCCTAAATTCTCGAGAACTCGGTACAAAGAGCGAGAAGCGAAGCGCTGCCGAAATCGACGACGGATTCCGGCGATCGTAGTAGAACCTTCGCGACATTTTCTACCCACCGACAATCACCACCTCCCTTAGCCTCCTTAGTTTGTCCAAAACCGTAAGTCCCATCTCTTCTATCTCTCTTTTCTTTTAATAGAAAATACAACTTTTTGGAACCCGACGGAAATCGGAACAAACCGATTTCCGATTCGTTTTTCTACAAATTTCCACTTGTCACCTATTACATAATATCCAAACCTATCTATGATGACTATTAATCACCTAGAATCCAATTCAAATAAAGTTTCTCACAAGAAATGATAGCTTTCTTGTAAAACAGTATTCTTTTCATAAAAATACCATAAAGTTTATTTTTCTTGTTCTAATTAATTCCCTCACTCTTAAATATGTTTAACTTGATAAATAAACTTGTAGAAATCAATTTGAATGAATTTTCACACATGAAATGATAACGTTTTCAAATACCGTATTCTTGCGCTTTAATACCTTCAAGTTTAATATATCATGTTTAACCTATAAAATTCATTAAAACTTAAAATAAGTCACGAGGTAATGACCTACTTCTACACACACACAAATATAACCCTAATTGATAAATATCAAAATATAGAATACGAAAATTATAGGACTTTTCACTAAAATACCATAATCTTTATAACTTTTATTTAAATCTTTAAGTTGTAAACTTTTCAAGATAAAATCTTTTAGTAAAATGAAAACACGATTGGTCATGGATATCGATCGTTTATCTAAACTGTCTTGTGGTGCCTATGCAAGTGTGTCTAAGGCTAGTGGTTTTTAATTAGGCCCACGACTGTGGTTCCTTCCTACTTACCTAGCACTTACCTGGCCGCAATTAACGGTGAAGAGGCGATTTGAGGCTTCTAATGACTCATCGTTTAGACCTTAGAAATAGGGTAGTTGGCTTAAGAAACCCTAATAGCTAAAATACGGAAAACTGTACTCTTTTGCAAATAAATACCCCATATTTATAAAACCGTTTTCCCAGACGAAAAGTATTTATAAACCTAACCAAAGCGCCGCTACAACCCACTTTTGGGGAACCTGTTAGGGATAGTACGGTTCATCGTGCACCCGCAGGCTAGTAGTGCGAGATTCAGACCTCCGCAAGGAGCATTCGGTCTCGAAAGGTTCAAAAATACGATATTTAGGGAAAATGAGATTTTTTCCAAATAAAATATTTATATAAAATTATTCATGTGTTAATATATATGCAATTATGATTTAAACATCTATTTTATCCTAATATAAAGTTTCCACATTTTTCTAAAAATTACAAGATTAAAAGTTACACTAAAATACCATGAACTTCAGATAAAACAATTAATACTTTTATTAGGATATATTCACTAGAATAACACAAATAAAATTCACATTCATTATAACAATAAAGACGAATAATAAACACTTGAGGTGTATTTTGAAAAATATACAAAAGTACTTTTTACATAAAACCCCCCTCAGGTTTTACAAATTACTATAAGGCCCCTAGCTAATATTGAACTTCAAATTATCTTCTTTTAGTCTGACTCGGGTTAGAGTCTAACTATTCCTGACTCGGATATGATTCAAGTCAATCTATATTCTTTTATATTCCAACACACTTTGAATACATGAATCCATGAACCCAGTTAACAATATATTCATTTTGACTGAATCAAACCATGGATATTCATCCATTATCCTGATATTCCATTTACCTGATTATACAGTTGCAACATGTTTACAGATATCATGGTTTTGGTCAGTCATCCAACTTACATAATCCAACACTACAATACTGTTAAAACACTACGGGGTTTAAGGGGTAGATTGGTACGGAAGGTGCTAAAGGTAGCACGAGGTGGTCAGATTAATACACCTAACCTGAATCCTATTGCTGTTGTACCGTGGCATAACGGTTACTTATACTACACGTGCCCTTGTCTCTGGCAAGTGAGACTCCCCTCGTATACACTGGCATTCTTCTGTACCAAGCTACAAACAACAGCGTTAACATAACAATACAGCAATAGTTTACACTTTAAAAATATATCTTCTTATTCTGTCTTCTCTACTCCCCTCTTACCTTTGGGACTTACCGAACGATCTGTTCGCTGACGACATTCTGTTTCTCTCTTTTTTGAATGTCGTCAGGTGACCTGGACCCGGCAGAAGTTGAGCCAACCCAAGAAGACTTGGAGCAATTTGCCGAAAACCCTGCAGTATAATTTCATTGTACACTTTTCTTTTCAGTACTTTCCATTTCCTGTTATGCCACTGTTTAGGCATCTTTATTTCAGTTGTATTTTCCTTTCCATGTATTGTACAAAGAATGTTAATAAATAAAAGTTGTTGTTCTTTTTAATACTCTTGTCTCTTGTGTATTTATTTTATATTGCTTAGATACGCTTAGTGTATGTACTTCTGAGTATATACGTAGCGGGCCTCGTCACGTCCCCTTCACCGTATACCGGGAAGCGGGGCGTGACAGGTTTTGTTGGTGGCCCATGCAGGTCAGAGCTGTATGAATCCCTGTCATGCAGTTCTGGTCTGCGTGAACAACCTAAGCAATATAACACAAGAACCATCAACTAAAACATTCTTTACAATTCATGTTCCTTGAATCTTGCAAATTTCTATTCTTTGAATCTTATCATTTCATGTATTTGAATCTGTCCTAATCCAAATTTTTCTTTAAGGTCATGGATTCCCCGAACAACACCAGCACCAACGTTAACAACACCCCTCCAGCACTACCTCTCACACCAGCTGTTCCTGCACCACCCACAGAGCAAACGATGCTATTTGAGGCGATCCGCAGTCTTCTCGAGGGACAGCAACAACTTTTGAACCGTCCTGAGGCCGATGCACCGGGAGTAAAGCAATTCAGGGCTTTGCACCCAAAGCAGTTCTCTGGTAAAGAAAGCCCTCTTGAAGCGGAAGAATGGGCACAAAGCATCGAAGACGATCTGGCAGCAGCTCAAGTGCCCGACAACGCTTGGGTCCGTGTAGCAAAACTACAGCTCACGGATAATGCTCGCAATTGGTGGAAGGCGGAAGAAACCCGTCTGGTACAGCCGATTGAATGGAAGACATTTCGCGAGAAGTTCGACGCGAAATATTTCCCTGTGACTGCCAGGTTTGCGATGGAGCAGCAGTTTATTCATCTACAGCAAGGATCAATGTGGGACAAATCGGTAGATAAATACGACGCTGAGTTCACCATGTTGAGCCGGTAAGATATGTTACAATAGTTCAATTTTAAATATCACATACTACACAGCTAACACAATCTTTGAACAGATTCGTGGCACACTTGATACCGACGGACGAGATCAGAGCCCGTCGCTTTCAGCAAGGTTTGGACACAGAGATTAAGGCTGCTCTAGCCACAGGAAATTTTTTGACTCATGAGGAAGCCCTAGAAGCTGCCCGCAGTTATGAGGCAGTGATAAAAGAGAGGGGCAGACCGCAGTCTGCAGGAGTCAAGCGCCCTGCCAACCAGATGGCAGGTGGAGCCACGTCCAGACCATCTTTCGTGCCCAGGCGACCCGGAGTACCAACCCATCATCCTAGCCCAGCCTTTTGCACCTACTGTAAGAAAACTGGACATATGATGAAGGACTGCCGTCGAGCCAACCGCCTTTGCTTGATCTGCGGTTCAGCCACTCACGGTATTGGATCTTGTCCCCAAAGACAGAACCCATTTGCTGCACCCAGGCCTGCTAATACTTATCAGCAGCGACCAGCTCTTCAGGCACCTGCTCCCAGACTTGCACTGCCAGCACCACCCGGGGGACCACAAGCTGCACCCCCTCCTCGACAGTTCCATCAAGCTCAAAAGAACGTTTCGAGGAATGCTCCTCAGGCCAGGAGGAATATGCCGAAGCGCCAAGCTTTCATGATGTCTGTTGAAGAAGCTGAGGCCACTGGCCAAGTCATCACTGGTAAATCTTCTTTCTCAAACTTATCTTTTAGTTTGGTTACCTACACAATTTCCATATACCTAAAACCTATCCCATATACCTTAGGTACAATCCTAGTAGCTTCACTACCTGCACTTGCACTGTTTGATACTGGAGCATCCCACTGCTTTATGTCGCAACGGTTTGTCCGAACCCATGCGATTCCAGTCTCACCGCTTGTATCCAGCTGGAAAGTCAGTTCCGGAAATGGTGTTCTAAAGGCAACTATGGGATATAGCATGTGTCCAGTCGTCGTCTGCAGTCGAGAATTTTATGCTGACTTCAAGGTACTGGATATACCAAACTTCGATGTGGTTCTAGGAATGGACTGGCTTGGAACCTTTTATGCTACCATCGACTGCCGTCAAAGGAGGGTAGTATTTAAGATTCCAGATCATCCGGTCTTCTATTTTAAAAGTGGAGACCGTACATTGGAGCCAAGTACTTACAAAGCAAAGCCAAGGGAAGCAGTAGTTGCAGCAGCTCAAGCAGAAGAAGAACCAAGACCGGAGGTAGTTCGAGAGTTCGATGATGTATTCCCTGACGATATATCAGGTTTGCCTCCCGATCGAGCTCATGAATTCAGTATTGACTTAGTACCAGGAGCACAACCAGTGATCAAAGCGCCGTATAGACTAAGTCCGGAAGGTTTGAAGGAAGTACGAACACAGTTGGACGAATTACTGGCGAAAGGATGGATTCGTCCCTGCACTTCAAATTGGGGAGCACCTGTACTATTGGTGAAGAAGAAGGAAGGTTCATACAGAATGTGCATCGATTATAGGGCCTTGAACGAACTCACAATAAAGAACAAGTATCCACTCCCGCGCATCGACGATTTATTCGATCAGCTAAGTGGATCTTGTGTCTTCTCTAAACTAGATCTTCGTTCAGGTTATCATCAAGTGAAGGTCAAGGAAGCTGATATTCACAAAACAGCTTTCAGAACTCGCTATGGACATTACAAATTTCTAGTAAAGCCATTTGGAGTGACCAATGCACCAGCAATCTTCATGAATCTTATGAACCAAGTTTTCCGGGAATATTTAGACAGGTTCGTTGTCATCTTCATCGACGACATCCTGCTATATTCTAAGAATCGGAAAGAACATGCGGAGCACTTACGAATTGTCCTGGAAACTCTTCGACAACACAAGCTTTATGCCAAATACAGCAAGTGCGAGTTTTGGCTAAAACAGGTTGGTTTTCTTGGACACATCGTATCAGGAGAAGGAATTTCTGTGGATCCAGCAAAAGTTTCGGCAGTTAGCGAATGGCCTACACCAAAATCAGTAAAGGATATTCGAAGTTTCTTGGGCTTAGCTGGATATTACAGAAGGTTTATTGAAGGCTTTTCAAAGATAGCAACACCCCTGACCAAGCTCACTCGAAAAGATGAGGAATTTGTGTGGTCAGAAGCATGCGAGCAAGCTTTCGTAGAACTCAAGTCAAGACTGACATCTGCACCTATTCTCGTCATACCGGATCAATCTGAAGGATTCGAAGTGCATTGCGATGCATCCGGTAAGGGACTAGGATGTGTTCTACATCAGCACGGTAAAGTTGTGGCTTATGCTTCAAGACAACTGAAGACTCATGAGCGCAATTATCCGACGCATGATCTGGAGTTGGCAGCCGTTATTTTTGCTCTCAAGATTTGGCGCCACTATTTACTTGGTGAACGAGTGAACATCTACACAGATCATAAAAGTCTGAAGTATGTGTTTACTCAGAAGGAGTTGAATATGCGGCAGAGAAGATGGTTAGAACTCATGGCGGACTTTGACATCAACTTGCAATATCATCCAGGGAAGGTGAACGTAGTACCTGATGCTCTTAGTCGCCAACCATTAGCAATGAATCTCACCGCACAGTGGAAGCTTCAGCAAGACCTACATCAGATAGAAATTGAACTAGTCATGCCAGGCGATGCTTCAAGTTTGATGAATCTCCAAGTTCAATCAACCATTGTCAATCAGATCAAAGCAACTCAAGCCAGCGATGCTAAGTTGCAAAAGATCAGAGAACAAGTGGAGAATGGACTCAGAACAGATTTCATCATCCATGAAGACAGATCTTTGAGATACGGCAGCAGATTGTGTGCACCAAAAGGTCCTGTTCGGGAAGAGTTAATGAAAGAAGCTCACAGCTCTCCCTATTCAGTACATCCTGGAGGTACCAAAATGTACAAGGATCTACGTCAGAATTATTGGTGGCATGGATTGAAGCGTGAAGTAGCCAGAAGTGTCGCAAAATGTTTGGTATGTCAGCAGGTAAAAGATGAACATCACAGGACAGCTGGACTACTTCAACCGTTACCAATCCCAGAATGGAAGTGGCAGCACATCACGATGGACTTTGTAACTGCTCTTCCTCGTAGCACAAAGGGTAACGATGCGGTTTGGGTCATTGTGGATCGACTTACAAAGTCGGCTCACTTCATCCCATTTCGAGTTGGCCAATCAACTGAGACACTAGCGAAAAAGTACATGGAGGTAAATAATCTAAATTAGATTTAAAAACTCTTCATAATGTACTTCATGGAGTACCGGTCTGCATTGTCCCTGATACCCATGAACTCATACAGGAAATTTTGAGACTTCATGGAGTACCGGTCTGCATTGTCTCCGATCGTGACACCAGGTTCCGATCGCAATTTTGGCAGAGTCTGCAAGCTAGCTTGGGAACAAGTCTGAACTTCAGCATGGCTTATCATCCACAAACAGATGGTCATTCGGAACGAACTATTCAGATCTTGGAGGATATGCTCAGAGCATGTATGCTCGACTTTAAAGGATCATGGGAAGATCACCTACACCTTGTGGAGTTCGCATACAACAACAGCTACCAAGCAAGTATAGGAATGGCATCTTTTGCAGCATTATATGGAAGGAAGTGTCGATCGCCATTAAGTTGGGACGACATCGGAGATAGGGAACTCCTGGGACTAGAGATGATAGTATCGACCGTTGATGTGGTTCGTACTATCAGGGAAAGAATGCACATAGCCCAAGATAGACAGAAACACTGGGCTGATGCAAAGAGACGACACTTGGAGTTCCAGCCAGGAGACCATGTATTCTTGAAGATATCTCCGAACCACGGAGTGATTCTATTTGGAAGACGGGGTAAGCTAAGTCCGAGATACATTGGACCGTTCAACATACTCGAACGAATCGGAGAAGTGGCATACCGATTATCGCTCCCACCATCATTGGAAGGAGTGCATAACGTGTTCCACATATCTCAACTCAGAAGGTATGTGAGTGACCCCAGCCATGTACTTGATCATTCCGAGCTCACTATACAGCCCGATTTGTCTTGTGAGCAACAACCTGTGGAGATCCTGGATAGAAAAGTGAAGACACTTCGGAACAAGGAAGTTAACTTAGTCCGGGTAATGTAGAGAAAAGACACTCCAGGAGAATCCACGTGGGAAAGGGAAGATGAGATGCGTGCAAGATATCCGCACCTTTTTGTAAACTAGTCCTCAAATAAAAGTTGTAAATTTCGAGGACGAAATTTTTGTAAGGAGGGTAGATTGTAACAACTCCAATTTTTGTATACATAAATTTGAGTTAAATTTGAAGTATACTTGGAGTATTGATGTTGCTAAAAACACTTTAAGTATCTATTTCCCCACAATAATTACAAGAAGGAGCTTGTAGCTCATTGGTAATACCTTGCACTGCTGAACCAAGCCACCAGAGTTCAAATCCCATACCCCACATTATTTTTAATATTGATTTTTTTAAAAACCTTTAGAATTCCAAGAGTTTACACGTGCATATATCACAAAAACCCCACTACACCCAAAGATGTAACACTTGTAGAGGGTAGATGAACCGTCGGGGGAGATCCAGGCCACCGGACTCGGCCGGGAATCGGCCAACTCGGCCTTGACTCGGCCGACTAAGTGCTCCGACCGAGTCACGGCCGAGTCACCAAAGATTCGGCCGATTCCGGCGATGGTCACAACATTAAAGTTGTGTCTTTTCATATTCCCTATGCACCTGCAAAATTTCAGCTTCATGCAACTTCTAGAACTCTTTAAAAACCCCAATTACTCCACTTTTAATACATTTTTTATTACATTTTATCACATTTTGATTTTTTAACTTTTCATTTACCCTAACCCTAGCCTATCCCTATATAAGGACCCCTACCCTCTACTATTTCACCTCACAACTCTAAGTCCACTCTCCTAAATTCTCGAGAACTCGGTACAAAGAGCGAGAAGCGAAGCGCTGCCAAAACCGACGATGGATTCCGGCGATCGTAGTAGAACCTTCGCGACATTTTCTACGCACCGACAATCACCACCTCCCTTAGCCTCCTTAGTTTGTCCAAAACCGTAAGTCCCATCTCTTCTATCTTTCTTTTCTTTTAATAGAAAATACGACTTTTTGGAACCCGACGGAAATCGGAACAAACCGATTTCCGATTCGTTTTTCTATAAATTTCCACTTGTCACCTAATACATAATACCCAAACCTATCTATGATGACTATTAATCACCTAGGAACCAATTCAAATAAAGTTTCTCACATGAAATGATAGCTTTCTTGTAAAACAGTATTCTTTTCATAAAAATACCATAAAGTTTATTTTTCTTGTTCTAATTAATTCCCTCACTCTTAAATATGTTTAACTTGATAAATAAACTTGTAGAAATCAATTTGAATGAATTTTCACACATGAAATGATAACATTTTCAAATACCGTATTCTTGCGCTTTAATACCTTCAAGTTTAATATATCATGTTTAACCTATAAACTTCATTAAAACTTAAAATAAGTCACGAGGTAATGACCTACTTCTACACACACACACAAATATAACCCTAATTGATAAATATCAAAATATAGAATACGAAAATTACAGGACTTTTCACTAAAATACCATAATCTTTATAACTTTTATTTAAATCTTTAAGTTGTAAACTTTTCTAGATAAAATCTTTTAATAAAATGAAAACACGATTGGTCATGGACATCGATCGTTTATCTAAACTGTCTTGTGGTGCCTAGGCAAGTGTGTATAAGGCTAGTGGATTTTAATTAGGCCCACGACTGTGGTTCCTTCCCACTTACCTGCCCGCAATTGACGTTGAAGAGACGATTTGAGGCTTCTAATGACTCATCGTTTAGAACTTAGAAATAGGCTAGTTGGCTTAGGAAACCCTAATAGCTAAAATACGGGAAACTGTACTCCTTTGCAAATAAATACCCCATATTTATAAAACCGTTTTCCCAAACGAAAAGTATTTATAAACCTAAGCAAAGCGCCGCTACAACCCACTTTTGGGGAACCTGTTAGGGATAGTACGGTTCATCGTGCACCCGCAGGCTAGTAGTGCGAGATTCAGACCTCCGCAAGGAGCATTCGGTCTCGAAAGGTTCAAAAATACGATATTTAGGGAAAATGAGATTTTTTCTAAATAAAATATTTATATAAAATTATTCATGTGTTAATATATATGCAATTATGATTTAAACATCTATTTTATCCTAATATAAAGTTTCCACATTTTTCTAAAAATTACAAGATTAAAAGTTACACTAAAATACCATGAACTTCAGATAAAACAATTAATACATTTATTAGCATATATTCACTAGAATAACACAAATAAAATTCACATTCATTATAACAATAAAGACGAATAATAAACACTTGAGGTGTATTTTGAAAAATATACAAAAGTACTTTTTACATAAAACCCCCCTCAGGTTTTACAAATTACTATAAGGCCCCTAGCTAATATTGAACTTCAAATTATCTTCTTTTAGTCTGACTCGGGTTAGAGTCTAACTATTCCTGACTCGAATATGATTCAAGTCAATTTATATTCTTTTATATTCCAACACACTTTGAATACATGAATCCATGAACCCAGTTAACAATATATTCATTTTGACTGAATCAAACCATGGATATTCATCCATTATCCTGATATTCCATTTACCTGATTATACAATTGCAACATGTTTACTGATATCATGGTTTTGGTCAGTCATCCAACTTACATAATCCAACACTACAATACTGTTAAAACACTACGGGGTTTAAGGGATAGATTGGTACGGAAGGTGTTAAAGGTTGCACAAGGTGGTCAGATTAATACACCTAACCTGAATCCTATTGCTGTTGTACCGTGGCATAACGGTTCCTTGTACTACACGTGCCCTAGTCTCTGGCAAGTGAGACTCCCCTCGTATACACTGGCATTCTTCTGTACCAAGCTACAAACAATAGCGTTAACATAACAATACAGCAATAGTTTACACTTTAAAAATATATCTTCTTATTCTGTCTTCTCTACTCCCCTCTTACCTTTGGGACATTCCGAGCGATCTGTTCGCTGACGACATTCTGTTTCTCTCTTCTTTGAATGTCGTCAGGTGACCTGGACCCGGCAGAAGTTGAGCCAACCCAAGAAGACTTGGAGCAATTTGCCGAAGACCCTGCAGTATAATTTCATTGTACACTTTTCTTTTCAGTACTTTCCATTTCCTGTTATGTCACTGTTTAGTCATCTTTATTTTAGTTGTATTTTCCTTTCCATGTATTGTACAAAAAATGTTAATAAATAAAAGTTGTTGTTCTTTTTAATACTCTTGTCTCTTGTGTATTTATTTTATATTGCTTAGATACGCTTAGCGTATGTACTTCTGAGTATATACGTAGCGGGCCTCGTCACGTCCCCTTCGCCGTATACCGGGAAGCGGGGCGTGACAGCACCTGTATACATCTTAGGTGATCCATCTGACACCAGTGGCTTGTGAGACCGACCATCGCCCCTCGTCGGTGTCTCGACTGTATACACTAGTCTACTCCGGAGTATCGATGCCCTGTCTCGAAACTCCCACGACTAGGGACCACTATTAAGGATGTGCTTATGGAGTACCCAACTCTCACGTATATGATCGCCCTCATATTGTTGGTACCCACGCAAGATCCTAAGGGCTTTATCAACGTGTAACATGTGATCAGTCACCTGAACCTGTACACGACTGATAAAGGTAAACCAGATAGCATACTATCATCTCGAGTAAGACTGTCCTACCGGTATAGGTCCTCCGCAATCATTGCAATCACATTCCTGCGATCCAATAATTGACTTTGAGGGTACTATATCCAACAGAATGCTCCTTACCTAACCATCAACTGATATAGGTAAATGTCATGGACATAATTTCAAAATTTTATATCTCACTTTATAAAAATAAACGTATATATATATATATATCGGTTTGAAATTGGTGCGTAATAACGGATATTCAAAACCAAATATTTGTCATCCGGCAAACACCCAGGCGATTTCCTCAAATATCACCAATTACAACGAATCCCAATATAATGAGGATGATCACCCAATTTCCAATACCTTACTCCCACTCATCATCTGTAAAAGCATACAGATATGAGAATCATACCTTGTAAATACATACCCTGGAGTAAGTACTAATTGGGAAATCAGTTTTCTATTAATAATAAACAGTGAAACTGAAACATGAAAATGTTTCGAAGGGGTATCCGTGTATTCCTAGTAATGCCTTTTCTATTATCAGATTCATGACTATAACCGTATATTCCTTTGCCATCTCTCCAAATCCCATTATTTGTATTTAGTCGTTACCTTCTGTACACCACCGTTAGGCTAAATGGCTTTCTTCCTTCCCTACCGTTCGTCGCCAGCCTATGGTTTGGAAGAAGACTATCCAATAAGCGTAATAGGTGTACTGTCCTAATCCTAAGAGCACTCGCAACGCGAGAGAAGGTAAAGATAAAAAAAACTGAATAAACCTTATTCATATTTCTCCTGAACCAGAATCCATACCCGAAGTGGAACAAGTTCCTTCGAGTTCGTATAAAACCATACAATGGATTATCCAAATAAACTGTAGATCTTCGTAGTGATACGGGGTGTTCCGGAGAAATACAAAGGTGAACTAGGAGTGGCGATGAAATACTTGGTTTGGTCGTGAATAGCAGTCACAATTTACTTTGCCCTCTTTCTAATCCCTTTATTTTGTCGTTACTTGTTACCTTCTATACACCTCACTGAGGCTGATTGGTTTTCTTCATTCCCTACCGTTCGGCACCTGCCTATGGTTTGGATGAAGACTATCCAATTAGCGTAATAGGTGTACCGTCCTAATCCAAGGAGCACTCGCAGCCTGAGAGAAGGAAAAAAAGAAAATACAACTGAATATTCCTATTCATTTTTTCGAGAACCGGAACCATCCTCGAATCTGGAATAACTTCCTTCGAGTTCGTATATAACCATACGATGGTTTTATCTAAGGAAAGTGGATGTTCGTAGTAATACGGGGTTTTCTGGAGAAAAGGGTAAAAGTAGGAGTGGTAATGAGGTATGCAACTCAGACAATCCAAAAGCCAGTGTTTTAAGAAGGTTCGGTTAATCTTGGTCACTGAGTCATAGTCAAGGATCGGGTCATAGTCGCTGCCAAAGAGAGAGAGAAAAGAAACACTCTGCGTGCACTCTAACCTAGATCAGAATGGTTATCAATTTATCTAATTAGGAAACTTCCCACTGTAATCTCAAATTCTCCTCCAAACCTGAAATAGGAATTAGTCGGGATCACCCGAGAAGTAAACTAACTCATCAGTCGGAATTAGGATCCAACTATCATCGCATGATAAAGTGATAGAATCCACTCACGTTATCACACTCCCGAGGGTATGCGCATATCTGGCAAGTTTCAGTTTCGTAAGAAACTTCCGATGTGATTTTTACCCCATGCTCTTATGACCTTGACTTTGGCCACCAAATCATAAGTCACATATCAAGTTCTACCCATCATTATCTAGGTTAATTTGAACCCATCCGTACCTACCCTTGACTTTGGCCAACAGAGCAGTACGACTGTCCCAAACAACCATATCTATCTATGCAACAGAAAAGTAACAAATAGCTACCATACACTATGTCTTGACTTTGGCAAATAAACATAGCATGAATACTAAGTGCTACTCGTTTGAAATGATGGAGGGCTACAAATTGTTTTTGGCGAAAAACCTTTAACGTAACGAACTTGATATCATTGAACGAACCAGATAGCTTTTTATAAATATAGTGGCGAAAACCTTTGCTAAAGAGGTCACTTCCGGTGAAGGGATCTCGGCTCTTTCCCCGTAAATGAGGTGCAGGATATTCCAACTGAATACCACGATGCAAAGCAAAAAGGTAATCGGCTATAGTGAAGTTATTACCCTGACGCAAACTTCTGTCTAAGGGGTCACTCCCAGTGAAGGGATCTCGGCCCTTGCCTCGTTGACTGAGGTGCAGGATATTCATAACCGAATACCACTGTGCAAAACAAAAGAAAACGTCCTTGGAATAACAGCTCTTTGAAAAAATGTTCCAACAACATTAGAATAGGTTTGTTTAGCTTGCATTGATCCGAATCAATGCAGTCCCATCAATTAATCACACCACAAAAGAACGAAAATATGATGTACGTATATGCCATCCGCATTCGTCACTGGGTCCCATCATCACCCGTTAGGTTACTTAACAAACGACAGAGCGGGGAATGGACTAGCGCGGGTGTAAAACATATACAACATCTACTAGTATATATATATCAATATATAATAATCGCTCCAGGCGTGAGAAAATGCAACATCATAGAAATGTAATAAGCATCACAGAACAATACAGATAATCTGGGATCCCCGGGTTTCCTTTGAGCCGAAAGTGAAACCCGACGTTCCCCTGGTCGTGTGGATGGCCTGTGTAATGAAATCCTAGACCCCTATGGGTGCGTCAAGTTACCCGCCAAAACCTGAAGCGAGGCAGCCCCCTTCAACAAAGTGAATGGACCACCCAGCACTTCACGGAATCTGGTAACCTGAGCACCCCTCCTTGGGTCAACCTATACCCCCTATGAGTGCGGCGAATAACCCGCCAATTCTAGAGTGAAGCCCCCTCCGTCTCAAAGCCATGAGATGCGGACCCGTTGCCCTCTAGAACCCGGCTACCCGTGCACCCCTCTGCGGGGTAATCCTAGTACAGAAAGTAAAATATACAACGGGTACATCGACCCCAGCCCGGTCGTGCCCCAAAAGAATAATATACAAACAGGCAGTGACGACGGTCCACATGTCGGACGCTCGCCCCGCAATATCAAATGTACAAATACAACCAAACTGTACTACCATTGCATCCAGTCTATCCACCACGACAAATCCGCAACATCACAGAACATCAACATGAATGTCACGTTCGCAAATCCGTCTAGAAGAACTATAGCAATTAGACAAGATTTACCGCTCAAATGACATTCAAGGTCGCAGATATAAAGTAAGCACTATGAACTAACATATTTAAAATTTTCGATCGACAAAATTTCCCGAAGTGGGCCCCAAGTACAATTCCCAGTACTCAAAATAATCTGGGCCGAAAAAAAATTACTAGAAACCCCAATTCTAAGTCAGAGACCACTGTAGAAAAACTGGTGCACTAAATCTACAGTAGTGCGGCGGAACCGCGGCCAAAATGTGGGTAACGCCGCGGTTCCGCGGCGCTATGGTGGAGTTAGTTTTCCAAATTTCTACAGTGGTCTTATAAAAGCCTGCCTGATATTCTGACGTACCCAAAATAATTTTTAGACCATAAAAAAAATTTGATAGAAACTTCATTTTTGAAATTGCGGTTTCGGAAATTTTGTTCGATCGATGTTTTAAACAAGTTAGAAAAAGCTAGTAAAGGTTAATGGCGTAGCTCGGGACTGTACCCAACTAAAACCTGTTTGCACGACTCTTTTGAGCCGTGGTAGGATAGTAATCAAAGCACAGTGGAAACTCACACGAGACAAATGACGATCTCGGGTCGATGAACTAACCTGTACACATGTTACGAGAGAACTGCTATCTGACGTCAGGTATAATACCAACTAGCATGTTCCCGGCGTGTCCTATCCGGTGTACTCATAACCCAATAAGCACATGTATACGTCTTAGGTGAACCAACTGACACCAATAGCTTGTGAGACCGGCCACCGTCCCTCGTCGGGGTCTCGACTGTATACACTAGTCTACTAATGGAGTATCGATGCCCAGTCTCGAAACTCCTTCGACTATGGACCTTTTAAGGATGTGCTTATAGACCCCAGCTCCCACGTATATGATCGCCATCATACTGCTGGCCGTCAAGCAAGAATCCCAAGGGCTCTATCAATGTATAATAGTGATCTGTAAAGTCACCTAAAGCTGTACACGATGATCAAGATAAACCAGATAGCATACTATCATCTCCAGTATGACTGTCCTACCGGCATAGGTCCTTCCTCAATCATTGCAATCACGTGCCTGCTATCCAATAATTGACTCTGAGGGCACTATATCCAACAACGCATGCGGCGTTAGCTTCATCATCTGGGGCGATATCAACATGTTCATTTGTCCGCACGCTGAACAGTGCCTCAATCATCAAATAATCGGTGCATTGAAGGTCATCACATTCTAGCTAGCCTCTAGCAGTGGCCCAATCCTCTGGTGCTGATCTACACGTCTGAGAAATCTTGTAAAAACAATCCATTAAATGATCATGGTTCAAAAACACAATAAAATGACACATCTATACAATCGTGTGTCCCTGAAATCATGCCCTGGTCAGTCCTCGTCCGTGATGAGATTTCTGACCGCAAATCTAGCCGTAGCTCTCCCTGTCCGTGAAATCGTGGCAGCAAAACCATAAACCGATATCGATAAGGATAGATCATAAGAATGAATATAATGTTTTGCAAGGAAATGTACATCCTAAGGCTTCTTAAGCTGAGTAGCGTATCGTAAGTATTCCGCGGAACATACACACGGTACGGCACTCTCCTTAAGTCACCTACTCCAACAACCAAGGTCAACCTACGTGACGAATGTTCGAGTCTAATACCCCCTCGACTAAGTCTGAGTTCCATAAGGTCAAGCCTAGATTTCGTATATATACAAACGCCTTAGGCTCTACATAGTCAAACATAGACTCGAACCAAGGTTAACCTAGCGCTCTGATACCAACTTTGTCATGACCCGAAAAGGCACGTGACTGGCACTTGAATCATATGAAGTCTATAGGACCCCATCTAATTCAAGTAAGCCAAAAAATTCTAGAAATCTAAACCATTTTAAGGAAGAAGTGAAGAAAACTTATTTTAAAGCACGTGCTTTTAATAACATAAGCCGAAGTATGTATTTTTAAAATCTCAAGTATTTTCTAAAAATTTCGGCAGAGTTTTCTTTGTAAATACTGGCCCTAAAAGGGATACAACATGTATAATATGAATAAAGGCATCCCCTAGCGGGAGCTAGCTCTTCGTCAATTGACGATCACTACCACGCAAGCAATATAATATACAACGCCAAAAGGCGAGGATCAAAGCTCAAAAGGAGACTCAAAGTCATCAAGAAAACCCATATAATACAACGCGCGACTCTAAAGTCGAAATAATATACAACTAGTCTTCTAAGTCTATAAATAAAACAAGTCTGGTTGATGGAATTTACTAGATACAACAATGTAAATAAAATAGAAGGGTTGTCACGATGCGAGTGAAACCACCTACCAAAGCAATCACCCGGAAATAAGCAATGTTCCAGCAAAGCAACCAAGGAAACCTGTACGGCAAAACCTGAAAGAAAATGTGGCACAACGGGGGTGAGTTGCCAACTCGTGAGTAGAAAACATTACAGAGCAGAAATCGTATGTATGACTCAATCCTAGGTCAATACGATCATAATATATTCTCAAAATGATAAAGTCTGAAGCATGATAAGGTGGCAAGGGTAAACATCTATATATAAGTGTAATACCAAGTGCTCGTGTCAATACCTCGGGTAGCAACATACCATAAATATGAGGTATAAATGCAATATAATGAAATCAGAATACATCATGAATGTGAAAAATGTTTTCTTACTTTAGTGAGATTTCTGTATATATAAATCGAGGTATCATCAATGAAATCAACATGAAATCAGTGTCAAGTATCGACACAAAACATAAATCTTAATATCTTAATATCTCAGGCTCCGGCAATCCGGACTGGCCTGTAACCTCGAACCACAATATCTAGGGCTCCGGCTATCCAGACTGGCCCATATCCTCAAATCTCAAAATCTCAGGCTCCGGCTATCTGTACTGGCCTGTACTCAGATCGGTATCCTCCGGATATCCGTCTAGTCACAATACAATCACAGGTCAGTAGTGCTCCCCTGTCTCAGGCTCAACGCCATCATCTTCGACCTTCTCGCCCTGGGGTACCGCATCGGGTCCACCATGCACCCACAGAAGGTTCCTCCTCCTCCTCAAATCGGGTGTATGATATCACTTAAGAGCCGAGAAAACTCATGGTGGACATATCTCAAATCATATCATGAGAAAACCGCAATTTTATCTTTAAAAATGATAATCAGTTTATAAAATCCTTGTGGTTTCTCCAAATCCATAAATCTCATTGAAATCCAAAATCAACAAATCACGATGTAAACAAATAATGAATACTGGGCTCCGGCAATCCGGACTGGCCCATACTATCGCATGGAAAATGAATATATGAATATACAAGCATGAGATAACACAGTAAATAAATGCAATATCTGATCTAGCACAATAATAATATATTGGAACTATCAGTTAACAAGCGATATCAATGAATTAATATTCTCTAAAGTGTACGTGACATGGCAATTACCGATGATGATGTGTGTGAGGCGGCAAGCAGGTGTACGTGGACCATACACATCATCGGTAATAGTGCTGGTGTCCTGACAGCATGGGTTTCATAATAATTACAAAAACACAAATAAGCATGCAATGCGATGCAAATAATAGAATATGCGTAAAATGAGTGGTAAACGCAGCAATAACGAATATACATTATATATATGTGAGTCATACAGTTTTGACATTTGAAATAATACGAATCGTGGCGTTTATAAAATAAGGGCTACGGTGTTTTTAAGAAAGGTACGTCCTTTGAAATATCCGTAGAATCCCTTGGCCTGTCTTTAAAATACTCACGATTCGTTAGTTTTGAAATAGGTATGACTCGAGTCTAGTCTAACATCTATAAGTAAACTACAGGACTAAACTAACAGGCTGATCGAAAAGGTAAGTAAACCACCTAAATCTGAGTCGATATATATATGTGTATATATATATATATATATATATATATATATATATAACATAAAATAGTCGGTGATCCTGCCTCAATAGTATCACATATGATACAATATATACATGACATCCTCAAGTCAATAGTGCAGATCTATCATCAATATATAGCTTGTATGGTATATCCATCATAAGACATCCTAAATATGGGTACGGGTCGAATATCACAATTATCTCATTATTCATCTGGTATCCTTATCATCATATCATGTATTATGGGTACCGATCTAAGTCTAGTACATACTGATACCATCTATATATATATATGTATGCGTGTGTATGAAAACACACCGCCCAAGGACCCGCTATAATATCATGTCGTATTTCATAATATGAACCATGTCTCATCACCGATCTCATGGCATCATGCCCAATCATATCGACTCATCTCCAAGTACCATGTACTATCCTCATCATCCATGTATATATATATATATATATATATATATATATATACACACACACACACATAGTCCCATACCTATGTGTGTGTGTGTGTATACATATCCCCATATATGCATAAGAAAATAAAATGCATGCAAGTGTGTGTGTGTGTGTGTGTGAGTGAGTGTAAACCTTATTCTAGGTTCGCGACTACAACTAACCAACGACGCTATCAATCAATTACACTAAAATTTAACCCATGAACTCCTAAATCTTGCTAACTATCCATGTTTCACATAACACATAATCATATATATATATATATATATATATATATATATATACATATACATCGTATACTATACATCGAACTGTGGGGGTGATATACGCCATCCACCTGACTTCCCCCGTAGATATATATCTACTCACCTGATCCTTGCTTGCCGAAGTCGATGACGCCATGCTCATCCTTGTCGTCCCGAAGTTCACGCGGGGGTACCTACATTAATAACACATCGTATCGCATTAAAATCCAATTCACAATCGAAACGACACACGAACCACTCATAGGTTAAAACCTATGGTCTACTCACGTAAATCAACCAAATAACATTCGATATATACGTACAAACGTCAAAAGACCGATACTAAACACAAATACCAAAACTTTAAGTCTTGAATACCAAGAAATGCATGGCAGCAACTCATGAAAATAGTCCCAGATTTTTGTTCAGGTGAAAACAAGGTGCACAAACAGTACTGGGGTGCTATATAGGAGGTATGTGAGCAACATAAGAAACTTGGACCATAACCGCCACCACTGGGCCGACCATGTAACGCTCCGAAAATCTTTTAGGCAGTTTTTTCGAAAATCGGTAAAATAATCAGTCTTTTCCGTAGAAAGTCAAAATAAGTAATTTTCAATATAGCCCTAATTATACAAAATTTAGATAAGATATTCATAAAATATGGTCACTAAATTGTCACTTAAAATTTTTTAGTTATTTAAAAAAAATCCTTAATTTATTATTTTTAATATTATTTTAAGTTTTTAAAAATACATTAAATTAGTGATAAATACAAATTTAAATGGGTAAATTACACACTTAGGAAACATTATAAACTAAAATCTAGTGTTAATAAAATTTTATCAAGACCTTTCAAGATTTTAGTTCTATGGTTAAAAATTAAAGCAAAAATGACCTTTAAAGGGTTTTTTGTAAAATTGGTGTAATATGCATTTAATCCCTTTGAAGAGACTTTATTCCTAGAAAATTCTACACATTTCCCTCACTTTTACCCCCATCTTACCTCTGGCCGAAACCTACTGCAGCAGCTCCCCATCTTTCCCCATTTTCTAGCTTCAAAAATTCATGTAAAAATCAACCAAAAATCCACAAAATCCACAAATTCCTTCACTAATTCAAACCAAAACCTTTTTCCACCTCTTTCCAAACCCTAATTTGTTTAAAACAAGGAGAAAGAAGACATCTTTGGAGGCTAAGTGCAAGAGGTTCAACACTTGGGACATATAATTTTAATCAAGTTGTTAATTTGTAGTTTAAACATGTTAAATTAGAAGTTTAAAGTGTTAATTTCATTGTGATGGTTTGTTTTGAAAATTCAAGAAAAGGATTGGTGTTGTAATTAGGGTTTGATGTATGATAAGTGGGTTTAGTTTAGTGTTGTGTCCATCTAGTGGGTTAGATCGGACGTTTGTGCTAGTTTGTGAACGCTAAATCGTTAATTCACGAAGTTTGCATCGAAATTTGTCCGTGAATGCTTACTTGGTTTTTCTTAAAATTAGGAAGTGACTTAATTGCGATTTCGTGATGATAATATTAGCATCTATTATGACTTGTAGGGTGTGCGAATGCGGAGTTTGGTTTAGTAGGGTTTTAGTTTTGACGGTTGCCCCGAAACGACGATTTTAGTTAAGCTTTTAGGGATTTTCGTGTGTTTTCCGCGCACCGAGTGCACGTTGTACCTAACTAGTGGGCGTTGATCTTTTCATATTGTGACTTGTGTCGTTCCATGATCTTTAATCTTATGTTTTGTGTTGTGCAATTATAAGATCGGTTGCGGAAATATCGGACGCCGCGTGCAAAGGCAAAGCGGTGGTTAGATCAGATTAGCGAGACGTCCGGGTGAGTAGATGTATACATCTATGGGGAAATCGTCTGGATGGCGCGAGGTGCCCCATAGTTAGGATCACTTTATTCTTTCAAACTATATGCATTGTTAGTAAGTTAACCATCTCATTCATATGCATATCTTTCTAGTTATTCGCCTGCTGGCATTGCATGGTTATCCACATACACATGTGTGATATCACCTCTTAGGACACGTACACCATTACCATTGGATCATGTTGCACGCACACTATTCATGTGACACACACGCCTTTGGTAATTGCCATGCCACGAGCACTATGGAACCTTCTTAGTTCAGCATCAACACTTGCATCGTATATGATACGTTGAATTGCATAGCATTGATATATACATCACTTCATCATCATATTTATATAGGTTCCTAGCCATAAATCACATTGCATACCTTTGACATCATAAGAATTTATCATATACAACATGTTGGGTATTATGATTTTCTTGAGGATTTCAGTATTGATGCGATATTTTGGATTTTGGGGAAAACCGCAAGAATTTAACAAAAGTTTATTATTATCATTTTTAAAATAAAATTGTAGTTTTCTCGTGATGTATGTGTCGTCCACCAAGATTTTTCATGTTTTCTGTTGGATTTTGAGACCCGATTCGAGGAGTGGATGAACCGTCTCGGGTACATGGTGGGCCCGGTATGGTACCACGGGGCAAGAAGATCAAGTTGTAGAAGATGAGCCTGGTAGGGGAAGACTACCTACCGGTGATGTCTGGCACGGCGGATATCCGGAGGATACCGACCGTTGTCATGAGATTTGATGATATGGGCCGATCCGGACTGACGGAGCCCGATGTATTGAGACATTGATATAGTGAGACATTGAGACAGATATATTTCCATATTTGGTGTCGATGCTTGACACGGTTTTCAGATGATTTCATTGATGGTACTTTAGCTATTGCACAGATATTCTTTTTCTAAGTTAAGAATGCAGAGCTTAAAGTATTTTAAACACTTAAATGTTTCGTATTAATGTTGCATACATGTGCATACATACTAGTGGCATTACATCACATCTAGACATATATGTTGTGACGCATTTGCGTGCATTCTTACGATAGCCTTATTAGATGTTATATTCTACTCACGAGCTGGAAACTCACCCCCGTTGTGCCATAGTGTCTTGCAGGTCGGACTCGTCAGCCTTGTAGCGGCGCACTTATCTTATCATTGGCTTCTTTTGCTCAGACTCGCGACATTTCTCGTTGGTGGGTTGCGAGGACACTTTATCTGTTTATGTATTATCATTGTATCTAGTAGTCTCCATCTACCACTTTTTATTTGTATATGCGACCTAGTGGTGAGACTGAGAGATTTGTGTATGTGTGGTTTCTCTGGGGTCTGGCTCACTTGAGCCGACGTTGTGTTTTCCTTATTTTTGCATTTCTTTATGCTTATTTGCTTGATATTATATATATATATTGTGTGTGGTTGTGATCCTCCTTGGACGAAGAGCTAGTTCCCGCTTGGGGATGCCATTTTGTTATTACAGGTTTATATATCTTGTTGTACCCATTTTGGGGGCTAGTATTTACAAAGGAGACTTTGCCGAAATTTTCGGAAAATTTTGATGTTTTTAAAAATGGGTTAATACAACTTAATTGATTTTAAAGTCATTTTCATGAAAGGTTTTCCTTCACTCTTGTTGATTTTGATTTAGATTTTCTGGGCTTTGGCTGACTTAGGTTACATTACGCCTTTAGACGTCTCGTAATCTAAGTGCCAGTCACGTTCTGTACCTTCGGGTCGTGACAAAGTTGGTATCAAAGCATAGGTTTTACCTTTCTGAGTGTAGGACGACCCTTGGTAGATAGAGTAGGTGACTTAAGCAGAGTGGCGTAGCATGGGTATGTTCCGCGGCATACTTACGATATGGTACTCCGCCTAAGTGACCTTAGGACATAATTGCTTGTATTTCCCCTCTTGATTCCATGCCTTTCTTGATCCAATTGCCATGTTCTTATCGCTCATTTTTCTTATTCCAGCTTCCATGCCGCCAAAGACTGTGAGAGCTCAGCGGGCTGCCTCTACGGATGAGCTTCAAGCGGGCTCGTCTGAGGCGAGGTTCGAATGGGATGATACGCCTACCCCTCAGGGTCAGATTGATCTGCCTTCTCCCGACCGTATTGCCAGATTAGAGGACGGTATGTAGGAGTTACAACAGATGATGAGATCTTTAGTTGAGTCCAATCGGGCACAGTGATCCGAGCACGTTCCTTCCACCGCACAGATCACGATTGTACCAACGGCTCAAACGGTTACTCCTGCAACTACTGCGACTATCCCTGTTACACTACAGGAGTTTATAAGGCTGAGACCTCCAGCTTTTACCGGTACGGATGCGACAGAGGACCCACAAGCATTTCGTGATAGGATGGCTAGGATTTGCTGTTCGTTGAGGTGTTCTAATGATAGATGGGTGGAGTTCGCGGGTTTTCGTCTGGAGGGCCTTGCCCTGATGTGGTACGATTCAGTAGAGAGAGGCCGAGCTGCAGGTCTACCTCCTATGACCTGGGACGAGTTTACAACTGCATTTCTTGCCCGTTTTCTTCCGGAGAGTGTCCGAGATGCTCGAGCCCGTAGTTTTGAGTCTTTGCGCAAGACTCCTGGGATGACAGTGTCTGAGTATGATATACAGTTTACCCAGTTGTCTTGCTATGCTCCCTACCTAGTAAACACGGAAGAGAAGAGGATAAAGAGGTTTGTACGAGGACTTGATACACAGCTATTCCTTGCCATCGGCACCCAGCACTTTGATACATATGCAGCCGCGATGGATGCAGCCTTACTTTTGGAGGAACGCATTTCTAAGACTCCGGTCATTTCTGGGCCGAAGAGGATCAGTACTGATACGCCATCCCAGCGGCAGATGGGTAGACACCGTGAGAGATTCTTTTCGAGAAATGGTGGTGACAGAGGATTGAGACGTGGTCAGTTATTTGGTTCATATCCGCAGACCTAGCAGTCGTCGCCAGGATGTTTTCGGTTCGGGAGTTAGTACCATCGTGTCAGAGATTGTACCATGGGGCGCCTGGGTACGGCGACAGTCCCATATTTGACCTTAGCACCTTCACCACCTCCTCAGAGAGCTCTACTTCCTACCCCTGATGATGCTCCACGCCAGCCTAATACTCCTAGAGGTCGTGGGCATGGCGGTCCGCTTCAGAGAGGACGAGGCGACAGAGGCAGAGGTAGAGGCAGAGGACGGCCAGCTATTACTGGTGGATAGGCCCGAGTGTTCGCGTTGACTCCTCAGGATGCACAAGCATTCAATGCCGTTGTGACAGGTACTCTGCCTGTCTGTTCTTTTGATGCACGGGTATTATTTGATCCAGGATCCACACATTCCTATGTATCCACATACTTTGCACCGAGGTTGGGCCGAGAGTCTTCTTCGTAGATCAGCCGCTTGTCGTTATTACTCCGGTGGGCGAGTCGTTTGTTGCCCGTTTTGTGTACCGATCGTGTCCCGTTCGTATCGGGGAGAGAGATTCTTCAGTTGATTTGATTCTCCTTAATATGCTAGACTTCGACCTTCTTCTTGGAATGGAATGGCTATCTACCTGTTATGCATCTGTGGACTACCGTGAGAAGGCAGTCCTATTCAGTTTTCCTAGTGAGCCGGTACTTGTTATTCAGGGAGATCGTAGCGCTACCCTTCCCAGATTGATTTCTTCTCTTCGTGCTGGTCAGCTCTTGCGGAAAGGGTGTCAGGGATTCTTAGCCTATGTTTGTGATAATAGTGCCACAGAGGCTCCATTGGACCAGGTCCCTATTGTGAGAGTGTTTCCTGATGTATTCCCTGACGAGCTGCCTGGTTTGCCACCAAAGCGCGAGATTGAGTTCTGCATCGGCTTGATCCCCGGCACGGGGCCTATCTTTATACCGCCTTATCGGATGGCCCCGGCGGAGCTTAGAGAGCTGAAGGATCAGTTATAGGACTTGCTGGATAAGGGGCTTATCCGACCGAGTGTGTCACCTTGGGGTGCTCCCGTCCTGTTTGTTAAGAAGAAGGACGGAAGTATGCGCTTATGCATTGATTATCGTCAGCTGAACCGGGTTACTGTGCAGAACAGATATCCCCTACCCCGCATTGACGACTTATTCGATCAGCTCCAGGGTGTAGGGTATTTTTCGAAGGTTGATTTACGGGCAGGTTATCACCAGTTGCGGGTTCGGAAGGAGGATATTCCGAAGACCTCTTTCCGTACACGTTATGGTCATTACGAATTCTTGGTGATGTCGTTCGGGCTCACCAATGCCCCATCAACATTTATGGACTTGATGAACCGTGTATTCAGGCCGTATCTTGATCAGTTCATCATTGTTTTCATTGACGACATCTTGGTTTATTCTGTTGGGTTTACCTAGCACCTCATGAAGGGTTTGTAAGCATCACATGTACCAAAGATTAGAATTTTAGGGTGCTAACTAAGAATACAAAGAATCATTCCTAGAAAAATTAGGGTTTCATAAACTACACTTCAACACAAGTAGATAAAGCTAGGGTTTTGAGAGTACAACCTTTGTAGCTCCCTACGCTAGACTCCTCGGTTACTTGGGGTTTGGAAAAAGTCCGCTTGAACTCCTCTAGGTCTACGATGATCCACCCGGAGTCCGTTTTGTCCAAGCTTGCAACTTCACTTGATCAAGAGAAGAGAATAAAGCTAACACTCTAAACAAGTAGGCAAGACTTGTGTAGAATGATATTGTGGTGTCTTTTCTCACATCAAAATCCTAACTTCATGTGTAATTTGCTCACTAGATAAATCTAGAGAGCAAAAGATGAAGGAGGAAGAAGATGGTGGCCTTTTTAAAATGATAGAAAAGATAAACCTCAATGTGAAAATAAATATATATATATATATATATATATATATATTTTTTTCTTCTCTCATCTCAAACCATGGTTAAACTATAAATATATTATTGAACTCGAGTTAAAACCCAAAAGGACAGTTAATCCATGTTTAAATGGTGGGTGAGCATGGTTAGGTCAAAGACGAGTTTAGAAAGAAACCATGAATTATCCTTTCCTTTTTCCTTTTGTTTTAAATCAAATGCAATAATAATTCATATAAATAAAACCATGGTGTGAGTCTTATATTGCCACCATTTTCTTTGTATATACAACCATGAAGGATGATGTATGAATGTATGTGTGCATGCACATCCATATGTGCATGAAACAAAAATGAATGCATACATGAATGCATACATCCCAAAAATACAAGAAAGGATTTCTAGTGAGAATCTAATGGTTAAATGATAAATCAATACTTGATTTATCAGTCCGACCATATCACATACGACCCAACCAAAAGCAAGCCGCCCGATTAATATATGATTTCTCATATGCGCATTTTAACCGGGTCCATGCACATATCGCATACGCGCACCACAACGTTTCTCCTGGACTAGGTAACTCTTTTGTGGGACTCTAAGACTCGTTAATACGCTGGCGGTGGGTGATGATCATATCAAGCACCCCCAAGCCGCAAGCGGTCAGCTAAACGTAACGGCCACCTGGGTATTGAGCGATCAGAAGAAAACAAGCGAACCTGCTACAAATCCCATCGAGCCAACCAGCAACACTACTCGTGCAGTCCGGTCTCCTCGTCTGATATGTCGCATATCAAGTCTAGGGGTGGTAAACGTCAGACCCCAATAAACGATAAGTCCTGCCGATGTGAGGCTCTTAACGGGTCGAGAAACTACTGGTAATACTTCCCAGTAAATCTCTAATCAGCCCTGGCCAGGGACTTCCCTGTTACGGCTAATCGAGCACAGTGCAACATCAACCCCCAATATCGGGAGAGACGAAACCCCTCATATCGCTCATTGCCTCCATGTGACTCGGGACTGTACCCAAAAATCACCGTTTCGCACACCCTCATGGACGTGGTAAGGTGGAAATCAAAGCACAGTGGGAATCACACAAGACTCTATGACGATCTCGGGTCTACAGACTAACCTGCACAAGTGTCACTTGAGAACTGCTATCTGACGTGAGGTACAATACCATCTGGGAGTTCTTGGCGAGTACGTCCAGTGTATCCAGTCTCCACTGAGCACCCGTATACCATCTCTGATGTCAAACACCAATGGATATGGGATCATCCATCGCCCATCTCATGGGTCGAGAAGCGTATACGCTAGTCTACTCTGGTATATCGATCCCCCGTCTCGATACACCCACGACTAGGGACCTTGAAGGATGTACTTATGGACTACCTTGTCCCCACTAGTATGATCCGCATCATAGTCCAGGTAGTCAAGTACACATCCTAAGGGCTTTACCAACATGTAACTTTAAGACAGTATAAAGAGACAAGTATACATGTTAAGATAAAGAGCAACCAGATAGCATACTATCATATCGAGCAAGAAAGTCATTTCAATATATGTCCAAGCATCCAATATAATATACATCATCTGTACAATACTGGCCTCTAGGGCATACATACAACTAACAATCTCCCACTTGCACTAGGGCCAGCTGCTGTAGTATCGCATACCGAGCATCCCGAAGAGTCTCTCGAACTGTATCTGGGGAATGGCCTTCGTGAGTGGTTCCGCTGTGTTATTCTTCGTGTCAACTCTCCTGACCTCGATCTCCCGGCGATCAACTATCTCCCGGATCAGGTGATACCGCCTCAGAATGTGCCTCGATCGCTGATGGGACCTGGGTTCCTTGGTCAAAGCCACCGCTCCATTGTTATCACAATACAAAGGTATCTACTGTGTTATTCTTCGTGTCAACTCTCCTGACCTTGATCTCCCGGCGATCAACTATCTCCTGGATCAGGTGATACCACCTCAGAATGTGACTGGATCGCTGATGGGACCTGGGTTCCTTGGCCAAAGCCACCGCTCCATTGTTATCACAATACAAAGGTATTGGATGCTCAATGGATGGAACCACTCCACGTTCAGTAATGAACTTCTTGATCCAGACAACCTCTTTGGCAGCATCGTTGGCAGCGATGTATTCAGCCTCCATCGTCGAGTCTGCCACGGTTTCCTGCTTGGAACTCTTCCAGCTAACCGTCCCTCCGTAAAGGGAAAAGACAAATCCCAACTGTGACTTAGAGTCGTCCTTATCACTCTGGAAGCTCGAATCGGTAAATGACTCCACTTGGAGTTCTCCTTTACCAAACACCAAGAGCATCTCTTTAGTCCTACGTAAGTACTTGAGAATGCTCTTCAGAGCTGTCCAGTGACTCTCTCCAGGGTCAGCTTGATACCTGCTCACTACACTTAGTGAGTATGCTACATCGGGTCTGGTACATAGCATCGCGTACATGATAGAGCCTACAGCCGAAGCATAGGGTATCCCTTGCATGCGAGCTCTCTCTAAATCAGTCTTGGAGACATCTCTTTGGAGAGAGTGACTCCAGAGATCGTGGGTAAGTTCCCACGCTTGGATTCTTCCATACTAAACCTATTTAGTATGGTGTCAATGTACCTGGATTGGGACAATCCCAATATCTGTTTGGATCTATCTCTATAGATCCTTATTCCCAATATGCAGGAGGCATCACCAAGATCTTTCATTGAGAATCTTTGTGATAAGAAGAGCTTCACCGAATGCAGCATAGGAATGTCATTTCCTATCAAGAGTATGCCGTCTACATACAATACGAGGAAGACAACCTTACTCTCTGCCACCTTCTTGTAGATACAAGGTTCATCTATGCTTTTGACGAAATCAACCTCTTTGATAACGATGTCAAAGCAGATGTTCCAGCTCCGCGATGCTTGCTTTAATCCATAAATGTATTTAAGCAGCTTGCACACCTTCCCACTGCTCCCACTATCTACGAAGCCCTCTGGCTGAGTCATGTACACGCACTCTTCTAAATCACCATTTAGAAAGGCGGTCTTAACATCCATTTGCCAGATTTCGTAATCATGATATGCAGCGATGGCAAGCATGATCCGGATGGATTTAAGCATAGCCATGGAGAAAAGGTTTCGTCATAGTCCACACCTGGTCTTTGACGAAAACCCTTTGCAACAACTCTAGCTTTGAAAGTCTCCACTTTCCCATCTACACCAAGTATTTTCATGAAGATCCACTTGCTCCTAATGAGTTTTACCCCTTCAGGAGCAACTTCCAAAGTCCATACTTCGTTTGTGTACATGGATTCCATCTCGAATCGCATTGCATCCAACCATTTCACTGAGTCTCAACTCGTGATGGCCTGCTCGAAGCTAGTTGGGTCATCATCCTCCATGATGCAATCCTCGCTCCCACCATCCATGAGAAAACTGTAGTATCTCTCAGGTGGGTGAGAAACCCTACTAGATCGGCGGAGTGGTTGGGGTTCATCGGGAACTATGGAATCCTCTGGTTCCACCAGATCTTCTGTTGCAGCTTTTGTAGCTGGAACCTCTTCCAGTCCTACCTCATGTCCGCTAATCTCTTTTGCAAGAAATTCCTTTTCTAAAAAGGTGGCATGCCGAGAAACAAATACTCTTTGTTCCTCAGTGTGGTAGAAGATATACCCTTGTGAATTCTTGGGATATCCTACAAATTTGCATAGAACAGACCGTGCCTCGAGTTTGTCCGGATTTTGTCGTTTGACATAGGCTGGACAACCCCATATCTTAACATAGTTAAGATACGGTCTCTTCCCTTTCTATATCTCATATGGAGTGGTAGGCACAGATTTGGTGGGGACCATATTCAGTAGATGTATGGCTGTTTCTAGCGCATACTCCCAGAAGGAAATAGGTAACTCAGCTGTGCTCATCATAAAGCACAACATATCTAATAGGGTGCGGTTCCTCCGTTCCGATTCACCGTTGTGCTGTGGTGTATATGGAGGAGTCAGCTGAGGGAGAATCCCATTCTCTTTTAGGAAGTCCAGGAATTCATTCATCATGTATTCACCTCCTCGATTAGATCGTAGGATTTTTATACTTTTTCCGGTTTGGTTCTCGATTTCTTGTTTATATTCTCTAAATTTCTCAAAAGCTTCAGACTTGTGTCTTATTAAGAACACATGTCCGTATCTTAAGAGATTGTCAGTGAATGTAATCAAGAATGAAGAACCATCCCTGGCATGTATAGACAGGGGACCGCATACATCACTATGTATCAGTCCCAAGAGTTCGGTAACTCTTTCTCCGTGTCCCGTAAACGGAGTTTTGGTCATCTTCCCTTTGAGACATGACTGGCAAGTGTTATAAGATGAAAATTCGAACGGTTTCAAATATCCATCCTTATGCAACTTAGATAGTCGTGTCGCAATGATGTGACCTAGTCTACAATGCCACAAGAAGGATTCGTTCAGTTCTGAACTCTTCCTCTTGTGTGTGTTTGTTATGCTCAGAACTGTTGATTGATTTAGAACATAAATGCCATTGCACAACGTGCCTGATCCAACCAACTTTTGGTTACGGAAAATGTTCATAACATTATCCTGTAATACAAAATTATATCCCTCTTTACTCAACAAAGAAACCGATATAATGTTGCATATCAGGTTCGGCATGTTATAGCATTCGTTCAGAATCAATGTATTACCAGTTGGCAATACAAGGTGATATTCCCCGACGGTTTTAGCTGCAACAATTGCACCATTTCCAACCCTTATGTCTTTATCACCTTCTCCAAGTTCTCTACCTTTCTTAAGCCCATGTAACTGATTACATATATGGGATCCTGACCCGGTATCTAATTCCCAGGACGTAGGGAAAATGGAGAAACAGTTCTCTGTAACGAACACACCCGAAGAAAATGCATCATCATGTACTTTCTTCATTCAGGTGGCATGGGAATCCTGGTATTCCCCTATGTCCTGTTCAATCCTAAAACTCTTACAAGAAAGAACGGAACCAACGTTCCCCGGCACAGTATAACATGCGGGTTCGGTCAATACATCCATATTATTATCTTTATTAAGGCATGACATGGTCGCTACCTGGAGAGAGAGAGAAGAAAACACTTTAGCGTATGCTCTTACAAGATCAGATTGGTTATTATCTTATCTAATCAGGATGGCTCCCACTGTTTTTATCAAATCTTCTTTCAAACCCTAAAAGGAAAGACTAGCCGGGATTAATTACACCTTACAACTTCACCGATCTTTCAGCCAGGCCAGTGTCTGTACTTTGAGGGAGGTTCCCCGTGCTTTCGTACGGACCTAATTAAAGTAAACCTCATTTTCCCAGAGGCGTAACCCCGTTGACACCTTTCTAGACACCTATTTGATCGACTAATTGTCCTGTGTAAAACTCTCCCGGGAGTAACAATTACTCGTAGTGGGTATCGGGATCCAACTATCTCATTGAAGGTATGCAATCTCATTGCAAATTTCAACACTTGAAATTCCTGATAATATTTTTCCCCTAACGTGCTATGACCTTGACGAAAGTCAACAAACCATAGCGCGTTAGTCAAGTTCAACCCGTACATTTTTCGACTGAATTAAACCCACCCGCACGACCCTTGACGAAAGCCAACAAAGCCGTATGACTACCCTAATCCAGTCGCATTATATGCAGCAGATAAGCAGCATATAGCTACCGCACCCTACACCTTGACGAAAGCCAACAAATGTAGCACGAATACTATATACAACTTATCTAAAATGACGGAGGGCTACGACAGGTTTTTCTGAAACCTATTACGTAATGAAGTTGATATCGTTGTAGAATCGCGTGAATTTTGAAATGGAGTGATTTTAAGGCTTTCATTAGTTTTGCTAAAGAGGTCACTCCTGGTGAAGGGATCTCGGCTCTTTCTTCATCGAATAAGGTGCGGGATATATCATATATATCACTGTGCAAAGCAAAACTCCAAAAGCAATCAAAAATCAAACTGAGTTTTGTAGCATCTGCCAGTTTTACTAAAGAGGTCACTCCCGGTGAAAGGATCTCGGCTCTTTCCCCATCGAATATGGTGCAGGGTATATCATATATACCGCTACGCAAAGCAAAATTGTAGCTACCCCTTTTTCTTTGAAAATTTGATTCTACAACATCTTTTAGGTTTCTTATCTTTCATTAATCACATTAATGAAGTCCCATCATTTAAGTCACCTAAACATCACAGATAAATACGACGTACACTTATGCCATCCGCATTCGCCTCGATGTCCCCTCGTGCACCGTTGGGTTAGGTAACTAACGGCAGAGCAGGGCAGGGCTAGCGCGGGTGTAAAACATAAGTAACGCCTATAAAATATATCATATATACTATATACAGTATTTATAACAGAACAGCTCTAATGATCACATCACAGATATCGCAGCAGAAACATAGATATAATGTGGGATATACTAGGACGTCCGTATTTAGTATTTAGCCAACAATAGAAAATACGGATTCCACGGTCTCGATGAATAGCCAAGCCCGCACCCTGGACCCCTACGAGAGCGGCAAGCGACCCTACCAATTCTGGAGTTTAGGAGACCCGGTCTCGACTCCTCGAGATGGCCTCCCACTGAACCCCTGAACCCGGTCACCTGGGCTCCCCTCCTTGGGTCCATCCTAATGAGGAAAAGTAAATAATATACAACACTGGTGGTATCGACCTCAACCCGGTAGTGCCCCAATAAAAGAATATTACATTACATTTGAATTTACATGAATGAAAATATAAAACTCTCATCTCACATAAAACCCCCAGGCTATTCAATTGCGACAATCCGGCACATCATATCTCAGCAACACATAATATCATATATCATCAACGTAAGTAAGTATGCGTACCATAATTGTCGTTGATGTATAGCAACGAAACCGGCGATATCGACATACTACACTTACGGTCACAGAAAAGAAAGTGTAAAACTGCAATATCTGGAATCCACATTCTCTTTAGACATCGTAAATGCGAAATATCACATATTTCGTATTTCATATCTAGCTATATGAATTCCACACATTGCATCACATTCCAGATAAATAGACGGTATTAAAGTTTTCGAACGAATGATTAAATAATCAAAATTCCCTAAAGCTCAACACTTGAGCGGAGTTCAATAACCCGGAGTGTGACACAGTAGTAGCGGTCTAGCAGTAGAAGGGTCAAGCCAACGCCTCACACGTGGCACGCCGTACTGCCCCAAACCCTAAGGTTCAAAAAGCAGTTCAAGACGGCCACATAATCGAGTTAAGGTTTGTTGTCTTCTAGAGGGTCCACCACAAACAAACTTGCACGTATTTCCGAAAGATTTAAACCCTGTGAAAGAGTGAGTAAATGATACTCGTTCGAACAATTCAATACTTTCTAAATTACCCGGAAAGAAACACGAAATCAAAATTCAGATCGAATCACCGACTCCAAAACAATCTCCAGAACATACATCACAAAATTCAGATTAAAAATACCCCAAAAATTTTACAAGAAGACAAAATAATTACTGTACAAAAATTACAAAGAGATTCATCAGTACGGCTGCGGAACCGTGGCCCAAGCAGGCTATTGCCGCGGTTCCGTGGTGGAAAGTACTGTTCATGGGTTCGTTTTTCACAGTATTGCTTATATTAGCCTGCTGAATTTTTTAAGTATTTTTAATTATGAAAAACAACAGTTTTGAAAAAATGTCCCGAGAGTGTCCCAAAAAGCCGTATTTTGTTTCGATCGGGGTTTTGACTTCGCTAAAGTGCCGCCTAATATTCTAGGTCGGCTCTGATACCAATGTTGGGTTTACCTAGCACCTCATGAAAGGTTTGGAAGCATCACATGTACCAAAGATTAAAATTTTTGGGTGCTAAGTAAGCATACAAAGAATCATTCGTAGAAAAATTAGGGTTTCATAAACTACACTTCAACACAAGTAGATAAAGCTAGGGTTTTGAGAGTACAACCTTTGTATCTCCCTTTGCTAGACTCCTCGGCTACTTGGGGTTTGGAAAAAGTCTGCTTTAACTCCTCTAGGTCCACGATAATCCACCCGGAGTCCGCTTTGTCCAAGCTTGCAACTTCACTTGATCAAGAGAAGAGAATGAAGCTAACACTCTAAACAAGTGGGCAAGACTTGTGTAGAATGTTGTTGTGGTGGCTTTTCTCACTTCAAAATCCTAACTTGATGTTTAATTTGCTCACTAGATAAATCTAGAGAGCAAAAGATGAAGGAGGAAGAAGATGGTGGCCGTTTTAGAATGTAGAAAAGATAAACCTCAATGAGAAAATAAAAATATATCTATATATATTTTTCTTCTCTCATCTCAAACCATGGTTAAACTATAAATATATTATTGAACTTGAGTTAAAACCCAAAAGGAAAGTTAATCCATGTTTAAATGGTGGTTGAGCAAGGTTAGGTCAAAGACGAGTTTAGAAAGAAACCATGAATTATCCTTTCCTTTTTCCTTTTGTTTTAAATCAAATGCAATAATAATTCATATAAATAAAACCATGGTGTGAGTCTTATATTGCCACCATTTTCTCTGTATATACAACCGTGAAGGATGATGTATGAATGTATGTGTGCATGCACATCCATATGTACATGAAACAAAAAAGAATGCATACATGCATGCATACATCCCAAAAATACAAGAAAGGATTTCTAGTGAGAATCTAATGGTTAAATAATAAATCAACACTTGATTTATCAGTCCGTCCATATCACATACGACACAACCAAAAGCAAGCCGCCCGATTAATATACGGTATCTCATACGCGCATTTTAACCAGGTCCATGTGCATATCGCATACGCGCACCACAACGTTTCTCCTGGACTAGGTAACTCCTTTGTGGGACTCTAAGACTCGTCAATACGCCGGCAGTGGGGGATGATCAAATCAAGCACCCCCAAGCCGCAAGCGGTCAGCTAAACGTAACGGCCACCCGGGTATTGAGCAATCAGAAGAAAACAAGCGAGCCTGCTACAACTCCAATCGAGCCAACCAGCAACACTACCCATGCAGTCCGGTCTCCTCGTCAGATATGTCGCATATCAAGTCTAGGGGTGGTAAACGTCAGACCCCAATAACCGATAGGTCGTGCTGATGTGAGGCTCATAACGGGTCGAGAAACTACTGGTAACACTTACCAGTAAATCTCTAATCAGCCCTGGCCAGGGACTTCCCTGTTACGGCCAATCGAGCATAGTACAACATCAACCCCCAATACCGGGAGAGACGAAACCCCTCATATCGCTCATTGCCTCCATATGACTCGGGACTGTACCCAAAAACCACCGTTTTGCACGCCCTCATGGACGTGGTCAGGTGGAAACCAAAGCACAGTGGGAATCACACAAGACTCTATGACGATCTCGGGTCTACAGACTAACCTGCACAAGTGTCACTTGAGAACTGCCATCTGACGTGAGGTATAATACCATCTCGGAGTTCTCGGTGAGTCCGTCCAGTGTACCCAGTCTCCACTGAGCACCCGTATACCATCTCTGACGTCAAACACCAATGGATATGGAATCATCCATCGCCCATCTCATGGGTCGAGAAGCGTATACGCTAGTCTACTCTGGTATATCGATGCCCCGTCTCGATACACCCATGACTAGGGACCTTGAAGGATGTACTTATGGACTACCCTGTCCCCACTAGTATGATCCGCATCATAGTCCAGGTAGTCAAGTACACATTCTAAGGGCTTTACCAATATGTAACTATAAGACAGTATAAAGAGACAAGTATACATGTTAAGATAAAGAGCAACCAGATAGCATACTATCATATCGAGCAAGAAAGTCATCTCTATATATGTCCAATCATCCAATATAATATACATCATCTGAACAATACTGGCCTCTAGGGCATACATACAACTAACATATTCTCGGAACCGGGAGGATCATAAGCAGCACTTGAGTATCACATTGCAGACTTTGAGAGAGCATCGGTTGTTCGCCAAATTTTCCAAGTGCGCATTCTGGCTAGAAAGTGTCGACTTCTTGGGTCCTGTGGTAATGAGAGAAGGTATTTGTGTGGACCCGAGGAAGATCGAGGCAGTGCAGCATTGGCCCAGACCGGTATCAGTTACAGAGGTTCGCAGCTTTCTAGGTCTGGCCGGCTATTATCGATGTTTTGTCCAGGATTTCTCCCGTATTGCTGCACCGTTGACCGGGTTGACCCGGAAGGGGGTCCCTTTCGATTGGACCCAGGCTTGTGAGGATAGTTTCCAACAGTTGAAGACTCGTCTGACTACTGCACTAGTGTTATCACTACCTACTGGATCGGGCGGTTTCGTGGTATATTGTGATGCTTCTCGAGTGGGGATGGGCTGTGTATTGATACAGCATGACAGAGTTATCGCGTATGCTTCTCGGCAGTTGCGGAAACACGAACAGAACTACCCTACTCATGATTTAGAGATGGCTGCAATGGTATTTGCACTTAAGATCTGGAGACATTACCTATACGGAGAGTCGTGCCAGATATTCACCGACCACAAGAGCTTGAAGTATATCTTTCAGCAGCGAGATCTAAATCTGAGGCAGCGCCGTTGGATGGAGTTGGTGAAAGATTATGACTGCGACATTCTATACTATCTGGGAAAGGCGAATGTAGTGGCAGATGCTTTGAGTTGGAGGCCCGGAGTTAGCTTATTTTGTTTGAGTGCAGTACAGATGCAGTCGACGGCGGATTGGCAGGTTTTATGTGACAACAGAGTGCGGTTCGAGTTTACTCCTTCAGGGTGACAGCTGGCCCATTTCAGAGCACGCCTACAGTTACTTGACCGTATCCGCGAGGCACAGTCCGGCGATGCCCGTATTTTAGAGATTATCGAGCAGATTCGGCAGGGCAGAGTTTCTGAGTTTGTGATTGATGATCATGGGATACTTCGATTTGGGAATCGACTGTGCGTACTAGATTCTGGGGAACTGAGGCATGATATTCTTGAGGAGGCTCATAGATCAGTATACAGTGTTCATCCAGGTCCCACCAAGATATACCGTGATTTGAGAGAGGTTTACTGGTGGGACGGGATGAAGAAAGATGTTACAGACTTTGTATCGAGGTGCCTGACTTGTCAGCAAGTCAAGGCCGAGCACTAGAGGCCAGCCGACGAGTTACAGCCTTTGCCCATCCCTGTGTAGAAGTAGGAACAAGTCTCTATGGACTTCATTGTGGGTGTACCCAGGACCAGTCGAGGGTATGACTCTATTTGGGTGATTATGGATCGACTAACGAAAGAGGCTCACTTCCTGCCAGTGAAGACCACTTTTGAATTTTCTCAGTATGCCCAGGTTTATATTGATGAGATCGTACGACTGCATGGCGTCCCTACTTGCATCGTTTCCGACCGGTACCAGCCGATTATGGGAGAAACTTCAGGAAGCTTTCGGCACCCGATTGAATTTTAGCACAGCTTTTCATCCGCAGACTGACGGTCAGTCAGAGCGTACTATTCAAACTCTTGAGGACATGCTCAGAGCTTGTGTTTTAGATTTCGGTGGTAGCTGGGATCATCATTTGCCCTATATCGAGTTCTCCTACAATAATAGCTTCCAGGATACGATTCAGATGGCACCTTTCGAGGCTTTATATGGGAGGAGATGTCGATCGCCTGTATGTTGGATAGAGCTCAGGGAGAGCAGTATTTTGGGGCCGCGGATCGTACAGGAGACGACCGAAAAGATAAAACTGATTTGGGACAGGATGGGAGCGTCACAAAGTAGGAAGAAATCATATACTGACAGGCGCTGTCGCCGACTCGAGTTCGCTGTTGGCGATCATGTTTTCCTGAGGGTCTCTCCGATGAAGGGTGTGATGAGATTTGGGCAGAAAGGGAAGCATATTCCTAGATATGTTGGTCACTTCGAGATCCTAGAGCGTGTTGGTTCTGTGGCTTATCGGTTAGCTCTTCCGCCCAGCTTCCCCGATGTTCACCCTATGTTCCAGGTTTCGATGCTCTGCAAGTACCTTCATGACCCTTCCTAAGCGATTCAGCACCAGAAGATCCAGCTTGAGCGCGATCATTCATTCACCGAGCAGCCGGTGGTCATTTTGGATCGGCAGGTGAAGAAATTGAGGTCGAAGGTTATACCGACCTTCAAGGTTCTTTGGCGTGGCCCGTGTTAGTGTATATGCCCTAGGGGCCATTATTGTATCATACTAGTTTGTATATTACTTAATGGAAGCTTGGGATATTCTCATGTATATAACAGTCTTGCTAAACATGGTAGTATGCTACTTGGTTTTTCTATCTTAATATGTGAGTATACGTATTGATAGAGCTCTTAGGGTCTTGCTTGACTACCAGCGTTGTGATGGCAGTCACACTAGTGGGGGCTGGGTAGTCTACAAGCACATCCTTATTCAGGTCCCTAGTCGTAGGATTATCGAGACAGGGCATCGATACTCCGGAGTAGACTAGTGTGTACGCTTCTCATCCCATTTGGGGAGATGGTCTGTCCCACAGCCGTCAGTACGTCGTACTGGAGATAGTATGCAGGTGCTCGTTAGGTTACGGGTACACCGGACAGGACTCACAGGGAACTGTTTGTTGGTTTTATACCAGTCATCAGTTAACAGTTCCCAGGTGACATGAGTACAGCATAGTCCGCAGACTTGACACTGCTGCTTCGCCTCGAGTGTGTCCCACTGTTCTTAGATTGCTACCCTACCATGGCTCAAAGGAGTCGTGCAAACAGGTAGCAGTTGGGTGCAGTCCCGAGCACTTGGAGGAAGTTGTGGTTAGACAGGATTCGTCTCTCCCGGTATTGGGGGTTGATATCGCGCTGTGTCAAAGAGCCATTACGCAAAGTCCCTGCCCAGGGCAAGCGAGATTTGCTGGTAGGTTCCAGTAGTTTCTCAGGTCGTAATGGGCTATGCTCCGACACGAATTATACAGCAATTAGGGGACTGACGCTTGCCGCCCCCTAGACCTGATATGCGATAGTCTTAGACGAACAGACCGGACTGTACGGAGATTGCCACATCAGGCTCAGTAGGAGTTCGGATGGGTTTCCTCATCGGCCTTCTTATCGACATCTACCTGGGGACCGTTACGTACAACTAGTGCCGCTTGCGGTCTGTGGTTAAACCCACTGCCAGCATAGTAGTCGAGTCTCTAGAGTCCCATACAGAGAGTTTCCCTACTCCAGGCGAAACGATATAGAGGTCGTATGGTTTTACGACAAGGGTTCGGACGCATACGTGTGTTTACGCACGTACGACATCCGGACAGTTTTTACTAGCCGGCTTTGGTTTAAGCCAGCTTCTAGTATCCGGTTATTGGATTTATACAGTCTAAAGTTTTTCCGTGTTTTCACGGATAGGAGGGGCGTTCTCGTAATTACGCGAGAAGCTTCTAGAAGATGGTGACTTGGGGGTTAAGGCGGCATATGCATTAAATGAGATTAGTGAGTCATTTGAGTGATTCATCCATGTCATTAATGCATCATAAATGCTTAATGACTCATGGAGATGAATCACCCTCTTGTATTTATGAAGCATGATTATTAATCCTTTATTTTCTTTTATTGGATAAATGATAATGCTTGATATATATTATGATAGATCATTATCCCATCTCATTCTCTTGCTCACTTTCTCTCTCCTCAAGCTCTCTCTCTTCAAACCCTAATCCTCCCTTCTCTTGTGTTGAGACCAAGGATTAGATTAGACTACTTAATCCTTAACCATTCTCTATATCACCTAGGTTACTTAGATTAGCGATTTAAGAAACCTAGTTACCTCAAGTTAGAGGTGAAGCTTGAAGTTAAGCTCTCGGGTGGATCATCTACTACATAGATAAACCCGGAGAGGACGTGGAGAACGTAAAGACGAAGGACTCGGTTCTACAGGTATAATCACTTTTCATAGTAGTTGTTAACTTCTATGATTCTTGTTAGTTATAGTTTAGCAAAGATTCTCGGTTAGTCGATGTTTACGCATAAAACAAGATCGTTTTTCATTATTCCGCCTCCCCGCAATTCGTGGGGTGTTGTACATCGACTTACAGTTGTATCAGAGCCTCGCTAAACAATAATTATCTCATTAGCAAAGTCGTAAGAATTTCGAACGCCAAAAGAACCAGAAAACGACATCGATATCATAAGTTTCTGTCTAATTTAAAACAGGCTCTAAAAATTTTTCAGGTTGCTGCAGTATAACCTACAAAGAATTGTAAGAACACTGGTGAAAAATGGGTTCCTGAATCGGCCATACAGCAGCGGAACCGCGGCCGATCCCACCGATCCGCCGGGGATCCGCGGCCGAGTTGGGGCCGATTGAACCTAGTTTCCACCAGTAACTCTTCTGTGATATTTTTGTATTTTCTGGAATGTTTATTTTCTGCTCAAGTCTCAGGTGCACAGAGAAGTTTTGGGAGTAGAATCTGATATGTTTGCACGATCGAAATCTTGCGATGTTTGCTAATATGATTATATCTGTGATTGTATAACGTGTTCGTAAACCTCCCCTAACTGCTAGTATGTCGGTAGGCAAGGGGTTGCACATTTCTGTAATGGTTTTACTGTTTGTGGTTGTGAACTGTATTGGACTGTTGTGATGATTAGCCGGGGTTTGTGATGGGTTATTATATTCATTCATTCGATGTAATTGTAATATGTTGTAATATTATTTTGCGGGGCGCATCCAGGTTGCGGTTGTAGCCACCGTTGTATTATTTCATTTTACTGTTTTTGCTCCTAGGATAGACCTAAGGTGGGGTGCACAAACTACCGGGTACTTTGAAGTGTTTAGTGGCCTACTCACTTTGTTGAGGGAGATCGCTTCACTTCGGGTATTTGGCGGATAGTTTGCCGTACCCGTAGGGGACTAGGGTAGGGTAATGGCTATTCATCACAACTGTGTAATCCGTCTTTTGTTGCAGGCTCTTAACAAACGCGGATTGCTTGCAAATCCAATAAAGTTCATATGAGATCTGGAATGCCTATTATTGCGTCTGACGAATGTACAATATCTATATATGATAGCTATTTAAACGTAACTTATGTTTTACACCCGCGCTAGCCCAGCTCCCGCTCTGCCGTTAGTTAAGTAACCTAACGGGTGATGACGGGACCCAGTGGCGAATACGGATGGCATAAGAGGACGTTGTATTTTCGTTGTTTTCTGCAATGATAGGTTAATGATGGGACACATTATTTATAATGCAAAGAAAATAAACCAAAAGATGAATCGTTGGAACAATTTAAAAGGAACCGCACTGTTATTTTAAAACAGATGATATTTTTAAATTGCGGAGCTTTAACCACTCCTTTTAAAAGCTATCAGGTTCCTTCGGTCATATCAAGTTCACTACGTTCACGGTTTCGCCAAAACCATTCGTAGCCCTCCGTCATTTCATTTGGGTTTCGGTAGTATTCAAGCTATGTATTTTGACCAACGCCAAGGCATAGTGTTTGGTAGCTGCTGGGTATTCATTTGTTGCATAGATAGATGAGTTAGTTTGGGACGGTCGCATGATCATTTTGGCCAACGTCAAGGATATGTACGGATGGGTTCAAATTAACAAGATAATGATGGGTAGAACTTGACATGTGACTTATGACATTTTGACCAACGCCAAGGTCATAAGAGCATGGGGCAAAAATATATATCGGGAATTTCTAAAGAAACTGAAATTTGCAATGTGTTGCATACCATTTAGAGTTTGATGAATGTTGGTAGGATTCCTTCAAAATTATCATACGATGATATTTGGATCCCGATCCTACTGTGAGTATATGCTACTCATCAGGATATTCATCACTTAACGATCAATGCTATAAACTAAGTAGGTGTCAAGAAAGGTGTCAGCGGGGTTACGCCCCCAGAGAAAAGAGGTTATTTAATTAAGGAACTTCATGAAAGCGTTGGAAAACCTCACTCGAAGTACCGACACCAGCCTGGCTGAGCGGTTAAGCAAGTATTGTACAGTGGGAATAGTCCTGGCTAATTCTTCTTTTATGGTTTGAGGAAGGATTCGAGAAACTGTGGGAGCCATCCAGTTTAGATAAATTAAAAACCACTCTAAACTTGCAAGAGCATCATGCTAAAGAGTTTTCTTCTCTCTCTCCTATTGCAGCGACCCAGAAAATGACCGGACTTAAGTTACTTTTAGAGAAAAATATACTGACAGGGTAAAACTATAAAGATTGGCTGCGGAATGTCAAAATGGCTTTGACCTATGACAAATTGGGGTACGTCCTCACCGCTAAGGCACCTGCTGTCCCCGGTCCCAAATCCAGTAATGCGGATAAGGAAATCCGCAAAACCTGGGATTTCGATTGCGCGAAAGCCAAGTGCATCGTGCTTGCCTCGATGAACAATGAACATCAGAGGAGGCACGAGGATATGAAACTAGATGCCATATTTCTCCATACAAAGGAACTTTATGGAGAGCAATCTCGTATAGCAAGATACGAGACCTCTAAGAACTTGTTTCGAGTGAGGTTGGCTGTCGGATCACCGGTAGGAGAACATGTCCTAAAGATGATTGGCTACATAGAAGAGCTCGCAGACCTTGGGACGACTTTGGATAATGAGCTCTATACAGACCTTATTCTCCAGTCCCTTCCTTCCACCTACGCCCAGTTTATTATGAACTTCAACATTCAAAGAAAAGAAGTTGAACTTCTGGAACTCCTTAACATATTGAGTAGTGCAGAGGGAATCTTGCAGAAGGAAAGGGAAACGCCCGCTATGTTTGTTAGCGGTGCTTCTTCTTCCGGGTCCAAAGCTAGGGCCAAAGGAAGGAAAAAGAAGGCCGCCACCAAACCTAGAGGAGGTGTAGGTAAGGTGGGAGGGAAGGGAAAGATAAAGTTTGCAATACCGGTAGTGGGCCAGGATGAGTGCTTCCATTGTCACAGGAAAAGGGCGCTGGAAAAAGGATTGCAAGGCGTGGAACGCCAAGAACCAGGAACCGAAGCAAGCTGTGGCTTCGACTTCAGGTGTGTTTGTAATTTAGAATTGTCTGTCAATCAACTATACTTCCTGGGTATTAGATACCGGATCAGGATCTTATATTTGCAATTCATTGCAGGCACTGAGAAGCCGTAGAGTGCTGAAGGATAGTGATATGACCCTGATGGTTGCTAACAAAGCTAGCGTGGGAGCTGTGTCCGTAAGGGATTATCACCTGGGATTGACGAGTGGACACATTTTGGTTTTACATAACTTTTTTTGTGTACCCAGCTTAACGTGTAATATCATATCTGTTTCCTTATTATCAAATAAAGGTTATAATTCCACGTTTGTAAGAGATGTTGTTAACATCCACCTTAATCATAGTTTGATTGGGTCCGGTACACTGGATAACGGTATATATGTTTTAAACCAACTCCAAATTTTCAATGTCCAGAACACACTTAAAAGAAAGTCTCCAGATTTAAATAAAGCTTTCTTATAGCACTGTAGACTGGGTTACATCAATGAGAGAAGGTTTACTAAGTTACATAGAGAAGGATATTTGGACTCGTTCGAATATCAAACTTATGCCACTTGTCAATCTTGTCTCAAAGGAAAGATGACAAAGACTCCATTTACTGGACATGGAGTAAGAGCGAGCGAGCTCTTAGGACTCATATACAATGACTTATGTGGTCCAATGTCTACACATGCAAGAGGTAGTTTTTCCTATTTCATTACTATCACGGATGATTACTCAAGATACAGATTCATTTATCTGATGAAACATAAATCCGAGGCTTTTGAGAAATTCTAAGAGTACAAGAATGAAGTAGAAAACCAAACCGACAAAAGTATCAGGATACTAAGATCTGATCGAGGTGGTGAATACTTGAGTGTCGAGTTCCTAGGTTACCTAAAAGAGAAAGGAATTCTCTCTCAGCTTACTCCTCCATACACTCCACAGCATAACGGTGTATCGGAGAGATGGAATCGAACCCTATTGGATATGGTACGTTCCATGATGAGTAATGCTGAGTTACCGCGATCTTTTTGGGGTTATGCGCTAGAATCGGCGGCATATCTCTTGAACATGGTTTCTACCAAGACTGTGCCTACCACGCCATATCAGATGTGGAGTGGGAAGAAACCCTATCTTCAGTATCTGAAAATATGGGGATGTCCAGCTTTTGTTAAAAAGTAGCATGTGGACAAGCTTGAGGCACGATTAGTAAAGTGTATGTTTGTGGGATATCCAAAGAACTCCAAAGGGTATCATATTTATTACGCAGAGGAACAAAAGGTGTTTGTTTCTCGTAATGCCCATTTTCTAGAATATCAGTTTTTAGAAAAGGAAATAAATGGGAGCGAAATAGAACTGGAAGAAATTCCAGAACCACAAACTAATACTGAAAGTTTGGTAGAACAAGTAGTTCAAGAAGAACAGGACATCCCCGCACCCCTCCGCAGGAGTAGTAGGCCGTCTCATCCGCCTGAGAGATACTACGGTTTTCTCATAGATGGGGATAGAGAGGATTGCATCATAGATGATGATGAACCTACTGGCTTCCAGCAGGCCATCCAGAGCGGCGACTCGGTACGATGGCTAGATGCAATGCGGACCGAAATGGAGTCCATGTACACCAACAAAGTATGGACTTTGGACTTTGCTCCAGATGGGGTAAAACCCATAGGATGCAAATGGATCTTCAAGAAAAAGATTGGTGTAGATGTGTAACACCTTAGAATGTGTTTTGTAGCTAATTATATTTTAAAATGTGGTTTTTAATAAAAAGTTTACCAAATTAAGTTTTAAATATTTTATCTTATTTAATGTGTATTTTATTATATTTTTGTTAGGCACACACACACTTGTGCATGTAAACTAGGGTTGTTTTTGGGGTTATACCATGATTAGCAACATGGTTAACTAACCATTTTCTCTAATCTAGCTTTTAGTTTTGTTTAAGTGTCATGATAGTTTTAAATGGGTTTTAATTTTGATTTGGTGTTTTGGGTGCATGGTTGACTTTGAGAGAGAGAGAGAGAGAGAGAGCATGGGGCATCATGGCCTTGCCCATGCCCTCATTAATGAAGTGAGAGAGAGTGAGAAGGGGTTTCTTGTGTGTGCTCTCATTCTCCTCTCATTTCCTCTTCACACACTCTCACTCTCTCACAACACACACACACATCCCTCAGCAGCAGCAGCAGCAACAGGATCGGCAGCAGCAGCAACACCAACATCATCAACATCATTTTTATCAGCATCAGAAGCAGCAGCTTCACCTGAACACACACACACACACTGCTGAGAGAAAGAGAGGGAAGCAGCAGCATCAGCAAGCTGAGGCAGCAGCAGTGGCAAGAAGAGGAGGTGGCAAACATCATCACCAGCATCAACGACAACTACAACAACAACAATACAACAACAACAGCAACAATAATAGCAGCAATAGCAGAAGCAGCAGCAGCAGCTAGCAAGGGCAGCAGCAGCAGGGGCATTCAGCAGTTGTGGCAAGCTCTCACCTCCTTCACACACTTCTTCTCCTGTTTCTTAGGGTGCTACAGGGTAAATTCTGAATCCCATTTCTTGTTTGCTCAAGTCGTGTGTCGATTAGTGCTAAATAGCTTAGTTTAGTGCTAATTGTGGTGTTTAAGTGGAATTGTGGATAATTGTTGATTTGGTTAGCTAGCTTAGGTTGGTTTAGTGTTAGTTAGGCCACTTCGACTGAGAAATCCCCAGATTTCACTAAAATACCATATAGTTTGTGTTTTGTGCAATTGTCATTTGTAAGCGATATAATGGATATCTGTGATCTGCTGTTACCCGGGGGACTTCAGAATAAACTTGAGTGGACCACAGCCTACTAGTAACACCCTGACCCCACTACCAGAGCCCGACCCCACCCCTCTCAACTTTGGCCGCCAAAACCGCCTTTCTGGCCGCAATTTGCGGCCAGAACAGGGAGATAGGAGCTAGGGTTTTCAGGGGTGGTGTCTGCTATGTTGTGTAGGTCCTTGGTATTTGTAGTTTTGTAATATTGTAGCCTGGACAGAATCTGGGACAATATGTCGCTTTGGTGTTTGTTGTGTTTGCGCGATACGCGCGATACGTGAGTGGGTTCTGTGATCCAGCGTATCGCGGCGTGTCGCGATGGTTTTAGACGCGTACGCACACGATTCAGCGTATCGTACCACGCGCGTTTAGTTCGCGATGCGAGTTTCTCGTTTCGTTTCGATATCGCGTTTCGCGAGATATCTTGGCTTATATGTGATTTTCATGTCTTATTTGCAGGTTTGCAGGCAGGAGCTACAGACACCATCTACAGAGGGAGCAGACTGTAGGATTCACCCAGCGTGGAGTTTAGGTGAGTAGATATAACATCTACAGGGGAATCGCCCGCATGGCGTTATGCGTCTGGGCTAGGATTCAATTTCCTGTCGCACATTCTACGTCATTGTAGAATTGCGCCTTACTGCATTTCCTAGATATAGCTATATACTGTGACTAGCAGCCGTAGGACACTGCACACATTATTGACGGTTCATGTTGCACGAGCACGGATTACATGCTACACACACACCGTCAATAATTGCCATGTCACACACTATCCCTTATAGCTACCATTGCTTACCACACTTGACATCTAGTTTCTCGGTATACCTATAGTGTATCATACCTTTAGTGATAGGTATATTTTCACTTGCGATACAGCTACAGGTATACCTCCTGCATATTTTACCTATACCGGGAGGGATTTCCTACATATGTTACTATACCCAGGGGGGTATACGACATCAGTTCCTATAGGTAGATACCTATACTTTGCTACACCTGTATGTTAGGTACATATTCAGTTGTTGTCGCATATTCACATTTACTGATGTTACTTAGCTGTACCTTATCATGATTTCGCATACATCTGGTTCAGCTATATACTTGTGTTTACCTGCTCGCATTCAGATATATCGCATACATCTATTCCTGTATTTATGCATTGTTTATCTGGATTTCATATGATGTTTTCGGGATTTGGGAACCGCGGGAGTTCATGAAATTATGCATACATGAACAACCCGGTTTCCTTGATATGATATTTTGAGCGTCCCCCATGAGTTTTATCGGTGCTGATTCTATGCTCCATACGATGTGTGGTTGCCGTATGAGAGTACATGGTGGGGCCCGGTATGGTTCCCCTCGGCAAGAAGATCGATGGGTTTGCCGATTGAGCCTGGAGGCGGGCGAGTACCTACCGGTGATTGTTTGGACCTGGCAGTTGTCTGGAGGCTACTGGCCAGAGTAGAGAGATGGATGCGGGATGACCTGTACTGTCGAGGCCGAGGGCCGACACTGCAGACGGACCCCGTGGGCTGATCCGGACTGACGGATGCCCCATATACGAGGATTTCTGTGCCGATGCTTGGCACACGGTTTCATGATATTTCCTTACCCCTTTTTGTATATATAACAGGGGACTTAGCCGTTGTTATATATACCCTTACACCAATATTAGTGGAATGGGACGCTAATATATGTGTATTGCCCCCATCATATTTATTTCTGTACATATGTTTACCTTTAGGATGCTAGAAACTTACTTGAGATTGGACTTGGGATACTAGGTGATTCATTGGGATTTGGACATTGGATATACCTATGTGATTGGTGACTTGTACATTCGGGATATAGGAGATTACTCGACATTGTACATTGAGGAGATGTGAGACTTATTTGATGTGAGTGCCCAATGTGGGGCCTGGTTTGAGGATTTGGGATTGGAGTATCTTAGTGGATGGTGATCCTGCCACGACGTCAGGTTTCCGTGGAAAATGACATATTCCACCCTACACCTCACCATTACCTGTCTTATGCACAGATTCTTACATTGGTAGTACTTGTAGTGTACCCTTATGATAGTTGCATATTTGCTTTCTCATATCTCTATTGCATAGACATTGCATACTACTATCATGCCATCATCGCTTCACTTATTGATTGTATCTGCTAGTGTACTCTCTTTATTCCAGCATTGCATGACATATTATTACTACTGTAATCGCATATCTTAGATTCATGCTGTACGTGCATTCCTGCGATTACCTGCATATGTTTTATACTATTCACGAGTTGGCAACTCACCCCCGTTGTGCCACAGGTGTTTCAGGTTTTTCCCCAGAGTAGTCGAGGCAGGCTATTCCCCTATCCAGCTATCCAGCTACCATCTTTTGCTACAGATACCGCATCAGCTTACAGTACCTTTTGCTTAGGTGGGTTAGATGGATATCTGTATTTCATATTGTATATTGTACTCTCTCTCCATCTACTATTGTATTATTGACATAGAGACTTGGTGAGGACGTTAGCATGTATTATGGTGGATTTGATGTCTTTATATATACAGCTTTTCTCTACTGTCTTTATTTCTTCGCTACGGCGTCGTATATTTGCATTGTATCCATTTTTGCTGGATTATATAAAAATGGGGTGTTGCTAAAATTTTAAAGAAAGAAAGGAAGACTTTTTAAAGAATTTGGGTTGCGATTTCAATTGTTTTCAAAACTTATATTATCCTTTCCGTATTTTTATGGTTTAGATTTCTGGGCTTGGCTTTCTTTTACTACGTTGCGTCTTTAGGCGTTGCGTAGTATTAGGGCCGTCACGGGCCATTCTTGGGTCGTGACAAAGTTGGTATCAAAGCGTTAGGTTTTACCTTTCGGAGTGTAGGATGACCTTAGTATGATGGAGTAGGTAGCTTAAGCAGAGTAACGTAGTGTGTGTATGTCTGCAGCATACCCACAGCGCGGTACCTTGCATTAAGTGACCTAAGTACAATTTGCTTGACATTCCTTCCTTGATGATTCATATCTTTGAGATTCGATTTCCTCATTCTTATCGAATCTCATCTTGTATCTATTTATAGCCTTGCCGCCGATGACTATGGGGACTCAGAGCGGTGCAGCGAGGGCCGAGGTCAGAGTTAGCTCGGGTGAGACGAGTACTGACCAGGATGGCACTCTAGTTGCACAGGTGCAGACGGAGCAGCCTACGACTTATACTATGGATAGATTTTTGGTAGAGATGCAGGAGTTCCGCCAGACGATGAGTTCTTTAGTTGACGTCGTTCGGGAGCTACGACAGGAGGTTGTCACCCCTGTTACTCAGCTGTCCCTTACGATCAGCATGCAGCAGTCCGTCACCTACATAGCACCAGTGGTTGCAGCCCCAGTTGACGAGGCACATATTCCAGAGGCTCAGAGAGTTCCAGGACAGTGGAGGACTCGTACCAGCATACCAGCCCAGAGGCAGAGGTTTGGTTGTCGAGACAGATTTCGTGGCCGTCGAGGGAGTAGCAGAGGCTTAGGACGAGGACAGTCGTTCAGCTCTTATCCTCAGGATGGTCAGCAGTCAGCACGTGGATGTTTTCGATGCGGAAGCCTTCAGCACTTCGTCAGGGATTGTTCCTTAGCACCTCGTCATGATCGTTTCCAGAGAGGCCGTGGACGTGGAAGATTTGCTCAGAGGGCTCAGGCTACCAGAGGAGTTCATCCAGCTGCGAGTAGAGGGCAGACACAGGAGTTTGCTTCCACTCATCGGGACGCGCGGACGTCCAATGTGGAGTTTTCAGGTACCCTTGAGTTATATTTTATTTTCTCTTGGTGTATTTGCTTGTTTCTTGCTTGTTCTGTGGTTGGGTAGATTAGTCGTAGTTGTGCTAACTTCTGTCAGCGATCCTTTTGTTGCGCGACACGTATTTCAGTTTCGTGCCAATCGAATAGGAGGTAGAGATTCGTCCGTCATTTTGATCCTTCTTGAGATGTTGGATTTGACGTTCTCCTGGGCACGGACTGGTCAGCTACGTGTTAGGCGTCTGTGGACTACTGTGTGGAAACAGTTAGGGTTGTTTTCCCCGGCAAGTCCGTTCTTGTTGTGCGGGTGCATAGTTGTGCCGCCTCTCACAGTTTGAATTCAGCCTGTTTAGCTAGTCGGCTACTGAGGAGATGTCGTGGATTCTTGACGTTCATTCGTAATACCGGAGCCACCGTGGGATTGTTGGACCGGGTTCTTTTCGTGCGAGAGTTTCCGACGTTGTTCCTGATGAGCCGGCGAAGCTGAGGGAGCTTAAGGATCAGCTGCAGAGTTTTGGTTTGGGAAGTTTTGTGTGTCTGAGTGTTTCGCTTTTGGGAGCTCCTATTTCTGTTCGTCCAGGGAACGACGGCAGTTTAGGATTTTGTGTCGACGGATCGTCAATTGAACCGGCTTACGGTGCGGATAGGTATCCTTCATCTCGCCGTGACGATTCCTTCGCTCAGCTCCAGAGTGCGAGACTTTTTCTAAGTTTGTTTGGGATCAGGTCATCATTATTGCGGATTCGGAGTGATGGCATTCCGAAGACTGCCTTGTGCGTGCTATGGGCCTTGTGTGTTTTTGTGAGTCGTTGGATTCACTGTCGCCCTAGCAGCATTCGTAGATGTGATGCACCAGATTTCTTCAGGCCGTTCCTCGACCAGTTTCTGTTGTGTTATTTACGACACTCTGGTCTATTTAATGTGTCTTGAGGGACAGGAGTAGCACTTGAGGATTTGTTATGCAGATGCTGGGAGAGCACCAGCAGTTTGCTAAATTCTCAGAGTGTTTCTTCAGGCTTGTTTGTGTTGACTCCTAGGTCTTGTAGTCACGGGAGACGGTTCCGTATGGTTCCGAGGGAGATCGTGGCCGTACAGCTTAGGCCCAGACTGGTGTGCAGGACGGAGATCCGCGGGTTGTTGGGCTTAGCAGGGTTTTACCGCCGTCTCATGCAGGATTGCTAGAGTAGTGCTGCACCGTCGACTGAATGGACCAGAAAGGAGGTTTCTTTCTGTGGACTGAGGCATGCGTACGGAGTTTTCAGCAGTTGAAGATTCAGTTAACAACTGCATCAGTCTTTCTTTGCTTTTGGTTCGGGCGACTTTGTTGTTTAACTGTAATGTTCTTGAGTGGGCTCGAGGGTGTACTGAGGTGACACTATAGAGATATCGCTTTTACTTTCCCTACATTTGGGGGAAATACGAGGAGGATATTCCACTCATGATCTGGAGATGGCCGCGGTGGTTTAGCGTGGATATTTGGAGACACTACTTGCTTGAGAGTCGTGTCAGACTTTCCACGGACCACTAGAGCTTAATGTGCATCTTCCTGCAGCAGATTTGGATTGTTGTGTTAGTCTTCTGCAGATTTACAGTTCTTGTGTGATCGTCGAGTATAGCTTAGTTCGTCTCTACGGAGGGGACAGCTTGCTCATGTCCGCGCCCGACCACTTTCCTTAATTCTTTTTCGCGAGACACTGCCCGTCGAAGCTCGTACGTCAGAGATACTTGAGCATATTCGGCTGGGTAATGATTCGGAGACCTTGATTGTGACAATGATGTGCTAAGTTAGGGACACGTTTGTGTACCTGCCATTATCAGGTAGAGGCGTGTAATCCTAGAACATGCATATCTGTCAACCCCCTCTATGCATTCAAGTTCCACCATCTTGGGCGTGACTTGTGAGATAGTTACGAGTGGGCAAGGATGTAAAGAGAAGTTTCAGGTTTCGTTTCAAGTGTCTGTCTTGTTGTGTGCTTTGGGTCGAGCATCTGAGGCCGGCTGGAGACTTGCAACCTTTTACCATTCCGAAGCAGGAATGGGAGCAGATCTCCACGAAATTCGTTATGGTTTCCACCTAATTTTGGTTAGGGTGTGACTCCATTCGGATTCTTGTCGTCCGGTTATACTCAGTGCTCAGTTGTTTTGTTAAGTTGTGTGTTTGTTGTTTTGTTGGGTCGTCAGCAGCTTGGGATCGTCACTCGCCATCGTTAGGGTTCTCTTTCGATAGCTATTATCAGGAGACACTCCAATTGGCCACCCTTAGGCTTAGGGGTTAGGTCGTGTCGATCGCCAGCCTGTTGTTTTCTGACTCTGCGTAGGTAGGATTTTGGACCCAGCTATGTCTAGAGAATTCGGAGATAGTCCAGTTGTGTTCAGATCAGGATGAGAACTGTCCATTGCAAGCAGATGTCTTATGCGACTGTGTTGGTCGCAGGCTTGAGTGCGCAGTGGCAAGTCATGGATTCCTATGGACTTTCCGATGAATGACGTGTTGGATTTTGGGAAGCTTATCCCAGGGTTTTAGGTCCTTTAGGTCCTATTAGCGAGTTAGTTTTGTTGCCTTTAATTTGGCACTTCCGCCCAGATTATTGGATTTTCACCCCGTATTCCTTGTGATAATACTTTACAACTACCTTCTTGACCTTTCTCACATGTTTTGGCACCAGACCATTTAGCTGGACGCGATCTTTCGCTCACCCGCAGCCATGTGTGGTAATGGCTCGACAGGTGGAGAAACGTCGGTCAAAGGTCTTGCCATCGGTGAAGGGTTTTCTTGGACGTAGCCGTATAGTGAGGTAGTCACTTGGGAGGCTGCGAGCGAGACTTGAGGATTTTAATCTTCTTTTTGAAGGTACAGGTAACAGTATAAGTTTTAAATTCGGGGACGAATTTCTTTTAAGGGGGGGAGATTGTAACACCTTAGAATGTGTTTTGTAGCAAATTATATTTTAAAATGTGGTTTTTAATAAAAAGTTTACCAAATTAAGTTTTAAATATTTTAACTTATTTAATGTGTATTTTATTATATTTTTGTTAGGCACACACACACTTGTGCATGTAAACTAGGGTTGTTTTTGGGGTTATACCATGATTAGCAACATGGTTAACTAACCATTTTCTCTAATCTAGCTTTTAGTTTTGTTTAAGTGTCATGATAGTTTTAAATGGGTTTTAATTTTGATTTGGTGTTTTGGGTGCATGGTTGACTTTGAGAGAGAGAGAGAGAGAGAGAGCATGGGGCATCATGGCCTTGCCCATGCCCTCATTAATGAAGTGAGAGAGAGTGAGAAGGGGTTTCTTGTGTGTGCTCTCATTCTCCTCTCATTTCCTCTTCACACACTCTCACTCTCTCACAACACACACACACATCCCTCAGCAGCAGCAGCAGCAACAGGATCGGCAGCAGCAGCAACACCAACATCATCAACATCATTTTTATCAGCATCAGAAGCAGCAGCTTCACCTGCACACACACACACACACTGCTGAGAGAAAGAGAGGGAAGCAGCAGCATCAGCAAGCTGAGGCAGCAGCAGTGGCAAGAAGAGGAGGTGGCAAACATCATCACCAGCATCAACGACAACTACAACAACAACAATACAACAACAACAGCAACAATAATAGCAGCAATAGCAGAAGCAGCAGCAGCAGCTAGCAAGGGAAGCAGCAGCAGGGGCATTCAGCAGTTGTGGCAAGCTCTCACCTCCTTCACACACTTCTTCTCCTGTTTCTTAGGGTGCTACAGGGTAAATTCTGAATCCCATTTCTTGTTTGCTCAAGTCGTGTGTCGATTAGTGCTAAATAGCTTAGTTTAGTGCTAATTGTGGTGTTTAAGTGGAATTGTGGATAATTGTTGATTTGGTTAGCTAGCTTAGGTTGGTTTAGTGTTAGTTAGGCCACTTCGACTGAGAAATCCCCAGATTTCACTAAAATACCATATAGTTTGTGTTTTGTGCAATTGTCATTTGTAAGCGATATAATGGATATCTGTGATCTGCTGTTACCCGGGGGACTTCAGAATAAACTTGAGTGGACCACAGCCTACTAGTAACACCCTGACCCCACTACCAGAGCCCGACCCCACCCCTCTCAACTTTGGCCGCCAAAACCGCCTTTCTGGCCGCAATTTGCGGCCAGAACAGGGAGATAGGAGCTAGGGTTTTCAGGGGTGGTGTCTGCTATGTTGTGTAGGTCCTTGGTATTTGTAGTTTTGTAATATTGTAGCCTGGACAGAATCTGGGACAATATGTCGCTTTGGTGTTTGTTGTGTTTGCGCGATACGCGCTATACGTGAGTGGGTTCTGTGATCCAGCGTATCGCGGCGTGTCGCGATGGTTTTAGACGCGTACGCACACGATTCAGCGTATCGTACCACGCGCGTTTAGTTCGCGATGCGAGTTTCTCGTTTCGTTTCGATATCGCGTTTCGCGAGATATCTTGGCTTATATGTGATTTTCATGTCTTATTTGCAGGTTTGCAGGCAGGAGCTACAGACACCATCTACAGAGGGAGCAGACTGTAGGATTCACCCAGCGTGGAGTTTAGGTGAGTAGATATAACATCTACAGGGGAATCGCCCGCATGGCGTTATGCGTCTGGGCTAGGATTCAATTTCCTGTCGCACATTCTACGTCATTGTAGAATTGCGCCTTACTGCATTTCCTAGATATAGCTATATACTGTGACTAGCAGCCGTAGGACACTGCACACATTATTGACGGTTCATGTTGCACGAGCACGGATTGCATGCTACACACACACCGTCAATAATTGCCATGTCACACACTACCCCTTATAGCTACCATTGCTTACCACACTTGACATCTAGTTTCTCGGTATACCTATAGTGTATCATACCTTTAGTGATAGGTATATTTTCACTTGCGATACAGCTACAGGTATACCTCCTGCATATTTTACCTATACCGGGAGGGATTTCCTACATATGTTACTATACCCAGGGGGGTATACGACATCAGTTCCTATAGGTAGATACCTATACTTTGCTACACCTGTATGTTAGGTACATATTCAGTTGTTGTCGCATATTCACATTTACTGATGTTACTTAGCTGTACCTTATCATGATTTCGCATACATCTGGTTCAGCTATATACTTGTGTTTACCTGCTCGCATTCAGATATATCGCATACATCTATTCCTGTATTTATGCATTGTTTATCTGGATTTCATATGATGTTTTCGGGATTTGGGAACCGCGGGAGTTCATGAAATTATGCATACATGAACAACCCGGTTTCCTTGATATGATATTTTGAGCGTCCCCCATGAGTTTTATCGGTGCTGATTCTATGCTCCATACGATGTGTGGTTGCCGTATGAGAGTACATGGTGGGGCCCGGTATGGTTCCCCTCGGCAAGAAGATCGATGGGTTTGCCGATTGAGCCTGGAGGCGGGCGAGTACCTACCGGTGATTGTTTGGACCTGGCAGTTGTCTGGAGGCTACTGGCCAGAGTAGAGAGATGGATGCGGGATGACCTGTACTGTCGAGGCCGAGGGCCGACACTGCAGACGGACCCCGTGGGCTGATCCGGACTGACGGATGCCCCATATACGAGGATTTCTGTGCCGATGCTTGGCACACGGTTTCATGATATTTCCTTACCCCTTTTTGTATATATAACAGGGGACTTAGCCGTTGTTATATATACCCTTACACCAATATTAGTGGAATGGGACGCTAATATATGTGTATTGCCCCCATCATATTTATTTCTGTACATATGTTTACCTTTAGGATGCTAGAAACTTACTTGAGATTGGACTTGGGATACTAGGTGATTCATTGGGATTTGGACATTGGATATACCTATGTGATTGGTGACTTGTACATTCGGGATATAGGAGATTACTCGACATTGTACATTGAGGAGATGTGAGACTTATTTGATGTGAGTGCCCAATGTGGGGCCTGGTTTGAGGATTTGGGATTGGAGTATCTTAGTGGATGGTGATCCTGCCACGACGTCAGGTTTCCGTGGAAAATGACATATTCCACCCTACACCTCACCATTACCTATCTTATGCACAGATTCTTACATTGGTAGTACTTGTAGTGTACCCTTATGATAGTTGCATATTTGCTTTCTCATATCTCTATTGCATAGACATTGCATACTACTATCATGCCATCATCGCTTCACTTATTGATTGTATCTGCTAGTGTACTCTCTTTATTCCAGCATTGCATGACATATTATTACTACTGTAATCGCATATCTTAGATTCATGCTGTACGTGCATTCCTGCGATTACCTGCATATGTTTTATACTATTCACGAGTTGGCAACTCACCCCCGTTGTGCCACAGGTGTTTCAGGTTTTTCCCCAGAGTAGTCGAGGCAGGCTATTCCCCTATCCAGCTATCCAGCTACCATCTTTTGCTACAGATACCGCATCAGCTTACAGTACCTTTTGCTTAGGTGGGTTAGATGGATATCTGTATTTCATATTGTATATTCGTTGTATATTGTACTCTCTCTTCATCTACTATTGTATTATTGACATAGAGACTTGGTGAGGACGTTAGCATGTATTATGGTGGATTTGATGTCTTTATATATACAGCTTTTCTCTACTGTCTTTATTTCTTCGCTACGGCGTCGTATATTTGCATTGTATCCATTTTTGCTGGATTATATAAAAATGGGGTGTTGCTAAAATTTTAAAGAAAGAAAGGAAGACTTTTTAAAGAATTTGGGTTGCGATTTCAATTGTTTTCAAAACTTATATTATCCTTTCCGTATTTTTATGGTTTAGATTTCTGGGCTTGGCTTTCTTTTACTACGTTGCGTCTTTAGACGTTGCGTAGTAATAGGGCCGTCACGGGCCATTCTTGGGTCGTGACAAGATGGACAGGTGGAAACCTATAAGGCTAGACTTGTTGCAATGGGTTTTCGTCAAAGACCTGGTTTGGACTATGACGAAACTTTTTCTCCAGTGGCTATGCTCAAATCCATTCGGGTCCTTCTTGCTATTGCTGCCTCCCATGATTTTGAAATCTGGCAGATGGACGTAAAGACGGCTTCTCTGAATGGAAATTTAGAAGAGTGCGTCTATATGGATCAGCCAGAGGGTTTCAATTAGAGTGGGAGCAGCGGGAAAGTATGCAAGTTTCTTAAATCCATTTATGGATTAAAGCAAGCATCGCGGAGTTGGAACAACTTTTTTGATGAAACAGTCAAAGAATATGACTTTATCAAAAATCCAGATGAACGATGCATGTATAGTAAAGTTGTAGCAAGAACTGTCGTATTCCTCGTCTTGTACGTGGATGCCATTCTATTGATATAAAATGACATTCCTATGCTACAATCTGTCAAAGGATTCTTATCACACAAGTTCTCCATGAAAGACTTGGATGATGCCTCTTACATTCTGGGGATCCGAATCTATCGTGATAGATCCAAGAGGATGTTGGGACTTTCGCAGTCCAGATATATCAACACTGTACTGAAAAGATTCAGTATGGAAGATTCTAAGCGCGGTAATCTACCGGCTTGTCACGGAATCACCCTATCCAAAGAGATGTCACCCAAGACTGATTTGGAAAGGGAACGCATGTCTATTATACCCTACGCTTCTGAGGTAGGCTCTATAATGTATGCGATATTGTTCACCAGACCAGATGTAGCTTACGCACTGAGCGTGGTAAGCCGGTATGAGTCAGACCCAGGGGAGAAGCACTGGATAGCAGTAAAGAACATTCTTAAGTACCTGAGGAGGACTAAGGAGATGTTCTTGGTTTACGGCGGAAAAGACCTCAGGATGGAGGCCTATGCTAATTCCGGCTTCCAGAGTGATAAGGACGATTCCATGTCCATGTCAGGTTATGTCTTTACCCTCAATGGAGGGGCGGTGTGCTGGAAGAGTTCCAAGCAGGACACCGTTGCTGACTCGACGATGGAAGCAGAGTATATTGCTGCTTGCGATGCCGCAAAAGAAGCGGTCTGGATAAAGAAGTTCCTAACAGAGCTTTAGGTGGTTCCTACCATTATCGATCCAATACCTCTGTATTGCGACAACAACGGAGTTATAGCTTTAGCGGAGGAACCAAGGTCCCATCAAAAGTCCAGACACATCTTAACGCGGTATCACCTGATCAGGGAGATCATTGATCGTCAGGAGATCGAGGTTCGGAGAGTTGCTACTGAAGAGAACATTGCTGATCCATTCACGAAGGCTCTACCTCAGATTCAGTTCGAGAGGCTACTCGAGATCATCGGTCTTCGATATGCCAGTACATGGCCCTAGTGCAAGTGGGAGATTGTTAATGTATATGCCCTAGGGGCCATTATTGTATCATACTAGTTTGTATATTACTTAATGGAAGCTTGGGATATTCACATGTATATAACAGTCTTACTAAACATGGTAGTTTGCTACTTGGTTTTTCTATCTTAATATGTGAGTATATGTATTGATAGAGCTCTTAGGGTCTTTCTTGACTACCGGCGTTGTGATGGCAGTCATACTAGTGGGGGCTGGGTAGTCTACAAGCACATCCTTATTCAGGTCCCTAGTCGTAGGATTATCGAGACAGGGCATCGATACTCCGGAGTAGAATAGTGTGTACGCTTCTCATCCCAGTTGGGGAGATGGTCTGTCCCACAGCCGTCAGTACGTCGTACAGGAGATGGTATGCAGGTGCTCGTTAGGTTACGGGTACACCAGACAGGACTCACAGGGAACTGTTGGTTGGTTTTATACCAGTCGTCAGTTAACAGTTCCCAGGTAACATGAGTACAGCATAGTCCGCAGACTTGACACTGTTGCTTCGCCTTGAGTGTGTCCCACTGTTCTTAGATTGCTACCCTACCACGGCTCAAAGGAGTCGTGCAAACAGGTAGCAGTTGGGTGCAGTCCCGTGCAGTTAGAGGAAGTGGCGGGTAGACAAGATTTGTCTCTCCCGGTATTGGGGGTTGATATCGCGCTGTGTCAGAGAGCCATTACGTAAAGTCCCTGGCAAGGGCAAGCGAGATTTGCTGGTAGGTTCCAGTAGTTTCTCAGGGTGAAATAGGATATGCTCTGACACAACTTATACCGCTATTAGGGGACAGACGCTTGCCGCCCCGTAGGCCCGATATGCGATAGTCTTAGATAAATAGACCAGACTGTACGGAGATTGTCACATCAGACTCAGTTGGGGTTCGGATGGGTTTCCTCATCGGCCTTCTTATCGACATCTACCTAGGGACCGTTACGTACAGCTAGTGCCGCTTGCGGTCTGTGGTTAAACCCACTGCCAGCGTAGTACTCGAGTCTCTAGAGTCCCACACAGAGAGTTTCCCTACTCCAGGCGAAACGATATAGAGGTCGTATGGTTTTACGACAAGGGTTCGGACGCATACGTGTGTTTACGCACGTACGACATCCGGACAGTTTTTACTAGCCGGATTTGGTTTAAGCCAGTTTCTAGTATCCGGTTATTGGATTTATATAGTCTAAAGTTTTTCCGTGTTTTCATGGATAGGAGGGGCGTTCTCGTAATTACGCGAGAAGCTTCTAGAACATGGTGACTTGGGTGTTAAGGTGGCATATGCATTAAATGAGATTAGTGAGTCATTTGAGTGATTCATCCATGTCATTAATGCATCATAAATGCTTAATGACTCATGGAGATGAATAACCCTCTTGTATTTATGAAGCATGATTATTAATCCTTTATTTTCTTTTATTGGATAAATGATAATGCTTGATAAATATTATGATAGATCATTATCTCATCTCATTCTCTTGCTCACTTTCTCTCTCCTCAAGCGCTCTCTCTTCAAACCCTAATCATCCCCTCTCATGTGTTGAGACCAAGGATTAGATTAGACTACTTAATCCTTAACCATTCTCTATATCAACTAGGTTACTTAGATTAGCGATTTAAGAAACCTAGTTACCTCAAGTTAGAGGTGAAGCTTGAAGTTAAGCTCTCGGGTGGACCATCTACTACATAGAGAAGGCCGGAGAGGACGTGGAGAACGTAAATACGAAGGACTCGGTTCCAAAGGTATAATCACTTTTCATACTAGTTGTTAACTTCTATGATTCTTGTTAGTTATAGTTTAGCAAAGATTCTCGGTTAGTCGATGTTTACGCATAAAACAAGATCGTTTTTCATTATTCCGCCTCCCCGCATGTCGTGGGGCGTTGTACATCGACTTACAGCCCGAACAGCGAGGAGGTCACCTAGGAGACCGAGGATGAGATGAGGAAGAAAAATCTCCATCTTTTTGAAGGTACGCGTAGTTAAATTCTAAATTCGGGGACTGAATTTCTTTAAGGGGGAAGATTGTAACGCTTCGAAAATCGTTTAGGTAGTTTTTTCGAAAATCGGTAAAATAATCAGTCTTTTCCGTAAAAAGTCAAAATAAGTAATTTTTAATATAGGCCTAATTATACAAAATTTAGATAAGATATTGCTAATATTTGGTCACTAAATTGTCACTTAAAATTTTCTAGTTATTTAAAAAAAATCCTTAATTAATTATTTTTAATATTATTTTAAGCATTTAAAAATACATTAAATTTGTGATAAATACAAATTTAAATGAGTAAATTACACACTTAGGAAACATTATAAACTAAAATCTAGTGTTAATAAAATTTTATCAAGACCTTTCAAGATTTTAGTTCTATGGTTAAAAATTAAAGCAAACATGACTTAAAAAGGGGGGGTTTCGTAAAATTGGTGTGATATGCATTTAATGCCTTTGAAGAGACTTTCTTCCTAGAAAATTCTACAAATTTCCCTCACTTTTGCCCCCATCTTACCTCTGGCCGAAACCTACTGCAGCAGCTCCCCATCTTTCCCCATTTTCTTGCTTCAAAAATTCATGTAAAAATCAACCAAAAATCCACAAATTCCTTCACTAATTCAAACCAAAACACTTTTCCACCACTTTCCAAACCCTGATTTTTTTAAAACAACGAGAAAGAAGACATCATTGGAGGCTAAGTGCAAGAGGTTCAACACTTGGGAGGTATAATTTTAATCGAGTTGTTAATTTGTAGTTTAAACATGTTCAATTAGAAGTTTAAAGTGTTAATTTCATTGTGATGGTTTGTTTTGAAAATTCAAGAAAAAGATTGGTGTTGTAATTAGTGTTTGAAGTATGATAAGTGGGTTTAAGTTAGTGTTGTGGCCATCTAGTGGGTTAGATCGGACGTTTGTGCTAGTTTGTGAACGCTAAATCGTTAATTCGCGAAGTTTGCATCGAAATTTGTCCGTGAAAGCTTACTAGGTTTTTCTTAAAATTAGGAAGTGACTTAATTGCGATATCATGACGATACTATTAGCATATATTTTGACTTGTAGGGTGTGCGAATGCGAAGTTTGGTTTAGTCGGGTTTTAGTTTTGACGGTTGCCCCGAAACGACGATTTTAGTTAAGCTTTTAGGGATTTTCGAATGTTTTCCGCGCACCGAGTGCACGTTGTGCCTAACTAGTGGGCGTTGATCTTTTCATATTGTGACTTGCGTCGTTCCATGATCTTTAATTTATGTTGTGTGCTGTGCAATTATAGGATCGGTTGCGAAAACATCGGATGCGGCGCGCAAAGGCAAAGCGGTGATTGGATCAGATTAGCGAGGCGTCCGGGTGAGTAGATGTATACATCTATGGGGAAATCGTCTGGATGGCGCGAGGCGCCCCATAGTTAGGATCACTTTATTCTTGCAAACTATATGCATTGTTAGTTAGTTAACCATCTCATTCATATGCACATCTTTCTAGTTATTCGTCTGCTGGCATTGCATGGTTATCCATATACACATGTGTGATATCACCTCTTAGGACACGTACACCATTACCATTGGCTCATGTTGCACGCGCACTATTTATGTGACACACACGCCTTTGTTAATTGCCATGCCACGAGCACTGCAGAACCTGCTTAGTTCAGCATCAACACTTGCATCGTATAAGATATGTTGAATTTCATAGCATAGATATATGCATCACTTCATCATCATACTTATATAGGTTCCTAGCCATAAATCACATTGCATACCTTTGATATCCTAAGCATTTATCATATACAACATGTTGGGAATTATGATTTTCTTGAGGATTTCAGTATTGATGTGATTTCTGAATTTTAGGGAAAACCGCAAGAATTTAACAAAAGCTTATTATTATCATTTTTAAAATAAAATTGCGGTTTTCTCATGATGTATGTGTCGTCCACCATGAGTTTTCATGTTTTCTGTTGGATTTCGAGACCCGATTCGAGAAGTGGATGAACCGTCTCGGGGACATGGTAGGCCCGGTATGGTGTCCCGGGGCATGAAGATCGAGTTGTAGAGGATGAGCCTGGCAGGGGAAGACTACCTACCGGTGATGTCTGGCACGGCGGATATCCGGAAGATACCAACCGTTGTCGTGAGATTTGATGATATGGGCCGATCCGGACTGACGGAGCCCGATGTATTGAGACATTGATATAGTGAGACATTGAGACAGATATATTTCCATATTTGGTGTCGATGTTTGACGCGGTTTTCAGATGATTTCATTGATGGTACTTTATCTATTGCACAGATATTCTTTTTCTAAGTTAAGAATGCAGAGCTTATAGTATTTTAAACACTTAATGGTTTCGTATTGATGTTGCATACATGTGCATACATACTAGTGGCATTACATCACATCTAGACATACATGTTGTGACGCATTTGTGTGCATTCTTATGATAACCTTATTAGATGTTATATTCTACTCACGAGCTGGCAACTCACACCAGTTGTGCCACAGTGTCTTGCAGGTCGGACCCGTCAGCCTTGTAGCCGCGGGCTTATCTTATCATTGGCTTCTTTTGCTCAGACTCGTGACATTGCTCGTAGGTGGGTTGCGAGGACACTTTATCTCTTTTTGTATTATCATTGTATCTAGTAGTCTCAATCTACCACTTCTTATTTGTATATGCGACCTAATGATGAGACTGAGAGATTTGTGTATATGTGGTTTCTCTAGGGTCGAGCTCACTTGAGCCGACGTTGTGTTTTCCTTATTTTTGCATTTCTTTATGCTTATTTGCTTGATATTGCATATATATTGCGTGTGGTTGTGATCCGCGTTGGGCGAAGAGCTAGCTCCCGCTTGGGGATGCCATTTTGTTATTACAGCTTTATATATCTTGTTGTACCCATTTTAGGGGCTAGTATTTACAAAGGAGACTCTGCCGAAATTTTCGGAAAATTTTGATGTTCTTAAAAAGGGGGTTAATACAACTTAATTGATTTTAAATTAGTTTTCATGAAAGGTTTTCCTTCACTCTTTTTTATTTTGGTTTGGATTTTCTGAGCTTTGGCTTTCTTAGGTTACGTTACGCCTTTAGACGTCTCGTAATCGAAGTGCCAGCCACGTTCCGTACCTTCGGGTCGTGACAGGCCATATGCCACCAAATTCTGGCATCCTCGATTCATGATCAATAGGGTCAGAATGTGTTCCTATTGGTTGGGTGGCCTCCTAGTGGTCTATCTAGGTCAATGGTATTGTTTGCTTTTCTAGTAATAGCCCCGGATCACTGCAGATTCCCTGTAGGCACTAAATCATTCACAAACCGACATTGGAAAGTTTCAGATTTGGGTTTTCAGGTTTCCGTCTGGGTTTGGTCTGGGTTTCTAACACCATGGGGGGTTCAAGGTCACCAATAAAGCTCATTATGACAAACACAACTCAAGAATTTCTCATCCCTCTTCTAGGAAATTTCAAAGTTCACAAAACTACACTAAATTGGTTTTAAACTTAAATAGAGGTTATAGGAATTCAAATGATACACTAAATGTGAAGAAAGTACCTCATTTTGCAACTCAAGAAATTTCTTGAGTTTCCCCAAGTCTCCAAAATCCATCCTTTCTTGGTCCAAAGTGCTTGTTGTGAGATTGTGCATGCCTTTTGTGAAGGGAGATGGAGTTTTGAGTTGTTTTGGGGTGTGTCGTGAGGTGATAGAGGAGGGGGATGAAGGGGGAAGCCATGTTAAGGGAGAGGAGAGAAAATATGAAGATGATGAAGGAAGAAACAAATGGTTCTGTAAGTCCATGCTACCGCTCTCGGTACTTACGGGCTTGCGAAAATGATGAAAAACAATTTTTCTAGAGATGGTAACATGGACTCAAACCGGATCTTTGTTAAACTATCTACCTAACAACCTAACTAGGAGTTGTTAACTACTCTGTTAGGGGGTTATACCTTTCTTTCTTAAACTCCTTCGTCTTCAACTCTCGATGGTGTACGGATCGGCTTCACCCCGTCGTCTCCTTTCGCCGAAGATCGATCCACCTGAATGCTTCTACTTTTGGCTTCTTCTTCGAACTTTGAAGAAACTAGTTCACTCGGTTTGCTAAACCTTGTGAACTAGAGTGAACAGAGGAGAGTGTGTTGGGATTTTTCTCTATGTTTCTTGCTTCTCAACACATGAGACAAGTGAACCATAGACTAGAGAGAGGGAGAGCAAGAAAAAAGAGGGTGAGAGCTCAAAACAAGAGAGAGAAAGGAAATGAGAGAAATGAGCAAGACTTTTTCTCTCTTGCCTCTCATAATCCAAAGCCATCATAACAAATAATAGCAATCGAGTATTATGTGATGGTTTAGGTCAAAATAGCCATATCATTTCATGCACTCATTTTGCACAAGAGAAACAAGCAAGCAAAAGTCTTTGCCATGAAATGATAGCTATTGTCATGATCATGGTCCACTAGTCCAACCTAGTCAACCGGTCAACAAAGTCAACCCCTCAACAACCATGTCACTATAATACTAAATTAATATTAATGTTAATCATAAATCATATTCTCATTAGGGTTTAGAAAAAAGTCAATAGTCAACAGTCAATAGTCATCAACCCTAATGAGAATCCTCTGCCTCTGTCTTTCTATCAACAGTGCATACACACCAGCATCCGCGTTCCGAGGAACACGAATACATACGAGATAAAACCAATCCCAAAACGTACACTAGGATCTGGCTTAAACCAAAGCCCGCTAGTGTTAACTGTCCGGACACTAAACGTGCACAAGTGCACGGGTGTGACCGAACACTGTCGCAAAACCATGCGACCCGTCGCAAAACCATGCGACCTCTACTCTTTTGTATAAAGGAGAATAGCTCTCTGTGTGGGACTCTAAAGACTCGACACTACGCTGGCAGTGGGTTTAACCACAGACCGCAAGCGGCACTAGCTGTGCGTAACGGCCCCCCAGGTTGATGCCGACAAGAAGACTGACGAGGTGAAACCCAACTGAACTCCTACTGAGCCTGAATGTGACAGTCTCCATACAGTCCGGTCTGTTCATCTGATACATCGCATGGCGGGCCTAGGGGGCGGTAAACGTCAGTCCCCTAATAGCGGTACAAGTCGTGTCGGAGTGAAGCCCAGAACACCCTGAGATAACACTGGAAACCTACCAGTATATTTATCTTGCCCTGGCCAGGGACTATTCGTGTAATGGCTCTCCTGGACACAGCGCGATGTCAACCCCAAATACCGGGAGAGACGAATCCTGTCTAACCGTCACTGCCTCCAAATGCTTCGGGACTGCACCCAACTACTACCTGTTTGCACGAATCCTTTGAGCCGTGGTAGGGTAGTAATCTAAGTACGGTGGGAACACACTCGAGGCGAAGTGACAGTGTCAAGTCAGCGGACAAAGCTGTACTCATGTCACCGGGGAACTGATAACTGACGATAGGTATAGTACCAACCAACAGTTCCCGACGAGTCCTGTCCAGTGCACTCGTAACCCAACGAGCACCCGCATACTATCTCCAGTACGACGTACTGATGGCTGTGGGACAGACCATCTCCCATACTGGGATGAGAAGCGCATACGCTAGTCTACTTCGGAGTATCGATGCCCTGTCTCGATAGTCCTGCGACTAGGGACCTGCATATGGATGTGCTTATAGATTACCCAGCCCCCACTAGTGTGACTGCCATCACAACGCTGGTAATCAAGCAAAGATCTTAAGGGCTCCACTAATGTGTATAGGTGATATACTAAAATAAATACATGTACACATTGAAGTAGAAACAAACCACGTAGCATACTACTATATTGAGCAAGATTGTTTATACAAGGTGAATATCCCAAGCTTCCATTAAGTAATATACAAACTAGTATGATACAGTAATGGCCTCTAGGGCATATACACTAATAATCTCCCACTTGCACTAAGGCTATGTACTGGCGTATCGAAGACCTATCATCTCGATCTGCCGTCCGAACTGAGTCTGGGGTAAGGCCTTTATGAGTGGATCAGCAGTGCTGTCTTCCGTAGAAACTCTTCGAACCTCGATATCCTGGCAACCCACGATCTCCCTAATCAGGTGATACCGCCTCAAGATGTGTCTGGACTTCTGATGGGACCTTGGTTCCTTTGCTAAAGCTATAGCCCCTTTGTTGTCGCAATACAGAGGTATTGGATCAACAATGGACGGAACCACATGAAGTTCAGTTAAGAACTTCCTAACCCAGAAAGCTTCTTTTGCGGCATCTGCAGCAGCGATATATTCCGCTTCTATCGTCGAGTCAGCAACGGTTTCCTGTTTGGAACTCTTCCAACACACCGCCCCTCCATTGAGGGTAAAGACATAACCCGACATGGACTTGGAATCATCCTTGTCACTTTGGAAGCTGGAGTCAGCAAAGGCCTCGATCTAGAGGTATTTTCCGCCATACACTAAGAACATCTCCATAGTCCTTCTCAGGTACTTGAGAATGTTCTTTACTGCTATCCAGTGTTTCTCCCCAGGGTTTGACTGATACTGGCTTACCACACTCAGTGCATAAGCTACATCTGGTCTGGTACACAACATCGCATACATTATAGAGCCTACCGCAGAAGCGTAGGGTATAATAGACATGCGATCCCTTTCCAAATCAGTCTTGGGAGACATCTCTTTGGAGAGGGTGATTCCGTGACAAGCCGGTAGATTACCGCGCTTGGAATCTTCCATACTGAATCTTTTCAGTATGGTGTCGATGTACCTGGACTGTAAGAGTCCCGGTATCCTCTTAGATCTGTCACGATAGATCCGGATCCCCAGAATGTATGAGGCATCACCCAGGTCTTTCATGGAGAACCTGTGTAACAAGAACCCCTTGACAGATTGTAGCATAGGAATGTCATTTCCTATTAAGAAAATGTCATCCACGTATAAAACGAGGAATACTACAGTTCTCGCTACAAATCTACTATAGATGCATGGTTCATCTGGATTTTTGATAAAGCCAAATTCCTTGACCGTCTCATCAAAACAGATGTTCCAACTCCGCGATGCCTGCTTTAGTCCATAGATGGACTTAAGCAACTTGCACACCTTTCCGCTGCTCCCACTCTGAATGAAACCCTCTGGCTGGTCCATATAAACACGCTCCTCATAAATTTCCATTTAGAAAAGCGGTCTTTACGCCCATCTGCCAAATTTCATAATCGTGGAAGGCGGCAATGGCAAGAAGGATCCGAATGGATTTCAGCATAGCTACTGGAAAAAAGGTCTCGTCATAGTCCAAACCAGGTCTTTGACGAAAACCCTTTGCAACCAGCCTAGCTTTATAGGTCTCAACCTGTCCATCTACACCAATCTTCCTTTTGAATATCCACTTGCATCCTACGAGTTTTACCCCATCTAGAGCAACGTCCAACGTCCATACTTTGTTGGTGTACATGGACTCCATTTCGGTCCGCATTGCATCCAGCCATTTTACCGAGTCAACGCTCTGAATGGCCTACTGGAAGCTAGTCGGCTCATCATAATCTATGATGCAATCCTCTATATCCCCGTCTATAAGAAAACCGTAGTATCTCTCGGGCGGATGAGACTGCCTACTACTTCTGCGGAGCGGCGTAGGAATGTCCTGATCTTTCGAACCCTCTGGTTCTACTAAGCTTTCAGTAATAGCTCATGGTTCTGGAATTTCTTCCAGTTCTATTGCGTTCCTACTTATCTGATTTTCCAAAAATTCAGTTTCCAAGAAGTGGGCATGACGAGAAACATAAATCTTTTGTTCCTCTTCACAATAGAAGAAATATCCCTTGGAGTTCTTTGGATATCCCACAAACTTGCACTGTACTGAGCGTGCCTCGAGCTTGTCCGCATGCTGCTTTTTGACAAAAGCTAGACATCCCCATGTCTTAATGTGATTAAGATAGGGTCACTTCCCACACCACATCTCATATGGTGTAGTAGGCACAGTCTTAGTTGGAACTCGGTTCAAAAGGTATGCAGCTGATTCTAGTGCATATCCCCAGAATGATCGCGGTAACTCAGCGTTACTCATCATGGACCGTACCATATCCAATAGGGTTCGGTTCCGTCTCTTCGATACACCGTTATGTTGTGGAGTGTATGGAGGAGTAAGCTGAGAGAGAATTCCGTTCTCTTTTAAATAGTCCAGGAACTCGGCACTCAAGTATTCACCACCTCGATCCGATCTTAGAATCTTGATACTATTGCCGGTTTGTTTTACTACTTCATTCTTATATTCCTGGAATTTTCCAAAGGCTTCGGACTTATGTTTCATTAAGAAGACATAACCGTACCTTAAAAAGTCATCCGTAAAAGTAATAAAGTAAGAATAACCGCTTCGCGCATGTGTAGACATTAGACCGCACACGTCGCTGTGTACGAGTCCCAAGAGCTCGCTCGCTCTTACTCCGTGTCCAGTGAACGGAGTCTTTGTCATCTTTCCTTTGAGACAGGATTGACAAGTGGCATATGATTGATATTCGAACGGATTCAAATATCCTTCTGTATGTAACTTCGTCAACCTTCTCTCATTGATGTGACCCAGTCTACAATGCCATAAGAAAGTCTGATTTATTTCCGGAGACTTTATTTTGTGTGTATTCTGGACATTGAAAATCTGTGGTTGGTTTAGTACGTATATACCATTGCTTAATGTACCTGACCCAATCAGAACTTGATTAAGGTGAATGTTTACAACATTACTTACAAACGCAAATTCATAACCTTCTTTAGAAATCAAAGATACAGAAATGATATTACAAGTTGCGTTGGGTACAAAAAAGCAATTACGTAAAACCAAAATATGTCCATCTGACATTCCCAGGTGATAGTCCCCTACGGCTTTAGCATCCATGCTAGCTCCGTTTGCAATTTTGAGGGTCATGTCACCTGCCTTCAAAACCCTACGGTTTCTCAACACCTGCAAAGAATTACAGATATGAGATCCTGATCCGGTATCCAATACCCAGGAAGTAGAGTTTATTGATAGACAGTTTTCAATAACATACACACCTGAAGCTGAAGCCGCAACTTGCTTCAGTTCCTGTGTTCTGGCTTTCCAAGCCCTGCAATCTTTCTTCCAGTGACCACTCTTATGACAGAAAAAGCACTCTTCCTTATCCACAAGCCTTCCCGCTACCTTTGTTGCTTTTGCTTTTCCCTTCGTATCCACTTTACTAACACCGCCCCTTGGTTTGGCGGAGGCTTTCTTCTTCTTTCCCTTGCCTTTCTCCTTGGACCTAGAAGATGAAGATCCTCCTACAAACAAAGTGGATGTTTTCCTACCTTTCTGTAGGGTGCCCTCTGCACTCCCCAGCATGTTGAGGAGTTCTGAAAGTTCAACTTCTTTTTCTTGTAAGTTGAAGTTCAGGATAAACTGGGCGTAAGTGGAAGGAAGGGACTGGAGAATCAAGTCCGTATAGAGCTCATTCTTTAACGTGGTCCCAAGTTCCGCGAGCTCCTCAATGAAGCCAATCATCTTAAGCACGTATTCCTCTACCGATGATCCGATGGCCAACTTTTCCGAAAATAACTTCATCGACACTTCGTATCTTGCGATACGAGATTGCTCTCCATACAGTTCTTTTGTATGGAGAAATATGGATTCGAGGTCCATATTCTCGTGCCTCCTCTGATATTCGTTGTCCATAGAGGCAAGCACGAGGCACCTGGCCTTCGCGCAATCGATCTCCCAAGTCTTACGGCTTTCCTTATCCGCGACGCTGAAGGTGGGACCTAGGACAGGGGGAGCTTTGGTGGTAAGGAGATACCCCAACTTGCCATAAGTGATTGCCATTTTAACATTCCTGAGCCAATCTTTGTAGTTTGGCCCAGTTAGTATGTTTTTATCTAGAAGTAACTTAAGTCCAGTCATGTCGATTGGTCGCTGCAATTAGGGGAGACAGAAGAAACACTCAGCATGATGCTCTTGCAAGTTTAAAGTTGTTTTTAGTTTGTCTAAATAGGATGGCTCCCACTGTCTCTCGAATCCCTCCTCAAACCAAAAAGGAAGAATTAGTCAGGATCAATCTCACCGTACAATGCTTGCTTAATCGTTCGGCCAAGATGGTGTCGGTACTTCGAGGGAGGTTTTCCAACACTTTCGCGAAGTTCCTTAATTAAATAAGCTCTTTTCCATGTGGGCATAGCCCCGCTAACACCTTTCTAGACACCTACTTGGTTTATAACATTGATCGTTAAGTGAGAAATTTCCCGATGAGTAGAATATACTCACAGTAGGATCAGGATCCAAGTATCATTGCATGACAAAACTGAAGGAATCCTACCTGAATCATCACACTCCAAATGGTATGCAGCACTAGCAAGTTTCAGTTCTTATGAAACTCCCGATGTGGATTTTTGCCCCATGCTCTTATGACCTTGTCTTTGGCCAACAAATCATAAGTCACATGTCAAGTTCTACCCGTCATTCTCCAGGTTAATTTGATCCCATCCGCACATACCCTTGACTTTGGCCAACAAGGTAGAACGACTACCCCAAACAAACACATCTATCTATGCTGCACATGAATACCCAATAGCTACCAATCACTATGCCTTGACTTTGGCAAACAAACATAGCTTGAATACTATTGACCATCCATATGAAACGACGGAGGGCTACGAATGGTTTTGGCGAAACCGTGAACGTAGTGAACTTGATATAATCGATGGAACGAGATAGATTTTAAAAAGGAGTGGCTTAAGCTCCGCGTTTAAAAGTTAATTTGAAAAGAAACCAAGTGGTTTTTGAAAGTGTTCCAACGACTTTTACTTGGTTTATTTTTCTTTGCATTAGTTCTTTTAATGCGTATTTTTCTTGCATTACTTCTTTTAATGCGTCCCACCATTTAATCCTACCATTGCAGAAAACAATCAAAATATGACGTACGCTTATGTCATTCGCATTCGCCACGGGGCCCCGCCATTACCCGTTAGGTTACTTAACTAACGACAGAGCGGGGGCTGGGCTAGCACGACTGTAAAACATAAGCAACGCCTAAATAATATCATATATAGATATATTGCAATGATAGCCATTTCAGATCACAGATGAACACATTGGATATACTAGGAACCCGCAATTCGTACGAGCCTGTAACGAAAAGTAGATTACACAGTCGCGGTGAATAGCCAATACCCCACCCTAGACCCCTACGGGTGCGGCAAACTACTCGCCAAATATCCGAAGTGGAGCAACCTCCCTCAACGACGTGAGTAGGCCACTCGGCACTTCGAGATACCCGGTAGTTTGTGCACCCCACCTTGGGTCTATCCTAGGAGCAAAAACAGTAAAAAGAAATTATACAATGACGGCTACAACCCCGACCCGGTTGTGCGGCCATATAAATAATATTACATCAATTTACAAATTTACATGAATTGAAAGAAAAGAAAACTCTCATCTCATAACCCCCGGCTGTTTACTCGCGACAATCCAATGAATTCATATACACATACCATCAACATTACAGATCACAGATTTGTATAACTCCCACTAATCGACATATAGCAATTAACAGACGTTCAATACAAATATCACATCACAGATATAAACCCGTCAGCTTAAATCATTAGAAACTCGATCAAAATACGGTTTTAAAGCCCCCAAAACAAAATTTTCTTTCTGGAAAAACTGGGCTGAAAAAACATATACCGAAAATCCCAAAATACCCCATAGAACAAACTGCAGCCAAAATTCCCCACGGTCGAGTCAACTCGGTCGCGGAACCGCGGCGGAAGCACGCTCCCGCCGCATTTCCGCGGCGCTTTGATCGGATCAGTGGACCAATTTTTTGCAGTTTCTTCTAAAAACCTTGAGCTGAATTTTAAAGCAAGATTTATCATTTTTGGAACAGTGGAAAAATTCGACAGAAAGTTGATAATCCGGGTGTTTTTCGGGACTTTTTTTCCGATCGAATTTCTAGTTACTATGCTAACATGTTAGGTAGTGTTTAACTAGGCTCTGATACCACAATAAGTCCATGCTGCCGATCCCGGTACTTACGGGCTTGCGGAAATGATGAAAAACAATTTTTCTAGAGATGGTAACATGGACTCAAACCGGATCTTTGTTAAACTATCTACCTAACAACCTAACTAGGAGTTGTTAACTACTCGGTTAGGGGTTATACCTTTCTTTCTTGAACTCCTTCGTCTTCAACTCTCGATGGTGTACGGATCGGCTTCACCCCGTCGTCTCCTTGCGCCGAAGATCGATCCACCCGAAAGCTTCTACCTTTGGCGTCTTCTTCGAACTTTGAAGAAACTAGTTCACTCGGTTTGCTAAACCTTGTGAACTAGAGTGAGTAGAGGAGAGTGTGTTGGGATTTTTCTCTATAGTTCTTGCTTCTCAACACATGAGACAAGTGAACCATAGACCAGAGAGAGGGAGAGCAAGAGGAAGAGGGTGAGAGCTCAAAACAAGAGAGAGAAAGGAAATGAGAGAATGAGCAAGACTTTTTCCCTCTTGGCTCTCATAATCCAAAGCCATCATAACAAATAATAGCAATCAAGTATTATGTGATGGTTTAAGTCAAAATAGCCATATCATTTCATGCACTCATTTTGCACAAGAGAAACAAGCAAGCATAAGTCTTTGCCATGAAATGATAGCTATTGTCATGATGATGGTCAACTAGTCCAACCTAGTAAACTGGTGAACAAAGTCAACAAGTCAACAAAGTCAACCCTTCAACAACCATGTCACTATAATACTTAATTAATATTAATGTTAATCAAAAATGATATTCTCATTAGGGTTTAGCAAAAAGTCAATAGTCAACAGTCAATAGCCAACAACCCTAATGAGAATCCTCTGCCTCTGTCTCTCTGTCAACTGTGCATACACACCCGCATCCGCGTTCCGAGGAACACGAATACATACGAGATAAAACCAATCCCAAAACGTATACTAGGATCTGGCTTAAACCAAAGCCCGCTAGTGTTAACTGTCCGGACACTAAACGTGCACAAGTGCACAGGTGTGACCGAACCCTGTCGCAAAACCATGTTACCCGTCGCAAAACCATGCGACCTCTACTCTTTTGCCTAAAGGCGAATAGCTTTCTGTGTGGGACTCTAAAGACTCGACACTACGCTGGCGGTGGGTTTAACCACATACCGCAAGCGGCACTAGCTGTGCGTAACGGGCCCCAGGTAGATGCCGACAAGAAGACTGACGAGGTGAAACCCATATGAACTCCTACTGAGCCTGAATGTGACAGTCTCCATACAGTCCGGTCTGTTCGTCTGATACATCGCATGGTGGGCCTAGGGGGCGGTAAACGTCAGTCCCCTAATAGCGGTACAAGTCGTGTCGGAGTGAAGCCCAGAACACTCTGAGATAACACTGGAAACCTACCAGTATATCTCGCTTGCCCTGGCCAGGGACTACTCGTGTAATGGCTCTCCTAGACACAGCGCGATGTCAACCCCCAATACCGGGAGAGACGAATCCTGTCTAACCGTCACTGCCTCCAAATGCTTCGGGACTGCACCCAACTACTACCTGTTTGCACAACTCCTTTGAGCCGTGGTAGGGTAGTAATCTAAGTACGGTGGGAACACCCTCGAGGAGAAGTGACAGTGTCAAGTCAGCGGACTAAGCTGTACTCATATCACCGAGGAACTGATAACTGACGATAGGTATAGTACATACCAACAGTTCCTGACGAGTCCTGTCCAGTGTACTCGTAACCCAACGAATACCCGCAGACTATTTCCAGTACGACGTACTGATGGCTGTGGGACAGACCATCTCCCACACTGGGATGAGAAGCGCATACGCTAGTCTACTCCGGAGTATCGATGCCCTGTCTCGATAGTCCTGCGACTAGGGACCTGGATAAGGATGTGCTTATAGATTACCCAGCCCCCACTAGTGTGACTGCCATCACAACGCTGGTAATCAAGCAAAGATCCTAAGGGCTCCACTAATGTGTATAGGTGATATACTAAAATAAACACATGTACACATTGAAGTAGAAACAAACCAAGTAGCATACTACTATATTAAGCAAGATTGTTTATACAAGGTGAATATCCCAAGCTTCCATTAAGTAATATACAAACTAGTATGATACAGTAATGGCCTCTAGGACGTATACACTAATAGATTCATGGTCAAAGAGACCCCTCACCTCGCTCTTTTCTCTCTCATGCCCATACCTCTTATTCTAATCCATTTTCTTTTCTTTTTGTTTTTATTTTTTTATCTTCTCTTTTCTTTTGAATTAAAACCATGCTTGAGAGGAAAAAAGAAACTAAGGTAGAAAATGTAACAAGTATTTGTAAATGTGACATGGTGCATGTCATGTGCACAAAACCGGATTAATGGAAGATTAGCGATATTTAATCGCGATTAGCATTAAAATTGTATATAATTAATTATAAAAATTCATAATTTTCTTAAATCAAATAAAGCACCCTCATTTTAGTAATTCCTATAATTTTCCAAATATTTTCAACTTTACCGGTATTTAATTATACCGTAATATTAAAATATTCATAATATTAATTATTTAATTATAAAAATTCCTAAAAATAATATTTTATTTTTCTGAAATGTTACAATACAGATGAGGGGTATTCTTGTAATCCGTTATGAGATTACTTTTTAAGATGCCATTTCTTTTTATAGTATTAAACATTTAGGGTTTTGTAAATGTTTAATATTAATGAGGTGTAAAATGTGAGCTTAAGTTTTGGCTTGTGGCATTAATTGTGGCATGGTGACTCATGGTGTGTTCACTTGTGCCATGCTTTATTATTTATTAGTTTTTGTTGGTGAGATATTTTTGTGAGTGAGGATTTTTCTTTTGTTGCAAAAACTCAAAAAATACCTCAGGACAAAAAGTTGGCAGACACTCCATTTTCCTTTCATGAGTTGCTTTCTTTTTCTTTTGATGCTAAGTCTTGAGCTCACACTTCATACACCAATGGGCAACTTCTTCAACCTCCATCCATACCATCTCATGTGTTGAGAATCCATGGATGTCTTGAGATAAAATGATCACACACTATCTCTACTTCATATTGGACATCTCGGCTAGCAAACTTGATGTCCGAGTTGCTTCGGTTTTGAAGCGGGAGCCCATATTAAGAATCCTCAACGTGGATCTTCTTCGACGAGGGAGACCGGAGAGCAAAATTGTTCGGGGGCAGCCACGAGGAGCTTGGACAGAGGTTGAAGACCGAAGGACACGGATCGATTGGTATAACCTCTCTAAACTCCTCTTTGCATGTTTGCTAGTATAGGGTTTTTTTGGTTCGATCTTGTGCGGGTTTTGTTTGCGCCAAAGTTTTGAAAGTTTTTTGTTCCACATTTGGCCACGAAAAGATGGCCGGGCCGTCGGCAAAACCCAACATGGTATCAGAGCCACCCAGAAACCTTAAACTAGCTAGTTGTGATATTAGAATTCACGTTTTTTCGGACATCGAAAACTGTCGAAAAAATAGTCCCGAATTTTTTTAGTTTTGAGATGTTTGCATAACCCGCAGGCTCTCGGTTTAAACCGAGAAGCCGTGGGGTGCTGGGTGGGCACCTCAAGGAGTCCCTAGGGGGACCGAACGACTGGGCCCACTCCCCAAGACCACCACAAGGTGGTCTTTGAGGTAGGGACCCGAAACTGCCCCTGCATGGGCAGTTTCAGGCTTGCCTCACCCTCTGGCCACCTCGTGCTAGCCTTGGGGGTAGGGTACCCCTTCTAGGCCCTCCGACTCAAAGTTAATTTCGTGCTCTAACTTCCCATTAGGTTCGGGCGCATTTCGTTTTGATTCGAACCTCCGAATTGGCTCAAAACTCGACTTTTTTGGATGTTTAGTGCACTTGGTTTTTGATCCATAATATATTTTGGATGTGCGCTGGTTGTATTTTGGAATTCTAATGTGGTGACTTCGTTTGCATGCATGGATGTGTTGATAATTTTTTCTAATTGCTATATGCTCAATTAGACTGGGTTACACACTTGATTCAGTTACTTGTTTCTGTGGATTAATCTGGTTATGGTTTGTGCGGATTGTCGTAATTGATAGCCTTGGGTGCAATGGTTGTGTAGTTTAGTTTCATCTGTACATTTGATATTACGGGACGAGCGTCCGACATGTGGACTGCCATCACTTCCTGTTTGTATATTATTTGTTTGGGGCACGACCGGGTTGAGGTCGATGTCACCGTTGTATATATTTTCTTTTCTGTGCTAGGATTACCCCGCGGTAGAGTGCACGGATAGCCGGGTTCTGCAGGGAAACGGGTCCGCATCTCATGGCGTTGAAAAGGAGGGGGCCTCACTCTAGAATTGGCGGGCTATTCGCCGCACTCGTAGGGGGTATAGGTTGACCTAAGGAGGAGTGCTCAAGTTACCGGATTCCGTGAAGTGCCGGGTGGCCCATTCACTTTGTTGAAGGGGGTTGCCTCGCTTCTGGTTTTGGCGGGTATCATGCCGCACTCATAGGGGTCTAGGTTTTCATTACACAGGCTATCCAGACGACCCGGGGAACGTCGGCTTTCAGTTGCGACTCAAAGGAAACCCGGGGCTCCCAGAGTATCTGTATTGTTCTGTGATGCTTATCGCTTATTCGGTGATGTTGCATTTATCATGCCTGGAGCGATTATTATATATTGCTATATATATACTCGTAGATGTTGTATATGTTTTACACCCGTGCTAGTCCATCCCCCGCTCTATCGTTAGTTAACTAACCTAACGGGTGATGACGGGCCCAGTGGCGAATGCAGATGGCATATACGTACATAATATTTTCGTTCTTTTCTGGTGTGATTAATTGATGGGACTGCATTGATTCGGATCAATGCAAGGAAAACAGACCTATTCGATGTTGTTGGAACAATTTTCAAAAAGCTGTTGTTACAAAGACGTTTTCTTTTGTTTTGCACAGTGGTATTCGGTTATGAATATCCAGCACCTAATTCGACGAGGCAAGGGTCGAGATCCCTTCATCGGGAGTGACCCCTTAGGAAGAAGTTTAGCGTCAGGGTAGTAACTTCATTATAGTCAATTACTTTTTGCTTTGCATCATGGTATTCAGTTGGAATATCCTGCACCTCATTCTATGAGGAAAGAGCCGAGATCCCTTTACTGGGAGTGACCTCTTTAGCAATGGTTTTCGCCACTATATATTTGTAAAAAGCTATCCCGTTCCTTCAACGATATCAAGTTCATTAAGTTAAAGGTTTTTCGCTAAAAACCATTCATAGCCCTCTGTCATTTCAGACGGGTAGCACTTAGTATTCATGCTATGTTTGTTGGCCTTCATCAAGGCATAGTGTGTGGTAGCTGCTTGTTACCTTTCTGTTGCATAGATAGATGCGTTGGTTTGGGACAGTCATACAGCCTTGTTGGCCTTCATCAAGGGAGAGTACGGATGGGTTCAAATTAACCCGGACAATGACGGGTAGAACTTGACATGTGACTTATGATTTGTTGGCCTTCGTCAAGGTCATAAGAGCATGGGGTAAAAATCACATCGGGAGTTTCAAATATACAGGAAACTTACCAGGCATGGGCATACCTTCTGGAGTGTGATAACGTTAGTGGATTCCATCAGGATCTCATGCGATGATAGTTGGATCCCGATACCCACTGATGAGTTGGTTTACTCCTTGGGTGATTTTAGATGATCCCGACTAATTCTTCTTTCAGGTTTGGAGGAGAATTTGAGGATACAGTGGGAGTCATCCTTATTAGATAAAGTGATTAACCATTCTGATCTAGGTTAGAGTGCACGCTGAGTGTTTCTTTTCTCTCTCTCTTTGGCAGCGACCATAGCCCGACCCTAGACTAGAACTCATGAACCAAGTTAACTGGACCTTCTTAAAACACTGGCCTTTGGAATGTCAGAGTTGCATACATCAATGCCACTCCTTCTTTTACCCTTTGCTTTTCTCCGGAACATTCCGTATCACTATGAAGGTCCACAGTTATTGGATATGACCATCGTATAATTACATATGAACTCGAAGAAACTTATTTCAGATTAGAGGATGGTTTCCGGTTCTGGAGAAATTAAATCGGACTATTCATTTGTCTTTTACTTTTACCTTCTCTCAGGTTGCGGGGGCTCTTAGGATTAGGAGAAGGTACACCTATTGCGCTTATTGGATCGTCTTCTTCCAAACCATAGGCAGGTGCCGAAAGGTAGGGAAGGAAGAAAACCAATTAGCCTAAGTGTGGTGTACAGGAGGTAATAAGAAAAGACAGATAAAGGGATTAAAAAGAGGGCAAAGTAAATTGCGACTGCTATTATTCACGACCAAACCACGTATTTCATCGCCACTCCTACTTCACCTTTGATTTTCTCCAGAACACCCCGTATCACTATGAAAATCCACAGTTATTAGATAATCCATCGTATAATTACATACGAACTCAAAAGAACTTGTTCCAGTTCGAGGATGGATTCTGGTTCAGGAGAAATAGAATAAGGTTTATTCAGTTGTCTATTATCTTTACCTTTTCTCAAGTTGCGAGTACTCCTAGGATTAGGAGAGTACACCTATTGTTGGGATACCTAGGACGGCAGCAAGGTTTTGGGAGGCATCGTCCATGCCAATTTTAAATTTTTACCGTTCTAGATAACCCTTGCCATGAATCTTTAACTAGAGAATCAAACTAAACATTCATGTTAATAGCTTAACAACTAAGAGTTAAGGATTACAACCTTTGTAGTCCATTCATTCGCTTCATAAGCACCGAGTTGAGGTCCCTTCGCTGCGATCATCAAGCTCCCGAACTCTATAGAGGCTCCATGAGGTGAATGAGACATCCTTTCTTGAAGACTTCACAATCCAAGATGATCTACCTTAAGGAATCACAAACCCAAGCTCTCACTTCACTAATGAGATATTAGTGAAGTAAACACCCTAATCTAAGTGGCTAGAATAGATGAGGATGATGATGTAGGAATTTTGCTCTCTTTAGTTTTCTTTTTCTCTTAATCATTCATCACAAAATAAAATCAAGCAAGCTCTTTTCTTTTGGTGGAGGAAGAAGAAGATGAGCAAGTGATGAAATGAATTATTGTTGAGGTTAGAAATGCTACCAAGGGTTAAGCATGGCATGCTTAACCCTTGTAGAGACTTAACCATGAGATAGGGTTAGAGTTGGGTTAATAATTATCTTGAGAAATATCAAGGGGTGGATTAAGTCAACAAGAGCAAAATATCAACACAATATCGATTTATCTAAAATAGAGTATTAATCCTAAACTAAACCCTAGCATGGTTTAATGTCAAAAACGCTAGTTGCATTTGTAACCCTAACATGTTACAATATCACATATCACATATATAATATTTTGTAACAAAAGAAAATAATACATTTAACATATATCACATATATATCAATGTATCATCAAGTGAGAAAAATAATCATTTAAGTGAGCTTATATTACTTAATGTAATGTAATATATCACATATATAATTATACATTAAATTATTAAATCAACACTTGATTTAATAACACGGCTATATTACATATAACCGACTAATATAATATGTATCCTTTTATCGAATTTACACTTGATCCGATAACCCGGCTATATCACATATAACCGGCCGATATCACATATCGCGAGAATAGAATACAGTATCTCATATCGTATTAATCTCGGTCCCGCACATATCACATATGTGCTCCTACTCCGTTTCGCCTGAGCCAGGAAACCACTGTGTAGGACTCTAAAGACTCGTCAATACGCCGGCGGTAGGTGATGATCATATCAAACACCGACAAGCTGCAAGCGGTCAGATAAACGTAACAGCCACCCGGGTATTGAGCGATCAGAAGATCAATAAACAAGCCTGTACATACTCCTGTGAATCCAATCGGTAACACTCCCGTACAGTCCGGTCTCTTCGTCTGATATGTCGCATATCCAGTTTAGGGGTGGTAAAACGTCAGACCCCAGTAACCGATAATTCGTGTCGATATGAGGCTTATAACGGGTCGAGAAACTACTGATAACACTTACCGGTAGATCACCATATCAGCCCTAGCCAGGAACTTCCAGTTATAGCCAATCGAACACAGCGCAACATCAACCCCCAATACCGGGAGAGACGAAACCCCTCCTATCGCTCATTGCCTCCATGTGATTCGGGACTGTACCCAAAAGCCACCATTTTGCACCTTCTCATGAATGTGGTAAGGTGGAAATCGAAGCACAATGGGAATCACACTAGACTCTATGACGATCTCGGGTCTACACACTAACCTGTACCAGTATCACCAGAGAACTGCTTTCTGACGATAGGTAAATACCATCTAGGAGTTTTCGGCGAGTCCGTTCAGTGTACCCAATCTCCACTGAGCACCCGTATATCTTCTCTGATGTCAAACACCAATGGATATGGGATCATCCATCGCCCATCATATGGGTCGAGAAGCGTATACGCTAGTCTACTCTGGAGTATCAATGCCCTGTCTCGATATTCCCTCGACTAGGAACAGTTATAAGATATACTCATGGACTACCCTGGCCCCACCAGTATGATCCTCATCATAGTCCTAGTAGTCGAGTATATATCCTAAGGGCTTTATCAACATGTGAGAGCAAGACAGTAAACCAATACAAGTCAACATGTTAAGACAAAGTGAAACCAGACAGCATACTATCATATCGAGCAAGAAAGTCCTTTCTATATATATCCAAGCATCCACTATAATATACATCATATGTACAACAATGACCTCTAGACATAAACATAACTAACAATCTCCCACTTGCACTAAGGTCAGCTGTTGTAGTATCTCATACCCAACATCCCGAAGAGTCTCTCAAATTGTATCTGGGGTATGGCCTTCGGGAGTGGATCCACGGTGTTGTCCTTCGTGTCAACTATCCTGACCTCGATCTCTCGGCGATCAACTATCTCCCGGAGCAGGTGATACAGCCTCAGAATATGCCTGGATCTCTGATGGGACCTGGGTTCCTTGGCCAAAGCCACAGCTCCATTGTTATCACAATACAAATGTATTGAATGCTCAATGGATAGAACCACACTAAGTTCAGTGATGAACTTCTTGATCCAGACAGCCGTTTTAGCAGCATCGTTGGCAGCGATGTATTCAGCCTCCATCGTCGAGTCAGCCACAGTTTCCTGTTTGGAACTCTTCCAACAAACCGCCCCTCCATTGAGGGTAAAGACAAATCCTGAATGCGACTTAGAGTTGTCCTTATCACATTGGAAGCTCGAATCGGTAAAGGACTCCACCTAGAGTTCTTCGTTACCATACACCAAGAACATCTCCTTAGTCCTTCTCAAGTACTTGAGAATGTTCTTCACAGCTGTCCAGTGACTCTCTCCTGGATCTGCTTGATAGCTACTCACTACACTTAGTGAGTATACTACATCGGGTCTCGTACATAGCATCACGTACATGATAGAGCCTACTGCAGAAGCATAGAGTATCCCTTGCATGCGAGCTCTCTCCAAATCAGTCTTGGGAGACATCTCTTTGGAGAAAGTGAGTCCAGAGATCGTGGGTAAATTCCCACGTTTAGATTCTTCCATACTAAACCTCTTTAGTATGGTGTCAATGTACCTGGTGTAGGACTACGGTAGCGCCCCGGCCGTCTATCCGAGGCCAAAATGCGGAAACAAAAATTTTTCTTGAAATTAAAACCGGCACTACCGCATCCTAAAAACCCGGATCGAACCATTAACCTAAACCTAGCTAACAAGAGAAAGGGTAGAATGCTATACCGAGCGATCTGTGTCCTTCGGTCTTCGGCCTCCACTCTGATCTCCACGCGGAATCTCCGGTCTTCATCTCCTCATCGGAATGGGCACCACATCGCCGGGTTCTTTTACGGGCTCCCACCTCTGGACCGAGGCAACTCGAGCACGAAGTTGGTGAGTCGACGTGCCCAAGGATGCTGTAGGATAAGTGTACTAATGTTTGTCTCATGGGGTTGTGAAGTTGCCTTTTGATGGTGGAAACAACATTGGAAAATGAGCTTAGGATTTTTGGTGTATGCAAAGAATGAGATGAAGAATTTTTCCATTCATAAAGAATTAACGTAAAACCTACTCCGGTTGAGTCTGGAGGGTTGGTTGGTAAAGGGAGCTACTATTTACCATCCGGAAAGAGGAAAAAACGGAGTCTTTGTCTAAAGAAATACCGTCTTTCTTTCTGACGAGATAGCGGAAGTGTGCCCTTGCTCGAGTGAACCTCTTTTACTTGACTTTTAGTTAAGTTCGGTACTACTTCGCTATCGGTCACCGCATTGAAAGCGATGGTTTACAGCACAAGGCCCCTGCGGAGGAAAAGACGTGTTTAGTCTAACTAGAAAGACGAGTGAGGTGAGACTTTCACGAGTGAGGATGCCATCCCTTGTAACAAATCTGGTAGTGATGAACTTGCTCGACCAACGGTCCCTGTCTGGAACAAAAGTGACCGTTGCGGCCTTTGAGCTTTCTCTTGGGAGAAAGCAGCTGAAACCCGGCAATCCCCACTCGAAATGAGCGATGTGCTCGACCGGGTCTCCGGTCCCGACTTTAGTTGTTCAAATATGGAATCCGAAGATGGTGCAACATGCTATTGGGTGGTGGTCCCGCTTATGGGGTCAAAGAATTCCCTCTCCTCCTCAAGATGTGGCCGGCCCCTCTCAAAAATGGTGGAGGGAAAAATACAAGCATAAAGCAAGTGGAGAAATGGAATGATAACGAGGAAAAAGAATCACACCAAAGCCAAATCAAATCCCATCATATTTCCATCTCATTAATGCTAAAGAAATAATCACTAGAAAAAGCAAAGATGCTTAAACCATCATAATCATCCATTTACAAGAAACCCCCTCCACAATACTAATTTGCACACTTGCAAATAACCCCCTCAACCGGAAAAATCCAAGCATGAAGGAACAAAGGAAAACTGGCCGAAACGGAATGCAAACTGGCAACTTTAGAAAACTGATCCTATAATAAATTACAGGAAAACCCCACGAATGTATATACATACCCACATTTGTATTCCGACCGAATACAAATGCAAAGAGACAAAATCTACACTGTACAATACTAGGATCCGGCTTAAACCAAAGCCCGCTAGTATTACTCGTCCGATCATATTTCGTGCAATAGCACACGTATATGATCGAACCCTGCCATATCTCCATACAGCCTCTACAGCGTTTCGCCCGAAACATGAGCAACTGTCTGTGGGGGACTCTAAAGACTCGTCAATACTTTGGCTGTGGATTTAACCACAAGCACGTCAGATGTATTAGCCATACGTAACGGGCTACCAGGTATTGAACAAAAGGGACATCGATGAGCGAACTCATCCTAACACCCTACTGAGCCTGTTACTGACAATATCCATACAGTCCGGTCCGTTCGTCTATGAGCATCGCAAGGCGGGCCTAGGGGGTTGGTAAAAGTCAGACCCCCAAAAGCGGTACAAGTCGTGTCGGAGTATAGCCCAGAACACCCTGAGATACTACTGGAATACCTACCAGTAAATCTCCTACCTCGGCCGAGGGCTTTATGTAATGGCTCTCCTAGACACAACGCGATCTCAGCCCCAATACCGAGAGAGACGAAACCCCTGCCGATCCGCTCACTTGCCTCCATATGGCTCGGGACTGTACCCAACTAAAACTTGTTTGCACGACTCTTTTGAGCCGAGGTAGGATAGTAATCAAAGCATAGTGGGAACTCACACAAGACAAATGACGATCTTAGGTCGATGAACTAACCTGTACACATGTCACTAGGGAACTTCTATCTGACGTCAGGTCTAATACCAACTAGCAGGTCCCCGGCGAGTCCTGTCCGGTGTACTCATAACCCAATGAGCACCTGTATACATCTTATGTGAACCAACTGACACCAATGGCTTGTGAGACCGGCCACCGCCCCTCATCGGGGTTTTCGACTGTATACACTAGTCTACTCTGGAGTATCGATGCCCTGTCTCGAAAACTCCCACGACTAGGGACCTTTTAAGGATGTGCTTATAGACCCCAGCACCCACGTATATGATCGCCATCATACTGCTGGTCGTCAAGCAAGAATCCTAAGGGCTCTATCAACGTGCAATAGTGACCTGAAACAGTACACGATGATAAAGATAAACCAGATAGCATACTATCATCTTGAGTAAGACTGTTCTAACGGTATAGGTCCTCTCTCAATCATTACAATCACGTGACTGTGATCCAATAATTGACTCTGAGGGCACTATCTCCAACAATCTCCCACTTGCACTCAAGGCTAATTATTGCGATGTCGCATACTCACAGCCCGTGTGATAACGAACACCCAACTCCTCTAATAATCAGTCTCACAAAGCCCGTTTGCGAAACTATTGCGTTCGAAGAATAGCCTCAGTGAGTGGATCCGCTCTGATGTTTTATTCTATGACTCTCTTTATCTCAAGTTCGTGGAAAAATCCATCTCCCGAAATGAGTAATACCTGTCTTAGAATGTGTTTGGATATCTTATGGGACCTAGTTCATAAATGAACTCCAAATCCAAACTTCTTAGACTATATCGTCAACTGAAACCAATCAGTATCCTGCGACATGCCTCCCTCTGTATCTGCTTGGACCACCTGTCCAAAATACTGCCCCTCGTCAGAGGGAAAACTATAACTCTGACAGACACTCTGTCATCTAGGTCACCTTGGAAGCCTGGAATGACAACTGTCTCCCCAAGGAGGCTTCCGTTATCGTATCCGTAGAACATTCACTTATGTTCTAAAACTGCTTCCGAAAGTTTCTCCAGGATTGGATTAATATCAACTTATTGCATCTCGAGCAAGAACAACATCTGGTGTGGTACTTGACATCTCATGATTGACTCAATTGCCTAAGCAAGTGATCTTCCAATCATGCATATCCCTCTCCTCATTAGTCTATAAGACACCTTTAGAGAGGGTGACTCCATCACCTGTAGGTACACTACCGTGTCAGGAGCCGTCCATTCTAAAATACCATTAGAATGCTGTCTAAGTACCCAGATTGGGAAACTACCCAAATCTAGATCTAAAACCATAGATCTAGTAACCAGAATATCTGATATAATATCCATATCATATATGGAGAAACCACTGTGTGACAACCAAAGTATGACCGATCGTAGTATAGGAATATCACTTCATACTCTGTGTATGTCATCAAAATACCAGGACATCACACCCTACTACCTTCTTAACAGATCCATCCCCTATTCTGATGAAGTCAAACCTATGACTGTCACATGAAAATTAGATGATCTATCCCTGCTATTTCCTCTTTAGTCTATAAATAGACATAAGCCACTTGTCCACTATGCTTCTGCTGCTCCCACTGACTACGACAACCCTCTGGCAGAGTCATATACACGTGCATTTCTAAAGCAAGTTCAGAACGACGTTATATTCATCCTCTCGCCGGGTCTCATATCTGGAACAACAGTGGTGTCAAGTCTGGGTAAACAAGAACCTCCCTACCACCGTCTTTGAGGCTACCGAAGCACATCTCGGGTGCCTGAGGTTACCCACCATATCTGCGGAGTGGCCAATGGAATGTCAAACCAGATTGAATCTTTAGGTTCTTATCAAATTTTCAGTAATCGTTTGCGGTTATGGAATCACTTCCAGTTTTACCATACTCCCACTACTGTTTTCTGAAAAAAAAATCCATTGTACTAAAACTGCGGCGAGTCAAGAACAATGTCACTATTGATCTTGCAGATGGTAGAAAGCCAACCCTCGTCATAGCCCGGGTCAACCCACAAACAACCATTACAGAAACGTGCCTTGAGTCATCCAGAGTCTGATTTTAAGCATAAGCTGGACAACTCCCCGTACCTTAACATCGTTAAGATATGAACCGTTCTATATCCAATATATAAACAGAGGCACAGATTTAATTGGAACCAGATTCAAATCATGCAGCTGTCTCCGGTGCATGTAAACTAAACGGAAGAAGGCCGATCAGCAATACTCAACTTAGGAATACATCCAGATATGAGTAACCTGAAAGAGAAGCAAGTTCTCATAATCATTACTATCAACTGAATACCATACACAAGTATCTACATCTTCGATCACCTTGAAAAATCCCGATACTTGCAACGCCTGGTTCTCTACTTTATTCTTATACCTATAACTTCTCAAAACTTGGAACTTGTATTTCTATGAAACACATGTCTAAGAACTAGAGAAGTCACAAGTAAACAGAATATAGTACGAGTACCAACCCCTCTGTCCTAATGGACACTGGACAACATACAATACTCTGTATAAGTCCCCTGAGTCTAATAACTCATTCTGTGTGTGTCGCAGGTTGAAAACTGTACTTATGGTTAAGAAGAATTACACCGCTGTTTAATGCTCCTTACCTAACCATCCACTGATATAGGTAAATGTCATAGACATAATTTCAAAAAGTTATATCTCACTCTCTAAAAATACATGTATAGATATATCAATTTGAAATCGGTGCATAACAACGGATATTCAAAACCAAACATTTGCCGTCCGGAAAACAACCCAGGTGAGTTCCTCAAATATCACCAATTACAACGAATCCCGATATAATGAGGATAATCACCCAATTCCCAATAACTTACTCCCACTCATCATCTGTAAAACCATACAAATGTGAGAATAAAACCTGGTAAATACATACCTTGGAGCAAGGACTAATTGGGAAATCAGTTTTCTTTTAACAGTACACAGTGAAGTTGAAACATATAAATGTTTCGAAGGGGTATCCAGGTATTCCTATTAATGCCTCTTCCATTATCAGATTCACAACTGTAACCGTATATTTCTTTGCCATCTTTCCAAATCCCTTTATATGTCTTTAGTCATTAGCTTCTGTACACCCTCTTAGGCTAAATGGTTTTCTTCCTTTCCTACCGTTCGGGACCAGCCTATGGTTTGGAAGAAGACTATCCAATAAGCATAATGGGTGTACTTTCCTAATCCTAGGAGCACTCGCAATGCGAGAGAAGATGAAGATAAAAGACAACCAAATAAATCTTATTCCTATTTCTCCTGAACCAGAATCCATCCCCGAACTGGAACAAGTTCCATTCGAGTTCGTATATAACCATACGATGGAGTATCCAAATAACTGTGGATCTTCATAGTGATACGGAGTGTCCTGGAGAAATACAATGGTGAAGTGGGAGTTGTAATGAAATACTTGGTTTGGTAGTGAATAGCAGTCGCAATTTACTTTGCCCTCCTTCTAATCCTTTTATTTGTCTTAACTTAATACCTTCTGCACACCATCGTTAGGCTAATTGGTTTTCTTCATTCCCCACCGTTCGGTACCTGCCTACGGTTTGGAAGAATACTATCCAATAGGCGTAATGGGTGTACTATCCCCTAATCCAAGGAGCACTCGCAACTTGAGAGAAGGTAAAAGGAAAAGACAACTGAATAGTCCTATTCTTTTTCTCTAAAACCAGAAACCATCCTCGAATAAATTCCTTCGAGTTCGTATATAACCATACGATGGTTTTATCCAATGGAAGTGGACGTTCGTAGTAATACGGGTGTCCTGGAGAAAAGGGTAAAAGTAGGAGTGGCAATGAGGTTTGCAACTTTGACAATCCAAAAGCCAGTGTTTAAGAAGGTTCGGTCAACTTGGTCACCGAATCATAGTCAAGGGTCGGGCCATGGTCGCTGGGAAAGAGAGAGAGAAAAGAAACGCTCAGCGTGCACTCTAACCTAGATCAAAATGGTTATCAATTTATCTAATCAGGAAACCTCCCACTGTATCGTCAAATTATCCTCCAAACCTGAAAGAAGAATTAGTCGGGATCACCCGAGGAGTAAACCAACTCATCAGTGGGAATCGGGATCCAACTATCATCGCATGATAACGTGACAGAATCCACTCACGTTATCATACTCCAGAAGGTATGCGCATATCTGGCAAGTTTCAGTTTCTTTAGAAACTCCCGATGTGATTTTTACCCCTAGTAACCAAGTGACCTTGACTGAGCCAACATATCAAAGGATCCTAGTAAAGTTCAACCCGTCATTTTCTTGACTGCATTAGACCCACCCGCACGAGTCCTTAACTGAGCCAAAATGACTGTACGACTGTCCTAACCAATCACATATCCATGAGACAGAAAAGCATTACAGAGCTACCGCACACTACGTCTCGGCTGAGCACGACATACATAACACGAATACTAAGCAATACCAATCTGAAATGATGGAGGGCTACGACTGGTTTTTGGCGAAAAACCTTTAGCATACTAAACTTGATATCGTTGAAGGAGCCGGATAACTTTTTATAAAAATATAGTGGCGAAAACCCTTTGCTAAAGAGGTCACTCCCGGTGAAGGGATCTCGGCTCTTTCCCCGTAGAATGAGGTGCAGGATATTCCAACTGAATACCACGATGCAAACCAAAAAGTAATCGGCTATAGTGAAGTTATTGCCCTGACGCAAACTTCTGTCTAAGGGGTCACTCCCGGTGAAGAGATCTCGTCCCTTGCCTCGTCGACTGAGGTGCTGGATATTCATAACAGAATACCACTGTGCAAAACAAAAGAGAACGCCCTTGCAATAAAAGCTTTTTGAAAAATTGTTCCAACAACATCAGAATAGGTTTGTTTAGCTTGCATTGATCCGAATCAACGCAGTCCCATCAATTGGTCCCACCACAAAAGAACGAAAATACGATGTACGTATATGACATCCGGATTCGCCACTGGGTCCCGTCTGTTAGTGTATATGCCTAGGGGCCAATATTGTATCATACTAGGTTGTATATTACTTAATGGAAGCTTTGGATATTCACAGTTGTATATAACAGAATTGCTAAAAATGGTAGTATGCTACTTGGTTTGTGTCTACTTTAATATGTGCATATGTTTCTTGTAACGTATCACTTATACATATTAGTAGAGCCCATAGGATCTTTGCTTGATTACCAGCGTTGTGATGGCAGTCACACTAGTGGAGGCTCGGTAGTCTTTAAGAAACATCCTATACAGGTCTCTGGTCGTTGGATTATCGAGATAGGGAATCGATATTCCGGAGTAGACTAAGTGTGTACGCTTCTCATCCTAGTTGGGGAGATGGTCTGTCCCACAGCCATCAGTACGTCGTACTGTAGATAGTATACAGGTGCTCGTTAGGTTACGGGTACACCGGACAGGACTCGCCAGGGAACTGATTGGTTGGTATTATACCCATCGTCAGTTAACAGTTCCTAGGTGAAATGAGTACAGCATAGTCCGCAGACTTGACACTGCTACTTCGCCTCGAGTGTGTCCCACTGTTCTTAGATTGCTACCCTACCATGGCTCAAAGGAGTCTTGCAGACAGGTAGCAGTTGGGTGCAGTCCCGAGCACTTGGGTGCAGTGGTGGTTAGATAGGATTCGTCTCTCCTGTTATAGGGAGTTGATATCGCGCTGTGTCAGAGAGCCATTATGCAAAGTCCCTGGCCAGGGCAAGCGAGATATACTGGTAGGTTCCAGTAGCTTCTCAGGGTGTAATGGGCTTCGCTCCGACACGACTTATACAGCTATTAGGGGACTGACGCTTGCCGCCCCCTAGGCTTGATATGCGATAGTCTTAGACGAACAGACCGGACTGTACGGAGATTGTCACATCAGGATCAGTAGGGGTTCGGATGGTTTTCCCCATCGGCCTTCTTATCGACATCTACTTGGGGGCCGTTACGTATAGCTAGTGCCGCTTGCGGTCTGTGGTTAAACCCACTGCCAGCGTAGTGTCGAGTCTTTAGAGTCCCACACAGAGAGTTTCCCTGCTCCAGGCGAAACGATATAGAGGTCGTTTGGTTTTACGACAAGGGTTCGGACGTGTACGTGTGTTTACGCACGTACGACTTTTCGGACAGTTTTTACTAGCCGGCTTTGGTTTAAGCCAGATTCTAGTATCAGGTTATTGGATTTATACAGTCTAAAGTTTTTCCGTGTTTTCACGGATTGGAGGGGCGTTCTCGTAATTTTCTGGGAAGCTTCTAGATAAGCGGTGACTGAGGGGTTAAGGCGGTATGAGCATTAATTGCTTAATGACTCATTTGTGTGATTCATCTTTTGTATTAAATGATTCATTAATGAGTTAATGAGTCATATGATGAATCACACAAGATGAATGCATCAACCATGATGATTAATCATATATATTATTTATTTGATTAATTGTTATGGTTGATATATTCTAGTGAGTTCATTTTTCTTCTCATTCTCATGCTCACCTTCTCTCTCCTCAAGCTCATCCTCTCTTGAAACCCTAATCCTCCCCTCTCATGTGTTGAGATCAAGGATTAGATAGACTAATACATCCATAACCTTACTCTATATCCCCTAGGTAGCTTAGATTAGCACTTTAAGCAACCTAGTTATCTCAAGTTTGAGATTAAACTTGGTGTAGGAACTTTCGGGTGGATCGTCTTTGATTCGAGGAGGCCGTTGAGGTGCCGATGTTCCAAGGAGCCTACGAGGAGTGGAGGACCGCGATGAAGACCCGAAGGACAAGTAACGTGAGGTATCACTTCATATCCTAGTAGTTAAACCTCTTGTGTTAGTTAGCAATGGTTTAGAAACGATTCATGCACTCAAGTCCGTGTTACGAAGCTTTGATAATTATTTTTCATATATTCCGCCTCCCTGCAAGTTCGTGGGGTGCGTGACATGGACTTACAGTGGTATCAGAGCCAACTAAACCATTATTAGCTTGTTAGCAATTGATTAGAAGTTCGATCGACAGAAAAATGCGAAAAACGAAAAACCAAAACCCTAAGTTTCTGTTAATTTTTAAAACTGTCAGAAAAATTATTTGACATACCTTAAAATTCACCGCAGGGATTTTAATGAAAACTGAGAAAATACGAGACCCAAACTCGGCAACTCGGCCGCGGAACCACGGCACAAAGGCGCTTTTGGCCACGGATCCGCCGCCGAGCCAACTCCGAGTTGACTCGGATTTCCTCTATAATTCATATTATGTGGTTTTCTGTTTTACAGTATGTTTTGTTTCTACCCAGGTTACCTCCGTACAGGTTTTCTATTGGGGTAGACACGGAATTTGGTATTCGATCGATGTTCTAAGATATTTGCTAATTGGGTTTTTATCTGTAATGTTTAATGTGTTCGTAAACCTCCCCTAACTGCTAGTATGTCGGTTGGCAGGGGTTGCACATTTCTGCAATGTTTACTGTTTGTGTATATGAACTGTGTTGGACTGTTGTAATGATTAGCCGGGGTTTGAGATCGGTTTAATATTCATTCATTCGATGTAAATGTAAAATGATGCAATATTCTTTTGCGGGGCACATCGAGGTTGCGGTTGTAGCCATCGTTGTATTATTTCTTTTTACTGTTTTTTGCTCCTAGGATAGACACAAGGCGGGGTACACAAACTACCGGGTACGTCGAAGTGTTTAGTGGCCTACTCACGTTGTTGAGGGAGACCGCTTCACTTCGGGTACTTGGCGGGTAGTTTGCCGTACCCGTAGGGGCCTAGGGTGGGGTAATGGCTATTCATCACAACTGTGTAATCCGTCTTTTATTGCAGGCTCAAATCAAATGCGGATTGCTAGTAAATCCAATAAAGTTCATCAGTGATCTGTGTTTCCCCCAATCAGAGAAATGCTCTGCTGGAAATTCAAAATTCAAATTTAGAAGCAACACTTCAAATCCCGGGCGCAACGCGCCACGTGTCAGGAGTAGACGCATCAGCGCAGCGCCCAAAACAACGCACCCAATCAGAGCAAAGCTCTATTTAAAGAAAGATTAAAGGAAGCAACGCTTCAGTTGCGCAAGCGCTGCGCTGCGCGACACGTGTCAGCGGAGATGCGCTAGCGCAGTTGCGCTGCGCTTTGCACAGCGCGACGCGTGTCAGCCCAGATGCGCTAGCGCAGTTGCGCTGCGCGACACGTGTCAGCGCAGATGCGCTAGCGCAGGTGCGCTGCGCGACACGTGTCATGCGCTGGGGCGTTTGCGCCAAACAGAATTAAGATTTCAAAGAAATCTTTCTGTTCTTGTTAGAACAAGAAGATTTTCTTCTGTAAAACAAAAGCCCTTGGATCAAAGATCCAACGGTGGGGAAAATTCCCCAAATCACTCAGAGAAAGATCTCTTTAACAAATTCAATAAATTTATGGGCACTATATAAAGGCCCCTAGACCTCAATTCAAACGCATCAATATTTCTTGAAAAAAGTCAAGAGCTTCAAACAGAGAGAACTCTGAGAAAATTTCAAGAAAAAGGTAAAAAACTTCACGGGAGAGAAGAAATTTCTTCTAATAGATCATTGATCTAAAGACCAGATCAATGATCTTTACATAATAAACAGTGCTTTGCACTTCTTATGAACCACTGGTTCTTTAAAATAAGAAAAAATAAATAAAAAAAATAGTGCTTTGCACTTTTATGAACCTTTGGTTCTTGAAATAAAAAGAAAAACCTGTTTTTTCTTTGATCTAAATTAGATCAAGGAAACGAATAGTGCTTTGCACTTTTATGAACCATCGGTTCTTGAATCTAAAAGATTCTTAAATCATAGTGCTTTGCACTTGTAAATTGCGCTGTTGCGCTCTTGGATTGGCGCAAGCCACCGGAGCGCGCCACGTGTCAGCAGCGCAGGCGTAGCGCAGTGCACTGCGCTTGCGGGACACGCGTCAGCACTATAAGCGCTTGTGCTCTCTGTTTGGCGCAAAGCGCCTGATAAATGCAATGCATTTCCCAAAGGGCCAGGCCCAAGTCAAAAGACCAAGCAGGCCTAATTAAATTGATGCTCTGCATCACTTATAAATGGGCAGAGCCCAAACAAAATAATTAAAATGCTATGCATTTTAAAAGGGGCAAAGACCAAACAAAGTAGATGCCTTGCATCATTCGTAAATGAGCAGAGCCCATAATAAATTGATGCTCTGCATCCTTCATGGGTAGAGCCCAAATAAAAATAAAAAGAAAAGCAATGCAATAGCAAATAAAATGTTGAACATTTTCAACTGGACTTAGTCCAATTCTGGCCATAAGTCCTCAAATTAAATTGACTGAGCAAGATTGCTATCTCTTAAATCAATTTATATCCGGTTCGAGGGTACATCTCCGAACTCCTTTGACTCCCGTCGTTGTAATCCTTCAACGACGCCAGAGAGGTGACGGGTCCCGACGACCACACATCAATATGGACCGAAACATCCTAAAACTAATGTTGGACCGAAACGTCCTTAAACTAATAATGGACTACCACGTCTCTAAACTGGAATATAGACCACCACGTCCTTAAACTAGAACATGGACCGAAACGTCCTTAAACTAATAATGGACCACCACGTCTCTAAACTGGAACAAAACAGCCTCCAAATGCTCTTTTATCGGATCTAAACGATCCCGTTTAAGTCGATCTTATCTCCAAACACGGCTAACGTATCCTTAAACATTCAAATGGATTATAAAACTCCCAATCAACTCTGGTTCGAGGGTACATCTCCGAGCTCCTCTGACACATGTCGTTGTTGAAGGGATAGCCTAGCACCTCGTCAAGGGTTCGGTAGCATCACATATGCCATAATCAAAATTTTAGAGGTGCTAAGTTAACTCGACAAGAATCGAAACTAGAAGTTTTAGGGATTCATACAAATAAGCATCACATGCAAATGTAAAACTATCACTAAGAGTAGAGATTACAACTTTTGTAGATCTCCCTCGGTGACTCCATGGCACTATGAGAGTTTGAAATGGATCGATGGAAGCCTTCCTTGTCCACGATGATCCACCCGAAGTCCCTTTGCCTAAAGCTCCTTACCTTACTTGTTTCGCAAACGAAGTAGAGTAAACACCCTACACAAATCGGCTAGATGTGTGTAGTATGATGATGTGGTTTATGTTCTTCAATTGAAATCCTTTCTTTTACCAATCTTCACTCAAGAGAGAAATCAAGAGAGGAAGAAGAAGATAATGGTGGCTTGAGCTTTCTATCATATCACATATGATAACTTGTTTTCACACCCTTGTTCACAATTTTTCTCTTGGTTTTTTCATTGTTTGTACATCTTGTTTCATATCACATATGAAGCTATTTATAGTGATAAGAAGGAATAATCACCATTATTCCATTACCACCATAATTGTGAGTAGAAATTCTTTTCATAAAGAATTAAGCATGGGTGGAAATTCTTTTCATTAAGTTAAGTAAAGCTTACCCACTAAAGAATAAAGGAGCATGAGTGGATAATCTTTACATTAACTTAAAATGATAAATACAAATTAAAAGCTTCAATATAAGTCTTGCATTGCCACCATTCTTGTATCAACAACCATGATACTATGTATGCATGTATGTGTCCATGCACATCATCATGTGCATACATGCATGCATACAAAAGGATTTACTTAAAGAATTAATCTAAATGTAATTTGTTAAATCAACACTTGATTTAGCAAACTGGTCATATCTCATACGATCCGACAAATAGAAAATGACCGATTAATATACGTTATCACCTAACCGTATTTAATCGGGTCCCGCGCATATCTCATATGCACACCACATCGTTTTGCCTGAGCCAGGAAACTTCATTGTGGGACTCTAAGACTCGTCAATACGCCAGCAGTAGATGATGATCATATCAAACATCTACAAGCCGCAAGAGGTCAGCTAAACATAACGGCCACCCGGGTATTGAAACGATCAGAAGAAAACCAGCGAAGCTGTAAAAACTCCCGTCGAGCCAACTGGCAACACTTACCGTACAGTCCGGTCTCTTCATCAGATATGCTGCATATCGAGTCTAGGGATGGAATCGTCGACCCCAGTAACTCAATAAGTCATGCTGGTGTATGGCTCATAACAGATTGAGAAACTACTGATAACTCTTATCAGTAAATCTCAGCAGCCCTGGCCAGGGACTTCATGTTATAGCCAATCAAGCATAACACAACATCAACCCCCAATACCGGGAGAGACGAAACCCCTCCTATCGCTCATTGCCTCCATGCGCCTCGAGACTGTACCCAATGACCACCTGTTTGCACGACTCAGTAGAGCCGTGGTAGGGTGGAGATCAAAGTATAGTGGGAGGACACACAAGACTCTATGACGATCTCGGGTCTACAGACTAACCTGTACCAGTGTTCCTTGAGAACTGCTATCCGACGATAGATATAATACCACATAGGAGTTCTAGGCGAGTCCGTTCAGTGTACCCAGTCTCCACTGAGCACCCGCATACAATCTTTGGTGTCTCCTCACCAGATGGATATGGGATCATCCATCGCCCATCATATGGGACAAGAATAGTATACGCTAGTCTACTCTGGAATATCGATGCCCTGTCTCGATACACCCTCGACTAGGAACAGTTCAAGGATATGCTTATAGACTACATGTGCCCCACTAGTATGATCCGCATCATAATCACAGTAGTCAAGCAAATATCCTTTGGGCTTTATCAACATGTGTAAATGATTAAATCTATATGTACAGATAAAGTAAACCAGATAGCGTACTATCATGTTGAGCAAGAATGTCATCTATCTCTATAGATTATACGTCCATGTTTCCACTATCCATATAATGGCCTTTAGGGCATACATATTACTAACAGTTGTAATCCTTCAACGACATCAGAGAGATGACGAGTCTTGACGGCCATATATTAAATGGATTACTACGTTAAGCTGATCTCAGTCTCAAACAGTACTGACGTATCCTTAACGAACGTTTAAGTTGATCTTAGCCGCAACGCGGCTAATGCATCCTTAATCTAAAAATACCAAACCCAAATCTAAGTAAATACGGATTTAGACTAATCCACGTCCTACGGGCGACGGCATTACTCAGTCTCCGTATACAATCCACGGGCAACCACAAACAAAACAAACACACACGACACGATGTGAAATTCTAGAGCAGGAGAAAGTTGTTACCGCGAAGCGGTAGCGTAATTAACTGCAGGGGATTGCGCCTGCAGGGAAGAGCGTCCCCACAATCAAAAACCCCTTAAGCGAGGGGGAATCTGACGAAGTTTGCTACATCGGCCGCATCCGTCTAAACCTCCGATACACGGTGCCATAAATTAACTTGGCATCTTTGGAGAGATAGACGGATAAAACCAAATAGCATCTACCCCGAATCTCAGGCGAGACGTCCATTGCGTCGTCCGCCGCGTCCTTCGGAGGGGAACAGATTCGGGCACGCCCGGTGGGACCTTTTCCTCTTTCCACTCCACACTTCGTGTGTCGTCCTCGCGAACCAATCGCGGTTTGTTAAATGGTTAACTTTAGATTTCAAGTTACTAAGATTTGGTCTTTTTCCTAGCGCAGAACTCAAGATTCAATGGCCTTTAACTGCACCAACTGCTCGAAATGCCACTGCAACGGACGCTCCACCTCACCGGGAGGTGTAGCATATGGGCCCCAAGCGGCTTCCTTCCTCGCTCTGCCGGTAGACTAGGTGACCCAAACCACCACTGGCCTGTTTTTCGGGACCATGATCCCACCTACAAGCTTCCCTACGCCAATACCTGCACCGGAAGTGAAGAAAAAGTCGGTCTTCGACCGGCTCACTGCTATGACGGCCCCTGTCAACGGGTCGCCTACTACCAAACCGACAGCCTCTGTTTTCACCAGGCTAAATTAGAACTCTAAATTGGTTGTCCCGAAGAAGGCAATAACTGCTGCTCCAGAAGTCGTCAAGGAGGCTTCCCGTGTCAAAGAGTCAGTCTTTTCAAGACTGACGATTCCTGCTCCTGCACCTACTCGAGGATCCGTCTTCGACAGGTTGAATATCACCCCTCAAAAGACAACCTCAGTCTTTAAGAGGTTAACACCAGCGGCGCCTCATTTAGACAAGGGGAAAAAAGAAGATGTCTCAATCTCCGAGCCAGTCCCAACGGCTCGTCATGCTCGACGTCGCCATTGGCAACGAGTGAGGAAGGCATGGGGCGACTCCCCCTCAGGACTAACTCCACCGGCTCCACTGGTGGAAGTCAACGCCGCTGTTCCAACTGGGAACAGCTTTGAACTGCTGAGGAGGGTATGTAAGAATTCTCCAACCGCTACACTGAAAAGATCTCCTCCGCCTGCGGAGAGAGTTTCAGAAACGAAGCAAGAACAGCCCCCTCAACGGCTGTCCTCAAGAATTTATAAAGTTTGGGGGAGGGTTCAAGACTCTGTGATCGACCCGGATCAATCTCGTCAACGAAAGAAGACGAAGGTGCAAAAAGGAAAAGACCGTCCTATTGAACAGCAAGGGACAACGATCGCTAGAGTACCCACTGCAACGGCCCCTTCAACTTCAACGGCCCACAAAAGAAGAAGGCCAGAGAAAACCCCTGCGCCGGGGACAAATATCCAAGGTGGTGGACCCAAACGCCCTAAGTCAGGGGGCATTATAGTTCACACCGTCTACGTGGCATCTGATAAAGATGACAGCCGCATATCTACGGGTCATCGACCGCTTACCCGATCAGTGACCATGGCGCAGAAGCAACAGCAAAAGCTCCAAGAGATGATGAACGCTATGGCCGCACTTATAGGGCCAAAGGAAAACCCTGAAATGTCCTCGGATGAACGCCAACATGAAGAAACTGACGCCGAATTCCTTCATCGAATATTGGAAAAGAAAAACAAAGAGGCCGCTGAACAAGCAGCCAACATACAGCGTATGGGCCTCCTCTTCCAAGACATGATAGGGATGATGATACAACAAGATCCTCCGCTGAAGATCCCCCGATCGTCCTTGGTGACGATAGGGGAGAAACGTCGAATACTACGCCAGCCCTATCAACAGCTAAGGAGGATACAATATCCAAAGCTGATCTGGATGAGTACATAGCCCAACAAATACTGGTTCATCATGCGACCGAAGCAGCCGGCCAAGTCGTAAAAACAGGGCGGCCATATCCAAGTTGGTACGATCAAATCAAGTACCCGCTGGGTTTCACAATTCCCAAGTTCCATGTCTACAAGGGGACAGGCAATCCTCACCAGCACGTTGCCCAGTTCAGGGCACTCTGCGGCAACACCGGCGGTGATGACAAGCTTTTGCTTCGCCAGTTTGTTGGAAGTTTATCAGATACGGCTTTCGAGTGGTACTCTGAGCTCCCGAATGACTCTATCAAGACCTTCGCGGAGATGGAGCTGTTGTTTACTCAGCGTTTTGCAAGCGCCAGTGAGCGCACCCCGATGACGGCACTAATTAACGCCAGGGTAAAACCAGGTGAGACATGGGTTCAATACGCTATACGGTGGCGGAACTTATGGTCGAAGTGCGAGCAGCGCATTGAAGAAGCTGTCGCAGTGGGTATGTTTGTGGGAACCCTTGATCCGCAAGCAACCATCTCGCAATTTACGATGTATTTCGAGCCGACTACCTTCCAGGCCTTGATTGACAAGCTAGCGCAGATGGATCAGATGGGCCATAAACCTCCTCTTCCAAAGCCGGACTCCCGAAATGACAAAGGGAAGGGAAAAGCGATCGTCGTCGCTAATGCTCAACAACAACTGAGCAACTCGAAGCCGGTTGTACGTCAAAATAATTTGCGCCCGTACGTAGACCTTGAGGAGAGACTAGGGCATCCTTACTCGTTTCCCCGTGATAAAACGAGAAAGTTATTCGAGCTGGCATTGCGCAACAGACTCATAAATCTGCCGGATCCAAAACGCCCGTTACAACCAAGTGACGTCAACGAGCCCAACCACTGTCCTTATCATCGAGTACTGGGTCATCCGATCGAGGATTGCTACGTTTTCAAAAATTGGCTTGAAAACCAGTACCGACAGGGCAAATTCGCGTTATCTGACAAATGGAAGGTGAATCCCCCGCAACCCCACACATCTATGGGGACGAATACGCCGGGGGAAACATGCTCCGTCGTTGAAGAAGCTCCTTGGGAGATTGTATTATCAGCCAAGACAAAGAGGATGCTAAAAGACCTTCAGACATGTCCAACGATCAACTGGAAGAACCCGTTGGAACCGCAAATCATTGAAGGGATGTTGAAACCACGTCCAACTCCAAAAACCGATGGTGGTGGCTCAAGCACTCGCAACCAGTCTTCAAAATCTTCGAAAAAGAAGAAGAAGAAGTCAAAGAAGCCCTTGAAGCCTGGCGACAAGAGCTCGGACTTGCAAAAACAAATTGACGCGCTAGAAGAATACAACCAGAAGGCACAGACTCCCATTACACTCCAAGAGTTTCTCAATCATATCTTTCAAGAAGAAGGTGATGGAGAAAGTTCGTCAGATGAATCTGAAGAATGCGTGGCGAGCTGTCATGTGATTTCCCATTCGTTCATGGACGATGAGGAAACTCCTTTGTCACGACCCGAAAGAGCACGTGACTGGCCCTTGAACCATATGAAGTCTATAGGACTCCATCTGATCCAAGTAAGCCAAAAGCCCAGAAATCTAAAACCATTTTTAGGAATAAATAAAGAAACTGGTTTAAAGAAGTGAAGAAATACATGTTTGAAATCAAGGTTTTTAAATATCTAAGCCGAATATGCCTTTTTAAAAATGTAAAGTCTTTTCTAAAAATTTCGGCAGAGTTTATTTTGTAATACTGGCCCCGAATAGGGTACAACAAGGATAACAATATATGCAATGATAAAGGCATCCCCAAGCGGGAGCTAGCTCTTCGTCAAATGACGGCCACAACCACACAAGCAATAAGAATATACAACGCCGAAAGGCGAGGGTCAAACCAAAAGAACTCAAAAGCAACAAGAAAACCGCAATACTACTAAGCGCGACTCTAAGGTCGAATAATACATCACTAAAGTCTAGGTCTGAAACAATATACAAGTTTTTGGTTGATGGAAATTCTAGATACAATGAATAAAATAAATACAATGGTGGTTCTTGATGCGAAAGAATCCACCTACCAAAAGCAATTCACCCGCAAGAAAGTAGTGTGCCAAAAATGCCGCAATGGAACCTGTACGGCAGAACCTGCAAGAACTGTGGCACAACGGGGGTGAGTTGCCAACTCGTGAATAGAAATATCTACAAGCAGAAACCGAATGCAAGACATAAACCTAGGTCAACAATCAGTAATATAACCACAAGAGTACATCTGAAGTATGATAAGGTGGCAAGGTAACATCTAAATATGTATGTAGTGCCAGGTACTCAGGTAATAACATGTCATCAGTATAAGGTATGTCTGCATGAAGTAAATATGATGAAGTATCAAGGATATCAATACACATATATTAGCGTCCCATACCACTAATATTGGTGTAAGGGTATATATAACAGCGCCCTCATACCCTGTTATATATACAAATGAAGTATGATCAGTGTAAATCCAGTCTGTATATGATCCATGTCTGTATATATGTGGAACCCGTCCACCCGTCACCCAATGAAAATAAGCATCATGTATGCAATATGAGGATATAAACAAAATCATGGAAAAACATCATGAAAACCCGTGCCTAGCATCGACACGTAAATCCTCATCCATCGGGCTCCGTCAGTCCGGATCGGCCCGCGGGCTATGTCTGCGGAATCGGCCCTCGTCCCCGGCAGTACGCCCATCTCTCAACTCCGGTCGGTATCATCCAGATATCCGCCGAGCTCAAATACAATCACCGGTAGGTACTCGCCCGCCTCCAGGCTCAATCGGCAAAACCCATCGATCATCTTGCCGAGGGGAACCATACCAGGCCCACCACAAACCCGCAAACGGATCATCCAGTCCTCGAATCGGGTTTCAAGCACACGTCTCAGCACCGAGAAAACGCGTGGTGGACGCACCAAAATATCATATCATGAGGTACCGGGTTTTTCAAAATAGAGCATCCTTTCTTAAATAATCCCACGGTCCTCAAAATCAGAAATCACATGAAAATCCAACATCAAGAAGTAAATCCCATGCGATGTGCTATGCAATCAATCCATGATGTATGCGACATGTAAAGAAAGGTAATCATATCAGAAGTCATGCAACAGTACTACAGTGTAGTGGCATAGCAATTATCGATGATAAAGTGTGTGAGCCGGCAAACAGTGTACGTGGAACATACGCATCATCGATAATGGTGCTGGTGTCCTAACAGCATGATAATAATATAGCAATAAACATATGCCAGCAATGCGAATAGCATGAATATGCGGAAATCAAATAGTCAACACCACAGTGAAGAATCTACTATGCAAACTACAGATCTAAGTATCAGGTCAATCAGGAGGGGTAGGTGTAGAAACCACCTAAATCTGAGTCGATAAATATATAGATATATAGTCGGTGATCCCGCCTCAAGAACATATCGTAGGACATCCTCGAGTTATGAGTGCGGATCTATCATCAATATCGGCTCGTACGGTACATCATCGTACGGCATTCCAATAGCTGGGTACGGGTCAACATCTCACTATCTCATCACATAACAGGTATCACCATCATCAGATCATATAATCTAGGGTACTACTCTATGTCTTGTACAAATCGATACCATCAATAAGGTATGCATGCGGGGGTAAACACACATCCCAAGCCCGCAAGAATCACAAGTCATATCCCAAATATGAATCATATCAAATCACCGATCTCGCGGCACAAAGCCCACATCATCGACTCATTTCCAAAGTCATCCCATATCATCAAACACAGTGCAAGTATAATGAGTATGCAAGGTTGTGCGTGCTGGTGCACTTCTATCCTAGAGCTCGCAACTAGGAAGTACGCCAGTTATTTCTATCTCTAACTAACCATAACACACTACAACTATCACATAAATAAACTACATAGTATACTATCTACGGACTGCGGGGGTGCTATACGCCATCAACCCGACTTCCCCCTGTAGATATAATCTACTCACCTTGCATCGTCATTTGCGGACATCACCACGCATTTGCTTGTCGTCCCGAAGTCTTCATGGGTACCTACATATCAAAGTATCGTATATGCGCATTAAAACCAAATCCAAGCTAAAACGGCACATGAAATCCAAAACGATACGATAAAGGGGCCTATAGGTGAGAACCTATGGCACGCCTTCAAAACCATCAATAAATCCTCTATATCGTCGTATAAACGCCAAATAGTCGAGGCAAAACACAATCCACAATTGCAGAATCAAAAATACGGAATACGGAAACACGAATCCAAAATAGCAACTGAGGATATATGTCCCAGATTTCACCCTAGATGGAATCAGTCAAAACTAGAAGTACCCTGGGCCAAGAATAGAGGAAATGGGGGCATGCACGCAAAACGAGGCAAATCCCCTCTGCTCTGGCCGCAAACTGCGGCCAGAATGGGAAAATCGGCGGCCGTACGGATGAGTTGGGGGCTAGGGTTTGGGGTGTTGGTTCAGTGGTGCCTGCACATGTCACTGTCTACTCAATTTTATTTTAGAGGTCTCGGGGTGTTAGCAGATTCTTAATAACAGTGGCAGATTCCAGTTTTTTCCCCGATATCGGTTTCTAAAATCCGTATTCTGGTTTTAGGCTTCAGGTTAGGGTCTCAATTTAGGCACTATGGTGTTTATATAACCTCAACTGAGCTTAATTTCCCAATACAACACAAGTTTCTCTCAAACCCTAACTAGGTTTTCATCAAGTCCATAATATCACACAAAATCGATTCTATAACAACATTGGGGTATAGGGAATGCTAGAATTAAGCTAATGTTTCAGAAATTACCTCAATTGGCAACTCAAGAATTTTCTTGAGTTGCCGCTAGTGGCCAAAATCCATGCTTTCTTGGTCCATCGTGTATGTCTCGAGCTTGTGCATCATTTTAATGAAATGAGGGTAGGGTTTTGGATTGATTTTTGAGGTGATTAGAGGGCTTGAAGACGGGGGGGAAATGAGTGGCAGGTGCAGCAGCAGCAAATGGTGGGAGAGGGAGAGAAATGAGGAGGAGAATGAAGAGAAAAGGCTAAGGTTTTTAGTCAATGGTCCTCACCTACTCTCTCTCTCTCACCATACCTATTTTCTTTTCTCTTTTTCTTTTTCTTTTTCTTTTCCTTTTCTTTAATTCCAAAACCTTCTCACACCAATAGTAAACCCAAAGTAACATGGTAGAAAATGTAACACAAGTGTAGGAAAAATATATGTGCACATTTTGCACAAAAAGCCAAAAAATCCGATTAGCGATTTTTAATCGCGATTAGCACTAAATTAGCATATAATTGATCACAAACACTTAAAAATGGTATAATTCCAATAAATACCCCATTTTAGAATTTTCCATAATTTTTCTTCATTTATTTGCATTTAATTATAAATTTAATATTAAAATAATCAATAAAATAATATTAAATTATAAAAATTCCCAAAAATAATATTTTATCTTTTTGAAGTGTTACAATCTACCCCCCTTAAAGAAATTCGGTCCCCGAATTTAAATTTTAAACCCCCAATACTAAAACAATTTCAGTAATAATCCAATTTGTCGGGGCTCCGAAAACATCAATACATAGAGAATATCATAAAAGTGTACTGCTCTACTAGAAATCAATCCCCAAAATGCATATATAATATTATCCTATGCGTCTGGTGCGCAAGGAATCAAAATCCATATATGTGTCAAACAGGTGTACAAAACAACATCTAGGTGCAACTGGTGTGCACGAAACGTCTGTCGTAGGCAACGTGGGTGCCTGACAGAAAAATCAGGTGCATGTGACATGCACGAAGAATCCCGATTTAGTGCATCTGGCGTGCACCAAAATCGTATATCAAAACACTAAAGGTGCATGAAAACTACGCTGGAAGTTGAAATCAAATCACTGCATACGGTAGGCATGAAATCTCAATCAATATCTCAAATGTAATAACTCTGCGCAAAATATATAAATATCCAGTGGGTGCATGAAACCAATATCATGAAACTCAGTCATCAAAACTAAATCATGCAAACAGAACGCCCAAAATACCGAAATCCAAAATGACGGATACGTGATAATCGAATCACAAAATCACAAATCATAAATACCGTCGTCGGTGGTTCCTCCTTCGAGGTCGAGAAGGAGTCGGTGCATCCATTGCTAGCAGCGCAGGATATCTACTTGCCTCTTGCTCACGGTCTGGCGTCCTCTGACTCTGGGTCCTTATTTTCCTTGCGGATTTCCTATCTCGCAGTCAATCGGCTCATCGGCCCAGTCAGGTGTGCTAACGGGGACGATTCCGTTCTGGCACTTCTCTGGTCACCTCTCGGTCAATCCTCATGACCCCTCGTAAGGCAGCATATCACTGGCGTCGGCCTCTGGCTCTCTGAATGCACGTCACACATCTGATCCTGGGTGCAAACATCATTGCAGCAATGTCCCGGAAGGAATCCTGCTCAGGGTCTCTTCCAATCATGCCTATGCCGATCTGTACAGAGGCTGGCTCTCTTGCATCATCTCTCCTCACTCGATAGACATCTCTGTCCTCGGCATAATATTTTCTCAGAAACTGGTCACATCCTAACGTCTCTGTAAGCATATCAGGTCTCTAGTCTTGACGGGAAGTAATGACAGCTCGTCAGTGTCTCACACGAACCTCTTGTTCCACCTGTCTCTATCGTCATCCACTATGACGTCACGCCAAGCTACTACGCACTGCACTGTTCTCGGCCACGGTCAATCTGAAGTCTCTCGCACGGACTCGAAATCGCGTATTCTGTAGCTTCATCATTCTGTTGAAGACGTCAGGCCGAACAGGTCCTCGGGAACACGTCCCAACCATCGGAGGAATACTCATCACTCGTCCGTCCTTGATCAATTCGCAACACATCTGGGTAAGTTCCTTTATCCGAACCTGGTCAACTACCTCGTCGACAATGCCGCACTCTGGCCTGCTGGGTGTGCGCAGTATGACCACTCCTGGGTCTAGGTCTTCTCGTATCGTACTCCAGAAAGGTCCTATCGAGATTTCTCTCTCAAATCTCTTTCCTGCAGGATTGCCCGGAAGTCATCATCCATTGCTGAAGCAAATTCTTATTCCGGAATGGCTGCATACTTATCGCACTTCTTTCTGGAAAATATATCCATATACCACGCCTCTGGATACGTATCACGTCTCTGATGTCAGCGGAGTGGGACGTCATCTCGTCGAAATATCTTGCGAACTCTTTTCTTCACTCGGCTTCCATGTCGACTGATTCGGACTCGTCTCATCATGGCTTCATGGACTGTGCTCCAACGGCTATCCTCGTATCTGGAGTCTCCCAAGCAATGCATCCCATCACACGATATCCGAATGATGTCGAATCATCCGATCGACTCGTCAGAACTTCATAATCCCCCAAGAGATCAACATCATGGGTATAGTTTAATAGTATCGAGTACATGCCACAGCGTCGGTGGTCCAGCCGTAGAAGGGCAAACCCAAGCCTCACTAATGGCGCCGCGGAACTGCCGCAAACCCTAAGGTTCAAAGGCTTTCACACGGTCATTAAGTCGAGTTAGGGTTTCATTCTTCTAGAGGGTCCATAGAATCACCTGCATGTCTTTCCGTATACTTTAAACTTGGAAAATGGGCTCCTGACATTCGATCGTCTCTATCGACTCTCAACGAACCTGCGTGAAGTCGTCTCTAGCTGGAAACAATCTATCTGATGACCTCGCATCGGTAAACGAACGAACCACATGTCCTAGTCATTTATCCTCAGGTCACTAGTGACTCGCTATCATCTCTCTAAGTATATGCTCACGCTGCAGTAGCTCCAACCATCTGGGCGATATCTCGTCATTTGCAGCAGCAACTGGCTCATTCTCCTGTACGCCGAACAGCGCCTCAATCCTCCAGGAAAGGCGACACATTGGCGGTCATCTCTGAATCGGTCTGCTCTAGATCTGAGTAAGACTCTCCACACTGGAAATCTTCAACTCAACTGGGCCCGCTCCGGCGCATAAATCGGACGAATCACCTTCGTCTCTCCAATCGGGTAGACTAGCTATCATCTGTCTCATATCTACCTGGAAGCTCCAACAATCTCAGCTCGTAAGCTCCGGAAGCGACATCCTGTCAATCTCAGCAACAGCTGGTCCATCTGTCTGCACGGTAGACGACATCATAATCTCTGAGATATGCTGTACATCAACAGTCCTCTCTCAACTAGCAGCTCTAACAACGGCCCGATCATCCGGTGCAAAACCAAGCACTCGCCTCTACTAGAGGTCACAATCACCAATACTAACTCGAGACGTTCCCATGTCACCAGAAAACACAATGGTCGGCCCTCGTACCAGACGAGCTCGCACCGGCCGTAACCCTAGCAGCAGCCCAAACTGCGCTCAAACATGGCGACATGAATCTCAATCGAGTATCGAAGAGAGCAGATCAATGGCAAGAAAGAGAACAACAGATCCAGAGTGGATACATGATCATAGGAAGGAACATCATCAATGGAGGTATGATCATGAACTAATAGAATCGGGGATCTCAAATGGATGTATAATCATGGATATGAAGAGAATCACTGATCTCGAAAATATGTACACCCTAAGGTTCCTTAAGCGGAGTGGCATGTCGTAAGTATGCCACGGAACATACCAACGGTACGTCACTCTACTTTAGTCACCTATTCCATCAACCAAGGGTCATCCTACGCGACGAAAGTTCGGGTCTAATACCCCCTCGACCAAGTCTAAGTTCCGTAAGGTCAAGCCTAAGTTCCGTATATATATAAACGCCCTAGGCTCCACATAGTCAAACTTAGACTCGAACCAAGGTCAACCTAGCGCTCTGATACCAACTTTGTTACGACCCGAAAGAGCACGTGACTGGCCCTTGAACCATATGAAGTCTATAGGACTCCATCTGATCCAAGTAAGCCAAAAGCACAGAAATCTAAAACCATTTTTAAGAATAAATAAAGAAACTGGTTTAAAGAAGTGAAGAAATACATGTTTGAAATCAAGGTTTTTAAATATCTAAGCCGAATATGCCTTTTTAAAATAGTAAAGTCTTTTCTAAAAATTTCGGCAGAGTTTATTTTGTAAAACTGGCCCCGAATGGGATACAACAAGGATAACAATATATGCAATGATAAAGGCATCCCCAAGCGGGAGCTAGCTCTTCGTCAAATGACGGCCACAACCACACAAGCAATAAGAATATACAACGCCGAAAGGCGAGGGTCAAACCAAAAGAACTCAAAAGCAACAAGAAAACCGCAATACTACTAAGCGCGACTCTAAGGTCGAATAATACATCACTAAAGTCTAGGTCTGAAACAATATACAAGTTTTTGGTTGATGGAAATTCTAGATACAATGAATAAAATAAATACAATGGTGGTTCTTGATGCGAAAGAATCCACCTACCAAAAGAAATTCACCCGCAAGAAAGTAGTGTGCCAAAAATGCCGCAATGGAACCTGTACGGCAGAACCTGCAAGAACTGTGGCACAACGGGGGTGAGTTGCCAACTCGTGAATAGAAATATCTACAAGCAGAAACCGAATGCAAGACATAAACCTAGGTCAACAATCAGTAATATAACCACAAGAGTACATCTGAAGTATGATAAGGTGGCAAGGTAACATCTAAATATGTATGTAGTACCAGGTACTCAGGTAATAACATGTCATCAGTATAAGGTATGTCTGCTTGAAGTAAATATGATGAAGTATCAAGGCTATCAATACACATATATTAGCGTCCCATACCACTAATATTGGTGTAAGGGTATATATAACAGCGCCCTCATACCCTGTTATATATACAAATGAAGTATGATCGGTGTAAATCCAGTCTGTATATGATCCATGTCTGTATATATGTGGAACCCGTCCACCCGTCACCCAATGACAATAAGCATCATGTATGCAATATGAGGATATAAACAAAATCATGGAAAAACATCATGAAAACCCGTGACTAGCATCGACAAGTAAATCCTCATCCATCGGGCTCCGTCAGTCCGGATCGGCCCGTGGGCTATGTCTGCGGAATCGGCCCTCGGCCCCGGCAGTACGCCCATCTCTCAACTCCGGTCGGTATCCTCCAGATATCCGCGGAGCTCAAATACAATCACCGGTAGGTACTCGCCCGCCTCCAGGCTCAATCGGCAAAACCCATCGATCATCTTGCCGAGGGGAACCATACCGGGCCCACCACGAACCCGCAAACGGATCATCCACTCCTCGAATCGGGTTTCAAGCACACGTCTCAGCACCGAGAAAACGCGTGGTGGACGCACCAAAATATCATATCACGAGGTACCGGGTTTTTCAAAATAGAGCATCCTTTCTTAAATAATCCCACGGTCCTCAAAATCAGAAATCACATGAAAATCCAACATCAAGAAGTAAATCCAATGCGATGTGCTATGCAATCAATCCATGATGTATGCGACATGTAAAGAAAGGTAATCATATTAGAAGTCATGCAACAGTACTACAGTGTAGTGGCATAGCAATTATCGATGATGAAGTGTGTGAGCCGGCAAACAGTGTACGTGGAATATACGCATCATCGATAATGGTGCTGGTGTCCTAACAGCATGATAATAATATAGCAATAAACATATGCCAGCAATGCGAATAGCATGAATATGCGGAAATCAAATAGTCAACACCACAGTGAAGAATCTACTATGCAAACTACAGATCTAAGTATCAGGTGAATCAGGAGGGGTAGGTGTGGAAACCACCTAAATCTGAGTCGATAAATATATAGATATATAGTCGGTGATCCCGCCTCAAGAACATATCGTAGGACATCCTCGAGTTATGAGTGCGGATCTAGCATCAATATCGGCTCGTACGGTAAATCATCGTACGGCATCCCTATAGCTGGGTACGGGTCAACATCTCACTATCTCATCACATAACAGGTATCACCATCATCAGATCATATAATCTAGGGTACTACTCTATGTCTAGTATAAATCGATACCATCAATAAGGTATGCATGCGGGGGTAAACACACATCCCAAGCCCGCAAGAATCACAAGTCATATCCCAAATATGAATCATATCAAATCACCGATCTCGCGGCACAAAGCCCACATCATCGACTCATCTCCAAAGTCATCCCATATCATCAAACACAGTGCAAGTATAATGAGTATGCAAGGTTGTGCGTGCTGGTGCACCTCTATCCTAGAGCTCGCAACTAGGAACTACGCCAGTTATTTCTATCTCTAACTAACCATAACACACTACAACTATCACCTAAATAAACTACATAGTATACTATCTACGGACTGCGGGGGTGCTATACGCCATCCACCCGACTTCCCCCTGTAGATATTATCTACTCACCTTGCATCGTCATTTGCGGACATCACCACGCATTTGCTTGTCGTCCCGAAGTCTTCATGGGTACCTACATATCAAAGTATCGTATATGCGCATTAAAACCAAATCCAAGCTAAAACGGCACATGAAATGTAACGTTTTGGAAATCGTTATCCGATTTCGTTCGTTTTAAGGTAAGTTTGTCGGTATTTTCCGTTTTTACCCGACTGTGAACAAACGCCCATATAGACTTACCAGCACCTAGATTGGCTAAAATAAAGCTAGTGCGCGAACTTTGGGAGTATATGGGACGTTTTGGTTCAATTTGATTTTTCCCAATTTTTAATATTATTTTAATGCGGTATTCAAATTTTGGGAAAATTTCTGTTGCAATCTTTTCTTTAAAACTTTGAGTTAGGAAATCCTTCTCACTTTACCCTAGGGATTTTGTGTAGACTAGGTTTAAACTAGGAAATTAAAAGAAAAAGAAAAGAAAAGATAAAGGAGATGCATGCATGAGTGAGAGTGTGTGTGTATGCATTTATTAGGCAATAAATGGAGAAAATTGGTTGGAAACTCTTCACAACTCCACCTCCTCATCACTTGGCCGAATTTCCCTTATCCTCTACTGCCCTTGATCAATTCCCATATCAATTTAATTCAAGTTTATCACAAAATCCTCAAATATCCTAAAACATATCACAAAAATAGCTAAAGCTTTGGATTTCTTGATCTTGATCACTTGGAGATAGGGAAAGCTTGGAATTAGGAGCAAAGTTGTTAGGTATATCCCCTCTACTGTTAATTTGTAGTTTTTGTGTGGTTTTGATCGTTAATTTCTGCGTAGAACGTAGTTTATATCGATTGAGGCGATATCGGTTTTTTTGGTGTCTTTTTAGAGATATTAGTATCTGCTGTGACCTGGGAGATTTAGTGTCTGTTTCAACAACATTAGAGAGATGTGCAGGTTAACCTGAGACACCACCTAGGAGACGGGGGCCATCCCACCAGCCGGGGCCGGCGAGCTTTGAAGAGGGGGCCGGCGACGCCGGCCGACTTGGGGAGTTTTGGGGTGGGGTTTCTGTGGGTGTTGTCTGCTATGGTTTTGGGTTGTTTGGTACTGTTGATTTACTTAGTAAATGCAGTATGAAAAATCTGGGATCGATTACTTATAATAGTGTGTTTTGAGTTCGCGTGATTCGTGTTGCGACACGAGTCGTGTGTCGTGCTGCGATATACTCAGTTTGGGTTTAGGTATCGTTTCGCGTGTTTGCACTAGACGTGTATTCGTGAGTTGGTTTAGTGCGTTGATACGTTTTATATTACGTAGTTTTACGTTATTGTGATTGCTTCTGAGATGTTCGCTTTATTTCTTGTATTTGTGATATTATAGCGTCGCAAGCGGGGACTTCAGACGCTGCGAACAAAGGGAAGCAGGTGGTCGGATCTTCATAGCTGAAGACCACAGTGTGAATAGATTTAACATCTACGGGGAATGGCCCGTATGGCGCTACGCGTCGGGGCTAGACATGATATAATATTAGCCGTATGCTTATTTGCTTATATAGAAACAGTGCATGATTCGTGTTGCATATAGTTACTTGTGCTTAGTACTGTACCTGTTGTACACTGCACTATTATCGACAGTCCATGTTGCACGAGCACCAATGATATGCTACACACACCCTGTCGGTAATTGCCATGACATGCACAATACAAATGCTTATTGTATACCTTGCTATTAGTTAGCGACATTAAAACAGTTATACTTGTGCGACAATGCATATTACATAGAACATACCTGTATACCTACATGCTCATATGTATACCATGCTATATTACTCGTTCGCACATATACCTTGCTATTGTTATATGATCACTTTTTATTGCATATATATCGGTGGTATGGGACGCTGTATATATATGTATTCTGAATTTGGATATTACAGCTTTTATAGCATATATATCAGTGGTATGGGACGCTGTATATATATGTACTTTGGATTTGGATTTACATGATTTGTATTGCATATATATCGGTGGTATGGGACGCTGTATATATATGTATTCTGGATTTGGCGATTCGTTCCGTGATATGCTCATATTGATGTTTTATGTTGCGTATGCTACTTTTTATGGATTTATGCATTTGAGATGCGATATGGGAAATTAAGGTGTCGATGTTGGGCACTTAATTTCCGAGAGATATATGGGATTTGACAAACCGATACGTGGAAACGCAAGTATCGAGGTTGGATACTTGGTTTTCGAGGAACGTATGAATATCAGAAAGACCGATACGTGGAAACGCAAGTATCGAGGTTGGATACTTGGTTTTCGAGGAACGTATGAATATCAGAAAGACTGATACGTGGAAACGCAAGTATCGAGGTTGGATACTTGGTTTTCGAGGAACGTATGGATATCAGTATTTATGTGTCGATGATAGGCACTGGTTTTTATGATGTTTTTGAGTGTCGATGTTTGACACTCAGGTTTCACGAGATGTACAGGATTTGAGGGCCGATCTGAGTATTTTGGGATTTGGGTGTTGCTGAGTTACACCGTGTTTTCCATGCTTATGATTTGTGCATGAGATTATTTACTATCCCGCACTCAGTATTCACTTGATATGGATATCATGATAGTTGCATATTCATATTGTCATACTCATGCTATCAGTTCACATGTTATTGATCATTGCTGTTAGTGCATACTTGCGATTACTGTTTGATGTTAATTACTATTCACGAGTTGGCAACTCACCCCCGTTGTGCCACAGTGTTTTGCAGGACTTACCCTCTGAGTAGTCGCGGCAGGGCAGCTTATCATCGCTACTTTTGGGGATACCGCTACCTTGGCAGTGAGGCCGTTGCATTATAGGTGGGTTGCGGTTATCCGTTGTACATTGTATATCTTTTTGGTTGGATCTAGTATTCTCCATCTACCCTTGTTGTATATGACTTAGAGACGACTTGTGAGATATCAGTGTTGTATATTGGTTTTGGGAACCGTGCTCGTAGAAGCAGGTTATTTTGGAGATGTTTACTTCTTGATATAGTCGTTCTCTTTGATATTTCTTCGCTTTGGCGTCGTATACTTGTTGTGGTGATTGTCTCCGCCGGTGGACGTGATTTTTCTCCCACTTGGGATGATTTATATATTATCTGTGTTGTACCCGTTTACGGGGCCAGTTTTACAAAGGAGGTGCTGCCGAAATTTTTTATGAAAGAAAACTAGAGTTAGAGATTTTAAATGGCAACTCTAATACTTTTAAATTATGTTTTCTCCGTTGATCCAGTTTTGGGTGGTTTAGATTTCTGGGTTTTCGGCTTACTTAAGTTACGTACGCCTGTAGACGTTACGTAGTTTAAGAGCCGGTTACGGGCCGAATTACGGGTCGTGACAAAGTTGGTATCAGAGCGTTAGGTTTTACCTTTCGGAGTCTAGGATGACCTTGGTATGATGGAGTAGGTAGCTTAAGCAGAGTGACGTAGCGTGTGTATGTTCCGCGGCATACTTACGACACGGTACTCCGCCTAAGTGACCTTAGGGCTTGTTGATTGATATTCCTTCCGTGATTGATATACATCTTGTGATTCGATTTCCGTTTCCTTATCGAATCTTGTTTCAATTTATAGCCCATATGCCGCCGAAGACTACGAGGGCTCAGAGAGCGGCCGCGAGGGCCGGGGTCAGAGTTGACTCGCCTGAGGCGAGGACTGACCAGGATGGTACTCCTGTTGTACCGGAGTATATTGCTATGATTGGAGCTGGTATGCAGGATCTGCGCCAGATTGTGGGGACTTTGGTAGAGACCATACGAGCGCAGGGGCAGGCAGTTGTTCCACCCGCTGCGGAGGCTACGATGGTACCTACGGTTCCGGTAGTCGCAGTTGCAGCTCCGTAGGTTATTGCTGTGTCGTTGACGGATTTCATGAGGTTGAGACCTCCGGTGTTTACGGGCACAGATGCTACTGAGGATCCGCAGTCGTTCATCGAACGGATGGCCAGGATTTGTCGCTCACTCCGATGTTCCGACGAGAGATGGGTAGAGTTTGCCAGTTTTCGTCTGGAGGGTATGGCCCAGAAGTGGTGTGAGTCGTTGGAGAGAGGCAGAGCCGCTGGTCTTGCTCCTATGACCTGGGATGAGTTTGTGACGTCTTTTCTCGTTCGTTTTCTTCCACCGAGCGTCAGGGATGCGCGAGCGCGCAGATTTGAGTCTTTACGTCAGACGCCGGGGATGACGGTGTCGGATTATGATGTATTGTTTACTGAGCTGTCGATATATGCTCCATATCTGGTGGCGACTGAGGAGATGAGGGTGAAGAGGTTTGTTCGAGGCCTACTTACCCAGATATTCTTAGCCATCAGCATTCAGCATTGTGACACGTATGCAGCAGCGGTGGATGCAGCTCTTTCGGTAGAGGAGCGTCTAGCTGAGTCATCAGTCGCTCAGGGACCGAAGAGAGTTCGATTAGGTGATTTGGCAGCGAGGCAAACGTTTAGACGTCGAGAAAGTTTCCGTTCTGATAGTGGCGGTTCGGGACGAGGTAGACTTTATGGTTCTTACCCTCAGGATGATCGGCAGTTTGCTTCGGGATGTTACCGGTGCGGTAGTTTTGGTCATCGGATTCGAGATTGTACGGAGCCTCGTGTGAACGAGCCAGCTGTACCGCAGGTTACCTTACCACCTTCTCCACCTCAGAGAGCGTTGCCTCTTGTTCCTGTAGTTGCGCCGCGTAAGAGTCCTGTTCAGCGAGGTCGTGGTCGCGGAGGTTTTGTACCGAGAGGTCGAGGTGGCAGAGGCAGAGGACAGCCAGTAGCCGGTAGAGGTCAGGCTAGGGTTTTTGCCTTGACTCACCAGGACGCTCAGGCGTCCAATGCCGTGGTTTCAGGTACTCTTTCTGTATGTTCTTTTGATGCGCATGTTCTTTTTGATCCGGGATCCACGCATTCGTATGTTTCTACGCACTTCGTGCCGAGGTTAGGCCGAGAGTCGTGTTTGCTGGATCAACCGCTGATCGTGACTACTCCTGTGGGAGAGTCGTTTGTTGCGCGCTTTGTGTTTCGATCTTGTGTCTTCCATATTGGTGACAGAGATCTGCCCGTCGACTTGATCCTTCTGGAGATGTTGGACTTCGACGTTTTGTTGGGCATGGATTGGCTAGCTACTTGCTATGCGTCCGTGGACTGCCGCGAGAAGACAGTTAGATTTTGTTTTCCCGGCGAGTCAGTGTTCGTTGTGTAGGGGGACCGTAGTGCCGCCCCTCACAGCTTGATTTCTGTATTGTGCGCTAGTCGGCTTTTGAGGAGGGGATGTCGGGGATTCTTGGCGTTCATTCATGATACTGGAGCCACAGTGGAGTTGTTGGACCAGGTTTCTACCGTGCGAGAGTTTCCCGATGTTTTTCCCGATGAGTTACCTGGGTTGCCGCCAGAGCGCGATATTGAGTTTTGCATTGATCTTATTCCTGGCACGGAGCCTATTTCTATACCGCCTTATCGGATGGCTCCGGCAGAGCTTAGGGAGCTTAAAGATCAATTGCAAGAGTTGCTTGATTTGGGACTTATGCGTCCGAGTGTTTCGCCGTGGGGAGCTCCTGTTCTGTTCGTCAAGAAGAAGGACGGCAGTTTGAGGCTATGTGTGGATTATCGTCAGTTGAACCGTGTTACGGTGCGGGACAAGTATCCTTTACCCCGCATTGGCGATTTATTCGATCAGCTCCAGGGTGCGAAACATTTTTCGAAGATTGATTTGCGTTCGGGTTATCATCAGTTGCGGGTTCGGGATGATGACATTCCGAAGACTGCTTTTCGTACGCGCTATGGGCATTATGAGTTTTTGGTGATGTCGTTCGGACTCACCAATGCGCCAGCAGCGTTTATGGATCTGATGAACCGGATTTTCAGGCCGTTCCTTGACCAGTTCATTATCGTGTTTATTGATGACATACTGGTTTACTCTAGGAGTCGAGAGGAGCATGAGCAGCACTTGGGGATTACTTTGCAGATATTGAGAGAGCACCAGCTGTATGCTAAATTCTCAAAGTGCGCATTTTGGCTTGATAGAGTTGACTTCCTGGGTCATGTGGTGACTAGTGATAGAATTCTTGTGGACCCGAGGAAGATCGAGGCTGTACAGCTTTGGCCCAGACCTGTATCGGTGACTGAGGTCCGCAGCTTTTTGGGCTTAGCTGGTTTTTATCGCCGTTTTGTGCAGGATTTTTCGAGTATCGCTGCACCGCTGACTGGACTGACCCGGAAGGGGGTTCCTTTTCTCTGGACTGATGCGTGCGAGCAGAGTTTTCAGCAGTTGAAGACTCGGTTGACGACAGCACCAGTTCTTTCTTTACCTTCTGGATCGGGAGGCTACGTTGTGTATTGTGATGCTTCTCGAGTGGGGCTCGGCTGTGTTTTGATGCAGCATGATAGGGTGATTGCATATGCTTCCAGGCAGTTGAAGAAGCACGAGCAGAATTACCCCACTCACGATCTTGAGATGGCTGCGGTAGTCTTTGCGTTGAAGATCTGGAGGCACTACTTGTATGGGGAGTCGTGTCAGATCTTCACGGATCACAAGAGTCTGAAGTACATCTTCCAGCAGAGAGATCTGAACCTGAGACAGCGCCGATGGATGGAGCTAGTGAAGGATTATGATTGTGAGATCCTTTATCACCCGGGCAGGGCAAATGTGGTAGCCGATGCTTTGAGTCGTAGGCCCGTGGGTAGCTTGTCCCAGCTGAGCGCCGTTCGGTGTCAGTCTTCTGCAGATTGGCAGCTCTTGTGTGATAGTAGAGTGCAGTTCGAGTTCACCTCCACTGGGGGACAGTTTGCTCATGTCCGCGCCCGTCCTCTACTGGTTGATCGTATTCGTGAGGCGCAACCCAGTGATGCTCGTTTGTCTGAGATTCTTGAGCTTGTTCGACGGGGTACAGTTTCGGAGTTCGTGATTGATGACCAGGGTGTGCTACGATGCGGGACTCGCTTGTGTGTACCGGTTGTTGATGGGTTGAGACGCGAGATCCTAGAGCAGGCACATCAGTCGGCCTTTAGCGTTCATCCAGGTTCCACCAAGATGTACCGAGGCTTGAAGGACTACTACTGGTGGGAAGGGATGAAGCGCGATATTTCGGACTTCGTTTCGAGGTGCCTGACTTGTCAGCAAGTCAAGGCTGAGCATCAGAGACCGGCTGGAGAGTTGCAGCCTTTACCCATTCCGGAGTGGAAGTGGGAGCAGATTTCCATGGACTTCATTGTGGGTCTACCCAGAACCAGTAGAGGGTATGACTCCATTTGGGTTGTTGTAGACCGGTTGACGAAAGCGGCTCACTTCCTTCCAGTGAAGACCACTTTCGGCTATGCTCAGTACGCTCAGCTTTATATAGATGAGATTGTGCGTTTGCACGGTGTTCCCACATGCATAGTATGCGACAGAGGTACCCAGTTTACTAGCCGTCTATGGCAGAAGCTTCAGGAAGCTTTGGGTACCAGATTGAGTTTTAGCACCGCTTTTCATCCGCAGACAGATGGTCAGACGGAGCGGACTATTCAGACTCTGGAGGATATGCTCCGTGCATGTGTGCTTGATTTTGGGGGCAGTTGGGATCGTCACTTGCCGTTGATTGAGTTCTCCTATAATAACAGCTTTCAGGAGACTATTCAGATGGCACCTTTTGAGGCTTTATATGGTAGGAAGTGTCGATCGCCAGTCTGTTGGACCGAGCTTAGTGAGAGTTTGGTGTTGGGACCCCAGCTTGTTCAGGAGACTACGGAGAAGATCCAGCTGATTCAGGACAGGATGAGAGCAGCCCAGTGCAGGCAGAAGTCTTATGCCGACCGTCGTCGTCGCAGACTTGAGTTCGCAGTGGGAGATCATGTATTCCTGAAGATTTCTCCGATGAAGGGCGTTATGCGATTTGGGAAGAGAGGGAAGCTCAGTCCCAGATTTGTAGGTCCTTTCGAGATCCTCGAGCGAGTGGGTTCGGTTGCTTATCGTTTAGCGCTCCCGCCTAGTTTTCCAGATGTTCACCCCGTTTTTCATGTGTCGATGCTTCGTAAATACCTTCATGATCCTTCTCATATGATTCAGCACGAGACCGTTCAGCTTGAGCGTGATCTTTCGTTCACCGAGCAGCCGATAGTTATTTTGGATCGGCAGGTGAAGAAACTTCGGTCTAGGGACTTGCCTTCTGTAAAGGTTCTGTGGCGTAGTCCGACTGGTGAGGAGATCACTTGGGAGATCGAGAGCGAGATGCGGAAGAAATTCCCTCATCTTTTTGAAGGTACGTCTTAGTATGAAATTGTAATTCGGGGACCGAATTTCTATAAGGGGGGAGATTGTAACGTTTTGGAAATCGTTATCCGATTTCGTTCGTTTTAGGGTAAGTTTGTCGGTATTTTCCGTTTTTACCCGACTGTGAACAAACGCCCATATAGACTTACCAGCACCTAGATTGGCTAAAATAAAGCTAGTGCGCGAACTTTGGGAGTATATGCGACGTTTTGGTTCAATTTGATTTTTCCCAATTTTTAATATTATTTTAATGCGGTATTTAAATTTTGGGAAAATTTCTGTTGCAATCTTTTCTTTAAAACTTTGAGTTAGGAAATCCTTCTCACTTTACCCTAGGGATTTTGTGTGGACTAGGTTTAAACTAGGAAATTAAAAGAAAAAGAAAAGAAAAGATAAAGGAGATGCATGCATGAGTGAGAGTGTGTGTGTGTATGCATATATTAGGCAATAAATGGAGGAAATTGCTTGGAAACTCTTCACAACTCCACCTCCTCATCACTTGGCCGAATTTCCCTTATCCTCTACTGCCCTTGATCAATTCCCATATCAATTTAATTCAAGTTTTTCACAAAATCCTCAAATATCATAAAACATATCACAAAAATAGCTAAAGCTTTGGATTTCTTGATCTTGATCACTTGGAGATAGGGAAAGCTTGGAATTAGGAGCAAAGTTGTTAGGTATATCCCCTCTACTGTTAATTTGTAGTTTTTGTGTGGTTTTGATCGTTAATTTCTGCGTAGAACGTAGTTTATATCGATTGAGGCGATATCGGTTTTTTTGGTGTCTTTTTAGAGATATTAGTATCTGCTGTGACCTGGGAGATTTAGTGTCTGTTTCAACAACATTAGAGAGATGTGCAGGTTAACCTGAGACACCACCTAGGAGACGGGGGCCATCCCACCGGCCGGGGCCGGCGAGCTTTGAAGAGGGGGCCGGCGACGCCGGCCGACTTGGGGAGTTTTGGGGTGGGGTTTCTGTGGGTGTTGTCTGGTATGGTTTTGGGTTGTTTGGTACTGTTGATTTACTTAGTAAATGCAGTATGAAAAATCTGGGATCGATTACCTATAATAGTGTGTTTTGAGTTCGCGTGATTCGTGTTGCGACACGAGTCGTGTGTCGTGCTGCGATATACTCAGTTAGGGTTTAGGTATCGTTTCGCGTGTTTGCACTAGACGTGTATTCGTGAGTTGGTTTAGTGCGTTGATACGTTTTATATTACGTAGTTTTACGTTATTGTGATTGCTTCTGAGATGTTCGCTTTATTTCTTGTATTTGTGATATTATAGCGTCGCAAGCGGGGACTTCAGACGCTGCGAACAAAGGGAAGCAGGTGGTCGGATCTTCATAGCTGAAGACCACAGTGTGAGTAGATTTAACATCTACGGGGAATGGCCCGTATGGCGCTACGCGTCGGGGCTAGACATGATATAATATTAGCCGTATGCTTATTTGCTTATATAGAAACAGTGCATGATTCGTGTTGCATATAGTTACTTGTGCTTAGTACTGTACCTGTTGTACACTGCACTATTATCGACAGTCCATGTTGCACGAGCACCAATGATATGCTACACACACCCTGTCGGTAATTGCCATGACACGCACAATACAAATGCTTATTGTATACCTTGCTATTAGTTAGCGACATTAAAACAGTTATACTTGTGCGACAATGCATATTACAAAGAACATACCTGTATACCTACATGCTCATATGTATACCATGCTATATTACTCGTTCGCACATATACCTTGCTATTGTTATATGATCACTTTTTATTGCATATATATCGGTGGTATGGGACGCTGTATATATATGTATTCTGAATTTGGATATTACAGCTTTTATAGCATATATATCAGTGGTATGGGACGCTGTATATATATGTACTTTGGATTTGGATTTACATGATTTGTATTGCATATATATCGGTGGTATGGGACGCTGTATATATATGTATTCTGGATTTGGCGATTCGTTCCGTGATATGCTCATATTGATGTTTTATGTTCCGTATGCTACTTTTTATGGATTTATGCATTTGAGATGCGATATGGGAAATTAAGGTGTCGATGTTGGGCACTTAATTTCCGAGAGATATATGGGATTTGACAGACCGATACGTGGAAACGCAAGTATCGAGGTTGGATACTTTGTTTTCGTGGAACGTATGAATATCAGAAAGACCGATACGTGGAAACGCAAGTATCGAGGTTGGATACTTGGTTTTAGAGGAACGTATGAATATCAGAAAGACCGATACGTGGAAACGCAAGTATCGAGGTTGGATACTTGGTTTTCGAGGAACGTATGGATATCAGTATTTATGTGTCGATGATAGGCACTGGTTTTTATGATGTTTTTGAGTGTCGATGTTTGACACTCAGGTTTCACGAGATGTACAGGATTTGAGGGCCGATCTGAGGGCCGATCTGAGTATTTTGGGATTTGGGTGTTGCTGAGTTACACCGTGTTTTCCATGCTTATGATTTGTGCATAAGATTATTTACTATCCCGCACTCAGTATTCACTTGATATGGATATCATGATAGTTGCATATTCATATTGTCATACTCATGCTATCAGTTCACATGTTATTGATCATTGCTGTTAGTGCATACTTGCGATTACTGTTTGATGTTAATTACTATTTACGAGTTGGCAACTCACCCCCGTTGTGCCACAGTGTTTTGCAGGACTTACCCTCTGAGTAGTCGCGGCAGGGCAGCTTATCATCGCTACTTTTGGGGATACCGCTACCTTGGCAATGAGGCCGTTGCATTATAGGTGGGTTGCGGTTATCCGTTGTACATTGTATATCTTTTTGGTTGGATCTAGTATTCTCCATCTACCCTTGTTGTATATGACTTAGAGACGACTTGTGAGATATCAGTGTTGTATATTGGTTTTGGGAACCGTGCTCGTAGAAGCAGGTTATTTTGGAGATGTTTACTTCTTGATATAGTCGTTCTCTTTGATATTTCTTCGCTTTGGCGTCGTATACTTGTTGTGGTGATTGTCTCCGCCGGTGGGCGTGATTTTTCTCCCACTTGGGATGATTTATATATTATCTGTGTTGTACCCGTTTACGGGGCCAGTTTTACAAAGGAGGTGCTGCCGAAATTTTTTATGAAAGAAAACTAGAGTTAGAGATTTTAAATGGCAACTCTAATACTTTTAAATTATGTTTTCTCCGTTGATCCAGTTTTGGGTGGTTTAGATTTCTGGGTTTTCGGCTTACTTAAGTTACGTACGCCTGTAGACGTTACGTAGTTTAAGAGCCGGTTACGGGCCGAATTGCGGGTCGTGACATGAAATCCAAAACGATACGATAAAGGGGCCTATAGGTGAGAACCTATGGCACGCCTTCAAAACCATCAATAAATCCTCTATATCGTCGTATAAACGCCAAATAGTCGAGGCAAAACACAATCCACAATTGCAGAATCAAAAATACGGAATACGGAAACACGAATCCAAAATAGCAACTTAGGATATATGTCCCAGATTTCACCCTAGATGGAATCAGTCAAAACTAGAAGTACCCTGGGCCAAGAATAGAGGAAATGGGGGCATGCACGCAAAATGAGGCAAATTCCCTCTGCTCTGGCCGCAAATTGCGGCCAGAATGGGAAAATCGGCGGTCGTACGGATGAGTTGGGGGCTAGGGTTTGGGGTGTTGGTTCAGTGGTGCCTGCACATGTCACTGTCCACTCAATTTTATTTTAGGGGTCTCGGGGTGTTAGCAGATTCTTAATAACAGTGGCAGATTCCAGTTTTTTCCCCGATATCGGTTTCTAAAATCCGTATTCTGGTTTTAGGCTTCAGGTTAGGGTCTCAATTTAGGCACTATGGTGTTTATATAAGCTCAACTGAGCTTAATTTCCCAATACAACACAAGTTTCTCTCAAACCCTAACTAGGTTTTCATCAAATCCATAATATCACACAAAATCGATTCTATAACAACATTGGGGTATAGGGAATGCTAGAATTAAGCTAATGTTTCAGAAATTACCTCAATTGGCAACTCAAGAATTTTCTTGAGTTGCCCCTAGTGGCCAAAATCCATGCTTTCTTGGTCCATCGTGTATGTCTCGAGCTTGTGCATCATTTTAATGAAATGAGGGTAGGGTTTTGGATTGATTTTTGAGGTGATTAGAGGGCTTGAAGATGGGGGGGAAATGAGTGGCAGGAGCAGCAGCAGCAAATGGTGGGAGAGGGAGAGAAATGAGGAGGAGAATGAAGAGAAAAGGCTAAGGTTTTTAGTCAATGGTCCTCACCTACTCTCTCTCTCTCACCATACCTATTTTCTTTTCTCTTTTTCTTTTTCTTTTCCTTTTCTTTAATTCCAAAACCTTCTCACACCAATAGTAAACCCAAAGTAACATGGTAGAAAATGTAACACAAGTGTAGGAAAAAGATATGTGCACATTTTGCACAAAAAGCCAAAAAATCCGATTAGCGATTTTTAATCGCGATTAGCACTAAATTAGCATATAATTGATCACTAACACTTAAAAATGGTATAATTCCAATAAATACCCCATTATAGAATTTTCCATAATTTTTCTTCATTTATTTGCATTTAATTATAAATTTAATATTAAAATAATCAATAAAATAATATTAAATTATAAAAATTCCCAAAAATAATATTTTATCTTTTTGAAGTGTTACATCCTTGTACCGAAGCACTGGGGGTAGATCCTGAACCAAAAATTGTGGAGCTATCAAATGAAATGATTGACGCGTTCCTTAACGAAGTTCGATTGAAAAGTAAAGCTGATCGAGAACGTGAGACGACTATATTTGTAAGGGCCAAGCGTCAGTGACTTGATGAAAGAGCTGAGACAAGCCCGCTGGAGCAAAATGCCTCCACCGTTGACAAAAGCCAATTCAAGATGAGGAAAAGGTTTGCTAAGGCCATATCAATGGGCATGAATCTACCATCTGTTAGGGTATATGCCCTAGAGGCCATTACTGTATCATACTAGTTTGTATATTACTTAATGGAAGCTTGGGATATTCACCTTGTATATAAAATCTTGCTCAGAATAGTAGTATGCTACTTGGTTTGTTTCTACTTCAATGTGTACATGTGTTTATTTTAGTATATCACCTATACACATTAGTGGAGCCCTTAGGATCTTTGCTTGATTACCAGCGTTGTGATGGCAGTCACACTAGTAGAGGCTGGATAATCTATAAGCACATCCTTATGCAGGTCCCTAGTCGCAGGACTATCGAGACAGGGCATCGATACTCCGGAGTAGGCTAGCGTATGCGCTTCTCATCCCAGAGTGAGAGGTGGTTTGTCCGACAGCCATCAGTACGTCGTACTGGAGATAGTATACGGGTGCTCGTTAGGTTACGAGTACCCTGGACAGGACTCGTCGGGAACTGACCGGTTGGTATTATACCTATCGTCAGTTATCAGTTCCTAGGTGACATGAGTACAGCTTAGTCCGCTGACTTGACACTGTCACTTCGCCTCGAGTGTGTTTCCACTGTACTTTGATTACTACCCTACCACGGCTCAGAGGAATCATGCAAACCGGTAGTAGTTGGGTACAGTCCCGAAGCACTTAGAGGAAGTGACGGTTAGACAGGATTCGTCTCTCCCGGTATTGGGGGTTGATATCGCGTTGTGTCTAGAAGAGGCATTACACGAGTAGTCCCTGGCCAGTGCAAGCGAGATATACTGGTAGGCTTCCAGTGTTATCTTAGGGTGTTTTTGGCTTCACTCCGACACGACTTGTACCGCTATTAGGGGACTGACGTTTACCGCCCCCCAAGGCCCGCCATGCGATGTATCAGACGAACAGACCGGACTGTACGGAGGCTGTCATATTCAGGCTCAGTAGGAGTTCAGATGGGTTTCACCTCGTCAGTCTTCTTGTCGGCATCTACCTGGGGACCATTACGCACAGCTAGTGCCGCTTGTGGTCTGTGGTTAAACCCACTGCCAGCGTAGTGTCGAGTCTTTAGAGTCCCACACAGAAAGCTATTCGCCTTTAGGCAAAAGAGTAGAGGTCGCATGGTTTTGCGACAGGTCGCAAGGTTTTGCGACAGGGTTCGGTCACATCCGTGCACTTATGCACGTACAGTGTCCAGACAGTTAACACTAGCGGGCTTTGGTTTAAGCCAGATCTTTGTGTACATCTTGGGATTGGTTTTATCCAGTATGTATTCGTGTTCCTCGGAACGCGGATGCGGGTGTGTATGCACAGTTGACGGAGAGACAGAGGCAGAGGATTCTTATTAGGGTTGTTGACCGTTGACTCTTGACTATTGACTTTTTGCTCAACCCTAATGAGAATATGATATGTAATTAACAATAATATTAATTAAGTATTATAGTGACATGGTTGTTGAGGGGTTGACTTTGTTGACTTGTTGACTTTGTTGACCGGTGGACTAGGTTGGACTAGTTGACCATCATGATGACAATGGCTATCATTTCATGGCAAAGACTTTTGCTTGCTTGTTCTCTTGTGCAAAATGAGTGCATGAAATGATATGGCTATTGTAGCTTAAACCATCACTAATACTTGATTGCTATTATTTGTTATGATGGTTTTGGATTATGAGAGCCAAGAGAGAAAGTCTTGCTCATTCTTTCATTTCCTTTCTCTCTCTTGTATTCTTGAGCTCTCATCTTCTTCCTCTTGCTCTCCCTCTCTTTAGTCTATGGTTCACTTTTCTCATGTGTTGAGAACCAAGAACCATAGAGAAAAATCCCAACACACTCTCCTCTACTCACTCTGAAAGGTTCCTAGGCACACCAAGGAGGTCTCACAAGGCATCAACCATGCCAATTTCAAAAATTAGAGGTGCCGAGAAACCCTAATACGGACCGTTGGCTAGAAGTTTAGGCGAAAAAGAAACTAGTTTACAACTAAACTAAAAGAACGGAAATAAAACCTTTGTAGATCCGTTTCTCCACCTCCATAGCTCCATGATGAAGTCCTCTCCACTGTCCAAATCGAACCATGTCTCTTTCATCGGCTTCATCGGAGAAAAAAGCGGGCTAGGTCATCGACGACGATGCCGAAGATGATCTACGTTGAGGCATCACTAGATCAAGCTCCACCTTCACCAAGCCATGAAAACTTGTGAAGGAAACACCCTATACTACTTGGCAAGAGGTAGAGGATGAAGAAATAGGAAGTGGGTTCACTTTAGAATTGGATTTCTCACTCTTTTTCATCAATCACCATTGATGAAGCAAGCTTTCTTCAAGTGTTGAAGAAGAAGAAGAAGATGAAAATTATGATGAGTATTTTCCAAAAAGGAAATAAAAAGAATACTTATCATAATGTAACCATGGTCAAATGTAGAGAATAGACTAGGGTTAAGTGGAATGGTTAGGGTTAAGCATGAGACAAAATGGTCACTAAGTCAAAGCTTCATGAATCTTCATAATACAAACAAAGTTAGCAACCATTTTTCTCTTTATGCTTTTCATTTTCCATAAAGAATAAATAAATAAATAAATGAGAAAAGGAAATGAAACCCTAACCACTTAAGTAACCATGGTTTAATTCTTTACACAAACCCAAACTAGCATGTATCATCAAACATGATACAATCTTGTGCACAAAAAATATATCATATATACAATGTGCACAAACAAGCGAGAAAATCCATTTAAAAGTGAACCGATACTAGTTAATGCAAAGTAATATATCAAATATATAATTATGCATTAAATCATTAAATCAACACTTGATTTAACGATCCGGTCATATCGCATATAACCGACTAGTATCCAATATATCGGCTTATCGAATCAACCCTCGATTCGATAACTAGGTTATATCGCATATAACCATTCGATACATTCATCGCGAGAATGGAATACGGTATCACATACACGCATTATTCTCGGTCCCGCACATATCTCATATGTGCTCCTATTTCGTTTCGCTTGAGCCAGGAAACCTCTGTGTAGGACTCTAAAGACTCGTCAATACGCCGGCAGCAGGTGATGATCATATCAAACACCCACAAGCCGCAAGCGGTTTGCTAAACGTAATGGCCACCCGGGTATTGAGCGATCAGAAGATCGACGAGCAAGCCCGCTCACACTCCAGTGAATCCAACCAGTAACACTACCGTACAGTCCGGTCTCGTCATCTGATATGTCGCATATCTTGCCTAGGGGTGGTAAACGTCAGACCCCAATAGCACGATAAGTCGTGTCGATATGAGGTCTATAACAATTCGAGAAACTACTGGTAACACTTACCAGTAAATCTCAGCAACCCTGGCCAGGGATTTCCTGTTATAGGAAATCGAACACAGCGCAACATCAACCCCCTATACCGGGAGAGACGAATCCCCTCCTATCGCTCATTGCCTCCATGTGACTCGGGACTGTACCCAAAAACCACCGTTTTGCACGCCCTCTTGGACGTGGTAAGATGGAAATCAAAGCACAGTGGGAACCACACAAGACTCTATGACGATCTCGGGTCAACAGACTACTCTGTACCAGTATCACCAGAGAACTGCCATCTGACGTAAGGTATAATACCATCTGGGAGTTCTCGGCGAGTCCGTCCAGTGTACCCAGTCTCTACTGAGCACCCGTATATCATCTCTGATGTCAAACACCGATGGATATGGGATCATCCATCGCCCATTTGTATGGGTCGAGAAGGTACACGCTAGTCTACTCTGGTATATCGATGCCCCATCTCGATACACCCACGACTAGGGACTTTCAAGGATGTACTTATGGACTACCATGTCCCCACTAGTATGATCCGCATCATAGTCCAGGTAGTCAAGTACACATCCTAAGGGCTTTACCAACATGTAACAGAGAGACAATCAGTATACACGTTAAGGTAAAGAGTAACCAGATAGCATACTATCATGTCGAGCAAGAAAGTCCTCCCTATATATGTCCCAGCATCCACAACAATATACATCCAATGTACAGTAATGGCCTCTAGGGCATACATATAACTAACAATCTCCCACTTGCACTAGGGCCGTCTGAAAGCAGTGGTTGAAGTATCTCATACTCAACCATCCCATAAAAGTCTCTCTCTGGGAATAGGCTTTCGTGAGTGGATCCGTTATGTTGTCCTCTGAGTCTACTCTCCTAACCTCGATCCCTTAGAGATCAACCATCTCCATGATCAAGTGATACTGCCTTAGAATATGTCTGTATCACTGATGGGACCTGCGTTCCTTGGCATAAGCCACAACTCCATTGTCACGCAATGGGAGGAACATAGTTCATCTTATGAACCAATATACACCCAAACAGCCTCTTTGGTCACATCTTAAGTAGCAATGTATCCTTCCTTTATCGTATAGTATGCCACGGTTTGTAGCTTGGAACTCTTCCAACATACCGTCCCTACACTGAGGGTAAAGACAATGCCTGTGACTGACATTCAGTCGTCTTTATCACCCTGGAAGGATCAACTGATACCATCTCACTACAACTAGTGAGTATCCTAACATCTATTTAGATCTATCTCATAGATCCAAAGCTTAGGATTTAGTAGGTATCACTTTGATCCTATATGGAGAATCATTGTGATAAGCGGAGATTGATCGAGCGTAGCATAGGAAACTGCTTCCCTATCAAGAGTATGTCATCCATGTACTCTACGAGGATTGTCACCATACTCCCTACTACCTTTTTGTTTATACAAGGTTCATCTACCATTTTGATGATGTCAAACTCTTTGACTAACATATCAAAACAGACGTTCCAACTCCGCGATGCCTGCTTTATCGTATAAAGCATCTTGCACACGTTTCCGTTGCTCCCACTGTCTACGAGGCCCTCTGGATATGTACTTATAGACGCTCTCTTCTAAAACATCATTTAGAAAAGCAGTCATGACACCCAACCACCAGATATCGTAGTCATGGTATGTAGCCGTGACAAGTAGGATCTGGATGGACTTAAGCATAGCTACTTGAAAAGGTTTCATCATTATCCGCACCTGGTCAATGATGCAAACTTTTAACAAGTCTAGCTTTGAAAGTCTCAACTTTTCCATCTACACCAAGTAATCTTCTCAAGATATACTTGCTCCTGATGGGGATTTAACCCTTCAGATATAGCAACTAAAGTCCATACTTCGTTGGTGTACATGGATTCCATCTCAGATCACTAAGCATCCAGCCATTCTTACAGAGTCTTACTCCTGATGGCCAGCTCGAAGCTAGTTGGGTCATCATCTCATGATGCATTCCTCGCTCCCACTGTCATAGAGAAACAGAAGTATCTCTCAGGTGGGTGAGGAACCCTACTAGATCGGCGGAGAGTCTGAGATTCGTTGGAATCTACTGAATCCTTTGGTTGTACCAAATCATCTGCTGTAGTTTGCATAGCTAGAACCTTTCCAGTTCTGCATAACTGACCTTGCCTCGAGGTTGTCCGGATTTTGCTTTTAGACATAGGCCGGACAACCCCAAATCTTAACTAACTTAAGAGATGGGCTCTTCCCTTATCATATCAAATATGAAGTGGTAGGATACTGATTTGATTTGAACCCTATTCAATAGGTATGCAGCTACTCAGTGCATAACTCCCTAAAGGAAATAGATAACTCAGTAGTACTCATCATAGAGCACACCTTATCATATAGGATGTGATTGCCCCGCCCCGATATACCATCTTGCAATGGTGTATACGGAGGAGTGATGCTGAGAGAGAATCTCATTCTCCTTTGGAATAGACCAGGATTTCCGTGCTCAAGTATTCTCCTCCCTGATCACATCAAAGGACATAATATTTATACCCGTATTTTTGGTTCTCTACTTCTAACTTATATTCCGTGAATATCTCAAAAGGTTCGGACTTGTGTTTCAACAAGAACAGAGATCTGAATCTCGAGAGATTATCAGAGAATGTAATGAAGTACAAAGAACCGGTCTTGGCATGTGTAGACAGGGGACCAACATACATCAACATGTATCATCCCAAGAGTTCACTAACTCTTTCTCTGTTTCCTGTAAACGGAGCTATGGTCATCTTATCTCTGTGACATGACTGGCAAGTTTCACAAGATGTAAATTCAAACTGATTTAAATATGCATCTAAATGTAACTTAGCTAGTCGGGTCGCATTGATATGACCTAGTCTACAATACCTCAAGAAGGATCCGTTCATTTCTGAACTCTTCCTCTTGTGTGTGTTCCATATACTAAGAACCGTAGTTTGATTTAGAACATTAATGTTTTTAGATAACGTACCTTAACCGATCAACTTTTGATATAGGAAATGTTCAAAACATTATCCAACAATACAAAATTTTACCATTTCTTTACTAATAAAGAGACCGATATGATTTTGTATATCAGGTTCGTATCTAATAACATTCGTTCAGAATCAATGTATTACAATACAGGGTGACAGTGACCGACAGACTTGGCTGCAACTCTTGCCCCGTTTTCTGCCTCATGAAACTTATCACCCGTTCTCAGTTCTTTACCTATCTGTAGCCCATGTAACAGATTACATATACGGGATCCTGATCTGGTATCATATACCCAGGACGTAAAGGACATTTGAGAAACAGTTCTCTGAAATGAACACACCCGAAGAAGATACATCATCATGCACTTTCTTCGTTTGGGCGGCACGGGAAATCTGGTATTCCCCAATTTCCTGCTCTGTCTTATAACAATTACAAGTTGGAGCGGGACCAACGTTCCCCAGCTCAGTATAACAAGCGGGTTCGGTCAATAATCCGTATTATTATCTTGATTAAGGCGTGATATGGTCGCTACCTGGAGAGAGAGAGAAGAAAACACTCAGCGTGCGCTCTTGCAAAAATAGATTGGTTATTATTTTATCTAATCAGGATGGCTCCCACTGCTTTTTATCAAATCTTCCTTCAAACCCTAAAAGGAAAGACTAACCGGGATTAATTACACACTATAAGTTCGCCAATCTTTCAGCCAGGCCAGTGTCGGTACTTTGAGGGAGGTCCCCCGTTCTTTCGCACGAACCCAATTAATGTAAACCTCGTTTTCCCAGAGGCGTAACCTCGTTAACACCTTTCTAGACACCTACTTGATCGGCTAATTGTAATGTGTAAAACTCTCCCAGGAGTAACTCTTACTCGTAGCGGGTATCGGGATCCAACTATCTCATAGAAGGTATGCAATCTCATTGCAAATTTCAACACTTGAAATTCCCGATAATATTTTGCCCCTAACCTCCTATGACCTTGACAAAGGCCAACAAACCATAGGATGCTAGTCAAGTTCAACCCGTCATTTCCTGATTGAATTAAACCCACCCGCACGACCCTTGACAAAGGCCAACAAGGTCGCACTACTACCCTAACCCAATCTGCATCATATGCATAAGCAGATAAGCACCAGTTAGCTACCGCACACTGCGCCTTGACAAAGGCCAACAAACGCAGCACGAATACTAACTACTACTTATCTGAAATGACGGAGGGCTACGACAGGTTTTTCTGAAAACCTATTGCGTAATGAACTTGATATCGTTGTAGGATCGAATGAATTTTGAAATGGAGTGTCTTTGAGGTTTTTCTAGTTTTGCTAAAGGAGTCACTCCCGGTGAAGGGATCGTCGGTCCTTTCCTCGTCGAATGAGTTGCGGGATATATCATATATATCACTGTGCAAAGCAAAAACTCTTAAAAGAAATCAAAAGACAAACCGAGTGTGTAGCATCTACCAGTTATTGTTAAAGGAGTCACTCCCGGTGAAGGGATCTCGGTCCTTTCCTTATCGAATAAGGTGCAGGATATATCACATATACCGCTGTGCAAAGCAAGAACTGTAGCTACCTGTTTTATTTTGAAATTCGATTCTACAACATCTTTAGGTTTCTTTTATTTCATTAATCTCATTAATGAAGTCCCATCATTTAAGTACCTAAACATCACAGATAAATCCGACGTACACTTATGCCATCCGCATTCGCCTCGATGTCCCCTCGTGCACCGTTAGGTTAGGTAACTAACGGCATAGCGGGGCAGGGCTAGCGCGGGTGTAAAACATAAGTAACGCCTATATAATATATCATATATACTATATACAGTATCTATCACAGAACATCACATGATCACATCACAGATATTGCAGCAGAAGAAACATATGAAATATTGGATATACTAGGACGTCCGTGTTTTCAATACGAGCCAGTATAAAACACGGATTCCACGGTCGCGATGAATAGCCAAACCCACACCCCTAGACCCCTACGAGAGCGGCAAGCAACCCTACCAATTGTAGAGTTAGGAGACCCGGACTCGACTCCTCGAGTTGGTCTCCCACTGGACTCCAGAACCCGGTTACTTGTGCCCTCCTCCTTGGGTCTATCCTAGTGTAGAAAAGTAAATAATATACAAATGGTGACATCTTCCGCTACCTGGAAGTGCCCCAATAAAAGAATATTACATACAGTTTTTACATGAATGAAAATGAAAAACACTCATCTCACATAAAAACCCCCGGCTATTCATACACGACGATCCAATATAACATATCCAGCAACACATAACATCACATGTCATCAACGTAAGTAAATATGCACATCCCAATTGTCGTTGACATATAGCAACGAAACCGGCGATATCACATATTACACTTACGGTCACAGAAAAGAAAGTGTAAAACTACAACAGTTGGAATCCGCAACTACCTCAGACATCGCATGCCTGACCAAATGAATTACTTAGACATCGCATGCCTGACAATTATAAACCCCGCATTTTAGTTTCAAAATCGAAAACTCTTTTCAATATCAAGTCGGGCAATTCAACAAGATTCCCGACATTTTGATCGAATGCCCATCGCAAACTTTAGTAGACGGTCGCACCCCCGATACCGTCGACGAAGTGCACCAAGACGGAACACCGCTACTGGGAGCACCCGAACGGATGCTTTCGGCGACGGGGTTCTCCTACAGTCACTTGGTCGGGGCTATGAAGTGAGGCTGTCTATTAAGTTTACCCGGCGAGTATCCGCGTACGCTACGTGATTGCGATGGACTTTTGATCACATCAAAATTCGTGGCAACCGATCAAGTGAGACTAAACTGCTATGTTTATAATATTCATTCCGTTATCTCATAACAACTTGTGAATTCCAATTATTGTATCACATTCCGGATAAATAGAAAATGTTAAACTTTCCGATCGAACAGTCAAACACCCAAGTTTTCCCGATACAGATAAACACATGAAACAAGTCTAAAAACATTCAGTTCGTGCCTCAGTACCAACGGTCCAGCCGTAGAAGGGTCAACCCAACGCCTCACATGTGGCACGCCGTACTGCCCCAAACCCGAAGGTTCAAAGGGCAGTTCAAGACGGTCACATAATCGAGTTAAGGTTTGTTGTCTTCTAGAGGGTCCATCGAGTTACTTGCACTACTTAGAACGTCTTTAAACCACGGAAAAATCCAACACTTGGAAATTTCCCGACAGGGGAAAAATTGGGTATTTATATCCGGTCGAACTTTTTAACATATTCAAAAATTATCCGGAATGCCACATAGACAAAATCTGATACTCCGATCGAAACACCGAATCCCCAAAACAACCCCAGAAAATTCAACTCTTGAATAAACATTAAAAAATTCCAGAAAATTCAGCACCAGAAATCATGAATTACTGTACAAAAATTATAGTACAATCTAATAATATGGCCGCGGGACCGCCGCATAAGCAGGGCTTATGCCGCGGTTCCGCCGCACTCTGGATGCTTCACTCGAAAAATTTTGCATCGTAATTCTTAGAATTCCCTGCTGAATTTTTTAGCAATTTTTAATTTGGAAAAATCCACGTTTTCAGAAAAAGTCCAGAGAGCGTGGAAAAATGGGGTTTCGGGTTCGATCGGGTTTCAAACATCGTCTAGACTTCGCCTAAAGCTCTAGCTAGGCTCTGATACCAATGAAAGGTTCCTAGGCACACCAAGGAGGTCTCACAAGAAATCAACCATGCCAATTTCAAAAATTAGAGGTGCCGAGAAACCCTAATACGGACCGTTGGCTAGAAGTTTAGGCGAAAAAGAAACTAGTTTACAACTAAACTAAAAGAACGGAAATACAACCTTTGTAGATCCGTTTCTCCACCTCCATAGCTCCATGATGAAGTCCTTTCTGCTGTCCAAATCGAACCATGACTCTTGCATCGGCTTCATCGGAGAAAAAGCGGGCTAGGTCATTGACGACGATGCCGAAGATGATCTACGTCGATGCATCACTAGATCAAGCTCCACCTTCACCAAGCCATGAAAACTTGTGAAGGAAACACCCTATACTACTTGGCAAGAGGTAGAGGATGAAGAAATAGGAAGTGGGTTCACTTTAGAATTGGATTTCTCACTCTTTTTCATCAATCACCATTGATGAAGCAAGCTTTCTTCAAGTGATGAAGAAGAAGAAGAAGATGAAAATTATGATGAGTATTTTCCAAAAAGGAAATAAAAAGAATACTTATCATAATGTAACCATGGTCAAATGTAGAGAATAAACTAGGGTTAAGTGGAATGGTTAGGGTTAAGCATGAGACAAAATGGTCACTAAGTCAAAGCTTCATGAAGCTTCATAATACAAACAAAGTTAGCAACCATTTTTCTCTTTATGCTTTTCATTTTCCATAAAGAATAAATAAATAAATAAATGAAAAAAGGAAATGAAACCCTAACCATGGTTTAATTCTTTACACAAACCCAAACTAGCATGTTTCATCAAACATGATACAATCTTTTGCACAAAAAATATATCATATATACAATGTGCAGAAACAAGCGAGAAAATCCATTTAAAAGTGAACCGATACTAGTTAATGCAAAGTAATATATAAAATATATAATTATGCATTAAATCATTAAATCAACACTTGATTTAACGATCCGGTCATATCGCATATAACCGACTAGTATCTAATGTATCGGTTTATCGAATCAACCCTCGATTCGATAACTAGGTTATATCGCATATAACCATTCGATACATTCATCACGAGAATGGAATACGGTATCACATACACGCATTATTCTCGGTCCCGCACATATCTCATATGCGCTCCTATTTCGTTTCTCTTGAGCCAGGAAACCTCTGTGTAGGACTCTAAAGACTCGTCAATACGCCGGCAGCAGGTGATGATCATATCAAACACCCACAAGCCGCAAGCGGTCTGCTAAACGTAACGACCACCCGGGTATTGTGCGATCAGAAGATCGACGAGCAAGCCCGCTCACACTCCAGTGAATCCAACCAGTAACACTACCGTACAGTCCGGTCTCGTCGTCTGATATGTCGCATATTGCCTAGGGGTGGTAAACGTCAGACCCCAATAGCTCGATAAGTCGTGTCGATATGAGGTCTATAACAATTCGAGAAACTACTGGTAACACTTACCAGTAAATCTCAGCAACCCAGACCAGGGATTTCCTGTTATAGCCAATCGAACACAGCGCAACATCAACCCCCTATACCGGGAGAGACGAATCCCCTCCTATCGCTCATTGCCTCCATGTGACTCGGGACTGTACCCAAAAACCACCGTTTTGCACGCCCTCTTGGACGTGGTAAGATGGAAATCAAAGCACAGTGGGAACCACACAAGACTCTATGACGATCTCGGGTCAACAGACTACTCTGTACCAGTGTCACCAGAGAACTGCCATCTGACGTAAGGTATAATACCATCTGGGAGTTCTCGGAGAGTCCGTCCAGTGTACCCAGTCTTTACCGAGCACCCGTATATCATCTCTGATGTCAAACACCGATGGATATGGGATCATCCATCGCCCATCTGTATGGGTCGAGAAGGTATACGCTAGTCTACTCTGGTATATCGATGCCCCATCTCGATACACCCACGACTAGGGACTTTCAAGGATGTACTTATGGAATACCATGTACCCACTAGAATGATCCGCATCATAGTCCAGGTAGTCAAGTACACATCCTAAGGGCTTTACCAACATGTAACAGAGAGACAATCATTATACACGTTAAGGTAAAGAGTAACCAGATAGCATACTATCATGTCGAGCAAGAAAGTCCTCCCAATATATGTCCCAGCATCCACTACAATATACATCCAAGGTACAGTAATGGCCTCTAGGGCATATATATAACTAACACACTCTAGTTCACAAGGTTTAGCAAACCGAGTGATCTAGTTTCTTCAAAGCTCGAAGAAGAAGCCAAAGGTAGAAGCTTACAAGTGGATCGATCTTCGACGCAAGGAGACGACGGGGTGAAGCCGATCCGGACAACGATCGAGATTTGAAGACGAAGTTGTTCAAGAAAGAAAGGTATAACCCCCTAACCGAGTAGTTAACAACTCCTAGTTAGGTTGTTAGTTAGATGTTTAACAAAGATCCGGTTTTGAGTTCATGCTTCCGCCTCTAGAAAATTGTTTTTCATCAAATTCCGCATGCCCGAAAGTACCGGGAGAGGTAGCATGGACTTACAGTGGTATCAGAGCCTAGTTAAACTCTATCTAACTTGTTAGCATAGTAGCTAGAAATTCGATCGGAGAAAAATTCCCGAAATTAACCCGAAATTCTTGCTTGCTGTCGATTTTCAAAGTACTGTAAAAGTAATAAATCATGCTTTAAAAATCGACTCAGGGTTTTTATAGTCTACTGTAGAAAAACGGTCAAGAGATCTCACCAAACCACCGTGGAAACACGGCAATAGCTTGCAATTTCCTCGGTTCCGCGGCCGATTGAGCTCCTCTCTGGATCGTCTTCACTGCAGTTTGTTTGGTGGGGTATTTTGGGAATTTTGGTATATGTTTTTTCAGCCCAGAATTTCCAGAAAGAAAAATTTGTTTTTGGGGCTTTAAAAACCGTATTTTGATCGAGTTTCTTATGACTTAAGCTGACGGGTTTATTTCTGTGATATGATATTTGTATTGAACGTCTGCTAATCGCTATATGTCGATTAGTAGGAGTTATACAAATCTGTGATCTGTAATGTTTTTGGTTTGTGTATATGAATTCATTGGATTGTCGCGGGTGAATAGCCGGGGGTTGTGAGACAAGAGTTTTCTTTTCTTTCAATTCATGTAAATTTGTAAATTGATGTAATAATTAATTGTATGGCCGCACAACCGGGTCGGGGTTGTAGCCGTCATTGTATAATTTATTTTTACTGTTTTTGCTCCTAGGATAGACCCATGGAGGGGGTGCACAAACTACCGGGTATGCCGAAGTGCCGAGTGGCCTACTCACGGAGTTGAGGGAGGTTGCTTCGCTTCGGGTACTTGGCGGGTAGTTTGCCGCACCCGTAGGGGTCTTGGGTGGGGTATTGGCTATTCACCGCGACCGTGTAATCTGCTTTTCGTTACAGGCTCGTACGAATTGCGGGTTCCTAGTATATCCAATGTGTTCATCTATGATCTGAAATGGCTATCATTGCAATATATTTATATATGATATTACTTAGGCGTTGCTTATGTTTTACAGCCGCGCTAGCCCAGCCCCCGCTCTGTCGTTAGTTAAGTAACCTAACGGGTAATGACGGGGCCCCGTGGCGAATGCGAATGGCATAAGCGTACGCCATATTTTGGTTGTTTTCTTCAATGGTAGGATTAATTCATAGGATGCATTAAAAGAACTAATGAAAGAATATCACGCATTAAAAGAACTAATGCAAGAAAATAAACCAAGTAAAAGTCGTTGGAACACTTTCGAAAAACTACTCGGTTCTTTTCAAAACCAACTTTTAAATGCGGAGCTTGAGCCACTCCTTTTAAAAATCTATCTCGTTCCATCGATTATATCAAGTTCACTACGTTCACGGTTTTGCCAAAACCATCCGTAGCCCTCCATCATTTCAGTTAAATATTCGGCAGTATTCAAGCTATGTATTTTGACCTCACGCCATGTCATAGTGATTGGTAGCTGCCAGATATTTATCTGTTGCATAGATAGAATGCGTTGGTTTGAGACAGTCGTACTGCCATTTTGGCCTACGTCAAGGGTAGGTACGGGTGGGTTCAAATTAACCTGGATAATGATAGGAAGAACTTGACATGTGACTTCTGACATTTTGACGTCACGCCAAGGTCATAAGAGCATGGGGCAAAAATCCACATCGGGAGTTTCAAAAGAACTGATACTTGCTAGTGTTGCATACCATTTGGAGTGTGATGATTCTGGTAGGATTCCTTCAGTTTCGTCGCACGATGATATTTGGATCCCGATCCTACTGTGAGTATATGCTACTCCTCGGGAAATTTCTCACTTAACGATCAATGCTATAAACCTAGTAGGTGTCTAGAAAGGTGTTAGCGGGGCTACGCCCCCAGGGAAAAGAGGTTCTTAAATTAAGGAACTTCACGAAAACGCTGGAAAACCTCCCTCGAAGTACCGACACTAGCCTGGCTGAACGGTTAAGCAAGTATTGTACGGTGAGATTGATCCTGACTAGTTCTTCCTTTTTGGTTTGAGGAGGGATTCGAGAAACAGTGGGAGCCATCCTGTTTTGACAAACTAAAAACCATTCTAAACTTGAAAGAGCATCATGCTGAGTGTTTCTTCTCTCTCTCCTAATTGCAGCGACCAATCGACATGACTGGACTTAAGTTACTTCTAGATAAAAACATACTGACAGGGCCAAACTACAAAGATTGGCTCAGGAATGTCAAAATGGCAATCACTTACGACAAGCTGGGGTATCTTCTTACCCCCAAAGCTCCCCCTGTCCCATGTCCCACCTCAAGCGTCGCGGATAAGGAAATCCATAAGACTTGGGAGATCGATTGCGCAAAGGCCAAATTCCTCGTGCTTGCCTCTATGGACAACGAACATCAGAGGAGGCACGAGAATATGGACCTTGAATCCATATTTCTTCATACAAAAGAACTGTATGGAGAGCAGTCTCGTATCGCAAGATACGAAGTGTCGAAGAAGTTATTTTCGGCAAGGTTGGCCGTCGGATCATCGGTAGCGGAACACGTGCTTAAGATGATTGGCTACATAGAAGAGCTCGCGGACCTTGGGACCACGTTGGAGAATGAGCTCTATACGGACTTGATTCTCCAGTCCCTTCCTTCCACTTACGCCCAGTTTACCCTGAACTTCAACTTACAAGAAAAACAAGTTGAACTTTCAGAACTCCTCAACATGCTGAGGAGCGCAGAGGGCACCCCACAGAAAGGTAGGGAAACATCCACTTTGTTTGTAGGAGGATCTTCCTCTTCTAGGTCCAAGGCGAAAGCCAAGGGAAAGAAGAAGAAAGCCCCCGCCAAACCAAGGGGCGGTGTTAGTAAAGTGGATACGAAGGGAAAGGCAAAAGCAACAAAGAAAGTTGGAAAGCTTGTGGATAAGGAAGAATGCTTCTATTGTCATAAGAAGGGACACTGGAAAAATGATTGCAAGGCTTGGAAGGGACAGAACACAGGATCTGAAGCAGGTTGCGGCTTCAGCTTCAGGTGTGTATGTTATTGAAAAATGTCTTTCAATAAACTCTACTTCCTGGGTATTGGATACCGGATCAGGATCTCATATCTGTAATTCTTTGCAGGCGTTGAGAAACCGTAGGGTTTTGAAGGCTGGTGACATGACCTTCAAAGTTGCAAACGGAGCTGGCATGGATGCTAAAGCCGTGGGCGACTATCACCTGGGAATGTCAGATGGACATGTTTTGGTTTTGCGTAATTGCTTTTTTGTACCCAACGCAATTTGTAATATCATTTCTGTATCTTTGGTTTCTAAAGAAGGTTATGAACTTGCGTTTGTAAGCAATGTTGTAAACATTCACCTTAATCAAGTTCTGATTGGGTCAGGTACATTGAGCAATGGTATATACGTATTAAACCAACCACAGATTTTCAATGTCCAGAATACACACAAAAGAAAATCTCCAGAAATCAATCAGACTTCTTATGGCTTTGTAGACTGGGTCACATCAATGAGAGAAGGTTAACGAAGTTACATACAGAAGGATATTTGAATCCGTTCGAATATCAATCGTATGCCACTTGTCAACCCTGTCTCAAAGGAAAGATGACAAAGACTCCATTCATTGGACATGGAGTAAGAGCGAGCGAGCTCTTGGGACTCATACACAGCGACGTGTGCGGTCCAATGTCTACACATGCGCGAAGCGGTTATTCTTACTTCATTACTTTTACGGATGACTTTTAAAGGTACGGTTATGTCTTCTTAATGAAACATAAGTCCGAAGCCTTTGGAAAATTCCAGGAATATAAGAATGAAGTAGAAAAACAAACCGGCAAAAGTATTAAGATTCTAAGATCGGATCGAGGTGGTGAATACTTGAGTGCCGAGCTCCTGGACTATTTAAAAGAGAACGGAATTCTCTCTCAGCTTACTCCTCCGTACACTCCGCAACATAACGGTGTATCGGAGAGACGGAACCGAACCCTATTGGATATGGTACGGTCCATGATGAGCAACGCTGAGTTACCGCGATCATTCTGGGGGTATGCGCTAGAATCAGCTGCATACCTTTTGAACCGAGTTCCAACTAAGACTGTGCCTACCACACCATATGAGATATGGAGTGGGAAGAAACCCTATCTTCAATATCTGAAGATCTAGGGATGTCCGACTTTTGTCAAAAAGCAGCATGCGGACAAGCTCGAGGCACGCTCAGTACTGTGCAAGTTTGTGGGATACCCAAAGAATTCCAGGGGGTATCTCTTCTATTACGCAGAGGAACAAAAGATCATTGTTTCTCGCAATGCCTATTTTCTGGAACACCAGTTCTTAGAAAAGGAAATAAGTGGGAGCGAAATAGAGCTTGAAGAAAGTCCAGAACCACAGACTATTACAGAAAGCTTAGTAGAACCAGAAGGTTCAAAAGAAAATGACATTCCTACGCCGCTCCGCAGGAGTAGTAGGCAGTCTCATCCGCCCGAGAGATACTATGGTTTTCTCATAGACGGGGATAGAGAGGATTGCATCATAGATTATGATGAGCTGACTAGCTTCCAACAGGCCATTCAGAGCGTTGACTCGGTAAAATGGCTGGATGCAATGCGGACCGAAATGGAGTCCATGTACACCAACAAAGTATGGACGTTGGACGTTGCTCCAGACGGGGTAAAACCCGTAGGATGCAAGTGGATCTTCAAAAGGATGATTGGTGTAGATGGACAGGTTGAGACCTATAAAGCTAGACTGGTTGCAAAGGGTTTTCCTCAAAGACCTGGTTTGGACTAAGACGAGACCTTTTCTCGAGTAGCTATGCTAAAATCCATTCGGATCCTTCTTGCCATTGCTGCCTTCCACGATTATGAGGTTTGGCAGATGGACGTAAAGACCGCTTTTCTAAATGGAAATTTAGAGGAGTGTGTCTATATGGACCAGCCAGAGAGTTTCATTCAGAGTGGGAGCGGCGGAAAGGTGTGCAAGTTGCTTAAGTCCATCTATGGACTAAAGCAGGCATCGCTGAGTTGGAACATCTGTTTTGATGAGACGGTCAAGGAATTTGGCTTTATCAAAAATCCAGATGAACCATGCATCTATAGTATATTTTTAGCGAGAACTGTAGTATTCCTCGTCTTATACGTGGATGGCATTCTCTTAATAGGAAATGACATTCCTATGCTACAATCTGTCAAGGGGTTCTTGTCACACAGATTCTCAATAAAAGACCTGGGTGATGCCTCATACATCCTGGGGATCCGAATCCATCGTGATAGATCCAAGAAGATATTAGGACTTTCACAGTCCAGGTACATCGACACCATACTGAAAAGATTCAGTATGGAAGATTCCAAGCGCGGTAACCTACCGGCTTGTCACGGGATCACCCTCTCTAAAGAGATGTCTCCCAAGACTGATTTGGAGAGGGATCGCATGTCTATTATACCCTACGCTTCTGCGGTAGGCTCTATAATGTATGCGATGTTGTGTACCAGACCGGATGTAGCTTATGCACTGAGTGTGGTAAGCCGGTATCAGTCTGACCCTGGGGAGAAATACTGGATAGCGGTAAAGAACATTCTCAAGTACCTGAGAAGGACTAAGGAGATGTTCTTGGTGTATGGCGGAAAAGACCTCCAGATCGAGGCCTTTGCTGACTCCAGCTTCCAGAGTGATAAGGATGATTCCAAGTACATGTCGGGTTTTGTCTTTACCCTCAATGGAGGGGCGGTGTGTTGGAAGAGTTCCAAACAGGAAACCATTGCAGACTCGACGATGGAAGCGGAATACATCGCTGCATCTGATGCCGCAAAAGAAGCTGTCTGGATGAGGAAGTTCTTGAAAGAACTTCAGGTGGTTCCATCCATTATTGATCCAATACCTCTGTATTGCGACAACAACGGGGCTATAGCTTTAGCGAAGGAACCCAGGTCCCATCAGTGATCCAGACACATCTTAAGGCGGTATCACCTGATCAGGGAGATCGTGGATCGCCAGGAGATCGAGGTTCGGAGGGTTGCTTCAAAGGATAACATTGCAGATCCATTCACCAAGGCCTTGCCCCAGACTCAGTTCGAGCGGCTGATCGAGATGATAGGTCTTCGATACGCCAGTACATGGCCTAAGTGCAAGTGGGAGATTGTTAGTGTATATGCCCCAGAGGCCATTACTGTATGATACTAGTTTGTATATTACTTAATGGAAGCTTGGGATATTCACCTTGTATATACAATCTTGCTCAAAATAGTAGTATGCTGCTTGGTTTATTTCTACTTCAATGTGTACATGTGTTTATTTTAGTATATCACCTATACACATTAGTGGAGCCCTTAGGACCTTTGCTTGATTACCGGCGTTGTGATGGCAGTCACACTAGTGGGGGCTGGGTAATCTATAAGCACATCCTTATGCAGGTCCCTAGTCACAGGACTATCGAGGCAGGGCATCGATACTCCGGAGTAGGCTAGCCTATGCGCTTCTCATCCCAGAGTGGGAGGTGGTCTGTCCTACATCCATCAGTACGTCGTACTGTAGATAGTATAAGGGTGCTCGTTAGGTTACGAGTACACTGGACAGGACTCGTCGGGAACTGACCGGTTGGTATTATACCTATCGTCAGTTATCAGTTCCCAGGTGACATAAGTACAGCTTAGTCCGCTGACTTGACACTGTCACTTCGCCTCGAGTGTGTCCCCACTGTACTTTGATTACTACCCTACCACGGCTCAAAGGAGTCGTGTAAACAGGTAGTAGTTGGGTACAGTCCCGAAGCACTTGGAGGCAGAGGCGGTTAGACAGGATTCGTCTCTCCCGGTATTGGGGGTTGACATCGCGCTGTGTCTAGGAGAGCCATTACACGAGTAGTCCCTGGCCAGGGCAAGCGAGATATACTGGTAGGCTTCCAGTGTTATCTCAGGGTGTTTTTGGCTTCACTCCGACACGACTTGTACCTCTATTAGGGGACTGACGTTTACCGCCCCCTAGGCCCGCCATGCGATGTATCAGACGAATAGACCGGACTGTACAGACACTGTCACATTCAGGCTCAGTAGGAGTTCAGATGGGTTTCACCTCGTCAGTCTTCTTGTCAGCATCTACCTGGGACCATTACACACAGCTAGTGCCACTTGCGGTCTATGGTTAAATCTACTGCCAGCGTAGTATCGAGTCTTTAGAGTCCCACACATAAAGATATTCGCCTTTAGGCAAAAGAGTAGAGGTCGCATGGTTTTGCGACAGGTCGCATGGTTTTGCGACAGGGTTCGGTCACATCCGTGCACTTATGCACGTACAGTGTCCGGACAATTAACACTAGCGGGCTTTGGTTTAAGCCAGATCCTAGTGTACGTCTTGGGATTGGTTTTATCCAGTATGTATTTGTGTTCCTCGGAACGCGGATGCGGGTGTGAATGCACAGTTGACGGAGAGACAGAGGCAGAGGATTCTCATTAGGGTTGACCGTTGACTGTTGACCTTTTGCTCAACCCTAATGTGACTATGATATGTAATTAACAATAATATTAATTAAGTATTATAGTGACATGGTTGTTGAGGGGTTGACTTTGTTGACTTGTTGACTTTGTTGACCGGTTGATTAGGTTGGACTAGTTGACCATCATGATGACAATGGCTATCATTTCATGGCAAAGACTTTTGCTTGCTTGTTCTCTTATGCAAAATGAGTGCATGAAATTATATGGCTATTGTAGCTTAAACTATCACTAATACTTGATTGCTATTATTTGTTATGATGGTTTTGGATTATGAGAGCTAAGAGAGAAAAAGTCTTGCTCATTCTTTCATTTCCTTTCTCTCTCTTGTATTCTTGAGCTCTCATTTTCTTCCTCTTACTCTCCCTCTCTTTAGTCTATGGTTCACTTGTCTCATGTATTGAGAACCAAGAACAATAGAGAAAAATCCCAACACACTCTCCTCTACTCACTCTAGCTCATAAAGATTAGCAAACCGAGTGAACTAGTTTCTTCAAAGCTCGAAGAAGAAGCCAAAGGTAGAAGCTTTCAGGTGGATCGATCTTCGGCACAAGGAGACGACGGGGTGAAGCCGATCCGGACAACCATCGAGATTTGAAGACGAAGGAGTTCAAGGAAGAAAGGTATAACCCCTTAACCGAGTAGTTAACAACTCCTAGTTAGGTTGTTAGTTAGATGTTTAACAAAGATCCGGTTTTGAGTTCATGTTACCGCCTCTAGAAAATTGTTTTTCATCAAATTCTGCATGCCCGAAAGTACCGGGAGAGGTAGCATGGACTTATAGCATCCTCTGAAGGAAAAAATACTGGTGAAATAAAAATGCACCCCTCCTATTGGTTATATCATCAGAAGGTTTCTCACCCCACTCAAGAGTGCAAAGCTTTCGATAAATGGTAGCAAGGATACGTTGCTCATCGACAACGCTTTAAGCGGGAAAAGCGCAAAACTCGTCGGGAGCAAAGAAATACGACCGAAGGGATTGAAAGAACTGCCGGCGATTGTCGCATGCTTAACACCAGCGGGTCACAAGTGCCTACATTCGGGAGCGATTCTGATGAGGAGCTGGAACTTGCCCCTCTCTTTAAAGAGTCCACATCGGGAAAAGAAGAAAAGCCGAAGGTCTGCGAAAATATTCGGCTGCGGAATCGGACGCTGCCTGAAAAGAACCTCGGACCCTCAAACAGAAGAGATAATAGGAAAGAAAAGTTCTCTGAAGATATCGTCTTAGATGACCAAGTCCTGGAGGAGCTAAGCGCTAACAATCTTCCGAAGAAGAATAAGGTGGATTACAACGTCTTAGCACATCTGAGGAAGCTGCCCTCACAGCTCAGCATTCTTGACGCCCTTTTGCAATCAAAAGAGGCGAGAGATTCGTTGATTAAGGCACTCCAAGATCCGGAACAATTCCAAGCATGCTTGGTCGAGGAAAAGATGAAAGATGAATTGGAGGAAGTGCACACGGCCGATGTCACTTTCGGCGACGAGGACCTTCTCCTTGGGAGGTGCGAACACAATCGCCCCCTCTATGTCTCAGGATACTGCCACGATATTATGATAGGAAAAATCCTGATCGACAATGGATCCTCCGTTAATATTCTCAACGTGCGGGTGTTAAAAGAAATCTGCATGAGCGTCCAGCACCTTGCTCGTGACAAGATCACCATCTCCGGGTTCGACTCCCAGTCATCAAGAACTCTTGGGTCTATGATACTGACGCTACGCTACGGGCTACTCGTCACGGACATTAAGTTCCACGTCATAGACGCCAAGACATGCTACAACGCTTTGCTTGGCCGACCATGGTTACACGAGTACAACATCATCCCTTCTACACAACATCAGTGTATGAAGTATTTTAAGGATGGTTTCGAGTATACCGTGACGGGAGAACTGAACCCGTTCTCTGGGAACGAGGTTCGCAAATATAAAGATGCCAAATACTTCTTACCAGATTTTGAAGACATGGAGAAGTGTCACAAGCCGGAGAACAAAGCTAACGCCACCATCCCTGTCTTCGGCAGTGATACTGAAGAGGAAGAGGAGATTGTTTATTCGGTTCCGCCCCAACACAACAAGCCAGGACCGGCCACTCCTACGTTGGTCTTTGGTAGCGACTCGGAAGATGAGATCCATGCTGTATTCTCTGCTCGACCTTCAATACGAACGTCCGCTGATGAAGAGCAAAGTCTACAAGTCACCATAGTACCGTTTAAACACCATAAAGAACTAGATGCACTTAATATTTACAATGTAAAAGAGCTGCAAACATTCTATATCCCTCCCAGGAGAGAAAGAGAGAAAGCAATTTTGTTCTACCGCTCTGAAGAAACCAAGGTAGAAAAAGAAATCTGGCATGGCGCGGATCCTACGCTCGACAGGCTTCAGCCTATCCGTCTTCCCAGCTATTATACGGAAGGTTTGAAAAAGCTGCTGAAACGCCAGGGGATATCCTTCAAGTAGACCGTTCGAAAAGCCAAGTTCTATGACAAAATCTGGAATGTTCCCGGGACTCAACGCAAACTGCCTAATGGGAGAATTGAAACAATTGGGCTTGGATATGTCCGGTCAAAGAAACGAGAGCTACTACATGGCTGCTACGTCGTGTATGACTTCGATGAAGAGGCGGATGCTCAATGGGAGGACGCAAATCCTGAGCCAGTGAAAGTTCCAGATGCAAAAGTGCCCAGTCCATCGTTCGAAGAGCAAATGGACAAGCTTATAAGGAAAGCGGGTCAAAAAGTCCGAGACGACCATAACCGCGAAACGGTCATCTACGAGAAAGCAAAAATGCAACGCCTCCTCCAACAGGCCGTGAAAGATGAAAATGCCACTCCTTGTCAACCTGTTATAAAGAAGGCTCGACGCAAAAGCAGAAATAAGTCGAAAGGCCAAAAGGCGCTCAACAGCAACAAAGCAGGACTAAGAAGCCATGCAAACGGGACTCGAGCGTTATTGATCTATCACTCATGAAGAAAATGGGTCGAGCGTACTCTTTTCCTCGGGACAAGACGAAGAAAATACTTGACCTCGCTTTAAAACATCGGATGCTTGCACTACCGGAGTCTAAACACCCTGAACAAGCAGGCGAAGTCTCTCACCCGGACTATTGCTTTTATCACCGAGTGATAGGGCACCCTCTCGAGGACTGCTTTACCTTCAAAAATTGGGTTGAAGATCAGTATCAGCTTGGCAAGTTCGCTCTGTCTGACAACTGGAAGGTAGCGCCGCCACAGAAGCACGAGCCCAAAGCCACGAAAGAAGAACCAGTTCCACATTGGGATTAGAAGAGAATTCGTGCTTGTCAAGTGATAACGATATTAAAAGAAAAGCCCGAGAACATGGATGACCTTCCCAGGTGCTTCGAAAACAACAACGACGAGATAATCTCAGAATTTCCACCGGTGCCAAAAGAGCTGGAAGATGGAATCCATACCACTGCAGATAACCATAAGAAAATTGAGTTAGGAACGGCAAATGACCCGCGACCGACATTCATCAGCGAGCTGCTATCTGAAGAAAGGGAGGCTGCGTTAAAGGACGCGCTTCTACTGTTGGAGATAGTGCCCTCATAGTCAATTATTGGATCGCGGGTACGTGATTGCAATGATTGCGGAGGACCTATACCGGTATGACAGTCTTACTCGAGATGATAGTGTGCTATCTGGTTTGCCTTTATCAGTCGTGTACATGTTCAGGTGACTGATTGCATGTTACACTTTGATAGAGCCCTTAGGATCTTGCTTTACTACCAACAGTATGATGGCGATCATATACGTGAGAGTTGGGTAGTTTATATGCATGTCCTTAATTGTGGTCCCTAGTCGTGGGAGTTTCGAGACAGGGCATCGATACTCCGGAGTAGACTAGTGTGTACAGTCGAGACCCCGACGAGGGGCGGTGGCCGGTCTCACAAGCCACTGGTGTCAGTTGGATCACCTAAGATGTATACAGGTGCTCATTGGGTTATGAGTACACCGGACAGGACTCGCCGAAAATCTGCTAGTTAGTACTATATCTATCGTCAGATAGCAGTTCCCCGGTGACATGAGTACAGGTTAGTTCATCGACCTGAGGTCGTCATTTGTCTCGTGTGAGTTCCCACTGTGCTTTGATTTCTACCCTACCACGGCTCAAAGGAGTCGTGCAAACAGGTAGTTTTTGGGTACAGTCCCGAGCCATATGGAGGCACGTGAGCGGATCGGCAGGGGATTCGTCTCTCCCGGTATTGGGGGCGAGATCGTGCTGTGTCTAGGAGAGCCATTACACATAGCCCACGGCCGTGGCAGGAGATTTACTGGTAGGTACTCCAGTAGTATCTCAGGGTATTATTGGGCTACACTCCGACACGACTTATACTGCTCTTGGGCGTCTGACGTTACTAGCCCCCTAGGCAGATATGCGATACTCATAGACGAACGGACCGGACTGTATATACATTGTCACTGTTAGGCTCAGTAGGGTTTTCCGGATGAGTTCGCTCATCGGCATCCCTTGAGGTCAGTCCATGGGCAGCCGTTACGCATTGCTAGTTCCGCTGACGGTTTGTGGTTAAACCCACTGCCAGGGTACTGACGAGTCATTAGAGTCCCCCATAGACAGTTTCCCAAGTTCGGGCGAAACGTTGTAGAGGTCGTATGGTTTTAGGCAGGGTTCGGAAAATGCACGTGCGTTTACGCACGTGTTATTTTTCGGGCAGATAATACTAGTCGGCTTTGGTTTAAGCCGGATCCGAGTATTATATTGAGTAGGTATAATATCTTTGTCTCAGTTGCATTTGTATTCGGTCGTAATACAAATGCGGGTGTATTTATACAGTTTCGGGGTTGTCCTGAAATTCGTTTCAGGATCACTTTTGAAAGTTGCCAGTTTCCAGTTTTCTATCAGCCGTCTTTTAAACATTTGGTAAAAAACGGATTTATCTTTTCTTGGATGAGGTGAGTCAGTGTTCTAGAAGTTTCTGGAAGTGATGACAAGGATGGTGACTAGGTTCATGACTCATCTTTGCATTTATTAAATGGTGACTAGGTTTTTGTGACTCATGGTTTTAATTAATATCTTTTGGATTGCTTAAGATCTTTTGTTATGATAAGGATCATTCTTGTGGTCACCCCCCTTCTCCTACACTCACCCCCTCTCCATATATGAGGCCGGCCCCCTCTCTCTCACCACTTGATGTTTTCATTTGTAGAAAAGACATGATAGTATTTGGGGTGTATGGAATTTTACAGTCCTTTTCATTCCATCACCCAATTCCCTCGGCAACTTCATTAACCGATCGTCCACGGATTTGGACGAAGTGAGACAAAGTCATCTACTCATTCTCTACATCATTCTTGGTCGTCTCTTTTAGCAAACTTGACGATCGAGTTGCCTCAAGTCAGAGGCGGGAGCCCGTTTAAAGAATCGATGATGTGGTGCCACCTCGACGAGGATATCGGAGATCGACGAGATCGGAGCAGCCGCAACGGAGCGTGGGATGATGGTTAAAGAACGAAGGACTCGGATCGTTCGGTATAACCTTTCTACACTCTTTACAGTTTGTTAGTTTAGCAATAATGGCAGATCCGGGTTAAAGTATACGATAGCGCCAGTTAAAAGTTTTTTGTTCCGCATTTGGCGTCTGTAGACTGCCGGGGCGCTAGCGTAGACTTACAGTGGTATCAGAGCCTAACCATTTTGCTATACTAACTTGTGCTAACGCGTTTAAAACATCGATCGAACCGGAAATCAAAAATTGCATTTTTCCAACTTGACAGTTTCTGTTGATTTTAAATGGCCTCCTAAAATTTTTCTACATGTCTCAGAATACTGTGCAGGATTTTCTAAGAACCACGACAAAATTTGGGGACATGACTCCACCAAATTGCCGCGGAAACGCGGCCAAACCCATGGTTTGGCCGCACATCCGCGGCCACTTGGTGAGCTCATGCTCCCAAATTTGTACAGTGAGTTCTCTGTTGGATTTTGTGGTTTTTGGTAAATATCGTTTTGGCCCAGATTTTGTTACTGTTCACCAGTAAGTCGTGGGGCCCACTTCTTGATATTTTGTCGATCGAAATTTAAACATGTTAGTTTACAGTGCTTACATTATATCTCCGACCGGGAATGTCATTTGATCGGTAAACCGCGTCTGACTGCTATAGCTCTTTTAGACGGGTTTGCGAACGTGACATTCGCGTTGATGTTCTGTGTTGTGCTGTGATGTTGCGGATTTGTCGTGGTGGATAGCAGTGTGCAATGGTAGTACAATTTGTGTTTATTTGTACATTTGATATTGCGGGGCGAGCATCCAACATGTGGACTGCCGTCACTGCCTGTTGTATAATATTCTTTTGGGGCACGACCAAGTTGCGGTCGATGTACCTATTGTACTATTTTTCATTACTGTACCAGGTTTTGCCCCGAGACGGATTGCACGGATAGCCGGGTTCTGAGAAGCAACGGGTCCGCATCTCATGGCTTTGAGAGGAAGAAGGGCCCCACTCTAGAATTGGCAGACTATTCGCCGCACTCGTAGGGGGTACAGATTGACCCAAGGAGGGGTGCCCAAGATTACCGGATTCCGTGGAGTGCTGGGTGGTCCATTCATTATGCAGTAGGGGGCTGCCTCGCTTCAGGTTTTGGCGGGTAACTTGCCGCACCCGTAGGGGTCTAGGTTTCATTGCACAGGCTATCCACACGACAGGGGAACGTCGAGTTTCAGTAGCGGCTCTGTGAAACTCGGGGATCCCAGATTATCTGTATTGTTCTGTGATGCTTATTACTTTTCTGTAATGTTGCATATTATCACGTCTGGAGCGATTATTGTATATTGGTTTATATACTATTAGATGTTGTATATGTTTTACACCCGCGCTAGTCCAGTCCCCGCTCTGTCGTTAGTTAAGTAACCTAAAGGGTGATGACGGGACCCAGTGACGAATGCGGATGGCATATACGTACATTTTATTTTCGTTCTTTTCTGGTGTGATCAATTGATGGGACTGTGTTGATTTTGATCAATGCAAAGTAAAGCAAACCTGTTTACAGTTGTTGGAACAAATTTAAAAAGTGTTATTGCAAAGACGTTTCCTTTTGTTTTGCATAGCGGTATTCAGTGGAATATCCTGCACCTCATTCGACGGGGCAAGGGCCGATATCCCTTCACCGGGACTGACCCCTTGGGCAGAAGTTTGCATCAGCGTAATAACTTCACTATAGTCGATTACAAGTTGCTTTGCATAGCGGTATTCAGTGGAATATCCTGCACCTCATTCCACGAGGAAAGAGCCGAGATCCCTTTACCGGGAGTGACCTCTTTAGCAAAAGGTTTTCGCTACTATATTTTAAAAAGCTATCAGGTTCCTTCAACAAGATCAAGTTCATTACGTTAAAGGTTTTTCGCCAAAAACCAGCCGTAGCCCTCCGTCGTTTCTTATGGATGGTGAGTAATATTCAAGCTATGTTTGTTGGCTTTCGTCAAGGCATAGTGTTTGGTAGTTGCTGGGGTATTCATTTGTTGCATAGATAGATGTGTTGGTTTGGGACAGTCGTATTACCTTGTTGGCTTTCGTCAAGGTTATGTACGGTTGGGTTCAAATTAACAAGATAATGACGGGCAGAACTTGACATGTGACTTATGATTTGTTGACTTTCGCCAAGGTCATAAGAACATGGGGTAAAAATCATATCGGGAGTTTCTAAAGAAACTGAAACTTGCCAGGCATGCGCATACCTTCTGGAGTGTGATAACGCGAGTGGATTCCGTCACGTTATCATGCGATGAGAGTTGGATCCCGATTCCCACTGATGAGTTGGTTTACTCTTCGGGTGATCCCGATTGATTCTTCTTTAGGTTTGGAGGAGAATTTGACAGGACAGTGGGAGGTTTCCGGATTAGATAAAGTGATTACCATTCTGATCTAGGTTAGAGTGCATGCAGAGTGTTTCTTTTCTCTCTCTCTTTGGCAGCGACCTTTGACCGACCCTATACTATGACTCAGTGACCAGGTTGACCGAACCTTCTTAAAATACTGGCTTTTGGATTGTCTGAGTTGCATAAGTCATTGTCACTCCTTCTTTTACCCTTTGAATTTCTCAGAACACCCGTATTACTACGGATATCCACTTCCATTGGATAGATCCATCGTATGGTTATATACGAACTCGAAAGGACTTCTTCGAGGATGGATCCAGGTTCAGGAGAAATAGAATTGGTTTATTCAGTTGTCTTTTATTATCACCTTCTCTCAGGTTACGAGAGCTCCTTGGTTTAGGAGAGTACACCTATTACGCTTATTGGATAGTCTTATTCCAAACCATAGGCTGGTGCCGAAAGGTAGGGAATGAAGAAAACCAATTAGCCTAAGTAGGGTGTGCAGAAGGTAATATGTAAAGACAAAATAAAGGGATTAGAAAGAGGGCAAAGTAAATTGCGACTGATATCATTCACGACCAAAACCGCGTACTTCATCGCCACTCCTATTTCACCTTTAAAAGAATAAGGTGTTATTCAGTTGTCTTTTATCATCACCTTCTCTCGAGATGCGAGTACTCCTTGGTTTAGGAGGGTACACCTATTATGCTTACTGGATAGTCTTCTTCCAAACCATAGGCTGGTGCCGAACGGTAGGGAAGGAAGAAAACCATTTAGCCTAACGATGGTGTACAGAAGGTAACGACTAAAGACAAATAAAGGGATTTGGAGTGATGGCAATAAAATATACGGTTGAAGTCATGAATTGGATTATGGAAGAGGCATTACTATGAATACCAGGATACCCCTACGAAACATTTTCATGTTTCAGTGCATTGTTAAAGAAAAACTGTTTTCCCGATTAGACACTTACTCCAAGGGTATGTATTTACCAGGTTTCATTCTCATATCTGTATGGTTTTACAGATGATGAGTGGGAGTAAGATATTGGGAATTAGGTGATCATCCTCATTATATCGGAATTCGTTGTAATTGGTGATATTTGAGGAAATCGCCAGGGTACAGTTTTCCACCTACAACGCATAGGTTTTGAGTTGTTTAACTCAGCGGACTTATACAGAGTATTGTATGTTGTCCAAGTGTCCATCAGGACAAAGGGGTAGGTCCTCGTACTATGTTCTGTTTACTTATAACTTCTCTAGTATTTAGACGAGTGTTTCGTAGAAATACAAGGTCTAAGTTTTGAGAAGTTATGGGTATAAGAATAAAGTACAGAACCAGGTATCACAAGTATCGGGATTCTTCAAAGAGATCGAAGATGTAGATTCTTGTGATTGGTATTCAGATGATAGTGATGGTTTTGAGAAACGTGTTTCTCTTTCAGGTTACTCATAATTGGATGGATTCTTAAGTTGAGTAATGTTGATTAGCCTCTTTCCATTAAGATGATATGCACTGGAAACAGCTGCATGATTTGAATCTGGTTCCAATTAAATTAGTGCCAAAGTTTCTATATTGGATATAGAATAGTTCGTACCTTAAAAGATATTAAGGTACGGGGAGTTGTCCAGCTTATGCTTAAAACCAGACTCTGGATAACTCAGGGCACGTTTCTGTAGTGGCTGTTTGTGGGTTGACCCTGGCTATGACGAGGGTTGATATTCTACCATTTGGAAGATCAATAGTGATATTGTTCTTGACTTGCCACAGTTTTAGTAAAAATGGATCTTTTTCAGAAAACAGTAGTGGGAGTATGGTAGAACTGGAAGTGATTCCAGAACCGCGAACGATTACGGAAAATTTAATAGGACCTATATATTCAATCAGGTTTGACATTCCAATAGCCACTCCGCAGATATGATAGGTAACCTCAGGCAACCGAGAGGTACTTCGGTAGGCTCAAGGACGGTGACAGGGGGGTTCTTATCTACCCAGACTTGACACTACTGTTGTTCCAGGATATGAGACCCGGTAGGAGGGTTGTCGTAGTCTGTGGGAGCAGCGGAAGCATAGTGGGCAAGATGCTTATATCTATTTATAGACTTGAGCAGTTATAGCGGAGATAGATCATCTAGTTTTAATGTGACAGTCATGGGTTTGACTTCAATCAGAATAGGGGATGGATCTATTAAGAAGGTAGTAGGGTGTGATGTCATAGTATCTGGATGGCATACACAAAGTAGGAAGTAAAATTCCTATACTACGGTCGGTTGTACTGTGGTCGTCACACAGTTGTTTCTCCAGACAGGATATGTATATAATATTTGACATTCTGGTTTCTAGATCTATGGTTTTAGATCTGGATTTGGGTAGTTTCCCAATGTGGGTACTTTGACAGATATTCTAATGGTTTTTGGAATAGTTGACTCCTAGCATGGTGGTGTACCTGCAGGTGATGGAGTCACCCTCTCTAAAGGTGTCTCACAGACTAAAGTGGAGAGGGATGTGCATGATTGGCAGATCACTTGCTTAGGCAATTGAGTCAATCATGAGATGTCAAGTACCACACCAAATGTTGGTTTTGCACTAGATGTAATAAGTTTTTATTAATCCAATCCTGTAGAAACATAAGGAAGCAGTTTTAGAACATAAGTACATGTTCTACGGATTTGATGACGGCAGCCTCCTTCGGGAGACGGTTATCATTCCAAGCTTCAAAGGTGACATGGTTGACAGAGTGATTGTCAGAGTTATAGTTTTTCCTCTGACGAAGAGGGACAGTATTATGGACAGGTGGTCCAAGAGGATACTGTGGGTGGCATGGTGCCGGACACTGATTAGGTTCAGTGATCGATATAGTCTAAGAAGTTTGGATTTGGAGTTCATTTATGAACTAGGTCCCATCAGATAACCAGACATATTCTAAGACAGGTATTACTCGATTCGGGAGATGGCTTTCTCCGCGAACTTGAGATTTAGAGAGATATAGAAAGAAACATCTAGGCGGATGCACTCACTAAGGCTATTTCTCGAACACAATAGTTTTACAAACGGGCTTTGTGAAACTGATTAGTAGAGGAGTTGGATGTTCGGTTTCACACGGGCTGTGAGTAGTCGACATTGCAATAATTAGCCTTGAGTGCAAGTGGGAGATTGTTGGAGATAGTGCCCTCATAGTCAATTATTGGATCACAGGTACGTGATTGCAATGATTGCGGAGGACCTATACCGGTATGACAGTCTTACTCGAGATGATAGTGTGCTATCTGGTTTGCCTTTATCAGTCGTGTATATGTTCAGGTGACTGATTGCATGTTACACTTTGATAGAGCCCTTAGGATCTTTCTTTACTACCAACAGTATGATGGCGATCATATACGTGAGAGTTGGGTAGTTTATACGCATGTCCTTAATTGTAGTCCCTAGTCGTGGGAGTTTCGAGACAGGGCATCGATACTCCGGAGTAGACTAGTGTGTACAGTCGAGACCCCGACGAGGGGCGGTGGCCGGTCTCACAAGCCACTGGTGTCAGTTGGATCACCTAAGATGTATACAGGTGCTCATTGGGTTATGAGTACACCGGACAGGACTCGCCGGGAATCTGCTAGTTAGTACTATAACTATCGTCAGATAGCAGTTCCCTGGTGACATGTGTACAGGTTAGTTCATCGACCTGAGGTCGTCATTTGTCTCGTGTGAGTTCCCACTGTTCTTTGATTTCTACCCTACCACGGCTCAAAGGAGTCGTGCAAACATGTAGTTTTTGGGTACAGTCCCGAGCCATATGGAGGCACGTGAGCGGATCGGCAGGGGATTCGTCTTTCCCGGTATTGGGGGCGAGATCTTGCTGTGTCTAGGAGAGCCATTACACATAGCCCACGGCCGTGGCAGGAGATTTACTGGTAGGTACTCCAGTAGTATCTCAGGGTGTTATTGGGCTACACTCCGACACGACTTATACTGCTCTTGGGGGTCTGACATTACTAGCCCCCTAGGCAGATATGCGATACTCATAGACGAACGGACCGGACTGTATATACATTGTCACTGTCAGTCCATGGGCAGCCGTTACGCATTGCTAGTGCCGCTGACGGTTTGTGGTTAACTGCCAGGGTACTGACGAGTCATTAGAGTCCCCCACAGACAGTTTCCCAAGTTCGGGCGAAACGTTGTAGAGGCCGTATGGTTTTATGGCAGGGTTCGGAAAATGCACGTGCGTTTACGCACGTGTTATTTTTCGGGCAGATAATACTGGTCGGCTTTGGTTTAAGCCGGATCCGAGTATTATATTGAGTAGGTATAATATCTTTGTCTCAGTTGCATTTGTATTCCGTCGTAATACAAATGCAGGTGTATTTATACAGTTTCGGGGATGTCCTGAAATTCGTTTCAGGATCACTTTTGAAAGTTGCCAGTTTCCAGTTTTCTATCAGCCGTCTTTTCAACATTTGGTTAAAGACGGATTTATCTTTTCTTGGATGAGGTGAGTCAGTGTTCTAGAAGTTTCTGGAAGTGATGACAAGGATGGTGACTAGGTTCATGACTCATCTTTGCATTTATTAAATGGTGACTAGGTTTTTGTGACTCATGGTTTTAATTAATATCTTTTGGATTGCTTAAGATCTTTTGTTATGATAAGGATCATCTTGTGGTAACCCCCCCTTCTCCTACACTCACCCCCTCTCCATATATGAGGCCGGCCCCCTCTCTCTCTCTCACCACTTGATGTTTTCATTTGTAGAAAAGACATGATAGTATTTGGGGTGCATGGAATTTTATAGTCCATTTCATTCCATCACCCAATTCCCTCGGCAACTTCATTAACCGATCGTCCACGGATTTGGACGAAGTGAGACAAAGTCATCTACTCATTCTCTACATCATTCTTGGTCGTCTCTTTTAGCAAACTTGACGATCGAGTTGCCTCAAGTCAGAGGCGGGAGCCCGTTTAAAGAATCGATGATGTGGTGCCACCTCGACGAGGATATCGGAGATCGACGAGATCGGAGCAGCCGCAATGGAGCGTGGGATGATGGTTAAAGAACGAAGGACTCGGATCGTTCGGTATAACCTTTCTACACTCTTTACAGTTTGTTAGTTTAGCAATAATGGCAGATCCGGGTTAAAGTATACGATAGCGCCAGTTAAAAGTTTTTTGTTCCGCATTTGGCGTCTGTAGACTGCCGGGGCGCTAGCGTAGACTTACATCTACAGCATAGAGATTGCTTCGTGTGGAACTATTCCGAAATGCCGGGACTAGATCCAGAAATTGCTGTTCACAGATTGGCGATATCCCCGGACATCAAGCCAGTCAAACAGGCGCCGAGGAGAATGCGGCTCGAGCTTGAGATGAGCATCAATCCTGAGGTGAAGAAGCTGATCGACTCTGGCTTCATCCAAGAAGTTCAATACCGTGAATGGATCGCCAACATCGTCCCGGTGATGAAGAAAAATGGGACAGTGCGCATATGTGTAAACTTCCGGGATCTTAATAAAGCTTGCCCTTAGGATGATTTCCCAGTGCCAGTCACCGGACTAATGATAGACAATACGACCACTCATGAGGTTTTCTCCTTCATGGACGGCTCGTCAGGATATAATCAGATAAAAATGCATCCCGAAGACCAGAAGCACACAGCCTTCAGGACCCCTTTGGGAATATTTTGTTACAAGGTGATGCCCTTCGGTCTAAAGAACGCCGGCGCCACCTATCAGAGGGCCATGACGAAGATCTTCGATGACCTTATACACGAAGTCGTCGAATGCTATATCGACGATGTCGTGGTTAAAAGCAAATCATACGAGGAACATCTCGAGCATTTGAAGACCGTATTTCAACGTCTTCGACAATACAACTTGAAGATGAACCCTCTCAAGTGTGCATTCGGAGTTTCCTCAGGCAAATTCTTGGGATTCATCGTCCGACACCGGGGTATCGAAATAGATCCATCAAAGATCAAGGCGATTATGGAAATGCCTCCGCAAAGAACTCTCAAACAGCTGCGATCTATCTAAGGGAAGCTCGCATATATACGGCGATTTATAGCCAACCTTTCAGGAAAGTGCCGTCCTTACAGCCACCTGATGAAAAAGGGAACCCCGTTCGTTTGGGATCGCAAATGCCAAGAAGCACTAGACGAAATCAAAAAATACCTGCAGAACCCGCCAGTGTTGGCTGCTCCGGTCAAGGGAAAACCTCTCATTCTTTATACAACTGCTCTCGAAGGCTCCTTAGGCGCATTATGGGCACAAAAGAACGATCAAGGGAAAGAAAGAGCACTTTACTACTTAAGTCGAGTTCTGCTGGGGGCAGAAAGCAACTACTCCCCCATTGAAAAACATTGCCTGGCGTTGATCTTTGCGATAACAAAGCTTAGACACTATGCATTGGCGCATGAAGTCCGTCTTATTTCAAAGGTGGACCCTCTTAAATATTTAATGTCAAAGGCCATATTGACGGGACGACTTGCTAAATGGGCACTACTCTTGATGGGGTTCTCGATAACCTATCAGCCTCTCAAGGCAGTGAAAGGCCAGGCCATCGCCGACTTCCTCGCTGAGCATCCGATACCCGTCGATTCTCCTCTGAATTGCGATCTTCCAGACGAACATGCGTTTGATGCGATCGACGGTGATAATACCCGATGGGAGCTTTATTACGACGGAGCATCTTCCGTGAAGAAGCGCAAACAAAGTACCCCTATAATTAAATCGGGGGTAAGACTTATCTTTGTAACTCCACAAGGAGGGATAATGCGCTACGCGTTCTCCCTGACGGAGCCGAGGACAAACAATGAAGCCAAATACGAAGCTCTGATAGCAGGCCTCGAGATCGCCATCGACATGGGGATTGAAAACCTCCTTATATATGGAGACTCCTAACTGGTCGTTAGTCAAGTAAACGACGACTACCAAACGTGCAAACCGGAGTTGGTAAAGTATATCGGAAAAGTGCAACAACTGTTGACCAAAATTTCCTCCTATACTTTGGAGAACATACCGCGCGCGGAAAACAACAAAGCAGATGTGTTGGCCAAACTTGCTAAAGAACTGGCTGACGAGAACCTCGATGACGTTAGAATCATGGTAGAAAACCGTCGGGTGCTTGCCCCAGCAGAAATATCTCCGGAATCGCCCCAAGAAAAGGGAGTGACTGAACAGACGACCTTGCAAATAGAAGACCGGGAAAAGGCTGAGGATTGGAGGGAAGTCTTCGTAGACTACTTTAGATCCCACCAAACGCCTGAAGAAGCATCTACAAGACATCAGCTCATGAAACGAGTTCTGTCTTTTGCCTTCGTCAACGATACTCTATACAAGAGGTCGTTTGATTCTCTGTGGTTGAGATGCTTAGGACCTGACGAAGCGAAAAGAGTCGTCCAGGAAGTTCATGAAGGACTCTGTGGTTATTACCAAGCGGGCCCAAAGATAAAGTTGAAGATCAAACGGATGGGCTACTATTGGCCCACGATGATCCAGGACTGCCTCGAATATGCGAAGCAATGCCACTCATGCCAAATTCATGGGGAATTCATCCATCAGCATCCAAATCCACTACATCCAATGGTGGCTAGCTGGCCATTCGAAATGTGGGAGACTGATATAGTCGGCCCCATCGACCAGCATCGTCTAGAGGACATCGTTTCATCCTGGCTACGACCGACTACTTCTCTAAGTTGGCAGAAGCAGTACCGCTGAGGGAAGCAAAGACGGAGAATATCCTCCATTTCTTTAAGACGCGTGTCATATATCGGTTTGGAACGCCGAAACGAATCATCTCCGATAACGGGCCAGCCTACAGAAGCCACAAAATCAGTCGATTCGCGCAACAGCATAATATAGACTTGAGATATTCCTCAGTTTATAATCCGTGAGCTAACGGTCTAGTTGAGGCCTTCAACAAGAGCTTGATGAAGATCATGAAGAAAACGGTGTCACGAAATAAGAAAGACTGGCACGAAAGACTGCAAGAAGCTTTCTGGGCATATCGAACTACGTTTAAAATGGCAACGAACGCAACGCCATATGCGTTGGTATTCGGTACAGAAGCAGTACTCCCTCTCGAGATAGAATTACCCTCTCTACGAGTGGCAGTCTACTACGAGCTGACGGACGAAGAAAATGCTCACCTTCGGCTTGAGGAGCTCGATGCCCTTGATGAAACCCGGCTCATAGCGCAACAAAATCTGGAAGCTTATAAAGCAAAGATGACGCGCTCATATGAAAGATTGACCCGATCGAGGACATTCCGCCAAGGCGAACTTGTGTTAGTGGTTAAAAGGCCTATGATCCCCAATGGCGCCAAGTGGGGAAAATTCGAGCCAAACTATGAAGGCCCGTACATCATAGATAAGGTCTACCAGGGTGGGGCCTATCTACTCACGGACATGCACGGTGAAAGGCCTTTCAGGCCAATAAACGGTCGCTTCCTAAAGAGATACTACGCTTAATGAGCAATGGCCTATGTCAATGGTAGATGATGATGACTATGTCCGCTCGCTATCTTCCTAAGCTCAAGCTTTATAAGCAGTAGCCGGCCTTCTCCATGTCGGACCGAAATGTCCTTAAACTAACAACGGACCGAAACGTCCTTAAACTAATACCACAGCATCCATGGGCTGATATAAAAAAAAAAAAATATATATATATATATATATATATATATATATATATATATAAACGGTATGTACAAAAGCAAGAAAGGGCATGGATGAAAACCCGAAAGGGCTCCATGAGTAACAACAACAGGGCTACCGGCGAGTGCTCGTGAAAACCTAAAAGGGCGCAACCTCGTTAAAAGACACTTATAAGGTCCTCTCGACCTTATAAGGAGAAACCACCCACGTGAGATCCTTACGACTCACAAGGGAGCAGCACACTTAGGGATCCCCACGATTCCTAAGGAGAAAGTACACTTGCGAGATCCTCACGACCCGTAAGGAGAACTCTCTTATGGGACCCTCATAGCTCATAAGATTTGAAAGTCTTAAGTTACAGAGACCTAAACCTGTGCTTAAGCAACCCCCACAACTTCTGAGATTGCCCTACAAGTGGTCCAATAATGATCCTTGTATACAATCCACGGGCGCGAATAAACATTTCCCTAACCAAGTCCCATCCGTGACTGGGGATATATGTACATGATGAACAACCCTTATAAATCCTCTCGATTTACAAGGAGAAAACCCTCATGTAGAATCCTTATGACTTACAGAGGAACATGCACTTAGGAATCTTCATGATTCCTAAGGAGAAAATACAACTACAAGATCCTCACGACTTGTAGGGAGAAATACCTTTGTGAGACCCTTACGGCTCATGAAGTTAAAAGCCTTAGTCAACAACGCCTTAACGCTGTTCGCTAAGCCACCTTTGTTCAACATCGACGGAGGCAAATGATGATTCGCTCCTGGCAATATCCCAGTTGTAGTGGTGCTGATGCCGAAACCGGTGTCTAATTCCAGGTTTACGGCGAAAAGCCAGTAGGCCGCACATGCATACGAAATAGCCGAAATTATAGGGCAACTTGCAATAAAAAAAACAGCAAGTAAAATGTATGCATGCAAAATAGCCGAAATAATTGGGCAACTCGCAATAAAAAGCAGTGAGTAAAAACAAAATAAATAGCCGAAATGATTGCGCAACTCACAATAAAAGTAGCGAGTAAAAACAAAATAAATAGCCGAAATGATTGGGCACCGCGAAAAATAGCCGAAATGATTGGGCAATCACGACCTTCGCGATATAAAAGCTGAAATGATAGAGCATCGCGGAAATAAAAAAATGATGATAAAACTTTCGCCCTACAGCTGAGATCACATCGATCCCTGTATACAATCCAAGAGCACAAACAAAGAGGGAGCCATACTTTCCCAACAGGCTCCACCAGAAAACGAAGCCAAATCTCGACAGTTCATCCCAACTCCGAAGAAACCAGTGTCTTCGGCAAATACTTCAACTCAAGGATACAAACACTCCTTGACGAGAGCCTCCTGATCCGCGTCGACTCACAGAGCAACCAGTGCCTCCGTGGGAAATTCTCCACTCGTTTCAACCCCAAGGAAACAAATAATCCTTGGCGCTAGGGAAACAAATAATCCTTAGCAAATACCTCAACTCACAGATACGAACACTCCTTGACGAGAGCCTCCTGATCCGCGTCGACTCGCAGAGCAACCAGTGCCTCCGTAGGAAATTCTCGACTCGTTTCAACCCTAAGGAAACAAATAATCCTTGGCGCTAGGGAAACAAATAATCCTTAGCAAATACCTCAACTCACGGATACAAACACTCCTTGACGAGAGCCTCCTGATCCGTGTCGACTCGTAGAGAAACCAGTGCCTCCGTGGGAAATTCTCGACTCGTTTCAACCCCAAGGAAACAAATAATCCTTGGCGTTAAGGAAACAAATAATCCCTAGCAAACACCTCAACTCACGGATACAAACACTCCTTGACGAGAGCCTCCTGATCCGCGTCGACTCGCAGAGCAACCAGAGCCTCCGTGGGTAATTCTCGACTCGTTTCAACCCCAAGGAAACAAATAATCCTTGGCGCTAGGGAAACAAATAATCCCTAGCAAACACCTCAACTCACGGATACAAACACTCCTTAACGAGAGCCTCCTGATCCGCATCGACTCGCAGAGCAACCAGTGCCTCCGTGAGAAATTCTCGACTCGTTTCAAACCCCAAGGAAACAAATAATCCTTGGCGCTAAGGAAACAAATAATCCCTAGCAAACACCTCAACTCAGGGAAACAAGCAATCCTTGACAAGAGCCTCCTGATTCGCGTTGGCTCGCAGAGAAACCAGTGTCTCCGCGGGAAAATTCCCGATTCGTCTCAACTTGCAAGATGAAGCCTCAGGTAGCAGGGACTAAAAAAAGGCTTTCTTCCTGAAAAATGGGACCGTGCAAATCGATTTAAAATGGTCTCTTGCATACTATCCACGGGTCTCACTCTCCGAAGTCGAGTTTCGACAAGGAGGGAAACAACCACTTACGAGTCCTCTCGACTCGTAAGAGGGAAAAATTCTCTTACAGGATCCTTACGACCTATAAGAGAAAACACACTTAGGGATCCTCACGACTCCTAAGAAAAACCCACCTACGAGATCCTCTTGATCCGTGGGGAGAAAAATCTGTACGAGACCCTCACGGCTTATAGAGTTGAAAAGTCTTAGGCAGCAGATCTGAACCTACGGCCTAAGCCATTGCTATTTCTTAAGAAAGTAAAGATGCATGCTATATGATCTGTTGACCATGTTTACTAAGGTGGCATGCTAATAATAAAAGAAAGAAAAGGAGGATAAATGACACAAGACATTACAGAAAATGTATATCTATTATTCATAAACTTGATTGAGTACAGGATACATTGTGCTAAAGATTAAAAAAATATATATACATTTTTTATTTACAAGTACAAACGATACGAGGAGAATTACTGAGAAGGAAGCATCTTGCATAGATCTAGCAATTGTTCGCGCAATTCCTTCCCCACTTTCTCCTGATCTGCTGCCACCGCCAGCTCCGCCTCCACTTGGGCCCGTTGCTGCAAGACAGACGCAAGCTGCACCCTGACGACCTGATAAGCAGCTTCCCGACCTGGGGTATCGCGCTCAGCTACATCAAGCTTTCGCTTCAAGTTTAGCTCATGGGAGATGCGCTCCAGGAGACCCTCAAAGATAGTCTTCACTTGGGCAGCATTCGCTTCAACCTCAGCACGCAGACGGGCCGTTTCGCTCGATGTCTCTTGGCATTCCCTTAGCCTTAAAGCTGCTTCTTGTTCCAAGTAGTGGACATAAGAAGCGCTTCCTTCGATCTATGCTGCTCTTTCATTGCTCGCGGCTAAAGTCTCGGGGATGGGACGCATCGACTCCAGCTTATGCAGGCAAACCTCGATCTCCATACAATGATTAACCCAAGATGCGATGATGCCCTCGTCATGGAAATTCACGAGTATCACCAGCATCGGGTTAACCACTGTAGCGAAATCCACAGCAGAAGTAGGGGTCTCGACGTCGAGCTCCTCAATGTAGTCGCTCAACATACGCAAGCTGTTCGCGTCGCCTTTCGAAGATGGACATCTCAGGAAAGGACCTGCCGGCATTATGATGCGAGACTCGAAGGGCGCCGAGACCGGGACGACCGCTGAAAAGAAACAGGATGTGATCAGATAACAGTTCAGGAAATAAAAAAGGGGGAAGTCATCAATGTGATAGTCTCCATACCAGCTGAGACAGGTGGCAAGGCCGGAAGGACCGGTGGCGCAGCCGATCTTTTATCCCCTCCTTCAATCTGTAGCGCTGCAGTCGGGATGAGAAAAAGGGTTAGAAGTAATTCCATCAATGAAAAAGAAATATATCAATGGAAATCATACTCACCGGCACCACAAGAGGAAGAAGCGAGTTCGGATGGGAAGGAGAAGTGTGGGAGCTACACCTGATAAAGATAGTCAAAAAGCACTCCTGAAAGACATAAAAGTATGACTTTAGTACACAAATTATACGTCTGAAAAGTGAGATTAATAAGTTGCAAACTCATACCTTCCAACATCTTTGACGGTATGAGAGAGGGCTGAGAGGTGACCACCGCCAAAGCTGTAGTTGAAGGCGCTCCCTCAAGCAATGGGGCATCGGCACTGGCTGCACCTGCGTTACGAACAAATATGAACTTGTCAGAAAGGATTGTAAGATAAAGAGGACAGTAACTTGGGATTTACCTGGTGAGCTGCCGGCCGAAACGGAGGCGGCTCCCTCCTCCATCGACATGAGGCCACCGCCCGTGGCCTCATCACCCGACTCAATGGGAACCGTTGTCGTGCTCGCGAGACCTGGAGACGGCGGACGACCATAGACAGGGAGGGCTATGACTAGAGCATTGCCAGACTCCTGAGAAGGAGCGGTTGGCTCGTCTTCAGGAATCATAGCCACCTCACCTGCTTCTCCTTCGGGTTCAGCAGTCATGGTTACCTCGTCCACCGTCACCACAAGATCATCAGCCTCAGGCACTCCGCCCGCTGCTACTTTGGGCTCAACAACAACCGCTTTCTCAGGCATAACGGACATGACCAGTTCGTCAGCCATTATTTCGGGCCCAGCAATCCTGGCTGTGTCATCCACCACCGGCTCAGGCTCGACAAATGCCTCTTCCCTTAGCCCCTCAGGTTCGGCAGTCTCCTCCTCCTCCTCGGTTGGGCTTGGCCCTACAAGAAAGAATGTATGAGAACCGACAGCTTTATAATTTTTACAACAAAATTCTGAAAGAAGTATTACCTAAGGTGGACTTGTCATGGGCCTCTCGATTTGCGCGGATTGCCTGCCTATGAGCTGTAGACAGGGCGACCGGAGGCTCTTCTGACGGAGTGTCGGCACGAGGGATGGTGCTTGGGCCCTCTCCCGTAGCCAAGACAGCCCTGCATGCCTTTACTTCGCGCCTCGACCGCTTCCGTTCCTCCCGGGATGTCACGATGGACCTCCTTGACGCTTCCTTTATCAAAGCATCGTCGTCCTCATTTAAAGATGCCTCCAGAGCCTTTAAGGCGTCTCTCATCGGCTCTTCAAGACGAGCCTCCTGCAGTGGTCCAGAGGAAACAGGAACATCGGCAGCTGGCAGAACATCTGCGTCACTTGGCGGTAGCGGCATTGAGGTTCCTGTGCTAAAAAGGGAAAGGTTAGATCGACCATAACATAAGGGAAATGAAAACATGATGAATCGAAACTTACTAAGGCCCATGGATGCTCTAAGACGTTCCTCCTCTTGGAAAGTCTTCAGAGAAGCGGCAATGGCTTCTTCATCAGTGATGCCTGTTGGAAGAAAGGAAAGAAAAGCGTTAGTCAATGGCAATGAGGAGAATATGTTGCAATAAAGAAAATGCGACTAGTAGTTACCTGATTGCGCAAGCTTAGCTAGCCACGCATCACGCCTTGCCAACCACGCTAAAGCTTCGAGAGCGGCCTCCAAGTCTATATCGTCCGGCGGCGGCATGACCAATCCCTCGTTAGTCCCATATTCGATCAGGCCCTCGGCATCGGGAGCATGGGGCTCCTGACCAAACACGACATTGGCGGCAGAGAGCGACTTCTTTTTCTTCTGCCCTTCAACCCTAGGCTCACGTGGGATTGACATATGCTCAGCAGCCACCTTGGGATGGCGGGTCCCGATGTCCGCACCCACGCCAGACTCTGGCGAAACTACAACCACTGTCTCCACTGGAGCACAGGGCGCCGGGGGTGCATCCGCAATATCAGGTAGCAGAAATCCGCGTGGAGGACTCTGCGCACGCGAAGGTCCGGCTCTGGCATCTTTTAAAGGGGGGATGACCGGGGTCCTTGGCACCAAAGGAGCGTTGCGATCGCTACCTGGAAGTGTACCCTTACGGTCGATCAGCATCCGCCTTTCCTCTTTTATGACCGCTCCCGTCCAATGACTGTACTATTATGTATACCCTGAGGAGTCGTGGGGCACAGGCCGGCTCACTGATAAAGAATTGGGAGCCCGTGTTTAGACGCATGAAATGATGCAGCGCTCTCTCCATCCCTTCTTCGGTCGTAGCAGGTTCCAATAAGAAAGCCTCCAGCGGTACCCCTTGATTATAGCTCAGCTGTTGGGCGAAACGATGCGGGTTATATCTCATGAAGATCGCTGCCCCGTTCTGCCTAAACACCAAGAAGCCCAGTCTGATGGAATATAAGTGAAGGGTCTCCCGGGCCGTTAAAACCGAAGCTCCATCCTTGAAAGTGTCTTGCAATGACCGTACTGCAGTGGTGGACGCTTTTCCAATAGTCAACACCTTGTCAATGAAAGACACACCGGCTCCAATAGCATGGGAGCGAAGGAGTAAACCCCTGGCATTTCGCGGCGATGGATTTACAATTGATGCGCCGATCAGGTGTAGAATGCGAGGAAAACTGCACCTTTCGCAGAACGAGGGCCTTTTATGCATACCGAAAACACCCGATGTATGTAGCTAGAACCACGACATAAAGTAGTGTATCGGGAAGACCACGTGCAATACCCCGGGCTCATTAGCATCTGCTCCTCGGCTGAGGCTATGATATAGGTGTGCCAAGCCAGCGATCCCAACGACCACCTTTACCCCGATGGTCATCCGGTAGGCTGGGTAAAAGACGGAAGGCCGCATACGGTGAGAGTGCATTGGGAGCGCAAACCAACTCAGCCATAGCCCAAGAAATCCTAAAAAGAAGGCCTCCTCGTCCATCTCAGGGGCTGCGACTTCTGCAAAAGACATGGTTGGGGAGTTAGGAAGAAAAAATTCCTTTTGGTCCATTTCCTTCAACGGCAGGTTATCAAAACCTAAACCGAAAGGGTCCTCAAGGGTGGCAAACTTGGCAGCTTCTACCGAGAGGAAGTTTGGGTGAAGGAACCGAGCAATGAAATCCTCAAAACTAACTCCGCGGCTCCCACGCTCAATGAAAAGGGCCTCGTAGATGTTCAACACCTTGATCAGACTTGGAAATTGGTGTTGAACAGCATTCTCCGGCGTGAGCCCCCTTACCACTGGCTTAGAACCAAAGACGTACTCATCTGTCGGGAGAAACTCCTCATAATGTTCTCCCATGACCGGTAGGCCGGATACCTCCGTAAACTCTTCCAAAGAGATTGACACTTCCCGATCCATGGCGAGGAATGTGTGGGTAAGAATGTTCCACTACTCCAGGAAGGCCTTGAACCACCAGGTGGGGAGCGTGGGATATTGGAACAGAGAGACATACATTGCGGTATACAATCCTAGCTTTATCAACTGCGACTTCTTCGTCGACAGGATGTACTGGGCCCACGGCAAATAACCAATCGGGTGGCGGGGGATCAGACCAATGTTATATGATTGCCCCCAAGGTCTCGCCTCGCCCTGACAGATACGGCGTCCTAGGATATCCAAAACCACGGGACGCTGAACCGGAATCGCATCTATGGCGGGATGTAGAAAGTCTTTCGATGTCCAATCAACCATCTCCACGGCGTACTGCACCGGGGGTGGGCTGGCGTAATGAATCGCCGTTATGGTTTCTGACGGCACCGCGCATGTGAAGCTCCGTCGGCCCATGATGATCTGATTGTACCATGACCCCCAAAGGTGGAGACTCTTATATTCCGGGTCGTATTCTTTGATCATAGCCAAAACATCACGGTCCAAGGGCGCTTCAGGAAACCCTTCCTCCGAGCTGACGAACGGAAACGAGGTGTCGAGAGACATGATCGCTGCAAAAGAACAATATAGTCGTCAGTGCTACAATTCCAACGCTTGGCGTTTAAAAATCTTCAATTAAATGAATTTAAAAATTAAGTAGATTAAAATTAATTACACTGCAGTGCAGTAGGTAGGGGACCAAATGGGGACCCACAAAATCTGGATGACAATACGTCAGTTAATAAGACAACCTCATCATTGGATTAGATTGTCAATTGGTCCCCAGGAAAACATTCCCACTAATAATAATAATAAAGAATCCCTAAAGACAAAGAGAAAATCTCCTCTTTCAGAGGAAAGCTCTGTCACAGAGTGACACTTGTTAAACTCTGGTCTCAGGGAAATAAGATTCCTTAAAAGAGCGGAGCTATGTGGTGATGATGAGAAAATTTATTTAAAGCTCCTAAAGAAATTAAAACATTTTGAAGACTCTTAGAAGTTCTTCATTTTTAGATCAAAAATGATCTATTTTTGGATCCATGAGCAAAGCTCTACTCATGGGTTAAAACCCATGAACAAGATCTCTTCAGATCTATAGATTCATGAGAGCAAAGCTCTGTTGGTGAAACCCAAATGGGGATCCCTTAAGATCAAAAGAACTGTGAGAGCAATGCTCTTCGGTTAAGAATAATTTAAGTTGATTTGATTTAAATTAATTTTTACCTAAAGTTTCTAACTATGGAAATGACCAAAGCTCTGAAATTCTTAAGCGAGAGCAAAGCTCTAGAAAATCAAAAAATCTTGAAACGGTGAGATTTTTCTAAGGGCCAGAGGTCCTATTTAAAAGGCGCTTGCGCCCCTTCAGCTCACCCCTTGATCCAACGGTCAGGAGCTTGCCACCGCTGCACTCACGTGCGCGCCACGTGAGCGCAACGGTGGGGGCGCATTTGTTTCCCCAAATCAGAGCAAAGCTCTGCTGGAAATTCAAAATTCAAATTTGGAAGCAGCGCTTCAAATCCCGGGCGCAACGCGCCACGTGTCAGGCGCAGACGCATCAGCGCAACGCCCAAAACAGCGCACCCAATCAGAGCAAAGCTCTATTTAAAGAAAGATTAAAGGAAGCAACGCTTCAGTTGCACAAGCACTGCGCTGTGCGACACGTGTCAGCGCAGATGCACTAGCGCAGTTGCGCTGCGCGACACGTGTCAGCGCAGATGCGCTAGCGCAGTCGCGCTGCGCTGTGCGCTGCGCGACGCGTGTCAGCGCAGATGCGCTAGCGCAGTTGCGCTGCGCGACACGTGTCACGCGCTGGGGCGTTTGCGCCAAACAGAATTAAGATTTCAAAGAAATCTTTCTGTTCTTATTAAAACAAGAAGATTTTCTTCTGTAAAACAGAAGCCCTTGGATCAAAGATCCAACGGTGGGGAAAATTCCCCAAATCACTCAGAAAAAGATCTCTTTAACAAATTCAACAAATTTATGGGCACTATATAAAGGCCCCAAGACCTCAATTCAAAGGCATCAACATTTCTTGAAAAAAGTCAACAGCTTCAAACAGAGAAAACTCTGAGAAAATTTCAAGAAAAAGGTAAAAAAACTTCACGAGAGAGAAGAAATTTCTTCTAATAGATCATTGATCTAAAAACCAGATCAATGATCTTTACATAATAAACAGTGCTTTGCACTTCTTATGAACCACTGGTTCTTTAAAACAAGAAAAAACAAAAATAAAAAAAATAGTGCTTTGCACTTTTATGAACCTTTGGTTCTTGAAATAAAAAGAAAAATCTGTTTTTTCTTTGATCTAAATTAGATTAAGGAAACGAATAGTGCTTTGCACTTTTATGAACCATCGGTTCTTGAATCTAAAAGATTCTTAAATCATAGTGTTTTGCACTTGTAAATTGCGCTGTTGCGCTCTTGGATTGGCGCAAGCCACCGGAGCGCGCCACGTGTCAGCAGCGCAGGCGTAGCGCATTAGCGCAGCGCACTGCGCGTGCGCGACACGCGTCAGCACTATAAGCGCTTGCGCTCTCTGTTTGGCGCAAAGCGCCTGATAAATGCAATGCATTTCCCAAAGGGCCAGGCCCAAGTCAAAAGACCAAGCAGACCTAATTAAATTGATGCTCTGCATCACTTATAAATGGGCAGAGCCCAAACAAAATAATTAAAATGCTATGCATTTTAAAAGGGGCAGAGCCCAAACAAAGTAGATGCCTTGCATCATTCGTAAATGAGCAGAGCCCATGATAAATTGATGCACTGCATCCTTTATGGGTAGAGCCCAAATAAAAAGAAAAAGAAAAGCAATGCAAAAGCAAATAAAATGTTGAACATTTTCAACTGGACTTAGCCCAATTCTGGCCGTAAGTCCTCAAATTAAATTGACTGAGCAAGATTGCTTTCTCTTAAATCAATTTATATCCGGTTCGATGGTACATCTCCGAACTCCTTTGACTCCTATCGTTGTAATCCTTCAACGACATCAGAGAGGTGACGGGTCCCGACGACCACACATCAATATGGACCGAAACGTCCTTAAACTAATGTTGGATCGAAACGTCCTTAAACTAATGTTGGACCGAAACGTCCTTAAACTAATGTTGGACCGAAACGTCCTTAAACTAATAATGGACCACCACGTCTCTAAACTGGAACATAGACCACCACGTCCTTAAACTTGAACATGGACCGAAACGTCCTTAAACTAATAATGGACCACCACGTATCTAAACTGGAACAATAGAGCCTCCAAATGCTCTTTTACCGGATCTAAACGATCCCGTTTAAGTCAATCTTAGCTCCAAACACGGTTAACGTATCCTTAAACATTCAAATGGATTATAAAACTCCCAATCAACTTTGGTTCGAAGGTACATCTCCGAGCTCCTCTGACACATGTCGTTGTAATCCTTCAACGACATCAGAGAGGTGACGAGTCCTGACGGCCATATATTAAATGGATTACTACGTTAAGCTGATCTAAGTCTCAAACAGGACTGACGTATCTTTAACAAACGTTTAAGTTGATCTTAGCCGCAACGTGGCTAATGCATCCTTAAACTAAAAATACCAAACCCAAATCTAAGTAAATGTGGATTTGGACTAATCCACGTCCTACGGGAGACGGCATTACTCAGTCTCCGTATACAATCCACGGGCAACCACAAACAAAACAAACACACACGACACGAAGTGAAATTCTGGAGCAGGAGAAAGTTGTTACCGCAAAGCGGTAGCGTAATTAACTGCAGGGGCTTACGCTTGCAGGGAAGAGCGTCCCCACAATCAAAAACCCCTCAAGCGAAGGGGAATCTGACGAAGTCTGCTACATCAGCCGCATCCGTTTAAACCTCTGATGCACGGTGCCATAAATCAACTTGGCATCTTCGGAGAGGTAGACGGATAAAACCAAATTGCATCTGCCCCGAATCTCAAGCGAGACGTCCATTGTGTCGTCCGCCGCGTCCTTCGGAGGGGAACAATCTGGAATGCTTATTATTGCGTCTGATGAATGTACAATATCTATATATGATAGCTATTAGACTTCACTTATGTTTTACACCCGCGCTAGCCAGCCCCCGCTCTGTCGTTAGTTAAGTAACCTAACGGGTGACGACGGGACCCCGTGGCGAATGCGGATGGCATAACAGGACATGGTATTTTCGTTGTTTTCTACAATGATAGAATAAATGATGGGACACATTATTATAATCCAAAGAAAATAAACCAAAGTTTAAATCGTTGGAACAAATTGAAAAGAAACCACTCGGTTATTTTAAAAAGGAGCAAAATTTTTTAATTACGGAGCTTTAACCACTCCTTTTAGAAAGTATTAGGTTCCTTCGATTACATCAAGTTCACTACGTTCACGGTTTTGCCAAAACCATTCGTAGCCCTCCGTCATTTCATTTGGGTATTCAGTAGTATTCAAGCTATGTATTTTGACCAACGCCAAGGCATAGTGTTTGGTAGCTTCTGGATATTCATTTGTTTACATAGATAGATGTGTTACTTTGGGACAGTCGTATTATCATTTTGGCCAACGTCAAGGATATGTATGGGTGGGTTCAAATTAACCAGGATAATGATGGGCAGAACTTGACATGTGACTTATGATATTTTGACCAACGCCAAGGTCATAAGAGCATGGGGAAAAAATCTATATCGGGAATTTCTAAAGAAACTGAAATTTGCAGAAAGAGCATACCATTTTGGAGTTTGATGAATGTTGGTAGGATTCCTTCAACAATATCATACGATGATATTTTGGATCCCGATCCTACTGTGAGTATATACTACTTATCAGGAGATTCGTCACTTAACGATCAATGCTATAAACCAAGTAGGTGCCTAGAAAGGTGTCAGCGGGGTTACGCCCCCAGAGAAAAGAGGTTATTTAATTAAGGAACTTCGCGAAAGCGTTGGAAAACCTCCCTCGAAGTATCGACACTGACCTGGCTGAACGGTTAAGCAAGAATTGTACGGTGAGAATAGTCCTGGCTAATTCTTCTTTTATGGTTTGAAGAGGGATTCGAGAAACAGTGGGAGACATCCTGTTTAGATAAATTAAAAACCAATCTAAACATTCAATAGCATCTTGCTAATAGTATTTTCTTCTCTCTCTTAAATTGCAGCGACCTTGTGACCACACATAGGTTACATCTAGATAACAAATTGACTGAATCTGACTTATATGACTGGCAAAGGTCTGTCCAGATGTCCATTGCCTATGACAAACTGGACCACCCTATTACTACTCAAGATCCCACCGTCCCAGGTCCAGTTTCCACTGTCGCGGATATAGATATCCGTCAGAAAAGGGAAAAAGATAAAGCGAAAGCTAAGTGCCTCGTGTTAGCTTCAGTTGATGGTGTATACCAGAAGCAGCACGAGAAGATGGACTTAGTTTCCAATTTTCTCCAAAACAAAGATTTATATGGAGAGCAATCTCATATCACAAGATATGAAACCTCGAACGAATTAATTCAACCGAGGTTAGCTGTGTAAGTCCATGCTACCCTTCCCCGGTACTTACGGGGTTGCGGAAGTGGTGAAAAACGATTTTCAAGGGCGTGGTAACATGGACTACAAATACGGATCTTTGTTAAACAACTAACTAACAACCTAACTTGAGTTTTACCTACTCGGTTAGGGGGCTATACCTTTCTTGAACTTCTTCGTCTTCAACTCCTCCCGGTGTACGGATCGGCCTCACCTCGTCGTCTCCTTGCGCCGAAGATGGATCCACCCGAAAGCTTCTACCTTTGGCTTCATCTTCGAACTTTGAAGAAACTAGAACTCTTGGCTTTCTAGGCCTTGTGAACTAGAATGAGTAGAGGATTGTTTTGGTGTGTTTTTATCTCTAAGGCAATGAGTCTCAACACATGAGAATGGTTTGCCTTGAGCTAGAGAGAGCAAGAGGAAGAGGGATAGCTTGAGCAAGTGATGGAAAGAGAGAGAAATGAAATGAGAGAAAATGAGCAACTCTTTTGCCAACCAACCTCTCATAATCCAAAACCATCATAACAAAAATAGTAATCAAGTATTGTGTGATGGTTTAAGTCAAAATGGCTATATCATTTCATGCACTCATTTTGCATAAATAAACAAGCAAGTTAAAGTCTTTGCCATGGAATGATAGCCATTGTCATGATGATGGTCAACTAGTTCAACCTAGTCAACCGGTCAACAAAGTCAATAAGTCAACAAAGTCAACCCCTCAACAACCATGGCACTATAATACTTAATTAATATTATTGTTAATCATATTTCTTATTCTCATTAGGGTTAAGCAACAGTCAACAGTCAACTGTCAACAACCCCAATGAGAATCTTCTGCCTCTGTCTCTCTCTGTCAACTGTGCATACATACCCGCATCCGCGTTCCAAGGAACACGAATACAAATGAGATAAAACCAATCCCAAAACGTACACTAGGATCTGGCTTAAACCAAAGTCCGCTAGTGTTAACTGTCCGGACACCAAACGTGCACAAGTGCACGGATGTGACTGAACCCTGTCCCAAAACGATGCGACCTATCGCAAAACCATGCGACCTCTACTCTTTTTCCTAAGGGCGAATAGCTTTCTGCGTGGGACTCTAAAGACTCGACACTACGCTGGCAGTGTGTTTAACCATAGACTGCAAGCGGCACTAGCTGTGCGTAACGGTCCCAGGTAGATGCCGACAAGAAGACTGACGAGGTGAAACCCATCTGAACTCATACTGAGCCTGAATGTGCCAATCTCCATACAGTCCAGTCTGTTCGTCTGATACATCGCATGGCGGGCCTAGGGGGCGGTAAACGTCAGTCCCCTAATAGCGGTACAAGTCGTGTCGGAGTGAAGCCCAGAACACCCTGAGATAACACTGGAAACCTACCAGTATATCTCGCTTGCCATGGCCAGGGACTACTCTTGTAATGGCTCTCCTAGACACAGCGCGATGTCAACCCCCAACACCGGGAGAGACGAATCCTGTCTAACCGTCACTGCCTCTAAGTGCTTCGGGACTGCACCCAACTACTACCAGTTTGCACGACTCCTTTGAGCCGTGGTGGGGTAGTAATCTAAGTACAGTGGGAACACACTCGAGGCGAAGTGACAGTGTCAAGTCAGCGGACTAAGCTGTACTCATGTCACCTGGGAACTGATAACTGACGATAGGTATAGTACCAACCAACAGTTCCCGACGAGTCCTGTCCAGTGTACTCGTAACCTAACGAGCACCCGCATACTATCTCAAGTACGACGTACTGACGGCTGTGGGACAGACCGTCTCCCACACTGGGATGAGAAGCGCATACGCTAGTCTACTCCGAAGTATCGATGCCCTGTCTCGATAGTCCTGCGACTAGGGACCTGCATAAGGATGTGCTTATAGATTACCCTGCCCCCACTAGTGTGACTGCCATCACAACGCTGGTAATCAAGCAAAGATCCTAAGGGCTCTACTAATGTGTAAAGGTGATATACTAAAATAAACAAATGTACACATTAAAGTAGAAACAAACCAAGTAGCATACTACTATATTGAGCAAGATTGTTTATACAAGTTAAATATCCCAAGCTTCCATTAAGTAATATACAAACTAGTATGATACAGTAGTGGCCTCTAGGGCATATACACTGACAATCTCCCACTTGCACTAAGGCCCTGTACTGGCGTATCAAAGACCTATCATCTCGATCAGCCGCTCGAATTGAGTCTGGGCTAAGGCCTTTGTGAGTGGATCAGCAGTGTTGTCTTCCGTAGAAACTCTCCGAACCTCGATCTCCTGGCGACCCACGATCTCCCTGATCAGGTGATACCGCCTCAAGATGTGTCTGGATTTCTGATGGGATATGGGTTCCTTCGCTAAAGCAATAGCCCTATTGTTGTCGTAAAACAGAGGTATTGGATCAACAATGGACGGAACCACCTGAAGTTCAGTTAAGAACTTCCTTATCCAGACAGCTTCCTTTGCGGCATCTGTAGCAGCGATATATTCCGCTTCCATTGTCGAGTCAGCAACGGTTTCCTGTTTGGAACTCTTCCAACACACCGCCCCTCCATTGAGGGTAAAGACATAACCCGACATGGACTTGGAATCATCCTTGTCACTCTGGAAGCTGGAGTCAGCAAAGGCCTCGATCTGGAGGTCTTTTCCGCCATACACCAAGAACATCTCCTTAGTCCTTCTCAAGTACTTGAGAATGTTCTTTACTGCTATCCAGTGTTTCTTCCCAGGGTTTGACTGATACCGGCTTACCACACTCAGTGCATAAGCTACATCTGGTCTGGTACACGACATCGCATACATTATAAAGCCTACCGTAGAAGCGTAGGGTATAATAGACTTGCGATCCTTTTCCAAATCAGTCTAGGGAGACATCTCTTTGGAGAGGGTGACCCCGTGACAAGCCGGTAGATTACCGCGCTTGGAATCTTCCATACTGAATCTTTTCAGTATGGTGTCGATGTACCTGGACTGTGAGAGTCCCAGTATCCTCTTGGATCTGTCACGATAGATCCGGATCCCCAGAATGTATGAGGCATCACCCAGGTCTTTCATGGAGAACCTGTGTGACAAGAACCCCTTGACAGATTGTAGCATAGGAATGTCATTTCCTATTAAGAGAATGTCATCCACGTATAAAACGAGGAATACTACAGTTCTCGCTACAAATCTACTATAGATGCATGGTTCATCTGGATTTTTGATAAAGCCAAATTCCTTGATCGTCTCATCAAAACAGATGTTCCAACTGCGCGATGCCTGCTTCAGTCCATAGATGGACTTAAGCAACTTGCACACCTTTCCGTTGCACCCACTCTGAATGAAACCCTCTGGCTGGTCCATATAAACACACTCCTCTAAATTTTCATTTAGAAAAGAGGTCTTTACGGCCATCTGCCAAATCTCATAATCGTGGAAGGCAGCAATGGCAAGAATGATCCGAATGGATTTCAGCATAGCTACTGGAGAAAAGGTTTCGTCATAGTCCAAACCATGTCTTTGACGAAAACCCTTTGCAACCAGTCTAGCTTTATAGGTCTCAACCTGTCCATCTACACCAATCTTCCTTTTGAAGATCCACTTGCATCCTACGGGTTTTACCCTATCTGGAGCAACGTCCAACGTCCATACTTTGTTGGTGTACATGGACTCCATTTCGGTCCGCATTGCATCCAGCCATTTTACCGAGTCAACGCTCTGAATAGCCTGCTGGAAGCTAGTCGGCTCATCATAATCAATGATGCAATCCTCTCTATCCCCGTCTATGAGAAAACCGTAGTTTCTCTCGGGCGGATGAGACTGCCTACTGCTCCTGCGGAGCGGCATAGGAATGCCATTTTCTTTTGAACCCTCTGGTTCTACTAAGCTTTCAGTAATAGTCTGTGGTTCTGGAATTTCTTCCAGTTCTATTTTTCTCCCACTTGTTTCCTTTTCTAAGAACCGGTGTTCCAGAATATGGGCATTACGAGAAACAATGATCTTTTGTTCCTCTGCGTAATAGAAGAGATACCCCCTGGAGTTCTTTGGGTATCCCACAAACTTGCACAGTACTGAGCATGCCTCGAGTTTGTCCGCATGCTGCTTTTTGACAGAAGCCGGACATCGCCAGATCTTCAGATATTGAAGATAGGGTTTCTTCCTACTCCATATCTCATATGTTGTGGTAGGCACAGTCTTAGTTGGAACTCGGTTCAAAAGGTATGCAGCTAATTCTAGTGCATATCCCCAGAATGAAATCGGTAACTCGGTATTGCTAATCATGGAACGTACCATATCCAATAGGGTCCGGTTCCGTCTCTCCGATACACCGTTATGTTGCGGAGTGTATGGAAGAGTAAGCTGAGAGAGAATTCCATTCTCTTTTAAGTAATCCAGGAACTCGGCACTCGAGTATTCACCACCTCGATCCGATCTCAGTGTCTTGATACTTTTGCCAGTTTGTTTTTCTACTTCATTCTTATATTCCTGGAATTTTCCAAAGGCTTCGGATTTATGTTTCATTAAGAAGACATAACCGTACCTTGAAAAGTCATCCGTAAAAGTAATGAAGTAAGAATAACCGCTTCGCGCATGTGTAGACATTGGACCGCACACGTCGCTGTGTACGAGTCCTAAGAACTCGCTCGCTCTTACTCCGTGTCCAGTGAACGGAGTCTTTGTCATCTTTCCTTTGAGACAGGATTGGCAAGTGGCATACGATTGATATTCGAACGGATTCAAATATCCTTCTGTATGTAACTTCGTCAACCTTCTCTCATTGATGTGACCCAGTCTACAATGCCATAAGAAAGTCTGATTTATTTCCAAAGACTTTCTTTTGTGTGTATTCTGGACATTGAAAATCTGTGGTTGGTTTAGTACGTATATACCATTGCTTAATGTACCTGACCCAATCAGAACTTGATTAAGGTGAATGTTTACAACATTACTTACAAACGCAAATTCATAACCTTATTTAGAAATCAAAGATACAGAAATGATATTACAAGTTGCGTTGGGTACAAAAAAGCAATTACGTAAAACCAAAACATGTCCATCTGCATTCCCAGGTGATAGTCCCCCACGGTCTTACCATCCATGCTAGCTCCGTTTGCAACTTTGAGGGTCATGTCACCTTCCTTCAAAACCCTACGGTTTCTCAACGCCTGCAAAGAATTACAGATATGAGATCCTGATCCGGTATCCAATACCCAGGAAGTAGAATTTATTGATAGACAGTTTTCAATAACATACACACCTGAAGCTGAAGCCGCAACTTGCTTCAGATCCTGTGTTCTGGCTTTCCAAGCCCTGCAATCTTTCTTCCAGTGACCACTCTTATGACAGAAAAAGCACTCTTCCTTCCCTATAAGCTTCCCTGCTATCTTTGTTGCTTTTTCTTTTCCCTTTGTATCAACTTTACTAACACCGCCCATTGGTTTGGCGGGGGTTTTCTTCTTCTTTCCCTTGGCTTTCGCCTTGGACCTAGAAGAGGAAGATCCTCCTTCAAACAAAGTGGATGTTTCCCTACCTTTCTGTAGGGTGCCCTCTGCACTCCTCAGCATGTTGAAGAGCTCTGAAAGTTCAACTTCCTTTTCTTGCAAATTGAAATTCAGTATGAACTGGGCGTAAGTGGAAGGAAGGGACTGAAGAATCAAGTCCGTATAGAGCTCATTCTCCAACGTGGTCCCAAGATCCGCGAGCTCCTCTATGAAGCCAATCATCTTAAGCACGTGTTCCGCTACCGATGATCCGACAGCCTACTTTGCCGAAAACAACTTCTTCGACACTTCGTATCTTGGGATACGAGATTGCTCTCCATACAGTTCTTTTGTATGGAGAAATATGGATTCGAGGTCCATATTCTCATGCCTCCTCTGATGTTCGTTGTCCATAGAGGCAAGCACGAGGCATTTGGCCTTCGCGCAATCGATCTCCCAAGTCTTACGGATTTCCTTATCCGCGACGCTGGAGGTGGGACCTGGGACATGGGGAGCTTTGGTGGTAACCCAACCTGTCATAAGTGATTGCCATTGTCACGTCTCGAAAGTACGGAACATGACCGGCACTTAAACTACGAACATCTCGAGACGTACGTAATCTAAATAAACCGAAAACCCAGAAGTCCAAACCAAGAAAAGTAGTAGAGTGCAGGAAAAACCAACTTAAAGCAAGTAATTTCAATAGCATAAGCCGAATTATGCGGTTTTTAAAACATCAAAAATTTACTGAAAATTTCGGCAGAGTCTCCTTTGTAAATACTGGCCCCCAAACGGGATACAACATGAATAGTATACGAAATTAAGAAAAAGGCATCCCCAAGCGGGAGCTAGCTCTTCGTCAATCGACAATCACAACCACACAAGCAATATAATATACAACGCCAACGACGAGGATCAAAACTCAAAAGGAAACTCAAAACCACCAGAAATATAACGAGCGACTCTAAGGTCGAAAGAATAAACAACACTGGTCTCTATATCAATAAATACATGTTTGGTTGATGGAATTTACTAGATACAATGGAATAATATTATACAAGGTAATATGATGGGTACGATACAAGAAAAACCCACATACTAGCAAGTCACCCGAATGAAACTGAGCCCGCAAAGCCGTAATGAAACCTGTGCGGCAAACCTGCAAGAAACTGGGGCACAACGGGGGTGAGTTGCCAACTCGTGAATAGAAAAACATCTACGCACAGAAATCGCATAAATAACGCAACCTAGGCCAATGATCATAATATATCCTCAAATATATGAATAACATGTAGCCTATAACAAGGCTGGGGTAAATATCTAACCTGAGTGTAATCTCATATGCCCATGTCAGTGCCTCAGGTAGCAATATATTATATGGATGATGTATGAATGGAAGAAACAGAATGCATGTACTGAATAAAACTGGTTTCATAAATCAGTGAGATTTCTGTATTTTAAAAGAAATGAGGTACCATATATGAAATCAGCATAAAACAGTGCCCAGCATCGACACAAAACAAGTGTCCAAATACCTCGATATCTCTGTGTCACAATCTATGTACCTCATGTCTCAATCACAATATCTAGGGCGCCGTCAGTCCAGACCGGCCCCTACCATCCATCTCAAAACCGCGACGGTATCCTCCGGATATCCGACGAGTCGTGTAATATCACCGGTAAGTAGTGTTCTCCTGCCAGGCTCACATCGTCATCATCACGCGCTTCTTGCCCCGGGGTACATTACTGGGTCCACCATATAACCGAAACGGTTCATCCGTCTCCTCGAATCGGGTCTCGAAATCCATCAGCAAACTCATGGTGGACGACTCATACATCATGGGAAAACCGCACTTTTTATTTTAAAAGAGAGAAAAGGTTTATTTATGTTTTTGCGGTTTTCCTCCAAATCCAGAAAATCTCATGGAAATCCGAATCCAAAATCTCAATAACACGTAAAATAGTGAATATATGCATGAGAATCCATGAATGCGGCATAACAATGAATGAAGCGACAAGTAATAACTACAATGTCTAAGCTGGCATATAAGGTATGTACACTAATATTATGTCAAACTACTGGCTATCAAGCTAAGTTAAGCAACAATATTTTCTAAGGTGTACGTGACATGTCAATTACCGATGAAGATGTGTGTGAGCCGGCAAGTAAGTGTATGTGGTACATACGCATCATCGGTAATGGTGCTGGTGTCCTAACAGCATAATGTCAACAATGCAATATGAAATAACAATGTAAATATGCGATGCGGAGCGAGCAACCAAAATGAGCGGGAGCTAAAAACCAGACGCAACTATAACTAATCTGCATTAATCTAATATAAGTCCTACAAATGGTGCCATTTGAAATAACACAAACCGCGGGGTTTTGAAAATAGGGCTACGGTGGCTTTTAAGAAAGGATACGTCTTTTGAAATATCCGTAGATCCCTTGACCTGTCTTTTAAAATACCCATGATCCGCTAGTTTTGAAATAGGTAGGAGTCTAATCTAATCTAACAACTACACTAAACTATACGGCTGAACTAACAAGCTGAACTACAGGTAAGGAAACCGCCTATCATCTGAGTCGATACATATACATACCTGTATATATACATTCGGTGATCCCGCCTCAATAATATCATATCCATAACCAGACATCCCAAGTCAAAAGTGTGGATCAATCATCAAAATATAGCTCGTACGTAAATCTGTCGTACGACATCCCCAAATCTGGGTATGGGTCATTATCATATTCCTCACACTAATCCTCAGGTATCCTCTTTATTCAAGATCATCGTCTAGGGTACTGACCTATATCTAGTACAATACTAATATCCTCAATGTACTCATGATCTGACTACTGATCGACAATCTCGTACAAACCAATATCGTCAGCACAATCATCATCAAGGGGTATACATCGCCCAATACGGCCTAGTATCCATATCCTAGTATATGATATCTCATATCACGATCACATGTCGGCCACTTTATATATAACACTATTCATCCGTATCGTCGCCCCAAGATCCGCTATAACACCAGGACATACCTCAAGTACGAATCCTTCCATATCACCGATATCACAATCTCAACACAAATCTCATCGACTCATCTCAATCTCAAGTATCATCCTCAAATCCGTATGTGAACACATAGTCCCATACCCATGTGAACACATAACTATATATCCCGTATAAGCATAAATGAAAGAAGAAAGTATGCAAGTATGGGTTGGTGTGTGCATGTGTAGTGCGACCACTACTATAGGGTTTCGGGAGACTAAATCATCCAAGAACACCAAATATCCATATTATCATCAATATACTTAAACAATATATATATGTGTGCATACGTATTAGTATACATCACCACGAACTGCGGGGGTGCTATACGCCATCCACCCGACTTCTCCCCGTAGATATAAATCTACTCACTTGGTCCTCGCCCGCCGGTGCCGACGTTGCCACGCGCTTGCTTGTCATCTCGAAGTCCACATGGGGTTACCTAAATATCATAACGCACCATATCTCATTAAAACTAAATTCGAAATCGAAACGGCATACGAAAATCAAATCGGCACGCGTACACGCATAGGTCCAAACCTATCACCTGCGCATGCAAGAATAGTCAAACCAACTCTCGATGTCGATGTACAAACGTCAAACCATCGAGAAAAATCCAATCACACTCATTTGCACATTCACGAACACTAATTTTAATATAAACTAGGTTAAAACTCACAAAAAACCCAATTTCACTTAAAAAGTCATTTTTCCGAAAATCTAGCAAGCACAATTCGCCGTTTTTGTACAAAACATGACGTTTAAATGAATGTAGTGGCCAATATACTTATTAAATATCTTAAATAAGTCATATAAACAATTCCCGGAATTTAATCTCATTAAATTCGAAAAACCCTAATATTCTAGTTTACAAAATACCTAAAATTTAACAATTTCAAAGCAAAATTGCACAAACTACAATCTAGCTTAGATTTGCATGATCTAAAGCATTAAACCACACTTAATAAAGTTAATGAAGTCATGAAAAACCTAAACACATTTTTAATCCCAAGTATTTAACCAATTTCAAAAACCTAGTAAGCAAATTAGCAAATTAACACAATTTTTAAACTAACCATTAGCACAAGCTACTAATCTTGTATTAACATAACAAAAAGCCTAAATATAATACACAACCATCCACCAATTTTATAAAACCCTAACTTGCATTCAAATTCCTAACTTGAATTCCAAAACTTGCAACTTAAGCCTAATTAACACTTAAGTAGTTTATCTTTAAGAAATTTGTAACAAATTAAGCAAAAATGTTTTAGAATTATACCCCAAAACATTTGAAGATCCACAAGCATCCATGGCCCTCCAAAATGCTCTCTTTTCACAAGGATCCATGCTATACGGGCTAAGCTAAAATGGGTAGGAGTCGGATTTGGGTTTTGGGATTTTTTTATGGATTTTGGGGCAATTTTTGATGATGTTTTGAAGAGAAAAGAGAAGGGAAATGGGAGGGCTGCTGCTGTAGGAGAGGGGGGGTCGGCTGGAATGGGAGTGGGAGAGGAGAGAGAGGGAGGTAGAGAAAGTGGGGGGAGAAAGTCAAGGTCAAACCAAAGTCAAAAGTCCACCTCATTTATCCATTTTCTTTTTCTTATCTTTCATTTCTTTCCTTTGAAATTCAAGTGGGGAAAAAGATGGGGGCTGCTGAATTCAGCCAAGGGGAGAAGTGAATGGGGGTGTGTGGGTGTGGGTACGGGTGTGGGGTGATGAAAAATGATAAATACAATACCCCAAAGAACCATTTACGCTAAAAAAAAGCTTTTTTTCTTCAATAATTTCTAAACCGTTTTGGCAAATAATTTCGTTCCAAAAACCACATGATAAAATTTTATTTAATGTTTTATGTTGCATAAAATTTGTTTCAACTCATTCCAATTTGTAAATTTCCTTAATTAAATGTATTAATGACGGCTTAAAATAATAATAAAATAATATTTTTTTTCAGAAAATTTGAAATTTCACCAGCGGCTCAATAAACACCAAATAATAGCAATTACATAGATAGAATATGTATATTTAATTTTTATAATAAGATATTTATATTTTGACTTTTTACAGAAAACCCTCTTATTTTACCGATTTTTTCGAAACTTCACCGAAACGATTTTCAAAACGTTACAGCCATTTTGACGTTCCTGAGCCAATCTTTGTAGTTTGGCCCTGTCAGTATGTTTTATCTAGTAATAACTTAAGTCCGGTCATGATGTTTGGTCGCTGCAATTAGGAGAGAGAGAAGAAACACTTTAGCATGATGCTCTTGCAAGTTTAGAGTGGTTTTTAATTTGTCTAAACAGGATGGCTCTCACTGTCTCTCGAATCCCTCCTCAAACCAAAAAAGGAAGAATTAGTCAGGATCAACCTCACCATACAATACTTGCTTAACCATTCGGCCAGGCTGGTGTCGGTACTTCGAGGGAGGTTTTCTAACGCTTTCACGAAGTTCCTTAATTAAATAACCTCTTTTCCCTTTGGGCGTAGCCCCGCTAACACCTTTCTAGACACCTACTTGGTTTATAGCATTGATCGTTAAGTGAGAAATTTCCCGAGGAGTAGCATATACTCACAGTAGGATCGGGATCCAAGTATCATTGTGTGACAAAACTGAAGGAATCCTACCAGAATCATCACACTCCAAATGGTATGCAGCGCTAGAAAGTTTCAGTTCTTTTGAAACTCCCGATGTGGATTTTTGCCCCATGCTCTTATGACCTTGGCGTGAGGTCAAAATGTCATAAGTCACATGCATGTTCTTCCCATCATTATCCAGGTTAATTTGAACCCACCCGTACCTACCCTTGACGTAGGCCAAAATGGCAGTACGACTGTCTCAAACCAACGCATTCTATCTATGCAACAGATAAATATCCGGCAGCTACCAATCACTATGCCTTGGCATGAGGTCAAAATACATAGCTTGAATACTATCGAATATTTAACTGAAATGATGGAGGGCAACGGATGGTTTTGGCAAAACCGTGAACGTAGTGAACTTGATATGATCGATGGAACGAGATAGCTTTTAAAAGGAGTGGCTTATGCTCCGCGTTTAAAAGTTCTTTTTGAAAGGAAACCGAGTGGGTTTTGAAAGTGTTCCAACGACTTTTACTTGGTTTATTTTTTCTTGCATTAATTCCAATGTGTCCCATCATTTAATCCTACCATTGCAGAAAACAACCAAAATATGACGTACGCCTATGCCATCCGCATTCGCCACGGGCCCCGTCATTACACGTTAGGTTACTTAACTAACGACAGAGCGGGGGCTGGACTAGCGCGGATGCAAAACATAAGCAACGCCTAAATATCCGCAATTCGTACGAGCCTGTAACGAAAGGCAGATTACACGGTCGCGATGAATGGCCAATACCCCACCCTAGACCCCTACGGGTGCGGCAAACTACCTGCCAAATATCCGAAGCGGAGCAACCTCCCTCAACGACGTGAGTAGGCCACTAGGCACATCGAGATACCCGGCAGTTTGTGCACCCCCCTTGGGTCTATCCTAGGAGTAAAAACAGTAAAAATAAATTATACAATGACGGCTACAACCCTGACCCGGTTGTGCGGCCAAAAATAAATATTACATCAATTTACATATTATATGAATTGAAAGATAAAAGAAAACTCTCATCTCACAACCCCCCGGCTATTCACCCGCGACAATCCAATGAATTCATATACACATACCATCAACATTGCAGATCACAGATATGTATACCCCCACTAATCGACGTATAGCAATTAGCGGACGATCAATAGATATAACACATCACAGATATATACCCGTCAGCTTAAGTCTTTAGAAGTTCGATCAAAATACAGATTTTCAAGCCCCAAAAACTAATTTTTCTTTCTAGAAAATCTAGGCAGAAAAGACATATTGTAAAAATCCCAAAATACACCCAGAAACACACTGCAAGAAATTTGAGCCACGACCGACTCAACTCGGCCGCTGATCCGTGGCACGAGCGTGTTCCCACCGCGGTTCCGCGGCGCTTTGAACGGTTCTCTGGACCAAATTTCTTGAGTTTCTTTTAAAAAGCCTGAGTCGATTTTTGGAGTATGATTTATCAATTTTTTAACAGAATACAGAATCGACAGAAACTTGATTTTCCAGGTGTTTTTCGTGACTTTTTCTCCGATCGAACTTCTACTTTGCTAACATGTTAGATAGTGTTTAACTAGGCTCTGATACCACTGTAAGTCCATGCTACCCTTCCCCGGTACTTACGGGGTTGCGGAAGTGGTGAAAAAAGATTTTCAAGGGCATGGTAACATGGACTACAAATACGGATCTTTGTTAAACAACTAACTGACAACATAACTTGAGTTTTACCTACTCGGTTAGTGGGCTATACCTTTCTTGAACTCCTTCGTCTTCAACTCCTCCCGGTGTATGGATCGGCCTCACCTCGTCGTATCCTTGCGCCGAAAATGGATCCACCCGAAAGCTTCTACCTTTGGCTTCTTCTTCGAACTTTGAAGAAACTATAACACTTGGCTTGCTAGACCTTGTGAACTAGAATGAGTAGAGGATTATTTTGGTGTCTTTTTATCTCTAAGGCAATGAGTCTCAACACATAAGAATGGTTTGCCTTGAGCTAGAGAGAGCAAGAGGAAGAGGGAGAGCTTGAGCAAGTGATGGCAAGAGAGAGAAATGAAATGAGAGAAAATGAGCAACTCTTTTGCCATCCAACCTCTCATAATCCAAAACCATCATAACAAAAATAGTAATCAAGTATTGTGTGATGTTTTAAGTCAAAATGGCTATATCATTTCATGCACTCATTTTGCATAAATAAACAAGCAAGCAAAAGTCTTTGCCATGGAATGATAACCATTGTTATGATGATGGTCAACTAGTCCAACCTAGTCAACCGGTCAACAAAGTCAACAAGTCAACAAAGTCAACCCCTCAACAACCATGTCACTATAATACTTAATTAATATTATTGTTAATCATATTTCTTATTCTCATTAGGGTTAAGCAAAAGTCAATGGTCAACGGTCAACAGTCAACAACCCCAATGAGAATCTTCTGCCTCAGTCTCTCTCTGTCAACTGTGCATACACACCCGCATCCGCGTTCCGAGGAACACGAATACAAACGAGATAAAACCAATCCCAAAACGTACACTAGGATCTGTCTTAAACCAAAGCCCGCTAGTGTTAACTGTCCGGACACCAAACGTGCACAAGTGCACGGATGTGACCGAACCCTGTCGCAAACCATGCGACCTGTCGCAAAACCATGCGACCACTCGCAAAACCATGCGACCTCTACTCTTTTTCCTAAAGGCGAATAGCTTTCTGTTTGGGACTCTAAAGACTCGACACTACGCTGGCAGATGGTTTAACCACAGACCGCAAGTGGCACTAGCTGTGCGTAACAGTCCCCAGGTAGATGCCGACAAGAAGACTGACGAGGTGAAACCCATCCGAACTCCTACTGAGCCTGAATGTGACAATCTCCATACAGTCCGGTCTGTTCGTCTGATACATCGCATGGAGGGCCTATGGGGCGGTAAACGTCAGTCCCCTAATAGCGGTATAAGTCGTGTCGGAGTGAAGCCCAGAACACCCTGAGATAACACCGGAAACCTACCAGTATATCTCGCTTGCCCTGGCCAGGGACTACTCGTGTAATGGCACTCCTAGACACAGCGATATCAACCCCAAATACCGGAAGAGACGAATCCTGTCTAACCGTCACTGCCTCCAAGTGCTTCGGGACTGCACCCAACTACTACCTGTTTGCACGAATCCTTTGAGCCGTGGTAGGGTAGTAATCTAAGTACAGTGGGAACACACTCGAGGCGAAGTGACAGTGTCAAGTCAGCGGACTAAGCTGTACTCATGTCACCTGGGAACTGATAACTGACGATAGGTATAGTACCAACCAACAGTTCCCGACGAGTCCTGTCCAGTGTACTCGTAACCTAACGAGCACCCGCATACTATCTCAAGTACGACGAACTGACGGCTGTGGGACAGACCGTCTCCCACACTGGGATGAGAAGCGCATACGCTAGTCTACACCGGAGTATCGATGCCCTGTCTCGATAGTCCTGCGACTAGGGACCTGAATAAGGATGTGCTTATAGATTACCCAACCCCCACTAGTGTGACTGCCATCACAACGCTGGTAATCAAGCAAAGATCCTAAGGGTTCCACTAATGTGTAAAGGTGATATACTAAAAGAAACACATGTACACATTAATGTAGAAACGAACCAAGTATCATACTACTATATTGAGCAAGATTGTCTATACAAGGTGAATATCCCAAGCTTCCATTAAGTAATATACAAACTAGTATGATACAGTAGTGGCCTCTAGGGCATATACACTAACAAGCTGACGGGTCATCTGTAGGGGAAAACGTACTTACAATGGCAAGCTGTATTGATAAGCTCCAGGACCTGGACACCGCGTTGGGAACCGAGTCAGATACTGACTTGATTCTACAGTCTCTGCCTCCTACCCTGAAGGAAACCAGGAAAGTAAAAGGAAAGAGAAGGGCAAAAGTTTCGGGACTGGATATAGTTAAAGATGGACGTTCCTATTGTTACAGGATTGAACATTGGCAGAATTATTGCAGGGCTTTTGAAGCCAGTAGCCAGGATACGAAGCATTTTATGGCTTCAACTTTGAGTGTGTTTGTAATAGAGAACTGTATGACAGTTAACCCTACTTCCTGGGTATTGGATACCGGGTCAGGAACTCACATCTGTAATTCTTTACAGGCTCTGAGAAACCGTAGGGTTATCAGTATAGGTGATATGACCCTCAGAGTTGCTAACGGAATGAGCATGGACGCTGATTCCGTAGGGGAATATCATCTTGGACTGACAACTGGGAAGATATTGATTCTGCGTAACTGTTTTTATGTACCAAGTACAACTTGTAATATCATATCCGTATCCTTACTTTCTAAAGAAGGATATGATTTTACTTTTATAAGCGATGTGGTTCACATCCACCTAAATCAAGTTATGATTCGGTCAGGTACATTACAAAACGGAATATACGTACTGAGTCAAGCTCAGGTTTTCAATGTCCAGAACACACTTAAAAGAAAGTCTCCAGAAATAAATCAGGCTTTCTTATGGCATTGTAGACTTGGTCACATCAATGAGAGAATGTTGACTAAGTTACATAGAGAAGAATATTTGAATCCGTTCGAATATTAATCTTATGCTACTTGTGAATCTTGTCTCATAGAAAAGATGACAAAGACTCCGTTTACTGGACACGGGGTAAGAGAAAGCGAGCTCTTTGGACTCGTACAGAGTGACGTGTGCGGTCCAATATCTACACATGCACGAGGTGGTTATTCCTACTTCATTTCTTTTACGGATGATTTCTTTAGGTATGGATATATCTTCTTGATGAAGCATAAATCCGAGGCCTTTGAGAAATTCCAAGAATACAAGAATGAAGTAGAAAAACAAACAGGCAAGAGTATAAAAACACTGAGATCTGATCTAGGTGGTGAATACTTAAGTGCCGAGTTTCTGGGTTACTTAAAAGAGAACGAAATTCTCTCTCAGGTTACTCCTCCATACACACCACAACAGAACGGTGTATTGAAAAGGAGGAATCGAACCCTATTAGATATGGTTTGTTCCATGACGAGTAACGCTGAGTTACCGCGATCATTCTGGGGATATGCACTAGAATCAGCTGCATATCTTTTAAACCTAATTCCTACCAAGACTGTGCCTACCACGCCATATAAGATGTGGAGTGGGAAGAAACCCTATCTTCAGTATCTAAAGATTTGGGGATGTCCGGCTTTTGTTAAAATGCAGCATGCGGACAAGCTCGAGGCACGATCAGTACATTGTAAGTTTGTGGGATATCCAAAGAATTCCAAGGGGTATCTATTCTATTACGCAGAGGAACAAAAAGTTTTTGTTTCTCGTCATGCCCACTTTCTGGAAGATCAGGTTTTAGAAAAAGGAACAAGTGGGAGCGAAGTAGAACTGGAAGAAGTTCCAGAACCACAAGCTATTACTGAAAGCTTGGAAGAACCAGAAGGTTCAGAAGAATGGGACATCCCGACGCCACTCCGTAGGAGTAGTAGGCAATCTCATCCACCCGAGAGATAATACGGTTTTCTCATAGACGGGGATAGAGAGAATTGCACTATTGACTATGATGACCCTACTAGCTTCCAGCAAGCCATTCAGAGCGGTGACTCAGTAAAATGGCTGGATGCAATGCGGACCGAAATGGAGTCCATGTACACTAACAAAGTATGGACTTTGGACGTTGCTCCAGATAGGGTAAAACCCGTAGGATGCAAATGGATCTTCAAAAAGAAGATTGGTGTAGATAGACAGGTTGAAACCTATAAGGCAAGACTTGTTGCAAAGGGTTTCCGTCAAAGACCTGGTTTGGACTATAACGAAACCTTTTCTCCAGTGGCTATGCTTAAATCTATTCGGGTCCTTCTTGCTATTGCTGCCTTCCACGATTATGAAATCTGGCAGATGGACGTAAAGACGGCCTTTCTAAATGGTAATTTGGAAAAGAGCGTCTATATGGATCAGCCAGAGGGATTCATTCAGAGTGGGAGCAGCGGTAAAGTATGCAAGCTGCTTAAGTCTATTTATGGACAAAAGCAGGCATCACGGAGTTGGAACATCTGTTTTGATGATGTTGTCAAAGAATTTGACTTTATCAAAAATCCAGATGAACCATGCATATACAGTAAGATTGTAGGGAGAACTGTAGTATTCCTCGTATTGTACGTGGATGACATTCTCCTAATAGGTAATGATATTCCTATGTTACAGTCAGTCAAAAGATTCTTGTCACATAAATTCTCCATGAAAGACCTGGGTGATGCCACCTACATTCTTAGAATCCGGATCTATCGTGATAGATCCAAGAGGATGTTGGGACTTTCATAGTCCAGGTACATAGACACCATAGTGAAGAGATTCAGTATGGATGATTCTAAACGCGGTAACCTACCGGCTTGTCACGGAATCACCCTCTCCAAAGAGATGTCTCCTAAGACTGATTTGGAAAGGGATCGCATGTCGATTATACCATACGCTTATGTGGTAGGCTCTATAATTTATGCGATGTTATGTACCAGACTAGATGTAGCATACGCATTAAGCGTTGTAAGCCGGTATCAGGCAAACCCAGGGGAGAAGCACTGGATAGAAGTAAAGAACATTCTCAAGTACCTAAGGAGGACTAAGGAGATGTTCTTGATGTATGGCGGAAAAGACCTCCAGTTAGAGGCCTTTGCCGACTCCGGCTTCCAGAGTGACAAAGATGACTCCAAATCCATGTCGGGTTATGTCTTTACCCTCAATGGAGGGGTGGTCTGTTGGAAGAGTTCCAAACAGGAGACCGTTGCTGACTCAACGATGGAAGAAGAGTACATTGCTGCTTGCGATGCCGCAAAAGAAGCAGTCTGGATGAAAAAATTCATCACAGAACATCAGGTGATTCCTACCAGTGTTGGTCCAATTCCTCTGTATTGTGACAACAACGGCGCTATAGCTTTAGCGAAGGAACCCAGGTCCCATCAGAAGTCCAGACACATCTTAAGGCGGTATCACCTGATCAGGGAGATCGTAGATCGCCGGGAGATCGAGGTGAAGAGAGTAGAGACGGAGAATAACATTGTTGATCCATTCACAAAGGCCCTTCCTCAGACGCAGTTCGAGAGGCTATTCGAGATGATAGGTCTACGATATGCCAGCTCATGGCCCTAGTGCAAGTGGGAGATTGTTAGTGTATATGCCCTAGGGGCCATTATTGTATCATACTAGGTTGTATATTACTTACTGGAAGCTTGGGATATTCACAGTTGTATATAACAGTCTTGCTAAAAACGGTAGTATGCTACTTGGTTTGTGTCTACTTTAATATGTGCATATGTTTCTTGTAACGTATCACTTATACATATTAGTAGAGCCCATAGGATCTTTGCTTGATAACCAGCGTTGTGATGGCAGTCACACTAGTGGGGGCTGGGTAGTCTGTAAGCAACATCCTATACAGGTCCCTGGTCATTGGATTATCGAGATAGGGCATCAATATTCCGGAGTAGACTATGTGTGTACGCTTCTCATCCCAGTTGGGGAGATGGTCTGTCCCACAGCCATCAATACGTCGTATTGGAGATAGTATACAGGTGCTCGTTAGGTTACGGGTACACCGGACAGGACTCGCCAGCGAACTGATTGGTTGGTATTTTACCCATCGTCAGTTAACAGTTCCCAGGAGACATGAGTACAGCATAGTCCGCAGACTTAACACTGCTACATCGCCTCGAGTGTGTCCCGCTGTTCTTAGATTGCTACCCTACCACGGCTCAAAGGAGTCGTGCAAACAGGTAGCAGTTGGGTGCAGTCCCGAGCACTTGGAGGCAGTGGCGGTTAGATAGGATTCGTCTCTCCCGGTATAGGGAGTTGATATCGCGCTGTATCAGAGAGCCATTACGCAAAGTCCCTGGCCAGGGCAAGCGAGATATATTGGTAGGTTCCAGTAGCTTCTCAGGGTGTAATGGGCTTCGCTCCGACACGACTTATACAGCTGTTAGGGGACTGACGCTTGCCACCCCCTAGGCTTGATATGCGATAGTCTTAGACGAACAGACCGGACTGCACGGAGATTGTCACATCAGGCTCAGTAGGGGTTCGGATGGTTTTCCTCATCGGCCTTCTTATCGACATCTATCTGGGGACCATTATGTACAGCTAGTGACGCTTGCGGTCTGTGGTTAAACCCACTGCCAGCGTAGTGTCGAGTCTTTAGAGTCCCACACAGAGAGTTTCCCTGCTCCAGGCGAAACGATATAGAGGTCGTATGGTTTTACAATAAGGGTTCGGACGCGTACGTGTGTTTACGCACGTACGAATTTTCGGACAGTTTTTACTAGCCGGCTTTGGTTTAAGCCAGATTCTAGTATTAGGTTATTGGATTTATACAGTCTAAAGTTTTTCCGTGTTTTCACGGATTGGAGGGGCGTTCTCGTAATTTTCCGGGAAACTTCTAGATAAGTTGTGACTAAGGGGTTAAGGTGGCATGAGCATTAATTGCTTAATGACTCATTTGTGTGATTCATCGTTTGTATTAAATGATTCATTAATGAGTTAATGAGTCATATGATGAATCACATAAGATGAATGCATCAACCATGATGATTAGTCATATATATTATTTATTTGATTAATTGTTATGGTTGATATATTCTAGTGAGTTCATTTTTCTTCTCATTCTTATGCTCACCTTCTCTCTCCTCAAGATCATCCTCTCTTGAAACCCTAATCCTCCCCTCACATGTGTTGAGATCAAGGATTAGATAGACTAATCCATCCATAACCTTACTCTATATCCCCTAGGTAGCTTAGATTAGCACTTTAAGCCACCTAGTTATCTCAAGTTTGAGATTAAGCTTGGTGTAGGAACTTTCAGTTGGATCATCTTTGATTCGAGGAGGCCGTTGAGATGCCGATGTTCCAATGAGACTACGAGGAGTGGAGGACTGTGATGAAGAACCGAAGGACAAGTAACATGAGGTATAACTTCGTATCCGAGTAGTTAAACCTCTTGTGTTAGTCAGCAATGGTTTAGAAACGATTCATGCGCTTAAGTCCGTGTTACGAAGCTTTGATAATTGTTTTTCATATATTCCGCCTCCCCGCAAGTTCGTGGGGTGCGTGACATGGACTTACACCGTCATCACCCGTTAGGTTACATAACTAACGACAGAGTGGGGACTAGACTAGCACGGATGCAAAACATATACAACATCTACTGGTATATATATCAATATATAATAATCGCTCAAGGCGTGATAAAATGCAACATCACAGAAATGCAATAAGCATCACAGAACAATACAGATAAACTGGGATCCACGGGTTTCATAGAGCCGCTACTGAAACCCGACGTTGCCCTGGTCGTGTGGATAGCCTGTGCAATGAAATCCGAGACCCCTACGGGCGCGGCAAGTTACCTGCCAAAACCTGAAGCGAGCCAGCCCCCTTCAACAACGTGAATGGACCACGCAGCACTTCACGGAATTCGGTAACATGAGCACCCCTCCTTGGGTCAACCTGTACCCCCAACGAGTGCGGCGAATAGCCCGCCAATTCTAGAGTAAATCCCCCTCCGTCTCAAAGCCATGAGATGCGGACCCGTTTCCCTCTAGAACCCGGTTATCCGTGCACCCCTCCACAGGGTAATCCTAGTATAGAAAGTAAAATATACATACAACGGGTACATTGACCTTAGCCCGGTCGTGCCCCAAAAGAATAATATACAAACAGGCAGTGACGGAAGTCCACATGTAGGACGCTCTCCCCGCAATATCAAACGTACATATACAACCAAACTGTACTAACATTGCATCCAGGCTATCCACCACGACAAATCCGCAATATCACAGCACAACAAAGAACATCAACGTGAATGTCACGTTCGCAAATCCGTCTAAAAGGGCTATAGAAGTTAGACAGGATTTACCGATCAAGTGAAATTCATGGTCGCAGATATAATGTAAATACTGTGAACTAACATTTTTAAAATTTTCGATCGACTAAATTTCCCGAAGTGGGCCCCAAGCACAACTGTAGCACTCAAAATAAATCTTGGCCCAAAAGGTATATAACAAAAACACCATTTCCAACTCAGGAACCTACTGAAAAAATATGGTGCAGTGATGGCTTAGAACGGCGGCGGAACGGCGGCCAAAATGGGGTTGGGTCCGCGGTTCCACGGCATTACTGTTGAATCATGTCACCAAATTTCTACAGTGCTCCTACAAAACCCTGCCTGATTTTCTGCAGCATAATTTTTTGACAACAGAAAAATTTCGACAGAAACTGCACATTTGAAAACGCGGTTTCGGAATTTTTGTTCGATCGAAGTTCTAAACACGCTAGAGCAAGCTAGTAAAGATTAATGGCAAGGCTCTGATACCATGTAGGTCTATGGTAGCGCCCCGGCCGCCTATCCGAGGCCAAAATGCGGAAACGAAAATTTTTCTTGACTTTAAAACCGGCACTACCGCATCCTAAAAACCCGGATTGAACCATTAACCCAAACCTAGCTAAGAAGAGAAATGGTAGAATGATATACCGAGCGATCCACGTCCTTCGGTCTTCGGCCTCCATTCCGATCTCCTCGCGGAATCTCCGGTCTTCATCTCCTCGTCGGAACGAGCACCATATCGCCCGGTTCTTTTACGGGCTCCCACCTCTGGACCGAGGCAACTCGAGCACGAAGTTGGCGAGTCGACGTGCCCAAGGATGCTGTAGGCTAAGTGTAGTAATGTTTGTCTCATGGGGTTATGAAGTTTCCATTTGATGGAGGAACAACAATAGAAAATGAGCTTAGGATTTTTGGTGTATGCAAAGAATGAGATGAAGAATTTTTCCATTCACAAAATGAATTCCCTCTCCTGCTCAAGATGTGGCCGGCCCCTCTCAAAAATGGTGGAGGGAAAAATACAAGCATAAAGCAAGTGGAGAAATGGAATGATAATGAGGAAAAAGAATCACACCAAAGCCAAATCAAATCCCATCATATTTCCATCTCATTAATGCTAAAGAAATGATCACTAGAAAAAGCAAAGATGCTTAAACCATCATAATCATCCATTTACAAGAAACCCCCTCCACAATACTAATTTGCACACTTGCAAATAACCACCTCCACCGAAAAAGTCCGGCCGTGAAGAAACATAGGAACACTGGCCAAAACGGAATGCAAACTGGCAACTTCAGAAAACTAATCCTGTAATAAATTACAGGAAAACCCCGTGACTGTATATACATACCCGCATTTCTATTCCAAACGAATACAAATGCAAAGAGACAAAATCTACACTGTACAATACTAGGATCCGGCTTAAACCAAAGCCCGCTAGTATTACTCGTCCGATCATGATCCGTGCAATACCGCACATATATGATCGAACCCTGCCATATCTCCATACGGCCACTACAGAGTTTCGCCCGAAACTTGGGCAACTGTCTGTGGGAGACTCTAAAGACTCGTCAATACTTTGGCTGTGGATTTAACCACTAGCACGTCAGAGGTATTAGCCATACGTAACGAGCTACCAGGTATTGAACAAAAGGGACGTCGATGAGCGAACTCATCCTGACACCCTACTGAGCCTGTCAATGACAATATCCATACAGTCCAGTCCGTTCGTCTATGAGCATCGCAAGGCGGGCCTAGGGGTTGGTAAAAGTCAGACCCCCAAAAGCGGTACAAGTCATGTCGGAGTGTACCCCAGAACACCCTGAGATACTACTGGAATACCTACCGGTAAATCTCCTGCCTCGGCCGAGGGCTTTATGTAATGGCTCTCCTAGACACAGCGCGATCTCACCCCCAATACCAGGAGAGACGAAACCCCTGCCGATTCTCTCTCTTGCCTCCATGTGGCTCGGGACTGTACCCAACTAAAACCTGTTTGTACGACTCCTTTGAGCCTTGGTAGGGTAGTAATCAAAGCACAGTGGGAACTCACACGAGACAAATGACGACCTCAGGTCGATGAACTAACATGTACACATGTCACCAGGGAACTGCTATCTGACGTCTGGTATAATACCAACTAGCAGGTTCCCGGCGAGTCCTGTCCGGTGTACTCATAACCTAATGAGCAGCTGTATACATCTTAGGTGAACCAACTGACACCAATGGCTTGTGAGACCGGCCACCGCCCCTCGTCGGGGCCTCGACTGTATACACTAGTCTACTTTGGAGTATAGACGCCTTGTCTCGAAAACTCCCACGACTAGGGACCTTTTAAGGATGTGCTTGTAGACCCCAGCTCCCACATATATGATCGTCATCGTAATGCTGGTCGTCAAGCAAGAATCCTAAGGGCTCTATCGATGTGCAATAGTGACATAGTGACCTGTAAGGTCACCTAAAACAGTACACGATGATAAAGATAAACTAGATAGCATACTATCATCTTGAGTAAGACTGTTCTAATGGTATAGGTCCTCTCTCAATCATTGCAATCATGTGCCTGTGATCCAATAATTGACTCTGAGGGCACTATCTCCAACACTGGATTGGGACAATCCCAGTATCGGCTTAGATCTATCTTTATAGATCTTAATTCCCAAAATGCAGGAGGCATCACCTAGATCTTTCATTGAGAATCTATGTGATAAAAAGAGCTTGACCGAGTGCAGTATAGGAACATCATTTCCTATCAAGAGTATGTCATCCACGTACAATACGAGGAAGACAACCTTACTCTCTGCCACCTTCTTGTAAATACAAGGTTCATCTACATTCTTGATGAAGTCAAACTCTTTTACGACAACATCAAAACAGATGTTCCAACTCCGCGATGCCTGCTTTAACCCGTAGATGGACTTAAGCAGCTTGCACACCTTTTCGCTGCTCCCACTGTCTACGAAGCCCCCTAGCTGAGTCATGTACACGCACTCCTCTAAATCACCATTTAGAAAGGCGGTCTTAACATCCATTTTCCAGATTTCATAGTCATGGTATGCAGCAATGGCAAGTAAGATCCGGATGGACTTAAGCATAGCCACTGGAGAAAAGGTTTCGTCATAATCCACACCTGGTCGTTGACGAAAACCCTTTGCAACAAGTCTAGCTTTGAAAGTCTCAACTTTTCCATCTACAACAAGTTTCTTCTTAAAGATCCATTTTCTCCCAATAGGTTTTACCCCTTCAGGAGAAACTTCCAAAGTCCATACTTTGTTGGTGTACATGGATTCCATCTCAGATCGCATTGCATCCAGCTATTTCACAGAGTCCCCACTAGTGATGGCCTGCTCGAAGTTAGTCGGGTCATCATCTTCCATGATGCAATCCTCGCTCCCACCATCGATGAGAAAACCATAGTATCTCTCAGGTTGATGAGGAACCCTACTATATCGGCGGAGAGGCTGGGGTTCATCGGGAACTATCGAATTCTCTGGTTCCACTAAATCTTTAGTTGTAGTTTGTGCTGCTAGAACTTCTCCCAGTTCTACCTCTTTACCACTAATTTCCATTATAAGAAATTCCTTTTCTAAAAAGGTGGCATGTTGAGCAACAAACATCTTTTGCTCCTCACTGTGTTAGCAAAAATATCCATATGAATTCTTTGGATATCCCACAAACTTGCAGAGAACTGATCGTACCTCGAGATTGTCCGGATTTTGTCTTTTGATATAGGCCGGACAACCCCATATCTTAACTCGTTTAAGATATGGTCTCTTCCCACTCCATATCTCATATGGTGTGGTAGGTACAGATTTAGATGGAACTTGATTCAATAGGTATGTTGCTGTCTCAAGCGCATAACCCCAAAAGGAAATAGGCAACTCAGCAGTGCTCATCATAGAGCGCACCATATCTAATAGGGTGCAATTCCCCCGCTCCGATACACAGTTGTGCTGTGGTGTATAGAGTGGAGTAAGCGGAGAGAGAATCCCATTCTCTTTTAAATAGTCCAGGAACTCATTGCTCAAGTATTCTCCTCCTCGATCAGATCGAAGGATCTTAATACTTTTACACGTTTGGTTCTCAACTTCGTGCTTATATTCTCTGAATTTCTCAAAAGCTTCAGACTTGTGTTTCAACAGGAACGCATGTCCGTATCTTGAGAGATCGTCAGTGAATGTAATGAAGTATGAGGAACCATTCCTGACATGTGTAGACATGGGAACACTTACATCACTATGTATCAGTCCCAAGAGTTCCGTAACTCTTTCTCCGTGTCCACTAAACGGAGTTTTGGTCATTTTGCCTTTGAAACATGACCGGCAGGTGTCATATGATGAAAATATCAAACACCCACAAGCGATCAGATAAACATAACAGCCACCCGGGTATTGAGCGATCAGAAGATCAACAAGCAAGCCTGTACATACTCCTGTGAATCCAATCAGTAACACTCCCGTACAGTTTTGTCTCTTCGTCTGATATGTCACATATCCAGTCTAGGGGTGGTAAAACGTCATACCCCAGAAACTGATAAGTCGTGTTGATATGAGGCTCATAACGAGTCGAGAAACTACTGATAACACTTACCAGTAGATCTCCATATCAGCCCTATCCAGGGACTTCCAGTTATAGCCAATCGAACACAGCGCAACATCATCACCCAATACCGGGAGAGACGAAACCCCTCCTATCGCTCATTGACTCCATGTGATTCGAGACTGTACCCAAAATCCACCGTTTTGCACGTTCTCATGAACGTGTTAAGGTGGAAATCAAAACACAGTGGGAATGACACAAGAATCTATGACAATCTCGGGTCTACAGACTAACCTGTACCAGTGTCACTAGAGAACTGCCATCTGACGATAGGTATAATACCATTTATGAGTTCTCGGCGAGTCTGTTCAGTGTACCCAGTCTCCACTGAGCACCCGTATACCTTCTCTGATGTCAAACACCAATGGATATGGGATCATCCATCGCCCATCATATGGCTCGAGAAGCGTATACGCTAGTCTACTCTGGGGTATCGATGCCCTGTCTCGATACTCCCTTGAATAGGAACAGTTATAGGATGCACTCTTGGACTACCCTGGCCCCACTAGTATGATCTGCATCATAGTCCTAGTAGTCGAGTACATATCCTAAGGGCTTTATCAACATGTGAGATCAAGACAGTAAACGAATACAAGTCAACATGTTAAGACAGAGTGAAACTGGATAGCATACCATCATATTGAGCAACAAAGTCCTCTCTATATATATCCAAGAATCCACTATAATATACATCATATGTACAACAATGGACTCTAGGGCATATACATAACTAACACCTATTACGCTTATTGGATAGTTTTCTTCCAAACCATAGGCTGGTGCCGAACGGTAGGGAAGGAAGAAAACCATTTAGCCTAAGGGTGGTATACAGAAGGTAATAAGTAAAGACAAATAAAGGGATTTGGAGAGATGGCAAGGAAATATACAGTTATAGTCATGAATCTGGATAATGGAAGAGGCATTACTAGGAATACCCGGATACCCCTTCGAAACATTTTCATGTTTCAGTTTCACTATGCGTTGTTAATTGAAAACTGATTTCCCAATTAGTGGGAGTAAATTATTGGGAATTAGGTGATCATCCTCATTATATCGGAATTCGATGTAATTGGTGATATTTGAGGAAATCGCCTGTGGTTTTTCCAGATGGCAGATATTTGGTTTTGAATATCCGTTGTTATACACCAATTTCAAACTGATATATCTGTACGTTTATTTTATAAAGTGAGATATAACTTTTTGAAATTATGTCCATGATATTTACCTATATCGGTTGATGGTTAGGTAAGGAGTATTAAACAGCGGTGTAATTCTTCTTAATTATAGTACAGTTTTTAACCTACGATGCACAGGGTTTGAGTTATTTAACTCAGGGGACTTATACAAAGTATTGTATGTTATCCAGTTTCCATTAGGACGGAAGAGGTTGGTCCTCATACTATATTCTGTTTACTTGTGACTTCTCTAGTCTTAGACAAGTGTTTTGTAGAAATACAAGGTCCATGTTTTGAGAAGTTGTAGGTATAAGATTAAAGTAGAGAACCATGTGTTGCAAGTATCAGGATTCTTCAAGGTAATCGAAGATGTAGATACTTGTATTTGGTATTCAGTTGATAGTAATGGTTTTGAGAACTTGCTTCTCTTTCAGGTTACTCATATCTGGATGCACTCCTAATTTGAGTAATGTTGATCGGCCTCTCTCCATTTAGTTGACATGCACTAGATACAGCTGCATGATTTGAATCTGGTTCCAATTAAATCAATGCATCTGTTTCTATATTGTATATAGAATGGTTCATATCTTAACGATGTTAAGGTATATGGAGTTGTCCGGCTTATGCTTAAAACCAGACTCTGGACATACTCAAGGTATGTTTCTGTAATGGCGGTTTGTGGGTTATCCCTGGCTATGACGAGTGATAACTTTCTACCATCTGGAAGATCAATAGTGATATTGTTCTTGACTCATCACAGTTTTAGTAAAATGGATTTTTTCAGAAAATAGTAGTGGGAGTGTGGAACTGGAAGTGTGTCACGACCCGAAAAGTACGGAACATGACCGGCACTTAAATTACGAAACGTCTCGAGGCGTACGTAATCTAAGTAAGCCAAAACACAGAAATCAAAACCAATTAAAGCAGTAGAGTGAAGGAAAAACCAATTTAAAGCAAGTAGTTTTAATAGCATAAGCCGAATTACGCGTTTTAGAAACATCCAGTCATTTCTGAAAATTTCGGCAGAATTTCCTTTGTAAATACGTGCCCCAAACGGGATACAACATGAACAGTATACGAAATGAATAAAGGCATCCCCAAGCGGGAGCTAGCTCTTCGCCAACCGGCGGACAAAACCACACAATGCAATATAATATATAACGCCGAAGGGCGAGGATCAAAACTCAAAAGAAAATCAAAATCAACATGAAAACCATAATAATACAACGCGCGACTCTAAGGTCGAAATAACAACAACTGGTTTTCTAAGTCTTAAAATAATATACAAGTCTGGTTGATGGAGATTTTACTAGATACAACTGAATAACAAATACACAATGGTGGTCCTGATGCAAAAGAAACCACATACCGAGGCAATCACCCGGAAGGAACAGTGTGCCAGCAAGCCGTAACGAAACCTGTACGGCAAAACCTGCAAGGAACTGTGGCACAACGGGGGTGAGCTTCCAACTCGTGAGTAGAAAATATCTACGAGTAGAAATCGCATGCATAACGCTATCCTAGGTCATATCAGTCAATATCCTGATCCATCTACAAATAAGTGCAATACTACGTGCTCGTTTCAGTGCCTCAGATAGCAACATATCAGATATATATGATGTATGAATGCATTACGAATGGAAACAGAATATATCATGTGTGAGACAACTGATTCCTTTAATCAATGAGATTTCTATATGTATATCAATGAAAGCAACAGAGAAATCAGTGTCAGCATCGACACAAAACATAAGTCTCGGTATCTCAAAATCAAATCTCAATATCTCAAATCTTGGATCTTAAATATCAATATCTCAGGCATCCGTATCATCTGCGGGATTGGCCCACGAGCTCCGGCAGAACGGATCAGCCTGTATCCATCTCATGACTCCGGCCGGTATCCTCTGGATAACCGAAGAGTCCAAATAATATTACTGGTAGGTAGTGCTCCCCTGCAAGGCTCATCGAATACAACTCGAGCTTCTTGCCCCGTGGTACCATACCGGGCCCACCATGTACCCGAGACGGTTCATCCAACTTCTCGAATCGGGTCTCGAAATCCAACAGCAATCATGAAAACTCATGGTGGACGACTCATACATCATGAGAAAACTGCAATTTTCATTTTAAAATGATGATATTAAGTTTTTATTAAATTCTTGCGGTTTTCCCCCAAATCCAGAAATCTCATGTAAATCCGAAATCATCAAAATCATGATACCAATAAACAGTGAATACCGGCATAAATCTCCATAATACTGTATAACCAATGAATATATGAATGTGCCAAATATCATGCAATGAATGCAATATTTAAACTAGCATATGGAAGCTATAATATATTGCGACTATCAATTATCAAGCTATATCAATGAAAAGGTATTTTCTAAAGTGTACGTGACATGGCAATTACCGATGATGATATGTGTGAGCCGGCAAGTAAGTTTATGTGGAACATATGCATCATCGGTAATGGTGCCGGTGTCTTGACAGCATGATCTCAATAATGGCATATGGAAGTACAATATAACATGAAAATGCGATGCGAACAGTAATAATATGCGGGAGCTGAATGATAAACACAATGATAACTAATCTGCATTTATATAATTATGAGTCATACAGTGGTGCCATTAGAAATAACACGAATCGTGGTGGTTTGAAATAGGTATGAGTCGAATCTAATCTATCATTTACAAGTACACTATAGGGCCAAACTAAACAGGCTGATCGAAAGGTAAGGAAACCGCCTAACATCTGAGTCAATACATATATAATAGTCGATAATCCCGCCACAATAGTATCACATACGATACAATATCAATAATATGACATCCTCAAGTCAAGAGTGCAGATCTATCATCAATATAAAGCTCGTACGTAAATCCGTCGTACGGTATCCCAAATCAGGGTACGGGTCAAATACCACATTCATAACATTATTCATCTGGTATCCTCTTTATCGAAATCAAGATCTGGGGTACTGATCCACGTCTAGTACAATACTGATACCATCAATGCATGTGCATGCATGTGTATGAAAACACCACGCCTAAAGGACCCGCTAAAACATCATGTCGTATCTCAAAATACGAACCACGTCATGTCACCGATCTCATGGCATCCAGCCTAAACTCATCGACTCATCTCCAAATACCATATAATATCCTCATCATCCATGCATGTGAATACGAATAGATATGACATCCTCGATATGCACATGGAAGTAAAAGTATGCGAGTGTGCGTATGTGCGTGTATGCAAATCTTTACTCTAGGGTTTCGTGACTAAGAAATCAACTAAAGTCTTTTCATCAATTCTCGCTAACCCTAACCCATAACCTCCTAAATCCTTTCATTTGCAACGGTTCATATCTCATAATAGCACATCTATGTATATCTAAATCACATCACGTCATTCTTACGACTTTGCGGGGGTCAATACGCCATCCACCGGACTTCTTCCCGTAGATATATATCTAATCACCTTGATCTCCGCTTGCCGATGTCGATGTCGCCATACACTTTCTTGTCATCTCGAAGTCCACGTGAGGGTACATACATGTTATAACATATCATATCGCATTAAAATCCGACTAATGACCAAAAGGACACACGAATCTCACATAGGTCAAAACCTATGGCCCGCTTAAGAAAAAGAACCAAATAACCCTCGACATCGGCGTACAAATGCCGAGTAATCGAGACAAACTCAAACGCACCATTTGTGGTTTCACAACACACAAAATATATACATGAAATAGGGTTTAAATCATCATAACTTCAAATTCGCTTTAAAGCTATTTTTCCGAAAACCTAGGAATCAAAATTAACCGTTTCAATGAAAAACCATGATGTTTTAACAATTCTAGTAGCCATAATACTCATTAAACATCTTAAATAAGTCATACAAACCATTTCCATAATTTAATCTCATCAATTTTCATTAAACCCAAAATCCTAGTTTGCAAATTAAGCAATTTGGACAATTTAGTTGTAACAATTCGAAATTTAGCAACTAGTTTGGGTTTTTAGCATGCTTAAGATGTGAAACCACGCATCACAATCAACCTCAAGTGATCAAACCCTAGCTCCAAATCAAAACCCTCACTTGAATTTCAAAACCCTCTCTTTAGATTTCAACTTTCAATTAAACCCACAATTAAACACCTAATTAGCTTGGATTACAACAATTATTAACAAGGTAACAATTAGAGTAAGATTATACCTCACAAAATTAGAGATCTAGCATGAAAATCTTGGTCTCCAAAATGGCTTCTTGCTTCATGAATCCAAGCTAGATGGGTCGAGAAATAATGGGTAGGATTTAAATTAGGAGATTAATGAGGTTTTATTTGGATTTTTGAGGCATTTTGTGATGAATTTTGTAGTAAAATGGGAAGGAGAAGATGAGGGGGGGCTGCAACCATAGGGCTAGGTTGAATTGGGAGACGGGGGAGAGAGAATGTGTGGGTGTGTTGTGAAGTAAGGAAAAATAAAGCCCATGCCTCACTTTATTAACCCATACTACTTTGTTTATTCAATTCCTATTTAATATCATTTCTTTTGACCTTGAAGCGTGGAAATGAAATGAGTATTTAGGGGGGTGGGGCTGCTATAGGAATGGCTCGGCCATGTGGGAAATTTGGGTGTGTGTGGGTGTATAAAGAAAGTTGCAACTTTAGAAAAAAACCCATTTTCACTTCTATTTATAATATCTTAATTAATTAATTTCCTAATTATTCTAGATTAGCCATGAACCATAGAGATAACTAGAGAAAGAAAGTGCATGTTACAAGCCAAGTGTTTATGTTGTCATGGTTCACATTTGTATAATTAACCAATTCAAATTTGTAATTATCACTAATTAATGTATTAGTGACGGCTTAAAATAATATTAAAATAATTAATTTCGGAAAAAATTTCAGTAAACTAGAAATTTTACAAGTGACTTAATAAACACCAAATACTAGCAAATTCATAACTAGAATAAGTATATTTAAGTTTATGTGAAAAAATAATTATATCGGGGTTTTTATGGAAAACACCCATTATTTTACCGATTCTCCGAAATTTCACCTAAACGATTTTCAAAACGTTACAATCATCCCCCTTAGAGAAATTTGGTCCCTGAATTTAAATTAAAACTCCCCCAAATACTAAAAGATTTCAGTACAATGATCAAGTCGTCGGGGCTCCGAAATCATAAATACATAAAACCCATCGTAGCACAATGCATGCATATGAAAAAGGGTGTATAACTCAAAATCAAAACTCCATCAAGCATCTCGCAATCATTGGAGTTATGGTGAAGACATCAATGTCAAAGCCTAATACGAAAACCAACAGGATATACATCAACTATACATGTAAACATCATTAAAACATCTGAAAGAAATGCATGCCAAACCTTTCAAGTCGCTGTGCGATGCGCGTATCACCGCACAGTGGCGGACGTCTATTGTAAGAATATATATATATATATATATATATATACACACACACACACACACACCCTTCGTTTAAACATACACGTCCCGCCGTTTTGAAAACAATTTAGAAGGGTTACCTTTGTAAACTGTTTCGTGTCATCTCGGACCCGTAGATAGATACTGAGACTATAGCTCCTCTTGGGAAATCCCTTCGATAACTATCAATGCTTGCAAAACATATCTAGGACTGTCCTCGAACCAGTCCCGCTCAGCTATCAAAACAAATTGTAAATATCATAAAAACGTACTGCTCCACAGTAATCAATCTCAAAAGGTATATAAGAAAGCCGCGTGCGTCTGGTGCGCACGGGAATTGAAATCAATGAATGTGCCCCATGTGTGCACAAAATAAAATCTAAGTTCAACGGGTGTGCATAAAACACCTGTCAAAGGCAACGGGTGTGCCTGACAGCAACATCAGGTGCATCTGATATGCACGAAGAATCTTGATTTAGTGCATCTGGTGTGCACCAAAATCGCATCAAGCGCGTCAAATATGCACAAGAATCCAAATCTAGTGTACAAGGTGCACGAAAACAATATCGAATATCAAAATCGAAATCGAGTGCAACTGTGGTGCACAAAATCTAAATCCAGTGCAACAATAGCACAAAAATAAAAATATGGTGCATCAAGTGCACAAAATACCAACTCCAGTGCATCTAGTGCACGAAATATCAAATACAGTGCATCCAGTGCACGAAATACCGGATACAGTGCATCCAGTGCACGAAATACCAAATACAGTGCATCCATTGCACGAAATTCGATACGGTACAACAATGCACAGCGTAAAAACCTAGTGCAATAACTGCACAAAATACAAATCGGGTGCAACAGGTGCACGGAAATGCAGCAATAACTCAAATGCGTATAAAAAGCAACACCGAGTGTGCCAAGGTGTATAAAATCATTAAAAGCGTGCAACTGCGTGCCCTAAACACGTATCCACGCACTGCAAGCACATGTAAGCTATACCGAGTGCAAAAACTAAATCGAGTGCATACCACCTGCACAAAATCAAATCAGCTGTATGCAATCCATAAAATCATAAACATGTGCAGCCAAGGCACAAAACTGAATCAAGTGCAATAAACGTGCACAAATCATAAATCAACACAATGGTGTATAAAGCATACCTTAAGTGCAATAACTATGCACAAAACATAAATACTCAGTAGATGCAGCCATGGTGCACGAAAACAAATATCATGAAACTCAGTCATCAAAACTCAATCATGCGAATAGATCGCCCAAAATACCGAAATCAAGTATGGCGGAATAGTCCCACTCAAGAAAATACTCTTAGAGTCTCTGGCCAACTGTCGTGGTCACTCATTCATAACATGTCTCGTCGACGATGCCGAACTCTGGCCTGCTGGGTGTGCGTAAAATGACCGCTCCTGGGTCCAAGCCCTCTCGTTTAGTGTTCAAGAAAGGTCCTGTCGAGGTCTCTCCTGAATCTCGTTTCTGCCGAACTGCCCAGAAGTCATCATCCTTTACTAAATTAATTTCTTATTCCGGAACGGCTACATACTCATCATTTCTCATCCTGGAAAGTATATCCATATATAACGCCTATGCGTACGTATCACATTTCTGATGTCAGCGAAGTGGAATGTCATCTCGTCGAAATCTCGTATGATCATCTTACTCCACTCTTCTCTAATGTCGACTAGTTCGGACTCGTCTCTTCGTGCCTGCATGGACTGCGCTCCAACGGCTATACTCGTATCTGGAGTCTCCTAAGCAATGCATCTCATCACATGATATCCGAATGAAGTCGAACCTTTCGAACGATTCGTCAAAGATCCATAATTCCCCAAGAGCTCAACATCTTGAGTACAGTTTAATAATATCGAGAACATACCACAGCATCGGTGGACCAGCCGTAGAAGGGAAAACCCAAGCCTCACTAATGGCACCGCGGAACTGCCGCAAACCCTAAGGTTCGAAGGCTTTCACACGGTCATTATGTCGAGTTAGGGTTTCATTCTTCTAGAGGGTCCATAGAATTGCTTGCATGTCTTTCCGAATACTTTAAACTTTGAAAATGGGTTCCTGACATTCGATCATCTATATCGACTCTCAACATACCAGCGTGAAGTCGCCTCTAGCTCGAATCAATCAGTCTGATAACCTCGCATCGGGGTAGGAAATGAATCGCATGTCCTATTCATTCATCCTCGGGTGACTAGCGACCTTCTATCATATCTCTAAGTACAACTCGCAATAGCTCCAACATCTGGGGAGATATCTCATTAGTCGCAACGACAACTGAATCATTCATCCGCACGCTGAACAGTGCCTCTATCATCAAAATAATCTGTGCATTAACGGTCATCATATTCTGGCTGGCCTCTAGAGGTAGACCAAATCCTCTGGTGCTAATCTGCGCGTCCAAGAAATCTCGTAGAAGCGATCCATCAAACGCTCATGGCGCGAAAACACAACTAAAATGGCGCCTCTATATGCAACTGTGTGTCCCTGGAATCAGGCTCTGGTCAGTCCTCGTCCATGACGAGCTCATGCTGACCGCAACTCTAGCCGTAGCTCTCCACGTCCGTACAACCGTGATAACAAAACCATAACTGGTACTGATGAGGATAGATCATAGGAATGAATATAATACTATGCAAGGAAATGGACATCCTAAGGCTTCTTAAGCCGATTATCGTATCGTAAATATGTCGCGGAATATACGTACAGTACGTCTACATTCCGAAGGTAAAACCTAACGCTCTGATACCAACTTTGTCACGACCCGAAAAGTACGGAACATGACCGGCACTTAAATTACGAAACATCTCGAGGAGTACGTAATCTAAGTAAGCCAAAACCCAGAAATCAAAACCAATTAAAGTAGTAGAGTGAAGTAAAAACCAATTTAAATCAAGTAGTTTTAATAGCATAAGCCGAATTATGCGTTTTAAAAACATCAAGTCATTTCTGAAAATTTCGGTAGAGTTTCCTTTGTAAATACTGGCCCCAAACGGGATACAACATGAATAGTATATGAAATGAATAAAGGCATCCCCAAGCGGGAGCTATCTCTTCGCCAACCGGCGGACAAAACCACGCAATGCAATATAATATACAACGCCGAAGGGCGAGGATCAAAACTCAAAATAAAATCAAAATCAACCTGAAAACCATAATAATACAACGCGCGACTCTAAGGTCGAAATAACAACAACTGGTTTTCTAAGTTTGAAAATAATATACAAGTCTGGTTGATGGAGTTTTTACTAGATACAACTGAATAACAAATACACAATGGTAGTCCTGATGCAAAAGAAACCACTTACGAAGGCAATCACCCAGAAGGAACACTGTGCCAGCAAAGCCGCAACAAAACATGTACGGCAAAACCTACAAGGAACAGTGGCACAAAAGGGGTGTGCTGCAAACTCGTGAGCTGAAAACTTCTACGAGTAGAAATCGCATTCATAACGCTATCCTAGGTCATATCAGGCAATATCCTTAAATAATATCCTGATCCATCTACAAATAAGTGCAATACTACGTTCTGGTGTCAGTGCCTCGGATAGCAACATATCAGATATATATGATGTATGAATGCATTACGAATGGAAACAGAATATATCATGAGTGAGACAACTGTTTCCTTTAATCAATGAGATTTCTATATATCAATGAAAGCAACAGAGAAATCAGTGTCAGCATCGACACAAAATGTAAGTCTCAGTATCTCAATATCAAATCTTAATATCTCAAATCTCGGATCTCAAATATCAATATCTCAGGCATCTGTATCATCTGCGGGATCGGCCCGCGGGCTCCGGCAGAACGGATAAGCCTGTATCCATCTCATGACTCCGGCCGGTATCCTCTAGATAACCGACGGGTCCAAATAATATCACTGGTAGGTAATGCTCCCCTTCAGGCTCGTCGAATACAACTCGAGCTTCTTGCACCGGGGTACCATACCGGGCCCACCATGTACCCGAGACGGTTCATCCAACTCCTCGAATCGGGTCTCGAAATCCAACAGCAATCATGAAAACTCATGGTGGACGACTCATACATCATGAGAAAACCACATTTTTCATTTTAAAATGATGATACTAAGCTTTTATTAAATTCTTGCGGTTTTCCTCCAAATCCAGAAATCTCATGTTAATCCGAAATCATCAAAATCATGATACCAATAAACAGTGAATACCGGCATAAATCTCCATAATACTGCATAACCAACGAATATATGAATGCGCCTAATATCATGCAATGAATGCAATATTTAAACTAGCATATGGAAGATATAATATATTGCGACTATCAGTTATCAAGCTATGTCAATGAAAAGGTATTTTCTAAAGTGTACGTGACATGGCAATTACCGATGATGATGTGTGAGAGCCGGCAAGTAAGTGTATGTGGAACATACGCATAATCGGTAATGGTGCTGGTGTCCTGACAGCATGATCTCAATAATGGCATATAGAAGTACAATATAACATGCAAATGCGATGGGAACAGTAATAATATGCGGGAGCTGAATAATAAACACAATGATAACTAATCTGCATTTATATGAACATAAGTCATACAGTGGTGCCATTTGAAATAACACGAATCGTGGTATTTTGAAATAGGTATGAGTCGAATCTAATCTATCATTTACAAGTACACTACAAGGCCAAACAAAACAGGCTGATCGAAAGGTAATGAAACAGCCTAACATCAAAGTCGATGCATATATATATATATATATATATATATATATAATAGTCGGTGATCCCGACTCAATAGTATCACATACGATACAATATCTATAATATGACATCCTCAAGTCAAGAGTGCGGATTTATCATCAATATAAAGCACGTAGGTAAATCCGTCGTACGGTATCCCAAATCTGGGTACGGGTCAAATACAAAATTCATCACATTATTCATCTGGTATTCTCTTTATCAAAATCAAGATCCGGGGTATTGATCAACATATAGTACAATACTGATACCATCTATGTATGTGCATGCGTGTGTATGAAAACACCAAGCTTAAAGGACCCGCTAAAACATCGTGTCGTATCTCAAAATACGAACCACGTCATGACACCGATCTCATGGCATCCAGCCTAAACTCATCAACTCATCTCCAAATACCATATAATATCCTCATCATCCATGCATATGAATACGAATAGATATGACATTCTCGATATGCACAAGGAAGTAAAATTATGCGAGTGTGCGTATGTGCGTGTTTGCAAATCATTACTCTAGGGTTTCGTGATTAAGAAATCAACTAAAGTCTTTTCATCAATTCTCGCTAACCCTAACCCATAACCTCCTAAATCCTTTCATTTGCTAAGGTTCATATCTCACAATAGCACATCTATGTATATCTATATCGCATCACGTCATTCTTACGACTTTGCGCGGGTGCTATACGCCATCCACCCGACTTCTTCCCGTAGATATATATCTACTCACCTTGATCTCCACTTGCCGATGCCGATGTCGCCACATGCTTGCTTGTCGTCTTGAATTCCACGTGAGGGTACCTGCATGTCATAACATATCGTATCGCATTATAATCCGACTCATGACCAAAACGACACACGAATCTCACATAGGTCAAAACCTATGATCCGCTCAAGAAAAAGAACCAAATAACCCTCGACATCGCCATACAAATGCCGAGTGATCGAGAAAAACTCAAACGCACCATTCGTGGTTTCACAACACACTAAATATATATGAAATAAGGTTAAATCATCAAAACTTCAAATTCGCCTTAAAGCTATTTTTCCGAAAACCTAGTAAGCAAAATTAACCGTTTTAATGAAAAATCTTGATGTTTTAACAATTCTAGTGGCCATAATACTTATTAAACATCTTAAATAAGTCATACAAACCATTTCCATAATTTAATCTCATCAATTTTCAATAAACCCAAAATCCTAATTTGCAAATTAAGCAATTTGGACAATTTAGTTGTAACAATTCGAAATTTAGCAATTAGGTTAGGTTTTTAGCATGCTTAAGATGTGAAACCACACATCACAACCAACCATAAGTGATCAAACCCGAGCACCAAATCAAAACTCTCACTTGAATTTCAAAACCCGCTCTTTAGATTTCAACTTTCAATTAAACCCACAATTAAACACCTAATTAGCTTGGATTACAACAATTATTAACAAGGTAACAATTAGAATAAGATTATATCTCACAAAATTAGAGATCTAGCATGCAAATCTTGTCTCCAAAATGTCTTCTTACTTCATGAATCCAAGATAGATGGGTCAAGGAATAATGGGTAGGATTTAAATTAGGAGATTAATGAGGTTTTATATAGATTTTTGAGGCATTTTGTGATGAATTTTGTAGTGAAATGAGAAGGGGAAGATGAGGGGGGCTGCAGCCATAGGGCTCGGTTGAATTGGGAGAGGGGGGAGAGTGAATGTGTGGGTTTGTTGTGAAGTAAGGAAAAATAAAGCCCATGCCTCACTTTATTAACCCATACTACTTTGTTTATTCAATTCCTATTTAATATCATTTCTTTTGATCTTGAAGTGTGGAAATGAAAAGAGAATTTGGGAGGGTGGGGCTGCTGTAGGAATGGCTCGGCCATGTTGGAAATTTGGATGTGTGTGGGTGTATAAAGAAAATTCCAAGTTTAGAAAAAACCCTATTTTCACTTCTATTAATAATATCTTAATTAATTTATTTCCTAATTATCCTAGATTAGCCTAGAACCATGGAGATAACTAGAGAAAGAAAGAGCATGTTACAAGCCAAGTGTTTATGTTGTCATGGTTCACATTTGTATAATTAACCCATTCAAATTTGTAATCATCACTAATTAATGTATTAGTGACGGCTTAAAATAATATTAAAATAATTAATTTCGGAAAAAATTTCAGTAAACTAGAAATTTTACAAGTGACTCAATAAACACCAAATACTAGCAAATTCATAGCTAGAATAGGTATATTTATGTTTGTGTGGAAAAATAATTATATCGGGGTTTTTACGGAAAACACCCATTATTTTACCGATTCTCCGAAATTTCACCTAAAAGTTTTTGAAAACGTTACAAAGTGATTCCAGAACCACACACAATTATTGAAAATTTAATAGAACCTAAAGTTTCAATCAGGATTGACATTCCATTAGCCACTCCGCAAATATGGTGGGTAACCTCAGGCACCCGAGAGGTAGTTCGGTATCCTCAAAGACGGTGATAGGGAGGTTCTTGTTTACACATACTTTCCATTACTGTTGTTCTAGACTATGAGACCCGGCTGGAGGATGAGTATAGCGTCGTTCTAAACTAGCTTTAGAAGTGCACGTGTATATAACTCTGCCAGAGAGTTGTTGTAGTCAGTGGGAGTAGTGGAAGCATAGTGGACAAGTATCTTATGTCTATTTATAGACTACAGGAAGTATAGCGGAGATAGATCGTCTATTTTTGATGTGAAAGTCATGGGCTTTGACTTCATCAGAATAGGAGATGGATCTGTTAAGAAAGTAGTAGTATGTCATGTCCTGGTATTTGTATGACTTGCATATTGTAGGAAATGAAATTCCTATACTACGATCGGTTATACTATGGTTGTCACAAAGTGGTTTCTTCACATAGGATATGGATATAATATCAGGCATTCTGGTTACTAGATCTATGCTTTTAGATCTAGATTTGGGTAGTTTCCCAATCTGGGTACTTAGACAATATTCTAAAGGTGTTTTAGAATGGACGACTCCTGGCATGGTGGTGTACCTGCAGGTGATGGAGTCACCCTCTCTAAAGGTGTCTTACAGACTAAAGGGGAGAGGGATGTGCATGATTAACATATCACTTGCTTAGGCAATTAAGTCAATCATGAAATGTCAAGTACCACACCAGATGTTGTTTTTGCACTAAATGCAATAAGTTGATATATTAATCCAATCGTGGAGAAACGTTCGGAAGCAATTTATGAACATAAGTGGATGTTCTACGGATATGATAATGAGAGCCTCCTTCAGGAGATAGCTATCATTCCAGGCTTCCAAGGTGACCTGCATGACAGAGTGACTATCAGAGTTACAGTTTTCCCTTTATCGTGGGGCAGTAGTTTGGACAGCTGATCCAAGCGGATACTGAAGGAGGCATGGCACAGAATACTGATTAAATTCAGTTGACGATACAGTCTAAGAAGATTACTGGATTTGGAGTTCATTTGTTAACTGGCTCCCATCAGATATCCAGACATATTCTAAGACAGGTATTGCTCATTTTGGGAGATGGCTTTCTCTGCGAACTTGAGATAAAAAGAGACATAGAAAGAAACATCAGAGCGGATCCACTCACTGAGGCCATTTCTCGAACGCAATAGTTTTACAAACGAGCTCTGTGAAACTGATTAGCAGAGAAGTTGGGTGTTCGGTATCACACGGGCTGTGAGTATGCGACATCGCAATAATTAGCCATAAGTGCAAGTGGGATATTGTTGGCTATAATGCCCTCAAGTCAATTATTGGATCGCAGGCACATGATTGCAATGATTGAGGGATGACCTATACCGAGAGAACAGTCTTACTTGAGATGATAATATTCTATCTGGTTTGTCTTTATCATCGTGTATATGCTTCAGGTGACATTACAAATCACTATTACATGTTGATAGAGCCCATAGGATTCTTGCTTGACTACCAGCAGTATGATAGCGATCATATACGTGAGAGTTGGGTAGTCTATAAGCACATCCTTAAAGTGTCCCTAGTCATAGGAGTTTTGAGACCGGGCATCGATTCTCCGAGAGTAGACTGGTGTATACGGATCGAGACCCCGACGAGGGGTGGTGGCCGGTCTCACAATCCATTGGTGTCAGGTTGTTCACTTAAGATTGTATACAGTTGCTCATTGGGTTATGAGTACACTGGACGGACTCACCGGAAACATGCTAGTTGGTATTATACTTATTGTCAGATAGCAGTTCCCTGGTGACATGTGTACAGGTTAGCCTATCGATGTGAGATCGTCATTTGTCTCGTATGAGCGGATTGTCAGGGGATTCATCTCTCCCGGTATTGGGGGTTGATGTCGCGGTGTGCACGGGTGGCTATCACCAGAAATCCTTGGCCAAGGTAGTGGAGAATTAATAATTCGGATCAGTAGTTTCTCAGGTGGTGATGGGCTTCATACCGACACTAAATATCGCGTTATTAGGGGTCTGAATTTATCAACCCCCTAGACCCGATATGCGATACTCATAGACGAACGGACCGGACTGTACGGATATCGCCACCGTCGGCCTCAGTAGGGTTTCAGGATGAGTTCGCCCGTCGGTCTCCCTTTCGCTCAATACCTGGGTAGCCGTTACGTACAGCTAGTGCCACTGACGTGCTTGTGATTAAATCCACTACCAGCGTATTGACGAGTCTTTAGAGTCTCACACAGAGTGTTTCCCTAGTTTGGGCGAAACGTTGTAGAGGCCATATGGTTTTATGGCAGGGTTCGATCATATACGTGCACTTGTGCACGGATCATGATCGGACGGATCATACTGGTGGCCTTTGGTTTATGCCGGATCCTAGTATTAGATTGTTGGATTATTTTCATCTCGTTGTATTCGTATTCAGTCGGAATACGGATACAAGTATGTATATACAGACGGGGGCTATTCTTGTAATCCGTTACGAGATTACTTTTGAAGATGCCATTTCTTTTTATAGTATTAAACATTTAGGGTTTTGTAAATGTTTAATATTAATGAGGTGTAAAGTGTGAGCTTAAGTTTTGGCTTGTGGCATTAATTGTGGCATGGTGACTCATGGTGTGTTTACTTGTGCCATGCTTTATTATTTATTAGTTTTTCTTGGTGAAATATTTTTGTGAGTGAGGATTTTTATTTTGTTGCAAGAACTCAAAAAATACCTCACAACAAAAAGAGGGCAGCCACTCCATTTTCCTTTCATGAGTTGCTTTCTTTTTCTATTGATGCTAAGCCTTGAGCTCACACTTCATACACCAATGGGCATCTTCTTCATCCTCCATCCATACCCTCTCATGTGTTGAGAATCCATGGATTTCTTGAGATAAAATGATCACACATTATCTCTACGTCACCTTGGACATCTCGGCTAGCAAACTTGATGTCCGAGTTGCTTCGGTTTTGAAGCGGGAGCCTGTATTAAGAATCCTCGACATGGATCGTCTTCGACAAGGGAGACCGGAGAGCGAACTTGTTCAGGGGCAGCCGCGAGGAACTTGGACAAAGGTTGAAGACCGAAGGACACGAATCGATCGGTATAACCTCTCTAAACTCATCTTTGCATGTTTTCTAGTATAGGGTTTTTGGTTCGATCTTGTGTGGGTTTTGTTTGAGCCAAAGTTTTGAAAATTTTTTGTTCCGCGTTTGGCCACAGAAAGATGGCTAGGGCGCCGGCAAAACCCAACACTAAGAGTATCGCATATCGGGTCTAAGGGGTGGATAAAGTCAGACCCCTAACAACGCGATATTTCATGTCGGTGTGAAGCCAATCAACTACAGAGAAACTACTGATCCAAATCAGTAATTCTTGACCACCTTGGTCAAGGATTTCTGGTGATGGCCACCCATGCACAGCACGACATCAACCCCCAATACCAGGAGAGAAGAATCCCCGACGATCCGCTCACTGCCTCCATGTGGCTCGGGATTGTACCCAACTAAAATTTGTTTGCATAACTCCTTTGAGCCATAGTAGGGTAGTAATCAAAGCACAGTAGGAACTCATACGAGACAAATGACTATCTCGGGTCGAAGGACTAACCTGTACTCATGTCACCTGAGAACTGCTATCTGACAATAGGTATAATACCAACTAGCATGTTCTCGGCGAGTCTGTCCAGTGTTCTCACCTCAAGTGAGCACCTGTATACGATCTTAGGTGCGAAAGACCAATGGCTGTGAGATCAACCATCGCCCCTCGTCGGAGTCTAGAAACGTATACACCGGTCTACTCCAGAATATCGATGCCCAGTCTCGATACTCCCACGACTATGGACATTTAAGGATGTGCTTATGGACTACCAAGCCCTCACATGTATGATCTCCATCATAACGCTGGTAGTCAAGCAATAATCCTACGGGCTTTATCAACATGTAATAGTGATCTGTAATAACACATAATGCATATACATAATGATAAAGACAAACCAGATAGCATACTATCATTTTGAGTAAGATTGTTCTACTCGTATTGGTCCTCCCTCAATCATCACAATCGCGTGCCTGCGATTACAATAATTGACTTGAGGGCACTATATCCAACAACAACTGGGCACTGATCATATCCCAAAATTGCCTTCAAAACTCCATTCCTGAAACTGACATTCCAGCTTGAAATGAGTGGTTTCACGGGAATCGCGTGAGTTCTTACGAATCGTTGTGACATGAAGCAGTGTGATGCTCCAGTGTCAAAAAGTGTGAGTGCAAGAAGGGTGGATACTAGGATAGTACCTAAGTTGTGTGAGATCGTGTTTAGATATAGGAAAAGTATAATGATATACAAGGATTGAAAGGTTGAAAGGATGGGGGAATTTACCAGTGATGACTTGTCATGTGGCTTCGGCCTCCTCGACCATCATTGTAAAAGCTTGTCATCTCAGCACATTCCTCCTTGTCGGAGACACATTCCTCTATTCTTGGGGTACGTTTCTCTGTCCTTGAGGCATGTTTCTCTGTGCCTGATGGAATTGACATGAGGCTGTGCAGGTGGTCCACATGGAGCTAGTGCAGGAAGCGCTAGGCGAGGTGCAAGAGCCTGAATGGCCGGCCTCTGCGGGGATGTGATTGCGGGTCTGGGTGCTGGTGCTGTGTTGATGCGATAAGGGCATGCTCCTATCACGTAAGTAGAAGCGCCACAAATCAAACACAGGCCATTTGCACGCCTGCAGTCCTTCGCCAAGTGTCCAGTTCTCTTGCAGTAGAAACAGAAATCTGGAATGGACCGGTTAAACGATCCTCCAGGCCATTTGGGTGCAAAAGTCGGCCTAGAAGAAGCTCCTCCTGTCATCTGTATAGCATGGCGTTTGATTTCGGCTGTTTATGTTAGTTATATGTATGCCCTAGTGGCCATTATTATACATATGATGTATATTATAGTGGATGCTTGGACATATATAGGGAAGACTTTCTTGCTCGACATGATAGTATGCTATCTGGTTGCTCTTTATCTTAACATGTACACTTATTGTCTCTCTATTACATGTTGATAAAGCCCTTAGTATGAGTACTTGACGACCAGGATTATGATGTAGATCATACTAGTGTGGCAGAGGTAGTCGGTAAGTACATCCTTCAAATGTTCCTAGTCGTGGGAGAATCAAGACAGGGCATTGATAGTCCAGAGTAGACTAGCGTATACGCTTCTTGACCCATATGATGGGTGATGGATGATCCCACATCTATTGGTGTTTGACATCAGAGAAGGTATACGGGTGCTCAGTGGAGACTGGGTACACTGAAAGGACTCACCGAGAACTCCTAGATGGTATTATACCTATCGTCAGATAGCAGTTCACTGGTGACATAGGTATAGGTTAGTCTATCGACCCGAGATCATCATAGAGTCTTGTGTGATTCCCACTATGCTTTGATTTCCACTTTACCACGTTCCAGAGATCGTTCAAAATGGTGGTTTTTGGGTACAGTCCCGAGTCACATGGAGGCAATGAGTAATAAGAGGGGATTTCGTCTCTCCCAATATTGGGGGTTGATGTTGCGCTATGATCGATTGTCCATAACAGGAAATCCCTGGCCAGGGTTGCTGAGATTTACTGGTAAGTGTTATCAGTAGTTTCTTGAACCGTTATGGGCCTCATATTGGCCTGACTTATCGGGGCTATTGGGGTCCGACGTTTACCACCCCCAGGCTGAGATATGTAACATATCTGACAAAGAGACCGGACTGTACGGTAGGGTTACTGAATGGATTCGTACGAGTATGAGCAGGCTTGCTTGTTGATCTTCTGATCGCTCAATACCCGGGTGGCCGTTACATTTAGCAGACTGCTTGCGGCTTGTGGGTGGCTGATATGATCGCCACCTACTGCCGGCATATTGACGAGTCTTTAGAGTCCTACACAGAGGTTTCCTGGGTCAGGAGAAACGAAGTAGGAGCACATATGTGATATGTGCGGGGCCGAGATTAATGCGTGTATGTGATACTACATTATATTACAGCGATATGTGATATCGGTCGGTTATATGTGATATAGCCGGGTTATCGGATCAAGTGTTGATTCGATAAGTTGATACATTTGATATTAGTCGGTTGTATGTGATATAATCGGATTATTAAATCAAGTGTTGATTTAATAATTTAATGTATAATTATATATTTTAAATATTAACTTACATTAACTAATATTGGCTCATTTAAGAATTCTTTTTCTCACTTGTGCATTTAGTATATATGTGATATGTATTATGTACATTTTTGTGTGTCATGCTAGATGATACATGTGGCATGGGTGTATGAGACCCACACCATGCTTAACATAATCAAGGGTTTTATTTATTTAAAGTAATTCAAAATTGGGTGGAAATTAGTCATGGTTGATGCTTAGTGGATGCTTGTAGAATCATTGACTAAGTCCACCAATTTTGTTTTACTTAAGATATTTATTAACCTAACCATTATGTTTAGCCATGGTTTAGTCTCTACATGTGTTAGTATATGATATTAAATCTCCCATGGTTTCCATTCTACACTTGATCTTTTCCAAGGTTGTTTTTCTTCATCTCCCTCCTGAAGCTCTCTAGCTTTTTTGGAGGTGAAGAAAATGAGTGCGAAAATAATTTCTAAAGTGAGCGAAATTCCTACTTCATCATCCTCTACTAGACTAGCCATTTAGTTTAGGGTGTTTGCTTCACTAATTCCATATTAGTGAAGAGGTAGCTTGAGTTGGTGTCTCCTTGACGCAAATCATCTTCGGCCTCGAAGACTTCAAGCAAACTTGTTCATTTCATCTTGTGGAGCCTTTCTAGAGTCCGGGAGTTCACTACTTTGAGCGAAGGGACTACTACACGGAGCTATTGAAATGAAGTAACGCACGTACGTGTGTCCGTTTTGGGGGTATGCTTTTGATTGTAAAATACTTCATTTTAAATTTTGGATCCCGCCTAAAATTTTCGTATTTCAATTTCAAATTTTTGGACCCGACCCGGGCGCAATTTAGAAATATTTTACTTTATGCCAAATCCCAATTTCTAATATATTTTAAACTGTCGAATATATTATTATAACCCTATAATATTTTTTCCTTTCCTTAAAAATCTTTCACCAATTTCTTTAACAACCAATCCCGTTCTTTCTTTCCCCCCGTGGGCCCCACCTTCTCTCTCTTTCTCTTTCTCTCTCCCCGTCTCTCTCTATCTATCTCCTCTCGCTAACTTTCTCTCTCTCCCCGTCTCTCTCTATCTCTCTCCTCTCGCTAACTTTCTCTCTCTCTCTCTCTCCCCGTCTCTCTCTCTCTCTCTCTCCCCTATATATATTTCTCTCTTCCTCCTCCCGTTTTTCTCTTTCACAGAATGCGAACCCAACCTCGCGTACCCTAGCCGCCTCGCCCTCGCCGCAGTAGCCCAACGCCGACGCCATCCCCACCGGCCTCGTCGCCTCCTCGCCCTCGTCAAACTCTACTGCATCTCCTTCCTCCTTCCTCATCTCCTCGAACACCCTGCACGTGAGGCTGTGGCCTGCACGCGTCTGCACCGCCAGGATTCGCTGCCGACGACCCGTCTCCATGCCCTGGCCCTCGCGCACACCCCCCTCCGTGAGTGATGCTTCCTCTCCTCTTCTTCTTTCTCCTTCTCTCCGTTCTTCTTCTCTTTTCTCATCCTTTGATCTTTGGGTTTGGTCACTGCCCTGTAGGTGGTCGGCCGGAGATCTGTCAACGCCGTCGAACGTCGCGACCTCTTCACAATCCACAGTAAGCATCATTCTCTCTTCTCCATCCTCCTTCCCTTCTTCTTCATTTTCTTTTCTTTCTTGTTTGCATTTTGATTGTTCACTGGTTTTGCGTCTCGCCGGAATCCGGCCGTGCCGGCGACGTGTCCCAACGATCCAGCGAGGTACTCTGACCTGTGTGGTTCCAATTTTCATCGTTTGGGTTCATTCCGTGAACCGTGCGCCCGTCGCGAGTTTCTCCGCCGACGTTTTACGTTTCGTTTTCCCGATTCGCGACCCGTCGAGGCAAGTACCCCTTGCTACATGCTAAATAATATTTACATACACATTGATAACATCCTAAACCTGCAGTTTAACTTTAGTACTATAATTCCCCATTTTCATGATCAATGTCGTGTTATATCATTTTATCTTTCAAACTTGGAACCTACCGTTTGCAATTACTGTATTGAACCTAATGGCCACATTTATATGTTTTAATCACACTTTTACTAATGACGTAGCCTATGGCACTTTCTCTATAGTTTTACTTCATTCGGACACTCGTGTACATTTAACCTGTATTAACTGTGATTTCATCCATTGAAGCTATGTGTATATATATATATATATATATATATATATATATATATATATATATATATATATATCATTGCATCCATGAAATTCTTAAAATGGTTAACATGATTTAACGGCCCTAACTGTCATATTGTATTCTTGTAATGTTGATAACACCTCTGAAACACAATTGATAACTGTGCTGCGAATTAATCGAAGCTTCTTTATTGTTTAATTCGTTGCTTAAATTTATGTTGTTGATGACCATGCTTGATTATGTAACTGAGTATGAGCACACCCATGATATCGTTTACATCTTGGCCTGACTTGCTACATACATATTGATTGACCCGACATGGTACCGTATACTGCTTGACTTGACCTGATGTACCATGACTTGACTCGTTACCTGATCTTGTATCTAATGCCAACAAACCTGACATGTAGTCCTCATGGACCGTTCCTGTTGTCTATCCAGACAAACCTGTTTACCTGATCCTGTGTTGGCATTAGTTCTTGATTACAGGATACCTGACTTGACATACACATATAACTTGGGGGTATGAGGAAATCAAAGGTGAAACCTGATTTGTAATTCAACAGTTCGCTACTTGTTCTGATCAGTTTTAGAGGCTAGGCCAGCCTTGGAATGATGCTGCTGACATCATTCATCTGTACACATTCCTGTTTAGTGCCCAGCGGCATGTCTCGGTTTCAGCCCGAGAATCTGGGCCGTGGTCCCGGGTATGTACGGGATACTATTGAGTTACATCGATGATTCATCAATTTGGTTTCAAAGACTTTAGAACAGAAAACCTGATAGAACGGTTTAGTTTACCCACTGCACTGCTCTGATTTATATTATTGTTACCCTTGCTTTATTCATGTTTATATTCGCATTGCCTGTTACTATGTTTATATGTTATTACTTGATGACTTGACGTGCTGACGTCTGGGTTTTGCATGGCCCAGATTCTGTACCGATGTTGCAGTCCGAGCAGGAGTACTTCAGCCAACAGGCTGAGCTATGAGTGTCAGTAGTAGTTAGTTTTTCTTTCCTGCATTTATTTACTGATGTGAGCCCGCATTATGGGACATACATTCCAGTTATTTTGTATTGGATCTTTCGCTTCCGTATTTTATTATTCTTGACTCAGATTATCTTGGATTATGGACATGTTTTAGATAGTTTTATTTTGTTCTTGATATCTCTACAGCCGTAATATGACTGTGGATGGATACTTCCTACCCACAGGTAGCATGGTTGGCTATGTCACGTGCCCGTTTTAGCGTACTCTGGGAAGCGAGGCGTGACAAGACCCGAACTTTCATCGCATAGGTTGACCTTGGTTGATGGAGTAGGTGACTTCAGTAGAGTGATGTACCGTGTGTATGTTCCGCGGCATACTTACGATACGCTACTCCGCTTAAGGAGCCTTAGGATGTACATTTCCTTGCACAGTATTATATTCATTCCTATGATCTATCTTCATCGGAATCGGTTTATGATTTTGCTGCTACGATTACACGGGCAGAGAGAGCTACGGCTAGAGTTGCGTAGGCATGAGCACGTCAAAGACGAGGACTGACCAGGGCGTGATTCCAGGGACATACGATTACATAGAGAGGCGTCGTCTTATTGTTTTTTCATGCCATGAGCGTTTGATGGATCGCTTTTACGAGATTATTCAGACGTGCAGATCAGCACCAGGGGATTGAGTCTCTGATAGAGGCCAGCCAGAATGTGATGCCCATTGATGAATCGCTTATTCATGATGATTGAGGCACTATTCAGCGTGCAGACGAATGAGACAGTTGTTGCTGTGAACGACGAGATATTGCCCCAGATGTTGGAGCTATTGCAGTACGAGTTGTACTTAGAGATATGGTAGAAGGTCGCTAGTCACCTGAGAATGAATGACTAGGACATGTGGGTCGTTCGCTTACCCCGATGCGACGTCATCCGATAGGTTGATTCCAGCTAGTGACGACATCACGCACGTACGTTGAGAGTCGATGGAGACGATCGAATGTCAGGAGCCCATTTTCCAAATTTAAAGTATTCAGAGACAAATGCAAGTAATGCTACGGACCCTCTAGAAGAATGAAACCCTAACTCGACGTAATGACCATGGAACGCTTTTGAACCTTAGGGTTTGCGGCAGTTTAGCGGTGCCATTTGTGAGGCTTGGGTTTGCCCTTCTACGATTGGTCCACAGGTGCAGTGGCATGTACAGGAGTACTATTAAACTGTACCCAAGATGTTGAGCTCTTGGGGGATTATGGAACCTTGACAAATCGATCGAAAGGTTCGACATCTTTCGGATATCATGTGATGGGATGCATTGCTTGGGAGACTCCAGATACGAGTATAGCCGTTGGAGCACAGTCCATGCAACCACGAAGAGACGAGTCCGAAGCAGTCGACATTAGAGAAAAAGTGGAGTAAGAGGTTCGTACGAGATCTTGATGAGATGACGTTCCACTCCGCCGACGTCAGAGATGCGATACGCATGCAGAGGCGTTGTATATGGATATATCTTACAGAAGGAGTCGCGATGAGTATGCAGCCGTTCCGGAATAAGAAACATATATAGTAAAGGGTGGTAACATCCGGGCAATTCGGCAGAAACGAGATTTGAGAGAGACCTCGATAGGACCTTTTTGGAATACTATACGAGAAGACTTGGACCCAGGAGCGGTCATATTGCGCACACCCAGCAGGCCAGAGTTCGGCATCGTTGGCGAGATAGCTGGCCAAAGATCTTTAGAGGATGTGCCAGAGCGGTACAGTTTCCGTTGTCATTCCATATTGGGTCGTTGAGCCGAGGACCTATGTATCTAAAAATGCACAGTGAGAGACAAAAGCCTAAAAGCACCAGGCGCCAGACCATGAACAGGAGGCAAGTAGATATCTTGCTCTGCTAACATTGGATGCACCGAAACCTTCTCAACTTTGAAGGAGGAAATATCAACGACGGTATTTATGATTTGTGATTTTGTGATTCGATTATCACGTATCTGTCGCCTTGGATTTCGGTATTTTGGGCGATCTATTCGCATGATTTAGTCTTGATGACTGAGTTTCATGATATTTGTTTTCGTGCACCATGGTTGCACCTACTGGGTATTTATATTTTGTGCATAGTTATTACCCTTGAGATATGCTTTATACACCGTTGTGTTGATTTATGATTTGTGCACAGTGATTGCCCTTAATATCGTTTTGTGCCTTGGCCGCACATGTTTATGATTTCATGGATTTCATACAGTTGGGTTGATTTTGTGCACATGGTATGCACACGATTTTGTTTTTGCACTCGGTATAGCTTATATGTGCTTGTAGTGCATTGATATGTGATTTGTGCACGCAGTTGCATACGTTTATGATTTTTACACCTTGGTACACTCGGTGTTGCTATTTATGCATTTGAGTTATTGTATTGGTATTTTGTGCACTGGATGCACTGTATTGGTATTTTGTGCACTAGATGCAATGGATTGGTATTTTGTGCACAGGATGCACTGTATTGGTATTTTGTGCACTAGATGCATTGGATTTGTATTTTGTGCACGGAATGCACTGTATTTGTTTTTCTTGCACAGGATGCACCGGATTTGTATTCTGTGCAGTTGTTGCACAAGATTTTCGTTTCGTGCATTTGTCGAACCAGATTTATATTTCGTGAATTTGTTGCACCGGATTTATATTTCATGCATTTGTTGCACTGGGTTTACATTTTGTGCACCACGGTTGCACCTGAGTTCGGTTTGATGTCATTCGATATGTTGATTTTGATTTCATGCCTATGTTATGCATGTGATTTGACTTATGCTTTCGGCATAGTTTTCATGCACTTTTAGTGTTTTGATTGATTTGTGCACGCTGATGCACATGGTTGTGAATATTATATACCGCGGTATATCTGATCTGGATTGAGCCGTGATCAGTCGAAAATATTGCATTTTTAACACATCAATTTCCCTATTCTTTGCAATCATCTAAAGGTGTTTGGTATAAATAAAGCACATATTAGCAATTCGTCTGCAAAATATCAAATAACATGTGTTATACATTATAACCGGCATTATGAGGGAAATTGTGTGCTTATTACTGCACGCAAGATATTGTTTATCTCAACACTGTTTATCAAGATTGTATGCAGAAAATCCTTCAGGTTAAAGAGCCGGAATCACAAAAATGCCGATAAAATGCATCAAGTCCAAAACTTGAGATCTGGCAGCAACTAAGAAAGTAATATCAGATTCCAGGCATCATAGAATAACCCAAAGACCAACAGAAAGATAACCCCAGAAAATGATGCAGAGAACCCACAATATGGCCGCGCGGATCCGCGGCCGAGTTGGCCGATCCGCCGCGGTTCCGCGGCCTGGTTAGCTCCTTGGCGCTCCAAAATCCTCTAGAATATTCCCTGTAACAACCCTAGCTTCCAGAAGACTCTCAATTACCATGTGGCTTCTTCCAGAAGGCTCTGCATATCAAACTCATTTTCTAGAATATTCCCTATAACAAACTCATTCTAGAATATGCTCTCTTACAAACTCATTCTAGAAGGCTCTCTCTAACAACCTAGCTTTGGAGGGAAGATTCAAATGAGGTGGTTATAAAATGAGATCCAGATCTAGGGGTTTTGGAGGTTAGACAATTAGTGGTGAGTTAGTTACACTTTTGGAGCAAAAATTCAAATTCAAGTTGAGTGACACAACTTAATACCAAAACCCTAGCCAAATCCAATTCCAAAGCCAAATAAAGATTATTTTGAGAAGCAAATCAAGCAAGCAACCATCAATCCTTTATCCGCAAAGCCAATCTTCATCCGAGCAAGAGATCAAAGACGATCCGCGACTCACGGAGATCGAGCGGAGCGAAATTCGACGAATCTAGTTATCTCTTCAAAAGGAGAAATCGAGAGCAATATCTTGTAACCTAATTGAGAGAATGTGTAATTAGTTGTCTATTTAATAAAGGTGATAATTGAAATCCTTGTTTTCGTTACATTCTAGCGTTGTGAAACTTCTTGATCTTTGATTCATTTATTTTCATGATACTTGAGTAAAATCTCCGCTTGTGGAGGATTCGAGAGAATTGATAGATTTAATGATGATCAAATTTTAATACTAGTCTTAAGTCTTATGAGATTTGTGAACTTTAGAAAAAAGAATCATCAATGACCTAATTTGAATCGTGATCACATTCTTGATAATTTCGTTGCAAATTAGGGATCAAATGATTGATGAATCTCTTTGCTAGAGACTAGATCCGAATGATCATGATTGAAAAGACAAGGGATAGAAGGAGAAACCCTAGTTTCTTCAGTAGATCCCTAATCATCATTATAATCATCAATCTAGCTACAAATTATCAATAGATAAGATTAGGAATTATCAGATTCATCAGTAACTATTAACTCAATCGAATCCTACAAGCTATTCTACAAATCTTGATAACTAAATCGATTGGGACATTTCTTGATTCTTTATTCTAGATCTATATTCTTTATGTTTTCTTAAAATCAAAACTCATAAATATTGAATCAACTTTCTTTCAATTTCTTTTATCTTTTAAATTTCGACTCATCTAAAACAAGATTGATCAAAACACACATCTCAGTGGACGATCCGTATTCATTAACGCGCTGTATCGACCCCGTTAATTGATTGCGGTATAAATTTCTTTGATTGTGAAGACTTTACATTTCATCACAACTTAGACGATTAATCAAATGGCGCTGTTGCCGGGGATGTGTGCTATTTTGTTCGTTTTTGTTATTTGAGTTGAAATTTATTATTCCATCAGAATTTTTAGATCAAAGTTCGCAACAAGCGCTTAACGATTTGTTGTGATTTTTGCGAGGGAATCTTGAATCATCGGAGCAAAGGGAAAAATATTCAGATCATTTCAGGAAGTCCAGTGGAGTAAAAGGAGCATATGTACAAAATTTTGTGCAGAGATCTCGTCAACTCACCGCGGAACCACGGCCATAGCAAGCATTTCGCGGGAGATCCACGGTGATATTGAAGCTTCAGAATTTCATTTCTCTGTGGTAACTTGTATACTTTCTTATCTCCTCCATGCTCTGTCCATTAACTAATTTCTGTAGGATTCTTTGCAAAAATCCGCAGCGCCGCAAAAAGAAAAATTGTAGTGTGTTTGATCTTGGTTGTTTGCATATTTTAATACGAAAATTAAGGGTCAAAGACCAAATTCAGATTAGGTGGGGAGTTCATTACCCTTCCTAAGCCCCGGAAATCACAAACTTGCATCTGCATCACCCTCATTAACTAAAAAAGATCTAGACATAACTCTAAGGACCGTCGCGCTCACTTAGGACAGAAGGAGGTCATGGGTAATCTATTGCTTATCCGCGTTTCTTTTGTGGTGTCTAAGGCTAGTGTGTCTAAAGCAAGTGGTTACTTAATTAGGCCCACTACTTACGTAATAGAGAACCTCCCACTTACCTGGCACTTACCTGGCCACAAAAGGGATAAAGAGGCAGTAGAGGATCTATCATGCGACTTATCTTCTGGAAGTCTAGGAGCGGTCTAGAGACTTGAACTGGGTGACCATTAGATCTAAGGTTGTGTGTGCATTTTTTGTGATTTGATTTTTCGAAAATCCGTCTTTTTCAAAACGAACACCTACCAATTTTCCCCTAATTATCACAACGCTGCCACTTGTGCTAAACCATTAGTGCAAGCTCTGCTGAACACGTGATTCTAGTGCCCGTCTTGTCCGTGTTTCCCCCATCGACCCCAAAGTCAGTATTTCTACATTTTCTTTTTCCCACCACCCACCACGACCGCGATGGACGGATTTCCATCAAACTTTAACACCACTCTGTCACCGCCCGTAAGTGCGCAGAATCCTCCACGCATTTCTCTCCAAGAGAGATGCTATCCAACACGTGTTCCCATTCGCACCTGTCTTTCTATACCACCTGCCAACGGGGAAAATTTTTAAATCAACCCCCAATTTATCAAACATTTACCCAAATTTCACGGTCTTGAGTCTGAAGACGCATACGTTTTTATATCCAAATTTGAAAATGTAAGCGCAATGATTGAAACGTCACAACTGTCTTTGGATGCTCTGCGTTTACGTTTTCTCCCATTCACGTTGTGCGATTTAGCCGAGAAGTGCCTTTATAATACAACCACACATTCTATTTCAAAATGGGATGAATTTGTTGCAGCATTCCTTAAGAAATTTTATCCCAATCACAAGACCAATCGTGTTCGGAGCGAAATCTTCAAATTCACCCAACTTCCCAATGAACCATTCTGGAAATGCTTTGAATGGTTCAAGGATCTTATTTTACAATGCCCTCATCACGGAATCCCCAGATGGGATTTGTGTCGAGTTATCTATGAGGGTATTGATCTCACGACTAAACAAATGCTTGAAACTATGTGTCATTGCCAATTCCTATCTAAAGATGATGGTAAAGCTTGGAAATACCTGGAAGAATTAGCTCAAAACCAATTACAATGTGAAAGTGTTAGACCACCATCGTCTAGGGATGATATTAATCAGCTCGATGTTTCCGTCACAATGAGAAGCGAAATGGACGCAATACAAAGGAAACTCGACGCTATAGAAAACAGAATTTCTCCAGCCCCCCTAAACCATTACACACTTCCCAAAACCGTGTGTGGCTGCTGTTCAAATCCATCACATTTTACGGAAGAATGTCCTTTGGATGTATCGTTTCAAGGTCACACTAATGCTGCATTTCAGCAAAGACCTGGAAACGATCCTTCTTCTTCCTCATAAAATCAAGATTGGAGGAATCACCCTGATCTTTCTTGGATCCAACACCAAACTCAATACACGGATCTAAACCAGAATAACTTTCAATGGGTCCCTCCACCACAACAGCAACCACCAAAACTGAGTCAACACCCCTTTCAATCGCAATCTTTTCAAAACCCTGCCAACAATTTTGATCATTTTTCTGCCGGTACCAATAACACCTCTGCACTTGAACAAACCATGAGTTTGCTTCTGAAAAATTCTATTCAAATGTCGGCTGATTTTAAGTCTTCTATCGATGATATAAAGAAAACCACCGCCTCCCAAGATGAGATTATTAAATCGATGGAAGCACAAATTGCACAGTTAACAGCCGAAATAAGCACTAGAGAGAAAGGGAATCATCCATCTCAACCTCTACCTGATCCTGGACCTTCACATTATTCTAATGTGAATGCACTTACCATGTTGAGATCTGGAAGAGTGTCAGACAATCATATGGGTGAACAGATTGATGTTGAGGAATCAATTGAACCCCAGGCTTCCACTTCCACTCCCACTTCTATTTCTTACCCTATTTCTTCTGATTTACCTTCTTCTTCCGAGCCTATTCTCCGTTTTCCCAAAGGCTCGAACCCTCCACCCACTTCATTCTTTCCACCCCCACAACCTTCTCCACAAATGTGGGACCCAACACTTATTGATAGAGCTCCATTTCCGGAAAGGTTGAGGCCCAACAAACCCAATGCCCAAATGGTGAAGCTTATGGAAATGTTTTAGCAAGTTAACATCAACATCCCTCTCCTAGATGCTATACAACAAGTTCCGTCCTATGCGAAAATTCTTAAGAACTTGTGCACTAGGAATAGGAAGACTCAAGTGCCTAAAAAAGTTTTCATGTCGAGTACTGTAGACACGGCTTTTCCCCAACAATTACCAAGGAAATGTAAGGACCCTGGCTGTCCTATTATTTATATTTCTATTGGGGATAAACACATTAACTGTTCTTTACTTGACCTTGGCACTAGTGTTAACTTGCTTCCATATTCATTCTATGAGCAACTAGGTATCGGAGTGTTAAATCCCCCGAACATAACTCTCCAGATGGCCGACCGATCAATCACCAAACCTAGGGGTGAACTTGAGAATGTGTTGATAAAAATCGGGGAATTTGTATTCCCCGTGGAATTTATTGTTCTTGATACACAGCCTGTAGCGAACCCACGGAACCAAATTCCGGTGATTCTAGGTCGTTCCTTTTTGGCTACTTCCAGCGCTGTAATCAACTATAGAAACGGCTCTATGAACCTATCTTTTGGGAATAGGTCAATTGAGCTCAACATTTACAAGTTGGGAAGTCAACCCTCCGATCCTCATGCTCGAGTATATTCTGTCGAATTAATGGATGTCGACGGCAGCGAATTTGATCAGCCTCATGATACTGATCTAGACTCTTTTCATATGTTGTTGTTTGACCGAACTATGTATCGTACACATACGGACTCTTCCACTGAGCTGTCCGGGTCAACATCTAACACTGATTATGAACCGTTTTTGGAGTCTGGAGATCACCCCGTGCTTTTTGATGACATTATTCTTCGGGGTATCGATGAGAGTTTTGAGGAAATCATCGCTGATGAGCTCGCATTTTTAAAATACACGGGTGTTGAGATGAATCACCCTCAATACAAAGAAATTGAACCTCCACCCCTTCTTCTGGGCTATAAAGAGAATGCGAGTAATCCATCACAATCACTGTGTCGTCTCTCCAAAACGAGACGCAAACACATTCTATCCCACCATTTATCTTTTCCCCACCTCTTCCTGGCTCCTTATAACATGTTCTTCCACCAACCGATGCACTACACTGATAAAATTTTCGAATGGTTGGTGTTGACGTTCGGTCTTTGCAAAGCTTGGCATTGACTAGTAATTTTGACCCCCTTTTGTGATTTTCAAAGCTAAACATTGTTTAACTCAAATTTGGGGGGGTATATTGTTGGCTCTTGAAAATAAAAGTTGTCCTCAAAATTGTGAGCCAAAAATAAGTTTGGGGGAGATTTTCACGTCCATGTTTCTTGTCCCCGCTAATAAATTGTCCTCCCTAGCTTACAGGTTTTTGAGGTTTAGCGGATGGCAACAGTGCGGACACTGTTCTAAACAAGTTTAGGGGTGGTTTATGCTTATTTACGCATCACTTTGCATAAGCACAAAACATATAAAATAAAAAATAATTTTTTTTGTACATAAATAAGATAATAAAAGATTATATGGTGAAAATTACATCCAAAAGATTGGAAAAATTTAAGAAAACCAAGAAAATTAGAAGTTTTCTTAAACGAACTAGTAATAAGTAGTTATGAGCCGTTGTCCCAAGGGTTAGTAAGATGAAAGAAGTCAATAATCTGAGGATAAATATAAGTCTGAAAAATAGTTCCTATTCTCGAAGCCAAACATTTCAATGTTGATACCCTACTATACGCACTTACACACGTCTTGAAACTCGGGATAATAGAGGATACCTTGAAATGCTCTTGTCTTAAAGCCAAAGTATGAAGGAAATAATAAATGGAAAAAACAATATAAAACGGTGAAAAAAATTAACACTGGTTTTGTAATCACCAAGGCAACATAAAAAAAATATAGCGAGGGTGCTTCATCATCTAGTGCCTTAGACCAACTGGTTTGGGAGTAACTGCTAAGCCTTAGGTGTTGCAAGACGAGAAAAATACTAATACACCTAATCAGCAAGCACATGAGTAATCGGTCGGTTAGTACCTCAAGAAGTATTAACGGTCGCATGAAAAATGTGTGAGCAAATTCCATCTAAATATTCATCAATTAAAAAGAACTGAGGCAGATGGACAAGAGTATGATAACTTGAATTGAATTCTCCGAGTGTAGGGATGTCTATTACACACACATAGGGGTATATGATCGATGTTTGAAAGAAAGGTAGGAATGAAGAATAAAGACGATGTTTTATTGAGGGATGATGTGATTTCCAACATGTTTTCATGATTATTAAGATAAGGCTCATGACAATCGAAAAGCTAGTGTAGTTGGAAACTCTAATTTTCAAACTCTTTCTTTTATAATTCTTATCTTTACATGTAACTTTCACGGTCTTCCTTTTATTATGGAGTTTTATGGGTGCAATCCGCTGAAAACCCTCAGGAGACAACACTCCTCCTACTAGGGACACCTAGAGGTTTAAAGGCTTGTTGTACGTGCTCAGTGCAATCGTGTTGCCTACGAAAGTGTGCTAGTTAGTTTTTCTTTTTCTTTATTTTCTCCTTCTCTTGAATAAAAGATGTTTGCTCGAGACGGCCAAAAATTAAGTTTGGCGGTATTTGATCAGTCGAAAATATTGCATTTTTAACACATCAATTTCCCTATTCTTTGCAATCATCTAAATGTGTTTGGTATAAATATAACACATATTAGCAATTCGTCTGCAAAATATCAAATAACATGTGTTATACATTATAACCGGCATTATGAGGGAAATTATGTGTTTATTACTGCACGCATGATATTGTTTATCTCAACACTGTTTATCAAGATTGTGTGCAGAAAATCCTTCAGGTTAAAGAGCCGGAATCACAAAAGTGCCGATAAAATCCATCAATTCCAGGACTTGAGATCTGGCAGCAACTAAGAAAGTAATATCAGATTCCAGGCATCAGAGAATAACCCAAAGACCTACAGAAAGATAACCCCAGAAAATGACGCAGAGAACCTACAATATGGCCGCGGATCAGCGGCCGAGTTGGCCGATCCGCCGCGGTTCCGCGGCCTGGTTAGCTCCTTGGCGCTCCAAAATCCTCTAAAATATTCCCTGTAACAACCCTAGCTTCCAGAAGACTCTTAATTACCACTTGGCTTCTTCCAGAAAGCTCTGCATGACAAACTCATTCTAGAATATTCCCTATAACAAACTCATTCTAGAATATTCTCTCTAACAAACTCATTCTAGAAGGCTCTCTCTAACAACCTAGATATGGAGGTAAGATTCAAATGAGGTGGTTATAAAATGAGATCTAGATCTAGGGTTTTTGGAGGTTAGACAATTAGTGGTAAGTTTGTTACACTTTTGGAGCCAAAATTCAAATTCATGTTGAGTGACACAACTTAATACCAAAACCCTAGCCCAAATCCAATTCCAAAGCCAAATCAAGATCATTTTGAGAAGCAAATTAAGCAAGCAACCATCGATCCTTTATCCACGAAGCCAATCTTCATCCGAGCAACAGATCCACGACGATCCGCGACTCACGAAGACCGAGCGGAGCGAAATTCGTCGGATCTAGTTATTTCTTCAGAAGGAGCGATCGAGAGCAACATCTTGTAACCTCGAATTGAGATAATGTGTAATTAGTCGTCGATTTAATAAAGGTGATAATTGAAATTCTGGTTTTCTTTACATTCTTGTGTTGTGAAACTTCTTGATCTTTGATTAATTTATTTTCATGATGCTTGAGTAAAATCTCCGCTTATGGAGAATTCGAGAGAATTGATAGATTTAATGATAATCAAATCTTAATACTAGTCTTAAGTCTTATGAGATTTGTGAACTTTAGAAAAAAATTCATCAATAATCTAATTTGGATCGAGATCACATTCTTGATAAATTCGTTCCAAATTAGGGATCAAATGATTGATGAATCTCTTTGCTAGAGGCTAGATCCGAATGATCATGATTGAAAAGGCAAGGGATAGAAGAAGAAACCCTAGTTTCTTCAATAGATCCCTAATCTTCATCAGAATCATCAATCTAGCTACAAATTATCAATAGATAAGATTAGGAATTATTAGATTAATCATTAACTATTAACTCAATCGAATCCTACAAGCTATTCTACAAATCTTGATAACTAAATCGAATGGGACATTTCTTCAACTAGTAGGGCTGCTTCCACCGCGGCTGCATATGTGTCAAACTGCTGGGAGCAGATAGTGAGGAACAACTGGGTAATCAGGCCTCGAACAAATCTCTTGATCCGCATCTCCTCAGTGTCCACCAAATATGGAGCATACACAGATAGCTGGGTAAACTGAACATCGTACTCTGCCACCGTCATACCCGGAGTCTGGCGTAACGACTCAAAACTGCGAGTTCGAGCATCCCTGACGCTCTGCGGAAGGAAAAGGGTAAGAAACACCGTCACGAACTCAGCCCAGGTCATAGGAGAAAGATCCGCGGCTCTGCCCCTCTCTAAAGACTCGCACCAGGTCTGGGTATGACCCTCTAGACGAAAACTCATGAACTCTACCCATATCGCGTCGGAACATCTCAACGAACGATAGATCATGGCCATCCGATCAATAAACGACTGCGGATCCTTAGCTATATCGGTGCTGGTGAAGACCGGAGGCTTCAGCCTCATGAACTCAGATAATGATACAGTGATAACCTCCATAGATATAGCTGCGACTGCCAGAACAGTAGGCACCATCGCTGTCCCCGTAACACGTGGGTCAACCACATGTCTCTACGCTCAACTGGCCTCAACTAACGACCCTATCATCTTGCGCAAATCCTGCATACCTGCCCCTAGCATGGTAATACGGTCTGTCGAAGGTGGATCAACTTGCTCCTGTACAACGGGCGTACCGCCTTGGTTAGTCCTCATCTCCGACGAGCCTGCCCTGACCTCGGCTCTCGCGGCCGCTCTCTGCGCCCTCGATATCTTCGGCGGCATACTGGCTGGAAGTGAAAATAAGATTCGATAAGAACCTAGAAATCGAATCACAAGGATTTATATAATCACGAAAGAAATTTCAACCAACAAGTCCTAAGATCACTTAGGCGGAGTACCGTGTCGTATGTATGTCGCAGAACATACACACTCTACGTCACTCTGCTTAAGCTACCTACTCCATCATACCAAGGTCATCCTACACTCCTAAAGGTAAAACCTAGCGCTCTGATACCAACTTTGTCATGACCCAATTTAGGCACGTGACCGGCACTTAAACCACGTGACGTCAACAGGCGTAACGCAATTGAAGTAAGCCGAAAACCTATAAATCTAAACCATCAAAAGAAGTAAGTGCTGAAACATTGTTAAAAACGTTTGGAAATCTCAAGTAAAAATCTTTAAGCTTAAGTTTATTTTCTTAAAAATTTCGGCAGCATCTCCTTTGTAAAAACTAGCCCCGAAATGGGTACAAACATAGAATATAAATATAGCAACCCCAAACAGGAGCAAATCACGCCCAAAGGAGGAAACAACCACCACAAGCGCATATATATATATATATACGACGCCGTAGCGAAGAAATAGACAATATAAATGAAAAACATCATAAAGAGGTAAAACTACATAATAAAGGCTGGCTCACACGAGCACAACACCCAGAGTCACAAAATAATACAATATCGATCCTCACAACTCGTCTCTAAGTCAATACATGAAAATGGTCGATGGAGAATACTAGATACAATAAGATGTAGCATAGACAGAATTGGATAGCTGCAACCCACCTATACCAAATGGCCTCACAGCCAACCGTAGCGGTATCCGCAAAAATAAAGATAATAAGAAGCCCTGTCGCGACTACTCTGAGGGTCAAACCTGCAAAACACTATGGCACAACGGGGGGTGAGTTGCCAACTCGTGAATAGTAAGTAACATCACACAGATAATCGCAGGAATGCACGAACAGCGATAATCTATAACATGCAATCTGATAGCATAAGTATGGCAATATGGATATGCAACAATCAAGAACAAGGTACTTCATCAGGTACTATAAATACATGAAGCAATGCATATCAAATAAATGCTGAGTATGGGATAAATCATAACATCATCAATGAATCATCATCGTGGAAAATCTCGGTGTCCATCAACGACACCGCAAATCCCAATACATTAGGCCACATCACTCTAATCGGCCCTCATATCTGTAAATCTCATAGAACCTGAGTGTCCAACATCGACACTCAAAACATCATGAAAACTCGTGTCCATCAACGACACGTAAATATTCATCTCTTAGGCACCGCATACCCAGATCGGCCCTCAATATATCTCATGTCATAACTCCCAAACGATATCCTCCGGATATCCGTCGGGTTCTATACTATCACCGGTAGGTAGTGCTCCCTCCGCCAGGCTCATTTTCTACACCACAAAAATGATTTCTTGCCCCGGGGTACCATACCGGGTCCACCATGTACTCGCAGACAGTGCCTACCGCTCCTCGAATCGGGTTTCTAATACAAGTCTTCGAACCGAGAAAACTCATGGTGGACGCACCGAAATATCATAACAAGAGAAACCGGACTTTCAAAACAATGCATACTTTCTTGAAATATCCCCACGGTTCTCAAATCCATAAATCACATGAAATCCGTATCTCAATGTGTAAATCCATGAAATATGATGTATGCAATATAAAACAGTAATATGAGCATATTAAGGGAAAACCGCTCTTTTAAATGAATCCAGTTTTTAAATATATCATGCGATTCCCAATTCCTCCAAAATCAATTGCAACATCATATAAGGTGTACATGTAGCTATAGCAAGGTATGGGTGTATACATGTAAGTATGTATGCGTGATGCATTTCATATGCATAATAGAACAAGAATCAACGTCTCAATATCAATAACGATACAATACCACATAGGTGTATATGTAGCTATAGCAAGGTATGTGTGTATACATGTAAGTATGTATGCATGATGCATTTCATATGCGCAATAGAAAAGAATCAACATCTCAATGTCCATAACGATAAAATACCATATAGGTGTATATGTTGTGCTTGTCTTGGCAATTACCAACGGTGTGTGTGTAGCATACAATTTAGTGCTTGTGCAACATGAACCGTCAGTAATGGTGCGGTGTCCAATAGGTACTAAGTCAAGGCACAACAAGTAATAATATGCAATGATGCTCATGCACAATCAACTCATATGCGTATAAACATGCGGCTATAATATCATATCTAGCCCTTACGCATAACGCCATACGGGAGATTTCCCCGTAGAGGTTAAATTGTCACGTCCCGAAATTACGGAACATGACCGGCACTTAAACTACGAAACGTCTCGAGGCGTACGTAATCTAAGTAAGCCGAAAACCCAGAAATCCAAACCAAGAGAAGTAGTAAAGTGAAGGAAAACCAATTTAAATCAAGTGGTTTTAATAGCATAATTCGAATTATGCGTTTTTAAAAACAACAAATATTTCCTGAAAATTTCGGCAGAGTCTCCTTTGTAAAAACTGGCTCCCAAACGGGATACAACATGAATAATATACGAAATCAATAAAAGGCATCCCCAAGCGGGAGCTAGCTCTTCGTCAATCGACGGTCACAACCACACAAGCAATATAATATACAACGTCAAGGGCCAGGATCAAAACTCAAAAGGAAACTCAAAACACAAGAAATGCACAGAAATATAACGCGCAACTCTAAAGTCGAAAGAATAATATCACTGGTCTCTATCTCAAAAATAAATACATGTTTGGTTGATGGAATTTACTAGATACAACTGAATAGTATCATACAAAGTAATATGATGGGTACGATACCAATAAACCCACCTACTAGCAAGTCACCCAAAAGAAGCAGTGCCAGCAAAGCCGTAATGAAAACTATACGGCAAAACCTGCAAGAACTGTGGCACAACGGGGTGAGTTGCTAACTCGTGAGTATAAAAACATCAATGAATAGAAATTGCATGAACAACGCAATCCTAGGTCATACGATCATAATATATCGTCAATATATAACCAGCAGCATATAACAATGGCTAGGATAAATATCTAACCCAAGTGTAATCCCATGTGCCCGTGTCAGTTATTCAGGTAGCAATATATCATATGGATGATGTATGTATGCATGAAAACAGAATACATGTACTAAAGAAACTGCTTTCATAATTTAGTGAGATTTCCTTTGTATTTTTAAAATGAGGTATCATAATGAAATCAGCATAAACAAAGTCTAGCATCAACACAAAACATAAATCTCAATGTCTTAAAATCTCAGGCTCCGGCTATCCGTACTGACCTGTATCATCAAATCTCTGTACCTCAATATCTCGAAATCTCAATGCCTCAATCTCAATATCTAGGGCGCCGTCAGTCAAGACCGGCCCCTACCATCCATCTCAAAACCACGACGGTATCCTCCGGATATCCAACGCGTCGGGTAAAATCACCGGTCGGTAGTGCTCCCCTGCCAGGCTCAACGCCATCATCTGCGATCCTCTTGTCCCGGGGTACCGCACCGGGTCCACCATGTACCCGAAATGATTCCTCTACTCCTCGAACTTGGGTCTCGAAATCCATCAGCAAACTCATGGTGTACGACTCATACATCATGGGAAAACCGCAATTTTTATTTAAAAGAGAGAGAAGAAGTTTATTTATGTTTTTGCGGTTTTCCTCCAAATCCAAGAAATCTCATGAAATCCGAATCCAAATCATCAATAGCACGTAAAACCATGAATATAGGCATGAAAATCTAGGAATACGGCATAACAATGAATAACAGTATGCATGAAGTGACAAGTAATAACTACAATGTGTAAACTGGCATATAAGGCAGGTACACTAATATCATGTCAAATTACTAACTAACAAGCTAAGTCAAGCAATAATATTTTCTAAGATGTACGTAACATGGCAATTACCGATGAAGATGTGTGTGAGCTGGCAAGCAAGTGTACGTGGTACATACGCATCATCAGTAATGGTGTTGGTGTCCTAACAGCATGATATCAACAATGTAAAAAGAAATCACAATATAAGTATGTGATGCAGAGCGAACAACAATAATGAGCAGGAGATGAATACTAGACACAACAATAACTAATCTGCATTACCCTAATATAAGTCCTACAATAGTGCCTTTTGAAATAACACGAATCGCGGTGTTTTGAAAATAAGGGCTACGGTGTTTTTAAGAAAAGATACGTCTTTTGAAATATACGTAGAATCCCTTGACCTGTCTTTTAAAATACCCATGATCCGTTAGTTTTGAAATAGGTAGGAGTCTAATCTAGTCTAACAACTACACTAAACTATACGGCTGAACTAACAAGCTGAACTACAGGTAAGGAAACCGCCTAACATCTGAGTCGATACATATACATACCTGTATATATATTAGTCGGTGATCCCGCCTCAATAATATCATATTTGATACCATATCTATAATCAGACATCCCAAGTCAAGAGTGCGGATCAATCATCAACATATCCCGTACGTAAATCCATCGTACGACATCCCCAAATCTGGGTACGGGCCAATGTCATACTCATCACACTGTTCATCTGGTATCTACTTTATCAAGATCATCATCTGGGGTACTGACCTACGTCTAGTACACTACTAATATCATCAATATAATCATGATCTGACTACTGATCGACAATCTCGTACAAACCGATATCATCAGCATATATCATCATAAAGAGGTATACATCACCTAATGCGACCTATTATGAATATCTTAATATATCTTATCTCATATCACGATCACATGTCAACCATTCAATGTATAACACTATTTACATGTATCGTCGTCCCAAGATCCTCTATAATATCAGGACGTATCTCAAGTACGAATCCTGCCATATCACCGATCCTACGGCCTCAACTCAAATCTCATCGACTCATCTCAATCCCAAGTATCATCCTCAATTCAGTATGTGAACACCTAGTCCCATACCCAGGTGAACACATAAATATATAATCCCATATATGCACTTATGAAAGAAGAATGTATGCAAGTATGGGTGGGTGGGTGCATGTGTGGTGCGACCACTACTCTAGGGTTTCGTGACACTAAATCATCCAAGCACACCAAATATCCATATTTATCATCAATAAACTCAAACAATATATGTGTGTATACGTATTCGTATACATCACCATGAACTGCGGGGGTGCTATACGCCATCCACCCGACTTCTCCCCGTAGATATAAATCTACTCACCTGATCTGAGCTCGCCGGTGCCGACGTCGTCGCGCGCTTGCTTATCGTCTCAAAGTCCACCTGGGGTACCTACATGTCACCACGTACCGTAACGCATAAAAACCAAATCCGAAGTCGAAACGGTATACGAAAACCAATTCGGCACGCGTATCACGCATAGGTCAAAACCTATCGTCTACGCATGCAAGAATATCCAAACCAACCCTCAATGTCGATGTACAAACGTCAAACCATCGAGAAAACCCAAACACACTAATCGTGATTTCAAAACTCACTAATTATATAAGAAATAGGGTTTAATTCATCAAAACCATTAAATTAAACAAATCGTTTTATTTTCCAAAAAAACCTAGTTAGCATAAATTCCCATTTCGGTTCAAAACTTGATGTTTTACCCAAACTATATATTTTAACGATTCTATTGGCCAAAATACTCACTTAAAATCATAATTAGGTCATACAAATCACCTCCATATTTTTAATCTCACTAATTATCATTAACTCAAAATTCAAGTTTGCAACAAATATCGATTTTAACACTTTTTAAAGCAAAACTCATTCAACAACTAGACTAGGTTTCGCACAACCTAAGGTGTTAAACTACTCATTAACATGTCAAAGACGTGATGAAACCCTTACCATATTTTAATTCTCAATTTATCATAATATTTATAAAAAAAACTAGTTTGCAATTTATATAATTATCAGAAATTTAAATTAACAAAAATGCAACTAGCAACTAGATTTGATTTAGCATAATATTAATATGTCACATACATCCCACATAACCATAATCTCACAACACAAAACCCCAATTTGAATTCAAACCCCTCTCTTGAATTTTAAATCATGCACTTAAAACTAATTAAAAACCTATTTAAACATTTAATTAAGCTAACCTAAAGCAATTAACACAATTTAAGAAAAAGGTTAGAATTATACCACATGATCAAGAGATCAAATATGGAAATCAAAGCCTCTAAAATGCCAACTTGTTCCCTAGATCCATTCAAGTTTGGCTAATGAGAAATGGGTAGGAGTTGGATTTGGATTTTGGGATTTGTTTGATGGATTTTGAGGAAATTTTGATGAATTTTTTTTCCAAGAGAATAAGAGGGGAATTGGGAGGGGCTGCTGCTGAAGAAGGATGGGGGGCTCGGCCAGCAGGTATGGGGGAGGGTGTGGAGTGTGTGGGGTGTGGAAAGGAAAGTCCAAGTCAAGATAAAATACCCCCAAGTCAACACACCAACTTCTTCTCTCATTATTCTTTTCTTTCCTTTCTTTCCTTTTTCTTTTCTCTCCAAATCATTAAGTGGGGAAGAGTGGAAGTGGGGGCTGCTGATTTTGAGAGGGGAGAGAGGGTGTGGGTGAGCGTTGGTGAGGGAAAAATGATAAATGTTATACCCCAATTTCCATTAACACTAATTTCACGAATTAAGCCCTTTTTTCTTCGATATTTCTAAAACCGTTTCATTTCAAAAACAATATTTTACATGTAAGTTTAGTGTTTCATGAATTATAAAATTTGTATCAACCCATTCCAATTTGTAATTTTCCTTAATTAAATATATTAGTGACGGCTTAAAATAATATTAAAATAATTAATTTCGGAAAAAATTTCAGAAAATTTGAAATTTCACCAGTGGCTCAATAAACACCAAATATTAACAATTATATAGCTAGAATATGTATATTTAATTTTATAATAAAGATATTTGTATTTTGACTTTTTTCAGAAAACCCATTATTTTACCGATTTTCCGAAATTTCACCGAAACGATTTTCAAAACGTTACAATCTTCCCCCTTAAAGAAATTCGGTCCCCGAATTTAAATTAAAACTTCCCCCAAATACTAAAACATCTAAGTAAAACCATCAAGTCGTCGGGGCTCCGAAATCATAAATACATAAAACAAATCGTAGCGCAGCGCATGTGCATCAAAAATGAGCATATAACTCAAAATCAAAACTCCGTCAAGCATCCCACAATCATTGGAGTCATGGGGAAGACATCAATGTCAAGATCCAATATGAAATCCAACATGATATACATCATTAAAACATCTGGAAGCAATGCATGCCAAATCTTTTTCAAATCGCTGTGCGATGCTCGCAGCACTGCACAGTGGCGGACCTCTATTGTAAGAAAATAACTATATATATATATATATATATATATATCCTTTGTTTAATATGTACATTCCGCCGTTTTGGAATCAATTTAGAAGGGTCTCCTTGTTTTAAACATTTCGTGTCATATCAGATACGATGGTAAATACTGAGACTATAGCTCGCTTTTTGGAAATCCCTTCAATAAATATCAATGCATGCAAAAAATATTCAGGTACTGTCCTCTGACTAGTCCTGCTCAGTACAAAAACTCATAGCAATCATCATAAAAACGTACTGCTCCATAAGAAATCAATCCCAAAATATGCATATAAATGCTATGTGCGTCTGGTGCGCACGAAAATTAAAATCCATATATGTGCCATACATGCGCACAGAAACAACATCTAAGTGCATCGGGTGTGCACACAACATCTTTCATAGGAAACGTGTGTGCCTGACAGCAAGGACAGGTGCGTCTGATACGCACGAAGAATCTCGATTTAGTGCATCTGGTGTGCACCAAAATCGCTTCTCAAAACATGCGCTCAACATGCGCGAAAATCCAAACCAGGTGCATCCATCATGCACAAAATCATGAAATCCAATATCAAGCGCTGAACATGCGCAAAATCAAATCAGGTGCACAAGGTGCACAAAACAAACATCGAGTATCACAATCGAAATCGAAGTCCAGTGCATCTAAGTGCACAAAATGCGTATCAATGCACTGCAAGCATATGTGAATCATACCAAGTGCAAAACCCAAATCGTGTGCGTATATACGCACAAAATCAACTCAACTGTATGGAACCAATAAAATCATAAACGTGAGAAACTAAGGCACGAAAATTATATCAAGTGCAACAACTGTGCAAACATCGTGAAGACTCGGTAGGTGCAACCATGGTGCATGAAAACAAATATCATGAAACTCAATCATCAAAATCAATCATGCGAATAGATTGCCCAAGATACCGAAATCAAGTATGTCGGAATAGTCCCGCTCAAGCACATCCTCAAGAATCTCTGGCCAACTGTCGTGGTCACTCATAGCATGTCTCGTCAATGATCATGAACTCTGGTCTGCTAGTGTGCGTAACATGACCACTCCAGGGTCCAAGTCTTCTCGTAATTTATTCCATAAAGGTCCTGTCGAGGTCTCTCCCAAATCTCATCTCTGCCGAACTGTCCGGAAGTCATCGTCCTTTACTATATCTGTTTCTTGTTCCGGAACGGCTGCATACTCATCGCGACTCCTTTTGGAAGGTATATCCAAGCACAATGCCTCGGCATGCGTATCGCATCTCTGATGTCGGCGGAGTGGAACGTCATCTTATCCAGATCTTGTACGGACCTCTTACTCCACTTTTCTCTAATGTCGACTGCTCCGGACTCGTCTCGTCGTGGCTGCATGGACTGAGCTCCAACGGCTATCCTCGTATCTGGAGTCTCCCAAGAAATGCATCTCACCACCTAGCATCCGAATGAAGTTGAACCATCCGATCGATTCTTCAAAATCTCATAATCCCCCAAGAGCTCAACATCTTGGGTACAGTTTAACAGTATCGAGTACATACCACAACATCGATGATCCAGCCGTAGAAGGGAAAACCCAAGTCTCACTAACGGCGCCGTGGAACTGCCGCAAACCCTAAGGTTCAAAGGCTTTCACATGGTCATTAAGTCGAGTTAGGGTTTCATTCTTCTAGAGGGTCCATAGAATTTCATGTATGCTCCTTTGAATACTTTAAACTTGGAATAATAGGCTTCTGACAGTCGATCGTCTCTGTCGACTCTCAACATCTCCGCGTGAAGTCGTCTCTAGCTGGAATCAATCTATCTGATGACCTCGCATCGGGGTAGCGAACGAACCACATGTCCTATTCATTCATCCTCGGTGAATAGCGACCTTCTCTCATCTCTTAGTATAACTCGTACTGCAATAGCTCCAACATCTGGGACGATATCTCATCGTTCGCAGCAACAACTGGATCACTCGTATGCACACTGAACCGTGCCTTAATCACCATGAATAAGCAATACATCAACGGTCATCAAAATCTGGTTGGCCTCTATCAGTGGCTCAATCCTCTAGGGCTGATCTGCACGTCTGAGTAATCTCACACAGCCATCCACCCAACGCTCGTGGCGCGAAAACACAATAAAAAGACACATCTCTGCAATCGTGTGTCGCCGGAATCACGCCATGGTCAGTCCTCGTTCGTAACGAGCTCGTGCTGACCGCAACTCTAGCCGTAGCTCTCCCAGCCCCTAATCGTGGAAGAAAAACCATAACTGATACCGATGAAGCTAAATCAGGAATGAATATAATACTGTACAAAGAAATGTACATCCTAAGCCTTCTTAAGTGAAGTAGCGTATCGTAAGTATGCCGCGGAACATACCCATGGTACGTCACTCTACTTTAGTCACCTATTCCATCAACCAAGGGTCATCCTACGCTCCGAAGGTTAAACCTAACGCTTTGATACCAACTTTTTCACGTCCCGAAAGTACGGAACATGACCGGCACTTAAACTACGAAACGTCTCGAGGTGTACGTAATCTAAGTAAGCCGAAAACCCAGAAATCCAAACAAAGAGAAGTAGTAGTGTGAAGGAAAACCAATTTAAATCAAGTAGTTTTAATAGCATAAGCCGAATTATGCGTTTTTAAAAACATCAAATATTTCCTGAAAATTTCGGTAGAGTCTCCTTTGTAAAAACTGGCTCCCAAATGGGACACAACATGAATAGTATATGAAATCAATAAAAGGCATCCCCAAGCGGGAGCTAGTTCTTCTTCAATCGACGGTCATAACCACACAAGCAATATAATATACAACGCCAAGGGCGAGGATTAAAACTCAAAAGGAAACTCAAAACACAAGAAAACAATAGAAATATAACGCGCGACTCTAAGTTCGAAAGAATAACATCACTGGTCTCTATCTCAAAAATAAATACATGTTTGGTTGATGGAATTTACTAGATACAACTGAATAATATTATACAAAGTAATATGATGGGTACGATACCAATAAACCCACCTACTAGCAAGTCACCCGAAAGAAGCAGTGCCAGCAAAGCCGTAATGAACCTGTACGGTAAAACCTGCAAGAACTGTAGCACAACAGGGGTGAGTTGCCAACTCGTGAGTAGAAAAACATCAATGAATAGAAATCGAATGAACAACGCAATCCTAGGTCATACGATCATAATATATCCTCAATATATAACCAGCAGCCTATAACAATGGCTTGGGTAAATATCTAACACAAGTGTAATCCCATGTGCCCGTGCCAGTGACTCGGGTAGCAATATATCATATGGATGACGTATGAATGCATGAAAACAGAATACATGTACTAAAGAAACTGCTTTCACAATTTAGTGAGGTTTCCTTTGTATTTTTAAAATGAGGTATCATAATGAAATCAGCATAAACAATGTCTAGTATTGACACAAAACATAAATCTTAATGTCTCAAAATCTCAGGCTCTGGCTATCCGGACTGGCCTGTATCATCAAATCTCAGTACCTCAATATCTCAAAATCTCAATACCTCAATCTCAATATCTAGGGCGCCGTCAGTCCAGACCGGCCCTTACCATCCATCTCAAGACCACGACGGTATCCTCCGGATATCCGACGCGTCGGGTAAAATCACCGGTCGGTAGTGCTCCCCTGCCAGGCTTAACGCCATCAACTGCGATCCTCTTGCCCCGGGGTACCGCACCGGGTCCACCATGTAGCCGAAACGATTCCTCTACTCCTCGAACTCGGGTCTCGAAATCCATCAGCAAACTCATGGTGGACGACTCATACATCATGGGAAAACCGTACTTTTTATTTAAAAGAGAGAGAAGAAGTTTATTTATGTTTTTGCGGTTTTCCTCCAAATCCAAGAAATCTCATGAAATCCGTATCCAAATCATCAATAGCACGTAAAACCATGAATATAGGCATGAAAATCTAGGAATGCGGCATAACAATGAATAACAGTATGCATGAAGTGACAAATAATAACTACAATGTCTAAACTGGCATATATGGCAGGTACACTAATATCATGTCAAACTACTAACTAACAAGCTAAGTCAAGCAATAATATTTTCTAAGGTGTACGTGACATGGAAATTACCGATGAAGATGTGTGTGAGCCGGAAAGTAAGTGTACGTGGTACATACGCATCATCGGTAATGGTGCTGGAGTCCTAACAGCATGATATCAACAATGTAATAAGAAATCACAATATAAGTATGCGATGCGGAGCGAACAGCAATAATGAGCGGGAACTGAATACTAGACACAATAATAACTAATTTGCATTACACTAATATAAGTCCTACAATAGTGCCTTTTGAAATAACACGAATCGCGATGTTTTGAAAATAAGAGCTACGGTGTTTTTAAGAAAAGATACGTCTTTTGAAATATTCGTAGAATCCCTTGACCTGTCTTTTAAAATACCCACGATCCGTTAGTTTTGAAATAGAAAGGAGTCTAATCTAGTCTAACAACTACACTAAACTATACGGCTGAACTAACAAGCTGAACTACAGGTAAGGAAACCGCCTAACATCTGAGTCGATACATATACATACCTGTATATATAAGAGTCGGTGATCCAGCCTCAATAATATCATATCCGATACCATATCTATAATCAGACATCCCAAGTCAAGAGTGTGGATCAATCATCAATATATAGCTCGTACGTAAATCCGTCGTACGACATCCCCAAATCTGGGTACATGTCAATATCATACTCATCATACTGTTCATCTGGTATCCTCTTTATCAAGATCATCATCTGGGGTACTGACCTACATCTAGTACACTACTAATATCATCAATATAATCATGATCTGACTACTGATCGACAATCTCGTACAAACCGATATCATCAGCACATATCATCATAAAGAGGTATACATCGCCTAATGCGACCTATTATGAATATCTTAATATATCTTATCCCATATCACAATCACATGTCAACCATTCAATGTATAACACTATTCACATGTAACGTCGTCCCAAGATCCGCTATAATATCAGGACGTATCTCAAGTATGAATCCTGCCATATCATCGATCCCACGGCCTCAACTCAGATCTCATCGACTCATCTCAATCCCAAGTATCATCCTCAATCCAGTATGTGAACACCTAGTCACATACCCAGGTGAACACATAAATATATAATCCCATATATGCACTTATGAAAGAAAAATGTATGCAAGTATGGGTGGGTGTGTGCATGTGTGGTGCGACCACTACTCTAGGATTTCGTGACACTAAATCATCCAAGCACACAAAATATCCATATTTATCATCAATAAACTCAAACAATATATAATGAATATATGTGTGTATACGTATTCGTATACATCACCACGAACTGCGGGGGTGCTATACGCCATCCACCCGACTTCTCCCCGTAGATATAAATCTACTCAGCTGATCTGAACTCGCCGGTGCCGACGTCGTCACGCGCTTGCTTGTCGTCTCGAAGTCCACCTGGGGTACCTACATGTCACCACGTACCATAACGCATAAAAACCAAATCCGAAGTCGAAACGGTATACGAAAACCAATTCGGCACGCGTATCACGCATAGGTCAAAACCTATCGTCTACGCATGCAAGAATATCCAAACCAACCCTCGATGTCGATGTACAAACGTCAAACCCTTGAGAAAACCCAAACACACTAATCGTGATTTCAAAACTCACTAATTATATAAGAAATAGGGTTTAATTCATCAAAACAATAAAATTAAACAAATCGTTTTATTTTCCAAAAAAACCTAGTTAACATAAATTCCTATTTCGGTTCAAAACTTGATGTTTTACCCAAACTAAATATTTTAATGATTCTAATGGCCAAAATGCTCACTTAAAATCATAATTAGGTCATACAAATCACCTCCATATTTTTAATCTCACTAATTATCATTAACTCAAAATTCAAGTTTACAACAAATATCGATTTTAACACTTTTTAAAGCAAAACTAACAATTCAACAACTAGACCAGGTTTCGCACAACCTAAGGTGTTAAACTACTCATTAACATGTCAAAGACGTGATGAAACCCTTACCATATTTTAATTCTCAATTTATCATAATATTTTAAAAAAACTAGTTTGCAATTTATATAATTATCACAAGTTTAAATTAACAAAAATGCAACTAGCAACTAGATTTGATTTAGCATAACATTAATATGTCACATACATCCCACATAACCATAATCTCACAACACAAAACCCCAATTTGAATTCAATCCCCTCTCTTGAATTTTAAATTATGCACTTAAAACTAATTAAAAACCTATTTAAACATTTAATTAAGCTAACCTAAAGCAATTAACACAATTTAAGAAAAAGGTTAGAATTATACCACATGATCAAGAGATCAAATATGGAAATCAAAGCCTCTAAAATGCCAACTTGTTCCCTAGATCCATGCAAGTTTGTCTAATGAGAAATGGCTACGAGTTGGATTTGGATTTTGGGATTTGTTTGATGGATTTTGAGGCAATTTTGATGAATTTTTTTTCCTAAGAGAATGAGAGGGGAATTGGGAGGGGCTGCTGCTGAAGAAGGATGGGGGGTTCAGCCAGCAGGTATGGGGGAGGGTGTGGAGTGTGTGGGGTGTGGAAAAGAAAGTCCAAGTCAAGATAAAATACCCCCAAGTCAACACACCAACTTCTTCTCTCATTATTATTTTCTTTTCCTTTCTTTTCTATTTCTTTCCTCTCCAAATCATTAAGTGGGGAAGAGTGGAAGTGGGGGTTGCTGATTTTGAGAGGGGAGAGAGGGTGTGGGTGAGTGTTGGTGAGGGAAAAATGATAAATGTTATACCCCAATTTCCATTAATACTAATTTCACTAATTAAGCCATTTTTCTTCGATATTTCTAAAACCGTTTTGGCAAACCGTTTCATTTCAAAAACAATATTTTACATGTAAGTTTAGTGTGTCATGAATTATAAAATTTGTATAAACCCATTCCAATTTCTAATTTTCCCTAATTAAATGTATTAGTGACTGCTTAAAATAATATTAAAATAATTAATTTCGGAAAAAATTTCAGAAAATTTGAAATTTCACCAGTGGCTCAATAAACACCAAACACTAGAAATTACATAGCTAAAATATGTATATTTAATTTTATAATAAAGATATTTGTATTTTGACTTTTTACAAAAAAAACCCTTATTTTACCGATTTTTCCGAAATTTCATCGAAACGATTTTCAAAACGTTACATAAATTTACTCATCGATGATCTCTAGCTAGGTAAATCCAACCACCTTCTTCCCTTTTCTAGTAGTGTCCGAAGTTCCCGCAATCGATCCTAAAATTTCACAAACACAATACATAAGGCTAAATATCCTGCGCCGACACAAAAACAACGAAACGCAAGAATAACGTCCACAAGATAGACACATTGTGCACTTGGTGCACAAAATGCGTACAACATCGCTACAACCTTAACTAAGATCGCTATACGAGATAACCACTAAACCTAGAACCCGTTCGTATTGATCGCGTTCACAACACACTAAGTATTATAAGAAATAGGTTGTATATCATCAAAACCTAAAACTTAATCAAAATCGATTTATTCCAAAAACCTAGTAAGCATCGATTTACCATTTTAGTCCAAAACTAGATATTTCAACAAAACTAGTGGACACAATAATCCCATAATAGCTTAATTAAGCCACACAAACCCTTACTAAAATTTTAATCTCGCCCATTTTAGATTTATTAAAAGTTAGTTTGCAAAAAACTTAGTTTGGACAATTTGGAAATTAACAATTTACAATTTAACAACTAGGCTAGATTTTGCAAGTCTAAACACGTTAAACTACACACATAACCATATCCAATTAATAAAAACCCTAACTTGATCTCAAACCCTATTCTTGAAATTCCTAACATCTAATTAAAACTATATTTAAACACCTAATAAGCTAGATTAAAGTAATTAACTAACAATTAAATCTTAGGGTTAGGATTTATACCTCACAAACTTGATATCAAACTTGAAAACTTGACTCCCAAAATGGACTCCAAAATTCTAACTTTCTCCTTGATCTAAGGTAGATTAGGCTAAGTAATAATAGATAAAGATTAAATTTGGAATTAGTAGGAATTTGTATGGATTTTTGAGGCAATTTTTGAGGATTTTGAAGTGGAAATGAAGTGGGGGAAATTTGGGGCTGTTGAGGGGAGAGGCTCAGCCAAGTGAGGAGAAAGGAGAGTGTTGTGTGTGTGTGGAAAATTCTAGATTAAGTTAACCCTTAAACCTCCATTAATGCACCTCACATCAATCTTATCTCTAATTCATTTTCTTTTCTATTTTTCTTAATCCTAAAAAAGTCTAGAACCATGGAGATAAGTGGAGAAGAAGAAAACAATTTATAAACTTGTATTTAAGTTGACATGGTTCACATTTGTATATTTAACCCATTCCAATTTGTAATTACCACTAATTAAATGCATAAATAAAAGCTTATAATTATATTTGAAGTAATGAATTAAGGGAAAATATTTAAGTGAACTAATAATTATAAGTGACTAAATAAATACCACATACTAGCAATTACATAGTTAAACTAGATGCATTTAAGTCTATATTGAAAAATGATTATATCTTGTTTTTTTACGGAAAACACAAATTATTTTACTGATTATCGGAAAATCCGCCTAAACGATTTCTAAAACGTTACAAAATAGCAACCATGGGTGAGTTAGTGTCATACACTAACTCATGTAGAGACTAAACTATGGCTAAGGATAATGGTTAGGTTAATAAATATCTTAAGTAAAACAAATTAGTGGACTAAGTCAATGCACACAACATGCTTTTCCAAGCTTCTAGCCATGACATAATTCCACCAATTTGTGAATTACTGGAATAAATAAAAACCAATAATTATCAAGAGCATGGTGTGAGTCTCATATATCCATGAAGCATGTGGCATCAAGCATGACACAAATAAAATGTACATTAATATATATCACATATATACTATATCCACACAAGTGAGAAAGAAATGTTTAAGTGAGCTAATATTAGTTATTGTAATTCAATATATTAAATATATAATTATACATTAAATTATTAAATCAACACTTGATTTAATAATCCGGCTATATCACATATAATCGACTAATATCAAATGTAACAACTTATCGAATCAACACTTGATCCGATAACCCGGCTGTTGTTAGATATGTATGCCCTAGAGGCCTGTATTATATAGGATGCTAGGCATGTATATGACAAGAAACAATCATTGCTCGAAATGATAGTATGCTATCTGGTTTATCTTCAACTTAACATGTGATGTGTTTTATTTCATATCTTTATATACATGTTGTTGAATCCCTTAGGATTATGCTTGACTACCAGGATTATGATGTAGATCATACTAGTAAGGCATGGGCAGTCTATAAGCATATCCTTTAATTGTTCCTAGTCGAGGGTATATCGAGACAGGGTATCGATATTACCAGTGTATACTAGTGTATACGTTTCTAGTCCTTGGAGGCGATGGTTGATCCCACAACCATTAGTGTTTGACATCAAAGATTGTACACAGGTGCTCATTGGAGAATGGATACACCGAACAGGACTCGCCGAGAACTCCTAGATGGTATATATACCTATTGTCAGATAGCAGTTCTCTAGTGACACTTGTACAGGTTAGTCTGTAGACACGAGATCGTCATAGTGTCTTGTGTGATTCCCACTGTACTTTGATTTCCTCCCTACCACGGCTCTGCTGAGTCGTGCAAACAGGTGGATTTTGGGTACAGTCCCGAATCGCATGGAGGCAGTGAGCGATAGGAGGGGTTTCGTCTCTCCCAGTATAGGGAGTTGATGTCACGCTATGCTTGATCGGCCATAACAGGAAATCCCTGGCCAGGGTTCTCAAGATTTTCTGATAAGTGTTATCAGTAGTTTCTCGAACCGTTATAGGCCGTAAATCAGCATGACTTATAAAGTTACTGGGGTCTGACATTTACCACCCCTAGACTTCATATGCGACGTATCAGACGAAGAGACCAGACTGTTCGGTAAGTGTTGCTTATAGGCTCGTTAGGGTTGTGATGAGTTCGCTCGTCGGCCACCTTTTCGTCATGTACCTGGGTAGCCGTTACGCACAGCTAGAGCTGCTGACGTGCTTGTGGTTAAACCCACTGCCAGCGTACTGACGAGTCTCTAGATTCCTACACAGAGAGTTCCCTGCTTCAGGCAAAAGATGTAGAGGCCATAAGTTGTTACGACAGGGTTTCGATCATGTTCGTGTAAGTGTTACAGGAATAATGATCGGAAGGATAATGCTGGTAGGCTTTGGTTTAAGACGGATAGAGGTATTATATTATTGGATTATTTGTATTCGTATTTTTTGGAATTCGAATACCGGTATACTTATACGGTATACGGTGGAGGGGTATTCTTGTAATTGTTACATGAATACCTTCTAGAAGAAGACACCTCATTATTAGATATTTATTTTGTGAAAATAAATAAATGAGGTGGAATTTAGGAAAGTCTAAGCATGGATGAAGGAATGGATTCTTTCATATTTTATTCATTTGGAGTTACTATTGAAGCATGGTGCAATTTTTTATTACATGCTTCAATTATTTCATTTTGAGCCATATGATATTTTTCCATGCTTGAACATTTCATTATCACTTTTGATATTCTCTCGCTTCATTCTATCCTTCTTCCTCCACTTTGCTTTACCTTCACATGAGTTGTGAATCAAAAGCCTAGAGCAAAATCATAATCCAATACTTAATCTCTACTTTATCTTAGTGATCACTCCTAGCAAACTTGATCTCTAAGTGAGTTTGAAGCTTGTACCAAAGCTCTCGGGTGGATCATCTTGGATCTCGAGGTGGCCGGAGATCGAGCTCATAGCAAACACAAGGAGACTAAGAGTCACATTCAAGTGAAGACCCGAATGACCGGTTCCATTAGGTATAAATACTATCATAGTTGATTATATCTCTTGATGGTTTCTGCTAGTTAGGGTTTAAGCACTAATCTTGGGTTATGTGGGTGTTGCATGCAAGAAAAATTATTGTTTTCCACTTCCGCCTCCTCATAAGTGTTGTGGGGTGTGCAACATCCACTAACATGGTATCAGAGCCTAACTTAAACCTTAAATAGCTTGTTGCAACCTTAGAATTTCGTCGTTTTTCCTCGTGCAAAAACTACCGGAAAAACAGTTTTGAAAATCGATTTTTTGAGTTGTTTGCACACCCCGCGGGCTCACGGTTTGAACCGAGAAGCCGTGGGGTGGAGCGCGCACACCCTGGGAACACCCCGGGGGGGACCAGATGTCGGACCCACACCGCAATACCACCTCAAGGTGGCCTTGGGGGTGGATGACCCAAGAGCACCCCAACAGGGTGCTCTCGGGTCTGCACACCCCTTGGGGCCACCTCGAGGTGGCCCCCGGGGGTGGGTACCCCCCTCGAGGCACTCCATTTGAATGTTAATATGTTGGTCTTCGCCACCGCTAAGTTTGGGTGGGTTTCGAGTTCGTTTCGAGTCCCGGATTGGCTCAAAAGATCGGTTTTTAAAAGTTTACTCACTGGATTTTTTCAAAAGTTGGAAAATGGTGTAGTTTGCAAATCTCGTTCGGAATTATAATGTTGCGACTTCTTTACTTGCTTTGTGTATGTGTGTTTTGGAAATGTCGACTAATTGCTATAAGTCGATTAGTCGGGGTTGCACACATCAGTATTGATATCATGAGATGGTATGTGTATATGAATATGTTGGACCGTCGTGATGAATTGCCGGGGGATGTGAGAAGAGCGTTTTTATTTTCTTTCATTCATGTAATTTGTAGAAAGCAATGTAATATTATTTTGTGAGGCACATCCGGTTTGAGGTTGTAGCCACCGTTGTATATTTCTTTTTACTGTTTTTGCTCCTAGGATAGACCCAAGGTGGGGTGCACAAACTACTGGGTTCTCGTAGTGCGGAGTAGCCTTCTCACTATGTTGAGGGAGGTTGCTTCACTTCTAGAATTTGGCAGGTAGTTTGCCGCACCCTTAGGGGTCTAGGGTGGGGTTTTGGCTATTCATCACGACCGTGGATCCCATCTTTCATTAAGGGCTTGAATGAAATACGGAATTCCTGGTATATCCAATGTTTTCATCTGTGATCTAAAATGGCTATATTTATATATGAGATATATAATAAACGTTGCTTATGTTTTGCACCCGCGCTAGTCTAGCCCCCGCTCTGCCGTTAGTTAAGTAACCTAAGGGTGCATGACAGGGCCCAGTGGCGAATGCGGATGGCATAAGCGTACATTCTATTTTCGTTTCTTTTATGTGATGTTTAGGAAACGTAAATGATGGGACAACATTAATGTGATTCGTGTTAAGCAAAAGAAATCTAAAGATGTTGTAGAATCAAACTTTTTAAAATGGATAACTCTAGCTTTTGCTTTGTATCGTGGTATTCTTGAATATCCTGCACCTCATTCGATGAGGGAAGGGCCGAGATCCCTTCACCGGAAGAGACCCCTTTAGCGAAACTAGCAAATGTTACAAAGAACTTGATTTGATTTTATAGTTGATCTAATTTTTGCTTTGTATCATGGTATTTATATATCCAGCACCTTATTCAATAAGGAAAGAGCTGAAATCCCTTCAGCGGGAGTGACCTCTTTAGCAAGATTAGAAAGATGTTATAAAACCATTCGACTTTTAAAACTGGAGTTTAAAACACTCCTTCTCACTCGATTCTACAACGATATCAATTTCAAAACGTTAAAGGTTTTCATAAAAACCATTCGTAGCCCTCCGCCATTTTAGGAAGCAGAGTACTTAGTATTCGTGCAACGTTTGTTGACTATAGTTAAGGCATGGTGTACGGTAGCTAAGTGATGTCTTCCTACAAAGCATATGATGCGATCGATTAGGACATTCGCATAACCTTGTTGACAATAGTTAAGGGTTATACGGGTGGGTCTAAATCAATCACGAAATGGAGGGTAGAACTTGACTAGTGCTTATGATTTGTTGACCATAGTTAAGGTCATAAGACACTAGGGGTAAAAATCATATCGGGAATTTCAAGAGTTGAAATTTGCAATGAAATTGCATACCTTCTATTTGATAGTTGGATCCCGATCCCACTGTGAGTAAAAGTTACTCCCGGGAGAGTTTTGCACTTTATAATTAGCTAATCCAGTAGGTGTCTAGAAAGGTGTTAATGGGGTTACACCTATGGAAAAATGAGGTTTACTTTAATTAGGTCCATGCGAAAGCACGGGGAACCTCCCTCAGAGTACCGACACTGGCCTGGCCGACCGGTTAGTGAACTTGTAAATTGAAATTAATCCTGGCTAATTTTCTTTTTAAGGTTTGAAGGAAAATTTGATAAAAACAGTGGGAGACATCGATTAGACAGGATTAATAACCAATCTAATCATGCAAGAGCAATCGCTGAGTGTCTTCTTTTCTCTCTCCTAATGGCAGATACCTATGATGAGACTTAAGCTTTTATTAGACAAGAATAAACTCATGGGACCGAATTACAAAGATTGGCTAAGGAACGTAAATATTGCCCTGACTTATGATAAGGTCGGATACGTCCTGACTACTCCAGCCCCTCCTAGCCCAGGCCCAGATTCTTCAGTTGCGGATAAAGAAATGTAAGACCACGTTACTCGTCCCCGGTTCTTTGGGGTTGCGCAAATGGTGAAAAACGATTTTCTACGGTGGGGGTAACATGGACTCAAAAAAGGATCTTTGTTAAACTAACTATCTAACAACCTAACTAAGAGTTTTACCTACACGGTTAGGGGGTTATACCTTAACTTGAACTCCATCTCTTCGACTCCTTATGATGGTCGGACGGTTCTCTCCTCGTCGTCTCCTTGTGCCGAAGATGGATCCACCCGAAAGCTTCTACCTTTGGCTCCAACCTCAATCTAGAGGAATCTAGAACACTTGGCTTGCTAGACCTTGTATACTAGGATGAGTAGAGAAGTGTTTTGGGTTTTTATCTCTAAGGCAAATGGTTCTCAACACATGAGAAGTTTTTGCCTTGAACTAGAGAAAGAGCGAGAGCAAGAGGAAGAGGAGAGCTTTTGCATGAGAGAGAATGCAAATGGTAGAATGAGAAAGACTTTTACAACCATCCTCTTCATAATCCAAAATAATCATAACAAATAATAATAATTGAGTATTATATGATGGTTGTTATCATATCAAATGGCAATATCAATTCATGCATTAAATGCAATGTGTGAACAAACAAGTAAGCAAAAGTCTTTGCCATGAAATGATATCCATTGTAATGATTATGGTCAACAAGTCCAACCTAGTCGACCGGTCAACAAAGCCAACAAGTCAACAAAGTCACCTTTCAACCCAACCATGGCACAATAATACTTAATTGATATTATCATTAATCATATTTCTTATTCTCATTAGGGTTTAGCAAAAGTCAACAGTCAACAACCCTAATGAGAATCCTCTGCCTCTGTCTCGGTCAACCGTGCATACACACCCGCATCCGCGTTTCGGGGAACATGTATACAAACGAGATAAAACCAATCCCAAAACGTATACTAGGATCTGGCTTAACCAAAAGCCCGCTAGTAATAACTGCCCGGACACCAAACGTGCATAAGTGCACGAATGAGACCGAACCCTGTCGCAAAACCATGTGACCTCTACTCTTTTTGCCTAAAGGCGAATAGCTCTCTGTGTGGGACTCTAAAGACTCGACACTACGTTGACAGGGGGTTTAACCACAGACTGCAAGCGGCACTAGCTGTGCGTAACGGCCCCCAGGTAGATGCCGATAAGAAGACTGACGAGGTGAACTCATCCGAACTCCTACTGAGCCTGAATGTGACAATATGCGTACAATCTGGTCTGTTTGTCTGAGAATATCGCATGGCAGGCCTAGGGGGTGGTAAACGTCAGTCCCATAATAGCGGTACAAGTCGTGTCGAAGTGTAGCCCAGAACACCCTGAGACAACACTGGAAACCTACCAGTGTATCTCGCTTGCCCTGGCCAGGGACGACTATGTGTAAAGGATCTCCTAGACACACCGCGATATCAACTCCCAATACCGCGAGAGACGAATCCTATCTAACCATCACTGCCTCCAAGTGCTTCGGGACTGCACCCAACTACTACCTGTTTGCACGACTCCTTTGAGCCGTGGTAGGGTAGTAATCAAAGTACAGTGGGAACACACTCGAGGCGAAGTGACAGTGTCAAGTCAGCGGACTAAGCTGTACTCATGTCACCTGGAAACTGATAACTGATGATAGGTATAGTACCAACCAACAGTTCCCGACGAGTCCTGTCCAGTGTACTCGTAACCTAACGAGCACCCGCATACTATCTCAAGTACGACGTACTGACGGCTGAGGGACGGACCGTCTCCCATGCTGGGATGAGAAGCGCATACGCTAGTCTACTTCGGAGTATCGATGCCCTGTCTCGATAGTCCTACGACTAGGGACCAGCATAAGGATGTGCTTGTGGATTACCCATCCCCCACAAGTGTGACTGCCATCATAACGCTGGTAATCAAGCAAAGATCCTAAGGGCTCCACTAATGTGTATAGGCGATATGTTAAAAGAAACACATGTACACACATTGAAGTAGAAACAAACCAAGTAGCATACTACTATTTTGAGCAAGATTGTCTATACAATGGTGAATATCCCAAGCTTCCATTAAGTAATATACAAACTAGTATGATACAGTAATGGCCTCTAGGGCATATACACTAAAAATCTCCCACTTGCACTAGGGCCATGTACTGGCGTATCGAAGACCTATCATCTCGATCAGCCGCTCGAACTGAGTCTGGGGCAAGGCCTTCGTGAATGGATCTGCAGTGTTATCTTCTGAAGAAACCCTCCGAACCTCGATCTCCTGGCGATCCACGATCTCCCTGATCAGGTGATACCGCCTAAAGATGTGTCTGGATTTCTGAAGGGACCTAGGTTCCTTCGCTAAAGCTATAACCCCGTTGTTGTCACAATACAGAGGTATTGGATCAACAATGGACAGAACAACCTGAAGTTCTTTCAAGAACTTACACATCCAGACGGCTTCTTTTGCGGCATCAGATGCAGCGATATATTCCGCTTCCATTGTCGAGTCAGCAACGGTTTCCTGTTTGGAACTCTTCCAACACACCGCCCCTCCATTGAGGGTAAACACAAAACCCGACATGGACTTGGAATCATCCTGGTCACTCTGGAAGCTGGAGTCAGCAAAGGCCTCAATCTGGAGGTCTTTTCTGCCATACACCAAGAACATCTCCTTAGTCCTTCTCAGGTACTTGAGAATGTTCTTTACCGCTATCCAGTGCTTCTCCCCAGGGTTTGACTGATACCGGCTTACCACACTCAGTGCATAAGCAACATCTGGCCTGGTACACAACATCGCATACATTATAGAGCCTACCGCAGAAGCGTAGGGTATAATAGACATGTGATCCCTTTCCAAATCAGTCTTGGGTGACATCTCTTTGGAGAGGGTGATCCCGTGACAAGCCGGTAGATTACCGCGCTTGGAATCTTCCATACTGAATCTTTTCAGTATGGTGTCGATGTACCTGGACTGCGAAAGTCCTAATATCCTCTGGGATCTATCATGATGGATCCGGATCCCCAGAATGTAGGAGGCATCACCCAGGTCTTTCATGGAGAACCAGTGTGACAAGAACCCTTTGACAGATTGTAGCATAGGAATGTCATTTCCTATCAAGAGAATGTCATCCACGTATAAAACGAGAAATACGACAGTTTGTGCTACAAATCTACTATAGATGCATGGTTCATCTGGATTTTTAATAAAGCCAAATTCTTTGACCGTCTTATCAAAATAGATGTTCCAACTCCGTGATGCCTGCTTTAGTCCATAAATGGACTTAAGCAACTTGCACACCTTTCCGCTGCTCCCACTCTTAATGAAACCCTCTGGCTGGTCCATAAAGACACACTCCTCTAAATTTCCATTTAGAAAAGCGGTCTTTACGTCCATCTTCCAAATCTCATAATCGTGGAAGGCAGCAATGGCAAGAAGGATCCGAATGGATTTCAGCATAGCCACTGGAGAAAAGGTTTCGTCATAGTCCAAACCAGGTCTTTGACGAAAACCCTTTGCAACAAGTCTAGCCTTATAGGTCTCAACCTGTCCATCTACACCAATCTTCCTCTTGAAGATCCATTTGCATCCTACGGGTTTTACCCTATCTGGAGCAACGTCCAAAGTCCATACTTTGTTGGTGTACATGGACTCCATTTCGGTCTGCATTGCATCCAGCCATTTTACCGAGTCAACGCTCTGAATGGCCTGCTGGAAGCTAGTCGTCTCATCATAATCAATGATGCAATCCTGTCTATCCCCGTCTATGAGAAAATTGTAGTATCTCTCAGGCGGATGAGACTGCCTACTACTCCTGCGGAGTGGTGCAGGAATGTCCTGTTCTTTCAAACCCTCTGGTTCTACTAAGCTTTCAGTAACAGTCTGTGGCAGTTCTATTGCGCTCCCACTTATTTCCTTTTCTAAGAATGTTCCAGAAAGTGGGCATTACGAGAAACAAAGACCTTTTGTTCCTCTGCGTAATAAAAAAGATACCCCCTGAAGTTCTTTGGGTATCCCACAAACTTGCACAGTACTGAGCGTGCCTCGAGTTTGTCCGCATGCTGCTTTTTGACAAAAGCTGGACATCCCCAGATCTTCAGATATTGAAAATAGGGTTTCTTCCCACCCCATATCTCATATGGTGTGGTAGGCACAGTCTTAGTTGGAACTCGGTTCAAAAGGTATGCAGCTGATTCTAGCGCATATCCCCAGAATGATCGCGGTAACTCAGCGTTACTCATCATGGAACGTACCATATCCAATAGGGTTCGGTTCCATCTCTCTGATACACCGTTATGTTGCGGAGTGTACGGAGGAGTAAGCTGAGAGGGAATTCCATTCTCTTTTAAGTAATCCAGAAACACGACACTTAAGTATTCATCATCTCGATCAGATCTTAGTGTCTTGATACTTTTACCTGTTTGTTTTTCTACTTCATTCTTATATTCCTTGAATATTTCAAAGACTTCAGATTTATGCTTCATTAAGACATGTCCGAACCTTGAAAAATCATCCGTAAAAGTAATGAAGTAAGAATAACCACTTCACGCATGTGCAGACATTGGACCGCACACATCACTGTGTACGAGCCCCAAGAGCTCACTCGGTCTTACTCCGTGTCCAGGGAACGGAGTCTTTGTCATCTTTTCTTTGAGATAGGATTGACAAGTTGCATATGAATGATATTCGAACGGATCCAAATATCCTTCTGTATGTAACTTCGTCAACCTTCACTCATTGATGTGACCCAGTCTACAATGCCATAAGAAAGCGTGATTGATTTCTGGATACTTTCTTTTGTGTGTATTCTGGACATTGAAAATTTGTGGTTGGTTTAATACGTATATACCATTGTTTAATGTACCCGACCCAATCAAAACTTGATTAAGGTGAATATTCACAACATTACTTACAAATGCAAATTCATAACCTTCTTTAGATAATAAAGATACAGATATGATATTACAGGTTGCATTGGGTACAAAATAACAATCACGCAAAACCAAAACATGCCCATCTGACAATCCCAAGTGATATTCCCCCACAGACTCAGCATCCATGCCAGCTCCATTTGCAACTCTGAGGGTCATATCACCTGCCTTCAAAACCATACGCCTACTCAGTGCCTGCAAAGAATTACAGATATGAGATCCTGATCCGGTATCCAAAACCCAGGATGCAGAGTTTATTGATAGACAATTTTCAATAACATACACACCTGAAGCTGAAGCCGTAACTTGCTTCAGATCCTGGTTTCTGGCCTTCCAAGCCCTGCAATCCTTTTTCCAGTGTCCACTCTTGTGACAGTAAAAGCATTCTTCTTTTCCCACAAGCTTTCCCGCTACCTTTGTTGCCTTTGTCTTTCCTTTCGTATCCACTTTACTAACACCGCCCCTTGGTTTGGCGGGGGCTTTCTTCTTCTTTCCCTTGGCTTTCTCCTTGGACTTAGAAGAGGAAGATCTTCCTACAAACAAAGTGGATGTTTCCCTACCTTTCTGTAGGGTGCCCTCTTCACTCCTCAACATGTTGAGGAGCTCCGGAAGTTCAACCTCTTTTCCTTGCAAGTTGAAGTTCAGGATAAACTGGGCATAAGTGGAAGGAAGGGACAGGAGAATCAAGTCCTTATAGAGCTCGTTCTCTAACGTGGTCCCAAGGTCCGCGAGCTCTTCAATGATGCCAATCATCTTAAGCACGTGTTCCGCTACCGATGATCCGACGGCCAATCTCGTCGAAAACAACTTTTTCGAGACTTCGTATCTGGCGATACAGGATTGCTCTCCATACAGTTCTTTTGTATAAAGAATATGGATTCTAGGTCCATATTCTAGTGCCTCCTCTGATGTTCATTGTCCATAGAGGCAAGCACGAGGCACTTGGCCTTCGCGGTGTCGATCTCCCATGTCTTACGGATTTATATATCCGTGATGCTGGAGGTGGGACTCGGGACAGGGGGAGTTTTGGTGGTAAGGAGATACCCCAACTTGTCGTAAGTGATTGCCATTTTGACATTCCTGAACTAATATTTGTAGTTTTGCCTTGTCAGTATGTTTTTATCTAGAAGTAACTTAAGTCCGGTCATGACGATTGGTCGCTGCAATTAGAAGAGAGAGAAGAAACACTCAACATGATGTTCTTGCAAGTTTAGAGTGGTTTTAGTTTGTCTAAACAGGATGGCTCCCGCTATCTCTCGAATCCCTCCTCAAACCATAAAGGAAGAATTAGTCGGGATCAATCTCACCGTACAATACTTGCTTAACCGTTCAGCCAGGCCAGTGTCGGTACTTCGAGGGAGGTTTTCCAACGCTTTCGCGAAGTTCCTTAATTTAAGAACCTCTTTTCCCTGGGGGCATAGCCCCGCTAACACCTTTCTAGACACCTACTAGGTTTATAGCATTGATCGTTAAGTGAGAAATTTCCCGAGGAGTAGCATATACTCACAGTAGGATCGGGATCCAAATATCATCGCGTGACAAAACAGAAGGAATCCTACCAGAATCATCGCACTCCAAATGGTATGCAGCGCTGGCAAGTTTCAGTTTCTTTTGAAACTCCCGATGTGGATTTTTGCCCCATACTCTTATGACCTTGGCGTATGTCAAAATGTCATAAGTCACATGTCAAGTTCTACGCATCATTATCTTGGTTAATTTGAACCCACCCGTACCTACCCTTGACGTAGGCCAAAATGGCAGTACGACTGTCTCAAACCAACGCATTCTATCTATGCAACAGATAAATATCCGGCAGCTACCAATCACTATGCCTTGGCGTAGGTCAAAATACATAGATTGAATACTACCGAATATTTAACTGAAATGATGGAGGGCTACGAATGGTTTTGGCGAAACCGTGTACGTAGTGAACTTGATATAATCGATGGAACAAGATAGCTTTTAAAAAAGGAGTGGATCAAGCTCCGCATTTAAAAGTTGGTTTTTGAAAAGAACCGAGTGGTTTTGAAAGTGTTCCAACGACTTTTACTTGGTTTATTTTCTTGCATTAATTTTAATGCGTCCCATCATTTAATCCTACCATTGCAGAAAACAACGAAAATATGACGTACGCTTATGCCATCCGCATTCGCCATGGGGCCCCGTCATTACCCGTTAGGTTACTTAATTAACGACAGAGCAGGGGCTGGACTAGCGCGGATGCAAAACATAAGCAATGCCTAAATAGATATCATATATAGATATATACATTCGTCACATGAAATGATAGCCATTCCAGATCACAGATGAACACATTGGATATACAAGGAATTCGCATTCCGTACGAGCCTGTAACGAAAAACGGATTACACGATCGCGGTGAATAGCCAATACCCCACCCTAGACCCCTACGGGTGCGGCAAACTACCCGCCAAATACCCGAAGTGAAGCAACCTTCCTCAACAACGTGAGTAGGACACTCGGCACTTCGAGGTATCCGGTAGTTTGTGCACCCCCTCCATGGGTCTATCATAGGAGCAAAAACAGTAAAAGAAATTATATAATGACGGCTACAACCTCATCCCGGTTGTGCGGCCATATAAATAATATTACATCAATTACAAATTACATGAATTGAAAGATAAAGAAAAACTCTCATCTCACAACCCCCCGGCTATTCATCCACGATAATCCAATGAATTCATATACACATACCATCAACATTACAGATCACAGATATGTATAACCCCCTCTAATCAACGTATAGCGATTAGCAAACGTTCAATACATATATCACATCACAGATATATACCCCGTTAGCTTAAGTCCTTAGAAGTTCGATCAAAATACGGATTTTTAAACCCCAAAAACAAATTTTGCTTTCTGGAAAATCTGGGCAGAAAAATCATATTGTAAAAATCCCAAAACACCCTATAACACACACTGCAGCAAAACAGATCTACGGCCGAATCAACTCGGTCGCGGATCCGCGGTAAGAAGCTCTTCTTGCCGCATTTCCGCGGTGGGTTGGTCGGCTCTATGGATCGTTTTTCTGCAGTGTACACTAAAAAGCCTAAGTCGATTTTTCAGATATGTTAAATCATTTTTAGAGCAGTAAAAAAATCGACAGAAAGTTTGTGTCTTAGGCATGTTTTGTGAATTTTTCTCCGATCGAACTTCTAGTTACTTTGCTAACATGTTAGATAGTGTTTAACTGGCTCTGATACCACTGTAAGTCCACGTTACCCGTCCCCGGTTCTTTGGGATTGCGGAAATGGTGAAAAACGATTTTCTACGGTGGGGGTAACATGGACTCAAAAACGGATCTTTGTTAAACTAACTATCTAACAACCTAACTAAGAGTTTTACCTACTTGGTTAGGGGGTTATACGTAAACTTGAACTCCTTCTCTTTGACTCCTTGTGATGGTCGGATGGTTCTCTCCTCATCGCCTCCTTGTGCCGAAGATCGATCCACCCGAAAGCTTCTACCTTTGGCTCCAACCTCAATCTAGAGGAAACTAGAACACTTGGCTTGCTAGACCTTGTATACTAGGATGAGTAGAGAAGTGTTTTGGGTTTTTATCTCCAAGGCAAATGGTTCTCAACACATGAGAGGTTTTTCCTTGAACAAGAGAAAGAGGGAGAGCAAGAGGAAGAGGAGAGATTTTGCATGAGAGAGAATGCAAATGGTAGAATGAGAAAGACTTTTACAACCATCCTCTTCATAATCCAAAATAATCATAACAAATAATAATAATTGAGTATTATGTGATGGTTGTTATCATATCAAATGGCAATATCATTTCATGCATTAAATGCAATGTGTGAACAAACAAGCAAGCAAAAGTCTTTGCCATGAAATGATAGCCATTGTAATGATGATGGTCAACATGTCCAACCTAGTCGACCGGTCAACAAAGCCAACAAGTCAACAAAGTCAACCTTTCAACCCAACCATGGCACAATAATACTTAATTAATATTATCATTAATCATATTTCTTATTCTCATTAGGGTTTAGCAAAAGTCAACAGTCAACAACCCTAATGAGAATCTTCTGCCTCTGTCTCGGTCAACCGTGCATACACACCCGCATCCGCGTTCTGGGGAACACGAATACAAACGAGATAAAACCAATCCTAAAACGTATACTAGGATCTGGCTTAACCCAAAGCCCGCTAGTAATAACTTCCCGGACACTAAACGTGCACAAGTCCACGGATGTAACCGAACCATGTCGCAAAACCATGCGACCTTTACTCTTTTTGCCTAAAGGCGAATAGCTCTCTTTGTTGGACTCTAAAGACTCGACACTACGCTGGCAGTGGGCTTAACCACAGACCACAAGCGGCACTAGCTGTGCGTAACGGCCCCCAGGTAGATGCCAATAAGAATACTGACGAGGTGAACTCATCCGAACTCCTACTGAGCCTGAATGTGACAATCTGCGTACAGTCCAGTCTGTTCGTCTGAGAATATCGCATGGCGGGCCTAGGGGGTGGTAAACGTCAGTCCCCTAATAGCGGTACAAGTCGTGTCGGAGTGTAGCCCAGAACACCCTGAGACAACACTGGAAACCTACCAGTGTATCTCGCTTGCCCTAGCCAGGGACGACTATGTGTAATGGCTCTCCTAGACACAGCGCTATATCAACTCCCAATACCGGGAGAGACGAATCCTATCTAACCGTCACTTCCTCCAAGTGCTTCGGGACTGCACCCAACTACTACCTGTTTGCACGACTCCTTTGAGCCGTGGTAGGGTAGTAATCAAAGTACAGTGGGAACACACTCAAGGCGAAGTGACAATGTCAAATCAGCGGACTAAGCTGTGCTCATGTCACCTGGGAACTGATAACTGACGATAGGTATAGTACCAACCAACAGTTCCCGACGAGTCATGTCCAGTGTACTCGTAACCTAACGAGCACCCGCATACTATCTCAAGTACGACGTACTGACGGCTGTGGGACAGACCGTCTCCCCTGCTGGGATGAGAAGCGCATACGCTAGTCTACTCCGGAGTATCGATACCCTGTCTTGATAGTCCTACGACTAGGGACCAGCATATGGATGTGCTTATGGATTACCCAGCCCCCACGAGTGTGACTGCCATCATAACGCTGGTAATCAAACAAAGATCCTAAGGGCTCAACTAATGTGTATAGGCGATATGTTAAAAGAAACACATGTACACACATTGAAGTAGAAACAAACCAAGTAGCATACTACTATTTTGAGCAAGATTGTCTATACAATGGTGAATATCCCAAGCTTCCATTAAGTAATATACAAACTAGTATGATACAGTAATGGCCTCTAGGGCATATACACTAACAAGAAATCCGCAAGACATGGGATATAGACTGTGCAACAGCCAAATGCCTCGCGCTTGTTTCTATGAACAATGAACATCAGAAGCAGCACGAGAAGATGGATGTACAATCCATCTTTCTCCATACAAAGGAGTTGTATAGAGAGCAATCTCATACTCTCCGATAGGAGGCATCTCGAAAGTTGTTTCATATGCGGATGCATGGCTGCTGGCACGTCTGTAGGTGACTATGTATTGAAGATGATTGGACTTATCGAAGAACTTCAGGACCTGGGTTGGACCATGGAGAACGAACAGTATATTGATATTGTTCTACAGTCCCTTCCCCTGCCTTTGCTCAGTTCATTATAAACTTCAACATGCACAACATAGAGAAGTCATTACCTGAACTCCTCAATATGTTGAGGAGTGCAGAGAGCACGCTAAAGGTGGTGAAATCTCCCGCTCTAATTGCTGGGTCATCTTTCTCCTCTGTCCCGAAAGCCAAGGCCAAGGGAAAGAAGAAAAAGAATCCCATCAAGCAGAAAGGCGGAGTGAAAAAGGCACCGGGAAAGGACAAGATAGGGGCTGCTGCGACAGGACGAGGGGAATGCTTCCACTGCCACCAGACTGGCACTGGAAGAGAAACTGCGTTGGATACCTGGTCCTCCTCAAGAAGAAGAAGTATGGTGATGCTTCCACTTCAGGTGTGTTTGTAACAGAAAACTATTTTTCAATTAACTCTTCTTCCTGGGTATTAGATACCGGGTCAGGATCTCACATTTGCAATTGTGTGCAGGGGCTGAGAAATAGTAGGTTTTTGAAGAAAGGTGATCATACTCTCCAGGTTGGGAATGGTTCCTCAGTACATGCTACAGCAGTGGGAGAGTATCACCTTGGTTTGTCGTCGGGTTGTATATTGGTTTTGAACCCATGTTATTTTGTACCTTCGATGTCATGTAATATTATATCTGTATCGTTGTTGGACAATGCTAGATATAATTTTACATTACAATCTAATGTTATGAACATTAACCTTAATCAAGAGTTGATTGGGTCTGGTATATTAAATAACGGGATATACGTCCTAAACCAGCACACAGTTTTCCATATACAACACACAAACAAAAGAAAGGTTTCAGACATAAATGAAGCTTTCATTTGGCATTGTAGACTTGGTCATATTAACGAGACAAGACTAACCAAGCTACATAAAGATGGATATTTAAACCCGTTTGTATATAAATCTTATGCGATTTCCAGTCTTGTATCAAAGGTAAAAAGACCAAAACTCTGTTTACTGGACACGAAGAAAGAGCTACTGAACTCTTAGGCCTCATACACAGTGATGTATATGTAAGTCCACGTTACCCATCCCCGGTTCTTTGGGGTTGCGGAAATGATGAAAAACGATTTTCTACGGTGGTAACATGGACTCAAAATACGGATCTTTGTTAAACAACTATCTAACAACCTAACTAGGAGTTTTACCTACTCGGTTAGGGGGTTATACCTTAACTTGAACTCCTTCTCTTCGACTCCTTATGGTGGTCGGATGGTTCTCTCCTCGTCGTCTCCTTGTGCCGAAGATGGATCCACCTAAAAGCTTCTACCTTTGGCTCCAACCTCAATCTAGAAGAAACCAGAACACTTGGTTTGCTAGACCTTGTATACTAGGATGAGTAGAGAAGTGTTTTGGGTTTTATCTCTAAGGAAATGGTTCTCAACTCATGAGAGGGAGTTTCCTTGAGCTAGAGAGAGAGCAAGAGGAAGAGGGAGAGCTTGAGGATGAGAGAGAATGAGAATGATAGAATGAGGAAGACTTTTCCCACCCTTGCTCTCATAATCCAAAATAATCATAACAAATAATAATAATTGAGTATTATGTGATGGTTCATATCATATCAAAAGGCAATATCATTTCATGCACATATTTTGTAAAGTGTAACAAGCAAAAGTCCTTGCCATGAAATGATAGCCATTGTAATGATGATGGTCAACAAGTCCAACCTAGTCAACCGGTCAACAAAGTCAACCTTTCAACCCAACCATGGCACAATAATACTTAATTAATATTATTATTAATCATATTTCTAATTCTCATTAGGGTTTAGCAAAAGTCAACAGTCAACAACCCTAATGAGAAACCTCTGCCTCTGTCTCTGTCAATCGTGCATACACACCCGCATTCGCGTTCCAAGGAACACGAATACAAACGAGATAAAACCAATCCCAAAACGTATACTAGGATCTGGCTTAAACCAAAGCCCGCTAGTGATAACTGCCCGGACACTAAACGTGCACAAGTGCACGGATGTGACCGAACCCTGTCGCAAAACCATGCGACCTCTACTCTTTTGCCTAAAGGCAAATAGCTCTCTGTGTGGGACTCTAAAGACTCGACACTACTCTAGCAGTGGGTTTAACCACAGACTGCAAGCGGAACTAGCTGTGCGTAACGGCCCCCAGGTAGATGCCGATAAGAAGACGGACGAGGTGAAACCCATCTGAACTCCTACTGAGCCTGAATGTGACAGTCTCCGTACGGTCCGATCTGTTCGTCTGAGATATCGCATGGCGGGCCTAGGGGTCGGTAAACGTCAGTCCCCTAATAGCGGTATAAGTCGTGTCGGAGTGTAGCCCAGAACACACTGAGATAACACTGGAAACCTACCAGTATATCTCGCTTGCCCTGGCCAGGGACTTTGTGTAATGGCTCTTCTAGACACAGCGCGATATCAACCCCCAATACCGGGAGAGACGAATCCTGTCTAACCGTCACTGCCTCCAAGTGCTTCGAGACTGCACCCAACTACTGCCTGTTTGCAAGACTCCTTTGAGTCGTGGTAGGGTAGTAATCAAAGTACAGTGGGAACACACTCGAGGCGAAGTGATAGTGCCAAGTCAGCGGACTAAGCTGTAGTCATGTTACCTGGGAACTGATAACTGACTATAGGTATAGTACCAACCAACACATCCCGACGAGTCCTGCCCAGTGTACTCGTAACCTAACGAGCACCCGCATACTATCTCAAGTACGACGTTCTGACGGCTGTGGGATAGACCGTCTCCCATGCTGGGATGAGAAGCGCATACGCTAGTCTACTCTGGAGTATCGATGCCCTGTCTCGATAGTCCTATGACTAGGTACCTGCATAAGGATGTGCTTATGGATTACCTAGCCCCCACGAGTGTGACTGCCATCACAACGCTGGTAATCAAGCAAAGATCCTAAGGGCTCCACTAATGTGTATAGGTGATATACTAAAAGAAACACATGTACACATTAAAGTAGAAACAAACCAAGTAGCATACTACTATTTTGAGCAAGATTATCTATACAACTGTGAATATCCCAAGCTTCCATTAAGTAATATACAAACTAGTATGATACAGTAATGGCCTCTAGGGCATATACACTAGCAATCTCCCACTTGCACTAAGGCCATGTACTGGCGTATCGAAGACCTATCATCTCGATCAGCCGCTCGAACTGAGTCTGGGGTAAGGCCTTCGTGAATGGATCAGCAGTGTTATCTTCCATAGCAACTCTTCGAACCTCGATCTCCCTGATCACGTGATACCGCCTCAAGATGTGTCTGGACTTCTGATGGGACCTGGGTTCCTTCGCTAAAGCTATAGCCCCGTTGTTGTCGCAATACAGAGGTATTGGATCAACAATGGACGGAACCACCTGAAGTTCTGTCAAGAACTTCCTTATCTAGACAGCTTCTTTTGCGGCATCTGCAACAGCGATATATTCCGCTTCCATCGTCGAGTCAGCAATGGTTTCCTGTTTGGAACTCTTCCAACACACCTCCCGTCCATTGAGGGTAAAGACATAACCCGACATGGACTTGGAATCATCCTTGTCACTCTAGAAGCTGGAGTCAGCAAAAGCCTCGATCTGGAGGTCTTTTCCGCCATACACAAAGAACATCTCCTTAGTCCTTCTAAGGTACTTGAGAATGTTCTTTACCGCTATCCAGTATTTCTCCCCAGGGTTTGACTGATACCGGCTTACCACACTTAGTGCATAAGCTACATCTGGTCTGGTACACAACATCGCATATATTATAGAGCCTACCGCAGAAGCATAGGGTATAATAGACATGTGATCCCTTTCCAAATCAGTCTTGGGAGACATCTCTTTGGAGAGGGTGATCCCGTGACAAGCCGGTAGATTACCGCGCTTGGAATCTTCCATACTGAATCTTTTCAGTATGGTGTCGATGTACCTGGACTGTGAAAGTCCTAATATCCTCTTGGATATGTCATGATAGATCCGGATCCCCAGAATGTAGGAGGCATCACCCAGGTCTTTCATGGAGAACCAGTGTGACAAGAACCCTTTGACAGATTGTAGCATAGGAATAATAGAATGTCATCCACGTATAAAACGAGGAATACGACAGTTCTTGCTACAAATCTACTATGGATGCATGGTTCATATGGATTTTTGATAAAGTAAAATTCTTTGACCGTCTCATCAAAACAGATGTTCCAACTCCGCGATGCCTTCTTTAGTCCATAGATAGACTTAATCAACTTGCACACCTTTCCGCTGCTCCCACTCTGAATGAAACCCTCTGGCTGGTCCATATAGACACACTCCTCTAAATTTCCATTTAGAAAAGCGGTCTTTACATACATCTTCCAAATCTCATAATCGTGGAAGGCAGCAATGGTAAGAAGGATCCGAATGGATTTCAGCATAGCCACTGGAGAAAAGGTTTCGTCATAGTCCAAACCAGGTCTTTGACGAAAACCCTTTGCAACAAGTATAGTCTTATAGGTCTCAACCTGTCCATCTACACCAATCTTCCTTTTGAAGATCCACTTGCATCCTACGGGTTTTATCCCATCTGGAGTAACGTCCAACGTCCATACTTTTTTGGTGTACATGGACTCCATTTCAGTCCGCATTGCATCCAGCCATTTTACCAAGTCAACGCTCTGAATAGCCTGCTGGAAGCTAGTCGGCTCATCATAATCAATGATACAATCCTCTCTATCCCCATCTACGAGAAAACCGTTGTATCTCTCGGGCGGATGAGACTGCCTACTACTCCTGCGGAGCGGCGTAGGAATGTCCTGTTCTTTTGAACCCTCTGGTTCTACTAAGCTTTCAGTAATAGTCTGTGGTTCTGGAATTTCTTCCAGTTCTATTGCGCTCCTACTTATCTGATTTTCCAAAAACTCAGTTTCCAAGAAGTGGGCATGACGAGAAACAAAAACCTTTTGTTCCTCTTCTCAATAGAAGAAATATCCCTTGGAGTTCTTTGGATATCCCACAAACTTGCACTGTACTGAGCATGCCTCGAGTTTTTCCGCATGCTGCTTTTTGACAAAAGCTGGACATCCCCATGTCTTAATATGCTTAAGATAGGGTTTCTTCCCACACCACATCTGATATGGTGTGGTAGGAACAGTCTTAGTTGGAACTCGGTTCAAAAGGTATGCAGCTGATTCTAGTGCATATCCCCAGAATGATCGCGGTAACTCAGCATTACTCACCGTGGAACGTACCATATCCAATAGGGTCCGGTTCCATCTCTCCGATACACCGTTATGTTGCGGAGTGTACGGAGGAGTATGCTGAGAGAGAATTCCATTCTCTTTTATGTAATCCAGGAACTCGGCACTTAAGTATTCACCACCTCGATCATATCTAAGTGTCTTGATACTTTTGCCTGTTTGTTTTTCTACTTCATTCTATATTCCTGGAATTTTCCAAAGGCTTCGGATTTATGTTTCATTAAGAAGACATATTCGTACTTTGAAAAGTCATCCGTAAAAGTAATGAAGTAAGAATAACCACTTCACGCATGCGTAGACATTGGACCGCACACGTCGCTGTGTACGAGTCCCAAGAGCTCGCTCGCTCTTACTCCGTGTCCAGTAAACGGAGTCTTTGTCATCTTTCCTTTGAGATAGGATTGACAAGTTGCATATGAATGATATTTGAACGGATCCAAATATCCTTCTGTATGTAACTTCGTCAACCTTCTCTCATTGATGTGACCCAGTCTATAATGCCATAAGAAAGCGTGATTGATTTCTGGAGACTTTCTTTTATGTGTATTCTGGAAATTGAAAATCTGTGGTTGGTTCAATACGTATATACCATTGTTTAATGTACCCGATCCAATCAAAACTTGATTAAGGTGAATGTTCACAACATTACTTACAAATGCAAATTCATAAGCTTCTTTGGATAATAAAGATACAGATATGATATTACAGGTTGCACTGGGTACAAAATAACAATCACGCAAAACCAAAACATATCCATCTGACATTCCCAGGTGATAGTCCCCCACGGACTCAGCATCCATGCTAGCTCCGTTTGCAACTCTGAGGGTCATATCACCTGCCTTCAAAACCCTACGACTTCTCAGTTCCTGTAAAGAATTACAGATATGAGATCCTGATCCGGTATCCAATACCCGGAATATAGAGTATATTGATAGACAGTTTTCAATAACATACACACCTGAAGCTGAAGCCGCAACTTGCTTCAGATCCTGGTTTTTGACCTTCCAAGCCGTACAATCCTTTTTCCAGTATCCACTCTTATGAAAGTAAAAGCATTCTTCCTTTCCCACAAGCTTTCACGCTACCTTTGTTGCATTTGTCTTTCCCTTCGTATCCAATTTACTAACACCGCCCCTCGGGGGCTTTCTTCTTCTTTCCTTTGGCTTTCGCCTTGGACCTAGAAGAGGAAGATCCTCCAACAAACAAAGTGGATGTTTCCCTACCTTTCTGTTAGGTGCCCTCTGCACTCCTCAGCATGTTGAGGAGTTCTAAAAGTTCAACTTCTTTTTCTTGCAAGTTGAAGTTAAGGATAAAATGGGCGTAAGTGGAAGGAAGGGACTGGAGAATCTAGTCCGTGTAGATCTCGTTCTCTAACGTGGTCCCAAGGTCTGCGAGCTCCTCAATGAAGCCAATCATCTTAAGCACGTGTTCCGCTACCGATGATCCGACGACCAATCTCCCCTAAAACAGCTTTTTCGAAACTTCGTATCTGGCGATACGGGATTGCTCTCCATACAGTTCTTTTGTATGGAGAAATATGGATTCAAGGTCCATATTCTCGTGCCTTCTCTGATGTTCATTGTCCATAGAGGTAAGCACGAGGAACTTGGCCTTCGCGCAGTCGATTTCCCAGGTTTTACGGATTTCCTTATCCGCGACGCTAGTTTTGGGACCTGGGACAGGGGGAGCTTTGGTGGTAAGGAGATACCCCAACTTGTCATAAGTGATTGCCATTTTGACATTCCTGAGCCAATCATTGTAGTTTGGCCATGTCAATATGTTTTTATCTAGTAGTAACTTAAGTCCAGTCATGATGTTTGGTCGCTGCAATTAGGAGAGAGAGAAGAAACACTTTAGCATGATGCTCTTGCAAGTTTAGAGTGGTTTTTAGTTTGTCTAAACAGGATGGCTCCCACTGTCTCTCGAATCCCTCCTCAAACCAAAAAGGAAGAATTAGTCGTGATCAATCTCACCGTACAATACTTGCTTAACCGTTCATCCAGGCCAGTGTTCGTACTTCGAGGGAGGTTTTCCAACACTTTCGCGAAGTTCCTTAATTAAATAACCTCTTTTCCCTGTGGGCGTAGCCCCGCTAACACATTTCTAGACACCTACTTGGTTTATAGCATTGATCGTTAAATGAGAAAGTTCCGGAGAAGTAGCATATACTCACAGTAGGATCGGGATCCAAATATCATCGTGTGACAAAACTGAAGGAATCCTACCAGAATCATCACACTCCAAATGGTATGCAGCGCTTGCAAGTTTCAGTTTCTTTAGAAACTCCCGATGTGGATTTTTTCCCGATCCTCTAATGACCTTGACTTTAGCCAACAAATCATAAGTCACATGTCAAGTTCTACCCGTCATTCTCCAGGTTAATTTGAACCCACCCGTACCTGCCCTTGACTTTGGCCAATAAGGCAGTACGACTGTCCCAAACCAACACATCTATCTATGCTGTGAAAGGTTCCTAGGCACCCTATAGAGGTCTCACAAGGCATCAACCATGCCAATTTCAAAAATTATGGGTGCCGCGAAACCCTAACGCGGATCGTTGGCTAGAATTTTAGACGAAAATCAAATCTAGTTAACACTTTAACTAAAGATCGGAAGTTACAACCTTTGTAGATCCGGATATCCACTTCCTTAGCTCCATGTGATCATCCTCTCGCTGTCCATCTCGAATCTCGGACTCTCGAGACGGCTTCATCGGAGAAGTGAGCGGAATAGGTCGCCGGCTTCGTGCCGAAGATGATCTACGTCGAGGTTGCACAAGTTCAAGCTCCAACTTCACCAAGTGGTGAGACTTGTGAAGAAAACACCCAAAACAACTTGGCTAGAGGTAGAGGGTGAAGAAATAGGAGGTGGGTTCACTTTAGAATTGGATTTCTCACTTTGGATCTCAAGTTGCCATTGATGGCATCAAGGTTTCTTTCTTGAAGAAGAAGGTCAAGAAGAAGAAAGAATATGATAAGTGTTGTGAAAAAGAATAATAAAATCCAATACTTATCATGTTCTAACCTAGGTTAAGTGTAGAGAATAAACCATGGTCACTTGGATGGGTTAGGGTTAAGCATGAAGACAAAATAGTCTCTTTGGTCAAAGCTTCATGAAGCTTCAACAAGCTACATGACAAAAACAAACCATTTTATTTTCATTTATCCAATGAAATAAATAAAGAAATGAATAAATAAATGATAAGGCAAAACCCTAATTATCATTTAACCATGGTTTAATTCTTCACACTTAACCAAATGATCAAGTATCATCAAACATGATACAAATACGTGCACAAAAGTATATCACATATACAACTTGCACATCAAGTGAGAAAATCCATATAAAGTGAACCAATACTAGTTAATGCAAAGTAATATATCAAATATATAATTATACATTAAATCATTAAATCAACCTTTGATTCAATGATCCGGTCATGTCGCACATAACCAACTAGTATTCAATGTATCGATTTATCGAATCAATGATTCGATTTATCGAATCAATGATTCGATAACTAGGTCATATCGAATATAACCAATCGAAACATTTATCGCGAGAATGAAATGCGGTATCACATACGCGCATTATTCTCGGTCCCGCACATATCTCATATGCGCTCCTATTTCGTTTCGCTTGAGCCAGGAAACCTTTGTGTAGGACTCTAAAGACTCGTCAATACGTCGGTAGCAGATGATGATCATATCAAGCACCCACAAGCCGCAATCGGTCTGCTAAACGTAACGGCCATCCGGGTATTGAGCGATCAGAAGATCGACGAGCTAGCCCGCTCACACTCCTGTGAATCCAACCAGTAACACTTACCGTACAGTCCGGTCTGTTCGTCTGATACGTCGCATATCAAGTCTAGGGGTGGTAAACGTCAGACCCCAATAACCGATAAGTCGTGCCGATGTGAGGCTCATAACGGGTCGAGAAACTACTGGTAACACTTACCAGCAAATCTCTGATCAACCCTGGCCAGGGACTTCCCTGTTACGGCCAATCGAGCACAGCGCAACATCAACCCCCAATACCAGGAGAGACGAAACCCCTCCTATCGCTCATTGCCTCCATGTGACTCGGGACTGTACCCAAAGACCACCGTTTTGCACGCCCTCATGGACGTGGTAAGGTGGAGATCAAAGCACAGTGGGAATCACACAAGACTCTATGACGATCTCGGGTCTGCAGACTAACCTGCACAAGTGTCACCTGAGAACTGCCATCTGACGTGAGGTATAATACCATCTGGGAGTTCTCGGCGAGTCGGTCCAGTGTACCCAGTCTCCACTGAGCACCCGTATACCATCTCTGATGTCAAACACCAATGGATATGGGATCATCCATCGCCCATCTCATGGGTCGAGAAGCGTATACGCTAGTCTACTCTGGTATATCGATGCCCCGTCTCGATACACCCACGACTAGGGACCTTGAAGGATGTACTTATGGACTACCATGTCCCCACTAGTATGATCTGCATCATAGTCCAGGTAGTCAAGTACACATCCTAAGGGCTTTACCAACATGTAACCATAAGACAGTTTAAAGAGACTAGTGTACATGTTAAGATAAAGAGTAACCAGATAGCATACTATCATATCGAGCAAGAAAGTCATCTCTATATATGTCCAAGCATCCAATATAATATGCATCATCTGTACAATACTGGCCTCTAGGGCATACATACAACTAACATGCTGCACATGAATACCCAATAGCTACCAATCACTATGCCTTGACTTTGGCCAACAAACATAACTTGAATACTATTGACTATCCATGTGAAACGACGGAGGGCTACGAATGGTTTTGGCGAAACCGTGAACGTAGTGAACTTAATATAATCGATGGAACGAGATAGCTTTTAGAAGGAGTGGCTTAAGCTCCGCGTTTAAAAGTTTTTTTTGAAAACAAACCGAGTAGTTTTGAAAGTGTTCCAACGACTCTACTTTGGTTTATTTTCTTGCATTAATTTAATGCGTCCCATCATTTAATCCTACTATTGCAGAAAACAACGAAAATATGACGTACGCTTATGCCATCGACATTCGCCACGGGACCCCGTCATTACCCATTAGGTTACTTAACTAACGACAGAGCGAGGGCTCGACTAGCGCGGATGCAAAACATAAGCAACGCCTAAATAGATATCATATATAGATATATACATTCGTCGCGTGCAATGATAGCCATTCCAGATCACAGATGAACACATTGGATATGTAAGTCTACGTTAGCGCCCCGGCCGTCTACAGACGCCAAATGCGGAACAAAAACTTTATAACTGGCGCTATCGTATACTTTAACCCGGATCATCCATTATTGCTAAACTAAAAAACTGTAAAGAGTGTAGAAAGGTTATACCGAATGATCCGAGTCCTTCGTTCTTTAACCATCATCCCACGCTCCGTTGCGGCTGCTCCGATCTCATCGATCTCCAATCTGCTCGTCCAGGTGGCACCACGTCACTGATTCTTTAAACGGGCTCCCGCCTCTGACTTGAGGCAACTCGATCGTCAAGTTTGCCAAAAGAGACGACCAAGAATGATGTAGAGAATGAGTAGATGACTTTGTCTCACTTCGTCCAAATCCGTGGACGATCGGTTAATGAAGTTGCCGAGGGAATTGGGTGATGGAATGAAATGAACTGTAAAATTCCATGCACCCCAAATACTATCATATCTTTTCAAGTGAAACAACAAGTGAGAGAGCGTGGAGGAGGAGAGGGGGCCGGCCATATATATGGAGAGGGGGTGAGTATAGGAGGAGGGGAGAGTAACCATAAGACTAAATATCTCACAAAATATCCTTAGCTAAACAAGATTCATTAAAGCTAAAGCATGACTTACAAACCTAGTCATCATGCATTAATGAACCATTAAAAGCATCCAATGAAAACTCAACACCAATTAATCCTAGTCATCTCATCTAGAACCTTCTAGAAGCTTCTAGAAGCATGACTCACTCTCATCCAAGAAAAGATAAATCCGTCTTTAACCGAATGTTAAAAGACGGCTGATAGAAAACTGGAAACTGGCAACTTCCAAAAGTGATCCTGAAACGACTTTCAGGATAACCCCGAAACTGTATAAATATACCCGCATTTGTATTACGACCGAATACAAATGCAACTGAGACAAAGATATTATACCTACTCAATATAATACTCGGATCCGGCTTAAACCAAAGCCGACCAGTATCATCTGCCCGAAAAATAACACGTGCGTAAACGCACGTGCATTTTCCGAACCCTGCCATAAAACCATACGGCCTCTACAACGTTTCGCCCGAACTTGGGAAACTGTCTGTGGGGGACTCTAATGACTCGTCAGTACCCTGGCAGTGGGTTTAACCACAAACCGTCAGCGGCACTAGCAATGCGTAACGGCTGCCCATGGACTGACCTCAAGGGAGGCTGATGAGCGAACTCATCCAGAAACCCTACTGAGCCTAACAGTGACAATGTATATACAGTCCGGTCCGTTCGTCTATGAGTATCGCATATCTACCTAGGGGGCTAGTAACGTCAGACCCCCAATAGCAGTATAAGTCGTGTCGGAGTGAAGCCCAATAACACCCTGAGATACTACTGGAGTACCTACCAGTAAATCTCCTGCCATGGCCATGGACTTTGTGTAATGGCTCTCCTAGACACAGCACGACCTCATCCCCAATACCGGGAGAGACGAATCCCCTGCCGATCCGCTCACGTGCCTCCATATGGCTCGGGACTGTACCCAAAAGCTACCTGTTTGCACGACTCCTTTGAGCCGTGGTAGGGTAGAAATCAAAGCACAGTGGGAACTCATGCGAGACAAATGACGACCTCAGGTCGATGAACTAACCCGTACACATGTCACCAAGGAACTGCTATCTGACGATATGTATAATGCCAACTAGCAGGTTCCCGGCGAGTCCTGTCCGGTGTACTCATAACCCAATGAGCACCTGTATACATCTTAGGTGATCCAACTGACACCAGTGGCTTGTGAGACCGGCCACCGCCCCTCGTCGGGGTCTCAACTGTACACACTAGTCTACTTCGGAGTATCGATGCCCTGTCTCGAAACTCCGACGACTAGGGACCACAATTAAGGATATGCATATAAACCACCCAACTCTCACGTATATGATCGCCATCATACTGTTGGTAGTAAAGCAAGATCCTAAGGGCTCTATCAAAGTGTAACATGTAATCAGTCACCTGATCATGTACACGACTGATAAAGGCAAACCAGATAGCATACTATCATTTCGAGTAAGACTGTCCTACCGGTATAGGTCCTCCGCAATCATTGCAATCACGTACCTGTGATCCAATAATTGACTATGAGGGCACTATCTCCAACAATCTCCCATTTGCACTCAAGGCTAATTATTGCGATGTCGACTACTCACAGCCCGTGTGAAACCGAACATCCAACTCCTCTACTAATCAGTATGACAAAGCCCGTTTGTAAAACTATGGTGTTCGAGAAATAGCCTTAGTGAGTGGATCCGCCTAGAAGTTTCTTTCTATATCTCTCTTAATCTCAAGTTCGCGGAGAAAGCCATCTCCCGAATCGATTAATACCTGTCTTAGAATGTGTCTGGATATCTGATGGGACCTAGTTCATAAATGAACTCCAAATCCAAACTTCTTAGACTGTATCGATCACTGAACCTAATCAGTATCCGGCACCATGCCACCCACAGTATCCTCTTGGACCACCTGTCCATAATACTGTCCCTCTTCGTCAGAGGGAAAAACTATAACTCTGACAATCACTTTGTCAACCATGTCACCTTTGAAGCCTGGAATGATAATCGTCTCCCGAAGGAGGCTGCCGTCATCAAATCCTTAGAACATGTACTTATGTTCAAAAACTGCTTCCTTATGTTTCTCCAGGATTGGATTAATACAAACTTATTGCATCTAGTGCAAAGACAACATCTGGTGTGGTACTTGACATCTCATGATTGACTCAATTGCCTAAGCAAGTGATCTGCCAATCATGCCCATCCTTCTCCCCTTTAGTCTGCAAGACACCTTTAGAGAGGGTGACTCCATCACCTGCAGGTACACCACCATGCTAGGAGTCAACTATTCCAAAAACCATTAGAATATCTGTCAAAGTACCCACATTGGGAAACTACCCAAATCTAGATCTAAAACCATAGATCCAGAAACCAGAATGTCAAATATTATATCCATATCCTGTCTGGAGAAACAACTGTGTGACGACCACAGTACAACCGATCGTAGTATAGGAATTTTACTTCCTACTTTGTGTATGTCATCCAGATACCATGACATCACACCCTACTACCTTCTTAACAGATCCATCCCCTATTCTGATTGAAGTCAAAACCATGACTGTCATATCAAAATTGGATGATCTATCTCCGCTATAACTGCTTTAGTCTATAAATAGACATAAGCAACTTGCCCACTATGCTTCCGTTGCTCCCACTGACTACGACAACCCTCCTACCGGGTCTCATATCCTGGAACAACAGTAGTGTCAAGTCTAGGTAAACAAGATCCTCCCTGCCACCGTCCTTGAGGCTACCGGAGTACCTCTCGGGTGTCTGAGGTTACCCACCATATCTGCGGAGTGGCTATTGGAATGTCAAACCTGATTGAATATATAGGTCCTATTAAATTTTCCGTAATCATTTGCGGTTCTGGAATCACTTCCAGTTCTACCATACTCCCACTACTGTTTTCTGAAAAAGATCCATTTTACTAAAACTGTGGCGAGTCAAGAACAATATCACTATTGATCTTCTAAATGGTAGAATATCAACCCTCGTCGTAGCCAGGGTCAACCCACAAACAGCCATTACAGAAACGTGCCATGAGTTATCCAGAGTCTGGTTTTAAGCATAAGCTGGACAACTCCCCGTACCTTAACATCTTTTAAGGTACGATCCATTCTATATCCAATACAGAAACTTTGGCACTTATTTAATTGGAACTAGATTCAAATCATGCAGCTGTCTCCAGTGCATATCAACTTAATGGAAAGAGGCTAATCAGCATTACTCAATTTAGGAATCCATCCAATTATGAGTAACCTGAAAGAGAAACACGTTTCTCAAAACCATCACTATCATCTGAATACCAATCACAAGAATCTACATCTTCGATCTCTTTGAAGAATCCCGATACTTATGACACCTGGTTCTCTACTTTATTCTTATACCCACAACTTCTCAAAACTTAGACCTTGTATTTCTACGAAACACTTGTCTAAATACTAGAGAAGTTATAAGTAAACAGAACATAGTACGAGGACCTACCCCTTTGTCCTGATGGACACTGGACAACATACAATACTCTGTATAAGTCCGCTGAGTTAAACAACTCAAAGCCTGTGCGTCGTAGGTTGAAAACTGTACCCTGGCGATTTCCTCAAATATCATTAATTACAACGAATTCCGATATAATGAGGATGATCACTTAATTCCCAATATCTTACTCCCACTCATCATCTGTAAAACCATACAGATATGAGAATGAAACCTGGTAAATACATACCATTGGAGTAAGTATCTAATCGGGAAAACAGTTTTTCTTTAACAATGCACTGAAACATGAAAATGTTTCGTAGGGGTATCCTGGTATTCATCGCAATGCCTCTTCCATAATCCAATTCATGACTTCAACCGTATATTTTATTTCCATCTCTCCAAATCCCTTTATTTATCTTTAGTCGTTACCTTCTGTACACCATCGTTAGGCTAAACGGTTTTCTTCCTTCCCTACCGTTCGGCACCAGCCTATGGTTTGGAAGAAGACTATCCAGTAAGCATAATAGGTGTACCCTCCTAAACCAAGGTGTACTCGCAACTGAGAGAAGGTGATGATAAAAGACAACTGAATAATACCTTATTCCTTTAAATATGAAATAGGAGTGGCGATGAAGTACGCGGTTTTGGTCGTGAATGATATCAGTCGCAATTTACTTTGCCCTCTTTCTAATCCCTTTATTTTGTCTTTACATATTACCTTCTGCACACCCTACTTAGGCTAATTGGTTTTCTTCATTCCCTACCTTTCGGCACCAGCCTATGATTTGGAATAAGACTATCCAATAAGCGTAATAGGTGTACTCTCCTAAACCAAGGAGCTCTCGCAACCTGAGAGAAGGTGATAATAAAAGACAACTGAATAAACCAATTCTATTTCTCCTGAACCTGGATCCATCCTCGAAGAAGTCCCTTCGAGTTCGTATATAACCATACGATGGATCTATCCAATGGAAGTGGATATCCGTAGTAATACGGGTGTTCTGAGAAATTCAAAGGGTAAAAGAAGGAGTGGCAATGACTTATGCAACTCAGACAATCCAAAAGCCAGTATTTTAAGAAGGTTCGGTTAACCTGGTCACTGAGTCATAGTCTAGGGTCGGTCAAAGGTCACTGCCAAAGAGAGAGAGAAAAGAAACACTCTGCGTGCACTCTAACCTAGATCAGAATGGTCATCACTTTATCTAATCCGGAAACCTCCCGCTGTCCTGTCAAATTCTCCTCCAAACCTAAAGAAGAATCAATCGGGATCACCCGAAGAGTAAACCAACTCATCAGTGGGAATCGGGATCCAACTCTCATCGCATGATAACGTGATGGAATGCATCCACGTTACTCATACTCCAGAAGGTATGCGCATACTTGGCAAGTTTCAGTTTCTTTAGAAACTCCCGATATGATTTTTACCCCATGCTCTTATGATCGTGACTAAGGGCCAACCCATCATAAGTCACATGTCAAGTTCTTCCCATCATTATCTTGTTAATTTGAACCCACCCGTACTCGCCCTTGACTAAGGGCCAACAAGGCTGTACGACTGTCCCAAACCAACGCATCTATCTATGCAACATGTGAACACCCCAGCAGCTACCAATCACTATGTCCTAGCTAAGGGCCAGACCAACATAGCTTGAATACTACTGACCATTCATATGAAATGACGGAGGGATACGGCTGGTTTTTGGCGAAAAACCTTTAACGTAGTGAACTTGATATCGCTGAAGGAACCTGATAGCTTTTTTTAAAATATAGTGGAGAAAACCTTTTGCTAAAGAGGTCACTCCCGGTAAAGGGATCTCGGCTCTTTCCTCGTGGAATGAGGTGCAGGATATTCCACTGAATACCGCAATGCAAAGCAACTTGTAATCGACTATAGTAAAGTTATTACCCTGACGCAAAATTTTTGCCCAAGGGGTCGGTCCCGGTGAAGGGATATTGGCCCTTGCCCCGTCGAATGAGGTGCTGGATATTCCACTGAATACCGCTATGCATAACAAAAGGAAACGTCTTTGCAATAACACTTTTTAAATTTTTCCAACAACTGTATACAGGTTTGTTTTACTTTGCGTTGATCAGAATCAACGCAGTCCCATCAATTGATCACACCAGAAAAGAACGAAAATAAAATGTACGTATATGCCATCCGCATTCGTCACTGGGTCCCGTCATCACTCGTTAGGTTACTTAACTAACGACAGAGCGGGGACTGGACTAGCGCGGGTGTAAAACATATACAACATCTAATAGTATATAAACCAATATACAATAATCGCTCCAGGCATGATAGTATGCAACATTACAGAAAAGTAATAAGCATCACAGAACAATACAGATATCTGGGATCCCCGGGTTTCACAGAGCCGCTGCAGAAACTCGACGTTCCCCTGTCGTGTGGATAGCCTGTGCAATGAAACCTAGATCCTTATGGGTGCGGCAAGTTACCCGCCAAAACCTGAAGCGAGGCAGCCCCCTACAGCATAGTGAATGGACCACCCAGCACTTCACGGAATCCGGTAATCTTGAGCACCCCTCCTTGGGTCAACCTGTACCCCCTACGAGTGCGGCGAATAGTCTGCCAATTCTAGAGTGGGGCCCCTCTGCCTCTCAAAGCCATGAGATGCGGACCCGTTGCCCTCCCGAACCCGGCTATCCGTGCACTCCGTCGCGGGGCAAAACCTAGTACAGTAATGAAAAATAGTACAATAGGTACATCGACTGCAACCTGGTCGTGCCCCAAAAGAATATTATACAACAGGCAGTGACGGCAGTCCACAAGTTGGACGCTCGCCCCGCAATATCAAATGTACAAATAAACACAAACTGTACTCCCATTGCACACTGCTATCCACCACGACAAAACCGCAACATCACAGCACAACACAGAACATCAACGCGAATGTCACGTTCGCAAACCCGTCTAAAAGAACTATAGCAATCAAACGCGGTTTACCGATCAAATGACATTCCCGGTCGGAGATATAATGTAAGCACTGTAAACTAACATGTTTAAATTTCGATCGACCAAATATCAAGAAGTGGGCCCCACGACATACTGGTGAACAGTAACAAAACCTGGGCCCAAACGATATATACCAAAAACCCCAAAATCCAACAGAGAACCCACTGTACAAATTTGGGAGCATGAGCTCACCAAGTGGCCGCGGATGCGCGGTCAAACATGGGTTTGACCGCGTTTCCACGGCGGTTTGGTGGAGTCACGTGCCCAAATTTGGTGGGAGTTCTTAGAAAAGCCTGCACACATTTCTGAGACATGTAGAATAATTTTACGAGATCATTTGAAATCGACAGAAACTGTGAGCATGGAATTTTGTAGTTTTCGATTTCCGGTTCGATCGATGTTTTAAACGTGTTAGCACAAGTTAGCATAGCAAAATGGTTAGGCTCTGATACCACTGTAAGTCTACGTTAGCGCCCCGGCCGTCTACAGACGCCAAATGCGGAACAAAAACTTTATAACTAGCGCTATCGTATACTTTTACCCGGATCTTCCATTATTGCTAAACTAACAAACTGTAAAGAGTGTAGAAAGGTTATACCGAACGATCCGAGTCCTTCGTTCTTTAACCATCATCCCACGCTCCGTTGCGGCTGCTCCGATCTTATCGATCTCCAATCTGCTCGTCCAGGTGGCACCACGTCACTGATTCTTTAAACGGGCTCCCGCCTCTGACTTGAGGCAACTCGATCGTCAAGTTTGCCAAAAGAGACGACCAAGAATGATGTAGAGAATGAGTAGATGACTTTGTCTCACTTCGTCCAAATCCGTGGACGATCGGTTAATGAAGTTGCCGAGGGAATTGGGTGATGGAATGAAATGAACTATAAAATTCCATGCACCCCAAATACTATCATATCTTTTCAAGTGAAACAACAAGTGAGAGAGCGTGGAGGAAGAGAGGGGGCCGGCCATATATATGGAGAGGGGGGTGAGTGTAGGAGGAGGGGAGAGTAACCATAAGACTAAATATCTCACAAAATATCCTTAGCTAAACAAGATTCATTAAAGCTAAAGCATGACTCACAAACCTAGTCATCATGCATTAATGAACCATTAAAAGCATCCAATGAAAACACAACACCAATTAATCCTAGTCATCTCATCTAGAACCTTCTAGAAGCTTCTAGAAGCATGACTCACTCTCATCCAAGAAAAGATAAATCCGTCTTTAACCGAATGTTAAAAGACGGTTGATAGAAAACTGGAAACTGGCAACTTCCAAAAGTGATCCTGAAACGACTTTCAGGATAACCCCGAAACTGTATAAATATACCCGCATTTGTATTACGACCGAATACAAATGCAACTGAGACAAAGATATTATACCTACTCAATATAATACTCGGATCCGGCTTAAACCAAAGCCGACCAGTATCATCTGCCCGAAAAATAACACGTGCGTAAACGCACGTGCATTTTCCGAACCCTGCCATAAAACCATACGGCCTCTACAACGTTTCGCCCGAACTTGGGAAACTGTCTGTGGGGGACTCTAATGACTCGTCAGTACCCTGGCAATGGGTTTAACCACAAACCGTCAGCGGCACTAGCAATGCGTAACGGCTGCCCATGGACTGACCTCAAGGGAGGCTGATGAGCGAACTCATCCAGAAACCCTACTGTGCCTAACAGTGACAATATATATACAGTACGGTCCGTTCGTCTATGAGTATCGCATATCTGCCTAGGGGCTAGTAACGTCAGACCCCCAATAGCAGTATAAGTCGTGTCGGAGTGAAGCCCAATAACACCCTGAGATACTACTGGAGTACCTACCAGTAAATCTCCTGCCATGGCCATGGACTTTGTGTAATGGATCTCCTAGACACAGCACGACCTCGCCCCCAGTACCGGGAGAGACGAATCCCCTGCCGATCCGCTCACGTGCCTCCATATGGCTCGGGACTGTACCAAAAAGCTACATGTTTGCACGACTCCTTTGAGCCGTGGTAGGGTAGAAATCAAAGCACAGTGGAAACTCATACGAGACAAATGACGACCTCAGGTCGATGAACTAACCTGTACACATGTCACCAGGGAACTGCTATCTGACGATATGTATAATACCAACTAGCAGGTTCCCGGCGAGTCCTGTCCGGTGTACTCATAACCCAATGAGCACCTGTATACATCTTAGGTGATCCAACTGACACCAGTGGCTTGTGAGACCGGCCACCGCCCCTCGTCGGGGTCTCGACTGTACACACTAGTCTACTCCGGAGTATCGATGCCCTGTCTCGAAACTCCCACGACTAGGGACCACAATTAAGGATATGCATATAAACCACCCAACTCTCACGTATATGATCGCCATCATACTGTTGGTAGTAAAGCAAGATCCTAAGGGCTCTATCAAAGTGTAACATGTAATCAGTCACCTGATCATGTACACGACTGATAAAGGCAAACCAGATAGCATACTATCATTTCGAGTAAGACTGTCCTACCGGTATAGGTCCTCCGCAATCATTGCAATCACGTACCTGTGATCCAATAATTGACTATGAGGGCACTATCTCCAACAGGATATACTAGGAATCCGCATTCCGTACGAGCCTGTAACGAAGAGCGGATTACACGGTCGCGATGAATAGCCAAGACCCCACCCTAGACCCCTACGGGTGCGGCAAACTTCCCGCCAAGTACCCGAAGCGAAGCAACCTCCCTCAACACCGTGAGTAGGCCACTCGGCACTTCGAGGTACCCGGTAGTTTATGCACCCCACCTTGGGTCTATCCTAGGAGCAAAAACAGTAAAAGAAATTATACAATGACGGCTACAACCCCATCCCGGTTGTGCGTCCATATAAATAATATTACATCAATTACAAATTACATGAATTGAAAGAAAAAGAAAACTCTCATCTCACAACCCCCCCCCCCGGCTATTCATCCGCGACAATCCAATGAATTCATATACACATACCATCAACATTACAGATCACAGATATGTATAACCCCTACTAATCGACGTATAGCGATTAGCAGACGTTCAATACATATATCACATCACAGATATAAACCCGTTAGCTAAAGTCTTTAGAAGTTCGATCAAAATACGGATTTTTAAACCCCAAAAACAAATTTTGCTTTCTGGAAAATCTGGGCAGAAAAATCATATTCCAAAAATCCCAAAATACCCCTATAAGAACACTGCAGGAAAATGGACCCACAACCGAGTTAACTCGGCCGCGGATCCGCGGCAGGAGCAAGAACTTGCCGCGGTTCCGCGGTGCGTTGACCGAGTTATTGGACCAATTTTATCCGGTGTTCTTTAAAAAGCCTGAGCCGATTTTTAGTGTAAGATTAATTAATTTTTGAACAGGAAAAAAAAATTGGCAGAAAGCTTACATTTCGGGCGTGTTTTGGGATTTTTTCTCCGATCGAACTTCTAGTTACTTTGCTAACATGTTAGATAGTGTTTAACCTGGCTTTGATACCACTGTAAGTCTACGTTACCCGTCCCCGGTTCTTTGGGGTTGCGGAAATGATGAAAAACGATTTTCTACGGTGGTAACATGGACTCAAAATACGGATCTTTGTTAAACAACTATCTAACAACCTAACTAGAAGTTTTACCTACTCGGTTAGGGGGTTATACCTTAACTTGAACTCCTTCTCTTCGACTCCTTGTGCTGGTCGGATGGTTCTCTCCTCGTCGTCTCCTTGTGCCGAAGATGGATCCACCTTAAAGCTTCTACCTTTGGCTCCAACCTCAATCTAGAGGAAACTAGAACACTTGGTTTGCTAGAACTTGTATGCTAGGATGAGTAGAGAAGTGTTTTGGGTTTTATCTCTAAGGAAATAGTTCTCAACTCATGAGAGGGAGTTTCCTTGAGCTAGAGAGAGCAAGAGGAAGAGGGAGAGCTTGAGAATGAAAGAGAATGAGAATGATAGAATGAGGATGACTTTTCCCACCCTTGCTCTCATAATCCAAAATAATCATAACAAATAATAATAATTGAGTATTATGTGATGGTTCATATCATATCAAAAGGCAATATCATTTCATGCACTCATTTTGTAAAGTATAACAAGCAAGCAAAAGTCTTTGCCATGAAATGATAGCCATTGTAATGATGATGGTCAACAAGTCCAACCTAGTCAACCTTTCAACCTAACCATGGCATAATAATACTTAATTAATATTATTATTAATCATATTTCTAATTCTCATTAGGGTTTAGCAAAAGTCAACAGTCAACAACCATAATGAGAAACCTCTGCCTCTGTCTCTGTCAACCGTGCATACACACCCGCATCCGCGTTCCGAGGAACACGAATACAAACCAGATAAAACCAATCCCAAAATGTACACTAGGATCTGGTTTAAACCAAAACCCGCTAGTGATAACTGCCCGGACACTAAACGTGCACAAGTGCACGGATGTGACCGAACCCTGTCGCAAAACCATGCAACCTCTACTCTTTTGCCTAAAGGTGAATAGCTCTCTGTGTGGGACTCTAAAGACTCGACACTACGCGGGCAGTGGGTTTAACCACAGACCGAAAGCGGCACTAGCTGTGCGTAACGGCCCCCAAGTAGATACCGATAAGAAGATGCACGAGGTGAAACCCATCTGAACTCCTACTGAGCCTGAATGTGACAGTCTCCGTACAGTCCGGTCTGTTCGTCTGAGAATATCGCATGGCGGGCCTAGAGGGGTGGTAAACGTCAGTCCCCTAATAGCGGTACAAGTCGTGTCGGAGTGTAGCCCAGAACACCCTGAGATAACACTGGAAACCTACCAGTATATCTCGCTTGCCCTGGCCAGGGACTTTGTGTAATTGCTCTCCTAGACACAGTGCGATATCAACCCCCAATGCCGGGAGAGACGAATCCTGTCTAACCGTCATTGCCTCCAAGTGCTTCGGGACTGCATCCAACTACTACCTGTTTGCACGACTCCTTTGAGCCGTGGAAGGGTAGTAATCAAAGTACAGTGGGAACACACTCGAGGAGAAGTAACAGTGTCAAGTCAGCGGACTAAGCTGTACTCATGTCACCTGGGAACTGATAACTGACGATAGGTATAGTATCAACCAACAGTTCCCGACGTGTCCTGTCCAGTGTACTCGTAACCTAACGAGCACCCGCATACTATCTCAAGTACGACGTACTGTCGGCTGTGGGACAGACCGTCTCCCACACTGGGATGAGAAGCGCATACGCTAGTCTACTCCGGAGTATCGATGCCCTGTCTCGATAGTCCTGCGACTAGGGACCTGCATAAGGATGTGCTTATATATTACCCATCCCCCACTAGTGTGACTGCCTTCACAACGCTGGTAATCAAGCAAAGATCCTAAGGGCTCCACTAATGTGTAAAGGTGATATACTAAAATAAACACATGTACACATTAATATAGAAACAAACCAAGTAGCATACTACTATATTGAGCAAGATTGTCTATACAAGGTGAATATCCCAAGCTTCCATTAAGTAATATACAAACTAGTATGATACAGTAATGGCCTCTAGGGCATATACACTAACAGTATGTGGACCAATGTCTACACATGCCAGTGGTGGTTTTTCGTACTTCATAACTTTCACTGATGATTTCTCGAGATTCGGGCACGTGTTCTTGTTGAAACATAAGTCCGAAACCTTCGAAAAATTCAAGGAGTATAAATGTGAAGTAGAAAAACAAACAGGCTTGAGTATCAAGAAACTTCGATCGGATCGAGGAGGTGAGTATCTAAGCTCAGAGTTTCTAGATTTCCTAAAAGTGAATGGGATTCTCTCTGAGCTCACTCCTCCGTACACACCACAGCACAACGGTGTGTCAGAACGCAGAAATCGTACCCTATTAGATATGGTATGATCTATGATAGGTGATGTTGAGTTACCAATATCATTCTGGGGGCATACATTGGAGACTGCGGTTTATCTACTGAATAAAGTTCCGACCAAAACCGTGTCTACCACTCCATATGAGATATGGTATGGGAAGAGACCATCTCTTAAAAGAGTTAGGATATGGGGTTCTCCGGTTTTTGTGAAAAAGAAGAATCCGGACAAACTCGAGACACGATCGGTTTTATGTAAATTTGTGGGATATCCAAAACACTCGAATGGATATCTTTTCTACCACAAGGAGGAACAAAGGGTGTTTGTTTCTTAGTATGCCACATTTTTTAGAAAATGAATTTTTTACAAATAATACTATTGGCAATGCGGTAGAACTGGAAGATACACAAACAACTACCGATGATTTGTTTGAAACTGAGGTTTCAGTAGAACCTAACGAACCTCACCCACTCCGTAGATCTAGTAGGACTTCTCGCCCACCTGATAGATACTACGGTTTTCTAATTGATGGTGATAGAGAAGATTGCATCATGGATGATGATGATCCTACTAGTTTTCAGCAAGCTATCACGAGTGGTGACTCAGTGAAGTGGCTGGATGCCATGAGATCTGAAATGGAATCCATGCACACCAACAAAGTATGGACTTTGGAGGTTGCACTTTCTGGAGTAAGACCCATAGGGTGCAAATGGATCTTTAAGAGAAAGATCGGTATGGATGGTCAGGTGGAGACCTATAAAGCTAGACTGGTAGCAAAAGGATTTCGTCAAAGACCAGGCTTAGACTATGATGAAACCTTTTGACCAGTCGCAATGCTCAAATCCATTTGGATCTTGCTTGCTATAGCTGCTCACTATGATTATGAGATCTGGCAGATGAATGTTAAAACGACATTTCTAAATGGTGATTTGGAAGAATGCGTTTTTATGGATCAGCCAGAAGGCTTCATTGATAGCGAGAGCAGCGGAAAAGCATGCAGGTTGCTTAAATCCATCTATGGATTAAAGCAGGCATCACGGAGATAGAACATCTGCTTTGATGATACAATCAAAGAGTTTGGTTTTATCAAAAATATAGATGAACCATGTAGAGAGTGCTGTTACATTCCTCGTAATGTACGTGGACGACATTCTCTTGATAGGAAATGATGTCCCTAAGCTCCAATCGGTCAAATTATTCTTATCGCAGGGATTGTATTTACCCTAAATGGAGGGGCAGTATGTTGGAAGAGTTCCAAGCAAGATACCGTCGCAGACTCCATGATGGAAGCTGAGTATATTGCTGCTAATGATGCCGCAAAAGAGGCAGTCTGGATGAGGAAGTTCATTTCTGAACTTCAGGTGGTTCCATTCATTGCCAATCCAATACCTCTGTATTGCGATAACAGTAGAGCCATGGCTTTGGCAAAGGAACCGCGGTCCTATCAGACATCCAAACATATCTTGAGGAGGTATCGCCTCATCCTGGAGATAGTGGATCGCCGGGACATCGAGGTACAAAGAGTAGATACGAAAGTCAAAACAACAGATCAATTCACCAAGGCCATCCCTCAAGTCCAGTTTGAGAAACTGTTCGAGCTGTTGGGCATGCGGTACGCCGGCAACTGGTTCTAGTATAGTCAGTGGGTACTTATTGCACCAGCTACATGCCTTAGTGCAAGTGGGAAATTGTTAGATATGTATGCCCTAGAGGCCTGTATTGTATAGGATGCTAGGCATGTATATGTACAGAAATAATCTTTGCTCGAAATGATAGTATTCTAACTGGTTTATCTTCATCTTAACGTGTGATGTGTTTTATTTCATATCTTTATATACATGTTGATGAAGCCCATAGGATTATGCTTGACTACCGGGATTATGATGTAGATCATACTGGTAAGGCCTGGGCAGTCTATAGCATATCCTTTAATTGTTCCTAATCGAGGGTATATCGAGACAGGGCATCGATATTACCAGTGTATACTAGTGTATACGTTTCTAGTCCTTGGGGGCGATGGTTGATCCCACAACCATTAGTGTTTGACATCAAAAATTGTACATAGGTGCTCATTGGAGAATGGGTACACCGAACAGGACTCGCCGAGAACTCCTAGATGGTATATATACCTATTGTCAGATAGCAGTTCTCTGGTGACACTTGTACAGGTTAGTCTGTAGACCCGAGATCGTCATAGTGTCTAGTGTGATTCCCATTGTGCTCTGATTTCCTCCCTACCACAGCTCTGCTGAGTCGTGCAAACTGGTGGATTTTGGGTACAGTCCCGAATCGCATGGAGGCAGTGAGCAATAGAAGGGGTTTCGTCTCTCCCGGTATAGGGAGTTGAGAATCTCTGGCAGGGTTCTCGAGATTTACCGATAAGTGCTATCAGTAGTTTCTCGAACCGTTATGGGCCGTAAATCAACATGACTTATAAAGTTACTGGGATCTGACATTTACCACCCCTAAACTTCATATGCGACGTATCAGACGAAGAGACCGGACTGTATGGTAAGTGTTGCTTACAGGCTCGTTATGGTTGTGAAGAGTTTTCTCGTCGGCCACATTTTCGTCATGTACCTAGGTAGCCGTTACGCACAGCTAGTGCCGCTGACATGCTTGTGATTAAACCAACTGCCAGCGTACTGACGAGTCTTTAGAGTCCCACACAGAGAGTTCCCTGGCTCATACAAAAGATGTAGAGGCCGTAAGTTGTTACGGCAGGGTTTCGATCATGTTCGTGTAAGTGTTACAGGAATAATGATCGGAAGGATAATACTGGTAGGCTTTTGTTTAAGCCGGATACCAGTATTATATTATTGGACTATTTGTATTCGTATTTTTCGGAATTCGAATACGGGTATTCTTGTAATTGTTACATGAATACATTCTAGAAGGAGACACCTCATTATTAGATATTAATTTTGTGAAAATAAATAAATGAGGTGGAATTTAGGAAAGTTTAAGTATGGATGAAGGAATGGCTTCTTTCATATTTTATTCATTTGGAGTTACTATTGAAGCATGATGCAATTTTTTATTACATGCTTCAATTATTTCATTTTGAGCCATATGATATTTTTCCATGCTTGAACTTTTCTTTATCACTTTTGATATTCTCTCCTTCTTCCTCCTCTTTTCTTTACCTTCACATGAGTTGTGAATCAAAATCCTATAGCAAAATCATAATCCAATATTTGAATCTCTACTTCATCTTAGTGATCACTCCTAGCAAACTTGATCTCTAAGTTGAACTCTTGTGAAGAGTTTGAAGCTTGTACCAAATATCTCGGGTGGATCGTCTTGGATCTTGAGGTGGCCGGAGATCGAGCTCATTGCAACCACAAGGAGCCTAAGAATCACATTCAAGTGAAGACCCAAAGGACCGGTTCCATTAAGTATAAATACTATCATAGTAGATTAGATCTCTTGATGGTTTTTGCTAGTTAGGGTTTAAGCACTAATCTTAGGTTATGTGGGTGTTGCATGCAAGAAAAATTATTATTTTCCACTTTCGCCTCCTCACAAGTGTTGTGAGGTGTGCAACATCCACTAACAGCTATATCTCATATAACCAATCGATATCACATATCGTGATAATAGAATGCGGTATCACATACGCGTATTCATTTCGGTCCCGCACATATCACATATGTGCTCCTACTTCGTTTCGCATGAACCAGGAAACCTCTGTGTATGACTCTAAAAACTCGTCAATACGCCGGCAGTAGGTGATGATCATATCAAACGCCCACAAGCAGCAAGAGGTCTGCTAAACGTAACGGCCACCTGGGTATTGAGCGATCAGAAGATCAACAAGCAAGCATGCTCATACTCCTGCGAATCCAATCAGTAACACTACCGTACAGTCCGATATCTTCGTCTGATATGTCGCATATCGCAGCCTGTAACGTCAGACCCCAATAGCCTGATAAGTCATACCGATATGAGGTCCATAATGGTTCGAGAAACTACTGATCACACTTACCAGTAAATCTCAGTAACCCTGGCCTGAGATTTCCTGTTATGGCCAATCGAGCATAGCGCAACATCAACCCCCAATACCAGGAGAGACGAATCCCCTCCTATCGCTCATTGCTTCCATGTGACTCAGGACTGTACCCAAAAACCACCGTTTTGCACGATCTCTTGAACGTGGTATGGTAGAAATCAAAGCACGGTGGGAATCACACAAGTCACTATGACGATCTCGGGTCGACAGACTAACCTGTACTAGTGTCACCAGAGAACTGCTATCAGACGATAGGTATAATACCATCTAGGAGTTCTCAGCGAGTCCGTCCAGTGTACCCAGTCTCCACTGAGCACCTGTATACCTTCTCTGATGTCAAAACACTAATGGATGTGGGATCATCCATCGCCTATCATATGGGTCAAGAAGAGTATACGCTAGTATACTCTGGAATATCGATGCCCTGTCTCGATACTCCCACGACATAGAACATTTGAAGGATGTACTTACCGACTACCTCTGTCCCACTAGTATGATATACATCATAATCCTGGTAGTCAAGTACTCATCATAAGGGCTTTATCAACATGTAATAGAGAGACAATAAGTGTACATGTTAAGATAAAGAGCAACCAGATAGCATACTATCATATCGAGCAAGAAAGTCCTCCATATATATGTCCAAGCATCCACTACAATATACATCATATGTACAGTAATGGCCTCTAGGGTATACATATAACTAACATACATTTCTTCTTGACCACAGTTTCATAACGACGTGTAGCCTTCAGGGCGAGTTCATGAGTTAGGTAGTCGCCTGTGGCTAATACCGCCTGAATCTCCGGGTCTATGCCCTGTTGGAATCGTCTAGCCCGAATCTCATCAGTCGTGATCAAGTGTGTCGCGAACCTGATAAGATATTGATGTCAGGATAGTGATATGTTTTATGGAACAGAATTTGATACAAATTCTTTACCTGCTAAGCATGATGAATTCGGCATCATATTCATCCACTGATTTTACCCACATAGAGCCTTGTTGTAGGTGGATGAACTGTTGTTCCATCTCAAAACGGGCAGTCTCGCGGAAGAACTTCGCATCGAATAGATCTTGGAGCTGTTAGTTATATGTATGCCCTAGAGGCCATTACTGTACATAGGATGTATATTGTAGTGGATGCTGGGACATATATAGGTAGGACATTCTTGCTCGACGTGATAGTACGCTATCTGGTTGCTCTTTATCTTAACATGTATACTTGCAGTCTCTCTATTACATGTTGATAAAGCCCTTAGGATGTGTTCTCGACTTCCAGGACTGTGATGTAGATCATACTAGTGGGGCATGGGTAGTCCATGAGTACATCCTTCAATGTTCCTAGTCGTGGGAATATCGAGACGGGGCATCGATATTCCAGAGTAGACTAGCGTATATCTTCTCGACCCATGTGATGGGCGATGGATGATCCCATATCCATTGGTGTTTGACATAAGAGATGGTATGCGGGTGCTCAGTGGTGACTGAGTACACTGAACGGACTCGCCGAGAACTCCCAGATGGTATTATACCTCACGTTAGATGGCAGTTCTCTGGTGACACTGGTACAGCTTAGTCTGTTGACCCGAGATCGTCATAGAGTCTTGTGTGTCTCCCACTGTTCATTGATTTCCACCCTACCACGGCTCTACTAAGTCGTGCAAACAGGTGGTCTTTGGGTACATTCCCGATTCACATGGAGGCAATGAGCGATAGGAAGGGATTCGTCTCTCCCGGTATTGGGGGTTGATGTTGTGCTATGCTCGACTGGCCATAACTGGAAATCCCTGGCCAGGGTTGCACTGATCTACTGGTAAGTGTTATCAGTAGTTTCATACTATGTTATGGACCTCACATCGGCATGACTTATCAAGCTATTGGAGTCTGACGTTTACCACCCCTAGACGAGATATGCGACATATCAGACGAACAGACCGGACTGTACGGTAAGTGTTACTGGTTGGATTCACAGGAGTGTGAGTGGGCTTGCTCGTCGATCTTCTGATAGCTCTATACCCGGGTGGCCGTTACGTTTAGCAGACCGCTTGCGGCTTGTGGGTGTTTGATATGATCATCACCTGCTGCCGGCGTATTGACGAGTCTTTAGAGTCCTACACGGAGGTTTTCTGGCTCAAGCGAAACGAAATAGGAGCGCATATGAGATATGTGCGGGACCGAGAATGATACCAATATATGATACTGTATTCTATTCTCGCGATATGCATCATGGGACGGTTATATGTGATATAGCCGGGATACCGAATCAAATGTTGATTCGATACATTGATACACATGATATTAGTCGGTTATATGCAGTATGACCGGATCATTAAATCAAGTGTTGATTTAATGATTTAATGTATAATTATATATTTGATATATTACTTTGCATTAACTAGTATTGGTTCACTCAAGATTGATTTTCTCACTTGAAATGCACAAGTTGTATATGTGATATATTTTTGTGCACTTGTTTGTATCATGTTTGATGATACATGCAAACTTGGGTTTGTGTTTACTTTAAACCATGTTTAAGTGAATGGTTAGTTTTATTATCTTCTCTTGATTATTTATTTTATTTATTTATTCTTTTTAGCAAGAAAAGAAATGGTTGCTTCTTTTGGATTTACTTTGAAGCTTCATGAAGGTTTGAAAAGTTCAACCATTTTTGTTTCTTTTACTTAACCTAACCATTCACCTAACCCTAGTTTATTCTCTACACTTAACCATGGTTGCATTATGATAACCATCACTTGTTTTTCTATTATTGATAATTCTTTTTCATTCTTCTTCTTCATCTTCTTCATGAAGAGAAAAAGAAAACCTTTGCTTGAAATTTCTAAGTGATGATTCCAAGTGAGAAATCCAAATCAAAAGTGAACCCACTTCCTATTTCTTCATCCTCTACCACTTGCCATGTAGTATAGGGTGTTTTCTTCACAAGTTTCATGACTTGGTGAAGTTGGAGCTTGATCTTGAGTTGCCTCGACGTAGATCATCTTCGGCATCGAAGTCGACGACCTAGCCCGATCATTTCTTCGACGAAACCATCGCTAGAGTCCGGGATCCGATGATCGCAGTAGAGGGACATCGTCAAGGAGCTAAGGAAGTGGAGAACCAGATCAACAAAGGTTGTAGTCACTTTCCCTTTTAGTTAAAGTTGTTAACTTGCTTGCATCGCCTTACCTCTAGTAACGATCTAGTTTAGGGTTTCTCGGCACATAGAAAATTTTTGCACTTGCCATGTTTGATCACTTGTGGAACCTCATGGGTGTGCCTAGGAACCCTACAGTGGTATTAGAGCATAGCTAGAGCTTTAGGCGATGCGTAGACGGAGTTAGAAACCCGATCGAACCCGAAACCCTAATCCATGACCCCTCTCTGTACATTTTTGAAAATTGTGGTTTTTTCTGAATTAAAAATACCTGAAAAATTCAGCAGGGAAATATAAGAATTGTGGTGAAAAATGACCCCCTAAATCGTACATTCCACCGCGGAACCGCGGCAATAGCCTGCTTGGGCCGCGGTTCCGCGGCCGTACAGAGGAGTTAGGCCATCGTTTTTCCACCATAATTCATATTTCTGTGATTTATATTTTATGGTTATTTTTATTATGACTCAAGAGTTGAATGTTCTGGGGTTGTATTGGGACTCGAAGATTCGATCGGATTATCAAACTTTGTCTATGTGTTTTTCCGGATAATTTTAGAATATCTTAAAAAGTTCGACCGGATATAAATACCCACTTTTTCCCCTGCCGGGAAATTTCAAATTGTTGGATTTTTCCGTAGTTTAATAACGTTCTAAGTAGTGCAAGTAACACGATGGACCCTCTAGAAGACAACAAACCTTAACTCGATTATGTGACTGTCTTGAACTTCCCTTTGAACCTTAGGGTTTGGGGCAGTACGGCGTGCCACATGTGAGGCGTTGGCTTGACCCTTCTACGGCTGGACGTTTGGTACTGAGGCATGAAGTGAATGTTTTTAAACTTATTTCATGTGTTGAGCTATTTCGGGAAAACTTGGGTGTTCGATTGTTCGATCGGAAAGTTTAACATTTTCTGTTTATCCGGAATGTGATACAATATTTGGAATCCACAAGTAGTTATGAGATAACTAATATGAATGTTATAAACATAGCACTTTAGTCTCACTTGATCGGTTGCCACGGGATTTTGATGTGATCAAAAGTCCGTCGCAATCACGTAGCGTACGCGGATACTCGCCGGATAAACTTAATAGACAGCTACACCCCATAGCCCCGACCAAGTGACTGTAGGAGAACCCCGTCGCCGAAAGCATCCGTTCGGGTGCTCGCGGTAGCGATGTTCCGCCTTGATGCACTTCGTCAACGGTATCGGGGGTGCGGCCGCCTACTAAAGTTTGCGACGAGCATTCGATCAGAATGTAGGGAATCCTGTTGAATTGCCCGACTTGATATTGAAAAGAGTTTTCGATAATGAGACTAAAATGCGGGGTTTATAATTGTTAGGCATGCGATGTCTAAGGAATTCATTTGTTTAGGCATGCGATGTCTAAAGAGTTTGCGGATTCCAACTGTTGTAGTTTTACACTTTCTTTTCTGTGACCGTAAGTGTAATATGTGATATCGCCGGTTTCGTTGCTATATGTCAACGACAATTGGGATACGCATGTTTATTTACGTTGATGACATGTGATGTTATGTGTTGCTGGATATGTTATATTGGATCGTCATGTTTGAATAGCCGGGGTTTTTATGTGAGATGAGTGTTTTCCATTTTCATTCATGTAAAAACTTGTATGTAATATTCTTTTATTGGGGCACTTCCAGGTTGCGGATGATGTCACCATTTGTATATTATTTACTTTTCCGCATTAGGATAGACCGAAGGAGGGGAGCACAAGTAGCCGGGTTCTAGGGTCCAGTGGGAGACCATCTCGAGGAGTCGAGTCCGGGTCTCCTAACCCTAGAATTGGTAGGGTTGCTTGCCGCTCTCGTAGTGGTCGAGGGGTGTGGGATTGGCTATTCATCATGACCGTGGAATCCGTGTTTTATACTGGCTCGTATTAAAAACACGGACGTCCTAGTATATCCAATATTTCATATGATATTTTCTGCTGCGATATGTGTGATGTGATCATTTGATATGTTCTGTGATAAATACTGTATATAGTATATATGATATATTATATAGGCGTTGCTTATGTTTTACATCCGCACTAGCCCTGTCCCGCTCTGCCGTTAGTTACCTAACCTAACGGTGCAGACGGGACATCGAGGCGAATGCGGATGGCATAAGCGTACGTTATATTTATCTGTGATGTTTAGGTGGACTTAAATGATGGGATATTCATTAATGTGATTAATGAAAGAAAATAAACCTAAAAGATGTTGTGGAATCGAATTTCAAAAATAAAACAGGTAGCTACAGTTCTTGCTTTGCATCGCGGTGTTCCTTGAAGAACATCCTGCACCTTAATCGATGAGGAAAGGACCGAGATCCCTTCACCGGGAATGACTCCTTTAGCAATAACTGGCAGATGCTACACACTCAGTTTGTCTTTTGATTGCTTCTATAATTTCTGCTGTGCACAGTGATATATATGATATATCCCGCACCTCATTCGACGAGGAAAGGGCCGACGATCCCTTCACCGGGAGTGACCCCTTTAGCAAAACTAGAAAAGCCTCAAAAACATTCCATTTAAAAACCATTTGATTCCGCAACGAGATCAAGTTCAAAGCGTTAAAGGTTTTCATAAAAACCATCTGCAACCCTCCGTCATTTTAGGAAGTAGAGTACTTAGTATTCGTGCTGTGTTTTTGACCATAGTCAAGGCACAGTGTACGGTAGCTAAGTGATATCTTCCTACACCGCATATGATACGATTAGTTAGGACAGTCGCGTGACTTTGTTGACCTTAGTTAAGGGTCATGTGGGTGGGTCTAATTAATCACGAAATGAAGGGTAGAACTTGACTAGTGCTTATGATTTGTTGACCATAGTTAAGGTCATAAGCGCTAGGGGTAAAAATCTTTATCAGGAGTTTCAAGTGTTGAAATTTGCAATGAGATTGCATACCTTCTATATGATAGTTGGATCCCGATACCCACTGCGAGTAATTGTTACTCCTGGGAGAGTTTTGCACTTTGCAATTAGCCAATCAAGTAGGTGTCTAGAAAGGTGTCAATAGGATTACGCCTCGGGGAAAACGAGGTTTACTGTAACTAGGTCCGTGCGAAAGCATGGGGAACCTCTCTCAAAAGTACCGACACTGGCCTGGCTGAAAGATTGGCGAACTTGTAGAGTGTAATTAATCCCGGCTAGTCTTTCCTTTTAGGGTTTGAAGGAAGATTTGATAAAAACAGTGGGAGCCATCCTAATTAGATAAAATAAATGACCAATCTAATCTTGCAAGAGCGCACGCAGAGTGTTTTCTTCTCTCTCTCTCTCTCCAGGTTGCGACCATATCACGCCTTAATCAAGATAATAATATGGATGTATTGACCGAACCCGCTTGTTATACTGTGCTGGGGAACGTTGGTCCCGCTCCAACTTATAATTGTTATAAGACAGAGCAGGAAATAAGGAAATACCAGAATTCCTATGCCGCCCAAACGAAGAAAGTACATATGATGCTTCTCCTTCGGGTGTGTTCATTACAAAGAACTATTTCTCAGTATCCTCTGAATCCTGAGTATTTGATACCGGATCAGGATCCCAGATATGTAATCTGTTAGATAGGGCTAAAAAAGGGCAGAGAACTGAGAACGGGTGATAAGTTTCATGAGACAGAAAACGGGGCAAGTGTTGCAGCCAAGTCTGTTGGTCACTGTCACCCTGTATTACCAATACATTGATTCTGAACAAATGCTATTAGATACCGAACCTGATATACAAAATCATATCAGTCTCTTCATTAGTAAAGAAAGGATATAATTTTGTATTGTTGGATAATGTTTTGAACATTTCCTACATTTCAAAAGTTGATCGTTTCAGGCACGTTATCTAAAAGCATTGATGTTCTAAATCAAACTACAGTTCCTCGTATACAGAACACATACAAGAGGAAGAGTTCAGAAATGAACGAATCCTTCTTGAGGCATTATAGACTAGGTCTTATCAATGCGACCCGACTGGCTGAAGTTACATTCTAGATGCATATTTAAATCAGTTTGAATTTACATCTTCTGAAACTTGCCAGTCATGTCACAAAGATTAAATGACCATAGATCTGTTTAATAGAAACAGACAAAGAGTTAGCAAACTCTTGGGATGATACATGTTGATGTATAAAGATCCCCTGTCTACACATACCAAGACCGGTTCTTTGTATTTCATTACATTCTCTGATAATCTCTCAAGATTCAGACATATGTTCCTGTTGAAACACAACTCCAAAATTTTTGAGATATTCACAGAATATAAGTTAGAAGTAGAGAACCAAAAACCGGGTATAAGTATTATGTCATATGATAAGATCAGGGAGGAGAATACTTGTGCATGGAATTCTTAGACTATTCTAAAAGAAAATGAGATTCTCTCACCGTATTACTCCTCTAAATATACCACAGCACAACGGTGTATCGGGGCGGAGCAATCACACAACATTAGATATGGTGTGCTCTATAATGAGTACTACTGAGTTACCTATTTTCTTTTAAGGGATTATGCACTTGAGAAGTTGCATACCTATTGAATTGGGTTCGAATCAAATCAGTGCCTGCCACTCCATATAAAATATGGTATGGGAAGATCCTATCTCTTAAGTAAGTTAAGATTTGGGATTGTCCGGCCTATGTCAAAAGCAAAATCCGGACAAAATCGAGGCAAGGTCAGTTCTGTAGAACTGGAAAGTTCCAGCTGTACAAAACTACAGCTAATGATTTGACAGAACCAAAGGATTCAATAGTCCCCGACGAACCTCAGCCTCTCCGCCGATCTGGTAGGGTTCCTCATCCGCTTGAGAGACACTTCGGTTTCTCGATGACAGTGGGAGCGAGGAATGCATCATGAGATGATGACCCAACTACTATCGAGCAGGCCATCGAGAGTAGGGACTCTGTAAGAATGGATGGATGCTTAGCGATCTGAGATGGAATCCATGTACACCAACAAAGTATGGACTTTGGTTGCTATATCTGAAGGGTTAAATCCCCATCAGGAGCAAGTATATCTTGAGAAGATTACTTGGTGTAGATGGAAAGGTTGAGACTTTCAAAGCTAGACTTGTTAGAGGTTTTCATCATCGACCAGGCATGGATAATGATGAAACCTTTTTTCCAAGGACTGTGCTTAAGTCCATCCAGATCCTACTTGCCATTGCTACATACCATGACTACGATATCTGGTGGTTGGGTGCCATGACTGCTTTTCTAAAATGATTTGGAAGAGAACGTCTATAAGAACACTGCCATAGGGCTTCGTAAACAGTAGGAGCAGCGGAAACGTGTGCAAATTGCTTTACAGAATAAAGCAGACATCGCGGTGTTGGAACATCTATTTTGATGTGGTGGTCAAAGTGTTTGACTTCATCAAAATGGTAGATGAACCTTGTATATACAAAAAGGTAGTAGGGAGTATGGTAGTTATCCTCGTATTGTACGTGGACAACATACTCTTGATAGGAAAAGAGTTTCCTATACTACGCTCGGTCAATCTCCTCTTATCACAAGGATTCTCCAAATAGGATAAAGGTGATACCTCCTAAATCCTGGGATTTGGATCTATGAGATAGATCTAAATGGATGTTAGGCTTCTCACTACGTTTAGTGAGATGGTATCAATCGATCCTGGGGAGAATCACTGGAAATGTTCCAGGGTGATAAGGATGACTAAATGTCAGTCACAGGCATGTCTTTACCCTCAATAGAGAGATGGTATGTTGGAAAAGTTCCAAGCTAAATACCGTGGCAAACTAGACGATAAAGGCTGGTAACATCACTATCAAAGATACTACCAAAGAAGTAGTTTGGGTGTATATTGGTTCATGAGATGAACTAGGTTCCTACTATTGTGTGACAATGGAAGTATGGCTTTGGCCCATGAACCCTGGTCCCATGAGTGACCTAGACATATTCTGAGACAGCATCACCTAATCAAGGAGATAGTTGATCTCCAAGGTGATCGAGGTTAGGAGAGTAGACTTAGAGGACAACACGACGGATCCACTCACAAAGGCCTTTTCCTAAAGAGAGACTTTTATGGGATGGTTGAGTATGAGATACTGCAACCACTGCTACAGATGGCCCTAGTGCAAGTGGGAGATTGTTAGTTATATGTATGCCCTAGAGGCCATTACTGTACATAGGATGTATATTGTAATGGATGCTGGGACATATATAGATAGGACTTTCTTGCTCGACATGATAGTACGCTATCTGGTTGCTCTTTATCTTAACATGTATACTTGCAGTCTCTCTATTACATGTTGATAAAGCCCTTAGGATGTGTGCTCGACTTCCAGGACTGTGATGTAGATCATACTAGTGGGGCATGGGTAGTCCATGATTACATCCTTCAATGTTCCTAGTCGTGGGAATATCGAGACGGGGCATCGATATTCCAGAGTAGACTAGCGTATATCTTCTCGACCCATGTGATGGGCGATGGATGATCCCATATCCATTGGTGTTTGACATCAGAGATGGTATGCGGGTGCTCAGTGGTGACTGAGTACACTAAACGGACTCGCCGAGAACTCCCGGATGGTATTATACCTCACGTCAGATGGCAGTTCTCTGGTGACACTGGTACAGCTTAGTCTGTTGACCCGAGATCGTCATAGAGTCTTGTGTGTCTCCCACTGTTCTTTGATTTCCACCCTACCACGGCTCTACTGAGTCGTGAAAACAGTTGGTCTTTGGGTACAGTCCCAATTCACATGGAGGCAATGAGCGATAGGAGAGGATTCGTCTCTCCCGGTATTGGGGGTTGATGTTGTGCTATGCTCGACTGGCCATAACTGGAAATCCCTGTCCAGGGTTGCACTGATCTACTGGTAAGTGTTATCAGTAGTTTCATGCTATGTTATGGACCTCATGTCGGCATGACTTATTAAGCTATTGGGGTCTGACGTTTACCACCCCTAGGTGAGATATGCGACATATCAGACGAACAGACTGGACTGTATGGTAAATGTTACTGGTTGGATTCACAGGAGTGTGAGCGGGCTTGCTCGTCGATCTTCTGATCGCTCCATACCCGGGTGGCCGTTACGTTTAGCAGACCTCTTGCGGCTTGTGGGTGTTTGATATGATCATCACCTGCTGCCGGCGTATTGACGAGTCTTTAGAGTCCTACACGGAGGTTTCCTGGCTCAAGCGAAACGAAATAGGAGCGCATATGAGATATGTGCGGGACCGAGAATGATACCAGTATGTGATACTGTATTCTATTCTCGCGATACGTATCATGGGACGGTTATAAGTGATATAGCCGGGTTACCGAATCAAATGTTGATTCGATACATTGATACACATGATATTAGTCGGTTATATGCAGTATGACCGGATCATTAAATCAAGTGTTGATTTAATGATTTAATGTATAATTATATATTTGATATATTATTTTGCATTAACTAGTATTGGTTCACTCAAGATTGATTTTCTCACTTGAAATGCACAAGTTGTATATGTGATATATTTTTGTGCACTTGTTTGTATCATGTTTGATGATACATGCAAACTTGGGTTTGTGTTTACTTTAAACCCTGTTTAAGTGAATGGTAAGGGTTTTATTACCTTCTCTTGATTATTTATTTTATTTATTTATTCTTTTTAGCAATAAAAGAAATGGTTGCTTCTTTTGGATTTACTTTGAAGATTCATGAAGCTTTGAAAAGTTCAACCATTTTTGTTTCTTTTGCTTAACCTAACCATTCACCTAAACCTAGTTTATTCTCTACACATAACCATGGTTGCATTATGATAACCATCACTTGTTTTTCTATTATTGATAATTCTTTTTCATTCTTCTTCTTCATCTTCTTCATGAAGAGAAAAAGAAAACCATTGCTGAAATTTCTAAGTGATGATTCCAAGCGAGAAATCCAAATCAAAAGTGAACCCACTTCCTATTTCTTCATCCTCTACCACTTGCCATGTAGTATAGGGTGTTTTCTTCACAAGTTTCATGGCTTGGTGAAGTTGGAGCTTGATCTTGAGTTGCCTCGACGTAGATCATCTTCGGCATCGAAGTCGACGACCTAGCCCGATCATTTCTCCGACGAAACCATCGCTAGAGTCCGGGATCCGATGATCGCAGCGGAGGGACATCGTCACGGAGCTAAGGAAGTGGAGAAACGGATCTACAAAGGTTGTAGTCACTTTCCCTTTTAGTTAAAGTTGTTAACTTGCTTGCATCGCCTTACCTCCAGAAACGATCTAGTCTAGGGTTTCTCGGCACATAGAAAAATTTTGCACTTGCCATGTTTGGTCACTTGTGAAACCTCATGGGTGTGCCTAAGAACCCTACAAGAACGCCTTCCACTCTATAGGTTATGTAAGACAGCTTTCCTTAGCTTTCCACCAGACTCTTGCGTTGTCGGTGAGCTGGAGCTTGGCCAAACAAACCCAAGCTATGTCTGGTATCTGTGCCGCGGCAACGTCGTCCTCTATACTCTGGATCCATTGTTCAGCCTCAAGAGGACTTTCTTTCCCTGAAAAATTCCAGGGATGCAACGCACGGAATTGCTTTACTCCGGATGCTTCAGCTTCCGGGTGGTTCATTAGAATAGCATTCTGCTGCTGCTGGCCCTCCAGAAGAGTTTTGATAGCTTCTAGAAGCACCGTCTGTTCGTTGATTAGTGTAAATCCCCATTCCCATCTATAGAATTTTTCTATTTTCCTATTTTCCTCGCAAATTTGTAGGTAATTGGTTGCTTAAGATTTAACAATTGATTTTTCCTAAACAATAAACTAAAAACAAAGCCCAACAGAATAAAAACAAAAACTGAATACATATAATTAAACCCAGCTATTTGCCCTTTCCTCACCCCACAACTTTTTCCTTTACAAAATAATAAAATCTTAAGCCCAACACCTCCCTTGCCCAGCCCAAACAAAATCCCAATTAAATAAATATTTCAAACTAAACCTCACGGCCCATTTCCCTGCCCGCGCCCCGCTCCAAACCCGACCCGACCCGCTCCACTCCTCTTCTTCCCCACGTTCATTTTCCCGCTCGTTTTCTACCTCGAGCTTCCCACGTCGCGCGTGCCCACGTCGCCCAAGACCGCGTCGCCGACCCACGTTCCCCCTCAACTCAACCACGACCGCGCGAGCTCCTCAAGCTCACCCTCCTCGCCTCTAACTCCTTTCTCCTCACACTCTCGATCTCTCCCAACTCCCAGCCTCACTCCCACAACCCTCTGCACCCCCGACGCTGACGACGCCGCCGCCGACGACTGTCACCTCGGCGACTCTCTCGCTTCCCTCTCCAGAACTCAAGCCCCCTACACTGCCTAACCCCTCCTCACCACTCTCAACCCACAACCGAGCCCTCACTGCACCACCTTGGCCACAACCTGCACCCTCCTCGGCGGAGAGCTCCCCACTGCCCTGAACCACCTCGTCGACCCTTTGCATCCTCTGCATCTCCAACACCTCCTTCAAAACCCACAGCAAACTCCTCGCCGCCAAGCTCCGAACCCTACACACGACCCCCGCTGTGCCCATCGCCGGAGCGACCACCGCCGACCATCGTCAACCCCAGCACATCCCAGGAGATCCACAGAACCCCCACTCCGCTTCCAGTGATCGCGAACCATCCCCGAGCAACTCCGACGACAAACCCGAAATGCGAGGCAAGGCTGTGTATCCAAACCGTGCCGTTCGTCGCGCGTTCATGCCGTTGCCGCTGCCGTGCGTCGCCAAAGCGTCTCCAAGCAAATACCCTACTTGCTACATGCTAGATTATTCCCGTTACAATCCAAAATACCATTAATTCCGTGTTTATAATTCGTGAAACTTTACATGACACAAGTGTTTTATGCAAAACCCGAATGAAAACTCTCCATTAAAATGACGGAACTTGATTACATATGCTGGCATGTATGGCAATGAACATTGTGGTGAAATTTTACTGGAAAATATAATTGTTACTGGCTTGAACGATCACCCCTAACTACACCCGTTAAAACTGAATATTTTCCGCGTCTGATACTTGTTAAAATCATAATTAATTTTGTACACATTTAAATGATGCGTTCAAGGGCTCAAATCGAAGCCGACTCGACGACCTGGAACCTTATAAAAGTTTTTAATTGTTTCTTTACTGAAAAAATGTTGAGAACAGATTCGGAGAGCGGCTGTGGACTGTGGTCCAGAGTAGCTCTGGCTGTTGATCTCTATCTCGTAATGATTACTACCTTGCTGCCTGAACTTGTATATTGAGGAACCCTATACTTTATTGAATATGAAACTGTTAGATAAATAACGCAAGTGATTTCACCCCTTTTTATCGTCGTTTACTATTTAAACTGCAATTTAAAAGAATAGGACGTATAGCAGTCCCAAACAGAAACAGAACCGATACCCTAGTGTTTAACAGTGCATAACTTCTTACGTAGAGATGCGATTGAGAATCCGTATGGTGCGTTCGAAACCCTATTAAAAACCCTAAATTTCATTCAACTGTAGCGTTGCTAAATTCTTATCCCAACTGGGAGAAAATTGTGCCGCAAAACGGACGTTCAGTTCAGAAAATGAATTTCCTGCACCGAGCACTTAAATTGAAACGGCTGTAACTTACAAACCCGAAATACGATAACACTGAAACAAATTTTACTGAACTGCCGACAGAGTATACTTGTTACCGTATTTGTATCATTTCACTGAATTCTGATGAATTATTGCAATTTTGTAAGCTCGTGAAGTGCATAATAGTTCATATTACACATGACTTGTTAACTGCATATATGTACATACCTTACCCACTGCCATACACATAGTGATATTGCGCGTTATTATTCAGTGTACAATGCATTATCGTGTTTGAATGATATTGGTTTAGGAGTGTCAAGTACGCCAATGGAAAAGTGAATGATTCGTGACAGTGATTAATACAGTGAACAGTGACAAAACCATGTTATTGGTGCATACTTGTACATGACTAAATCATAATCATCAATAGTGTAAACCTGGGGAAAAGGGGGAAATCGAAGTGGAAAGAGCATCGTATTTAGTGAGGACTGTGTTTTAGAGGATGATCATTCGAACAACGACTCTTATATATATTAGGTAGGATCTAGCGATCCGGCTGACAGAGTTATGTCCCGGGCGTGTGGGTCGTTGTCTCGGGTATGTACGAGACCCTCGTTAAACATGATCCTTCTTTCCTCAACTCGATTTCAAACATGACTTAGAGACTGATAGGGACATAGATCACACTTTGCATCATTTAGTGACATAGTGACTATCTGCATTTTAGTTCCACTGTTATTACCTTATTTGCATGTTTCGTGTCATTATTATAATATTGCTATTACGTCGTTCTGAAGACCTGAGTATACATGCTCAGACCTCGAGGAAGAACCAACGCAGAAGTCGGATTTACCTTTCGAGCTAGCGGAGATTTAGTCTGGAGTACATCGTTCTTCTTTTCTGCTTTCCCTAAAGAAATCTTGTATTGGAACTTGGTTAATAGTTCTTTTCTTATTTATTTGTAAATTGTGAACGATGAAATTTGATGTAATAATTTAGTGATGTATTTCCTTTACGTCTGTGCTTTGTTTACTGATTATCATGTAATGCTAGAAGCCGAAGTATGAATACGGCGGGATTATTCCTTGACCGTAGGAGCATGGCTGGCATAGTCATCCCTCATTTTCCGTATTTTGGGAAGCGGGGCGTGACATGGTTTTTTTGGTATCAGAACCGTGTTTAGTAGTAAGGGATAACATTAACTATATTGTATTACATTATTTTCGCTTCACTATTCCCGATTTTCATCCTTGTATCTAATCATATCCTTTCGAATATCTTCCAGCGATATGACGTCCCCGAACGACCACTCCTCGGACTCAAGTTCTCAGGATCGCACGGAGAGGATACTTAGTGCACTGACGTCTCTCACAGAAGCTCAGGAGAGAAAGACGGGCCTACTCACCAAGGGACTCAGGGCCATTACCGCTGCAGGGGGACCCTCCGCACTCATTACCGCCCCCGAGGGCACTGCTCCACCATCTTTTTCTGATAGGGCTGGCACCGTGTCAGATTTCCGGAGGTTGCATCCAGCTGCATTTACAGGGCTAGCCGAAACCCCTCGAGGCTGAGCAATGGCTGGTTAATATGGAGAACTTACTGACGGCTGCCAGGGTACCATAGGAAGATAAAGTGAATGTGATAAAAATCCAGTTGAAAGATGAAGCCCATACATGGTGGTCGGTCGAAGAAAGCAGGCTAGACAGGCCGATCGAATGGAGCAAATTCAAGGAGTGCTTCTTGGACCACTATTTCCCTTCCACCGCAAAAGCAGAGATGGAAGAAAGATTCATTCTACAGAAGCAGAATGGCCGTCCCGTGGACGTATACGCGGCAGAGTTCAACCGTCTGAGCCGATTTGCTCCGTACATGGTCGCTTCAGAGGCAACCAGGGCCAGGCGCTTCTTGTAGGGACTCGATTTCGAGCTACAGCAGTTGATCGCGTCACTCGAGTTTCAGACTTTTTCACAGGTACTCAACACGGCGCGAATTCAGGTGAAACTGATCAACAAATTCAGGAAGCCCCCAGTTGTTCCAGCACGCACCCATGCACCGACTCGAGGAGTCATACCAGTTCACAGGCCTGGAACAACACAGATTAAGCGTCCGTTCGTGCCCCAGCATCGCCCCAAGAGCAAGAACGTAGTTTGCGGCTACTGCAACAGAGATGGGCATGCCCAGAAGGACTGTCGCCGCGCCAAGGGACAGTGTCTGATTTGCGGATCCTGTCAGCACAGGATTAGTGGTTGCCCCGAGCGAGCAGAGATACATGGAGGGTCTGGACCACAGCAACAGAGATCACAGGAGCAGAGGCAACCCTACACAGGCCACGGTCAGGGACAGGCATTTGTTGTAGCGTCTTGAAAAGTCGTTTTGGTGTTTTCCTGAAATTCGGCGAAAATTCGGTATTTTTCCGAAAACCGTCTTTTTTGTTATTTTGCAGTTTAGGGCTAATTATACCTAAAATGGATAGATAATTGCTTGTTTTTAGTATCTAATGAGTTACTTAATAAATTCTGGTCATTTAAAAAATTTTCCCTATTTTTCAATTTTTTAATATTATTTTAAGCCGGTAAGAAAATACATTAAATTAGCGATAAATACAAATTTTTCCGGGCTAATTTTAATATTTAAAATTATGATAATTAAAATCTAGTTGTAACATAAATTTTTAGTATTTTATTTTGATTTTTAACTAATTTTTATTATAGGAAACGAAATTTATTGAATTTAAGCCTAAACTTGCAATTTTTGACTTGTAGGGGGTCTTTTTGCATAAATTTTTTTTTGTGCACTCCCTCTCACTTCTCCCTCACCCTAGGCCGGCCATTTCCAGCAGGACATGGGGAAAAAAAATTCGATGCTATTTGACTTGTGTTGTTGTGTGGAAATGAGGGTTTTTTTAAAGGTTTTTGAATTGTTAAATGGGGTATGGTGCTTTGACTTTGGGGGAGTTTGACTAGAGACTTTTTCCCACACCCACACCACTCCCCTCTCCCTCATTTCTGTCCAGAAAATCAGCAGCTCCCCCCCTTCATTTTCCTCTCTATTTTGTTCACAAATTCATCTCAAAAACCATCAAAAATCAACAAATCCTTTACAATTTCAAAGCAAAACCTTATTCCCTCTCTTCTCAAACCCAAATTGGATCAAATCTTGGAGAAAGATGGCATCTTGGGAGGCTTTAGCAACTTAGGGTTTGAACTTTTGAGGTATAACTTCTAATCAAAAGGTTACATTGTAGTTAAAGTATGCTAATTAGAACTTTGAAAATTGTTTTAGTGTTAATTTTAGTGTTAATTGCATACTAGTTTTTTTAAAGTTTGTGGTTTGAAATTAATTTAGGGTTTAGATCACCATTAAGAGATTAATTAAGCTATTTTGTTATCTAGTTATTTTGTTAGCTTAATCTAAGTGGTTAAATTGCTAATTGGGCTAAAATCTAGTGTTAATTTAGTGTTAGATTCTAATCTAGTTTTTAAAGGTTTATGGTTAGAGTTAAACTAGGGTTTTTAGGAACCATTATTTAGTTAATTAAAGATAATTAGATATCTATTTAATTACTAAACCAATCTTTAAGGTTACTTTGCTTAAGTGGCTTCTTTTATGCTAATCTATGTTAAGCTTGTGTGAAATTTTCATTAAGATTGCTAATTACCAAATTCAAGAAGAGGTTTGTGTATGGAATGTGGGTTTTGTAGCATGGTAAATAAGTTAAAATTTGTGTTTTTGGTGGCTAACTAGTTGTGTGGATTGGATGGTTGTGTTGGACCGTGATAACTTTGTCGCTATTGTCGATGTTTGCACCAAATTGCTATTCTAGCTTACTAGTTTTTACTAAAATGTTGTGATGAATTAATTGCGATGACTTGATGACATTTTTAGCGTATCCTATGACATTTAGGATGCGTGTGTGTGGATTTTTGAGTAGTCGGGTTTTAGTTTTGCCGGGCGACCAAATCGGCGATTTTTGGCGGTTTTCGCGATTTTCGCGTATGTTCCGCGCACCTTGTGCACGTTGTACCTAGCTAGTGAACATTAGTATTTTCGTTTGGGTTTTGCGTCAGTCTTGATAGGTAACCTTATGTTTGGTATTGATGTAAATTCCAGGTTCGGTCGCGGAGACGTCAGACGCGGCACGAAAGGGGAAAGCGGTGATTGGACACAACTAGCCAGGGATTCCGGTGAGTAGATGTAACATCTACGGGGGACTATCGTTGGATGACGCAAGCCGCCCGATAGTTTTAGTAACTTAAAAGATTCTTAGTAATGTTAGTAATTAGGGGTGTAATACTTGTATGATTATTTGCTACATTCACACCCTATATTGACATACCTATACGAAATCATTTTATAGGACACCTGCACCATTGCCAGGGTTTTTATATGAAGCACGAGCACTATTCATGCTTACACACACACCCTGGTAATTGCCATGCCACCACACTAGATAACCTTTAAATTTAAACATTTTACTAATTGATACTTAAACTTGTGCTATTGCCTTTAATTCCTTAAAATGAAACCGTAGGACTGCTATTCATGTGCATGTACTTCATCATATTAATTGTTCATGCCTAATCTATTAATCACACATCGCAACTTAATTATTGATACCATATGCATTCATTATCATTGATATATGCACTTATGAGGATTTTTTGAGATTTTATGATATTTCTGGATTTCGGTGGAAAGCCGCAAAATTTCTAAACTTATTATATTTTTAAAACATGTAAATTGCGGTTTTCTAGTGATGTAAGTGTCGTCCACCATGAGTTTGCTGTGGTTTTTGAGACCCGTTTCGAGGAGTTGGATGAACCGTCTCGGGTACATGGTGGGCCCGGTAGGGTACCCCGGGGCAAGAAGCTCGTGGTGCTGACGATGAGCCTGGCAGGGGACGGATTACCTACCGGTGACTTCATTGGGCACGGCGGATATCCAGAGGATACCGACCGGGGCCGCGAGAGGATGAAATATTGATATTGAGATGGGTCAGCCGGATGGCTGAGGCCAGAGACACTATGACATGGATTTATGAGATTTGAGACAGCTTTTGGGTGTCGTTGTTGGACACCGGTTCTCGTCGATTCTTTGAGTATTATGCTGGCATTCTAAAAGAGTTTCAAAAACAAAAAGAGATAAAATGTTTCTTATATATACCTATTGAGACCTCAGATATTCATGTTGCATACATATTAGTACACTGATGTTGTATACACACCTGCTAGTGCATCAAGTCATACCTGTATTTTAGATGCTAGGATGCTTGTGTGCATGCATACGATAGCCTTTGTAGATGTTATTTATTACTCACGAGTTGGCAACTCACCCCCGTTGTGCCACAGCCTTTTGCAGGTCCGCTCCGTCCGTACAGTAGCGGCGGGCGCACTTGTTCTTTTGCCTCCTTTGCCTGGACTCGAGGTTTTGCTCTTAGTGGGTTATATCATTATTTTTGTACCACCTTGTATATTCCTTGTATCTAGTGCACTCCATCTACTGTATCTACCAGTATTATTGTATATTGACCTAGAGATGAGACTGTGAGGTTTGTGGACTCTTATGCTGTATTTTGGGGTCGAACTCACTTGAGTCGACATGCTGTTTTTTCTTATGCTTCATTTTGATTATTTCGCATGTTGTTGCTTTATTTTGCGTGGGATTGTGACCGCCTTGTGGCGAAGAGCTAGCTCCCGCTTGGGGATGCCTTATTTGTTGGATTCATATATATTTTTGTTGTACCCATTTTGGGGGCCAGTATTTACAAAGGAGACTCTGCCGAAATTTTCGGAAAAATTGATATTGTTTTCAAAAAGGATTTTATATGACTTATTGATAAACTTGTTTTCAATTGATTGGGTTCTCTTCACTCTTTTGCTTATTTGGTTTGGTTTTCTGGGCTTTGGCTTACTTATTTTACGGACGTCTTTAGACGTTTCGTAAACTTAAGTGCCAGTCACGTTCCGTACCCTGCGGGTCATGACAAAGTTGGTATCAGAGCGATAGGTTTTACCTTTTTGAGTGTAGGATGACCCTTGGTAGATGGAGTAAGTGACTTAGCAGGGTAACGTAGCGTGCGTATATCCGCGGCATACTTGCGATACGGTACTCCGCCTAAGTGACTTTAGGATACTTGCTTGAAATTCTTCTTCAATTCCGTGTATCCTATGATTCTATTGCACTGTTCTTATTATCTGTTTTCCTGTAACAGCCACTATGCCGCCGAAGGCTACGAGGGCACAGAGGGCTGCCGCCAGAGACGAGATTCAAGCTGGCTCGTCCGAGACTAGGACTGAGCAGGGTGGTATGCCTACGCCGCAGGGACAGACCGATCCACCTTCCCCAGGCCGTATGGATAGGCTCGAGACTGGTATGGAGGAGTTGCGACAGATGATGGGGGGCATGCAGGGGCTACGTCAGATAGTAGGATCCCTAGTTGCAGCCAGTCGTACACCGAGGCCGGATGACGTACCTAATACATCACAGACGACCATGATACCTGCTCCTACTATGTAACACCCGAGATTAGGGTTAGTAGTAATTATGTGTTAATGTGGGGTTTTTGGTAAAAAGTTTACCAAAACGGGATTCTAGTAATTTATCTGGGTTCATGGTTATTTTTGGGGAATTTTGTCGCAACCACACACACTTGTGCACGTTAGCCAGGGTTAAGATTAGGGTTTGCCATATATTTGAGTTGTGGGTTAGTCATGTTTAATTTGACCATGGTGGGCTAGGTTCATGGTTAAGACAATTGTGTTGTTTTGAGCTAATTAGTTAATTAGGGTTGGATGAACTAATTAGGGTTGGATGGCTTTGACCATGGGGTTTTGGGGAGTTTAAGGATGACTTAGAGAGAGGGTGAAGGATGTGATGTGTCATGATGATTTAAGGTTAAGTCTCCTCACTCCATTTCAAAACCTTTTCACCTCTCTCTCACTCACTCACTCACATTAGCCTAGCCACCAAAACAACAGCACATCAGCCCCATTTTTCATCTTTTCAGCCTCAATTCAACACCATAAAATAGCAGCAGCAGCTGTACTTCAGCCCCCCCTCAACCTCAAACCACAAACAACACCAGCAACACCACCCCACACTTTCAGCTTCAGCCTCTTTATTGCATCAGCATCAGCAGAAACAACTGCTACTTCAGCCTCTCAACTCCATACCACACCACACACAACTCCAGACCACACCATACCACACCATATCAGCCCCAGTAACAGCAACAGCAACAGCAACAGCAGCACATCAGCACCAGTTCTGGTGAAGTTCAGATCGTTCCAGCCACGTTTTGATGCACCTACTCTCTTCTTCTTCTCCTTCTCCTTGGTTGCAAGGTTCTTAGAGGGTATAACTCCTAAACTCCTCCCAATTTATGTAGCTTATGTGCTCGTTTAGCTAGTTTTTGTGATAAATAGAATTCTAGTGCTAGAATGGTGTAGTGATGCTAGATTTAGCCATTTTAGAGTGCTCGTAGTTTTATGAACCCTTTTTGGTGTTAACTAATCTGTTAAAGCCTAGTAGTATCATTAAAATTGGATGGTTAGCCTAAATTGCTAAAATTTTAGTAGTCTAGCTTAATTGGTGTGTATTTCTTGGTTTTGTAGTGATTTTGAGAGAATTAAGAAAAATATTGGCAAAGTGGAAGTTGTGTTAGTTAGAACAACCCTTTTAGGTGTTAGTGAGGCCACTCAACCAGAGGATTTCCCCAGATTTCACCAAGACACCCAATTTACCCGACTTGGCGTAATTTAGCAGTTTTATTGACTTTTTGGCCTCTGTTGAATCTGCTGTTGACCCGAGACCTTCAGAATAAATTTGAGAAGACTGTAGCATGGTGAGATGAGTAGGAATACACACACAGAGCACGGGGACCCAACTCCCCCACGAGGCCGCCGTTTTTCTCATTCTGGCCGCAAATTGCGGCCAGAGTAGGGAGTGGGGTGTGGGTATTTTGGGTGTAGGGTCCTTCTGGGTAGGTTAGTGTGTTGGTATCTGTAACTTTTTGATTTTGGCCCTTAGTCAAAATCTTGAGCTAGTTGCGTGTTTCCGATATTTAAAGTCTTGTGTGACACGCGCGTGATACGCGAGGTTCTGTGGCGCGCTGCGCGACACAGCGTGTCAGTTCTGGGTCTGGTGGGTTTGTGCGCGTCGCGTCGTGTCGTGTGCTCACGCGTTTAGTTTCACGCACGCGTTTACTTTTATCGATATATCGCGTTTTGCAGGATTTTTCCTTATTTGGTGACTCTTGTGAATTCTAGGTTCGCCGGCGGGGACTTCGAGCGCAGCAGAGAAAGGCAAGCAGGTGGTCGGACACACTTAGCTCCGGATCACGGGTGAGTAGATTTAACATCTACGGGGGACGATCGTTTGGATGGCGAAAGTTGCCCGTTAGATTTAATAAACTGATATTTGGTAAACTTGATAGTACTTATGATATTAGAGTGATAATAATAAAACTGGCATAATATTACCGCAGTCATATCTACATATCATACCCTTATATGCAAATTTATGATAGGACACATGCTCCATTACCAGGTTTATATGCAGCACGAGCACTATTCATGTGGACACACACACACCCTGGTAATTGCCATGTCACAACACTAGATAACTATAATCTGAAACTTGTTAATTGCTTAGGAATGTGATATTGAAATACAGGTTTAAAATGAAACCATAAGAATTACAATACTCGTGCATATATGTTATCATATCATCTGCTCATGCCTAGTGTAAATCATGCATTGCAAATTGATACCATAAGCATTCATAATCATCGACATATGCATTTGATGAGTTCATGAGATTTATGATATTTCTGGATTTTGGGGAAAAGCCGCAAGATTTCAAAACTGATAACTGTTTAAAAAGATAAAAAGTTGTGGTTTTCTCGTGATGTAAAGTGTCATCCACCATGAGTTTGCTGTGTTTTCGAGATCCGTGTCGAGGAGTGGAGGAACCGTCACGGATGCATGGTGGGCCCGGTACGGTATCCCGGGGCAAGAAGATCGCAGGAGATGGCGTTGAGCCTGGCTGGGGACGGACTACCTATCGGTGACTTCATTTGGCACGGCGGATATCCAGAGGATACCGACCGTGGCCGCTGGATTGAGACATGGATTTTGATGTGGATCAGCCGGATGGCTGAGGCCAGAGATGCTGGACATGGATATATGGGATTTGGATAGTTTGAGGTGTCGTTGCTGGACACGGGTTTTTACCGATTTCTTGGATATTATGCTGATGTTCAAAAAGGAAAGTTTCAAAACAAAGGAAAGGATAATTCTCATACATACTTGATAGTACATTCATGTGGCATACATACCTGTATTACATCCATGAGACATATATATGTATACTTGCTAGCACACTGTTGATGCATACATACTTGCTAGAACTTGTAGCCATACCTGCTTTAGGGATGCCAGGATACTTGTGTGCATACATACGATAGCCTTAGTAGATGTTATTTATTACTCACGAGTTGGCAACTCACCCCCGTTGTGCCACAGCTTCTCTGCAGGTCCACTCCGTCAGCACGGTAGCGGCGGATACTTTTGCTTCTTTTGCACTTTTTGCCTGGACCCGAGGTTTTTGCTCTTAGGTGGGTTATTATCAGTTTGCACCACCTTATATATTTGTTGTATCTAGAACATTCCATCTACTGCTACTATCATTTCAGTTGTACCTGTTTTATTTGGATTACTGTATATTGATCTAGATGTGAGATTGTGAGACTTGGGGGAGTTATTTTATGATATATATCTGGGTCGAGCTCACTGGAGTCGACATGCTATTTTCTGATGCACCGTTATTCAGTTATACTCTGTTGTACCATCAGGGCTGATTTTTACCTGTGAGATTCTGCTGGAATTTTGGAAAAAGGGAAAGTTATTTTAAAAATGCAATTTGATTTGGTAATGAAGTAAATGCTTAAATAATTTGGTTTTCCTTCACTCTAAAAATCTAAATTGGGTTTTGTATTCTGGGCTTCGGCTTGCTTATTTTACGGACGCCTTAAGACGTTTCGTAATCTAAGTGCCGGTCGCGTTTCGTACCTTGCGGGTCGTAACAAAGTTGGTATCAGAGCGATAGGTTTCACCTTTCTGAGTGTAGGATGACCCTTAGTAGATGGAGTAAGTGACTTAAGCAGAGTAGCGTGGCGTACGTATGTCCGCGGCATACTTGCGATGCGGTACACCGCCTAGGTGACTTTAGGACATGCTTGTTTGAAATTCCTTCTTCGATTCCATGTATCCTTTGTTTCTCTTGCGCTGTTCTCATTGTCCTGTTTCCTGTACCAGTCACTATGCCACAGAGGGCTACCAGAGCACAGAGGGCTGCTGCCCGAGACGAGGTTCGAGCTGGCTCATCCGAGACTAGGACTGAGCAGGGTGGCATGCCTACGCCACAGGGACAGACCGATCCACCTTCCCCAGGCCGGATGGATAGGCTTGAGACTGGTATGGAGGAGTTGCGTCAGATGATGGGGAGTATGCAGGAGCTACGTCAGATGGTAGGATCCCTAGTCGCAGCCGGTCGTGCACCGAGGCCGGAGGACGTACCTACTACATCCCAGACCACTATGATACCTGCTCCTAATACTACCACCGCGACCATTCCGGTTTCGCTACAGGAGTTCATGAGGCTGAGACCTCCAGTCTTTACGGGTACCGATGCAGCAGAGGACCCGCAGACGTTCCTTGACAGCTTGGCCAGGATCTGCCGTTCGCTGAGATGTTCCGATGATCGCTGGGTAGAGCTTGCGAGTTTCCGACTAGAGGGTCTCGCACAGATATGGTGGGAGTCAGTTCTGAGGGGTCGAGCTACAGGTCTACCGCCCATGACCTGGACCGAGTTCACAGCAGTTTTCCTTGCCCGTTTCCTTCCGGAGAGCATTCGCGACGCCAGAGCTCGTAGTTTCGAGGCCTTGGTCAAGACACCTGGGATGACGGTGTCTGAGTATGACGTTCAGTTTACGCAGTTGTCCCGATATGCCCCGTACCTGGTAGATACCGAAGCGAAAAGGGTGAAGAGGTTCATACAGGGACTGGATGCCCAGCTATATCTTGCCATTGGCGCACAGCATTTCGATACCTATTCGGCAGCTATGGATACAGCATTGCGGATGGAGACACGTATTTCAACGACGTCGGCCGTTCCCGGGCCGTAGAGGATTCGTACCAGCACACCGGATCAGAGACAGCATGCCAGATTCATTCCGAGAGATAGGGCCGGCAGGTGGTTCGGACGAGGTCAGTTGTACGGATCGTATACACAGGGTCAGCAGTCGTCGCCAGGGTGCTTTAGGTGCGGGAGTCTGCACCATCGTATTAGAGATTGTCCAGTGAGGCGACAGGGTGCGGCGACAGTTCCGCATATGACTCTACCTCCATCACCGCCCCCTCCTCAGAGAGCTCTACTACCTGCCACAGGCGATGCTCCACGCCAGTTAGGCGCACCCAGAGGCCGTGGGCGCGGCGCACCGATCTAGAGAGGACGAGGAGGACGAGGCCGAGGTCAGCCCGCTATTGGAGGAGGTCAGGCCCGAGTTTTTGCATTGACACCCCAGGATGCGCAGGCATCCAATGCCGTCGTTACAGGTACCCTATCAGTATGCTCTATTGACGCACACGTGTTGTTCGATCCCGGATCCACGCACTCTTACTTTTCCACACACTTCGTGCCGAGTTTGGGTAGAGAGTCCGGTCTGCTTGACCAGCCGCTGGTTGTGACCACTCCGGTAGGAGAGTCTTTTGTTGCTAGGCACGTGTTCCGATTCTGTACCGTTCGTATTGGCGAGCGAGAGCTGCCGGTCGACCTGATCCTTCTGGAGATGTTGGACTTCGACATTCTTTTGGGCATGGATTGGTTAGCCACGTGCTATGCGACGGTGGACTGCCGCGAGAAGACAGTTAGGTTTTGTTTTCCCGGCGAGTTGGCTTTTGTCGTGGAGGGGGACCGTGGTGCCGCCCCTCACATTTTGATTTCTTCCCTTCGCGCTAGTCAGCTGATGAGGAAGGGATGTCGGGGATTTCTAGCCTGTGTATGTGATACTAGAGCTACGGATGTTCCATTGGACCAGGTTCCGATTGCATGCGAGTTCCCTGATGTTTTCCCTGACGAGCTGCCAGGATTGCCACCTGAGCGCGATGTCGAGTTCTGTATTGATTTGATTCCTGGCTCGGGGCCTATTTCTATACCGCCTTATCGGATGGCCCCGGCAGAACTTAGAGAGTTGAAGGTTCAGCTGCAAGATCTGTTGGATAAGGGACTTATTCGACCTAGTGTTTCTCCGTGGGGTGCGCCGGTCCTGTTTGTCAAGAAAAAGGATGGAAGTTTGCGCTTATGTATCGACTACCGCCAGCTGAACAAGGTGACCGTTCGGAACAGATATCCGTTGCCGCGCATTGATGATTTGTTCGACCAGCTCCAGGGTGCAGGTTATTTTTCGAAGATCGACTTACGCTCAGGATACCACCAGCTGCGAGTCCGACAGGAGGATATACCGAAGACAGCCTTCCGTACACGCTATGGCCATTATGAGTTTCTGGTGATGTCGTTCGGACTCACCAACGCCCCCGCAGCATTTATGGATTTGATGAACCGTACCTTCAGGCCGTATCTTGACTTGTTCATCATCGTGTTCATCGACGATATTTTGGTGTACTCCCGGAGCCGAGATGAGCACGAGCAGCACCTGCGTATTACGTTACAGACTCTGCGGGAGCACCAGCTGTTTGCAAAGTTCTCCAAGTGTGCTTTCTGGCTGGACAGCGTTGCGTTCTTGGGTCACGTGATTACGAGGGACGACATTTGTGTGGACCCGAAGAAGATAGAGGATGTTCAGCAGTGGCCCCGACCTACATCGGTTACCGAGATCCGTAGTTTTCTAGGCCTGGCGGGCTACTACAGGCGTTTTGTTCAGGACTTCTCCCGTATAGCTGCACCTTTGACCGGTTTGACCCGGAAGGGAGTTCCTTTCGTTTGGACGGAGGAATGCGAGTGCAGTTTTCAGCAGCTGCGGACATGTTTGACTACGGCGCCGGTATTATCTTTACCTTCGGGATCAGGCGGATTTGTGGTCTACTGTGATGCTTCGCGAGTGGGATTAGGATGCGTATTGATGCAGCATGGCCGGGTGATCGCTTATGCTTCTCGGCAGTTGAAGAAGCACGAACAGAACTACCCTACTCATGATTTGGAGATGGCTGCAGTGGTCTTTGCACTGAAGATATGGCGACATTACCTATATGGCGAGTCGTGCCAAATATTCACAGACCACAAGAGCTTAAAATACATATTTCAGCAGCGAGACCTGAACCTCAGACAGCGTCGTTGGATGAAGTTGGTGAAGGACTATGACTGTGAGATCTTATACCATCCGGGCAAGGCGAATGTTGTGGCGGATGCTTTGAGCAGGAGGCCCGGGGGTAGTCTATCCTATTTGCGCGCAGTGCAGAGGCAGACGTCAGCAGATTGGCAGGTTCTATGCGACAGCCGAGTCGAGTTTGAGTTCACTCCGACAGGAGGACAGCTCGCGCATGTTCGTGCGCGCCCACAGTTGCTTGACCGTATATATGAGGCACAACGCGGAGATGACCGTTGCTCAGAGATCATGGCACAGCTGGGACAGGGTAGATTTTCCGAGTTCATGATGGATGATCAGGGGATTTTACGATTTGGATCCAGACTGTGTGTGCCAGATGCTGATGGTTTGCGGCGCGACATTCTTGATGAGGCACACCGATCAGTGCATAGTGTTCACCCCGGTTCCACCAAGATGTACTATGATATGAGAGAGACCTGCTGGTAGGACGGAATGAAGAGGGACAATGAGGAGTTCGTCTCGAGATGCCTGACTTGCCAGCAAGTTAAGGCCGAGCACCAGAGGCCCGCAGGAGAGCTACAGCCGTTACCCATTCCAGAATGGAAATGGGAGCAGATTTCGATGGATTTCGTTGTGGGTCTACCCAGGACCAGTCGAGGGTATGACTCCATCTGGGTGATCGTGGATAGATTGACGAAAGCGGCTCACTTCCTGCCAGTGAAGACCACTTTCAGCTTCGCTCAGCATGCTCAGCTCTACATTGACGAGATCGTGCGACTACATGGCGTACCGACTTGTATCGTGTCAGATCGAGGCACTCAGTTTACCAGCCGACTATGGCAGAGACTCCAGGAGGCTTTGGGCACTCGTTTGAGCTTCAGCACGGCATTTCATCCGCAGACCGACGGACAGTCAGAGCGGACCATTCAGACTCTTGAGGACATGCTCAGAGCGTGCGTGTTAGACTTCAGCGGTAGCTGGGACCGTCATTTACCTCTAGTGGAGTTCTCCTACAACAACAGCTTCCAGGATACTATCCAGATGGCACCTTTCGAGGCATTGTATGGGAGGTGATGTAGATCGCCCATTTGTTGGACCGAGTTGAGCGAGAGCAGTATCTTTGGACCGCAGGTCGTACAGGAGACGACCGAAAAAGTACAGTTGATTCGAGACCGGATGAGAGAAGCTCAGAGCAGACAGAAATCCTATGCAGACAGGCGCCGTCGCAGATTAGAGTTCGCAGTTGGCGACCATGTTTTTCTGAAGGTCTCTCCGATGAAGGGCGTGATGCGTTTTGGGCGAAAGAGGAAGCTTAGCCCTAGATTCGTAGGTCCCTTTGAGATCCTCGAGCGTGTCGGCACTGTTGCTTATCGCTTGGCTCTTCCACCCAGTTTCTGAGATGTTCATCCCGTCTTCCACGTATCAATGCTACGCCGTTATCTTCATGACCCTTCCCACACGATTCAGCATCAGACAGTTCAGCTTGAACCGGACCTTTCGTTCACCGTGCAGCCAGTTGAGATTTTGGATCGACAAGTGAAGAAACTTCGATCAAAGGTCCTGCCGTCCGTGAAGGTTCTGTGGCGCAGCCCGAGCAGTGAGGAGGTCACTTGGGAGGCCGAAGGAGAGATGCGGAAGAAATTCCCACATCTTTTCGAAGGTACGCTTGGTCGCATATTTTAAAATTCGGGGACGAATTTTCTTAAGGGGGGAAGACTGTAACACCCGAGATTAGGGTTAGTAGTAATTATGTGTTAATGTGGGGTTTTTGGTAAAAAGTTTACCAAAACGGGATTCTAGTAATTTATCTGGGTTTATGGTTATTTTTGGGGAATTTTGTCGCAACCACACACACTTGTGCACGTTAGCCAGGGTTAAGATTAGGGTTTGCCACATATTTGAGTTGTGGGTTAGTCATGTTTAATTTGACCATGGTGGGCTAGGTTCATGGTTAAGACAATTGTGTTGTTTTGAGCTAATTAGTTAATTAGGGTTGGATGGCTTTGACCATGGGGTTTTGGGGAGTTTAAGGATGACTTAGAGAGAGGGTGAAGGATGTGATGTGTCATGATGATTTAAGGTTAAGTCTCCTCACTCCATTTCAAAACCTTTTCACCTCTCTCTCACTCACTCACTCACATCAGCCTAGCCACCAAAACAACAGCACATCTGCCCCATTTTTCATCTTTTCAGCCTTAATTCAACACCATAAAACAGCAGCAGCAGCTGTACTTCAGCCCCCCCTCAACCTCAAACCACAAACAACACCAGCAACACCACCCGACACTTTCAGCTTCAGCCTCTTTATTGCATCAGCATTAGCAGCAACAGCTGCTACTTCAGCCTCTCAACTCCATACCACACCACACACAACTCCAGACCACACCATACCACACCATATCAGCCCCAGTAACAGCAACAGCAACAGCAACAGCAGCACATCAGCACCAGTTCTGGTGAAGTTCAGATCGTTCCAGCCACGTTTCGATGCACCTACTCTCTTCTTCTTCTCCTTCTCCTTGGTTGCAAGGTTCTTAGAGAGTATAACTCCTAAACTCCTCCCAATTTATGTAGCTTATGTGCTCGTTTAGCTAGTTTTTGTGATAAATAGAATTCTAGTGCTAGAATGGTGTAGTGATGCTAGATTTAGCCATTTTAGAGTGCTCGTAGTTTTATGAACCCTTTTTGGTGTTAACTAATCTGTTAAAGCCTAGTAGTATCATTAAAATTGGATGGTTAGCCTAAATTGCTAAAATTTTAGTAGTCTAGCTTAATTGGTGTGTATTTCTTGGTTTTGTAGTGATTTTGATAGAATTAAGGAAAATATTGGCAAAGTGGAAGTTGTGTTAGTTAGAACAACCCTTTTAGGTGTTAATGAGGCCACTCAACCAGAGGATTTCCCCAGATTTCACCAAGACACCCGATTTACCCGACTTGGCGTAATTTAGCAGTTTTATTGACTTTTTGGCCTCTGTTGAATCTGCTGTTGACCCGAGACCTTCAGAATAAATTTGAGAAGACTGTAGCATGGTGAGATGAGTAGGAATACACACACAGAGCACGGGGACCCAACTCCCCCACGAGGCCGCCGTTTTTCTCATTCTGGCCGCAAATTGCGGCCAGAGTAGGGAGTGGGGTGTGGGTATTTTGGGTGTAGGGTCCTTCTGGGTAGGTTAGTGTGTTGGTATCTGTAACTTTTTGATTTTGGCCCTTAGTCAAAATCTGGAGCTAGTTGCGTGTTTCCGATATTTAAAGTCTTGTGCGACACGCGCGTGATACGCATGGTTCTGTGGCGCGCTGCGCGACACAGCGTGTCAGTTCTGGGTCTGGTGGGTTTGTGCGCAGCGCGTCGTGTCGTGTGCACACGCATTTACTTTCACGCACGCGTTTCCTTTTATCGATATATCGCGTTTTGCAGGATTTTTCCTTATTTGGTGACTCTTGTGAATTCTAGGTTCGCCGGCGGGGACTTCGAGCGCAGCAGAGAAAGGCAAGCAGGTGGTCGGACACACTTAGCTCCGGATCACGGGTGAGTAGATTTAATATCTACGGGGGACGATCGTTTGGATGGCGCGAGTCGCCCGTTAGATTTAATAAACTGATATTTGGTAAACTTGATAGTACTTATGACATTAGAGTGATAATAATAAAACTGGCATAATATTACCGCAGTCATATCTACATATCATACCCTTATATGCAAATTTATGATAGGACACATGCACCATTACCAGGTTTATAAGCAGCACGAGCACTATTCATGTGGACACACACACACCCTGGTAATTGCCATGTCACAACACTAGATAACTATAATCTGAAACTTGATAATTGCCTAGGAATGTGATATTGAAATACAGGTTTAAAATGAAACCATAAGAATTACAATACTCGTGCATATATGTTATCATATCATCTGCTCATGCCTAGTGTAAATCATGCATTGCAAATTGATACCATAAGCATTCATAATCATCGACATATGCATTTGATGAGTTCATGAGATTTATGATATTTCTGGATTTTGGGGAAAAGCCGCAAGATTTCAAAACTGATAACTGTTTAAAAAGATAAAAAGTTGCGGTTTTCTCATGATGTAAAGTGTCGTCCACCATGAGTTTGCTGTGTTTTCGAGATCCGTGTCGAGGAGTGGAGGAACCGTCACGGATGCATGGTGGGCCCGGTACGGTACCCGGGGCAAGAAGATCGCAGGAGATGGCGTTGAGCCTGGCAGGGGACGGACTACCTATCAGTGACTTCATTTGGCACGGCGGATATCCAGAGGATACCGACCGTGGCCGCTGGATTTAGACATGGATTTTGATGTGGATCAGCCGGATGGCTGAGGCCAAAGATGCTGGACATGGATATATGGGATTTGGATAGTTTGAGGTGTCGTTGCTGGACACGGGTTTTTACCGATTTCTTGGATATTATGCTGATGTTCAAAAAGGAAAGTTTCAAAACAAAGGAAAGGATAATTCTCATACATACTTGATAGTACATTCATGTGGCATACATACCTGTATTACATCCATGAGACATATATATGTATACTTGCTAGCACACTGTTGATGCATACATACTTGCTAGAACTTGTAGCCATACCTGCTTTAGGGATGCCAGGATACTTGTGTGCATACATACGATAGCCTTAGTAGATGTTATTTATTACTCACGAGTTGGCAACTCACCCCCGTTGTGCCACAGCTTCTCTGCAGGTCCACTCCGTCAGCACGGTAGCGGCGGATACTTTTGCTTCTTTTGCACTTTTTGCCTCGACCCGAGGTTTTTGCTCTTAGGTGGGTTATTATCAGTTTGCACCACCTTATATATTTGTTGTATCTAGAACATTCCATCTACTGCTACTATCATTTCAGTTGTACCTGTTTTATTTGGATTACTGTATATTGATCTAGATGTGAGATTGTGAGACTTGGGGGAGTTATTTTATGATATATATCTGGGTCGAGCTCACTGGAGTCGACATGCTATTTTCTGATGCACTGTTATTCAGTTATACTCTGTTGTACCATCAGGGCTGATTTTTACCTGTGAGATTCTGCTGAAATTTCGGAAAAAGGGAAAGTTATTTTAAAAAGGCAATTTGATTTGGTAATGAAGTAAATGCTTAAATAATTTGGTTTTCCTTCACTCTAAAAATCTAAATTGGGTTTTGTATTCTGGGCTTCGGCTTGCTTATTTTACGGACGCTTTAAGACGTTTCGTAATCTAAGTGTCGGTAGCGTTCCGTACCTTGCGGGTCGTGACATACTACTACCACCGTGGCCATTCCGGTTTCACTACAGGATTTCATGAGGCTGAGACCTCCAGTATTCACCGGCACCGAGGCAGCGGAGGACCCACAGACGTTCCTTGACAGTTTGGCCAGGATCTGCCGTTCGCTGAGATGTTCAGATGATCGATGGGTAGAGCTTGCGAGTTTCCGACTAGAGGGTCTCGCGTAGACAAGGTGGGAGTCAGTCTTGAGAGGTCGAGCTGCAGGTCTGCCGCCTATGACTTGGGTCGAGTTTACAGCGGTCTTTCTAGCCCGTTTCCTTCCAGAGAGCGTTCGTGACGCCAGAGCTCGTAGCTTCGAGGCCTTAGTCAAGACACCTGGGATGACGGTGTCTGAGTATGACATCCAGTTTACACAGTTATCCCGATACGCTCAGTATTTGGTGGATACCGAGGTGAAGATGGTGAAGAGGTTCGTACAGGGACTTGATGCCCAGCTATATCTTGCCATTGGCGCCCAGCACTACGACACTTATTCAGCTGCTTTGGATACGGCATTGCGGATGGAGGCACGCATATCACAGACTTCGGCCGTTTCTGGACCGAAGAGGATTCGCACCGAGGTACCGTCTCAGAGGCAGCGCGCCAGATTCTTTCCGAGAGATAGGCCTGGTAGAGGATTTGGGCGGGGACAGTTATATGGTTCTTATCCCCAGGGGCAGCAGCCGTCGCCAGGGTGTTTTGGGTGCGGGAGTTTGCACCATCTAGTCGGAGACTGTCCGGCGAGACGACAGGGAGCAGCGACAGTTCCGCATGTGACCCTACCACCATCGCCACCCCCTCCACAGAGAGCCCTACTTCCTACCACAGGCGATGCTCCACGCCAGTTAGGTGCACCCAGAGGCCATGGACGTGGCGGTCCTGTTCAGAGAGGACGAGGAGGCCGAGGCCGAGGTCGAGGTCAGCCCGCTATCGGTGGAGGACAGGCCCGAGTTTTTGCTTTGACACCGCAGGATGCGCAGGCATCCAATGCCGTTGTGACAGGTACCTTGCCAGTTTGTTCTTTCGACGCCCGGGTATTATTTGACCCAGGTTCCACACATTCGTACGTCTCTACACACTTTGCACCGATGTTGGGCCGTGAGTCGTCGTCGTTAGATCATCCGCTTGTTGTTGTTACTCCGGTAGGCGAGTCGTTTGTCGCTCGTTTTGTATTTCGTTTGTGTTCAGTTCGTATCGGGGAGAGGGATTCATCGGTTGATTTGATTCTCCTCGATATGTTGGACTTTGATGTACTTCTGGGCATGGATTGGTTAGCCACTTGTTATGCTTCGGTGGACTGCTGTGAGAAGGCAGTCATATTTAGCTTTCCGGGAGAGCCAGTCCTTGTTATTCGGGGAGACCGCAGTGTCACCCTTCCCAGCTTAATTTCGTCTCTTCGCACTGGTCAGCTCTTGCGGAAGGGATGTCAGGGATTCTTAGCGTGTATTTGTGATACTCGAGCTACAGAGGTTCCGTTGGACCGGGTCCCGGTAGTTTGTGAGTTCCTTGATGTTTTCCCTGATGAGCTACCTGGGCTACCGCCTGAGCGCGATGTTGAGTTCTGCATTGATTTGATTCCCGGCTCGGGGCCTATTTCTATACCGCCTTATCGGATGGCCCTGGCAGAGCTTCGAGAGCTGAAGGATCAGTTGCAGGATTTGTTAGATAAGGGGCTTATTCGACCGAGTGTTTCTCCGTGGGGTGCTCCGGTCCTGTTTGTCAAGAAGAAGGATGGAAGTTTGCGCTTATGTATCGACAACCGCCAGCTGAACAAAGTTACCGTTCGGAACAGGTATCCATTGCCGCGCATTGATGATTTGTTCGACCAGCTTCAGGGTGCGGGGTATTTTTCGAGGATCGACTTGCGATCAGGATACCATCAGCTGTGAGTTCGACAGGAGGATATACCGAGGACAGCTTTCCGCACGCGCTACGGCCACTATGAGTTTTTGGTGATGTCGTTCGGACTCACCAACGCCCCAGCAGAATTCATGGATTTGATGAACCGTACATTCAGGCCGTATCTTGACTTGTTCATCATCGTGTTTATCGACGATATCTTGGTGTACTCCCGGAGCAGAGAGAAGCACGAGCAGCACTTGCGGATTACGTTACAGACTCTGAGGGAGCACCAGCTGTTCGCAAAGTTCTCCAAGTGTGCATTCTGGCTGGACAACGTCGGATTCTTGGGTCACGTGGTTACGAGAGACGGCATTTGTTTGGACCCGAAGAAGATTGAGGCTGTTCAGCAGTGGCCCCGACCTACATCGGTTCCTGAGATCCGTAGTTTTCTAGGCCTGGCGGGCTACTACAGGCGTTTTGTTCAGGACTTCTCCCGTATAGCTGCACCGTTGACCGGTTTGACCCGGAAGGGAGTTCCTTTCGTTTGGACAGAGGAGTGTGAGCGCAGTTTTCAGCAGCTACGAACTTGTTTGACTACGGCGCCGGTATTATCAGCAGATTCGTGGTCTACTGTGGTGCTTCGCAAGTGGGATTAGGATGCGTATTGATGCAGCATGGCCGGGTGATCGCTTATGCTTCTCGGCAGTTGAAGAAGCATGAACAGAACTACCCCACTCATGATTTGGAGATGGCTGCAGTGGTCTTTGCACTGAAGATTTGGCGACATTACCTATACGGAGAGTCGTGTTAGATATTCACCGATCACAAGAGCTTAAAGTACATATTTCAGCAGCGAGACCTGAACCTCAGACAGCGTCGTTGGATGGAGTTGGTGAAAGACTACGACTGCGAGATCTTATATCACCCAGGCAAGGCGAATGTTGTGGCAGATGCGTTGAGTAGGAGGCCCGGGGGTAGTCTATCCTTTTTGCGCGTTGTGCAGAGGCAGTCGTCAGCAGATTGGCAGATGTTATGCGACACCCGAGTTGAGTTCGAGTTCACTCAGACAGGGGGACAGCTCGCGCATGTTCGTGCACGCCCACAGTTGCTTGACCGTATATATGAGGCACAGCGTAGTGACGACCGTTGCTCAGAGATCATGGCACAGATGGGACAGGGAAGATTTTCCGAGTTCGTGATTGACGATCAGGGGAATTTTACGATATGGATCTAGACTGTGCGTACCATATGCTGATGGATTGCGGTGTGACATTCTTGAGGAGGCACACCGATCAGTGTATAGTGTCCATCCCGGTTCCACCAAGATGTACCATGATATGAGAGAGACCTACTGGTGGGACGGGATGAAGAGGTACATTGCGGAGTTTGTTTCGAGATGCCTGACTTGTTAGCAAGTCAAGGCCGAGCACCAGAGGCCCGCAGGAGAGCTACAGCCGTTACCTATTCCGGAGTGGAAATGGGAGCAGATTTCGATGGACTTCGTTGTGGGTCTACCCAGGACCAATCGAGGGTATGACTCCATCTGGGTGATCGTGGATAGATTGACGAAAGCGGCTCACTTCCTGCCAGTGAAGACGACTTTCAGTTTCGCTCAGTATGCTCAGCTCTATATTGACGAAATCGTGCGACTACATAGCGTACCGACTTGTATCGTGTCAGATCGAGGCACTCAGTTTACCAGCCGACTATAGGAGAGACTCCAGGAGGCTTTGGGCACTCGTTTGAACTTCAGCACGGCATTTCATCCGCAGACCGACGGACAGTCAGAGCGGACCATTCAGACTCTCGAGGATATGCTCAGAGCGTGCGTTTTAGACTTTGGTGGTAGCTGGGATCATCATTTACCTCTAGTGGAGTTGTCCTACAACAACAGTTTCCATGATGCTATTCCGATGGCACCTTTCGAGGCATTGTATGGGAGGAGATGCAGATCGCCCGTCTGTTGGACAGAGCTCAGCGAGAGCAGTATTTTGGTGCCGCAGCTTGTTGAGGAGATGACAGCGAAGATACAGTTAATTCGAGACCGGATGAGGGCAGCTCAGAGCAGACAGAAATCCTATGCAGACAGGCGCCGTCGCAGATTAGAGTTCGCAGTTGGCGACCATGTTTTTCTGAGAGTCTCTCTGATGAAGGGCGTGATGCGTTTTGGGCGAAAGGGGAAGTTTAGCCCTAGATTCGTAGGTCCCTTCGAGATCCTCGAGCGTATCGGCGCTGTTGCATATCGTTTGGCTCTTCCACCCAGCTTTCCCGATGTTCACCCCGTCTTCCATGTTTCGATGCTCCACAAGTACCTTCACGACCCTTCGCATGCTATTCAGCACCCGACAGTCCAGCTAGAGCGCGACCTTTCTTTTGCAGAGCAGCCGGTGGCCATCCTGGATCGGCAGGTGAAGAAGTTGAGGTCGAAGATTATACCAACCGTCAAGGTCCTTTGGCGTAGCCCGAGCAGCGAGAAGGTTACCTGGGAGACCGAGGGCGAGATGAGGATGAAATATCCCCATCTCTTCGAAGGTACGCGTAGTTATATTTTTAAATTCGGGGACCGAATTTCTTTAAGGGGGGAAGATTGTAGCGTCATGAAAAGTCGTTTTGGTGTTTTCCTGAAATTCGGCGAAAATTCGGTATTTTTCTGAAAACCGTCTTTTTTGTTATTTTGCAGTTTAGGGATAATTATACCTAAAATGGATAGGTAATTACTTGTTTTTAGTAGCTAATGAGTTACTTATTAAATTCTGGTCATTTAAAAAAATTTCCCTATTTTTCAATTTTTTAATATTATTTTAAGCCGGTAAGAAAATACATTAAATTAGCGATAAATACAAATTTTTCCGGGCTAATTTTAATCTTTAAAATTATGATAATTAAAATCTAGTTGTAACATAAATTTTTAGTATTTTATTTTGATTTTTAACTAATTTTTATTATAGGAAACGAAATTTATTGAATTTTAGCCTAAACTTGCAATTTTTGACTTGTAGGGGGTCTTTTTGCATAAATTTTTTTTTGTGCACTCCCTCTCACTTCTCCCTCACCCTAGGCCGGCCATTTCCAGCAGCACATGGAAAAAAAAATTCCATGCTCTTTGACTTGTGTTGTTGTGTGGAAATGAGGGTTTTTTTTTAAAGGTTTTTGAATTGTTAAATGGGGTATGGTGCTTTGACTTTGGGGGAGTTTGACTAGAGACTTTTTCCCACACCCACACCACTCCCCTCTCCCTCATTTCTGTCCAGAAAATCAGCAGCTCCACCCCTTCATTTTTCTCTCTATTTTGTTCACAAATTCATCTCAAAAACCATCAAAAATCAACAAATCCTTTACAATTTCAAAGCAAAACCTTATTCCTTCTCTTCTCAAACCCAAATTGGCTCAAATCTTGGAGAAAGATGGCATCTTGGGAGGCTTTAGCAACTTAGGGTTTGAACTTTTGAGGTATAACTTCTAATCAAATGGTTACATTGTAGTTAAAGTATGCTAATTAGCACTTTGAAAATTGTTTTAGTGTTAATTTTAGTGTTAATTGCATACTAGTTTTTTTAAAGTTTGTGGTTTGAAATTAATTTAGGGTTTAGATCACCATTAAGAGATTAATTAAGCTATTTTGTTATCTAGTTATTTTGTTAGCTTAATCTAAGTGGTTAAATTGCTAATTGGGCTAAAATCTAGTGTTAATTTAGTGTTAGATTCTAATCTAGTTTTTAAAGGTTTATGGTTAGAGTTAAACTAGGGTTTTTAGGAACCATTATTTAGTTAATTAAAACTAATTAGATATCTAGTTAATTACTAAACCAATCTTTAAGGTTACTTTGCTTAAGTGGCTTCTTTTATGCTAATCTATGTTAAGCTTGTGTGAAATTTTCATTAAGATTGCTAATTACCAAATTCAAGAAGAGGTTTGTGTATGGAATGTGGGTTTTGTAGCATGGTAAATAAGTTAAAATTTGTGTTTTTGGTGGCTAACTAGTTGTGTGGATTGGATGGTTGTGTTGGACCGTGATAACTTTGTCGCTATTGTCGATGTTTGCACCAAATTGCTATTCTAGCTTACTAGTTTTTACTAAAATGTTGTGATGAATTAATTGCGATGTCTTGATGACATTTTTAGCGTATCCTATGACATTTAGGATGCGTGTGTGCGGATTTTTGAGTAGTCGGGTTTTAGTTTTGCCGGGCGACCAAATCGGCGATTTTTGGCGGTTTTCGCGATTTTCGCGTATGTTCCGCGCACCTTGTGTACGTTGTACCTAGCTAGTGAACATTAGTATTTTCGTTTGGGTTTTGCGTCAGTCTTGATAGGTAACCTTATGTTTGGTATTGATGTAAATTCCAGGTTCGGTCGCGGAGACGTCAGACGCGGCACGAAAGGGAAAAGCGGTGATTGGACACAGCTAGCCAGGGATTCCGGTGAGTAGTTGTAACATCTACGGGGGACTATCGTTGGATGGCGCAAGCCGCCCGATAGTTTTAGTAACTTAAAAGATTCTTAGTAATGTTAGTAATTAGGGGTGTAATACTTGTATGATTATTTGCTACATTCATACCCTATATTGACATACCTATACGAAACCATTTTATAGGACACCTGCACCATTGCTAGGGTTTTTATATGCAGCACGAGCACTATTCATGCTTACACACACACCCTGGTAATTGCCATGCCACCACACTAGATAACCTTTAAATTTAAACCTTTTACTAATTGATACTTAAACTTGTGCTATTGCCTTTAATTCCTTAAAATGAAACCGTAGGACTGCTTTTCATGTGCATGTACTTCATCATATTAATTGTTCATGCCTAATCTATTAATCACACATCGCAACTTGATTATTGATACCATATGCATTCATTATCATTGATATATGCACTTGTGAGGATTTCTTGAGATTTTATGATATTTCTGGATTTCGAGGGAAAGCCGCAAAATTTCTAAACTTATTATATTTTTAAAACATGTAAATTGCGGTTTTCTAGTGATGTAAGTGTCGTCCACCATGAGTTTGCTGTGGTTTTTGAGACCCGTTTCGAGGAGTTGGATGAACCGTCTCGGGTACATGGTGGGCCCGGTAGGGTACCCCGGAGCAAGAAGCTCGTGGTGCTGACGATGAGCCTGGCAGGGGACGGATTACCTACCGGTGACTTCATTGGGCACGGCGGATATCCAGAGGATACCGACCGGGGCCGCGAGAGGATGAGATATTGATATTGAGATGGGTCAGCTGGATGGCTGAGGCCAGAGACACTATGACATGGATTTATGAGATTTGAGACAGCTTTTGGGTGTCGTTGCTGGACACCGGTTCTCGTCGATTCTTTGAGTATTATGCTGGCATTCTAAAAGAGTTTCAAAAACAAAAAGAGATAAAATGTTTCTTATATATACCTATTGAGACCTCAGATATTCATGTTGCATACATATTAGTACACTGATGTTGTATACACACCTGCTAGTGCATCCAGTCATACCTGTATTTTAGATGCTAGGATGCTTGTGTTCATGCATACGATAGCCTTTGTAGATGTTATTTATTACTCACGAGTTGGCAACTCACCCCCGTTGTGCCACAGCCAGGTCCGCTCCGTCCGTACAGTAGCGGCGGGCGCACTTGTTCTTTTGCCTCCTTTGCCTGGACTCGAGGTTTTGCTCTTAGGTGGTTTATATCATTATTTTTGTACCACCTTGTATATTCCTTGTATCTAGTGCACTCCATCTACTGTATCTACCAGTATTATTGTATATTGACCTAGAGATGAGACTGTGAGGTTTGTGGACTTTTATGCTGTATTTTGGGGTCGAACTCACTTGAGTCGACATGCTGTTTTTTCTTATGCTTCATTTTGATTATTTCGCATGTTGTTGCTTTGCGTGGGATTGTGACCGCCTTGTGGCGAAGAGCTAGCTCCCGCTTGGGGATGCCTTATTTGTTGGATTCATATATATTTTTGTTGTACCCATTTTGGGGGCCAGTATTTACAAAGGAGACTCTGCCGAAATTTTCGGAAAAATTGATATTGTTTTCAAAAAGGGTTTTATATGACTTATTGATAAACTTGTTTTCAATTGATTGGGTTCTCTTCACTCTTTTTCTTATTTGGTTTGGTTTTCTGGGCTTTGGCTTACTTATTTTACGGACGTCTTTAGACGTTTCGTAAACTTAAGTGCCAGTCACGTTCCGTACCCTGCGGGTCGTGACATTTGTTCACACCATAATATTGCATTATTATATTCCCCATTCTTATTCTTTTTATAAATAAATAGGTGCTTTTGACGCATGTCTGCTACATGTTACAGGTTACAGGTTCTTGGACAGAAAACAGTGAAAACGATGTAAAGACGATGAAAAAGTGGACTTTAACCAATAAACAGAAGATCTTGATCAAGCCTACATAAGAAACAGTTCACAAAGCAAGATTCAAGACGTCGACTCAAAGCGAAGGGTTAAAGTTCACTACAATTATTCACTGTAGGATCTAGAACAAACCTAGAAGCCAAACTGAGAAAAGAACCAAAGAAATAGGGAGACAAAAACATCCTGAAGCAATGTTCAAAAAATGAAGAATTGATCTCCCTACTTGGCCGCGGTTCCGCGGCCAAGTCATGCCTTTTGCCGCGGAAACGTGGCCGTCTAAAGCCCGTGTTGGCGCGGAAAATTATGGCGGTGTGCTGGAGTTGATTAGATCTTTTCTTAAAGGCTATTTTTGTAATTTCGGACCTGCGAAACAAATGTAACCCTATGGTTTCCTATTCTTTATAAATAGGAACTCTAATCATTGTAATTCTTTATGCCTCCCTTTAATGAATAAAATTTAGAAATCTTTCGGAGAACATCGATGCCTCTTTTCACTTCATGAATTCAGATCTGACAACCCTGCGTTGATGTTTGGAGAGAGCCATCTGTAAGTAATTTAATTTCTTGCCATAGTGTAGATTTCAATTCCTTGCCCTAGGTAGATTTAATTTCATGCCCTAGGAACTTGTTTAGGGTTTAGCTTTGAGGAAGGATTTTGAGAGATGAGATATCTCATCCCTTTCTTACCCACCAAATATTTATAATAAGACTCCATGCATACACGCATATACCACGCCCTACGGCATCCTACCCCTCGAGGTAACGATGACACCGTAGTGTAAAGGACCGGTTGCGCGTGTTTTCCATGGAGGTTAGGGTAAGGATTTTTAAAGGAAGGACAAGAACCTAGAGGAAGGAACACCTTCCCGAACGGATCTAATCCCCTTTATTGATAATTACCATAACTCCTCGCAGATCTTCATTCGGGTATTGAAAGCGGTGAGATTTAATTACATTTCCAAACCATCCCTAAACCTAGCCCTAGCAAGAGTAGATCTGGATAATTGCCCTAGGTTAATTAGGTTTTTAGATTTAATAATCAATCCGAACACCCTTCGGAATTAACTCGTAAGCGCGACTAGGAGATTCACAAAATCCCTATGGACCGACCCGTACTCACCGGCTAGCTGCAAAGCGACATCGTTCTTGATTGCGGTTTAGAAATAGTTTTTGACATACGAATCAGCTTTCTCCTTGACCGCTGAGCAGGCAGAGGTTTCAGGCGAAGTTGTCATAGGTATTCTACTCGTACATTCCATGCCAGCTAAAGTACTATTTGATTCTGTAGCATCGCACTGTTTCATATCTGCGCATTTAGTTGATACACACTCCATACCACATGAACCACTAACCAAGGGTTGGGAAATACATACGGGTAATGGCGTGATAGAATCTAGTCGAAAATGTAGATCATGTCCGGTTGTAGTGTGTGGCAGGGAATTCTATGCGAATTTCCTTTTGATCGGGACAGGCAGCTATGACGCAATTCTCGGGATGGATTGGATGAGTACCTTCCATACAGTTATTGATTGCCGAGCAAGGAATGTGATCTTCCGCATTCCCAATCACCCGGAGTTTATTTTCGAAGGCGGGAGCGAATCTTTGGAGCCAGCCAAGTATAGAACCAAGCCAAAGGAGCTGACAGCTATGGAGATTGATGAGAGCCCAGCCCCAGAGATTGTTCGGGATTTTCTGGACATGTTCCCTGAAGATTTACCAGGCCTACCACCTCCACGCGTCTTGGAATTCTCGATCGATTTGACTCCAAGTACAGCACCAGTTTCAATGGCACCGGTTGAGTTGGCAGAATTGAAGAAGCAAATTGAAGAACTCCTGGAGAAGGGATTTATCCGGCCGAGCGTTTCACCGTGGGGTGCACCAATACTGTTAGTGAAGAAGAAGGATGGATCGCTGCGGATGTGTATAGACTATCGGGAGCTGAACAAAGTCACAATAAAGAACAATTACCCAATCCCGCGCATCGACGACTTATTCGATCAGTTAAGTGGGGCCAAGGTATTTTCGAAGTTGGATCTCAGTTCTGGCTATCATCATATCAGAGTGGCAGCTGAGGATGTATGCAAGAAGGCTTTCAGGACCCGATACGGACATTATGAGTTCCTTATGATGCCGTTTGGTGTTACCAATGCTCCAGCAATATTCATGGACTTGATGAGCAGGGTGTTTGCAAAGTACTTAGACACGTTTGTCGTTGTATTTATCGATGACATACTAGTCTACTCGAAGACCCAGGAGGAGCATGTTGAGCATTTGCGCACGGTTCAACAAATTCTTCGGGAAGAGAAGCTGTATGCGAAATTGAGCAAGTGTGAATTCTGGCTCGACAAGGTTCAGTTCTTGGGATACATTGTTTCGGGCGAAGGCATCTCAGTGGACCCGACAAAGATAGAATCTGTCAGAGATTGGCCAACGCCGAAGTCAGTGGCCGAGATCAGAAGCTTTCTGGGATTGGCAGGATATTATTGGAGGTTCGTCCAAGACTTTTCAAGAATCACTGAACCGTTGACGAGGTTGACACGGATGGATGTACCGTTTGCGTGGACAGAGGAATGCACTCAGGCATTTGACACACTGAAGCAGAAGTTAACCATGGCGCCTATTCTTACAGTACCAGATGATTTCGGTGGTTTGGTGATACATAGTGATGCCTCAGGGAAGGGATTAGGCTGTGTTCTGATGCAGCACGGTCGGGTGGTTGCTTACGCCTCTCGACGGCTGAGAACTCACGAAAGGAACTATCCTACGCATGACTTGGAGTTAGCCACAGTGGTTTTTGCGTTGAAGATTTGGAGGCACTATCTATTGGGAGAGAAGGTGGAGGTGTACACGGATCATAAAAGTTTGAAGTACGTATTAACTTAGAAAGAACTAAACATGAGGCAGCGCCGATGGCTGGAACTGATGGAAGATTACGACTTGGACCTTCAGTATCACCCTGGGAAAGTAAATGTTGTACCAGATGCTCTCAGTCGCAAGCCAACGGTCATGATGTTGACCAGTCAGAGGAGCATTATTGAGGACTTTCAGAGACTCGAGCTTGAAGTCATTACACCGAGCGCAATCAGGCAGTTTTGGAAACTACGGGTGCAGTCTTCCCTTGTGGATCGCATCAAGGCTGCACAAGCAGATGATCCTCGATTGCAAAAGTTCAGAGTGCAAGTAGAAACCGGGCTTAGAACGGACTTAATCATACATGAAGACGGCTCTCTGAGATTCAGTAGCAGACTCTGTATACCTAAAGGGGATGTTCGAGAAGAGGTACTGGCTGAGACACATAGCTCAACTTATTCTGTGCATCCGGGAGGTACAAAGATGTATAGAGATCTAAAGCAGCATTTTTGGTGGAACGGGATGAAGCGAGAAATTGCGCGGTTCGTATCCAGATGCTTGGTATGCCGGCAGGTGAAGGCAGAACATCAGAGAATAGCAGGATTGTTACAAACGCTTCCGATACTAAAATGGAAGTGGGAGCACATTACCATGGATTTCATGACGGCCTTACCACGGAGCCCTAGGGGCAACAACGCCATTTTGGTTATCGTCGACCGCCTCACGAAAGCTGCACACTTCTTACCATTCCGAGTGGGGCAGTCGACAGAGTCACTAGCAGAGAGATACATGCAGGAGATAGTGAGACTTCATGGAGTCCCGGTCAGCATTGTATCAGATCGAGACACCAGATTTGTTTCTCACTTTTGGAGGAGCTTACAGGAGAGTTTTGGTACCAGCCTCAAGTTCAGCACAGCTTATCACCCGCAGACGGACGGACAATCCGAGCGTACAATTCAGACGCTCGAGGATATGTTGAGAGCCTGGATGTTGGATTTTCAGGGTTCCTGGGAAGATCATGTGCATCTGGTTGAGTTCACTTATAACAGTTATCAGGATAGCATCCAGATGGCTCCTTTCGAAGAAATTTAAGGGTGGAAGTGCCGATCCCCAGTTTGTTGGGATGATGTGGGAGAACGAAGACTACTGGGTCTCGAGCTCATCGTTCAGACAGTTGACAAGATCCAAATGATCAGGCAGCGTATTAAGACGGCTCAGGATCGACAGAAGGGTTGGGCAGATACCAGCAGGAGGGCACTAGAATTTGAAGTCGGAGATCACGTGTTCCTAAAGATTTCCCCTACCCGTGGAGTTATCAGGTTCGGAGGTCGCGGGAAACTCAGTCCCCGTTTCATCGGACCTTTCGAGGTGCTAGAGCGAGTAGGAGAGGTGGCCTATCGACTTGCCTTGCCTCCATCGCTAGCTGGTGTGCACAATACCTTCCACGTGTCTCAGTTGCGGTGTTATGTTCGAGATGAGAGCCATGTTCTGGACTATTCGGAGTTAGCTTTGGGTACCGACCTATCTTACGAGGAGCAGCCCACCACCATCCTCGACCGCAGAGAAAAAGTGCTAAAGAATAAGGTCATTCCGTTAGTCCGAGTGTCTTGAGGCGGTCGTTCCCAGGAGAATCCACCTGGGAGCGGGAGGATGATATCCGTGCACGTTTTCCACATCTCTTTATTTAGTACTTTTATTTCGTTGTACCCTTTTTAAATTTCGAGGACGAAATTTTTGTAAGGGGGTATGATGTATATCCCCGTTCTCATCTATAGAATTTTTCTATTTTCCTAGTCCCCGAACGTTTTCCTATTTTCCTCGTAAATTTGTAGGTAATTGGTTGCTTAAGATTTAACAATTGATTTTTCCTAAACAATAAACTAAAAACAAAGCCCAACAGAACAAAAACACAAACTGAATACATATAATTAAACCCAGCCATTTGCCCTTTCTTCTGCCCACATCTTTTTCCTTTACAAAATAATAAAATCCCAAGCCCAACACTTCCCTTGCCCAGCCCAAACAAAATCCCAATTTAATAAATATTTCAAACTAAGCCTCATGGCCCATTTCCCTGCCCGCGCCCCACTCCAATCCCGACCCGACCCGCTCCACTCCTCTTCTTCCCCACGTTCATTTTCCCGCTCGTTTTCTCCCCCGAGCTTCCCACGTCGCGCGTGCCCACGTCGCCCAAGCCCGCGTCGCCGACCCACGTTCCCCCTCAACTCAACCACGACCGCGCGAGCTCCTCAAGCTCACCCTCCTCGCCTCTAACTCCCTTCTCCTCACACTCTCAATCTCTCCTAACTCCCAGCCTCACTCCCACAACCCACTGCACCCCCGACGACGAAGACACCGACGACGACGACTGTCACCTCGGCGACTCCCTCGCTTCCATTTCCAGAACTCAAGCCCCCTACACTGCCTAACCCCTCCTCACCACTCTCAACCCACCGCCGAGCCCTCACTTCACCACCTCGGCCACCACCTACACCCTCCTCGGCGGCGAGCTCCCCACTTCCCTGAACCACCTCGTCGACCCTTTGCATCCTCTGCATCACCATCACCTCCTCCAAAACCCACACCAAACTCCTCGCCACCAAGCTCCGAACCCTACACACGAGCCCCGCTGTGCCCATCGCCGGAGCGACCACCGCCGACCATCTTCGACCCTAGCACACCCCAGGAGATCCACAGGACCCCCACTCCGCTTCCAGTGATCGCGAGCCATCCCCGGGCAACTCCGATGACGAACCCGAAACGCGAGCCAAATCCGTGTATCCAAACCATGTCGTTCGTCGTGCGTTCGTGCCGTTGCCACTGCCGTGCATCACCAAAGCGTCTCCAGGCAAGTACCCTACTTGCTACATGCTAGATTATTTCCGTTACAATCCAAAATACCATTAATTTCGTGTTTATAATTCGTGAAACTTTATATGACACAAGTGTTTGATGCAAAACCCGAATGAAAACTCTCCATTAAACTGACGGAACTTGATTACATACGATGTCCCGTATGGCAATGAACATTGTGGTGAAATTTTACTGGAAAATATAATTGTTACTGGCTTGAACGATCACCCCCAACTACACCCGTTAAAACTGAATATTCCTGCGTCTGAAACTTGTTAAAATCATAATTAATTGTGTACACATTGAAATGATACGTTCAAGGGCTCAAATCGAAGCCGACTTGACGACCTAGAACCCTATAAAAGTTTTTAATTGTTTCTGTACAGAAAATATGATGAGAACTGATTCGGAGAGCGGCTCTGGACTGCAGTCCAGAGCAGCTATGGCTGTTGATCTCTATCTCGTAATGCTTACTACCTTGCTGCCTGAACTTGTATATTGCGGAACCCTATATTTTATTGAATATGAAACTGTTAGCTAAATGACTCAAGTGATTTCACCCCATTTTATCGTCGTTTACTATTTAAACTGCAATTTAAAAGAATACGACGTATAGCAGTCCCAAACAGAAACAGAACTGATACCCTAGTGTTGAACAGTGCATAACGTCTGACGTAGAGACTCGGTTGAGAATCCGTCTAGTGCGTTTGAAACCCTATTGAAAACCCTAAATTTCATTCAACTGTAGCGTCGCTAAATTCTGATCCCAACTGGGATAAAATTGTGCCGCGAAACGAACGTTCAGTTCAGAAACTGAATTTCCTGCAGCGAGCACTTAAATTGAAACGGCTGTAACTTACAAACCCGAAATGCGATTGCACTGAAACAAATTTTACTGAACTTCCGACAGAGTATACTTGTTACCGTATTTGTATCATTTCACTGAATTCTGAATATATGAATTACTGCAATTTTGTAAGCTCATGAAGTGCATAATAGTTCATATTATACATGACTTGTTAACTACATAAATGTACATACCTTACCCAACCTCCATACACATAGTGATAGTGCGCGTTATTATTCAATGTACAATGCATTATCGTGCGTGAATGATATTGGTTTAGGAGTGTCAAGTACGCAAATGGAAAAGTGAATGATTCGTGACAGTGATTAATACAGTGAACAGTGACAAAACCGTGTTATTGGTGCATACTTGTACATGACTAAATCATAATCATCAATAGTGTAAACCTGGGAAAAAAGGGGAAATCGAAGTGGAAAGAGCATCATATTTTGTGAGGACCGTGTTTTAGAGGATGATCATTCGAACAGCGACTCTTATATATATTAGGTAGGATCTAGCGTCCGGCTGACAGGGTTATGTCCCGGGCGTGTAGGACGTTGTCTCGGGTATGTACGAGACCCTCATTAAAAATGATCCACCTTTCCAAAACTCGATTTCAAACATGACTTAGAGACCGATAGGGACACAAATCACACTTTGCATCATTTAGTGACATAGTGATTATCTGCATTTTACTTCCACTGTTATTATCTTATTTTCATGTTTCGTCATTATTATAATATTGCTATTACGTCGCTCTAACGACCTAAGTATGCATGCTCAGACCTCGAGGAAGAACCAGCGCAGGAGTCGGATTTACCTTTCGAGCTAGCGGAGATTTAGTCTGGAGTACATTGTTCTTCTTTTCTGATTTCCCCAAAGAAATCTTGTATTCGAACTTGGTTAGTAGTTCTTTTCTTGTTTATTTGTAAAATGTGAACGATGAAATTTGATGTAATAATTTAGTGATGTATTTCCTTTACTTCTGTGCTTTGTTTATTGATTACCATGTAATGCTAGAAACCGAAGTGTGACTACGGCGGGATTATTTCTTGACCGTAGGAGCATGGCTAGCCTAGTCATCCCTCGTTTTCCGTATTTTGGGAAGCGGGGCATGACAATTAGAGCAGCAACGGTAAGGGGAGGTGTTAAAGTAGATGGTGGTGTGTTTCCATTGACATTGGTGCTGGTGTTGTTGGGAGAATCCATTACCCTGATAGAAAAGGAAAGGGTAGGATAGATTCAAGAAATTTGAAATGCAAGGAATGTATAGTCGCTGATTCTTATAATTCTTGTGATATATTTCTTAACACTTCATGCATGACTAACTTGCATGGGCAGCCAACAAAACCTGTCATGCCCCGCTTCCCAATAGACGGAAACAGTGACGTGGCAAGCCCGCATCGTATTTACTATGAAATAAATACGTTAAGCGTAATTATGTAATATAACCATGAAAAAGAATGACAAGAGTAATAAAATAAAACAACAAATTTATTTACATTCAACTTTACATACAACTGTCTGAAAATAAAAGATACAATAAACAAAGCAATGCCTAAGCAATGGCATTCAGAAAGTAAGTGCAGGAAGAACTAGCAGTCAGGCTGAGCTATAAGTTGGTCCAAGTCCTCCTGGCTCGGCTCTATCTCCTCAGAGTCGGTCCTCCTGACGAACATTCCAAGGAAAGAAAAACATAGAGGAATATCGTCAGCGAACTAGCGCTCGGTATGTCTCAAAAGAAGCAAGAGAAAATAGTATATCATGTGAATAGGAACTAAAAGAACAAAGGACAGGTAAAATTGTATATGATAATCTACAAGTATATGATAGTTATTCTAACGTGATTATTTGTAGTTTGATAAAGAAGGTATTCATATATATGAGAGGAGTCCATCTTACCCAATGGACTGTGGTAACATGTAGTACAAGGCCCCGTCATAACCCACAGGACAATGGCACGTGAATTCATGTATGTGTCTTTTAAAATGATCTCCCGTGCCATGATATACGTTCCGTACCAATCTACCATTTTATCCCCGCGTAATGTATTGTAGAGATTAAGATTACACGTCTTGGCCGAATCAATGGATATAAAATGTTCAGGTTCATGTTCAGGATGTAATCATGTGTTCAAGTAGTCATTTCGAGTTCATGTCAAGTTATAACCATGGTTCGGTCAAGTCGAGTCAAGTATACAAGTTTGAGTTTGATATTTGAATTCGAGTATTCAGGTTCATGATCAAGTGTACAAGTTTGTGTTTAATTTTGGATTCTGGTTTGAGTTTGGACTCAGATTGAGTCAGACACTTTTGAACGAATTTAACTCTTGAATTCTTTGGTTCGGGAGTAATCGGCAACTGCTGCACATATACGGCATGATTTGTGTCTTTTTCCAAGACAATTTCCATTAATAACTCTTTTAATTTGTCTAACCTGAACAGGAAAGCACCCACTTTCTCCGGCTCCCTAAGACGCAAGAGAAATGATACCGCTTAAGCCTATGTTAATTCTATAGTCCTTAAAGTATTATTTGCATATCTCGAGGGGGTTTTATGAAAAATATTTTAATATTGTTTTAAAAATAACCTCGAGGGTGATTTACAAGCTGTAGGGTTTTCATAGGCATGTATTTTAATTATTGGTGTATTTTAATGATAAAAACATAGCTTTTAAAAGTTTATGGTATTTTATTGATGTTGGCTATAGTGCCCTCAAGTCAATTATTGGATCGCAGGCACGTGATTGCAATGATTGAGGGATGATCTATACCGGTAGAACAGTCTTACTCAAGATAATGGTATGCTATCTGGTTTGTCTTTATTGTTGGACATAGTGCCATCAAAGTCAATTTTTGGATCGCAGGTACGTGATTGGAATGATTGAGGGAGGACCTATACCGATAGGACAGTCTTGCTCGAGATGATAGTATGCTATCTGGTTTGTCTTTATCATCGCATACATGCTTTAGTTTACTATTGCATGTTGATAGAGCCCATAGGATTCTTGCTTGACGGCCAGCAGTATGATGGCGATCATATACGTGGGAGCTGGGGTCTATAAGCACATCCTTAAAGTGTCCCTAGTCGTAGCAGTTTCGAGACAGGGCATCGATACTCCAGAGTAGACTAGTGTATACAGTCGAGACCCCGACGAGGGGCGGTGGCCAATCTCACAAGCCATTGGTGTCAGTTGGTTCACCTAAGATATATACAGGTGCTTATTGCTGTAAGTCCACGTTGCGACCCCCGGTTCTTGCGGGGAGGCGAAAACGGTATAAAAATCAAATTTTTAGCGCATGGGGCAACATGGACTAACAAAGTCGGGATCTTTTCTAAACTAAACTAGCAAGAAAGCTAAAGAGAGTTAGCTACTCGGAAAAGAAGTTATACCTAACTTGAACTCCTTCTTCTTGAAACCTTTGTAGGGGTTGATGGTGCTTTCCTCGTTGCCTTCTTCCGTCAAAGATGGATCCACCTGAGGGTTCAACCTTCGGGCTCTTTCTCGAACTTTGAGAGAACTAGGATCTTCGGCTTGCTAAACCTCTCACCCTAGAGTGAGTAGAGAGTGTCTTTGGGGTGTTTTTATCTCAAGGAGAGGGATTCTCAACACATGAGAAGGATTCTCCTTGAACTAGAGGAGGAAGAAGAAGAAGTGAGGAGAGAGAAGTGTTATGATAGAATGAGCTATTCTTTTCATTCTACAACCATATCACAAAATGAAAAGAATTATCAAATTAACAATAATAATAAAATGAAATAGTTGATGGATGGTTTGGAATGACCATTATCATTACATTCTTTAAATGGTTTTGCTAGAATCAAAAAGCATCTTTGATATGTAATGATGATGGTCAAACCTTCAACCATGGTCAACAAGTCAACCATGGTCAAAAAGTCAACAAAACCCAACCATGACACAATTTCATTTAATTAATATTATTAATTGATATATCATAATTCCATTAGGGTTTGGAAAAAGACGACTATCAACTGTGCATACGCACCCGTTCCGAAACTCTAATGAAAATCCTCTTCCTCCGCCTCAATCAACTGTGTATACACACCCGCATTCTTATTCCGAGGAACATGAATACCAAGAGATAAAATCAACCCCAAAACATATACCAGTATCTGGCTCAAACCAGAGCCTACTAGTAATATCTGTCCGGACTCCAAACGTGCACAAGTGCGCGGATGAGAACGAACCCTGTCGCAAAACCATGTGACCTCTACTCTATTTTGCCCAGAGGCGAATAGCCCTCTGTGTGGGACTCTAAAGACTCGACACTACGCTGGCAGTGGGTTTAACCACAGACCGCAAGCGGCACTAGCTGTGCGTAACGGTCCCCAGGTAGATGTCGATAAGAAGACTGATGAGGTGAACCCCATCTGAACTCCCACTGAGTCTGAATGTGACATTCTCGGTACAGTCCGGTCTGTTCGTCTGATACATCGCATGTCGGGCCTAGGGGGCGGTAAACGTCAGTCCCTTAATAGCGGTACAAGTCGTGTCGGAGTGAAGCCCAAAACACCCTGAGATAACACTGGAGCCTACCAGTATATCTCGCTTGCCCTGGCCAGGGACTACTCGTGTAATGGCTCTCCTAGACACAGCGCGATGTCAACCCCCAATACCGGGAGAGACGAATCCTGTCTAACCGTCACTGCCTCCAAGTGCTTCGGGACTGCACCCAACCATTACCTGTTTGCACGACTCATTTGAGCCGTGGTAGGGTAGTGATCAAAGTGCAGTGGGAACACACTCGAGGCGAAGTGCCAGTGTCAAGTCAGCGGACTAAGCTGTACTCATGTCACCTGGGAACTGATAACTGACGATAGGTATAATACCAACCTGTCAGTTCCCGACGAGTCCTGTCCAGTGTACTCGTAACCCAACGAGCACCCGTATACTTTCTCCAGTACGACGTACTGATGGCTGTGGGACAGACCATCTCCCACACTGGGATGAGAAGCGCATACGCTAGTCTACTCCGGAGTATCGATGCCCTGTCTCGATAGTCCTGCGACTAGGGACCTGTATAAGGATGTGCTTATAGATTACCCAGCCCCCACTAGTGTGACTGCCATCACAATGCTGGTAATCAAGCAAAGATCCTAAGGGCTCCACTAATGTGTATAGGTGATATACTAAAATAAACACATGTACACATTGAAGTAGAAACAAACCAAGTAGCATACTACTATTTTGAGCAAGATTGTATATACAAGGTGAATATCCCAAGCTTCCATTAAGTAATATACAAACTAGTATGATACAGTAATGGCCTCTAGGGCATATACACTAACAATCTCCCACTTGCACTAAGGCCATGTACTGGCGTATCGAAGACCTATCATCTCGATCAGCCGCTCGAACTGAGTCTGGGGCAAGGCCTTGGTGAATGGATCTGCAGTGTTATCTTCTGAATTCACTCTCTTTACCTCGATCTCCCGGCGATCAATGATCTCCCTGATCAGGTGGAACCGCCTCAAAATGTGCCTGGACTTCTGATGGGACCTTGGTTCCTTCGCTAAAGCTATAGCGTCGTTGTTGTCACAATACAGGGGTATTGGATCAACACTGGTAGGAACCACCTGAATTTCCGTGAGGAACTTCTTCATCCAGACAGCTTCCTTTGCGGCATCGCAAGCCGCTACGTACTCCGCTTCCATAGTTGAGTCAGCAACGGTTTCCTGCTTGGAACTCTTCCAGCAAACCGCCCCTCCATTGAGGGTAAAGACATAACCCGACATGGACTTGGAGTCATCCTTGTCACTCTGGAAGCTGGAGTCAGCAAAGGCCTCAATCTGGAGGTCTTTTCCGCCATACACCAAGAACATCTCCTTAGTCCTTCTCAGGTACTTGAGAATGTTCTTTACTGCTATCCAGTGTTTCTTCCCTGGGTTCGACTGATACCGGCTTACAACGCTCAATGCGTATGCTACATCTGGTCTGGTACATAACATCGCATACATAATAGAGCCTACCGCAGATGCGTAGGGTATTGATGACATGCGAGCCCTTTCCAAATCAGTCTTGGGAGACATCTCTTTGGAGAGGGTGATTCCGTGACAAGCCGGTAGATTACCGCGCTTGGAATCTTCCATACTGAATCGTTTCAGTATGGTGTCGATGTACCTTGACTGTGAAAGTCCCAACATCCTCTTAGATCTATCACGATAGATCTGGATCCCCAGAATGTAGTTGGCATCGCCCAGGTCCTTCATGGAGAACCTCTGTGACAAGAATCCTTTGACTGACTGTAGCATAGGAATATCATTTCCTATTAGGAGAATGTCATCGACGTACAAGACGAGGAATACCACATTTCTCCCTACAATCTTACTGTAAATGCATGGTTCATCTGGGTTTTTGACAAAGTCGAATTCTTTGACAGTATCATCAAAGCAGATGTTCCAACTCCGCGATGCCTGCTTAAGTCCATAGATGGACTTGAGCAACTTGCACACTTTACCGCTGCTCCCACTCTGAATGAATCCCTCTGGCTGATCCATATAGACGCACTCTTCCAAATTTCCATTTAGGAAAGCCGTCTTTACGTCCATCTGCCAGATCTCATAATCGTGGAAGGCAGCAATGGCAAGAAGGATCCGAATGGATTTAAGCATGGCTACCGGAGAAAAAGTCTCGTCAAAGTCCAAACCAGGTCTTTGACGAAAACCCTTTGCAACGAGCCTAGCTTTATATGTTTCAACCTGCCCATCTACACCAATCTTCTTTCTGAAGATCCATTTGCAGCCTACGGGTTTTACCCCTTCTGGAGCAAAATCCAAAGTCCAAACTTTGTTGTTGTACATGGACTCCATCTCGGTCCGCATTGCATCCAGCCATTTTACCGAGTCACCGCTCTGAATGGCTTGCTGGAAGCTAGTAGGCTCATCATAATCTATGATGCAATCCTCTCTATCCCCGTCTATGAGAAAACCGTAGTATCTCTCGGGCGGATGAGACTGCCTACTACTCCTGCGGAGCGGCGTAGGAATGTCCGGTTCCCCTGAACCTTCTGGTTCTACTAAGGTTTCAGTAATAGCTTGTGGTTCTGGAATTTCATCCAGTTCTATTGCGCTCCCACTTATCTGATTTTCTAAAAACTCAGTTTCCAAGAAGCGGGCATGACGAGAAACAAGGACTTTTTGCTCCTCTGCGTAATAGAAAAGATACCCCTTGGAGTTCTTTGGGTATCCTACAAACTTGCACTGTACTGAGCGTGTCTCGAGCTTGTCCGCATGCTGCTTTTTTACAAAAGCCGGACATCCCCATGTCTTAAAGGATTTAAGACAGGGTTTCTTCCTACTCCACATCTGATATGGTGTGGTAGGCACTGTCTTAGTAGGAACTTGGTTCAAGAGATGTGCAGCTGTTTCTAGTGCATAACCCCAGAAAGATCGCGGTAACTCAGCCTTACTCATCATGGAACGAACCATATCTAATAGGGTTCGATTCCTCCTTTCCGATACACCGTTGTGTTGTGGTGTGTATGGAGGAGTACGCTGAGAGAGAATTCCATTCTCTTTTAAGTAGTCCAGAAACTCGGCACTCAAGTATTCACCACCTCGATCCGATCTTAGGATCTTGATACTTTTGCCTGTTTGTTTTTCTACTTCATTCTTATATTCCCGAAATTTCTCAAAGGCCTCGGATTTGTGCTTCATTAAGAAGACATGTCCATACCGAGAGAAATCATCTGTGAAAGTAATGAAGTATGAATAACCGCTTCGCGCATGTGTAGACATTGGACCACACACGTCACTGTGTATAAGTCCCAAGAGCTCGCTCGCTCTTACTCCGTGTCCAGTGAACGGAGTCTTTGTCATCTTTCCCATGAGACAAGATTCACAAGTGGCATAAGACTGGTACTCGAACGGATCCAAGTATCCTTCTTTATGTAACTTAGTCAACCGTGTCTCATTGATGTGACCCAGTCTACAATGCCATAAGAAAGCCTGATTTAATTCTGGAGACTTTCTTTTAAGTGTGTTCTGGACACTGAATATCTGAGCTTGATTCAATACGTATATACCTTTATTTAATGTACCTGACCCAATCAGTGCTTGATTTAGGTGGATGTTTACTACATCGCTTACAAAAGCAAAATCATATCCTTCCTTAGAAAGTAAGGATACAGATATGATATTACAAGTCGCACCTGGTACATACAAACAGTCACGCAGAATCAATATCTGCCCAGTTGTCAATCCTAGGTGATATTCCCCTACGGATACAGCATCCATGCTCATTCCGTTAGCAACCCTGAGAGTCATATCACCTTTCCTGATAACCCTACGGTTTCTCAGACCCTGTAACGAATTACAGATATGAGATCCTGATCCGGTATCCAATACCCAGGAAGTAGGGTTAACTGACAAACAGTTCTCAATTACAAACACACTCGAAGCCGAAGCCACAACATGCTTCGAATTCTGGCTACTGGCTTTACAAGCCCTGCAATCTCTCTGCCATAGTTCATTCCCGTTACAATAGGAACGTCCCTCTTTTACTATATCCAGTCCTGAAACTTTTGCCCTTGCTTTTCCTTTTTCTTCCCTGGTTTCTTTCAGGGTATAAGCAGAGGGCAGGGACTGTAGAATTAGGTCAGTACTTGACACATTCTCCAACGTGGTCTCCAGATCCGTGAGCTCAAAATAGCTGGTCTCTGTAAGGACGTTGCCCCCTACAGATGACCCGACAGCCAACCTCGCTTGAAGCAATTCGTTCGAGGTCTCATATCTTGCGATACGAGATTGCTCTCCATATAAAACTTTGTTATGGAGGAAGATAGAAACTGAGTCCATCTTCTCGTGCTGCCTCTGGTTTGCACCATCAACTGAGGCTAACACGAGGCACTTGGCTTTCGCACAATCCTTTTCCGATGTCCTGCGGATGTGAACATCCGTGACAGGGGAAACTGGACCTGAGACAGCAGGAATTTGATTAGTTAAGAGGTGTCCCAGCTTGTCTTGGGCAATGGACATCTGGACAGACCTTTTCCAGTCATAACAGTCAGGTTCAGTCATCTTTTTATCTAGATGTAACCTAGGTGTGGTCACAGGGTCGCTGCAATTAAGAGAGAGAGAAGAAAACACTCAGCATGATGCTCTTGCAAGTTTAGAGTGGTTTTTAGTTTGTCTAAACAGGATGGCTCCCACTGTTTCTCGAATCCCTCCTTAAAACCAAAAAGGAAGAATTAGTCAGGATCAATCTCACCGTACAATACTTGCTTAACCGTTCGGCCAGGCTGGTGTCGGTACTTCGAGGGAGGTTTTCCAACGCTTTCGCGAAGTTCCTTAATTTAAGAACCTCTTTTCCCTGGGGGCGTAGCCCCGCTAACACCTTTCTAGACACCTACTAGGTTTATAGCATTGATCGTTAAGTGAGAAATTTCCCGAGGAGTAGCATATACTCACAGTAGGATCGGGATCCAAATATCATTGCGTGACAAAACTGAAGGAATCCTACCAGAATCATCACACTCCAAATGGTATGCAGTACTAGCAAGTTTCAGTTCTTTTGAAACTCCCGATGTGGATTTTTGCCCCATGCTCTTATGACCTTGACTAAGGCCAACAAATCATAAGTCACATGTCAAGTTCTACCCGTCGTTGTCCAGGTTAATTTGAACCCATCCGTATATACCCTTGACTATGGCCAACAAAGTAATACGACTGTCCCAAACCAACGCATCTATCTATGCAACATATGAATATCCACCAGCTACCAATCACTGTGCCTTGACTAAGGCCAACAAATACAGCTTGAATACTGTTGAATATTCATATGAAACGACGGAGGGCTACGAATGGTTTTGGCAAAACCGTGAACGTAGTGAACTTGATTTAGTCGATGGAACGAGATAGCTTTTAAATGGAGTGGCTCAAACTCCGCATTTTAAAAGTTTGTTTTGAAAACAACCGAGTGGTTTTTCGAAAGTGTTCCAACGACTTATACTTGGTTTATTTTCTTGCATTAGTTCTTTTAATGCGTGTTTTACTTGCATTAGTTCTTTTAATGCGTGATATTCTTGCATTAGTTCTTTTAATGCGTCCCATCATTTAATCCTACCATTGCAGAAAACAACCAAAATATGACATACGCTTGTGACATTCGCATTCGCCACTGGGCCCCGTCATTACCCGTTAGGTTACTTAACTAACGACAGAGCGGGGGCTGGGCTAGCGCGGCTGTAAAACATAATCAACGCCTAAATAATATCATATATAGATATATTGCAAAGATAGCTATTTCAGATCACAGATGAATACATTGGATATACTAGGAATCTATAATTCGTACGAGCCTGTAACAAAAAGCAGATTACACGGTCGCGGTGAATAGCCAATACCCCACCCAAGACCCCTACGGGTGCGGCAAACTACCCGCCAAGTACCCGAAGTGGAGCAACCTCCCTCAACACCATGAGTAGGCCACTCGGCACTTCGAGATACCCGGTAGTTTGTGCACCCTCCATGGGTCTATCCTAGGAGCAAAAACAGTAAAAAGAATTATACAATGACGGCTACAACCCCTACCCGGTCGTGCGGCCAAACAAATAATAATATTACATCAATTTACATTTTACAATGAATGAAAGAAAAAGAAACACTCATCTCACATCCACCCCGGCTATTCACCCGCGACAGTCCAACGCATTCATATACACAAACCATCATCAAACACAGATCACAGATATGTATAACCCCGACTAAACGACATATAGCGATTAGCCGACGTTCAATACATGTAAACATCACAGATATAACCATTGTAGTCAAAGTGTAGTGAAGTTCGATAAAAATACGGATTTATAGGCCCCCAAAAACAAATTTCTTCTCTGGAAAATCTGGGCACAAATAACCCATCTGAAAAATCCCGAAACCCTACCAGAAGAACACTGCACAAAACCCGATCACGAGAGGAGACAAAACGGCGGCGGTTCCGCGGCTTAAGCCACCTATTGCCGCGGAACCGCGGCGGTTTAAGGGAATCATGCGATCGTTTTTCGTGGGTGTTTTCACAAAACCCTGAGCCGATTTTAGGAGTAAAACTTTTTTCTTTTAGAGCACAAAAAATTTCAACAGAAACTTAGGGTTTTTGATTTTCCGGTTTTGCGATTTTTCCGATCGAACTTCCATACACTTTACTACTAAGCTAGTTTAAGTTTAGTTAGGCTCTGATACCACTGTAAGTCCACGTTGCGACCCCCGGTTCTTACGGGGAGGCGGAAACGGTATAAAAATCAAATTTTTAGCGCATGGGGCAACATGGACTAACAAAGTCGGGATCTTTTCTAAACTAAACTAGCAAGAAAGCTAAAGAGAGTTAGCTACTCGGAAAAGAAGTTATACCTAACTTGAATTCCTTCTTCTTGAAACCTTTGTAGGGGTTGCTGGTGCTTTCCCCGTTGCCTTCTTCCGTCAAAGATGGATCCACCTGAGGGTTCAACCTTCGGGCTCTTTCTCGAACTTTGAGAGAACTAGGATCTTCGACTTGCTAAACCTCTAACCCTAGAGTGAGTAGAGAGTGTCTTTGGGGTGTTTTTATCTCAAGGAGAGGGATTCTCAACACATGAGAAGGATTCTCCTTGAACTAGAGGAGGAAGAAGAAGAAGTGAGGAGAGAGAAGTGTTATGATAGAATGAGCTATTCTTTTCATTCTACAACCATATCACAAAATGAAAAGAATTATCAAATTAACAATAATAATAAAATGAAATAGTTGATGGATGGTTTGGAATGACCATTATCATTACATTCTTTAAATGGTTTTGCTAGAATCAAAAAGCATCTTTGATATGTAATGATGATGGTCAAACCTTCAACCATGGTTAACAAGTCAACCATGGTCAACAAGTCAACAAAACCCAACCATGACACAATTTCATTTAATTAATATTATTAATTGATATATCATAATTCCATTAGGGTTTGGAAAAAGACGACTGTCAACTGTGCATACGCACCCGTTCCGAAACCCTAATGAAAATCCTCTTCCTCCGCCTCAATCAACTGTGCATACACACCAGCATTCTTGTTCCGAGGAACATGAATACCAAGAGATAAAATCAACCCCAACACATATACCAGTATCTGGCTCAAACCAGAGCCTACTAGTAATATCTGTCCGGACTCCAAACGTGCACAAGTGCGCGGATGAGAACGAACCCTGTCGCAAAACCATGCGATCTCTACTCTGTTTTGCCCAGAGGCGAATAGCCCTCTGTGTGGGACTCTAAAGACTCGACACTACGCTGGCAATGGGTTTAACCACAGACCGCAAGCGGCACTAGCTGTGCGTAACGGTCCCCAGGTAGATGTCGATAAGAAGACTGATGAGGTGAACCCCATCTGAACTCCCACTGAGTCTGAATGTGACAGTCTCCGTACAGTCCGGTCTGTTCGTCTGATACATCGCATGTCGGGCCTAGGAGGCGGTAAACGTCAGTCCCCTAATAGCGGTACAAGTCGTGTCGGAGTGAAGCCCAAAACACCCTAAGATAACACTGGAGCCTACCAGTATATCTCGCTTGCCCTGGCCAGGGACTACTCGAGTAATGGCTCTCCTAGACACAGCGCGATGTCAACCCCCAATATCGGGAGAGACGAATCCTGTCTAACCGTCACTGCCTCCAAGTGCTTCGGGACTGCACCCAACCATTACCTGTTTGCACGACTCCTTTGAGCCGTGGTAGGGTAAGTGATCAAAGTGCAGTGGGAACACACTCGAGGCGAAGTGCCAGTGTCAAGTCAGCGGACTAAGCTGTACTTGTTAGTTATATGTATGCCCTAGAGGCCAGTATTGTACAGATGTTGTATATTATATTGGATGCTTGGACATATATAGAGATGACTTTCTTGCTCGACATGATAGTATGCTATCTGGTTGCTCTTTATCTTAACATGTACACTTGTCTCTTTATACTGTCTTATAGTTACATGTTGGTAAAGCCCTTAGGATGTGTACTTGACTACCTGGACTATGATGCAGATCATACTAGTGGGGACATGGTAGTCCATAAGTACATCCTTCAAGGTCCCTAGTCGTAGGTGTATCGAGACGGGGCATCGATATACCAGTGTAGACTAGCGTATACGCTTCTCGACCCATGAGATGGGCGATGGATGATCCCATATCCATTGGTGTTTGACATCAGAGATGGTATACGGGTGCTCAGTGGAGACTGGGTACACTGGACGGACTCGCCGAGAACTCCCAGATGGTATTATACCTCACGTCAGATGGCAGTTCTCAGGCGACACTTGTGCAGATTAGTCTGTAGACCCGAGATCGTCATAGAGTCTTGTGTGATTCCCACTGTGCTTTGATCTCCACCTTACCACGTCCATGAGGGCGTGCAAAACGGTGGTCTTTAGGTACAGTCCCGAGTCACATGGAGGCAATGAGCGATAGGAGGGGTTTCGTCTCTCCCGGTATTGGGGGTTGATGTTGCGCTGTGCTCGATTGGCCGTAACAGGGAAGTCCCTGGCCAGGGCTGATCAGAGATTTGCTGGTAAGTGTTACCAGTAGTTTCTCGACCCGTTATGAGCCTCACATCGGCACGACTTATCGGTTATTGGGGTCTGACGTTTACCACCCCTAGACTTGATATGGGACGTATCAGACGAACAGACCGGACTGTACGGTAAGTGTTACTGGTTGGATTCATAGGAGTGTGAGCGGGCTAGCACGTCGATCTTCTGATCGCTCAATACCCGGGTGGCCGTTACGTTTAGCAGACCGCTTGCGGCTTGTGGATGCTTGATATGATCATCATCTGCTACCGGCGTATTGACGAGTCTTTAGAGTCCTACACAGAGGTTTCCTGGCTCAAGCGAAACGAAATAGGAGCGCATATGAGATATGTGCAGGACCGAGAATAATGCGTGTATGTGATACCGCATTTCATTCTCGCGATATATGTTTCGATTGGTTATATTCGATATGACCTAGTTATCGAATCATTGATTCGATAAATCGATACATTCAATACTAGTCGGTTATGTGCGACATGACCGGATCATTGAATCAAATGTTGATTTAATGATTTGATGTATAATTATATATTTGATATATTACTTTGCATTAACTAGTATTGGTTCACTTTATATGGATTTTCTCACTTAATGTGCATGATGTATATGTGATATACTTTTGTGCACTTGTTTGTATCATGTTTGATGATGCATGTTTAAATGGTTAAGTGTAAAGAATAAAACCATGGTTAAGTAGATAATTAGGGTTTTGTTTTACTCTCTCATTTATTTATCCATTCTTATTTATTTAAATGATTTTATGAAAACAAAATGGTTTTCCTTTTTGTCATGAAGCTTGATGAAGCTTCATGAAGCTTTGACTCAAAGACCATTTTGTCTTCATGCTAAACCCTAACTATTCCCACTTACCATGGTTTGCTCTCTACACTTAACCTTAGTTATATTATGATAAGTATTAATTTTATTTCATTATAGAAAAAGACTTATCATAATTCTAGCTCATCTTCTTCTTCATCTTCAAGTTTGAAAGCTTGAGGCCATCAATGGCAACTTGAGCATGAGAGTGAGAAATCCAATTCTAAAGAGAACCCACCTCCTATTTCTTCATCCTCTACCTCTTGCCAAGTAGTAGAGTGTGTTTTCTTCACAAGTTTCATCACTTTGTGAAGTGGGAGCTTGATCTAGCGATGCCTCGACGTAGATCATCTTCGGCATCGTCGTCGATGACCAAGCCCGTTCATTCTCCGATGAAGCCGACGCTAGAGCCCGGGGTTCGACTTGGACAGCGAGGAGAATTCATTGCGGAGCCATGGAGGTGGATATCCGTATCTACAAAGGTTGTAATTTCCGTATTCTAGTTGTTAAGTGTTAACTAGTTTACTTTTTCGCCTAGATTTCTAGCAACGATCCGTTAACTAGGGTTTCTCGGCACCATATTTTTGTAAAATGGCATGGTTGATGCCTTGTGAGACCTCTTTAGGATACCTAGGAACCCTACAGTGGTATCAGAGCCTAGCTAGAGCCTTAGGCGAAGTCTAGACGGAGTTTGAAACCCGAACGAACCCGGAACCCTAACCCGATAATGCTCTCTGGAAATTTTTCAAATTTGTGGTTTTTTGTCAATTAAAAATGCTTAAAAAATTTAGCAATAAAATCTAAGAATTACTGTGCAAAACGTTTCCAGTGAACAATACAATGTGCGGCGGAACCGCGGCGGAAGCTAGGCTTCTGCGGCGGAACCGCGGCAGAATAGTGACGTCAGCCCTTGGTTTTTGCACATTAATTCCTGATTAATTGTTCTGAGTTTTCTGGGAATTTTAATTTGACTCCAGAGTTGAGTATTCTGGGGTTGTATAGGGAATCGACGATTCGATCGGATTATCGAACTTTGTCTAAGTGTTTTCCGGATAATTTTTTGAATATGTTAAAAAGTTCGACCGGATATAAATACCCAATCTTTCCCCTGCCAAAAATATCCAAGTGTTGGATTATTGTGTGGTTTAAGGACGTTCTGAGTAGTGCAAGTAACGCGATGGTCCCTCTAGAAGACAACAAACCTTAACCCGATTATGTGACCGTCTTGAACTGCCCTTTGAACCTTCGGGTTTGGGGCAGTACGGCGTGCCACATGTGAGGCGTTGGCTTGACCCTTCTACGGCTGGACCGTTGGTACTGAGGCATGAAACGAATGTCTTTGAACCTATTTCATGTGTTGGATGGTTTCGGGAAAACTTGGGTGTTCGAATGTTCGATCGGAAAGTTTAATATATTCTATTTATCTGGAATGGGATACAATTATTGGAATTCACAAACAGTTATGTGATAACTGAATGAATGATATAAATCTAGCGGTTTAGTTTCATTTGATATTGAAAAGAGTTTTCGATAATGAGACTAAAATGCGGGATTTATAATAATTAGGCATGTGATGTCTAAGATATTCATTGGATTAGGCATGTGATGTCTAAAGAAGTTGCGGATTCCAATTGTTGTAGTTTTACACTTTCTTTTCTGTGACCGTAAGTGTAGTATGTTCATATCGCCGGTTTCGTTGCTATACGTCAACGACAATTGGGGTATGCATACTTACTTACGTTGATGACATGTGATGTTATGTGTTGCTGGATATGTTATATTGGATCGTCGTATTTGAATAGCCGGGGGTTTTTATGTAAGATGAGTGTTTTTCATTTTCATTCATGTAAAAACTTGTATGTAATATTCTTTTATTTGGGGCACTTCCAGGTAGTAGAAGTTGTCACCCTTTGTATATTATTTACTTTTCTGCATTAGGATAGACCCAAGGAGGGGAGCACAAGTAACCGGGTTCTGGGGTCCAGTGGGAGACCAACTCGAGGAGTCGAGTCCGGGTCTCCTAACTCTAGAATTGGCAGGGTTGCTTGCCGCTCTCGTAGGGGTCTAGGGGTGTGGGATTGGCTATTCATCACGACCGTGGAATCCGTGTTTTATACTGGCTCGTATTGAAAACACGGACGTCCTAGTATATCCAATATTTCATATGTTTCTTCTGCTGCGATATCTGTGATGTATTTCTGTGATGGATATAGTATATAGTATATATGATATATTGTATAGACGTTACTTATGTTTTACACCCGCGCTAGCCCTGCCCTACTCTGTCGTTAGTTACCTAACCTAACGGTGCACGAGGGGACATCGAGGCGAATGCGGATGGCATAAGTGTACGTCATATCTATCTGTGATGTTTAGGTATTTAAATGATGGGACTTCATTAATGTGATTAATGAAAGATAAGAAACCTAAGATGTTGTGGAATCGAATTTTAAAATAAAACAGGTAGCTACAGTTCTTGCTTTGCACAGCGGTATATATGATATACCCTGCACCTTATTCGATGAGGAAAGGACCGAGATCCCTTCACCGGGAGTGACTCCTTTAGCAATAACTGGCAGATGCTACACACTCGGTTTGCTTTTGACTGCTTTTGCGTTTTTGCTTTGCATAGCGATATATATGATATATCCCGCACCTCATTCGACGAGGAAAGGACCGAGATCCCTTCACCGGGAGTGACTCATTTAGCAAAACTAGAAAAGCCTCAAAATCACTCCATTTCAAAACTTCATTTGATTCTACAACGATATCAAGTTCATTACGCTCATGGTTTTCAGAAAAACCTGGCGTAGCCCTCCGTCATTTCAGATGAGTAGTAGTTAGTATTCGTGCTACGTTTGTTGGCCTGCGTCAAGGTGTAGTGTGCGGTAGCTAACTAGTATTTATCTGTTTATGCATATGATGCAGATTGGATTAGGGTAGTCGTGCGACTTTGTTGGCCTGCGTCAAGGGTCGTACGGGTGGGTTTAATTCGATCAGGAAATGACGGGTTGAACTTGACTAGCGCACTATGGTTTGTTGGCCTGCGTCAAGGTCATAGCACGCTAGGGGCAAAATATTATCGGGAATTTCAAGTGTTGAAATTTGCAATGAGATTGCATACCTTCTATGAGATAGTTGGATCCCGATACCCATTGCGAGTAAGAGTTACTCCTGAGAGAGTTTTACACATTGCAATTAGCTGATCAAGTAGGTGTCTAGAAAGGTGTCAACGGGGTTACGCCTCTGGGAAAACGAGGTTTACATTAATTAGGTTCGTGCGAAAGCACGGGGGACCTCCCTCAAAGTACCGACACTAGCCTGGCTGAAAGATTGGCGAACTTGTAGTGTGTAATTAATCCCGGCTAGTCTTTCCGTTTAGGGTTTGGAGAAAGATTTGATAAAAAGCAGTGGGAGCCATCCTGATTAAATAAGATAATAACCAATCTGATCTTGCACGAGTATACGCTAAAGTGTTTTCTTCTCTCTCTCTCCAGGTAGCGACCAGTTCATGCCTTAATTAAGATAATAATATGGATGTATTGACCGAACCCGCATGTTATACTGTGCTGGGGAACGTTGGTTCCGTTCTTTCTTATAAGAGTTATAGGAATGAACAGGATATAGGGCAATACCAGGATTCCCATGCCACCCGAATGAAGAAAGTACATGTTGATGCATTTTCTTCGGGTGTGTTCGTTACTGAGAACTGTTTCTCCATTTGCTCTACGTCCTGGGTATTAGATACCGGGTCAGGATCCCATATATGTAATCAGTTACATGGGCTTAGGAAAGGTAGAGAACTTGGAGAAGGTGATAAAGACATAAGAGTTGGAAATGGTGCAATTGTTGCAGCTAAGACTGTCGGGGAATATCACCTTGTATTACCAACTGGTAATACATTGGTTCTGAACGAATGCTATTACATGCCGAACCTGATATGCAACATTATATCAGTTTCTTTACTGAGTAAAGAGGGATATAATTTTGTATTACTGGACAATGTTATGAACATTTTCCATAACCAAAAGTTGGTTGGATCAGGCACGTTGTGCAATGGCATTTATGTTCTAAATCAATCAACAGTTCTGAGCATAACAAACACACACAAGAGGAAGAGTTCTGAACTCAACGAATCCTTCTTGTGGCATTGTAGACTGGGCCACATCAATGCGACACGACTAGCTAAGTTGCATAAAGATGGATATTTAAATCCGTTTGAATTTTCATCTTATGACACTTGCCAGTCATGTCTCAAAGGCAAGATGACCAAAACTCCGTTTACGGGACACGGAGAAAGAGTTACCGAACTCTTGGGACTTATACATAGTGATGTATGCGGTCCCATGTCTACACATGCCAGGGATGGTTCTTCATACTTCATTACATTCACTGACGATCTCTCTAGGTTCGGGTATGTGTTCCTGATGAAACACAAATCAGAAGCTTTTGAGAAATTTAGGGAATATAAGAAAGAAGTTGAGAACCAAACCGGAAAAAGTATTAAAATCCTACGATCTGATCGAGGAGGAGAATACTTAAGCAATGAATTCCGGGACTTCCTAAAAGAGAATGGGATTCTCTCTCAGCTGACTCCTCCATATACACCACAGCACAACGGTGTATCAGAACGGAGGAACCGCACCCTATTAGATATGGTGCGCTCTATGATGAGCACAGCTGAGTTACCTATTTCCTTCTGGGGATATGCACTGGAAACAGCTGCAGACCTATTGAATATGGTTCCCACCAAAACCGTGCCGACCACTCCATATGAGATATAGAAAGGAAAGAGACCATGTCTTAATTATGTTAAGATATGGGGTTGTCCGGCCTATGTAAAAACGCAAAATCCAGACAAACTCGCGGCAAGGTCCATTCTGTGTAAGTTTATTGGATATCCCAAACATTCGCGAGGGTATATCTTCTACCACCCTGAGGAACAAAGAGTGTTTGTTTCTCGGCATGCCACCTTTTTAGAAAAAGAATTTCTTGAAAAAGAGATTAGTGGTCATGAGGTAGAACTGGAAGAGGTTCCAGCTGCAGAAGCTACAACAGAAGATCTGGTGGAACCAGAGGATTCCGTAGTTCCCGATGAACCCCAGCCACTCCGCCGATCTAGTAGGGTTCCTCGCCAACCTGAGAGATACTACGGTTTTCTCATGGACGGTGGGAGCGAGGATTGCATCATGGAGGATGATGACCCAACTAGCTTCGACCAGGCCATCACGAGTGGGGACTCAGTGAAATGGCTGGATGCTATGCGGTCCGAGATGGAATCCATGTACACCAACAAAGTATGGACTTTGGACGTTGCTCTTGAAGGGGTAAAACCCATTGGGAGCAAGTGGATCTTCAAGAAGAAACTTGGTGTAGATGGGAAAGTGGAGACTTTCAAAGCTAGACTTGTAGCAAAGGGTTTTCGTCAAAGACCAGGTGTGGACTATGACGAGACCTTTTCTCCAGTGGCTATGCTTAAATCCATCCGGATCATGCTTGCCATCGCTGCTTATCATGATTACGAAATCTGGCAAATGGATGTTAAGACCGCCTTTCTAAATGGTGATTTAGAAGAGTGTGTGTACATGACTCAGCCAGAGGGCTTCGTAGACAGTGGGAGCAGCGGAAAGGTGTGCAAGCTGCTTAAATCCATTTATGGATTAAAGCAAGCATCGCGGAGTTGGAACATCTGCTTTGACGTCGTTATCAAAGAGTTTGATTTCGTCAAAAATCCAGATGAACCTTGTATCTACAAGAAGGTGGCAGAGAGTAAGGTTGTCTTCCTCGTATTGTACGTGGACGACATACTCTTGATAGGAAATGATATTCCTATGCTGCAATCGGTCAAGCTCTTCTTATCACAAAGATTCTCAATGAAAGATCTTGGTGATGCCTCCTGCATATTGGGAATTAGGATCTATAGAGATAGATCCAAACGGATTTTGGGATTGTCCCAATCCAGGTACATTGACACCATACTAAAGAGGTTTAGTATGGAAGAGTCCAAGCGTGGGAACTTACCCACGATCTCTGGAGTCACTCTCTCCAAAGAGATGTCTTCCAAGACTGATTTGGAGAGAGCTCGCATGCAAGGGATACCCTATGCTTCGGCAGTAGGCTTTATCATGTATGCGATGCTATGTACCAGACCCGATGTAGCATACTCACTAAGTATAGTGAGCAGGTATGAAGCTGATCCTGGAGAGAGTCACTGAACAGCTGTGAAGAGCATTCTCAAGTAATTGCGAAGGACTAGAGATATGTTCTTGGTGTATGGTAACGGAGAGTTCCAAGTGGAGTCCTTTACCGATTCGAGCTTCCAGAGTGATAAGGACGACTCTAAGTCGCAGTCGGGCTTTGTCTTTACCCTTTACGGAGGGGCGGTTAGCTGGAAGAGTTCCAAGCAGGAAACTGTGGCAGACTCGACGATGAAGGCTGAATACATCGCTGCCAACGATGCTGCCAAAGAGGCTGTCTGGATCAAGAAGTTCATTACTGAACTTGGAGTGGTTCCATCTATTGAGCATCCAATACCTTTGTATTGCGATAACAATGGAGCGGTAGCTTTGGACAAGGAACCCAGGTCCCATCAGCGATCCAGACATATTCTGAGGCGGTATCACCTGATCCGGGAGATAGTTGATCGCCGGGAGATCGAGGTCAGGAGAGTTGACACGAAGAACAACACGGCGGATCCACTCACGAAGGCCATTCCCCAGATACAGTTTGAGAGACTCTTCGGGATGCTCGGTATGTGATACTACAGCAGCTGTCCCTAGTGCAAGTGGGAGATTGTTAGTTGTATGTATGCCCTAGAGGCCAGTATTGTACAGATGTTGTATATTATATTGGATACTTGGACATATATAGAGATGACTTTCTTGCTCGACACGATAGTATGCTATCTGGTTGCTCTTTATCTTAACATGTACACTTGTCTCTTTATACTGTCTTATAGTTACATGTTGGTAAAGCCCTTAGGATGTGTACTTGACTACCTGGACTATGATGCAGATCATACTAGTGGGGACATGGTAGTCCATAAGTACATCCTTCAAGGTCCCTAGTCGTAGGTGTATCGAGACGGGGCATCGATATACCAGTGTAGACTAGCGTATACGCTTCTCGACCCATGAGATGGGCGATGGATGATCCCATATCCATTGGTGTTTGACATCAGAGATGGTATACGGATGCTCAGTGGAGACTGGGTACACTGGACGGACTCGCCGAGAACTCCCAGATGGTATTATACCTCACGTCAGATGGCAGTTCTCAGGTGACACTTATGCAGGTTAGTCTGTAGACCCGAGATCGTCATAGAGTCTTGTGTGATTCCCACTGTGCTTTGATCTCCACCTTACCACGTCCATGAGGGCGTGCAAAACGGTTGTCTTTAGGTACAGTCCCGAGTCACATGGAGGCAATGAGCGATAGGAGGGGTTTCGTCTCTCCCGGTATTGGGGGTTGATGTTGCGCTGTGCTCGATTGGCCGTAACAGGGAAGTCCCTGGCCATGGCTGATCAGAGATTTGCTGGTAAGTGTTACCAGTAGTTTCTCGACCCGTTATGAGCCTCACATCGGCACGACTTATCGGTTATTGGGGTCTGACGTTTACCACCCCTAGACTTGATATGCGACGTATCAGACGAACAGACCGGACTGTACGGTAAGTGTTACTGGTTGGATTCACAGGAGTGTGAGCGGGCTAGCTCGTCGTGAAGGGCCAGCCTAGCACCTCGTCAAGGGTTCGGTAGCATCACACATGCCATAATCAAAATTTTAGAGGTGCTAAGTTAACTCGACAAGAATCGAAACTAGAAGTTTTAGGGATTCATACAAACAAGCATCACATGCAAATGTAAAACTATCACTAAGAGTGGAGATTACAACCTTTGTAGATCTCCCTCGGTGACTCCTTGGCACTATGAGAGTTTGGAACGGATCGATAGAAGCCTTCCTTGTCCACGATGATCCACCCGAAGTCCCTTTGCCCAAAGCTCCTTACCTTACTTGTTTCGCAAACGAAGTAGAGTAAACACCCTACACAAATCGGCTAGATGTGTGTAGTATGATAATGTGGTTTATGTTCTTCAATTCAAATCCTTTCTTTTATCAACTTCACTCAAGAAAGAAATCAAGAAGAAGATAATGGTGGCTTGAGCTCTCTATCATATCACATATGATAACTTGTTTTCACACCCTTGTTCACAATTTTTCTCTTGGTTTTTCATTGTATGTTTCATATCACATATGAAGCTATTTATAGTGATGAGAAGGAATAATCATCATTATTCCATTACCACCATAATTGTGAGTGGAAAGTCTTTTCCTAAAGAATTAAGCATGGGTGGAAATTCTTTTCATTAAGTTAAGTAAAGCTTACCCACTAAGGAATAAAGGAGCATGAGTGGATATTCTTTACATTAATTTAAAATGATAAATACAAATTAAAAGCTTCAATATAAGTCTTATATTGCCATCATTCTTGTATCAACAACCATGATACTATGTATGCATGTATGTGTCCATGCACATCATCATGTGCATACATGCATGCATACAAAAGGATTTACTTAAAGAATTAATCTAAATGTAATTAGTTAAATCAACACTTGATTTAGCAAACCGGTCATATCTCATACGATCGGACAAATAGAAAATGCACGATTAATATACGTTATCACATAACCGTATTTAATCGGGTCCCGCGCATATCTCATAAGCACACCACATCGTTTTGCCTGAGCCAGGAAACTTCATTGTGGGACTCTAAGACTCGTCAATACGCCAGCAGTAGATGATGATCATATCAAACATCTACAAGCCGTAAGAGGTCAGCTAAACATAACGGCCACCCGGGTATTGAAACGATCAGAAGAAAACCAGCGAAGCTGTAAAAACTCCCGTCGAGCCAACTGGCAACACTTACCGTACAGTCCGGTCTCTTCGTCAGATATGCTGCATATCAAGTCTAGGGATGGTATCGTCGACCCCAGTAACTCAATAAGTCATGCTGGTGTATGGCTCGTAACAGATTGAGAAACTACTGATAACTCTTATCAGTAAATCTCAGCAGCCCTGGCCAGGGACTTCATGTTATAGCCAATCGAGCATAGCACAACATCAACCCCCAATACCGGGAGAGAAGAAACCCCTCCTATCGCTCATTGCCTCCATGCGCCTCGAGACTGTACCCAAAGACCACCTGTTTGCACGACTCAGTAGAGCCGTGGTAGGGTGGAGATCAAAGTATAGTGGGAGGACACACAAGACTCTATGACGATCTCGGGTCTACAGACTAACCTGTACCAGTGTTCCTTGAGAACTGCTATCCAACGATAGATATAATACCACATAGGAGTTCTCGGCGAGTCCGTTCAGTGTACCCAGTCTCCACTGAGCACCCGCATACAATCTTTGGTGTCTCCTCACCAGATGGATATGGGATCATCCATCGCCCATCATATGGGACAAGAATAGTATACGCTAGTCTACTCTGGAATATCGATGCCCTGTCTCGATACACCCTCGACTAGGAACGGTTCAAGGATATGCTTATAGACTACACGTGCCCCACTAGTATGATCCGCATCATAATCACAGTAGTCAAGCAAATATCCTTTGGGCTTTATCAACATGTGTAAATGATTAAATCTACATGTACAGATAAAGTAAACCAGATAGCGTACTATCATGTTGAGCAAGAAATTCATCTATCTCCATAGATATATGTCAAAATTTCCACTATCCATATAATGGCCTTTAGGGCATACATATTACTAACACGTCGATCTTCTGATCGCTCAATACCCGGGTGGCCGTTACGTTTAGCAGACCGCTTGCGGCTTGTGGATGCTTGATATGATCATCATCTGCTACCGGCGTATTGACGAGTCTTTAGAGTCCTACACAGAGGTTTCCTGGCTCAAGCGAAACGAAATAGGAGCGCATATGAGATATGTGCAGGACCGAGAATAATGCGTGTATGTGATACCGCATTTCATTCTCGCGATATATGTTTCGATTGGTTATATTCGATATGACCTAGTTATCGAATCATTGATTCGATAAATCGATACATTCAATACTAGTCGGTTATGTGCGACATGACCGGATCATTGAATCAAATGTTGATTTAATGATTTGATGTATAATTATATATTTGATATATTACTTTGCATTAACTAGTATTGGTTCACTTTATATGGATTTTCTCACTTGATGTGCATGATGTATATGTGATATACTTTTGTGCACTTGTTTGTATCATGTTTGATGATGCATGTTTAAATGGTTAAGTGTAAAGAATAAAACCATGGTTAAGTAGATAATTAGGGTTTTGTTTTACTCTCTCATTTATTTATCCATTCTTATTTATTTAAATGATTTTATGAAAACAAAATGGTTTTCCTTTTTGTCATGAAGCTTGATGAAGCTTCATGAAACTTTGACTCAAAGACCATTTTGTCTTCATGCTAAACCCTAACTATTCCCACTTACCATGGTTTGCTCTCTACACTTAACCTTAGTTATATTATGATAAGTATTAATTTTATTTCATTATAGAAAAAGACTTATCATAATTCTAGCTCATCTTCTTCTTCATCTTCAAGTTTGAAACCTTGAGGCCATCAATGGCAACTTGAGCTTGAGAGTGAGAAATCCAATTCTAAAGAGAACCCACCTCCTATTTCTTCATCCTCTACCTCTTGCCAAGTAGTAGAGTGTGTTTTCTTCACAAGTTTCATCACTTTGTGAAGTGGGAGCTTGATCTAGCGATGCCTCGACGTAGATCATCTTCGGCATCGTCGTCGATGACCAAGCCCGTTCATTCTCCGATGAAGCCGACGCTAGAGCCCGGGGTTCGACTTGGACAGCGAGGAGACTTCGTTGCGGAGCCGTGGAGGTGGATATCCGGATCTACAAAGGTTGTAATTTTCGTATTCTAGTTGTTAAGTGTTAACTAGTTTACTTTTTCGCCTAGATTTCTAGCAACGATCCGTTAACTAGGGTTTCTCGGCACCATATTTTTGTAAAATGGCATGGTTGATGCCTTGTGAGACCTCTTTAGGATGCCTAGGAACCCTACAGTACTCATGTCATCTGGGAACTGATAACTGACGATAGGTATAATACCAACCTGTCAGTTCCCGACGAGTCATGTCCAGTGTACTCGTAACCCAACGAGCACCCGTATACTATCTCCAGTACGACGTACTGATAGCTGTGGGACAGACCATCTCTCACACTGGGATGAGAAGCGCATACGCTAGTCTACTCCGGAGTATCGATGTCCTGTCTCGATAGTCCTGCGACTAGGGACCTGTATAAGGATGTGCTTATAGATTACCCAGCCCCCACTAGTGTGACTGCCATCACAACGCTGGTAATCAAGCAAAGATCCTAAGGGTTCCACTAATGTGTATAGGTGATATACTAAAATAAACACATGTACACATTGAAGTAGAAACAAACCAAGTAGCATACTACTATTTTGAGCAAGATTGTATATACAAGGTGAATATCCCAAGCTTCCATTAAGTAATATACAAACTAGTATGATACAGTAATGGCCTCTAGGGCATATACACTAAAAATTGCGTTATGAGTACACCGGACAGGACTCGCCGGGGACATGCTAGTTGGTATTATACATATCGTCAGATAGCAGTTCCCTGGTGACATGTGTACAGGTTAGTCTGTCGACCTAAGATCGTCATTTGTCTCGTGTGAGTTCCCACTGTGCTTTGATTACTACCCTACCACGGCTCAAAGGAGTCGTGCAAACCGGTTTTAGTTGGGTACAGTTCCAAGCCATATGGAGGCAGTGAGCGGATCGTCGGAGATTCGTCTCTCCCGGTATTGGGGGTGAGATCTCGCTGTGTTTAGGAGAGCCATTACACGAAATCCCTGGTCAGGGCAATCGAGATTTACTGGTAGGTATTCCAGTAGTTTCTCAGGGTGTTCTGGGCTACTCTCCGACACGACTTATACCGCTATTGGGGTTCTGACGTTTATCAGCCCCTTAGGCCCTATATGCGATACTCATAGACAAACGGACCGGACTGTACGAATATTGTCACTGTCAGGTTCAGTAGGGTTTCTGGATGAGTTCGCTCGTCAGGTTCCCTTCCGATCGATACAGAGGCAACCGTTACGTACTGCTAGTACCTCTGACGTGCTAGTGGTTATACCCACTGCCAGTGTATTGATGAGTCATTAGAGTCCCCCACAGACAGTTTCCCAAGTTCGGGCGAAACGCTGTAGAGGCCGTATGGTTTTATGGCAGGGTTTCGATCATATTCGTGCACTTATGCACGGATCAGGATCGGACGGATAATACTAGCGGGCTTTGGTTTAAACCAGATCCTAGTATTATAGTATAGAAATATTTTTGTCTCATTGCATTTGTATTCAGTCGGAATACAAATGCGGGTATGTATATACGGACGAGAGGTTTTCTTGTGATCCGTTAAAAGATAACATTTTGAAGTTGCCTATTTCCTTTTTTGGATTAAACATTTATTTTAATCAAGAGTTTTGTGTAACGTGAGCATGAAATTTTTTCCTTGGCTTTGCTCAAATTTCGTTAGCAGTAACTTTGGGGTGGGCCATTTCTTTTCCTTTTGCTATTTCGAAGTCAACCATGGCAGGGGCTGCATTTATAAGGCAAGGGAGTGGACATGGTGATTTATGAGGCATGGTGAAATAGTATGATGATTGATTAATTTATTCAAGACTGTTTGTATAGGATTTTTAGTGAGTGAGGTGGCTGCACAATTTTTGTGCTGGTTTTCTTTGTGGGATTGATTAATTGCTTTTGATATATGTTCATACACTCACACTTAGAACACAGGGAATTTTCCAGTGAGCTTTAAAAAAAAAACCGTTGATTTCTGGCCGAGCAACACTTTGGAGAACCCCACTTGAAAATTGATTTTTCCTTTGCTAAAATCCTATGCTCACATCTTTCTATCCAAGGCAACTCCGATTTACCTCTACCCAAAACCTTGGGTATCTTGAGACAAAATATTCCACTCTTTCTTTGCTTTAATCTTGGATATGTCGTCTAGTAAACTTCATGTCTGAGTTGCCTCGGTTATGAGGCGGGAGCCCGTATACAGATTCGTTGATGTGGTGCCCTTCCGATGAGGAGACCGTAGAGCGGATTTCGCCGGGACAGCCGCAACGAGCTATGGGAGCAGATTGAAGACCGAAGGACACGGATCGATCGGTATAAAATTTCCTAACTCATTTTATATTTTGCTAGTTTACGATTAATGGAAAGATCAGGATTTTGGGTCGTGTTGGCGCTGGTTTCGCAAAAAGTTTTTGTTCCGCATTTTGCATCGTTTAGATGGCCGGGACGCCGCCGTGGCCAAACATGGTATCAAAGCCACCCATTAACCGTTAGCCAGCTTGTTCTAACATGTTTAAATGCCCGATCGAACAAAATTTTCGAAACCGCAATTTCAATATTAAAGTTTCTGTCGAAATATTTTTATCATCGAAAGATTATTTTTGAGTGTTTCAGAAAATTATGCAGGCTTTTCTAAGACAACTGGAAAATTTTGTAGCATGATCACTCTGTGACGCCGCAGAACTGATGCCGTACCCACGTTTTGGTCGCGGTTCCGCCGCAGTGTTGAGTTTTCAGTGCACTAAATTTTTGCTTTGGGTCTTTAACATGGAATTGGGGTTTCTGGAATATTTTGTTTGGGCCCAGATTATTTTAAGTACTGGATTTGTGATTGGGGCCCACTTCGGAAAGTTTTGTCGATCGGAATTTTAAATGTGTTAGTTTACAGTGTTTGCATTATATCTGCGACCGTGAATGACATTTGATCGGTAAATCTTGTCTAATCGCTATAGTCCCTTTAGACGGGTTTGCGAACGTGACATTCACGTTGATGTTCTGTGTTGTGCTGTGATGTTGCGGATTTGTCGTAGTGGATAGCTCCTGTGCAATGGTAGTGCAGTTTGGATTTATTTGTACATTTGATATTGCGGGGCGAGCGTCCGACATGTGGACTGCCGTCACTGCCTGTTTGTATATTATTCTTTTGAGGCACGACCGGGATGAGGTCGGTGTACCCGTTGTATTTTTTTTTTTCTATACTAGGATTACCCCGCGGTGGGGTGCACGGATAGCCGAGTTCTAGAGGGCAACGGACCCGCATCTCATGGCGTTGAGACGGAGGGGGCTTCACTCTAGAATTGGCGGGCTATTCGCCGCACTCGTGTTAGTTATATGTATGCCCTAGAGGCCATTACTGTACATACGATGTATATTGTAGTGGATGCTAGGACATATATAGGGAGGACTTTCTTGCTCGACATGATAGTATGCTATCTGGTTGTACTTTATCTTAACATGTACTCTGATTGTCTCTATATTACATGTTGATAAAGCCCTTAGGATATGTACTCGACTACTGGGACTATGATGAGATCATACTAGTGGGGCCATGGTAGTCGACGAGTACATCCTATAACTGTTCCTAGTCGAGGGTGTATCGAGACAGGGTATCGATACACCAGAGTAGACTAGCGTATACGCATCTTGACCCATATGATGGGCGATGGATGATCCCATATCCATCGGTGTTTGACATCAAGGATAGTGTACGGGTGCTCAGTGGAGACTAGGTACACTGGACGGACTCGCCGAGAAATCCCAGATGGTATTATACCATACGTCAGATGGCAGTTCTCCGGTGACACTGGTACAGAGTAGTCTGTTGACCCGAGATCGTTATAGAGTCTTGTGTGATTCCCACTGTGCTTTGATTTCCATCATACCACGTCCAAGAGGGCGTGCAAAAAGGTGGCTTTTGGGTACAGTCCCGAATCACATGGAGGCAATAAGCGATAGGAGGGGATTCGTCTCTCCCGATATAGGGAGTTGATGTTGTGCTGTGTTCGATTGGCTATAACCGGAAATCCCTGGCCAGGGTTGCTGAGATTTACTGGTAAGTGTTATCAGTAGTTTCTCGAACTGTTATAGACCTCATATCGACACGACTTATCGAGCTACTGGGGTCTGACGTTTACCACCCCTAGGCGAGATATGCAACATATCAGACGACGAGACCGGACTGTACGGGAGTGTTACTGTTTGGATTCACAGGAGAATGTGCAGGCTTGCTTGTTGATCTTCTGAGCACTCAATACCTGGGTGGCTGTTACGTTTAGCTGACCGCTTGCAGCTTGTGGGTGTTTGATATGATCATCACCTACTGCCGGCGTATTGACGATTCTTTAGAGTCCTACACAGAGGTTTCTTGGCTCAGGCAAAACGGAGTAGGAGCACATATGTGATATGTGCGGTACCGAGGATAATGCGATATGTGATACCGTATTATATTCTCGCGATATTTGATATCAGCCGGGTCATCGGATCAAGTGTTGATTCGATGAATCGGTACGGATAAATATTAGTCGGTTATATGCGATATAGCCGGATTGTCGGATCAAGTGTTGATTCGATAATTTAATGTATAATAATATATTAAATTACATTAACTAATATTTGCTCACTAAAAGATTCTTTTTCTCACTCGGGTAATACATTGATATATATGCGATATATGTTAATTGTATTATTTTATTTGGTTACAATAAATATTATATATGTGATATATAATATTGTAACTTGATATGATAACTAATGCAACATGATTTGTGGAGTTTAAACATGATTAGGGTTTGGATTAGGGTTAAGTCTTCTAGTTGATTCTAGAAGCTTTTCATTTTGTCATGATAAAGATATTTGTGTGTGACTCATTCTTAACTCAACCCAAACCCTAACCCTTGGTTAATTCTCTACAAAGGTTATGTTAACCATGGTTGCATTATTAATCATTATCTTCTTTTTCTATTCATCACAAAAGGAATTTCATCATAATGTTCATCTTCTTCTTCATTCTTTCATGAAAAAGCTTGCTTGATTTTTCCAAAGTGATGAATAAATATGAGAAAAAGATAAATAAAGAGAGCAAAAATCCTACTTCATCATCCTCATCTTCCCTTGCCATTTAGATGAGGGTGTTCACATCATTTCATGAGTGTTAGCTTGTGTTAAAGAAACTTCAAGGTAGATCATCTTAGTATCGAAGATCGGAAGCAAAGGTTGCATCTTTCTCTTCGTGGAACCTCTCGAGAGTCCGGATCCCGATGATCGCAGCGAAGGGACCACAACACGGAGCATATGAAGTGAAGGACCGGATCTACAAAGGTTGTAATCCCTCTCACTTAGTGTTAAAGTGTTCAGCATGCTTGTTTTCGCCTAATCTCTAGTTTAAAGATCCGTATTCGGGTTGTTCGGCACGGCTAAATTTTTAATCGGGCATGGTTGATGCCTCGTATACCCTTGTGCGCGTGCATAGCAACCCTACAACTCGTAGGGGGTACAGGTTGACTCAAGTTACCGGATTCCGTGAAGTGCTGGGTGGTCCATTCACGTTGTTTAAGAGGGCTGCCTCGCTTCAGGTTTTGGCGGGTAACTTGCCGCGCTCGTAGGGGTCTAGGGTTTTCATTGCACAGGCTATCCACACGACCAGGGGAACGTCGGGTTTTATTTGCGGCTTTATGAAACCCGGGGATCCCAGATTATCTGTATTGTTCTGTGAAACTTATTACTTTTCTGTGATGTTGCATTTATCATGCCTGGAGCGATTATTATATATTGATATATATATATATACTAGTAGATGTTGTATATGTTTTACACCCGCGCTAGTCCGGTCCCCGCTCTGTCGTTAGTTAAGTAAAACCTAACGGGTGATGACGGGATCCAGTGGCGAATGCGGATGACATATACGTACATTTTATTTTCGTTCTTTTCTGGTGTGATCAATTGATGAGACTGCGTTGATTCTTATCAATGCAAGGAAAACAAACCTATATATGATGTTGTTGGAACCAAGTTTTTAAAAACTGACATTACAGACGTATGATTTTGCTTTGCACAGTGGTATTCGGTTATGAATATCCAGCACCTCATTCGACGAGGCAAGGGCCGAAATCACTTCATCGGGAGTGACCCCTTGGGCAGAAGTTTGCGTCAACGTAATAACTTCACTATAGTCGATTATTTTTTTCTTTGCATCGTGGTATTCAGTTTGGAATATTCTGCACCTCATTCGACGAGGAAAGAGCCGAGATCCCTTCACCGGGAGTAACCTCTTTAGCAAAAGTTTTCGTCACTATATATTTTTATAAAACCACTTGGATTTCTTCAACGATATCAAGTTCATTACGCTAAAGGTTTTTCTCCAAAAACCAGCCGTAGCCCTCCGTCATTTCAGATTAGTATTGCTTAGTATTCGTGCTACGTATGTCGTGCATTGCTGAGGCGTAGTGTTCGGTAGCTCTGTAACGCTTTTCTGTCACATAGATATGTGGATTAGTTAGGACAGTCGTACGATTATGTTGGCAATGTCAAGGACTCGAACCGGTGGGTTTAACGCAATCAAGATAATGACGGGTTGAACTTTACTAGGACTCTTTGATATGTTGGCATTGTCAAGGTCACTTGGGTCCTAGGGATAAAAAATCATATCGGGAGTTTCAAACATACAGAAAACTTGACAGGCTTGCGCATACCTGCTGGAGTGTGATGACGTGAGTGGCTTCCATCACGTTATCATGTAATGATGGTTGGATCCCGATTCCCACTGATGAGTAGTATTACTCCTCGGGTGACCCCGACTAAGTCTTCTTTCAGGTTTGGAAGAGAATTTGAGAAAACAGTGGGAGGTTTCCTGATTAGATAAAATGATTAACCATTCTGATCTAGGTTAGAGTGCACGCAGGGTGTTTCTTCTATCTCTCTCTTTGACTGCGACCATGGACCGACCCTATACTATAACTCAGTAACCAAGTTAACCGAACTTTCTTAAAATACTGGCTTTTGGATTGTCTGAGTGGCATACATCATTGCCACTCTTTCTTTTACGCTTTGAATTTCTCCAGAACACCCCGTATTATTATGAACATCCACTTCCATTGGATAAATCCATCGTATGGTTATATACGAACTCGGAGGAACTTTTTCGAGGATGGATTCTGGTTCTGGAGAGATCGAATAGGATTATTCAGTTGTCTTTTCCATTTACCTTCTCTCAGGTTGTGACGGCTCCTAGGATTAGGAGAGGGTGCACCTATTACGCTTATTGGATAATCTTCTTCCAAACCATAAGCAGGTGCCGAAAGGTAGGGAATGAAGAAAACCAATTAGCCTAAGTTGAGTGTACAGAAGATAATAAGTAAAGACAAAATAAAAGGATTAGAAAGAGGGCAAAGTAAATTGCGACTGCTATCATTCACGACCGGGCCATGTATTTCATAGCCACTTCTAATTCACCTTTGTATTTCTCCAGAACAACCCGTATCACTATGAACATCCAATTCCATTGGATAAATCCATCGTATGGTTATATACGAACTCGAAGGAACTTTTTCGAGGATGGATTCTGGTTCAGGAGAAATAGGAATAAGGTTTATTCAGTTGTCTTTTATCATTACCTTCTCTCAGGTTGCGAGTGCTTCTCGGATTATGAGAGTACACATATTATGCTTATTGGATAGTTTTCTTCCAAACCATAGGCTGGTGCCGAACGGTAGGATAGGAAGAAAACCATTAAGCCTAACGATGGTGTGCAGAAGGTAACGACTAAAGACAAATAAAAGGAATTAGAGAGATGGCAGGGAAATATACGGTTACAGTCATGAATCTGATAATGAAAGAGGCATTACTAGGAATACCCGGATTCCCCTTCGAAACATATTCATGTTTCAGTTTCACTGTGTATTGTTAATAGAAAACTGATTTCCCAATTACACCCTTGCTCCAGGGTATGTATTTACCAGGTATGATTCTCACATCTGTATGGTTTTACAGATGATGAGTGGGAGTAAGTTATTGGGAATTAGATGATCATCCTTATTATATCGGAATTCGTTGTAATTGGTGATGCTTGTGGAAATCGCCTGGGTATAGTTTTCAACCTATGACGTACATAGTTTGAGTTATTCAACTTAGGGGACTTATACAAAGTATTGTATATTGTCCAGTGTCCATTAGGACAAAGGGGTTGGTCCTCGTACTGTATTCTGTTTACTTGTGACTTCTTAAGTTTTAGACAAGTGTTTCGTAGAAATACAAGGTCTAAGTTTTGAGAAGTTATAGGTAAAAGAATAAAGTAGAGAAGCAGGTGTTGCAAGTGTTGGGATTCTTCAAGGTGATCGAAGATGTAGATACTTGTGTTTGGTATTCAATTGATAGTAATGGTTTTGAGAAACTTGTTTCTCTTCAGGTTACTCATAATTGGATACACTCCTAAGTTGAGTAATGCCGATCGTCCTCTCTCTATTTAGTTGACATGCACTGGAGACAGCTGCATGTTTTGAATCTGGTTCCAATTAAATCAGTGCCTCTATTTCTATATTGTATATAGAATGGTTCGTATCTTAACGATGTTAAGGTACGTGGAGTTGTCCGGCTTATGCTTAAACCAGACTCTGGATAACTCAAGGCACATTTCTGTAATGGTTGTTTGTGGGTTAACCCGGGCTTTGACGAGGGTTGACTTTCTACCATCTGGAAGATCAATAGTGATATTGTTCTTGACTCGCCATAGTTTTAGTAAAATTGACTTTTTTCAGAAAACAGTAGTGGGAGTATGGTAGAACTGGAAGTGATTCCAAAACCGCAAACGATTACGGAAAATTTAATAGAACCTAAAGATTCAATCAGGTTTGACATTCTATTAGCCACTCCGCAGATATGGTGGGTAACCTCAGGCGCCCGAGAGGTACTCCGGTATCCTGAAAGATGGTGACAGGGAGGTTCTTGTTTACACAGACTTGTCATTACTGCTGTTCCAGACTATGAGACCCGGCAGAATGATGAGTATAGCGTCGTTCTAAACTAGCTTTAGAAGTGCACGTGTATATGACTCTGCCAAAGGGGTTTCGTGGTCAGTGGGAGCAGCGGAAGCGTAGTAGACAAGTAGCTTATGTCTATTTATAGACTAATGCAGATATAGCAAAGATAGATCATCTATTTCTGGTGTGACAGTAATAGGTTTTGACTTCATCAGAATAGGAGATGGATCTTTTAAGAAGGTAGTAGTGTGTGATGTCCTGGTACTTGGATGACATACACATAATAGGAAGTGAAATTCATACACTGCGATCGGTTATACCGTGGTTGTCACACAGTAGTTTCTCCACATAGGATATGGAAATAATATCATATGTTGTTTTTGCACTAGATGCAATAAGTTGATATTAATCCAATCCTGGAGAAACGTTCGGAAGCAGCTTTAGAACATAAGTGGTTGTTCCAGGGATTTGATAACGACAGCCTCCTTCGGGAGACAGTTATCATTCCAGGCTTTCAAGGTGACCCGAATGACAGAGTGGCTGTCAGAGTTATAGTTTTCCCTCTGGCGAGGGGCAGCAGTTTGGGCAGGTGGTCCAAGCGGATACTGAGGGAGGCATGGTGCAGGATACTGATTAAATTCAGTTGACGATACAGTCTAAGAAGTTTACTGGATTTGGAGTTTATTTATGAACTGGGTCCCATCAGATATCGAGACATATTCTAAGACAGGTATTTCTCATTTTAGGAGATGGCTTTCTCAGCGAACTTGAGACAAAGAGAGACATATAAAGAAACATCAGGGCGGATCCACTCAATGAGGCTATTTCTCGAACATAATAGTTTTTCAAACGAGTTTTGTGAAACTGATTAGTAGAGGAGTTTGACGTTCGGTATCACACGAGCTGTGAGTACGCGACATCGCAATAATTAGCCTTAAGTGGAAGTGGGAGATTGTTGGATATAGTGCCCTCAAAGTGTAACGTTTTGAAAATCGTTTCGATGAAATTTCGAAAAAACGGTAAAATAAGGGGGTTTTCTGTAAAAAGTCAAAATACAAATATCTTATTATAAAAATTAAATATACATATTCTAGCTATGTAATTGCTATTATTTGGTGTTTATTGAGCCGCTGGTGAAATTTCAAATTTTCTGAAAAAAATATTATTTTATTATTATTTTAAGCCGTCACTAATACATTTAATTAGGGAAAATTACAAATTGGAATGAGTTGAAACAAATTTTGTGCATCATAAACATTAAATAAAATTTTATCATGTGGTTTTTGGAACGAAATCATTTGCCAAAACGGTTTAGAAATTATTGAAGAAAAAAGGCTTTTTTTTAGCGTAAATGGATGCTTGGGGTATTGTATTTATCATTTTTCATCACCCCACACCCGTACCCACACCCACACACCCCCACTTACTCCTCCCCATGGCTGAATTCAGTAGCCACCATATTTTTCCCCACTTGATTTTCAAAGGAAAAGATATGAAAGAAAAGAAAAGAAAATGGGTGAATTAGGTGGACTTTTGAACTTACCTTGACCTTGACTTTTCCCCACTTTCTCTACCTCCCTCTCTCTCCTCCCCCCCCCCTCAATTTCTGGCCGACCCCTCCCTCTCCTACAGCAGCAACAACCCCCCCTTTTTCCCCTTCTCTTTTCTCTTCAAAACTTCTTCAAAAATTGCCCCAAAATCCATCAAAAAAATCCTAAAACCCAAATCCGACTCCTACCCATTTTTGCTTAGCCCTTATCGCATGGATTTTGGTGACAAGGGAGCATTTTGGAGGGCTATGTGTGCTTGTGGGATCTTCAATTTGTTTGGGTAAATTCTAACCCTTTTGCTTAAATCGTTGTTAATTGCTTGTAGTTAGCTTAATTAAGTGTTAATTTGGTTTTATGTGGGTTCAATTGTGTGATTATGAAATTCTAGATTAGGGTTGTGAATTTAAGTTGGGGTTCTTATAATTGATCATGGGAAAATTGTGTAGTTTAACATGTTGTTATTATGCTAAAACTAATCTAGTTGGTAGTTTATATTTTTGTTAAATTTAAAGTTGTATTAATTATGTAATTTCAAACTAGGTTTTAGTGAAATTATAAAATTGAGATTTAAAATGTAATTAAGGTTTTGATGACTTTATTAGCATTTTAATTTGTTGTTTAGCGACTTTGATCATGCAAAACCATGCTTAATTGATAAATTGTGAATTTTATTTTGAAAAGTGTTAAAATCGATATTTGTTGCAAACTTGAATTTTGAGTTAATGCTAATTCGTGAGATTAAAAATATGGAGGTGATTTGTATGACCTAATTATGATATTAAGTGAGCATTTTGGCCATTAGAATCGTCAAAATATTTAGTTTGGGTAAAACATCAAGTTTTGAACCGAAATGGGAATTTGTGCTAACTGGGTTTTTGGAAAATAAAACGAATTGTTTAATTTTATGGTTTTGATGAACTAAACCCTATTTCTTATATAATTAGTGAGTTTTGAAATCACGATTGGTGTGTTTGGGTTTTCTCGATGGTTTGACGTTTGTACATCGACATCGGGGGTTGGTTTGACTATTCTTGCATGCGTAGGCAATAGGTTTGGATCTATGCGTGATACGCATGCCGATTTGATTTTCGTATGCCGTTTCGATTTCGAATTTAGTTTTAATGCGATATGGTGCGTTATGATATGTAGGTACCCCATGTGAACTTCAGGACGACAAGCAAGCGCCTGGCGACGTCGGCACCGGCGAGCGAGGACCAGGTGAGTAGATTTATATCTACGGGGAGAAGTCGGGTGGATGGCGTATAGCACCCCCGCAGTCCGTGGTGGTGTATACGGATGCGTATACACACCAACAATTATTATATGTTATTTGGGATTAATAATGATGCTTAGGATGGATATTGGTGTGTTGGATTATTTTAGTGTTGCGAACCCTAGGGAAGTGTTGCACTACACATACACACATACATACTTGCATACATTCCTATTGATATGTGCTCATGGGATTCTTTATAGTATGTGTTCACATGGGTATGGGACTATGTGTTCACATACGGGTTTGAGGATGATACTTGGGATTGAGCTGAGTCGATGAGATTCGATTTGAGGCCGTGAGATCGGTGATATAGCAGGGTTCGTATCTTAGATACGACATGACGTTGTAGCGGGTCCTTGACGTAGTGTTTCACACACGTCCATGCATACGTAGGCGGTATCAGTATGGTACTAGACGTAGATCAGTACCCCGATCATGATAATTGATAAAGAGGATACCAGGTGAATAGTATGATGAATGTGATATTGAACCGTACCTAGATTGGGATGCCGTACGACGGATTTACGTACGAGCTGTTGGAGATAGTGCCCTCATAGTCAATTATTGGATCGCAGGTACGTGATTGCAATGATTGCGGAGGACCTATCCCGGAAGGACAGTCTTACTCGAGATGATAGTATGCTATCTGGTTTGCCTTTATCAGTCGTGTACATGTTCAGGTGACTGATTGCATGTTACACTTTGATAGAGCCCTTAGGATCTTGCTTTACTACCAACAGTATGATGGCGATCATATACGTGAGAGTTGGGTAGTTTATATGCATATCCTTAATTGTGGTCCCTAGTCGTGGGAGTTTCGAGACAGGGCATCGATACTCCGGAGTAGACTAGTGTGTACAGTCGAGACCCCGACGAGGGGCGGTGGCCGGTCTCACAAGCCACTGGTGTCAGTTGGATCACCTAAGATGTATACAGGTGCTCATTGGGTTATGAGTACACCGGACAGGACTCGCCGGGAATCTGCTAGTTAGTATTATATCTATCGTCAGATAGCAGTTCCCTGGTGTCATGTGTACAGGTTAGTTCATCGACCTGAGGTCGTCATTTGTCTCATGTGAGTTCCCACTGTGCTTTGATTTCTACCCTACCACGGCTCAAAGGAGTCGTGCAAACAGGTAGCTTTTGGGTACAGTCCCGAGCCATATGGAGGCACGTGAGCGGATCGGCTGGGGATTCGTCTCTCCCGGTATTGGGGGCGAGGTCGTGCTGTGTCTAGGAGAGCCATTACACAAAGCCCACGGCCGTGGTAGGAGATTTACTGGTAGGTACTCCAGTAGTATCTCAGGGTGTTATTGGGCTTCACTCCGACACGACTTATACTTCTAATGGGGGTCTGACGTTACTAGCCCCCTAGGCGGATATGCGATACTCATTGACGAACGGACCGGACTGTATATACATTATCACTGTTAGGCTCAGTAGGGTTTCTGGATGAGTTCGCTCATCGGCCTCCCTTGAGTGCGCTCATCGGTCTCCCTTGAGGTCAGTCCATGGGCAGCCGTTACGCATAGCTAGTGCCGCTGACGGTTTGTGGTTAAACCCACTGTCAGGGTACTGACGAGTCATTAGAGTCCCCCACAGACAGTTTCCCAAGTTCGGGTGAAACGTTGTAGAGGCCGTATGGTTTTATGGCAGGGTTCGGAAAATGCACGTGCGTTTACGTACGTGTTATTTTTCGGGCAGTTGATACTGGTCGGCTTTGGTTTAAGCCGGATCCGAGTATTATATTGAGTAGGCATAATATCTTTGTCTCAGTTGCATTTGTATTCGGTCGTAATACAAATGCGGGTATATTTATACAGTTTCGGGGTTGTCCTGAAATTCGTTTCAGGATCACTTTTGGAAGTTGCCAGTTTCCAGTTTTCTATCTGCCGTCTTTTAACATTTGGTTAAAGACGGATTTATCTTTTCTTGGATGAGGTGAGTCGTGCTTCTAGAAACTTCTAGATTGGTGACTAGATTCATGCATCTTTCTTAGCATTTATTATGTGATGACTAGGTGTTAATGAGTCATGGTTTACATAAAAGCTTTTTGTTTTGCTTAAGATCTTTCCTTCATGATATGCTTTAGGATGTGGTCACCTCCCTCCTCCTACACTCACCTCCATTCTCTATATATATGGCCGGCCACTATTTGAGAGAGAGAGAGATTGATTTTCATTTTTGGAGAGAAAAGACTATGGTTTTGGGTGTATGGAAATTTCATATCTCGGTTCGTTCCATCACCCGATTAAAATGGCAGCTTCATTTACCGATCGTCCACGGACTTGGACGAAGTGAGACAAAGTCATCTACTCATTCTCTACATCATTCTTGGTCATCTCTTTTAGCAAACTTGACGATCGAGTTGCCTCGAGTCAGAGGCGGGAGCCCGTTTAAAGAATCGATCATGTGGTGCCACCTCGACGAGGATATCGGAGATCGACGAGATCGGAGCAGCCGCAACGGAGCGTGGGATGATGGTTGAAGAACGAAGGACTCGGATCGTTCGGTATAATCTTTCTACACTCTTTACAGTTTGTTAGTTTAGCAATAATGGTAGATCCGGGTTAAAGTATACGATAGCGCCAGTTTAAAAGTTTTTGTTCCGCATTTGGCGTTTGTAGACTGTCGGGACGCTAGCGTAGACTTACAGTGGTATCAGAGTCTCACCATTTTGCTATGCTAACTTGTGCTAACGCGTTTAAAATATCGATCGAACCGAAAATAAAAAACGGCAAAATCCTAGCTCGACAGTTTCTGTTGTTTTTAAATGGTCTCAAAAATTAATTCTACATGTCTTAAAAATCTGTGCAGGGTTTTTTAAGCGTATGGACAAAATTTGAGCTCGTGATCTCACCAGAGTGCCGCGGATTAGCGGCCAAACCCATGGTTTGGCCGCTCATCCGCGGCCATTCTAGGGGATCAGTGCACCAAATTTTTTCTGTGTGTTCTCTGTTGGATTTTGGGGTTTTTGGTAAATATCGTTTTGGCCCAGGTTTTGTTATTGTTCACCAGTAAGCAGTGGGGCCCACTTTTTGATATTTGGTCTTTGGTCGATCGAAATTTAAACACGTTAGTTTACAGTGCTTACATTATATCTCCGACCGGGAATGTCATTTGATCGGTAAACCGCGTTTAATTGCTATAGTTCTTTTAGACGGGTTTGCGAACGTGACATTCGCGTTGATGTTCTGTGTTGTGCTGTGATGTTGCGGATTTGTCGTGGTGGATAGCAGTGTGCAATGGTAGTACAGTTTGTGTTTATATGTACATTTGATATTGCGGGGCGAGCGTCCAACTTGTGGACTGCCGTCACTGCCTGTTGTATAATATTCTTTTGGGGCACGACCAGGTTGCGGTCGATGTACCTATTGTACTATTTTTCATTACTGTACAAGGTTTTGCCCCGAGACGGAGTGCACGGATAGCCGGGTTCTGGGGGGCAACGGGTCCGCATCTCATGGCTTTGAGAGGCAGAGGGGTCCCACTCTAGAATTGGCAGACTATTCGCCGTACTCGTAGGGGGTACAGGTTGACCCAAGGAGGGGTGCCCAAGCTTACCGGATTCCGTGAAGTGCTGGGTGGTCCATTCACTATGCTGTAGGGGGCTGCCTCGTTTCAGGTTTTGGCGAGTAACTTGCCGCACCCGTAGGGGTCTAGGTTTCATTGCACAGGCTATCCACACGACAGGGGAACGTCGAGTTTCAGCAGCGGCTCTGTGAAACTCGGGGATCCCAGATTATCTGTATTGTTCTCTGATGCTTATTACTTTTCTGTAATGTTGCATACTATCACGCCTGGAGCGATTATTGTATATTGGTTTATATACTATTAGATGTTGTATATGTTTTACACCCGCGCTGGTCCAGTCCCCGCTCTGTCGTTAGTTAAGTAACCTAACGAGTGATGACGGGACCCAGTGACGAATGCGGATGGCATATACGTACATTTTATTTTCGTTCTTTTCTGGTGTGATCGAATGATGGGACTGCGTTGATTCTGATCAATGCAAAGTATAACAAACCTGTTTACAGTTGTTGGAACAAATTTAAAAAGTGTTATTGCAAAGACGTTTCCTTTTGTTATGCATAGCGGTATTCAGTGGAATATCCTGCACCTCATTCGACGGGGCAATGGCCGATATCCCTTTACCGGGACCGACCCCTTAGACAGAAGTTTACGTCAGGGTAATAACTTTACTATAGTTGATTACAAGTTGCTTTGCATAGCGGTATTCAGTGTAATATCCTGCACCTCATTCCACGAGGAAAGAGCCGAGATCCCTTTACTGGGAGTGACCTCTTTAGCAAAAGGTTTTCGCCACTATATTTTAAAAAGCTATCAGGTTCCTTCAGCGATATCAAGTTCACTACGTTAAAGGTTTTTCGCCAAAAACCAGCCGTAGCCCTCCGTCACTTCTTTTGGGTATTCAGTAGTATTCAAGCTACGTATTTTGACCAACGCCAAGGCATAGTGTTTGGTAGTTGCTGGGGTATTCATTTGTTGCATAGATAGATGTGTTGGTTTGGGACAGTCGTATTACCTTGTTGGCTTTCGTCAAGGGTATGTACGGGTGGATTCAAAGTAACAAGATAATGACGGGCAGAACTTGACATGTGACTTATGATTTGTTGACTTTCGCCAAGGTCATAAGAGCATGGTGCAAAAATCATATCGGGAGTTTCTAAAGAAACTGAAACTTGCCAAGTATGCGCATACCTTCTGGAGTATGAGTAACGTGGATGCATTCCATCACGTTATCATGCGATGAGAGTTGGATCCCGATTCCCACTGATGAGTTGGTTTACTCTTCGGGTGATCCCGATTGATTCTTCTTTAGGTTTGGAGGAGAATTTGACAGGACAGTGGGATGTTTCCGGATTAGATAAAGTGATGACCATTCTGATCTAGGTTAGAGTGCACGCAGAGTGTTTCTTTTCTCTCTCTCTCTTTGGCAGCGACCTTTGACCGATCCTAGACTATGACTCAGTGACCAGGTTGACCGAACCTTCTTAAAATACTGGCTTTTGGATTGTCTGAGTTGCATAAGTCATTGCCACTCCTTCTTTTACCCTTTGAATTTCTCAGAACACCCGTATTACTACGGATATCCACTTCCATTGGATAGATCCATCGTATGGTTATATACGAACTCGAAGGGACTTCTTCGGGGATGGATCCAGGTTCAGGAGAAATAGAATTCGTTTATTCAGTTGTCTTTTATTATCACCTTCTCTCAGGTTGCGAGAGCTCCTTGGTTTAGGAGAGTACACCTATTACGCCTATTGGATAGTCTTATTCCAAACCATAGGCTGGTGCCGAAAGGTAGGAAATGAAGAAAACCAATTAGCCTAAGTAGGGTGTGCAGAAGGAAATATGTAAAGACAAAATAAAGGGATTAGAAAGAGGGCAAAGTAAATTACGAATGATATCATTCACGACCAAAACCGCGTACTTCATCGCCACTCCTATTTCACCTTTAAAAGATTAAGGTATTATTCAGTTGTCTTTTATCATCACCTTCTCTCAGTTGCGAGTACTCCTTGGTTTAGGAGGGTACACCTATTATGCTTACTGGATAGTCTTCTTCCAAACCATAGGCTGGTGCCGAACGGTAGGGAAGGAAGAAAACCATTTAGCATAACGATGGTGTACAGAAGGTAACGACTAAAGACAAATAAAGGGATTTGGAGAGATGGCAATAAAATATACGGTTGAAGTCATGAATTGGATTATGGAAGAGGCATTGCTATGAATACCAGGATACCCCTACGAAACATTTTCATGTTTCAGTGCATTGTTAAAGGAAAAACTGTTTTCCCGATTAGACACTTACTCCAAGGGTATGTATTTACCAGGTTTCATTCTCATATCTGTATGGTTTTACAGATGATGAGTGGGAGTAAGATATTGGGAATTAGGTGATCATCCTCATTATATCGGAATTCGTTGTAATTGGTGATATTTGAGGAAATCGCCAGGGTACAGTTTTCCACCTACAACGCACAGGTTTTGAGTTGTTTAACTCAGCGGACTTATACAGAGTATTGTATGTTGTCCAGTGTCCATCAGGACAAAGGGGTAGGTCCTCGTACTATGTTCTGTTTACTTATAACTTCTCTAGTATTTAGACGAGTGTTTCGTAGAAATACAAGGTCTAAGTTTTGAGAAGTTGTGGGTATAAGAATAAAGTAGAGAACCAGGTATCACAAGTATCGGGATTCTTCAAAGAGATCGAAGATGTAGATTCTTGTGATTGGTATTCAGATGATAGTGATGGTTTTGAGAAACGTGTTTCTCTTTCTGGTTACTCATAATTGGATGGATTCCTAAGTTGAGTAATGCTGATTAGCCTCTTTCCATTAAGTTGATATGCACTGGAGACAGCTGCATGGATTGAATCTTGGTTCCAATTAAATAAGTGCCAAAGTTTCTGTATTGGATATAGAATAGTTCGTACCTTAAAATATGTTAAGGTATGGGGAGTTGTCCAGCTTATGATTAAAACCAGACTCTGGATAACTCAGGGCACGTTTCTGTAATGGTTGTTTGCGGGTTGACCCTGGCTATGACGAGGGTTGATATTCTACCATTTGGAAGATCAATAGAGATATTGTTCTTGACTTGCCACAGTTTTAGTAAAAATGGATCTTTTTGAGAAAACAGTAGTGGGAGTATGGTAGAACTGGAAGTGATTCCAGAACCGCGAACGATTACGGAAAATTTAATAGGACCTATACATTCAATCAGGTTTGACATTCCAATAGCCACTCCGCAGGTATGGTAGGTAACCTCAGACTCCCGAGAGGTACTTCGGTAGCCTCAGAGACGGTGACAGGGAGGTTCTTATCTACCAAGACTTGACACTACTGTTGTTCCAGGCTATGAGACCCGGTAGGAGGGTTGTCGTAGTCAGTGGGAGCAGCGGAAGCATAGTGGGCAAGATGCTTATATCTATTTATAGACTTGAGCAGTTATAGCGGAGATAGATCATCTTATTTTGATGTGATAGTCATGGGTTTGACTTCAATCAGAATAGGGGATGGATCTGTTAAGGAGGTAGTAGGGTGTGATGTCATGGTATCTGGATGACATACACAGAGTAGGAAGTAAAATTCCTATACTACGATCGGTTGTACTGTGGTCGTCACACAGTTGTTTCTCCAGACAGGATATGGATATAATATTTAACATTATGGTTTCTAGATATATGGTTTTAGATCTGGATTTGGGTAGTTTCCCAATGTAGGTACTTTGACAGATATTCTAATGGTTTTTAGAATAGTTGACTCCTAGCATGGTAGTGTACCTGCAGGTGATGGAGTCACCCTCTCTAAAGGTGTCTTACAGACTAAAGGGGAGAGGGATGTGCATGATTGGCAGATCACTTGCTTAGGCAATTGAGTCAATCAAGAGATGTCAAGTACCACACCAAATGTTGGTTTTGCACTAGATGCAATAAGTTTGTATTAATCCGATCCAGGAGAAACATAAGGAAGCAGTTTTAGAACATAGGTGCATGTTCTACGGATTTGATGACGGCAGCCTCCTTCGAGAGACGATTATCATTCCAGGCTTCAAAGGTGACATGGATGACAGAGTGATTGTCAGAGTTTTAGTTTTCCCTCTGATGAGGGACAGTATTATGGACAGGTGGTTCAAGAGGATACTGTGGGTGACATGGTGCCGGATACTGATTAGGTTCAGTGATCCATACAGTCTAAGAAGTTTGGATATGGAGTTCATTTATGAACTAAGGTCCCATCAGATATCCAGACATATTCTAAGACAGGTATTACTCAATTCGGGAGATGGCTTTCTCCGCGAACTTGAGATTAAGAGAGATTCAGAAAGAAACTTCTAGGCGGATCCACTCACCGAGGCTATTTATCGAACACAATAGTTTTACAAACGGGCTTTGTGAACTGATTAGTAGAGGAGTTGGATGTTCGGTTTAACACGGGCTGTGAGTAGTCGACATCGCAATATTAGCCTTGAGTGCAAGTGGGAGATTGTTGGAGATAGTGCCCTCATAGTCAATTATTGGATCGCAGGTACGTGATTGCAATGATTGCGGAGGACCTATCCCGGAAGGACAGTCTTACTCGAGATGATAGTATGCTATCTGGTTTGCCTTTATCAGTCGTGTACATGTTCAGGTGACTGATTGCATGTTACACTTTGATAGAGCCCTTAGGATCTTGCTTTACTACCAACAGTATGATGGCGATCATATACGTGAGAGTTGGGTAGTTTATATGCATATCCTTAATTGTGGTCCCTAGTCGTGGGAGTTTCGAGACAGGGCATCGATACTCCGGAGTAGACTAGTGTGTACAGTCGAGACCCCGACGAGGGGCGGTGGCCGGTCTCACAAGCCACTGGTGTCAGTTGGATCACCTAAGATGTATACAGGTGCTCATTGGGTTATGAGTACACCGGACAGGACTCGCCGGGAATCTGCTAGTTAGTATTATATTTATCGCCAGATAGCAGTTCCTTGGTGACATGTGTACAGGTTAATTCATCGACCTGAGGTCGTCATTTGTCTCGTGTGAGTTCCCACTGTGCTTTGATTTCTACCCTGCCACGGCTCAAAGGAGTCGTGCAAACAGGTAGCTTTTGGGTACAGTCCCGAGCCATATGGAGGCACGTGAGCAGATCGGCAGGGGATTCGTCTCTCCCGGTATTGGGGGCGAGGTCGTGCTGTGTCTAGAAGAGCCATTACACAAAGCCCACGGCCATGGTAGGAGATTTACTGGTAGGTACTCCAGTAGTATCTCAGGGTGTTATTGGGCTTCACTCCGACACGACTTATACTGCTAATGGGGGTCTGACGTTACTAGCCCCCTAGGCGGATATGCGATACTCATTGACGAACGGACCGGACTGTATATACATTGTCACTGTTAGGCTCAGTAGGGTTTCTGGATGAGTTCGCTCATCGGCCTCCCTTGAGTGCGCTCATCGGTCTCCCTTGAGGTCAGTCCATGGGCAGCCGTTACGCATAGCTAGTGCCGCTGACGGTTTATGGTTAAACCCACTGCCAGGGTACTGACGAGTCATTAGAGTCCCCCACAGACAGTTTCCCAAGTTCGGGCGAAACGTTGTAGAGGCCGTATGGTTTTATGGCAGGGTTCGGAAAATGCACGTGCGTTTACGCACGTGTTATTTTTCGGGCAGTTGATACTGGTCGGCTTTGGTTTAAGCCGGATCCGAGTATTATATTGAGTAGGCATAATATCTTTGTCTCAGTTGCATTTGTATTCGGTCGTAATACAAATGCGGGTATATTTATACAGTTTCGGGGTTGTCCTGAAATTCGTTTCAGGATCACTTTTGGAAGTTGCCAGTTTCCAGTTTTCTATCTGCCGTCTTTTAACATTTGGTTAAAGACGGATTTATCTTTTCTTGGATGAGGTGAGTCGTGCTTCTAGAAACTTCTAGATTGGTGACTAGATTCATGCATCTTTCTTAGCATTTATTATGTGATGACTAGGTGTTAATGAGTCATGGTTTACATAAAAGCTTTTTGTTTTGCTTAAGATCTTTCCTTCATGATATGCTTTAGGATGTGGTCACCTCCCTCCTCCTACACTCACCTCCCTTCTCTATATATATGGCCGGCCACTATTTGAGAGAGAGAGAGATTGATTTTCATTTTTGGAGAGAAAAGACTATGGTTTTGGGTGTATGGAAATTTCATATCTCGGTTCGTTCCATCACCCGATTAAAATGGCAGCTTCATTTACCGATCGTCCACGGACTTGGACGAAGTGAGACAAAGTCATCTACTCATTCTCTACATCATTCTTGGTCGTCTCTTTTAGCAAACTTGACGATCGAGTTGCCTCGAGTCAGAGGCGGGAGCCCGTTTAAAGAATCGATCATGTGGTGCCACCTCGACGAGGATATCGGAGATCGACGAGATCGGAGCAGCCGCAACGGAGCGTGGGATGATGGTTGAAGAACGAAGGACTCGGATCGTTCGGTACAATCTTTCTACAGTCTTTACAGTTTGTTAGTTTAGCAATAATGGTAGATCCGGGTTAAAGTATACGATAGCGCCAGTTTAAAAGTTTTTGTTCCGCATTTGGCGTCTGTAGACTGCCGGGGCGCTAGCGTAGACTTACACGAGCTATATTGATGATTGATCCGCACTCTTGACTTGGGATGCCTGATTATAGATATGGTATCGGATATGATATTATTGAGGCGGGATCACCGACTATACATATACAGGTATGTATATGTATCGACTCAGATGATAGGCGGTTCCCTTACCTGTAGTTCAGCCGTATAGTTTAGTGTAGTTGTTAGATTAGATTAGACTTCTTACCTATTTCAAAAACTAACGAATCGTGGGTATTTTAAAAGACAGCCCAAGGGATCCTACGGATATTTCAAAAGACGTATCTTTTCATAAAAACATCGTAGCCCCTATTTTCAAAACCCCATGATTCGTGTTATTTCAAAAGGCACCATTTGTAGGACTTATATTAGTTTAATACTGATTAGTTATCGTTGTGTCTAGTATTCTGCTTCCGCACATTATTGATGTTCGCTCTGCCCCGCATACTTATTTTGCTGCATACTCCATTATTGATATCATGCTGTTAGGACACCAGCACCATTACCGATGATGCGTATGTACCACATACACTTACTTGCCGGCTCACACACATCTTCATCGGTAATTTCCATGTCACGTACACTTAGAAAATACTATTGCTTGGCTTAGCTTGTTAGTTAGTAGTTGATACGATATTAGTGTACCTGGGTTATATGCCAGTTTAGACATTATAGTTATTACTTGTCACTTCATGCATACTGTTATTCCATTGTTCATGCCTAGATATTAATCATACATTGCAACTTGGTTATTGATACCATATACATTCTTTAGCATTGACATATGCACTTGTGATGACTTCTTGAGATTTATGATATTTCTGGATTTCGGGGGAAAGCCACAAAATTTCTAAACTTATTAACCTTTTAAAATATGTAAATTGCGGTTTTCTAGTGATGTAAGTGTCGTCCACCATGAGTTTGCTGTGGTTTTCGAGATCCGTGTCGAGGAGTGGAGGAACCGTCACGGGTACATGGTGGGCCCGGTATGGTACCCCGGGGCAAGATGAATGTGGTGTTGACGTTGAGCCTGGCAGGGGACAGATTACCTACCGGTGATATTACCCGACGCGTCGGATATCCGGAGGATACCGTCGTGGTCTTGAGATGGATGGTAAGGGCCGGTCTGGACTAACGGCGCCCTAGATATTGAGATTGAGACATTGATATTTCGAGACAGTGAGATTTATGCTTCGTGTCGATGCTAGATACTGTTGATACTGATTTCATTATGATACCTCAGTTTAAAAATACGAAGGAAATCTCACTAATTTATGAAAACAATTTCTTCATTTACATGTATTATGTTTTCATGCATTCATACCTCATTCATATGATATATTGCTACCTGAGGCACTGACACGGGCACATGAGATTTCACTCGGTTAGATATTACCCTAGCCATTGTTATAGGCTGCTTGTTATGTATATTTTTGAGGATATATTATGATCATTGACCTAGGTTGCGTTATTTATGCGATTTCTGTGCGTAGATGTTTTTCTATTCACGAGTTGGCAACTCACCCCCGTTGTGCCCCAGTTTCTTGCAGGTTTGCCGTACAGCTTTCATTACGGCGTTGCGAGCTCAGTTTCATTCGGGTGACTTGCTAGTAGGTGGGTTTTTCTTGTATCGTACCCATCATATTACCTTGTATAATATATTTCAGTTGTATCTAGTAAATTCCATCAACCAAACATGTATTTATTTTGAGATAGAGACCAGTGCTGTTTATTCTTTCGACCTTAGAGTCGCTCGTTATATTTCTGGTGGTTTTGAGTTCCTTTTGAGTTTTGATCCTCGCCGTTGGCGTTGTATATTATATTGCTTGTGTAGTTGTGACCGTCGATTGACGAAGAGCTAGCTCCCGCTTGGGGATGCCTTTTTATTGATTTCGTATAACTATTCATGTTGTATCCCGTTTGGGAGCCAGTTTTTACAAAGGAGACTCTGCCGAAATTTTCAGTAAATTTTGATGTTCTTAAAAACCGCATAATTCGGCATATGCTATTAAAACTACTTGTTTTAAATTGGTTTTCCTTCACTCTACTACTTTTCTTGGTTTGGATTTCTGGGTTTTCGGTTTACTTAAATTACTTACGCCTCGAGACATTCGTAGTTTAAGTGCCGGTCATGTTCCGTACTTTCGGGTCGTGACACAAAGTCAATTATTGGATCGCATGTACGTGATTGCAAAGATTGAGGGAGGACCTATACCGATAGGACAGTCTTGCTCGAGATGATAGTATGCTATCTGGTTTGTCTTTATCATCGTGTACATGCTTTAGTTTACTATTGCATGTTGATAGAGCCTATAGGATTCTTGCTTGACTGCCAGCAGTATGATGGCGATTATATACGTGGGAGCTGGGGTCTATAAGAACATCCTTAAGTGTCCCTAGTCGTAGGAGTTTCGAGATAGGACATCGATACTCCAGAGTAGACTAGTGTATACATTCGAAACCCCGACGAGGGGCGGTGGCAGATCTCATAAGCCATTGGTGTCAGTTGGTTCACCTAAGATGTATACAGGTGCTCATTGCGTTATGAGTACACCGGACAGGACTCGCCGAGAACATGCTAGTTGGTATTATACATATCGTCAGATAGCAGTTCCCTGGTGACATGTGTATAGGTTAGTCTTGTTGGAGATAGTGCCCTTATAGTCAATTATTGGATCGCATGTATGTGATTGCAATAATTGCGGAGGACCTATACCGGTAGGACAGTCTTACTCGAGATGATAGTATGCTATCTGGTTTGCCTTTATCAGTCGTGTACAGGTTCAGGTGACTGATCACTGCTACACTTTGATAGAACCCTTAGGATCTTGCTTTACTACCAACAGTATAATGTCTATCATATACGTGAGAGTTGGGTGGTTTATAAGCATATACTTAATTGTGGTCCCTAGTCGTGGGAGTTTCGAGACAGGGCATCGATACTCGGGAGTAGACTAGTGTATACAGTCGAGACCCCGACGAGGGGTGGTGGCCGGTCTCACAAGCTACTGGTGTCAGTTGAATCAACTAAGATGTATACAGGTGCTCATTGGGTTATGAGTACACCGGACAGGACTCGCCGGGAACCTGGTAGTTGGTATTATATATATCGTCAGATAGCAGTTCCCTGGTGACATGTGTACAAGTTAGTTCATCGACCTGAGGTCGTTATTTGTCTCGTGTGAGTTCCCACCGTGCTTTGATTTCTACCCTACCGCGGCTCAAAGGAGTCGTGCAAACAGGTAGTTTTTGGGTACAGTCCCGAGCCACATGGAGGCACGTGAGCAGATTGGCAGGGGATTCGTCTCTCCCGGTATTGGGAGTGAGATCGTGCTGTGTCTAGGAGAGCCATTACACAAAGCCCACGGCCGTGGCAGGAGATTTTCTGGTAGGTTCTCCAGTAGTATCTCTGGGTATTATTGGGCTTCACTCCGACACGACTTATACTGCTATTGGGGGTCTGACGTTACTAGCCCCCTAGGCAGATATGCGATACTCATAGACGAACGGACTGGACTTTATATACATTGTCACTGTTAGGCTCAGTAGGGTTTCCGGATGAGTTCGCTCATCGGCCTCCCTTGAGGTCAGTCCATGGGCAGCCGTTACGCACAGCTAGTGCCGCTGACGGCTTGTGGTTAAACCCACTGCCAGGGTACTGACGAGTCATTAGAGTTCCCCAAAGACAGTTTCCCAAGTTCGGGCGAAACGTTGTAGAGGCCGTATGGTTTTATGGCAGGGTTCGGAAAATGCATGTGCATTTACGCACGTGTCATTTTTCGGGCAGATAATACTGGTGGGCTTTGGTTTAAACCAGATCCGAGTATTATATTGAGTAGATATAATATCTCTGTCTCTGTTGCATTTGTATTCGGTCGTAATACAAATACGGGTATATTTATACAGTTTCGGGGTTATCCAGAAATTCGTTTCAGGATCACTTTTGGAAGTTGCCAGTTTTCATTTTTCTATCAGCCATATTTAATATTTGGTTAAATACGGATTTATCTTTTCTTGAGATGAGTGTAGAAGCTTCTAGAAGCATCTAGAAGGTGGTGACTAGGATTGGTGACTGATTGTTGCATTTAATGATTCAATTAAAGCATGATGACTAGGTTTATATGACTCATGCTTTAGCTTTAATGATTCTTGTTAACCTTAGGATATTTCCTCTTGATATTTATCCTTGTGGTCACCCTCTTTGCTCCTACCCTCACCTCCCTCTTCATATATATGTAAGTCGATGTAGTACACCCCAGTGCTTGTGGGGAGGCAGAATTTTCAAAAACGATCATGTTTAAAGAACGAACATCGACTAACCGCTTGAATCGAAGCTAAACTATAAATAACCGTACACAAAGAGTTTCTTATCAATTGTGTTTAGGGATTATACCTAATGAAACCGGTCCTTCGTCTTTGTGTCCTCCTTTGTTCTCCTCGACCTTCTCTAGGTAGTAGACGATCCACCCGAGAGCAAAACACCAAGCTACACCACTAACTTGAGGTAACTAATCTACTTTGATTGCTAATCAAAGAAGAAAGGATGATATAGAGTGAAGGTAATGGATGTTTAAGTCTAGCTAATCCTTTGATCTCAACTCATGAGGTGTAAGGATTAGTCTCTTGAAGATGAGAGCTTGAGGAGAGAGAATATGATAATAATTATGAGATGAGAATTGTGAGTGTAGCATAATATATTATGAAGCATTCTTATTTTAGAATAATGAATAATAGAAATGAATAAGCATGCTTCATAAATGAAAAGAGGTGATTCATTAAGCATGTGTCATTATCACTTATGGTGCAATAATGATAATGATGAATCACTCTCATGACTCACAATCTTATCCAAAGTAACCTCCTTAATCACATCTTCTAGAAGCTTCTCGTACAATTACGAGAACGCCCCTCCAATCCGCAAAAATACGGAAAAACTTTAGACTGTAAAAATCCAATAACCGGATACCAGTAACTGGCTTAAACCAAAGCCGACTGGTAAAATCTGTCCGAAAGTCGTACGTGCATAAACGCACGTATGCGTCCGAACCCTTGTCGTAAAACCATACGACCTCTATATCGTTTCGCCTGGAATAGGAAACTCTCTCTGTGGGACTCTAGAGACTCGACTACTACGCTGGCAGTGGGTTTAACTATAGACCGCAAGCGGCACTAGCTGTACGTAACGGTCCCCAGGTAGTTGTCGATAAGAAGGCCGATGAGAAAACCCATCCGAACTCCTACTGAGTCTGATGTGACAATCTCCATACAGTCCGGTCCGTTCGTCCAAGACTATCGCATATCAGGCCTAGGGGGGCGGCAAGCGTCAGTCCCCTAATAGCGGTATAAGTCGTGTCGGAGGGAAGCCCATTACACCCTGAGAAACTACTGGAACCTACCAGCAAATCTCGCTTGCCCTGGCCAGGGACTTTGCGTAATGGCTCTCTGACACAGCACGATATCTACTCCCAATACCGGGAGGGACGAATCCTATCTAACCGCCACTGCCTCCAAGTGCTCGGGACTGCACCCAACTGCTACCTGTTTGGACGACTCCTTTGAGCCGTGGTAGGGTAGCAATCTAAGAACAGTGGGACACACTCGAGGCGAAGTAGCAGTGTCAAGTCTGCGGACTACGCTGTACTCATGTCACCTGGGAACTGTTCACTGACGACTGGTATCAAACCAACCAACAGTTCCCTGTGAGTCCTGTCCGGTGTACCCGTAACCTAACGAGCACCTGCATACTATCTCCAGTACGACGTACTGACGGCTGTGGGACAGACCATCTCCCCAACTGGGATGAGAAGCGTACACACCAGTCTACTCCGGAGTATTGATGCTCTGTCTCGATAATCCAACGACCAGGGACCTGAATAAGGATGTGCTTGTAGACTACGCAGCCCCCACTAGTGTGACTGCCATCACAACGCTGGTAGACAAGCAAGATCCTAAGAGCTCTATCAATACGTACACTCACATATTAAGATAGAAAAACTAAGTAGCATACTACCATGTTTAGCAAGACTGTTATATACATGTGAATATCCCAAGCTTCCATTAAGTAATATACAAGCTAGTATGATACAGTAATGGCCTTCTAGGGCATAAACACTAACAATCTCCCACTTGCACTAGGGCCATGTACTGGCATATCGTAGACCAATGATCTCGAGTAGCCTCTCGAACTGTATCTGAGGAAGGGCCTTTGTGAATGGATCAGCAATGTTCTCTTCTGAAGCAATTCTCCGAACCTCGATTTCCTGACGATCAATGATCTCCCTGATCAGGTGATACCGCCTCAAGATGTGTCTGGACTTCTGATGGGACCTTGGTTCCTTCGCTAAAGCTATAGCTCCGTTGTTGTCGCAATACAGAGGTATTGGATCAACTATGGTAGGAACCACCTGAAGTTCTGTTAGGAACTTCTTCATCCAGACTGCTTCTTTTGCGGCATCGCAAGCAGCTATATACTCCGCTTCCATCGTCGAGTCAGCAACGGTGTCCTGCTTGGAGCTCTTCCAGCACACCGCCCCTCCATTGAGGGTAAAGACATAACCCGACATGGACTTGGAATCGTCCTTATCACTCTGGAAGCCGGAATCAGCAAAGGCCTCCAACCTGAGGTCTTTTCCGTCGTAAACCAAGAACATCTCCTTAGTCCTCCTCAGGTACTTGAGAATGTTCTTAACTGCTTTCCAGTGCATCTCCCCTGGGTCTGACTGATACCGGCTTACCACGCTCAGTGTGTAAGCTACATCTGGTCTGGTACACAACATCGCATACATTATAGAGCCTACCGCAGAAGCGTAGGGTATAATAGACATGCGTTCCCTTTCCAAATCAGTCTTGGGAGACATCTCTTTGGAGAGGGTGATTCCGTGACAAGCCGGTAGATTACCGCGCTTAGAATCTTCCATACTGAATCTTTTCAGTACAGTGTCGATATACCTGGACTGCGAAAGTCCCAACATCCTCTTGGATCTATCACGATAGATCCGGATCCCCAGAATGTAAGAGGCATCACCCAGGTCTTTCATGGAGAACCTGTGTGACAAGAATCCTTTGACAGATTGTAGCATAGGAATGTCATTTCCAATCAATAGAATGTCATCCACGTACAAGACGAGGAATACGACACTTCTGGCTACAACTTTACTATATATGCACGGCTCATCTTGATTTTTGATAAAGTCATATTCTTTGACTGTCTCATCAAAACAGATGTTCCAACTCCGCGATGCCTGCTTTAGTCCATAAATAGACTTAAGCAGCTTGCATACTTTCCCGCTGCTCCCACTCTGATTGAAACCCTCTGGCTGATCCATATAGACGCTCTCTTCTAAATTTCCATTCAGAAAAGCCGTCTTTACGTCCATCTGCCAGATTTCATAATCATGGAAGGCAGCAATAGCAAGAAGGACCCGAATGGATTTGAGCATAGCCACTGGAGAAAAAGTTTCGTCATAGTCCAAACCAGGTCTTTTACGAAAACCCTTTGCAACAAGTCTAGCCTTATAGGTTTCCACCTGTCCATCTACACCAATCTTTTTCTTGAAGATCCATTTGCATCCTATGGGTTTTACCCCATCTGGAGCAAAGTCCAAAGTCCATACTTTGTTGGTGTACATGGACTCCATTTCGGTCCGCATTGCATCTAGCCATCGTACCGAGTCGCCACTCTGGATGGCCTGCCGGAAGTCAGTAGGTTCATCATCATCTATGATGCAATCCTCTCTATCCCCATCTATGAGAAAACCGTAGTATCTCTCAGGCGGATGAGACGGCCTACTACTCCTGCGGAGGGGTGCGGGAATGTTCTGTTCTTCTTGAACCTCTGGTTCTACCAAACTTTCAGTAGCAGCTTGTGGTTCTGGAATTTCTTCCAGTTCTACTGCGCTCCCACTCTTCTGATTTTCCAAAAAATCAGTTTCTAAGAAGCGGGCATGACGAGAAACAAAAAACTTTTGTTCCTCTGCGTAATAGAAGCAATATCCTGTAGAGTTCTTTGGATATCCCACAAACTTACACTCTACTGAGCGTGCCTCGAGCTTGTCCGGATGCTGCTTTTTTACAAAAGCTGGACATCCCCATGTCTTCAGGTACTGAAGATAGGGTTTCTTCCCACTCCACATCTGATATGGTGTGGTAGGCACAGTTTTGGTTGGAACTCTGTTCAAAAGATGTATCGCTGATTCTAGCGCATACCCCCAGAAAGATCGCGGTAACTCAGCATTACTCATCATGGATCGTACCATATCCAATAGGGTTCGATTCCGTCTCTCCGATACACCGTTGTGCTGTGGAGTGTATGGAGGAGTAAGCTGAGAGAGAATTCCTTTCTCTTTTAGGTAACCTAGGAACTCGGCACTTAAGTATTCTCCACCTCGATCAGATCTCAGTGTCTTAATACTTTTGCCTGTTTGGTTTTCCGCTTCACTCTTGTATTCCAGGAATTTCTCAAAGGCTTCGGATTTATACTTCATTAAGAAGACATGTCCAAACCTAGAGAAATCATCTGTAAAAGTAATGAAGTAGGAATAACCACCTCTCGCATGTGTAGACATTGGACTGCATACATCGCTGTGTATGAGTCCTAAGAGCTCGCTCGCTCTTACTCCTTGTCCAGTAAATGGAGTCTTTGTCATCTTTCCTTTGAGACAAGATTGACAAGTGTCATAATATTGATATTCGAACGAGTCTAAATATCCTTCTCTATGCAACTTAGTCAACCTTCTCTCATTGATGTGACCCAGTCTACAATGCCATAAGAAAGCTTTATTCAAATCTGGAGACTTTCTTTTTAGTGTGTTCTGGACATTGCAAATTTGGAGTTGGTTTAAAACATATATGCCGTTATTTAGAGTACCTGACCCAATCAAACCATGATTAAGGTGGATGTTGACAACATCTCTTACAAACGTGAAATCATAACCTTTATTTGATAACAAGGAAACTGATATGATATTACACGTTAAGCTGGGTACAAAATAACAGTTATGTAAAACCAAAATGTGTCCACTCGTCAATCCTAGGTGATAATCCCCGACGGACGCAGCTCCCACACTAGCTCCGTTAGCAACCTTGAGGATCATATCACCTTCCTTCAGCACTCTACGGTTTCTCAGTGCCTGCAATGAATTGCAAATATGAGATCCTGATCCGGTATCCAATACCCAGGAAGTAGAGTTGATCGACAGACAATTCTCAATTACATACACACCTGAAGTCGAAGCCACAGCTTGCTTCGGTTCCTGGTTCTTGGCGTTCCACGCCTTGCAATCCTTCTTCCAGTGCCCTTTCCTGTGACAATGGAAGCACTCATCCAGGCCAACTACCGGTGCTGCAAACTTTTTCTTTTCCTTCCCTCTCACCTTACTAACACCTCCTCTAGGTTTGGGTGCGGCCTTCTTCTTCCTTCCTTTGGCCCTAGCCTTGGATCCGGAAGAAGATGTACCGCCAACAAACATAGCGGGTGTTTCCCTTGCTTTCTGCAAGGTGCCCTCTGCACTCCTTAACATGTTCAGGAGTTCCGCAAGTTCAACTTCTTTTCCTTGAAGATTGAAGTTGAGGATAAACTGGGCGTAGGTGGGAGGAAGGGACTGGAGAATAAGGTCTGTATAGAGCTCATTATCCAAAGTCGTCCCAAGGTCTGCGAGCTCTTCAATATAGCCGATCATCTTTAGGACATGTTCACCTACCGATGACCCGACAGCCAACCTCGCTCGAAACAAGTTCTTAGAGGTCTCGTATCTTTCTATACGAGATTGCTCTCCATAAAGTTCCTTTGTATGGAGAAATATTCCATCTAGGGACATATCCTCGTGCCTCCTCTGATGTTCATTGTTCATCGAGGCAAGCACGATGCACTTGGCTCTCGCGCAATCTGAATCCCAGGTTTTGCGGATTTCCTTATCCGCATTACTGGATTTGGGACCAGGGACAGCAGGTGCCGTAGCGGTGAGGACGTACCCTAGTTTGTCATAGGTCATAGCCATTTTGACATTCTGCAGCCAATCTTTATAGTTTGGCCCCGTCAGTATATTTTTCTCTAAAAGTAACTTAAGTCCAGTCATTTTCAGGGTCGCTGCAATTAGGAGAGAGAGAAGAAAACTCTTTAGCATGATGCTCTTGCAAGTTTAGAGTGGTTTTTAGTTTATCTAAACTGGATGGCTCCCACTGTTTCTCGAATCCTTCCTCAAACCATAAAAGAAGAATTAGTCAAGACTATTCTCACCGTACAATACTTGCTTAACCATTCAGCCAGGCTGGTGTCGGTACTTCGAGGGAGGTTTTCCAACACTTTCGCGAAGTTCCTTAATTAAATAACCTCTTTTCTCTGGGGGCGTAACCCCGCTGACACTTTTCTGGACACCTACTAGGTTTATAGCATTGATCGTTAAGTGACGAATATCCTGATAAGTAGCATATACTCACAGTAGGATCGGGATCCAAATATCATCGTATGATAATGTTGAAGGAATCCTACCAACATTCATCAAACTCCAAATGGTATGCATCTCTTTGCAAATTTCAGTTTCTTTAGAAATTCCCGATATAAGTTTTTGCCCCATGCTCTTATGACCTTGACGTATGCCAACAAATCATAAGTCACATGTCAAGTTCTGCCCATCATTATCTTGTTAATTTGAATCCACCCGTATATACCCTTGACGTATGCCAACAAGGTAATGCGACTGTCCCAAACCAACACATCTATCTATGCAACAAATGAATACCCCAGCAGCTACCAAACACTATGCCTTGACGTATGCCAACAAGCATAGCTTGAATACTACTGACCATCCATAAGAAATGACGGAGGGCTACGACTAGTTTTGGCGAAACCGTGAACGTAGTGAACTTGATATAACCGAAGGAACCTGATAGCTTTTTAAAAGGAGTGGTTAAATCTCCGTATTTAAAAATATCTGTTTTTAAAATTAACCGAGTGGTTTCTTTTAAATTGTTCCAACGATTAAAACTTTGGTTTATTTTCTTTGCATTATAGATAATGCGTCCCATCATTAACCTATCATTGCAGAAAACAACGAAAATACAACGTCCTCTTATGCCATCCGCATTCGCTACGGGGTCCCGTCATCACCCGTTAGGTTACTTAACTAACGACAGAGCGGAGGCTGGGCTAGCGCGGGTGTAAAACATAAGTGACGTCTAAATAGCTATCATAAATATAGATATTTTACATTCGTCTGACGCAATGATATACATTCCAGAACACAGATAAACAATATTGGATTTGCAAGCAATCTGTATTTCTTTTGAGCCTGCAAGAAAAGACAGATTACACAGTTGTGATGAATAGCCGTTACCCCACCCTCGACCCCTACGGGTACGGCAAACTACCCACCCGGCAGTTTGTGTACCCCACCTTGGGTCAGTCCTAGGAGCAAAAACAGTAAAATGAAATAATACAACGGTGGCTACAACCACAACCTGGATGTGCCCCGCAAAATAATATTACAACAAATTACATTTACAACAAATGAATTAAATAATAACCCATTGCAAAAACCCCGGCTATACACCACAACAGTCCAATACAGTTTATATGCACAAACAGATATAACCATTTCAGAAATGTGCAACCCCCTGCCAACCGACATACTAGCAGTTGGGGGAGGTTTACGAACACATTTATCAATCACAGATATAATCCAACATGCAAATACTGTACAATTTCGATCGACTAAACATCTTTAATATTGCTCCAAAAACTGCTCTGTAAACTGGAGACCTGAGCAAAATTAAAATATTCCAGAAAATCCCAAATATTACACAGTTGCAACAGAAGAAAAATTGGTTCCTGACTCGCCAACTCGGCGTCGGAACCGCTGCGACTCAGTAGGGTGAGGCCGCGGTTCCGCGGCGAGTTAGACGATTCAGGCGACTGTTTTTCTTGGGTGTTCTATTGTGGTCATTTCAAGCTTTCTGCACTCACCTGAAAAATTTTTGGACATCATTTTAAATTCGACAGAAACTGAATTTTTCTGGACTTTCCGGTTTCGTTTTTTTCGTTCGAAATTCGTACAAATTTGCAATTAAGTTATTTAGTGTTTAACCTGGCTCTGATACCACTGTAAGTCGATGTAGTACACCCCAGTACTTGTGGGGAGGCGGAATTTTCAAAAACGATCATGTTTAAAGAACGAACATCGACTAACCGCTTGAATCGAAGCTAAACTATAAATAACCGTACACAAAGAGTTTCTTATCAATTGTGTTTAGGGATTATACCTAATGAAACCGGTCCTTCGTCTTTGTGTCCTCCTTTGTTCTCCTCGACCTTCTCTAGGTAGTAGACGATCCACCCGAGAGCAAAACACCAAGCTACACCACTAACTTGAGGTAACTAATCTACTTTGATTGCTAATCAAAGAAGAAAGGATGATATAGAGTGAAGGTAATGGATGTTTAAGTCTAGCTAATCCTTTGATCTCAACTCATGAGGTGTAAGGATTAGTCTCTTGAAGATGAGAGCTTGAGGAGAGAGAATATGATAATAATTATGAGATGAGAATTGTGAGTGTAGCATAATATATTATGAAGCATTCTTATTTTAGAATAATGAATAATAGAAATGAATAAGCATGCTTCATAAATGAAAAGAGGTGATTCATTAAGCATGTGTCATTATCATTTATGGTGCAATAATGATAATGATGAATCACTCTCATGACTCACAATCTTATCCAAAGTAACCTCCTTAGTCACATCTTCTAGAAGCTTCTCGTACAATTACGAGAACGCCCCTCCAATCCGCAAAAATACGGAAAAACTTTAGACTGTAAAAATCCAATAACCGGATACCAGTAACTGGCTTAAACCAAAGCCGACTGGTAAAAACTGTCCGAAAGTCGTACGTGCGTAAACGCACGTATGCGTCCGAACCCTTGTCGTAAAACCATACGACCTCTATATCGTTTCGCCTGGAATAGGAAACTCTCTCTGTGGGACTCTAGAGACTCGACTACTACGCTGGCAGTGGGTTTAACCACAGACCGCAAGCGGCACTAGCTGTACGTAACGGTCCCCAGGTAGTTGTCGATAAGAAGGCCGATGAGAAAACCCATCCGAACTCCTACTGAGTCTGATGTGACAATCTCCATACAGTCCGGTCCGTTCGTCCAAGACTATCGCATATCGGGCCTAGGGGGGCGGCAAGCGTCAGTCCCCTAATAGCGGTATAAGTCGTGTCGGAGGGAAGCCCATTACACCCTGAGAAACTACTGGAACCTACCAGCAAATCTCGCTTGCCCTGGCCAGGGACTTTGCGTAATGGCTCTCTGACACAGCACGATATCTACTCCCAATACCGGGAGGGACGAATCCTATCTAACCGCCACTGCCTCCAAGTGCTCGGGACTGCACCCAACTGCTACCTGTTTGCACGACTCCTTTGAGCCGTGGTAGGGTAGCAATCTAAGAACAGTGGGACACACTCGAGGCGAAGTAGCAGTGTCAAGTCTGCGGACTACGCTGTACTCATGTCACCTGGGAACTGTTCACTGACGACTGGTATCAAACCGACCAACAGTTCCCTGTGAGTCCTGTCCGGTGTACCCGTAACCTAACGAGCACCTGCATACTATCTCCAGTACGACGTACTGACGGCTGTGGGACGGACCATCTCCCCAACTGGGATGAGAAGCGTACACACCAGTCTACTCCGGAGTATCGATGCTCTGTCTCGATAATCCAACGACCAGGGACCTGAATAAGGATGTGCTTGTAGACTACCCAGCCCCCACTAGTGTTACTGCCATCACAACGCTGGTAGACAAGCAAGATCCTAAGAGCTCTATCAATACGTACACTCACATATTAAGATAGAAAAACCAAGTAGCATACTACCATGTTTAGCAAGACTGTTATATACATGTGAATATCCCAAGCTACCATTAAGTAATATACAAGCTAGTATGATACAGTAATGGCCTTCTAGGGCATAAACACTAACAATATATTGGCCGGCCACTTCATTTGGAATGGATTATGGTTGTTGGAAAAAAGATAGAGTTTTGGATGTATGGAAATTAACATATTCATATCTCATTTTCATATCGATCCAAAAGGCAACTTCATTAACCGTTCGTCCATATCTTTGGTTGTAATGAGACAAAGTATTCTACTCATTCTCTACATCATTCTTGGTCGTCTCTTTTAGCAAACTTGACGACCGAGTTGCCTCGGGTCAGAGGCGGGAGCCCGTTTAAAGAACCGTTGACGTGGTGCCACCTGGACGAGCAGATCGGAGATCGACGTGATCGGAGCAGCCGCAACGGAGCGTTGGATGATGGTTAAAGAACGAAGGACTCGGATCGTTCGGAATAACCTTTCTACCCTCTTTACAGTTTGTTAGTTTAGCAATAATGGTAGATCCGGGTTATATTATACGATAGCGCCAGTTAATAGTTTTTTGTTCCGCATTTGGCGTCTGTAGACGGCCGGGGGCGCTATCGTAGACATACAGTGGTATCAGAGACTCACCATTTTGCTTTACTAACTTGTGCTAACGCGTTTAAAATATCGATCGGACCGAAGATCAAAAACTACATTTTTTCTGTTCAATATTTCTGTCGATTTTAAATCTGGTTTAAAAATTATTTTGATGATCCCAGAAAATTGAGCAGGTAAAGCATACCCTAAAAATTCGGTCACGTGATCATATTATACCGCCACGGATCCGCGGTCAAACCTAGTGTTTGACCGCGCATCCGCGTCCAGAATATTGGATCAGTGGTCCAAATTGCTTCAGTGTGCTTAACATGGTCAATTGTGGTTTTTGGTAATATTCTTTTGGTCCCAGATTTTGTTACTGTACAGCAGATGTACGTGGGGCCCACTTGGTGATATTTAGTCGATCGAAATTTAAACATGTTAGTTTTACAGTACTTACATTATATCTCCGACCGTGAATGTCATTTGATCGGTAAACCGCGTCTGATTGCTATAGTTCTTTTAGACGGGTTTGCGAACGTGACATTCGCGTTGATGTTCTGTGTTGTGCTGTGATGTTGCGGATTTGTCGTGGTGGATAGCAGTGTGCAATGGTAGTACAGTTTGGATTTATTTGTACATTTGATATTGCGGGACGAGCGTCCAACATGTGGACTGCTGTCACTGCCTGTTGTATAATATTCTTTTGGGGCACGACCGGGTTGAGGTCGATGTACTCGTTGTACATATTTTTCATTTCTGAACTAGGTTTTACCCCGCGACGGAGTGCACGGATAGCTGGGTTCTGGAGGGCAACGGGTCCGCATCTCATGGCTTTGAGAGGCAGAGGGGTCTCACTCTAGAATTGGCAGACTATTCGCCGCACTCGTAGGGGGTACAGGTTGACCCAAGGAGGGGTGCTCAAGCTACCGGATTCCGTGAAGTGCAGGGTGGTCCATTCACTTTGCTCTAGGGGCTGCCTCGCTTCAGGTTTTGGCGGGTAACTAGCCGCACCCGTAGGGGTCTAGGTTTCATTGCACAGGCTATCCACACGACCAGGGGAACGTCGGGTTTCAGCAGCGGCTTTGTGAAACTCGGGGTCCCAGATTATCTGTATTGTTCTGTGATGCTTATTACTTTTCTGTAATGTTGCATATTATCACGCCTGGAGCGATTATTGTATATTGGTATATATACTATTAGATGTTGTATATGTTTTTCACCCGCGCTAGTCCAGTCCCCGCTCTGTCGTTAGTTAAGTAACCTAACGGATGCTGACGGGACCCAGTAACGAATGCGGATAGCATATACGTACATTTTATTTTCGGTCTTTTTCTGGTGTGATTGATAGATGGGACTGCGTTGATTCTGATCAATGCAAAGGAAAACAAACCTGTTTGGCAGTTATTGGAACAATTTAAAAGGTGTTATTACAAAGACGTTTCCTTTTGTTATGCATAGTGATATTCGGTTGGAATATCATGCACCTCATTCGACGGGGCAAGGGCCGATATCCCTTCACCGGGACTGACCCCTTGGACAGAAGTTTGCGTCAGGGTAAGAACTTCACTATAGTCGATTACATGTTGCTTTGCATCGCGGTATTCAGTTGGAATATCCTGCACCTCATCCCACGAGGAAAGAGCCGTGATCCCTTCACCGGGAGTGACCTCTTTAGCAAATGTTTTCGCCACTATATTTTATAAAAAGCTATCAGGTTCCTTCAGCGATATCAAGTTCGTTACGTTAAAGGTTTTTCGCCAAAAAACAGTCGTAGCCCTCTGTCATTTCTTTTGGGTATTCAGTAGTATTCAAGCTATGCATTTTAGCCAAAGTTAAGGCATAGTGTTTGGTAGCTGCTGGGTATTCATTTGTTGCATAGATAGATGAGTTGGTTTGGGACGGCGGTTCTGCCGATTGGCCAAAGTCAGGGGAATGTGCGGGTGGGTTCAAATTGATAAGATAATGATGGGTAGAACTTGGCATGCGACTTATGGCATTTTGGCCAAAGTCAAGGTCATAAGAGCATGGGGCAAAAATCATATCGGGGGTTTCTAAAGATACTGAAACTTGCCAAGTATGCGTATGCCTTCTAGAGTGTGATAACGTGAGTGGATTCCGTCACGTTATCATGTGATGAGAGTTGGATCCCGATTCCCACTGATGAGTTGGTTTACTCTTCGGGTGATCCGATTGATTCTTCTTACAGGTTTGGAGGAGAATTTGACAGTACAGTGGGAGGTTTCCGGATTAGATAAATTGATAACCGTTCTGATCTAGGTTAGAGTGCACGCAGAGTGTTTCTTTTCTCTCTCTCTTTGGCAGCAACCATTGACTGACCCTAGACTATGACTCAGTGACCAAGTTGACCGAACCTTCTTAAAATACTGGCTTTTGGATTGTCTGAGTTGCATAAGTCATTACCACTCGTTCTTTTACCCTTTGCATTTCTCAGAACACCCCGTATTACTACGGACATCCACTTCCATTGGATAGATCCATCGTATGGTTATATACGAACTCGGAGGGACTTCTTCGAGGATGGATCAAGGTTCAGGAGAAATAGAATTGGTTTATTCAGTTGTCTTTTATTATCAGCTTCTCTCAGGTTGCGAGGGCTCCTTGGTTTAAGAGAGTACACCTATTACGCTTATTGGATAGTCTTCTTCCAAAACCATAGGCAGGTGACGAAAGGTAGGGAATGAAGAATACCAATTAGCCTAAGTAGGGTGTACAGAAGGTAATGTGTAAAGACAAAATAAAGGGATTAGAAAGAGGGCAAATTAAGTTGCGACTGTTATCATTCACGACCAAACCGCGTACTTCATCGCCAATCATATTTCACCTTTAAAAGAATAAGGTATTATTCAGTTGTCTTTTATCATCACCTTCTCTCAAGATGTGAGTACTCTTTGGTTTATGTGGGTACACCTATTATGCTTACTGGATAGTCTTCTTCCAAACCATAGGCTGGTGCCGAACGGTAGGGAAGGAAGAAAACCATTTAGCCTAACGAGGGTGTACAGAAGGTAATGACTAAAGACAAATAAAGGGATTTGGAGAGATAGCAATAAAATATACGGTTGAAGTCATGAATTAGATTATGGAAGAGGCATTGCTAGGAATACAAGGATACCCCTACGAAACATTTTCATGTTTCAGTGCATTGTTAAAAGAAAACTGTTTTCCCGATAAGATACTTACTCCAAGGGTATGTATTTACCAGGTTTCATTCTCATATTTGTATGGTTTTACAGATGATGAGTGGGAGTAGGTTATTGGAAATTAGGTGATTATCCTCATTATATCGGAATTCGTTGTAATTGGTGATATTTGAGGAAATCGCCAGGGTATAGTTTTCAACCTACGACGCACAAGTTTTTGAGTTATTCAACTCAAAAGACTTATACAGAGTATTGTATGTTGTCCAAGTGTCCATCAGGACAAAAGGGTAGGTCCTCGTACTATATTCTGTTTACTTATGACTTATCTAGTTTTTAGACAAGTGTTTCGTAGAAATACAAGGTCTAAGTTTTGAGAAGTTGTGGGTATAAGAATAAAGTAGAGAACCAGGTGTCACAAGTATCGGGATTCTTCAAAGAGATCGAAGATGTAGATTCTTGTGATTGGTATTCAGATAATAGTAATGGTTTTGAGAAACGTGTTTCTCTTTCAGGTTACTCATAATTGGATGGATTCCTAAGTTGAGTAATACTGATTAGCCTCTTTCCATTAAGTTGATATGCACTAGAGATAGCTGCATGATTTGAATCTGGTTCCAATTAAATAAGTGCCAAAGTTTCTATATTAGATATAGAATGGTTCATACCTTAACGATGTTAAGGTACGAGGAGTTGTCCAGCTTATGCTTAAAACCAGAATCTAGATAACTCAGGGCACGTTTCTGTAATGGTTGTTTGTGGGTTGACCCTGGCTATGACGAGGGTTGATTTTCTACCATTTGGAAGATCAATAGTGATATTGTTCTTGACTCGCCACAGTTTTAGTGAAATGGATTTTTCAGAAAACAGTAGTGGGAGTATGGTAGAACTGGAATTGATTCCAGAACCGCGAACGATTACGGAAAATTTAATAGGACCTATATATTTAATCACGTTTGACATTCCATTAGCCACTCCACAGGTATGATGGGTAACCTCAGACACCCGAGAGGTACTCCGGTAGCCTCAAGGACGGTGACTGGGAGGTTCTTACTTATCCAGACTTGGCACTACTGTTGTTCCAGACTGTGAGACCCGGCAGGAGGTTAAGTATATCGTCGTTCTAAACTAGCTTTAGAAGTGCACATATATATTATTCTGCCAGAGGGTTATCGTATTCAGTGGGAGCAGCGGAAGCATAGTGGGCAAGTAGCTTATGTCTATTTATAGACTTGAGCAGTTATAGCGGAGATAGATCATCTAATTTTGATATGACAGTCATAGGTTTGACTTCATCAGAATAGGGGATGGATCTGTTAAGAAGGTAGTAGGGTGTGATGTCATGGTATTTGGATGACATACACAAAGTAGGAAGTAAAATTCCTATACTACGATCGGTTGTACTGTGGTCGCCACACAGTTGTTGCTCCAGAAAGGATATGGATATAATATCAGACATTCTGGTTTCTAGATCTATGGTTTTAGATCTGGATTTGGGTAGTTTCCCAATGTGGGTACTTTGACAGTATTCTAATGGTTTTTAGAATTGAAGACTCCTGGCATGGTGGTGTACCTGCAGGTGATGGAGTCACCCTCTCTAAAGGTGTATTACAGACTAAAGGGGAGAGGGATGTGCATGATTGGCAGATCACTTGCTTAGGCAATTGAGACAATCATGAGATGTCAAGTACCACACCAGATGTTATTTTTGCACTAGATGCGATAAGCTTGTATTAATCCAATCCTGGAGAAACATAAAGAAGCAGTTTTTAGAACATAAGTGCATGTTCTACGGATTTGATGACGGCAGCCTCCTTCGGGAGACGATTATCATTCTAGGCTTCAAAGGTGACATGGTTGACAGAGTGATTATCAGAGTTATAGTTTTTCCTCTGACGAGGGACAGTATTATGGACAAGTGGTCCAATAGGATACTGTGGGTGGCATGGTGCCGGATACTGATTAGGTTCAGTGATCGATACATTCTAAGAAGTTTGGATTTGGAGTTCATTTAAGAACTAGGTCCCATCAGATATCCAGACATATTCTAAGATAGGTATTACTCAATTCGGGAGATGGCTTTCTCCGCGAACTTGAGATTAAGAGAGATATAGAAAGAAACATCTGGGCGGATCCACTCACTGAGGCTATTTCTCGAACACAATAGTTTTACAAACGGGCTTTGTGAAACTGATTAGTAGAGGAGTTGGATGCTCGGTTTCACACGGGCTGTGAGTAGTCGACATCGCAATAATTAGCCTTAAGTGCAAGTGGGAGATTGTTGGAGATAGTGCCCTCAGAGTCAATTATTGGATCGCAGGTACGTGATTGGAATGATTGCGGAGGACCTATACCGGTAGGACGCTCTTACTCGAGATGTTAGTATGCTATCTGGTTTGCCTTTATCAGTCGTGTACAGGTTTAGGTGACTGATCACTGCTACACTTTGATAGAGCCTTTACGATCTTGCTTTACTACCAACAGTATGATGGCGATCATATACGTGAGAGTTAGGTGGTTTATAAGCATATCCTTAATTGCGGTCCCCAGTCGTGGGATTTTTGAGACAGGGCATCGATACTCCGGAATAGACTAGTGTATACAGTAGAGACCCCAACGAGGGGCGGTGGCCGGTCTCACAAGCCACTGGTGTCAGTTGAATCACCTAAGATGTATATAGGTGCTCATTGGGTTATGAGTACACCGGACAGGACTCGCCGGGAACCTGGTAGTTGGTATTATACATATCGTCAGATAGCAGTTCCCTGGTGACATGTGTACAGGTTAGTTCATCGACCTGAGGTCGTCATTTGTCTCGTGTGAGTTCCCACCGTGCTTTGATTTCTACCCTACCACGGCTCAAAGGAGTCGTGCAAACAGGTAGTTTTTGGGTACAGTCCCGAGCCACATGGAGGCACGTGAGCAGATCGGTAGGGGATTCGTCTCTCCCGGTATTGGGGGTGAGATCGTGCTGTGTCTAGGAGAGCCATTACACAAAGCCTACGGCCGTGGCAGGAGATTTACTGGTAGGTACTCCAGTAGTATCTCAGGGCTTTATTGGGCTTCACTCCGACACGACTTATACTGCTATTGGGGTCTGACGTTACTAGCCCCCTAGGCAGATATGCGATACTCATAGACGACCGGACCGGACTGTATATGCATTGTCACTGTTAGGCTCAGTAGGGTTTCCGGATGAGTCCGTTCATCGGCCTCCCTTGAGGTCAGTCCATGGGCAGCCGTTACACACAGCTAGTGCTGCTGACGGCTTGTGGTTAAACCCACTGCCATGGTACTGACGAGTCCTTAGAGTTCCCTACAGACAGTTTCCCAAGTTCGGGCGAAACGTTGTAGAGGCCGTATGGTTTTATGGCAGGGTTCGGAAAATGCACGTGCGTTTACGCACGTGTCATTTTTCGGGCAGATAATACGGGTGGGCTTTGGTTTAAGCCGGATCCGAGTATTATATTGAGTAGATATAATATCTTTGTCTCTGTTGCATTTGTATTCGGTCGTAATACAAATGCGGGTATATTTATACAGTTTCGGGGTTATCCTGAAATTCGTTTCAGGATCACTTTTGGAATTTGCCAGTTTTCAGTTTTCTATCAGCCGTATTTATCATTTGGTTAAATACGGATTTATCTTTTTTTTAGATGAGTTTGGAAGCTTCTAGAAGCATCTAGAAGGTGGTGACTAGGATTAGTGACTCATGGTTGCATTTAATGATTCAATTAATGCATAATGACTAGGTTTATATGACTCATGCTTTAGATTTAATGATTCTTGTTAACCTTAGGATATTTCCTCTTGATATTTATCCTTGTGGTCACCCTCTTTTCTCCTACCCTCACCTTCCTCTTCATATATATTGGCCGGCCACTTCATTTGGAATGGATTATGGTTGTTGGAAAAAAGATAGAGTTTTGGATGTATGGAAATTAACATATTCATATCTCATTTTCATATCGATCCAAAAGGCAATTTCATTAACCGTTCGTCCATAGCTTTGGACATAACGAGACAAAGTATTATACTCATTCTCTACATCATTCTTGGTCGTCTCTTTTAGAAAACTTGACGAACGAGTTGCCTCGGGTCAGAGGCGGGAGCCCGTTTAAAGAACCGTTGACGTGGTGCCACCTGGACGAGCAGATCGGAGAACGACGTGATCAGAGAAGCCGCAACGGAGCGTGGGATGATGGTTAAAGAACGAAAAACTCGGATCGTTCGGTATAACCTTTCTACCCTCTTTACAGTTTGTTAGTTTAGCAATAATGATAGATCCGGGTTATAGTATATGATAGCTCCTGTTAAAACTTTTTTGTTCCGCATTTGGCGTCTGTAGACGGCCGGGGGCGCTACCGTAGACTTACAAGTCTGTCGACCTGAGATCGTCATTTGTCTCGTGTGAGTTCCCACTGTGCTTTGATTACTACCCTACCGCGTCTCAAAGGAGTCGTGCAAACAGGTTTTAGTTGGGTACAGTCCCGAGCCACATGGAGGCAGTGAGCGGGTCGTCGGGGATTCGTCTCTCCTGGTATTGGGGGTGAGATCACGCTGTGTTTAGGAGAGCCATTACACGAAATCCCTGGTCAGGATAATCGAGATTTATTGGTTGGTATTCCAGTAGTTTCTCAGGGTATTCTGGGCTACTCTCCGACACGACTTATACCGCTATTGGGGGTTTGACGTTTACCTGCCCCTTAGGCCCTATATGCGATACTCATAGACGAACGGACCGGACAGTACGGATATTGTCACTGTCAGGCTCAGTTTGGTTTCTGGAAGAGTTCGCTCGTCAGCTTCCCTTCCGATCAATACAGGGGCAACGGTTACGTACAGCTAGTACCTCTGACATGCTAGTGGTTATACCCAGTGCCAGTGTATTGATGAGTCATTAGAGTCGCCCACAGACAGTTTCCCAAGTTCGGGCGAAACGTTGTAGAGGCCGTATGGTTTTATGGAAGGGTTCGATCATATTCGTGCACTTGTGCACGGATCAGGATCGGACGGATAATACTAGCGGACTTTGGTTTAAACCGGATCCTAGTATTATAGTGTAGGAATATTTTTGTTTCATTGCATTTGTATTCGTTCGTAATACAATACGGGTATGTATATACGGACGAGGGGTTTTCTTATGATCCGTTACAAGATAACTTTTTGAAGTTCCTATCTCCTTTTTTGGATTAAACGTTTATTTTAATCAAGAGTTTGTGTTATGTGAGCATGAAATTTTTTCCTTGGCTTTGCTCAAATTTCGTGAGCAGTAACTTTGGGGTGGGCCAATTCTTTTCCTTGGCCATTTCGAAGTCAACCATGGCAGGGGCTGCATTTATTAGGCAAGGGAGTGGGCATGGTGATTTATGAGGCATGGTGAAATAGTATGATGATTGATTAATTTATTCAAGTGTTTGTATAGGATTTTTAGTGAGTGAGGTGGCTGCACAATTTTTGTGCTGGTTTTCTTTGTGGAATTGATTAATTGCTTTTGATATATGTTCACACACTCACATTTAGAACACAGGGAATTTTCCAGTGAGCTTTAAACCACAAAACCCCACCCCCCGGTGCACCCCACCCCCCGCGCACCCCACCCCACATTGATTTCTGGCCGACAACACTTTGCAGAACCCCACTTGAAAATTGATTTTTCCATTGCTAAAATCCTATGCTCACGTCTTTCTATCCAAGGCAACTCCGATTTACCTCTACCCAAAGGCTTGGGTATCTTGAGACAAAATATTCCACTCTCTCTACTTTAATCTTGGACATGTCGGTTAGCAAACTTCATGTCCGAGTTGCTTCGGTTATGAGGCGGGAGCCCGTATAAAGATTCGTTGATGTGGTGTCCTTCCGACGAGGAGACTGTAGAGCGGATTTCACTCGGACAGCCGCACCAAGCTATTGGAGCGGATTGAAGACCGAAGGACACGGATCGATCGATATAAAATTTCCTAACTTATTTTACATTTTGCTAGTTTACGGTTAATGGAACGATCTGGATTTTGGTCGCGGTGGCACCAGTTTCGCAAAAAGTTTTTGTTCCGCATTTGGCGTCGTTTAGACGGCCGGGACGCCGCCGTGGCCTAACATTTACCATCATGTACATGCTTCAGGTGACATTACAGATCACTATTACATGTTGATAGAGCCCATAGGATTCTTGCTTGACTACCAGCAGTATGATGGTGATCATATACGTGAGAGTTGGGTAGTCTATAAGCACATCCTTAAAGTGTTCCTAGTCGTGAGAGTTTCGAGACTAGATATCGATACTCCATGAGTAGACTAGTGTATACGGATCGAGACCCCGACGAGGGGCGGTGGCCGGTCTCACAAACCATTAGTGTCAGTTGGTTCACCTAAGATAGTATACAGGTGCTCATTTGGTTATGAGTACACCGGACGGACTCGCCGGGAACATGCTAGTTAGTATTATACCTATTGTCATATAGAAGTTCCCTAGTGACATGTGTACAGATTAGTCTATCGACCTGAGATCGTCATTTGTCTCGTTTGAGTTCCCACTATACTTTGATTACTACCCTACCACGGCTCAAAGGAGGTGCGCAAACATGTTTTAGTTGGGTACAGTCCCGAGCCATATGAAGGCAGTGAGCTGGTCGTCAGGGGATTCGCCTCTCCCGGTATTAGGGGTAGATGTCGCGGTGTGCACGGGTGGCCATCATCAAAAATCCATGGCCAAGGTAGTCGAGAATTACTGATTCGGATCATTTGTTTCTCATGTGGAGATGGACTTCATACCGACACCGAATGTCAAGTTATTAGGGGTCTAACTTTATCCACCCCCTACACTCGATATGCGATACTCATAGACGAACAGACCGGACTGTACGGATATTGTCACTGTCAGGCTCAGTAGGGTTTCAGGATGAGTTATCTCGTCGGCCTCTCTTTCGCTCAATACCTGGGTAGCCATTACGTACAGCTAGTGTCACTGACGTACTTGTGGTTAAACCTACTGTCAGCGTATTGACGAGTCTTTAGAGTCCCACACAGAGGGTGTCACGACCCGAAATGGCACGTGACTCGCACTTTAATCATATGAAGTCTATAGGACCCATCTAATTCAAGTAAGCCAAAAGCCCAGAAATCTAAACCATTTGAAAAGAGAGTGAAGGAAAAACTTAGTTTAAAAGCAAGTGGTTTAACAAAATAAGCCGTAGTAAGTATTTTTAAAACATCAAGACCTTTCCGAAAATTTCGGCAGGGTTTTCTTTGTAAATACTGGTCCCAAATGGATACAAACATGAATAATATATATAATGAATAAAGGCATCCCCAAGCGGGAGCTAGCTCTTCGCCAATTGGCGGATACAACCACGCAAGACATATAATATACAACGCCGAAGGGTAAGGATCAAAACTCTAAAAGGAAACCAACATTCTCAAGAAAACCAGAGAAAAACCATAATAATACAAGCGTGCGACTCTACGGTCGAATGAATATACATACTGGTTTTCTAAGTCTACTAAATATACAAGTCTAGTTGATGAAGTATACTAGATACAACTGAATATAAATACAGATACTACGGTGGTCACGATACAAGTGAACCCACCTACCAAAGCGATCACCCGGAAGGAAGTAGTGTGCCAGCAAGCCGCAACGAAACCTGTACGGCAAAACCTACAAGAAACTGTGACACAACAGGGGTGAGTTGCCAACTCGTGAGTAGAAAACATCACCGAGAAGAAATCGCATGTATGACTTTATCCTAGGTCATACAATAATATATATCAATATATAACCTGAAGCATCTAAATAATGGCAAGGGTAAACATTTATACATAAATGTAATACAAAGTGCTCGTGCCAGTGCCTCAGGTAACAACATATCATATATATGATGTATGAATGCATGAAAACAGAATACATCTAAATGAGAAAGCTGTTTTCTTATCACGGTGAGATTTTTATATAAAACAGAAGTATCATCAATGAAATCAACAGAGAAATCTGTGTCAAGCATCGACACAAAATATATATCTCAATATATCAATATCTCAATATCTCGGTCCCCGGCAATCCGGACTGGCCCATATAATCAAATCTCAATGTCTCGGGCTCCGGCAATCCGGACTGGCCCCGGGCTCCGGCAATCCGGACTGGCCCAAATCATAAATATCTCACGACTACGTCGGTATCCTCCGGATATCCATCGCGTCATAAATAACCGGTCGGTAGTGCTCCTCTGCCGGGCTCAACGCTATCATCTGCGACCATCTTGCCCCGGGGTACCGCACCGGGTCCACCATGAACCCGTAGACGGTTCCTTCTCCTCCTCGAATCGGGTATATGATACTGCTCAGGGCCGAGAAAACTCATGGTGGACATATCTCACATCATATCACGAGAAAACCGCAATTTCTATCTTTTGAAAATGATAATGAGTTTATAAAATCCTTGCGGTTTCTCCAAATCCATAAATCTCATGGAAAATCCGAATCCCATAATCAAAAGTCAATAAACAGTGAATACCGGCATAAAACCCCATAATATTGCATGACAAATGAAAATAAACATGCATGGGATATCACAGTAATAAATGCAATGTCTAAGCTATCATATAAAAGTAAGCACACTAGTATTATGTCGAAACTATCAGCTAACAATTTATACTAGTGAAGTAGTGTTTTCTAATGTGTACGTGACATGAAAATTACCGATGATGATGTGTGTGAGCCGGCAAGCAGGTGTACGTGGAGCATACGCATCATCGGTAATGGTGCTGGTGTCCTGACAGCATGGGTTCTTAATAACTAATGGAAACACAATTAAGCATGCAATGCGATGCGAACAGTAAGAATATACGGAAAATGTATAGTAACGCAACATATAAGAACAAACATTTATAAGTACGAGTCATACAATTTTGGCATTTGCAATAGCACGAATCGTGGTTTTTAGAAAATAGGGCATGTCTGTAGAATACTCACGATTCGTTAGTTTTGAAAATAAGTATGACTCGATCCCAGTCTAACATCTACCAGATAAACTACAAGACTATACTAAGAGACTAATCGAAAGGGTAAGGAAATCCATCTAAGTCTGAGTCTAATATATATCTAGTAGTCGGTGATCCCTCCTAAATAGCGTCGCGTATGATGAAATATATAATACGACATCCTCAAATCAAGAGTGTGAATCAATCATCACATTTATACCTCGTACGGTAAAATCCATCGTACGACATCCCAAATCGGGGTATGGGTCTAATATCACATATTACTCATTATTCATCTGGTATCCATATCATTATATCTTGAATTAGGGATACTGATCTAAAGTCTAGTACATTTTGATACCATCAACAACACACACACACACACACACACACACACACACACACACACACACACACATATATATATATATATATTCATGTGTATGAAAACACATCGCCCGTCGATCCACTATACTATCATGTCGTATACCATATCATGTGTCACATCACGGCTCAAACACTTATCAACCTCTCACGGCATCATGCCCGATTTTATCGACTTCTCACCTCATATCACATAATATCCTCATCATCCGTGTATATGTATACACACACACACACACACACACACACACACACACATATATATATATACATACTCACATACATATATGTGTGTGTGTATGTGTGTGTATATATATATATATATATATATATATATATATCCCCATATATGCACAAGAAAATCAAATGTATGCGTGTGTGTGCACGTGTGTGCCAATCTTTACTCGAGGGTTTCGCGACCAAGAAACTAAACTAAGTTACTTTCTCTCTAAGCATTCGTGTCTCACATAAACACATATAAATAAATATATAAATCGTATTCGCGTTCTACCCTACGAAAGTGCGGGGGTGCTATACGCCATCCACCCGACTTCCCCCGTAGATATATATCTACTCACCTTGATCTTTACTTGCCGAAGTCGATGTCGCCATTCTCTTCTTCATCGTCCGAAGTCCACGTGAGGGTACCTACATGTCATAACACATCGTATCGCATTAAAGTCTGATTCGCAATCAAAACGACATGTGAGGTGCCTATAGGTTAGAACCTATAACCCACGCATACGAAAACAATCATAAATCCCCCGTTGTTGACGTACAACGTCCAACGATCGAATCCACAGTTCGAATACCAAAACTAAGTTATTGAGAACCACGAAATCAAAACAGCAACTTTGAAAACTTGCTCCAGATTTTAGTTCAGGTGAAATTAGGCAAAACAAACAGTACTGGGGTGTTGTATAGGGGGTATAAGAGCTACAGAACAAACCTAGGCACCAACCTCCACAACTTGGTCGACCACATGCCAATGAAAACCGGGCTTCTCGGTTTGGGTTGCTCGGAAAGGGTTCGTCTTTGCAGGGTGGCCTCCTAGTGCTCAATCTAGGTTAATGGTGTTGCTGGTTTTTCTAGTAAATGTCTCGGTTCATTCCAGATTCCCTGTAGGCAACCAATTAAACACAAAACCGACATTTGGATATCTAAAGTTTAAGTTTGGGGTTCTAGCTTTGGTTTGTTCTAAGTTTTAACACCAAAGGGGGTTTTGTAGTCACTGATTCACTCACATGCATCATCACAACTCAAGAATTCCTCAAAACCTCATCTTGGAATTTTAAAACCTCACTAAACCGCACTTAGACACTTCTAAACTAACATGGATGCTAAAGGAAATAGATTACTACTCTAATAGTAAAAGAATTACCTCATTTAGCAACTCAAGAATTTTCTTGAGTTGCCACAAGTGCTCAAAATCCAAACTTTCTTGGTCTCCCATGCTTGTAGTGAGCTTATGCACATTTTTAATGAAGGGAAAGAGATGTTTTGATGTGGATTTGATGGTGTAGTGAGGAGATAGAGATCGGGGAGGGAGAGGGCGACCATGAAGGAGGAAGAAGGGAAAATGGTGAAGGAAAAAATGAAGGCGGGAAAATGACCAAGGTCAATGAAGACCCCTCACCTCTCTCTCTATCTTCTCTCTCTTGCCCATACCCCTCACCATGCCACAATTCTTTATTCCATTTTCCTTTTTCTTTTCTTTTATTTATCTATTATTTTAAATCTCATTTTAAAAACAAAATCCATTCTATAAAAGAAAGAATCATGGTAGAATAAAATGTAACAAGTGTATAACACGACATGGTGCATGTCACATGAAAAATCATATTTAATGCATAATTAGATACTAATCGTGTTTAGTAATACTATCTTACATACAAATCATTGCATACTAAATTGTAAAATTCCTAATTTTCATAAATTCTTTTAAAATCAATAATTGATATAAATTTCTAAATATTTTCCAATTTATCGGTATATAATTACACCATATCATTTAAAACTAATCTCCAAACATTAAAATATTCATAATATTTATTATTTTAATTATTTATTTTCCCAAAATAATATTTTATTTTTCTGAAATGTTACAGTCTTTCCCCCTTAAATAAATTCGGTCCCCGAATTTAAATTTAAACCCCTCAAATACTAAAACATTTCAGTAGAATGATCAAGTCGTCGAGGCTCGGAAATCATACATAAATAGAACATATCATAGCGCAATACATGCGCATGGAAAGTGAGTACAATACTCAAAAATCAAAACTTCGTCAAGCATCCCGCAATTATCGGAGTTATGGTGAAGACACCAATGTCAAAGTCCAATACAAAAACCAACATGATATACATCAAAACTATAACATGTACATAGTACGCATCGTTGTAAACTCGTCAAAACATCTGAAAGAAATGCATGCCAAACCTTTTTCAAGTCGTTGTGCGATGCGCGTATCACGGAACAAGTAGCAGACGTTTATTGTAAAAAAATAATTATACATATATCTTTTGTTTAACATACACGTCCCGCCGTTTTTGAAAATAATTTAGTAGGGTTTCCTTTGTAAAAAAATCGTGTCATCTCGGACACGTAGGTAAATACTGAGAATATAGTGCCTTTTTGGAAATCGCTTCGGTAACTATCAATGCATGCAAAAACATATTCAGGTACTGTTCTCTGACTAGTCCTGCTCAGTTACTATACCAAATAGTAAATGTCATAAAAAAAATAATTCTCAAGGAAATCGTACTCAATAGTATATGTCATAATGCTACGTGCGTCTGGTGCGCACAGAAATTGAAATCCATAAATGTGCCATACATGTGCACAGAAACAAAATCTAAGTGCAACGGGTGTGCACGAAAACACCTGTCAAAGGCAACAGGTGTGCCTGACAACAATATCAGGTACATCTGATATGCATGAAGAATCCTGATTTAGTGTATCTGACGTGCACCAAAATCGCATCAAGTGCGTCAAGTATGCGCAAGAATCCAAATCAGGTGCACAAAAACAAACATCGAGTATCACAATCGAAATCGACGGTATACAACGTACCTCAATCCAAATCAGGTATACCGTGGTATATAAAAATCTCACAACTACGTGCATCAGCATGCACAAAATCGAATCAAAGTATTAAAAGTGCGTGAAAACTACACCGAAAGCATAAGTCAAATCACCTACACACCATAGGCATGGAATCAAAACCAAACATCTCGAATGACATCAAATCGAAGTCGAGTGCAACTGTAGTGCACAAAATCTCAATCATGCAAATAGATCGCCCAAAATACCGAAATACAAAATGACGGACACGTGATATTCGAATCACCAAGTCGCAAATTGTAAACACTGCCGTCGATATGTCATTCCTTCAAAATCAAGAAGGTGACGGTGCATCCAAAGCCAGCAAAGCAAGATACCCACTTGCCTCCTGTTCATGGCCTGGCGCCCGGTGCTCTTAGGCTCTCTTCTCTCACTGCGAATTTCTAGTTACATAGCTCATCGGCTCAACGGCCCAATATAGAACGATGACGGAAATAGTTCTGCTCTGGGACATCCTTTAAAGATCTCTGGCCAACTATCATGGTCACTCATAACATGTCTCGTCGATGCTGTCGAACTCTGGCCTACTGGGTGTGCGTAATATGACCGATCCTGGGTCCAAGTCTCCCCGTTTAGTATTTCCAGAAAGATCTTGTCGGGGTCTCTCCCAAATCTCGTTCCTGCTGAACTGCCCGGAAGTTATCACCCTTTACTAAATCTATTTCTTGTTCCGGAACGGCTGCATACTAATCACGACTCCTTCTAGAAGATATATCCATATTCAACGCCTCTGCATGCATATCACATCTCTGATGTCAACGGAGTAGAACGCCATCTCATAAAAATCTCGTACGAACCTCTTTCTCCACTTTTCTCTAATGTCGACTTGATTCGGACTCGTCTCTTCGTAGCTGTATGGACTGCGCTACAACGGCTATACTCATACCTAGAGTCTCCTAAGTAATGTATCCCATCCCATGATATCCGGACGACGTTGAACTTTTCGATCGATTCGTCAAAGTCCCATAATTCCCCGAGAGCTCAACACTTGAGCACAGTTTAATAAAATCCAGTGCATGCCACAGTACCTATGGACCAACCGTAGAAGGGCAAACCCATGCCTCATTAATGGCACCGCGGAACTGCTGCAAACCTTAAGGTTCAAAAGCGTTTCCATGGTCATTATGTCGATTTAGGGTTTCATTCTTCTAGAGGGTTCACAAAATTACTTGCATGTTTTTACGAATACCTTAAACATGGGAAAAAAAGTGTTTCTGACATTCGATCATTTTCTATTGCCTCTCAACGTACCTGTGTGAAGTCTTCTCTAGCTGAAATCAATCAATCTGATGACCTCGCATCGGGGTATGCAAATGAACCACATGTCCTAGTCATTCATCCATGGGTGACTAGCGATCTTCTATCACATCTCTAAGTACAACTCGTGCTGCAATAGCTTCAAACATCTTGGGCGATATCTTGTCAGTCACAGCAACAGCTGGCTCATTCGTCCGCACACTGAACAGTACCTCAATTCTCAAGAATAGACGATACATTAACGGTCATCACATTCTAGCCGACCTCTAGTTGTGGCCCAATCCTCTGGTGCTGATATCCACATTCGAGAAATTTTAGTAAAAGCAATCCATCATACGCTCATGGCGCGAATAACACAATAAAACGACACATCTATGCAATCGTGTGTCACCAGAATTACGCCCTGGTCAGTCCTCATCCAAGACGAGCTTATGCTGACCGCAACTCTAGCCGCAGCTCTCTTTGCTCGTGCAATCATGGCAACACAAACCATAAATCGATATCGATGAGGATAGATCATAGGAATGAATATAATAAGGTGCAAGGAAATGTATATCCTAAGGTTTCTTAAGCGGAGTAGTGTATCGTAAGTATGCCGTGGAACATACACACGGTACGTCACTCTACTTAAGTCACCTACTTCAGCAACCAAGTTCAACCTATGCGACGAAAGTTCGGGTATAATACCCCCTCGACCAAGTCTAAGTTCCGTAAGCTCAAGCCTAGGTTCCGAATATATATAAATATACGCCCTAGACTCCGCATAGTCAAACCTAGACTCGAACCAAGCTTAAACCTAGCGCTTTGATACCAACTTTATCACGACCCGAAATGGCACGTGACTGACACTTGAATCTGTTGGAGATAGTGCCCTCAGAGTCAAATATTGGATCATAGGCACGTGATTGCAATGATTGAGGGAGGACCTATCCCGGTAGGACAGTCTTACTCGGGATGATAGTATGCTATCTGGTTTACCTTTATCATCGTGTACTGCTTCAGGTGACCTTACAGGTCGCTATTACACGCTGATAGAGCCCCTGGGATTCTTGCATGACTACCAGCAGTATGATGGCGATCATATACGTGAGAGCTGTAAGTCTACGCTAGCGCCTCGGCAGTCTACAGACGCCAAAATGCGGAACAAAACTTTTAAATTGGCGCTATCGTATACTTTAACCCGGATCTGCCATTATTGCTAAACTAACAAACTGTAAAGAGTGTAGGAATGTTATACCGAACGATCCGAGTCCTTCGTTCTTCAACCATCATCCCACGCTCCGTTGCGGCTGCTCCGATCTCGTCGATCTCCGATCTCCTCGTCGAAGTGGCACCACATGATCGGTTCTTTAAACGGGCTCCCGCCTCTGACTCGAGGCAACTCGATCGTCAAGTTTGCTAAAAGAGACGACCAAGATTGATGTAGAGAATGAGTAGATGATTTTGTCTCACTTCGTCCAAATCCGTGGACGATCAGTTAACGAAGTTGCCGTGGAAATCGGGTGATGGAATGAAATGAACTGTGAATTCCATACACCCCAAAACTATCATATCTTTTCTAACCGATGAAATCAACAACCAACAGAGAGAGAGAGAGAGGGGCCAGCCTCTTTATAGAATGAGGGAGGTGACCGTAGGAGAGGGGGGGTAACCTTAAGTAAATATCATGTGTGAACACAAAACAAATATCTTGCTTAAATATCTTAAGCAAAACAAGAAAGTAATGAAATTAAAGCATGAGTCACAAAGCTTAGTCACAAATTCTAGAACCTTCTAGAACCTTCTAGAAGCACGACTCACTCTCATCCAAGAAAAGATAAATCCGCCTTTAACCAAATGTTAAAAGACGGCTGATAGAAAACTGGAAACTGGCAACTTCCAAAAGTGATCCTGAAACGAATTTCAGGACAACCCCGAAACTGTATAAATATACCCGCATTTGTATTACGACCGAATACAAATGCAACTGAGACAAAGATATTATACCTACTTAATATAATACTCGGATCCGGCTTAAACCAAAGCCGACCAGTATTATTTGCCCGAAAAATAACACGTGCGTAAACGCACGTGCATTTTCCGAACCCTGCCATAAAACCATACGGCCTCTACAACGTTTCGCCCGAACTTGGGAAACTGTCGGTGGGGGACTCTAATGACTCGTCAGCACCCTGGCAGTGGGTTTAACCACAAACCGTCAGGGGCACTAGCAATGCGTAACGGCTGCCCACGGACTGACCTCAAGGGATGCCGATGAGCGCACTCATCCGGAAAACCCTACTGAGCCTAACAGTGACAATGTATATACAGTCCGGTCCGTTCGTCAATGAGTATCGCATATCCGCCTAGGGGGCTAGTAACGTCAGACCCCCAATAGCAGTATAAGTCATGTCGGAGTGAAGCCCAATACACCCTGAGATACTACTGGAGTACCTACTAGTAAATCTCCTACCATGGCCATGGATTTGTGTAATGGCTCTCCTAGACACAGCACGACCTCGCCCCCAATACCGGGAGAGACGAATCCCCTGCCGATCCGCTCACGTGCCTCCATATGGCTCGGGACTGTACCCAAAAGCTACCTGTTTGCACGACTCCTTTGAGCCGTGGTAGGGTAGAAATCAAAGCACAGTGGGATCTCACACGAGACAAATGACGACCTCAGGTCGATGAACTAACCTGTACACATGTCACCAGGGAACTGCTATCTGACGGTAGATATAATACTAACTAGCAGATTCCCGGCGAGTCCTGTCCGGTGTACTCATAACCCAATGAGCACCTGTATACATCTTAGGTGATCCAACTGACACCAGTGGCTTGTGAGACCGGCCACCGCCCCTCGTCGGGGTCTCGACTGTACACACTAGTCTACTCCGGAGTATCGATGCCCTGTCTCGAAACTCCCACGACTAGGGACCACAATTAAGGATATGCATATAAACTACCCAACTCTCACGTATATGATCGCCATCATACTGTTGGTAGTAAAGCAAGATCCTAAGGGCTCTATCAAAGTGTAACATGCAATCAGTCACCTGAACATGTACACGACTGATAAAGGCAAACCAGATAGCAAACTATCATCTCGAGTAAGACTGTCCTACCGGGATAGGTCCTCCGCAATCATTGCAATCACGTACCTGCGATCCAATAATTGACTATGAGGGCACTATCACCAACAATCTCCCACTTGCACTCAAGGCTAATATTGCGATGTCGACTACTCACAGCCCGTATGAAACCGAACATCCAACTCCTCTACTAATCAGTTTCACAAAGCCCGTTTGTAAAACTATTGTGTTCGAGAAATAGCCTCGGTGAGTGGATCCGCCTAGAAGTTTCTTTCTGTATCTCTCTTAATCTCAAGTTCGCGGAGAAAGCCATCTCCCGAATTGAGTAGTACCTGTCTTAGAATATGTCTGGATATCTGATGGTACCTTAGTTCATAAATGAACTGCATATCCAAACTTCTTAGACTGAATCGATCACTGAACCTAATCAGTATCGGGCACCATGCCACCCACAGTATCCTCTGGAACCACCTGTCCATAATACTGTCCCTCGTCTGAGGGAAAACTAAAACTCTGACAATCACTCTGTCATCCATGTCACCTTTGAAGCCTGGAATGATAACCGTCTCCCGAAAGAGGCTGCCGTTATCAAATCCGTAGAACATGTACTAATGTTCTAAAACCGCTTCCTTATGTTTCACCAGGATTGGATTAATACAAACTTATTGCATCTAGTGCAAAACCAACATTTGGTGTGGTACTTGACATCTCATGATTGACTCAATTGCCTAAGCAAGTGATCTGCCAATCATGCACTTCCCTCTCCCCTTTAGTCTATACGACACCTTTAGAGAGGGTGACTCCATCACCTGCAGGTACACCACCTCGCTAGGAGTCAACTATTCCAAAAACCATTAGAATATCTGTCACAGTACCCACATTGGGAAACTACCCAAATCCAGATCTAAAACCATAGATCTAGAAACCAGAATGTCAAATATTATATCCATATCCTGTCTGGAGAAACAACTGTGTGACGACCACAGTACAACCGATCGTAGTATAGGAATTTTACTTCCTACTCTGTGTATGTCATCCAGATACCATGACATCACACCCTACTACCTTCTTAACTGATCCATCCCCTATTCTGATTGAAGTCAAACCCATGACTGTCACATCAAAATTAGATGATCTATCTCCACTATTACTGCTCAAGTCTATGAATAGATATAAGCTACTTGCCCACTATGCTTCCGATGCTCCCACTGACTACGACAACCCTCCTACCGAGTCTCATAGCCTGGAACAACAGTAGTGTCAAGTCTGGGTAGATAACAACCTCCCTGTCACCGTCCTTGAGGCTACCGAAGTACCTCTCGGGTGTCTGAGGTTACCCACCAAATCTGCGGAGTGGCTATTGGAATGTCAAACCTGATTGAATATATAGGTCCTATTAAATTTTCCGTAATCGTTCGCGGTTCTGGAATCACTTCCAGTTCTACCATACTCCCACTACTGTTTTCTGAAAAAGATCCATTTTACTAAAACTGTGGCGAGTCAAGAACAATATCACTATTGATCTTCCAAATGGTAGAATATCAACCCTCGTCGTAGCCAGGGTCAACCCACAAACAGCCATTACAGAATCGTGCCCTGAGTTATCCAGTGTCTGGTTTTAATCATAAGCTGGACAACTCCCCGTACCTTAATTTCTTTTAAGGTACGAACTATTCTATATCCAATATAGAAACTTTGGCACTTATTTAATTGGAACCAGATTCAATCCATGCAGCTGTCTCCAGTGCATATCAACTTAATGGAAAGAGGCTAATCAGCATTACTCAACTTAGGAATCCATCCAATTATGAGTAACCTGAAAGAGAAATACGTTTCTCAAAACCATCACTATAATCTGAATACCAATCACAAGAATCTACATCTTCGATCTCTTTGAAGAATCCCGATACTTGTGATACTTGGTTCTCTACTTTATTCTTATACCCACAACTTCTCAAAACTTAGACCTTGTATTTCTACGAAACACTCGTCTAAATACTAGAGAAGTTATAAGTAAACAGAACATAGTACGAGGACCTACCCCTTTGTCCTGATGGACACTGGACAACATACAATACTCTGTATAAGTCCGCTGAGTTAAACAACTCATAACCTGTGCGTTGTAGGTGGAAAACTGTACCCTGGCGATTTCCTCAAATATCACCAATTACAACGAATTCCGATATAATGAGGATAATCACCTAATTCCCAATATCTTACTCCCACTCATCATCTGTAAAACCATACAGATATGAGAATGAAACCTGGTAAATACATACCCTTGGAGTAAGTGTTTAATCGGGAAAACAGTTTTTCCTTTAACAATGCACTGAAACATGAAAATGTTTCGTAGGGGTATCCTGGTATTCATAGCAATGCCTCTTCCATAATCCAATTCATGACTTCAACCGTATATCTCTTTGCCATCTCTCCAAATCCCCTTATTTGTCTTTAGTCGTTACCTTCTGTACACCATCGTTAGGCTAAATGGTTTTCTTCCTTCCCTACCGTTCGGCACCAGCCTATGGTTTGGAAGAAGACTATCCAGTAAGCATAATAGGTGTACCCTCCTAAACCAAGGAGTACTCGCATCTCGAGAGAAGGTGACGATAAAAGACAACTGAATAATACCTTATTCTTTTAAAGGTGAAATAGGAGCGGCGATGAAGTACGCGGTTTTGGTCGTGAATGATATCAGTCGCAATTTACTTTGCCCTCTTTCTAATCCCTTTATTTTGTCTTTACATATTACCTTCTGCACACCCTACTTAGGCTAATTGGTTTTCTTCATTCCCTACCTTTCGGCACCAGCCTATGGTTTGGAATAAGACTAAACAATAGGCGTAATAGGTGTACTCTCCTAAACCAAGGAGCTTTCGCAACCTGAGAGAAGGTGATAATAAAAGACAACTGAATAAACCAATTCTATTTCTCCTGAACCTGGATCCATCCCCGAAGAAGTCCCTTCGAGTTCGTATATAACCATACGATGGCTCTATCCAATGGAAGTGGATATCCGTAGTAATACGGGTGTTCTGAGAAATACAAAGGGAAAAAGAAGGAGTGACAATGACTTATGCAACTCAGACAATCCAAAAGCCAGTATTTTAAGAAGGTTCGGTCAATCTGGTCACTGAGTCATAGTCTAGGGTCGGTCAAAGGTCGTTGCCAAAGAGAGAGAGAGAAAAGAAACACTCTGCGTGCACTCTAACCTAGATCAGAATGGTCATCATTTTATCTAATCCGGAAACCTCCCACTGTCCTGTCAAATTCTCCTCCAAACCTAAAGAAGAATCAATCGGGATCACCCGAAGAGTAAACCAACTCATCAGTGGGAATCAGGATCCAACTCTCATCGCATGATAACGTGATGGAATGCATCCACGTTACTCATACTCCAGAAGGTATGCGCATACTCGGCAAGTTTCAGTTTCTTTAGAAACTCCTGATATAGTTTTTGCCCCATGCTCTTATGATCGTGACTAAGGGCCACCAAACCATAAGTCACATGTCAAGTTCTTCCCATCATTATCTTGTTAATTTGAACCCACCCATACTCGCCTTTGACTAAGGGCCAACAAGGCTGTACGACTGTCCCAAACCAACTCATCTATCTATGCAACATGTGAACACCCCAGCAGCTACCAATCACTATGTCCTAGCTAAGGGCTAGACCAACATAGCTTGAATACTACTGACCATCCATATGAAATGACGGAGGGCTACGGCTGGTTTTTGGCGAAAAACCTTTAGCGTAGTGAACTTGATATCGCTGAAGGAACCTGATAGCTTTTTAAAATATAGTGGCGAAAACCTTTTGCTAAAGAGGTCACTCCCGGTAAAGGGATCTCGGCTCTTTCCTCGTGGAATGAGGTGCAGGATATTCCACTGAATACCGCTATGCAAAGCAACATGTAATCGACTATAGTGAAGTTATTACTCTGACGCAAACTTCTGTCCAAGGGGTCGGTCCCGGTGAAGGGATATCGGCCCTTGCCTCGTCGAATGAGGTGCTGGATATTCCACTGAATACCGCTATGCATAACACAAGAAAACGTCTTTGCAATAACACCTTTTAAATTGTTCCAACAACTGTAAACAGGTTTGTTTTACTTTGCATTGATCAGAATCAACGCAGTCCCATCAATCAATCACACCAGAAAAGAACGAAAATAAAATGTACGTATATGCCATCCGCATTCGTCACTGGGTCCCGTCATCACCCGTTAGGTTACTTAACTAACGACAGAGCGGGGACTGGACTAGCGCGGGTGTAAAACATATACAACATCTAATAGTATATAAACCAATATACATAATCGCTCCAGGCGTGATAGTATGCAACATTACAGAAAAGTAATAAGCATCACAGAACAATACAGATAATCTGGGATCCCCGAGTTTCACAGAGCCGCTGCTGAAACTCGACGTTCCCCTGTCGTGTGGATAGCCTGTGCAATGAAACCTAGACCCTTACGGGTGCGGCAAGTTACCCGCCAAAACCTGAAGTGAGGCAGTCCCCACAGCATAGTGAATGGAACACCCGGCACTTCACGGAATCCGGTAATCTTGGGCACCCCTCCTTGGGTCAACCTGTACCCCCTACGAGTGCGGCGAATAGTCTGCCAATTCTAGAGTGGGACCCCTCTGCCTCTCAAAGCCATGAGATGCGGACCCGTTGCCCTCCCGAACCCGACTATCCGTGCACTCCGTCTCGGGGCAAAACCTAGTACAGTAATGAAAAATAGTACAATAGGTACATCGACCGCAACCTGGTCGTACCCCAAAAGAATATTATACAACAGGCATGACGGCTGTCCACAAGTTGGACGCTCGCCCCGCAATATCAAATGTACATATAAACTCAAACTGTACTACCATTGCACACTGCTATCCACCACGACAAACCCGCAACATCACAGCACAACACAGAACATCAACGCGAATGTCACGTTTGCAAACCCGTCTAAAAGAACTATAGCAATCAGACGCGGTTTACCGATCAAATGACATTCCCGGTCGAAGATATAATGTAAGCACTGTAAACTAACATGTTTAAATTTCGATCGACCAAATATCAAGAAGTGGGCCCCACGCAAATCTGTAGAACAGTAATAAAACCTGGGCCCAAACTGTATGTACCAAAAACCCCAAAATCCATCCAAGAACCCACAGAAAAAAATTGGGAGCACGCGCTCCTCACGTGGCCGCGGATGCGCGGCTAAGACTATAGAGTTGGCCGCGCTTCCGCGGCTCGTTGGAGGGATCACAAATCCAAATTTTGCCGTGACTCTTAGAAAACCCTGCACTGATTTTTAAGACATCCAGAAATCAATTTTGACACCGTTTAAAATTAACAGAAACTGTCGGCTTGGATTTTGCAGTTTTTAGTTTTCCGGTCGGATCGATGTTTTAAACGCGTTAGCACAAGTTAGTATAGCAAAATGGTTAGGCTCTGATACCACTGTAAGTCTACGCTAGCGCCCCGGCAGTCTACAGACGCCAAAATGCGGAACAAAACTTTTAAACTGGCGCTATCGTATACTTTAACCCGGATCTGCCATTATTGCTAAATTAACAAACTGTAAAGAGTGTAGGAATGTTATACCGAACGATCCGAGTCCTTCGTTCTTCAACCATCATCCCACGCTCCGTTGCGGCTGCTCCGATCTCGTCGATCTCCGATCTCCTCGTCGAAGTGGCACCACATGATCGGTTCTTTAAACGGGCTCCCGCCTCTGACTCGAGGCAACTCGATCGTCAAGTTTGCTAAAAGAGACGACCAAGATTGATGTAGAGAATGAGTAGATGACTTTGTCTCACTTCGTCCAAATCCGTGGACGATCGGTTAACGAAGTTGCCGTGGAAATCGGGTGATGGAATGAAATGAACTGTGAATTCCATACACCCCAAAACTATCATATCTTTTCTAACCGATGAAATCAACAACCAACAGAGAGAGAGATAAGGGCCGGCCTCTTTATAGAATGAGGGAGGTGACCGTAGGAGAGGGGGGGTAACCTTAAGTAAATATCATGTGTGAACACAAAACAAATATCTTGCTTAAATATCTTAAGCAAAACAAGAAAGTAATGAAATCAAAGCATGAGTCACAAAGCTTAGTCACAAATTCTAGAACCTTCTAGAACCTTCTAGAAGCACGACTCACTCTCATCCAAGAAAAGATAAATCCGCCTTTAACCAAATGTTAAAAGACGGCTGATAGAAAACTGGAAACTGGCAACTTCCAAAAGTGATCCTGAAACGAATTTCAGGACAACCCCGAAACTGTATAAATATACCCGCATTTGTATTACGACCGAATACAAATGCAACTGAGACAAAGATATTATACCTACTTAATATAATACTCGGATCCGGCTTAAACCAAAGCCGACCAGTATTATCTGCCCGAAAAATAACACGTGCGTATACGCACATGCATTTTCCGAACCCTGCCATAAAACCATACGGCCTCTACAACGTTTCGCCCGAACTTGGGAAACTGTCTGTGGGGGACTCTAATGACTCGTCAGCACCCTGGCAGTGGGTTTAACCACAAACCGTCAGCGGCACTAGCAATGCGTAACGGCTGCCACGGACTGACCTCAAGGGATGCCGATGAGCGCACTCATCCGGAAAACCCTACTGAGCCTAACAGTGACAATGTATATACAGTCCGGTCCGTTCGTCAATGAGTATCGCATATCCGCCTAGGGGGCTAGTAACGTCAGACCCCCAATAGCAGTATAAGTCATGTCGGAGTGAAGCCCAATACACCCTGAGATACTACTGGAGTACCTACCAGTAAATCTCCTACCATGGCCATGGATTTGTGTAATGGCTCTCCTAGACACAGCACGACCTCGCCCCCAATACCGGGAGAGACGAATCCCCTGCCGATCCGCTCACATGCCTCCATATGGCTCGGGACTGTACCCAAAAGCTACCTGTTTGCACGACTCTTTTGAGCCGTGGTAAGGTAGAAATCAAAGCACAGTGGGATCTCACACGAGACAAATGACGACCTCAGGTCGATGAACTAACCTGTACACATGTCACCAGGGAACTGCTATCTGACGGTAGATATAATACTAACTAGCAGATTCCCGGCGAGTCCTGTCCGGTGTACTCATAACCCAATGAGCACCTGTATACATCTTAGGTGATCCAACTGACACCAGTGGCTTGTGAGACCGGCCACCGCCCCTCGTTGGGGTCTCGACTGTACACACTAGTCTACTCCGGAGTATCGATGCCCTGTCTCGAAACTCCCACGACTAGGGACCACAATTAAGGATATGCATATAAACTACCCAACTCTCACGTATATGATCGCCATCATACTGTTGGTAGTAAAGCAAGATCCTAAGGGCTCTATCAAAGTGTAACATGCAATCAGTCACCTGAACATGTACACGACTGATAAAGGCAAACCAGATAGCATACTATCATCTCGAGTAAGACTGTCCTACCAGGATAGGTCCTCCGCAATCATTGCAATCACGTACCTGCGATCCAATAATTGACTATGAGGGCACTATCACCAACAAGAGCTGGTGGTCTATAAGCACATCCTTAAAAGGTCCCTAGTCGTTGGAGTTTCGAGACAGGGCATCGATTCTCCAGAGTAGACTAGTGTATACAGTCGAGACCCCGACGAGGGGCGGTGGCCGGTCTCACAAGCCACTGGTGTTAGTTGGTTCACCTAAGATGTATACAGGTGCTCATTGGGTTATGAGTACACCGGACATGACTCGCCGGGAACATGCTAGTTGGTCTTATACCTGACGTCAGATAGCAGTTCCCTGGTGACATGTGTACAGGTTAGTTCATCGACCAGGGGATCGTCATTTGTCTCGTGTGAGTTCCCACTGTACTTTGATTACTACCCTACCACGGCTCAAAGGAGTCGTGCAAACAGGTTTTAGTTGGGTACAGTCCCGAGCCACATGGAGGCAGTGAGCGGATCTTCAGGGGTTCGTCTCTCCCGGTATTGGGGGTGAGGTCGCACTGTGTCTAGGAGAGCCATTACACAAAGCCCTCGGCCGAGGCAGGAGATTTACTGGTAGGTATTCCAGTAGTATCTCAGGGTGTTCTGGGCTACACTCCGACACGACTTGTACCGTTTTTGGGGGTCTAACTTTTACCAACCCCCTAGGCCCGACATGCGATACTCATAGACGAACGGACCGGACTGTATGGATATTGTCACTGACAGGCTCAGTAGGGTGTCAGGATGAGTTCGCTCATCGACGTCCCTTTTGGTCAATAGCTGGTGGCCCGTCACGTATTGGCTTATACCTCTGACGTGCTAGTGGTTAAATCCACAGCCATAGTATTGACGAGTCTTTAGAGTCCACCATACTTTCAGTTACTCAAGCTTTCATGCGAAACGCTGTAGAGGCCGTATGGAGATATGGCAGGGTCCGATCAGATAGTGCGGTATTGCACAGATCAGGATCGGACGGTTTGTACTAGTGGCCGTATGGATATATTGCAGGGTTCGATCAGATACGTGCGGTATTGCACGGATCAGGATCGAACGGATATTACTAGCCGGCTTTGGTTTAAGCCGGATCCTAGTTTAGTACAGTGTAGATTTTGTCTCTTTGCATTTGTATCCGGTAGGAATACTGATGAGGGTGTGTATGCACAGTATCGGGGTTTTCCTGTAATTTATTATGGGACCAGTTTTCTGGAGTTGCCAGTTTGCATTCCGTTCCGGCCGGTTTTCCTTTGTTCTTTCCCGGCCGGACTTTTCCGCTGGAGGGGGTAATTTGCAGTTTTGCAAATTACTTTTGGGGAGGGGGTTTCTTGCATATGTGGGATTATGTTTTGACCATCATCATTTTTATTCTCTTTACATCACTTGCTTTATTCATGATGGTAATGTGAAGAGATTGATTTTTTTAGTGATGTGAGCTTTGCTTTATGATGTGGTCACCTCTTGCTTTTACTACACTCACCTCCCTTCATGAGTTTGTTTTTCCTCCACCATTTTGTTCAAGAGAGGGGGGCCGGCCACATTGGAAAAAAGAGGAAAAATGAGAGGGTTCATTTTTGTATGAGGCATTCATTCACATCTCTTTTTCCATATTTGCTAAATTCTCAAAAACCCTCTCCAAAGTTCATGATTCTCTTCTCCCTCCATGGCAACTTCACCACCCCAAAAGAGACTATGATTCTACACTACATTCTACAGCAAATCTTGGTCACGTCGACTTGCCATCTTCGTGCCCGAGTTGCCTCGGTATTGAGGTGGGAGCCTGTCACGACCCGAAAGTACGGAACGTGACTGGCACTTAGATTACGAGATGTCTAAAGGCGTACCGTAACCTAAGTCAGCCAAAGCCCATAAATCTAACCTAAAATCAAAAGAGAGTGAAGGAAAACCTTTAATGAAAACTATTTTCAAATCAATTAAGTTGCAAAGAATCCCTTTTTAAAAACATCAAAAATTCCCAAAAATTTCGGCAGAGTCTCCCCTGTATTTTCTATCCCCCAAAATGGGTACAACAAGATAATACATATGAAATCATAAAAATGGCATCCCCAAGCGGGAGCTAGCTCTTCGCCCAAGGCGGATCACAACCACATGCAATATATAAGCAATACCAAGAAAAGAGCATAGAAGAAACCCAAAATATCAGAAAACGCAACGCCGGCTCAAGTGAGCTCGACCCAAAAGAAACCACAAATATACAAATCTCTCAGTCTCATCACTAGGTCGCATATACAATACAAGTGGTAGATGGAGAATACTAGATACAATAATAAAGCAAAAGAAATAAGTATACTCGCAACCCACCTACGGGCGATGTCGCGAGTCTGAGCAAAAGGAACTGATGACAAGATAGCCCGCCGCTACAAGACTGACGGGTCCGACCTGCAAGACACTGTGGCACAACGGGGGTGAGTTGCCAGCTCGTGAGTAAATATAACATCTACTAAGGCAATCGTAAGAATGCACGCAATGCGGAACAACATGTATGTCCATATGTGATATAATAACTCTAGTATGCATGCACATGTATGCAATATCTTTTCTAACTCTTTAAGTGATTTAAATGTTAATGTTACTGCATTCTTAACTTTTAGAAAATGAATGTCTGCATAATAGCTAAATATCATCAAGAAATCCTCTGAAAACCCGTGTCAAGCATCGACACCAAATAGGAATCATATCTGTCTCAATATCGGGCTCCGTCAGTCCGGATCAGCCCATATCACAAATCTCACGACAACGGTCGGTATCCTCCGGATATCCGCCGCGCCAGACATCACCGGTAGGTAGTCTTCCCCTGCCAGGCTCATCGTCTACAACTCGATCTTCTTGCCCCGGGGTACCATACCGGGCCCACCATGTACCCGAGACGGTTCATCCACTCCTCGAATCGGGTCTCGAAATCCAACAGAAAACATGAAAACTCATGGTGGACGACACATACATCACGAGAAAACCGCAACTTTGTTTTGAAAAAGATAAATATAAGGTTTTGTTAAATTCTTGCGGTTTTCCCCCAAAATCCAGAAATCGCAGCAAACTGAAATCCTCAAGAAATCATAATGTCCACATGTTATGTATGATAAGTGTCTATGATATCAATGTATATGATGTGAGAGTTTGGCTAGAAATCTATGTAAATATGATAGTAATGCGAGGTATATGCGTACGATACAATCTCAAATATCCTGCATGAATGCAATGGCGTTACTAGCTAAACAGGTTTTTATAGTGCACGTGGCATGGAAAATACCAAAGGCGTGTGTGTCACATGAATAGTGCGCGTGCAATAGATGCCAATGGTAAGGTGTTCGTGTCCTACGAAATGATATCGCATATGTATATATGAATGTCATATGAATGTCCATGCAATCTAGTATAGGGTTAGCTGTAAGGGTATGCAATGTGCGTAAATGGATAAGCTAGCTAACAATATAATTATTGCATAAAGTAGAGTAATCCTAACTAGGGAGGGGGGCGCCTCACGCCATCCAGACGATTCCCCCGTAGATAAATATATCTACTCACCAGAAATCCCCGCTAATCTGATCCGGCCACCGCTTTGCCTTTTCGCGCCGTATCCGAAGTTTCCCTGACCGATCCTAGAATTGCATAACACAAAATATAAGGTTACAGATTTCTGAAATGATGCAACTCACACTATGAAAAGATCGACTCTCTCGAATTAATCACAACGTGCACTCGGTACGCGGAAAATGCACGAAAATCGCTAAAACCTTAACTAAAATTGCCGTTTCGGGGCAATCGTCAAAACTGCAACCTGACCAGACGAAACCCCACGTTCGCGCACTCTAATAATCCTATACAAAGCTAGTAATATTGCTATCCTAGCGAAATTTGAACGCATACTATTTTCCGAAAAAATCTAGTAAGCGATTTTCAAACTAAATCGATATAAACGTTGAAATTTGTCGTTTTAGCGAGCATACCAATACATAATTAACCACTCCAATCACCTAGATAACCATGCCTAACATAATCCAAGCATTATGCTACAAACCCTAATTTCTAAAGTCAAAACCTTCTCTTGATTTTTCCAAATCAAACATTTACTACTAAACTAGTATTTAGAATTGAGATTCTAGCACAATTAAACCACTCTAATTAATTAGATAACCAAACCCCAACTTTAATACATCAACCATGCATCAAACCCTAATTACAACATCAATTCCCCTTTCTTGAATTTCCTAAACAAGAATTCATAAGCAAATTACACACTAAAACCATTAAATCTAGCAACTTAAACAACAATTAACAACTAGATTAGGATTTATACCTCCCAAGTGTGAACCCTAGCTTGCTCAAGTCTCCAAGAAGCCTCCTTTCATCAACTTTTTAAACTAATTTGGGTTGAAGAGAGGGTGGATTAGGGTTTTACTTTGAATTGGAGAAGAAAATAATGTATTTTGTTGATTTTTCCATGATTTTAGAAGCAAGAAAAATGAGGGAAAAATTTGGGCTGAAGGAGGGAGGCTCGGCCTGAGCTAGAGGGAGCTAGAGAGTGAGGGAAAAATGTGGAAGGTTCCAAGAAAAAGTCACTCTCAATTGTATTTAATGCATAACATAACAATTTTTACAAAAAAACCCCTTTTTGTTCATTTTTTTCATTAAATTTCCAACCCAAAAACTAAAAATGTGAAAGTCATGAAACAATTTTTTTAACACCATATTTTATCTTATAAAGACTCCTAATTAAGAAATTTACCTAATTAAATTTGTATTTATCCCTAATTAAATGTATTTAAAAAGGCTTAAAATAATAAAAAAATAATTAATTACGAAATTTTTTTTATTTAACTAGAAAATTATAAATGACATTTTAGTGACAAAATTATAGTAATATCTTATCTAAATTTTGTATAATTAGGTCTACAATGAAAATCGTCAATTTTGACTTTTTACGGAAAAAGCCGAAAAATTGGCCGATTACCGAAAAACTGCCTAAACGATTTTCGAAGGGTTACAATCTTCCCCCCTTAAGGAAATTCGGTCCCCGAATTTAGAATTTAACTACTCGTACCTTCAAAAAGATGGGGATATCTCTTCCTCATCTCGACCTCGGTCTCCCAGGTGACCTCCTCGCTGTTCGGGCCACGCCAAAGGACTTTGACAGACGGTATGACCTTCGACCTCAATTTCTTCACCTGCCGATCCAAGATGACCACCGGCTGCTCGGTGAAAGAAAGATCACGCTCTAACTGGATCGTCTGGTGCTGAATCGCCCGGGAAGGATCATGAAGGTACTTGCGGAGCATCGAGACATGGAATACGGGGTGAACATCGGGAAAGCTGGGCGGAAGAGCTAACCGATAAGCGACTGGACCAACGCGCTCTAGGATCTCGAAAGGACCAACATATCTAGGACTCAGTTTTCCTTTCCGCCCAAATCTCATCACACCCTTCATCGGAGAGACCTTTAGGAAAACATGATCGCCAACAGCGAACTCGAGTCGGCGACGACGCCTGTCAGCATAAGATTTCTGCCTGCTCTGTGCCGCTCTCATCCTGTCCTGAATCAGCTGTATCTTCTCGGTCGTCTCCTGCACGATCTGAGGCCCCAAAATACAGCTCTCCCTGAGCTCTGTCCAACATACAGGCGATCGACATCTCCTCCCATATAAAGCCTCGAAAGGTGCCATCTGAATCGTTTCCTGGAAGCTATTATTGTAGGAAAACTCGATCAAAGGCAAATGACGATCCCAGCTACCACCGAAATCTAAAACACAAGCTCTGAGCATGTCCTCAAGAGTCTGAATCGTACGCTCCGACTGACCGTCAGTCTGAGGATGAAAGGCTGTGCTAAAACTCAATCGGGTGCCCAAAGCTTCCTGTAGTTTCTGCCACAATCGGCTGGTAAACTGGGTGCCACGGTCGGACACGATGCAAGTCGGAACGCCATGCAGTCGCACTATCTCATCAATATAAACCTGGGCGTACTGAGAAAATCCAAAAGTGGTCTTCACTGGCAGAAAGTGAGCTGCTTTCGTCAGTCGATCCACAATCACCCAAATAGAGTCATACCCTCGACTGGTCCTGGGTAGACCCACAACGAAGTCCATGGAGACCTGCTCCCACTTCCACTCAGGGATGGGCAAAGGCTGTAACTCGCCGGCTGGCCTCTGGTGCTCGGCCTTGACTTGCTGACAAGTCAGGCATCTCGACACAAAATCTGTAATATCCTTCTTCATCCCGTCCCACCAGTAAACCTCTCTCAAATCACGGTACATCTTGGTGGAACCTGGATGCACACTATATACGGATCTATGTGCCTCCTCGAGAATATCACGCCTCAGTCCCTCTGAATCTGGCACACACAGTCGAGTCCCAAATCGGAGTATCCCCTGATCATCAATCACGAACTCAGAAACTCTGCCCTGCCGAATCTGCTCAATAATCTCTAATGTACGGGCATCGCCGGACTGTGCCTCGTGGATACGGTCAAGTAACTGTGGGCGTGCTCTGAAATGGGCCAGCTGTCCCCCCGTAGGAGTAAACTCGAACTGCACTCTGCTATCACATAACGCCTGCCAATCCGCCGTCGACTGCATCTGTACTGCGCTCAAACAAGATAAGCTACCTCCGGGCCTCCTACTCAAAGCATCAGCCACCACATTCGCCTTGCCCGGATGGTATAAAATCTCGCAGTCATAATCCTTCACCAACTCCATCCAACGGCGCTGCCTCAGGTTCAAATCTCGCTGCTGGAAGATATACTTCAAACTCTTGTGGTCAGTGAATATCTGGCACGACTCACCGTATAGGTAATGTCTCCAGATCTTGAGTGCAAACACCACTGCAGCCATCTCTAAATCATGGGTGGGGTAATTCTGCTCGTGTTTCCTCAGCTGACGAGAAGCATACGCGATGACTCTGTCGTGCTGCATCAATACACATCCCAGCCCCACTCTAGAAGAATCACAATATACCACGAACCCGCCTGATCCTGAAGGCAATGCTAACACTGGAGCAGTAGTCAAACGAGTCTTCAACTGCTGGAAGCTATCCTCACATGCCTGGGTCCAATCAAAAGGAACCCCCTTCCGGGTCAACCCGGTCAACGGTGCAGCAATGCGGGAGAAATCCTGGACGAAACGTCGATAATAGCCGGCCAGACCTAGAAAACTGCGAACCTCTGTGACTGATACCGGTCTAGGCCAACGCTGAACTGCCTCGATCTTCTTCGGGTCCACGCAAATACCATCTCTCGTCACCACATGACCCAAGAAGTCGACACTGTCAAGCCAGAATGCGCACTTGGAGAATTTGGCGAACAGCTGATGCTCCCTCAAAGTCTGCAATGTGATACGTAAGTGCTGCTCATGCTCCTCCCGGCTCCGAGAATAAACCAAGATGTCGTCAATGAACACAATGATGAACTGATCGAGATACGGCCTGAATACGCGGTTCATCAAATCCATAAATGCTGCCGGGGCATTGGTGAGCCCGAACGACATCACCAAGAACTCATAATGACCATATCGAGTACGGAAAGCTGTCTTCGGAATATCCTCCTTCCGAACCCGTAACTGGTGATAACCTGATCGTAAGTCAACCTTCGAGAAGAACCCTGCACCCTGGAGCTGATCAAATAAGTCATCAATGCGGGGTAGGGGATACTTGTTCCGCACAGTAACCCTGTTCAGCTGACGATAATCAATGCATAAACGCATACTTCCGTCCTTCTTCTTAACAAACAAGACGGGAGCACCCCAAGGTGACACACTCGGTCGGATGAGCCCTTTGTCCAGCAAGTCCTGTAACTGATCCTTTAGCTCTCTCAGCTCTGCCGGGGCCATCCGATAAGGAGGTATAGAAATAGGCCCCGTGCCAGGGATCAAGTCAATACAGAACTCAATCTCGCGCTCTGGTGGCAGACCAGGCAGCTCGTCAGGGAATACATCAGGGAACTCTCTCACAATAGGGACCTGGTCCAACGGAACCTCTGTGGAGCTAGTATCACAAACATAAGCTAAGAATCCCTGACACCCTTTCTTTAAGAGCTGACCAGCGTGAAGAGAAGAAATCAAGCTGGGAAGGTTAGCACTACGATCTCCCTGAATAATAAGAACCGGCTCACCAGGAAAACTGAATCTGACTGCTTTTTCACGGCAGTCCACGGATGCATAGCAGGTGGCTAGCCAGTCCATACCAAGAAGAACGTCAAAGTCGAGCATATCGAGGAGAATCAAATCTACTGAAGAATCTCTCTCCCTGATACGAACGGAACAAGATCGGTACACAAAACGGGCAACAAAAGACTCGCCTACCGGGGTAATAACGACAAGCGGCTGATCTAACGGAGAAGACTCTCGGCCCAACCTTGGTGCAAAATACGTGGAAACATAGGAATGTGTGGAGCCTGGATCAAATAATACCCGTGCATCAAAGGAACACACTGGGAGAGTACCTGTCACGACGGCATTGGATGCCTGTGCATCCTGAGGAGTCAATGCGAACACTCGGGCCTGTCCACCGCTAATAGCTGGCTGTGCTCTGCCTCTACCTCGGCCTCTGCCTCTGCCTCTGTCGCCTCGTCCTCTCTGAACCGGACCGCCTCGCCCACGGCCTCTAGAAGCATCTGTCTGGCGTGAAGCATCATCAGGCGTAGGAAGTAAAGCTCTCTGAGAAGGTGGTGAGGGTGGTAAGGTCACATGCGGGACTGTCGCCGCGCCCGGACGTCCCATGGTACAGTCTCTGATACGGTGGTACTGACTCCCGCACCGAAAACATCCTGGAGACGACTGCTGGGTCTGTGGATATGAACCAAATAACTGACCTCGTCTCAATCCTCTGCCTCCGCCATCCCCCGGAAATAATCTATCACGATGTCTGCCCATCTGCCGCTGAGCTGGCGTATCAGTACGGATCCTCTTCGGCCCAGAAGCGACCGGAGTCTCAGAAATACGCTCCTCCAAAAGTAAGGCTGCATCCATCGCGGCTGCGTATGTATCAAAGTGTTGGGTGCCGATGGCAAGGAATAGCTGTGTATCAAGCCCTCGCACAAACCTCTTTATCCTCTTCTCTTCTGTGTCGACTAGGTACGGTGCATATCGAGACAACTGGGTAAACTGTATATCATACTCCGACACTGTCATCCCAGGAGTCTTGCGCAGAGACTCAAAACTACGGGCTCGAGCATCTCGGACACTCTCCGGAAGAAAACGGGCAAGAAATGCAGCTGTAAACTCATCCCAGGTCATAGAAGGCAGACCTGCAGCTCGGCCTCTCTCTACTGAGTCGTACCATGTCTGGGCAAGACCCTTCAGACGAAAACTCGCAAACTCCACCAATCTATCATCAGAACACCTCAACGAACGGCCAATCCGTGCCATCCTATCGAGAAATGTCTGTGGGTCCTCTGTCGCATCTGTACCGGTAAAAGCTGGGGGTCTCAATCTCATAAACTCCTGTAGTGAAACAGGGATAGTCTCCGTAGTAGCAGCAGGAGTGACCATCTGTGCAGCAGGTACGATCGTGGTCTGTGCGGTGGAAGGAACGTCCTCGGATCTCTGTGCCCGGCTAGACTCAACTAAAGAACCCATCATCTGCCGCAACTCTTGCATGCCGGCCTCTAATCTGGCAATACGGTCAGGATAAGGCGGATCAGTAGGACCCTGAGGGGTAGGTGTATCCTCCCGCTCGATCCTCGCCTCAGACGAGCCCACTCGAATCTCATCCCTAGCGGTAGCCCGCTGAGCTCTCGTAGTCTTTGGCGGCATCAAAGCTAGAATAAGAAAAAGGACTGATAAGATCATTGCAATTGAATCAAGGAATGCAAGGAATCAAGAAAGGAAATACAAGCAATTATGTCCTAAGGTCACTTAGGCGGAGTACCGTATCGTAAGTATGCCGCGGACCATACCCACGCTACGCCACTCTGCTTAAGTCACCTACTCCATCTACCAAGGTCGTCCTACACTCAGAAAGGTAAAACCTAGGCTCTGATACCAACTTTGTCACGACCCGAAAGTACGGAACGTGACTGGCACTTAGATTACGAGACGTCTAAAGGCGTACCGTAACCTAAGTCAGCCAAAGCCCAGAAATCTAACCTAAAATCAAAAGAGAGTGAAGGAAAACCTTTAATGAAAACTATTTTCAAATCAATTAAGTTGCAAAGAATCCCTTTTTAAAAACATCAAAAATTCCCAAAAATTTCGGCAGAGTCTCCCCTGTATTTTCTATCCCCCAAAATGGGTACAACAAGATAATACATATGAAATCATAAAAATGGCATCCCCAAGCGGGAGCTAGCTCTTCGCCCAAGGCGGATCACAACCACATGCAATATATAAGCAATACCAAGAAAAGAGCATAGAAGAAACCCAAAATATCAGAAAACGCAACGCCGGCTCAAGTGAGCTCGACCCAAAAGAAACCACAAATATACAAATCTCTCAGTCTCATCACTAGGTCGCATATACAATACAAGTGGTAGATGGAGAATACTAGATACAATAATAAAGCAAAAGAAATAAGTATACTCGCAACCCACCTACGGGCGATGTCGCGAGTCTGAGCAAAAGGAACTGATGACAAGATAGCCCGCCGCTACAAGACTGACGGGTCCGACCTGCAAGACACTGTGGCACAACGGGGGTGAGTTGCCAGCTCGTGAGTAAATATAACATCTACTAAGGCAATCGTAAGAATGCACGCAATGCGGAACAACATGTATGTCCATATGTGATATAATAACTCTAGTATGCATGCACATGTATGCAATATCTTTTCTAACTCTTTAAGTGATTTAAATGTTAATGTTACTGCATTCTTAACTTTTAGAAAATGAATGTCTGCATAATAGCTAAATATCATCAAGAAATCCTCTGAAAACCCGTGTCAAGCATCGACACCAAATAGGAATCATATCTGTCTCAATATCGGGCTCCGTCAGTCCGGATCAGCCCATATCACAAATCTCACGACAACGGTCGGTATCCTCCGGATATCCGCCGCGCCAGACATCACCGGTAGGTAGTCTTCCCCTGCCAGGCTCATCGTCTACAACTCGATCTTCTTGCCCCGGGGTACCATACCGGGCCCACCATGTACCCGAGACGGTTCATCCACTCCTCGAATCGGGTCTCGAAATCCAACAGAAAACATGAAAACTCATGGTGGACGACACATACATCACGAGAAAACCGCAACTTTGTTTTGAAAAAGATAAATATAAGGTTTTGTTAAATTCTTGCGGTTTTCCCCCAAAATCCAGAAATCGCAGCAAACTGAAATCCTCAAGAAATCATAATGTCCACATGTTATGTATGATAAGTGTCTATGATATCAATGTATATGATGTGAGAGTTTGGCTAGAAATCTATGTAAATATGATAGTAATGCGAGGTATATGCGTACGATACAATCTCAAATATCCTGCATGAATGCAATGGCGTTACTAGCTAAACAGGTTTTTATAGTGCACGTGGCATGGCAAATACCAAAGGCGTGTGTGTCACATGAATAGTGCGCGTGCAATAGATGCCAATGGTAAGGTGTTCGTGTCCTACGAAATGATATCGCATATGTATATATGAATGTCATATGAATGTCCATGCAATCTAGTATAGGGTTAGCTGTAAGGGTATGCAATGTGCGTAAATGGATAAGCTAGCTAACAATATAATTATTGCATAAAGTAGAGTAATCCTAACTAGGGAGGGGGGCGCCTCACGCCATCCAGACGATTCCCCCGTAGATGAATATATCTACTCACCAGAAATCCCCGCTAATCTGATCCGGCCACCGCTTTGCCTTTTCGCGCCGTATCCGAAGTTTCCCCGACCGATCCTAGAATTGCATAACACAAAATATAAGGTTACAGATTTCTGAAATGATGCAACTCACACTATGAAAAGATCGACTCTCTCGAATTAATCACAACGTGCACTCGGTACGCGGAAAATGCACGAAAATCGCTAAAACCTTAACTAAAATTGCCGTTTCGGGGCAATCGTCAAAACTGCAACCTGACCAGACGAAACCCCACGTTCGCGCACTCTAATAATCCTATACAAAGCTAGTAATATTGCTATCCTAGCGAAATTTGAACGCATACTATTTTCCGAAAAAATCTAGTAAGCGATTTTCAAACTAAATCGATATAAACGTTGAAATTTGTCGTTTTAGCGAGCATACCAATACATAATTAACCACTCCAATCACCTAGATAACCATCCCTAACATAATCCAAGCATTATGCTACAAACCCTAATTTCTAAAGTCAAAACCTTCTCTTGATTTTTCCAAATCAAACATTTACTACTAAACTAGTATTTAGAATTGAGATTCTAGCACAATTAAACCACTCTAATTAATTAGATAACCAAACCCCAACTTTAATACATCAACCATGCATCAAACCCTAATTACAACATCAATTCCCCTTTCTTGAATTTCCTAAACAAGAATTCATAAGCAAATTACACACTAAAACCATTAAATCTAGCAACTTAAACAACAATTAACAACTAGATTAGGATTTATACCTCCCAAGTGTGAACCCTAGCTTGCTCAAGTCTCCAAGAAGCCTCCTTTCATCAACTTTTTAAACTAATTTGGGTTGAAGAGAGGGTGGATTAGGGTTTTACTTTGAATTGGAGAAGAAAATAATGTATTTTGTTGATTTTTCCATGATTTTAGAAGTAAGAAAAATGAGGGAAAAATTTGGGCTGAAGGAGGGAGGCTCGGCCTGAGCTAGAGGGAGCTAGAGAGTGAGGGAAAAATGTGGAAGGTTCCAAGAAAAAGTCACTCTCAATTGTATTTAATGCATAACATAACAATTTTTACAAAAAAACCCCTTTTTGTTCATTTTTTTCATTAAATTTCCAACCCAAAAACTAAAAATGTGAAAGTCATGAAACAATTTTTTTAACACCATATTTTATCTTATAAAGACTCCTAATTAAGAAATTTACCTAATTAAATTTGTATTTATCCCTAATTAAATGTATTTAAAAAGGCTTAAAATAATAAAAAAAAATAATTAATTACGAAATTTTTTTTATTTAACTAGAAAATTATAAATGACATTTTAGTGACAAAATTATAGTAATATCTTATCTAAATTTTGTATAATTAGGTCTACAATGAAAATCGTCAATTTTGACTTTTTACGGAAAAAGCCGAAAAATTGGCCGATTACCGAAAAACTGCCTAAACGATTTTCGAAGGGTTACAGAGCCCGTAAAAGATGCAGACGATGTGGTGCCCTTCCGGCAAGGAGGCGACGATAGGAGTTTCCGCGGGGGATCGGGACGATGACGAGAAGACCGGAGGACTCGGATCACTCGGTATATCTCTCACCCTTCTCTGGATTGCTAGTATCGGTTAATGGTTACGATCCGGGTATATTGTCCGCGGTAGCGCCAGTTTAATGTTAAGAAAATTTTTGATTCCGCATTTTGGCCTCGGATAGATGGCCGGGGCGCTGCCGTGGCGCAACATGGTATAAGAGCCACGCCATTAACCTAGTCTAGCTTGCTCTAGTATGTTTAAAGACCCGATCGAACCAAAATCCCAAAAACCGTATTTTCCTTCACATCAGTTTCTGTCGAAATTTTTTGGAGTCCAAAAATTTTTCAGGTTATTGCAGAATGATGTACAGAGAATCCTAAGAACACTGGAAAAATTTGGTAACCCAATTCTTCCGTACGACCGCGGAACCACGGCCTTAACCCCTCTTTGGCCGCGGTTCCGCCGCAGGAAGTTGGAATCACTTCGCCATATTTTTACAGTGTGCTTGTGGGCTGAAAATAAGGGTTTTGGTATATTTTGTTTGGGCCCATATTTTCTGCAAGTGCTACAGTAATGCTTTGGGGCCCACTTGGTATATTTTGTTCGATCGGATATTTTAAACTTGCTAGTTCACAGTATTTACATTATATCTGCGACCGTGAATGTCACTCGATCGATAAATCATGTCTAACTGCTATAGCCCGGTTAGACGGATTTGCGAACGTGACATTCACGTTGATTTTCTGTGTTTATGCTGTGTTGTTGCGGATCGGTCGTAGGGGATAGCCTAGATGCGATGTTAGTACAGTTTTGTTTTATATGTACATTTGATATTGCGGGGCGAGCGTCCGACATGTGGACTGCCGTCACTACCTGTTTGTATTATTCTTTTGGGGCATGACCTGGTTGCGGTCGTTGTACCCGTTGTATGTATATTTTACTTTCTGTACTAGGATTACCCCGCGGAGGGGTGCACAGATAGCCGGGTTCTAGAGGGCAACGGGCCCGCATCTCATGGCATTGAGACGGAGGGGGCTTCACTCTAGGATTGGCGGGCTATTCGCCGCACTCGTAGGGGGTACAGGTTAACCCAGGAGGGGTGCCCAAGTTACCGGATTCCGTGAAGTGCTGGGTGGTCCATTCACGGTGCTGAAGGGGGCTGCCTCGCTTCAGGTTTTGGCGGGTGACTTACCGCGCCCGTAGGGGTCTAGGATTTCATTGCACAGGCTATCCACACGACCAGGGGAACGTCGGGTTTCAGCAGCGGCTCTGTGAAACCCGGGGATCCCAGATATCTGTATTGTTCTGTGATGCTGTATATTTCTGTGATGTTGCATTTTATCACGCCTTGAGCGAATATAATATATTGGTATATATATTAGTAGATGTTGTATATGTTTTACATCCGCGCTAGTCCAGTCCCCGCTCTGTCGTTAGTTAGCTAACCTAACGGGTAATGACGGGACCCAGTGGCGAATGCGGATGGCATATACGCACATCAATATATTTTCGTTCTTTGTGGTGTGATCAATTGATGGGACTGCGTTGATTCAGATCAATACAAGCTAAACAAACCTATTCTGATGTTGTTGGAACACTTTTCAAAAAGCTGTTATTGCAAGGACGTTCACTTTTGTTTTGCATCGTGGTATTCATTTGGAATATCCTGCTCCTCAGTCGACGAGGCAAGGGCCGAGATCCCTTCACCGGAAGTGACCCCTTGGACAGAAGTTTGCGTCAGGGCATTAACTTCACTATAGCCGATTACTTTTGCTTTGCAACGTGGTATTCAGTTGGAATATCCTGCACCTCATTCTACGGGGAAAGAGCCGAGATCCCTTCACCGGGAGTGACCTCTTTAGCAAAGGTTTTCGCCACTATATTTTTATAAAAAGGTTATCCAGTTCCTTCATCGATATCAAATTCATTACGTTAAAGGTTTTTCGCCAAAAACCAGTCGTAGCCCTCCGTCATTTCAGATTAGTATTACTTAGTATTCGCGCTACGTTTGTCGTTGCTATTCGCCGAGGCATAGTGTGCGGTAGCTCTATAATGCTTTCTGTCGTATGGGTATGTGGATTGGTTAGGACAGTCGTACGACTTTGTTGATTATTCGTCAAGGGTCGTGCGGGTGGGTTTAACGCAATCAAGATAATGACGGGTTGAACTTGACTAGGACCTTTTGATTTGTTGATTATTCGTCAAGGTCACTTGGGTCCTAGGGGTAAAAATCACATCGGGAGTTTCAAAAGAACTGAAACTTGCCAAGCATGCGCATACCTTCTGGAGTGTGGTGACTTGAGTGGATTCCGTCAAGTTATCATGCGATGATAGTTGGATCCCGATTCCCACTGATGAGTTAGTTTACTCCTCGGGTGACCCCGACTAATTCTTCTTTCAGGTTTGGAGGAGAATTTGAGGTACAGTGGGAGGTTTCCTGATTAGATAAATTGGTAACCATTCTGATCTAGGTTAGAGTGCACGCTGAGTGTTTCTTTTCTCTCTCTCTGGCAGCGACCATCGACCCGACCCTAAGACTATGACTCAGTGACCAAGTTGACCGAACCTTCTTAACACTGGCTTTTGGATTGTCAGAATTGCAAACCTCATTGCCACTCCTACTTTTACCCTTTTCTCCAGGACACCCCGTATTACTATGAACGTCCACTTCAATTGGACAAAACCATCGTATGGTTAGATACGAACTCGAAGGAATTCGAGGATGGTTTCCGGTTTTGGAGAAAACAGATAGGATTATTCAGTTGTCTTTTCCTTTTACCTTCTCTCAGGTTGCGAGTACTCCTTGGTTTAGGAGATAGTACACCTATTACGCAAATCGGATAGTCTTCTTCCAAACCTTAGGCTGGTGCCGACCGGTAGGGAATGTAGAAAACCAATTAGCATAACGATGGTGTGCAGAAGGTATTAATTTAAGACAAAGCAAGGGATTAGTAAGAGGGCAAAGTAAATTGTGACTGCTATTCACGATCAAACCAAGTATTTCTTCGCCAATCCTAAATCACCTTTGTATTTCTCCAGGACACTCCGTATCACTACGAAGATCCACAGTTTATTGGATACTCCATCGTATGGTTATATACGAACTCGAAAGGAACTTGTTCCAGTTCGGGGATGGATTCTGGTCCAGGAGAAATAGGAATACGGTTTATTCGGTTGTCTTTTCTCTTCACCTTCTCTCGCATTGCGAGTGCTCCTAGGATCAGGACAGTACACCCATTATGCTTATTGGATAGTCTTCTTCCAAACCATAGGCTGGTGCCGAACGGTAGGGAAGGAAGAAAACCAATTGGCCTAAAGGGGTGTGCGGAAGGTAATGACTAAAGACATAAAAAGGGATTTGGAGAGGTGGCAAAGAATTATACGGTTATAATTATGAATCTGGATAATGGAAGAGGCATTACTAAGAATACCGGAATACCCCACCGAAACATTTCAATGTTTCAGTTTCACTGTGTAATGTTAAAAGAAAACTGATTTCCCGATTAGATACTTACTCCAGGGTATGTATTTACCAGGTATGATTCTCACATCTGTATGGTTTTACAGATGATGAGTGGGAGTAAGTCATTGGGAATAGGGTGATCATCCTCATTATATCGGGATTCGTTGTAATCGGTGATATTTGAGGAGATCATCTGAGCTGTTTGCCGGTCGGCAAATATTTGGTTTTGAATATCCGCTGTTGTGCACCAATTTCAAATTGATATATCTGTATGTCTATTTTCATAGAGTGAGATATACCTTTTGATATTATGTCGATGACATTTACCTATATCAGTGGATGGTTAGGTAAGGAGCATCAAACAGCGGTGTAATTCTTCTTAACCATAAGTACAGTTTTCAACCTACGACGCACAGTGAAAGAGTTGTCAGACTCAAGGGACTTGTACAGAGTGCTGTATGTTGTCCAGCGTCCATCAGGACAGAGGGGTTGGTCCTCGTACTATATTCGGTTTACTTATGACTTCTCTAGTTTTTAGACAGCTGTTTCGTGGAAACACACGGTCCGAATTTTGAGAAGTTATAGGTATTTGAATAAAGTAGAGAACCAAGTATTGCAAGTATCGGGATTCTTCAAAGTGATCGAAGATGTAGATACTTGTGTATGGTGTTCAGTTGATAGTAATGGTTAAGAGAACTTGCTTCTCTTTCAGGTTACTCATAATTGGATGCATTCCTAAGTTGAATAACGCTGATCGGCCTCCTTCCATTTAGTTGACATGCACTGGAGACAGCTGCATGATTTGAATCTGGTTCAATTAATTCAGTGCCTCTGGTTCTATATTGGATATAGAACAGTTCATATCTTAACGATGTTAAGGTACTGGGAGTTGTCTGGCTTATGATTAAAACCAGACACTGGACAACTCAAGGCACGTTTCTGTAATGGCTGTTTGTGGGTTGACCCAGGCTATGACGAGGGTTGATTTTCTACCATCTGGGAGATCAATAGTAATATTGTTCTAGACTCGCCACAGTTTTAATAAAAATGGATTTTTCAGAAAACAGTAGTGGGAGTATGGTAGAACTGGAAGTGATTCCAGAACCGCAAACGATTACTGAAGATTTGATAAGGAACCTAAAGATTCAATCTAGTTTGACATTCCATTGGCCACTCCGCAGATACGGTGGGTAACTTCAGGCACCCGAGAGGTACTCCGGTAGCCTCAAGGACGGTGACAGGGAAGTTCTTGTTTACCCAGACTTGCCATTGCTGTTGTTCCAGACTGTGAGACCCGGCAGGAGGATAAGTGTAGCGTCGTTCTAAACTAGCTTTAGAAGTGTACGTCTATATGACTCTGCCAGAGGGTTGTCGTAGTCAGTGGGAGCAGCGGAAGTATTGGTGGACAGGTGGCTTATGTCTATTTATAGACTAAAGCAGATATAGCGGAGATATATCATCTATTTCTGACATGACAGTCATAGGTTTGACTTCATCAGAATAGGGGATGGATCTGTTGAGAAGATAGTAGGGTGTGATGTCCTGGTTTTGGATGACATACACAGAGTAGGAAAGGAAACTCCTATACTACGATCGGTTATACTTTGGTTGTCACACAGTGGTTTCTCCACACAGGACCTGGATATTATATCAGACATTCTGGTTACTAGATCTATGGTTTTAGATCTAGATTTGGGTGGTTTCCTAATCTGGGTACCTTGACAGCATTCTATGAGTATTTAGAATGGATGACTCCTGGCATGGTAGTGTACCTACAGGTGATGGAGTCACCATCTCTAAAGGTGTCTTACAGACTAAATGGGAGAGGGATATGCATTATTGACAGATCACTTGCTTAGGCAATTGAGTCAATCATGAGATGTCAAGTACCACACCAGATGTTGTTCTTGCAGTAGGTGCAATAAGTTGATATTAATCCAATCCTGGAGAAACAGTCGGAAGCAGTTTTAGAACATAAGTTGATGTTCTAGGGATGTGATAACGACAGCCTCTTTTAGGAGACGGTTATCATTCCAGGCTACCAAGGTGACATGGATGGCAGAGTGGCTGTCATAGTTATTGTTTCTCCTTCGGACGAGGGGCAGTATTTTGGACAGGTGGTCCAAGGCAATACTGAGGGAGGCATGGCGCTGGGTACTGATTAAGTTCAGTTATCGATACAGTCTAAGAAGTTTGGATTTGGAGTTCATTTATGAGCTAGGTCCCATCAGATATCCAGACATACTCTAAGACAGGTATTGCTCATTTCGGGAGATGGTTTTCTCCGCGAACTTGAGATATAGAGAGACAGAGAAAGAAACATCACAGCGGATCCACTCACTGAGGCTATTCCTCGAACGCAATAGTTTCGCAAACGAGCTTTGTGAGACTGACTAGTAGAGGAATTGGGTGTTCGGGATCATACGGGCTGTGAGTATGCGACATCGCAATAATTAGCCTTGAGTGCAAGTGGGAGATTGTTGGAGATAGTGCCCTAAGAGTAAATTATTGGATCACAGGCACGTGATTGCAATGATTGAGGGAGGACCTATCTCGGTAGGACAGTCTTACTCCGGATGATAGTATGCTATCTGGTTTACCTTTATCATCGTGTATTGCTTCAGGTGACCTTACAGGTCACTATTACACACTGATAGAGCCCCTGGGATTCTTGCTTGACTACCAGCAGTATGATGGCGATCATATACGTGAGAGCTGGTGGTCTATAAGCACATCCTTAAAAGGTCCCTAGTCGTTGGAGTTTCGAGACAGGGCATCGATTCTCCAGAGTAGACTAGTGTATACAGTCGAGACCCCGACGTGGGGCGGTGGCCGGTCTCACAAGCCACTGGTGTCAGTTGGTTCACCTAAGATGTATACAGGTGCTCATTGGGTTATGAGTACACCGGACAGGACTCGCCGGGAACATGCTAGTTGGTCTTATACCAGACGTCAGATAGCAGTTCCCTGGTGACATGTGTACAGGTTAGTTCATCGACCTGGGGATCGTCATTTGTCTTGTGTGAGTTCCCACTGTACTATGATTACTACCCTACCACGGCTCAAAGGAGTCGTGCAAACTGGTTTTAGTTGGGTACAGTCCCGAGCCACATGGAGGCAGTGAGCGGATCTTCAGGGGTTCGTCTCTCCCGGTATTGGGGGTGAGGTCGCGCTGTGTCTAGGAGAGCCATTACACAAAGCCCTCGGCCGAGGCAGGAGATTTACTGGTAGGTATTCCAGTAGTATCTCAGGGTGTTCTGGGCTACACTCCGACACGACTTGTACCGCTTTTGGGGGTCTGACTTTTACCAACCCCCTAGGCCCGACATGCTATACTCATAGATGAACGGACCAGACTGTACGGATATTGTCACTGACAGGTTCAGTAGGGTGTCAGGATGAGTTCGCTCATCGACGTCCCTTTTGGTCAATAGCTGGTGGCCCGTCACGTATTGGCTTATACCTCTGACGTGCTAGTGGTTAAATCCACAGCCATAGTATTGATGAGTCTTTAGAGTCCACCACACTTTCAGTTACTCAAGCTTTCGGGCGAAACGCTGTAGAGGCCGTATGGAGATATGGCAGGGTCCGATCAGATACGTGCGGTATTGCACAGATCAGGATCGGACGGTTTGTACTAGTGGTCGTATGGATATATGGCAGGGTTCGATCAGATACGTGCGGTATTGCACGGATCAGGATTGAACGGATATTACTATCCGGCTTTGGTTTAAGCCGGATCCTAGTTTAGTACAGTGTAGATTTTGTCTCTTTGCATTTGTATCCGGTAGGAATACTGATGCGGGTGTGTATGCACAGTATCGGGGTTTTCCTGTAATTTATTATGGGACCAGTTTTCTGGAGTTGCCAGTTTGCATTCCGTTCCGGCCGGTTTTCCTTTGTTCTTTCCCGGCCGGACTTTTCCGCTGGAGGGGGTAATTTGCAGTTTTGCAAATTACTTTTGGGGAGGGGGTTTCTTGCATATGTGGGATTATGTTTTGACCATCATCATTTTTATTCTCTTTACATCACTTGCTTTATTCATGATGGTAATGTGAAGAGATTGATTTGTTTAGTGATGTGAGCTTTTCTTTATGATGTGGTCACCTCTTGCTTTTACTACACTCACCTCCCTTCATGAGTTTGTTTTTCCTCCACCATTTTGTTCAAGAGAGGGGGGCCGGCCACATTGGAAAAAAGAGGAAAAATGAGAGGGTTCATTTTTGTATGAGGCATTCATTCACATCTCTTTTTCCATGCTTGCTAAATTCTCAAAAACCCTCTCCAAAGTTCATGATTCTCTTCTCCCTCCATGGCAACTTCACCACCCCAAAAGGACTATGATTCTACACTACATTCTACAGCAAATCTTGGGCACGTCGACTTGCCAGCTTCGTGCCCGAGTTGCCTCGGTATTGAGGTGGGAGCCCGTAAAAGATGCAGACGATGTGGTGCCCTTCCGGCAAGGAGGCGACGACCGGAGTTTCCGCGGGGGATTGGGACGATGACGAGAAGACCGGAGGACTCGGATCACTCGGTATATCTCTCACCCTTCTCTGGATTGCTAGTCTCGGTTAATGGTTACGGTCCGGGTATATTGTCCGCGGTAGCGCCAGTTTAATGTTAAGAAAATTTTTGATTCCGCATTTTGGCCTCGGATAGACGGCCGGGGCGCTGCCGTGGCGCAACAGAATCATATGAAGTCTATAGGACCCATCTAATTCAAGTCATCCAAAAGCCCAAAAATCTAAACCATTTGAAAAGAGAATGAATGAAAAACTTAGTTTAAAAGCAAGTGGTTTAACAAAATAAGCCGTAGTAAGTATTTTTAAAACATCAAGTCCTTTCCGAATATTTCGGCAGAGTTTCCTTTGTAAATACTGGCCTCAAACGGGTACAAACATGAATAATATACATAATGAATAAAGGCATCCTCAAGCGGGAGCTAGCTCTTCGTCAATTGGCGGATACAACCACGCAAGACATATAATATACAACGCTGAAGGGCAAGGATCAAAACTCTGAAACGAAACCAACATCCTCAAGAAAACCAGAGAAAAACTATAATAATACAAGTGCGCGACTCTACGGTCGAAAGAACATACATACTGGTCTTCTAAGTCTACTAAATATACAAGTCTAGTTGATGGAGTTTACTAGATACAACTGAATATAAATACAGATACTACGGTGGTCACGATACAAGTGAACCCACCTACCAAAACAATCACCAAGAAGGAAGTAGTGTGCCAGCAAGCCGCAACGAAACTTATACGGCAAAACCTGCAAGAAACTGTGGCACAACGAGGGTGAGTTTCCAACTCGTGAGTAGAAAACATCACCGAGAAGAAATCGCATGTATGACTCTATCCTAGGTCATACAATAATATATATTAATATATAACCTGAAGCATCTAAATAATGGCAAGAGTAAACATCTATACATAAGTGTAATACCAAGTGCTCATGCCAGTGCCTCACACAACAACATATCATATATATGATGTATGAATGGATGAAAACAGAATACATCTAAATGAGAAAGCTGTTTTCTTATCTCAGTGAGATTTTTGTATAAAACCGAAGTATCATCAATGAAATCAACAGAGAACTCCATGTCAAGTATCGACACAAAATATAATCTCAATATCTCAATATCTCGGGCTCCGGCAATCCGGACTGGCCTATATAATCAAATCTCAATGTCTCGGGCTCCGGCAATCCGGACTGGCCCCGTGCTCCGGCAAGACGGACTGGCCCAAATCATAAATATCTCACGACTACGTCGGTATCCTCTGGATATCGTCCGCGTCACAAATAACCGATCGGTAGTGCTCTCCTGTCGGGCTCAACGCCATCATCTGCGACCATCTTGCTCCGGGGTACCGCACCGGGTCCACCATGCACCCGCAGACGGTTCCTTCTCCTCCTCTAATCGGGTGTATGATACTGCTCAAGGGCCGAGAAAACCTATGATGGACATATATCACATCATATCACGAGAAAACCGCAATTTCTATCTTTTGAAAATGATAATGAGTTTATAAAATCCTTGCGGTTTCTCCAAATCCATAAATCTCATGGAAAATCCGAATCCCATAATCAAAAGTCAATAAACAGTGAATACCGGCATAAAGCCCCATAATATTGCATGACAAATGAAAATACACATGCATGGGATATCACGGTAATAAATGCAATGTCTAAGCTATCATATAAAAGCAAGCGCACTAGTACTATGTCAAAACTACCAGCTAACAATTTATACTAGTGAAGTAGTGTTTTCTAATGTGTACGTGACATGAAAATTACCGATGATGATGTGTGTGAGCCGGCAAGCAGGTGTGCGTGGAGCATACGCATCATCGGTAATGGTGTTGGTGTCCTGACAGCATGGGTTCATAATAACTAATGAAAACACAATTAAGCATGCAATGCGATGCGAACAACAAGAATATATGGAAAATGAATAGTAACGCAACATATAAGAATAAACATTTATAAGTACGAGTCATACAATTTTGGCATTTGTAATAGCACGAATCGTGGTTTTTAGAAAATAGGGCATGTCTTTAAAATACTCACGATTCGTTAGTTTTGAAAATAAGTATGTCTCGAGCCCAGTCTAACATCTACCTGATAAACTACAGGACTATACTAAGAGACTAATCAAAAGTGTAAGGAAATCCACCTAAGTCTGAGTCGATATATATATCTAGTAGTCGGTGATCCCGCCTCAATAGCGTCACGTACGATGAAACATATAATACGGCATCCTCAAATCAAGAGTGCGGATCAATCATCACATATATACCTCATACTGTAAAATCCATCGTATGACAATGCAAATCGGGGTACGGGTCAAATATCACATATAACTCATTATTCATCTGGTATCCTTATCATCATTTCCTGAATTAGGGGGACTGATCTAAAGTCTAGTACATTCCGATACCATCAACAACACACACACACACACACACACACACACACACACACACACATATATATATATATATATATATATATATTTGTGTGCATGAAAACACATCGCCCGTCGATCCACTATAATATCATGTCGTATACCATATCATGTGCCACATCACGGCTCAAACACTTATCAACCTCTCACAACATCATGCCCGATTTTATCGACTCCTCACCTCATATCACATACTATCCTCATCATCCGTGTATATGTATACATATACATACATACATACATACATATATATATATATATATATACATACCCACATTCATATATGTATATATATATATATCCCCATATACGCACAAGAAAATCAAATGTATGCGTGTGTGTGCGCGTGTGTGCCAATCTTTACTCTAGGGTTTCGCGACTAAGAAACTAAACTAAGTTACTTTCTCTCTAAGCATTCACGTCTCACATTAACACATATAAATAAATATATAAATCGCATTCGCATTCTACCCTACGAAAGTGCGGGGGTGCTATACGCCATCCACCGGACTTCCCCCATAGATATACATTTACTCATCTTGATCCTTGCTTGCCGAAGTCGATGTCGTCATTATCTTCTTCATCTTCCGAAGTCCACGTGAGGGTACCTACATGTCATAACACATCGTATCGCAATAAATTCCGATTCGCAATCAAAAACGACACGCGAGGTGCCTATAGGTTAGAACCTATAGCCCACGCATATGAAAACAATCATAAATCCTTCGTCGTTGACGTACAACGTCCAACGATCGAATCCACAGTTCGAATACCAAAACTAAGTTATTGAAAACCATGAAATCAAAACAACAACTTTGAAAACTTGCTCCAGATTTTAGTTCAGGTGAAATTAGGCAAAAAAAACAGTACTGGGGTGTAGTATAGGGGGTATATGAGCTACAGAACAAACCTAGGCACCAACCTCCACAACTTGGCCGACCACATGCCAATGAAAACCGGACTGGTCGGTTTGGGATGCTCGGAAAGGGTTCGTCTTTGCATGGTGGCCTCCTAGTGCTCAATCTAGGTTAATGGTGTTGCTAGTTTTTCTAGTAAATGTCTCGGTTCATTCCAGATTCCCTGTACGCCACCAATTAAACACAAAACCGACATTTGGATATCTAAAGTCTAAGTTTGGGGTTCTAGCTCTAGTTTGGTCTAAGTTTTAACACCAAAGGGGGTTTTGTAGTCACTAATACACTCACATGCATCATCACAACTCAAGAATTCCTCAAAACCTCATCTTGGAATTTTCAAACCTCACTAAACCACACTTACACACTTCTAAACTGACATGGATGCTAAAGGTAATAGATTACTACTCTAATAGTAAAAGAATTACCTCATTTGGCAACTCAAGAATTTTCTTGAGTTGCCCCAAGTGCTCAAAATCCAATCTTTCATCGTCTCACATGCTTGTAGTGAGCTTGTGCACATTTTTAATGAAGGGAAAAAGATGTTTTGATGTGGATTTGATGGTGTTTTTTGAGGAGGTAGAGATGGGGGAGGGAGAGGGCGGCCATGAAGGAGGAAGAAGGGAAAAATGGTGAAGGAAAAAATGAAGGCTGGAAAATGACCAACGTCAATGAAGACCCCTCACCCCTCTCTCTATCTTCTTTCTCTTGCCCATACCCCTCACCATGCCACAATTATGTATTCCATTTTCCTTTTCCTTTTCTTTTATTTTAAATCTCATTTTAAAAACAAAAGCCATTCTATAAAAGAAAGAATCATGGTAGAATAAAATGTAACAAGTGTATAACACGACATGGTGCATGTCACATGCAAAATCATACTTAATGTATAATTAGATGCTAATCGTGTTTAGTAATACTATCTTATATACAAATCATTGCATACTAAATTGTAAAATTCCCAATTTTCATAAATTCTTTTAAAATCAATAATTGATATAAATTTCCAAATATTTTCCAATTTATCGGTATATAATTACACCATATCATTTAAAACTAATCTCCACACATTAAAATATTCATAATATTTATTATTTTAATTATTTATTTTTCCAAAATAATATTTTATTTTTCTGAAATGTTATAGAGGGTTTCCCTGGTTCGAGCGAAACGTTGTAAAAGCCGTATGGTTTTATGGCAGGGTTCGATCATATACGTGCACTTGTCCACGGATCATAATCGGATGAATAATACTAGTGGGATTTGGTTTAAACTGGATCCTAGTATTATATTGTTGAATTACTTTCGTCTCGTTGTATTCGTATTCAGTCGGAATACGGATGCAGGTATGTATGTACGGATGAGGGGTATTCTTGTAATTCATTAAGAGTTTACTTTTGAAGATGCCATTTCTTTTCGTTGTTTTGATTAAACATTTAGTTTAATGTTTAATTTGGTGGAAATTGTGAGTATGAGTTTTGGCCTTGGGCATTCATGGTGCATGTGCTCACTTGGTGATTCATGGTGTTGGGTCTAATGTACATTGATGGTGGCACATGTGCACTTGGTAACTCATGGAGTGGGGTTGGGTGAGATATTTTATGCTGGGATTTTCTTTCTTCGCTTGCTCACAAATATCACACACAACTCAACTAAAGAAAAAACAACATACACTTTCTTTACTTGTTTTTCTTTTAGTCCAAAACTTAAGCTCACAACTTCCACCACTTAGCTTCTTCTTGACCTCCACCCATTCCATCTCATGTGTTGAGAATCATTGGGTGTTTTGAGACAAAATATTCACACACTATCTCTAGTTCATCTTGGGCATCTAAGCTAGCAAACTTGTTGTCCGAGTTTCTTCAGTTTATGAAGCGGGAGCCCATATTACTAATTCTCGACGTGGATCGTCTTCGACGAGGGAGACCGGAAAACGAACTTGTTCGAGGTAGTTGCAACGAGCTTAGGACAGAGGTTGAAGACCGAAAGATACGGATCGATCGGTATAACCTCTCTAAACACTTTACAGTTAACTAGTACAGGGTTAATGGTACGATCCCTCGTTTAGGGTTCCGTTAGCGCCGATTTTCTAAAGTTTTTGTTCCGAGTTTGGCCACGGATTGATGGTCGGGACGCTGGCGTAGCCTTACATAGTATCAGATCCAACCTATTAACCGCATACTAGTTGGTTTCGACAATGTTAAACTATCAAAACAGAAACAACTCCAATTCAATACCAACCATATTCCATTCTCTGTCGATTTTTCCTGTGTCTTCAAAAATTATTTTAGCAACTGCAGAAGACTACTTAGATGACACCTATACTACACCCCAAATACGAGACAATTCCATCTTAACATGGCCGGCCAGAATGGTTCAAAATCCGAGGTGGTCGGTTCTGGTTTGGTGTTTTGACTTGAAATTTGCAGTGTCGTCTAGTCTCTGGAATATGGTTTTATCTAGTTGTTTGGGGCTATTCGGGGTTATTTCGAAGATGATATTTCTAACACTGTTTAAAGTTTTCAGTACTTACATTACTATCTGCGACCGTGAATGTCATTACAGTGGTACAACTTGTCTAATTTCTATAGTTCTTTTAGACGGGTTTGCGAACGTGACATTCACGTTGATGTTCTATGTTGTGTTGTGTTTGTTGCGGATTCATCGTGGTGGATAGCTTGCGTGCAATGTTAGTACAATTTAGTTTTATTTGTACATTTGATATCGCGGGGCGAGCGTCCGACATGTGAATTGCCGTCACTGCCTGTTTGTGTATTATTCTTTTAGGGAACGACCGGGTTGAGGTCGATGTCACCATTGTACATATTTTCTTTTCTGTACTAGGATTACCCCGCGATGGAGTGCATGGATAGCCGGGTTCTGGAGGGCATCGGGTCCGCATCTCATAGCATTGAGAAGGAGGGGGCCTCACTCTAGAATTGGCGGGCTATTCGCCGCACTCGTAAGGGGTACAGGTTGACCCAAGGTAGGGTGCTCAAGTTACCGGATTCCGTGAAGTGCCGGGTGGCCCATTCACTTTGATGAAGGGGGCTGTCTCGCTTCTGGTTTTGACGGAAAACTTTCCGCGCTCGTAAGGGTCTAGGTTTTCATTGTACAGGCTATCCACACGACCAGAGGAACGTCGGGTTTCACTTGTGGCTCAAAAGAAACCCGGGGCTCCCAGATTGTCTGTATTGTTCTGTGATGATTATTGCTTATCTGTGACGTTGCATTTATCACGTCTGGAGCGATTATTATATATTCCTATATATATACTAGTAGATGTTGTATATATTTTTCACCCGCGCTAGTCCAGTCCCCGCTCTGTCCTTAGTTAAGTAACCTAACGGGTGATGACGGGACCCAGTGGTGAATGCGGATGGCATATACGTACATCATATTTTCATTCTTTTATTGTGTGATTAATTGATGGGACCGCGTTGATTCAGATCAATGCAAGGAAAACAGACCTATTCGATGTTGTTGGAAATTTTTTTCAAAAAGATGTTATTACAAGGATGTTTTCATTTGTTTTGCATAGCGGTATTCGGTTATGAATATCCAGCACCTCATTCGACGAGGCAAGGGCCGAGATCCCTTCATCGGGAGTGAACCCTTGGGCAGAAGTTTGCGTCAAGGAAATAACTTCACTATAGTCGATTATCATTTGCTTTGCATTGTGGTATTCAGTGGGAATATCCTGCACCTCATTCCACGAGGAAATAGCTGAGATCCGTTCACCGGGAGTGACCTCTTTAGCAAAGGTTTTCACCACTATATATTTATAAAAAGCTATCTGGTTCCTTCAACGATATCATGTTCATTACGTTAATTTTTTTTTGCCAAAAACCATTTGTAGCCTTCTGTCATTTCAGACGGGTAGCACTTAGTATTCATGCTATGTTTGTTGACCTTCGTCAAGGCATAGTGTATGGTAGCTGTTTGTTATTTTTCTGTTGCATAGATAGATGCGTTGGTTTGGGACAGTCGTACAGCCTTGTTGACCTTCGTCAAGGGCGAGTACGGGTGGGTTCAAATTAACCTGGACAATGACGGGTAGAACTTGACATGTGACCTATGATTTGTTGACCTTCGTCAAGGTCATAAAGCATGGGGTAAAAATCACATCGGGAGTTTCAAACATACAGGAAACTTTCCAGGCATGAGCATACCTTCTGGAGTCTGATAACTTAAGTGGATTCCATCAGGTTATCATGTGATGATAGTTGGATCCCAATTTCCACTGATGAGTTGGTTTACTCCTCGGGTGATTTTAGATGATCCCGACTAATTATTCTTTTGGGTTTGGAGGAGAATTTGAGGATACAGTGGGAGACATCCTGATTAGATAAAGTGATTAACCATTCCGATCAAGGTTAGAGTGCACGCAGAGTGTTTCTTCTCTCTCTCTCTCTCTCTCTCTCTGGCAGCAACCATGTGCCGACCCTAGACTATAACTCAGTAACCAAGTTAACCGAACTTTCTTAAAACACTGGATTTTGGATTGTCAAAGTTGTATACATCATTAACACTCCTACTTTTACCCTTTGCATTTATCCGGAACATTCTGTCTCACTATGAAGATCCACATATTTATTGGATATGACCATCGTATAGTTACATACGAACTCGAAGAAACCTGTTTCAGATTTGAGGATAGTTTCCGGTTCTGGATAAAATGAATAGGACTATTCAGTTGTCTTTTCTTTTTACCTTCTCTCAGGTTGTGAGGGCTCCTAGGATTAGGAGAGAGTACACCTATTGCGCTTATTAGATAGTCTTTTTCCAAACCATAGGCAGGTGCCGAAAGGTGGGGAAGGAAGAAAACTAATTAGCCTAAGTGTGGTATACAGAAGGTAATAAGCAAAGACAAATAAAGGGATTAGAAAGAGGACAAAGTAAATTGCTACTGCTATCATTCACAACCAAACCGCGTATTTCATCGCCACTTCTACTTCACCTTTGCATTTCTCCGGTTCAGGAGAAATTGAATATGATCATTCAAGTTGTCTTTTATCATTACCTTCTCTCAGATTGCGGGGGCTCCTACGATTAGGAGAGTACACCTATTACGCTAATTGAATAGTCTTCTTCCAAACCAAAGGCTGTTGTCGAATGGTGGGGAAGGAAGAAAACCATTTAGCCTAAGGATGGTATACAGAAGGTAATGAGTAAAGACAAATAATGGGATTTGGATAGATGACAAAGGAAATATAAAGTTACAGTCATGAATCAGGATAATGGAAGAGGCATTATTAAGAATACCCGGCTACCCTTTCGAAACATTTTCATGTTTCAGTTTCACTGTGCGTTGTTAATATAAAACTGATTTCCCAATTAGATCTTTGCTCCAGGGTATGTATTTACCAGGTATGATTCTCACATCCGTATGGTTTTACAGATGATGAGTGGGAGTAAGTTATTGGGAATCTGGTGATTATATCCTCATTATATCGGAATTTGTTGTAATTGGTCATATTTGAGGAAATCATCTGGGGTATTGCCTGGCGGCAAATATTTGGTTTTGAATATCCGTTGTTATACACCAATTTCAAACTGATATATCTGTACGTTTATTTTATAAAGTGAGATATAACTTTTTGAAATTATGTCCATGACATTACCTATATCAGTTGATGGTTAGGTAAGGAGCATTCAACAACGGTGTAATTCTTCTTAACCATAAGTACAGTTTCCAACCTACGACGCACAAGGTTTGAGTTATTCAACTCAGGGGACTTATACAAAGTATTGTATGTTGTCCAGTGTCTATTAGGACAGAGGGGTTGGTCCTCGTGCTATATTCTTTTTACTTGTGACTTCTCAAGGTTTAGACAAGTATTTCGTAGAAATGCAAGGTCCAAGTTTTGATAAGTTATAGGTACAAGAATAAAGTAGAGAACCGGGTGTTGCAAGTATAAGGATTCTTCAAGGTGATCGAAGATGTAGATACTTGTGTTTGGTATTCAGTTGATAGTAATGGTTTTGAGAAACTTGTTTCTCTTTCAGGTTATTCATATCTGAATGCATTCCTGAGTTGAGTAATGTTGATCGGCCTCTCTCCATTTAGTTGAGATGCATTGGAGACAGCTGCATGATTTGAATCTGGTTCCAATTAAATCAGTGCCTATGTTTCTATATTGTATATAGAATGGTTCATATATTAACGATGTTAAGGTATATGGAGTTTTCCGGCTTATGCTTAAAACCAGACTCTGGATAACTCAAGGCATGTTTCTGTAATGGCAGTTTATGGGTTATCCCGGGCTATGACGAGGGTTAACTCTCTACCATCTGGAAGATCAATAGTGATATTGTTCTTGACTAGCCACAGTTTTAGTAAAATGGACTTTTTCAGAAAACAGTAGTGGGAGTATGGTAGAACTGGAAGTGATTCCAGAACCACAGACGATTACTGAAAATTTAATAGAACCTAGACATTCCATTAGCCACTCCGCAGATATGGTGGGTAACCTCAGGCACCCGAGAGGTACTCCGGTATCCTCAAGGACGGTGACAGGAAGGTTCTTGTTTACCCAGACTTGCTTTGAACTAGAGAGAGAGCAAGAGGAAGAGGGAGAGCTTGAGGATGAGAGAGCTTTCATGAGAGAGAAAGAAAATGAAAGAATGAGCAAGACTTTTGTCACCCTTGCTCTCATAATCCAAAATCATCATAACACATAATAATAATTGAGTATTATGTGATGGTTGTTATCATATCAAATGGCCATATCATTTCTTGCATTAAATAAAATTTGTGAACCAACAAGCAAGCCAAGGTCAATGCCAAGAAATGATAGCCATTGTCATGATGATGGTCAACTAGTCCAACCTAGTCAACCGGTCAACAAAGTCAACAAGTCAACAAAGTCAACCCTTCAATCCAACCATGGCACAATAATACTTAATTAATATTATCATTAATCATATTTCTTATTCTCATTAGGATTTAGCAAAAGTCAACAGTCACAACACTAATGAGAATCCTCTGCCTCTGTCTCTCTGTCAACTGTGCATACACACCCGCATCCGCGTTCCGAGGAACACGAATACAAACGAGATAAAACCAATCCTAAAACGTACACTAGGATCTGGCTTAAACCAAAGCCCGCTAGTGATAACTTCCCGGAAACTAAACGTGCACAAGTGCATGGATGTGACCGAACCCTGTCGCAAAACCATGCGACCTCTACTCTTTTGCTTAAAGGCGAATAGCTCTCTCTGTGGGACTCTAAAGACTCGACACTACGCTGGCAGTGGGTTTAACCACAGACCGAAAGCGGCACTAGCTGTGCGTAACGGCCCCTAGGTAGATGCCGATAAGAAGACGGACGAGGTGAAACCCATCTGAACTCCCACTGAGCCTGAATGTGACAATCTGCGTACAGTCCGGTCTGTTCGTCTGAGAATATCGCATGGCGGGCCTAGGGGCGGTAAACGTCAGTCCCCTAATAGCGGTACAAGTCGTGTCGGAGTGTAGCCCAGAACACCCTGAGATAACACTGGAAACCTACCAGTATATCTCTCTTGCCCTGGCCAGGGACTTTGTGTAATGGCTCTCCTAGACACAGCGCGATATCAACCCCTAATACCAGGAGAGACGAATCCTGTCTAACCGTCACTGCCTCCAAGTGCTTCGGGACTGCACCCAACTACTACCTGTTTGCACACCTTTGAGCCGTGGTAGGGTAGTAATCTAAGTACAGTGGGAACACACTCGAGGCGAAGTGACAGTGTCAAGTCAGCGGACTAAGCTGTACTCATGTCACCTGGGAACTGATAACTGACGATAGGTATAGTACCAACCAACAGTTCCCGACGAGTCCTGTCCAGTGTACTCGTAACCTAACGAGCACCCGCATACTATCTCAAGTACACATTACTGACGGCTGTGGGACAGACCGTCTCCCCTGCTGGGATGAGAAGCTCATACGCTAGTCTACTCCGGAGTATCGATGCCCTGTCTCGATAGTCCTACGACTAGGGACCTGCATAAGGATGTGCTTGTGGATTACTAAGCCCCCACGAGTGTGACTGCCATCACAACGCTGGTAATCAAGTAAATATCCTAAGGGCTCTACTAATGTGTATAGGTGATATACTAAAATAAACACATGTACACATTCAAGTAGAAACAAACCAAGTAGCATACTACTATTTTGAGCAAGATTGTCTATACAAGGTGAATATCCCAAGCTTCCATTAAGTAATATACAAACTAGTATGATACAGTAATGGCCTCTAGGGCATATACACTTACACCATCTACACCAATTTTCTTCTTAAAGATCCACTTGCCCCCGATGGGTTTTACCCCTTCAGGAGCAACTTCCAAATTCCATACTTCGTTGGGGTACATGGATTCCATCTCAGATCTTATAGCATCCAGCCATTTCACAGAGTTCCCACTTGTGATGGCCTGCTCGAAACTAGTTGGGTCATAATCTTTCAAGAAGCAATCCTCGCTCCTACCATTAATGAGAAAACCGTAGTATCTTTCAGGTGGATGAGGAATCCTACTGACGTGCTAGTTCCACTGACGTGCTTGTGGTTAAACCCACTGCCAGCATATTGACGATTCTTTAGAGTCCCGCACAGAGGGTTTCTCTGGTTCAGGCGAAACGTTGTAGAGGCTGTATGGTTTTATGGCAGGGTTCGATTATATACGTGCACTTGTGCACGGATCATGATCGGACGGATAATACTAGTGGGCTTTGGTTTAAGCCAGATCCTAGTATTATATTGTTGGATAACTTTCGTCTCGTTGTATTCGTATTCAGTCAGAATACGGATGCAGGTATGTATGTCTGGATGATGGGTATTCTTGTAATTCATTACGAGTTTACTTTTGAAGATGCCATTTCTTTTCTTTGTTTTGATTAAACATTTTTTTAATGTTTAATTTGGTGGAAATTGTGAGTATGAGTTTTGGCCTTGGGCATTCATGGTGCATGTGCTCACTTGGTGACTCATGGTGTTGGGTCTAGTGTGCATTGATGGTGGCACATGTTCACTTGGTGACTCATGGAGTAGGGTTGGGTGAGATATTTTGTGCTAGGATTTTCTTTCTTCACTTGCTCACAAATATCACACACAACTCAACTAAAGAAAAAAGAACTGACACTTTCTTTACTTGTTTTTCTTTAAGTCCAAAACTTGAGCTCAATTCTTCCACCACTTGGCTTCTTCTTCACCTCCACCCATTCCATCTCATGTGTTGAGAATCATTGGGTGTTTTGAGACAAAGTATTCACACACTATCTCTACTTCATCTTGGGCATCGAGGCTAGCAAACTTGATGTCCGAGTTGCTTCGGTTTTTGAAGCGGGAGCCCGTATTACTAATCCTCGACGTGGATCGTCTTCGACGAGGGAGACCGGAGAGCAAACTTGTTCGAGGCAGCCGCGATGAGCTTAGGACAGAGGTTGAAGACCGAAGGACGCGGATCGATCGGTATAATCTCTTTAAACACTTTACAGTTAACTAGTACAGGGTTAATGGTATGATCCGTCGTTTAGGGTTCCGTTAGCGCCGATTTTCTAAATTTTTTGTTCCGCGTTTGGCCAAAGATTGATGGCCGGGGCGCTGGCGTAGCCTTACAATTGAAAACTAGCCCTTTTTGGTAACTTGTTGGTATTTTATTAAAATTTTTATCTTTCATTTTAAAAAAAAAAAACATAGTTTCATGATATTTTGAAAATACGGATTTATAATTTTTATATAATTTTTCAAAAATTAGTTTGTTTAAAAAATTCGCGTTTCTTAAAAACCATATTTCATTTCCTTTCAAGATCGAATACTCCGTGAGGAGTTCTGCATCTCGCTTTACTATCCCAAGGATCTGCGATAATCCGCACCATCCGTTAGCGGGTCCCCTAACGAGGGTTGCAGAGGCGTATTTGCCAAGGATTACAAAATACCGTTTTAAAGAAACCCGTTTTTCTAAAAGATGTGATATTTTAATGAAAAGTATATCTTTGAACCAAACATACATATATATAGGCATCGTGCTATGAAACTAAAGTGTGCGTGTGGGGTAGGTCATTACCCCGTGAATTTTTCCTAAAGGTATTGTTTTAACAAATAACGAAAAGAGGTGATATTAAAGTTCAAGGTATTTTAATGAAAAAGTTCGTTTATGTTTGTTTCGCATGAAAATTTTGGTTAAACTAAAAACTAAATGATGGGAAATAAGGTTAAGATTATTAAAGGATGTTAGTTTGATCTCGTTTGCTTATCACATGGCTTACAAATGTTAAGAAGAAGAATACATCGGAGCTGAAAGTGTTTTTTAGCAACACCACTGGGTTTTACTAGCATCAAGCATGCCAATTTAAAAATTTCGGGATGCTAATCAACACTAATCAAGATCTTAAACTAGATGATTAGGGTTTAACATGATATAACAAAAACTTTACACTAAGAGAAAGATGCTACAACATTTGTAGACTGTGTCCTTCTCTTCTAAAGCTCCGGGTTGTAGTCCCTACAACTCCTCGTAGCTCCACTTGAAGGTTGAACGAACTTGCTTCAATGACCTTCGTGCCGAAGATGATCCACCCGAAGTCCGCTAATCCAAGTTATCTCTTCACTAAACTCTTTAGTGATGGAAACACACTACACTTAATTGCTAATCAAGTGTAGGATGTTGAAGTAGGGGTTTTGTTTGCTCACTAGGGTCCTCACAAGATCAAGGGTTCACAACTCATGTAAGGGATTTAGCTTGGAGGTGGAGGTGAAGAAAATGGAGAGAGCTAGAGAGTGTGAAAGAAAATGAGCTCCTCAAAAATAACTCAAGTGAAGAATGGTTCATCAAAAATGAACTCACTTATTGAAGCATTAATATTTTTCAATAATAAAAATGGAATCATACTTCAATAGCAAGTCAAGAGTAATATAATAATCCATGAACCATGCTTCAAAACCATACCTCAACTTCCACCACAATTTTCCATTTTCTTAAAATAGAAAATCTAACCATGGTTCATTTAATATATATAAATATATACATACATATATCAAATATATATATATATATTAATATATATTATGAAGAAAATAATTAGTGAGCTAATAATATTAGTTAATATATAATTATATCAAATATAATATATATCAAATTATTAAATCAACACTTGATTTATAATCCGGTAATATCGCATATAACCGACTAATATCTTTTATCTGTATATCACATTATCAAATCAACACTTGATTCAATAATACGGTCATATCACATATAACCTAACCGATAACAAATAACCGCCAGATTAGAATACGGTATCACATACTCGTATTTAATCTGGCCCTCCGCACATATCAGCATATGTGCCCTACTTCGTTTTGCCTGAACTAGGAAATATCTGTGTGGGACTCTAAAGACTCGTCAATACGCCAGCAGTAGGTAATGATCATATCAGTTACCCACAAGCCGTCAGCGGTACTAGCTGGACGTAACGGCTACCCAGGTATTGAGCGAATAGAAGATCAACAAGCAAGCTTGTCCAAACTCGCATGAAGCCTTTAAATAACACTTACCGTACAGTCCGGTCTCTTCGTCTGATATGTCGCATATCGAGTCTGGGGGTGGTATCGTCAGACCCCAATAACTTGATAAGTCATGCCAATATGTGGCCTATAACGGTACGAGAAACTACTGATAACACTTACCAGTAAATCTCATCAACAGCCCTGGCCAAGAACTTCCTGTTATGGCTAATCGAGGATAACACAACATCAACACCCTATACCGGGAGAAACGAAACCCCTCCTATCGATCATTGCCTCTATATGACTCGGGACTGTACCAAAAATCCACATGTTTGCACGCCTCCTTTAAGCCATGGCAAGGAAGAAATCAAAGCACGGTAGGAACCACACAAGACTCTATGTCGATCTCGGGTCTACAGACTAATTTGTACCAGTGTCACCAGAGAACTGCTATTTGAAGATAGGTATAGTACCATCTAGGAGTTCTCGGCGAGTCATGTTCGGTGTACCCATTCTCTAATGAGCACCCGTGTACAATCTTTGATGTCAAACACCAATGGATATGGGATCAACCATCGCCCTATACAGGGTCAAGAAACGTACACACTAGTATACTCTGAAATATCGATGCCCTGTCTCGATACTCTCTCGACTAGGAACTGTTAAAGGATGTGCTTGTAGACTACACAGGTCACAGTAGTATGATCTGCATCATAGTCATGGTAGTCAAGCAAACATCCTAAAGGCTTTAACAACATGTATGAGAGAGACAGTATAATAATACAAATGTACATGTTAAGATAAATAGCAACCAGACAGCATACTATCATGTCGAGGAAGAAAGTCCTCTATATATATATCCAAGCATCCACTATAATATACATCAATGTACAATAATGGCCTCTAGGGCATACATATCCCTAACAATCTCTCACTTGCACTAAGGCCGGTTGTTGTAGTATTTCATACCCAACATCCCAAATAGTCTCACGAATCATGTCTGGGGGAGGGCCTTTATGAGTGCATCCGCTGTGTTATCTCTGTGTCAACTCTCCTGACCTCGATCTTCCGGCGATCAACTATCTTCCGGATCAGGTGATACTGCCTAAGAATATGTCTGGATCGCTGATGGGACCGAGGTTCCTTGGCTAAAGCCACATCTCCATTGTTATCACAATACAAAGGTATTGGATGCTTAATTGAAGGAACCACACCAAGTTCAGCTATGAACTTCTTCATCCAGACAGCCTCTTTGGCAGCATCATTGGCAGTGATGTATTCAGCCTCTATCTTCGAGTCTGCTATGGTATCTTGCTTGGAACTCTTCCAACATTTCGCCCCTCCATTGAGGGTGAAGACAAAACCCGAGACCAACTTACTGTCGTCCTTATCACTCTGGAAGCTCGAATCGGTAAAGGACTCCACCTGGAGTTCACCGTTACCATACACCAAGATCACTTCTTTAGTCCTTCTCAAGTACTTAAGAATGTTCTTCACAGCTGTCCAGTGTTTCTCCCATGGATCTGATTAATACATACTCACTACACCTAGTGAGTAAGCTACATCTGGTCTGGTACATAACATCGCATACATGATATGCCCAACTGCCGAAGCATTGGGTATCCCTTGCATGCGAGCCCTCTCCAAATCAGTCTTGGGAGACATCTCTTTGGAGAGAGTGATTCCTAAACAAGCGGGTAAATTACCACGCTTAGAATCTTCAATACTAAACCTCTTTAGTATGGTGTCTATGTATCTGGATTGGGACGATCCCAACATCCGTTTAGATCTATCTCTATAGATCTTTATCCCCAAGATGTAGGAGGCATTATCTAGATCTTTCATGGAGAACTTTTGTGATAAGAAGAGCTTGACCGAGTGTAGTATAGGAACATCATTTCCTATCAAGAGTATGGCATCCACGTACAATACGAGGAAGAGAACCTTACTCCCTACAACCTTCTTGTATATAAAAGGTTCATCTACGTTTTTGATGAAGTCAAACTCTTTGACAGCTTCATCGAAACAGATGTTCCAGCTCCGCGATGCCTGCTTTAATCCGTAAATTGATTTAAGCAGCTTGCACATTCTTCCGCTGCTCCCACTGTCTACTAAGCCCTCTGGCTGTGTCATGTACACTCTCTCTTCTAAATCAACATTTAAAAATCGGTCTTGACGTCCATCTGCCAGCTTTCATAGTCATGGTATGCAGCAATGGCAAGTAAGATCCTGATGGACTTAAGCATAGTGACAGGAGAAAAGGTTTCATCATAGTCGACACGTGGTCGTTGACGAAAACCTTTTGCTACAAGTCTATCTTTGAAAGTCTCAACTTTTCCATCTACACCAATTTTCTTCTTAAAGATCCTCTTGCTCCCGATGGGTTTTACCCCTTCAGGAGCAACTTCTAAAGTCCATACTTTGTTGGTATACATGGATTCCATCTCAGATCTCATAGCATCCAGCCATTTCACAGAGTCCCTACTTGTGATGGCCTGCTCGAAACCAGTTGGGTCATCATCTTTCAAGATGCAATCCTCGCTCCCACAGTTAATGAGAAAACCTTAGTATCTTTCAGGTGGATGAGGAACCCTACTAGATCCGCGGAGTGGCTGGGTTCGTTGGGGACTATTGAATCCTCCGGTTCCACCAAATTGTCAGTTACAGTTTGTGTAGCTGGAACTTCTTCTAGTTCTACCTCATTACGACTAATTTATTTTACAAGAAATTTCTTTTCTAAAAAGGTGGCATGTTGAGCAACAAACACCTTTTATTCCTCACAATGGTAAAAGAGATATCCATGCGAATTCTTTGGATATCCTACAAACTTACATAGAACTGACCTTGCCTCGAGCTTGTCCGGGTTTTGCCTTTTTACATAGGTCGGACAACCCCATATCTTAACTCGTTTAAAATACGGTCTCTTTCCACTCCATATCTCATATAGTGTTTTAGGCACAGATTTTGATGGGACTTGATTCAATAGGTATGCGGTTGTCTCAAGCGCATAACCCCAAAAAGAAATAGTTAACTCAGCAGTGCTCATCATAAAGCACACCATATCTAATAGGGTGCGATTCCTCCACTCCGATACAGCGTTATGCTGTGGTGTATACGGAGTAGTAAGCTGAGAGAGAATCCCATTCACTTTTAAATAATCATAGAATTCCGTGCTCAAGTATTCTCCTCCCTGATTAGATCGAAGGATTTTAATACTTTTACCTATTTGGTTCTCCACTTCGCACTTATATTTCTTGAATTTCTCAAAAGATTCAGATTTTTGTTTCATCAGGAACACATGCCCTTATCTTGAGAGATCATCGGTGAATGTAATAAAGTACGAGAAACCATTCCTGGCATGCGTAGACATAGGACCGCATACATCACTATGTATCAGTCCTAAGAGTTCATTAGCTCTTTCTCCGTGTCCAGTAAACGGAGTTTTGGTCATCCTACCTTTGAGACATGACTGACAAGTTTCCATAAGATATAAATTTGAACTAATTCAAAAATCCATCTTTTTTCAACTTAGTTAGTCATGTCGCATTGATATGACCTAGTCTACAATGCCACAAGAAGGCTTCGTTCATTTTTGAACTTTTCGTCTTATGTGTGTTCGGTATATTTAGAACTGTAGTTTGATTCAGAACGTATATACCGTTACACAACGTACCAAACCCAATCAACACTTGATTTAGGAAAATTTTCATAACATTATCCTCCAGTAAAAAATTATACCCTTCTTTATGTAATAAAGAGACTGATATAATATTGCACATCATCTTCGGTACGTAATAACAGTCGTTCAGAATCATTGTATTTCCACTTGATAATACAAGGTGATATTCGCCAACTGCTTTGGCTGCAACAATTGCACCATTCCCTACTGTTAGAGACTTATCACCCTTTCCCAGTTCTCTACCTCTCTTTAGCCCATGTAACAAATTACATACGTAGGATCCTGATCCGGTATCCAATACCCAGGACGTAGAGCATACTGAGAAATAGTTCTTGGAAACGAACACACCCGAAGAAGATGCATCATCATGCTCTTTCTTCACTCGGGTGGTGTGGGAATCCTGATATTCTTCCATTCCTTGCTCGGACTTATGATAATCATAAGATAGAGCGAAACCAATGTTCCCTAGCTCAGTATAATAAGCGGGTTCGGTCAATACATCCATATTATTATCTTTATTAAGGCGTGTCATTTGTCGCTACCTGGAGAGAGAGAGAGAGAAGGAAGCACTTTAGTGTGCGCTCTTGCAAGATTAGATTGATTATTATCTTATCTAATCAGGATGGATCCCACTGTTTTTACCAAATCTTCCTTCAAACCCTAAAAGGTAAGATTATCCAGGATTAATTACACCCTACGTGTTCGCCAATCGTTCGGCCTGGCAGGTATTAGTACTCCGAGGGAGTCTCCCCATGCTTTCGCATGGAACTAATTAAATAAGCTCGTTTCCGCAGGGTCATCACCCCGTTAACACCTTTCTTAGATACCTAAAGGATCGGCTAATTGTAAAGTGGAAAACTCTCTCAGGACTAACTCTTACTCGCAGTGGGTATCGGGATCCAACTATCATATAGAAGGTATGTGATCTCATTGCAGATTCCAACACTTGAAATTCCAAATATTGGTTTTACCCCATGCGATTCATACCTTGACAAGGTCAACAAACCATAAACCGCAAGTCAAGTTCAACCCGTTCATTTCGTGATTGAATTAACCCACCCGCACGACCTTTGACAAGGTCAACAAGGCCGCACTACTACCCTAATCCAATCGCATCACATGCGGCAGATAAGCACCAATCAGCTACCGCACACTACGCCTTGACAAGGTCAGCAAACATAGGACGAATACTAAATAGCACTTATCTGAAATGACGGAGGGCTACGTTGGTTTTTAAGAAAACCTTTAGCGTAATGAACTTGATATCGTTGTAGAATCTAATGATTTTGAAAATGAGTGGTTTAAGATTCACTTTTAAAATCGAGTAGTTTTTAAAAACAAACTGAATAGCTTTTACTAGCTTTTGCTAAAGAGGTCACTCCCGGTGAAGGGATCTCGGCTTTTTCTCATCGAATGAGGTGCTGGATATCCATCAAGGAATACCACTATGCAAAGCAAGAACTATAAAAGCTATGATGATAAATCGAGTGGGTTGTAGCATTTGCTAGTTTTGCTAAAGAGATCACTCCCGGTGAAGGGATCTCGACTCTTTCCTCATCGAATGAGGTGCTAGATATTCATCAAGGAATACCACTGTGCAAAGCAAGAACTAGAGCTACCTTTTTAAAAACTTTTGATTCTACAACATCTTTAGGTTTTTTTCCATTCCATTAATCTCATTAATGAAGTCCCATCATTTATGCTTCCCTAAACATGACAGAAAAAGAAACGAAAATAAAACGTAGGCTTATACCATCCGCATTCGCAACGGGGCCCCGTCATGCACCGTTAGGTTACTTAACTAACGGCAGAGCGGAGGCTGGACTGGCACGGGTGAAATACATAAGCAACGTTTATTATATATATCATATATATATATATATATAGCATTCGTCTCACGCAGTTATATGATCACATCACAGAACCAAGCAGCAGAAGTCAACATATGAAATATTGGATATAATAGGAGGTCCGTATTTTAAATTAAGCCAATAATGAAAAGCACGGATTCCACTGTCGTGATGAATAGGTAAACCCACATCCTTAAACCCCTACGAGAGCGGCAAGCAACCCTGCCAATTCTAGAGTTAGGAGACCCGGTCTCGACTCCTCGAGATGGTCTCCCACTGGACTCTAGAACCCGGTTACTTGTGCTCCCTGCCTTGGGTTTATCATAATACGGAAAAGTAAATAATATAAATCAATGGTGATATCATCCTCAACCCGTAAGTGTCCCAATAAAAGAATATTACATACAAATTTTACATGAATGAAAATTGAAAAACTCTCATCTCACGCAAAAACCCCCGGCTATTCATTCACGACGATCAAATATAACATATCACAGCAACACATAACATCACATGTCATCAACGTAAGTAAATATGCGTATCCCGAATGTCGTTTACATATAGCAACGATATTTCGGATACCCCACATATTACACTAACGGTCGCAGAAAAGAAATGAAAAACTGCAATAATTAGAATCCGCATTTCCTTAGACATCATAAACCTGGAATATCTCATATTCCGAATTTCATGCCTAACCTATAAACCTTGCATTTTAGTCTCAATTCGAAAACATTTTTCAATAACTTAGTCGGGTAATTCAACAAGATTCCCGACTACCCGATCGAATGCTCGTCGGGAACTTTAGTAGATGGCCACACCTCCGATGCCATCGACCAAGTGCACTTAGGCAGAACTGTAAGTACACGGTAGCGCCCCGGCCGTCTAACAGACGCCAAATGCGGAACAAAAACTTTTTGACTGGCGCTATCGAATACTATAACCCGGATCTGCCATTAAAGCTAAACTAACAAACTACAAAGTGGGTAGAAATGTTATACCGAACGATCCGAGTCCTTCGGTCTTCAACCATCATCCCACGCTTTGTTACGGCTGCTCTGATCTCCTGAATCTCCAATCTTCTCGTCAGGTGGCACCACGTCGACTGATCTTTAAACGGGCTCCCGCCTCTGAACCGAGGCAACTCGATCATCAAGTTTGCTAAAAGAGATGACCAAGATTGATGTAGAAAATGAGTAGAACACTTTGTCTCACTTCGTCCAAAGCCATGGACGAACGGTTAATGAAGTTGCCATTTGGAATCGGGTAAATGAGAAAATGAGTATACAAATTTCATGAACCAAATTCATAATCTTTTCTTTTGCAAAATCAAAATCCTCTCTCTCTCACTCAAGGGGTCGGTCACTTAAAGGAGTGGGGAGGTGAGTGTAGGAGGAAAAAATGGTGACCATAATGATAAATGAATGAGTGAGTCACAATAACACCTAGCACAACAATTAATGAAAACAATGAATCATCTAACCTTGTCATCCTTTCATTAAATGATCAATTAATGCACTAATGAGTCACTAAACACCTCATCATCCTAGTCACTATCTAGAAGCTTCTAGAACCACGACTCACTCATCAAGAAAAGATAAATCCGTATTAAACCGAATGTTTAATACGGCTGATAGAAAACTGGAAACTGACAACTTCCAAAAGTGACCCCGAAACGAATTTCAGGATAACCCCATAACGGTATAAACATACCCGCATTTGTATTACGACCGAATAAAAATGCAACTGAGACAAAGATATTATATCTACACAGTATAATACTTGGATCCGGCTTAAACCAAAGCCCACCGGTATTATCTGCCCGAAATATGACACATGCGTAAATGCACGTGCATTTTCCGAACCCTGCCATAAAACCGTACGGCCTATACAACGTTTCGCCCGAACTTGGGAAACTGTCTGTGGGGGACTCTAATGACTCATCAACACACTGGGACTGGGAATAACCACTAGTACGTCAGAGGTACTAGCTGTACGTAACGGTTGCCTATGTATTGATTGGAAGGGAAGCCGACGAGCGAACTCATCCAGAAACCCTACCGAGCCTAACAGTGACAATATACATACAGTCTGGTCCGTTCGTCTATGAGTATCACATATCGAGTCTACGGGGGTGGATAAAGTCAGATCCCTAATAACGCGATAATTCGTGTCGGTATGAAGCCCATCACCACCTGAGAAACTACTGATCCAAATCAGTAAGTCTCCACTACCTCGGCCGAGAATTTATAGTGATGGCCACCCTGCACTGTGGGACATCAACCCCCAATATCGGGAGAGATGAATCCCCGACGATCCGCTCACCGCCTCCATGTGGCTCGGGACTGTACCCAACTAAAACCTGTTTGCACGTCTCCTTTGAGCGTGGTAGGGTAGTAATCAAAGATCAGTGGGAACTCACACGAGACAAATGACGATCTCAGGTCGACAAACTAACCTGTGCACATGTCACCAGGGAACTGGTATCTGACGATATGTATAATACCAACTAGCATGTTCCCGGCGAGTCATGTCCGATGCACTCATAACCCAATGAGCACCTGTATACATCTTAGGTGAACCAACTAACACCACTGGCTTGTGAGACCAGCCACCGCCCTTCGTCGGGGTCTTGACTGTATACACTAGTCTACTCTGGAGTATCGATGCCCTATCTCGAAACTCCTACGACTAGGGACACTTTAAGGATATGCTTATAGACCCTAACTCCCACGTATATGATCGCCATCATACTGCTGGCAGTCAAGCAAGAATCCTATGGGCTCTATCAACATGCAATAGTGAACTAAAGCATGTATATGATGATAAAGACAAACCAGATAGCATACTATCATCTCGAGAAAGACTGTCATATCGGTATAGGTCCTCCCTCAATCATTGCAATCATGTACCTGCGATCCAATAATTGACTTAGAGGGCACTATATCCAACAAGAACACCGCGACCGCGAGCACCCAAGTGGATGTTTTTTTGGCAACAGAGTTCTCCTAAAGTCACTTAGTCGGGGCTATGGGGCATAGCTACCTAGCAAAGTTATCTGGCGAGTATTCGCGTACGATACACGATTGCGATGGAGTTTCGATCCGAATCGAAACTTCGTGGAAATCGATCAATAGAGACTAACATGCTAGATTTACAAACAAACTAGTTTTCACAAAACTAATTTAATGTGGATTCCAACCATTGCATCACATATCAAACTTAAACCCGAAATGATGTAAAAATTACGACTACGAAACACTCTGTATTAGCCCCTTAACAAAATTAACATCACATGCAATTTTGGGCTAATCAAACATAACCATGAAACCCTAAAACAAGTGAGCAGACCACAGGAAAAATACGAGACCAAAATTTTAAAGGAAGGCTGGCGAGGCCGGTATATTTGGGGTTTTCGCCGGTTGAATTTTTTATTCTTGGTCTCGTGTTTCTTCTGTATTCTAGTTATATCACATATAACATTTTTCAACTGTATAAAAAAATTTCAGAGGCCATTTAAAATTCGACAGAGATTGTTTCGGTTTCATAATTCTACATGCATTGCCTGATCTTCTAGCTTTAGCACTGATGCCATGAAAGTCAGGCAGCCACCCCATCCAATGGGGTCGCCGTGGCACCTACAGATCTCTTAGTAGCTATTTTTTACGCATGCCCCCTAGCGAGGACTACAACTCGCCGGAACACCATCCAGTCTCGGGACACCCTGAGGGTAAGAGCCTATGCTTCGCCACACTGTCACACAATGAGAACCCCCCATAGGTCGACATCCAATGTCTAGTAGCTCTGATACCATGAAAGTGTTTGTTAGCACCGCCACTGGGTTTTATTAGCATCAAGCATGTAGGACTAAGGTAGCGCCACAGCCGTCTTTCCAAGGCCAAAATGCGGAAACGAAAAATTTTCTTGACTTTAAACCGGCACTACCGCATCCTAAAAAACCCGGATCGTAACCATTAACCAACACCTAGCTATCAAGAGAAGGGATAAAATGCTATACCGAGCGATCCGTATCCTTCGGTCTTTGGCCACCATCCCGATCTCCCCGTGGCATCTCCGATCTTCATCTCCTCGTCGGAAAGGGCACCACTTCGAGAAGTCTTTTTACGGGCTCCCGCTTCATCCGAAGCAACTCGGGCACGAAGTGTGCTAGCCGACGTGCCCAAGGTGAAGTAGAGAATGTTGTGATCACTTTGTCTCTTGCATCCATGGCTTTGGATGGAGGTTAAAGTGTTGCCATTGATGGAAGCAATGAGCTAGAGGAAGAAGAAGAAGAGGAGAAGGCCTTCTTTCTTTTCTTTTCTTGTGTTGTGATAGAATGAGAGTTTGTCTTGAAAAATAATATGAGAGCTAACCATATTCCAATGGCAGCCCCTCTCTCTGTCCTCCTCTCATATCATCACTAAACAATCCATTAATGTGACACATTTGCTAAAAAAGAGACCATGACTCATGATACAAGTCCATGTCACATTAATGAATTGTCATGATGATTTCTAGCTCATTATTTCCATTAACAAACATTAATCCAAATGTTTGCAACAATAAAAAGATCCGGCAACATCTAAAGTAAACTCGTGACGGATCACAAGGATACCCCTCACCTGTATATACATACCTGCACTCGCATTCCGACTGAATGCGAATGCGATGAGACTAAAGTAATCAAACAAATCTAATACTAGGATCCGGCTTAAACCAAAGCCCACTAGTTTGATCCGTCCGATCATGATGCGTGCAATACCACACGTATAAGATCGAACCCTGCCATATATCATACGACCTCTACAACATTTCGCCCGAAACTTGAGAAACTGTCCGTGGGGGACTCTAAAGACTCGTCAATACTTTGGCTGTGGATTTAACCACTAGCACGTCAGAGGTATTAGCCGTACGTAACGGGCTACCAAGTATTGACCAAAAGGGAGGTCGATGAGCAAACTCATCCTGACACCCCACTGAGCCTGTCAGTGACAATATCCGTACAGTCCGGTCCGTTCGTCTATGAGTATCGCATGGAGGGCCTAGGGGTTGGTAAAAGTCAGACCTCCAATAGCGGTACAAGTCGTGTCGGAGTGTAGCCCAGAACACCCTGAGATACTACTAGAATACCTACCAGTAAATCTCCCACCTCGGCCGAGGGCTTTGTGTAATGGCTCTCCTAGACACAGCGCGACCTCACCCCTAATACCGGGAGAGACGAACCCCTGCAGATCCGCTCACTGCCTCCATGTGGCTCGGGACTGTAACCAACTAAAACCTGTTTACACAACTCCTTTGAGCCATGGTAGGGTAGTAATCAAAGTACAGTGGGAACTCACACGAGACAAATGACGATCCCAGGTCGATGAACTAACCTGTACACATGTCACCTGGGAACTGCTATCTGACGTCAGGTATAAGACCAACTAGCATGTTCTCGGCGAGTCCTGTCCTCACAACCCAATGAGCACCTGTATACATCTTAGGTGAACCAAATAACACCAGTGGCTTGTGAGACCGGCCATCGCCCCTCGTCGGGGTCTCGACTGTATACACTAGTCTACTCTGGAGTATCGATACCCTGTCTCGAAAACTCCCACGACTAGGGACCATTTAAGGATGTGCTTATAGACCCTATCTCCCACGTATATGATCGCCGTCATACTGCTGGCCGTCAAGCAAGAATCCTAAGGGCTCTATCAACATGCATTAGTGACCTGCAAGGTCACCTGAAACAGTACACGATGATAAAGATAAACTAGATAGCATACTATCATCTCGAGTAAGACTGTCCTACCGGTATAGGTCCTCCCTCAATCATTGCAATCGCATGCCTGTGATCCAATAATTGACTCTGAGGGCACCATCTCCAACAATCTCTCACTTGCACTCAAGGCTAATTATTGCGATGTCGCATACTCACAGCCTGTGTGATACCGAACACCCAACTCCTCTACTAATCAGTCTCACAACACCCGTTTGCAAAACTATTGCGTTCGAGGAACAGCCTCAGTGAGTGGATCTGCTTTGATGTTTCTTTCTATGTCTCTCTTTATCTCAAGTTCGCGGAGAAAACCATCTCCCGAAATGAACAATACCTGTCTTAGAGTATGTCTGGATATCTGATGGGACCTAGTTCATAAATGAACTCCAAATCCAAACTTCATAGACTGTATCGTCAACTGAACTTAATCAGTGTCCTGCGCCATGCCTCCCTCAGTATCCGCTTGGACCACCTGTCCAAAATACTGCCCCTCGTTAGAGGGAAAACTATAACTCTGATAGCCACTCTGTCATCCAGGTCACCTTGGAAGCCTGGAATGATAACCGTCTCCAGAAAGAGGTTGTTGTTATCATATCCTTAGAGCATCCACTTATGTTCTAAAATTGCTTCCGAATGTTTCTCCAGGATTGGATCAATATCTTATTGCATCTCGTGCAAAAACAATACTGGTGTGGCACTTGACATCTCATGATCAACTCAATTGCCAAAGCAAGTGATCTTCCGATCATGCACATCCCTCTCCCCTTTAGTCTGTAAGACACCTTTAGATAGGGTGACTCCATCATCTACAGGTATACTACCGTGCCAGGAGTCGTCCATTCTAAAGCACCTTTAGAATGCTGTCTAAGTACCCTGATTAGAAAACTACCCAAATCTAGATCTAAAACCATAGATCCAGTAACCAGAATGTCTGATATAAAATCCATATCCTATATGGAGAAACCACTGTAAGATAACCAAAGTATAACCGATCGTAGTATAGGAATTTCACTTCCTACTCTGTGTATGTCATCCAAATACCAGGACATCACACCCTACTACCTTCTTAACAGATCCATCCCTTATTCTGATGAAGTCAAACCTATGACTGTCACATCAAAAATATATGATCTATGTCCGCTATATTAGATTTAGTCTACAAATAGGCATAAGCCACTTGTCCACTATGCTTCCGCTGCTCCCACTGACTACGACAACCTTCCGGCAGAGTCATATACACATGCACTTCTAAAGCCAGTTCAGAACAACGCTATACTCATCCTCCTGCCGGGTCTCATAGCCTGGAACAACAGTAGTGGAAAGTCTGGGTAAACAAGAACCTACCTGTCACCGTCCTTGAGGCTACCGGAGTACCTCTCGGGTGCCTGAGGTTACCCACCATATCTGCGGAGTGGCCAATGGAATGTCAAACCAGATTGAATCTTTAGGTTCTTATCAAATTTTTAGTAATCGTTTGCGGTTCTGGAATCACTTCCAGTTCTACCATACTCCCACTACTGTTTTCTGAAAAAATCCATTTTTATTAAAACTATGGCGAGTCAAGAACAATAACACTATTGATCTTCCAGATGGTAGAAAATCAACCCTCGTCATAGCCTGGGTCAACCCACAAACAGCCATTACAGAAACGTGCCTTGAGTTGTCCAGAGTCTGGATTTAAGCATAAGCTGGACAACTCCCCGTACCTTAACATCGTTAAGATATGAACCGTTCTATATCCGATATGAACCGTTCTATATCCAATATAGAAACAGAGGCACTGATTTAATTGGAACCAGATTCAAATCATGCAGCTATCTCCAGTGCTTGTCAACTAAATGGAAGGAGGTCGATCAACGTTACTCAACTTAAGAATGCTGCCAATTATGAGTAACCTGAAAGAGAAGCAAGTTCTCTTAATCATTACTATCATCTGAATACCATACACAAGTATCTACATCTTCGATCACCTTGAAGAATCCTGATACTTGCAACGCCTGGTTCTCTACTTTATTCTTATACCTACAACTTCTCAAAACTTAGACCTTGCATTTCAATGAAACACATGTCTAAGAACTAGAGAAGTTACAAGTAAACAGAATGTAATACGAGTACCAACCCCTCCATCCTAATGGACACTGGACAATATACAATACTCTGTATAAGTCCCCTGAGTCTAGTTACTCATTCACTGTGTGTCGTAGGTTGAAAACTGTACTTATGGTTAAGAAGAATTACACCGCTGTTCAATGCTCCTTACCTAACCATCCACTGATATAGGTAAATGTCATAGACATAATTTCAAAAAAGTATATCTCACTCTATAAAAATAGACGTACAAATATATCAATTTGAAATTGGTGCATAACAACGGATATTCAAAACCAAATATTTGCCTGCAAACAACCCAGGTGATTTCCTCAAATATCACCAATTACAACGAATTCCGATATAATGAGGATGATCACCTAATTCCCAATAACTTACTCCCACTCATCATCTGCAAAAACCATTCAGATGTGAGAATCATACCTGGTAAATACATACCCTGGAGCAAGAGCTAATTGGGAAGTCAGTTTTCTTTTAACAGTACACAGTGAAACTGAAACATTGAAATGTTTCGTACGGGTATCTAGGTATTCCTAGTAATACCTCTACCATTATCCAGATTCACAACTGTAACCGTATATTTCTTTTCCATCTCTCCAAATCCCTTCATATGTCTTTAGTCATTACCTTCTGCACACCCCTTTAGGCTAAATGGTTTTCTTCCTTCCCTACCTTTCGGCACCAGCCTATGGTTTGGAAGAAGACTATCCAATAAGTATAATGGGTGTACTGTCCTAATCCTAGGAGCAATCGCAACGCGAGAGAAAGTGAAGATAAAAGACAACTGAATAAAACCTTATTCCTATTTATCCTGAACCAGAATCCATCCCCGAACTGGAACAAGTTCTTTCGAGTTCGTATATAACCATACGATGGAGTATCCAATAAACTGTGGATCTTCGTAGTGATACGGAGTGTTCTGGAGAAATACAAAGGTGATGTAGGAGTGGCGATGAAATACTTGGTTTTGGTCGTGAATAGCAGTCGCGGTTTACTTTGCCCTCTTACTAATCCCTTTATTTGTCTTTACTTAATACCTTCTGTACACCACACTTAGGCTAATCGGCTTTCTTCATTCCCTACCGTTCGGCACCGGCCTATGGTTTGGAAGAAGACTATCCAATAGGCATAACGGGTGTACTATCCCCTAATCCAAGGAGCACTCGCAACTTGAGAGAAGGTAAAAGGAAAAGACAACTGAATAGTCGTATTCTTTTTCTCCAGAACCGGAAACCATCCTCGAATAAATTCCTTCGAGTTCGTATATAACCATACGATGGTTTTATCCAATGGAAGTGGGCGTTCGTAATAATACGGGGTGTTCTGGAGAAAAGGGTAAGAGTATGAGTGGCAATGAGGTATGCAACTCGGACAATCCAAAAGCCAGTGTTTTAAGAAGGTTCGGGCAACTTGGTCACTGAGTCATAGTCAAGGGTCGGGTCATGGTCGCTGCCAAAGAGAGAGAGAGAAAAGAAACACTCAGCGTGCACTCTAACCTAGATCAGAATGGTTATCACTTTATCTAATCAGGAAACCTCCCACTGTAACGTCAAATTCTCCTCCAAACCTGATAGAAGAATTTGTCGGGATCACCCGAGGATTAAACCAACTCATCAGTGGGAATCGGGATCCAACTATCATCGCATGATAACGTGACGGAATCCACTCACGTTATCACACTCCAGAAGGTATGCACATGCCTGGCAAGTTTCAGTTTCTTTAGAAACTCCCGATGTGTGTTTTTACCCCAAGCGTCTTATGATCTTGACTAGGTCAACAAACCATAAACCGCTAGTCAAGTTCAACCCGTCATTATTCTGGATTGATTTAAACCCAACCGTACGTGCCCTTGACTAGGTCAACAAGGCCGCACGATTGTCCTAACCAATCCCATTTATGCAGCAAACAAGCACCACTTAGCTACCGAACACTACGTCTTGACTATGTCAACAAACGCAGCACGAATACTAAATAATACCAGTAAGAAATGACGGAGGGCTACGGCTGGTTTTTGGCGAAAAACCATTAGCGTAATGAACTTGATATCGTCGAAGGAACTGCATAACTTTTTATAAAAATATAGTGGCGAAAACCCTTTGCTAAAGAGGTCACTCCCGGTGATGGGATCTCGGCTCTTTCCCCGTAGAATGAGGTGCAGGATATTCCAACTGAATACCACGATGCAAAGCAAAAAGTAATCGGCTATAGTGAAGTTATTACCCTGACGCAAACTTCTGTCCAAGGGGTCACTTCCGGTGAAGAGATCTCGGCCCTTGCCTCGTCGACTGAGGTGCTGGATATTCATAACTGAATACCACTGTGTAAAACAAAAGAGAACGTCCTTGCAATAACAGCTTTTTGAAAACTGTTCCAACAACATCAGAATAGGTTTGTTTAGCTTGCATTGATCTGAATTAATGCAGTCCCATCAATTGATCACACCACAAAAGAACGAAAATAATGATGTACGTATATGCCATCCGCATTCGCCACTAGGTCCCGTCATCACCCGTTAGGTTACTTAATTAACGACAGAGCGGGGACTGGACTAGCGCGGATGCAAAACATATACAACATCTACTAGTATATATATCAATATATAATATTCGCTCAAGACGTGATAAAATGAAACATCACAGAAATGTAATTAGCATCACGGAACAATACAGATATCTGGGATCCCCGGGTTTCATAGAGCCGCTACTGAAACCCGACGTTCCCCTGGTCGTGTGGATAGCCTGTGCAATGAAATCCTAGACCCCTACGGGCGCGGCAAGTTACCCGCCAAAACCTGAAACGAGGCACCCCCTTCAGCAACGTGAATGGACAACCCAACACTTCACGGAATCCGGCAACTTGGGCACACCTCCTTGGGTCAACCTGTACCCCCTACGAGTGCGGCAAATAGCCCGCCAATTCTAGAGTGAAGCCCCCTCCGTCTTAAAGCCATGAGATGCGGGCCCGTTGCCCTCTAGAACCCGGCTATCCGTGCACCCCTCCGCGGGGTAATCCTAGTACAGAAAGTAAAATATACAACGGGTACATCGACCTCAACCCGGTCGTGCCCCAAAAGAATAATATACAAAAAGGCAGTAACGGCAGTCCACATGTCGGGCACTCGCCCCGCAATATCAAATGTACATATACAACCAAACTGTACTACCATTGCATCTAGGCCATCCACCACGACAAATCCGCAACATCACAGCACAACACAGAACATCAACGTGAATGTCACGTTCGCAAATCCTTCTAAAAGGGTTATAGCAGTTAGACAGGATTTACCGATCAAGTGACATTCACGGTCGCAGATATAATGTAAATACTGTGAACTAACATGTTTAAAATTTTCGATCGACAAAATTTCCCGAAGTGAGCCCCAAGCACAACTGTAGCACTCAAAATAAATCTGGGCCCAAAAGGTATATACCAAAAACCCCATTTCCAACTCAGGAACCTACTGAAAACATTTGGTGTAGTGAAGGCTTAGAACGGCGTCGGAACCGCGGCAAAAATGGGGTTGGGGCCACGGTTCCGCGGCTTTACTGTTGAATCATGTCACCAAATTTCTACAGTGCTCCTACAAAACCCCGCCTGATTTTCTGTAGCACACCAAATAATTTTTTGACAACAGAAAAATTTCGACAGAAACTGCACATTTGAAAACGCGGTTTCGGAATTTTTGTTCGATCGAAGTTCTAAACATGCTAGAGCAAGCTAGTAAAGGTTAATGGCGTGGCTATGATACCATGTAGGACTACGGTAGCGCCCCGGCCGTCTTTCCGAGGCCAAAATGTGGAAACGAAAAATTTTCTTGACTTTAAACCGGCACTACCGCATCCTAAAAAACCCGTATCGTAACCATTAACCTACACCTAGCTATCAAGAGAAGGGATAGAATGCTATACCGAGCGATCTGTATCCTTCGGTCTTTGGCCACCATCCCGATCTCCCCGCGGCATCTCCGATCTTCATCTCCTCGTCGGAAAGGGCACCACTTCGAGAAGTCTTTTTACGGGCTCCCGCTTCATCCGAAGAAACTCGGGCACGAAGTGTGCTAGCCGACGTGCCCAAGGTGAAGTAGAGAATGTTGTGATCACTTTGTCTCTTGCATCCATGGCTTTGGATGGAGGTTAAAGTGTTGCCATTGATGGAAGCAATGAGCTAGAGGAAGAAGAAGAAGAAGAAGAAGAAGAGAAGGATTTCTTTCTTTTCTTTTCTTGTGTTGTGATAGAATGAGAGTGTTTCTTGAAAAATAATATGAGAGCTAACCATATGCCAATGGCAGCCCCTCTCTCTGTCTTCCTCTCATATCATCACTAAACAATCCATTAATGTGACACATTTGCTAAAAAAGAGACCATGACTCATGATACAAGTCCATGTCACATTACTGCATTATCATGATGATTTCTAGCTCATTATTTCCATTAACAAACATTAATCCAAATGTTTGCAACAATAAAAAGATCCTGCAACATCTAAAGTAAACTTGTGACGGATCACAAGGATACCCCTCACCTGTTTATACATACCTGCACTCGCATTCCGACTGAATGCGAATGCGATGAGACTAAAGTAATCAAACAAATCTAATACTAGGATCTGGCTTAAACCAAAGCCCACTAGTTTGATCCGTTCGATCATGATGCGTGCAATACCGCACGTATAAGATCGAACCCTGCCATATATCATACGGCCTCTACAACGTTTCGCCCGAAACTTGAGAAACTGTCCGTGGGGGACTCTAAAGACTCGTCAATACTTTGACTGTTAATTTAACCACTAGCACTTCAGAGGTATTAGTCGTACGTAACGGGCTACCAAGTATTGACCAAAAGGGAGGTCGATGTGCGAACTCATCCTGACACCCCACTGAGCCTGTCAGTGACAATATCCGTACAGTCCGGTCCGTTCGTACAGCTAATATATATATGTGAAATATATTAAAATGTGTTTTCTTATTGTATCATGGTTGTTGATACACATGACATGGGTGTATAAGACATACACCATTCTATTTATTATGGTGGGTTATAATTATTTAAGGTAATTACAAAATTAGTGGAGATTTGGAAAGAGCATGAAGCTTGTAGAAGCTTGCTTTGCTTTGACAAAATTAGTGAAGCAAACATCCTAAACTAAAGTGCTAGTCTAGTAGAAGATGGAGAAATAGGAAGTGGGTTCACTTTGGAATTTGTTTTCTCACAATGTTTCTCACTTTGAATCAAACCCTAGAGAGCTTTTTAACTCAAGGAAGAAGATGAACAAATAAAATGAGAAGAGATAATGATCAAGTGAGTGAGCTAACCATGGGTGAGTGAGTATCATATACTAACTCATGTAGAGACATAACCATGGCTAATCCAAATGGTTGGGTTAACAAAAATCTAAAGTAAAGACAAAGTTAGTGGACTTTGTCAAAGCAAAGCAAGCTTTTACAAGCTTCATGCTATTTCCAAATCTCCACTAATTTTGTAATTACCTTAAATAATTATAACCCACCATAATAAATAGAATGATGTATGTCTTATACACCCATGTCATGTGTATCAACAACCATGATACAATAAGAAAACACATTTTATTATATCACACACACACACACACACACACACACACACACACACACACACATATATATATATATATTAAAGTTGTGTTCATGTGAGAAAAATTCTTAAGTGAACAAATGTTAGTTAATATAAATTAGTATATCATATATACAATTATACACTAAATTATTAAATCAACACCTGACTTAATAATCCGGTTATATCTCATATAACCGACTAACATCCAATGTATCGACTTATCGAATCAACACTTGATTCGATAACCCGGCTATATCACATATAACCGACCGATACAAAAAGTCGCGAGAATAGAATACGGTATCACATACACGCATTATTCTCGGTCCCGCACATATCACATATGCGCTCCTATTTCGTTTTGCTTGAGCCAGTAAAACCTCTATGCAGGACTCTAAAGACTCGTCAATATGCCGGCAGTAGATGATGATCATATCAAGCACCCACAAGCCGTCAGCAGTACTAGCTGGACGTAACGGCTACCCGGGTATTGAGCGATCAGAAGATCAGCAAGCAAGCCCGCTCCAACTCCTGTAAAAGCCTAACGGTAACACTTCCCGTACAGTCCGGTCTCCTCGTTTGATATGTCGCATATCAAGTCTAGGGGTGGTAATCGTCAGACCCCAATAACCGATTAGTCGTCTCGATATGAGGCTCATAACGGGTTGAGAAACTACTGATAACACTTACCAGTAGATCTCCATATCAGCCCCGGCCAGGGACTTCCTGTTATAGCCAATCGAGCACAGCGCAACATTAACTCCCAATACCGGGAGAGACGAAACCCCTCCTATCGCTCATTGCCTCCATGTGATTCGGGACTGTACCCAAAAGCCACCGTTTTGCACGTTCTCTTGAACGTGGTAAGGTGGAAATCAAAGCACAGTGGGAATCACACAAGACTCTATGATGATCTCGGGTCTACATACTAACATGTACCAGTGTCACCAGAGAACTGCCATCTGACGTGAGGTATAATACCATCTGGGAGTTCTCGGCGAGTCCATCCAGTGTACCCAGTCTCCATTGAGCACCCGTATACTGTCTCTGATGTCAAACACCAATGGATATGGGATCATCCATCGCCCATCTACATGGGTCGAGAAGCTATATGCTAGTCTACTCTGGTATATCGATGCCCTATCTCGATACACCTACGACTAGGAACATTAAAGGATATAAATCTACTCACATGTTAAACTCCTCGCTTAGCCGAAGTCGATGTGCTTCGTCGTCTCGGAAGTCCACGCGAAGGTACCTACAATCAAAACACATCGAAATGCTATTAAAACCATATCTGAAAACCGATACGGCACACGAATTGCTTATAGCTTAGAACCTATAGCTTACGCATGCAAGAACTGTTAGTTATATATGTGCCCTAGAGGCCATTACTGTACATACTATGTATATTGTAATGGATGCTTGGACATATATATGGGGACTTTATTGCTCGACATGATAGTATGCTATCTGGTTGCTCTTTATCTTAACATGTACACTAATTGTCTCTATGTTACATGTTGATAGAGACCTTAGGATGAGTACTTGACTACCAGGATTATGATACAGATCATACTAGTAGGGACAGAGTAGTCGTTAAGTACATCCTTCAAATGTTCCTAGTCGTGGGTGTATCGAGACAGGGCATCGATATACCAGAATAGACTAGCGTATAGCTTCTCGACCCATATAGATGGGCGATAGATGATCCCATATCCATTGGTGTTTAACATCAGAGACAGTATACGGGTGCTCGGTGGAGACTGGGTACATTGAATGGACTCGTCGAGAACTCCCAGATGGTATTATACCTCATGTCAGATGGCAGTTCTCTGGTGACACTGGTACAGGTTAGTCTGTAGACCCGAGATCGTCATAGAGTCTTGTGTGATTCCCACTGTGCTTTGATTTTCACCTTACCACGTTCAAGAGAACGTGCAAAATGGTGGATTTTGGGTACATTCCCAGGCAATAAGCAATAGGAGGGGTTTCGTCTCTTCCGGTATTGGGGGTTGATGTTGCGCTGTGCTCGATTGGCTATAACCGGAAGTCCCTGGCCATGGCTGCTTCAGAGATATACTAGTAAGTGTTATCAGTAGTTTCTCGACCCGTTATGAGCATCACATCGGCACGACTTATCGAGTTACTGGGGTATGACGTTTACCACCCCTAGACAAGATATGCGACATATCAGACGAAGAGACAGGAATGTACGGTAGTGTTACTGATTAGATTTGCAGGAGTACGATCAGGCTTGCTTGTTGGTCTTCTGATCACTCAATACCCGGGTGGCCGTTACATTTAGCAGACCGCTTGCATCTTATGGGTGTTTGATATTGTTAGTTATATGTATGCCCTAGAAGCCATTATTGTACATATGATGTATATTGTAGTGGATGCTTGGACATATATAGGGAGGACTTTCTTGCTCGATATGATAGCATGCTATCTGGTTGCACTTTATCTTAACATGTACACTAATTGTCTCTCTATTACATGTTGATAAAGCCCTTAGGATGAGTACTTGACTACCAGGGCTATGATGCAGATCATACTAGTAGGGACATGAGTAGTCGCTAAGTACATCCTTCAGATATTCCTAGTCGTGGGAGTATAGAGACAGGGCATCGATACTCCAGAGTAGACTAGTGTATAAGCTTCTCGACCCATGTGATGGGCGATGGATGATCCCACATCCATTAGTGTTTGACATCAGAGAAGGTGTTCTCCGCCGAAAGACGCGACAGGGACGTTGGGACGTCCGGCCTGAATTCCGGGGGGCAGATGCTATTTAGTGCTATCCGTCCACCTCTTCGAAGATGCCAAGTTGATTTATGACACCATGTATCGAAGGTTTAAATAGATGCGGCCGATGTACTAGACTTTGTCAGATTCCCCCTCGTTGAGGGGTTTTTGATTGTGGGGACGCTCTTCCCTGCAGACGCAAGCCCCTGCAGTTAATTACGCCACCGCATCGCGGAAACCACTTTCTCCGTCTCCAGATGGTCACTTCGTGTCGTGTGTGTTTGTTTTGTTTTTGGTTGCCCGTGGATTGTATACGGAGACTAATTTATGTTGTCGCCCGTAGGGCGTGGATTAGTCCAAATCCGTATTTTCTTAGAATTGGGTTTGGGGTTGGGTTTAAGGATACGTTAGTCTCATTTGAGACTAAGATCAATTTAAACGTTTGTTAAGGATACGTTAGTCTAATTTTAAACTAAGATCATCTTAACAAGATCATTTAGATCCAACAAAAGAGCATTTGGGCTCTATTGTTTAGTTTAGGGACATTGCGGTCAATTGTTAGCTTAAGGACATTACGGTCCATTGTTAGTTTAAGGGCATTACGATCCATGGGCTTAAGGATCCCACAGTCCAAGGTTAAGGATGTCAGGGTCCATGGGCTTAAGGACCCTACAGTCCATAGTTTAAAGACGTCATAGTCTATAAAGTTTAAGGACATGTCCATGAGTTTAAGGACCCCACAGTCCATAAAGTTTAAAGATATTATAGTCCTACCGGGCATGCCAGAATCTGTTCTCTACCGAAAGAGGCGACCGGGACGTTGGGACGTCCGGCCTGAATTCCGGGGGGCAGATGCTATTTGGTGCTATCCGTCCACCTCTTCGAAGATGCTAAGTTGATTTATGACACCATGTATCGAAGGTTTAAACGGATGCGGCCGATGTAGCAGACTTCGTCAGATTCCCCCTCGTTGAGGGGGTTTTGATTGTGGGAACGCTCTTCCCTGCAGACGCAAGCCCCTGCAGTTAATTACGCTACCGCATCGCGGAAACCACTTTCTCCTTCTCCAGATGGTCACTACGTGTTGTGTGTGTTTGTTTTGTTTTTGGTTGCCCGTGGATTGTATATGGAGACTAATTTATGTTGTCGCCCGTAGGGCGTGGATTAGTCCAAATCCGTATTTTCTTAAATTTGGGTTTGGGGTTGGGTTTGAGGATACGTTAGTCTCATTTGAGATTAAGATCAACTTAAACGTTTGTTAAGGATACGTTAGTCTAATTTTAGGCTAAGATCAACTTAACAAGATCATTTAGATCCAACAAAAGAGCATTTGGGCTCTATTGTTTAGTTTAGGGACATTATGGTCCATTGTTAGTTTAAGGACATTACGGTCCATAGTTAGTTTAAGGACATTACAGTCCATGGGCTTAAGGACCCCACAGTCCAAGTGTAACAACTCCATTTTTAGTGTACAAAAATTAACTTTAAATTTAATGTATACTTGGGGTATTTACATTTACTATTATTACTTTAAGTAATTAATTAGCTCCATAATCACAAGAAGGAGTTTGTAGCTCATTAGTAATACCTTGCACTGCTTAACCAAGCCACCAGAGTTCAAATCCCATACCCCACATTATTTTTAATATTGATTTTTTTTAAAACCTTTAGAATACCAAGAGTTTACACATGCATATCTCACAAAAACCCCAGTACACCCAAAGATGTAACATTTCCAGGAGTTAGATGAACCATCGGGGGGATCCCGGCCGCCTGACTCGGCCGGGAATCGGCCAAATCGGCCTTGAATCGGTCTGACTCAGTCCTCAGACCGAGTCACGGCCGAGTCGGCCGATTCCAGCGACGGCCCCAACATGAAAGTTGTGTCTTTTCATATTCCCTATGCACCTGCAAAATTTAAGCCTCAGAACACTTCCAGAGCTCTTTTAAAACCCCAATTACTCCACTTTTAATACATTTTTTAATACATTTTATCACATTTTTTCAATTTAACCATTCATCTATCCTAACCCTAGCCTGCCCTATAATTATACCCCCTACCCTCTACCCTCTCACCCCAAAATCCTGAGCCCACTCTGTTGGAGATAGTGCCCTCAGAGTCAATTATTGGATCACAGGCACGTGATTGCAATGATTGAGGGAGGACCTATCCCGGTAGGACAGTCTTACTCGAGATGATAGTATGCTATCTGGTTTATCTTTATCATCGTGTATTGCTTTAGGTGACCTGACATGTCGCTATTACACGTTGATAGAGCCCCTAGGATTCTTGCTTGACTGCCAGCAGTATGATGGCGATCATATACGTGAGAGCTGGTGGTCTATAAGCACATCCTTAAAAGGTCCCTAGTCGTTGGAGTTTCGAGACAGGGCATCGATTCTCCAGAGTAGACTAGTGTATACAGTCGAGACCCCGACGAGGGGCGGTGGCCGGTCTCATAAGCCACTGGTGTCAGTTGGTTCACCTAAGATGTATACAGGTGCTCATTGGGTTATGAGTACACCGGACAGGACTCGCCGGGAACATGCTAGTTGGTCTTATACCTGACGTCATATAGCAGTTCCCTGGTGACATGTGTACAGGTTAGTTCATCGACCTGGAGATCGTCATTTGTCTCGTGTGAGTTCCCACTGTACTTTGATTACTACCCTACCACGGCTCAAAGGAGTCGTGCAAACAGGTTTTAGTTGGGTACAGTCCCGAGCCACATGGAGGCAGTGAGCGGATCTTCAGGGGTTCGTCTCTACCGGTATTGGGGGTGAGGTCGCGCTGTGTCAAGGAGAGCCATTACGCAAAGCCCTCGGCCGAGGCAGGAGATTTACTGGTAGGTATTCCAGTAGTATCTCAGGGCGTTCTGGGCTACACTCCGACACGACTTGTACCGCTTTTGGGGGTCTGACTTTTACCAACCCCCTAGGCCCGACATGCGATGCTCATAGACGAACGGACCGGACTGTACGGATATTGTCACTGACAGGCTCAGTTGGGTGTCGGGGTGAGCTTCCTCATCGACGTCCCTTTTGGTCAATAGCTTGTGGCCCGTCACGTATTGGCTGATACCTCTGACGTGCTAGTGGTTAAATCCACAGCCATAGTATTGACGAGTCTTTAGAGTCCACCACACTTACAGTTACTCAAGCTTTCGGGCGAAACGCTGTAGAGGCCGTATGGAGATATGGCAGGGTCCGATCAGATACGTGCGGTATTGTACGGATCAGGATCGGACAGTTTTGTACTAGTGGCCGTATAGTTATATGGCATGGTTCGATCTGATACGTGCGGTATTCCACGAATCAGGATCGGACGGATATTACTAGCCGGCTTTGGCTTAAGCCGGTCCTAGTCTAGTACAGTGTAGATTTTGTCTCATTGCATTTGTATCCGGACGGAATACAGATGCGGGTGTGTATGCACAGTATAGGGGTTTTCCTGTAATTTATTACGGGACCAGTTTTCTGGAGTTGCCAGTTTGTATTCCGTTCCGGCCGGTTTTTCTTTGTTCTTTCCCGGCCGGACTTTTCTGATGGAGGGGGGTAATTTGCAGTTTTGCAAATTACATTTGGTGGAGGTTTTATTTGTAAGATGATTTATTATGATAACCTTTTTAGATACCATTCATTTCATGCTTTATTGTGATATGAAGTGGATTAGAGTTGATGTGATTTTGTGATGATTATGTCTTGATGTGGTCACCACTTGCTTTACCCTACACTCACCTCCCTTCATGCTTCATATTACCTCCTCCACCATTCTCATTTGAATGATAAGTTTTTCATTAGAAAAGAGAGAAGAAGAAAAAGAAAGAGAGAAGAAGAAGGAGAGATTTCTTCATTCTTGAGTGTTTCATCTTCTTGATCTCATTCATGCTAGAAAAATGCAAGCACCATTTGTCTTATCTCATTTCCTCCATCAAGGCAACCAAAACCCAAGTGAGACACTACACTACACATTCTACAGCATATCTTGAGCATGTCGAGTTGCCGGCTTCATGCCCGAGTTGCCTCGGTATTGAGGCGGGAGCCCGTAAAAGACGCAGGCGATGTGGTGCCCTTTCCGGCGAGGAGGCGACGATATGGAAACTACACTTTCCGCGGGAGATCGGGACGATGACGAGAAGACCGGAGGACTCGGATCACTCGGTATACTTCTCACCCTATCTCTTGATTGCTAGCATTAGGTTAATGGTTACGATCCGGGTTTTCATTGTCCGCGGTAGCGCCGGTTTCCGAGTAAGGAAAATTTTTGATTCCGCATTTTGGCCTCGAGTACGAGGCCGGGGCGCTGCCGTGGCACAACATGGTATCAGAGCCACGCCATTAACCTTACCTAGCTTGTTCTAATGTGTTTTGCATTTCCGATCGACCGAAATCCCAAAAAACACATTTTCCTTTGCATCAGTTTTCTGTTGGAATTTTTTGGTGTCTAAAAATTTTTCAGGTTGCAGAAAAATGATGTGCAGGAAAATATAAGGCTACTGTAGAAAAACGATAAAGTGATTCAATAGTTGGAGCGCGGAACCGCGGCCAAAACCCCTTTGGGGCCGCGGTTCCGCCGCACTATGGTGAGTTCACTTGGTCGTTTTTCTTCAGTTGCTTTCTGGGCTGAAATTAGGGGTTTTGGAATATTAAAATTGGGCCCAGGTTTTCTGTGAGTGCTACAGTTTTGATTGGGGGCCCACTTGTTAATTTTTGGTCAATCGAAAAATTTTAAACACATTATTTCACAGTATTTACATTATATCTGCGACCGTGAATGTCACTTGATCGGTAAATCCCGTCTAACTGCTATAGCCCGGTTAGACGGATTTGCGAACGTGATTTTCACGTTGATGTTCTATGTTTATGCTGTGATGTTGCGGATCGGTCGTGGGGGATGGCCTGGATGCAATGCTAGTACAGTTTTGTTGTATTATGTACATTTGATATTGCGGGGCGAGCGTCCGACATGTGGACTGCCGTCACTGCCTGTTTGTATTAATCTTTTGGGGCACGACCTGGTTGCGGTCGATGTACCCGGTGTATGTATATTTTACTTTCTGTACTAGGATTACCCCGCGGAGGGGTGCACGGATAGCCGGGTTCTAGAGGGCAACGGGCCCGCATCTCATGGCATTGAGACGGAGGGGGCTTCGCTCTAGGATTGGCGGGCTATTCGCCGCACTCGTAGGGGGTACAGGTTGACCCAGGAGGGGTGCCCAAGTTACCGGATTCCGTGAAGTGCTGGGTGGTCCATTCACGGTGCTGGAGGGGGCTGCCTCGCTTCAGGTTTTGGCGGGTGACTTGCCGCGCCCGTAGGGGTCTAGGATTTCATTGCACAGGCTATCCACACGACCAGGGGAACGTCGGGTTTCAGCAGCGGCTCTGTGAAACCCGGGGCTTCCAGATATCTGTATTGTTCTGTGATGCTGTACATTTCTGTGATGTTGCATTTTTATCACGCCTTGAGCGAAATATAATATATTGGTATATATATTAGTAGATGTTGTATATGTTTTGCATCCGCGCTAGTCCAGTCCCCGCTCTGTCGTTAGTTAAGTAACCTAAAGGGTGATGACGGGACCCAGTGGCGAATGCGGATGGCATATACGTACATCAGTATATTTTCGTTCTTTATGGTGTGATCAATTGATGGGACTGCGTTGATTCGGATCAATGCAAGATAAACAAACCTATTCTGATGTTGTTGGAACAATTTTTCAAAAAGCTGTTATTGCAAGGACGTTCACTTTTGTTTTGCATCGTGGTATTCAGTTGGAATATCCTGCTCCTCAGTCGACGAGGCAAGGGCCGAGATCCCTTCACCGGGAGTGACCCCTTGGACAGAAGTTTGCGTCAGGGCAATAACTTCACTATAGCCGATTACTTTTTCTTTGCATCGTGGTATTCAGTTGGAATATCCTGCACCTCATTCTACGGGGAAAGAGCCGAGATCCCTTCACCGGGAGTGACCTCTTTAGTAAAGGTTTTCGTCACTATATTTTCTAAAAGGTTATCCAGTTCCTTCAACGATATCAAGTTCATTACGTTAAAGGTTTTTCGCCAAAAACCAGTCGTAGCCCTCCGTCATTTCAGATTAGTGTTACTTAGTATTCGTGCTGCGTTTGTCGTGCATTGCCGTGGCGTAGTGTTCGGTAGCTATGTAATGTTTTTCTGTCACAAGGATAAGTGGATTGGTTAGGACAGTCATACGGTCTTGTTGGCATTGTCAAGGACTCGTACGGGTGGGTTTAATGCAATCAAGATAATGACGGGTAGAACTTGACTAGGACTCTTTGATTTGTTGGCATTGTCAAGGTCACTTGGGTCCTAGGGGTAAAAACAAACATCGGGAGTTTCAAAAGAACTGAAACTTGCCAGGCATGCGCATACCTTCTGGAGTGTGGTGACGTGAGTGGATTCCGTCACGTTATCATGCGATAAGAGTTGGATCCCGATTCCCACTGATGAGTTGGTTTACTCCTCGGGTGATCCCGACTAATTCTTCTTTCAGGTTTGGAGGAGAATTTGAGGTACAGTGGGAGGCTTCCAGGTTGGATAAAGTGATAACCATTCTGATCTAGGTTAGAGTGCACGCTGAGTGTTTCTTTTCTCTCTCTCTCTGGCAGCGACCATTGACCCGACCCTAAGACTATGACTCAGTAACCGAGTTGACCGAACCTTCTTAACACTGGCTTTTGGATTGTCAGAGTTGCAGACCTCATTGTCACTCCTACTTTTACCCTTTTCTCCAGGACACCCCGTATTACTGCGAACGTCCACTTCCATTGGACAAAACCATCGTATGGTTATATACGAACTCGAGGGACTTCGAGGATGGTTTCTGGTTCTGGAGAAAACGGATAGGACTATTCAGTTGTCTTTTCCTTTTACCTTCTCTCAGGTTGCGAGTACTCCTTGGTTTAGGAGATAGTACACCTATTACGCAAATTGGATAGTCTTCTTCCAAACCTTAGGCTGGTGCCGAACGGTAGGGAATGAAGAAAACCAATTAGCATAACGATGGTGTGCAGAAGGTATTAAGTTAAGACAAAGCAAGGGATTAGTAGGAGGGCAAAGTAAATTGCGACTGATATTCACGACCAAACCAAGTATTTCTTCGCCAATCCTAAATCACCTTTGTATTTCTCCAGGACACTCCGTATCACTACGAAGATCCACAGTTTATTGGATACTCCATCGTATGGTTATATACGAACTCGAAAGGAACTTGTTCCAGTTCGGGGATGGATTCTGGTTCAGGAGAAATAGGAATAAAGTACATTCAGGTGTCTTTTATCTTCACCTTCTCTCGCGATGCGAGTGCTCCTAGGATTAGGGCAGTACACCCTTTATGCTTGTTGGATAGTCTTCTTCCAAACCATAGGCTGGTGCCGAACGGTAGGGAAGGAAGAAAACCATTTGGCTTAAAGGGGTGTGCAGAAGGTAATGACTAAAGACATATAAAGGGATTTGGAAAGGTGGCAAAGAATTATACGGTTACAGTTGTGAATCTGGATAATGGAAGAGGCATTACTAGGAATACCAGGATACCCCGACGAAACATTTCAATGTTTCAGTTTCACCGTGTACTGTTAAAAGAAAACTGATTTCCCGATTAGACGCTTGCTCCAGGGTATGTATTTACCAGGTTGGATTCTCACATCTGTATGGTATTACAGATGCTGAGTGGGAGTAAGTTATTGGGAATTAGGTGACCATCCTCTTTATATCGGGATTCGTTGTAATTGGTGATATTTGAGGAAGCCACCTGGGTTGTTTGCCGGTCGGCAAATATTTGGTTTTGAATATCCGCTGTTGTGCACCAATTTCAAATTCATATATCTGTACGTCTATTTTCATAGAGTGAGATATACCTTTTGATATTATGTCGATAACATTTACCTATATCAGTGGATGGTTAGGTAAGGAGCATTAAACAGCGGTGTAATTCTTCTTAACCATAAGTACAGTTTTCAACCTACGACACACAGTGAAAGAGTTGTTAGACTCAGAGGACTTATACAAAGTATTGTATGTTGTCCAGTGTCCATCAGGACAGAGGGGTTGGTCCTCATACTATATTCTGTTTACTTTTAACTTCTCCGGTTCTTAGACATGTGTTTCGTGGAAACACAGGGTCTAAGTTTTGAGGAGTTATAGGTATTTGAATAGAGTAGAGAACCAGGTATAGCAAGTATCGGGATTCTTCAAAGTGATCGAAGATGTAGATACTTGTGTATGGTATTCAGTTGATAGTAATGATTAAGAGAACTTGCTTCTCTTTCAGGATACTCATAATTGGAATCATTCCTAAGTTGAGTAACGCTGATCGGCCTCCTTCCATTTAGTTGACATGCACTGGAGATAGCTGCATGATTTGAATCTGGTTCAATTGAATCAGTGCCTCTGGTTCTATATTGGATATAGAACAGTTCATATCTTAACGATGTTAAGGTACGGGGAGATGTCCGGCTTATGCTTAAAACCAGACACTGGACAACTCAAGGCACGTTTCTGTAATGGCTGTTTGTGGGTTGACCCAGGCTATGACGAGGGTTGATTTTCTACCATCTGGATGAACAATAGCAATATTGTTCTAGACTCGCCACAGTTTTAATAAAAAATGGTTTTTTCAAAAACAGTAGTGGGAGTATAGTAGAACTGGAAGTGATTCCAGAACCGCAAATGATTACTGAAGATTTGATAAGGAACCTAAAGATTCAATCTGTTTTGACATTCCATTGGCCGCTCCGCAGATAAGGTGGGTAACTTCAGGCACCCGAGAGGTACTCCGGTAGCCTCAAGGACGGTGACAGGGAAGTTCTTTTTTACCCACACTTGCCATTGTTGTTGTTCCAGGCTGCGAGACCCGACAGGAGGATGAGTATAGCATCGTTCTAAACTAGTTTTAGAAGTGCGCGTCTATATGACTCTGGCAGAGGGTTGTCGTAGTCAGTGGGAGCAGCGGAAGCATTGGTGGACATCTGGCTTATGTCTATTTATAGACTAAAGCAGATATAGCGGAGATAGATCATCTATTTCTGATGTGACAGTCATAGGTTTGACTTCATCAGAATAGGGGATGGATCTGTTGAGGAGGTAGTAGGGTGTGATGTCCTGGTTTTGGATGACATACACAGAGTAGGAAAAGAAACTCCTATACTACGATCGGTTATACTTTGGTTGTCACACAGTGGTTTCTCCACACAGGACTTGGATATTATATCAGACATTCTGGTTACTAGATCTATGGTTTTAGATCTAGATTTGGGTGGTTTCCTAATCAGGGTACCTTGACAGCATTCTATGAGTATTTAGAATGGAAGACTCCTGGCACGGTAGTACACCTGCAGGTAATGGAGTCACCCTCTCTAAAGGTGTCTTACAGACTAAAGGGGAGAGGGATACGCATGATTGACAGATCACTTGCTTAGGCAATTGAGTCAATCATGAAATGTCAAGTACCACACCAGATGTTGTTCTTGCAGTAGACGCAATAAGTTGATATTAATCCAATCCTGGAGAAACAGTCGGAAGCAGTTTTAGAACATAAGTTGATGTTCTAGGGATGTGATAACGACAACCTCTTTTAGGAGACGATTATCATTCCAGGCTTCCAAGGTGACATGGATGGCAGAGTGGCTGTCAGAGTTATAGTTTCTCCTTCTGACAAGGGGCAGTATTTTGGACAGGTGGTCCAAGGCAATACTGAGGGAGGCATGGCGCTGGGTACTGATTAAGTTCAGTCATTGATACAGTCTAAGAAGTTTGGATTTGGAGTTCATTTATGAGCTAGGTCCCATCAGACATCCAGACATATTCTAAGACAGGTATTGCTCATTTCGGGAGATGGCTTTCTCCGCGAACTTGAGATATAGAGAGACATAGAAAGAAACATATGAGCGGATCCACTCACTGAGGCTATTCCTCGAACGCAATAGTTTCGCAAACGAGCTTTGTGAGACTGACTAGTAGAGGAGTTGGATGTTCGGTATCACACGGGCTGTGAGTATGCGGCATCGCAATAATTAGCCTTGAGTGCAAGTGGGAGATTGTTGGAGATAGTGCCCTCAGAGTCAATTATTGGATCACAGGCACGTGATTGCAATGATTGAGGGAGGACCTATCCCGGTAGGACAGTCTTACTCGAGATGATAGTATGCTATCTGGTTTATTTTTATCATCGTGTACTGCTTTAGGTGACCTGACATGTCGCTATTACACGTTGATAGAGCCCCTAGGATTCTTGCTTGACTGCCAGCAGTATGATGGCGATCATATACGTGAGAGCTGGTGGTCTATAAGCACATCCTTAAAAGGTCCCTAGTCGTTGGAGTTTCGAGACAGGGCATCGATTCTCCAGAGTAGACTAGTGTATACAGTCGAGACCCCGACGAGGGGCAGTGGCCGGTCTCATAAGCCACTGGTGTCAGTTGGTTCACCTAAGATGTATACAGGTGCTCATTGGGTTATGAGTACACCGGACAGGACTCGCCGGGAACATGCTAGTTGGTCTTATACCTGACGTCATATAGCAGTTCCCTGGTGACATGTGTACAGGTTAGTTCATCGACCTGGAGATCGTCATTTGTCTCGTGTGAGTTCCCACTGTACTTTGATTACTACCCTACCACGGCTCAAAGGAGTCGTGCAAACAGGTTTTAGTTGGGTACAGTCCCGAGCCACATGGAGGCAGTGAGCGGATCTTCAGGGGTTCGTCTCTCCCGGTATTGGGGGTGAGGTCGCGCTGTGTCTAGGAGAGCCATTACGCAAAGCCCTCGGCCGAGGCAGGAGATTTACTGGTAGGTATTCCAGTAGTATCTCAGGGCGTTCTGGGCTACACTCCGACACGACTTGTACCGCTTTTGGGGGTCTGACTTTTACCAACCCCCTAGGCCCGACATGCGATGCTCATAGACGAACGGACCGGACTGTACGAATATTGTCACTGACAGGCTCAGTTGGGTGTCGGGGTGAGCTTCCTCATCGACGTCCCTTTTGGTCAATAGCTGGTGGCCCGTCACGTATTGGCTGATACCTCTGACGTGCTAGTGGTTAAATCCACAGCTATAGTATTGACGAGTCTTTAGAGTCCACCACACTTACAGTTACTCAAGCTTTCGGGCGAAATGCTGTAGAGGCCGTATGGAGATATGGCAGGGTCCGATCAGATACGTGCGGTATTGCACGGATCAGGATCAGACAGTTTTGTACTAGTGGCCGTATAGTTATATGGCAGGGTTCGATCCGATACGTGCGGTATTGCACGAATCAGGATCGGACGGATATTACTAGCCGGCTTTGGCTTAAGCCGGTCCTAATCTAGTACAGTGTAGATTTTGTCTCATTGCATTTGTATCCGGACGGAATACAGATGCGGGTGTGTATGCACAGTATAGGGGTTTTCCTGTAATTTATTACGGGACCAGTTTTCTGGAGTTGCCAGTTTGTATTCCGTTCCGGCCGGTTTTTCTTTGTTCTTTCCCGGCCGGACTTTTCTGATGGAGGGGGGTAATTTGCAGTTTTGCAAATTACATTTGGTGGAGGTTTTATTTGTAAGATGATTTATTATGATAACCTTTTTAGATACCATTCATTTCATGCTTTATTGTGATATGAAGTGGATTAGAGTTGATGTGATTTTGTGATGATTATGTCTTGATGTGGTCACCACTTGCTTTACCCTACACTCACCTCCCTTCATGCTTCATATTACCTCCTCCACCATTCTCATTTGAATGATAAGTTTTTCATTAGAAAAGAGAGAAGAAGAAAAAGAAAGAGAGAAGAAGGAGAGAGTTCTTCATTCTTGAGTGTTTCATCTTCTTGATCTCATTCATGCTAGAAAAATGCAAGCACCATTTGTCTTATCTCATTTCCTCCATCAAGGCAACCAAAACCCAAATGAGACACTACACTACACATTCTACAGCATATCTTGAGCATGTCGAGTTGCCGGCTTCATGCCCGAGTTGCCTCGGTATTGAGGCGGGAGCCCGTAAAAGACGCAGGCGATGTGGTGCCCTTTCCGGCGAGGAGGCGACGATATGGAAACTACACTTTCCGCGGGAGATCGGGACGATGACGAGAAGACCGGAGGACTCGGATCACTCGGTATACTTCTCACCCTATCTCTTGATTGCTAGCATTAGGTTAATGGTTACGATCCGGGTTTTCATTGTCCGCGGTAGCGCCGGTTTCCGAGTAAGGAAAATTTTTGATTCCGCATTTTGGCCTCGAGTACGAGGCCGGTGCGCTGCCGTGGTACAACACACTCTCTCAAAAATTTTCTAAGAGTCGTGTACTTTGAAAACAAGCTCGAGGCGAAGCTCCGACGAAATTCCGGCGGAACTTCCGGCGAACGTTTTGGGAACTACCGGTGACGAAGCAATATATCGGCAATCACTCTAGTTCCCTCTCACTCCCTTGTTCAATCTAAAACCCGTAAGTCCCACTTCCTTCCCTCTTTTCTATTCAAAAAATACGAAATAACAAAACCCGACGGAATCGGAACAAATCCGATTTCCGATTCGTTTTTCTATAAAATTCCACTTCTCACTAATACAATCATACTTAAACATCCTTATGTTGACTATTAAACACCAATCAAACAATTTGAACAAGTTTCATCACATGAAATGATAGCTTTTTCAATTTATCGTATTTTTCACTTAAATACCACATTGTTGCAATCCTTCATTTAACCTCATCAAACATGCTATACATTTAAAGTAGATCACGAGGTAACGACCCACCTCTTCACACACTTATATGCAACACCCCCGAGAACCTAGAATACGAGAAAACAAACATTTTCATTTAAATACCGCATACTTAATAAAACCAATTCTAAAAGATTTAGTTTTGATACACTTTTTAAAGAAGAACCACTTATTATGAAAATATGATAAGTTGTGGACATCGGTCGTTTATCTAAACCTGACTTTGTGGTGTCTAGGCTAGGCAAGTGAGAAGGGTAACTTTAAAAAGCCCGTCTCATGATGATTCGTGAGCGGATCCCTCCTTTCTTCACTTGTACTTACCTGGCCACAATTAGCGGTGAAGAGGCGATTTGAGGCTTCTCACAACTTATCGTCTGGACCAGTTAGGAATAGACTAGTTGACTTAGGAGATCTAGAACATACAATACGGAAAATATACACCTTTATGAATAAATACCATTTACTTCATAAAACCGTTTTCTAAAGGATTTAGTATTTTAAAATCTTTGCAAAGCGCCGCTACAACCCACTTTGGGGAACCCGTTCGGGATGGTGCGGTTTATCGCACACCCTCGGGCTTAGTAGTCTGAGATTCAGACCTCCGCAAGGAGCATTCGGTCTCGAAAGATTTAAAATACGACATCTTAAGAAAATGAGATTTTCTAGAATATAAAATATTTATTAAAACTATTTTTGTATAAATATATGTATATTTATCATTAAAATATCTATTTTGTTATAATATAAATATTCCACTTTTTCTAAAAAATCACAAGAATCAATTTTACACTAAAACACCATAATTCCACATAAATCAATATTACAAATAAAATACCTTTATTTCTGAAACTAGGATATTTTCACTAGAAATATCACAATATAAAATCCACTTTCATTACAACTCTAAAGATGAATAATGAATACTTGAGGGGTATTTTGAAAAGTATATAAAAGTATTTTTTATATAAAACCCCTCAAGTTTTATAAATTACCTTAATGACCCTTGCAATTATAGGTTTAAGAAATAATCATGATTTCAATTTACATTTCTAATTGTCTGACTCGGGTTTGAGTCTGATTAATCTGATTTGAATATGATTCAAGTCAATCTACACTCTACAAACTTCAACTTGAATCCAGGAATCCAATTATCAATCTATACAACTTGACTGAACCAAACCATGGATATACATTCCACTTACATGGTTCTCCAGTTATTCCATTTACATGATTCTACGGTTATATCCGTTTACTGATATCATGGTTTCGGTCAGTCATTCAATTATACACTCAATTCAAATTACAGTACAAAACAATACAAATAAAACACTACGGGGTTTAAGGGGTAGATTGGTACGGAAGGTGTTAACAGTGGCACGAGGTGGTAAGATTAAGACACCTAACCTATATTCCGTTGCTGTTGTACCGTGGCTTAACGGTTCCTTGTACATTCCGTTTGCCCTGGTCTCTAGAATATAGAGACCCCTCTCGTATACACTGGCATCCTTCTATACCAAGCTACAAACAACAGCGTTAACACAACATTACAATAATATTATACAACTTTAAAAGATACTATCTTATTCTGTCTATTCTACTTTCCTCTTATGTTTGGGACTTACCAAGCGACCTGTTCGCTGACGACATTCTATTTCTTCTTCTTTGAATGTCGTCAGGTGGTTTGGACCCGGCAGAGATCGAGCCGTCTGCAAAAGACTTGGAGCAGTTTGCTGAAGAACCAGAGATTTAGTTTCATTGTACATTTCCATTCGGTGCTTTTCATTTCCTGTTATGCCATTGTTTAGGCATCTTTTTATTTCAGTTGTATTTCCTTTACATGCATTGTACAAAAGAATATTAATAAATAATAGTTGTTGTTTTTATTACATCCTGTCTATTGTGTATTTATTTCTATATTGCTTAAATACGCTTAGCGTATATACTTCTCAGTATATACGTGACGGACCAGTCTCATCCCCTTCGCCGTATACCGGGAAGCGGGTCGTGACAGGTTTTGTTGGTGGCCCATGCAGGTCCGAGCTGTATGAAACTCTATCATGCAGTTCTGTTCTGCGTGAACAACCTAAGCAATATAACACAAGAACCAGCAACTAAAACATTCTTTATAATTCATGTTCCTTGAATCCCATCATTTCTTATTCTTTGCATCATGTACTTTGAATCTGTCCTAACCCAAATTTTTCTTCAAGGTTATGGATTCCCCGAACAACACCAGCACCAACATCAACAACACACCTCCACCTCCACTACCAATCGTTCCTGCTGTCCCTGCGCCACCCACCGAGCAAAAAGTGCTACTTGAGGCGATCCGCAGCCTTCTCGAGGGACAGCAACAACTCCTGAACCGTCCCGAGACTGACGCTCCTGGGGTAAAGCAATTCAGGGCTTTACATCCCAAGCAGTTCTCCGGAAAGGGAAGTCCTCTTGAAGCTGAGGAATGTGCACAAAGCATAGAGGATGATCTGGCGGCAACACAAGTGCCAGACATAGTTTGGGTCCGTGTGGTGAAACTACAACTCACGGACAATGCTCGCAACTGGTGGAAGGCGGAAGAAAGTGTAAGTCCACGTTGCCAACCCCGGTTCTTGCGGGGAGGGGGAAACGGTATAAAAAACAAATTTTTAGCGCATTAGGCAACATGGACTAACAAAAGTCGGGATCTTTTCTAAACTAAACTAGCTACCAAGCTAAAGAGAGTTAGTTACTCGGAAAAGATGTTATACCTAACTTGAACTCATTCTTCTTGAAACCTTTGTAGAGCTTGGATGGTGCTTTCCTCGTCGCCTTCTTCCGTCAAAGATGGATCCACCTGAGGGTTCAACCTTCGGGCTCCTTTCTCGAACTTTGAGAGAACTAGGGTCTTTGGCTTGCTAGACCTCTAACCCTAGAGTGAGTAGAGAGTGGTTTTGGGGTGATCTTATCTCAAGGAGAGGGATTCTCAACACATGAGAGTAATTGTAACACCTTAGGATAAGGGCTAGTGGATAATTATAATTAAATAATGATTTTTAATAAAAAGTTTACCAAACTGTGTTTTAAATATTTTTCCTAATTTAATAAACATTTTTCCAAAATTTTCCTAGGCTTGCACACACATGTGCATGTAAACTAGGGTTTTTAAATCAAGGAAATACCATAATTATTAACCATGGTGGGTTAATTGTAGGATTAATTCTTTTGGATTCTTAAATGGGTTTAATTAATTAGCTAATTAGGGGGTTACTTTAATTTGAATTTTAGGGTTAAGTGTTGACTTGTGAGAGAGAGAGAGAGGGCATCATGGCTCAAGCCATGCTTGCCATTAATGAGGTGAGAGAGAGTGAGGGGTGACTTTTGTGTGTGATGATTGAGGTAGCCTCTCATTTCTTTTTGGGTTTTTCTCACACACTCTCATACACTCTCACAACACACCAACACACTCACACACCACCCCCACTTACCTCAGCCGAGCCAGCAGCAGCAGCAAGCAAAGCAACAGCAACAACTGAAGCTTGCAACAGCAGCAGCAAGCACAAACAGCAGCAGCAGAGGCAGTGAGCAGCAGCAGCAGCCCCAGTTCCAAGTGCAGCGACTTCTCTTCTCTTCTCCACCTTCCTGCAGCTCCCTAGGGTCGAGAGTGAGGTATACTTCCTACCTTATCCCCTAGTTAGCGTAGTTTGTGTAGTTTTGCTTCGGTTATTAGAATTTAGTGTGTTTTGGTGCGATATGGGGTGATTAGTGTGAACCTTGTGCTATTGAGGCGAGATTTGGTTTCAGTAGGATGATTGTGGTCTGTTGAGGCCATTGTAACTTAGTCGAACCCCTATTACACTAAAATACCACCAGTTTCATGTTTGATGCAAATATCGTATTTGGGCAAAATGTGAGTTTTCTGGAACTGCTATGAACTCGGTGAGTGCAGATTGATTTTGGGAAGACTGTAGTGTAGTGGAGTAGAGATGATGCACCAGGTGAAACCCGACCCCCATACAGCTACAGTAGGCCGCCAATTTCCTCATTCTGGCCGCCGATTGCGGCCAGATGGGTAGGGTTTGGGTTGGGGTTTGGTCCAGTGGGTGTCTGCTACTGTGAGTAGTGTTTTGGTATATATATATTTTTAATATCAATTCTGTAGGAAAATCTTGGACCAAATACCTGTTTTGCCGTTTTTCTAAACCTTCGCGACACGCGTGATACGTGAGTAGGTTTGGGTTCTGCGTATCGCGGCGCGTCGGGGTAGTTTCGTGGCGCGTGTTTACACGTTTTAGCGTATCGCGTACACGCGCGATTGGTTGCGACACAGGGTTCTTGTTGGATTATAATGTCGCGTTTTGTGACTTAAGCTTATATGTGATATGTGTATGTGATTCTAGGTTCGCAGGCCAGTGAGACGGACGCTGCGAAGAAGGGCAAGCAAGTGGTTGGATACACTTAGCGTGAGACACGGTGAGTAGATTTCACATCTACGGGGATATCGCCCGCATGGCGTTATGCGTCAGGGCTGATAGGATCTTAGTATTACATATTGCATTTACCTATGGACTGTCATCTCATATTGCATTTCCCTGCTATGTGTTATTGATATATGCTAGAACTGATAGAACACCACACTATTACTAACGGTTTATGTTGCACGAGCACTATTTACATGCTACACACACACCGTTAGTAATTGCCATGCCACACTCACTGTAGAACTGCCATGATTATACTGTTGTGTTATTGCTGTAGTTCACCATACATGTGATTGACTATGATTTCCTGGACATTGGGGGCCGCATGACATCTTTAAAAAACGGAAACTATTTTAAAAAGCGGCTTTCCCTTATATACCTGCCATGGATTGATTATATTGTACCTCGCATTGGATTGACTTATTGATGATGGATTTTTCATGTGATTTCTGTTTTGAGGACCGTGGAATTATTTAAGGTAAGATATGCTATTTTGAAAACCCGGTACCTCGTGATATGATATTTTGGTGTGTCCACCACGCGTTTTCTCGGTGCTGAGACGTGTGCTTGAAACCCGATTCGAGGAGTGGATGTTCCGTTTGCGGGTTCGTGGTGGGCCCGGTATGGTTCCCCTCGGCGAGATGATCGATGGGATTTGCCGATTGAGTCTGGAGGCGGGCGAGTACCTACCGGTGATTTGTTGGACCTGGCAGTTGTCCGGAGGATACTGACCAGAGTCGAGTGATGGATGCGGGAGGATCCGTACTGCCGGGGCCGAGGGCCGATACCGCAGGTGGACCCCGTGGGGCCGGTCCGGATTGACGGCGCCCGATATTCGAGGATTTACGTGTCGATGCTGGACACGAGTATTTTATGATGTTTTGGGTGCCGATGTTGGGCACTCGTGATTCCTCCGAGATATACAGGATTTGAGGGCCGATGGGTGTGCCGGCGTCTGAGTATATGTGGGATTTGGGTGCAGTTTGAGGCACCGATCATTGCTTTCCATGTTGACATAGTCCATGTAGATATTATTTATCCCATACTCAGTATTGATTACTATACATCTCATCCTGTGGCATTTACCTGTTAGAGTACATGCATTACTACCGTATCCACTGTTGACATGCATTGATATCATCTGCTGGCATTGGTAGAGCCACGCTATATGTGCATGCCTGCGATCACCTTTATATGTTATCTCTATTCACGAGTTGGAAACTCACCCCCGTTGTGCCACAGTGTTTGCAGGTTGCCCTTGGGAGTAGTCACGGCTGGCTGTTTCCTCATCTTTTGGCACAGATACCCCTTTTGAGCAGAGATAGCCCTTTTGCTGTTTAGGTGGGTTTTGTACGGTATCTGTTATCTTTCAGTTGTATATTGATGTATCTAGTACTCTCCATCTACCTTATGTATTGACTTAGAGACAGTTGTGAGGACGATATGTATGATTTTATATTCTGGTGTCGAGCTCGCATGTGAGCCGACGTTACTTTATGCAGTCTTATCTTTTATGATATTGTCCTTGTTTTACTGTGTATTCTTCGCTACGGCGTCGTATATCATAATGTGATGCTTTATTCTCGTCACTTGTTATTTCCGCCACACCTTACTTTTACCCGACTTTCGGGGCAAATGTTTTAAAGAGGAAATGTTACCAAAATTATAAAACTCATAACTTTTGAACTTGAAAGGGATTTCTACTAAATAAATGGAATTTTTTCAGACATTTACTATTGCTTTTACAAAATGTTTTAAATCACTCTATAATTATTGGTTTTGATTTCTGGGTTCGGCTTACTTAGCCGCGTTGCGCCTGTAGACGTTGCGTGGTTAAGTGCCGGTCACGAGTCGAATTCTCGGGTCGTGACAAAGTTGGTATCAGAGCGTAGGTTTTACCTTCGGAGTGTAGGATGACCCTGGTATGATGGAGTAGGTAGCTGCAGCAGGGTAGCGTAGCGTGCGTATGTTCCGCGGCATACTCACGACACGGTACTCCGCTTACGCGACCTTAGGACTTGTTGATTTGATTCCTCCTTATATTCTTGTGATTCGATTTCCATGTTCTTATCGAATCCAAATTTTCTTTCAGCCAATATGCCGCCTAAGACTACGAGGGCACAGAGAGCGGCCGCGAGGGCCGAGATTCGTGTTGACTCGTCCGAGACGAGGACTGATCCGGGCAGTACGCCGGTTGTACCCGAGCAGGCTGTTCCTGCCGTGACAGAGCAGATCGCATCGTTAGGGGCTGGTATGCAGGAGATGCGCCAGATGATAGGATCGTTAGTTGAGACGCTTCGAGCGCAGCGACCAGAGGTGGCTCCACCAGTTCCAGAGACCGCGATGGTGCCTACCGCACAGCCAGTTGCCCCTGCAGCCACGGAGGTGATTACAGTATCGCTATCAGAGTTCATGAGGCTGAAGCCTCCAGTTTTCACAGGCACCGATACAGCCGAGGACCCACAGTCTTTCATCGACAGGATGGCCAGGATATGCCGTTCCCTCAGATGTGCAGATGCGAGATGGGTTGAGTTCGCGAGCTTTCGCCTGGAAGGTCTTGCGCAGAAATGGTGTGATTCAGTGGAGAAGGGCAGAGCAGCAGGTCTTCCTCCTTTGACCTGGACGGAGTTCGTGACCTTATTTCTAGCCCGTTTCCTTCCCCGGAGTGTTAGAGATGCCCGAGCACGCAGGTTTGAGTCTTTGCGCCAGACGTCAGGGATGACAGTGGCAGAGTATGACGTACTGTTTACAGAGCTAGCAGTCTACGCCCCACATCTAGTGGCCACCGAGGAGTTGCGAGTCCGGAGATTTGTTCGAGGCTTGATTTCACCAGTGTTCCTCGCGATCAGCGCGCAGCACTACGAGACCTATGCAGCAGCTGTAGACGCAGCCCTAGTGGTCGAGGAGCACCTTGTTGAGACTTCGGTATTTCCAGAGCCGAAGAGAGTTCGTACCAGTATTTCCGCACGGAGGCAGTCATTCAGACGCCGCGACAGGTATCGTTCCGGTACGAGGGGTAGTAGAGATTCGGGACGGGGTCGGATGTTTAGTTCGTATCCCCAGGACGGTCAGCAGTCGCCGCGGGGTTGCTACAGATGTGGCAGCCTACTTCACCTCGTTCGAGATTGTCCAGAGACACACCGGAGGGAGGCGGCAGCACCGCATGTTACCTTACCACCTTCACCACCCCAGAGGGCGTTGCCCGCTGTGCCTACCGTTGCTCCGCGCCAGACTTATGCTCAGAGAGGTCGTGGGCGTGGAGGAGTTGCTCAGAGAGGACGAGATGATCGAGGCAGAGGTCAGTCAGTTACAGGTGGTGGACAGGCGAGGGTCTTCGCTTTGACACATCAGGACGCGCAGGCGTCCAATGCAGTGGTTTCAGGTATCCTCCCTGTATGTTCGGTTGATGCACATATATTGTTCGATCCCGGATCCACACACTCGTACGTATCCACACACTTCGTGCCGAGGTTGGGTAGAGAGTCCGGCTTACTTGATCAGCCGCTTGTGGTGACTACTCCTGTGGGAGAGTCGTTTGTTGCTAGGCACGTGTTCCGATCCTGTATCGTCTGTATTGGCGAGAGAGAGTTGCCTGTCGACTTGATCCTTCTGGAGATGTTGGACTTCGACGTTCTTTTGGGCATGGATTGGTTAGCCACGTGCTATGCTTCTTTGGACTACCGCGAGAAGACAGTTAGATTCTGTTTCCCCGGTGAGTCGGTTTTTGTTGTGTTGGGGGACCGTAGTGCCGCCCCTCACAGTGTGATTTCTTCTTTCCGCGCTGGACAGCTTTTGAGGGAGGGATGTCAGGGATTTCTCGCTTATGTTCGCGATGCTCGCGCTACGGAGGTTCCATTGGATCAGGTTCCGGTAGTTAGCGAGTTTCCTGATGTGTTCCCTGACGAGCTTCCTGGGTTGCCGCCCGAGCGCGACATTTCTTTCTGTATTGATTTGGTTCCTGGTTCGGGGCCTATTTCTATACCGCCCTATCGGATGGCCCCGGCGGAACTTCGTGAGCTGAAGGGTCAGTTACAGGATTTGCTGGACAAGGGACTTATTCGACCCAGTGTTTCTCCTTGGGGTGCTCCAGTCCTGTTCGTCAAGAAGAAGGATGGCAGTTTGCGTCTTTGTATCGACTACCGCCAGCTGAACAGGGTGACAGTGCGGAACAGGTATCCTTTGCCGCGCATCGACGATTTGTTCGACCAGCTTCAGGGGGCAGGGTACTTTTCGAGGATCGATTTACGATCGGGCTATCATCAGCTGCGGGTTCGACAGGAGGACATTCCCCGGACAGCTTTCCGTACGCGCTATGGCCATTACGAGTTTTTGGTGATGTCGTTCGGACTCACCAATGCGCCAGCAGCCTTCATGGATTTGATGAACCGTATTTTCCGGCCTTATTTGGATCTGTTCATCATAGTCTTCATCGACGATATCTTGGTGTATTCCCGGAGTAGTGAGGAGCACGAGCAGCACCTGCGGGTTACATTGCAGACATTGAGGGAGGACCAGCTTTATGCGAAATTCTCCAAGTGTGCTTTTTGGCTAGACAGCGTGGACTTCTTGGGTCACGTGATTTCACGAGACGGTATATGTGTTGACCCGAGGAAGATCGAGGCCGTTCAGCGTTGGCCCAGACCCACATCGGTGACGGAGATTCGCAGCTTTTTGGGATTGGCCGGTTACTACAGGCGTTTTGTGCAGGACTTCTCACGTATTGCTACACCGTTGACAGGGTTGACCCGGAAGGGAGTTCCCTTCGATTGGACGGAGGAGTGCGAGCACAGTTTTCAGCAGTTACGGACTCGGCTGACGACGGCACCGGTGTTATCTTTACCTTCCGGATCGGGCGGATTTGTGGTCTTCTGTGATGCTTCTCGAGTGGGATTGGGATGCGTTCTGATGCAGCATGATAGGGTGATCGCGTATGCCTCGCGACAATTGAAGAAGCACGAGCAGAATTACCCCACTCACGATTTGGAGATGGCAGCAGTGGTCTTCGCACTTAAGATCTGGCGACATTACTTATACGGTGAGTCGTGCCAGATATTTACGGATCACAAGAGTCTGAAATACATATTCCAGCAGCGGGACCTGAACCTTCGACAGCGTCGATGGATGGAGTTAGTGAAGGATTACGACTGCGAGATCTTATATCACCCGGGCAAGGCAAATGTGGTGGCGGATGCATTGAGCAGGAGGCCCGGGAGTAGTTTATCTTGTTTGAGCGCAGTACAAGAGCAGTCATCCGCGGATTGGCAGATATTATGCGACAGTCGAGTACAGTTCGAGTTCACGCCGATTGGAGGACAGATAGCGCACGTCCGTGCACGGCCACAGTTGATTGATCGTATACGTGAGGCACAGCTCAGTGATGACCGATGTTCAGAGATCAGGGCACAGATGGGACAGGACCGATTTTCCGAGTTCGTGATCGATGATCAGGGGATACTACGGTTTGGAGTCAGACTGTGCGTACCTGATGCTGAGGGACTGAGGCGTGAGATTCTTGAGGAGGCACATCGATCGGTGTATAGCGTCCATCCCGGTTCCACCAAGATGTATCATGATATGAGAGATGTTTACTGGTGGGACGGAATGAAGAGGGACATTGCAGATTTTGTATCGAGATGCCTGACTTGTCAGCAAGTCAAGGCTGAGCACCAGAGGCCCGCGGGAGAGCTACAGCCGTTACCCATTCCGGAGTGGAAATGGGAACAGATTTCGATGGACTTTGTGGTGGGTCTACCCAGGACTAGTAGGGGGTATGACTCCATCTGGGTGATCGTGGATCGTTTGACGAAAGCGGCTCACTTCCTACCGGTGAAGACGACTTTCGGATTTACTCAGTATGCCCAGATCTATATTGACGAGATAGTGCGACTACACGGAGTCCCGACGTGCATTGTGTCCGACAGAGGCACCCAGTTTACTAGTAGACTATGGCAGAGGCTTCAGGAGGCTTTGGGCACTCGCTTGAGCTTCAGCACGGCATTTCATCCGCAGACCGACGGACAGTCAGAGCGGACCATCCAGACTCTCGAGGACATGCTCCGAGCTTGTGTACTAGATTTCGGAGGTAGCTGGGATCATCATTTGCCCTTAGTAGAGTTCTCCTACAATAACAGCTACCAGGAGACTATTCAGATGGCACCATTTGAGGCTCTTTATGGGAGGAAATGTAGGTTGCCTACTTGTTGGACAGAGCTCAGTGAGAGCAGTATCTTAGGACCACAGATCGTTGAGGAGACGACAGCGAAGATCCAGTTGATTCGCGATAGGATGAGAGCAGCGCAGAGTAGGCAGAGGGCTTATGCAGACCGTCGACGACGCAGACTTGAGTTTTCTGTTGGTGATCATGTTTTCTTGAGGGTCTCCCCAATGAAAGGTGTGATGAGGTTTGGGAAGAAGGGGAAGCTTAGCCCCAGGTATGTGGGCCCCTTTGAGATCCTCGAGCGTGTCGGTGCAGTGGCTTACCGGTTAGCTCTTCCGCCCAGCTTTCCAGACGTGCACCCCGTATTCCATGTTTTGATGCTCCGCAGATATCTACATGATCCTTCGCACGCGATTCAGTATCCGACGATCCAGCTTGAGCGTGATCTTTCCTATGCAGAGCAGCCGGTGATGATCTTAGATCGACAAGTGAAGAAATTGAGATCGAAGGAGATTCCATCAGTTAAAGTACTTTGGCGTGGTCAGAACCGTGAAGAGATCACTTGGGAGACCGAAAGCGAGATGATGAAGACGTACCCCCATCTTTTTGAAGGTAACCTTAGATAGATTTTTGAAATTCGGGGACGAATTTCTTTAAGGGGGAGAGATTGTAACACCTTAGGATAAGGGCTAGTGGATAATTATAATTAAATAATGATTTTTAATAAAAAGTTTACCAAACTGTGTTTTAAATATTTTTCCTAATTTAATAAACATTTTTCCAAAATTTTCCTAGGCTTGCACACACATGTGCATGTAAACTAGGGTTTTTAAATCAAGGAAATACCATAATTATTAACCATGGTGGGTTAATTGTAGGATTAATTCTTTTGGATTCTTAAATGGGTTTAATTAATTTGCTAATTAGGGGGTTACTTTAATTTGAATTTTAGGGTTAAGTGTTGACTTGTGAGAGAGAGAGAGGGCATCATGGCTCAAGCCATGCTTGCCATTAATGAGGTGAGAGAGAGTGAGGGGTGACTTTTGTGTGTGATGATTGAGGTAGCCTCTCATTTCTTTTTGGGTTTTTCTCACACACTCTCATACACTCTCACAACACACCAACACACTCACACACCACCCCCACTTACCTCAGCCGAGCCAGCAGCAGCAGCAAGCAAAGCAACAGCAACAACTGAAGCTTGCAACAGCAGCAGCAAGCACAAACAGCAGCAGCAGAGGCAGTGAGCAGCAGCAGCAGCCCCAGTTCCAAGTGCAACGACTTCTCTTCTCTTCTCCACCTTCCTGCAGCTCCCTAGGGTCGAGAGTGAGGTATACTTCCTACCTTATCCCCTAGTTAGCGTAGTTTGTGTAGTTTTGCTTCGGTTATTAGAATTTAGTGTGTTTTGGTGCGATATGGGGTGATTAGTGTGAACCTTGTGCTATTGAGGCGAGATTTGGTTTCAGTAGGATGATTGTGGTCTGTTGAGGCCATTGTAACTTAGTCGAACCCCTATTACACTAAAATACCACCAGTTTCATGTTTGATGCAAATATCGTATTTGGGCAAAATGTGAGTTTTCTGGAACTGCTATCAACTCGGTGAGTGCAGATTGATTTTGGGAAGACTGTAGTGTAGTGGAGTAGAGATGATGCACCAGGTGAAACCCGACCCCCATACAGCTACAGTAGGCCGCCAATTTCCTCATTCTGGCCGCCAATTGCGGCCAGATGGGTAGGGTTTGGGTTGGGGTTTGGTCCAGTGGGTGTCTGCTACTGTGGGTAGTGTTTTGGTATATATATATTTTTAATATCAATTCTGTAGGAAAATCTGGGACCAAATACCTGTTTTGCCGTTTTTCTAAACCTTCGCGACACGCGTGATACGTGAGTAGGTTTGGGTTCTGCGTATCGCGGCGCGTCGGGGTAGTTTCGTGGCGCGTGTTTACACGTTTTAGCGTATCGCGCACACGCGCGATTGGTTGCGACACAGGGTTCTTGTTGGATTATAATGTCGCGTTTTGTGACTTAAGCTTATATGTGATATGTGTATGTGATTCTAGGTTCGCAGGCCAGTGAGACGGACGCTGCGAAGAAGGGCAAGCAAGTGGTTGGATACACTTAGCGTGAGACACGGTGAGTAGATTTCACATCTACGGGGATATCGCCCGCATGGCGTTATGCGTCAGGGCTGATAGGATCTTAGTATTACATATTGCATTTACCTATGGACTGTCATCTCATATTGCATTTCCCTGCTATGTGTTATTGATATATGCTAGAACTGATAGAACACCACACTATTACTAACGGTTTATGTTGCACGAGCACTATTTACATGCTACACACACCGTTAGTAATTGCCATGCCACACTCACTGTAGAACTGCCATGATTATACTGTTGTGTTATTGCTGTAGTTCACCATACATGTGATTGACTATGATTTCCTGGACATTGGGGGCCGCATGACATCTTTAAAAAACGGAAACTATTTTAAAAAGCGGCTTTCCCTTATATACCTGCCATGGATTGATTATATTGTACCTCGCATTGGATTGACTTATTGATGATGGATTTTTCATGTGATTTCTGTTTTGAGGACCGTGGAATTATTTAAGGTAAGATATGCTATTTTGAAAACCCGGTACCTCGTGATATGATATTTTGGTGTGTCCACCACGCGTTTTCTCGGTGCTGAGACGTGTGCTTGAAACCCGATTCGAGGAGTGGATGTTCCGTTTGCGGGTTCGTGGTGGGCCCGGTATGGTTCCCTTCGGCGAGATGATCGATGGGATTTGCCGATTGAGTCTGGAGGCGGGCGAGTACCTACCGGTGATTTGTTGGACCTGGCAGTTGTCCGGAGGATACTGACCAGAGTCGAGTGATGGATGCGGGAGGATCCGTACTGCCGGGGCCGAGGGCCGATACCGCAGGTGGACCCCGTGGGGCCGGTCCGGATTGACGGCGCCCGATATTCGAGGATTTACGTGTCGATGCTGGACACGAGTATTTTATGATGTTTTGGGTGCCGATGTTGGGCACTCGTGATTCCTCCGAGATATACAGGATTTGAGGGCCGATGGGTGTGCCGGCGTCTGAGTATATGTGGGATTTGGGTGCAGTTTGAGGCACCGATCATTGCTTTCCATGTTGACATAGTCCATGTAGATATTATTTATCACATACTCAGTATTGATTACTATACATCTCATCCTGTGGCATTTACCTGTTAGAGTACATGCATTACTACCGTATCCACTGTTGACATGCATTGATATCATCTGCTGGCATTGGTAGAGCCACGCTATATGTGCATGCCTGCGATCACCTTTATATGTTATCTCTATTCACGAGTTGGCAACTCACCCCCGTTGTGCCACAGTGTTTGCAGGTTGCCCTTGGGAGTAGTCACGGCTGGCTGTTTCCTCATCTTTTGGCACAGATACCCCTTTTGAGCAGAGATAGCCCTTTTGCTGTTTAGGTGGGTTTTGTACGGTATCTGTTATCTTTCAGTTGTATATTGATGTATCTAGTACTCTCCATCTACCTTATGTATTGACTTAGAGACAGTTGTGAGGACGATATGTATGATTTTATATTCTGGTGTCGAGCTCGCATGTGAGCCGACGTTACTTTATGCAGTCTTATCTTTTATGATATTGTCCTTGTTTTACTGTGTATTCTTCGCTACGGCGTCGTATATCATAATGTGATGCTTTATTCTCGTCACTTGTTATTTCCGCCACACCTTACTTTTACCCGACTTTCGGGGCAAATGTTTTAAAGAGGAAATGTTACCAAAATTATAAAACTCATAACTTTTGAACTTGAAAGGGATTTCTACTAAATAAATGGAAGTTTTTCAGACATTTACTATTGCTTTTACAAAATGTTTTAAATCACTCTATAATTATTGGTTTTGATTTCTGGGTTCGGCTTACTTAGCCGCGTTGCGCCTGTAGACGTTGCGTGGTTATGTGCCGGTCACGAGTCGAATTCTCGGGTCGTGACAGTAATTCTCCTTGAACTAGAGGAGGAGGAGGAAGAAGAGAGGAGGAGGAGGAAGAAGAGAGGAGAGAGGAGTGTTATGATAGAATGAATAACTTTTTACAACCATAACATAATATCAAATGAATTATCAAATTAATAATAATAATATAAATGAAATAGTTGATGGATGGTTTGGAATGACAATTATCATTACACACATTAAAAGGTTTTGCTAGAATCAAAGAGCATCTTTGATATGTAATAATGATAGTCAAAGTTTCAACCATGGTCAACAAGTCAACAAACCCAACCATGACACAATTTCATTTAATTAATATTATTAATTGATATATCATAAATTCATTAGGGTTTGGAAAAAGACGACTGTCAACTGTGCATACACACCCGTTCCGAAAACCCTAATGAAAATCCTCTTCCTCCGCCTCAATCAACTTTGCATACACACCCGCATTCTTGTTCCGAGGAACATGAATACAATGAGATAAAACTAACCCCAAAACATGTACTAGTATCTGGCTCAAACCAGAGCCCGCTAGTAATATCCGTCCGGACTCCAAACGTGCACAAGTGCGCGGATGAGAACGAACCCTGTCGCAAAACCATGCGACCTCTACTTTGTTTTTCCCAAAAGCGAATAGCCCTCTGTGTGGGACTCTAAAGACTCGACACTACGCTGGCAGAGGGTTTAACCACAGACCGCAAGCGGCACTAGCTGTGCGTAACGGTCCCCAGGTAGATGCCGATAAGAAGACTGACGAGGTGAACCCCATCTGAACTCCTACTGAGTCTGAATGTGACAGTCTCCGTACAGTCCGGTCTGTTCGTCTGATACATCGCATGGCGGGCCTAGGGGGGTGGTAAACGTCAGTCCCCTTATAGCGGTACAAGTCGTGTCGGAGTGAAGCCCAAAACACCCTGAAATAACACTGGAAGCCTACCAGTATATCTCGATTGCCCTTGCTAGGGACTACTCGTGTAATGGCTCTCCTAGACACAGCACGATGTCAACCCCCAATACCGGGAGAGACGAATCCTGTCTAATCGTCACTGCCTCCAAGTGCTTCGGGACTGCACCCAACTACTACCTGTTTGCACGACTCCTTTGAGCCGTGGTAGGGTAGTAATCAAAGTATAGTGGGAACACACTCGAGGCGAAGTGACAGTGTCAAGTCAGCGGACTAAGTTGTACTCATGTCACCTGGGAACTGATAACTGACGATAGGAATAATCCCAACCGGTCAGTTCCCGACGAGTCCTGTCCAGTGTACTCGTAACCTAACGAGCACCCGTATACTATCTCCAGTACGACGTACTGATGGCTGTGGGACAGACCATCTCCCACACTGGGATGAGAAGCGCATACGCTAGTTTACTCCGGAGTATCGATGCCCTGTCTCGATAGTCCTGCGACTAGGGACCTGTATAAGGATGTGCTTATAGATTACCTAGCCCCCACTAGTGTGACTGCCATCACAACGCTGGTAATCAAGCAAAGATCCTAAGGGCTCTACTAATGTATATAGGTGATATACTAAAATAAATACATGTACACATTGAGGTAGAAACAAACCAAGTAGCATAGTACTATATTGAGCAAGATTTTATATACAAGGTGAATATCCCAAGCTTCCATTAAGTAATATACAAACCAGTATGATACAGTAATGGCCTTTAGGGCATATACACTAACAATCTCCCACTTGCGCTAAGGCCATGTACTGGCGTATCGAAGACCTATCATCTCGATCAGCCGCTCGAACTGAGTCTGGGGCAAGGCCTTGGTGAATGGATCTGCAGTGTTTTCTTCTGAAGCAACCCTCCGAACCTCGATCTCCTGGCGATCCACGATCTCCCTGATCAGGTGATACCGCCTCAAGATGTGTCTGGATTTATGATGGGACTTGGGTTCCTTTGCTAAAGCTACAGCCCCGTTGTTGTCGCAATACAGAGGTATTGGATCAACAATGGACGGAACCACCTGAAGTTCTTTCAAGAACTTCCTCATCCAGACGGCTTCTTTTGTGGCATCAGATGCAGCGATGTATTCCGCTTCCATAGTCGAGTCTGCAACGGTTTCCTGTTTGGAACTCTTCCAACACACCGCCCCTCCATTGAGGGTAAAGACAAAACCCGACACGGACTTGGAATCATCCTTGTCACTTTGGAAGCTGGAGTCAGCAAAGGCCTCGATCTGGAGGTCTTTTCCGCCATACACCAAGAACATCTCCTTAGTCCTTCTCAGGTACTTGAGAATGTTCTTTACCGCTATCCAGTGTTTCTCCCCAGGGTTTGACTGATACCGGCTTACCACACTCAGTGCATAAGCTACATCCGGTCTTGTACACAACATCGCATACATTATAGAGCCTACCACAGAAGCGTAGGGTATAATAGGCATGCGATCCCTCTCCAAATCAGTCTTGGGAGACATCTCTTTAGAGAGGGTGATCCCGTGACAAGCCGGTAGGTTACCGCGCTTGGAATCTTCTATACTGAATCTTTTTAGTATGGTGTCGATGTACCTGGACTGTGAAAGTCCTAATATCCTCTTGGATCTATCACGATGGATCCGGATCCCCAGGATGTATGAGGCATCACCCAGGTCTTTCATGGTGAACCTGTGTGACAAGAACCCCTTGACAGATTGTAGAATAGGAATGTCATTTCCTATTAAGAGAATATCATCCACGTATAAAACGAGGAATACTACAGTTCTCGCTACAAATCTACTATAGATGCATGGTTCATCTGGATTTTTGATAAAGCCAAATTCCTTGACCGTCTCATCAAAACAGATGTTCCAACTCCGCGATGCCTGCTTTAGTCCATAGATGGACTTGAGCAACTTGCACACCTTTCCGCTGCTCCCACTCTGAATGAAACCCTCTGGCTGGTCCATATAGACGCACTCCTCTAAATTTCCATTTAGAAAAGCGGTTTTAACGTCCATCTGCCAAATCTCATAATCGTGGAAGGCAGCAATGGCAAGAAGGATCCGAATGGATTTCAGCACAGCCACTGGAGAAAAGGTTTCGTCATAGTCCAAACCAGGTCTTTGACGAAAACCTTTTTCAACAAGTCTAGCTTTATAGGTCTCAACCTGTCCATCTACACCAATCTTCCTTTTGAAGATCCACTTGCATCCTATGGGTTTTACCCCGTCTGGAGCAATGTCCAACGTCCATACTTTGTTGGTGTACGTGGACTCCATTTCGGTCCGCATTGCATCCAGCCATTTTACCGAGTCGACGCTCTGAATGGCTTGCTAGAAGCTAGTAGGCTCATCATAATCTATGATGCAATCCTCTCTATCCCCGTCTATGATAAAACCGTAGTATCACTCGGGCGGATGAGACTGCCTACTACTTCTGCGGAGCGGCGCAGGAATGTCCTGTTCTTTTGAACCCTCTGGTTCCACTAAGCTTTCAGTAATAGTCTGTGGTTCTAGAATTTCTTCCAGTTCTACCGCGCTCCCACTTATTTCCTTTTCCAAGAACTGGTGTTCTAGAAAGTGGGCATTACGAGAAACAACAACTTTTTGTTCCTCTGCGTGGTAGAAAAGATACCCCCTGGTGTTCTTTGGGTATCCCACAAACTTGCATAGTACTGAGCGTGCCTCGAGTTTGTCCGCATGCTGCTTTTTGACAAAAGCTGGACATCCCCAGACCTTCAGATATTGTAGATAGGGTTTCTTCCCACTCCATAATTCATATGGTGTGGTAGGCACAGTCTTAGTGGGAACTCGGTTCAAAAGGTATGCAGCTGATGCTGGTGCATACCCCCAGAATGATCGCGGTAACTCAGCGTTACTCATCATGGACCGTACCATATCCAATAGGGTCCGGTTCCGTCTCTCCGATACATCGTTATGTTGCGGAGTGTATGGAGAAGTAAGCTGAGAGAGAATTCCATTCTCTTTTAAGTAATTCAGGAACTCGGCACTTAAGTATTCTCCACCTCGATCCGATCTTAGAATCTTGATACTTTTGCCGGTTTGTTTTTCAACATCATTCTTGTAATCCCGAAATTTCTCAAAGGCCTCGGATTTATGCTTCATTAAGGAGACATGTCCATACCTAGAGAAATCATCTGTGAAAGTAATGAAGTATGAATAACCGCTTCGCGCATGTGTAGACATTGGACCACACACGTCACTGTGTATGAGTCCCAAGTGCTCGCTTGCTCTTTCTCCGTGTCCAGTGAACGGAGTCTTTGTCATCTTTCCCATGAGACAAGATTCACAAGTGGCATAAGACTGATACTCGAACGGATCAAAGTATCCTTCTTTATGTAACTTAGTCAACCGTGTCTCATTGATGTGACCCAGTCTACAATGCCATAAGAAAGCCTGATTTATATCTGGAGACTTTCTTTTGTGTGTATTCTGGACATTGAAAATCTGTGGTTGGTTTAACACGTATATACCATTGCTCAGTGTACCTGACCCAATCAGAACTTGATTAAGGTGAATGTTTACAACATTACTTACAAACGCAAATTCATAACCTTCTTTAGAAACCAAAGATACAGAAATGATATTACAAGTTGCGTTGGGTACAAAAAAGCAATTCCGTAAAACCAAAACATGTCCATCTGACATTCGCAGGTGATAGTCCCCCACGGCTTTAGCATCCATGCTAGCTCCGTTCGCAACTCTGAGGGTCATGTCACCTGCCTTCAAAACCCTACGGTTTCTCAACGCCTGCAAAGAATTACAGATATGAGATCCTGATCCGGTATCCAATACCCAGAAAGTAGAGTTTATTGAAAGACAGTTTTCAATAACATACACACCTGAAGCCGAAGCCGCAACCTGCTTCAATTCCTGCGTCCTGGCCTTCCAAGCCCTGCAATCTTTCTTCCAGTGTCCACTCTTATGACAATAAAAGCATTCTTCTTTACCCACAAGCTTCCCCGCTATCTTTGTTGCCTTTTCCTTTCCCTTCATATCCACTTTACTAACACCGCCCCTTGGTTTGGCGGGGGCTTTCCTCTTCTTTCCCTTGGCTTTCGCCTTGGATCTAGAAGAAGAAGATCCTCCTACAAACAAAGTGGATGTTTCCCTACTTTTCTGTAGGGTGCCCTCTGCGCTCCTCAGCATGTTGAGGAGTTCTGAAAGTTCAACTTCTTTTTCTTGTAAGTTGAAGTTCAGTATAAACTAGGCGTAAGTGGAAGGGAGGGACTGGAGAATTAAGTCCGTATAGATCTCACTCTCCAACGTGGTCCCAAGTTCCGCGAGCTCCTCAATGTAGCCAATCATCTTAAGCACGTGTTCCGCTACCGATGATCCGACGGCCAATTTTGCCGAAAATAACTTCTTCGACACTTCGTATCTTGCGATACGAGACTGCCCTCCAAACAGTTCTTTTGTATGAAGAAATATGGATTCCAGGTCCATATTCTCGTGCCTCCTCTGATGTTCGTTGTCCATAGAGTCAAGCACGAGGTACTTGGCCTTCGCGCAATCAATCTCCCAAGTCTTATAGATTTCCTTATCCGCGGCGCTGGAGGTGGGACCTGGAACGGGGGGAGCTTTGGTGGTAAGAAGATACCCCAGCTTGTCGTAAGTGATTGCCACCTTGACATTCCTGTGCCAATCTTTGTAGTTTGGCCCTGTCAGTATGTTTTTATCTAGAAGTAACTTAAGTCCAGTCATGTCGATTGGTCGCTGCAATTAGGAGAGAGAAGAAGAAACACTCAGCATGATGCTCTTGCAAGTTTAGAATGGTTTTTAATTTGTCTAAACAGGATGGCTCCCACTGTCTCTCGAATCCCTCCTCAAACCATAAAGGAAGAATTAGTCGGGATCAATCCCACCGCACAATACTTGCTTAACCGTTCAGCCAGGCCAGTGTCGGTACTTCGAGGGAGGTTTTCCAACGCTTTCGCGAAGTTCCTTAATTTAAGAACCTCTTTTCCCAGGGGGCGTAGCCCCGCTAACACCTTTCTAGACACCTACTAGGTTTATAGAATTGATCGTTTAGTGAGAAATTTCCCGAGGAGTAGCATATACTCACAGTAGGATCGGGATCCAAATATCATTGCGTGATGAAACTGAAGGAATCCTACCAGAATCATCACACTCCAAATGGTATGCAAATCTAGCAAGTTTCAGTACTTATGAAACTCCCGATGTGGATTTTTGCCCCATGCTCTTATGACCTTGGCGTGAGGTCAAAATGTCATAAGTCACATGTCAAGTTCTTCCCATCATTATCCTGGTTGATTTGAACCCATCCGTACCTACCCTTGACGTAGGCCAAAATGGCAGTACGGCTGTCCCAAAACAACGCATTCTATCTATGCAACAGATAAATATCCGGCAGCTACCAACCACTATGCCTTGGCGTGAGGTCAAAATACATAGCTTGAATACTACCGAATATTTAACTGAAATGATGGAGGGCTACGAATGGTTTTGGCTAAACCGTGAACGTAGTGAACTTGATATAATCGATGGAACGAGATAGCTTTTAAAAGGAGTGGCTCAAGCTCCGCATTTAAAAGTTAGTTTTAAAAGAACCGAGTGGTTTTTCGAAAGTGATCCAACGACTTTTGCTTGGTTTATTATCTTGCATTAGTTCTTTTAATGCGTGATATTCTTGCATTAGTTCTTTTAATGCGTCCCATCATTTAATCCTACCATTGCAGAAAACAACCAAAATATGACGTACGCTTATGCCATTCGCATTCGCCACGGGGCCCCGTCATTACCCGTTAGGTTACTTAACTAACGACAGAGTGGGGGCTGGGCTAGCGCGGCTGTAAAACATAAGCAACGCCTAAATAGTTATAAATATATAGCAATGATAGACATTACAGATCATAGATGAATACATTGGATATACTAGGAATCCGCAATCCGTTCGAGCCTGCAACGAAAAGCGGATTACACGGTCGCGGTGAATGGCCAATACCCCGCCCAAGACCCCTACGGGTGCGGCAAACTACCCGCCAAGTACCCAAAGTGGAGCAACCTCCCTCAACGCCGTGAGTAGGCCACTCGGCACTTCGAGATACCCGGTAGTTTGTGCACCCCTCCATGGGTCTATCCTAGGAGCAAAAACAGTAAAAATAATTATACAATGACGGCTACAACCCTGACCCGGTTGTGCGGCCATACAAATAATATTACATCAATTTACATATTACATGAATGAAAGAAAAAGAAACCCTCATCTCACATCCACCCCAGCTATTCACCCGCGACAGTCCAACGCATTCATATACACATACCATCATCAAACACAGATCACAGATATGTATAACCCCGACTAATCGACATATAGCGATTAGCCGACGTTCAATAGATAAAAACATCACAGGTATAACAGATTAGTCAAAGTATAGTGAAGTTCGATCAAAAATACGGATTTATAGGCCCCCAAAAACAAATTTCTTTTCTGGAAAGTCTGGGCACAAATAAATCATCTTAAAAATCCCAAAACCCTTCCAGAAGAACACTGCACTAAACACGGTCGTGAGAAGAGCCAAAACGGCGGCGGTTCCGCGGCAAATGTATACTCATTGCCGTGGAACAGCGGCGGTTTGAAGGATTCATGTGACCGTTTTTGGTGGGTGTCTTCACAAAACACTGATAAGATTTTTGGAGTAAAACTTTTTATTTTTAGAGCACAAAAAATTTCAACAGAAAGTTAGGGTTTTTGATGTTTAGGTTTTTGTGATTTTTCCGATCGAACTTCCATACACTTTACTACTTAGCTAGTTTAAGTTTAGTTAGGCTCTGATACCACTGTAAGTCCACGTTGCCAACCCCGGTTCATGCGGGGAGGGGGAAACGGTATAAAAAACAAATTATTAGCGCATTAGGCAACATGGACTAACAAAAGTCGGGATCTTTTCTAAACTAAACTAGCTACCAAGCTAAAGAGAGTTAGCTACTCGGAAAAGATGTTATACATAACTTGAACTCCTTCTTCTTGAAACCTTTGTAGAGCTTGGATGGTGCTTTCCTCGTCGCCTTCTTCCGTCAAAGATGGATCCACCTGAGGGTTCAACCTTCGGGCTCCTTTCTCGAACTTTGAGAGAACTAGGGTCTTTGGCTTGCTAGACCTCTAACCCTAGAATGAGTAGAGAGTGGTTTTGGGGTGATCTTATCTCAAGGAGTGAGATTCTCAACACATGAGAGTAATTCTCCTTGAACTAGAGGAGGAGGAAGAAGAAGAGAGGAGAGAGAAGTGTTATGATAGAATGAATAACATTTTACAACCATAACATAATATCAAATGAATTATCAAATTAATAATAATAATATAAATGAAATAGTTGATGGATGGTTTGGAATGACAGTTATCATTACACGCGTTAAAAGGTTTTGCTAGAATCAAAGAGCATCTTTGATATGTAATAATGATAGTCAAAGTTTCAACCATGGTCAACAAGTCAACATTGGTCAACAAGTCAACAAACCCAACCATGACACAATTTCATTTAATTAATATAATTAATTGATATATCATAAATTCATTAGGGTTTGGAAAAAGACGACTGTCAACTGTGCATACACACCCGTTCCGAAAACCCTAATGAAAATCCTCTTCCTCCGCCTCAATCAACTGTGCATACACACCCGCATTCTTGTTCCGAGGAACATGAATACAATGAGATAAAACTAACCCCAAAACATGTACTGGTATCTGGCTCAAACCAGAGCCCGCTAGTAATATCCGTCCGGACTCCAAACGTGCACAAGTGCACGGATGAGAACGAACCCTGTCGCAAAACCATGCGACCTCTACTCTGTTTTGCCCAAAAGCGAATAGCCCTCTTTGTGGGACTCTAAAGACTCGACACTACGCTGGCAGTGGGTTTAACCATAGACCGCAAGCGGCACTAGCTGTGCGTAACGGTCCCCAGGTAGATGCCGATAAGAAGACTGACGAGGTGAACCCCATCTGAACTCCTATTGAGTCTGAATGTGACAGTCTCTGTACAGTCCGGTCTGTTCGTCTGATACATCGCATGGCGGGCCTAGGGGGCGGTAAACGCCAGTCCCCTAATAGCGGTACAAGTCGTGTCGGAGTGAAGCCGAAAACACCCTGAGATAACACTGGAAGCCTACCAGTATATCTTGATTGCCCTGGCCAGGGACTACTCGTGTAATGGCTCTCCTAGACACAGCGTGATGTCAACCCCCAATACCGGGAGAGACGAATCCTGTCTAACCGTCACTGCCTCCAAGTGCTTCGGGACTGCACCCAACTACTACCTGGTTGCACGACTCCTTTGAGCCATGGTAGGGTAGTAATCAAAGTACAGTGGGAACACACTCGAGGCGAAGTGACAGTGTCAAGTCAGCGAACTAAGATGTACTCATGTCACCTGGGAACTGATAACTGACGATAGGTATAATCCCAACCGGTCAGTTCCCGACGAGTCCTGTCCAGTGTACTCGTAACCTAACGAGCACCCATATACTATCTCCAGTACGACGTACTGATGGCTATGGGACAGACCATCTCCCACACTGGGATGAGAAGCGCATACGCTAGTCTACTCCGGAGTATCGATGCCCTGTCTCGATAGTCCTGTGACTAGGGACCTGTATAAGGATGTGATTATAGATTACCCAGCCCCCACTAGTGTGACTGCCATCACAACGCTGGTAATCAAGCAAAGATCGTAAGGGCTCCACTAATGTGTATAGGTGATATACTAAAATAAATACATGTACACATTGAAATAGAAACAAACCAAGTAGCATAGTACTATATTGAGCAAGATTGTATATACAAGGTGAATATCCCAAGCTTCCATTAAGTAATATACAAACCAGTATGATACAGTAATGGCCTCTAGGGCATATACACTAACAATCTCCCACTTGCACTAAGGCCATGTACTGGCGTATCGAAGACCTATCATCTCGATCAGCCGCTCGAACTGAGTCTGGAGCAAGGCCTTGGTGAATGGATCTGCAGTGTTTTCTTCTGAAGCAACCCTCCAAACCTCGATCTTCTGGCGATCCATGATCTCCCTGATCAGGTGATACCGCCTCAAGATGTGTCTGGATTTCTGATGGGACTTGGGTTCCTTTGCTAAACCTATAGCCCCGTTGTTGTCGCAATACAGAGGTATTGGATCAACAATGGACGGAACCACCTGAAGTTCTTTCAAGAACTTCCTCATCCAGACGGCTTCTTTTGCGGCATCAGATGCAGTGATGTATTCCGCTTCCATAGTCGAGTCTGCAACGGTTTCCTGTTTGGAACTCTTCCAACACATCGCCCCTCCATTGAGGATAAAGACAAAACCCGACACGGACTTGGAATCATCCTTGTCACTTTGGAAGCTGGAGTCAGCAAAGGCCTCGATCTGGAGGTCTTTTCCGCCATACACCAAGAACATCTCCTTAATCCTTCTCAGGTACTTGAGAATGTTCTTTACCGCTATCCAGTGTTTCTCCCCAGGGTTTGACTGATACCGGCTTACCACACTCAGTGCATAAGCTACATCCGGTCTGGTACACAACATCGCATACATTATAGAGCCTACCACAGAAGCGTAGGGTATAATAGACATGTGATCCCTCTCCAAATCAGTCTTGGGAGACATCTCTTTAGAGAGGGTGATCCCGTGACAAGCCGGTAGGTTACCGCGCTTGGAATCTTCTATACTGAATCTTTTTAGTATGGTGTCGATGTACCTGGACTGTGAAAGTCCTAATATCCTCTTGGATCTATCACGATGGATCCGAATCCCCAGGATGTATGAGGCATCACCCAGGTCTTTCATGGAGAACCTGTGTGACAAGAACCCCTTGACAGATTGTAGCATAAGAATTTCATTTCCTATTAAGAGAATGCCATCCACGTATAAAATGATGTGCTTATAGATTACCCAGCCCCCACTAGTGTGACTGCCATCACAACGCTGGTAATCAAGCAAAGATCCTAAGGGCTCCACTAATGTGTATAGGTGATATACTAAAATAAACACATGTACACATTAAAGTAGAAACAAACCAAGTAGCATATTACTATATTGAGCAAGATTGTAAATATAAGGTGAATATCCCAAGCTTCCATTAAGTAATATACAAACAGTATGATACAGTAATGGCCTCTAGGGCATATACACTAACAATCTCCCACTTGCACTAAGGCCATGTACTGGCGTATCGAAGACATATCATCTCGATCAGCCGCTCGAACTGAGTCTGGGTCAAGGCCTTGGTGAATAGATCTGTAGTGTTTTCTTCTGAAGCAACCCTCCGAACCTCGATCTCCTGGCGATCCACGATCTCCCTGATCAGGTGATACCGCCTCAAGATGTGTCTGGATTTCTGATGGGACTTGGGTTCCTTTGCTAAAGCTATAGCTCTGTTGTTGTCGCAATACAGAGGTATTGGATCAACAATGGACGGAACCACCTGAAGTTCTTTCAAGAACTTCCTCATCCAGACGGCTTCTTTTGCGGCATCAGATGCAGCGATGTATTCCGCTTCCATAGTCGAGTCTGCAACGGTTTCCTATTTGGAACTCTTCCAACACACCGCCCCTCCATTGAGGGTAAAGACAAAACCCGGCAAGGACTTGGAATCATCCTTGTCACTCTGGAAGCTGGAGTCAGCAAAGGCCTCGATCTGGAGGTCTTTTCCGCCATACACCAAGAACATCTCCTTAGTCCTTCTCAGGTACTTGAAAATGTTCTTTACCGCTATCCAGTGTTTCTCTCCAGGGTTTGACTGATACCGGCTTACCACACTCAGTGCATAAGCTACATCCGGTCTGGTACACAACATCGCATACATTATAGAGCCTACCGCAGAAGTGTAGGGTATAATAGACATGCGATCCCTCTCCAAATCAATCTTGGGAGACATCTCTTTAGAGAGGGTGATCCCGTGACAAGCCGGTAGGTTACCGCGCTTGGAATCTTCTATACTGAATCTTTTTAGTATGGTGTTGATGTACCTGGACTGTGAAAGTCCTAATATCCTCTTGGATCTATCACGATGGATCCGGATCCCCAGGATGTATGAGGCATCACCCAGGTCTTTCATGGAGAACCCGTGTGACAAGAACTCCTTAACAGATTGTAGCATAGGAATGTCATTTCCTATTAAGAGAATGTCATCCACGTATAAAACGATGTGCTTATAGATTACCCAGCCCCCACTAGTGTGACTGCCATCACAACGCTGGTAATCAAGCAAAGATCCTAAGGGCTCCACTAATGTGTATAGGTGATATACTAAAATAAACACATGTATACATTAAAGTAGAAACAAACCAAGTAGCATTCTACTATATTGAGCAAGATTGTATATACAAGGTGAATATCCCAAGCTTCCATTAAGTAATATACAAACCAGTATGATACAGTAATGGCCTCTAGGGCATATACACAAACATAAAGCCGTCTTGTACAGCCTATTGAATGGAAGACTTTTCGCGAGAAGTTCGACGTGAAGTACTTCCCTATGACTGCCAGGTTTGCTATGAAGCTGTTAGTTATGTATATGCCCTAGAGGCCATTGTTGTACATATGATGTATATTATAATGGATGCTTGGATATAGAGAGAGAGGACTTTCTTGCTCGTCATGATAGTATACTATTTGGTTTCACTTTATCTTAACATGTTGACTTGTATTAGTTTACTGTCTTGTTCTTACATGTTGATAAAGCCCTTAGGATATGTACTCGACTACTGGGAATATGATGAGATCATACTAGTGGGGCCACGGTAGTCGATGAGTATATCCTATAACTGTTTCTAGTCGAGGGTGTGTCGAGACAGGGCATCGATACACCAGAGTAGACTAGTGTATACGCATCTTGACCCATATGATGGGCAATGGATGATCCCATATCTATCGGTGTTTAACATCAAGGATGGTGTACGGGTGCTCAGTGAAGACTGGGTACACTGGACGGACTCGCCGAGAACTCCCAGATGGTATTATACCTCATGTCAGATGGCAGTTCTCTGGTGACACTAGTATAAGTTAGTCTGTAGACCCGAGATCGTCATAGAGTCTTGTGTGATTCCCACTGTACTTTGATTTCCATCATACCACGTCTAATAGGGCGTGCAAAACGGTGGCTTTTGGGTACAGTCCCGAATCACATAGAGGTAATGAGCGATAGGAGGGGATTCGTCACTCCCGGTATAGGGAGTTGATGTTGTGCTGTGTTCGATTGTCTATAACTGGAAGTCCCTGGCAAGGGCTGATATAGAGATTTACTGGTAAGTGTTATCAGTAGTTTCTCGACCTGTTATGAGCCTCAAATCAACACGACTTATCGGTTACTTGGGTCTAATGTATACCACCTCTAGACTAGATATGCAACATATCAGACGAAGAGACCCGACTGTACGGGAGTGTTACTGTTTGGATTGATAGGAGAATGTACAGGCTTGCTTGTTGATCTTCTGATCGCTCAATACCTGGGTGGCTGTTACGTTTAGCTGACCGCTTGCAGCTTGTGGGTGTTTGATATGATCATCACCTGCTACCGGCGTATTGACGATTCTTTAGAGTCCTACACAGAGGTTTCTTGACTCAGGCGAAACGGAGTAGGAGCACATATGTGATATGTGCAGGATCGAGGATAATACGATATGGGATACCATATTATATTCTCATGATATTTTGATATGAGCCGGTTCATCGGATCAAGTGTTAGATTCGATGAATCGGTACATGATATATTAGTCGGTTATATTCGATATAGCCGGATTGTCGGATCAAGTGTTGATTCGATAATTTAATGTATAATAATATATGTGATATATTGCATTACATTATCTAATATTGGCTCACTTTATTATTTCATTTTTTCACCGGATAATACATTGATATATATGCGATATATGTTAATTGTATTATTTTCTTTTGTTACAAATATATATTATATATGTGATATATAATATTGTAACATGATATGATTACTAATGCAATATATTTAGTGGAGCTTAAACAAGGTTAGGGTTTGATTTGGGTTAGCTTTTTCTTGTAGCTTCTAGAAGCTTTTAGTTTGTTTCTAGCAAAGATATTTTGCTTGATATTTTCTAACCTAACCCAAAACCCTCTACCCTAGGTAAAGTCTCTACATGAGTTAGCCTCTTCATATTCAACCATGGTTGCATTATTAATCATTATGATATTTTTCATTATTCATCACTAAAGGATTTTTCCTTCTTCTTCTTCCTTTGAGCTTTGAGAAAGTTTTCTAGGTTTTCTTTATGTGATGTTTTAGTGTGAGAATTTGATAATAAAAGAGAGCACAAATACTACTTCATCATCCTCATCTAATCTAGCTAATTAGATTAGGGTGTTCACCTCATTAGAGAGAGAGAGAGAGCTTGAGTTATAGAAACTTCGAGGTAGATCATCGGAGAAAAGGAAGACTACAAGCTAGCATGGATCATTCGGGTTGTGGAACCTCTCTTGAGTCCGGAAGATCATGGATCGCGGCGAAGGGACTTCTACTCGGAGCTTATGAAGCGAAGGGGCGGACTACAAAGGTTGTAATCCCTCACTCTTAGTTGTAAAGAAGTTTACTTGCATGTTTAAACCTAATAATCTAGCAAAGATCCCGGCTTTGGGTTGTTTCGGCACGTCTAAATTTTAAATCGGGCATGGTTGATGCCTTATAGTCCCTTGTTTAACAGCCTAGGAACCCTACAGTGGTATCAGAGCCAAGCTAGAGCATTAGGCGACGTGTATACGAAGTTAAAAGTCCGATCGAACCCCGATACGTCGAAATTGACCCCCTCTGTGGAAATTTTGTGAAAATGTGATTTTTTCTGCATTAAAAATACTTTAAAAAATCAGCAGGGAATTTTAAGGATAACCCTAAAACACGAGACCCCAAGCCTCTCAAAGATCCGCGGAACCGCAGCAAGAACATGCTTGCCGCGGCGGTTCCGCAGCCAAAAGAGTGACTTGGGGACACGTGTTAGTACAGTAATATCCGTAGCTGTTCCTGCATATTTCTGGGTATTTTTAATCTGACTCAAGTGTTGAGTGTTCTGGGGTTTATTTTGAATTCGTTGATTCGATCAGAAAGTTTAATTTCGTTCTGTTTTCTTGATAATTTAGAAACTGTTAAAATGTTCGAACGGATATCATTAACTCATTTTTTCCCGGCACGAAAAACTTTCAAGTGTTGAATTTTTCTTGAGTTTAAATCTTTCGGAAAAACGTGCAAGTAACGCGGTGGACCCTCTAGAAGAACACAAACTTTAACTCGATTATGCGACTGTCTGAACCGCCTCTAAACCTTAGGGTTTGGGGCAGTATGGCATTGCCACATGTGAGGCGTTGGCTTGACCCTTCTACAGCTGGACCATTGGTACTGTGAGGTATTCTGTGACTTTTTGAACTCCGCTCAAGTGTTGAGCTATATAGGAAATCTTGGGTATTTGATTATTCGATCGGAGAGTTTAATATTGTTTATTTATCTGGAATGTGATACAATATGTGGGATTCATATATTTAGGCATGAAATGCAAAGTATGTGATATTTCGGATTTACGATGTCTAAAGAGATTGTGGATTCCAAATGTTGTAGTTTTACACTTTCTTTTCTGTGACCGTAAGTGTAGTATGTAGTTGTATTGTTGGTTTTCGTTGCTATACATCAACGACGATCGGTGTATGCATACTTACCTACGTTGATGATATGAGTGTTGCGCCACGGCAGCGCCCCGGCCGTCTATCCGAGGCCAAAATGCGGAATCAAAAATTTTCTTAACTTTCAAGCTGGCGCTACCGCGGACAACAAACCCGGATCGTAATCATTAACCTATACTAGCAAACAAGAGAAGGGTAGAGAAGTATACCGACTGATCCGAGTCCTCCGGTCTTCTCGTCGTCGTCCCGATGTCCCGCGGAAATTCCGGTCGTCGCCTCCTTGCCGAAAGGGCACCACATCGTCTGCATCTTTTACGGGATCCCACCTCAATACCGAGGCAACTCGGGCACGAAGCTGGCTAGTCGATGTGCCCAAGGTTTGCTGTAGATTGTAGTGTAGAAATGCTTGTCTCATTTGGGGTAGTGAAGTTGCCATTTATGTGTAGGAGGAGAAAAAGACTTTTTGAGGAAGAAGAATGGTGCTCTCATTTTTACAAGGAATGAGATGATAAAAATCACACAGCAAAAATGAACCTCTCTCCCTCTCTCAAAATAGTGGCGGGCCATATTAAATATGGTGGAGGAAAAACCAACACAAGAAGGGAGGTGAGTGTAGGAAAAGTAGAATGGTGACCACACCCCCAAGCAATGATAACAATCTCAAATCAATCCCTAATCAACTCTAATCACCATTTAATGCAAAAGGTTGATACAAAAGGAATCTCATCATGATGCCACACAATTACAAAGGACCCCCTCCACAAATACTAATTTGCACAATTGAAAATTAGTCCCTCATCGGAAAAGTCCGACCGGGAAAGAACAAAGGAAAACCGGCCGGAACGGAATGCAAACTGGCAACTCCAGAAAACTGGTCCCGTAATAAATTACAGGAAAACCCCGATGCTCATACACACCCGCATCTGTATTCCGACCGGATACAAATGCAATGAGACAAAATCTACATTGTACTATACTAGGATCCGGCTTAAACCAAAGCCGGCTAGTATTATCCGTTCGATCCTGATCCGTGCAATATCACACGTATCTGATCGAACCTTGCCATATATCCATACGGCCTCTAGTACTAACCGTCCGATCCTGATCCGTGCAATACCGCACGTGTCTGATCGGACCCTGCCATATCTCCATACGCCTCTACAGCGTTTCTCCCGAAACTTGAGTAACTGTCTGTGTGGTGGACTCTAAAGACTCGTCAATACTATGGCTGTGGATTTAACCACTAGCACGTCAGAGGTATTAGCCATACGTGACGGGCTACCAGCTATTGACCAAAAGGGACGTCGATGAGCGAACTCATCCTGACACCCTACTGAGCCTGTCAGTGACAATATCCGTACAGTCCGGTCCATTCGTCTATGAGTATCGCATGGCGGGCCTAGGGGTTTGGTAAAAGTCAGACCCCCAAAAGCGGTAAAAGTCGTGTCGGAGCGTAGCCCAGAACACCTTGAGATACTACTGGAATACCTACCAGTAAATCTCCTGCCTCGGCCGAGGGCTTTGTGTAATGGCTCTCCTAGACACAGCGCGACCTCACCCCCAATACCGGGAGAGACGAACCCCTGCAGATCCGCTCACCGCCTCCATGTGGCTCGGGACTGTACCCAACTAAAACCTGTTTGCACGAGTCCTTTGAGCCGTGGTAGGGTAGTAATTAAAGTATAGTGGGAACTCACACGAGACAAATGACGATCTCAGGTCGATGAACTAACCTGTACACATGTCACCAGGGAACTGCTATCTGACGTCAAGTATAAGACCAACTAGCATGTTCCCGGCAAGTCCTACCCGGTGTACTCTGTAGGGTTGCTAGGCACGCGCACAAGGGTCTACGAGGCATCAACCATGCCAGATTAAAAATTTAGCCGTGCCGAACAACCCGAATACGGATCTTTAAACTAGAGATTAGGCGAAAATTAGCATGTTAACAACTTTAACACTAAGTGAGAGGGATTACAACCATTGTAGATCCGGTCCTTCACTTCATATGCTCCGTGTTGTGGTCCCTTCGCTGCGATCATCGGGTTCCGGACTCTCGAGAGGTTCCACGAAGAGAAAGATACAACCTTTGCTTCCGATCTTCGATACTAAGATGATCTACCTTGAAGTTCCGTTAACACAAGCTAACACTCATGAAATGATGTGAACACCCTCATCTAAATGGAAAGGGAAGATGAGGATGATGAAGTAGGATTTTTGCTCTCTTTATTTATCTTTTTCTCACATATTTTCATCACTTTGGAAAAATCTAGAAAGCTTTTTCATGAAGAGAATGAAGGAAGAAGATGAACAATGAATATTGAATTCTTTTGTGATGAATAGAAAAAGAAATCATATGATGAATAATGCAACCATGGTCAAGTAAACCTTTGTAGAGAATTAACCAAGGCTAGGGTTTGGGTTAGCTTAAGAATGAGTCACTTGAAAATATCTTTCACAAAACAAAACCAAAACCTTCTAGAATCATCTAGAAAGCTTAACCCTAATCCAAACCCTAATCATGTTTAAACTCCACTAAACATGTTGCATTAGTTATCATATCATGTTACAATATTATATATCACATATATAATATTTATCGTAACAAAATAGAATAATACATTTTACATATATCGCATATATATCAATGTATTACCCGAGTGAGAAAAAGAATCTTTTAGTGAGCAAATATTAGTTAATGTAATTTAATATATCATATATATTATTATACATTATATTAAATTATCGAATCAACACTTGATCCGACAATCCGGCTATATCGCATATAACCGACTAATATTTATCCGTACCGATTCATCGAATCAACACTTGATCCGATGACCCGGCTGATATCAAATATCGCGAGAATAGAATACGGTATCTCATATCGCATTACCCTCGGTCCCGCACATATCACATATGTGCTCCTACTCCGTTTTGCCTGAGCCAAGAAACCTCTGTGTAGGACTCTAAAGAATCGTCAATACACCGGCAGTAGGTGATGATCATATCAAACACCCACAAGCTGCAAGCGGTCAGCTAAATGTAACAGCCACCCAGGTATTGAGCGCTCAGAAGATCAAAAAGCAAGCCTGTACATTCTCTTGTGAATCCAAACAGTAACACTCCCGTACAGTCCGGTCTCGTCGTCTGATATGCCGCATATCTCGCCTAGGGGTGGTAAACGTCAGACCCCAGTAGCTCGATAAGTCGTGTCGATATGAGGTCTATAACAGTTTGAGAAACTACTGATAACACTTACCAGTAAATCTCAGCAACCCTGGCCTACCCTGGCCAGGGATTTCCGGTTATAGCCAATCGAACACAGCACAACATTAACTCCCTATACCGGGAGAGACGAACCCCCTCCTATCGCTCGTTGCCTCCATGTGATTCAGGACTGTACCCAAAAGCCACCTTTTTGCACGCCCTCTTAGACGTGGTATGATAGAAATCAAAGCACAGTGGGAATCACACAAGGCTCTATGACGATCTCGGGTCAACAGACTACTTCGTACCAGTGTCATCGGAGAACTGCCATCTGACGTATGGTATAATACCATCTGGGAGTTCTCGGCGAGTCCGTCCAGTGTACCTAGTCTCCACTGAGCACCCGTACACCATCCTTGATGTCAAACACCGATGGATATGGGATCATCCATCGCCCATCATATGGGTCAAGATGCGTATACGCTAGTCTACTCTGGTGTATCGATGCCCTGTCTCGATACACCCTCGACTAGGAACAGTTATAGGATGTACTCGTCGACTACCGTGGCTCCACTAGTATGATCTCATCATAGTCCCAGTAGTCTAGTACATATCCTAAGGGCTTTATCAACATGTAATATAGAGACAATCAGAGTACATGTTAAGATAAAGTATAACCAGATAGCATACTATCATGTCGAGCAAGAAAGTCCTTCCTATATATGTCCTAGCATCCACTACAATATACATCGTATGTACAGTAATGGCCTCTAGGGCATACATATAACATACATACTCATAACCCAATGAGCGCCTGTATACATCTTAGGTGAACCAACTGACACCAGTGGCTTGTGAGACCGGCCACCTCCCCTCGTCGGGGTCTCGACTGTATACACTAGTCTACTCTGGAGAATCGATGCCCTGTCTCGAAACTCCCACGACTAGGGACCTTTTAAGGATGTGCTTATAGACCACCAGCTCTTACGTATATGATCGCCATCATACTGCTGGCAGTCAAGCAAGACTTCTAGGGGCTCTATCAGCGTGTAATAGCGACCTGTAAGGTCACCTGAAGCAGTACACGATGATAAAGGTAAACCGGATAGCATACTATCATCTTGGTTAAGACTGTCCTACCGGGATAGGTCCTCCCTCAATCATTGCAATCACGTGCCTGTGATCCAATAATTGACTCTGAGGGCACTCTCTCCAACAATCTCCCACTTGCACTCAAGGCTAATTATTGCGATGTCTCATACTCACAGCCCGTATGATACCGAACACCCAACTCCTCTACTAGTCAGTCTCACAAAGCTCGTTTGCAAAACTATTGCGTTTGAGAAATAGCCTCAGTGAGTGGATCCGCTCTGATGTTTCTTTCTATGTCTCTCTATATCTCAAGTTCGCGGAGAAAGCCATCTCCCGAAATGAGCAATACTTGTCTTAGAGTATGTCTGGATATTTGATGGGACCTAGCTCATAAATGAACTCCAAATCCAAACTTCTTAGACTGTATCGATAACTGAACTTAATCAGTATCCAGCACCATGCCTCCCTCAGTATTGCCTTGGACCACTTGTCCAAAATACCGCCTCTCGTCAGAGGGAAAACTATAACTGTGACAGCCACTCTGCCATCCAGGTCACATTGGAAGCCTGGAATGATAACTGTCTCCCGAAGGAGAAAGCCGCTATCATATCCCTAGAACACGCACTTATGTCCTAAAACTGCTTCCGACTGTTTCTCCAGGATTGGATCAATATCAACTTATTGCACCTACTGCAAGAACAACATCTGGTGTGATACTTGACATCTCATGATTGACTCAATTGCCTAAGCAAGTGATCTGCCAATCATGCACATCCCTCTCCCCTTTAGTCTGTAAGACACCTTTAGAGAGGGTGACTCCATTACCTGCAGGTATACTACCGTGCCAGGAGTCGGCCATTCTAAATACTCATAGAATGCTGTCAAGGTACCCAGATTAGGAAACCACCCAAATCTAGATCTAAAACCATAGATCTAGTAACCAGAATGTCTGATATAATATCCAAGTCCTGTGTGGAGAAACCACTGTGTGACAACCAAAGTATAACCGATCGCAGTATAGGAGTTTCCTTTCCTACTCTGTGTATGTCATCCAAAACCAGGACATCACACCCTACTACCTTCTCAACAGATCCATCCCCTATTCTGATGACGTCAAACCCATGACTGTCACATTAGAAATAGATGATCTATCTCCGCTATATCTGCTTAAGTTTATGAATAGACATAAGCCACCTGTCCACCAATGCTTCCGCTGCTCCCACTGACTACGACAACCCTCTGGCAGAGTCATATAGACGTACACTTCTAAAGCTAGTTTAGAACGACGCTATACTCATCCTCCTGCCGGGTCTCACAGTCTGGAATAACAGCAATGGCAAGTCTGGGTAAACAAGAACCTCCCTGTCACTGTCCTTGAGCATACCGAAGTACCTCTCGAGTGCCTGAGGTTACCCACCATATCTGCGGAGTGGCCAATGGAATGTCAAACTAGATTGAATCTTTAGGTTCTTATCAAATCATCAATAATCGTTTGCGGTTCTAGAATCACTTCCAGTTCTACCATACTCCCACTACTGTTTTCTGAAAAAAAAATCCATTTCTTTTAAAAATGTGGCGAGTCAAGAACAATATCACTATTGATCTTCCATATGGTAGAAAATCAACCCTCGTCATAGCCTGGGTCAACCCACAAACAGCCATTACAGAAACGTGCCTTTAGTTGTCAGGAGTCTGGTTTTAAGCATAAGCCGGACAACTCCCCGTACCATAACAATGTCAAGATATGAACTGTTTTATATCCAATATAGAAACAGAGGCACTGATTTAATTGGAACCAGATTCAAATCATGCAGCTGTCTCCAGTGCATGTCAACTAAATGGAAAGAGGCCGATCAGCGTTACTCAACTTAGGAATACTTCCAATTATGAGTAACGTGAAAGAGAAGCAAGTTCTCTTAATCATTACTATCAACTGAATACCATATACAAGTATCTACATCTTCGATCACTTTGAAGAATCCCGATACTTGCAATACCTGGTTCTCTACTTTATTCATATACCTATAACTTCTCAAAATTCGGACCCTGTGTTTCTACGAAACACTTGTCTAAAAACTAGAGAAGTCATAAGTAATCCGAATATAGTACGAGAACCAACCCCTCTGTCCTCATGGACGCTGGACAACATACAATACTCTGTATAAGTCCCTTGAGTCTAATAACCCATTCACTGTGTGTCGTAGGTTGAAAACTGTACTATAGTTATGAAGAATTACACCACTGTTCAATGCTCCTTACCTAACCATCCACTGATATAGGTAAATGTCATAGACATAATTTCAAAAAGGTATATCTCACTCTATGAAAATAGACATACAGATATATAAATTTAAAATTGGTGCATAACAACGGATATTCAAAACCAAATATTTGCCGTCCGGCAAACAACCCAGGTGACTTCCTCAAATATCACCAATTACAACGAATTCCGATATAATAAGGATGATCACCTAATTCCTAATAACTTAATCCCACTAATCATCTGTAAAACCATACAGATGTGAGAATCATACCTGGTAAATACATACCCTGGAGCAAGTGTCTAATTGGGAAATCAGTTTTCTTTTAACAGTACACAGTGAACTGAAACATTGAAATTATTCGATGGGGTATCCTGGTATTCCTAGTAATGCCTCATCCATTATCCAGATTCACAACTGTAACCGTATAATTCATTGCCATCTCTCCAAATCCCTTTATATGTCTTTAGTCATTATCTTCTGTACACCCCTTTAGGCCAAATGGTTTTCTTCCTTCCCTACCGTTCGGCACCAGCCTATGGTTTGGAAGAAGACTATCCAATAAGCATGAAGGGTGTATTGTCCTAATCCTAGGAGCACTCGCAATGCGAGAGAAGGTGAAGATAAAAGACAACCGAATGAACCTTATTCCTATTTCTCCTGAACCCGGATCCATCCCCGAACTGGAACAAGTTCCTTTCGAGTTCGTATATAACCATACGATAGAATATCCAAATAAACTGTAGATCTTCACAGTGATACGGAGTATCCTGGAGAAATACAAAGGTGATTTAGGACTGGAGAAGAAATACTTGGTTCGGTCATGAATAGCAGTCACAATTTACTTTGCCCTCTTACTAATCCCTAGCTTTTTCTTAACTTAATACCTTCTGTACACCGTTTAGGCTAATTGGCTTTCTTCATTCCCCACCGTTCGGCACCAGCCTAAGGTTTGGAAGAAGACTATCCAATTTACGTAGTAGGTGTACTATCTCCTAAACCAAGGCGTACTCGCAACCTGAGAGAAGGTAAAAGGAAAAGACAACTGAATAGTCCTATTCGTTTTCTCCAGAACCGGAAACCATCCTCGAATTCCTTCGAGTTCGTATATAACCATACGATGGTTTTGTCCAATTGAAGTGGACGTTCGTAGTAATACGGGGTGTCCTGGAGAAAAGGGTAAAAGTAGGAGTGGCAATGAGGTCTGCAACTATGACAATCCAAAATCCAGTGTTAAGAAGGTTCGGTCAACTTGGTCACTGCATCATAGTCTAGGGTCGGGTCAATGGTCGCTGCCAAAGAGAGAGAGAAAAGAAACACTCAGCGTGCACTCTAACCTAGATCAGAATGGTTATCACCTTATCTAATCTGGAAACCTCCCACAGTAACGTCAAATTCATCCCCAAACCTTAAAGAAGAATTAGCCGGGATCACCCGAGGAGTAAACCAACTCATCAGTGGGAATCGGGATCCAACCATCATCGTATGATAACGTGACGGAATCCACTCACGTCACCACACTCCAGAAGGTATGCTCATGCCTGGCAAGTTTCAGTTTCTTTAGAAACTCCCGATGTGATTTTTACCCCTAGGACCCAAGTGACCTTGACTGAGCCAACATATCAAAGGATCCTAGTCAAGTTCAACCCGTCATTATCTTGATTGCATTAGACCCACCCGCACGAGTCCTTGACTGAGCCAAAATGACCGCACGACTGTCCTAACCAATCTCATATCCATGCAACAGAAAAGCACTACATAGCTACCGAACACTACGCCTCGGCTAAGCACGACATACGTAGCACGAATACTAAGCAATACTAATCTGAAATGACGGAGGGCTACGACTGGTTTTTGGCGAAAAACCTTTAACGTAATGAACTTGATATCGTTGAAGGAACTGCATAACTTTTTATAAAAATATAGTGACGAAAACCTTTGCAAAAGAGGTCACTCCCGGTGAAGGGATCTCGGCTCTTTCCCCGTAGAATGAGGTGCGGAATATTCCAACTGAATACCACGATGCAAAGCAAAAGTAATCGGCTATAGTGAAGTTATTGCCCTGACGCAAACTTTTGTCCAAGGGGTCACTCCTGGTGAAGGGATCTCGGCCCTTGCCTCGTCGATTGAGGAGCAGGATATTCCAACTGAATACCACTGTGCAAAACAAAAGAGAACGCCTTTCCAATAACAGCTTTTTGAAAAATGTTCCAACAACATCAGAATATGTTTGTTTAGCTTGCATTGATACGAATCAACGCAGTCCCATCAATTGATCACACCACAAAGAACGAAAATATACTGATGTACGTATATGCCATTCGCATTCGCCACTGGGTTCCGTCATTACCCGTTAGGTTAGCTAACTAACGACAGAGCGGGGACTGGACTAGCGCGGATGAAAAACATATACAACATCTACTAATATATATACCAATATATAATATTTCGCTCAAGGCGTGATAAAATGCAACATCACAGAAATGTACAGCATTACAGAACAATACAGATATCTGGGATCCCCGGGTTTCACAGAGCCGCTGCTGAAACCCGACGTTCCCCTAGTCGTGTGGATAGCCTGTGCAATGAAAACCTAGACCCCTACGGGCGCGGCAAGTTACCCGCCAAAACCTGAAGCGAGGCAGCCCCCTTCAGCAACGTGAATGGACCACCCAGCACTTCACGGAATCCGGTAACTTGGGCACCCCTCCTGGGTCAACCTGTACCCCCTACGAGTGCGGTGAATAGCCCGCCAATTCTAGAGTAAAGCCCCCTCCATCTCAATGCCATGAGATGCGGGCCTGTTGCCCTCCAGAATCCGGCTATCCGTGCACCCCTCCGCGGGGTAATCCTAGTATAGAAAGTAAAATATACATACAACGAGTACATCGACCGCAACCTGGTCGTGCCCCAAAACAATAATACAAACAGGCAGTGACGACAATCCACATGTCGGACGCTCGCCCCGCAATATCAAATGTACATAATACAACCAAATCTGTACTACCACTGCAACCAGGCTATCCCCACGACCAATCCGCAACATCACAGCAAAATCACAAGACTTCAACGTGAATGTCACGTTCGCAAATCCGTCTAACCGGGCTATAGCAGTTAGACAGGATTTACCGATCAAGTGACATTCACGGTCGCAGATATAAAGTAAATACTGTGAACCAATGTGTTTAAAATATCCGATCGATCAAATTTTACCAAGTGGGCCCCCAAACAATACTGTAGCACTCACAGAAATTCTGGGCCCAAACAAAGTATACCAAAACCCTTATTTTCAGCCCACAAGCCCACTACAAAAAAATGATGACGTGAATCCACCTTCCTGGGGCGGAACCGCGGCCAAAGAGGGGTTAAGGCCGCGGTTCCGCGGTCGTACGGAAGGATCAGGGTACCAAATTTTTCCAGTGTTCTTAGGACTTTCAGTAAATCACTTTTCTACAACCTGAAAAATTTTTGGACTTCAAAAAATTTCGACAGAAACTGATGTGAAGAAAAATGCGGTTTTGGAATTTTTGTTCGATCGGAAATGTAAAACACATTAGGCAAAGCTAGATTAGGTTAATGGCGTGGCTCTAATACCATGTTGCGCCACGGCAGCGCCCCGGCCGTCTATCCGAGGCCAAAATGCGGAATCAAAAATTTTCTTAACTTTCAAACGGGCGCTACTGCGGACAATAAACCCGGATCGTAACCATTAACCTATACTAGCAAACAAGAGAAGGGTAGAGAAGTATACCGACTGATCCGAGTCCTCCGGTCTTCTCGTCGTCGTCCCGATGTCCCGCGGAAACTCCGGTCGTCGCCTCCTTGCCGAAAGGGCACCACATCGTCTGCATCTTTTACGGGATCCCACCTCAATACCGAGGCAACTCGGGCACGAAGCTAGCTAGTCGACGTGCCCAAGGTTTGCTGTAGATTGTAGTGTAGAAATGCCTGTCTCATTTGGGGTAGTGAAATTGCCATTTATGTGTACGAGGAGAAAAAGACTTTTTGAGGAAGAAGAATGGTGCTCTCATTTTTACAAGGAATAAGATGATAAAAATCACACACCAAAAATGAACCTCTCTCCCTCTCTCAAAATAGTGGCCGGCCATATCAAATATGGTGGAGGAAAAACCAACACAAGAAGGGAGGTGAGTGTAGGAAAAGTAGAATGGTGACCACACCCCCAAGCAATGATAACAATCTCAAATCAATCCCTAATCAACTCTAATCACCATTTAATGCAAAAGGTTGATACAAAAGGAATCTCATCATGATGCCACACAATTACAAAGGACCCCCTCCACAAATACTAATTTGCACAATTGCAAATTAATCCCTCCATCGGAAAAGTCCGGCCAGGAAAGAACAAAGGAAAACCGGCCGGAACGGAATGCAAACTGGAAACTCCAGAAAACTGGTCCCGTAATAAATTACAGGAAAACCCCGATGCTGTGCATACACACCAGCATCTGTATTCCGACCGGATACAAATGCAATGAGACAAAATCTACACTGTACTATACTAGGATCCGGCTTAAACCAAAGCCGGCTAGTATTATCCGTTCGATCCTGATCCGTGCAATATCGCACGTATCTGATCGAACCTTGCCATATATCCATACGTCCTCTAGTACTAATCATCTGATCCTGATCTGTACAATACCGCACGTGTCTGATCTGACCCTGCCATATCTCCATACGGCCTCTACAGCGTTTCGCCCGAAACTTGAGTAACTGTCTGTGTGGTGGACTCTAAAGACTCGTCAATACTATGGCTGTTGATTTAACCACTAGCACATCAGAGGTATTAGCCATACGTGACGGGCTACCAGCTATTGACCAAAAAGGACGTCGATGAGCGAACTCATCCTGAAACCCTACTGAGCCTGTCAGTGAAAATATTCGTACAGTCCGGTCCGTTCGTCTATGAGTATCGCATGGCGGGCCTAGGGGGTTGGTAAAAGTCAGACCCCCAAAAGCGGTACAAGTCGTGTCGGAGCGAAGCCCAGAACACCCTGAGATACTACTGGAATACCTACCAGTAAATCTCCTTCCTCGGCCGAGGGCTTTGTGTAATGGCTCTCCTAGACACAGCGCGACCTCACCCCCAATACCGGGAGAGACGAACCCCTGCAGATCCGCTCACTGCCTCCATGTGGCTCGGGACTGTACCCAACTAAAACCTGTTTGCACGACTCCTTTGAGCCGTGGTAGGGTAGTAATCAAAGTACAGTGGGAACTCACACGAGACAAATGACGATCTCAGGTCGATGAACTAACCTGTACACATGTCACCAGGGAACTGCTATCTGACGTCAAGTATAAGACCAACTAGCATGTTCCCGGCAAGTCCTGCCCGGTGTACTCATAACCCAATGAGCACCTGTATACATCTTAGGTGAACCAACTGACACCAGTGGATTGTGAGACCGGCCACCGCCCCTCATCGGGGTCTCGACTGTATACACTAGTCTACTCTGGAGAATCGATGCCCTGTCTCGAAACTCCCACGACTAGGAACCTTTTAAGGATGTGCTTATAGACCACCAGCTCTCACGTATATGATCGCCATCATACTGCTGGCAGTAAAGCAAGAATCCTAGGGGCTCTATCAGCGTGTAATAGCGACCTGTAAGGTCACTTGAAGCAGTACACGATGATAAAGGTAAACCAGATAGCATACTATCATCTTGAGTAAGACTGTCCTACCCGGATAGGTCCTCCCTCAATCATTGCAATCACGTGCCTGTGATCCAATAATTGACTCTGAGGGCACTCTCTCCAACAATGAGATATTATGTGTTGCTGTGATATGTTATATTGGATCGTCGTGTTCTGAATAGCCGGGGGTTTTATGTGAGATGAGAGTTTTTTCTTTTTCATTCATGTAAAATTCATTTGTTTGTAATATTCTTTTATTGGGGCACTTCCAGGTTGCGGAAGATGTCACCGTTGATGTATATTATTTACTTTTCCTCATTAGGTAGACCCAAGGCGGGGAGCACAAGTAACCGGGTTCTAGGGTCCAGTGGGAGGCCATCTCGAGGAGTCGAGACCGGGTCTCCTAACCCTAGAATTGGCAGTGTTACTTGCCGCTCTCGTAGGGGTCTAAGGATGTGGGTTTGGCTATTCATCGCGACCGTGGAATCCGTGTTTTATACGGGCTCGTATTAAAAACACGGACATCCTAGTATATCCAATATTTCATATATGTTCTTCTGCTGCAATGTTCTGTGAAGAGATCATATTACTGCCTGAGACGAATGCTTATACTATATATATATGCTGATATATAAATATTACTGCATTCGTTTCTTCTGTGACGCTTAGGAAGCATTAATTGATGGGATTTTTATTAATGAGATTAATAAAAGAAAAGAAACCTAAAAAATGTTGTAGAATCAAAACATTATAAAAAGGTAGCTACAGTTTTGCTTTGCATAGCGGTATATATGATATACCCTGCACCTTATTGGATGAGGAAAGTGCCGAGATCCCTTCACCGGAAGTGACCTCTTTAGCGAAACTGGCAGATGCTACAAACTCACAGTTTAGTTTTTGACAGCTTATATAGTTCTTGCTTTGCACAGCGGTATATATGATATACCATGCACCTTATTCGATGGGGAAAGAACCGAGATCCCTTCACCGGGAGTGACCTCTTTAGCGAAACTGCAAAAGCCTAAAAAACACTCCTTTTCAAAATCACTTGTTTCTACAACGATATCAAGTTCATTACGCTCATAGGTTTCTGAAAAACCTGCGTAGCCCTCCGTCATTTCAGATAAAGACTATTTAGTATACGTACTACGTTTGTTGGCCTGCGTCAAGGCGTAGTGTGCGGTAACTAACTAGTACTTATCTGTAACATGAGATGTGATTGGATTAGGGTAGTCGTACGACATTGTTGGCCTACGTCAAGGGTCATACTGGTGGGTTTAATTCAATCAAGAAATGTCCGGGTTAAACTTGACTAGCGAACTATAGTTTGTTGGCCTGCGTCAAGGTCATAGGACGCTAGGGGTAAAAGCTTTATCGGGAATTTCAAATGTTGAAATTTGCAATGAGATTGCATACCTCCTATGAGATAGTTTGATCCCGATACCCACAGCGGGTAAGAGTTACTCCTGGGAGAATTTTACACAGGACAATTAACCGATCAAGTAGGTGTCTAGAAAGGTGTTAACAGGGTTAAGCCTCTTGGAAAATGAGGTTTATTTTAATTAGGTCCGTGCGAAAGCATGGGTAACCTCCCTCAAATACCGACATTGATCCGGCTGAAAGATTGACGAAATTGTAGGGTGTAATTAATCCCGGCTAATCTTACCTTTTAGGGTTTGAAGGAAGATTTGATAAAAACAGTGGGAGACATCCTGATTAGATAAGATAATAACCAATCTAATCTTGTAAGAGCATACGCTAAAGTGTTTCCTTCTCTCTCTCTCCAGGTAGCGACCATGTCAGGACTTAATCAAGATAAAAATAAGGATGTATTGACTGAACCTGCTTATTATACTGAGCAGGGGATCGTTGGTCCCGTTCTTTCTTATAAGAGTTATAAGACTGAGAAAGAAACAGGAGAATATCTGGATTCTCATGCCACCCAAACGAAGAACAAGCATGCTGATGCATCTCCTTCGGCTGTGTTAGTTATTGAGAACTGTTTCTCAGTTCACTCTACGTCCTGGGTATTAGATACCGGATCGGAATCCCACATATGTAAATTGTTACGTGGGCTATGTAAAGGTAGAGAACTGGGAGAGGGTGATCATTCCGTACAAGTAGGGAATGGTGCAAGTATTGCAGCCAAAGTAGTTGGCGAATATCACCTTGTATTACCAAGTAGTAATACATTGATTCTGAACGAGTGCTATTATATACCGAACATGATGTGCAACATTATATCAGTTTCTTTATTAATTAAAGAAGGATATAATTTTGTAGTACATAATAATGTTATGAACATATTCCTAGATCAAAATTTGATTAGATCAGGCTCGTTACATAATGGCATATACGTTCTCAATCAAAATACAATCCTTAATATAGAAAACACAAACAAGAGGAAAAGTTCAGAAATGAACGAATCCTTCTTATGGCATTGTAGACTTGGTCATATCAATGCGACACGGCTAGCTAAGTTACATAAGGATGGATATTTGAATCCGTTCGAATTATCATCTTATGATACTTGCCATTCATGTCTCAAAGGAAAAATGACCAAAACTCCGTTTAGTGACACGGAGCAAGAGTTGAGGAACTCTTAGGGCTGATACATAGTGATGTATGTGGACCCATGTCTACACATGCCAGGAACAGTTCTTCCTACTTCATTATATTCACTGACGATCTCTCAAGATACGGACATGTGTTCCTGATGAAACACAAGTCCGAAACTTTTGGGAAATTCAGAGAATATAAGCACGAAGTAGAGAACCAAACGTGCAAAAGTATTAAGATGCTTCGATCCGATCGAGGAAGAGAATACTTGAGCAATGAGTTCCTAGATTATCTAAAAGAGAATGGGATTCTCTCTCGGCTTACTCCTCCTTATACACCACAACACAACGGTGTATCGGAGCGGAGGAATCACACCCTATTAGATATGATACGCTCTATGATGAATACAGCTGAGTTACCTATTTCCTTCTGGGGATATGCACTGGAGACAGCTGCAGACCTATTGAATATGGTTCCCACCAAATCTGTTCCAACCACTAAATATGAGATATGGAAAGGAAAGAGACCATATCTTAATTATATTAGGATATGGGGTTGTCCGGCATATGTAAAAACACAAAATCCGGACAACCTCGGGGCGAGGTCTATTTTGTGTAAATTTATTGGATATCCCAAACATTCGCGAGGGTATATCTTCTACCATACCGAGGAACAAAATGTGTTTGTTTCTTGGCATGCCACCTTTTTAGAAAAGGAATTTCTTGCAAAAGAGATTAGTGGCTCTAAGGTTGAATTGGAAGAAGTTCTAGCAGAACAAACTACGACAGATGATTTGATGAAACCAGAGGATTCAGTAGTACCCGACGAACCCCAGCCTCTCCGCCGATCTAGCAGGGTTTCTCATCCACCTGAGAGATACTACGGTTTTCTCATTGATGGTGGGAGCGAGGATTGCATCATGGAAGATGATGACCCGACTAGTTTCGAGCAGGCCATCACAAGTAGGGACTCTGTGAAGTGGCTGGATGCAATGCAATCTGAGATGGAATCCATGTACACCAACAAAGTATGGACTTTGGATGTTGCTCCTGAAGGGGTAAAACCCATTAGGAGCAAGTGGATCTTTAAGAAGAAACTTGGTGTAGATGGAAAAGTTGAGACTTTCAAAGCTAGACTTGTTGCAAAGGGTTTTCGTCAACGACCACGTGTGGATTATGACGAAACCTTTTCTCCAGTGGCTATGCTTAAGTCCATCCGGATCTTACTTGCCATTGCTGCATATCATGATTACCAAATCTCGGAGATGGATGTTAAGACCGCCTTTCTAAATGATGATTTAGAAGAGTGTGTGTACATGACTCAGCCAGAGGGATTCGTAGATAGTAGCAGCAGCGGAAAAGTATGCAAGCTGCTTAAATCCATCTATGGGTTAAAGCAAGCATCGCGGAGTTGGAACATCTGCTTTGATGTTGTAGTCAAAGAGTTTGACTTCATCAAAAACGTAGATGAACCTTGTATTTATAAGAAGGTTGCAGAGAGTAAGGTTGTCTTCCTCGTATTGTACGTCGATGACATACTCTTGATAGGAAATGATGTTCTTATGCTGTAATCAGTCAAGCTCTTCTTATCACAAAGATTCTCAATGAAAGATCTAGGTGATGCCCCTTGCATATTAGGAATTATGATCTATAGAGATAAATCTAAACGGATACTGGGATTGTCCCAATCCAGGTACATTGACACCATACTAAAGAGGTTAGTATTGAAGAATCCAAGCATGGGAACCTACCCACGATCTCTGGACTCACTCTCTCCAAAGAGATATCTCCCAAGACTGATTTGGAGAGAACTCGCATGCAAGGGATACCCTATGCTTCGGCAGTAGGCTCTATCATGTATGCGATGCTATGTACCAGACCCGATGTAGCATACTCACTAAGTGTAGTGAGTAGGTATCAAGCAGATCCTGGAGAGAATCACTGGATCGCTGTGAAGAACATTCTCAAGTACTTGAGAAGAACTAAAGAGATGTTCTTAGTGTATGGTAACGGAGAACTCCAGGTGGAGTCCTTTACCGATTCAAGCTTCCAGAGTGATAAGGACGACTCTAAGTCGCGCTCGGGATTTGTCTTTACCCTCAATGGAGGGACGGTGTGTTGGAAGAGTTCCAAACAGGTTACCATTGCAGACTCGACGATGGAGGCTGAATACATCGCTACCAACGATGCTGCCAAAGAGGTTGTCTGGATAAAGAAGTACATTACTGAACTTGGTGTGGTTCCGTCCATTGAGTACCCAATACCTTTGTATTGCGATAACAATGGAGCTGTGGCTTTGGCCAAGGAACCCAGGTCCCATCAGAAGTCCAGACATATTCTGAGGCGGTATCACCTGATCAGGGAGATAGTTGATCGCCGGGAGATCGAGGTTAGGAGAGTTGATACGAAGGACAACACTACGGATCTACTCACAAAGGCCATTCCCCATATACAGTTTGAGAGATTATTCGGGATACTAGGTATGAGATACTACAGCAGCTCGGCTTAGTGCAAGTGGGAGATTGTTAGTTATGTATATGCCCTAGAGGCCATTGTTGTACATATGATGTATATTATAATGGATGCTTGGATATATATAGAGAGGACTTTCTTGCTCGTCATGATAGTATGCTATTTGTTTTCACTTTATCTTAACATGTTAACTTGTATTAGTTTACTGTCTTGTTCTCACATGTTGATAAAGCCCTAAGGATATGTACTCGACTACTTGGACTATGATGAGATCATACTAGTAGAGCCACAGTAGTCGATGAGTACATCCTATAACTGTTCCTATTCGAGGGTGTGTCAAGACAGGGCATCGATACACTAGAGTAGACTAGCGTATACGCATCTTGACCGATATGATGGGCGATGGATGATCCCATATCCATCGGTGTTTGACATCAAGGATGGTGTACGAGTGCTCAGTGGAGACTGGGTACACTGAACGGACTCGCCGAGAACTCCTAGATGGTATTATACCTCACGTCAGATGGCAGTTCTCTGGTGACACTGGTACAGGTTAGTCTGTAAACCCGAGATCGTCATAGAGTCTTGTGTGATTCCCACTGTGCTTTGATTTCCATCATACCACGTCCAAGAGGGCGTGCAAAACGGTGGCTTTTGGGTACAGTCCCGAATCACATGGAGGCAATGAGCGATAGGAGGGGATTCGTCTCTCCTGGTATAGGGAGTTGATGTTGTGCTGTGTTCGATTGGCTATAACTGGAAGTCCCTGGCCAGGGCTGATATAGAGATTTACTGGTAAGTATTATCAGTAGTTTCTCGACCTGTTATGAGCCTCACATCGACACGACTTATCGGTTACTGGGGTCTGACATATACCACCCCAAGACTAGATATGCAACATATCAGACGAAGAGACTGGACTGTACGGGAGTGTTACTGTTTGGATTTACAGGAGATTGTACAGGCTTGCTTGTTGATCTTCTGATCGCTCAATACCTGGGTGGCTGTTACGTATAGCTGACCGCTTGCAGCTTGTGGTTGTTTGATATGATCATCACCTGCTACCGGCGTATTGACGATTCTTTAGAGTCCTACACAGAGGTTTCTTAACTCAGGCAAAACGGAGTAGGAGCACATATGTGATATGTGCAGGACCGAGGATAATACGATATGGGATACAGTATTGTATTCTCGTGATATTTTGATATGAGCCGGTTCATCAGATCAAGTGTTGATTCGATGAATCGGTATATGATATATTAGTCGGTTATATTCGATATAACCGGATTGTCGGATAAAGTGTTGATTCGATAATTTAATGTATAATAATATATGTGATATATTGCATTACATTATCTAATACTGGCTCGCTTTATTATTTCATTTTCTCACCGGATAATACATTGATATATATGCGATATATGTTAATTGTATTATTTTCTTTTGTTACAAATATATATTATATATGTGATATATAATATTGTAACATGATATGATTACTAATGCAACATGTTTAGTGGAGATTAAACAAGGTTAGGGTTTGATTTGAGTTAGCTCTTTCTTGTAGCTTCTAGAAGCTTTTAGTTTGTTTCTAGCAAAGATATTTTGCTTGATATTTTCTATCCTAACCCAAAACCCTTTACCCTAGGTTAAGTCTCTACATGAGTTAGCCTCTTCATATTCAACCATGGTTTCATTATTAATCATTATTATATTTTTCATTATTCATCACAAAAGGATTTTTCCTTCTTCTTCTTCCTTTGAGCTTTGAGAAAGCTTTCTAGGTTTTCTTTATGTGATGCTTTAGTGTGAGAATTTGATAATAAAAGAGAGCATAAATACTACTTCATCATTCTCATCTAATCTAGCCAATTAGATTAGGGTGTTCACCTCATTAGAGAGAGAGAGAGCTTGAGTTATAGAAACATCAAGGTAGATCATCGGAGAAAAGGAAGACTACAAGCTAGCATGGATTATTCGGGTTGTGGAGCCTCTCTTGAGTCCGGGAGATCATGGATCGTGGCGAAGGGACTTCTACTCGGAGCTTATGAAGCGAAGGGGCGGACTACAAAGGTTGTAATCCCTCACTCTTAGTTGTACATATGTTTACTTGCATGTTTAACCCTAATAATCTAGCAAAGATCCCGGATTTGGGTTGTTTCGGCACGTCTAAATTTTAAATCAGGCATGGTTGATGCCTTATAGACCCTTGTTTGACTGCTTAGGAACCCTACAGGAGCAGCAATTCATTCATCTACAACAAGGTTCGATGTGGGACAAGTCAGTGGATGAATATAACGCTGAATTCACCATGCTAAGTCGGTAAGATATGTCACAGTATTTCAAATTTCTAAAATATCACATAATACACAACTAACACAATCCTTTAAACAGATTCGCGGCATACTTGATACCGACGGACGAGATCCGAGCCCATCGCTTTCAGCAAGGTTTGGACATGGAAATTCAGGCTGCACTAGCCACATGGAAATTTCTGACGCATGAGGATGCTCTGGAAGCTGCCCGCAGTTATGAGGCAGTGATAAAAGCAAGGGGCAGACCTCGGTCTGCAGTAGTTAAGCGCCCTGCCAACCAGATGGCAAGAGGAGCCTTATCCAGACCACCTTTTGTGCCAAGGCGACCCGGAGTACCGAACCATCGTCCCAGCCCAGCCTTTTGTACCTACTGCAAGAGAGCCGGACATATGATGAAAGACTGCCGGCGAGCCAACCGTCTTTGCTTAGTCTGTGGCTCAGCTACTCATGATATTGGGTCTTGTCCCCAAAGGCAAAACCCAGTTGCTGCACCCAGGCCAGCAAACAATTACCCACAGCGCCCAGCCATCCAAGCCCCTGCTCCAAGACCTGCACTACCTGCACCATCCAGAGGACCATAAGCTGCACCACCTCCTCGTCGGTTCCATTAAGCTCAAAGGAACGTTCCGAGGAATGCTCCTCAGGCCAGGAGGAATGTACCAAAGCGCCAGGTTTTCACGATGTCCGTGGAAGAAGCTGAGGCCACTGGCCAAGTCATCACTGGTAAACTTTTCTTCTCAAACTTTTCTTTTAGTCTTGTTTATCTACACACTTTCCCTATACCTAAAACATATCCCACATACCTTAGGTACAATTTTAGTAGCCTCGCTACCTGCACTAGCACTGTTTGATACTGGAACATCCCACTACTTTATGTCGCAATGGTTCGTCCGAACCTATGTGATTCCAGTCTCACCGCTTGTATCCAGCTGGAATGTCAGTTCCGGAAATGGCGGTCTAAAGGAAACTATGGGATACAACTTGTGTCCAGTCGTCGTCTGCAGCAGAGAGTTTTATGTTGACTTCAAAGTACTGGACATACCGAACTTCGATGTGTTAATTATATGTATGCCCTAGAGGCCATTACTGTACATACGATGTATATTGTAATGGATGCTTGGACATATATAGGGAGGACTTTCTTGCTCGACATGATAGTATGCTATCTGGTTGTACTTTATCTTAACATGTACTCTGACTATCTCTATGTTACATGTTGATAAAACCCTTAGGATATGTACTCGACTACTGGGATTATGATGAGATCATACTAGTGGGGCCACGGTAGTCGACGAGTACATCCTATAACTGTTCCTAGTCGAGGGTGTATCGAGACAGGGCATCGATACACCAGAGTAGACTAGCGTATACGCATCTTGACCCATATGATGGGCGATGGATGATCCCATATCCATCGGTGTTTGACATCAAGGATGGTGTACGAGTGCTTAGTGGAGACTGGGTACACTGGACGGGCTCGCCGAGAACTCCCAGACGGTATTATACCTCACGTCAGATAGCAGTTCTCCGGTGACACTGGTACAGAGTAGTCTGTTGACCCGAGATCGTCATAGAGTCTTGTATGATTCCCACTGTGCTTTGATTTCCATCATACCACGTCCAAGAGGGCGTGCAAAAAGGTGCCTTTTGGGTACAGTCCCGAATCACATGGAGGCAATGAGCGATAGGAGGGGATTCGACTCTCCCGGTATAGGGAGTTGATGTTATGCTATGTTCGATTGGCTATAACCAGAAATCCCTGGACAGGATTGCTGAGATTTACTGGTAAGTGTTATCAGTAGTTTCTCGAACTGTTTTAGACCTCAGATCGACACGACTTATCGAGCTGCTGGGGTCTGACGTTTACCACCCCTAGGCGAGATATGCAACATATCAGACGACGAGACCGGACTGTACGGGAGTGTTACTGTTTGGATTCACAGGAGAATGTACAGGCTTGCTTGTTGATCTTCTGAGCGCTCAATACCTGGGTAGCTGTTACGTTTAGCTGACCGCTTGCAGCTTGTGGGTGTTTGATATGATCATCACCTACTGCCTGCGTATTGACGATTCTTTAGAGTCCTACACAGAGCTTTCTTGGATCAGGCAAAACGGAGTAGGAGCACATATGTGATATGTGCGAGATCGAGGATAATATGATATGAGATACCGTATTCTATTCTCGCGATATTTGATATCAGCCGGGTCATCGGATCAAGTGTTGATTCGATGAATCGGTACGGATAAATATTAGTCGGTTATATGCGATATAGCTGGATTGTCGGATCAAGTGTTGATTCGATAATTTAATGTATAATAATATATGTGATATGTTAAATTACATTAACTAATATTAGCTCACTAAAAGATTCTTTTTCTCACTCAGGTAATACATTGATATATATGCGATATATGTTAATTGTATTATTTTATTTTGTCACGATAAATATTATATATGAGATATATAATATTGTAACATGATATGATTATTAATGCAACAAGTTTAGTGGAGATTAAACATGGTTAGGGTTTGATTAGGGTTAAGCTTTTCTAGATGTTTCTAGAAGGTTTTCTTTTTTGTTTTGGAAAAGATATTTTTGCATGATATTTCTTAACCCAACCACACCCCTTAACCCTAGTTCAATCTCTACAAAGGTTACTTGACCATGGTTGCATTATTCTTCATATTAATCCTTTCATTATTCATCACAAAAGAAATGGATCACTATTCTTCTTCTTCTTCCTCTTTTGCAAAGCTTTCTTGCTTTGATTTTGTGATGAAAAATGAGTGAGAATATGAAAACAAATGAGAGCAAAAAAAATCCTACTTCATCATCCTCATCTATCCTTACCATTTAGATGAGGGTGTTCACTTAATATTATGAGTGTTAGCTTGTGTTAACGAAACTTCAAGGTAGATCATCTTTGTATCGAAGATCGGAAGCAAGACTGCATCTTTCTCTTCGTGGAACCTCTCGAGAGTCTGGAACACGATGATCGTAGCGAAGGGACTTCAACACGGAGCTTTAGAAGTGAAGGACCGGATCTACAAAGGTTGTAATCCCTCTCACTTAGTGTTAAAGTGTTTAGCATACTTGTTTTCGCCTAATCTCTAGTTTAAAGATCCGGCTTCGGGTTGTTCGGCACGGCTAAATTTTAATCGGGCATGGTTGATGCCTCGTAGACCGTTATGAGCGTGCCCAGCAACCCTACAGTGGTATCAGAGCCAAGCTAGAGCTTTAGGCGAAGTCTAGACGAAGTATAAGTCCGATCGAACCCGAAAACCCCGATAAAACCCATTCTCTGGAAATTTTTCAAAAATGTGATTTTTGTGAATTAAAAATGCTCAGAAATATAAGCAGGTACTGTGAAGTACGGACCCTTGATTCGATCATGTGACCGTGGAACCGCGGCCAAACCAAGCACGTGGCCGCGGATCCGCGGCGGAACAGTGTCGTTGGGGCCCGCAACTTCACAGTAATACTTCTGGGTTCTTTTGCAGTCTTCTGGGAATTTCTAATTTACTCAAGTGTTCAGTTTTCTGGGTTGTATTGGGGACTAGTTGTTTCGATCGGATATTATAACTTTGTTTATTTTGTCCGGGTAATTTTTAGAAACTGTTAAAAAGTTCGAACGGATATCAATAACTCACTTTTTCCCCAGTCTGAAATTTTTTCAAAAGTTGGATTTTTTCTCGAGTTTAAGAACGTTCTAAGTCGTGCAAGTAACGTGGTGGACCCTCTAGAAGACAACAAACCTTAACTTGATTATGTGACCGTCTTGAACTGCCTCTAAACCTTAGGGTTTGCGGCAGTACGGTGTGCCACATGTGAGGCGTTGGCTTGACCCTTCTACGGCCGGACCATTGGTACTGTAGCATGTAATGGATGTTTTTAAACTGATTTCAAGTGTTGAGATATATTGGGGAAATCTTGGGCGTTTGATTATTCGATCGGAAAGTTTAACATTGTCTATTTATCTGGAATGTGATACAATATTTGGAATCCACAGGTAGTTATGAGATAACTAATTTGAATGTTATAAATATAGCACTTTAGTCTCAAATGATCGGTTGCCACAGAATTTTGATGTGATCAAAAGTCCGTCGCAATCACGTAGCGTACGCGGATACTCGCCGGGTAAACATAACAGACAGCCATGCCCCATAGCCCCGACCAAGTGACTGTAGGAGAACCCTGTCGCCACAAGCATCTGTTCGGGTGCTCGCGGCAGCGGTGTTCCGTCTTGGTGCACTTCGTCGACGGCATTGGGGGTGCGGCCGTCTACTAAAGTTTGTGACGAGCATGCGATCAGGACGTCGGGAATCTTGTTGAATTCCCCGCTTGATATTGAAAAGAGTTTTCGATAATGAGACTAAAATGCGGGATTTATAATTGTTAGGCATGTGATATCTAAGGAATTCATTTAGTTAGGCATGCAATGTCTAAAGAGGTTGCGGATTCCAACTGTTGTAGTTTTACACTTTCTTTTCTGTGACCGTAAGTGTAACATGTGGTGTATCGCCGGTTTCGTTGCTATACATCAACGACAATTGGGATACGCATATTTACTTACATTGATGATATGAGATATTATGTGTTGCTGTGATATGTTATATTGGATCGTCGCGTCTTGAATAGCCGGGAGTTTTTATGTGAGATGAGAGTTTTTTTCTTTTTCATTCATGTAAAATTCATTTGTATGTAATATTCTTTTATTGGGGCACTTCCAGGTTGCGGAAGATGTCACCGTTGATGTATATTATTTACTTTTCCGCATTAGGTAGACCCAAGGCGGGGAGCACAAGTAACCTGGTTCTAGGGTCCTGTGGGAGACCATCTCGAGGAGTCGAGACCGGGTCTCCTAACCCTAGAATTGGCAGTATTGCTTGCCGCTCTCGTAGGGGTCTAGGGATGTGGTTTTGGCTATTCATCGCGATCGTGGAATCCGTGTTTTATACAGGCTCGTATTTAAAACACGGACGTCCTAGTATATCCAATATTTCATATATGTTCTTCTGCTGCAATGTTCTGTGATGAGATCATATTACTGCCTGAGACAAATCTTTATATTATATATATGAGATATATGTTATATTGCAGGTTTCGTTTCAAATGTGATGCTTGCGAAGCATAATAAAATGGGACTTCATTAATGAGATTAATGAAACTAAAAGAATCCTAAGATGTTGTAGAAACTTGTTTAAAAACTGGTAGCTCTAGTTCTTGCTTTGCGTAGCGGTGTTCCTTGTAGAACATCCAGCACCTTATTCGATAAGGAAAGAGCCGAGATCCCTTCACCGGGAGTGACCTCTTTAGTGAAACTAGCAGATGCTACAAACTCGGTTTGTCTTTTCATTGCTTCTATAGTTCTTTCTTTGCATAGTGGTATTTGTGAAATATCCTGCACCTTATTCGATGAGGAAAGGGCCGACGATCCCTTCACCGGGAGTGACCCCTTTAGCAAAACTAGAAAAGCCTAAAAAACACTCCATTTAAAAATCACTCGATTCTACAACGATATCAAGTTCATTACGCAACGGGTTTTCTTAAAAACCCATCGTAGCCCTCCGTCATTTCAGATAAGTATTACTTAGTATTCGTGCTGCGATAGTTTGGCATTCGTCAAGGCGTAGTGTACGGTAGCTAACTAGTGCTTATCTGCTAACATAAGATGTGATTGGATTAGGGTATTCGTACGGCGTTGTTTGGCATTCGTCAAGGGTCGTGCGGGTGGGTTTAATTCAATCAGGAAATGTACGGGTTGAACTTGACTAGCGGACTATGGGTGGTTTAACATTCGTCAAGGTCATAGGACGCTGGGGGTAAAATATTATTGGGAATTTCAAGTGTTGAAATTTGCAATGAGATTGCATACCTTCTATGAGATAGTTGGATCCCGATACCCGCTGCGAGTAAGAGTTACTCCTGGGAGAGTTTTACACATTACAATTAGCCGATCAAGAAGGTGTCTAGAAAGGTGTTAACGGGGTTACGCCTCTGGGAAAACGAGGTTTACTTTAATTAGGTTCGTGCGAAAGCACGGGGGACCTCCCTCAAAGTACCGACACTGGCCTAGCTGAAAGATTGGCGAACTTGTAGCATGTAATTAATCCCGGCTAGTCTTTCCTTTTAGAGTTTGAAGGAAGATTTGACTAAAACAGTGGGAGACATCCTGATTAGATATATTAGATAACCAATATAATCTTGCAAGAGCATACGCTGAGTGTTTTCTTCTCTCTCTCTCCAGGTAGCGACCATATCACGCCTTAATCAAGATAATAAAACGGATGAATTGACCGAACCCGCTTATTATACTGAGCTGGGGAACGTTGGTCCCGCTCCAACTTATAATTGTTATAAAACAGAGCAGGAAATTGGGGAATACCAGATTTCCCGTGCCGCCCAAACGAAGAAAATGCATGCTGATGCATCTTCTTCGGGTATGTTCATTACAGAGAACTGTTTCTCAGTATGCTTTACGTCCTGGGTATGAGATACCGGATCAGGATCCCACATATCTAATTTGTTACATGGGATATAGATAGGTAGAGAACTGAGAACGGGTGATAAGTTTCATGAGATAGAAACGGTGCAAGTGTTGCAGCCAAGTCTGTTGGTCACTATCACCCTGTATTACCAGAATACATTGATTCTGAACGAATGTTATTAGATACCGAACCTGATATACAACATCATATCAGTCTCTTTATTAGTAAAGAAAGGATATAATTTTGTATTGTTGGATAATGTTTTGAAAATTTCCTATATCAAGAGTTGATCGGTTCAGGCACGTTATCTAAAAGCATTGACGTTCTAAATCAAACTACGGTTCTTAGTATACAGAAAACACACGAGAGGAAGAGTTCAGAAATGAACGAATCCTTTTTGAGGCATTGTAGACTAGGTCATATCAATGCGACCCTACTAGCTAAGTTACATTTAGATGCATATTTAAATCTGTTTGAATTTACATCTTATGAAACTTGTCGGTCATGTCACAAAGGTAAGATGACCATAGCTCTGTTTATTGGAAACAGAGAAAGAGTTAGTGAACTCTTGAGATTGATACATGATGATGTATGATGGTCCCCCGTCTACACATGCCAAGATCGGTTCTTTGTACTTCATTACATTCTCTGATAATCTCTCAAGATTCAGACATGTGTTCCTGTTGAAACACAAGTCCGAACCTTTTGAGATATTCACAGAATGTAAGTTAGAAGTAGAGAACCAAAATACGGGTATATGTTTTATGTCCTTTGATGAGATCAAGGATGAGAATACTTGAGCACGGAATTCCTGGACTATTCTAAAGGAGAATGAGATTCTCTCTCAGCATTACTCCTCCGAATACACCATAGCACGATGGTATATCGGGGCGGATCAATAGCACCCTATGTGATATGGTGTGCTCTATGATGAGTACTACTGAGTTTCCTATTTCCTTTTGGGAGTTATGCACTTGAGAAGCTGCATACCTATTGAATAGGGTTCAAATCAAATCAGTTGCCTACCACTTCATATGTGATATGGAAAGGGAAGAGCCCATATCTTAAGTTTGTTAAGATTTGGGGTTGTCCGGACTATGTCTAAAAGCAAAATCAAGACAAGCTCGAGGAAAGGTCTGTTATGTAGAACTGGAATGGTTCCAGCTATACAAACTGCAGCTGATGATTTGGTAGAACCATAGGATTCAATAGTTTCCAACGAACCTCAGCCTCTCTGCCGATCTAGTAGGGTTTCTCACCCACCTGAGAGATACTTCGGTTTCTCTATGACAGTGGGAGCGAGGATTGCATCATGAGATGATGACCCAACTAGTTTCGAGCTGGCCATCAGGAGTGGGACTCTGTAAGAATGGATGAATGCTTATCGATCTGAGATGGAATCCTTATACACCAACAAAGTATGCACTTTGGTTGCTTTATCTGAAGGGTTAAATCCCCATCAGGAGCAAGTATATCTTGAGAAGATTACTTGGTGTACATGGAAAAGTTAAGACTTTCAAAGATATGCTTAAGTCCATCCAGATCCTACTTGCCACGGCTACATACCATGACTACGATATCTGGCGGTTGGGTGTCATGACTGCCTTTCTAAATGATGTTTTAGAAGAGAGCGTCTATAAGTACACAGCCAGAGGGCTTCGCAGTCAGTGAGAGAAGCGGAAACGTGAGCAAGATGTTTTATATGATAAAGCAGGCATCGCGGAGTTGGAACATCTGTTTTGATGTTTTAGTCAAAGAGTTTGACTTCATCAAAATGGTAGATGAACCTTGTATATATAAAAAGGTAGTAAGGAGTATGGTGGTGATCCTCGTAGAGTACATGGATGACATACTCTTGATAGAGAAGGAGTTTCCTATGCTACGCTCGATCAATCTCCGCTTATCACAAGGATTCCCCATATAGGATCAAAGTGATACCTCCTAAATCCTGGGTTTGGGATCTATGAGATAGATCTAATTGGATGTTAGGATTCTTACTAGTTGTAGTGAGATGGTATCAATCGATCCTGGGGAGAATCACTGGAAAGATTCCAGGGTGATAAGGACGACTGAATGTCAGTCGCAGGCATTGTCTTTACCCTCAGTGGAGGGATGGAATGTTGGAAGAGTTCTAAGCTAGATACCGTGACATACTAGACGATTAAAGGCAAGATACATCGTTACCAAGGATGCTACCAAAGAGGCAGTCTGGACATATAAGTTCATAAGATGAACTTCGTTCCTACCATTGTGTGACAATGGAGTTGTGGCTTTAGCCAAGAAACTACCGTCCCATCAAAAATCCAGATATAATTCTTAGGCAGTATCACCTGATCATGGAGATGGTTGATCTCCAGGGAGATCGAGGTTAGGAGAGTAGACACAGAGGATATCAGCGCGGATCCACTCACAAAGGCATTTTCCCCAGTAGAGACATTTATGGGATGGTTGAGTATAAGATACTTCAACCGCAGCTAATTGTTGGGTATGTGATACCACAACAGATGGCCCTAGTGCAAGTGGGAGATTTTTAGTTATATGTATGCCCTAGAGGCCATTACTGTACATACGATGTATATTGTAATGGATGCTTGGACATATATAGGGAGGACTTTCTTGTTCGACATGATAGTATACTATCTGGTTGTACTTTATCTTAACATGTACTCTGACTCTCTCTATGCTACATGTTGATAAAGCCCTTAGGATATGTACTCGACTGCTGGGATTATGATGAGATCATACTAGTGGGGCCACGGTAGTCGACGAGTACATCCTATAACTGTTCCTAGTCGAGGGTGTATCGAGACAGGGCATCGATACACCAGAGCAGACTAGCGTATACGCATCTTGACCCATATGATGGACGATGGATGATCCCATATCCATCAGTGTTGGACATCAAGGATGGTGTACGGGTGCTTAGTGGAGACTGGGTACACTGGACGGACTCGTCGAGAACTCCCAGATGGTATTATACCTCACGTCAGATGGCAGTTCTCCGGTGACACTGGTACAGAGTAGTCTGTTAACCCGAGATCGTCATAGAGTCTTGTGTAATTCCCACTGTGCTTTGATTTCCATCAGGCCACGTCCAAGAGGGTGTGAAAAAAGGTGGATTTTGGGTACAGCCCCGAATCACATGGAGGCAATGAGCGATAGGAGGGAATTCGTCTCTCCCGGTATAGGGAGTTGATGTTATGCTGTGTTCGATTAGCTATAACCGGAAATCCCTGGCCAGTGTTGCTGAGATTTACTGGTAAGTGTTATCAGTAGTTTCTTGAACTGTTATAGACCTCAGATCGACCCGACTTATCGAGCTACTGGGGTCTGACGTTTACCATCCCTAGGCGAGATATGCAACATATCAGACGACGAAACCAGACTGTACGGGAGTGTTACTGTTTGGATTCACAGGAGAATGTACAGGCTTGCTTGTTGATCTTCTGAGCGCTCAATACCTGGGTAGCTGTTACGTTTAGCTGACCGCTTGCAGCTTGTGGGTGTTTGATATGATCATCACCTACTGCCGGCATATTGACGATTCTTTAGAGTACTACACAGAGGTTTCTTGGCTCAGGCAAAACGGAGTAGGAGCACATATGTGATATGTGCGGGACCGAGGATAATATGATATGAGATACCGTATTCTATTCTCGCGATATTTGATATCAGCCGGGTCATCGGATCAAGTGTTGATTCGATGAATCGGTACGGATAAATATTAGTCGGTTATATACGATATAGCCGGATTGTCGGATCAAGTGTTGATTCAATAATTTAATGTATAATAATATATGTGATATATTAAATTACATTAACTAATATTAGCTCACTAAAAGATTCTTTTTCTCACTCGGGTAATACATTGATATATATGCGATATATGTTAATTGTATTATTTTATTTTGTTACGATAAATATTATATATGAGATATATAATATTGTAACATGATATGATTATTAATGCAACAAGTTTAGTACAGATTAAACATGGTTAGGGTTTGATTAGGGTTAAGCTTTTCTAGATGTTTCTAGAAGGTTTTCTTTTTTGTTTTGGAAAAGATATTTTTGCATGATATTTCTTAACCCAACCACACCCCTTAACCCTAGTTCAATCCTACAAAGGTTACTTGACCATGGTTGCATTATTCTTCATATTAATCCTTTCATTATTCATCACAAAAAAATGGATCACTATTCTTCTTCTTCTTCCTCTTTTGCAAAGCTTTCTTGCTTTGATTTTGTGATGAAAAATAAGTGAGAATATGAAAACAAATGAGAGCAAAAAAAAATTCATACTTCATCATCCTCATCTATCCTTGCCATTTAGATGAGGGTGTTCACTTAATATTATGAGTGTTAGCTTGTGTTAACGAAACTTCAAGATAGATCATTTTTGTATCGAAGATCAGAAGCAAGACTGCATCTTTCTCTTCGTGGAACCTCTCGAGAGTCCGGAACACGATGATCGCAGCGAAGGGACTTCAACACGGAGCTTTAGAAGTGAAGGACCAGATCTACAAAGGTTGTAATCCCTCTCACTTAGTGTTAAAGTGTTTAGCATACTTGTTTTCGCCTAATCTCTAGTTTAAAGATCCGGCTTCGGGTTGTTCGGCACGGCTAAATTTTAATCGGGCATGGTTGATGCCTCGTAGACCCTTGTAAGCGTGCCAAGCAACCCTATACGATGTGGTTCTGGGAATGGATTGGCTTGGAACTTTTTGTGCTTGAAGGACCACCTTAGCACCATGATGAGGTTATAGAAGCATCTACCGTACCTAATTTAAATTTTTCTTGGTGCTAAGTTAGACAAACAAGATCTTTTACTAGATTATTTGGGTTATCTTTAGATGATATGTTAACTAGATAAATGTAAGAAGATTATACCTTGGTAGAATCAAGTCCTTCACTTAACTTGCTCCTTGTAGTAGTCCCGCGACTCCACTAGGCATCTCTTGAGGGTTTGAACGGGCTTCCTGTAAGTCCACGTTGCTCATCCCGGTTCTTACGGGGAGGCGGAAACGGCGAAAAACAATAATTTGGCGCAAGGCAACATGGACTCAAAAGTAAGGATCTTGGCTAAACTAGAAACTAGCAAACAAGTAGAGGCTTTAACTACCATGCTGTAGAAAATATTCCTCACGAAACCGGTCCTTCGGGTCTTCTCTCCGCTGTCCGGCTCGTCCATCCAAGTTCCAAAGAACGATCCGGATCTAGGTCACCTCCGCGGCCTCCTTGAGTCGAAGACGATCCACCCGAGAGTTGTACACCGAGCTCCACCTCAAGCCGAGGCAACTAGGGAAAAGAGATCGCTAATCTAAATGCCTTAGGTTGTGTAGAAGAGAAAAATGGAAGTGTTTGTCTATGTGGGTTCTTTTTCTCTTAACACATGAGATTAAAAGAATTATCAAGAGGAGGAAGATGAAGGAGAATCTTTTGCAACCATGGAGCTTTTCTTTTTCATCTCACTTCAAGAGAGAGAATGAGGAGAATAATGAAAAGATTAACTAAGGGAAATGAACCATGGTTGCAATAATACACAATATCATCATTACTAATCCTATCATGATAAAGTTGATGCTACATTGAATTGACCATTTTCATAAACAAGAAATAAAAAGAAAATCAAAGAAGTGTGTAGATCTCTCTTGAAGGTCAATGGTCAACACGGTCAACGGGTCAACAAAGTCAAGAGAGGTCTAAATGGTCAAATGGTCAACGCAATTAGCCATCACTAATTTATCACTAAAAGGATTAGTAAACAATGTCTCCGGCTCATAATGGTTTTGACCAAACGAACTGTCAAAACCCTAATGAGTGTGCCACATTATGGTTTTGGCGGAACCAACTGCCAAAACCCTAATGGGGCACCTCCTCCTTTATCTCTCCTCAAAACTATGCATTCACACCCGCATCCGCATTCCGTAGAATGCGAATGCACAGAAGAAAAATCAAATCCATCTGTGCAATACTAGGATCTGGCTTAAACCAAAGCCCACTAGTATTGCCTGCCCGAACAACATACGCACACAAGTGCACGTAAGTGATCCTAGCCCTTCCGTAAAACCATACGGCCTCTACACGTTTCGCTCAATGCAGGGAAACTCTCTGTGTGGGACTCTAAAGACTCGACACTACGCTGGTAGTGGGTTTAACCACAGACCGCAAGCGGCACTAGCTGTACGTAACGGTCCCCAGGTAGATGTCGATAAGAAGGCCGATGAGGTAAACCCATCCGAACTCCTACTGAGCCTGTATGTGACAATCTCCGTACAGTCCGGTCTGTTCGTCTGATACATCGCATGGCGGGCCTAGGGGCGGTGAACATCGGTCCCCTGATAGCGGTACAAGTCGTGTCGGAGTGTAGCCCAGAACACCCTGAGATAACACTGGAAACCTACCAGTATATCTCGCTTGCCCTGGCCAGGGACTACTTGTGTAATGGCTCTCCTAGACACAGCGCGATGTCAACCCCCAATACCGGGAGAGACGAATCCTATCTAACCGTCACTGCCTCCAAGTGCTTCGGGACTGCACCCAACTACTACCTGTTTGCACGACTCCTTTAAGCCGTGGTAGGGTAGTAATCTAAGCACAGTGGGAACACACTCGAGACGAAGTGACAGTGTCAAGTCAGCGGACTAAGCTATACTCATGTCACCTGGGAACTGAAAACTGACGATATGTATAATACCAACCAACAGTTCCAGACGAGTCCTGTCCAGTGTACTCGTAACCTAACGAGCACCCGCATACTATCTCAAGTACGACGTACTGACGGCTGTGGGACAGACCGTCTCCCCCGCTGGGATGAGAAGCGCATACGCTAGTCTACTCCGGAGTATCGATGCCCTGTCTCGATATTCCTACGACCAGGGACCTGTATAAGGATGTGCTTATGGATTACCCAGCCCCCACGAGTGTGAGAGCCATCACAACGCTGGTAATCAAGCAAAGATCCTAAGGGCTCTACTAATATGTATATAAGCGATATGCTAAAAGAAACACATGCACATATTGAAGTAGAGACAAACCAAGTAGCATACTACCATTTTGACCAAGACTGTCTATACAACTGTGAATATCCCAAGCATCCATTAAGTAATATACAAGCTAGTATGATACAGTAATGGCCTCTAGGGTATATACACTAACACTTTCTTCGTTGCCTTCGCGCCAAAGATGATCAACCACGAAGCTGTAAGTCGATGTACAACACCCCACGACTTGCGGGGAGGCGGAAAAATATAAAAACGATCTTGTTTTATGCGTAAACATCGACTAACCGAGAATCTTTGCATAAACAATAACTAACAAGAAACCATAGAAGAGTTAACTACTATGATAAGTGATTATACCTAAAGAACCGAGTCCTTCGTCTTGTCGTTCTCCACGTCCTCTCCGGCCTTCTCTATGTAGTAAAAGATCCACCTGAGAGCTTAACTTCAAGCTTAACCTCTAACTTAAGATAACTAGGTTTCTTAAATCGCTAATCTAAGTAACCTAGGTGATATAGAGAATGGTTAAGGATTAAGTAGTCTACTCTAATCCTTGGTCTCAACACATGAGAGGGGAGGATTAGGGTTTGAAGAGTGAGAGCTTGAGGAGAGAGAAAGTGAGCAAGAGAATGAGATGAGATAATGATCTATCATAATATATATCAAGCATTATCATTTATCCAATAACAGAAAATAAAGGATTGATCATCATGCTTAATAAATATAAGTGGGTGATTCATCTCCATGAGTCATTAAGCATTTATGATGCATTAATGACATGGATGAATCACTCAAATGACTCAGTAATCTCATTTAATTCATATGCCACCTTAACCCCCAAGTCACCATCTTCTAGAACCTTCTTGCGCAATTACGAAAACGGTCCTCCTATCCGTGAAAACACGGAAAAACTTTAGACTGTATAAATCCAATAACCGGACACTAGAAACTGGCTTAAACCAAAGACGGCTAGTAAAAACTGTACGGATGTCGTACGTGCATAAACACACATATGCGTCCGAACCCTTGTCGTAAAACCATACGACCTCTATATCGTTTCGCCTGGAGTAAGGAAACTCTCTGTGTGGGACTCTAGAGACTCGACTACTACGCTGGCAGTGGGTTTAACCACAGACCGCAAGCGGCACAAGCTGTATGTAACGGTCCCCAGGTAAATGTCGATAAGAAGGCCGATGAGGAAACCCAGCCAAACTCCTACTGAGTCTGATGTGACAATCTTCGTACAGTCCGGTCTGTTCGTCTAAGACTATCGCATATCGGGCCTAGGGGCGGCAAGCGTCAGTCCCCTAATAGCGGTATAAGTCATGTCGGAGCGAAGCCCATTACACCCTGAGAAACTACTGGAACCTACCAGCAAATCTCGCTTGCCCTGGCCAGGGACTTTGCGTAATGGCTATCTGACACAGCGCGATATCAACCCCCAATACCGGGAGAGACGAATCCTTTCTAACAGCCACTGCCTCCAAGTGCTCTGGACTGCACCCAACTGCTACCTGTTTGCACGACTCCTTTGAGCCGTGGTAGGGTAGCAATCTAAGAACAGTGGGACACACTCGAGGAGAAGTAGCAGTGTCAAGTCTGCGGACTATGCTGTACTCATGTCACCTGGGAATTGTTCACTGACGACTGGTATAAAACCAACCAACAGTTTCCTGTGAGTCCTGTCCGGTGTACCCGTAACCTAACGAGCACCTGCATACTATCTCCAGTACGACGTACTGACGGCTGTGGGACAGACCATCTCCCCAACTGGGATGAGAAGCGTACACACTAGTCTACTCCGGAGTATCGATGCCCTATCTCGACAATCCTACGACTAGGGACCTGAATAAGGATGTGCTTGTAGACTTCCCAGCCCCCACTAGTATGACTGCCATCACAACGCTGGTAGTCAAGCAAGATCCTAAGAGCTCTATCAATACTTATACTCACATATTAAGATAGAAAAACCAAGTAGCATACTACCATGTTTAGCAAGACTGTTATATACTTATGAATATCCCAAGCTTCCATTAAGTAATATACAAACTAGTATGATACAATAATGGCCCCTAGGGCATATACACTAACAATCTCCCACTTGCACTAGGGCCATGTACTGGAATATCGAAGACCGATGATCTCGAGTAGCCTCCCGAATTGAATCTGAGGTAGGGCCTTTATGAATGGATCAACAATGTTCTCTTCAGTAGCAACTCTCCGAACCTCGATCTCCCGACAATCAATGATCTCCCTGATCAGGTGATACCGCCTTAAGATGTGTCTGGACTTCTGATGGGACCTTGGTTCCTTCATTAAAGCTATAGCTCCGTTGTTGTCGCAATACAGAGGTATTGGATCAACAATGGTAGGAACCACTTGAAGTTCTGTTAGGAACTTCTTCATCCAGACCGCTTCTTTTGTGGCATCGCAAGCAGCAATATACTCCGCTTCCATCGTCGAGTTAGCGACGGTGTCCTGCTTAGAACTCTTCCAGCATACCTCCCCTCCATTGAGGGTAAATACATAACCTGACAAGGACTTGGAATCGTCCTTATCACTCTGGAAGCCGGAATCAGCATAGGCCTCCATCCTGAGGTCTTTTCCGCCGTAAACCAAGAACATCTCCTTAGTCCTCCTCAGGTACTTGAGAATGTTCTTTACTACTATCCAGTGCTTCTCCCCTGGGTCTGACTGATACCGGCTTACCACACTCAGTGCGTAAGCTACATCTGGTCTGGTGCACAACATCGCATACATTATAGAGCCTACCGCAGAAGCGTAGGGTATAATAGACATGCGTTCCCTTTCCAAATCAGTCTTGGGAGACATCTCTTTGGATAGGGTGATTCCGTGACAAGCCGGTAGATTACCGTGCTTAGAATCTTCCATACTGAATCTTTTTAGTACAGTGTCGATATACCTGGACTGCGAAAGTCCCAACATCCTCTTGGATCTATCACGATAGATCCGGATCCCCAGAATGTAAGAGGCATCACCCAGGTCTTTCATGGAGAACCTATGTGATAAGAATCCTTTAACATATTGTAGCATAGGAATGTCATTTCCTATCAATAGAATGTCATCCACGTACAAGACGAGGAATACGACAGTTCGTTCTACAACTTTATTATATATGCCCGGTTCATCTGGTTTTTTGATAAAGTCATATTCTTTGATTGTTTCATCAAAACAAATGTTACAACTCCGCGATGCCTGCTTCAGTCCATAAATGGACTTAAGCAACTTGCATACTTTCCCGCTGCTCCCACTCTGATTGAAACCCTATGGCTGATCCATATAGACGCACTCTTCTAAATTTCCATTCAGAAAAGCCGTCTTTACGTCTATCTGCCAGATTTCATAATTATGGAAGGCAGCAATAGCAAGAAGGACCCGAATGGATTTGAGCATAGCCACTGGAGAAAAAGTATCTTCATAGTCCAAACCAGGTCTTTGACGAAAACCCTTTGCAACAAGTCTAGCTTTATAGGTTTCCACCTGTCCATCTACACCAATCTTTTTCTTGAAGATCCATTTGCATCCTATGGGTTTTACCCCATCTGGAGAAATGTCCAAAGTCCATACTTTGTTGGTGTACATGGACTCCATTTCGGTCCGCATTGCATCTAGCCATCGTACCGAGTCGCCGCTCTGGATAGCCTGCTAGAAGCCAGTAGGTTCATCATCATCTATGATGCAATCCTCTCTATCCCCATCTATGAGAAAACCGTAGTATCTCTCAGGCGGATGAGACGGCCTACTGCTCCTGCGGAGGGGTGCGGGAATGTCCTGTTCTTCTTGAACTATTTTTTCTACCAAACTTTCAGTATTAGTTTGTGGTTTTGGAATTTCTTCCAGTTCTATTTCGCTCCCACTTATTTCCTTTTCTAAACACTGTTGTTCTAGAAAATGGGCATTACGAGAAAAAAAAACCTTTTGTTCCACTGCGTAATAGAAATAATATCCCTTGGAGTTCTTTGGATATCCCACAAATTTACACTTTACTGATCAATCCTCGAGCTTGTCCACATGCTGCTTTTTAACAAAAGCCGGACATCCCCAAATCTTCATATGCTGAAGATGGGGTTTCTTCCCACTCTACATCTGATATGGGGTGGTAGGCACAGTCTTGGTAGGAGCCCTGTTCAGAAGATATGCCGCTGAATCTAGCGCATAACCCCAAAAAGATCGCGGTAACTCAGCATTACTCATCATGGAACGTACCATATCCAATAGGGTTCGATTCCGTCTCTCCGATACACCGTTATGCTGTGGAGTGTATGGACGAGTAAGCTGAGAGAGAATTCCTTTCTCTTTTAGGTAACCTAGGAACTCGGCACTCAAGTATTCACCACCTCGATCAGATCTTAGTGTCTTGATACTTTTGCCGGTTTGGTTTTCTACTTCATTCTTATACTCTTGGAATTTCTCAAAAGCCTCGGATTTATGTTTCATCAGATAAATGAATCCGTACCTTGAGTAATCATCCGTGAAAGTAATGAAATAGGAAAAACCACCTCTTGCATGTGTAGACATTGGACCACATACATCGCTGTGTATGAGTCCTAAGAGCTCGCTCGCTCTTACTCCATGTCCAGTAAATGGAGTCTTTGTCATCTTTCCTTTGAGATAAGATTGACAAGTGTCATAAGTATGATATTCGAACGAGTCCAAATATCCTTCTCTATGTAACTTAGTCAACCTTCTCTCATTGATGTGACCCAGTCTACAATGCCATAAGAAAGCTTTATTTAAATCTAGAGACTTTCTTTTTAATGTGTTCTGGACATTGAAAATTTGGAGTTGGTTTAACACATATATACCGTTTTCAAGTGTACCGGACCCAATCAAACTATGATTAAGGTGGATGTTTACAACACCACTTCCAAAGGTGAAATCATAACCTTTATTTGATAACAAGGAAACAAATATAATATTACACGTTAAGCTGGGTACATAAAAACAGTTATGTAAAACCAAAATGTGTCCACTCGTCAATCCCAGGTGATAATCCCCTACGGACACAGCTCCCACACTAGCTCCGTTAGCAACCATCAGGGTCATATCACCTTCCTTCAGCACTCTACGGTTTCTCAGTGCCTGCAATGAATTGCAAATATGAGATCCTGATCCGGTATCCAATACCCAGGAAGTAGAGTTGATTGACAGACAATTCTCAATTACAAACACACCTGAAGTCGAAGCCACAGCTTGCTTCGGTTCCTGGTTCTTGGCGTTCCACGCCTTGCAATCCTTTTTCCAGTGCCCTTTCCTGTGACAATGGAAGCACTCATCCTGGGCCACTGCCGGTACCGCAAACTTTTTCTTTCCCTTCCCTCCCACCTTACTTACAACTCCTCTAGGTTTGGTGGCGACCTTCTTTTTCCTTCCTTTGGCCCTAGCCTTGGACCCAGAAGAAGAAGCACCGCTAACAAACATAGCGGGTGTTTCCCTTGCCTTCTGCAAGGTGCCCTCTGCACTCCTCAACATGTTAAGGAGTTCCGGAAGTTCAACATCTTTTCTTTGAATGTTGAAGTTCAGAATAAACTGGGCGTAGGTGGAAGGAAGGGACTGGAGAATAAGGTCTGTATAGAGCTCATTATCCAAAGTCGTCCCAAGGTCTGCGAGCTCTTCTATGTAGCCAATCATCTTTAGGACATGTTCTCCTACCGATGATCCGACAGCCAACCTCACTCGAAACAAGTTCTTAGAGGTCTCGTATCTTGCTATACGAGATTGCTCTCCATAAAGTTCGTTTGTATGGAGAAATATGGCATCTAGTTCCATATCCTCGTGCCTGCTCTGATGTTCATTGTTCATCGAGGCAAGCACGATGCATTTGGCTTTCGCGCAATCGAAATCCCAGGTTTTGCGGATTTTCTTATCCGCATTACTGGATTTGGGACCAGGGACAGCAGGTGCCTTAGCGGTGAGGATGTACCCCAATTTGTTATAGGTCAAAGCTATTTTGACATTCCACAGCCAATCTTTATAGTTTGGCCCTGTCAGTATATTTTTCTCTAAAAGTAACTTAAGTCCAGTCATTTTCAGGGTCGCTGCAATTAGGAGAGAGAGAAGAAAACTCTTTAGCATGATGCTCTTGCAAGTTTAGAGTGGTTTTTAATTTATCTAAACTGGATGGCTCCCACTGTTTCTCGAATCCTTCCTCAAACCATAAAAGAAGAATTAGCCAGGACTATTCTCACTGTACAATACTTGCTTAACCGTTCAGCCAGGCTGGTGTCGGTACTTCGAGGGAGATTTTCCAACGCTTTCGCGAAGTTCCTTAATTAAATAACCTCTTTTCTCTAGGGGCGTAACCCCGCTGACACCTTTCTTGACACCTACTTGGTTTATAGCATTGATCATTAAGTGACGAATATCCTGATGAGTAGCATATACTCACTGTAGGATTGGGATCCAAATATCATCGTATGATAATGTTTAAGGAATCCTACCAACATTCATCAAACTCCAAATGGTATGCAACTCTTTGCAAATTTCAGTTTCTTTAGAAATTCCCGATATTAGTTTTTGCCCCATGCTCTTATGACCTTGGCTTTGGTCAAAATGTCATAAGTCTCATGTCAAGTTCTACCCGTCATTATCTTGTCAATTTGAACCCATCCGTACAAACCCCTGACTTTGGTCAAATGATAATACGACTGTCCCAAACTAACTCATCTATCTATGCAACAAATGAATACCCAGCAGCTACCAAACACTATGCCTTGGCTTTGGTCAAAATACATAGCTTGAATACTACTGAATACCCAAATGAAATGACGGAGGGCTACGAATGGTTTTGGCGAAACCGTGAACGTAGTGAACTTGATATGACCGAAGGAACCTGATAGCTTTTAAAAAGAGTGGTTAAAGCTCCGCAATTAAAAATATCATCTGTTTTAAAATAACCGAGTGGTTTCTTTTAAATTGTTCCAACGATTCAACTTTTGGTTTATTTTCTTTGTATTAATAATAATGCGTCCCATCATTAACCTGTCATTGCAGAAAACAACGAAAATACAACGTCCTCTTATGCCATCCACATTCGCCACTGGGTCCCGTCATCACCCGTTAGGTTACTTAACTAACGGCAGAGCGGGGGCTGGGCTAGCGCGGATGTAAAACAAAAGTGGCGTCTAAATAGCTATCATATATAGATATTGTACATTCGTCAAACGCAAAAATAGGCATTCCAGATCTCATATGAACTTTATTGGATATGCAAGCAATCCGTGTTTGTTTAGATCCTGTAACAAAAGACGGATTACACAGTTGTGATGAATAGCCTTTACCCCACCCTAGACCCCTACGGGTACGGCAAACTACCCGTCAAATACCCGAAGTGAAGCGGTCTCCCTCAACAAAGTGCGTAGGCCACTAAACACTTCAAAATACCCGGTAGTTTGTGCATCCCATCTTAGGTCTATCCTAGGAGCAAAAACAGTAAAATGAAATAATACAACGGTGGCTACAACCGCAACCTGGATGTGCCCCGCAAAATAATATTATAACATATTACAATTACATTGAATGAATGAATATAACAACCCATATCAAACCCCGGCTAATCATCACAACAGTCTAATACAGTTCACAACCACAAACAGTAAAAACCATTACAGAAATATGCAACCCCCTGCCAACCGACATACTAGCAGTTAGGGGAGGTTTACTAACGCATTATACAATCACAGATATAATCAAATTAGCAAACTTCGTATAATTTCGATCGAGCAAACATATCATATTCTACTCCCAAAACTTCTCTGTGCACCTGAGACTTTGAGCAGAAAATAAACATTCCATAAAACACAACAATATCACAAAAGAATAACATGAGCAAACTGGGTCGAATCGGCCCCAACTCGGTCGCGGATCCGCGGCGGATCGGTGGGATCGACCGCGGTTCCGCGGCTGTATGGCCGATTCACAAACCCATTTTTCTCCAGTGTTCTTATCTTTCTATACTTGTTACTCTGCAGCAACCTGAAAAATTTTTAGAGCCTGTTTAAAAGTCGACAGAAACTTGTGATATCGATGTCGTTTTTTAGTTCGTTTTTCGTTCGAAATTCATATGACTTTGCTAATGAGTTAATTATTGTTTAGTGAGGCTCTGATACCACTGTAAGTCGATGTACAAAACCCCACGACTTGTGGGGAGGCGGAATAATGAAAAACGATCATGTTTTAGGCGTAAACATCGACTAACCGAGAATCTTTGCATAAACAATAACTAACAAGAAACCATAGAAGAGTTAACTACTATGATAAGTGATTATACCTAAAGAACCGAGTCCTTCGTCTTGTCGTTCTCCACGTCCTCTCCGGTCTTCTCTATGTAGTAGAAGATCTACCCGAGAGCTTAACTTCAAGCTTCACCTCTAACTTGAGGTAACTAGGTTTCTTAAATCGCTAATCTAAGTAACCTAGGTGATATAGAGAATGGTTAAGGATTAACTAGTCTACTCTAATCCTTGGTCTCAACACATGAGAGGGGAGGATTATGGTTTGAAGAGGGAGAGCTTGAGGAGAGAGAAAGTGAGCAAGAGAATGAGATGAGATAATGATCTATCATAATATATATCAAGCATTATCATTTATCCAATAAAAGAAAATAAAGGATTAATCATCATGCTTAATAAATATAAGAGGGTGATTCATCTCAATGAGTCATTAAGCATTTATGATGCATTAATGACATGGATGAATCACTCAAATGACTCACTAATCTCATTTAATGCATATGCCACCTTAACCCCCAAGTCACCATCTTCTAGAAGCTTCTCGCGCAATTACGAAAACGCCCCTCCTATCCGTGAAAACACGGAAAAACCTTAGACTGTATAAATCCAATAACCGGATACTAGAAACTGGCTTAAACCAAAGCCGGCTAGTAAAAACTGTCCGGATGTCGTACGTGCGTAAACACACGTATGCGTCCGAACCCTTATTGTAAAACCATACGACCTCTATATCGTTTCACCTAGAGTAGGGAAACTCTCTGTATGGGACTCTAGAGACTCGACTACTACGCTGGCAGTGGGTTTAACCACAGACCGCAAGCGGCACTAGCTGTATGTAACGGTCCATAGGTAGATGTCGATAAGAAGGCCGATGAGGAAACCCATCCGAACTCCTACTGAGTCTGATGTGACAATCTCCGTACAGTCCGGTCTGTTCGTCTAAGACTATCGCATATTGGGCCTAGGGGGAGGCAAGCGTCAGTCCCGTAATAGCGGTATAAGTCGTGTCGGAGCGAAGCCCATTACACCCTGAGAAACTACTGGAACCTACCAGCAAATCTCGCTTGCCTTGGCTAGGGACTTTGCGTAATGGCTCTCTGACACAGCGCGATATCAACCCCCAATACCGGGAGAGACGAATCTTGTCTAACCGCCACTGCCTCCAAGTGGTCGGGACTGCACCCAATTGCTAACTGTTTGCACGACTCCCTTGAGCCGTGGTAGGGTAGCAATCTAAGAACAGTGGGACACACTCGAGGCGAAGTAGCAGTGTCAAGTCTGCGGACTATGTTGTACTCATGTCACCTGGGAACTGTTCACTGACGACTGGTATAAAACCAACCAACAGTTCCCTGTGAGTCCTGTCCGGTGTACCCGTAACCTAACGAGCACATGTATACTATCTTCAGTACGACGTACTGACGGCTGTGGGACAGACCATCTCCCCAACTGGGATGAGAAGCGTACACACTAGTCTACTCCGGAGTATCGATGCCCTGTCTCAATAATCCTACGACTAGGGACCTGAATAAGGATGTGCTTATAGACTACCCAGCCCCCACTAGTGTGACTGCCATCACAACGCTGGTAGTCAAGCAAGATCCTAAGAGCTCTATCAATACGTATACTCACATATTAAGATAAGAAAAACCAAGTAGCATACTACCATGTTTAGCAAGACTGTTATATACATGTGAAAATTCCAAGCTTCCATTAAATAATATACAAACTAGTATGATACAATAATGTCCCCTAGGGCATATACACTAACAGAAGCTCCTACTAGTTCAAGCTACCACTACACTAAACTCTTTAGTGTATGAAACACATCACACTAGTTCGCTAGAATGGTGTGAGATGATGAAGTAGGGGGTGTTAAGAGCTCACTTATTTGTGTTCAAGCTTCATGATTCAAATCACATGTGAGGGTTGAAGCTTGAGGCAAAACCAAGAGGAGGAAGAAGAAGCATCAGAGCAAGAAAATGGCTATGTCTTTTGGAATGAACAAGAATAATGAGAGCTAAGCCAAGACCCCTCACTCATTCAAGCATGGAATTATGTAATATTAAATTTGCAACCATGCTTGAATAGTGAGTCAAGAATGAATAAACAATATAAAACACTATGCTTGCAACCATGCTTCAACTTTACACCTCATTTCTATTTTCACAAAATAGAAAAGAAAATGACATGCTTCATTTTAATATATATATATATATATATATATATATATATATATCATATATATTAATATATATTTAATGAAGATTAATTAGTGAGCTAATGATATTAGTTAATATATAATTATATCATATATAATTTATATTACATTATTAAATCAACACTTGAGCTAATAATACGGTTATATTATATACGACCGACTAATATCATTTATCGGTATATCACATTATCGAATCAACGCTTGATTCGACAATTTGGTTATATCACATATAACTGAACTGATAACAGATGACTGCCAGATTACAATACGGTATCACGTACTCGTATTTAATCAGGCCCACACACATATCACATAAGTGTCCTACTTCGTTTCGCTTGAACCATGGAACTTCTGTGTGGGACTCTAAAGACTCGTTAATACGCCGGCAGTAGGTGATGATCATATCAGTCACCTAAAAGCCGTCAGCGGTACTAGCTGGACGTAACGGCTACCCGGGTATTGAGTGATATGAAGATCAACAAGCAAGCCTATCCACAGTCTCCATGAAGCCTATCAGTAACACTACCGTACAGTCCAGTCTCTTCGTCTGATATGTCGCATATCATGTCTAGGGGTGGAAATCGTCTGACCCCAGTAACGTGATAAATCATGCCGATGTGAGGCTCATAACAGGTCGAGAAACTACTGATAACACTTATCAGTAGATCTCCATATCAGCCCTGGCCAGGGACTTCCAGTTATTGTCAATCGAGCATAGCTCAACATCAACCCTAAATACCAGGAGAGACGAAACCCCTCCTATCGCTCATTGCCTCCATACGACTCGGGACTGCACCCAAAATCCACCTGTTTGCATGACTCCTCTTGAGCGTGGTAGGGAGGAAATCAAAGCACGGTGGGAGCCGCACAAGACTCTATGACGATCTTGGGTCTACATACTAACCTGTACCAGTGTCACCAGAGGACTGCTATCTGGCGATAGGTATACTACCATATAGGAGTCCTCGGCTAGTCATGTTCAGTGTACCCAGTTTCCACTGAGCACCCATATACCATCTTTGATGTCAAACACTAATGGATGTGGGATCATCCATCGCCCATCATATGGGTCAAGAAGCTACGCTAGTCTACTCTGGAATATCGATGCCTTGTCTCAATATTCCCTCTACTAGGAACAATTGAAGGATGTACTTATGAACTACCATGGCCCCACTTTTATGATCTACATCATAGTCCTGGTAGTCAAGTACATATCCTAAGGGCTTTATCAACACGTGAGAGCACGACAGTTTCACAATACAAGTCTACATGTTAAGATAAAGATAACCAGATAGCATATTATCTTATCGAGCAAGAAAGTCCTCTATATATATCCAAGCATCCACTATAATATACATCATATATACAATAATGGCCTCTAGGGCATACACATAACTAGCAATCTCCCACTTGCACTAAGGCCATGTGTTGTAGTATCTCATACCCAACATCCCAAAAAGTCTCTCAAATTGCATCTGAGGGAGGGCCTTCGTGTGTGGATCCGCTACGTTGTCCTTCATGTCAACTCTCCTGACCTCGATCTCCCAGCGATCTACTATCTCCCGGATCAGGTGATATCGCCTCAGAATATGTCTGGATCTCTGATGGGACCGGGGATACTTGGCTAAAGCCACCGCTCCATTGTTATCATAATACACAGGTATTGGATTCTCAATAGATGGAACCACACCAAGCTCAGTAATGAACTTCTTCATCCAGACAGCTTCTTTGGCAGCATCGTTGGCAGCGATGTATTCAGCCTCCATCGTCGAGTCTGCAACGGTGTCTTTCTTGGAACTCTTCCAACACACCGTCCCTCCGTTAAGGGTAAATACAAAACCCGAGACCGACTTACTGTCGTCCTTATCATTTTGGAAGCCTGAGTCGGTAAAGGACTCCACTTGGAGTTCACCATTACCATACACCAAGAACATCTCCTTAGTCCTTCTCAAGTACTTGAGAATGTTCTTTACAGCTGTCCAGTGATTCTCTCCTGGATCTGCTTGATACCTACTCACTACACTTAGTGAGTATGCTACATCGGGTCTGGTATATAACATTGCATACATGATAGAGCCTACCGCCGAAGTATAGGGTGTCCCTTGCATGCGAGTTCTCTCCAAATCAGTCTTGGGAGAAATCTCTTTGGAGAGAGTGAGTCCAGAGATCGTGGGTACATTCCCACGCTTGGACACTTCCATACTAAACCTCTTTAGTACGGTGTCTATGTACCTGGATTAGGACAATCCCAGTGTCCGTTTAGATCTATCTCTATAGATCTTAATCCCTAAGATGTAGAAGGCATCACCTAGATCTTTCATTGAGAATCTATGTGATAAGAAGAGCTTGACCGAGTGCAGCATAGGAACATCATTTCCTATCAAGAGTATGTCATCCACGTACAATACGAAGAAGATGACCTTACTCTCTACAACCTTCTTGTATATACAAGGTTCATCTATATTTTTGATGAAGTCAAACTCTTTGACTACCTCATCAAAACAGATGTTCCAACTCTGCGATGCCTGTTTTAACCCGTAGATGGATTTAAGCATCTTGCACACATTTCCACTGCTCCCACTTTCTACGAAGCCCTCCGGCTGAGTCATGTATACGCTCTCTTTTAAATCACCATTTAGAAAGGCGGTCTTAACATCCATTTGCCAGATTTCGTAGTCATGGTATGTAGCGATGTCAAGAAGGATCCGGATGGACTTAAGCATAGCTACTGGAGAAAAGGTTTCATCATAATCCATACCTGGTCCTTGACGAAAACCTTTTGCAACAAGTCTAGATTTGAAAGTCTCAAATTTTCCATTTACACCAAGTTTCTTCTTAAAGATCCATTTGCTCCCAATGGGTTTTACCCCTTCAGGAGCAACTTCCAAAGTCCATACTTTGTTGGTGTACACGGATTCCATCTCAGATCTCATCGCATCCAGCCATTTCACAGAGTCCCCACTCTTGATGGCCTGCTCGAAGCTAGTTGGGTCATCATCTTCCATGATGCAATCCTCGCTCCCACCATCAACGAGAAAACCGTAGTATCTCTCTGGTGGATGAGGAACCCTACTAGAACGGCGGAAAGGCTGGGGTTCGTCGGGAACTACTGAATCCTCTGGCTCCACTAAATCTTCTGTTGTAGTTTGTGCAGCTGGAACTTTTTCCAGTTCTACCTCCTTGCCACTAATTTCTTTCGCAAGAAATTCCTTTTCTAAAAAGGTGGCATGCCGAGAAACAAACACCTTTTGTTCTTCGGTGTGGTAGAAGACATACCCTTGTAAATTTTTGGGATATCCTACAAACTTGCATAGAACAGACCTTGCCTCGAGCTTGTCCGGATTGTTCCTTTTGACATAGGCCGGACAACCCCATATCTTCACATGGTTAAGATGTGGTCTCTTCCCCTTCCATATCTCATATGGAGTGGTAGGCACTGATTTAGTAGGAACCATATTCAATAGATGTATGGCTGTCTCAAGCGCATACCCCCAAAAGGAAACAGGTAACTCAGCGGTTCTCATCATAGAGCGCACCATATCTAATAGGGTGTGATTCCTCCGCTCCGATACACCGTTGTGCTGTGGTGTATATGGAGGAGTAAGCTGAGAGAGAATCCCATTCTCTTTTAGATATTCAAGGAATTCTGTGCTCAAGTATTCTCCTCCCCGATCTGATTGAAGAATTTTAATACTTCTACCCGTTTGGTTCTCGACTTCGGATTTATATTCCTTGAATTTCTCAAAAGCTTCAGATTTGTGTTTCAATAGGAACTCATGTCCGTATCTTAAGAGATCGTCAGTGAATGTAATGAAGTACGAGGAACCATCCCTGGCATGTGTAGACATGGGACCACATACATCACTATGTATCAGTCCCAAGAGTTCCGTAACTCTTTCTCCATGTCCACTAAACGGGGTTTTGGTCATTTTGCCTTTGTGACATGACTGGTAAGTGTCATAAGATGAAAACTTGAACGGATTTAAATATCCATCTTTATGCAACTTAGCTAGTCGTGTCACATTGATATGACCTAGTCTACAATCCCACAAGAAGGATTCGTTCATTTCTGAACTCTTCCTCTTGTGTGTGTTTTGTATATTAAGATCTGTGTTTTGATTTAGAACGTACAATCCATTACATAACGCACCAAACTCAATCAACACTTGATTTAGGTAAATGTTCATAACATTATTCTCTAATACAAAGTTATATCATTCTTTATCTAATAAAGAGATTGATATTAAATTGCATATCATAGAGGGTACGTAGTAACAGTCGTTCAGGATCAATGTATTCCCTGTTGGTAATACAAGGTGATATTCACCAATTGCTTTGGCTGCAACATTTGCACCATTCCCTACTTTTAGGGAATGATCACCTTTTCCTAGTTCTCTGCCTTTCCTTAGCCCATGCAACATATTGCATATGTGGGATCCCGATCCGGTATCAAATACCCAGGACGTAGAGTGTACTGAGAAGTAGTTCTCTGTAACTAAAACACCCGAAGAAGATGCATCAACATGCTTATTCTTTGTTTGGGTGGCATGGGAATCCGGATATGTTCCTATCCCCTGCTCGGACTTATAACACTTATAAGTTGGTGCGGGACCAACGTTCCTCTGCTCAGTATAACAAGAGGGTTCGGTCAATACATCCATATTATTATCTTGATTAAGACGTGACATTGGTTGCTGCCTGGAGAAAGATAGAAGGAAACGCGTTAGCGTGCGCTCTTTACAAGATTAGGTTGGTTATTATCTTATCTAATCAGGACGTCTCCCACTGTTTTTATCAAATCTTCCTTCAAACCGTAAAAGGTAAGATTGGCCGGGATTAATTACACCTTACAAGTTCGCCAATCTTTCAGCCATTCCATTGTTGGTACTTTGAGGGAGGTTCCACGTGCTTTCGCACGGACCCAATTAGAGTAAACCTCGGTTTCCCAGGGGCGTAACCCCGTTAACACCTTTCTAGACACCTACTTGATTGGCTAATTGTTATGTGTAAAATTATCTCAGGAGTAACTCTTACTCGCAGTGGGTTTCGGGATCTAACTATCTCATAGAAGGTATGCAATCTCATTGCAAATTTCAACACTTGAAATTCCCGATAATACTTTTACCGCCAGCATCCTATGACCTTGACGAAAGCCAACAAACCAAAGGATGCTAGTCAAGCTCAACCCGTACATTTCTTGATTGAATTAAACACATCCGTACGACCCTTGACGAAAGCCAACAAAGTCGTACGACTACCCTAATCCAATCGCATCTCATGTTTTAGCAGATAAGCACTAATTAGCTACCGCACACTACGCCTTGACGAAAGTCAAAAAAAGTAGCACGAATACTAAATAGTACCTATCTGAAATGACGGAGGGCTGCGCAGGTTTTTCAGAAAAACCATGAGCATAATGAACTTGATATCGTTGAAGAAACTAGTGATTTTGAAAATGAGTGTTTTTTAGGCTTTTCTAGTTTCGCTAAAGAGGTCACTCCCGGGGAAGGGATCTCGGCTCTTTCCTTATTGAATAAGGTGCTGGATATTCTACAAGGAATACCGCTATGCAAAACAAGAACTATAAAAGCAATCAAAATCTAAACCGACTGATTTGTAGCATTTGCTAGTTTTCCTAAAGAGGTCATTCCCGGTGAAGGGATCTCGGCTCTTTTCTTATCGAATAAGGTGCTGGATATTCTACAAGAAATACCGCTATGCAAAGCAAAAACTAGAGCTACCCTTTTTGAAAATTTGATTCTACAATATCTTTAGGTTTCTTTTCTTTCATTAATCTTATTAATGAAGTCCCATCAATTAATGTTTCCCTAAACATCACAGAGAAATGAAACGAAAATAGAACGTACACTTATGCCATCCGCATTCGCCACGGGGCCCCGTCATGCACCGTTAGGTTACTTAACACCCGGCAGAGCGGGAGCTGGACTAGCGCGGGTGCAAAACATAAGCAACGTTTAATATATATCTTATATATAATATTACATTCGTCTTACGCAGTTATATGATCAACATCATAGAACAGAGCAGCAGAAGATAAACATATGAAATATTGGATATACTAGGATGTCCGTGTTTTAAATTTAGCCAGTAATGTAATACACGGATTCCACGGCCGTGAAGAATAGCCAAACCCACATCCCATAGACTCCTACGAGAGCGGCAAGTAACCTTGCCAATTCTAGAGTTAGGAGACCCGGTCTCAACTCCTTGAGATGGTCTCCTACTGGACTTTAGAACCCGGTTACTTGTGCTCCCTACCTTGGGTCTATCCTAATGCGGAAAAGTAAATAATATACAACAATGGTGACATCATCCTCAACTAGGAAGTGCCCCAATAAAACAATATTACATACAATGAATTTTATATGAATGAAAAAGAAAACCCTCATCTCACATAAAACCCCCGGCTATTCTGTAACGACGATCCAATAAGACATATCAGCAACACATGACATCACAAACTCGGATTCATAACAATTGTATCACATATCATCAAGATCTATATGACGCCAAATATATCGATCAGTTTAACAAAATCCAGAGAACTCAACAACTTGAGAATCCCAGTTAAAAATACCCAGACAGTGCACAAATCTCCTACGGACCTACACAAGAAAGTATGCTCCCTAACTCACCTACTGCGCTGCGGAACCGCCGCCAAACCAAGTTTTGGCCGCGGTTCCATGGTCGTACGGTCGAGTCAGGATGTCATTTTTCTTGTGGGTCCATAGAAACCCTGCACGATTTTTTGGATATTTTTAATTTCAAAAATTCCAACGTTTGGAAAAATCGACAGAAACATGCAAAAATATAGGTTTTGAAAACCGATCGAACTCTTTAACTTCGTAATGACCTTCCCCGATGATCTAGTTCGGCTCTGATACCATGAAGGACTATCTTACCACCATGATGAGGTTATAGAAGCATCTACCATACCAAATTTAAATTTTTCTTGGTGCTAATCTAGACAAACAAGATCTTTAACTAGATTATTAGGGTTATCTTTAGATGATATGTTAACTAGATAAGTGTAGGAAGATTATACCTTGGTAGAATCAAGTCCTTCACTTCACTTGCTCCTTGTAGTAGTCCCGCGACTCCACTAGGCATCTCTTGATGCTTTGAACGGGCTTCCTTCGTTGCCTTCGCACCAAAGATGATCCACCACGAAGCTCCTACTAGTTCAAGCTACCACTACACTAAACTCTTTGGTGTATGAAACACATCACACTAGTTAGCTAGAATGGTGTGAGATGATAAAGTAGGGGATGTTAAGAGCTCACTTATTTGTGCTCAAGCTTCATGATTCACATCTCATGTGAGGGTTGAAGCTTGAGGCAAAAGCAAGAGGAGGAAGAAGAAGCATCAGAGCAAGAAAATGGCTAAGTCTTTTGGAATAAACAAGAATAATGAGAGCTAAGCCAAGACCCCTCACTCATTCAAGCATGGAATTATGCAATAATAAATTTGCAACCATGCTTGAATAGTGAGTCAAGAATGAATAAACAATATAAAACACCATGCTTGCAACCATGCTTCAACTTTACACCTCATTTCTATTTTCACAAAATAGAAAAGAAAATGACATGCTTCATTTTAATATATATATATATATATATATATATCATATATATTAATATATATTTAACGAAGATTAATTAGTGAGCTAATGATATTAGTTAATATATAATTATATCATATATAATTTATATTACATTATTAAATCAACACTTGACCTAATAATACGGTTATATTATATACGACCGACTAATATCATTTATCTGTATATCACATTATCGAATCAACGCTTGATTCGACAATTTGGTTATATCACATATAACTGAACTGATAACAGATGACTGCCAGATTATAATACGGTATCACATACTCATATTTAATCAGGCCCACACACATATCACATAAGTGTCCTACATCATTTAGCTTGAACCAGGGAACTTCTGTGTGGGACTCTAAAGACTCGTCATCACGCCGGCAGTAGGTGATGATCGTACTAGTCACCTACAAGCCGTCAGCGGTACTAGCTGGACGTAACGTCTACCCGGGTATTGAGCGATATGAAGATCAACAAGCAAGCCTGTCCACAGTCTCCATGAAGCCTATCAGTAACACTACCGTACAGTCCGGTCTCTTCGTCTGATATGTCGCATATCATATCTAGGGGTGGAAATCGTCAGACCCCAGTAACATGATAAGTCATGCCGATGTGAGGCTCATAACAGGTCAAAAAACTACTGATAACACTTATCAGTAGATCTCCATATCAGCCCTGGCCAGGGACTTCCAGTTATTGCCAATCGAGCATAGCGCAACATCAACCCCAAATACCGGGAGAGACGAAACCCCTCCTATAGCTCATTGCCTCCATACGACTCGGGACTGCACCAAAAATCCACCTGTTTGCACGACTCCTCTTGAGCGTGGTAGCGAGGAAATCAAAGCACTGTGGGAGCCGCACAAGACTCTATGACGATCTCGGGTCTACAAACTAACATGTACCAGTGTCACCAGAGGACTGCTATCTGACGATAGGTATACTACCACATAGGAGTCCTCGGCGAGTCCTGTTCAGTGTACCCAGTTTCCACTGAGCACCCGTATACCATCTTTGATGTCAAACACTAATGGATGTGGGATCATTCATCGCCCATCATATGGGTCAAGAAGCGTATACGCTAGTCAACTCTGGAATATCGATGCCCTGTCTCGATATTCCCTCGACTAGGAACAATTGAAAGATGTACTTGTGAACTACCATGGCCCCACTAATATGATCTACATCATAGTCCTGGTAGTCAAGTACATATCCTAAGGGCTTTATCAACATGTGAGAGCACGACAGTATCACAATACAAGTCTACATGTTAAGATAAAGATAACCAGATAGCATACTATCATGTCGAGCAAGAAATTCCTCTATATATATATCCAAGAATCCACTATAATATACATCATATGTATAATAATGGCCTCTAGGGCATACACATAACTAACAATGCTACAATCGACTGTCGTCAAAGGAGGGTGGTATTCTAGATTCCAGACCATCCGGTCTTCTATTTCAAAAGCGGAGACCGTACTCTGGAGCCAAGTACCTACAAAGCGAAGCCAAAGGAAGTAGTAGTTGCAGCAGCTCAAGCGGAAGAAGAATCAAGACCAGAGGTAGTTCGAGAGTTCGACGATGTATTTCCTGACGATATATCAGGTTTGCCTCCTGATCGAGCTCTTGAATTCAATATTGATTTAGTACCAGGAGCACAACCGGTGATCAAAGCACCTTATAGATTAAGTCCGGAAGGTTTGAAGGAAGTCCGAACCCAGTTGGACGAATTATTGGCGAAAGGATGGATTCGTCCCAGCACTTTAAGTTGGGGAGCACATGTACTACTTGTGAAAAAGAAGGAAGGTTCATACAGAATGTGCATCGATTATAGAGCCTTGAACGAAGTCACTATAAAGAACAAGTATCCACTCCCGCGCATCGATGACTTATTCGATCGGCTAAGTGGATCTTGTGTTTTCTCTAAATTGGATCTTCGTTCAGGTTATCATCAAGTGAAGGTCAAGGAAGCTGATATTCATAAAACAGCTTTCAGAACTCGCTATAGACATTACGAATTTCTAGTGAAGCCATTTGGAGTGACCAATACACCAGCAATATTCATGAACCTAATGAATCAAGTTTTCCGGGAGTACTTAGACAGGTTTGTTGTCATCTTCATCGACGACATCCTGGTGTATTCTAAGAGTCGGAAAGAGCATGCAGAGCACCTACGAATTGTTCTGGAAACTCTTCGACAACATAAGCTCTATGCCAAGTACAGCAAGTGCGAGTTTTGGCTAAAGCAAGTTGGTTTTCTTGGACATATCGTATTAGGAGAAGGAATTTCTGTGGATCTAGCAAAAGTTTCAGCAGTTAACGAATGGCCTACACCAATGTCAGTGAAGGACATTCGAAGTTTCTTGGGTTTAGCTGGATATTACAGAAAGTTCATTGAAGGCTTTTCAAAGATAGCAACACCCATGATCAAGCTCACACGTAAAGATGAGGAATTTGTGTGGTCAGAAGCATGCGAACAAGCTTTCGTAGAACTCAAGTCAAGGTTAACATCAGCACCTATTCTCGTAATACCAGATCAATCTGGAGGATTCGAAGCGCATTGTGATGCATCTGGTAAGGGATTAGGATGTGTTATACATCAGCACGGTAAGGTTGTGGCTTATGCTTCAAGACAACTGAAGACTCATGAGCGCAATTATCCGACGCATGATCTGGAGTTGGCGGCCGTCATCTTTGCTCTCAAGATTTTGCGCCATTATCTACTTGGTGAACGAGTTAACATCTACACAGATCATAAAAGTCTGAAATACGTATTTACTCAGAAGGAGTTGAATATGCGGCAGAGACGATGGTTATAACTCATGGTGGACTTTGACATCAACTTGCAATATCACCCAGGGAAGGTGAACGTAGTACCGATGCTCTTAGTCACAAACCATTAGCAATGAATCTCACCGCTCAGTGGAAGCTTCAACAAGACTTGAATCGGATGGAGATTGAAGTAGTCATGCCAAGTAACGCTTCAAGTTTGATGAATTTACAAGTTCAATCAACCATTGTCAATCAGATCAAGGCAGCTCAAGCAAGTGATGCTAAGTTGCAAAGGATCAGAGAACAAGTGGAGAATGGACTCAGAACAGATTTCATCATCCATGAAGACAGATCTTTGAGATACGGTAGCAGATTGTGTGTACCAAAAGGTCCTGTACGGGAAGAGTTAATGAAGGAAGCTCACAACTCTCCCTACTCGGTACATCCTGGAGGTACCAAAATGTACAAAGATCTATGTCAGAATTATTAGTGGCATGGAATGAAGTGTGAAGTAGCCAGAAGCGCCGCAAAATGTTTGGTGTGTCAGCAAGTAAAGGCTGAACATCACAAGACAGCTGGACTACTTCAACCGTTACCAATCCTAGAATGGAAGTGGCAACACATCACGATGGATTTTGTGACTGCTCTCCCTCACAGCACAAAGGGTAATGATGCTATATGGGTCATTGTGGATCGACTCATGAAGTCGGTTCACTTCATCCCATTTCGAGTTGGCCAATCAACTGAGGCACTAGCAAAGAAGTACATGGAGGTAATAATCTATTTAAGATTTAAACTCTTCATAATGTACTATCTCTGATACCCATGAACTCATACAGGAAATTGTGAGACTTCATGGAGTACCGATCTTCATTGTCTCCGATCGTGACACCAGGTTCCGATCGCAATTTTGGCAGAGTCTGCAAGCAAGCTTGGGAACAAGTCTGAACTTCAGCACGTCTTATCATCCACAAACAGATGGTCAGTCGGAACGAACTATTCAGATCTTGGAGGATATGCTTAGAGCGTGTATGCTAGAATTCAATGGATTGTGGGAAGATCACCTGCATCTTGTGGAGTTCGCGTACAATAACAGCTACCAAGCAAGCATAAGAATGGCACATTTTGCAGTATTGTATGGAAGGAAGTGTCGATCACCATTAAGTTGGGACGACATCGGAGATAGGGAACTTCTTAGACCAGAGATGATAGTAGCGACCGTTGATATGGTTCGTACTATCAGGGAAAGAATGCGCATAGCCCAGGATCGACAGAAACACTGGGCTGATACGAAGAGACGACACTTGGAGTTCCAGCCAGGAGATCACGTATTCTTGAAGATATCTCCGAACTGCGGAGTGATCCGATTTGGAAGACGGGGTAAATTAAGTCCGAGATACATTGGATATGTGAGTGGCCCCAGCCATGTTCTTGATCATTCCGAGCTCACTATACAACCCAACTTGTCTTGTGAGCAATAGCCTGTGGAAATCCTGGACAGGAAAGTGAAGACACTTCGGAACAAGGAAATTAACTTGGTCCGAGTAATGTGGAGGAAAGACACTCCAGGAGAATCCACTTGGGAAATGGAAGAGGAAATGCGTGCAAGATATCCTCACCTCTTTGTAAACTAGTCCTCAAATAAAAGTAGTAAATTTCGAGGACGAAATTTTTGTAAGGAGGGTGGACTGTAACGGCTCCATTTTTAGTGTACAAAAATTTGCTTTAAAATTAACGTATACTTGGGGTATTTACATTTTCTATTATTACTTTAAGTAATTAATTAGCTCTATAATCACAAGAAGGAGCTTGTAGCTCATTGGTAATACCTTGCACTGCTGAACCAAGCCACCAGAGTTCAAATCCCATACCCCACATTATTTTTAATATTGATTTTTTTTTAAAACCTTTAGAATACCAAGAGCTTACACGTGCATATCTCACAAAAGCCCCCCACGACACCCAAAGATGTAACATTTCCAAGAGTTAGATGAAGCGTCGGAGGGGATCCCGGCCGCCTGACTCGGCCGGGAATCGGCCCAATCGGCCTTCACTCGGTCTGACTCCGTCCTCAGACCGAGTCACGGCCGAGTCGGCCGATTCCGGCGACGGCCCCAACATGAAAGTTGTGTCTTTTCATATTCCCTATGCACCTGCAAAATTTAAGCCTCAGACCACTTCCAGAGCTCTTTTAAAACCCCAATTACTCCACTTTTAATACATTTTTTTTATACATTTTATCACATTTTTTCATTTTAACCATTCATCTACTCTAACCCTAGCCTACCCTATAAATACACCCCCTACCCTCTACCCTTTCACCCCAAGATCCTAAGCCCACTCTCTCAAAACTTTTCCAAGAGTCGTGTACTTTGAAAACAAGCTCGAAGCGAAGCTCCGACGAAATTCCGGCGGAACTTCCGGCGAACGTTTACCGGCGACGAAGCAATACATCGGCAATCACTCTAGTTCCCTCTCACTCCCTTGTTCAATCTAAAACCCGTAAGTCCCACTCCCACTTCCTTCCCTCTTTTCTATTCAAACAATACGAAATTACAAAACCCGACGGAATCAGAACAAATCCGATTTCTGATTCGGTTTTCTATAAAATTCCACTTCTCACTAATACAATCATACTTAAACATCCTTATGTTGGCTATTAAACACTAATAAAACAATTTGAACAAGTTTCATCACATGAAATGATAGATTTTTCAATTTATCGTATTTTTCACTTAAATACCACATTGTTTCACTCCTTCATTTAACCTCATCAAACTTGCTATACATTTAAAGTAGATCACGAGGTAACGACCTACCTCCTCACACACTTATATGCAATACCCCCCGAGAACCTAGAATACGAGAAAACAAACATTTTCATTAAAATACCACATACTTAATAAAACCAATTCTAAAAGATTTAGTTTTGATACACTTTTTAAAGAAATACCACTTATTATGAAAATACGATAAGTTGTGGACATCGGTCGTTTATCTAAATCTGACTTTGTGGTGTCTAGGCTAGGCAAGTGAGAAAGGTAACTTTAAAATGCCCGTCTCACGATGATTCGTGAGCGGATCCCTCTTTTCTTCACTTGTACTTACCTGGCCACAATTGGCGGTGAAGAGGCGATTTGAGCCATCTCACAACTTGTCGTCTGGACCAATTAGGAATAGACTAGTTGAGTTAGGAGAATCTAGAACATACAATACGGAAAATATACACCTTTACAAATAAATACCATTTACTTCATAAAACCGTTTTCTAAAGGATTTAGTATTTTACAATCTTTGCAAAGCGCCGCTATAACCTACTTTGGGGAACCCGTTCGGGATAGTGCGGTTTATCGCACACCCTCGATCTTAGTAGTGCGAGATTCAGACCTCCGCAAGGAGCATTCGGTCTCGAAAGATTTAAAATACGACATCTTAAGAAAATGAGATTTTCTAGAATATAAAATATTTATTAAAATTATTTTTGTATAAATATATGTATATTTATCATTAAAATATCTATTCTGTTATGATATAAATATTCCACTTTTTCTAAAAAATCATAAGAATCAATTTTACACTGAAATACCATAAATTCCACATAAATCAATATTACAAATAAAATACCTTTATTTCTGAAACTAGGATATTTTCACTAGAAATATCACAATATGAAATCCACTTTCATTACAACTCTAAAGACGAATAATGAATACTTGATGTGTATTTTGAAAAGTATATAAAAGTATTTTTTACATAAAACCCTCTCAAGTTTTATAAATTACCCTAAGGACCCTAGCAATTATAGGTTTAAGAAATAATCATGATTTCAATTTACATTTCTAATTGTCTGACTCGGGTTTGAGTCTGATTAATCTGATTTGAATATGATTTAAGTCAATCTACAATCTACAAACTTCAACATGAATCCAGGAATCCAATTATCAATCTATACGACTTGACCGAACCGAACCATGGATATACATTCCATTTACATGGTTCTCCAGTTATTCCATTTACATGATTCTACGGTTATATCCGTTTACTGATATCATGGTTTTGGTCAGTCTTAAATTATACACTCAATTCAAATTACAGTACAAAACATTACAAATAAAACACTACAGGGTTTAAGGGGTAGATTGGTACGGAAGGTGTTAAAAGTAGCACGAGGTGGTAAGATTAAGACACCTAACCTATATTTTATTGCTGTTGTACCGTGTCTTAACGGTTCCTTGTACATTCCGTTTGCCCTGGTCTCTAGCATATAGAGACCCCTCTCGTATACACTGTACCAAGCTACAAACAACAGCGTTAACACAACATTACAACAATATTATACAACTTTAAATGATACTCTCTTATTCTGTCTATTCTACTTTCCTCTTATCTTTAGGACTTACCGAGCGACCTGTTCGCTAACGACATTCTATTTCTTCTTCTTTGAATGTCGTCAGGTGGTTTGGACCCGGCTGAGATCGAGCCGTCTGCAGAAGACTTGGAGCAGTTTGCTGAAGAACCAGAGCTCTAGTTTCATTGTACATTTCCATTCAGTACTTTTCATTTCCTGTTATGCCATTGTTTAGGCATCTTTTTATTTCAGTTGTATTTCCTTTTCATGCGTTGTACAAAAGAATGTTAATAAATAATAGTTGCTATTTTTATTACATCCTGTCTCTTGTGTATTTATTTCTATATTGCTTAGATACGCTTAGCGTATATTCTTCTGAGTATATACGTAGCGGACCAGTCTCGTCCCCTTCGCCGTATACCGGGAAGCGGGGCGTGACACAAAGGTTAAGGACATCATAGTCCATGGGCTTAAGGACCCTACAGTCCATAGTTTAAAGATGTCATAGTCTATAAAGTTTAAGGACATCATAGTCCATGAGTTTAAGGACCCCACAGTCCATAAAATTTAAGGACATCATAGTCCATGAGTTTAAGGACCCACAGTCCATAGTTTAAAGACGTCATAGTCTATAAAGTTTAAGGACATCATAGTCCATGAGTTTAAGGACCCTACAGTCCGTAAAGTTTAAGGACGTCATAGTCCATGAGTTTAAGGACCCCACGGTCCATAGTATGTTTGGTTATCGGGACTCGTCACCTCTCTGAAGACGTTGAAGGATTACAACGACAAATATCAAAGGAGTGAAGAGATGTACCCTTGAACCAATGTTAGTTGGGAGATCTGTAGTCTAATTTGGGACTAAGATCAAATAATTAGATTATGAGCACATGGACTCGGTTAAATCTGAATTGAGGACTTATGGCCAACTTGGACTAAGTCCAATTAGGTTTAAAATGTTGGACCTTTGTTTGGGCTGCTGAACATTTGTCTGGGCTCAGCCCCCCTTTATAATGCTAAGCATGGGTCTGGGTTCTGACAATATTTTTTATCTTTTATTAAGTGTTGAGCACTCTTATTCCATATGAGATGATCAATCTTTGAAGACAAGTGCGTATTTGAGGTTCAGTCAAAGGGGAGTCTTGCCTCTGGAAGTCTTAGCTAATTTGGGCTAAGACTGGTTTGAATGTAGTGTTAAACACTAGCACATATTTGGCGATCACGTGTTCCCACTTGATGAAAAATAGTGTTGAACACTAGGGATGATGTGCTAAAAATAGTGTTAAACACTAAAAAAAATGAAGCGCTCACGTGAGGACACGTGAGGCGCCCTAGGATTTGGCCAAGCTTCCTTTTTTTTTATTCTTAGAATATTCAAATAAATGTTAAACACTTAATCTTTATGACCATCACGTGTGGACACGTGATGGGTATCCATGATTTGGATATAAAAGTGTTTGTTAGGGGTCACGTGGGGACACGTGAGGGCTCCCAAAGTCTGTTCTGCCTTTATTTTGAGAAGTTTGTTAAATGGTCACGTGGGAGCACGTGACCCAATTTCATTCATTCTCTTCTGATCACCGAGGAGGGGAGTCACGTGGACACATGTGATCAGGTTGGGTACTGATTTCTTTTACGTGCATGGAGAGTTAGATCCCTTATTTAAGAATTAAATTCATTTGTAGGGTTAAACCCTAATTTTATTTAGAGGAATTAAATTCCTATGTATTTGGAAGAATTAAATTCTTTAAACTCAATTCTCCATCTAAGTTTTGGATCTGCAAGGCAGAATCTCCCCGATGAGAATTAAATTCTCAACTTATAGGGAGATATGCTTATGCAGATCTTCAATCATGAAAAAGAACTAAGTTCTTATATTAAGGGTTAAACTCTATCTTTGTTGGAGGGATTAAATTCCTATGTGCTTTTGTGGGAGAATAAAATTCTCTGAACTTAGGTCCTCTCTTAGGCTTTAGACTTGAATGACAGAATCCCCCCGATGAGAATTAAATTCTCAACTTATGGGGAGATCTGCTTCTGCAGATCTTCAACTAAAGGAAGAACTAAGTTCTTATTCAGAAGAGTTAAACTCTTAGTTTGAGAATTAAATTCTCTTTTTGTTTCGTGGGAGCATATAGAATGATCTCTTTCCCTCTCTTACCTAGGGTTTCTTTCTTTTCTGAAGAGATCTTCTTTTTCGAGAATTAAATTCTCTTCTTTTTTCTCTTTATTGTTGTATATCTCCATTTCTCTTCTTTTTTCTTTTTATTGTTGTATATCTCCATTTCTCTTCTCTTCTTGGCTCCTATTTATAGGAGAAAGAAAAGAATCAGTTTGTTTAGTCAATCTTTAATTGAAAATTTTTATTGATTTTATAACCAACATGATCTGTTAGATCACTCGGTGAATTTTATTCACCATTGGATTTTTAATCCAAAAGATATTTTGTTTGTTGTTCGTGGAAGATTTTAGGAAAATCTTTCCTTGTATAGAATCTTTCTATAAATTGGTAATTTTTAATTACCATTGGATTTTTAATTCAACGGTGCTCCACTTTACAGAGCGCGACCTTTTTGTTTGGAAAGATCTAGGGAAATATTAGGGTTTTTGATTTCCCTTAATTAGAATTTAAATCTATTAGTTCATGTTGGAGATAGTGCCCTCAGAGTCAATTATTGGACCACAGGCACATGATTGCAATGATTGAGGGAGGACCTGTCCCAGTAAGACAGTCTTACTCAAGATGATAGTATGCTATCTGGTTTACCTTTATCATCGTGTACTGCTTTAGGTGACCTTACAGGTCACTATTGCATGTTGATAGAGCCCCTAGGATTCTTGTTTGACTGCCAGTAGTATGAGGGCAATCATATACGTAGGAGCTGGTAGTCTATAAGCACATCCTTAAAAGGTCCCTAGTCGTGGGAGTTTCGAGATAGGGCATCGATACTCCAGAGTAGACTAGTGTATACAGTCGAGACCCCGACGAGGGGAGGTGGCCGGTCTCACAAGCCACTGGTGTCAGTTGGTTCACCTAAGATGTATACAGGTGCTCATTGGGTTATGAGTACACCGGACAGGACTCGCCGGGAACATGCTAGTTGGTCTTATAACTGACGTCAGATAGCAGTTCCCAGGTGACATGTGTACAGGTTAGTTCATCGACCTGAGATCGTCATTTGTCTCGTGTGAATTCCCACTGTATTTTGATTACTACCCTACCACGCTCAAAGGAGATGTGCAAACAGGTTTTAGTTGGGTACAGTCCCGAGCCACATGGAGGCAGTGAGCGGATCTTCAGGGGTTCGTCTCTCCCGGTATTGGGGGTAAGATCGCACTGTGTCTAGGAGAGTCATTACACAAAGCTCTCGGCCGAGGCAGGAGATTTACTGGTAGGTATTCCAGTAGTATCTCAGGGTGTTCTGGGCTACACTCCGACACGACTTGTACCGCTTTTGGGGGTCTGACTTTTACCAACCCCCTAGGCCCGCCATGAGATGCTCATAGACGAACGGACCGGACTGTACGGATATTGTCACTGACAGGCTCAGTAGGGTGTCAGGATGAGTTCGCTCATCGACGTCCCTTTTGGTCAATACCTAGAAGCCCGTTACGTATAGGCTAATACCTCTGACGTGCTAGTGGTTAAATCCACAACCATAGTATTGACGAGTCTTTAGAGTCCCCCACAGACCAGTTTCTCAAGTTTCGAGCGAAACGTTGTAGAGGCCGTATGGAGATATGGCAGGGTTCGATTAGATACGTGCGTTATTGCACGGATCATGATCGGACGGATAATACTAACGGGCTTTGGTTTAAGCCGGATCCTAGTATTGTACTGTGTAGATTTGTCTCATTGCATTTGTATTCAGTCGGAATACAAATGCGGGTATGTATATACAGTCACGGGGTTTTCCTGTAATTTATTACGGGATCAGTTTTATGAAGTTGCTAGTTTGTTTTCCATTTCGGCCAATTTTCTTTGTATCTTTCATTGGCTGAAGATTGGTGGAGGAGGGCTTATTTGCATTTGTGCAAATAAGCATTTGTGGAGGGTGGTCTTTGCATATTGTTGCTTCATGATAGATCTTGTTTGACCTTGACTTCTTCACTTGATCATTACTTGACTTTTGGAGTAATGATGTTGGATGGTGATGGAGGGTTATGATGATAGTTTAGGAGTGAGGTTCTTATTTGTGATCATTGTTTTATCATCATTACCCTTTTTTCTCTCTCTTTGATGATTGACTCACTCACTCACCTCATTCATACACTCTCCCCTCTCATTCTCTCAAGGATCCATGGCCGGCCAAATATAGCAGGCTGTCCAAAATTTGTATGGGGAATTTTTGTTCTTGGCATAATACAAAAATTCCCAAGTTCATCCACAGAAGGTTCACATCTCATTCCTCCACCAAAAGGCAACTTCTAGCAACCCTTTGAGACATAGAGCACTACACTCTTTCTACAGCACTTCTTAGGCACATCGGCTCGCCAACTTCGTGCCCGAGTTGCCTCGGTCCAGAGGTGGGAGCCCGTAAAAGAAGCAGGCGACGTGGTGCCCTTCCGGCGAGGAGGTGAAGACCGGAGATTCCGCGGGAAGATCGGGACGACGACGAGAAGACCGAAGGACACGGATCGCTCGGTATATCTCTCTACCACTTCTCTGTTAGCTAGGATTATATTAATGGCCCGATCCGGGATTTTTGTGCATGGTGGTGCCGGTTTACAAGTTCGTAAAATGTTTTATTTCCGCATTCCGGCGTCGGATTGACGGCCGGGGCGCCGTCGTGCACTTACATGGTATCAGAGCCACGCCATTAACCTAGTCTAGCTTGGTCTAACATATTTACACTTTCGATCGAACAAAATTCCAAAACCCGCGTTTTTCAAAAGCATCAGTTTCTGTCGAAATATTTTTGGCTCGAAATATTTTTCAGGTTGTTTCATAATAATGTGCAGGGAAAGTTAAGACTTTTGTGGAAAATTGGTAGTGCGACACAGTAGATCCACCGCTGAACCGTGGCCAAACCCCTGTTTCGGCCGCGGTTACGCCGCAAAACAGTGCCTGCACTGCACCATTTTTCCACAGTGATCTTTTTACAGGGAAATTGGGGTTTTGGAATGTTCTTTTTGGGCCCAGATTTTCTTTAAGTGCTACAGTAGTTCTTGGGGCCCACATGTGTAAATTTGATCGATCGAAAATTTTAAACATGTTAGTTCACAGTATTTACATTATATCTGCGACCGTGAATGTCACTTGATCGGTAAATCCTGTCTAACTGCTATTCCCCGGTTAAACGGATTTGCGAACGTGACATTCATGTTGATGTTCTGCGTTGTCCTGTGATGTTGCGGATTGGTCGTGGGGGTTTTGGTTGTATTATGTACATTTGATATTGTGGGGCGAGTGTCCGACATGTGGACTGCCGTCACTGCCTGTTTGTATATAATTCTTTTGGGGCACGACCGGGGTGAGGTCGATGTACCCGTTGTATGTATATTTTACTTTCTATACTAGGAATACCCTAAGGTGGGGTGCACGGATAGCCGGGTTCTAGAGGGCAACGAGCCCGCATCTCATGGCATTGAGACGAAGGGGTCTTTACTCTAGAATTGGGGGGCTATTCGCCGCACTCGTAGGTGTAACACCTTAGGATTTGTATTTGTTTTAAATTGAGTTGTGTTTGGTGTTGACTTGTGAGAGAGAGGGAGTGGGCATCATGGCTTAGCCCATGCTTGGCTTTAATGAAGAGAGAGAGGGGAGGGTTGATATTTGGACCTTGAGTGTTTCCTCTCATTTCCTTGCATTTCTCTCAAACACCCACACACTCACACACACACACTTACCTCAGCTCCAGAAACTGCAGCAGCAGCAGCAAGCACAGCAACAGCAACACCTGAGGCCAGAAGCAGCAGCAGCAACATGAGAGCAGCAGCAGCAGCAAGAAGCAGTAGCAGCAGCAGCAGAGATCAGTAGCAGCAGCAGCAGTGAACAGCAACAGCAACTGCAGCTTCTCCCCTTCATTTCTTCTGCTTCCTTCAGCTACCTAGGGTTAAGTATGAGGTATAATTCCTAAACTTATTCCCTAGCTTGCTTAGTTAGTGAAGTTTTGCATCGGTTAATGGTTTTAAGTGCGTTTTAGTGTGATATGGAGTGTTAGTGGGAACCTTGTGCTAATGAGGTGTAAATTGGTTTCAGTAGGATGATTGAGGTTTGTTGAGACCATGTTAACTTAGTTTAACCCCTATTACACTAAAATACCATCAGTTTCACTATTCGATGCAACATGTCGTATTTGTGCGAATTTGAGCTTTTCTGGATCTGCTTTTGACCCGGTGAGGCCTGAATGAAATTGGGTTGACTGTAGTATAGTGGTGAAGTGCTGATACCATAGTTTTAACCCGACCCCCTAACTGCTACAGTAGGCCGCCAATTATTTCGTTCTGGCCGCCAATTGCGGCCAGATGGGTAGGGGTTTGGGTTAGGGTTTGGTCCTGTAGGTGTCTGCTAGTGTGTAGGGTTCTATGATATATATATTTTTGTAAATCTAGTTCTGTAGTAAAATCTGGGACCAAATACCTATTTTGCCGTTTTTCTAAACCTTCGCGACACGCGTGATACGTGAGTAGGTTTGGGGTTTCTGCGTATCGCGACGCGTCGGGGTAGTTTCAGGTGCGTGATCACACGTTTTGGCGTATCGCGCACACGCGCGATTAGTTTGCGACACGAGTTTCTAGTTTGACCGTAATGTCGCGTTTTTGGTGAAATTGAGCTTATATGTGTGATATGTGTATGTGATTCTAGGTTCGCAGGCCAGTGAGGCGGACGCTGCGAAGAAGGGCAAGCAAGTCGTCGGCTACACTTAGGGCGAGACACGGTGAGTAGATTTCACATCTACGGGAATATCGCCCGCATGGCGTTATGCGTCAGGGCTGATAGGACCTTAGTATTATATATTGCATTTACCCATGGACGGTCATTGCATATTGCATTTCCCTGTTATGTGTTATAGATATATGCTTAGAACTGATAGAACACCGCACTATTACTAACGGTTTATGTTGCACGGGCACTATTTTGCATGCTACACACACACCGTTAGTAATTGCCATGCCACACTCACTGTAGAACTGCCATGACTATACTGTTGTATTATTGCTGTAGTTCATCTTACATGTGATTGATTATGATTTCCTGGAAATTGGGAGCCGCATGACATCTTTAAAAACGGAAACTATTTTAAAAAGCGGCTTTCCCTTATACACCTGCCATGGATTGATTACATTGTACCTCGCATTGGATTTATTTATTAGTGATGGATTTTCATGTGATTTCTGGTTTTGAGGACCGTGGAATTATTTAAGGAAAGCTGTGCTATTTTGAAAAACCCGGTACCTCGTGATATGATATTTTGGTGCGTCCACCACGCGTTTTCTCGGTGCTGAGACGTGTGCTTGAAACCCGATTCGAGGAGTGGATGTTCCGTTTGCGGGTTCGTGGTGGGCCCGGTATGGTTCCCCTCGGCGAGATGATCGATGGGTTCTGCCGATTGAGCCTGGAGGCGGGCGAGTACCTACCGGTGACTGGTTGGACCTGGCAGTTGTCCGGAGGATACTGACCAGAGTCGAGAGATGGATTCGGGATGATCCGTACTGCCGGGGCCGAGGGCCGATACCGCAGACGGACCCCGTGGGGCCGATCCGGACTGACGGAGCCCGATATACGAGGATTTGCGTGTCGATGCTGGACACGAGTATTTTATGATATTTTGGGTGCCGATGTTGGGCACTTGTGATTTCTCAGAGATATACAGGATTTGAGGGCCGATGGGTGTGCCGGCGCCTGAGTGTATTTGGGATTTGGGTGCAGCCTGAGGCACCGCCTATTGTTTTCCATGTTGACATATTCCATATAGACGTTATGTATCCCATGCTCAGTATTGATTTCTATATACCTCATCCTGTAGCACTTACCTGATAGAGCACTTGCATTACTATTGCATCCACTGTTTGGCATGCATTGATATCATCTGCTGGCATTTGTAGAGCCACGCTATATGTGCATGCTCGCGATCACCTTTATATGTTATCTCTATTCACGAGTTGGCAACTCACCCCCGTTGTGCCACAGTATTTGCAGGTTGCCCTTGGGAGTAGTCGCGGCTGGTTGTTACCGCATCTTTTGGCACAGATACCTTTGCTGAGGCGAGTTAGCCTTTTTCTGTTAGGTGGGTTTTGTACGGTATCTGTTATCTTTCAGTTGTATATTGATGTATCTAGTATTCTCCATCTACCTTTCTGTATTGACTTAGAGACAGTTGTGAGGGCGATGTGTATGATTTTGGTACTCTGGTGTCGAGCTCGCATGTGAGCCGACTTTATGTTATGCAGTCTTACCTTTGCTATATTGTCCTTGCTTTACTGTGTATTCTTCGCTACAGCGTCATATATCATATTGGGATGCTTTATTTATTTCACTTGTTATTTCTGCTACACCTTGCTTTTACCCAACTTACGGGACAAATGTTTAAAAAGGAAACGTTACCAAAATTATAAAAGTTATAACTCTTGAACTTAAAAGGATTTCTACTAAATTAATAAGATGTTTTTCGGACATGCATGACTGTTTTTACGAAAATGTTTTAAATCACTCTATATTTATTGGTTTTGATTTCTGGGTCCGGCTTACTTAGCCGCGTTACGCGTGTAGACGTTGCGTGGTTAAGTGCCGGTCACGAGTCGAAATTCTCGGGTCGTGACAAAGTTGGTATCAGAGCGTAGGTTTTACCTTCGGAGTGTAGGATGACCCTCGTATGATGGAGTAGGTAGCTGCAGCAGGGTAGCGTAGCGTGTGTATGTTCCGCGGCATACTCACGACACGGTACTCCGCCTACGCGACCTTATGATTTGATCCTTCCTTATATTCTTGCAATTCGATTTCCGTGTTCTTATCAAATCCAAATTTTCTTTCAGCCATTATGCCGCCTAAGACTACGAGGGCACAGAGAGCGGCCGCGAGGGCCGAGATTCGTGTTGACTCGTCCGAGACGAGGACTGATCCGGGCAGTGCACCCATTGTACCCGAGCAGGCTGTTCCTGCCGTGACAGATCGGATCGCCACGCTAGGGGCTGGTATGCAGGAGATGCGCCAGACGGTGGGATCTAGCATGCAGGAGATGCGCCAGATGATAGGATCGCTAGTTGAGACGCTTTGAGCGCAGCGACCAGAGGTAGCTCCACCCGTTCCAGAGACCGCGATGGTGCCTACCGCACAGCCAGTTGCCCCTGCAGCCATGGAGGTGATTACAGTATCGCTATTAGAGTTCATGAGGCCGAAGCCTCCGGTATTCACAGGCACCGATACAGCCGAGGACCCACAGTCTTTCATCGACAGGATGGCCCGGATATGCCGTTCCCTCAGATGCGCAGATACGAGATGGGTTGAGTTCGCGAGCTTTCGCCTGGAAGGTCTTGCGCAGAAATGGTGTGATTCAGTTGAGAAGGGCAGAGCAGCAGGTCTTCCTCCTATGACCTGGACGGAGTTCGTGACCATATTTCTAGCCCGTTTCCTTCCCCAGAGTGTTAGGGATGCCCGAGCATGCAGATTTGAGTCCTTGCGCCAGACGCCAGGGATGACAGTGGCAGAGTTTGACGTACTGTTTACAGAGCTAGCAGTCTACGCCTCATATTTAGTGGCTACCGAGGAGTTGCGAGTCCGGAGATTTGTTCGAGGCTTGCTTACACCATTGTTCCTCGCGATCAGCGCGCAGCACTACGAGACCTATGCAGCAGCTGTAGACGCAGCCCTAGTGGTCGAGGAGCACCTTGCTGAGACTTCGGTAGTTCCAGAGCCGAAGAGAGTTCGTACCAGTATTTCCGCACGGAGGCAGTCATTCAGACGCCGCGACAGGTATCGTTCCGGTACGAGGAGTAGTAAAGATTCGGGACGAGGTCGGATGTTTAGTTCGTATCCCCAGGAAGGTCAGCAGTCGCCGCGGAGTTGCTTCAGATGTGGCAGCCTACTTCACCTCGTTCGAGATTGTCCAAAGACACACCGGAGGGAGGCGGCAGCACCGCATGTTACCTTACCACCTTTACCACCCCAGAGGGCGTTGCCCGTTGTGCCTACCGTTGCTCCGCGCCAGACTTATGCACAGAGAGGTCGTGGGCATGGAGGAGTTGCTCAGAGGGGACGAGATGACCGAGGCAGAGGTCAGTCAGTTACAGGTGGTGGACAGGCGAGGGTCTTTGCTTTGACACATCAGGACGCGCAGGCGTCCAATGCTGTGGTTTCAGGTATCCTTCCTGTATGTTCAGTTGATGCACACGTGTTGTTCGATCCCGGATCCACACACTCGTACGTATCCACACACTTTGTGCCGAGTTTGGGTAGAGAGTCCGGTTTGCTTGATCAGCCGCTTGTGGTGACCACTCCTGTGGGAGAGTCGTTTGTGGCTAGGCACGTGTTCCGATCCTGTATCGTCTGTATTGGCGAGAGAGAGTTACCTGTCGACTTGATCCTTCTGGAGATGTTGGACTTCGACGTTCTTTTGGGCATGGATTGGTTAGCCACGTGCTATGCTTCTGTGGACTGCCGTGAGAAGACAGTTAGATTCTGCTTTCCCGGTGAGTCGGTTTTTGTTGTGTTGGGGGACCGTGGTGCCGCCCCTCACAGTGTGATTTCTTCTTTTCGCGCTGGACAGCTTTTGAGGAAGGGATGTCAGGGATTTCTCGCCTATATTTGCGATTCTAGTGCTACACAGGTTCCATTGGATCAGGTTCCGGTTGTTAGCGAGTTTCCTGATGTGTTCCCTGACGAGCTTCCAGGGTTGCCGCCCGAGCGCGACATTTCCTTCTGTATTGATTTGGTTCCTGGCTCGGGGCCTATTTCCATACCGCCTTATCGGATGGCCCCGGCGGAACTTCGAGAGTTGAAGGGTCAGTTGCAAGATTTGCTGGATAAGGGACTTATTCGACCCAGTGTTTCTCCTTGGGATGCGCCAGTCCTGTTCGTCAAGAAGAAGAACGGCAGTTTGCGTCTGTGTATCGACTACCGCCAGCTGAACAGGGTGACAGTGCGGAACAGGTATCCTTTGCCGCGTATCGACGATTTGTTCGACCAGCTTCAGGCGGCAGGGTACTTTTCGAGGATCGATTTACGATCGGGCTATCATCAGCTGCGGGTTCGACAGGAGGACATTCCCAGGACAGCTTTCCGTACGCGCTACGGCCATTACGAGTTTTTGGTGATGTCGTTCGGACTCACCAATGCGCCCGCAGCCTTCATGGATTTGATGAACCGTATTTTCCGGCCTTACTTGGATCTGTTCATTATAGTCTTCATTGACGATATCTTGGTGTATTCCCGGAGTAGTGAGGAGCACGAGCAGCACCTGCGGATTACATTGCAGACCTTGAGGGAGCACCAGCTTTATGCGAAATTCTCCAAGTGTGCTTTTTGGCTGGACAGCGTAGATTTCTTGGGGCACGTGATTTCACGAGACGGTATATGTGTAGACCCGAGGAAGATCGAGGCCGTTCAGCGTTGGCCCAGACCCACATCGGTGACGGAGATTCGCAGCTTTTTGGGGTTGGCCGGTTACTATAGACGTTTTGTGCAGGACTTCTCCCGTATTGCTACACCGTTGACCGGGTTGACCCGGAAGGGAGTTCCTTTCGTTTGGACGGAGGAGTGCGAGCACAGCTTTCAGCAGTTACGGACACGGCTGACGACGGCACCGGTGTTATCTTTACCTTCCGGACCGGGCGGATTTGTGGTCTTTTGTGATGCTTCTCGAGTGGGGCTGGGATGCGTTTTGATGCAGCACGACAGGGTGATCGCGTATGCTTCGCGACAATTGAAGAAACATGAACAAAACTACCCCACTCATGATTTGGAAATGGCAGCAGTGGTCTTCGCACTTAAGATCTGGCGACATTACCTATACGGCGAGTCGTGCCAGATATTTACGGATCACAAGAGTCTGAAATACATATTCCAGCAGCGGGACCTGAACCTTCGGCAACGTCGATGGATGGAGTTAGTGAAGGATTACGACTGCGAGATCTTATATCACCCGGGCAAGGCAAATGTGGTGGCGGATGCTTTGAGCAGGAGGCCCGGGAGTAGCCTATCTTGTTTGAGCGCAGTACAGGGGCAGTCGTCAGCAGATTGGCAGATATTATGTGACAGCCGAGTACAGTTCGAGTTCACGCCGATTGGAGGACAGAGAGCGCATGTCCGTGCACGCCCACAGTTGATCGATTGTATACGTGAAGCACAGCTCAGTGATGACCGATGTTCATAGATCATGGCACAGATTGGACAGGGAAGATTTTCTGAGTTCGTGATCGATGATCAGGGGGTACTACGTTTTGGAGTTAGACTGTGCGTACCAGATGCTGAGGGACTGAGGCGCAAGATTCTTGAGGAGGCACATCGATCGGTGTATAGCGTCCATCCCGGTTCCACCAAGATGTATCATGACATGAGAGATGTTTATTGGTGGGACGGAATGAAGAGGGACATCGCAGATTTTGTTTCGAGATGCCTGACTTGTCAGCAAGTCAAGGCTGAGCACCAGAGGCCCGCGGGAGAGCTACAGCCGTTACCCATTCCGGAGTGGAAATAGGAACAGATTTCGATGGATTTCGTGGTGGGTCTACCCAGGACTAGTCGGGGGTATGACTCCATCTGGGTGATCGTGGATCGTTTGACGAAAGCGGCTCACTTCCTACCGGTGAAGACGACTTTCGGATTTACACAGTATGCCCAGATCTACATTAACGAGATAGTGCGACTACACGGAGTCCCGACGTGCATTGTGTCCGACAGAGGCACCCAGTTTACTAGTAGACTATGGCAGAGGCTTAAGGATGCTTTGGGCACTCGCTTGAGTTTCAGCACAGCTTTTCATCCGCAGACTGACGGACAGTCAGAGCGGACCATTCAGACTCTCGAGGACATGCTCAGAGCGTGTGTATTAGACTTCGGAGGTAGCTGGGATCATCACTTACCCTTGGTAGAATTCTCCTACAATAACAGCTACCTGGAGACCATTCAGATGGCACCGTTTGAGGCTCTTTATGGGAGGAGATGCAGGTCGCCCGCCTGTTGGACAGAGCTCAGTGAGAGCAGTATCTTAGGGCCACAGATTGTTGAGGAGACGACAGCGAAGATCCAGTTGATCCGCGACAGGATGAGAGCAGCACAGAGTAGGCAGAGATCTTATGCGGACCGTCGGCGACACAGACTTAAGTTTTCTGTTGGGGATCATGTTTTCTTGAGGGTCTCCCTAATGAAAGGTGTGATGAGGTTTGGGAAGAAGGGGAAGCTCAGTCCCAGGTATGTGGGCCCCTTCGAGATCCTCGAGCGTGTTGGTGCAGTAGCCTACCGTTTGGCCCTTCCGCCCAGCTTTCCAGATGTGCACCCCGTGTTCCATGTCTCGATGCTCCGTAGATATCTTCATGATCCTTTGCACGCGATTCAGCACCCGACGATCCAGCTGGAGCGCGACCTTTCCTATGCAGAGAAGCCGGTGATGATCTTGGATCGACGAGTGAAGAAATTGAGATCGAAGGACATTCCATCAGTTAGGGTACTTTGGCGTGGTCAGAACCGTGAGGAGGTCACTTGGGAGACCGAAAGCGAGATGATGAAGACGTATCCCCATCTTTTTCAAGGTACGTGTAGTTAGATTTTTGAAATTCGGGGATGAATTTCTTTAAGGGGGAGAGATTGTAACACCTAAGGATTTGTATTTGTTTTAAATTGAGTTGTGTTTGGTGTTGACTTGTGAGAGAGAGGGAGTGGGCATCATGGCTTAGCCCATGCTTGGCTTTAATGAAGAGAGAGAGAGGAGGGTTGACATTTGGACCTTGAGTGTTTCCTCTCATTTCCTTGCATTTCTCTCAAACACCCACACACTCACACACACACACTTACCTCAGCTCCAGAAACCGCAGCAGCAGCAGCAAGCACAACAACAGTAACACCTGAGGCCAGAAGCAGCAGCAGCAGCATGAGAGCAGCAGCAGCAGCAGCAGCAAGAAGCAGTAGCAGCAGCAGCAGAGATCAGTAGCAGCAGCAGCAGTGAACAGCAACAGCAACAGCAGCAACAGCAGCTTCCCCTCTTCATTTCTTCTGCTTCCTTCAGCTACCTAGGGTTAAGTATGAGGTATAATTCCTAAACTTATTCCCTAGCTTGCTTAGTTAGTGTAGTTTTGCATCGGTTAATGGTTTTAAGTGCGTTTTAGTGTGATATGGAGTGTTAGTGGGAACCTTGTGCTAATGAGGTGTAAATTGGTTTCAGTAGGATGATTGAGGTTTGTTGAGACCATGTTAACTTAGTTTAACCCCTATTACACTAAAATACCATTAGTTTCACTATTCGATGCAACATGTCGTATTTGTGCGAATTTGAGCTTTTCTGGATCTGCTTTTGACCCGGTGAGGCCTGAATGAAATTGGGTTGACTGTAGTATAGTGGTGAAGTGCTGATACCATAGTTTTAACCCGACCCCCTAACTGCTACAGTAGGCCGCCAATAATTTCGTTCTGGCCGCCAATTGCGGCCAGATGGGTAGGGGTTTGGGTTAGGGTTTGGTCCTGTAGGTGTCTGCTAGTGTGTAGGGTTCTATGATATATATATTTTTGTAAATCTAGTTCTGTAGTAAAATCTGGGACCAAATACCTATTTTTCCGTTTTTCTAAACCTTCGTGACACGCGTGATACGTGAGTAGGTTTGGGGTTTCTGCGTATCGCGACGCGTCGGGGTAATTTCAGGTGCGTGATCACACGTTTTGGCGTATCGCGCACACGCGCGATTAGTTTGCGACACGAGTTTCTAGTTTGACCGTAATGTCTCGTTTTTGGTGAAATTGAGCTTATATGTGTGATATGTGTATGTGATTCTAGGTTCGCAGGCCAGTGAGGCGGACGCTGCGAAGAAGGGCAAGCAAGTCGTCGGCTACACTTAGGGCGAGACACGGTGAGTAGATTTCACATCTACGGGGATATCGCCGCATGGCGTTATGCGTCAGGGCTGATAGGACCTTAGTATTATATATTGCATTTACCCATGGACGGTCATTGCATATTGCATTTCCCTGTTATGTGTTATAGATATATGCTTAGAACTGATAGAACACCGCACTATTACTAACGGTTTATGTTGCACGGGCACTATTTTGCATGCTACACACACACCGTTAGTAATTGCCATGCCACACTCACTGTAGAACTGCCATGACTATACTGTTGTATTATTGCTGTAGTTCATCTTACATGTGATTGATTATGATTTCCTGGAAATTGGGAGCCGCATGACATCTTTAAAAACGGAAACTATTTTAAAAAGAGGCTTTCCCTTATACACCTGCCATGGATTGATTACATTGTACCTCGCATTGGATTTATTTATTAGTGATGGATTTTCATGTGATTTCTGGTTTTGAGGACCGTGGAATTATTTAAGGAAAGCTGTGCTATTTTGAAAAACCCGGTACCTCGTGATATGATATTTTGGTGCGTCCACCACGCGTTTTCTCGGTGCTGAGACGTGTGCTTGAAACCCGATTCGAGGAGTGGATGTTCCGTTTGCGGGTTCGTGGTGGGCCCGGTATGGTTCCCCTCGGCGAGATGATCGATTGGTTTTGCCGATTGAGCCTGGAGGCGGGCGAGTACCTGCCGGTGACTGGTTGGACCTGGCAGTTGTCCGGAGGATACTGACCAGAGTCGAGAGATGGATGCAGGATAATCCGTACTGCCGGGGCCGAGGGCCGATACCGCAGACGGACCCCGTGGGGCCTATCCGGACTGACGGAGCCCGATATACGAGGATTTGCGTGTCGATGCTGGACACGAGTATTTTATGATATTTTGGGTGCCGATGTTGGGCACTCGTGATTTCTCAGAGATATACAGGATTTGAGGGCCGATGGGTGTGCCGGCGCCTGAGTGTATTTAGGATTTGGGTGCAGCCTGAGGCACCGCCTATTGTTTTCCATGTTGACATATTCCATATAGACGTTATGTATCCCATGCTCAGTATTGATTTCTATATACCTCATCCTGTAGCACTTACCTGATAGAGCACTTGCATTACTATTGCATCCACTGTTTGGCATGCATTGATATCATCTGCTGGCATTAGTAGAGCCATGCTATATATGCATGCTCGCGATCACCTTTATATGTTATCTCTATTCACGAGTTGGCAACTCACCCCCGTTGTGCCACAGTATTTGCAGGTTGCCCTTGGGAGTAGTCGCGGCTGGCTGTTACCGCATCTTTTGGCACAGATACCATTGCTGAGGCGAGTTAGCCTTTTTCTGTTAGGTGGGTTTTGTACGGTATCTGTTATCTTTCAGTTGTATATTGATGTATCTAGTATTCTCCATCTACCTTTCTGTATTGACTTAGAGACAGTTGTGAGGGCGATGTGTATGATTTTGGTACTCTGGTGTCGAGCTCGCATGTGAGCCGACTTTATGTTATGCAGTCTTACCTTTGCTATATTGTCCTTGCTTTACTGTGTATTCTTCGCTACGGCGTCGTATATCATATTGGGATGCTTTATTTATTTCACTTGTTATTTCTGCTAGACCTTGCTTTTACCCGACTTACGGGACAAATGTTTAAAAATGAAATGTTTCCAAAATTATAAAAATTATAACTCTTGAACTTAAAAGGATTTCTACTAAATTAATAAGATGTTTTTCGGACATGCATGACTGTTTTTACGAAAATGTTTTAAATCACTCTATATTTATTGGTTTTGATTTCTGGGTCCGGCTTACTTAGCCGCGTTACGCGTGTAGACGTTGCGTGGTTAAGTGCCGGTCACGAGTCGAAATTCTCGGGTCGTGACAGTAGGGGGTACAGGTTGACCCAGGAGGGGTGCACAAGTTACCGGATTCCGTGAAGTGCTGGGTAGTCCATTCATGTTGCTGAAGGGGCTGCCTCGCTTCAGGTTTTGGTGGGTAACTTGCCGCGCCCGTAAGGGTCTAGGATTTCGTTGCACATGCTATCCACATGACCAGGGGAACGTCGGGTTTCAGTAGTGGCTCTATGAAATTCGGGGATCCCAGATATCTGTATTGTTCTGTGATGCTGTACATTTCTGTGATGTTGCATTTTATCACGCCTTGAGCGAAAATATTATATATTGATATATATACTAGTAGATGTTGTATATGTTTTGCATCCGCGCTAGTCCAGTCCCCGCTCTGTCGTTAGTTAAGTAACCCATCGGGTAATGACGGGACCCAGTGGCGAATGCGGATGGCATATACGTACATCATTATTTTCGTTCTTTATTGGTGTGATCAATTGATGGGACTGCGTTGATTCGGATCAATGAAAACTAAACAAACCTAATTGATGTTGTTGGAACATTTTTCAAAAAGCTGTTATTGCAAGGAAGTTCACTTTTGTTTTGCACAGTGGTATTCGGTTGGAATATCCTGCTCCTCAGTCAACGAGGCAAGGGCCGAGATCCCTTCACCGGGAGTGACCTCTTGGACAAAAGTTTGCGTCAGGGCAATAACTTCACTATAGTCGTTTAATTTTGCTTTGCATCGTGGTATTCATTTGGAATATCCTGCACCTCATTCTAAGGGGAAAGAGCAGAGATCCCTTCACCGGGAGTGACCTCTTTAGCAAAGGTTTTTGCCACTATATTTTCCTAAAAGCTATCCAGTTCCTTCAACGATATAAAGTTCATTACGTTAAAGGTTTTTCGCCAGAAACCATTCGCAGCCCTCCGTCGTTTCAGACGGGTAGCATGTAGTATTCATGCTATGTTTGTTGGCCTTTGTCAAGGAATAGTGTATGGTAGCTATTTGTTGCCTTTCTACAGCATAGATAGATGCGTTGTTTTGGGACAGTCGTATAGCCTTGTTGACCTTCGTCAAGGGCTTGTATGGGTGGGTTCAAATTAACCTAGACAATGACGGGTAGAACTTGACATGTGACTTATGATTTGTTGACCTTCGTCAAGGTCATAAGAGCATGGGGCAAAAATCACATCGGGAGTTTCTAAAGAAACTGAAACTTGCCAGATATGCGTATACCTTCTGGAGTGTGATAACGTGAGCGAATTCCGTCACGTTATCATGCGTTGATAGTTGGATCCCGATTCCCACTGATGAGTTGGTTTACGCTTCGGGTGATCTCGACTAATTCTTCTTTTAGGTTTGGAAGAGAATTTAACGGTACAGTGGGAGGTTTCCAGATTAGATAAAGTGATGGCCATTCTGATCTAGGATAGAGTGCATGCTGAGTGTTTCTTTTCTCTCTCTCTCTCTTTGGCAGCGACCATGACCCGACCCTAAGACTATGACTCAGTGACCAAAATTAACCGAACCATCTTAAACACTGGCTTTTGGATTGTCAGAGTTGCTTACCTCATCGCCACTCCTACTTTTACCCTTTTCTCCAGGACACCCCGTATTGCTACGAACGTCCACTTCCATTGGACAAAACCATCGTATAGTTATATACGAACTCGAAGGAATTTATTCGAGGATGGTTTCCGGTTCTGGAGAAAACGAATAGGACTATTCAGTTGTCTTTTCCTTTTACCTTCTCTCAGGTTGCGAGTACTCCTTGGTTTAGGAGATAGTACACCTATTACGCAAATTGGATAGTCTTCTTCCAAACCTTAGGCTGGTACCGAACGGTGGGGAATGAAGAAAACCAATTAGCATAACGATGGTGTACAGAAGGTATTAAGTAAAGACATATCAAGGGATTAATAAGAGGGAAAAGTAAATTGTGACTGCTATTCACGACCAAACCAAGTATTTCTTCGCCAATCCTAAATCACCTTTTTATTTCTCCAGAACACTTCGTATCAATACGAAGATCCACAGTTTATTGGATACTCGATCGTATGGTTATATACGAACTCGAAAGGAACTTGTTCCAGTTCGGGGATGGATTCTGGTTCAGGAGAAATAGGAATAAGGTTTATTCGGTTGTCTTTTATCTTCACCTTCTCTCGCATTGCGAGTGCTCCTAGGATTAGGACAGTACACCCATTATGCTTATTGGATAGTCTTCTTCCAAACCATAGGCTGGTGCCGAATGGTAGGAAAGGAAGAAAACCATTTGGCCTAAAAGGGTGTACAGAAGGTAATGACTAAAGACATATGAAGGGATTTGGAGAGATGGCATAGAAATATACGGTTACAGTTGTGAATCTAGATAATGGAAGAGGCATTACTAGGAATACCCGGAAACCCCTACGAAACATTTCAATGTTTCAGTTTCACTGTGTACTGTTAAAGGAAAACTGATTTCCCGATTAGATACTTACTCCAGGGTATGTATTTACCAGGTATGATTCTCACATCTGTATGGTTTTACAGATGATGAGTGGGAGTAAGTTATTGGGAATTAGGTGATCATCCTCATTATATCGGGATTCGTTGTAATCGGTGATATTTGAGGAAATCGCCTGGGTTGTTTTCCGGACGGCAAATATTTGGTTTTGAATATCCGCTGTTATGCACCAATTTCAAATTAATACATCTGTATGTCTATCTTTATAGAGTGAGATATACCTTTTTGAAATTATGTCCATGACATTTACCTATATCAGTGGATGGTTAGGTAAGGAGCATTAAACAGCGGTGTAATTCTTCTTAACCACAGGTACAGTTTTCAACCTACGACACACAGGGGTTGAGTTATCAGAATCAAGGGACTTATACAGAGTATTGTATGTTGTCCAGTGTCCATTTGGACAGAGGGGTTGGTCCTCGTACTATATTCGGTTTACTTATGACTTCTCTAGTTCTTAGACAAGTGTTTCATAGAAACACAAGGTCTGGGTTTTGAGAAGTTATAGGTATATGAATAAAGTAGAGAACCAGGTGTTGCAAGTATCGGGATTCTTCAAGGTGATCGAAGATGTAGATACTTCTGTAGGGTAATCAGTTGATAGTAATGATTAAGAGAACTTGCTTCTCTTTCAGGTTGCTCATAATTGGAAGTACTCCTAAGTTGAGTAATGCTGATCGACCTCCTTCCATTTAGTTTACATGCACTGGAGACAGCTGCATGATTTGAATCTGGTTCAATTAAATCAGTGTCTCTGGTTCTATATTGGATATAGAACAGTTCATATCTTAACGATGTTAAGGTACGGGGAGTTGTCCGGCTTATGCTTAAAACCAGACTCTGGATAACTCTAGGCATGTTTCTGTAATGGTTGTTTGTGGGTTAACCCAGGCTATGACGAGGGTTGACTTTCTACCATCTGGAAGATCAATAGTGATATTGTTCTTGACTCGCCACAGTTTTAATAAAAATGGATTTTTTCAGAAAACAGTAGTGGGAGTATGGTAGAACTGAAAGTGATTCCAGAACCGCAAACGATTACTGAAAGTTTGATAGAAACCTAAAGATTCAATCTGGCTTGACATTCCATTGGCCACTCCGCAGATAGGGTGGGTAACCTCAGGCACCCGAGGGGTACTCCGGTAGCCTTAAGGACGGTGACAGGGAGGTTCTTGTTTACCCAGACTTGCCATTGCTGTTGTTCCAGACTGTGAGACCCGGCGGGAGGATGAGTATAGCGTCGTTCTAAACTAGCTTTAGAAGTGTACATGTATATGACTCTGCCAGAGGGTTGTCGTAGTCAGTGGGAGCAGCGGAAGCATTGGTGGACAAGTGGCATGTGTCTATTTATAGACTAAAGCAGATATAGCGGAGATAGATCATCTATTTCTGATGTGACAGTCACAGGTTTGACTTTATCAGAATAGAGGATGGATCTGTTAAGAAAGTAGTAGGGTGTGATGTCCTTGTATTTGGATGACATACACAGAGTAGGAAGTGATATTCCTATACTACGATCGGTTATACTTTGGTTGTCATATAATGGTTTCTCCACAAAGGAATTAGATATTATATCAGACATTCTAGTTACTAGATCTATAAATCTGGATTTGGGTGGTTTCCTAATCAGGGTACTTAGACAGCATTCTAAGAGTTTTTAGAATGGACGACTCCTGGCACGGTAGTGTACCTGCAGGTGATGGAGTCACCCTCTCTAAAGGTGTCTTACAGACTAAAGGGGAGAGGGGTGTGCATGATTGGCAGATCACTTGCTTAGGCAATTGAGTCAATCATGAGATGTCAAGTACCATACCAGATATTGTTTTTGCACGAGATGCAATATGTTGATATTGATCCAATCCTGGAGAAACGATCGGAAGCAGTTTTAGGACATAAGTGGATGTTCTAAGGATATGATAACGACAGCCTCATTTAGGAGACAGTTATCACTCCAGGCTTCCAAGGTGACCTGGACGACATGGAGGTTGTCAGAGCTATAGTTTTCCTTCTGACGATGGGCAGTATTTTGGACAGGTGGTCCAAGGCGATACTGAGGGAGGCATGGTGCATGATACTGATTAAGTTCAGTTGACCATACAGTCTAAGAAGTTTGGATTTGGAGTTCACTTATGAGCTAGGTCCCATCAGACATCCAGACACATTCTAAGAAAGGTATTGCTCATTTCGGGAGATGGCATTCTCCACGAACTTGAGATATAGAGAGACATAGAAAGAAACATCAAGGCGGATCCACTCACTGAGGCTATTCCTCGAACGCAATAGTTTCATAAACGGATTTTGTGAGACTGACTAGTAGAGGAGTTGGGTGTTCGGTATCACACGGGCTGTGAGTATGCGACATTGCAATAATTAGCCTTGAGTGCAAGTGGGAGATTGTTAAAGATAGTGCCCTCAGAGTCAATTATTGGATCACAGGCACGTGATTGCAATGATTGAGGGAGGACCTGTCCCAGTAGGACAGTCTTACTCAAGATGATAGTACGCTATCTGGTTTACCTTTATCATCGTGTACTGCTTTAGGTAACCTTACAGGTCACTATTGCACGTTGATAGAGCCCCTAGGATTCTTGCTTGACTGCCAGCAGTATGAGGGCGATCATATACGTGGGAGCTGGTAGTCTATAAGCACATCCTTAAAAGGTCCCTAGTCGTGGGAGTTTCGAGACAGGGCATCGATACTCCAGAGTAGACTAGTGTATACAGTCGAGACCCCGACGAGGGGCGGTGGCCGGTCTCACAAGCCACTGGTGTCAGTTGGTTCACCTAAGATGTATACAGGTGCTCATTGGGTTATGAGTACACCGGACAGGACTCGCCGGGAACATACTAGTTGGTCTTATACCTGACGTCAGATAGCAGTTCCCAGGTGACATATGTACAGGTTAGTTCATCGACCTGAGATTGTCATTTGTCTCGTGTGAGTTCCCACTGTACTTTGATTACTACCCTACCACGCTCAAAGGAGACGTGCAAACAGGTTTTAGTTGGGTAGAGTCCCGAGCCACATGGAGGCAGTGAGCGGATCTTCAGGGGTTCGTCTCTCCCGGTATTGGGGGTGAGGTCGCGCTGTGTCTAGGAGAGCCATTACACAAAGCCCTCGGCCGAGGCAGGAGATTTACTGGTAGGTATTCCAGTAGTATCTCAGGGTGTTCTGGGCTACACTCCGACACGACTTGTATCGCTTTTGGGGGTCTGACTTTTACCAATCCCGTAGGCCCGCCATGCGATGCTCATAGATGAACGGACCAGACTGTACGGATATTGTCACTGACAGGCTCAATAGGGTGTCAGGATGAGTTCGCTCATCGACGTCCCTTTTGGTCAATACCTGGTAGCCCATTACGTATAGGCTAATACTTCTAACGTGCTAGTGGTTAAATCCACAACCAAAGTATTGACGAGTCTTTAGAGTCCCCCACAGACCAGTTTCTCAAGTTTCGGGCGAAACGCTGTAGAGGCCGTATGGAGATATGGCAGGGTTAGATCAGATACGTGTGGTATTGCACGGATCATGATCGGACGGATAATACTAGCGGGCTTTGGTTTAAGCCGGATCCTAGTATTGTACTTTGTAGATTTGGCTCATTGCATTTGTATTCATCGGAATACAAATGCTGGTATGTATATACAGTCGCGGGGTTTTCCTGTAATTTATTACGGGATCGGTTTTATGAAGTTGCCAGTTTGTTTTGCGTTCGGCCAATTTTCTTTGTATCTTTCATTGGCTGAAGATTGGTGGAGGAGGGCTTATTTGCATTTGTGCAAATAAGCATTTGTGGAGGGTGGTCTTTGCATATTGTTGCTTCATGATAGATCTTGTTTGAGCTTGACTTCTTCACTTTATCATTACTTGACTTTTGGAGTAATGATGTTGGATGGTGATGGAGGGTTATGATGATAGTTTAGGAGTGAGGTTCTTATTTGTGATCATTTTTTTTATCATCATTACCCCTTTTTCTCTCTCTTTGATGATTGACTCACTCACTCACCTCATTCATACACTCTCCCCTCTCATTCTCTCAAGGAGCCATGGCCGGCCAAATATAGTGGGCTGTCCAAAATTTGTATGGGGAATTTTTGTTCTTGGCATAATACAAAAATTCCCAAGTTCATCCACAAAAGGTTCACATCTCATTCCTCCACCAAAAGGCAACTTCAAGCAACCATTTGAGACATAGAGCACTACACTCATTCTACAGCACTTCTTGGGCACGTCGGCTCACTTCATGCCCGAGTTGCCTCGGTCCAGATGTGGGAGCCCGTAAAAGAAGCCGGCGACTCGGTGCCCTTCCGGCGAAGAGGTGAAGACCGGAGATTCCGCGGGGAGATCGGGACGACGACGAGAAGACCGAAGGACACGGATCGCTCGGTATATCTCTCTACCCCTTCTCTGTTAGCTAGGATTATGTTAATGGCCCGATCCGGGATTTTTGTGCGCGGTGGTGCCGGTTTACAAGTTCGTAAAAATTTTCGTTTCCGCATTCCGGCGTCGGATTGACGGCCGGGGCGCCGCCAAGCACTTACAGTTCAGAAGGTTTAAGAGCCTATCACGTGTTAGCACGTGACCCCACTGATTGACCATTTAATTCTATTAGTTCAGAGATCTTAGGAACCCATCACGTGCTGGCACGTGACCCCCTGTCACGTATGGGCACGTGATACCCTATTTAGGGTTTTCTTTCCTTTAACTCGGAGAGTTTTAAGACCCTATCACGTGGTGGCACGTGACCCACTGATTGATCATCTTTGTATTTGGAAAATTTTTAATCACAACCAAAGAAATTTATACCTCAATCAATTAACGGTGTCGATGCAGCGCGTTAATGAATACGGATCGTCCACTGACATGTGTGTTTTGATCGATCTTGTTTAGATGAGTCGAAATGAAAAGATAAAAGAAAATGCAAGAGAATTGATTCAAGATTTGTGAATTTTAATTTCAAGAAACATAAAGAAACTAAAGATCTAGAATCAAGAATCAAGAAATGTCCCAATCAATTTAGTTATCAAGATTTGTAAAATAGCTTGTATGAATCAATCGAATAGGTAGCAATGATGATTCTAATAATGACTAATCTTATCTATGGATAATTTGTACCTAGATCGATGGCGATGAATGAAGATTAGGGATGTATTGAAGAAACTAGGGTTTCTCCTTCTCTATCCCTTGTCTTTTCATTGATCATCATTCGGATCTAGCCTCTAGCAAAGAGATTCATCAATCGTTTGATCCCTAATTTGCAATGAGATTCGCAAGAATGTGATCTAGATCCAAATTAGGTCATGGATGATTTTTTTTACTAAATTTCACAAATCTCATAAGACTTAAGGTTAGTATTAGGATTTTATCATCACTAGATCTACCTAATCTCTCGATTCCGTCACAAGCGGAGATTTACTCAAGCATCATGAAAATAAAAAATTTAAGATCTAGAAATTTCATAGTGCAAGAATATAAAGAAAGAAAGAATTACAATTATCACCTTTATTCAATCGATGACTAATTACACATTCCCTCAATTCGAGATTACAAGATGTTGCTCTCGATCGCTCCTTTTGAAGAGGTAACTAGATCCGTCGAAGTTCGCTCCGCTCGATCTCCGTGAGACTTGGATCATCGTGGATCTCGTGCTCTTGATGAAGATTGGCTTCGCAAATAAAGGATCGATGGTTGCTTGCTTGATTTGCTTCTCAAAATGATCTTGATTTGGCTTTAGATTTAGATTTGGGCTAGGGTTTTGGTATCAAGTTGTGTCACTCAACTTGTGGAAATTTGGCTCAATATTCAACCCCAATTAATGAACTGATGAACCCCTCAACCCTAGATCTAGATCTTCTTTTAAATTCAAATTCAAATTCAAATTTCCCTCCCAAAAGCTAGGTTGTTAGAGAGAACCTTCTAGAATAAGGTTGTTGGAGGGAGCCTTCTAGAATAAGGTTGTTGGAGGGAATATTCTAGAGTGAGTTTGTTATGCAGAGCCTTCTGGAAGAAGCCACGTGGTCTTTGAGAGTCTTCTAGAAGCAAGGGTTGTTAGATGAAGCTTCTGGATAAAATCTAATTTGATGACGTGTTAAGTAGACCGCGGATCCGCGGCCAAGTGGTGGAGTTGCTGCATGAAAATCTCTGTGATGATTTGTGTTGGCTTTATGGCACTTTCCTGATGTCTGGAATATTTTTATACTTTCTTGTTTACTGCCAGATCATAAGTCTTAGACTTGATGTATTTTATCAGCACTTTTAGCAGTTCCGACTCTTTTACCTGAAGGATTTCCTGCATACAATCTCGAGACAAGATTTTGATATACAAAGATCATGCATGTAATAATAAACACACAATTTCTCTCATAATTCCGGTTATAATGTATAACACATGTTATTTGGTATTTTACAGACGAATTGCTAATATGTGCTATATTTATACCAAACACCTTTAGATGGTTACAAAGAGTAGGGAAATTGATGTGTTAAAAATGCAATATTTTCAACTGATTAAATTCCCCCAAACTTAATTTTGGTCGTCTCGAGAAAACTTGTTTTATTCAAGAGAAGGAGAAAATAAAGAAAAATAAAAACTAACTAGCACACTTTCGTAGGCAACACGATTGCACTGAGCACGTGCAACAAGCCTTTAAACCTCTAGGTGTCCCTAGTAGGAGGAGTGTTGTCTCCTGAGGGTTTTCAGCAGATTACACCCACAAAATCCCATAATAAAAGGAAGACCGTGAAAGTTACATATAAAGAAAAGAATTGTAAAAGAAAAACTTTGAAAATTAGAGTTTTCAACTATACTAGCTTTTCGGTTGTTATGAGCCATATCTTAATAGTCACGAAAAGATGTTAGAAATCACATCATCTCTCAATAAAACATCGTCCTTATTCTTCATCCCTACCTTTCTTCCAAACATCGATCATATCCCTTTACGTGTGTGCAAAAGACATCCCTACACTCGGAGAATTCAATTCAAGCTATCATACTCTTATCCATCTACCTCGGTACTTTTTAATCGATGAATATTTAGATGAGATTGCTCACACATTTTCATGCGACCGTTAATACTTCTTGAGGTACTAACCGACCGATTACTCATGTGCTCGCCGATTAGGCATATTAGTATTTTTCTCGTCTTGCAACACCTGAGACTTAGCAGTGACTCCTAAACCAGTTGGTCTAAGGCACTAGGTGATGAAGCACCCTCGCTATATTTTTTTATTTGCTGCCTTGGTGTTTACAAAACCAGTGTCCATTTTTCTTCACCATTTCATATTTTATTCATTTATAATTTCCTTCATACTTTGGCTTTTAGACAAGAGCATTTCAAGGTATCCTCTACTATCCCGAGTTTCAAGACGTGTGTACGTGCATATAGTAGGGTATTAACATTCAAATGTTTGGATTCCAGAATAGGAACTATTTTTCAGACTTATTTTTATTCTCAGATTAGTGACTTCTTTCATCTTACTAACTGTTGGGAATCCTCCCGCGCGCGCAAACACGTTCTTTTTTTAAATATGAGATATGGTTTTAGGAAAATGGAATGCGCACACGAGATCGTTCTCGTTTTACTATTTATAACCGCAAGTGCACGGCGCGTTGTAGCGAGCCGGCAAGCACGGGTCGATCCGCAGGGAATTGAGTATTAGGTATCATTATTTAAGATTAACAAATTAATGAATTAGTTGGTTATCACAAATAATTAGAAAAGAATACAAAAGCAAGAAAAGCAAGAAAACAAGTGAAGGAAAGAATGGTTATGGCTTGGTTCGGAATCTTGAATCGCGACGTTTACCTCTACACTCCCTTGGTTATGAGTTATCAGGCCTTACCTTAATCCCCGCATGGAGCACCACTTGTCAACACGGTTGCGGAGCATAAACCGTCAAAGTCCGATATTCGCCGCAAAGCACGAAACGAGTCCGTTTTGGTCACTTACCGTTTGTATGTCCGCGCTTGGGGTATCAACACTAAACACGAGGTTTTGCAAGCATACCGCAACAATGAAAACACAAAGAGGTTAGTTAGAGCAAAAGATATTGGTGTTGAGTTTCTAAGGGTTGTGAAGGTATATAGTATATGAAACAAAGAGTTTGTCAAGCTTTTTATCATAACATACCATATCCTAGCTTAGCAAACTGAAAACCAATATCTTTTGCTCTCACTAACCTCTTTGTGTTTTCATTGTTGCGGTATGCTTGCAAAACCTCGTGTTTAGTGTTGATACCCCAAGCGCGGGTATACAAACGGTAAGTGACCAAAACAGACTCGTTTCGTGCTTTGCGGCGAATATCGGACTTTGATGGTTTGTGCTCCGCAACCGCGTTGACAAGTCGTGCTCCATGCCGGGATCAAGGTAAGGCCGGACAACTCATAACCAAGGGAGTGTAGAGGTAAACGTCGCGATTCAAGCTTCCGAACCAATCCACAACCATTCTTTCCTTCACTTGTTTTCTTGCTTTTCTTGCTTTTGTATTCTTTTCTAATTATTTGTGACAACCAACTAATTCATTAATTTGTTAATCTTAAATAACGATACCTAATACTCAATTCCCTGCGGATCGACCCGTGCTTGCCGGCTCGCTACAACGCGCCATGCACTTGCGGTTATAAATAGTAAAACGAGAACGATCTCGTGCACGCATTCCATTTTCCTAAAACCATATCTCATATTTCAAAAAGGAACACGTTTGCGCGTGCGGGAGGATTCCCAACAAGTTTTTGGCGCCGTTGCCGGGGACTTGTAGTTATTAGATATTGTTATTTCTGGTTTTACTGACAAAACTAACTTCTAACTCATTTTTGTCAAAAACTAACAAAATACGATTTTTTGTGACTTCTTTCAATTTGTTCTCTTTTGTTAAGACCTGCAATCACTATGCAATTCAATTTAAAAATCTAGTAAAACCATTGGGACACTAATATAGCCAAAAGAACCCACACAAAAATTCACCCCATCATCTCGGAATTTGGCCGGCGACGTACCCTCATTTTCCGGTGACCTCAGCTAAGTTTTAGGATTTTTGATTTTTTGTTTTTGTGTGATCTTTAGTTCTGTTTTGGTGGTCTTTTGGTCTTGTTTGATTTTTATAATTTTGAGTGTGCAGGAATTGGGGCATTCGTATCTCTTTTGACATTAAATATCGTATTTTCTGACATTTTAGGTTTTTCGCCGAAATACGACCAGCGATCGTGCGGAGCGAGGTTCAATTGCAATTTCAAGACATTGGGGAAGATTAGTGCCAAAGATCCGGGTAGTTTGACCCGCGCAAGCGAATATTCAATGACTCGGATCACTTTCAAAAGGGTTTTCTTAAACCAAATCCTATTGGTACGTATTTCCTAACACCTCCTCTCGAATCCGATGCAATCCAATTCTCTATCTTTTGCAGGACTCTTTGCAAATTTTGCCGCCAATTGTAAAGAGAACTAACCGTATTTGTTGCAACGCATAATACTTAACCGAAAAAGAAATATTTGAATTTCATGATTTCTTGAATTCTTTGATTTGATTGCGCATTGCATCTTAATACGGAAATAAGGGCTAAATGACCAAACAAGATAAGGTAAAGGATTTCATCACCTTTTCTCCGTAGCCCACAAATCACAAAACTGCATTCTTGCATACCCTCGGTAAATTAAAATCAATTAGACTTTGACTTTAAGGACTTCGCGCTCATTAGGAGAAGTTAACTGTGTTTAGAACTTTGTTTAACGGTATATTGTTTACGGGGTGTCTAGGCAAGCATTCAAGAGAAAGGATTATTTAATTAAGGAACTTCGCGAAAGCGTTGTAAAACCTCCCCTTCTCTCTTGCGCTTACCTGGCTTCGTGATTTGTATATCTTGAGCATGTTTCTTGACACAATTTTACTTCATCAATCAGGTTCTTGAGCAGGTCTGGTTGACTTAGAAAACCGTAGACTGCTAGGGGTGTGATATTCTTTGTTTTTGTGATTTTTGTGAATTCTTGTTAAAATGGGTGACACACAATTCAATTCAATTTTTCACGATTCCTATTCTTTTGTTTATACTCAATCCCAAACTATTTGTACAAATTGTCAAAATTCTTCCCACATTCATGATGATTGTCCTTTTCTAGGGGTTGACCAACCATTCCAAATTCTTGATAACGGTCACCCACCTAACACTCCTGAACCCAGTACCACTTCAAACATTGACCAATTGATTGCAAATTTAGAGAAAGAGGTCGACAGAATGACTACTTTAGCATCACCACCATCACAACCCCTCCAACCCGAAACCATTGAACCATCTGTTGGGTATGATAGTGAGATGGATGCTAGGTTGACCGCTCTAGAAAAAGGTATTGAAGTAATGACTACGGTCGAGAATCAAACAGCTTCTACGTTAGCCCTATTCATACAGCAGTCTGAGCAATTATTTCTTGCTCAGGCCCAATCTTTGGCTAACATAGAGGAACAAGTGAAACATTTAGCTAAGAGGATTCTAGAGAGTGGGCACAGTCAATCAGAAACTGATAATGTTAATGTCTGTCATCTAGGGAGTCACCCAAGTGAGGTAAATGATAAATCAAATTTTGATGATTTCTTAGATGATGATACGATTGAATTGACTGAGTGCTACCAGGACACACAAGAAAACCCTCTAAGTCAGTCCACCACTAGCCTTCAAGTATCCACTGAACCTCTTGTCACTTTAGAGATTGATTTAACTGAAATAATACTTGATGAGGAAATTCTTGAACCGACTGATTTCTGCTTTCCAATTTTAGAGGAGGAACCTTGTGAATTTGTCGGGTATGGTTGGGATAATTAGAAGAGATCAATGATAAGGAACCCACAATTTTTGTATCACCTAGTGATATTGTTTCGGAAGAAACATTAGGGTGGGAACCTACTTTTTTAGATGATATGAACCTACCCATTTGTGAATGTGATGAGGAAGAAATCTTTTTGGGAGAGAGTGTAAATAATGAGTGTAGGATAGTGAAAAATAATTGGGAGGAAGACAGTTCTGATAAATATTCTTTTATACTGAGTTTTGAGGAAATTTTTGTTGATGGGATTGAAATTTTAGGTGGGTTGGAGTCAGAACCATTTTGGGACTATCCTTTGAACCTTCCTTTTGCCGAGCTTTTTTCGGATGAACTCCAGTTTTTGAACGAACTTGACTTCAGTACTTCACTTACGCTTATTAAACATACAATTCATTCAGAAAACAATTCTTTGACATCCTCAAAATTTCATCTTCATCTTCAGCGTCTTCTTATCCCCAATTTTACACGCCCATGCCCTTCACTAACAACTAACATATACATATTCTTTTTCTTTTCCTTCTTTTTATACACATTCTTTTACCAACCCCTACATTATATAGACAAAATCTTTTTGTGGCTGGTATTAATTTCTGCACTAACCCAGTCTTTTAACTTGTAAATGTTGTAATTAATCTTAGGTTTTTTCCTTTTTTCTTGAATAAAATTCTCATCCTGGTGTCTAAGTCTAGCTACCGGACGCGGGGGCAACGATGAGGACATCGTAAAACTCAGGTTTGGGGGTGAGCACTGCATCATGTGTATATTCTGCATTGCATATATATTAAAAAAAACCATAAAAATTGAAAAAAATTACAAAAATATAAAAACTGTTCAAATTAGCTAATAGGGTAACTTAGATTTTATTCCGAAAGTTTAGTTGATACGTTAGAAATAACTAAATCCTAGGCTTAGGAATTGAAAACCCTAAAAATAACCCTCATTCTATTTAAACTTGGTAAGTATACGTCCTTACAGTTTTTTTTTGAGAAATAGGTAATCTTGAGTTCAGTTCTTTAGTTAAGTCAAGATGAAGGGAGAGTATTGAGGCTTTACTGAAAGATAAGTTTGAAAAATAGTTTCTGTTCTTGAGGCCAAATTTAGAAAGTATATACCCTACAAATTGCACATACACGCACGTTGAAACTTGGGATAGCAGAGGATACTTAGAAATACTCCTGCCTGAAAGCCTAGTATGAAAGAAAAATTGGTATTTAAAGCTAAACACCAAAAAAGAGCATCATTGAAAAATATATCCGGTCTTGAAAAGAAAAAGAAAAAGAAAAGAAAAAGAAAAAATAAATAAATAAATAAATAAAGTCAAGACCTGGAGACTGCTATTTGCGCTTTAATGCTCATACATTCAGTAATCGGCTGTTGGTGCCTCAAGAAGCATTAATGGTCGCATGAAAAGTGTATGAGCAACACCGTCCATCCATTAATGAAAAGAAGTAGTATTAGGTATTAAGGCAAGGGTACTATAGCTTGAATTGAATTCTTAAGTGTAGGGGTGAAAATTTACACACACGTAGGGGTATACAATCGATATTTTGAGAAAAGATAAAAACGAAGAATAAGACTTATGTTTCTGTAAAGTTGATAAAAATTCCTGATTTGAGACCACACTTTTAGGAGTTACCGACATCATTCTAAACTATAAATACGTATAGGATCTAGGGATAAATAGATAGGAGGCATGAAACATAAGGGTTGAATATTTCTTACTTAGGATGATAGAATTTCTGACTTAGATACTAAACTGTAGGAGTAGAATCGACGATAACTTATGAAACTAACTTGATGGGATTTTGTGGGTGTAATCCGCTGAAAACCCTCAGGAGACAACACTCCTCCTACTAGGGACACCTAGAGGTTTAACGGCTTGTTGCACGTGCTCAGTGCAATCGCGTTCCCTGTGAAAGTGAGGCTAGGATTTTTGTATTGTTCGGGACGAGCAATAGATAAGTTTGGGGGTATTTGATCATCACTGAAAACTGCATTTTAATACCACTCATTCGTTATCTCTTTTGTTATATATCGGTTCTATTAATCAGTGTCTGCTCTGTAATTCTAGTTTACAGGTATTCGTGATAAAATACCGGAAACACATTCAAAATCACTGATATATCATCTATAAGTCGACACTGCAACCGGAACTGAAAACCGACCGATATCCCAAGAGTTCGTTTGCAATAAATTGATGTGTACACACTTTTTGAATAAATGGTCCAACACAAGGCAAGTGTATACACCAAACTCTTGGGCTAGGACCATGATGGGGCAGCCATGAATCATGGCATAAGTGGGCATGGTGTGATGTTCATTAATGGGCATTGAATGCATAAAGATATGATATGATTTGAAGCATCTCATTTCCCTCCAATTATCTGCATACAAACCAGGTGAAATAAGACAAAGCAAACAGCATCAGAGGCTTATTGGAGTGCACACAAACCCACACACCCAATACGAGCCCCTCTCCTCGGATTTGACCCGGTGATCATCCCCTAAAAACCGGCGACGCCGGCCCCACTTCCTCCTGTGGGCCCCATCTTTCTCCTGTGCCTTCCCTGATGCCACGTCAGCTCATTTTTATTGTTTATTTATTTTTCTTTTGAGCCTATAAATACAGATCAGTGGGCAAGGGAGAGAGGCTACCATGTATATACCATTTCATAATTTTGTTTTGCTTTGTTTTTGTTTAGCTTGAGGGTGAGTGTGCTTCATCTTGGTTTCTTCTTCTTCCCTCTTGAAGCTCTCTTTGGAGAGCTTCATTAAGGGGGTTGAACAAGTCACCAAAGTTTGTATCTTGTTCTCAAGTGATCAATACATTGTTGTTTCTTTTATTTACATGCTTTCTTTTCTTGCTTTCTTTTTATTACCATGCTTAACTAATCTTAATTTTGGTTGTGGTGTGTGTGAGGAAGTAAGATGAAAGGATTTGCCTCCTCCACCTCTTGATTATGTTTAATGTGCCTAAAATCCATTTTGTGTTAAGGTTGCTAAGCTAGGATATGGTATGTTGTGATAAAAAGCTTGACAAACTCTTTGTTTCATATACTATATACCTTCACAACCCTTAGCAAACTCAACACCAAAATCTTTTGCTCTCACTAACCTCTTTGTGTTTTCATTGTTGCGGCATGCTTGCAAAACCTCGTGTTTAGTGTTGATACCCCAAGCGCGGATATACAAACGGTAAGTGACCAAAACGGACTCGTTTCGTGCTTTGCGGCGAATATCGGACTTTGACGATTTGTGCTCCGCAACCGCGTTGACAAGTCGTGCTCCATGACGGGATCAAGGTAAGGCCGGACAACTCATAACCAAAGGAGTGTAGAGGTAAACGTCGCGATTCAAGCTTCCGAACCAAGCCACAACCATTCTTTCCTTCACTTGCTTTCTTGATTTTCTTGCTTTCGTATTCTTTTCTAATTATTTGTGACAACCAACTAATTCATTAATTTGTTAATCTTAAATAATGATACCTAATACTCAATTCCCTACGGATCGACCCGTGCTTGCCGGCTCGCTACAACGCGCCGTGCACTTGCGGTTATAAATAGTAAAACGAGAACGATCTCGTGCGCGCATTACGTTTTCCACCAAAACGCATCCATTTCCAAAACAATACGCATTTGCACGCGCGGGAGGCAAAAACATGTTGGGAATCCTCCCGCGCGCGCAAACGCGTATTGTTTTGGAAATGGATGCGTTTTGGTTTAAAACGTAATGCGCGCACGAGATCGTTCTCATTTTACTATTTATAACCGCAAGTGCACGGCGTGTTGTAGCGAGCCGGCAAGCACGGGTCGATCCGTAGAGAATTGAGTATTAGATATCGTTGTTGAAGATTAACAAATTAATGAATTGGTTGGTTGTCATAAATAATTAGAAAAGAATACGAAAGCAAGAAAAGCATGAAAACAAGTGAAGGAAAAAATGTTTGTGGCTTGGTTCGGAAGCTTGAATCGCGACGTTTACCTCTACACTCCCTTAATTATGAGTTGTCCGGCCTTACCTTGATCCCGGCATGGATCACGACTTGTCAACGCGGTTGCGGAGCACAAACCGTCAAAGTCCGATATTCGCCGCAAAGCACGAAACGAGTCCGTTTTGGTCACTTACCATTTGTATGACCGCGCTTGGGGTATCAACACTAAACACTAGGTTTTGCAAGCATACCGCAACAATGAAAACACAAAGAGGTTAAATAGAGCAAAAGATATTGGTGTTGAGTTTGCTAAGGGTTGTGAAGGTATATAGTATATGAAACAAAGAGTTTGTCAAGCTTTTTATCACAACATACCATATCCTAGCTTAGCAACCTTAACACAAAATGGATTTTAAGCACATTAAACATAATCAAGAGGTGGAGGAGGCAAAGCCTTTCATCTCACTTCCTCACACACACCACAACCAAAATGAAGATTAGTTAAGCATGGTAATAAAAAGAAAGCAAGAAAAGAAAGCAAGTAAATAAAAGAAACAGCAATGTATTGATCACTTGAGAACAAGATACAAACTTTGGTGACTTGTTCAACCCCCTTAATGAAGCTCTCCAAAAAGAGCTTCAAGAGGGAAGAAGAAGAAGAAACCAAGATGAAGCACACTCACCCTCAATCTAAATAAAAACAAAGCAAAACAAAATTTTGAAATGTTATATACATGGTAGCCTCTCTCCCTTGCCCACTGATCTGTATTTATAGGCTCAAAAGAAAAATAAATAAACAATAAAAATGAGCTGACGTGGCATCAGGGAAGGCACAGGAGAAAGATGGGGCCCACAGGAGGAAGTGGGGCCGGCGTCGCCGGTTTTTAGAGGATGGTCACCGGGTCAAATCCGAGGAGAGGGGCTCGTATTGGGTGTGTGGGTTTGTGTGCACTCCAATAAGCCTCTGATGCTGTTTGCTTGGTCTTATTTCACCTAGTTTGTTTGCAGAGAATTGGAGGGAAATGAGATGCTTCAAATCACATCATATCTTTATGCATTCAATGCCCATTAATGCGCATCACACTATGCCCACTTGTGCCATGATTCATGGATGCCCCATCATAGTCCTAGCCTAAGAGTTTGGTGTGTACACTTGCCTTGTGTTGGACCATTTATTCAAAAAGTGTGTACACATCAATTTATTGCAAACGAACTCTTGGGATATCGGTCGGTTTTCAGTTCCGATTGCAGTGTCAACTTACAGACGATATATCAGTGATTTTGAATGTGTTTCCAGTATTTTATCACGAATACCTGTAAACTGTAATTACAGAGCAGACACTGATTAATAGTACAGATATATAACAAAAGAGATAACGAATGAGTGGTATTAAAATGCAGTTTTCAGTGATGATCACTAACCCTTGGGACAACGGCTCATAACTACTTATTACTAGTTCGTTTAAGAAAACTTCTAATTTTCTTGGTTTTCTTAAAATTTCCAATCTTTTAGATGTAATTTTTCACTATCTAATCTTTTATTATAAAATTAAATATTAAATATTTTAATCTTTAAAAAAAAATATTTTTTATATTTTTTTATATTTTTTATATTTTTATATTTTTTTATATATATATTTTTTAAAGATTTAGATGTTTTATATGTTTTGGGCTTATGCAAAGTGATATGCAAATGATGCACAAATAAGCACAAACCTTCCCCAGACTTTTTTTCATCGGTGTCCTCTCTGTGGCTCTCTGTTGGATCACAAAAAACCTGTAAGGTTGGAAGGAAATTTATTAACGGGGTCAATAAATATGATCGTGAAAATCTCCCCCAAACTTATTCTTTTCACTCACCTCCATTCGAAAGATGATACAGTATTTTTCAAGACATGGAGGTGAGACGGAGGAATTTTAATCAAGATAAAGCGGCTCCTGTAAAAACAGGAGCTCCTCCGTAGGGTTAGTGGAAAAATACGGTTTTAATCTATGTCCATTTACTTTGAAAAATATGTTGGAGATAGTGCCTTCATAGTCAATTATTGGATCGCACGTACGTGATTGCATTGATTGCGGAGGACCTATACCGATAGGACAGTCTTACTCGAGATGATAGTATGCTATCTGGTTTGCCTTTATCAGTCGTGTACATGTTCAGGTGACTGATTACATGTTACACTTTGATAGAGCCCTTAGGATCTTGCTTTACTACCAACAGTATGATGGCGATCATATACGTGAGAGTTGGGTAGTTTATATGCATATCCTTAATTGTGGTCCCTAGTCGTGGGAGTTTCGAGACAGGGCATCGATACTCCGGAGTAGACTAGTGTGTACAGTCGAGACCCCGACGAGGGGCGGTGGCCGGTCTCACAAGCCACTGGTGTCAGTTGGATCACCTAAAATGTATACAGGTGCTCATTGGGTTATGAGTACACCGGACAGGACTCGCCGGGAATCTGCTAGTTAGTACTATATCTATCGTCAGATAGCAGTTCCCTGGTGACATGTGTACAGGTTAGTTCATCGACCTGAGGTCGTCATTTGTCTCGTGTGAGTTCCCACTGTGCTTTGATTTCTACCCTACCACGGCTCAAAGGAGTCGTGCAAACAGGTAGCTTTTGGGTACAGTCCCGAGCCATATGGAGGCACGTGAGCGGATCGGCAGGGGATTCGTCTCTCCCGGTATTGGGGGCGAGGTCGTGCTGTGTCTAGGAGAGACATTACACAAAGTCTATGGCCATGGCAGGATATTTACTGGTAGGTACTCCAGTAGTATCTCAGGGTGTTATTAGGCTACACTCCGACACGACTTATACTGCTATTGGGGGTCTGACGTTACTAGCCCCCTAGGCAGATATGCGATACTCATAGATGAACGGACCGGACTGTATATACATTGTCACTGTTAGGATCAGTAGGGTTTCTGGATGAGTTCGCTCATCAGCCTCCCTTGAGGTCAGTCCATGGGCAGCCGTTACGCATAGCTAGTGCCGCTGACGGTTTGTGGTTAAACCCACTGCCAGGGTACTGATGAGTCATTAGAGTCCCCCACAGACAGTTTCCCAAGTTCGGGCGAAACGTTGTAGAGGCCGTATGGTTTTATGGCAGGGTTCGGAAAATACACGTGCGTTTACGCACGTGTTATTTTTCGGGCAGATGATACTGGTCGGCTTTGGTTTAAGCCGGATCCGAGTATTATATTGAGTAGATATAATATCTTTATCTCAGTTGCATTTGTATTCGGTCGTAATACAAATGCGGGTATATTTATACAGTTACGGGGTTATCCTGAAAGTCGTTTCAGGATCACTTTTGGAAGTTGCTAGTTTCCAGTTTTCTATCAGCCGTCTTTTAACATTCGGTTAAAGTCGGATTTATCTTTTCTTGGATGAGGGTGATTCATGCTTCTAGAAGGTTCTAGAAGTTTCTAGAAAGTGGTGACAAGGATTATGACTCATGCTTTGACTTTAATGATTCTTGTTTTCCTTAAGATATTTGTTCTTGATATTTTTGTGAGGATAAGCTTCTTGTTTATGGTCACCTCCTTGATTGCTCCTACACTCACCCTCCTCCTCCATATAAGTGGCCGGCCCCCTCTCCTCCTCCTCACTCTCACTTGAAGTTTTCATTTGGTTACAAAAGATATGATAGATTTTGGGGTGTATGGAATTTCACAGCTCATTTCATTCCATCGCCCGATTCCCACGGCAACTTCATTAACCGATCGTCCACGGACTTGGACGAAGAGAGACAAAGTCATCTACTCATTCTCTACATCATTCTTGGTCGTCTCTTTTAGCAAACTTGACGACCGAGTTGCCTCAAGTCAGAGGCGGGAGCCCGTTTAAAGAATCATTGACGTGGTGCCACCTGGACGAGCAGATCGGAGATCGAAGAGATCGGAGCAGCCGCAACGGAGCGTGGGATGATGGTTAAAGAACGAAGGACTCGGATCGTTCGGTATAACCTTTCTACACTCTTTACAATTTGTTAGTTTAGCAATAATGGCAGATCCGGGTTAAAGTATACGATAGCGCCAGTTAAAAGTTTTTTGTTCCTCATTTGGCGTCTGTAGACGGCCGGGGCGCTAGCGTAGACTTACAGTGGTATCAGAGCCTAACCATTTTGCTATTCTAACTTGTGCTAACGCGTTTAATATATCGATCGAACCGGAAATCAAAAATTGCAAAATCCAATTTTCACAGTTTCTGTCGATTCTAAATGGTGTCCTAAAAATATTCCACATATCTCAGAAATCTGTGCAGGGTTTTATAAGAACACCGACAAAATTTGGGCACGTGATTCCACCAAACCGCCGCGGAAACGCGGCCAAACCCATGGTTTGGCCGCGCATCTGCGGCCATTTGGTAAGATCATGCTCCCAAATTTGTACAGTGTGTTCTCATCTGGAAATTGGGGTTTTTGGTATATATCTTTTGGGCCCAGATTTTATTATTGTTCAGCAGATTTGCGTGGGGCCCACTTTGTGATATTTTGTCGATCGAAATTTAAACACGTTAGTTTACAGTGCTTACATTATATCTCCGACCGGGAATGTCATTTGATCGGTAAACCGCGTCTGATTGCTATAGTTCTTTTAGACAGGTTTGCGAACGTGACATTCGCGTTGATGTTCTGTGTTGTGCTGTGATGTTGCGGATTTATCGTGGTGGATAGCAGTGTGCAATGATAGTGCAGTTTGAGTTTATTTGTACATTTGATATTGCGGGGCGAGCGTCCAACATGTGAACTGCCATCACTGCCTGTTGTATAATATTCTTTTGGGGCACGACCAGGTTGCGGTCAATGTACTTGTTGTACTATTTTTCATTACTGTACTAGGTTTTACCCCGCGACGGAGTGCACGGATAGCCGGGTTCTGAGGGACAACGGGTCCGCATCTCATGGCTTTGAGAGGCAGAGGGGGCCCACTCTAAAATTGGCAGACTATTCGCCGCACTCGTATGGGGTACAGGTTGACCCAAGGAGGGGTGCCCAAGATTACCAGATTCCGTGAAGTGCTGGGTGGTCCATTCACTATGCTGTAGGGGGATGCCTCGCTTCAGGTTTTGGCGGGTAACTTGCCGCACGCGTAGGGGTCTAGGTTTCATTGCACAGGCTATCCACACGACAGGGGAACGTCGGGTTTCAGCAGCGGCTCTGTGAAACCCGGGGATCCCAGATTATCTGTATTGTTCTGTAATGCATATTACTTTTCTGTTATGTTGCATATTATCACGCCTGGAGCGATTATTGTATATTGGTTTATATACTATTAGATGTTGTATATGTTTTACACCCGCGCTAGTCCAGTCACCGCTCTGTCGTTAGTTAAGTAACCTAACGGGTGATGACGGGACCCAATGATGAATGCGGATGGCATATACGTACATTTTATTTTCGTTCTTTTCTGGTATGATTATTGATGGGACTGCGTTGATTCTGATCAATGCAAAGGATAACAAACCTGTTTACAGTTGTTGGAACAAATTTAAAAAGTGTTATTACAAATTCGTTTCCTTTTGTTTTGTATAGCGGTATTCAGTGGAATATCCTGAACCTCATTCGACGGGGCAAGGGCCGATATCCCTTCACCGGGACTGACCCCTTGGGCAGAAGTTTGCGTCAGGGTAATAACTTCACTATAGTCGATTACAAGTTGCTTTGCACCGCGGTATTCAGTGGAATATCCTGCACCTCATTCCACGAGGAAAGAGCCGAGATCCCTTTACCGGGAGTGACCTCTTTAGCAAAAAGTTTTCGCCACTATATTTTAAAAAAGCTATCAGGTTCCTTCAGCGATATCAAGTTCACTACGTTAAAGGTTTTTCGTCAAAAACCAGCCGTAGCCCTCCGTCACTTCTTTTGGGTATTTAGTAGTATTCAAGCTATGTATTTTGACCAACGCCAAGGCATAGTGTTTGGTAGCTGCTGGGTATTCAATTGTTGCATAGATAGATGAGTTGGTTTGGGACAGTCGTTCTGCCATTTTGGCCAACGTCAAGGGCATGTGCGGGTGGGTTCAAATTGACAAGATAGTGACGGGTAGAACTTGGCATGTGACTTATGACATTTTGACCAACGCCAAGGTTATAAGAGCATGGGGCAAAAATCGTATCGGGAGTTTCTAAAGAAACTGAAACTTGCCAAGTATGCGCATACCTTCTGGAGTATGAGTAACGTGGATGCATTCCATCACGTTATCATGCGATGAGAGTTGGATCCCGATTCCCACTGATGAGTTGGTTTACTCTTCGGGTGATCCCGATTGATTCTTCTTTAGGTTTGGAGGAGAATTTGACAGGACAGTGGGAGGTTTCCAGATTAGATAAAGTGATAACCATTCTGATCTAGGTTAGAGTGCACGCAGAGTGTTTCTTTTCTCTCTCTCTTTGGCAGCGACCTTTGACCAACCCTTGACTATGACTCAGTGACCAAGTTGACCGAACCTTCTTAAAATACCGGCTTTGGATTGTCTATGTTGCATAAGTCATTGCCACTCCTTCTTTTACCCTTTGAACTTCTCAGAACACCCGTATTACTACGGATATCCACTTCCATTGGATAGATCCATCGTATGGTTATATACGAACTCGAAGGGACTTCTTCGAGGATAGATCCAGGTTCAGGAGAAATAGAATTGGTTTTTTCAGTTGTCTTTTATTATCACCTTCTCTCAGGTTGCGAGGGCTCCTTGGTTTAGGAGAGTACACCTATTACGCTTATTGGATAGTCTTATTCCAAACCATAGGCAGGTGCCGAAAGGTAGGGAATGAAGAAAACCAATTAGCCTAAGTAGGGTGTGCAGAAGGTAATATGTAAAGACAAAATAAAGGGATTAGAAAGAGGGTAAAGTAAATTGCGACTGATATCATTCACGACCAAAACCGCGTACTTCATCGCCACTACTATTTCACCTTTAAAGGAATAAGGTATTATTCAGTTGTCTTTTATCATCACCTTCTCTCAAGATACGAGTACTCCTTGGTTTAGGAGGGTACACCTGTTATGCTTACTGGATAGTCTTCTTCCAAACCATAGGCTGGTGCCGAACGGTAGGGAAGGAAGAAAACTATTTAGCTTAACGATGGTGTGCAGAAGGTAACGACTAAAGACAAATAAAGGGATTTGGAGAGAAGGCAGAGAAATATACGGATAAAGTCATGAATTGGATAATGGAAGAGGCATTACTATGAATACCAGGATACCCCTACGAATCATTTCCATGTTTTAGTGCATTGTTAAAGAAAACCTATTTTCCCGATTAGATACTTACTCCAAGGGTATGTATTTACCAGGTTTCATTCTCATATCTGTATGGTTTTACAGATGATGAGTGGGAGTAAGTTACTGGGAATTAGGTGATTATCCTCATCATGTCGGAATTCGTTGTAATTGGTGATATTTGAGGAAATTGCCAGGGTACAGTTTTCAACCTACGACGCACAAGTTTTGAGTTGTTCAACTCAGCGGACTTATACAGAGTATTGTATGTTGTCCAGTGTCCATCAGGACAAAGGGGTAGGTCCTCGTACTATGTTCTATTTACTTATAACTTCTTTAGTATTTGGACAAGTGTTTCGTAGAAATACAAGGTCTAAGTTTTGAGAAGTTATGGGTATAAGAATAAAGTAGAGAACCAGGTGTCACAAGTGTCGGGATTCTTCAAAGAGATCGAAGATGTAGATTCTTGTGATTGGTATTCAGATGATAGTGATGGTTTTGAGAAACGTGTTTCTCTTTCAGGTTACTCATAATTGGATGGATTCCTAAGTTGAGTAATGCTGATTAGCCTCTTTCCATTAAGTTGATATGCACTGGAGACAGCTGCATGATTTGAATCTTGTTCCAATTAAATAAGTGCCAAAGTTTCTATATTGGTTATAGAATAGTTCGTACCTTAAAAGATGTTAAGGTACGGGGAGTTGTCCAGCTTTTGCTTAAAACCAGACTCTGGATAACTCTGGGCACGTTTCTGTAATGGCTGTTTGTGGGTTGACCCTGGCTATGACGAGGGTTGATATTCTACCATTTGGAAGATCAATAGTGATATTGTTCTTGACTCGCCACAGTTTTAGTAAAAATGGATTTTTCAGAAAACAGTAGTGGGAGTATGGTAGAACTGGAAGTGATTCCAGAACCGCGAATGATTACGGAAAATTTAATAGGACCTATATATTCAATCAGGTTTGACATTCCAATAGCCACTCCGCAGATATGGTGGGTAACCTCTGACACCCGAGAGCTACTCCGGTAGCCTCAAGGAAGGTGACAGAGAGGTTCTTATCTACCCAGACTTGACACTACTGTTGTTCCAGGTTATGAGACCCGGTAGGAGGGTTGTCGTAGTCAGTGGGAGCAGCAGAAGCATAGTGGGCAAGTAGCTTATGTCTATTTATAGACTTGAGCAGTTATAGCGGAGATAGATCGTCTATTTTTTATGTGACAGTCATAGGTTTGACTTCAATCAGAATAAGGGATGGATCTGTTGAGAAGGTAGTAGGGTGTGATGTCATGGTATCTGAATGACATACACAGAGTAGGAAGTAAAATTCCTATACTGGGATCGGTTGTACTTTGGTCGTCACACAGTTGTTTCTCCAGACCTGATATGGATAAAATATCAGACATTATGGTTTCTAGATCTATGGTTTTAGATCTGAATTTGGGTAGTTTCCCAATGTGGGTACTTTGACAGTATTCTAATGGTTTTTAGAATAGATGACTCCTAGCATGGTGGTGTACCTGCAGGTGATGGAGTCACCCTCTCTAAAGGTGTCTTACAGACTAAAGGGGAGAGGGATGGGCATGATTGGCAGATCACTTGCTTAGGCAATTGAGTCAATCATGAGATGTCAAGTACCACACCAGATGTTGTTTTTGCACTAGATGCAATAAGTTTGTATTAATCCAATCCTGGAGAAACATAAGGAAGCAGTTTTAGAACATATTACATGTTCTACGGATTTGATGACGACAGCCTCCTTCGGGAGACGGTTATCATTCCAAGCTTCAAAGGTGACATGGATGACAGAGTGATTGTCAGAGTTATAGTTATTCCCTCTAACGAAGAGGGACAGTATTATGGACAGGTGGTTCAAGAGGATAATGTGGGTGGCATGGTGCTGGATACTGATTAGGTTCAGTGATCGATACAGTCTAAGAAGTTTGGATTTGGAGTTCATTTGTGAACTAGGTCCCATCAGATATCCAGACATATTCTAAGACAGGTATTACTCGATCGGGGAGATGGCTTTCTCCGTGAACTTGAGATTTAGAGAGATATAGAAAGAAACATCTAGGCGGATCCACTCACTGAGGCTGTTTCTCGAACACAATAGTTTTACAAACGGGCTTTGTGAAACTGATTAGTAGAGGAGTTGGATGTTCGGTTTCACACGGGCTGTGAGTAGTCGACATCGCGAAAATTAGCCTTGAGTGCAAGTGGGAGATTGTTGGAGATAGTGCCCTCATAGTCAATTATTGGATCGCAGGTAAGTGATTGCAATGATTGCGGAGGACCTATACCGGAAGGACAGTCTTACTCGAGATGATAGTATGCTATCTGGTTTGCCTTTATCAGTCGTGTACATGTTCAGGCGACGGATTACATGTTACACTTTGATAGAACCCTTAGGATCTTGCTTTACTACCAACAGTATGATATCGATCATATACGTGAGAGTTGGGTAGTTTATATGCATATCCTTAATTGTGGTCCCAAGTCGTGGGAGTTTCGAGACAGGGCATCGATACTCCGGAGTAGACTAGTGTGTACAGTCGAGACCCCGACGAGGGGCGGTGGCCGGTCTCACAAGCCACTGGTGTCAGTTGGATCACCTAAGATGTATACAGGTGCTCATTGGGTTATGAGTACACCGGACAGGACTCGCCGGGAATCTGCTAGTTAGTACTATATATATCGTCAGATAGCAGTTCCCTGGTGACATGTGTACAGGTTAGTTCATCGACCTGAGGTCGTCATTTGTCTCGTGTGAGTTCCCACTGTGCTTTGATTTCTATCCTACCACGGCTCAAAGGAGTCGTGCAAACAGGTAGCTTTTGGGTACAGTCCCGAGCCATATGGAAGCACGTGAGCGGATCGGCAGGGGATTCGTCTCTCCTGGTATTGGGGGCGAGGTCGTGCTGTGTCTAGGAGATCCATTACACAAAGTCCATGGCCATGGCAAGAGATTTACTGGTAGGTACTCCAGTAGTATCTTAGGGTGTTATTGGGCTACACTCCGACACGACTTATACTGCTATTGGGGATCTGACGTTACTAGCCCCCTATGCAGATATGCGATACTCATAGACGAACGGACCGGACTGTATATACATTGTCACTGTTAGGCTCAATAGGGTTTCTGGATGAGTTCGCTCATCAGCCTCCCTTGAGGTCAGTCCATGGGCAGCCGTTACGCATAGCTAGTGCCACTGACGGTTTGTGGTTAAACCCACTGCCAGGGTACTGACGAGTCATTAGGGTCCCCCACAGACAGTTTCCCAAGTTCGGGCGAAACGTTGTAGAGGCCGTATGGTTTTATGGCAGGGTTCGGAAAATGCATGTTCGTTTACGCACGTGATATTTTTCGGGCAGATGATACTGGTCGGCTTTGGTTTAAGCCGGATCCGAGTATTATATTGAGTAGATATAATATCTTTGTCTCAGTTGCATTTGTATTCGGTCGTAATACAAATGCGGGTATATTTATACAGTTACGGGGTTATCCTGAAAGTCGTTTCAGGATCACTTTTGGAAGTTGCCATTTTCCAGTTTTCTATCGGTCGTCTTTTAACATTCGGTTAAAGACGGATTTATCTTTTCTTGGATGAGGATGAGTCATGCTTCTAGAAGGTTCTAGAAGTTTCTAGAAAGTGGTGACAAGGATTATGACTCATGCTTTGACTTTAATGATTCTTGTTTTCCTTAAGATATTTGTTCTTGATATTTTTGTGAGGATAAGCTTCTTGTTTATGGTAACCTCCTCGATTGCTCCTACACTCACCCTCCTCCTCCATATAAGTGGCCGGACCCCTCTCCTCCTCCTCACTCTCACTTGAAGTTTTCATTTGGTTACAAAAGATATGATAGATTTTGGGGTGTATATAATTTCACAGCTCATTTCATTCCATCGCCCGATTCCCACGGCAACTTCATTAACCGATCGTCCACGGACTTGGATGAAGAGAGTCAAAGTCATCTAATCATTCTCTACATCATTCTTGGTCGTCTCTTTTAGCAAACTTGACGACCGAGTTGCCTCAAGTCAGAGGCGGGAGCCCGTTTAAAGAATCGTTGACGTGGTGCCACCTGGACGAGCAGATCGGAGATCGAAGAGATCGGAGCAGCCGCAACGGAGCGTGGGATGATGGTTAAAGAACGAAGGACTCGGATCGTTCGGTATAACCTTTCTACACTCTTTACAGTTTGTTAGTTTAGCAATAATGGCAGATCCGGGTTAAAGTATACGATAGCGCCAGTTAAAAGTTTTTTGTTCCGCATTTGGCGTCTGTAGACGGCCGGGACGCTAGCGTAGACTTACAAAATATACCGTTTTCAACATTTTCAACCTCATATGCCCCGTGCGGGTATACATACCGCACAACAAAAGGTCTTTTCCACCGAGATCATAGCTTACTCGCATGAAGATGGAGTCGTGAATCATAAAGAAGGACATGTTGACAAGGTGTAAAAGTTTTTCTCAAAATGTTTTTATCGTGAAATACCTTAGTCCGGTTCTTTACAATTACAACATTATCGTAAGCTTCATCGCGGAGTTTGCTTAGCTCGTTTAATTGCAGCTTTCGAAAGTTGCAGGCTTGATTTAAGTCAAAGTTAAGTTCTCTAATGGCCCACATTACTTTGTGCTCAATCTCGATCGGAAGGGGACAAGCCTTTTCAAACACTAGTCTGTAAGGAGACATACCTAAATCAGTTTTATATGCAGTTCGGAATGCCCAAAGAGCATCCGTCAATTTGGTTGACCAATATTTTCGATTTTTAGAAACTGTTTTCTCCAAAATTTGTTTGATTTGTCTGTTTGAAACATCAGCTTGCCCGCTCGTTTGGGGATGATAGGGTGTGGAAAGTTTGTGGTTGATTGCATATTTCCGCATCAAAGTCTCAAAAGAACGGTTGCATAATTGCGTCCCGTTATCGCTAATGATAGCACGTGGGTGTCCAAATCGCGAAAAGATGTTTTCTTTTAAGAACTTAATGACAACCTTTTTGTCATTAGTGCGACAAGGAATAGTTTCAACCCATTTCGAGACGTAATCAACCGCAAGCAATATGTACAAATTCCCAAAAGAGTTGGGAAAAGGACCCATAAAGTCAATACCCCAAACGTCAAAAATTTCAACCACCAAGATGGGTTGAAGTAGAATTTCATTTCTTCGGGAAATCCTACCCGTGTGTTGACACTGTGCACAGGTTTTGCAATGATCAAATGATTCTTTGAACAAAGTCGACCAGTAAAAACCACAGTGCAAAACCTTCTCCGCCGTCTTTCGAGGACCGAAATGACCCCCACATGCCTGATCATAACAAAAAGATAGAACACTCTTGAATTCATCATTAGGGACACATCTGCGAATGATCTGGTCAGGACAATACTTAAACAGATAGGGTTCATCCCAGTAAAATGTTTTACTTGGGATAGAAATCGATGTTTGTCCTGTTTCGACCATTCGCGGGGAATTAGTCCCGTAGCAAGATAAATCACAATATCCCTGAACCAAAGTTCGTCGGATACATTCAAGAGTTGTTCATCTGGAAAAGAATCATTGATTGGTAGGGTCACAGGTGAAGAAGAGATGCGTGACAGATGGTCGGCTACAACGTTTTCACATCCTTTCTTATCTTTAATAACAAGATCAAATTCTTGTAATAGAAGGATCCAACGTATTAGCCTACCTTTAGCATCTTTCTTCGCCAAAAGATGTTTCAAGGCAGAGTGGTCGGTGTACACAACAATAGGTGAGCCAATCAAGTAAGTCCTGAATTTTTCTAATGCGAATACAACTGCCAAGAGTTCTTTCTCGGTAGTTGTATAATTACTTTGAGCATCATTCAGAGTCTTACTTGCATAATAGATCACATGTGGCATCTTTTCATTGTGTTGTCCTAAGACTGCATCAAATGCAAAATCTGATGCATCACACATAAGCTCAAAAGGGTGGTTCCAATCTGAAGATAATAGAACGGAAGCTGTAGTGAGAGAGGTTTTAAGTGAGTCAAATGCAGCCTCACAATCCGAGTCAAAGTGAAAGGTTGTGTCCTTGGCCAAGAGAAGAGTTAAGTGTCTAGCAATTTTGCTAAAATCCTTAATGAAACTCCGATAAAAACCTGTATGGCCAAGAAAGGATCGTATATCCTTGACGCATTTGGGATGAGGAAGGTTTTGAATGACATCTATTTTGGCTTTGTCAACCTCAATGCCTTTTCGTGAAATAACATGTCCAAGCACAATTCCCTCTTGGACCATGAAATGGCATTTTTCCCAATTCAAGGTTAAGTTCTTCTCTTTACAATGAGTAAGAATTGCGTCAAGATGTGATAGGAAATCAGCAAAAGAATCTCCGAATATCGAGAAATCGTCCATGAAAATCTCCAGAAAATTCTCGACCATGTCCGAGAATATCCCCATCATACACCGCTGAAATGTAGCGGGAACATTGCATAACCCAAAGGGCATGCGTCTATAAGCAAAAGTACCAAAAGGACAAGTAAATATGGTTTTATCTTGATCCTTTTTGGAAATAGGGACCTGGTTATAGCCAGAGTATCCATCCATGAAGTAGTAGTATTCACGTACAGCTAAGCGTTCTAGCATCTGGTCAATGAAAGGTAAAGGAAAGTGGTCTTTTCTTGTTGCAGCGTTGAGTTTTCTATAATCAATACATACACGCCATCCAGTTTGAGTGCGTGTCTGGATTAACTCATTACCCTCATTTTTTATGACCGTGATGCCAGATTTCTTAGGGACTACATGAATTGGACTTACCCATTGGCTATCGGAGATTGGGTAAATGATACCACTGTCAAGGCATTTGACGATTTCTTTCTTCACCGCATCCTTCATGACGGGGTTTAACCGTCTCTGTGGTTCTCGGGTTGGCTTGGCTTCATCCATCAGATGTATATGATGTTCAACAATCAAGGGACTAATCCCTTTGATGTCGGCCATAGTCCAACCAAACGCTTGCCTATTAAATCTCAATACCGTCAAAAGCGCATTCTCTTGATCTGAGGCTAGAGAAGCGGATATGATCACAGGTAAGGACTCATTCTCACCTAAATATGCATATTTAAGATGAGAAGGTAAAAGTTTGAGGTCTAATGCTGACGGAGAAACTATAGAAGGTGGGGTAAAAGAATGACGTTCGGAGTCACAAAGAAGCTCGTAGCCTGCAAAAGATACAGACTCGGAAAGTGAAGAGTCACAAAGTTCGAACTCAAGAGTGGGAAGAGTGTCCTCACTAAGATGTGCAAGATCAAACATTGATGTGCTAGTGTCGTCGAGATTTTCAAAGCAAAGTTCATCAACTTCGCAACTTTCGGGAGCAATCTCGTGGACAGAACAGACATCAAGTATGTGAGTAGAGGGTTCAGACGGCTGACTTCCAATTTTGTAGATGTTCAGTTCAATTGTCATTTTTCCAAAAGATAGGTTCATTGAACCGTTCGACAATTAATGACAACATTGGAAGTGGCAAAGAATGGTCGACCTAGAATCACCGGAATTTGGTTCTGTGGGTTCGCTACAGGTTGTGTATCGAGAACAATAAAGTCTACAGGGAATATAAATTCCCTGACTTTTATCAACACATCCTCCAGTTCACCCCTAGGTTTGGTGATTGAACGGTCTGCTATTTGGAGAGTGCAATGAGCAGGTTTCAACTCTCTAATCCCTAGCTGCTTGTAAACAGAATATGGAAGCAGGTTAACACTTGCGCCAAGGTCAAGTAAAGCACGGTTAATGTTTTTACCCCCAATAGAAATCGATATCATAAGACATCCTGGGTCCTTTCATTTCATTGGTAACTGTGGGGTAAAAGCAGTGCTAACATTATTAGCCATGAAGACCTTCTTTGGCACTTGAGTCTTCCTCTTCCTAGTGCACAAGTCTTTGAGAATTTTAGCATAAGCGGGGACTTGTTGAATAGTATCTAGGAGAGGGATATTGATGTTAACATGTTTAAACATTTCCATAATCTTCTCCATATGTGGACTTGATTTGTTTCCCTTTAACCAATTCGGATAAGGAGCTTTAGCAATAAGAGCTGGGTCCAATATTGGAGAAGCTGGGTGTGTGGAACTGATCCAAAAATAGGAGTGGGGATCGTCTTTGGTGGAATAGAAGAGGTATGCTGAGGGTTCGAGCCTTGGGGAAAACGAAGAATAGGTTCGCAAGAAGGTGGTGGGGTAGAAGAACTGGGGTCAGATGTAGAAGTAGATATGGAAGGAAAAGTGCCAACGGGGGTTTTATTGATTAATGCTTCATGATTATCAATATGTTCCCCAACTTGATTATTCAGCACTCTTCCTAATCTAAACGTTGTAATTGCATTCACATTGTAGTGTTGTGAATGTCCAGGATTCGGTAGGGGTTGAGACAGAAGTTTCCCTTTTTCTCTAGCACTCATTTCGGCTTTTAATTGTGCAATTTATGCTTCCATCAATTTTATACTCTCATCATGGGAGTCAGAGTTTTTCTGGATTTTATCGAAAGAAGTCTTTATTTCAGCCGAAACTTGCATGAAATTTTTTAGAATCAAATTCATGGTTTGTGCGAGTGAAGAGGATTCATCAGTACCGGCCAACTGCAAAGGATTATATGGTGTAGGTGTGTTAACCGAATTTTGAAAGTTTTGTGATTGATAGGGGTGCTGAGTCAGTTGTAGTAGTTGCTGTTGTGTTGGAGGACCCCTTTGGAAATTATTTTGATTTGGAACCGTGTTTTGAGTTTGTTGTTGGTTCCAAGCAAAGTTAGGGTGATTCCTCCAACCCTGATTATAAGTATACGGATCGTTTCTATGCCTTTGTTGGAAAGCAGCATTGGTATGCTCTTGACCTTGAAACGGAGAATTTAAAGGACATTCTTCCGTAAGATGAGATGGATCAGAACAGCATCCACAGATAGTTTTGGAGAGTGGCATCTGATTTAAGGAGGCTGCTAAAAATTTATGTTCCATAGCTTCGAGTTTCTTTTGCATTGCTTCCATTTCAGCTCTAACTCCTATGGAAACATCAAGTTGATGAATGCCACCCCTAGACGATGACTAGTTTACACTCTCCCATTGTAAAATTCTTTCAGCGAAATCATCTAAAAATCTCCAGGCTTCACCATCATCTTTATTCATGAAGGTGCCTTGACACATGGATTCAAGGGTCTGTTTTGTTGTAAGATTAATGCCCTCATATATGATTCTGCACAGATCCCATCTAGGAATTCCGTGATGAGGACATTGAACTAACAGATCCTTGAAGCGTTCAAAACACTTCGAGAATGGTTCATTTGGAAGCAGGGTAAATTGATTTATTTCGCTACGGACTCAAGCTGTTTTATGATTAGGGTAGAATTTCTTTAGGAAAGCTGTTATGAATTCTCCCCAGTTTGAAATAGAATGTGCGGCTGTGTTATAAAGCCACTTCTCGGCTATATCGCACAAAGTGAATGGGAGAAGACGTAATTTCATAGCATCTACAGAAAGCTGTGAATTACCCATCATAGCGCATACATTTTCAAATTTGGTAATAAAGACATATGCGTCTTCAGACTCGAGGCCGTGATATTTGGGCAGAAGATTGATGTATTGTGGTTTGATTTCAAAATTGTCCCCATTGGCTGGTGGAATGGAAAGACAGGTAGAAAGAGAACCTCGCATAGGATAATATCTCTCTTTGAGAGAGATGCGGGGTGGATTCTGCACACCTGCGGACGGTGGCAGAGTAGTGTTAAAGAATTTCGATGGAGAACCTTCCATCGAAGTGGGTGAGGTAGTGGGAAAAAGAAAATGTAGAAACACTGACTTTGGGGTCGATGGGGGAAACGCGGACAAGACGGGCACTAGAATCCCGTGTCCAGCCTAGCTTGCACTAATGGTTTAGCACAAGTGGCAGCGTTGTGATAATTAGGGGAAAGATGGTTGGTGTTTGTTTTGAAAATACGGATTTTCGAAAAATCAAATCACAAAAAATGCACACATAATCCTAGATCTAAAAGCCACCTAGGTCGAGTCTCTAGACCGCTCCTAGACATCCAGAAGACAAATCGCAGGATAGATCCTCTACTGTCTCTTTATCTCTTCTGTGGCCAGGTAAGTTCCAGGTAAGTGGGAGGTTCTCCACTACGTAAGTAGTAGGCCTAATTAAGTAACCACTTGCCTTAGACACACTTACCTTAGACACCACAAAAGAAACGCGGATAAGAAATAGATTACCCACGACCTCCTTCTGTCCTAAATGAGCGTGACGGTCCTTAGAGTCTTGTCTAGATATTTTTTTAGTTAATGAGGGTGATGCGGATGCAAGTTGTGATTTTTGTGGCATAGGAAGGGTAATGAACTCCCCACCAAATCTGAATTTGATCTTTTCCCCTTAATTTCCGTATTAAAATATGCAAACAACCAAGATCAAACATGCAACAAATTTTCTTTTAGCGGCGCTGCGAATTTTTGCAAAGAATCCTGCAGAAAATGGTTATTGAAGAAGATCAGAGAGGAGAGGAGAGTACAGAGAGCAAACCTGAGAAATTTCACACTGTGCAAACCCTAAACGGTGGCGGTTCCGCCGCAAAAACACCTCTCTGGCTGCGATTCCGCGGTGGTAAGGAAGAATTAGGGTTTCAAAAATTTTCTGTATCTTCCTGTACTCCTCTGGAATTTGCAGAACTTCTCTGAATCTTGATCGCACTGCTACAATGATTCCAGATTCCCTCGCAAAAATTCACAACTAATCGTTAAGCACTTGATGTGAATTTGATCTAAAAATTTTGATGGAATAATAATTTTTCAACTCAAATAACAAAAACGAACAAAATAGCACACATCCCCGGCAACGGCGCCATTTGATTGATCATCTTCGTGTGTATTTGGAAAAGTTTTAATCACAACCAAAGAAATTTATACCGCAATCAATTAACGGTGTCGATGTAGCGCGTTAATGAATGCGGATCGTCCACTGACATGTGTGTTTTGATCGATCTTGTTTAGATGAGTCGAAATGAAAAGATAAAAGAAAATGCAAGAGAATTGATTCAAGATTTATGAATTTTAATTTCAAGAAACATAAAGAAACTAAAGATCTAGAATCAAGAATCAAGAAATGTCCCTATCAATTTAGTTATCAAGATTTATAAAATAGCTTGTAGGAATCAATCGAATATGTAGCAATGATGATTCTAATAATGACTAATCTTATCTATGGATAATTTGTAGCTAGATCGATGATGATGAATGAAGATTAGGGATCTATTGAAGAAACTAGGATTTCTCCTTCTCTATCCCCTGTCTTTTCATTGATCATCATTCAGATCTAGCCTCTCGCAAAGAGATTCATCAATCGTTTGATCCCTAATTTGCAACGAGATTCGCAAGAATGTGATCTCGATCCAAATTAGGTCATGGATGATTTTTTTCCTAAATTTCACAAATCTCATAAGACTTAAGATTAGTATTAGGATTTTATCATCACTAGATCTACATAATCTCTCGATTCCGTCACAAGCGGAGATTTACTCAAGTATCATGAAAATAAAAGATTCAAGATCTCGAAATTTCATAGTGCAAGAATATAAAGAAAGAAAGAATTACAATTATCAAATTTATTCAATCGACGACTAATTACACTTTCCCTCAATTCGAGGTTACAAGATGTTGCTCTCGATCGCTCCTTTTGAAGACGTAACTAGATCCGTCGAAGTTCGCTCCGCTCGATCTTCGTGAGACTTGGATCGTCGTGGATCTCGTGCTCTTGATGAAGATTGGAAATGCGAATAAAGGATCGATGGTTGCTTGCTTGATTTGCTTCTCAAAATGATCTCGATTTGGATTTGGATTTGGATTTGGGCTAGGGTTTTTGTATCAAGTTTTGTCACTCAACTTGTGGAAATTTGGCTCAATATTCAACCCCAATTAATGAACTAATGAACCACTCAACCCTAGATATAGATCTCCTTTTAAATTAAAATTCAAATTTCCTTCCCAAAAGCTAGGTTGTTAGAGAGAACCTTCTAGAATAAGGTTGTTGGAGGGAGCCTTCTAGAATAAGGTAATTGGAGGGAATATTATAGAGTGAGTTTGTTTTGCAGAGCCTTCTGGAAGAAGCCACGTGGTCTTTGAGAGTCTTCTAGAAGCAAGGGTTGTTAGATGAAGCTTCTGGATAAAATCTGATTTGATGACGTGTCAAGTTGACCGCGGATCCGCAGCGGATCGGCCAACTCGGCCGCGGATCCACGACCAAGTGGTGGAGTTCCTGCATGAAAATCTCTCTGCTGATTTGTGTTGGCTTTATGGCCCTTTCTTGATGTCTGGAATATTTTTATACTTTCTTGTTTACTGCCAGATCATAAGTCTTGGACTTCATGTATTTTTTCAGCACTTTTAGCAGTTCCGGCTCTTTTATCTGAAGGATTTCCTGCACACAATCTCGAGACAAGTTTTTGATATACAAAGATCATGCATGTAATAATAAACACACAATTTCCCTCATAATGCCGGTTATAATGTATAACACATGTTATTTGGTATTTTACAGACGAATTGCTAATATGTGCTATATTTATACCGAACACCTTTAGATGGTTACAAAGGGTAGGGAAATTGATGTGTTAAAAATGCAATATTTTCGACTGATCACCTACTGATTAAGCATTTAACCAGAATTAAATTCCATTATTTTAAAGAACTCGGGAACTCATCACGTGTCGGCACGTGACCCCTGGTCACGTGTGGGCACGTGATGCCTCATTGGGGTTTTTTCTTGCTGTTTTATTGTACTTTTTAATTCCTTTCAGTGGGTTTAAAGGCCCATCAAGTGTGGGCACGTGACCCCTTTTGATCAGAATTCAATTCTATTAGTTCAAAGGGTTCAGGAACCCATGACGTGTTGGCACGTAACCCTATCTCAAATTGTGTATCTCGGCGCCTATAACTTTGCTCATAGAAGGTCACATGTCCCCACGTGATGCACGATCACGTGTGGACATGTGATACTCCTCTTGTGTATTTCCTTGCCGCTTCATTCAGTTCCTATGAGGGAACAAATTCCCCCCACAGCATTGTTCTCACATGTTTGCATGTGAGTGCAACGCTGTAACTTTTGTGGCCGTTGGATCTGCCTAGGGAACAGGGAATATGGACTGTTTCCCATCATGTCCTATAAATGCAGGGGTCTCTTCAGCAGTGCCTCCACTCCTTCATCTTCTTCCTTCCTTGTTCTTGCCTTGAGAATTTAATTCTCCTCCTCATAGCTCAGTTCTCTGTTCCAAAAATTTCAGAGCTTAACTCTGTCCAAGAAAGAATCCTTTTTCAGGTAAGGATCTTGAAAGGCCGAGGAACTTTTCTTCTCCGTTTATAAAATTCTCTTTGGATTTTTATCCTTAGTTGTTCTTGACAAAAATTTTAGGAGAGATTCTGCTTGATTTGCGCAGAGTTTGTAATGGGTTTCTTAATCAGCACTTATTTTCTCCATGCGGATATTAAGGGTTGTTCGAATTCCTATGTCTGGATCAGTCTGTCCACTGAACTTTCACTGATTTTCGTTTTCAGGTGTTATGGCCGCTCATCTGTATGACCTTAACGAAATTATTTCATATGGGGACATTCGCGCATTAGGCCGCTGCCAAAATCAGGAGTTCACATATGCTCAGTGTGCCGAAATCATGCGTCGCTTTGATGAATACAATGGTCGAATGCTTCCTCGTCGTTCCGCTCTTTTGAAGCTCATTTTGAGATCGATCTGGGAAGCACTTCCTTTATTCTATGCAAGCATGCCGCTTAAGGCATTGGATGATGCCGAAGATAAGGCACACTCAGTGTATCTGATGGGCCTAATCTCAAAGAAAAGGAGAGACAATCTTGTTGATATTCTGCATCAAACTTTCCAACAGGCGACGATAATCGCTGCCTATCGAAGGACGGAGGACATATGTGAATATCCTGACGCTTGCGAGCGTGAGAGGATGCATACGAGAATGGTCCGAGAGGCCCGAAACATTTTAGATGGCCTTACTTTTGAATTTCTCAATCCATGTCCTGGATTTGATGTCTTACCATTATGAACATTTTCTTTTTATTTTTGTATGAAATTTCGGAGTATGAATGACAAAACTCTCCCTTTTCAGCAAATGCGTTTTGTAGATAATCTATTTGATATCTTTATAGGACAGTGATGGCTTAGGAGTCAGGTTCAGATCTGCCTCCTAAGGCTTTCCAACTTTATGAGCCGTGAGGGTCTCATAAAGATATTTCTCCCTACGAGTCGAGAGGATCCCGTAGGTGTATTTTCTCCTTAGGAACCGTGAGGATTCCAAAGTGCGTTTTCTCTTAAGAGTCGTAAGGATCTCATAAGAGAATTTTCCCGCCTACAAGTCAAGAGGACTCGTAAGTGGTCGTTTCCCTATTTGTCGATGTTCGACTTCGGAGAGTGTGACCCGTGAATAGTATGCAAGAGTCCATCTTGGACCAACTTGCAGGGCCCCAGTGCTTAGGAAACAAGTTTTTTTAATCCCCATTGCCTAAGTCTTTGCCTTACGAAACGAATCAAGAAGTTCTCGCAAGGATGTCCTAACGTCACAGTTAACCCCTGCTCTATATGACAGAGGTCCGTTAGGGTCTGTGGTACTAGGGTTGTGTCCGTCATACCGTCGCGTTGGCTGATGTATTCCTCGATAGGCAATTTTGTTGTTCGAGTAGCCTTGCGACTGTCGTGTCTCTGATCCCTTCAGGGGCTGGACAAAACGTCTTCAAGAAATCTTCCAGGTAGTATTACCGTCGAAAGAACAAGCGTTAGGAATATTCCATGTCGCTTTTTACTTGACGTTAGGCTCAGTTTGGGAGCCCCGATGAGTCATGACCACTCCGCGTTGATGTGGGATGATCTCCGATGGTCTTTCAGGTTTTATATGAGTTGCCGTCAAGACCCTGAAGCTAGGAATATTGCCTTCACTTCGTTTGCTGGCATTGCGTCTGCTATATCGAGATGAATGTTGTGGTTGTCTCTAGGTTGTTGGTGAACCGTCGAGGTTTGGAACTAGGGACTTTGCCGTGGCTCTGTTGTTTGATTGTCGCGTCTGAATCCTGCTGGAGGAAGAACGTTGCGGTGACATCTCGTCTGCTGTATCGAGACGAACGTCGAGATGGTGACCACTCTGTTAGTGTATATGCCCTAGGGGCCATTATTGTATCATACTAGTTTGTATATTACTTAATGGAAGCTTGGGAAATTCACAGTTATATAACAGTCTTGCTAAATATGGTAGTATGCTACTTGGTTTTATCTATCTTAATATGTGAGTATACGTATTGATGGAGCTCTTAGGATCTTGCTTGACTACCAGCGTTGTGATGGCAGTCACACTAGTGGGGGTTGGGTAGTTTACAAGCACATCCTTTTTCAGGTCCCTAGTCGTAAGATTATCGAGACAGGGCATCGATACTCCGGAGTAGACTAGTGTGTACGCTTCTCATTCCAGTTGGGGAGATGGTCTATCCCACAGCCGTCAGTACGTCGTACTGGAAATAGTATGCAGGTGCTCGTTAGGTTACGGGTACAACGGACAGGACTCACGGGGAACTGTTAGTTGGTATTATACCCATCGTCGGTTAACAGTTCCCAGGTGACATGAGTACAGTATAGTCCGCGGACTTGACACTGCTACTTCGCCTCGAGTGTGTCCCACTATTCATAGAATGCTACCCTACCACGGCTCAAAGGAGTCGTGCAAACAGATAGCAGTTGGGTGCAGTCCCGAGCACTTGGAGGCAGTGGCGGTTAGACAGGATTCGTCTCTCCCGGTATTGGGAGTTGATATAGCGCTGTGTCAGAGAGCCATTATGCCCTGTCCAGGGCAAGCGAGATTTACTGGTAGGTTCCAGTTGTTTCTCAGGGTGTAATGGGCTACGCTCCGACACAACTTATACCGCTATTAGGGTACTGATGCTTGTCGCCACCTTAGGACCGATATGCGATAGTCTTAGACGAACAGACTGGACTGTACGGAGATCATCACATCAGATTCAGTAGGAGTTCGGATGGGTTTCCTCATCGGCCTTCTTATCGACATCTACCTGGGGACCGTTACGTACAGCCAGTCCCGCTTGCGGTCTGTGGTTAAACCCACTGCCAGCGTAGTAGTCGAGTCTTTAGGGTCCCACACAGAGAGTTTCCCTGCTCCGGGCGAAACGATATAGAGGTCGTATGGTTTTACGACAGGGGTTCGGACGCATACGTGTGTTTACGCACGTACGACATTCGGACAGTATTTACTAGCCGGCTTTGGTTTAAGCCAGTTTGTAGTATCGGGTTATTGGATTTATACAGTCTAAAGTTTTTCCGTGTTTTCAAGGATAGGAGGGGTGTTCTCGTAATTTCGCGGGAAGCTTCTAAAAGGATGGTGACTTGAGGGTTAAGGTGGCATTAGCATTAATTGATTTTGTGACTCATGAGATGAATCATTCAAGTGAGTTAATGAAGCATTTATTGCTTAATGAATCAATTGATGATTCATTGCACATATTAAATGAAGCAAGATGATAAATCATTTGATTTATATTATTTGATATTTTATATTCTTCATGATAGATTAGAAGTGAGAAACAATTTCAATTCATTATCATTCTCACCTTCTCTCTCCTCAAGCTCTCTCTCTTCAAACCCTAATCCTCCCCTCTCATGTGTTGAGACCAAGGATTAGTAAAGACAATTTAATCCATAACACTTCTCTATATCACCTAGGTTACTTAGATTAGCACTTTAAGAAACCTGGTTACCTCAAGTTAGAGATGGAGCTTGGAGTATAGCTCTCGGGTGGATCATCTATTACGTGGAGGAGGCCGAGAAAGACATGGATAACGAAAAGGAGAAGGACACTGTTCATTAGGTATAATCACTTATCATAGTAGTTCATAACTTCTATGTTTCTTGTTAGTTATAGTTTAGCAAAGATTCTCGGTTAGTCGATGTTTACGCAAAGAACAAGATCGTTTTTCATTATTCCGCCTCCCCGCAAGTCGTGGGGTGTTGTACATCGACTTACACACTCCGCGCTGGTGTGGGATGATCTCCGATAATCTTTCAGGTTTTATATGAGTTGCCGTCAAGACCCTAAAGCTAGGAATATTTTCTTTGCTTCGTTTGCTGGCATTGCGTCTGCTGTATCGAGGCGAATGTCGCGGTGGTGATCACTTCGCGCTGGTGTGGGATGATCTCCGATAGTCTTTCAGGTTTTATATGAGTTGTCGTCAAGACCCTGAAGCTAGGAATATTGCCTTTGCTTCGTTTGCTGGCATTGCGTCTGCTGTATCGAGACGAATGTCGCGGTGGTGATCACTCCGCGCTGGCGTGGGATGATCTCTGATAGTCTTTCAGGATTATATGAGTTGCCATCAAGACCGTGAAGCTAGGAATATTGCCTTTGCTTCGTTTGCTGGCATTGCGTCTGCTGTATCGAGACAAATGTCGCGGTGGTGATCACTCCGCACTGGTGTAGGATGATCTCCGATAGTCTTTCAGGTTTTATATAAGTTGCCGTCAAGACCCTGAAGCTAGGAATATTGCCTTTGCTTTGTTGTTTTGGCGCATCCGAATCCTATTAGAGGAAGAACGTTGTGGAGACATCTTGTCTGCTGTGTCGAGACGAATGTCGAGGTGGTCTCTAGATTGCTGATGAACCGTCGAGGCTTGGAAGTAGGGACTTCGCCATGGCTCCGTTGTTTTGACCCTGTGGTCGATTGTTGACGTTGTTGTTTCCCCCAATCAGAGCAAAGCTTTGTTTCAAAATTCAAAATTTAAATTGAAGCAACGCTTCAGATTCTGCGCGCTGCGCGCCATGTGTCAAACGCAGACGCGCTAGCGCCAGGAGCGCTGCGCCCTAGGCGGCGCACCCCCAATCAGAGAAAAGCTCTGTTTTAAAATTCAAAATTTAAAAAGTTGAAGCAACGCTTCAGATCCAGCGCTCTGCGCTGCGCGCCACGTGTCAAACACAGGTGCACTAGCGCAGTTGCGCTGCACGCCACGTGTCAAACACGGGAGCGCTAGCGCAGTTGCGCTACGCTCTACGCTGCGCGCCACGTGTCAAACGTAGGTGCGCTAGCGCAAGGTGCGCCAGCGCTGGAATTAAAAATTCCCCACCATTAGATCGAAAGATCTACTAATAATAAATTATTAATTAATCAGAATTAAAATTCTGTTATGGAAAGATTTTTCAATCTTATTGAAACAAGAAGATTATCTTCTGTAAAACAGAAGCCTTAGGATCAAAGATCCAACGGTGGGAAATATTCCCAAATCAATCAGAGAAAGATCTCTTAAAACTGATTCAATAAATCATTTGGCCCTATATAAAGACCCCTAGACCTAAAGTCAAAAAAAAGAGGATACAGAATAAAAAAGAGAGAGAGAAACCCTCTGCAAATTTTGAGAAAAAGAAGAGCAAGCTCTTAGAAAAAAGAAGATTTTTCTTCATTTTCAAGGTAAAGAACTATGTTCTTGAATAACAGAGATGAAATCATCTCGTTAAAAAAAAGAAGAAGAACCGTCTTCTAAAAAAGATCATAGATCTACAAAAGACCAAGGTTTTTCATAAAAGAGATCAAAAGATCTCATCATAAAAATAAAAGAATTATTTACTTAATTCACAGATCCTTGATCTACAAAGGCAGAGCCCTTTTATAAATAAGAACTTTTGTTCTTGAAATCTTGAGGCAAAGCCTCCTTTAAAAGAACATAAACTTGTTCTCTGATCGTAGATTTGATCAAATTCGCTTTGCGCTACTGAAAAGTGCCTTGCACTCATGAACTACACTTTTGCGCTCCTTGGACCGGCGCTCAGCGCCAAAAAGTGCCACGTGTTAACCACATAGGCAACTTACGCTTCGCGCTCTTGAAATAGCGCACTGCGCTCATGGACTAGCGCCAAGCGCGCCACGTGTCATTCATGTGTGCGCCACTGAACCAATAGCGCAATGCGCTCATCATCTGACGCTCAGCGCCAAGCGCGCCACGTGTCACTCACGTGTGCGCTACTGAGCAGAAGCGCAATGTGCTCATCATCTAGCGCTTAGCGCTAAGCGCGACACGTGTCCTGTTTGTGTGCTCTACTTGGCAGAAGCGCAATGCGCTCTTTAATTAGCGCAATGTGCCTGGTGCTCCACGTGGCGCGCTGTCAGAACACACATTGTTCTGATGAATGTTATGCATTCAATATAAGACAAAAAAGAAATGTCGGGATCTAATGCTTAGAATTATTAAAAGGGCCAAGCCTAAATAAAGGCTCAATGGCCAGAATAATAAAATGTTAAACATTTTAATTGGACTTAGCCCAAGATTGGCCGTAAGTTCTCAACTCATATCAACTGAGCCCATATGCTCATAAACCTTTTAACTGACTTTAGTCCCAAATTGGACTATAGATCTCCCAACCAAAATTGGTTCAAGGGTACATCTCTGAACTCCTCTGATAGTTGTCGTTGTAATCCTTCAACGTCTTCAGAGGGGTAACGGGTCATGACAACCAAACACTCTACGGACTGTGGTGTAACATCTGAGTTTGTGTTTAGTGGTAAGTGTGTCTTAATGTGGGGGTTTTGGTAAAAAGTTTACCAAAATGGCTTTTAAATATTTTATCTGGTTTTATGGATATTTTATCGGAATTTTATCTGGACTGCACACACTTGTGCATGTTAACTTGGGTTAAGTCTAGGGTTACCATGTTGAGATGTCCATGGTGGTTTAAACCATTTGGTTAAGTTGATGAGCTTAATTAAGGGTGTGGTTTTGTTTAACATTGGTTAAGGTTAGGGTTGACTTATGGCAAGAGAGAGAGAGAGAGATCTATGATGGTTATGCATTTATTAGGGGAGAGAGGGAGGTGGCTCTTAGGTTGTGTCAAACCATTCACTTCAACCCTTTTTCTTGTCTTGTCTTTCACACTCTCACATCCCTCACATCTCTCACTCTCATACTTCATCATTCCCTCACAAAAACAACCAACCTCTCACATAACACTACACACAACATCCACAACATCATAAGCCACAGCAAGAGCTACTGCAACAGCAACAGAGGAAGAAAAAAAAAAGAGAAGTTGCAAGCACCAGCAACTGTAGCCTAAACAACAGTCACAACATCATACAAACCCACAGAAACAGCCATCTGTAGCTGCAACAGCAACAAGAACAGCCTCAACACCACATCACACAACACCACACTACCAATACTTCAGCCCCAGCAGTAGCAGCTGCAACACACACAAAATAAAACAGCAGCAGCAGCTTCAGCCAGAACAGCATCAGCACAAGCAAAACAGCAACACTTGAGGCAGCCCAGCAGTAGCCACAGCACTCCACCAGCAACCACACACTCCCCTCCTTAAAGATCTTCTCTTCTCCTACATCCTAGGAATTCCTTGAGGTATAATCTTGCAACCCAACTCCTATCTTGCAAGTTATGGGTAGTAGACTGAAATTTAGTGTTATATTTGTGATCTAGTGCTAGTTTTAGTGATTTTGAGTGAGATGTGGCCAAGTGATGGTTTTGATCGTTAGGGTAACCTTATTAGGTGTATTTGAGACCATTGTAACCAAGATTACCCCAGATTTCCAGTTAGTTACCTGAATGTTTCGACTTGGCGTATTTTATCGGTTTTGTCAACTTTGTGGCCTTTCTGGAAACTGCTATCAACCCGGACCTCCTAAAATAATTTTGACTTGGCAGTAAGATGTGCAGGCAGATAGGAACCAACACCCAAAACCCTAGCTCCAACCCCCATTTTCAGGCTGCCATTTAATTCCTTCTGGACGCAATTTGCGGCCAGACCAGGGTGAAACTGCCTCGTTTCTTGTGCACGGCTCTTTTACCTGTAAACTTGACCCTGGGTATGTCTAGTTTTGTCTGGTTCCAATCAGGGTAGAATCTGGGTTGATTTTCTTGAGTTGGCGCATGATTTAAGACTTGTTTTCGTATGGATTTTGGTATTCGATGATTCGTTTCTGTCGGGTGGCGTTTGAACGCCAACGGCAGAGGGTTATTGGCTGTGTTTGCACGCGAAGCTACAGTTTTTACCTATCGGCGTAGCGTGTACCATTTTGGTTTCCGACATGGTTTTCATGTGTTTAGCGTGTGATATCCTTGTAGGTACCCCACGTGGCGTCGAAGCGTTGGAGATGCAAATGGCGACATCGGCACCGACACACATAATAAAGGTGAGTAGATTTATATCTATGGGGAGAAGTCGGGTGGATGGCGTATAGTACCCCCACAGTCTGTGGTGATGTATACGGATGCGTATACACACTTACAATTATTATATGTTGTTTGGGATTAATGATAATGTTAAGATGGGTATTGGTGTGTTGGATTGGTGAAAGGTTACGAAACCCTAGGGTAGTGGGTTTACTACACATACATATACACACATACATACTTGCATACATCCTTATTTCATATGTGGTTAGGGGATTCTATATAGTTATGTGTTCACGTGGGTATGGGACTATGTGTTCACATACGGATGTGAGGATGATACTTGGGTTTAAGATGAGTCAATGATATTTGATCCGAGATTATGATATCGGTGATATGGTAAAATTCATATTTGAGATACCTCTTGATGCTTTAGCTGATTTTGGGATAATGATGCCATAAGAATAGTGATATATATATAAAATGATCGACATGTGATTATGATATGGGATAGGATATGATATGATATGATATGATATGACAAGATATTTATGATAGGCCGCCTTGGGCGTTGTTTACTCCTTGAGATGATATCGATTCATACGAGACTGTCGATCAGTAGTCAGATCATAATTACAGTGATGATATTAGCTTTGTACTAGACGTAGGTCAGTACCTGGATTATGATCTTTGATAAAGAGGACACCAGATGAGTAATATAATGAATATGATTTTGACCCGTACCCAGATTTGGGGATGCCGTACGACGGATTCACGTACGAGCTATACCTTGATGTTTGATCCGCACTCTTGATTTGAGAATAACTGATTATAGAGATATGGTATCGGATGTGATATTATCGAGGCGGGATCACCGACTATATATGTATATATATGTATCGACTCAGGGGTTAGGCGGTTTCCCTTACCTATTATTAGCTTAGCTCAGCCTTATAGTGGTGTAGCTATACGACTCTTATGACATTAGATGCAGTTTTAGCGATCATTGTGTTTAGTATTCAGCTCTCGCATATTATTGTTGTTGCTCCGTGATCGCACGCTAAAAGCGTGTTGGATGTTCAAAGAATTAAAGTGTAACCGCGATCAGGACGGTGTCGCTTTGCAGCTAGCCGGTTGAGCACGGGTCGGTCCACAGGGAGATGGTTGTATGTCCTTTCGAGTTTTAGACGAGTCAATAAAGAATCTGTATGTTTGTTTAATCTAACCTATGTGTTTATTTGCAAGTATAAAGTTGTTAAGAAAAGATACGAGATTATAAGCTAACGAAATCCGTACTCGAAACCTTTGAGCCGAGTCTTGACCAATTGAAGCTAGAGCAATCGGCAACAACGTGGATTAGGGGATTTAAGCGCGGTATTCGTGGAATCCGGCTTATTTACCCTTGTCCTTCCGTTCTTGTCTCTTGCTTTCGCCTTCGGCCAAACCGAACGCAACCGGTCGCGGTTAGGAATCACCATTACCTTGTCAGGGTAGGGTGCCTAACGGAGCGCTTGCGTATGGTTTGGGCGGAGTTCAAATGGAAAATAACGGGAAAAGGAAAGGAGGAAAGAAAATCTTTAACTTAGAATATCGTATTTCTTCTTAACAATAATAATTACATTCATTCACAAAATGAACAAAAGAGAGCAAAAAGAAAAGAACAAAGAAAAGAAAAGATTACAAGAATATAAGTGCATGGAATTTAAGTGCATGAAATAAATTGCAAGTAATAAAAAGCGAGTAAAAAGAACAAGGAACTAGGACTCAAGACAAGCATGTGATCAATAGCCAACCCTTAAACTTGCAAGCTCAATCAAGAGGTTGCAAGATCAAGGAAAGGGTAGAGAACGCATGTGAAATGAAGTGCTAGTCCCGTGAGAAAATACGACCCTTGAGATCAATAACTAACCCTTAACCATTCAAGCTCAATGAAGAGGTTGAATGATCAAGAGAAAGCAAGAATCTCAAGGGGAAGAAGAAGCAAAAGAGAATGATACAAAACCCTCATCTTCATTAATCTCCCACTCAAAAAGCTCTCACTACAATTTTCATGGAACAAGAATGAAGAAGAAGAAGAAAAAAGAACTAAAACTACAAAAGAAAGATGAACAAAAGAATGACCCTAAGGCTTGGCAAGTTCTGCTGTATTTATAGGCAGGGAAATGAAACCCTAGGGCAACCATCAGCCCCCAAATAAGATTACCAAAAAGCCCCTACAAAATGACAGAAAGGGGAGACCACATGGCCGCGGAACCGCGGCCAATACCCCCCTTTGGCCGCGGTTCCGCGGCAGTAAAGGGGAGTTGGGCCATGGGCTTTTGTCGGGGTCCCTGGTTTTCTGTGTACATTATTCTGGTATCTGTATTTTTGCATAATTTCTTCACGAATTTTCCAGAATTTCTGTTGAGGGAAAGGTGGACTTTTTGTCAAGATTTGGAATGATTGCCTCGAGCTCCGCGTAGATCTCTTGGATCTTGTGCTACCATTGAGCCTTGTGCCTGAAAACGACATTGATTTGACATTTTATCTTCCTAAACTGGTATCTGGCAGCATACGGATGAAGAGCGGAGACCGTGTTTTATCAGTGGTTGGCAGGAACCCGGATTTTGTCGTGTTTTCCATGAATTTCACCGTTTTAGAACCAAGAACCTGTATCCTGCAAATATGTAACAAACACGGATAAAAAGCACCTACCTATAAACACACGAGCGTAAGAATGGGCGGTATAAAATGCAGTATTCTGGTATGAACAAATACCCCCAAACTTATCTTTTGCTCATCCCGAGCAAAACCAATTATTCACAAAAATAAAATCCTAACCGCACTTTCGCAGGGAACGCGATTGCACTGAGCACGTGCAACAAGCCGTTAAACCTCTAGGTGTCCCTAGTAGGAGGAGTGTTGTCTCCTGAGGGTTTTCAGCGGATACTACCCACAAAATCCGGTCAAGTTGGTTTCGTAAAATAACTAAGATTCAAACCCTACAGTTTTGTTTCAGAAAATAACAATTCTATAATCCTAAGTCTAGACCATCGAACCTTTATTTTTCACACCTCGCTTCTTATTTAACTACAGATTTTATATGTCTTTACGTGCAGTGCAATTAGTGTCGTTAAGTTCCAGAAGGATCGATTAAAGTCATCATGTCGCACAATAAAGCCCAGATAACAATTTTAAAAGGATCACATAAATTTTATAAAGAGTTAAGCATTTTTCAAGTTTCGTTTTCCAGTAAGGTTTCAACTTCAGAATTTCTATCTTCCTTAACAGAAAACTAAGTCGTATTTTTCACTCCACCTTTTTCTTGTTTTCATTTCATACACACCTCTGTGAATGTGCAATAGTCTTTATCATAGAATAAAACCTTCATATCTCCGTTAAAATTTTTTATAAAAGCCTGTCTTTTATCAAGATTATTCTCACACAAAGAACCGTTAGGAATTTTAACTCGGAGAGAACACTTGCTTGACTTTGTTTTAAACTGGACTTTCTAGGCTTCTTAGCGAGCTTTGGGCCAATGCACCCAAACCAGTTGGTTTTAGGGCATTAGGTGCAGAAACACCCCAGCGGACTTAATTACTCAAGTTACCTAGGTCCAAAAACAAAAGACAGATTGACGTGAAAATCAGATGATTTAATACTAACGGAGATATAACCGGCAGTTCAAATATTTTTTTGGATAAAAGACGTGTTTATTGGGTTTGGTGTGTAATCATTCCAATCAAGTTTTAGATGGGTTATTTTTCAGACTTAGCTCCAATTACGGCATCAATAACATTCCTTCATATTCGCTTTACTTCATAAACTATTCTTGACATTACTTATTTCAGAACAAACCTATTTGATCCTCAGAAAATCATTTATCTTATTTAAAAGTTTTTTTTAAACATAAAAGACTTGTCATCTAATTTCCAAGACTCACAACACGTGTAGTGTGATGTAAAGACGTATATCAGCTATAGTTAACTTCAAAGGAAAGTTATTTTTCAGGTTTTCAAAATCTAAACATAAGATTTAGTTATTCTTATTTTATCAAACAAAACCGTCGAAATATTGAATCAGAGTCCTCCCACTAGCTAACTTGACAGAAAAGTTTTTATGTTTTTAGAAAATTTTCAGATTTTTATGGATTTTATGGATTTAATATGCAGATGCAAAATATACAAATGAATGCGAAGGAAGAAAGCTTACCGAGCACACCCCCAAACTTAAACTTGACAGTGCCCTCACTGTCAGGCTATACCAAGAGGGTCAAAATTGCCGGCGCTCCTTAAAAACAAATTATATACAAAACAAAAACCAAAAAGATATATACAAAAAAGGTGTCCCCCCCCAAACTTAAGTAAAACAGTGTTTCCACTGTTAAGCGTTGAAGTTCAGGATTAGGGGGGAAAGAACAGTACCAATCTATACAAGGCCTTACAAAGGCCAAAAGTTAACACCAACCATTCAAAGATTTTATCGCTATAATGTACCGGTTGGTGGAAGAAGGCGTAGAGAAAAGAAATGGAGACTACGCGAGACCGTATGGAGGAAGAAGCGGGATACGGTCTCGGTATATCAGAAGAAGAAGAATGGCGGAAGGGAAAAAGAAGTGGAATACGAACTTGGGGGTGTAAATGGAGTAAATAGATTAGCACAATTTGTGATGAGCGATGTGTAAACAATGATTGTGCTAATATATTTACCCGTCGAGAAATGGGGTCAAATCCCTCAAGATTCGTAAGAAACCATGGGTACGCCGAACTTGGTAAACCAGACATATGAAATGTAAGTGATACGGGTTCTTGCAAGGTCGGAACGATGGAAAGGATGGAGGGAAGTGGTTGAGGAAGGGTATCGGTTAAGGGTTCAGGAGGGTGTACACAGTCAGTGGAAGGATTAGGATGAATTGGAAAATCCGACTCATCAATTAAAACTGTTTCATCCTCAGTGCTATCCTCAATATTCTCCTCAAAATTCAGCTTATCCATGCAATTTTCATCAAAATCAAGACGCATATGGGGTTCGGGAAAAACAGTTAATGACTCGGGATGATGATTTGAAGAGACAAACTCAGCCAAATCTATGGGTTCATCATCCAAAATATCCCCAGCGTCAATATCCTCAATCAAGTGAAAATCAAAATTCTCTGACACCTCATCAAAAGCATGGATATTAATCGATTCTGGTTCTAAGATATAGGTGTAGAGGTCAAAAGGATTAGGTATGGTTTCACTTGGAAGGGACCCTTCACAATCGGGCAAATCAAACACTACGAAGTCGCACAACTCATTCATCATTCTATCTTCTATTGATAAATCATGTGGGATACTCGATAGACTTTCAAAACAGGAGTTGTGGGATTCAATTTGGGACAGGTAGGTTTGATTTGGAAGGGGGTACATCTCACTCTCTCCACTCAAATTCACAGCTTGTCCTGCCGCCTCATCATACATTGAAAAAGTTGGAGCTAGTTGAAAACTAGCTACCGGGTCACCAGGTTGCATAAGGGCGGCCATGGACGCATTTAAATCCATCATCTGTTGGCTTGACGCTACCCTAAAATCTTCCAATGATTGTTCTAGACTAGACATAGGTTGTGAAGGGGTTTCAGTAAAAGATTCAAAGTTGTTTGGATACTGAAAACTCTCAAAAGGCTGTGTAGAAGCAATGTCTAGGGAAGGTGTAAAAGTTGGGTAGGACTGGTAGGAATTGAATGGCTGGACAGGAGTGGGATCAACATTTGGATAAGAAGGTGAATGGAATTGTTGATCCCAAGAATTTGTAGTGGTGAAAGGAGTGAAAGATCGGCTACGAGATTGTTCAATACGTTCAGCAATAGACATAGGTCTCGGGGTTACAACTGGATTTTCAAAAGGGGTATCAACGCAAGAAGGTGTGAATGTTTGAAACGGTTGATACGAAGTGGATTGCGGGGTCCAGTTGTTCGTCCTAGACGCGTCTATCCGATCTTTCAAAGAAATTTTTGGCATGGATGGATCGTTCGAAGTTCGACCAAAACAAGAACCGTAGGAAGTAATGTCTGGTTGTGGGTACCAAAGTTCGGCAAGAGTTTTGCGAGGTGGAGTACCCATGATATGACGAGAGAGAGAAAAGGTAGAGAAAAGGAGGGAAAAAGAATGTGATTTCTTTTTTTCTTTTTTTTATAGACAAAAGAATGAAATATACACAAAAAGAATATGGACAAAAATAATCACGACACAAAAATACCACACACCTAATCGTTTCTAGGGTTAACCTAGGTCAACTAGACCTGCTCCAGAACTTGATTGTCGAAGTAAAACTGTGTCGAGAAACAGGCTCAAGATACACTGATCACGAGGCCAGGTAACTGCAGAGATAAGGGGAGGTTTTCCAACGCTTTCGCGAAGTTCCTTAATTAAATAACCCTTTCTCTTTTGGCGGTTTCGCCGTTAACACTTTCCTAGACACCCCGTAAACAATATACCGTTAAGCAAGGTTCTAAACACAGTTAACTTCTCCTAGTGAGCGCGAAGTCCTTAAGGCTTAAAGTCTAGTTTCTTTTAAATTTTGTGCGGGTAAACGTTATGCTCAAGTTCGTGATTTGTGGGCCACGGAAAAGGTGATGAAATCCTTTACCGTATCTTATGGGGTTCGCTTGCCCTTAAGTCCGTATTAATGTATGCAATGCACAATTCAATAAAAATTCTATAAAGAATCAAAAAATTGTTTTTTTTTAGTTTAAGCGCGGCACTGCAACAAATACGGGTTAGTCAATTTTGGCATTTGCTAGCGAACTTGCAAAGAATCCTGCAAAGAATAGTATATTGGAAGCGTCGGATTTGAGAAGAAGGTGTTAGGAAAGTACGTACCGTTAAGTTTTTGGGTTAGGAAACCCCCGTTGAATCAAATCCGGTAAGCTTGAAAGGTTCGCTTGCGCGGGTCAAACTACACGGATCTTTGGCACTGTACTTCGTAATCACCTTTGCCTTGAATGCACACTTTGCTCCCCACAATTGCAGTTTGCAAATACGCAAAAATCTGCACACTTGCCCACAAAAATTAAAAAAAAAACAAAAAGAAATTTTTTTTTTAAAAAAAAATATATATATATATATACAAAAAGAATATTAACCCGAATAACAAGAAAGAAAATACGCTACCGTCTCCCCGGCAACGGCGCCATTTGATCGCACGCTAAAAGCGTATCGGATGTTCAAAGAATTAAAGTGTAACCGCGATCAGGACGGTGTCGCTTTGCAGCTAGCCGGTTGAGCACGGGTCGGTCCACAGGGAGATGGTTGTATGTCCTTTCGAGTTTTAGACGAGTCAATAAAGAATCTGTATGTTTGTTTAATCTAACCTATGTGTTTATTTGCAAGTATAAAACTGTTAAGAAAAGATACGAGATTATAAGCTAACGAAATCCGTACTCGAAACCTTTGAGCCGAGTCTTGACCAATTGAAGCTAGAGCAATCGGCAACAACGTGGATTAGGGGATTTAAGCGCGGTATTCGTGGAATCCGGCTTATTTACCCTTGTCCTTCCGTTCTTGTCTCTTGCTTTCGCCTCCGGCCAAACCGAACGCAACCGGTCGCGATTAGGAATCACCGTTACCTTGTCAGGGTAGGGTGCCTAACGGAGCGCTTGCGTATGGTTTGGGCGGAGTTCAAATGGAAAATAACGGGAAAAGGAAATGAGGAAAGAAAATCTTTAACTTAGAATATCGTATTTCTTCTTAACAATAATAATTACATTCATTCACAAAATGAACAAAAGAGAGCAAAAAGAAAAGAACAAAGAAAAGAAAAGATTACAAGAATATAAGTGCATGGAATTTAAGTGCATGAAATAAATTGCAAGTAATAAAAAGCGAGTAATAAAAAGCGAGTAAAAAGAACAAGGAATTAGGACTCAAGACAAGCATGTGATCAATAGCCAACCCTTAAACTTGCAAGCTCAATCAAGAGGTTGCAAGATCAAGGGAAGGGTAGAGAACGCATGTGAAATGAAGTGCTAGTCCCGTGAGAAAATACGACCTTGAGATCAATAACTAACCCTTAACCATTCAAGCTCAATGAAGAGGTTGAATGATCAAGAGAAAGCAAGAATCTCAAGGGGAAGAAGAAGCAAAAGAGAATAATACAAAACCCTCATCTTCATTAATCTCCCACTCAAAAAGCTCTCACTACAATTTTCATGGAACAAGAATGAAGAAGAAGAAGAAAAAAGAACTAAAACTACAAAAGAAAGATGAACAAAAGAATGACCCCAAGGCTTGGCAAGTTCTGCTGTATTTATAGGCAGGGAAATGAAACCCTAGGGCAACCATCCCATTTGATCGCACGCTAAAAGCATGTCGGATGTTCAAAGAATTAAAGTGTAACCGCGATCAGGACGGTGTCGCTTTGCAGCTAGCCGGTTGAGCACGGGTCGGTCCACAGGGAGATGGTTGTATGTCCTTTCGAGTTTTAGACGAGTCAATAAAGAATCTGTATGTTTGTTTAATCTAACCTATGTGTTTATTTGCAAGTATAAAGTTGTTAAGAAAAGATACGAGATTATAAGCTAACGAAATCCGTACTCGAAACCTTTGAGCCGAGTCTTGACCAATTGAAGCTAGAGCAATCGGCAACAACGTCGATTAGGGGATTTAAGCGCGGTATTCGTGGAATCCGGCTTATTTACCCTTGTCCTTCCGTTCTTGTCTCTTGCTTTCGCCTCCGGCCAAACCGAACGCAACCGGTCGCGGTTAGGAATCACCGTTACCTTGTCAGGGTAGGGTGCCTAACGGAGCGCTTGCGTATGGTTTGGGCGGAGTTCAAATGGAAAATAACGGGAAAAGGAAATGAGGAAAAAAAATCTTTAACTTAGAATATCGTATTTCTTCTTAACAATAATAATTACATTCATTCACAAAATGAACAAAAGAGAGCAAAAAGAAAAGAACAAAGAAAAGAAAAGATTACAAGAATATAAGAGCATGGAATTTAAGTGCATGAAATAAATTGCAAGTAATAAAAAGCGAGTAAAAAGAACAAGGAACTAGGACTCAAGACAAGCATGTGATCAATAGCCAACCCTTAAACTTGCAAGCTCAATCAAGAGGTTGCAAGATCAAGGGAAGGGTAGAGAACGCATGTGAAATGAAGTGCTAGTCTCGTGAGAAAATACGACCCTTGAGATCAATAACTAACCCTTAACCATTCAAGCTCAATGAAGAGGTTGAATGATCAAGAGAAAGCAAGAATCTCAAGGGGAAGAAGAAGAAAAAGAGAATGATACAAAACCCTCATCTTTATTAATCTCCCACTCAAAAAGCTCTCACTACAATTTTCATGGAACAAGAATGAAGAAGAAGAAGAAAAAAGAACTAAAACTACAAAAGAAAGATGAACAAAAGAATGACCCCAAGGCTTGGCAAGTTCTGCTGTATTTATAGGCAGGGAAATGAAACCCTAGGGCAACCATCAGCCCTCAAATAAGATTACCAAAAAGCCCCTGCAAAATGACAGAAAGGGGAGACCACATGGCCGCGGAACCGCGGCCAATACCCCCCTTTGGCCGCGGTTCCGCGGCAGTAAAGGGGAGTTGGGCCATGGGCTTTTGTCGGGGTCCCTGGTTTTCTGTGTACATTATTCTGGTATCTGTATTTTTTCATAATTTCTTCACGAATTTTCCAGAATTTCTGTTGAGGGAAAGGTGGACTTTTTGTCAAGATTTGGAATGATTGCCTCGAGCTCTGCGTAGATCTCTTGGATCTTGTGCTACCATTGAGCCTTGTGCCTGAAAACGACATTGATTTGACATTTTGTCTTCCTAAACTGGTATCTGGCAGCATACGGATGAAGAGCGGAGACCGTGTTTTATCAGTGGTTGGCAGGAACCCGGATTTTGTCGTGTTTTCCATGAATTTCACCGTTTTAGAACAGAGAACCTGTATCCTGCAAATATGTAACAAACACGGATAAAAAGCACCTACCTATAAACACACGAGCGTAAGAATGGGCGGTATAAAATGCAGTATTCTGGTATGAACACTCCGCTTTGCATACTGTTGTGATTCATATTCCATTATTGATATCATGATGTTAGGACACCAACACCATTACCGATGATGCGTATGTACTACGTACACTTATTTTCCAGCTCACACACATCTTCATCGGTAATTGCCATGTCACTACACAGTAGTATTATTGCATCAGGATATGACCCTTGTATGTGCATACTATTATTCCATGTTGCATGATATACTGTTATACTTGCACTTCATTGATATGTCACCTACATCATACTTTCTGATTATGCGCATTGAGATATGTTGTTGCTATGGTATTTCTGGATTTGGGAACCGTGGGCATTTCAAAGAGATTATGTAATTGTTTTAAAAAAAACGGTTACCCTTGATATGATATTTCAGTGCGTCCACCATGTGTTTTCTTGGTGCTGAGAGTGACATGTGAGGCCCGATTCGAGGAGGCGGATGAAACGTTTCGGGTACATGGTCGGCCCGGTGCGGTACCCCGGGGCAAGAAGATCGCAGGAGATGGCGTTGAGCCTGGCAGGGGAGCACTACCGACCGGTGATTTTACCCGACGCGTCGGATATCCGGAGGATACCGTCGTGGTCTTGAGATGGATGGTAGGGGCCGATCTAGACTGACGGCACCCGAGATATTGTTATTGAGACATTAAGATTTGAGGTATTGAGGCACAGAGTTTACGACACAGAGATATCGAGACATTGGGATACTTGTTTTGTGTCGATGTTAGGCACTGTTTTATGCTCATTTCATTTATGATACCTCATTTTAGAAATACAGAAATCTCACTAAATTATGAAAGCAGTTTTCTCCAGTACATGCATTCTATTTCATGCATTCATACATCATCCATATGATATATTGCTAACTGAGGAACTGAGACGGGCATATGGGATTACACTTGGGTTAGATATTTACCCTAGTCATGGTTATAAACTGCTGGTTATATATTTGAGGATTATATATTATGATCTGATTGATGATATTTTCCGATTGTGTAAGTAAATCAAATGATCCCCGGCAACGGCGCCATTTGATTGAATACATTTAAGATGTGTCGGTATTTAGAAAATTAGGTAGAGAAATCACAAACAAAAATATTTTGACCGCAATCAATAACGGTGTCAGATGTAGCGCGTTAGTAAGTGCGGATCGTCTACAGGGATTGTGCGATTCGTTCTTATTTTGTTTTGTTTGAATCGAAAATTTAATGAAAAGAAAATAAACAATTCATGATTTGTAATTGAAGTTCAAGAATTAGAAAATCTAGATCTAATAACAAGAAAACGATAGAATCAAGAATTGAGAGTTTGTTGATTTTTCCAAACCAAATATCAAGAATCGAAATGAGGCTCGTAGGAATCGATCGGATCTATAGATGTGATGAAATCTTGTGATTACGTATTCTTATCCTTCGATGAATTGATACTAGATCGATGATGATCGACGAGAATTAGGGATTTCTATTGAAAATAGGGTTTCATCATTTATCCCTCGTTCCTTCATCGATATCATACACATTCTAGCCTCTAGTAAATTCAAGAATCGGTCGTGGATCCCTAATTTCGAGCGATAACAATCAAGAACGCATCGCAACGAAACTAGGTCATCGATTCTTCAATTTGCTAGGGTTTACAAAACTCGTAGGACTTAAGAATCATTTTAAAATTTGTTACATCATCATTCTATTGATCGTCTCGACTCCTTTACGAGCGGAGTTTTACTCGAACATCACAACAAGAACCACAATTACAAATTGAGATCAAATCATGATGCAAGAATTTAAAGAAAGCAAAATTAAAGAATTTCACCTTTTATTTATATCAACAATTCCGTTACAATCACTCAAGAACTACAAGAGGAAGAACTCAATCGTCGATTTGGCTTTGCTCGTCTCCTTGAGTCGCGGATCGGCTTGGATCACTTGCTCGATTGAAGATCGGCTCCGCTCCTAAAAGGTTGAAGGCTTCTTGCTTGTATGGTACTCGGGATCTTGAATTTGGATTGGAATTAGGGTTAGGGTTTCGCACAAGTCGTGTCACTCAACTTGTGGAAGAAGATGAGAGGGTGAAGATTGAACTAAAGATTAAGTATTAGCCATTAACCCTAGGTCTAGGCTTCTATTTATAGACTTCCCAAAACCCTAGATCTAGGATTTGAATTTTGAATTTCCCTCCAAAAGTTTGTTAGCTAGAGAGGATTCTAGAAGAGGTTAGTTAGGAGGGAGCTTCTAGAAATAGTTTGTTAGGAGCTTAATCAAGATTAGCTTAATTAATCATCTTTGCTGATCTGGCAGAAGCTTCGAGAGAATTCTAGATTTTGACGTGTATTAAATGAATGTGGGCCTTGAGAGAAGAATTTTGCACTGAAAATATAGAGCTGACGTGTCAAGACTGCGGCGGATCCGCGGGGCAAGCAGGCTCCCGCCGTGGATCCGCGGCGCTTTATGGGCCTTAGGGCTTTTGTCTTCTGGTGCTGCTTTAGGCTGATTTATGGGCCTTTATCTGACATGTTGAATTTTATTTTTCCCTCTAGATTGCTACCAGTTCTCAAAACTTGGAGTTGGTGTATTTTTTATCAGCTTCTTTTGGCTTTGTTCCTGCAATTTCCTGCACAAATCTCGACACAAGTGTTGCGCAATACAGGGATGATGCGATGCCATGATAAACACACAATTTCCCTCATAAATGTCGGTTTTAGAGTATAACACATGTAATCTGATATTTCAGGACTGTTTTGCTAATAAGTGTAATATGAATGCCGAACACTTCTAGATGAGTGCAAATGATTGGGAAATTGCCGTGTTAAAAATGCAGTATTTTCGACTGATCAAATTCCCCCAAACTTATCTTCGGTCGTCTCGAGAGAATTGTTTTATTAAAAAGAGAAGGAGAAAATAAAGAAAGAGAAAAACTAACTAGCACACTTTCGTAGGCAACACGATTGCACTGAGCACGTGCAACAAGCCTTTAAACCTTTAGGTGTCCCTAGTGGGAGGAGTGTTGTCTCCTGAGGGTTTTCAGCGGATTGCACCCACAAAATCCAATAATAAAAGGAAGATCGTGAATATAACATTTAAAGAAAAGAATTGTAAAAGAAAAGACTTGAAAATTAGGGTTTCCAACTAAGCTAGCTTTTCGGTTGTCATGAGCCCTATCTTAATGGTCATGAAAAAATGTAAGAAATCACGTCATCCCTCAATAAAACATCGTCTTATTCTTCATTCCTATCTTTCTTCCAAGCATCGATCATATCACCCTGCGTGTGTGTAAAGGACATCCCTACACTCGGAGAATTCAATTCAAGCTATCATACTCTTGCCCATCAGCCTCAGTACTTTTTAATTAATGAATATTTAGATGTACTCACACACTTTCATGCGACCGTTAATACTTCTTGAGATACTAACCGACCGATTACTCATGTGCTTGCTTATTTGGTGTATTTTCCTCGTCTTGCACCACCTCAGGTATAGCAGTGACTCCCAGACCAGTTGGCCTTAGGGCACTAGGTGAAAAGGCACCCTCGCTATATATTTTTTTATTGCCCTTGGTGATAACAAAACCAGTGCCCATTTTTCTCACCACTTTATATTTTCTTCAATTTTTTATTTCCTTCATACATCGGCTTTAAGATAAGAGTATTTCAAGGTATCCTCTACTATCCCGGGCTTCAAGACGTGTGTAAGTGCGAATAGCAGGGTATCAATATTCAAAATGTTTGGCTTCCAGAATAGGAACTATTTTTCAGACTTATTTTTATCCTCAGATTAGTGACGTCTTTCATCTTACTAACCCTTGGGACAATGGCTCATAACTACTTATTACTAGTTCGTATAAGAAAACTTCTAATTTTCTTAGTTTTCTTAAATTTTTCTAATCTCATGGATGTAATTTTTCACTATCTAATCTTTTATTATCTTATTTACGTACAAAAATATTTTTATATTTTTGAAATTTTTTAAATTTTTATAGGTTTTCAAAAATGTTTTGTGCTTATGCAAAGTATGATGCAAATGCTGCAAAAATAAGCACAAACCTCCCCCAAACTTGTTTTCAACAGTGTCCTCACTGTTGCCATCTGCTAAATCTGAAAAACCTGTAAGCTTGGGAGGAATTTATTAGTGGGGGCAAAGTATATAAGTGAATAACCTCCCCCAAACTTATTTTTGGCTCATCATTTTGTAAAAAATTTCTTTTCAAGAGCCAGAAAAAATGCCCCCCCAAACTTGAGTTATGCAATGTTAATCTTTGAAAATCACATGAGGGGGTCAAAAATCATTGGTTGATGCCAAGCTTTGCAAAGACCGAAAGTTAACACCAACCATTCAAAAATTTTATCAATGCAGTGCTCTGGTTGGTGGAAGAAGAAGTGGGGAAAGGTTAAGTGGTGGAATAGGATATGTGTGCGTCTCATTTTGGAGAGACGGTGCAGTGAATGTGATGGATTACTGCCATTCTTTTAACAGTTCAGAAGAAGGGGTGGAGGTTCAATTTCATTGATTGGGAGATCATTCATCTCAACACCCGTGTCATTTAAAAATGCGAGTTCATCAGCGAAGATTTCCTCAAAAGTTCCATCCATACCCCGATAAATAATGTCATCATAAATCGCGGGGTGATCTTCAGACTCTACAAGCAGTTCATAATCAGTATTGGTTGTTGACCCGGATAACTCAGTGGGAGAGTCTGTATGTGTATGATACATAATTGGGTCAAACAACATATGAAAAGAGTCAAGATCGGTATCAGGAGGATTATCAAATTCGCTGCTGTCGACATCCATTAAGTCGACAGAACAGACCTGAGCAGTAGGTTCGGAGGGTACACTTCCCAACTTGTAAATGTTCAGCTCTATCGACCTATTGCCGAAGGATAGGGTCATAGAACCGTTACGACAGTTGATGATAGCATTGGAAGTGGCCAAAAAGGGGCGACCTAAAATCACCGGAATTTGATTCCGTGGGTTCGCTACAGGCTGTGTATCAGTTACAATATAGTCCACAGGGAATATAAATTCCCCGATTTTTATTAACACGTCCTCCAGTTCACCCCTAGGTTTGGTGATTGACCGGTCAGCCATCTGGAGAGTGCAATGGGCTGGTTTCAACTCTCCGATCCCTAGTTGCTCATAAACAGAGTATGGAAGCAAGTTAACACTAGCGCCAAGGTCAACTAGAGCACGGTTAATGTGTTTTTTCCCGATAGAAATGGAAATAGTAGGATATCTAGGATCCTTACGTTTTCTCGGTAATTGTTGGGGGAAAGCTGTGTCTACTGTCTTTGCTATGAATATCTTCTTGGGCACTTGTTTCTTCCTCTTCCTAGTGCACAAGTTCTTAAGAGTTTTCGCATAGGACAGAACTTGTTGGGTAGCATCTAGGAGAGGGATGTTGATGTTAACTTGCTTAAAAATGTCCATGATCTTCTCCATATGTGGACTTGATGTGTTAGCCCTTAACCGATTAGGATAAGGTGCCTTAGCAATAAGCGCTGGGTCCATCATAGGAGAAGGAAGTGGGGGTAGACGTGATCCCAAAAGAGAAGTGGGGATCGTCTGTGGAGGAGTAGAAGAGGTGCGCTGAGGTGTCGAGCCTTCTGGGAAACGAAGAATAGGCTCGGAAGAAGGTGGTGGGGTAGAAGAACTGGGGTCAGAATTAGAAGTGTGTGTGTGAGGAAAGGTCTCAGCCGGGGTATCATTGATAGATTTATCAGTATCACCAAACTCTTCCCCAACGTGATTGTCAGGCACTCTTCCAGATCTCAACGTGATTGCATCCACATGATGTGAATAGCCAGGATTGGGTAAAGGTTGAGCTGGAAGTTCCCCTTTCTCTCTTGCACTCATTTCGGCTTTTAGTTGTGCAATTTGTGCTTCCATCGATTTGATATTATCAGTTTGAGAGACAATGATCTTCATCACATTCTCGATGGAAGATTGCAAACTTGCCGTCCCTTGGATGGATTGTTTCATGAAAGTATCCAAGGTTTGTGCTAGTGCAGAGGTATTATCTGTACCGGTCAATTGCAAAGAGTTTTCATGTGGTGCAAAAGTGTTGGCCGGATTTTGGAAGTTTTGTGATTGGAAGGGGTGCTGACTCAATTGAAGTGGTTGCTGTTGTGGTGGAGGGACCCTTTGGAAATTGTTTTGGGTTGGAACCGTGTTTTGAGATTGTAATTGGTTCCAAGCAAAATTAGGGTGATTCCTCCAACCCTGATTATATGTGGAAGAAGATGGATCGTTCCTAGGTCTTTGAAATGCGGCATAGGTATGCTCATGACCTTGAAACGGAGAATTTCGTGGACATTCTTCCGTCAAATGAGAAGGATCAGAACGCATCCACATACAGTTTTGGAGAGTGACATTTGATTTAGGGCGGCAGCTAAAAATTTGTTTTCCATAGTCTCGAGTTTCTTTTGCATAGCTGAAATGTCAGCTCTAACTCCTATGGAAATATCATTGACATCCCTAGACGATTGACTCACACCCTCCCACTGTAAAGATTTTTCAGCGAAATCTTCAAGGAATTTCCAAGCTTCCCCATCATCTTTGATCATGAAATTGCCTTGACACATTAATTCAAGGGCCTGTCTTGTGTTAGGATTAATGCGCTCATAAATGATTCGGCATAGTTCCCATCTCGGGATGCCGTGATGTGTACATTGGACTAACAGATCCTTGAAGCGTTCAAGACATTTTGAAAATGGTTCATTTGGAAGCTGGGTGAATTGATTTATTTCGCTGCGGACTCGAGCTGTTTTGTGATGTGGGTAAAATTTCTTAAGGAATGCTTTGACGAATTCTTCCCAATTTGAAATGGAATGTGTGGTAATGTTATATAGCCACTTCTCGGATAAATCGCACAAGGAAAATGAGAGAAGACAAAGACGTAAAGCATCCACAGAAAGTTGTGAAGTACCCATCATTGCGCATACATTTTCAAATTTCGTGATAAACACGTATGCGTCTTCAGACTCGAGACCGTGAAAATTTTGGTAGAAGGTTGATGTATTGGGGTTTAATATGAAAATTGTCCCCGTTGGCTGGTGGAATGGAAAGACAGGTGGAAAGGGGACCTCGTGTAGGATAGCACCTCTCTTGGAGAGAGATGCGAGGTGGATTCTGCGCACCAACGGACGGCGGCAGAGTAGTGGAAAAGAAGTTCGATGGAGACGGATCCATCGATGTGGGTGTGGTGGTGGGTAAAGAAAAGGTAAATGTAGAAATACCGACTTTTGGGTCGATCGAAAGGACGCGGACTAAACAGGCACTAGAATCCTGTTGTCCAGCCTATCTTGCACTGAAAAGGGTTAGTACAAGTGGCAGCGTGATTTTATAATTAGGGGAAATGAAGTGTTGGTGTTTGTTTTGAAAATATACGGATTTTTGAAAAAATGATGCGATCACAACAAATGCAACAAGCAACCCTAAAATCTAATGGTCACCTAGGTCAAAGCTCTAGACCGCTCCTAACTGCCAAAAGACAAGTCGCAGGATAAATCCTCCACTGCCTCTTTGTCTCTCCTGTGGCCAGGTAAGTGCCAGGTAAGTGGGAGGTTCTCCACTACGCAAGTAGTGGGCCTAATTAAGTAACCACTAGCCTTCGACACACTTGCCTTAGACACCACAAAAGAAACGCGGATAAGCAATGAATTACCTGTAAGTCCACGTTGCTCATCCCGGTTCTTACGGGGAGGCGGAAACGGCGAAAAACAATGATTTGGCACAAGGCAACATGGACTCAAAAGCACGGATCTTTGCTAAACTAGAAACTAGTAAACACTTAGAGGTTTTAGCTACTATGCTGTAGAAAGTATACCTCACGGAAACGGTCCTTCAGGTCTTCATCCCGCTGTCCCACTCGTCCATCCAAGCTCCAAGCGTCGATCCAGACCTTGGGCACCTCCACGGCCTTCTTGAGTCGAAGACGATCCACCGGAGAGTTGTACACTAAGCTTTGTCTCAAGCCAAGGCAACTAGGGCAAAGAGATTGCTAATCTAAATGCCTTAGGTTGTGTAGAAGAGAAAGATGGAAGTGTTTGTCTATGTGGATTCTTTTTCTCTCAACACATGAGATCAAAAGAAGAGATCAAGAATAGGAAGAAGAAGGAGAAAGTTTGCAACCATGGAGCTTTTCTTTTTCTTCTCACTTCATGAGAGAGAATGAGAAGAGAATAATGAAAAAGATTAAGCCAAATGAAATGAACCATGGTTGCAATAATACACTAATCTCATCATTACTAATCCTATCATGATAAAGTTGATGGCACATTGAATTGACCATTATCACAACTCAAGAATTATAAAGAAAATGAAAGAAGAGTGTAGATCCCTCTTGAAGGTCAATGGTCAACACGGTCAACGGGTCAACAAAGTCAAGAGAGGTCTAAGAGGTCAAATGGTCAATGCAACTAGCCATCACTAATCTATCACTAAAAGGATTAGTAAACAATGTCTCCGGCTCATAACGGTTTTGACCAAACGAATTGTCAAAACCCTAATGAGTGTGCCACATCACGGTTTTGGCCGAGCCAACTTCCAAAACTCTAATGGGGCATCTCCTCCTTCATCGCTCCTCAATACTGTGCATACACACCCGCATCCGCATTCCGTAGAATGCGAATGCACAGAAGACAAATCAAATTCATCTATGCAATACTAGGATCTGGCTTAAACCAAAGCCCACTAGTATTGCCTGCCCGAACAGCATACGTACACAAGTGCACGTAAGTGATCGTAGCCCTGCCATAAAAACCATACGGCCTCTACACGTTTCGCTCAGTGCAGGGAAACTCTCTGTGTGGGACTCTAAAGACTCGACACTACGCTGGCAGTGGGTTTAACCACAAACCGCAAGCGGCACTAGCTGTACGTAACGGTCCCCAGGTTGATGTCGATAAGAAGGCTGATGAGGTAAACCCATCCGAACTCCTACTGAGCCTGTATGTGACAATCTCCGTACAGTGCGCTCTGTTCATATGATACATCGCATGGTGGGCCTAGGGGGGCAGTGAACGTCAGTCCCCTAATAGCGGTACAAGTCGTGTCGGAGTGTAGCCCAGAACACCATGAGATAACACTGGAAACCTACCAGTATATCTCGCTTGCCCTGGCCAGGGACTACTTGTGTAATGGCTCTCCTAGACACAGCGCGATATCAACCCCCAATACCGGGAGAGACGAATCCTGTCTAACCGTCACTGCCTCCAAGTGCTTCGGGACTGCACCCAACCACTACCTGTTTACACGACTCCTTTGATCCGTGGTAGGGTAGTAATCTAAGTACAGTGGGAACACACTCGAGGTGAAGTGACAGTGTCAAGTCGGCGGACTAAGCTGTACTCATGTCACCTGGGAACTGATAACTGACGATAGGTATAATACCAACCAACAGTTCCCGACGAGTCCTGTCCAGTGTACTCGTAACCTAACGAGCACCGACGAGTGTGGGACAGACCGTTTCCCCCGCTGGGATGAGAAGCGCATACGCTAGTCTACTCCGGAGTATCGATACCCTGTCTCGATAGTCCAATGACTAGGGACCTGTATAAGGATGTGCTTATGGATTACCCAGCCCCCACGAATGTGAGCGCCATCAGAACGCTGGTAATCAAGCAAAGATCCTAAGGGCTCTACTAATATGTATATAAGCGATATGCTAAAAGAAACACATGCACATATTGAAGTAGAGACAAACCAAGTAGCATACTACCATTTTGAGCAAGATTGTCTATACAACTGTGAATATCCCAAGCTTCCATCAAGTAATATACAAGCTAGTATGATACAGTAATGGCCTCTAGGGCATATACACTAACATTACCCACGGCCTTCTTCTGTCCTAAGTGAGCGCGACGGTCCTTAGAGTCATCTCTAGATATTTTTTAATTAATGAGGGTAATGCGGATGCAAGTTTGTGATTTTTGGGGCTTAGGAAGGGTAATGAACTCCCCACCTAATCTAGATTTGGTCGTGCCCCTTAATTTCCGTATTAATATGCAAACAACAAAAAATCAAAACACGCACAATTTATTTTGCTTTTTGCGGCGCTGCGATTTTTGCAAAGAAACCTGCAGAAAATGTTATTTAGAGCAAACAGAGGAGAAGATAAGAAAGATATAGACTCACAGAGCAATTTTGGTATAATGACTCAGCAAGCTTGCCGCGAAACTGCCGCAGTAGGGGGGTCTTTGCCGCAAAATTGCGGTGTCTTGAGGAGATCTCTGCACAAAATTTCCTACAGAGGCTTCTGTTAACCTCAAGAGCTCTCTGGACTTCTTTGAAATTTTTTTCTCCAGCTCTAATAATTCCAGATTTTCTCGCAATCAAATCACAACAACACGTATTAGTGTTTGCGCAAGTTTTGATCTAAAAATTGTAATGGAATAAATCTTTCAACTCAAATTTCAAAATACGAACAATTAGCGCACAATCCCCGGCAACGGCGCCATTTGATTGATGATATTTTCCGATTGTCTAAGTAAATCAAATGATCCCCGGCAACGGCGCCATTTGATTGATGATATTTTCCGATTGTCTAAGTAAATCAAATGATCCCCGGCAACAGCGCCATTTGATTGAATACGTTTAAGATGTGTCGGTATTTAGAAAATTAGGTAGAGAAATCACAAACAAAAATATTTTGACCGCAATCAATAACGGTGTCGGATGTAGCGCATTGTAAGTGCGGATCGTCCACAGGGATTGTGCGATTCGTTCTTATTTTGTTTTATTTGAATCGAAAATTTAATGAAAAGAAAACAAACAATTCATGATTTGTGATTGAAGTTCAAGAATTAGAAAATCTAGATCTAATAACAAGAAAACGATAGAATCAAGAATTGAGAGTTTGTTGATTTTTCCAAACCAAATATCAAGAATCGAAATGAGGCTCGTAGAAATCGATCGGATCTATAGATGTGATGAAATCTTGTGATTACGTATTCTTATCCTTCGATGAATTGATACTAGATCGATGAGAATTAGGGATTTCTAGTGAAACTAGGGTTTCATCATTTATCCCTTGTTCCTTCGTCGATATCATACACATTCTAGCCTCTAGTAAATTCAAGAATCAGTCGTGGATCCCTAATTTCGAGCGATAATAATCAAGAAAGCATCACAACGAAACTAGGTCATCGATTCTTCAATTTGCTAGGGTTTACAAAACTCGTAGGACTTAAGAATCGTTTTAAGATTTGTTACATCATCATTCTATTGATCGTCTCGACTCCTTTACGAGCGGAGTTTTACTCGAACATCACAACAAGAACCACAATTACAAATTGAGATCGAATCATGATGCAAGAATTTAAAGAAAGCAAGATTAAAGAATTTCACATTTTATTTATATCAACAATTCCGTTACAATCACTCAAGAACTACAAGAGGAAGAACTCGATCGTCGATTTGGCTTTGCTCGTCTCCTTGAATCGCGGATCGGCTTGGATCACTTGCTCGAATGAAGATCGGCTCCGCTCCTAAAAGGTTGAAAACTTCTTGCTTGTATGGTACTCGGGATCTTGAATTTGGATTGGAATTAGGGTTAGGGTTTCGCACAAGTCGTGTCACTCAACTTGTGGAAGAAGATGAGAGAGTGAAGATTGAACTAAAGATTAAGGATTAGCCATTAACCCTAGGTCTAGGCTTCTATTTATAGACTTCCCAAAACCCTAGATCTAGGATTTGAATTTTGAATTTCCCTCCAAAAGTTTGTTAGGTAGAGAGGCTTCTAGAAGAGGTTGGTTAGGAGGGAGCTTCTAGAAATAGTTTGTTAGGAGCTTAATCAAGATTAGCTTAATTAATCATCTTTGCTGATCTGGCAGAAGCTTCGAGAGAATTCTGGATTTTGACGTGTATTAAATGAATGTGGGCCTTGAGAGAAGAATTTTGCACTGAAAATGGAGAGCTGACGTGTCAAGACTGCGGCGGATCCGCGGGGCAAGCAGGCTCCCGCCGCGGATCTGCGGCGCTTTATGGGCCTTAGGGCTTTTGTCTTCTGGTGCTGCTTTGGGCTGATTTATGGGCCTTTATCTGACATGTTGAATTTTATTTTTCCCTCTAGATTGCTAACAGTTCTCAAAACTTGGAGTTGGTGTATTTTTGATCAGCTTCTTTTGGCTTTGTTCCTGCAATTTCCTGCACAAATCTCGACACAAGTGTTGTGCAATACTGGGATGATGCGATGCCATGATAAACACACAATTTCCCTCATAAATGTCGGTTTTAGAGTATAACACACGTAATCTGATATTTCAGGACTGTTTTACTAATATGTGTAATATGAATGGCGAACACTTCTAGATGAGTGCAAATGATAGGGAAATTGCCGTGTTAAAAATGCAGTATTTTCGACTGATCGTGATCGTATGACCTAGGATTGCGTCATACATGCGATTTTCTGTTCGTAAATGTTTTTCTATTCACGAGTTGGCAACTCACCCCCGTTGTGCCCCAGTTTCTTGCAGGTGTTGCCGTACGGGTTTCATTACGGCTTTGCGGGCACAGCTTCTTTCAGGTGACTTTCTTGTAGGTGGGTTATTTGTATCGTATCCATCATTATATTTTGTATATTATATTTCAGTTGTATCTAGAATTTCCATCAACCAAACATGTACTTATTTGAGATAGAGACTAGTGATGTTTATTCTTCGACCTCAGAGTCGCACGTTATATTTCTCTGGGTTTCATGCTGTTTGGAGTTTCATTTCCTGTTGTGGTCCTTGTAGGGTTCCTAGGCACTCTAATAAAGTTCTACAAGGCATAAACCATGACCGATTAAAAAAAATAGCCGTGCCGAACAACCCTAACCAATATCGTATACTAGAGATTAGGCGAAACTAAAAGCAAGCAAACTACTTTGCTACTAAGTGAATGGGAATACAACCTTTGTAGATCCGGTCCTTCACTTCTAAAGCTCCGTGTTGACGTCCCTTCGCTGCGATCATCGGGATCCTGGACTCTAGCGATGGTTTCTTTGGAGAAATGAGCGGGCTAGGTCGTTGACTTCGAGGCCGAAGATGATCTACGTCGAGGAGACTCAAACTCAAACTCCATCTTCACTAGGTCAATAACTTTGTGAAGAGAACACCCTAAACTAAATGGCAAGTAGTAGAGGATGATGAAATAGGAAGTGGGTTCACTTTAGATTTGGATTTCTCACTCTAAATCTTCACTTGAAAATTTTTCTAGCAAGCTTTCTTCTTCTTGAAGAAGAAGAAGAAGAAGAAAAGAATAAGAAATGAATAATGAATTATGATAAAAGAATAATCAAGTGAAGTCTATCATATTGCAACCATGGGTGAGTTTACCTTTGTAGAGACTAAACCATAGTTTGAGGTAATGGTTAGGTTAATGAAAATCTTATGCAAAACAAAATTAGTGGACTTTATCAAAGATGCTTGAAAGCTTCAAGAAAAGACAAAGAAAGCCACCATTTTGTTTTACCAAAATAAATAAAATCCCAAAACCATTATCTTAAATATGGTGTAAGTCATACACACACCCAAGTTTGCATGTATCATCAAACATGATACAATCTAGTGCACAAAAATATATCACATATACAACTTGTGCACATCAAGTGAGAAAATCAATCTTAAGTGAACCAATACTAGTTAATATAAAGTAATATATTAAATATATAATTATACATTAAATTATTAAATCAACACTTGATTTAAAGATCCGGTCATATCGCATATAACCGACTAATATCTAGTGTATCAATGTATCGAATCAACACTTGATTCGGTAACCTGGCTATATCTCATATAACCGTACGATGATACAAATCGCGAGAATAGAATACAGTATCACATACTGGTATTATTCTCAGTCCCGCACATATCTCATATGCGCTCCTATTTCGTTTCGCTTGAGCCAGGAAACCTCTGTGTAGGACTCTTAAGACTCGTCAATACGCCGGCAGTAGGTGGCGATCATATCAATCACCCACAAGCCGCAAGCGGTCTGCTAAACGTAACGGCCACCCGGGTTTTGAGCGATCAGAAGATCAACGAGCAAGCCTGCTCACACTCCTGTGAATCCAATCAGTAACACTTACCGCACAGTCCGGTCTGTTCGTCTGATATGTAGCATATCTGGCCTAGGGGTGGTAAACGTCAGACCCCAGCAGCTTGATAAGTCATGCCGATGTAAGGTCCACAACAAGCGTGAAACTACTGATAACACTTACCAGTAAATCACTGCAACCCTGGCCAGGGATTTCCAGTTATGGCCAGTCGAGCATAGCGCGACATCAACTCCCAATACCGGGAGAGACGAATCCTCTCCTATCGCTCATTGCCTCTATGTGAATCGGGACTGTACCCAAAAACCACCTGTTTGCACGACTCAGTAGAGCCGTGGTAGGGTGGAAATCAAAGCACAGTGGGAGACACATAAGACTCTATGACGATCTCGGGTCAACAGACTAAGCTGTACCAGTGTCACCAGAGAACTGCCATCTGACGTGAGGTATAATACCATCTGGGAGTTCTCGGCGAGTCCGTTCAGTGTACCCAGTCTCCACTGAGCACCCGCATACCATCTCTGATGTCAAACATCAATGGATATAGGATCATCCATCGCCCATCACATGGGTCGAGAAGATATACGCTAGTCTACTCTGGAATATCGATGCCCCGTCTCGATATTCCCACGACTAGGAACATTGAAGGATGTACTCATGGACTACCCAGGCCCTACTGGTATGATTTACATCATAGTCCAGGAAGTCGAGTACATATCCTGAGGGCTTTATCAACATGTAACAGAGAGACAATAAGTATACATGTTAAGATAATGAGCAACCAGATAGCGTACTATCATGTCGAGCAAGAAAGTCCTACCTAAATATGTCCCAGCATCCACTACAATATACATCTCATGTACAGTAATGGCCTCTAGGGCATACATATAACTAACAGTCCTCGACTTTAGGCGTTGTATATTATGTTGCAAACTGGTTGATTCACATATGGTTTTTCCTTCACTCCACTACTTTTCTTGGTTTGGATTTCTGGGCTCGGCTTACTTAGAGAACGTACGCCTTGAGACGTTCGTAGCCTAAGTGTCGGTCATGTTCTGTACTTTCGGGTCGTGACATGTGGGGTCCTTAAGCCCATGGACTATGATGTCCTTAACCTTGACTGTGAGGTCTTTAAACTCACAGACTATGAAGTCTTTAACCTTGACTGTGAGGTCTTTAAACTCACGAACTATGACGTCCTTAACCTTGACTGTGAGGTCTTTAAACTCACGGACTATGACGTCCTTAACCTTTACTGTGAGGTATTTAAACTCACGGACTATGACGTCCTTAACCTTGACTGTGAGGTCTTTAAACTCACGGACTATGATGTCCTTAACCTGGACTATGGAGTCCTTAAACCCATGGACTATGATGTCTTTAACCTTGGACCACCATGTCCTTAAACTGGTAATCGACCGCAATGTCCCTAAACTAAACAATAGAGTCCAAATGCTCTATTGTTGGATCTAAATGATCCTGTTAAGTTGATCTTAGTCTAGAAATTAGACTAATGTATCCTTAACAAACGTTTAAGTTGATCTTAGTCCCAAATGAGGCTAACGTATCCTTAAACCAAAACCCCAAACCAAATCTAAGAAGATACGGATTTGGACTAATCCACGCCCTACGGGCGATAACATAAATTAGTCTCCGTATACAATCCACGGGCAACCATAAACAAAACAAACACCCATTACATGAAGTGACCATCTGGAGAAGGAGAAAGTGGTTACCGTGATGCGGTAGTGTAATTAACTGCAGGGGCTAGCGCCTGCAGGGAAGAGCGTCCCCACAATCAAAAACCCCTCACCATGAGGGGGAATCTGATGAAGTCTACTACATCGGCCGCATCCGTTTAAACCTTCGATGTACGGTGCCATAAATAAACTTGGCATCTTCGGAGAGGTGGAAGGATAGCACCAATTAGCATCTGCCCTGAAATACAAGCAAGACGTCCGCCGCATCTCCGCCGCATCTTTCAGAGGGGAACAGATTCTGGCACGCCCGGTGGGACCTTTTCCTCTTTCCACTCCACACTTTGTATGTCGTGTTCGCGAACCAATCGCAATTTGCTGATGGTTGCCCTTGGGTTCGACATACTAAGATTTGGCATTTTGCTTGGTGCAGAAAGCGAAGGATCAATGGCGTTCACTTATGCAAAATGTTCCAGCTGCAACTGCAACGTACGCTCTGCCTCATCCGGAATCATAGCCTATGGGCCTCAAGCGGCTTCGCTGTTCACAATGCCGGTGGACCAGGTGACTCAAGCCACCACCGGGTTGTTTTTCAGGACCATGCTCCCGCCAACGAGCTTCACCGTTCCCGTGCCAGCACCGGAAGCTCCCAAGAAGTCGGTCTTTGATCGGCTTACAACTACTGCGGCCCCTTTCAACGAGTCGCCCAGCTCCAGCACCTCGGTCTTCTCCAGATTGGGCCGAAGTTCCTGTGGGCCCATGTTGAAGCATGCATTCCCAGAAAAGGTTATTCCGAAGAGGATAGCCATCCCTGCTCCTGAAGTCGTCAAGGCGGCTTCTCCTACCAAAGGGTCAGTTTTTACAAGACTGGTTGTTCCGGCTCCCACTACGGTTCCCGTCCCTGCTCAGAAGTCTATTTTTGACCGGTTGGATACCGCTTCTCAATGGACATCATTCTTCAAAAGGCTGACGCCAGCAACAGCCCTTCACCTGGATAGGAGGCAAGACAAAGTCGTCCCCATCACTGAACCAACCCCAACAGCTTGACACGCTCGACGTCGCCACTGGCGCCAAGTGAGGAAGGCTGGGGGAAACTCCCCCTCTGGGCTAACTCCACCAGCTCAAACGGTGGAAGTCAATGTTGTTGTTCTGACCGGGAACAGCTTTGAACTGCTGAACAAGGTGCGTAGGAACTCGCCTACCGCCATACTGAAAAGATCTCCTCCATCGGTGGAGACTGTCGCAGAAGCAAAACCGGAACAGCCCCCTCAGCGGCTGTCCTACAAAGTTTACAAAGTCTGGCGATGTTTCCAAGAGTCAGTGATCGGTCAAGACTGCCTCCGCCGACATAAGAAGCTGAGGGTTCAGCCGGAAGGGAACCGTCCCAATAAGCCGCAAAAGACAACAACCACTTAGGTGCCCGCTACAACGGCTCCCTCCACGTCGACTACTCAAAAGAAAAGGAGGCCAGAGAAAGCCCCTGTAAACGTGGCAGACCACAAAAACACCGAGCCCAAACACCCTAAGTCTGGGGGCATGGTGGTACATACTATTTACATGGCTTCCGGAAAAGAGGAAAGCCGCACTTCGACGGGCCACCGACCGCTCATCCGATCAATAACAAGGGCTCAGGAACAACAACAGCAGAAGCTTCAAGAGATGCTGACTGGAATGGCCGCACATACCGGGCCTAAAGAAAGCTCGGAGGCATCATCGGAACAACGTCACGAACACGAGACTGATGCTGAATTCCTTCGAAAAATGCTCGAAAAGAAGGAAAAGGAGGCTGTGGAACAAGAGGCCAATATAAAGCAAATGGCCCTTCTATTCCAGTATATGGTGGGCATGATGATCCAGCCGGACCCTCCAGCCGAAGATCCTCCAGTAATAATTGAAGATGACAGAGGATAAACATCGAATCCTCTGCTTGCTCTGTCAACAGCCAAGGATGAGACAATCTCCAAAGCTGCCCTGGATGACTATATTGCTCAGCAAATACGAGTTCACCAGGCGAATGAAGCGGCTTGGCAAATTGTTAGAACTGAGCGACCGTATCCAGGCTGGTACGATCAAATAAAATACCCGCCGGGCTACACGATCCCCAAATTCGATGTGTTCAAGGGGACAGGCAATCCCCATCAACATGTCGCTCAGTTCAGGTCTCTTTATGACAACACCGATGGCGATGATAAACTTTTGCTCCGCCAATTCGTCGGTAGCTTATCGAAGACGGCGTTTGAGTGGTACTCCGAACTTCCAAACGACTCCGTCAAAACTTTCGCAGAAATGGAGTTGTTCACCCAGCGATTCGCAAGTGCTAGTGAACGCACCCCAATAACGGCATTGATCAATGCCAGGGTGAAGCCGGGCGAGATGTTGGTTCAGTACACGATCCGATGGAGGAATCTGTGGTCGAAGTGCGAACAGCGCATCGATGAAGCACCAGCGGTGGGCATGTTCGTGGGCACCCTAGACCCTCATGCAACTATTTCACAGTTCATGATGTTATTCAAACCGACCATGTTTCAGGCTCTAATCGACAAGCTAGCCCAAATGGACCAGATGGGGTATAGACCATCTCCTCTGAAGCCGGAGTCGCGAAACGAAAAAGGTAAAGGGAAGGCGACCTTCGTTGCGAATACCCAACAGCAGCCCAGTGCCACAAAATTAAGGGAACAACTGGAAGAGAGATGGTGCTATTATAATGAGAAAATGAAGCGTCCTTACTCGTTCCCACGGGACAAAACGAAAAGACTCTTCGAGCTGGTGATACGCAACCGGCTTATCAATCTGCCGAATCCAAGGCGGCCATTGCAACCCGGCGAAGCGAATAATCCCAATTATTGCCCTTACCACCAAACGGTAAGCCATCCAATCGAAGATTGCTTCATCTTTAAGGGATGGATCGAGGATCAGTACAAACAAAGCAAGTTTGCGTTGTCTGAGAAGTGGAAAGTGAGCCCACCACAACCGCATACTCCAAAGAAGATGGACACACCGGGGCAACGTGCTCTTTTGTTAAAGAAGCTCTATGGGAGGTCGTTCTTTCTGTTGGATATAGTGCCCTCAAAGTCAATTATTGGATCGCAGGTACGTGATTGCAATGATTGCGGAGGACCTATACCGGTAGGACAGTCTTACTCGAGATGATAGTATGCTATCTGGTTTGCCTTTATCAGTCGTGTATAGGTTCAGGAGACTGATCACGATTACTCTTTGATAGAGCCCTTAGGATCTTGCTTGACTACCAACAGTATGAGGGTGATCATATAAGTGAGAGTTGGGTGGTCTATAAGCATATCCTTAATAGTGGTCCCTAGTCGTCGGAGTTTCGAGACAGGGCATCGATACGCCGGAGTAGACTAGTGTATACAGTCAAGACCCCGACGAGGGGCGGTGGCCGGTTTCACAAGCTACTGGTGTCAGTTGGATCACCTAAGATGTATACAGGTGCTCATTGGGTTATGAGTACATCGGACAGGACTCGCCGGGAACCTGCTAGTTGGTATTATACATATCGTCAGATAGCAGTTCCCTGGTGACATGTGTACAGGATAGTTCATCGACCTGAGGTCATCATTTATCTCGTGTGAGTTCCCACTGTGCTTTGATTTCTACCCTACCACGGCTCAAAGGAGTCGCGCAAACAGGTAGTTTTTGGGTACAGTCCCGAGCCACATGAAGGCACGTGAGCGGATCGGCAGGGGATTCGTCTCTCCCGGTATTGGGGGTGGAGGTCGCGCTGTGTTTATGAAAGCCATTATACCAAGTCCTTGGCCAAGGCGGGTGAGATTTACTGGTAGGTACTCCAGTAGTATCTCAGAGTGTTCAGGGCTTATCTCTGACACGACTTATACAGCTATTGGGGGTCTGACATTACTAGCCCCCTAGGTCGGATATGCGATACTCATAGAAGAACAGACCGGACTGTATATACATTGTCACTGTTAGGCTCAGTGGGGTTTCTGGTGTTAGTTATATGTATGCCCTAGAGGCCATTACTGTACATACGATGTATATTGTAATGGATGCTTGGACATATATAGGGAGGACTTTCTTGCTCGACATGATAGTATTCTATCTGGTTGTACTTTATCTTAATATATACTCTGATTGTCTCTATATTACATGTTGATAAAGCCCTTAGGATATGTACTCGACTACTGGTACTATGATGAGATCATACTAGTGAGGCCACGGTAGTCGTCGAGTACATCCTATAACTGTTCCTAGTCGAGGGTGTATCGAGTCAGGGCATCGATGCACCAGAGTAGACTAGCGTATACGCATCTTGACCCATATGATGGGCGATGGATAATCCCATATCCATCGGTGTTTGACATCAAGGATGGTGTACGGGTGCTCAGTGGAGACTGGGTACACTGGACGGACTCGCCGAGAACTCCCAGATGGTATTATACCTCACGTCAGATGCCAGTTCTCCGGTGACACTGGTACAGAGTAGTCTGTTGACCCGATATCGTCATAGAGTCTTGTGTGATTCCCACTGTGCTTTGATTTCCATCATACCACGTCCAAGAGGACATGCAAAAAGGTGGCTTTTGGGTACAGTCCCGAATCACATGGAGGCAATGAGCGATTGGAGGGGATTCGTCTCTCCCGGTATAGGGAGTTGATGTTGTGCTGTGTTCGATCGGCTATAACCGGAAATCCCTGGCCAGGGTTGCTGAGATTTACTGGTAAGTGTTATCAGTAGTTTCTTGAACCGTTATAGACCTCATATCGACTCGACTTATCAAGCTACTGGGGTCTGACGTTTACCACCCCTAGGCGAGATATGCGACATATCAGATGACGAGACCGGACTGTACGGGAGTGTTACTGTTTGGATTCACAGGAGAATGTACAGGCTTGCTTGTTGATCTTCTGAGCGCTCATGTAACGTTTTGAAAATCGTTTCGGTGAAATTTCGAAAAATCGGTAAAATAAGGGGGTTTTCTGTAAAAAGTCAAAATATAAATATCTTATTATAAAAATTAAATATACATATTCTAGCTATGTAATTGCTATTATTTGGTGTTTATTGAGCCGCTGGTGAAATTTCAAATTTTCTGAAAAAAAATATTATTTTATTATTATTTTAAGCCGTCACTAATACATTTAATTAGGGAAAATTACAAATTGGAATGAGTTGAAACAAATTTTGTGCATCATAAAACATTAAATAAAATTTTATCATGTGGTTTTTGGAACGAAATCATTTGCCAAAACGGTTTAGAAATTATTGAAGAAAAAAGACTTTATTTTAGCGTAAATGGATGCTTGGGGTATTGTATTTATCATTTTTCATTACTCCACACCCGTACCCACACCCACACACCCCCACTTACTCCTCCCCATGGCTGAATTCAGCAGCCACCATATTTTTCCCCACTTGATTTTCAAAGGAAAAGATATGAGAGAAAAGAAAAGAAAATGGGTGAATTAGGTGGACTTTTGACCTTACCTTGACCTTGACTTTCTTCCCTTGTATTTTCTCTACCTCCCTCTCTCTCCTCACACCCCCAATCAGGCCGAGCCCCCCTCCCAACAGCAGCAGCCCCCCCCCCCAAAAATCCCACTCTTTTCTTCATCAAAAAAATCCACAAATCACTTCAAAATCCATGCAAAATTCAAATTTAAATCCAAATCCGACTCCTACCCATTTTAGCTTAGCCCGTATAGCATGGATCCTTGTGAAAAGAGGGCATTTTGGGAGGCCATGGATGCTTGTGGATCTTCATATGTTTTGGGTATAATTCTAAACATTTTTGTTGCTTAATTTGTTACTAATTTCTTAAGCTAATTTAATTAAGTGTTAATTTGGATATGTGAGTTTAATTGAAAGTTTTGGAATTCAAGTTATGAATTTGAATGCAAGTTAGGGTTTTGTAAAATTGGTGTATGGTTGTGTGTTATATTTAGGCTTTTTGTCATGTTAATACAAGATTAGTAGCTAGTGCTAATGGTTAGTTTATAAAAAAAAATTGTGTTAATATGCTAATTTGCCTACTAGATTTTTGAATTTGGTTAAATACTTGGGATTAAAAATGTATTTAGGTTTTTCATGACTTCATTAACTTTATTAAGTGTGGTTTAATGCTTTAGATCATGCAAATCTAAGCTAGATTGTAGTTTGTGCATTTTTGCTTTGAAATTGTTAAAAAGGGTATTTTTGTAAACTAGAATATTAGGGTTTTTGGAATTTAATGAGATTAAATTCCGGAAATTGTTTCTATGACTTATTTAAGATATTTAATAAGTATATTGGCCGCTACATTCATTTAAACATCATGTTTTGTACAAAAACGGCGAATTGTGCTTGCTAAATTTTCGGAAAAATGACTTTTTAAGCGAAATTGGGGTTTTTGAGAGTTTTAACCTAGTTTATATTAAAATTAGTGTTCGTGAATGTGCAAATGAGTGTGATTGGATTTTTCTCAATGGTTTGACGTTTGTACATCGACATCGAGGGTTGGTTTGACTATTCTTGCATGCGTAGGCGATAGGTTTGGACCTATGCGTGATACGCGTGCCGATTTGATTTTCGTATGCCGTTTCGATTTCGAATTTAGTTTTAATGCGATACGGTGCGTTATGATATGTAGGTACCCTATGCGGACTTCGAGACGACAAGCAAGCGCGTGGGGACGTCGGCACCGGCGAGCGAGGACCAGGTGAGTAGATTTATATCTACAGGGAGAAGTCGGGTGGATGGCGTATAGCACCCCCGCAGTCCGTGGTGGTGTATACGGATGCGTATACACACCAAAAATTATTATATGTTATTTGAGATTAATAACGATGCTTAGGATGGATATTGGTGTGTTGGATTACTTTAGTGTTGCGAACCCTAGGGTAGTGTTGCACTACACATACACACATACATACTTGCATACATTCCTATTGATATGTGCTCATGGGATTCTTTATAGTTATGTGTTCACATGGGTATGGGACTATGTGTTCACATACGGATTGAGGATGATACTTGGGGTTGAGCTGGGTCGATGAGATTTGATTGAGGCCGTGAGATCGGTGATATAGCAGGACTCGTATTTGAGATACGACATGACGTTGTAGCGGGTCCTTGACGTAGTGTTTCACACATGTCCATGCATACTTAGGCGGTATCAGTATGATACTATACGTAGATCAGTACCCCGATCATGATAATTTATAAAGAGGATACCAGGTGAATAGTATGATGAATGTGATATTGACCCGTACCCAGATTTGGGATGCCGTACGACGGATTTACGTACGAGCTATATTGATGATTGATCCGCACTCTTGACTTGGGATGCCTGATTATAGATATGGTATCGGCTATGATATTATTGAGGCGGGATCACCGACTATACATATACAGGTATGTATACGTATCGACTCAGATGATAGGCGGTTTCCTTACCTGTAGTTCAGCTCGTTAGCTTAGCCCTTTAGTTTAGTTTAGTTATTAGATTAGATTCGATTCTTACCTATTTCAAAAAAAAAAACTAACGAATCGTGGGTATTTTAAAAGACAGCCCAAGGGATCCTACGGATATTTTCAAAAGACGTATCCTTTCATAAAAACACCGTAGCCCCTATTTTCAAAACCCCATGATTCGTGTTATTTCAAAAGGCACCATTTGTAGGACTTATATTAGTTTAATACGGATTAGTTATCGTTGTGTCTAGTATTCTGCTTCCGCACATTATTGCTGTTCGCTCTGCCCCGCATACTTATTTGCTGCATACTCCATTATTGATATCATGCTGTTAGGACACCAGCACCATTACCGATGATGCGTATGTACCACATACACTTACTTGCCGGCTCACACACATCTTCATCGGTAATTGCCATGTAACGTACACTTAGAAAATACTATTGCTTGGCTTAGCTTGTTAGTTAGTAGTTGATACGATATTAGTGTACCTGGGTTATATGCCAGTTTAGACATTGTAGTTATTACTTGTCACTTCATGCATACTGTTATTCCATTGTTCATGCCTAGTTATTAATCATACATTGCAACTTGGTTATTGACACCATATACATTCATTAGCATTGACATATGCACTTGTGATGACTTCTTGAGATTTATGATATTTCTGGATTTCGGGGGAAAGCCGCAAAATTTCTAAACTTATTAACCTTTTAAAATATGTAAATTGCGGTTTTCTAGTGATGTAAGTGTCGTCCACCATGAGTTTGCTGTGGTTTTCGAGATCCGTGTCGAGGAGTGGAGGAACCGTCACGGGTACATGGTGGGCCCGGTATGGTACCCCGGGGCAAGATGAATGTGGTGTTGACGTTGAGCCTAGCAGGGGACAGATTACCTACCGGTGATATTACTCGACGCGTCGGATATCCGGAGGATACCGTCGTGGTCTTGAGATGGATGGTAGGGGCCGGTCTGGACTGACGGCGCCCTAGATATTGAGATTGAGACATTGATATTTCGAGACAGCGAGATTTATGTTTTGTGTCGATGCTAGACACTGTTGATACTGATTTCATTATGATACCTCAGTTTAAAAATACGAAGGAAATCTCACTAATTTATGAAAACTGTTTCTTCATTTACATGTATTCTGTTTTCATGCATTCATACCTCATTCATATGATATATTGCTACCTGAGGCACTGACACGGGCACATGAGATTTCACTCGGTTAGATATTACCCTAGCCATTGTTATAGGCTGCTTGTTATGTATATTTTTGAGGATATATTATGATCATTGACCTAGGTTGCGTTATTTATGCGATTTCTGTGCGTAGATGTTTTTCTATTCACGAGTTGGCAACTCACCCCCATTGTGCCCCAGTTTCTTGCAGGTTTGCCGTACAGGTTTCATTACGGCGTTGCGGGCTCAGTTTCATTCGGGTGACTTGCTAGTAGGTGGGTTTTTCTTGTATCGTACCCATCATATTACCTTGTATAATATTATTCAGTTGTATCTAGTAAATTCCATCAACCAAACATGTATTTATTTTTGAGATAGAGACCCGTGAGGTTATTCTTTCGACCTTAGAGTCGCGCGTGTTATTTCTGTGGATTTCTGGTGGTTTTGAGTTTCCTTTTGTGTTTTGATCCTCGCCGTTGGCGTTGTATATTATTTTGCTTGTGTGGTTGTGACCGTCGATTGACGAAAAACTAGCTCCCGCTTGGGGATGCCTTTTTCTTGATTTCGTATACTATTCATGTTGTATCCCGTTTGGGGGCTAGTATTTACAAAGGAGACTCTGCCGAAATTTTCAGTAAAATTTTGATGTTTTTAAAAAAACCGCATAATTCGGCTTATGCTATTGAAACTACTTGCTTTAAGTTGGTTTTTCCTGCGCTCTACTATTTTCTTGGTTTGGATTTCTGGGTTTTCGGTTTACTTAGATTACGTACGCCTCGAGACGTTCGTAGTTTAAGTGCCGGTCATGTTCAGTACTTTCGGGTCTTGACAGCTCAATACCTGGGTAGCTGTTACATCAATTTACAATGACGGCTACAACCCCGACCCGGTTGTGCGGCCAAACAAATAATATTACATCAATTTACAAATTTATTACATGAATGAAAGAAAAAGAAACTCTCTTCTCATATCCACCCCGGTTATTCATCCGCGACAATCCAACGAGTTCATATACACAAACCATCAACAACACAGATCACAGATATGTATAACCCCCACTAATCGACGTATAGCGATTAATAGACGTTCAATACACATATAACATTACAGATATAACCATTAGCCAAAGTCTACAGAACATCGACCAAAAATACGGATTTTTGAGCCCCAAAAACAAATTTTGCTTTCTGGAAAATCTGGGCAGAAAAGTCATATTGTAAAAATCCCAAAATACCCATATAAGAACACTGCAGCAAACAGGATCCCCAACCGAGTTAACTTGGCGGCGGTTCCGCGGCCTAAGCCAGCTTATGCCGCGGAACCGCGGCGCTTTAGTCGAGTTGGGTGATCATTTTTCTTCAGTATTCTAACAAAAGCCTGAGCCGATTTTTAGTGTATGAGTTTTTAATTTTGGAACAGATCTGAAAATCGGCAGAAACTGAATTTTTCGGGGTGATTTTGCGGTTTTTCGTCCGGTTGATATTCTAAATACTTTGCTAACATGCTAGGGTGTGTTTAGTTAGGCTCTGATACCACTGGTAGGTCCACGTTACCTCTCCCGGTACTTTCGGGGTTGCGGAAACGGCAAAACAAAATTTTTTCTGGACTTGGCAACATGGACCGTAAAAGACGGATCTTTACTAAACAACACACTAGCAACCTAACTTGAGATCTATCTACTCGGTTAGGGGTTATACCTCAACTTGAACTCCTTCTCTTCTTGTTGTTCTTCTCCTTGCTTGCTCCAAGGGTTGATCCGGACTTCGGTCGCTTAACTTGAACTCCTTCTCTTCTTGTTGTTCTTCTCCTTGCTTGCTCCGAGAGTTGATCCGGACTTTGGTCACCTCCGCGGCCTCCTTGAGTCGAAGACGATCCACCCGAGAGATGTACACCGAGCTCCACCTCGAGCCGAGGTAACTATGGCAAAGAGATTGCTAATCTAGAAGCCCTAGGATGTGTAGAGAAGATGTATGGATGTGTTTGTCAAGTGAAATCCTTTTTCTCTCAACACATGAGACCAAAGGAAAAATCAAGAGGAGGAAGAAGGAGAAGCAACCATGGAAATGTTTCTCATTTCTTTTCTATGAGAGAGAAAGAGAATCAGCAAAATGAAAAACTTAACCAAGAGAAAACATAACCATGGTTGCAATAATGCAAAAACATTATCATTACTAATCACATCAAGAAAAAGGTGATGGCTACAAATGACATGACCATTATCATAACAAAAAGAAAAAGAAAACCAAAGAATACTTTAGATCTTTCAAGAAGATCCTAGTCAACTTTGGTCAAATGGTCAACAAAGTCAAGATGGTCAAATGGTCAATGTAATTAGCCATAACATAATTATCAATGAAAGGATTAGTAAATAATGTCCCCGGCTCATAATGGTTTTGACCAAACGAACTGTCAAAACCCTAATGAGTCCGCCTCAAAATGGTTTTGACCGAATCAACTGTCAAAACCCTAATGAGCCCGCCACATAACGGTTTTGGCCTAACCAACTGCCCAAAACCCTAATGAGGCACCTCCTCCTTCATCACTCCGGAAAACTGTGCATACACACCTGCATCCGCATTCCGTAGAATGCGGATGCGCAGAAGACAAAACAAATCCATCCGTGCAATACTAAGATCCGGCTTAAACCAAAGCCCACTAGTACTGCCTGCCCGAACACCATACGAACACAAGTGTACGTAAGTGATCGCAGCCCTGCCGTAAAACCATACGGCCTCTACACGTTTCGCTCAGTGCAGGGAAACTCTCTGTGTGGGACTCTAAAGACTCGACACTACGCTGGCAGTGGGTTTAACAACAGACCGCAAGCGGCACTAGCTGTACGTAACGGTCCCCAGGTATATGTCGATAAGAAGGCCGATGAGGTAAACCCATCCGAACTCCTACTAAGCCTGTATGTGACAATCTCCGCACAGTCCGGTCTGTTCGTCTGATACATCGCATGGCGGGCCTAGGGGGCGGTAAACGTCAGTCCCCTAAAAGCGGTACAAGTCGTGTCGGAGTGAAGCCCAAAACACCCTGAGATAACACTGGAAACCTACCAGTATATCTCGTTTGCCCTGGCCAGGGACTACTCGTGTAATGGCTCTCCTAGACACAGCGCGATGTCAACCCCCAATACCGGGAGAGACGAATCCTGTCTAACCGTCACTGCCTCCAAATGCTTCGGGACTGCTCCCAACTACTACCTGTTTGCACGACTCAGTAGAGCCGTGGTAGGGTGAACACACTCGAGGCGAAGTGACAGTGTCAAGTCAGCGGACTAAGCTGTACTCATGTCACCTGGGAACTGATAACTGACGATAGGTATAATACCAACCATCAGTTCCCGACGAGTCCTGTCCAGTGTACTCGTAACCTAACGAGCACCCGCATACTATCTCAAGTACGACGTACTGACGGCTGTGGGACAGACCGTCTCCCGTGCTGGGACGAGAAGCGCATACGCTAGTCTACTCCGGAGTATCGATGCCCTATCTTGATACTCCCACGACTAGGGACGTGTATAAGGATGTGCTTGTAGATTACCCAGCCCCCACGAGTGTGATCGCCATCACAACGCCGGTAATCAAGCAAAGATCCTAAGGGCTCTACTAATGCGTATAGGTGATATAATAAATAAACACATAAGTACACATTAAAGCAGAGACAAACCAAGTAGCATACTACTATATTGAGCAAGATTGTCTGTACAACTGTGAATATCCCAAGCTTCCATCAAGTAATATACATACTAGTATGATACAGTAATGGCCTCTACGGCATATACACTAACAATCTCCCACTTGCACTAAGGCCATGTACTGGCGTATCGAAGACCTATCATCTCGATCAGCCGCTCGAACTGAGTTTGGGGTAAAGCCTTCGTGAATGGGTCCGTTGTGTTGTCCTTTGTGTCCACTCTCCGCACCTCGATCTACTGGCGATCAATGATCTCCCTGATCAGGTGATACCGCCTTAAGATGTGCCTGGATTTCTGATGGGACCTTGGTTCCTTCGCTAAAGCTATAGCCCCATTGTTATCGCAATACAAAGGTACTGGATCAACAATGGACGGAACCACCTGAAGTTCACTAATGAACTTCGTCATCCAGACCGCCTCTTTTGCGGCATCGCTTGCAGCAATGTATTCAGCCTCCATCGTCGAGTCTGCGACGGTATCCTGCTTGGAACTCCTCCAACATACCGCCCCTCCGTTGAGGGTAAACACAAAACCCGAGACAGACTTGCTGTCATCTTTGTCACTCTGGAAGCTTGAATCGGTAAAGGACTCGACCATGAGGTCTCCATTACCGTAAACCAGGAACATCTACTTAGTCCTTCTTAGGTACTTGAGAATGTTCTTCACTGATGTCCAGTGGTCCTCCCCTGGGTCTGACTGATACCGGCTTACCGCGCTCAACGCGTAAGCTACATCCGGTCTTGTACATAGCATCGCATACATTATAGATCCTACCGCCGAAGCGTAGGGTATAGTGCTCATGCGAACCCTCTCTTCGTCAGTCTTAAGAGACATCTTCTTAGAGAGGGTAATTCCGTGCAATGTGGGTATGTTACCGCGCTTGGAACCCTCCATACTAAATCTCTTTAGTACGGTCTCTATGTGCCTGGACTGTGAAAGTCCCAATAGTTTCTTGGATCTATCTCTATAGATCTTGATCCCCAGAATGTACGAGGCATCACCCAGGTCCTTCATGGAGAACCTTTGTGACAAAAATAGCTTTACCGATTGTAGCATAGGAATATCATTTCCTATCAAAAGAATGCCGTCCACGTACAAGACTAGGAATACGACAGTTCGTCCTACAATCTTCTTATATACACAGGGTTCATCTTCGTTCTTGATGAAATCAAATTCCTTGATTGCCTCATCAAAACAGATGTTCCAGCTCCGCGATGCCTGCTTTAATCCATAAATGGATTTAAGCAACTTGCACACCTTTCCGCTGCTCCCACTGTCTACGAAACCTTCTGGTTGATCCATGTAAACGCACTCTTCCAAAAAATCGTTTAGGAAAGCCGTTTTAATATCCATCTGCCAGATTTCATAGTCATGGAAGGCAGCAATGGCAAGTAGGATCCGAATGGATTTAAGCATAGCCACTGGAGAAAAAGTTTCGTCATAGTCCAAACCAGGTCTTTGACGAAAACCTTTTGCAACAAGTCTAGCTTTATAGGTTTCCACCTGCCCATCTACACCAAGTTTCCTTTTGTAGATCCATTTGCATCCAACGGGTTTTACCCCAGGTGGAGCAATATCCAAGGTCCACACTTTATTGGCGTACATGGACTCCATTTCGGATTGCATTGCTTCATGCCACTTATCAGAGTCCCTACTGATAATGGCCTGCCTGAAACTAGTAGGGTCATCTTCTTCCAAGATGCAATCCTCTCGATCCCCGTCTATGAGAAAACCGTAGTATCTCTCGGGCGGATGAGAAATCCTACTAGATCTGCGGAGTGGCTGAGGTTCGTCTGGTGTTATTGAATCTAGCGGTTCCTCCAAATTTTCAGTTATATTTTGTGGTCGTTGAATTGCTTCCAGTTCTACCGAACTCCCACTAGTTTCTTTTGAAAGAAACTCCCTTTCTAAGAAGGTAGCGTGGCGAGATACAAACACCTTCTGTTCCTCAGTGTGGTAGAACAGATATCCTAGTGAGTCTTTAGGATATCCCACAAATTTACACAGAAATGACCGTGCCTCTAGCTTGTCCGGTTTCTGTGTTTTCACATAGGCCGGACAACCCCATATCTTAAATCGCTTAAGATACGGATTTCTTCCACTCCATATTTCATATGGAGTCTTAGGCACTGATTTAGATGGAATATAATTCAATAGGTATGCCGCTGTCTGAAGCGCATGTCCCCAAAATGAAAGAGGCAACTCAGCACTACTCATCATGGAGCGAACCATATCTAGTAGGGTACGATTCCTCCGCTCCGAAACACCGTTGTGCTGTGGTGTATAAGGAGGAGTAAGCTGAGAGAGAATACCATTCTCTTTTAAGTAATCTAGGAATTCCGTGCTTAAGTACTCCCCTCCCCTGTCAGACCGGAGGATCTTGATACTTTTGCCTGTCTGGTTCTCTACTTCGTTTCTAAATTCCTTGAATTTCTCAAAATCTTCAGATTTGTGTTTCATCAGATACACATATCCGAACCTAGAGAGATCGTCAGTGAATGTGATGAAGTACGAGAACCCACCCCTTGCATGTATAGACATCGGACCGCATACATCACTATGTACGAGTCCCAAGAGCTCGGTTGCTCTTTCTCCATGTCCGGTGAACGGAGATTTGGTCATCTTCCCTTTGAGACAGGACTGACAAGTTTCATAAGATGAAAACTCGAACGCATTCAAGAGTCCATTTTTATGCAACTTACTCAGTCTTTTCTCTCCGATATGACCAAGTCTACAATGCCACAAGTAGGATTCATTCGTATCTGAATTCTTCCTCTTGCGTGTGTTTTGTATATTGAGAACTGTATTCTGATTTAGAACGTAGATACCATTACACAGTGTACCCTCTGCAACCAGTACCTTATGAAGGTAAATGTTCATGATATTCTTGTCAAGAACAAAGTTATATTCATCTTTATCGAGTAAAGAAACTGATATGATGTTGCAAACCATGGAGGGTACATAGTAGCAATCGTTCAAAATCATAGTCTTGCCATTTGGCAATACTAGGTGATATTCACCGACGGCTGCCGCATTAACTTGTGCTCCGTTCGCTACTCTGAGCGACATATCACCCGGTGCAACTTTCCTACTTTTTCTCAGTCCCTGCAATAAATTACAGATATGAGATCCTGATCCGGTATCAATTACCCAGGAGGTAGGGCTGACCGTAAAACAGTTCTCAATTACAAGAACACCTGAAGTAGATGCAAAACCATACTTCTTCTTCAACTGGGTATCCTGGAAATCCATACAATCCCCTTTCCCATTCTCATACTCATGACTGTTGTCACAAGTTAGAGCTGAACCAACGTTCCCCAGCCCCGAATAAGAATTCGGATCAGTCAAGCGATACATTTTATTATCTTGATTAGGGCGTGAAATGGTTGCTACCTGGAGAGGGAGAAAAGAAACACTCAGCGTACGCTCTTGCAAGATTAGATTGGTTTGTTAATTTATCTAACCAGGATGTCTCCCACTGTTTCTTCAAATTCTTCTTAAAACCCTTCTAAAAGAAGAACTAGCCGGGATTTAATTCACGTCACAATACTTGCTTAACCTTTCAGCCAGGCTAGTGTCGGTACTTCGAGGGAGGTTTTCCAACGCTTTCGCGAAGTTCCTTAATTTAAGGACCTCTTTTCCCTGGGGGCGTAACCCCGCTAACACCGTTCTAGACACCTACTAGGTTTATAGCATTGATTGTTAAGTGAAATAATCTCCCGAGAGTAATCCAACTCATCAGTGGGATCGGGATCCAACTATCACTGTGTGATGACCTAGATAGGATCCACTCTAGCCACCACACTCTAGAAGGTATGCTAAATCTGCAAGTTTCAGTACTTTTGAAACTCCCGATGTGGTTTTTGCCCCTAGGACCCAAGTGATCTTGACGGAGTCAACAAATCAAAGAGTCCTAGTCAAGTTCAACCTGTCATTATCTGGATTGCATTAAACCCACCCGCATAACCCTTGACGGAGTCAACAAGGTTATACGACTGTCCTAATCAATCCCATATACCGATACAAACAGGCAGCACTTAGCTACCGCACACTACGTCTTGACGGAGTCAACAAACGCAGCACGAATACTAAGTGTTACTTGTAGGAAATGACGGAGGGCTACGGCTGGGTTTTTGGCGAAAAACCCGTTAACGTAATGAACTTGATATCGTTGAAGGAACCTGGTACTCTTTTTGAAAATATAGTGGCGAAAACTTTTGCTAAAGAGGTCACTCCCTGTGAAGGGATCTCGGCTCTTTCCTCGTCGAATGAGGTGCAGAATATTCCAAACTGAATACCTCGATGCAAAGCAAGAATAATCGACTATAGTGAAGTTATTACCCTGACGCAAACTTTTGTCCAAGGGGTCACTCCCGATGAAGGGATCTCGGCCCTTGCCTCGTCGACTGAGGTGCTGGGCATTCACAACCGAATACCGCGATGCAAAACAAAAATGAACGTCCTAGCAATAACAGCTTTTTGAAAAATTGTTCCAACAACGTCTTTTAGGTTTATTTTCTTGCATTAGTTCTTTTAATGCAACCCATCATTTAAAACCTACCATTGCAGAAAACAACTAAAATATGACGTACGCTTATGCCATTCGCATTCGCCACTGGGCCCCGTCATCACCCGTTAGGTTACTTAATTAACGACAGAGCGGGGGCTGGGCTAGCGCGGCTGTAAAACATAAGCAATGCCTAAATAGTTATTATATATAGATATACTGCAATGATAGCCAATCCAGATCACAGATGAACACTTTGGATATACTAGGAACCCGCGATTCGTTCAAGCCTGCAACGAAAAGCGGATTACACGGTCGCGATGAATAGCCAATACCCTACCCAAGACCCCTACGGGTGCGGCAAACAACCTGCCAGTACTCGAAGCGAAGAAACCTCCCTCAACGCCGTGAGTAGGCCACTCGGCACTTCGAGATACCCGGTAGTTTGTGCACCCCCTCCATGGGTCTATCCTAGGAGCAAAAACAGTAAAAAGAATTATACAATGACGGCTACAACCCCGACCCAGTTGTGCGGCCAAACAAATAATATTACATCAATTTACAAATTTATTACATGAATGAAAGAAAAAGAAACTCTCATCTCACATCCACCCCGGCTATTCATCCGCGACAATCCAACGAGTTCATATACACAAACCATCAACAACACAGATCACAGATATGTATAACCCCCACTAATCGACGTATAGCGATTAGTAGACGTTCAATACACATATAACATTACAGATATAACCATTAGCCAAAGTCTACAGAACATCGACCAAAAATACGGATTTTTGAGCCCCAAAAACAAATTTTGCTTTCTGGAAAATCTGGGCTGAAAAGTCATATTGTAAAAATCCCAAAATACCCATATAAGAACACTGCAGCAAATAGGATCCCCAACCGAGTTAACTCGGCGGCGGTTCCGCGGCCTAAGCCAGCTCATGCCGCGGAACCGCGGCGCTTTAGTCGAGTTGGGTGATCATTTTTCTTCAGTATTCTAACAAAAGCCTGAGCCGATTTTTAGTGTATGAGTTTTTAATATTGGAACAGATCTGAAAATCGGCAGAAACTGAATTTTTCGGGGCGATTTTGCGGTTTTTCGTCCGGTCGATATTCTAAATACTTTGCTAACATGCTAGGGTGTGTTTAGTTAGGCTCTGATACCACTGTTAGGTCCACGTTACCTCTCCCGGTACTTTCGGGGTTGCGGAAACGGTAAAACAAAAATTTTTCTGGACTTGGCAACATGGACCGTAAAAGACGGATCTTTACTAAACAACACACTAGCAACCTAACTTGAGATCTATCTACTCGGTTAGGGGTTATACCTCAACTTGAACTCCTTCTCTTCTTGTTGTTCTTCTCCTTGCTTGCTCCAAGGGTTGATCCGGACTTCGGTCGCTTAACTTGAACTCCTTCTCTTCTTGTTGTTCTTCTCCTTGCTTGCTCCGAGAGTTGATACGGACTTTGGTCACCTCCGCGGCCTCCTTGAGTCGAAGACGATCCACCCGAGAGATGTACACCGAGCTCCACCTCGAGCCGAGGTAACTAGGGCAAAGAGATTGCTAATCTAGAAGCCCTAGGATGTGTAGAGAAGATGTATGGATGTGTTTGTCAAGTGAAATCCTTTTTCTCTCAACACATGAGATCAAAGGAAAAATCAAGAGGAGGAAGAAGGAGAAGCAACCATGGAAATGTTTCTCATTTCTTTTCTATGAGAGAGAAAGAGAATCAGCAAAATGAAAAACTTAACCAAGAGAAAACATAACCATGGTTGCAATAATGCAAAAACATTATCATTACTAATCACATCAAGATAAAGGTGATGGCTACAAATGACATGACCATTATCATAACAAAAAGAAAAAGAAAACCAAAGAATACTTTAGATCTTTCAAGAAGATCCTAGTCAACTTTGGTCAAATGGTCAATAAAGTCAAGATGGTCAAATGGTCAATGTAATTAGCCATAACATAATTATCAATGAAAGGATTAGTAAATAATGTCCCCGGCTCATAATGGTTTTGACCAAACGAACTGTCAAAACCCTAATGAGTCCGCCTCAAAATGGTTTTGACCGAATCAACTGTCAAAACCCTAATGAGCCCGCCACATAACGATTTTGGCCTAACCAACTGCCAAAAACCCTAATGAGGCACCTCCTCCTTCATCACTCCGGAAAACTGTGCATACACACCTGCATCCGCATTCCGCAGAATGCGGATGCGCAGAAGACAAAACAAATCCATCCGTGCAATACTAAGATCCAGCTTAAACCAAAGCCCACTAGTACTGCCTGCCCGAATACCATACGCACACAAGTGTACGTAAGTGATCGCAGCCCTGCCGTAAAACCATACGGCCTCTACACGTTTCGCTCAGTGCAGGGAAACTCTCTGTGTGGGACTCTAAAGACTAGACACTACGCTGGCAGTGGGTTTAACCACAGACCGCAAGCGGCACTAGCTGTACGTAAAGGTCCCCAGGTAGATGTCGATAAGAAGGCCGATGAGGTAAACCCATCCGAACTCCTACTAAGCCTGTATGTGACAATCTCCGCACAGTCCGGTCTGTTCGTCTGATACATCGCATGGCGGGCCTAGGGGGCGGTAAACGTCAGTCCCCTAAAAGCGGTACAAGTCGTGTCGGAGTGAAGCCCAGAACACCCTGAGATAACACTGGAAACCTACCAGTATATCTCGTTTGCCCTGGCCAGGGACTACTCGTATAATGGCTCTCCTAGACACAGCGCGATGTCAACCCCCAATACCGGGAGAGACGAATCCTGTCTAACCGTCACTGCCTCCAAGTGCTTCGGGACTGCTCCCAACTACTACCTGTTTGCACGACTCAGTAGAGCCGTGGTAGGGTAGTAATCAAAGAACAGTGGGAACACACTCGAGGCGAAGTGACAGTGTCAAGTCAGCGGACTAAGCTGTACTCATGTCACCTGGGAACTGATAACTGACGATAGGTATAATACCAACCATCAGTTCCCGACGAGTCCTGTCTAGTGTACTCGTAACCTAACGAGCACCCGCATACTATCTCAAGTACGACGTACTGACGGCTGTGGGACAGACCGTCTCCCGTGCTGGGACGAGAAGCGCATACGCTAGTCTACTCCGGAGTATCGATGCCCTATCTCGATACTCCCACGACTAGGGACGTGTATAAGGATGTGCTTGTAGATTACCCATCCCCCACGAGTGTGATCGCCATCACAACGCCGGTAATCAAGCAAAGATCCTAAGGGCTCTACTAATGCGTATAGGTGATATAATAAATAAACACACAAGTACGCTTTAAAGCAGAGACAAACCAAGTAGCATACTACTATATTGAGCAAGATTGTCTGTACAACTGTGAATATCCCAAGCTTCCATCAAGTAATATACATACTAGTATGATACAGTAATGGCCTCTAGGGCATATACACTAACAGGGTTTGCCCTTCTACGGCTGGACCACCGATGCTGTGGTATGTACTCGATACTATTAAACTGTGCCCAAGAGGTTGAGCTCTTGGGGGTTTATGAGGTTTTGACGACTCGATCGGATGGTTCGACTTAATTCGGATGCTAGGTGGTGAGATGCATTCTTGGGAGACTCCAGATACGAGGATAGCCGTTGGAGCTCAGTCCATGCAGCCGCGACGAGACGAGTCCAAAGCAGACGACATTAGAGAAAAGTGGAGTAAGAGGTTCGCACCAGATCTAGATGAGATGACGTTCCACTCCGCCGACATCAGAGAGGTGATGCGCATGCCGAGGCATGGTACTTGGACTTACCTTCCAGAAGGATTCGCGATGAGTATGCAGTCGTTCCAGAGCAAGATGCAGATATAGGAAAGGACAATGACTTCCGGACATTTGGCAGAGACGAGACATGGAAGAGACCGTGAGCAGTATTCCTTCCAGGACACTGCTGCAATAATACTTGCACCCAGGATCAGATGTGTCACGTACATTCAGAGAGCCAGAGGCCGACGCCAGTGATATGCTGTCTTATGAGTGATCGCGATGATTGACCAAGAGATGACCAGAGAAGTGCCAGAACGGAATCGTCCCCGTTAGCACACCCGACAGGGCCGATGAGCCGATGGACCGAAAGATTGGTAATTCACAGTGAAGACCTTGACCCAGGAGTGGCCATGGTTACGCACATCAGCAGGACAGAGTTCATGATCATCGACGAGACGTCCCACTAGGGACCGTAACAGTTGGCCGAGATTCTTAGAGGATGCGCTTGAGCGGTACTGCTCCGCTATTATTGATTTCGATGTTTTGGGTGATTTATTCGTATAATTTGATTTTGATGATTGAGGATTTACGGTCTTTGCACAGTGTTGCACTTGATATCGTTTTCGTGCTTTAGTTTCACATGTTTGTGATTTTACGGTTTTAAACAGTTGAGTTGATTTTGTGCGTATGCACGCACGCGATTTGGTTCCTGCACTCTGTATAGTTTATATATGCTGGCAGTGCAGTGACATGTATTTTGTGCACTTGGATACACTGGATTTCGATTTCGAGGGTGATGCTCGACATTTGTTTTGTGCATTTTATGCACCGGATTGGATTTTTAGCGCCTGTTGGGCGCCTGTTACGAGGTGCGATTTGGTGCACACCAGATGCACTAATTCGAGATTTTTCGTGCATGTCAGATGCACCTGATTTTGCTGTCAGGCACACACGTTGCCTACGACAGATGTTTCGTGCACACCCGATGCACTTAGATGTTGTTTCTGTGCGCATGTATGGCACATTCATGGATTTTGATTTCCGTGCGCACCAGACGCACGTAGCATTCATGTGCATATTTTGGGGTTTATTTCGTATAGAGCAGTACGTTTTTATGATATTGCTATGTGTTTTCGTACTAAGCATGACTAGTCAGAGGACAGTACCTGAATATATTTTGCATGCATTGATAGTTATTGAAGGGATTTCCAAAAAGCGAGCTATAGCCTCAGTATTTACCTACGTGTCTGATATGACACGAAATGTTTAAAACAAGGAGACCCTTCTAAATTGTTTCCAAAACGGCGGAACGTACATTTCAAACAAAGGTATATATGTATATAGTTATTTCCTTATGATAGACGTCCGCCACTATGCAGTGTTATACGCGTGCACAGCGACTTAAAGTGATTTGGCATGCATTTCCTTCAGATACTTACATATATAGATTCGATATTTACATGTATAGTTTCGAGTTATGTCATATTGGTTTTGATTTGGATTTGGCATTGATGTCTTCTCCATGACTCCGATGATTGCGGGATGCTTGACGGAGTTTCGATTTGAGTTATATGCTCATTTTTCATGCGCTGCGCTACGATTTGTTTTATGTAGTTACAATTTCGAAGCCCCGACGATTTCATGGTTTTTCTTAGATGTTTTAGTATTTGGGGGAGTTTGAATCTAAATTCGGGGACCGAATTTCTTTAAGGGGGGAAGATTGTAACGTTTTGAAAATCGTTTCGGTGAAATTTGAAAAAATCGGTAAAATAAGGGGGTTTCTGTAAAAAGTCAAAATACAAATATCTTATTATAAAAATTAAATATACATATTCTAGCTATTTAATTGCTGTTATTTGGTGTTTATTGAGCCGCTGGTGAAATTTCAAATTTTCTGAGAAAAATATTATTTTATTATTATTTTAAACCGTCACTAATACATTTAATTAGGGAAAATTACAAATTGGAATGAGTTGAAACAAATTTTGTGCATCATAAAACATTAAATAAAATTTTATCATATGGTTTTTGGAACGAAATCATTTGCCAAAACGGTTTAGAAATTATTGAAGAAAAAAGGCTTTTTTTAGCGTAAATGGATGCTTGGAGTATTGTATTTATGATTTTTCATCACCCCACACCCGTACCCACACTCACACACCCCCACTTACTCCTCCCCATGGCTGAATTCAGCAGCCACCATATTTTTCCCCACTTGATTTTCAAAGGAAAAGATATGAAAGAAAAGAAAAGAAAAGAAAATGGGTGAATTAGGTGGACTTTTGACCTTACCTTGACCTTGACTTTCCTCCCTTGTATTTTCTCTACCTCCCTCTCTCTACTCACACCCCTAATCAGGCCGAGCCCCCCTCCCAACAGCAGCAGCACCCCCCCCCAAAATCCCACTCTTTTCTTCATCAAAAAAATCCACAAATCACTTCAAAATCCATGCAAAATTCAAATTTAAATCCAAATCCGACTCCTACCCATTTTAGCTTAGCCCGTATAGCATGGATCCTTGTGAAAAGAGGGCATTTTGGGAGGCCATGGATGCTTGTGGATCTTCATATGTTTTTGGTATAATTCTAAACATTTTTGTTGCTTAATTTGTTACTAATTTCTTAAGCTAATTTAATTAAGTGTTAATTTGGATATGTGAGTTTAATTGCAAGTTTTGGAATTCAAGTTATGAATTTGAATGCAAGTTAGGGTTTTGTAAAATTGGTGTATGGTTGTGTGTTATATTTAGGCATTTTGTCATGTTAATACAAGATTAGTAGCTAGTTCTAATGGTTAGTTTATAAAAAAAAATTATGTTAATGTGCTAATTTGCCTACTAGATTTTTGAATTTGGTTAAATACTTGGGATTAAAAATGTGTTTAGGTTTTTCATGACTTCATTAACTTTATTAAGTGTGGTTTAATGCTTTAGATCATGCAAATCTAAGCTAGATTGTAGTTTGTGCATTTTTGCTTTGAAATTGTCAAAAAGGGTATTTTTGTAAACTAGAATATTAGGGTTTTTGGAATTTAATGAGATCAAATTCCGGAAATTGTTTCTATGACTTATTTAAGATATTTAATAAGTATATTGGCTGCTACATTCATTTAAACATCATGTTTTGTACAAAAACGGCGAATTGTGCTTGCTAGATTTTCGGAAAAATGACTTTTTAAGTGAAATTGGGGTTTTTGAGAGTTTTAACCTAGTTTATATTAAAATTAGTGTTCGTGAATGTGCAAATGAGTGTGATTGGATTTTTCTCGATGGTTTGACGTTTGTACATCGACATCGAGGGTTGGTTTGACTATTCTTGCATGCGTAGGCGATAGGTTTGGACCTATGCGTGATACGCGTGCCGATTTGATTTTCGTATGCCGTTTCGATTTCGAATTTAGTTTTAATGCGATACGGTGCGTTATGATATGTAGGTACCCTATGCGGACTTCGAGACGACAAGCAAGCGCGTGGGGACGTCGGCACCGGCGAGCGAGGACCAGGTGAGTAGATTTATATCTACAGGGAGAAGTCGGGTGGATGGCGTATAGCACCCCCGCAGTCCGTGGTGGTGTATACGGATGCGTATACACACCAAAAATTATTATATGTTATTTGAGATTAATAACGATGCTTAGGATGGATATTGGTGTGTTGGATTACTTTAGTGTTGCGAACCCTAGGGTAGTGTTGCACTACACATACACACATACATACTTGCATACATTCCTATTGATATGTGCTCATGGGATTCTTTATAGTTATGTGTTCACATGGGTATGGGACTATGTGTTCACATACGGATTGAGGATGATACTTGGGGTTGAGCTGGGTCGATGAGATTTGATTGAGGCCGTGAGATCGGTGATATAGCAGGACTCGTATTTGAGATACGACATGACGTTGTAGCGGGTCCTTGACGTAGTGTTTCACATATGTCCATGCATACTTAGGCGGTATCAGTATGATACTATACGTAGATCAGTACCCCGATCATGATAATTTATAAAGAGGATACCAGGTGAATAGTATGATGAATGTGATATTGACCCGTACCCAGATTTGGGATGCCGTACGACGGATTTACGTACGAGCTATATTGATGATTGATCCGCACTCTTGACTTGGGATGCCTGATTATAGATATGGTATCGGCTATGATATTATTGAGGCGGGATCACCGACTATACATATACAGGTATGTATACGTATCGACTCAGATGATAGGCGGTTTCCTTACCTGTAGTTCAGCTCGTTAGCTTAGCCCTTTAGTTTAGTTTAGTTATTAGATTAGATTCGATTCTTACCTATTTCAAAAAAAAAACCTAACGAATCGTGGGTATTTTAAAAGACAGCCCAAGGGATCCTACGGATATTTCAAAAGACGTATCCTTTCATAAAAACACCGTAGCCCCTATTTTCAAAACCCCATGATTCGTGTTATTTCAAAAGGCACCATTTGTAGGACTTATATTAGTTTAATACGGATTAGTTATCGTTGTGTCTAGTATTCTGCTTCCGCACATTATTGCTGTTCGCTCTGCCCCGCATACTTATTTGCTGCATACTCCATTATTGATATCATGCTGTTAGGACACCAGCACCATTACCGATGATGCGTATGTACCACATACACTTACTTGCCGGCTCACACACATCTTCATCGGTAATTGTCATGTAACGTACACTTAGAAAATACTATTGCTTGGCTTAGCTTGTTAGTTAGTAGTTGATACGATATTAGTGTACCTGGGTTATATGCCAGTTTAGACATTGTAGTTATTACTTGTCACTTCATGCATACTGTTATTCCATTGTTCATGCCTAGTTATTAATCATACATTGCAACTTGGTTATTGACACCATATACATTCATTAGCATTGACATATGCACTTGTGATGACTTCTTGAGATTTATGATATTTCTGGATTTCGGGGGAAAGCCGCAAAATTTCTAAACTTATTAACCTTTTAAAATATGTAAATTGCGGTTTTCTAGTGATGTAAGTGTCGTCCACCATGAGTTTGCTGTGGTTTTCGAGATCCGTGTCGAGGAGTGGAGGAACCGTCACGGGTACATGGTGGGCCCGGTATGGTACCCCGGGGCAAGATGAATGTGGTGTTGACGTTGAGCCTAGCAGGGGACAGATTACCTACCGGTGATATTACTCGACGCGTCGGATATCCGGAGGATACCGTCGTGGTCTTGAGATGGATGGTAGGGGCTGGTCTGGACTGACGGCGCCCTAGATATTGAGATTGAGACATTGATATTTCGAGACAGCGAGATTTATGTTTTGTGTCGATGCTAGACACTGTTGATACTGATTTCATTATGATACCTCAGTTTAAAAATACGAAGGAAATCTCACTAATTTATGAAAACAGTTTCTTCATTTACATGTATTCTGTTTTCATGCATTCATACCTCATTCATATGATATATTGCTACCTGAGGCACTGACACGGGCACATGAGATTTCACTCGGTTAGATATTACCCTAGCCATTGTTATAGGCTGCTTGTTATGTATATTTTTGAGGATATATTATGATCATTGACCTAGGTTGCGTTATTTATGCGATTTCTGTGCGTAGATGTTTTTCTATTCACGAGTTGGCAACTCACCCCCATTGTGCCCCAGTTTCTTGCAGGTTTGCCGTACAGGTTTCATTACGGCGTTGCGGGCTCAGTTTCATTCGGGTGACTTGCTAGTAGATGGGTTTTTCTTGTATCGTACCCATCATATTACCTTGTATAATATTATTCAGTTGTATCTAGTAAATTCCATCAACCAAACATGTATTTATTTTTGAGATAGAGACCCGTGAGGTTATTCTTTCGACCTTAGAGTCGCGCATGTTATTTCTGTGGATTTCTGGTGGTTTTGAGTTTCCTTTTGAGTTTTGATCCTCGCCGTTGGCGTTGTATATTATTTTGCTTGTGTGGTTGTGACCGTCGATTGACGAAGAGCTAGCTCCCGCTTGGGGATACCTTTTTCTTGATTTCGTATACTATTCATGTTGTATCCCGTTTGGGGGCCAGTATTTACAAAGGAGACTCTGCCGAAATTTTCAGTAAAATTTTGATGTTTTTAAAAAAACCGCATAATTCGGCTTATGCTATTGAAACTACTTGCTTTAAGTTGGTTTTTCCTGCGCTCTACTATTTTCTTGGTTTGGATTTCTGGGTTTTCGGTTTACATAGATTACGTACGTCTCGAGACGTTCGTAGTTTAAGTGCCGGTCATTGTTAGTTATATGTATGCCCTAGAGGCCATTACTGTACATAGGATGTATATTGTAGTGGATGCTTGGACATATATAGGGAGGACTTTCTTGCTCGACATGATAGTATGCTATCTGGTTGATCTTTACCTTAACGTGTACGTTGATTGTCTCTCTGTTACATGTTGGTAAAGCCCTTAGGATGTGTACTTAACTACCTGGACTATGATGCGGACCATACTAGTGGGGACATAGTATTCCATAAGTACATCCTTCAAAGTCCCTAGTCGTGGGTGTATCGAGATGGAGCATCGATATACCAGAGTAGACTAGCGTGTACCTTCTCGACCCATATAGATGGGCGATGGATTATCCCATATCCATCGTTGTTTGACATCAGAGATGATATACGGGTGCTCAGTAGAGATTGGGTACACTGGACGGACTCGCCGAGAACTCCCAGATGGTATTATACCTCACGTCAGATGGCAGTTCTCAGGTGACACTGGTACAGAGTAGTCTGTTGACCCGAGATCGTCATAGAGTCTTGTGTGGTTCCCACTGTGCTTTGATTTCCATCTTACCACGTCCAAGAGGGCATGCAAAACGGTGGTTTTTGGGTACAGTCCCGAATCACATGGAGGCAATGAGCGATAGGAGGGGATTCGTCTCTCCCGGTATAGGGAGTTGATGTTGCGCTGTGTTCGATTGGCTATAACAGGAAATCCCCGGCCAGGGTTGCTGAGATTTACTGGTAAGTGTTACTAGTAGTTTCTCGAATTGTTATAGACCTCATATCGACACGACTTATCGAGCTATTGGGTTCTGACGTTTACCACCCCTAGGCGAGATATGCGATATATCAGACGATCAGACCGGACTGTACGGTAGTGTTACTGGTTGGATTCACTGGAGTGTGAGCGGGCTTTCTCGTCGATCTTCTGATCGCTCAATACCCGGGTGGCCGTTACGTTTAGCAGACCGCTTGCGGCTTGTGGGTGTTTGATATGATCATCATCTGCTGCCGGCGTATTGACGAGTCTTTAGAGTCCTATACAGCGGTTTCCTGGCTCAAGCGAAACGAAATAGGAGCGCATATGAGATACGTGCGGGACCGAGAAAAATGCGTGTATGTGATACAGTATTTCATTCTCGCGATCAATGTGTCGAATGGTTGTTGCGATATAACCTAGTTATCGATTCAAGCGTTGATTCGATAAGCTGATACATTGTATACTAGTCGGTTGTGTGCGACATGACCGGATCATTGAATCAAGCGTTGATTTAATGATTTAATGCATAATTATATATTTGATATATTACTTTGCATTAACTAGTACTGGTTCACTTTAAATGGATTTTCTCACTTGAATTGTGCAAGTTGTATATGTGATATACTTTTGTGCACATGTTTGTATCATGTTTGATGATACATGCTTACTTGGTTAAGTGTAAAGAATCAAACCATGGTTTAAACTAATGATTAGGGTTTTGTTTAGTAATTTACTTATTTATCTATTTCTTTATTTATCTTTTTATTTTGGAAAAGATAAATGATGAAATGGTGGCATTATTTGTTTGCTAGTTGAACATTCATGAAGGTTTGACTTAGTCTCCTTTTTTGTTCTTATCCTTAACCCTAACCATTCCATTAACCATGCTCTTTTCTCTACCCTTAACTAAGGTTAAAAGTATGATAAGATTTAATTCTTATTGATTTTTATAAAAAAACACTTATCATATATTCTTCTTCTTCTTCATCTTCTTCCTTGAAGAAAAAGCAAGACTCCATCAATGGTGATTGATGAATTATAGTGAGAAATCCAATTCTAAAGTCTACCCACTTCCTATTTCCTCATCCTCTACCTCTTTCCAAGTAGTAGAGTGTGTTCTCTTCACAAGTTTTTGGACTTGGTGAAGTTGGAGCTTGATCTAGCGATGCCTCGACGTAGATCATCTTCGGCATGGACATCGACGACCTAGCTCGCCATTTCTCCGACGAAGCCGACGCTAGAGCCCGGGAATTTATTTGGACAGCGAGGGGACTTCGTTGCAGAGCTATGGAGGTGGAGCACCGGATCTACAAAGGTTGTATTTCCGTTATCCCTTAGTTAAAATGTTAACTAGTTTCAATTGTCGCCTAGATTCCTAGCCAACGATCCGTAGTCGGGTTTCTCGGCACCTAGATTTTTTGAAATTGGCATGGTTGATGCCTTGTGAGACCTCACTAGAGTGCCTAGGAACCCTATAGTGGTATCAGAGCCTAGCTAGCGCCTTAGGCGAAGTCCAGACGGAGTTTGAAGTCCGAACGAACCCGAAACCCTATCACAAACTTGCTCTCTGTACTTTTTCTAAAATCGTGGATTTTTCCAAATTAAAAATATGCAGAAAACTCAGCAGGGAATTCTAAGAATTACGACGCAAAAATTTACTGATGAACAGTAAAAACCGCGGCGGAACCGCGGCAGAAGCCTGGCTTCTGCGGCGGTTCCGCGGCGGAATGATGACGTCATCGTACACTGTTTGCACAGTAACTCCTATTATATTATGCTGGATTTTCTGGGTATTTTTAAAATTTATTCAAGAGTTGAATTTTCTGGAGTTGTTTTGGGGATTCGGTGTTTCGATCGGGGTATCAAATTTTGTCTATTTGGCTTTCCGGATAAATTTTAGAATATGTTAAAATGTTCGACCGGATATAAATACCCAATTTTTCCCCTGTCGGGAAATTTCCAAGTGTTGGACTTTTCCGTAGTTTAACGACGTTCTAAGTAGTGCAAGTAACGCGATGGACCCTCTAGAAGACAACAAACCTTAACTCGATTATGTGACCGTCTTGAACTGCCCTTTGAACCTTCAGGTTTGGGGCAGTACGGCGTGCCACATGTGAGGCGTTGGCTTGACCCTTCTACGGCTGGACCGTTGGTACTGAGTCACGAACTGAATGCTGTTAGACTTATTTCATGTGTTGATCTGTATCGGGAAAACTTGGGTGTTCGATTGTTCGATCGGAAAGTTTGACATTTTCTATTTATCCGGAATGGGATACAATAATTGGAATTCACAATAAGTTATGAGATAACTGAATGAATGTTATAAACATAGCAGTTTAGTCTCACTTGATCGGTTGCCACGGAATTTTGATGTGATCAAAAGTCCATCGCAATCACGTAGCGTACGCGGATACTCGCCGGGTAAACTTAATAGACAGTCTCACCCCATAACCCCGACCAAGTGACTGTAGGAGAACCCCGTCGCCGAAAGCATCCGTTCGGGTGCTCGCGGCAGCGGTGTTCCGCCTTGGTGCACTTCGTCGACGGCGTCGGGGGTGCGGCCGCCTACTGAAGTTTGCGACGAGCATTCGATCAGAATGTCGGGAATCTTGTTGAATTGCCCGACTTGATATTGAAAAGTGTTTTCGATTTTGAGACTAAAATGCGGGGTTTATAATTGTTAGGCATGTGATGTCTAAGGAATTCATTTGATTAGGCATGCGATGTCTATATAGGTTGCGGATTCCAACTGTTGTAGTTTTACACTTTCTTTTCTGTGACCGTAAGTGTAATATGTGATATCGCCGGTTTCGTTGCTATATGTCAACGACAATTGGGATGGACATATTTACTTACGTTGATGACATGTGATGTTATGTGTTGCTGGATATGTTATATTGGATCGTCGTGTTTGAATAGCCGGGGGTTTTTATGTGAGATGAGTGTTTTTCATTTTCATTCATGTAAAAACTTGTATGTAATATTCTTTCATTTGGGGCACTTCCAGGTTGCGGAAGATGTCACCGTTTGTATATTATTTACTTTTCCGCACTAGGATAGACCTAAGGAGGAGGGCACAAGTAACCGGGTTCTGGAGTCCAGTGGGAGACCAACTCGAGGTGTCGAGTCCGGGTCTCCTAACTCCAGAATTGGTAGGGTTGCTTGCCGCTCTCGTAGGGGTCTAGGGGTGTGGGTTTGGCTATTCATCACGACCGTGGAATCCGTGTTTTATACTGGCTCGTATTGAAAACACGGACGTCCTAGTATATCCAATATTTCATTTGATTCTTCTGCAGCGATATCTGTGATGTGATCATGTGATGTTCTGTGATAGATACAGTATATAGTATATATAATATATTATATAGACGTTACTTATGTTTTACACCCGCGCTAGCCCTGCCCCGCTCTGCCGTTAGTTACCTAACCTAACGGTGCACGAGGGGACATCGAGGCGAATGCGGATGGAATAAGTGTACGTCGTATTTGTCTGTGATGTTTAGGTACTTAAATGATGGGACTTCATTAATGTGATTAATGAAATAAAAGAAACCTAAGATGTTGTAGAATCGAATTTCAAAATAAAACAGGTAGCTACAGTTCTTGCTTTCCACAGCGGTATATGTGATATATCCTGCACCTTATTCGATGAGGAAAGGACCGAGATCCCTTCACCGGGAGTGACTCCTTTAGCAATAACTGGCAGATGCTACACACTCGGTTTGTCTTTTGATTGCTTTTAAGTGTTTTTGCTTTGCACAGTGATATATATGATATATCCCGCACCTCATTCGACGAGGAAAGGACCGACGATCCCTTCTCCGGGAGTGACTCCTTTAGCAAAACTAGAAAAGCCTCAAAAACACTCCATTTCAAAATTCATTCGATCCTACAACGATATCAAGTTCATTACGCAATAGGTTTTCAGAAAAACCTGTCGTAGCCCTCCGTCATTTCAGATATGTACTGGTTAGTATTCGTGCTACGTTTGTTGACCTCTGTCAAGGCGTAGTGTGCGGTAGCTGCTTAGCGCTTATCTGCATAAGCATATGATATGATTGATTTAAGGTAGTCGTGCGACCTTGTTGACCTCTGTCAAGGGTCGTGCGGGTGGGTTTACTTCAATCAAGAAATGACGGGTTGAACTTGACTAGCAGCCTATGGTTTGTTGACCTCTGACAAGGTCATAGGACGCTAGGGGCAAAACATTATCGGGAATTTCAAGTGTTGAAATTTGCAATGAGATTGCATACCTTCTATGAGATAGTTGGATCCCGATACCCGCTGCGAGTAATTGTTACTCCTGGGAGAGTTTTATACATTACAATTAGCCGATCAAGTAGGTGTCTAGAAAGGTGTCAACGGGGTTACGCCTCTGGGAAAACGAGGTTTACATTAATTAGGTTCGTGCGAAAGCACGGGGGACCTCCCTCAAAGTACCGACACTGGCCTGGCTGAAAGATTGGCGAACTTGTAGTGTGTAATTAATCCCTGCTAGTCTTTCCTTTTAGGGTTTGAAGGAAGATTTGATAAAAAGCAGTGGGAGCCATCCTGATTAGATAAAATAAAACCAATCTATTCTTGCAAGAGCGCACGCTGAGTGTTTTCTTCTCTCTCTCTCCTTCTAGCGACCATATCACGCCTTAATCAAGATAATAATACGGATTATTGACCGAACCCGCTTGTTATACTGAGCTGGGGAACGTTGGTCCCGCTCCAACTTATAATTGTTATAAGACAGAGCAGGAATTTGGGGAATACCAGATTTCCCGTGCCGCCCAAACGAAGAGAGTGCATGCTGATGCATCATCTTCGGGTGTGTTCATTACAAAGAACTGTTTCTCAGTATCCTCCGTATCCTGGGTATTTGATACCGGATCAGGATCCCAGATATGTAAGATGTTACATAGGGCTACAAAAGGGTAGAAAAACTGAGAACGGGTGATAAGTTTCATGAGGCAGAAAACGGGGCAAGAGTTGCAGCCAAGTCTGTTGGTCACTGTCACCCTGTATTACCGATACATTGATTCTGAACGAATGTTATTAAATACCGAACCTGATATACAAAATCATATCTGTCTCTTTATTAGTAAAGAAACAATAAAATTTTGTATTGTTGGATAATGTTTTGAACATTTCCTATATCCAAAGTTGATCGGTTCAAGCACGTTATCTAAAAGCGTTGATGTTCTAAATCAAACTACAGTTCTTAGTATACGGAACACACACAAGAGGAAGAGTTCAGAAATGAACGGATCCTTTTTGAGGTATTGTAGACTAGGTCATATCAATGCGACCCGACTAGCTAAGTTACATTTAGATGCATATTTAAATCAGTTTGAATTTACATCTTGTGAAACTTGCCAGTCATGTCACAAAGATAAGATGACCATAGCTCTGTTTATTGGAAACAGAGAAAGAGTTAGTGAACTCTTGGGATGATACATGTTGATGTATGTAAGTCCCCTGTCTACACATACCAAGACCTGTTCTTTTTACTTCATTACATTCTCTGATAATCTTTCGAGATTCAGACCTATGTTCCTGTTGAAACACAAGTCCGAACCTTTTAAGATATTCACAGAATATAAGTTAGAAGTAGAGAACCAAAATATGGGTATAAGTATTATGTCCTATGATGAGATCAAGGAGGAGAATACTTGAGCACGGAATTCCTGGACTATTCTAAAGGAGAATGAGATTCTCTCTCAGCATTACTCCTCCGTATACACCATTGCACGATGGTATGTCGGGGCGAAGCAGATACACCCTATTTGATATGGTGTGCTCTATGATGAGTACTACTGAGTTACCTTTTTCCTTAGGGGTTATGCACTTGAGAAGTTGCATACCTATTGAATAGGGTTCGAATCAAATCTGTTGCCTACCGCTTCATATGTGATATGGAATGGGAAGAGCCCATGTCTTAAGTTAGTTAAGATTTGGGATTGTCCGGCCTATGTCTAAAAGGCAAAATCCGGACAAGCTCGAGGCAAGGTCTGTAATGTAGAACTGGAAAGGTTCCAGCTATACAAAATACAGCAGATGATTTAATAGAACCAAAGGATTCAGTAGATTCCAACGAACCTTAGCCTCTCCGCCGATCTAGTAGGGTTCCTCACCTGCCTGAGAGATACTTCGGTTTCTCGATGACAGTGGGAGCGAGGATTGCATCATGAGATGATGACCCAACTAGCTTCGAGCTGGCCATCAGGAGTAAGACTCTGTAAGAATGGCTGGATGCTTAGTGATCTGAGATGGAATCCATGTACGCCAACAAAGTATGGACTTTAGTTGCTATATCTGAAGGGTTAAATCCCCATCAGGAGCAAGTATATCTTGAGAAGATTACTTGGTGTAGATGGAAAAGTTGAGACTTTCAAAGCAAGACTTGTTAAAGGTTTTCGTCATCGACCAGGCGTGGATAATGATGAAACCTTTTTCCAGTAACTATGCTTAAGTCCATCCAGATCCTACTTGTCACGGCTACATACCATGACTACGATATCTGGTGGTTGGGTGTCATGACTGCTTTTCTAAATGATGTTTTGGAAGAGAGCGTCTATAAGTACACAGCCAGAGGGCTTCGTAGACAGTGGGAGTAGCGGAAACGTGTGCAAGATGCTTTATAGGATAAAGCAGGTATCGCGGAGTTGGAACATCTGTTTTGATGGATTAGTCAAAGAAGTTGACATCATCAAAATGGTAGATGAACCTTGTATAAACAAAAAGGTAGTAGGGAGTATGGTGGTGATCCTCGTAGTGTACGTGGATGACATACTCTTGATAAGAAAGGAGTTTCTTATGCTACGCTCGATCAATCTCCGCTTATCACAATGATTCTCCATGTAGGATCAAAATGATACCTGCTAAATACTGGATTTTGGATCTATGAGATAGATCTAAATGGATGTTAGGATTCTCACTAGTTGTAGTGAGATGGTATCAATCGATCCAGGGGAGAATCACTGGAAGTGTTCCAGGGTGATAAAGACGACTGAATGTCAGTCGCAGGCATTGTCTTTACCCTCAGTAAAGGGACGGTATGATGGAAGAGTTCCAAGCTAGATACCATGGCATACTAGACGATAAAGGCAGGATACATCGCTACTTAAGATGCTACCAAAGAGGATGTTTGGGTGTATATTAGTTCATGAGATGAACTACGTTCCAACCATTGTGAGACAATGGAGTTGTGGCTTATGCCAAGGAACGCCGGTCCCATCAGTGATCCAGACTTATTCTAAGGCAGTATCACCTGATCATGGAGATGGTTGATCTCCAGGGTGATAGAGGCAAGGAGAGCAGACTTGGAGGATAACGCAGCGGATCCACTCACGAAGGCCTATTCCCAGAGAGAGACTTTTATGGGATGGTTGAGTATGAGATACTGCAACCACTGCTACAGATGGCCCTAGTGCAAGTGGGAGATTGTTAGTTATATGTATGCCCTAGAGGCCATTACTGTACATAGGATGTATATTGTAGTGGATGCTTGGACATATATAGGGAGGACTTTCTTGCTCGACATGATAGTATGCTATCTGGTTGATCTTTATCTTAACGTGTACGTTGATTGTCTCTCTGTTACATGTTGGTAAAGCCCTTAGGATGTGTACTTGACTACCTGGACTATGATGCGGATCATACTAGTGGGGACATGGTAGTCCATAAGTACATCCTTCAAAGTCCCTAGTCGTGGGTGTATCGAGATGGGGCATCGATATACCAGAGTAGACTAGCATGTACCTTCTCGACCCATATAGATGGGCGATGGATGATCCCATATCCATCGGTGTTTGACATCAGAGATGATATACGGGTGCTCAGTAGAGACTGGGTACACTGGACGGACTCGCCGAGAACTCCCAGATTGTATTATACCTCACGTCAGATGGCAGTTCTCAGGTGACACTGGTAAAGAGTAGTCTGTTGACCCGAGATCGTCATAGAGTCTTGTGTGGTTCCCACTGTGCTTTGATTTCCATCTTACCGCGTCCAAGAGGGCGTGCAAAACGGTGGTTTTTGGGTACAGTCCTGAATCACATGGAGGCAATGAGCGATAGGAGGGGATTCGTCTCTCCCGGTATAGGGAGTTGATGTTGCGCTGTGTTCGATTGGCTATAACAGGAAATCCCTGGCCAGGGTTGCTGAGATTTACTGGTAAGTGTTACCAGTAGTTTCTCGAATTGTTATAGACCTCATATCGACACGACTTATCGAGCTATTGGGGTCTGACGTTTACCACCCCTAGGCGAGATATGCGACATATCAGACGATCAGACCGGACTGTACGGTAGTGTTACTGGTTGGATTCACTAGAGTGTGAGCGGGCTTGCTCATCGATCATCTGATCACTCAATACCCGGGTGGCCGTTACGTTTAGCAGACCGCTTGCGGCTTGTGGGTGTTTGATATGATCATCATCTGCTGCCGGCGTATTGACGAGTCTTTAGAGTCCTACACAGAGGTTTCCTTGCTCAAGCGAAACGAAATAGGAGCGCATATGAGATATGTGCGGGACCGAGAATAATGCGTGTATGTGATACCGTATTTCATTCTCGCGATCAATGTGTCGAATGGTTGTATGCGATATAACCTAGTTATCGATTCAAGCGTTGATTCGATAAGCTGATACATTGTATACTAGTCGGTTGTGTGCGACATGACCAGATCATTGAATCAAGCGTTGATTTAATGATTTAATGCATAATTATATATTTTATATATTACTTTGCATTAACTAGTACTGGTTCACTTTAAATGGATTTTCTCACTTGAATTGTGCAAGTTGTATATGTGATATACTTTTGTGCACATGTTTGTATCATGTTTGATGATACATGCTTACTTGGTTAAGTGTAAAGAATCAAACCATAGTTTAAACTAATGATTAGGGTTTTGTTTAGTAATTTACTTATTTATCTATTTCTTTATTTATCTTTTTATTTTGGAAAAGATAAATGATGAAATGGTGGCATTATTTGTTTGCTAGTTGAACATTCATGAAGGTTTGACTTAGTCTCCTTTTTTGTTCTTATCCTTAACCCTAACCATTCCATTAACCATGGTCTTTTCTCTACAATTAACTAAGGTTAAAAGTATGATAAGATTTAATTCTTATTGATTTTTATAAAAAAAACACTTATCATATATTCTTCTTCTTCATCATCTTCTTCCTTGAAGAAAAAGCAAGACTCCATCAATGGTGATTGATGAATTATAGTGAGAAATCCAATTCTAAAGTCTGCCCACATCCTATTTCTTCATCCTCTACCTCTTGCCAAGTAGTAGAGTGTGTTCTCTTCACAAGTTTTTGGACTTGGTGAAGTTGGAGCTTGATCTAGCGATGCCTCGACGTAGATCATCTTCGGCATGGACATCGACGACCTAGCTCGCCATTTCTCCGACGAAGCCGACGCTAGAGCCCGGGAATTTATTTGGACAGCGAGGGGACTTCGTTGCAGAGCTATGGAGGTGGAGCACTGGATGTACAAAGGTTGTATTTCCGTTATCCCTTAGTTAAAATGTTAACTAGTTTCAATTGTCGCCTAGATTCCTAGCCAACGATCCGTAGTCGGGTTTCTCGGCACCTAGATTTTTTGAAATTGGCATGGTTGATGCCTTGTGAGACCTCACTAGAGTGCCTAGGAACCCTACAGTCATGTTCCGTACTTTCGGGTCTTGACAGCTCAATACCTGGGTGGCTGTTACATTTAGCTGACCGCTTACACCTTGTGGGTGTTTGATATGATCATCACCTACTGTCGGCGTATTGACGATTCTTTAGAGTCCTACATAGAGGTTTCTTGACTCAGGCAAAACGGAGTAGGGGCACATATGTAATATGTGCGGGACCGAGGATAATACGATATGAGATACCGTATTCTATTCTCGCGATATTTGATATCAGCCGGGTCATCGGATCAAGTGTTGATTCGATGAATCGGTACGGATAAATATTAGTCGGTTATATGCGATATAGCCGGATTATCGGATCAAGTGTTGATTCGATAATTTAATGTATAATAATATATATGATATATTAAATTACATTAACTAATATTAGCTCACTAAAAGATTCTTTTTCTCACTCGGGTAATACATTGATATATATGCGATATATGTTAATTGTATTATTTTATTTGGTTACAATAAATATTATATATGTGATATATAATATTGTAACATGATATGATTAATAATGCAACAAGTTTAGTAGAGATTAAACATGGTTAGGGTTTGATTAGGGTTAAACCTTTCTAGATGTTTCTAGAAGGTTTTCTTTTTTGTTTTGGAAAAGATATTTTTGCATGATATTTCTTAACCCAACCACACCCTTTAACCCTAGTTCAATCTCTACAATGGTTACTTTTCCATGGTTGCATTATTCATCATATTATTCTTTTCATTATTCATCACAAAAGGAATTCTATCATATTGTTCATCTTCTTCCTTCTTCTTCTTTGCTTACAAAGCTTTCTTGCTTTGATATTTGTGATGAAAATATGTGAGAAAAAGATAAATAAAGAGAGCAAAAATCCTACTTCATCATCCTCATCTTCCCTTGCCCTTTAGATGAGAGTGTTCACTCAATTTTAGAGTGTGTTAGCTTGTGTTAATGAAACTTCAAGGTAGATCATCTTTGTATCGATGATCGAAAGCAAGACTGCACCTTTCTCTTCGTGAAGCCTCTCGAGAGTCCAGAGCACGATGATTGTAGCGAAGGGACCTCAAAACGGAGCATATGAAGTGAAAGAACAGATCTACAAAGGTTGTAATCCCTCTCACTTAGTGTTAAAGTGTTTAGCATGTTAGTTTTCGCCTAATCTCTAGTTTAAAGATCCGGCATCGGGTTGTTCGGCACGGCTAATTTTTAAATCGGGCATGGTTGATGCCTCGTAGAACCATGTGCGCATGCATTGCAACCCTACAATGGTATCAGAGCCAAGCTAGAACTTTAGGCGAAGTTTAAAGTCCGATCGAACCCGGAAAACCCGATATACCGTAGTTTCTGGAAATTTTTCAAAACTGTGATTTTTTTCATATTAAAAATACCCAAAAAATTCAGCAGGCTATTTTAGGAATTACTGTGAAACCCGACCCCCTAAATCGCCCAAAGCGCCGCGGAACCGCGGCCAAACCCTGGTATTGGCGGCGGTTCCGCGGCAATAAGGAAGGATTGAGGGATAGGGTTTGCACAGTAACCTCCGTAACTTATTCCTGATTCTTCTGGGAATTTTTTTTATTTTCACTCAAGTGTTGAGTTTTCTGGGTTGTATTGGGGACTCGTTGATTCGATCGGATATTATAACATTGTTTAGTTTGTCCGGATAACTTTTAGAAACTGTTAAAAAAAGTTCGAACGGATATCAATAATTCACTTTTTCCCCTGTCGGAATTTTTTTCAAAAGTTGGATTTTTCCTCGTGTTTAAGAACGTTCTAAGTCGTGCAAGTAACGCGGTGGACCCTCTAGAAGACAACAAACCTTAACTCGATTATGTGACCGTCTTGAATTGCCTTTTGAACCTTAGGGTTTGGGGCAGTACGGCGTGCCACATGTGAGGCATTAGCTTGACCCTTCTACGGCTGGACCATTGGTACTGTGGCATGTGATGGATGTTTTTAAACTGATTTCAAGTGTTGAGATATATTGGGGAAATCTTGGGTGTTTGATTATTCGATCGGAAAGTTTAACATTGTCTATTTATCTGGAATGTGATACAATATTTGGAATCCACAAGTATTTATGAGATAACTAATTTGAATATTATAAACATAGCAGTTTAGTCTCAGATGATCGGTTGCCACGGAATTTTGATGTGATCAAAAGTCCGTCGCAATCACGTAGCGTACGCGGATACTCGCCGGGAAAACTTAATAGACAGCTACACCTCTTAGCCCCGACCAAGTGACTGTAGGAGAACCCCGTCGCCGAAACCATCCATTCGGGTGCTCGCGACAGCGGTGTTCCGCCTTAGTGCACTTCATCGACGGCATCGGGGGTGCGGCCATCTACTAAAGTTTGCGACGAGCATTCGATCAGGTCGTCGGGAATCTTGTTGAATTGCCCGACTTGATATTGAAAAGAGTTTTCGATAATGAGACTAAAATGCGGGGTTTATAATTGTTAGGCATGCGATGTCTAAGGAATTCATTTGGTTAGGCATGCGATGTCTAAAGAGGTTGCGGATTCCAACTGTTGTAGTTTTACACTTTCTTTTCTGTGACCGTAAGCGTAGTATGTGGTGTATCGCCGGCTTCGTTGCTATACATCAACGACAATCGGGATGCGCATACTTGCTTACGTTGATGATATGAGATATTATGTGTTGCTGTGATATGTTATATTGGATCGTCGCGTTTTGAATAGCCGGGGGTTTTATGTGAGATGAGAGTTTTTTTCTTTTTCATTCATGTAAAATTCAATTGTATGTAATATTCTTTTATTGGGGCACTTCCAGGTAGCGGAAGATGTCACCGTTGTATATTATTTACTTTTCCGCATTAGGTGGACCTAAGGAGGGGAGCATAAGTATCCGGGTTCTGGGGTCCAGTGGGAGACCATCTCGAGGAGTCGAGACCGGGTCTCCTAACCCTAGAATTGGAAGTGTTACTTGCCGCTCTCTTAGGGGTCTAGGGATGTGGGTTTGGCTATTCATCGCGACCGTGGAATCCGTGTTTTATACAGGCTCGTGTTGAAAACACGGACGTCCTAGTATATCCAATATTTCATATATGTTCTTCTGCTGCAATGTTCTGTGATGAGATCATATTACTGCCTGAGATGAATGTTTATATTATATATATGAGATATATGTTATATTGAAGATTTCGTTTCAAAAGAGATGCTTGTGAAGCATAATAAAATGGGACTTCATTAATAAGATTAATGAAATAAAAGAAACCTAAGATGTTGTAGAAACTTATTTTAAAAACTGGTAGCTCTAATTCTTGCTTTGCATAGCGGTGTTCCTTGTAAAACATCCTGCACCTTATTCGATAAGGAAAGGACCGAGATCCCTTCACCGGGAGTGACTCCTTTAGCAATAACTGGCAGATGCTACAACTCTCGGTTTGTCTTTTGATTGCTTCTATAGTTTCTGCTTTGCACAGTGGTATATATGATATATCCTGCACCTTATTCGATGAGGAAAGGGCCGACGATCCCTTCACCGGGAGTGACCCCTTTAGCAAAACTAGAAAAGCCTCAAAAACATTCCATTTAAAATCACTCGATTCTACAACGATATCAAGTTCATTACGCAAAGGGTTTTCATAAAAACCGGTCGTAGCCCTCCGTCATTTCAGATAAGTACTTCTTAGTATTCGTGCTGCGTTTGTTGACCTTAGCCAAGGCGTAGTGTGCGGTAGCTAATTAGTGCTTATCTGTATAAGCATATGATGCGATTGAGTTAGGGTAGTCGTGCGGCTTTGTTGACCTTAGCCAAGGGTCGTGCGGGTGGGTTTAATTCAATCGGGAAATGACGGGTTGAACTTGGCTAGCACTTATGATTTGTTGACCTTAGCCAGGGTCATAAGCTGCTAGGGGTAAAATATTATTGGGAATTTCAAGTGTTGAAATTTGCAATGAGATTGCATACCTTCTATGAGATAGCTGGATCCCGATACCCGCTGCGAGTAAGAGTTACTCCTGGGAGAGTTTTACACATTACAATTAGCCGATCAAGTAGGTGTCTAGAAAGGTGTTAACGGGGTTATGCCTCTGGGAAAACGAGGTTTACTTTAATTAGGTTCGTGCGAAAGCACGGGGGACCTCCCTCAAAGTACCGACACTGGCCTGGCTGAAAGATTGGCGAACTTGTAGCGTGTATTTAATCCCGGCTAGTCTTTCCTTTTAGGGTTTGAAGGAAGATTTGATTAAAACAGTGGGAGACATCCTGATTAGATAAATTGATAACCAATCTAATCTTGCAAGAGCATACGCTGAGTGTTTTCTTCTCTCTCTCTCCAGGTAGCGACCATATCACGCCTTAATCAAGATAATAAAACGGATATATTGACCGAACCCGCTTGTTATACTGAGCTGGGGAACGTTGGTCCCGCTCCAACTTATAATTGTTATAAGACAGAGCAGGAAATTGGGGATTACCAGAATTCCCGTGCCGCCCAAACGAAGAAAGTGCATGTCGATGCATCATCTTCGGGTGTGTTCATTACACAGAACTGTTTCTCAGTATCCTTTACGTCCTGGGTATGTGATACCGGATCAGGATCCCGCATATGTAATCTGTTACATGGGCTATAGAAAGGTAGAGAACTGAGAACGGGTGATAAGTTTCATGAGACAGAAAACGGTGCAAGTGTTGCAGCCAAGTCTGTTGGTCACTATCACCCTGTATTACCTGAATACATTGATTCTGAACGAATGTTATTAGATACCGAACCTGATATACAAAATCATATCAGTTTCTTTATTAGTAAAGAAGTGATATAATTTTGTATTGTTGGATAATGTTTTGAACATTTCCTATATCAAGAGTTGATCGGTTCAGACACGTTATCTAAAAGCATTGATGTTCTAAATCAAACTACAGTTCTTAGTATACGGAACACACACAAAAGGAAGAGTTCAGAAATGAACGAATCCTTCTTGAGGTATTGTAGACTAGGTCATATCAATGCGACCCGACTAGCTAAGTTACATATAGATGCATATTTAAATTAGTTTGAATTTACATCTTGTGAAACTTGCCGGTCATGTCACAAAGATAAGATGACCACAGCTCTGTTTATTGGAAACAGAGAAAAAGTTAGTGAACTCTTGGGATTGATACATGTTGATGTATGTAAGGTCCCCTGTCTACATATGCCAAGATCGGTTCTTTGTACTTCATTACATTCTCTGATGATCTCTCAAGATTCAGACATATGTTCCTGTTGAAACACAAGTCCGAACCTTTTGAGATATTCACAGAATATAAGTTAGAAGTAGGGAACCAAAATACGGGTAAAAGTATTATGTCCTTTGATGTGATCAAGGAGGAGAATACTTGAGCACGGAATTCCTGGACTATTCTAAAGGAGAATGAGATTCCCTCTCAGCATTACTCCTCCGTATACACCACAGCACGTCGGTGTATCAGGGCGGAGTAATAGCACCCTATCTGATATGGTGTGCTCTATGATGAGTACTACTGAGTTTCCTATTTCCTTTAGGGAGTTGTACACTTGAGAAGCTGCATACCTATTGAATAGGGTTCAAATCAAATCAGTTGCCTACCACTTCATATGTGATATGGAAAGGGAAGAGCCCATATCTTAAGTTTGTTAAGATTTGGGGTTGTCCGGCCTATGTCTAAAAGAAAAATCCGGAAAAACTCGAGGCAAGGTCTGTTATGTAGAACTGGAAATGTTCCAGCTATACAAACTGCAACTGATGATTTGGTAGAACCAAAAGATTCAATAGTTTCCAACGAACCTCAGCCTCTCCGCCGATCTAGTAGGGTTCCTCACCCACCTGAGAGATACTTCGGTTTCTATATGACAGTGGGAGCGAGGATTGCATCATGAGATGATGACCCAACTAGTTTCGAGCTGGCCATCAGGAGTGAGACTCTGTAAGAATGGCCGGATGCTTAGCGATCTGAGATGGAATCCTTATACAACAATAAAGTATGGACTTTGGTTGCTTTATCTGAAGGGTTAAATCCCCATCAGGAGCAAGTATATCTTGAGAAGATTACTTAGTGTACATGGAAAAGTTGAGACTTTCAAAACTAGACTTGTTAAAGGTTTGCATCATTGACCAGGTATGTATTATGTTGAAACCTTTTCTAAGGATCTATGCTTAAGTCCATCCAGATCCTACTTGCCACGGCTACATACCATGACTACGATATCTGGTGGTTGGGTGTCATCACTGCTTTTCTAAATGATGTTTTAGAAAAGAGCGTCTATAAGTACACAGCCAGAGGGCTTCGTAGACAGTGGGAGCAGCGGAAACGTGTGCTAGATACTTTATAGGATAAAGCAGGCATCGCGGAGTTGGAACATCTGTTTTGATGTGGTAGTAAAAGAGTTTGACTTCATCAAAATGGTATATGAACCTTGTATATACAAAAAGGTAGTAGAGAGTATGGTGGTGATCCTCGTAGAGTACGTGGATGACATACTCTTGATAGGGAAGGAGTTTCTTATGTTACGCTCGGTCAATCTCCGCTTATCACAACGATTCTCTATATAGGATCAAAGCGATACCTCCTAAATCTTGTGTTTTGGATCTATGAGATAGATTTAATTGGATGTTAGGATACTCACTAGTTGTAGTGAGATGGTATCAATCGATCCTGGGGAGAATCACAGGAAAGGTTCCAGGGTGATAAGAACGACTGAATGTCAGTCGCAGGCATTGTCTTTACCCTCAGTGGAGGGACGGTATATTGGAAGAGTTCCAAGCTAGATACCGTGACTTACTAGACGATTAAAGGCAAGATACATCGTTACCAAGGATGCTACCAAAGAGGCAGTCTGGATATATATTAGTTCATGAGATGAACTTCGTTCCTACCATTGTGTGACAATGGAGTTGTGGCTTATGCCAAGGAACCCCCCTCCAATCAGAAATCCAGATATAATTCTTAGGCAGTATCACCTAATCATGGAGATGGTTGATCTCCAGGGAGATTAAGGTTAGGAGAGTAGACACAGAGGACAACAGCGCGGATCCACTCACAAAGGCCTTTTTCCCAGTAGAGACTTTTATGGGATAGTTGTGTATGAGATACTTCAACCGCAGCTAATTGTTGGGTATGCGATACCACAACAGATGGCCCTAGTGCAAGTGGGAGATTGTTAGTTATATGTATGCCCTAGAAGCCATTACTGTACATACGATGTATATTGTAATGGATGCTTGGACATATATTGGGAGGATTTTCTTGCTCGACATGATAGTATGATATCTGGTTGTACTTTATCTTAACATGTACTCTGATTGTCTCTATATTACATGTTGATAAATCCCTTAGGATATGTACTTGACTACTGGGACTATGATGAGATCATACTAGTGAGGCCACGGTAGTCGACGAGTACATCCTATAACTGTTCCTAGTCGAGGGTGTATCGAGACAGGGCATTGATGCACCGGAGTAGACTAGCGTATACGCATCTTGACCCATATGATAGGCGATGGCTGATCCCATATCCATCGGTGTTTGACATCAAGGATGGTGTACGGGTGCTCAGTGGAGACTGGGTACACTGGACGGACTCGCCGAGAACTCCCAGATGGTATTATACCTCACGTCAGATGGCAGTTCTCCGGTGACACTGGTACAGAGTAGTCTGTTGACCCGAGATCGTCATAGAGTCTTGTGTGATTCCCACTGTGCTTTGATTTTCATAATACCATGTCTAAGAGGGCGTGCAAAAAGGTGGCTTTTGGGTACAGTCCCGAATCGCATGGAGGCAATGAGCGATAGGAGGGGATTCGTCTCTCCCGGTATAGGGAGTTGATGTTGTGCTGTGTTCGATTGGCTATAACCGGAAATCCCTGGCCAGGGTTGCTGAGATTTACTAGTAAGTGTTATCAGTAGTTTCTCGAACCGTTATAGACCTCATATCGACACGACTTATCGAGCTACTGGGGTCTGACGTTTACCACCCCTAGGCGAGATATGCGACATATCAGACGACAAGACCGGACTGTACGGGAGTGTTACTGTTTGGAATCACAGGAGAATGTACAGGCTTGCTTGTTGATCTTCTGAGCGCTCAATAACTGGGTGGCTATTACGTTTAGCTGACCGCTTGCAGCTTGTGGGTGTTTGATATGATCATCACCTACTGCCGGCGTATTGACGATTCTTTAGAGTCATACACAGAGGTTTCTTGACTCGGGCAAAATGGAGTAGGGGCACATATGTGATATGTGCGGGACCGAGGATAATACGATATGAGATACCGTATTCTATTCTCGCGACATTTGATATCAGCCGGGTCATCGGATCAAGTGTTGATTCGATGAATCGGTACGGATAAATAATAGTCGGTTATATGCGATATAGCCGGATTGTCGGATCAAGTGTTGATTCGATAATTTAATGTATAATAATATATATGATATATTAAATTACATTAACTAATATTAGCTCACTAAAAGATTCTTTTTCTCACTCGGGTAATACATTGATATATATGCGATATATGTTAATTGTATTATTTTATTTGGTTACAATAAATATTATATATGTGATATATAATATTGTAACATGATATGATTACTAATGCAACATGTTCAGTAGAGATTAAACATGGTTAGGGTTTGATTAGGGTTAAACCATTCTAGATGTTTCTAGAAGGTTTTCTTTTTTGTTTTGGAAAAGATATTTTTGCATGATATTTCTTAACCCAACCACACCCTTTAACCCTAGTTCAATCTCTAAAATGGTTACTTGACCATGGTTGCATCATTCATCATATTATTCTTTTCATTATTCATCACAAAAGGAATTCTATCATATTGTTCATCTTCTTCTTTCTTCTTCTTTGCTTACAAAGCTTTCTTGCTTTGATATTTGTGATGAAAATATGTGAGAAAAAGATAAATAAAGAGAGCAAAAATCCTACTTCATCATCCTCATCTTCCCTTGCCCTTTAGATGAGAGTGTTCGCTCAATTTTAGAGAGTGTTAGCTTGTGTTAATGAAACTTCAAGGTAGATCATCTTTGTATCGAAGATCGGAAGCAAGACTGCACCTTTCTCTTCGTGAAGCCTCTCGAGAGTCCAGAGCACGATGATCGCAGCGAAGGGACCTCAACACGGAGCATATGAAGTGAAGGAACGGATCTACAAAGGTTGTAATCCCTCTCACTTAGTGTTAAAGTGTTTAGCATGTTAGTTTTCGCCTAATCTCTAATTTAAAGATCCGGTTTCGGGTTGTTCGGCACGGCTAATTTTTAAATCGGGCATGGTTGATGCCTCGTAGAACCTTGTGCACGTGCATAGCAACCCTACAGTGGTATCAGAGCCAAGCTAGAGCTTTAGGCGAAGTCTAGGCGATGTTTAAAGTCCGATCGAACCCGGAAAACCCGATATACCATAGTTTCTGGAAATTTTTCAAAACTGTGATTTTTTTCAAATTAAAAATACCCAAAAAATTCAGCAGGCTATTCTAGGAATTACTGTGAAACCCGACCCCCTAAATCGCCCAAAGCGCCGCGGAACCGCGGCCAAACCCTGGTATTGGCGGCGGTTCCGCGGCAATAAGGAAGGATTGAGGGGTAGGGTTTGCACAGTAACCTCCGTAGCTTATTCCTGATTCTTCTAGGAATTTTTTTTATTTTCACTCAAGTGTTGAGTTTTCTGGGTTGTATTGGGGACTCGTTGATTCGATCGGATATTATAACTTTGTTTAGTTTGTCCGGATAACTTTTAGAAACTGTTAAAAAAAAGTTCAAACGGATATCAATAACTCACTTTTTCTCCTGTCGGAAATTTTTTCAAAAGTTGGATTTTTCCTCGTGTTTAAGAACGTTCTAAGTCGTGCAAGTAACGAGGTGGACCCTCTAGAAGACAACAAACATTAACTCGATTATGTGACCGTCTTGAACTGCCTTTTGAACCTTAGGGTTTGGGGCAGTACGGCGTGCCACATGTGAGGCATTAGCTTGACCCTTCTACGGCTGGACCATTGGTACTGTGGCATGTGATGGATGTTTTTAAACTGATTTCAAGTGTTGAGATATATTGGGGAAATCTTCGGTGTTTGATTATTCGATCGGAAAGTTTAACATTGTCTATTTATCTGGAATGTGATACAATATTTGGAATCCACGGGTAGTTATGAGATAACTAATTTGAATATTATAAACATAGCAGTTTAGTCTCAGATGATCGGTTGCCATGGAATTTTGATGTGATCAAAAGTCCGTCGCAATGACGTAGCGTACGCGGATACTCGCCAGGAAAACTTAATAGACAGCTACACCTCTTAGCCCCGACCAAGTGATTGTAGGAGAACCCCGTCGCCGAAAGCATTCGTTCAGGTGCTCGCGACAGCGGTGTTCCGCCTTAGTGCACTTCGTCGACGGCATCGGGGGTGCGGCCGTCTACTAAAGTTTGCGACGAGCATTCGATCAGGTCGTCGGGAATCTTGTTGAATTGCCCGACTTGATATTGAAAAGAGTTTTCGATAATGAGACTAAAATGCGGGGTTTATAATTGTTAGGCATGCAATGTCTAAGGAATTCATTTGGTTAGGCATGCGATGTCTAAAGAGGTTGCGGATTCCAACTGTTGTAGTTTTACACTTTCTTTTCTGTGACCGTAAGCGTAGTATGTGGTGTATCGCCGGCTTCGTTGCTATACATCAACGACAATCGGGATACGCATACTTGCTTACGTTGATGATATGAGATATTATGTGTTGCTGTGATATGTTATATTGGATCGTCGCGTTTTGAATAGCCGGGTGTTTTATGTGAGATGAGAGTTTTTTTTCTTTTTCATTCATGTAAAATTCATTTGTATGTAATATTCGTTTATTGGGGGACTTCCAGGTAGCGGAAGATGTCACCGTTGTATATTATTTACTTTTCCGCATTAGGTAGACCCAAGGAGGGGAGCATAAGTAATCGGGTTCTGGGGTCCAGTGGGAGACCATCTCGAGGAGTCGAGACCGGGTTTCCTAACCCTAGAATTGGCAGTGTTACTTGCCGCTCTCGTAGGGGTCTAGGGATGTGGGTTTGGCTATTCATCGCGACCGTGGAATCCGTGTTTTATACAGGCTCGTATTGAAAACACGGACGTCCTAGTATATCCAATATTTCATATATGTTCTTCTGCTGCAATGTTCTGTGATGAGATCATATTACTGCCTGAGATGAATGTTTATATTATATATATGAGATATATGTTATACTGCAGATTTCGTTTCAAAAGAGATGCTTGTGAAGCATAATAAAATGGGACTTCATTAATAAGATTAATGAAATAAAAGAAACCTAAGATGTTGTAGAAACTTGTTTTAAAAACTGGTAGCTCTAATTCTTGCTTTGCATAGCGGTGTTCCTTGTAGAATATCCTGCACCTTATTCGATAAGGAAAGGACCGAGATCCCTTCACCGGGAGTGACTCCTTTAGCAATAACTGGCAGATGCTATAACTCTCGGTTTGTCTTTTGATTGCTTCTATAGTTTTTGCTTTGCACAGTGGTATATATGATATATCCTGCACCTTATTCGATGAGGAAAGGGCCGACGATCCCTTCACCGGGAGTGACCCCTTTAGCAAAACTAGAAAAGCCTCAAAAACATTCCATTTAAAATCACTCGATTCTACAACGATATCAAGTTCATTACGCAAAGGGTTTTCATAAAACCCGGTCGTAGCCCTCCGTCATTTCAGATAAGTACTTCTTAGTATCCGTGCTGCGTTTGTAGACCTTAGCCAAGGCGTAGTGTGCGGTAGCTAATTAGTGCTTATCTGTATAAGCATATGATGCAATTGAGTTAGGGTAGTCGTGCGGCTTTGTTGACCTTAGCCAAGGGTCGTGCGGGTGGGTTTAATTCAATCGGGAAATGACGGGTTGAACTTGGCTAGCACTTATGATTTGTTGGCCTTAGCCAAGGTCATAAGCTGCTAGGGGTAAAATATTATTGGGAATTTCAAGTGTTGAAATTTGCAATGAGATTGCATACCTTCTATGAGATAGTTGGATCCCGATACCCGCTGCGAGTAAGAGTTACTCCTGGGAGAGTTTTACACATTACATTTAGCCGATCAAGTAGGTGTCTAGAAAGGTGTTAACGGGGTTATGCCTCTGGGAAAACGAGGTTTACTTTAATTAGGCTCGTGCGAAAGCACTGGGGACCTCCCTCAAAGTACCGACATTGGCCTGGCTGAAAGATTGGCGAACTTGTAGCGTGTATTTAATCCCGGCTAGTCTTTCCTTTTAGGGTTTGAAGGAAGATTTGATTAAAACAGTGGGAGACATCCTGATTAGATAAATTGATAACCAATCTAACCTTGCAAGAGCATACGCTGAGTGTTTTCTTCTCTCTCTCTCCAGGTAGCGACCATATCACGCCTTAATCAAGATAATAAAACGGATATATTGACCGAACCCGCTTGTTATACTGAGCTGGGGAACGTTGGTCCCGCTCCAACTTATAATTGTTGTAAGACAGAGCAGGAAATTGGGGATTACCAGAATTCCCGTGCCGCCCAAACGAAGAAAGTGCATGTCGATGCATCATCTTCGGGTGTGTTCATTACACAGAACTGTTTCTCAGTATCCTTTACGTCCTGGGTATGTGATACCGGATCAGGATCCCGCATATGTAATCTGTTACATGGGCTACAGAAAGATAGAGAACTGAGAATGGGTGATAAGTTTCATGAGACAGAAAACGGTGCAAGTGTTGCAGCCATGTCTGTTGGTCACTATCACCCTGTATTACCTGAATACATTGATTCTGAACGAATGTTATTAGATACCGAACCTGATATACAAAATCATATCAGTTTCTTTATTAGTAAAGATGTGATATAATTTTGTATTGTTGGATAATGTTTTGAACATTTCCATATCAAGAGTTGATCGGTTCAGACACGTTATCTAAAAGCATTGATGTTCTAAATCAAACTACAGTTCTTAGTATACGGAACACACACAAGAGGAAGAGTTCAGAAATGAACGAATCCTTCTTGAGGTATTGTAGACTAGGTCATATCAATGCGACCCGACTAGCTAAGTTACATATAGATGCATATTTAAATTAGTTTGAATTTACATCTTGTGAAACTTGCCGGTCATGTCACAAAGATAAGATGACCACAGCTCTGTTTATTGGAAACAGAGAAAGAGTTAGTGAACTCTTGGGATTGATACATGTTGATGTATGTAAGGTCCTCTGTCTACACATGCCAAGATCGGTTCTTTGTACTTCATTACATTCTCTGATGATCTCTCAAGATTCAGACATATGTTCCTGTTGAAACACTAGTCCGAACCTTTTGAGATATTCACAGAATATAAGTTAGAAGTAGGGAACCAAAATACGGGTAAAAGTATTATGTCCTTTGATGTGATCAAGGAGGTGAATACTTGAGCACGGAATTCCTGGACTATTCTAAAGGAGAATGAGATTCTCTCTCAGCATTACTCCTCCGTATACACCACAGCACATCGGTGTATCAGGGCGGACAATAGCACCCTATGCGATATGGTGTGCTCTATGATGAGTACTACTGAGTTTCCTATTTCCTTTAGGGAGTTGTGCACTTGAGAAGCTGCATACCTATTGAATAGGGTTCAAATCAAATCAGTTGACTACCACTTCATATGTGATATGGAAAGGGAAGAGCCCATATCTTAAGTTTGTTAAGATTTGGGGTTGTCCGGCCTATGTCTAAAAGCAAAATCCGGACAAGCTCGAGGCAAGGTCTGTTATGTAGAACTGGAAATGTTCCAGCTATACAAACTGCAACTGATGATTTGGTATAACCAAAGGATTCAATAGTTTCCAACGAACCTCAGCCTCTCCGCCGATCTAGTAGGGTTCCTCACCCACCTGAGAGATACTTCGATTTCTCTATGACAGTGGGAGCGAGGATTGCATCATGAGATGATGACCCAACTAGTTTCGAGCTGGCCATCAGGAGTGAGACTCTGTAAGAATGGCTGGATGCTTAGCGATCTGAGATGGAATCCTTATACACCAACAAAGTATGGACTTTGGTTGCTTTATCTGAAGGGTTAAATCCCCATCAGGAGCAAGTATATCTTGAGAAGATTACTTGGTGTACATGGAAAAGTTGAGACTTTCAAAACTAGACTTGTTAAAGGTTTGCATCATTGACCAGGTATGTATTATGTTGAAACCTTTTCTAAGGATCTATGCTTAAGTCCATCCAGATCCTACTTGCCACGGCTACATACCATGACTACGATATCTGGTGGTTGGGTGTCATCACTGCTTTTCTAAATGATGTTTTAGAAAAGAGCGTCTATAAGTACACAGCCAGAGAGCTTCGTAGACAGTGGGAGCAGCGGAAACGTGTGCAAGATGCTTTATAAGATAAAGCAGGCATCGCGGAGTTGGAACATCTGTTTTGATGTGGAAGTAAAAGAGTTTGACTTCATCAAAATGGTAGATGAACCTTGTATATACAAAAAGGTAGTAGAGAGTATGGTGGTGATCCTCGTAGAGTACGTGGATGACATACTCTTGATAGGGAAGGAGTTTCTTATGTTACGCTCGGTCAATCTCCGCTTATCACAACGATTCTCCATATAGGATCAAAGCGATACCTCCTAAATCTTGTGTTTTGGATCTATGAGATAGATTTAATTGGATGTTAGGATACTCACTAGTTGTAGTGAGACGGTATCAATCGATCCTGGGGAGAATCACTGGAAAGGTTCCAGGGTGATAAGAACGACTGAATGTCAGTCGCAGGCATTGTCTTTACCCTCAGTGGAGGGACGGTATATTGGAAGAGTTCCAAGCTAGATACCGTAACTTACTAGACGATTAAAGGCAAGATACATCGTTACCAAGGATGCTACCAAAGATGCAGTCTGGATATATATTAGTTCATGAGATGAACTTCGTTCCTACCATTGTGTGACAATGGAGTTGTGGCTTATGCAAAGGAACCCCCCTCCCATCAGAAATCCAGATATAATTCTTAGGCAGTATCACCAAATCATGGAGATGGTTGATCTCCAGGGAGATCAAGGTTAGGAGAGTAGACACAGAGGACAACAGCGCGGATCCACTCACAAAGGCCTTTTTCCCAGTAAAGACTTTTATGGGATAGTTGAGTATGAGATACTTCAACCGCAGCTAATTGTTGGGTATGCGATACCACAACAGATGGCCCTAGTGCAAGTGGGAGATTGTTAGTTATATGTATGCACTAGAGGCCATTACTGTACATACGATGTATATTGTAATGGAAGCTTGGACATATATAGGGAGGACTTTCTTGCTCGACATGATAGTATGCTATCTGGTTGTACTTTATCTTAACATGTACTCTGATTGTCTCTATATTACATGTTGATAAATCCCTTAGGATATGTACTCGACTACTGGGACTATGATGAGATCATACTAGTGAGGCCACGGTAGTCGACGAGTACATCCTATAACTGTTCCTAGTTGAGGGTGTATCGAGACAGGGCATCGATGCACCGGAGTAGACTAGCGTATACGCATCTTGACCCATATGATAGGCGATGGCTGATCCCATATCCATCGGTGTTTGACATCAAGGATGTTGTACGGGTGCTCAGTGGAGACTGGGTACACTGGACGGACTCGCCGAGAACTCCCAGATGGTATTATACCTCACGTCAGATGGCAGTTCTCCGGTGACACTGGTACAGAGTAGTCTGTTGACCCGAGATCGTCATAGAGTCTTGTGTGATTCCCACTGTGCTTTGATTTTCATAATACCATGTCTAAGAGGGCGTGCAAAAAGGTGGCTTTTGGGTACAGTCCCGAATCGCATGGAGGCAATGAGCGATAGGAGGGGATTCGTCTCTCCCGGTATAGGGAGTTGATGTTGTGCTGTGTTCGATTGGCTATAACCGGAAATCCCTGTCCTGGGTTGCTGAGATTTACTGGTAAGTGTTATCAGTAGTTTCTCGAACCGTTATAGACCTCATATCGACATGACTTATCGAGCTACTGGGGTCTGACGTTTACCACCCCTAGGCGAGATATGCGACATATCAGACGACAAGACCGGACTGTACGGGAGTGTTACTATTTGGATTCACAGGAGAATGTACAGGCTTGCTTGTTGATCTTCTGAGCGCTCAATACCTGGGTGGCTGTTACGTTTAGCTGACCGCTTGCAGCTTGTGGGTGTTTGATATGATCATCACCTACTGCCGGCGTATTGACGATTCTTTAGAGTCCTACCCAGAGGTTTCTTGACTCAGGCAAAACGGAGTAGGGGCACATATGTGATATGTGCGGGACCGAGGATAATACGATATGAGATACCGTATTCTATTCTCGCGATATTTGATATCAGCCGGGTCATCGGATCAAGTGTTGATTCGATGAATCGGTACGGATAAATATTAGTCAGTTATATGCGATATAGCCGGATTGTCGGATCAAGTGTTGATTCGATAATTTAATGTATAATAATATATATGATATATTAAATTACATTAACTAATATTAGCTCACTAAAAGATTGTTTTTCTCACTCAGGTAATACCTTGATATATATGCGATATATGTTAATTGTATTATTTTATTTGGTTACAATAAATATTATATATGTGATATATAATATTGTAACATGATATGATTACTAATGCAACATGTTTAGTAGAGATTAAACATGGTTAGGGTTTGATTAGGGTTAAACCTTTCTAGATGTTTCTAGAAGGTTTTCTTTTTTGTTTTGGAAAAGATATTTTTGCATGATATTTCTTAACCCAACCACACCCTTTAACCCTAGTTCAATCTCTACAATGGTTACTTGACCATGGTTGCATTATTCATCATATTATTCTTTTCATTATTCATCACAAAAGGAATTCTATCATATTGTTCATCTTCTTCCTTCTTCTTCTTTGCTTACAATGCTTTCTTGCTTTGATATTTGTGATGAAAATATGTGAGAAAAAGATAAATAAAGAGAGCAAAAATCCTACTTCATCATCCTCATCTTCCCTTGCCCTTTAGATGAGAGTGTTCACTCAATTTTAGAGAGTGTTAGCTTGTGCTAATGAAACTTCAAGGTAGATCATCTTTGTATCGAAGATCGGAAGCAAGACTGCACCTTTCTCTTCGTGAAGCCTCTCGAGAGTCCAGAGCACGATGATCGCAGCGAAGGGACCTCAACACGGAGCATATGAAGTGAAGGAACGGATCTACAAACGTTGTAATCCCTCTCACTTAGTGTTAAAGTGTTTAGCATGTTAGTTTTGGCCTAATCTCTATTTTAAAGATCCGGCTTCGGGTTGTTCGGCACGGCTAATTTTTAAATCGGGCATGCTTGATGCCTCGTAGAACCTTGTGCGCGTGCATAGCAACCCTACATCTGGATGAGTTCGCTCATCAGCCTCCTTTGAAGTCAGTCCATGGGCAGCCGTTATGCATAGCTAGTGCTGCTGACGGCTTGTGGTTAAACCCACTGCCCGGGTACTGATGAGTCATTAGAGTCCCCCACAGATAGTTTCCCAAGTTCGGGCGAAACGTTGTAGAGGCCGTATGGTTTTATGGCACAGTTCGGAAAATGCACGTGTGTTTACGCACGTGTCATTTTTCGGGCAGATAATACTGGTGGGCTTTGGTTTAAGCCGGATCCATGTATTATATAGAGTAGATATAATATCTTTGTCTCAGTTGCATTTGTATTCGGTCGTAATACAAAAGCGGGTATATTTATACTGTTACGGGTTATCCTGAAATTCGTTTCAGGATCACTTTTGGAAGTTGCCAGTTTCCAGTTTTCTATCAGCCGTATTTTAACATTTGGTTAAATACAGATTTATCTTTTCTTGAGATGAGTGTGGAAGCTTCTAGAAGGTTCTAGAAGTGGTGAGGTGTTTAGCGAGTCATGGTTGCATTTAATGGTTCCATTAATGCTTGATGACTAGGTTAATGATTCATCATTTCATTAAGTGTGTTCACACTTTGTGTTCACACTAGAGATATTTTCTTATTGTCACCCCCTCTCCTACACTCACTCCCCCACCTCTATATATGTGGCTGGCCCTCCTCCTCTCTCATTCACTCTCACTTGTAAGAAAAAGAAATGGTTGTTGGTTAAAAGATTATGATAGTTTTCGGTGTATGGAATTTCACAGCTCATTTCATTCCATCACCCGATTCCAACGGCAACTTCATTAACCATTCGTCCATGGCTTTGGACGAAGAGAGACAAAGTATTCCACTCATTCTCTACATCAACCTTGGTCATCTCTTCTAGCAAACATGATGACCGAGTTGCCTCGAGTCAGAGGCGGGAGCCCGTTTAAAGATCCGATGATGTGGTGCCACTTGAGCGAGGAGATCGGAGATTGACGAGATCGGAGCAGCCGCAACGGAGCGTGGGATGATGGTTAAATAACGAAGGACTCGAATCGTTCGGTATAACCTTTCTTCCCTCTTTGTAGATTGTTAGTTTAGCATTAATGGCAGATCCGGGTTATAGTATGCGATAGAGCCAGTTATAAAAGTTTTTGTTCTGCATTTTGGCATCTGAAAGACAGCCGGGGTGCGACCGTAGACTTACATGGTATCAGAGCCATGCCATTAAGCTTTACTAACTTGTGCTAACACGTTTAAAAGATCGATCGAACGGATTTTTCGAAAATCGCAATTTCTAGAATTAAAGTTTCTGTTAATTTTCAAACTGGTCCAAATGTCATTTTGACCATACCAGAAAATCAAGCAGGGTTTTTGAGGAATACTGTAGAAATTCGACCAACTGATTTCACTGTTCCGCCGCGGAACCGCGGCCCAAGCTAGGGTTTGGCCGCGGATCCGCCGCAGGAAAGTGAGATCAATTGCTCAATTTTCTACAGTGGATTCTATGTTGGAAATTGTGGTTTCTGGAACTGTTTATTTGGGCCCAGTATTTTTTACTGTGCAGCAGATTTGCGTGGGGCCCATTTCGGGAAATTTAGTCGATCGAAATTTAAACGCGTTAGTTTACAGTGCTTACATTATATCTCCGACCGTGAATGTCATTTGATCGGTAAACCCTGTCTGATTGCTATAGTTCTTTTAGACGGGTTTGGGAACGTGACATTCGCGTTGATGTTCTGTGTTGTGCTGTGATGTTGCGGATTTGTCGTAGTGGATAGCAGTGTGCAATGGTAGTGCAGTTTGGATTTATTTGTACATTTGATATTGCGGGGCGAGCGTCCAACATGTGGACTGCCGCCACTAACTGTTGTATAATATTCTTTTGGTGCACGACCAGGTTGTGGTCGATGTACCTGTTGTACTATTTTTCATTTCTGTACTAGGTTTTACCCCGCGACGGAGTACACGGATAGCCGGGTTCTGGGGGGCAACGGGTCCGCATCTCATGGCTTTGAGAGGCAGAGGGGCCTCACTCTAGAATTGGCAGACTATTCGCCGCACTCGTAGGGGGTACAGGTTGACCCAAGGAGGGGTGCCCAAGATTACCGTATTCCGTGAAGTGAAGGGTGGTCCATTCACTTTGCTGTAGAGGGCTGCCTCGCTTCAGGTTTTGGCGGGTAACTTGCCTCACCCATAGGGGTCTAGGTTTCATTGCACAGGCTATCCACACGATAGGGGAACGTCGGGTTTCAGCAGCGGCTCTGTGAAACCCGGAGATCCCAGATTATCTGTATTGTTCTGTGATGCTTATTACTTTTCTGTAATGTTGCATATTATCACGCCTGGAGAGATTATTGTATATTGGTTTATATACTATTAGATGTTGTATATATTTTACACCCGCGCTAGTCCAGTCCCCGCTCTGTCATTAGTTAAGTAACCTAACGGGTGATGACGGGACCCAGTGACGAATGCAGATGGCATATACGTACATTTTATTTTCGTTCTTTTCTGGTGTGATTTATAGAATGGGACTGCGTTGATTCTGATCAATGCAAAGTAAAACAAACCTGTTTAGATGTTGTTGGAACAATTTAAAAAGTGTTATTACAAAGATGTTTCCTTTTGTTTTGCATAGTGGTATTCGGTTGGAATATCCTGCACCTCATTCGACGGGGCAAGGGCCGATATCCCTTCACCGGGACTGACCCCTTGGGAAGAAGTTTGCGTCAGGGTAAGAACTTCACTATAGTCGATTACATGTTGCTTTGCATCGCGGTATTCAGTAGAATATCCTGCACCTCATTCCACGAGGAAAGAGCCGAGATCCCTTTACCGGGAGTGACCTCTTTAGCAAAGGTTTTCGCCACTATATTTTATAAAAAGCCATCTGGTTCCTTCAACGAGATCAAGTTCAATACGTTAAAGGTTTTTCGCCAAAAACCAGCCGTAGCCCTCCGTCGCTTCATATGAATGGTCAGTAGTATTCAAGCTATGTTGGTCTAGCCCTTAGCTAGGACATAGTGATTGGTAGCTGCTGGGGTGTTCATATGTTGCATAGATAGATGCGTTGGTTTAGGACAGTCATACAGCCTTGTTGGCCCTTAGTCAAGGGCGAGTACGGGTGGGTTCAAATTAACAAGATAATGATGGAAAGAACTTGACATGCGACTTATGATGGGTTGGCCCTTAGTCATGATCATAAGAGCATGGGGTAAAAATCATATCGGGAGTTTCTCAAGAAACTTAAACTTGCCAGGCATGCGCATACCTTCTGGAGTGTGATAACGCAAGTGGATTCCGTCACGTTATCATGCGATGAGAGTTGGATCCCGATTCCCACTGATGAGTTGGTTTACTCTTCAGATGATCCCGATTGATTCTTCTTTCAGGTTTGGAGGAGAATTTGACAGTACAGTGGGAGGTTTCCGGATTAAATAAAGTGATAACCATTCTGATCTAGGTTAGAGTGCACGCAGAGTGTTTCTTTTCTCTCTCTCTTTGGCAGCGGCCTTTGACCGACCCTAGACTATGACTCAGGGACCAAGTTGACCGAACCTTCTTAAAAAAACTGGCTTTTGGATTGTCTATGTTGCATAAGTCATTGCCACTCCTTCTTTTACCCTTTGCATTTCTCAGAACACCTGTATTACTACGGACATCCACTTCCATTGGATAGATCCATCGTATGGTTATATACGAACTCGAAGGGACTCCTTCGAGGATGGATCAAGGTTCAGAAGAAATAGAATTGGTTTATTCAGTTGTCTTTTATTATCACCTTCTCTCAGGTTGCGAGGGCTTCTTGGTTTAGAGAGTACACCTATTACGCTTATTGGATAGTCTTCTTCCAAAACATAGGCAGGTGCCGAAAGGTAGGGAATGAAGAAAACCAATTAGCCTAAGTAGGGTGTAAAGAAGGTAATATGTAAAGACAAAATAAAGGGATTAGAAAGAGGGCAAAGTAAGTTGCGACTGTTATCATTCACGACCAAACCACATACTTCATCGCCACTCCTATTTCACCATTAAAAGAATAAGGTATTATTCAGTTGTCTTTTATCATCACCTTCTCTCAAGATGTGAGTACTCCTTGGTTTAGGAGGGTACACCTATTATGCTTACTGGATAGTCTTCTTCCAAACCATAGGCTGGTGCCGAACGGTAGGGAAGGAAGAAAACCATTTAGCCTAACGATGGTGTACAGAAGGTAACGACTAAAGACAAATAAAGGGATTTGGAGAGATGGCAAAGAAATATACGGTTAAATTCATGAATTGGATTATGGAAGAGGCATTACTATGAATACCAGGATACCCCTACGAAACATTTTCATGTTTCAGTGCATTGTTAATGGAAAACTGTTTTCCCGATTAGATACTTACTCCAGGGTGTGTATTCACCAGGTTTCATTCTCATATCTGTATGGTTTTACAGATGACGAGTGGGAGGAAGTTATTGGGAATTAGGTGATCATCCTCATTATATCGGAATTCGTTGTAATTGGTGATATTTGAGGAAATCGCCAGGGTACAGTTTTCAACCTACGACGCACAGGTTTTTTGAGTTATTCAACTCAGCAGACTTATACAGAGTATTGTATGTTGTCCAGTGTCCATCAGGACAAAGGGGTAGGTCCTCGTACTATGTTCTGTTTACTTATGACTTCTCTAGTTTTTAGAGAAGTGTTTCATAGAAATACAAGGTTTAAGTTTTGAGAAGTTGTGGGTATAAGAATAAAGTAGAGAACCAGATGTCGCAAGTATCGGGATTCTTCAAAGAGATCGAAGATGTAGATATTTATGATTGGTATTCAGATGATAGTAAAAGTTTTGAGAAACTTGTTTCTCTTTCAGGTTACTCATAATTGGATGGATTCCTAAGATGAGTAATGCTGATTAGCCTCTCTCCATTAAAGTTGATATGCACTGGAGACAGCTGCATGATTAGAATCTGGTTCCAATTAAATAAGTGCCAAAGTTTCTATATTGGATATAGAATGGTTCGTATCTTAACGATGTTAAGGTACGGGGAGTTGTCCGTCTTATGCTTAAAACCAGACTCTGGATAACTCAGGGCACGTTTCTGTAATGGCAGTTTGTGGGTTGGCCCAGACTACGACGAGGGTTGACTTTCTACCATCTGGGAGATCAATAGTGATATTGTTCTAAACTCGCCACAGTTTTAGTAAAATGGATTTTTTTTTTAGAAAACAGTAGTGGGAGTATGGTAGAACTGGAAGTGATTCCAGAACCGCAAACGATTACGGAAAATTTAACAGGACCTAATGATTCAATCAGGTTTGATATTCCATTAGCCACTCCGCAGATATGGTGGGTAACCTCAGACACCCGAGAGGTACTCCGGTAGCCTCAAGGACGGTGACAGGGAGGTTTTTATCTACCCAGACTTGACACTACTGTTGTTCCAGGCTATGAGACCCGGTAGGAGGGTTGTTGTGGTCAGTGGGAGCAGCGGAAGCATAGTGGGCAAGTAGCTTATGTATATTTATAGACTAGAGCAGTTATAGAGGAGATTGATCATCTAATTTTGATGTGACAGTCATGTGTTTGACTTCATCAAAATAGGGGATGGATCTGTTAAGAAGGCAGTAGGGTGTGATGTCTTGGTATTTCTATGACATACACAGATTAGGAAGTAAAATTTTATACTACGATCGGTTGTACTGTGGTCGTCACACAGTTGTTTCTCCAGACAGGATATGGATATAATATTTGACATTCTAGTTTCTAGATCTATGGTTTTAGATCTGGATTTGGGTAGTTTCCCAATGTGGGTACTTTGACAGTATTCTAATGGTTTTTAGAATAGATGACTCCTGGCATGGTGGTGTACCTGTAGGTGATGGAGTCACCCTCTCTAAAGGTGTCTTACAGACTAAAGGGGAGAGGGATGTGCATGATTGGCAAATCACATTGCTTAGGCAATTGAGTCAATCATGAGATGTCAAGTACCACACCAAATGTTGTTTTTGCACTAGATGCAATAAGTTTGTATTAATCCAATCCTGGAGAAACATAAGGAAGCAATTTTAGAACATAAGTGAATGTTCTACGGAGTTGATGACGGCAGCCTCCTTCGGGATTCGGTTATCATTCCAGGCTTCAAAGGTGACATGGATGACAGAATGATTGTCAGGGTTTTAGTTTTCCCTCTGACGAAGAGGGACAGTATTACGGACAGGTGGTCCAAGAGGATACTGTGGGAGGCATGGTGCCAAATACTGATTAGGCTCAGTTATCGATACAGTCTAAGATGTTTGGATTTGGAGTTCATTTATGAACTAGGTCCCATCAGATATCCAGACATATTCTAATACAGGTATTACTCAATTCGGGAGATGGCTTTCTCCGCGAACTTGAGATTAAGAGAGACATAGAAAGAAACATCCTGGCGGATCCACTCACTGAGGCTATTTCTCGAACACAATAGTTTTGCAAACGGGCTTTGTGAAACTGATTAGTAGAGGAGTTGGGTGTTGGTTTCACACGGGCTGTGAGTACGCGACATCGTAATAATTAGCCTTAAGTGCATGTGGGAGATTGTTGGATATAGTGCCCTCAAAGTCAATTATTGGATCGCAGGTACGTGATTGCAATGATTGCGGAGGACCTATACCGGTAGGACAGTCTTACTCGAGATGATAGTATGCTATCTGGTTTGCCTTTATCAGTCGTGTATAGGTTCAGGTGACTGATCACGATTACACTTTGATAGAGCCCTTAGGATCTTGCTTGACTACCAACAGTATGAGGGCGATCATATAAGTGAGAGTTGGGTGGTCTATAAGCATATCCTTAATAGTGGTCCCTAGTCGTGGGAGTTTCGAAACAAGGCATCGATACTCCGGAGTAGACTAGTGTATACAGTCGAGACCCCGACGAGGGGCGGTGGCCGGTCTCACAAGCCACGGGTGTCAGTTGGATCACCTAAGATGTATACAGGTGCTCATTGGGTTATGAGTACACCGGACAGGACTCGCCGGGAACCTGCTAGTTGGTATTATACATATCGTCAGATAGCAGTTCCCTGGTGACATGTGTACAGGATAGTTCATCGACCTGAGGTCGTCATTTGTCTCGTGTGAGTTCCCACTGTGCTTTGATTTCTACCCTACCACGGCTCAAAGGAGTCGTGCAAACAGGTAGTTTTTGGGTACAGTCCCGAGCCACATGGAGGCACGTGAGCGGATCGGCAGGGGATTCGTCTCTCCCGGTATTGGGGGTGGAGGTCGCGCTGTGTCTAGGAAAGCCATTACACCAAGTCCTTGGCCAAGGCAGGTGAGATTTACTGGTAGGTACTCCAGTAGTATCTCAGGGTGTTCAGGGCTTATCTCTGACACGACTTATACAGCTAATGGGGGTCTGACGTTACTAGCCCCCTAGGCCGGATATACGATACTCATAGACGAACGGACCGGACTGTATATACATTGTCACTGTTAGGCTCAGTGGGGTTTCTGGATGAGTTCGCTCATCAGCCTCCTTTGAGGTCAGTCCATGGGCAGCCGTTACGCATAGCTAGTGCCGCTGACGGCTTGTGGTTAAACCCACTGCCAGGGTACTGATGAGTCATTAGAGTCCCCCACAGATAGTTTCCCAAGTTCGGGCGAAACGTTGTAGAGGCCGTATGGTTTTATGGCACAGTTCGGAAAATGCACGTGTGTTTACGCACGTGTCATTTTTCGGGCAGATAATACTGGTGGGCTTTGGTTTAAGCCGGATCCATGTATTATATAGAGTAGATATAATATCTTTGTCTCAGTTGCATTTGTATTCGGTCGTAATACAAATGCGGGTATATTTATACTGTTACGGGTTTATCCTGAAATTCGTTTCAGGATCACTTTTGGAAGTTGCCAGTTTCCAGTTTTCTATCAGCCGTATTTTAACATTTGGTTAAATACAGATTTATCTTTTCTTGAGATGAGTGTGGAAGCTTCTAGAAGGTTCTAGAAGTGGTGAGGTGTTTAGTGAGTCATGGTTGCATTTAATGGTTCCATTAATGCTTGATGACTAGGTTAATGATTCATCATTTCATTAAGTGTGTTCACACTTTGTGTTCACACTAGAGATATTTTATAATTGTCACCCCCCTCTTCTACACTCACCCCCCACCTCTATTTATGTGGCCGACCCTCCTCCTCTCTCATTCGCTCTCACTTGTAAGAAAAAGAAATAGTTGTTGGTTAAAAGATTATGATAGTTTTTGGTGTATGGAATTTTACAGCTCATTTCATTCCATCACCCGATTCCCACGGCAACTTCATTAACCGTTCGTCCATGGCTTTGGACGAAGCGAGACAAAGTATTCCACTCATTCTCTACATCAACCTTGGCCATCTCTTCTAGCAAACTTGATGACCGAGTTGCCTCGAGTCAGAGGCGGGAGCCCGTTTAAAGATCCGATGATGTGGTGCCACTTAAGCGAGGAGATCGGAGATCGACGAGATCGGAGCATCCGCAATGGAGCGTGGGATGATGGTTAAAGAACGAAGGACTCGGATCGTTCGGTATAACCTTTCTTCCCTCTTTGTAGATTGTTAGTTTAGCGTTAATGGCAGATCCGGGTTATAGTATGCGATAGCGCCAGTTATAAAAGTTTTTGTTCCGCATTTTGGCGTCTGAAAGACAGCCAGGACGCTACCGAAGACTTACACTTTCAGCCACAACCAAAAGAATGCTGAATGATCTCCAGACATGCCCGGTGATCAGGTGGAAGAATCCGTTGGAACCTGAGATCATCGATGGGATGCTGAGGCCGCGTCCAACTCCAAAGATTGGTGGTGATAGCCAAAGCGTTCGCACCCAGCCGTCGAAGTCTTCGAAGAAGAAGAAGAAGACCAAAAAGCCCGTGAAGCCCGGTGACAAGCGCACGGACCGGCAAAAGCAGATTGACGTGTTGGAGGAGTATAACCAGAAGGCACGGACTCCAATCACACTCCAAGAATTTCTCAGCCACGTCCTTGAGGACGGAGATGACGATAATGGAGAAGACTCGTCAGATGAATCTGAAGATTACGTGGCAAGTTGCCATGTGATCTCTCACTCATCGATTGATGATGAAGAAGCTCCTTGCACCGAGAGACTGGGGGCAGGTCCTGAACCGGAACTTCTAGGGCCATCAGACGAAATGATCGACGCATTCCTGAACGAAGCTCTTTCGAAAAGCAAAGCTGATCGAGAGCGTGAGATGGCCATATTTGACAAAGCCAAACGCCGACGGCTGGACGAAAGAGTTGAAACACTCCCGCCAGATCAAAGTACATCCGTCACGAACAAAAACAAGTCCAAGATGAAGAAAAGGTTTGCTAAAGCCATATCAATGGGGATGAAGTTGCCATCCTCCAAAGCGAACGCTCTTGGTGAAGGAGAAACACACCCTAGTTACTGTCTATATCATCGACAGATATCACACCCCACCGAAGAGTGCAACGCTTTTACAAGATGGTGGCAGGGATATATTGCTCACCGGCAGCATTGGCAGGGATATGTTGCTCACCGACAGCATTTCAAGCGGATGAAACGCAAAACTCGTCGGGAGCAGAGAAGTACGACCGAAGAGCATAAAGGAACTACCAGCAACTGTCGTGTGGTCAATGTTGTGGGATCGCAAGTCCTCACCTTCGGAAGTGACTCCGACGAAGAGATGACTCTTTGCCCTCTTTTGAAAGAATCTACCCCGGGGAAAGAGGAAGAACCGAAGACCTGCGAAAACATTCGGCTACGCAATCGTACGTTACCCGAAAAGAATCTTAGGCCCTCGAATAGTGGGTCAAACATGATAGATAAGGGAAAAGAAAAGGTCTCTGAGGATATCTCCCTACATGACCAAGTCATGAAAGAGCTGACCGCCAAAGAAAAGTAAGGTGGACTACAACGTCCTGGCGCACCTAAGGAAGTTACCTTCAGAACTCAGCATTCTCGATGCCCTTTAACTATCAAAAAAAGCAAGAGATTCATTGATCAAGGCGCTGCAAGAGCCAGAGAAATTCCAAGCTTTCCTCGCTGAAGAGAAGATGAAAGACGAGCTGGAAGAAGTACACACAGCCGATATCACCTTCGGCGATGAAGATCTCCTACTTGGGACATGTGAACACAACCGTCCCCTATATGTCTCCGGCTACTGTCACGATATCAAGATAAGCAAACTCCTGGTCGACAATGGGTCCTCCGTCAACCTCCTTAACGTGAGGTTGTTAAAGGAAATCTGCATGAGCGTTCAACACCTCGCTCGCGACAAAATCACCATCTCCGGGTTCGACTCCCAGTCATCACGGATGCTTGGGTCCGTAATACTGATGTTACGCTTTGGGATGCTTGTCACGGACATCAAGTTCCATGTCATTGACGCCAAGACATGCTACAACGCTTTGCTCGGCCGGCCCTGGTTACACGAGTAAAACATCATCCCCTCTACACAACATCAGTGTATGAAATACTTCAAGGATGGTCTTGAGTATACTGTAACAGGAAAGCTGAACCCATTCTCCGTGAACGAAGTCCGAAAGTACGAAGTTGCAAAATACTTTTTACCGGATTTCAAGGACACGGAGAGATGTCACAAGTCGAAAGACAAAGCTATCCCTATCATTCCGGTCTTCGGGAGTGATATCGAGGAGGGGGAAGAGATAGTTTATTCAGGTCCGCCCCAGTACAACAAGCCGGGACCCTCCGCTCCTATGCTTATCTTCGGCAGCGATTCAGAAGATGAGATCAACGCCATATTCTCTGCTCGACCATCAATACAAACCATCGCTGATAAAGAGCAAAGTCTGCAAGTTGCCATGGTGTCACCCAAGCATCATAAAGAACTAGACGCGCTTGATACCTACAGTGTAGAAGAGCTGCAGACGTTCTATGTCCCTCCCAGGCGAGAAGGAGAAAAGGCAATCCTATTCTACCGATCCGGGGAAACCAAAGTGGAGAAAGAAATCTGGCACGGCACGGATTCTACACTTGACAGGCTCCAGCCCATCCGTTTGCCCAGATATTACACGAACGGACTAAAAAGGCTGTTAAGGCGCCAAGGCATACCTCTTAAGCAAACTGCGCGGCAAGCACGATTCTATAACAGGATCTGGAACGTTCACGGAACTCAGCGCAAGTTGCCCGATGGGAGAATGGAAACGACCGGGCTTGGGTATGTTCAATCCAAGAAACGGGAGCTACTCCGCGACTGCTACGTCGTACATGACTTTGATGAAGAAGAGGATGCTCTATGGGAAGATGCTAACCCTGAACCAGAAAGAGCTCCCGGTGTAAAAATGCCCAGTCCGTCGTTCGAACAACAAATGGACAAGCTTATAAAGGAAGCGGGTCAAAAGGTCCGAGACGACCATAACCGTGAAATGGCCATTTACGAGAAAGCCAAGAAGCTGCGCCTCCTTCAACAGGCTGTGGAAAATGAAATTTTCACGACCCGAAAGTACGGAACATGACCGGCACTTAGATTACGAAACGTCTAGAGGCGCGACGTAACCTAAGTAAGCCGAAGCCCAGAAATCTAAACCATATAAAAGAAAAAGAAGTAAAAGAAAACATGAAGAAAACAAGTTTAAAAGCATCAGCAAATTTTCCCAAAAATTTCGGCAGAGTCTCCTCTGTAAAAACTGGCCCCAAACGAGTACAACAAGTATAATATACATAAACAATAAAAAGCATCCCCAAACGGGAGCTAGCTTAACGCCAACAGGCGGAAACAACCACAACAAGCACAATAATATACAACACCAAAGGGCAAGGTTCAAAACTTAAAAGAAAACAAAACCACCAGATAGCATAATAATACAAGCGCAACTCTAAGGTCGAAACAAATAATGGTCCAGTAATCTATCAAGTAATACAAGTTTGGTTGATGGAGCTTTCTATATACAAATGAAATAATAAAAATACAACGACGGTCCAGATACAAATGAACCAACCTACCATGCAAATCACCCAGAATGAAATGATGTGCCAGCAAACAACCAAGAAACCCTGTACATCGAACCTGTAATAAAATTTGGCACAATGGGGGTGAGTTGCCAACTCGTGAGTAGAAGACATCTACGAAAAGAAATCGAATGCACGACGCTATCCTAGGTCATAATAATACACTACTAAATCCCAATCATCTAGTAATGGCAGGGTAATACTACGTGTAAATGCAAATACTCCGTGCTCGTGTCAGTGCCTCATATAGTACTATATCATAAGAATGAGTATGCATGCACCATGACTGTAACATAACCAATCCTGAAATCTAGATATATCTGTGTAAGAAATCTTTAACTTTATCATAGTAAAATGTGTATAGAAATCTGAAATATCAACAATGAAATCCATGGAAATCCGTGTCAAGCATCGACACAAAGCATGTAAATCTCAAGTATCAATACCTTATAATCTCAATATCTCGGGCTCCGTCAGTCCGGATCGGCCCATATCATCAAATCTCACGACAACGGTCGGTATCCTCCGGATATCCGCCGCGCCAGACATCACCGGTAGGTAGTCCTCCCCTGCCAGGCTCATCGTCTACAACTCGATCTTCTTGCCCCGGGGTACCATACCGGGCCCACCATGTACCCGAGACGGTTCATCCACTCCTCGAATCGGGTCTCGAAATCCATCAGAAAACATGAAATCTCATGGTGGACGACACATACATCATGAGAAAACCGCATCTTATGTTTTAAAAAGAGAGGAGGAGAGAGAGAGAAGTTTTTATATATCCTTGCGGTTTTCCCCAAAATCCAGAAATCTCATAGAAAACCAAAATCCCAAAATCATGAGTAAGTATATGATAAGTGTCGGCATATGCCCATAATACTGCATGATAACATGGAAATATGAATGCATGAAATGTCTAAGTAATCAATGTCATGTCTATACTAACACCGGAGAGCAATCTCAATATTATATCGATCTAGTTGCTAGCTGATTCTATCAATAAAAGATAATATGATCTAAAATGTACGTGACATAGCAGTTACCGATGATGATGTGTGTGAGCCGGCAAATAAGTGTGTGTGGAATATGCGCATCATCGGTAATGGTGCTAGTGTCCTAACAGGCAGAGTTTGATTCTGAATATAGAAACATATGTATGAACATGCAACATTATGATTACAGTATGAATGTAAAGACAGATGTGCAATAACCACTCATTTGATATACAAGTATAGCTACAACTATATGTCCCGAGCCTAACTAGTGTCCATCTAACCTCCTAAAGAACTAAACCTAAGAACTAGTCGATAAGAAATAAGGGTACACCTAAAGTCTGAGTCTATGTCTCTAATAGTCGGCGATCCAGACTCAATAGCGTCACGTACGTAGTACGATTTCCTCGAAACAAGAGTGCGGATCAATCATCACATCGATGCCTCGTACGGTAAAATCCATCGTACGACATCCCAATATCGGGGTACGGGTCAAGTATCACCTACGTGTCTCATCATTCGTATAATATCATCATCAACACATGTCATGATCAAGGTGCTATACTGTAATCGCATATATCAATCATATATCGTTGTCAGCATAAATATACATCGTTAATTTATCCTCAGAAATGTCATGTCACATATATCATATCTTTATCAAGTCACACCTATATGATGTTGGTCTCAAGTCATACATATATCATATCGTGTTCAGTCACAAGTTGCAGTCCGGGTGCTATTTTAGAGTCCCATGTACCTCAATATCATCACCACCTATTATAATTTATGTATACATGTTCATTATTTCATTCTCTAATGATCCGCTAACACTTTAATACGACTATATAGCCAAGAATCACGGCATCAAGCCCAGTTATACTGTTTCATCCCCGTGAATCATATCACATCATTGTATCCCATATACGTGTTGTATATGTATATATATACCTACACCTAGTCCTATACACACACACACACACACACACATACACGTATACACCACGTCGAGTTTCAGTGTGCGTGTGTGTGTATCTACCTGAAACCTACGAATCTATTCCAAGGTATTCATCCTCTGGTATGGTCTTCCTAAATCAGTCTAGTCCAGCCTAGGGTCATTACTAGGGTCCCACTTATTAAGAACCTAAGGTCACATCTGGCTTCCTAATGTCACTAAGTACAGTTCCTATTCTACGTGCGGGGGTGCTAAACGCCATTCACCCGACTTCCCCCCGTAGATATACATCAACTCACCTGGTCCATGTCTGCCAAAGACGGTGTCTCCATCCTCTTCTTCATCGCCCGCAGTCCACGTGAGGGGTACCTATACGCAAACATATATAGTATCGTAAACTAAATCACGGACAAAAGTCAAAACGACACACGGAACGCGCATAGGTTAAAACCTATGTCCCGTTCACGCAAAAGAACCAAATATCGCTCGATATCGGCGTACAAATTCCGATTAATCGAGATAAACATCAACAAACAACTCATAGTTTTAAAACTCATTACTTACAATATAAAACATGATTTAATTCGTCGAAACCCTAAAATCCATCAAATCGCCCGATTTCGTAAAACCCGAAAATGTCAATTCACCGTTTTTCTTCAAAACTTGACATTTAAATGAAACCAATGGTCATAAAACTCATTAAATAGGATAACTAGACTATACAACCCATTACTATATTTTTATTACACAAATTTGTATAAATACAAAATTCCTAGTTTGCAACTTTTATAAATTTTCAACATCTTACAAGCAAAATTCCACAATTCCACAACAAACTTGATTTTGCATGAATTAATGTATTAAACTAAAATTTATAATGATAATGATATAATGAAACCAGAATTTATATTTTAAATCTCATTTATTTAATAACTTCCAAAAACTAGTTAGCTAAAATATCATTCTTTTAGTATTTTTCAATTATCAAAAGAAACTAGTGACCAAACTAAGTTTTTCATTCATTAAACATGTCAATATCCTCATTTAACAAAAATCTAATTTTACAAACATTAATTTGAATTTATCTCACCAATATATATAATATATAGAAATCTAGTTTGCAAAAATTGTTTAATTTAAACAATTTTGGATAACAATTTACAATATATCAACCATGCATGATTTTCCATTTCTAAAAGTGTTAAACAAGTTATTATAACCCTAATGAATTAATAAAACCACAACTTGAATTTACAAACCCTAACTTGAATTTTAGAATTTGCAAATAGAATTAATTTAATAAATTTAATTTTGCTTAAAAGAAACATCTAATAAAAATAAATCAAAAGAAAAAGATTTATACCTTCACAACATGAAATCCAAACTTGAAAATGAGCCTCCAAAATGAGTGCTTTCCATCTCCAAAATCCATGTAAAGAAGAGCAAAGAATAAAGGATAGGAAATAAATAGGATTTTGTGGATTTTTATTGAATATTTTGATGAATTTTTGATGTTTTTTGTAATAAAAACCAAGTGGGGAAATGGAGGGGCTGCCATGGGAGGCCGGCCACTTTTGGGAGGTGAGGGAGAGAAAGAAAAGAGTGAAGAATCATGTAGAAAGTTCTCCAAAAATATCCTCTTCTTTATGTCTTTTCATAACTTTATTTCATTTCTTTCATTTCTTTTCTAAAACAACTCAAGAAAATTCTAGATTCAAGGAAAAATTTGCAAATAAATTTTGCATGATACACACTAATTTATAATATGCCATGGTTCATTTTTACAAATTAAACCCATTCAAATTTGTAATTTACACTAATTTAGTTTAAAAATAAAGCTTATGTTAATATTTAAAATAATTAATTTAGGAAAAATATTTAATTAAACTAAAAATTTATAAGTGACTAAATAAACACCATTTAATAGTAATAACATAATTAAAATAGGTATTTTTAAATTTATAGTGAAAAATAATTACGGTTTAGTTTTTACGAAAAATACGTTTTACTTTACCGAAAATCAAAAAAATCGCTTAAACGATTTTATTTATTTAATTATTTATTTAATTATTTTTAAAACGTTACAATCTTCTCCCCTTAAAGAAATTTGGTCCCTGAATTTAAATTAAAACTCCCCCTCCAAATACTAAAACATTTAGCAAAACACTCAAATCGTCGGGGCTCCGAAATCATCAATACAAAACTAAAATCAACTCCGTCAAGAATAACGCAATCATCGGAGTTATGGTAAAGATAAAATATCAAAACTCAATACGAAAACCAACATAATATATATCAAAACTATAACTTATATATATATAGTGCGCATCGTAGTAAAATCGCCTAAACATCTTAATAAAGAAGCATACAAAAACCCCTCTTGAAAATCGCTGTGCGATGCACGTGTCACGGCATAAGTAGCGGACGTTTATTTAAAAAAAAATAGCTATATATATATATATATATATATATATATATATATATATCTTTTATTTAACATACACGTCCCGCCTGGTTACTAAATCAAATAATAATGATTATAAAAACATACTGCTCAAACTGAAATCAATCCCAATCACAACATAAAAATATCATGTGCGTCTGGTGCACACTGAAATCGAAACCAAATACAGATACCACGAATACACACAAAAACAAAACTAAGTGCAACAGGTGTGCACCAAAAACATCTGTCAAGTGCAACGGGCGTGCACGACTTTAATATCAGGTGCATCTAATCTGCACAAAACCCCGATTTAGTGCATCTGGTGTGCACAAAATCGCATCAAGTGCACCGAATGTGCGCAAGAATCTCAATCAGGTGCACATGGTGCACGAAAACATACACCGAATATCAAAATCGAAATCACAATACGAAAATGCATGAAAACTAGGTCGAAGCATATGTCAAAATCATGTGTAACCATATGCACGAAATCAAATCAAAATCTCAAAATGTATAAAACCAAATCAGGTGCACTGGGTGTGTACTAAACAACATCAATACAAATGATATATAAAACACAAATAAAATGTAATGAAGGTACACATAAGAAATACCAATCGTAGAACAAAGTCCTCAAAATACAAAAATCCAATCAACGAAAATATGAAATTCAAATCACCAAGTCGCAATCGTAAACACAATCGTCAATGTGCGCCTCTTTCCTCTGATGTCGACTGCTTCAAACTCGTCTCTTCATAGGTGTGCTGACTGCACTACCAACGGCAATACTCATTTCTAGAGTCTCCCACATAGTCGATCCCTTCACCTGATATCTGGACTACATTAAACTTTTCGATCGATCCATCAAAATCCCATAATTCCCTGAGAGCTCAACACTCAAGTACTGTTTAAAAATATCCGGTACATACCGCAGTATCGATGGTCCAGCCGTAGAAAGGCAAACCCAAGCCTCACTAATGGCACCGCGGAACTGCCGTAAACCCTAAGGTTCAAGGGCGTTCTCGTGGTCATTATGTCGAGTTAGGGTTTCATTCTTCTAGAGAGTCCATCGAAATACCTGCATGTTCTTCCGAATACCTTAAACTTGGGAAAATGGTTTTGTGATAATCGTTCGAACCCTTTAGCTTCGTCTGGAAGGCATGTGAATACCCTTCGTCGGCACGCTAAGCAATGCTTCAATCCTCAAGAATAACCAATACCCTAATGGTTATCGCATTTGAGCCGCATCTCCCTCTGCCCGTGCGCCCGTGGTAACAGAAACCACCCTCCGACATCGACGAAGATAGATCAAAGGAACGAATGAAATACGGTGCAAGAAAATGTACATCCTAAGGCTCCTTAAGCAGAGTAGCGTATCGTAAGTATGCCGCGGACCATACCCACGGTACGTTACTCTACCTAAATTGCCTACTCCATCAACCAAGGGTCACCTAGACTTATACAAGGTTAAACCTAACGCTCTGATACCAACTTTGTCACGACCCGAAAGTACGGAACGTGACCGGCACTTAGATTACGAAACGTCTAGAGGCGCGACGTAACCTAAGTAAGCCGAAGCCCAGAAATCTAAACCATATAAAAGAAAAAGAAGTAAAAGAAAACATGAAGAAAACAAGTTTAAAAGCATCAGCAAATTTTCCCAAAAATTTCGGCAGAGTCACCTCTGTAAAAATGGCCCCAAACGGGTACAACAAGTATAATATACATAAACAATAAAAAGCATCCCCAAACGGGAGCTAGCTCAACGCCAACAGGCGGAAACAACCACAACAAGCACAATAATATACAACGCCAAAGGGCGAAGTTCAAAACTTAAAAGAAAACAAAACCACCAGATAGCATAATAATACAAGCGCAACTCTAAGGTCGAAACAAATAATGGTCCAGTAATCTATCAAGTAATACAAGTTTGGTTGATGGAGCTTTCTATATACAAATGAAATAATAAAAATAAAACGGCGGTCCAGATACAAATGAACCAACCTACCATGCAAATCACCCAGAATGAAATGATGTGCCAGCAAACAGCCAAGAAACCCTGTACATCGAACCTGTAATAAAATTTGGCACAACGGGGGTGAGTTGCCAACTCATGAGTAGAAGACATCTACGAAAAGAAATCGAATGCACGACGCTATCCTAGGTCATAATAATACACTACTAAATCCCAATCATCTAGTAACGGCAGGGTAATACTACGTGTAAATGCAAATACTCCGTGCTCGTGTCAGTGCCTCATATAGTACTATATCATAAGAATGAGTATGCATGCACCATGAATGTAACATAACCAATCTTGAAATCTAGATATATCTGTATAAGAAATCTTTAACTTTTATCATAGTAAAATGTGTAGAGAAATCTGAAATATCAACAATGAAATCCATGGAAATCCGTGTCAAGCATCGACACAAAGCATGTAAATCTCAAGTCTCAAAACCTCATAATCTCAATATCTCGGGCTCCGTCAGTCCGGATCGGCCCATATCATCAAATCTCACGACAACGGTCGGTATCCTCCGGATATCCGCCGCTCCAAACATCACCGGTAGGTAGTCCTCCCCTGCCAGGCTCATCGTCTACAACTCGATCTTCTAGCCCCGGGGTACCATACCGGGCCCACCATGTACCCGAGACTGTTCATCCACTCCTCGAATCGGGTCTCGAAATCCAACAGAAAGCATGAAATCTAATGGTGGACGACACATACATCACGAGAAAACCGCATCTTATGTTTTAAAAAGAGAGCAGGAGAGAGAGAGAAGTTTTTATATATCCTTACGGTTTTCCCCAAAATCCAGAAATCTCATAGAAAACCAAAATCCCAAAATCATGAGTAAGTATATGATAAGTGTCGGCATATGCCCATAATACTTCATGATAACATGGAAATATGAATGCATGAAATGTCTAAGTAATCAATGCCATGTCTATACTAACACCAGAGAGCAATCTCAATATTATATCGATCTAGTTGCTATCCGATTCTATCAATAAAAGATAATATGATCTAAAGTGTACGTGACATAGCAGTTACCGATGATGATGTGTGTGAGCCAGCAAATAAGTGTGTGTGGAATATGCGCATCATCGGTAATGGTGCTAGTGTCCTAACAGGCAGAGTTTGATTCTGAATATAGAAACATATGTATGAACATGCAACATTATGATTACAGTATGAATGTAAAGACAGATGTGCAATAACCACTCATTAGATATACAAGTATAACTACAACTATATGTCTCGAACCTAACTAGTGTCCATCTAACCTCCTATAGAACTAAACCTAAGAACTAGTCGATAAGAAATAAGGGTACACCTAAAGTCTGAGTCCATGTCTCTAATAGTCGGCGATCCAGACTCAATAGCGTCACGTAAGTAGTACGATATCCTCGAAACAAGAGTGCGGATCAATCATCACATCGATGCCTCGTACAGTAAAATCCATCGTACGACATCCCAATATCGGGGTACGGGTCAAGTATCACCTACATGTCTCATCATTCGTATAATATCATCATCAACACATGTCATGATCAAGGTGCTATACTGTAATCGCATATATCAATCATATATCATTGTCAGCATAAATATACATCGTTAATTTATCCTCAGAAATGTCATGTCACATATATCATATCTTGATCAAGTCACACCTATATGATGTTGGTCTCAAGTCATACATATATCATATCGTGTTCAGTCACAAGTTGCAGTCCGGGTGCTATTTTAGAGTCCCGTGTACCTAAATATCATCACCACCTATTATAATTTATATATACATGTTCATTATTTCATTCTCTAATGATCCGCTAACATTTTAAAACGACTGTATAGCCAAGAATCACGGCATCAAGCCCAGTTATACTGTTTCATCCCCGTGAATCATATCACATCATTGTATCCCATATACGTGTTGTATATGCATATATATACCTACACCTAGTCCTATATATATATATATATATATATATATATACATACACGTATACACCACGTCGAGTTTCAGTGTGCGCGCGTGTGTGTATCTACCTGAAACCTACGAATCTCTTCCAAGGTATTCATCCTCTGGTATGGTCTTCCTAAATCAGTCTAGTCCAGCCTAGGGTCATTACTAGGGTCCCACTTATTAAGAATCTAGGGTCACATCTATCTTCCTAATGTCAATAAGTAACGTTCCTATTTTACGTGCGGGGGTGCTAAACGCCATCCACCCGACTTCCCCCGTAGATATACATCAACTTACCTGGTCCATGTCTGCCGAAGTCGGTGTCGCCATCCTCTTCTTCATCGCCCGCAGTCCACGTGAGGGGTACCTATACGCAAAAATATATAGTATCGTAAACTAAATCACGGACAAAAGTCAAAACGACACACGGAACACGCATAGGTTAAAACCTATGTCCCGTTCACGCAAAAGAACCAAATATCGCTCGATATCGGCGTACAAACTCTGATTAATCAAGATAAACATCAACAAACAACTCATAGTTTTAAAACTCATTACTTACAATATAAAACATGATTTAATTCGTCGAAACCCTAAAATCCATCAAATCACCCGATTTCGTAAAACCCGAAAATGCCAATTTACCGTTTTTCTTCAAAACTTGACATTTAAATGAAACCAATGGTCATAAAACTCATTAAATAGCATAACTAGACTATACAACCTATTACTATATTTTTATTACACAAATTTGTATAAATACAAAATTCCTAGTTTGCAACTTTTATAAATTTTCAACATCTTACAAGGAAAATTCCACAATTCCACAACAAACTTGATTTTGCATGAATTAATGTATTAAACTACAATTTATAATGATAACGATATAATTAAACCATAATTTATATTTTAAATCTTATTTATTTAAGAATTTCCAAAAACTAGTTAGCTAAAATAGCATTCTTTTAGTATTTTTCAATTATCAAAAGAAACTAGTGACCAAACTAAATTTTTCATTCATTAAACATGTCAATATCCTCATTTAAACAAAAATCTAATTTTACAAAAATTAATTGGAATTTATCTCACCAATATATATAATATATAGAAATCTAGTTTGCAAAAATTGTTTAATTTAAACAATTTTTGATAACAATTTACAATATATCAACCATGCATGATTTTCCATTTCTAAATGTGTTAAACAAGTTATTATAACCCTAATGAATTAATAAAACCACAACTTGAATTTACAAACCCTAACTTGAATTTTAGAATTTGCAAATAGAATTAATTTAATAAATCTAATTATGCTTAAAAGAAACATCTAATAAAAATAAATCAAAAGAAAAAGATTTATACCTTCACAACATGAAATCCAAACATGAAAATGAGCCTCCAAAATGAGTGCTTTCCATCTCCAAAATCCATGTAAAGAAGAGCAAAGAATAAAGGGTAGGAAATAAATAGGATTTTGTGGATTTTTATTGAATATTTTGATGAATTTTTGATGTTTTTTGTAATAAAAACCAAGTGGGGAAATGGAGGGGCTGCCATGGGAAGGAGGCCGGCCACTTTTGGGAGGTGAGGGAGAGAAAGAAAAGAGTGAAGAATCATGTAGAAAGTTCTCCAAAAATATCCTCTTCTTTATGTCTTTTCATAACTTTATTTCATTTCTTTCATTTCTTTTCTAAAACAACTCAAGAAAATTCTAGATTCTAGGAAAAATTTGCAAATAAATTTTGCATGATACACACTAATTTCTAATATGCCATGGTTCATTTTTACAAATTAAACCCATTCAAATTTGTAATTTACACTAATTTAGTTTAAAAATAAAGCTTATGTTAATATTTAAAATAATTAATTTAGGAAAAATATTTAATTAAACAAAAAATTTATAAGTGACTAAATAAACACCATTTACTAGTAATAACATAATTATAATAGGTATTTTTAAATTTATAGTGAAAAATAATTGCGGTTTAGTTTTTACGAAAAATACGTTTTACTTTACCGAAAATCAAAAAAATCACTTAAAAGATTTTATTTATTTAATTATTTTTAAAACGTTACAAAAATGCTCCTCCTTATCAGCCCGTTGTACAAAAGACCCGACGCAGAGGCAGAAACAAACCAAAGAATGGGAAAGGCGTTCGACGGCGACAAAGCGGGTCCAAGAAGCCACGCGGTCAGGAATTGAGCAGTCCAGATTCATCTCTTAAAAAAAAGATGAGTCGAGCATATTCTTTTCCCCAAGACAAGACAAGGAAGATATTTGATCTTGTCATAAAACATCAGATGATGACACTGCCGGATTCCAAGCACCCCGAACAAGCAGGCGAAGTCTCTCACCCGGACTATTGCTCTTATCACCGAGAAATAGGGCATCTCCTCGAAGACTGCTTCACCTTCAAGAACTGGGTCGAAGACCAATATCAATAGGGCAAGTTCGCGCTATCCAGCAGTTGGAGGGTAAGCCCGCCACAGAAGCATGAACTGAAAGCCACGCATACAGCGAGAGTAGAACCAGATCAACATCGGTCTTGGAAGCGAGCTCGTACTTGTCATATGATAACGCTATTAGAAGAAGAGCCCGAGAATATGGATGACCTCCCCTGGTGCTTCGAAAACAATGATCACGAGGTGATCTCGGAGTTTCCGCCAGCGCCGAAAGAGCTGGAAGATGGAATACATACCACTGCAGATGAGCTCAAGAAAATTGATTTGGGGACGGCAAGTGACCCTCGGCCAACGTTCGTCAGCGAGTTGTTGTCTAAAGAAAGGGTGGCTGCACTGAAAGACGTGCTCATGCAGCATAAAGACTGCTTCGCATGGAATTATTCCGAGATGCCAGGACTAGATCCAGAGATTGCTGTCCACAAACTGGCCAAATCCCCGGACGTCAAGCCAATCAAACAAGCACCGAGAAGAATGCGGTTCGAGCTTGAGATGAGTATCAACGCCGAAGTCAAGAAGATGATCGACTCTGGCTTCATCCAAGAGGTTTAGTATCCTGACTGGATCGCCAACATCGTCCCGGTAATGAAGAAAAATGGGGCAGTGCGCATATGTGTAGACTTTCGGGATCTCAATAAAGCTTGCCCGAAGGACGACTTCCCAGTGCCAGTCACCGAACTGATGATAGACAACACGTCCACTCACGAAGTCTTCTCCTTCATGGATGGCTCATCAGGATATAATCAGATAAAGATGCATCCCGAAGACCAGAAGCATACCTCTTTCTGGACCCCTTTGGGTATATTCTGCTACAAAGTGATGCATTTCGGTCTAAAGAACGCTGGTGCCACCTATCAGAGGGCTATGACGAAGATCTTTGATTACCTCATACATGAAGTCATTGAATGCTATATCGACGACCTTGTGGTTAAGAGCAAATCATACAAGGAGCATTTAGAGTATCTGAAGACCGTATTTCAACGCCTTCGTAAATACAACTTGAAGATGAACCCTCTTAAATGCACGTTCGGAGTCTCATCGGGCAAATTCCTGGGGTTCATCGTCCGACATCGAAGCATCGAAATAGATCCGTCGAAGATCAAAGCGATCATGAAAATTCCTCCGCCAAAGACTCTCAAGCAATTGCGGTCTCTCCAAGGAAAGCTCGCGTATATTCGACGATTTATAGCCAATCTCTCCGGCAAGTGCCGCCCCTATAGCCACCTAATGAAGAAGGGAACCCCGTTCGTCTGGGATCATAAATGCCAAAGCGCGCTGGATGAAATCAAGCAATACCTGCAGAATCCGCCAGTGCTGGCTGCTCCGGTCAAGGGAAAACCCCTCATTCTGTATACAACCGCCCTTGAAGGTTCCTTAGGCGCATTATGGGCACAAGAGAATGACCAAGGGAAGGAGAGAGCCCTCTACTATTTGAGTCGAGTTCTGCTGGGGGCAGAAAGTAATTATTCTCCCATCGAAAAACACTGCCTGGCATTGATCTTCGCGATAACAAAGCTCAGGCACTATGCGTTGGCGCATGAAGTCCGTCTCATATCGAAAGTGGATCCTCTCAAATATTTGATGTCAAAGGCCATATTGACAGGGCGGCTCGCTAAATGGGCCTTGCTCTTGATGGAGTTCTCAATAACTTATCAGCCACTTAAGGCAGTAAAAGGCCAGGCCATCGCTGACTTCCTCGCTGAGCATCCGATACCTGCCGATTCTCCTTTGAATTGCGAACTGCCAGATGAGCATGCGTTTGACACGATCGACAGTAATGGCATCCGGTGGGAACTTTACTTCGATGGAGCATCCTCCATGAAGAAGCGCAAACAAAACACCCCCATAATTAAATCAGGGGTAGGCCTCATCTTCATAACTCCACAAGGAGGGATGATGCGCTTTTCCTTCTCCTTAACAGAGCCGAGGACAAACAATGAAGCCGAGTATGAAGCTTTGATAGAAGGTCTCGAGATCGCTATAGACATGGGAATTGAAAACCTCCTCATATACGGAGACTCCCAACTGGTCGTTAGTCAAATAAACGGCGACTACCAAACGAGTAAGTCAGAGTTGGTGAAGTACGGCGAGAGAGCACAACAACTACTGACCCAAATTCCTTCCTACACCTTGGAAAGCATACCGCACGCGGAAAATAGCAAAGCAGATGCATTAGCTAAGCTCGCTAAAGAATTGTCCGACGAGAACCTTGATGACGTAAGAATCGTGGTACAAAGCCGTCGGGTTCTTGCACCGGCAGAAATATCTCCGGAGTCGTCCGAGGAAAAGGGAGCGATCAAGAAAACGGCCATACAAATAAAAGACCAAGAAACGGTTGAGGATTGGAGAGAAGTCTTTATAGACTACTTCAAATGTCGTCGAACGCCCGAAGATGCGTCCTCAAAACATCAGCTTATGAAACGAGCCCTATCATTTGCCTTCGTCAATGATACTCTGTACAAGAGGTCATTTAATTCTCTGTGGTTAAGATGCCTGGGACCTGAAGAAGCAAAAAGAGTCTTCCAAGAAACCCACGATGGACTCTACAGTTCTCACCAAGCCGGGCCGAAGATGTAGCTAAAGATTAAAAGCATGGGCTACTATTGGCCCACGATGATTCAGGACTGCCTCGAATACGCGAAGCAATGCCATTCGTGCCAGATTCACGGGGACTTCATCCATCAGCATCCAAATCCACTACATCCGACAGTGGCTAGCTGGCCATTCGAAATGTGGGGGACTGACATAATCGGCCCCATCGAACCAGCATCGTCTAGAGGACATCGATTCATTTTGGCGACAACTGATTACTTCTCTAAATGGGCAGAAGCAGTACCGCTGAGGGAAGTGAAGACGGAGAATATCCTCCATTTCTTCAAGATGCACGTCATTTATCAGTTTGGAACTCCAAGACGGATCATCTCCGATAACGGGCCAGCCTACCGAAGCCATAAGATCAGCCACTTCGCTCAACAACACAACATAGACTGGAGATACTCCTCGGTCTATAATCCCTGAGCTAACGATCTAGCCAAGGCTTTTAACAAGACCTTGACGAAGATCGTGAAAAAGACGGTGTCCCAGAATAAGAAGGACTAGCACGAGAGACAGCATGAAGCTCTCTGGGCGTACCGGACTACGTTCAAGACGGCCACGAACACAACTCCATACGCATTGGTATTCGGTACAGAAGCGGTACTCCCCCTCGAGATAGAGTTACCCTCTCTACGAGTGGCAGTTCATTACGAGCTAACGGACTAAGGGAATGCTCACCTTCGGCTTGAGGAGCTCGATGCCCTTGACGAAACCCGGCTCATAGCACAACAAAATCTAGAGACTTATAAAGAAAAGATGGCGCGCTCATATGAAAGATTGACTAGGCCGAGGACATTCCACCAAGGCGAACTCGTTCTAGTGGTCAAAAGACCTATGATCCCCAATCGCGCCAACCGGGGGAAATTCGAGCCAAACTATGAAGGCCCGTACATCATAGACAAGGTCTACCACGGTGGAGCCTATCTACTCATGGACATCCATGGCGAAAGGCCCTTCAGGCCAATAAATGGTCGCTTCCTGAAGAAATACTACGCCTAACGAGTCACGGCCTAGTTCAATGATAAATGACGATGACTATGTCCGCTCGCTATCTTCCTAAGCCTAAACTCTGTAAGTAGTAACCGGCTTCCTTAACAACGGACCGAAATGTCCTTAAACTAACAACGGACCGAAACGTCCTTAAACTAACAATGGACCGAAACGTCTTTAAACTAACGACGGACCGAAACGTCCTTAAAACTAAAGACGGACCGAAACATCCTTAAACTAACAACGGACCACTGTGTCCTAAAACTAGCCGTTGACCGAGATGTCGATAAACTACGGTGGATTGCGGTTTCCCAAAGCTAGTAAAAAAAGAAGAATAAAAAAAGGGAGAAAAAAGAAAACGGTATGTCCATAAGAAAAATGGGCACGGATGAAAACCCGAAAGGGCTCCGTGAGTAAAAACAGCAGGACTACCGGCGAGTTTTGTGAAAACCGGAAAGGGTGCAACCTAGTTAAAATAAAAAAAAAAGAGAAAAAAGAAAACGGTATGTCCATAAGCAAAATGGCACGGATGAAAACCCGAAAGGGCTCCGTGAGTAAAAACAGCAGGGCTACCGGCGAGTTTTATGAAAACCCGAAAGGGCGCAACCTCGTTAGAATAAAAAAAAAGAGAGAAAAAATATATATAAAAGAAAATGTTATGTCCATAAGCAAAATGGGCACGGATGAAAACCCGAAAGGGCTCTGTGAGTAAAAACAGCAGGGCTACCGGCGAGTGTTTGTAAAAACCCGAAAAGGCGCAACCTCGTTAAAAGAAACTTCCAAGGTCCTCTCGACCTTGTAAGGAGAAATCACTTGCGTGAGATCCTTACGACTCACAAGGGAGCAACACACTTAGGGATCCCCATGATTCTCAAGGAGAAATTACACTTGCGAGATCCTCACGACTCGTAAGGAGAACCCTCTTATGGGACCCTCACGGCTCATAAGATTCAAAAGTCTTAAGCTACAGGGATCCGAACCCGTTCTTAAGTGGCCACCACAACCTCCAATTTTGCCCTACAAGCGGCTCAATATTGACCCTTGTATACAATCCACGGGCGCGAATAACCATTTCCCTAACAAAGTCGCATCCGTGACTAGGGGTATGTTTGCACAGTGAACAGCCCTTGTAAGTCCTCTCGACTTATAAGGAGAAAGCACTCTTGTAAGATCCTTACGACTTATAAGAGGCTATACACTTAGGAGTCATCACGATTCCTAAGGAGAAAACGCACCTACGAGACCCTCATGGCTTGTAGGGAGAAACACCTTTATGAGACCCTTACGGCTCATGAAGCCAAAAGCCTTAGTCGATGGGATCCTAACCATGTATACTAAGCCACTTTTGCTCGACATCGATGAAGGAGAATGATGATTCGCTCCTGGCAATATCCCAGTTGTAGCGGTGCTGATGCCGAAATCAGTGTCTAATTCCAAGCTTGCAGCGAAAAACCAGCAAGCCACACATGCATGCGAAATAACTGAAATGATGGGGCAACTTACAAACAAAATCAGCAAGTAAAAACATATGCATGCAAAATAGCCGAAATGATGGGCAACTCGCAATAAAAAGAAGTGAGTAAAAATAAAACAAATAGCCGAAATGATTGGGCACCGTGAAAAATAGCCGAAATGATTGGGCAATCGCGACCTTCGCGATATAAAAGCTGAAATGATAGAGCATCGCGGAAAGAAATAAAAAAAATGAAATTTATGCCCTACAGGTGATATCACATCAATCCCTGTATATAATCCAGGGGCGCAAACAAAGAAGGAATCACACCTTTCCTCCCCAGGTTACATCAGAAGAAGCCAAATCTCAACGGTTCACAGATGGCCTGGAGATCATCTCAACATTCGTTTCATTACGACAAACACAACATCAAGCAAAGTGGAACAGAAGCAACTCCCAGTTCCATGACTCGGAGGTACACAGATGACCGAGAGTCAAACCCCAATTCCGTGAAATGCGGATAAAGTCAAAAATTCCTGGTTACGTGGAACGCGGCTTATGTCAATCCTAACCCCATAGGAAACGTCCAGAGCGAATCCTGGTCCTCACAGAGCACGGCAATGACCCCATGTGAAGCATCCAGAGCGGAGCGTGGTCCTCGCAGAACATGGCAGTGAACCCGTGGGAGGCATCCAGAGCAAAATACCTGGTTACGTGGAACGCGGCTTATGTCAATCCTGACCCCGTGGAAAACGTCCAGAGTGGATCCTGGTCCTCGCAGACCACGGCAATGACCCCGTGCGAAGCATCCAGAGCGGAGCCTGGTCCTCGCAGAACACGGCAGTGAACCCGTGGGAAGCATCCAGAGCAAATTCCTGGTTACGTGGAACGCGGCTTATGTCAATCCTGACCCCGTGGGAAACGTCCAGAGCGGATCCTGGTCCTCGCAGAGCATAGCAATGACCCCATGTGAAGCATCCAAAGTGGAGCCTAGTCCTCGCAGAACACGGCAGTGAACCCGTGGGAAGCATCCAGAGCAAAATTCCTGGTTACGTAGAACGCGGATTACGTCAGTCCTGACCCCGTGGGAAACGTCCAAAGCGGATCCTGGTCCTCGCAGAGCACGGCAGTGAACCCGTATGAAGCATCCAGAGCGGAGCCTGGTCCTCGCCGAACACGGCAGTGAACCCGTGGGAAGCATCCAAAACAAAATTCCTGGTCACGTGGAACGCGGATAATGTCAACTCTGACCCCGTGGGAAACGTCCAAAGCGGAGCCTGGTCCTCGCAGAACATGGCAGTGAACCCGTGGGAAGCATCCAGAGCAACCCCTGACTCCGTGAAATGCGGATAAGGGCAACTTCACCCATCACTTGCGGGTCCTCACGACTCGTAAGGGAGAAAATTCTCTTGTGAGATCCTTACTACTTTCAAGAGAAAACACACTTAGGAATCCTCACGATTCTTAAGGAGAAATTACACCTACGGGATCCTCTCGACCGGTAGGGAGAAAATTCTTTATGAGACCCTCACGGCTCATATAGTTGAAAAGTCTTAGGTAACAGATCCTAAACCTATTTTCTAAGCCATCACCACCTTACAAAGAGCATAAGTTATCAACTATATACTATCTACAAACCATACTTTCTAAAATCACATGGCAAACAACACAGTAAGGAAGAAGAAAGCAGAAAGATGACACAAGACATTACAAAAAATGTGTACCTTTTATCCGTGAATTCAATTGGGTACAAAATACATCATATGAAAGAATAAAAGAACAAATACATTTTATTCAAAATTACAAATGGTACAAAAAAAAATTATTGTTGAGTGGAAAGCTCTTTCAATAATCCAATCAGCCGCTCGCGCACTTCCCTCAGCCCCTCTTCTTGATCAGCTGTCGCGGCCAACTCCGCTTAGACCTGGGCTCGTTGCTGCAAGTAAGAAGAAAGTTGTTCCTCGACGGCCCGCAAAGCTGCTTCACGATCTTGTGCATCCCGCTTGACGACATCGAGCTTCTGCCTCAATGTTAACCCATCAGAAATACATCGCAGAAGGCCTTCGAAGATAACTTTCAACTGGGCAGCATTCGCATCAACCTAAGCATGCAGTCGAGCAGATTCGCTTGAAGTTTCTTTACATTCCTTCTGCTTTAAAGCCACTTCTTTTTCAAGATGGCGGAAGTAAGAAGTGCTCTGCTCGATCCACGCAGCCCGTTGAGTGCTCATAGCCAGAATCTCAGGTGCAGGACACCTAAGCTCAAGCTCATGCAGGCAAGCCTCGATTTCCCGACAGCGATTAACCCAAGACTCAACGACGCCCTCACCATGAAAGTTCATGAGCGTCGCCGGCATAGGGTTAACCTCTGCGGAAAAATCCGCAGCAGATGTGGAAGTCTCGGCGTCAAGCTCCTCGATATATTCGCTCAGCATGCGTAGACTGGTCACAGCACCTTTGGATGATGGACGTCTGGAAAAAGGCCCTGCCGGCATTATAATGCGAGACTCGAACGAGGCTGGAGTCGATGTGATTGCTGCAAAATAGATCATAATCAGATGTCGGCTCAGGAAATAAAGAAAATACGCGAAAAGTAGAGTCTACTATACCGGCTACAACAGGGGGCAGAGCTGGGAGTACTGGTGGTACAACGACGGCCTCGTCCCCTCCTTCAATTCGTAAGGCTGCAAGCAATATAAAGAAGAGTTAGCAGTAATGCGAATGCCCGTTAAAGAAAAGGACGTCGTTTAGAGGAAATACTCACCGACACCAGCAGGTGGAATAATCTCTGACAAGAAGGAGAAGTGTGGGTGCAGCACCTGATACAAGTGATCAAAAAGGACTCCTGCAAAGACACAAAGTGCAACGTCAGTATGTAGGTTATACAGCTTAAAAATAAGACTGATGAGTCACGAATCCGCACCTTCCAACATTTGAGATGGTATGAGAGAGGGTAAAGGAGGTGTCACCGTCAAGGTGGTAGCTGATGGCGCTGCCTTGGGTAGCGTGACATCAGCACTAGCCGCACCTGCATTAGAAACAAGATAAACCCTGTCAGGAAAAGATTGCAGAATAAAAAGAAGGGCGGTGACCTAAAATCTACCTGATGAGTCGCCAGCCGGAGCCGTGACGAGGGCGTCACTTGATACAACGGCGGCATCTCCCCCTCCATCAGGGTGGTCTCACCTCACGTCGCCTCATCCCCTGACTCCACGAGAGTCGTCGTCACGCTCGCGACGCCAGGAGACGGCAAAGAACCGTAGGCGGGGAGAGCGATGATCGGAGCGGTGCCCGACTCTTGAGAAAGAGCGGCCATCTCGGGCCCAGCAATTGTACCCGTTTCGCTCGCCACCACCTCGGGCTCAGTGATTGTAGCCGTCTCATCCACCGCTGCCTTAGGCTCGGCCGTGGTAGCCATCTCACCCGCCGCCACCTCGGGCTCGGCAGTGGTAGCTATCTCGGGCATAGAAATCGTGACTGTCTCGTCAGCCACTACCTCGGGCCCGGAAATTGCGGCCGCATCGCCTATCACCGCCCCGGGTTTGGTAGTAGCAGCTACCTCCTCCGCCGCTACCTCAGGCTCGGCGTTCGCCGCCACTTCTTCGGTAAGGCTCGGCCCTTCAAGATAAGGTATATGAGAACTGATAATTTAAAACTTTGACAACGGAACCTCACGGCGCATTACCTGGAGTTGATTTACCATTTGCTTCCCGAGCCGCACGTGCCGCCCGTCTGTACGCAGTAGACAAAGCAACCGGAGACTCCTCTGAAGGAGTAGCAGCAAGGGTATCGGCGCTCGAACCAGCTCCCGCAGCTAAGGCAACACTACGCTCCCTTACTGCGCGCCTCCGGCGCTTCCTTTCCTCCAGGTCCGTCAAAGCAGACCTTCTAGAAGCCTCCTTCAACAAGACGTCATCGTCCGCATCCAGGGTTTCCTCTGGAGCCTTCAAGTCATCCGTCATCGGTCGTTTAAGTAAGGCCTCTTTCGGCAGTGCCGAAGAGCCCGGGACTTCGGTAGCTGATCCGGGAAGAGTTTCCGCATCAGCTTGCAGGATCGGCATTATGATCCCTGCGATAAGACGAAGAAAGGGTCAGATTACTCATAAGAAATGGGAGCAGGAACATGGTGAACCGAAATGTACCGATGCCTAAGGATGCTCGAAGTCGTTCCTCTTCCTCAAAAGTCTTGACAGAGGCAGCAAGAGCTTCTTCGGTGGAAATGCCTGTTAAAGAAGAAAAACGTCAGTCAAAACACAATAATAGAAATACGATGCGATGGTGAAAAATACAGCTAATGAGTACCTGATCGCGCCATGATAGCCAACCCCTCTTCGTGGCTGGCCAATTGTTTAGAAGCTGCAATGGCAGCCGCCAGATCAATATCATCTGGCGGCATGAATAAGCCCTCGTTCGTCCCATACTCGCTCAGGCCTTCGCCGTAAGGAGCATGAAGCTCCTGGCCAAGTACAACGTCGATAGAAAAGATCAACTTCTTTTTCTTCTGTGAGCAAGCTCCGTTCACAGCCAAAACCAGCTTGCGCTTCGTAGGCACTTTGGGACGGCGAGTCCCGATATCCGCGCCCACGCCAGATTCGGGTGAAGCTACAGTTACCGTCTCTACGGGAGCGCGGGGCACAGAGGGCACGTCCACCGTCTCCACAAGAGCATGGGGCAATCCACGTATGGGGCTTAGCACACATGGAGGCTCAACTGCAGCAACCCCTCTTAGCGGAGTGGGGACAGCTATCCGTCGCTTCAAAGGGACGTTGTGATCGCTGGCAGGAGGCGCACCCTTGCGATTGAGCAGCAGCCGCCTCTCTTCCCTGATAACAGCTCCCATCGCGTGTTGATACCAGGCCCCGTGTACGTTAAGGGCCCTCGGAATGCAGCTCGGCTCGCTAATAAAGAAATGGGAGCCCGTATTCATGCGCATAAAATGATGCAGCGCATCCTGTATTCCCTCTCTGGTGGCAGCAGGTTCTTCCAAAAACGCCTCCAGTGGAACCCCCTGGTTATAGCTCAGCTGCTAAGCAAAATGATGGGGGTTGTATCACATAAAAAGCGCCGCATCATTTTGCCTGAATACAAGAAAGCTCGGCCTGATGGAGTATAGATGTAGAATCTCCCGGGCTTTCAACACGGAGGCCCCGTCCTTAAAGGTGTCGCGCAATGCCAGCACCGTCTTGGAAGTTTCCTGACCGATCGTCAAGACTTTGTCCGTAAAAGACATACCGGCTCCGACCGTGCGCGGACGAAGAAGCAACCCCCTAGACTCCCGCTGAGACGGATTCACGATAGAAGCGTCAACCAGCCGCATAATTCTCGGGAATTTACATTTCTCAGAAAACGGAGGTCTTTTATGAATACCAAATACCCCGAGCACGTGCATTTCCATCCACGAAGTAAAGTAGTGCATCGGGAAGTTGGTGGCATGCACCCCCGGTTCAGTTGTATCTGCCTCCATGGTAAGACCATGGTACAGGTGGGCTAACCCGGCAATCCCGATGGCCACTTATATTCCGGCCACCATTCGATGCGCTGGGTAGAAGACGGACGGCCTCATATAGCGAGGGTGCATAGGGAGCGCAAACCACCACAACCACAGCCCAAGAAACCCAAGAAAGAAAGCCTCCTCGTCAATACCCGAAGCGGTGATTTCTGACAGAGGAATGATCGCGGCATCAGGAAGATAAAAGCCCTTCTGATCATCTTCCGGTACTGGTCGACGGTCCAAGACAAAGCCGAAGGGATCGTCGAGCTTGGCAAATTTTTTTCCTCGTTGCGATAGAATCTCCGGGCGAAGAAACCGGGCAATGAAGTCTGCGAAACTGACCCCCCGACCTCCGGATTCCAAAAAGAGGCTCTCGTACATGTTCAGCACCTTTATAAGACTAGGAAACTGGTGCTGAATGGCGTTCTCCGGTGTTATGCCCATCACCATCGGCTTGGTGGCAAAAACGTATTCATCCGGAGGAACCAACTCCTCATTGTGCTCCCCCGTAACCAGCAGACCGGAAATCTCAGCAAATTCTTCTAAGGAGATGGAGACTTCTCTGTCCAGTAGAAGAAATGTATGGGTTGGGATGTTCCATTGCTCCAAGAACACCTTAATCCACCATGTCGGAGGAGCAGAATATTGGAACAATGAAGCATAAACCACAGGATATAGGCCGAGCTTCAGCAGTTGCATTTTCTTCACCGACAAAATGTACCCGGCCCATCGCAAATACCCGGCCGAATGTCGGGGAGTCAACCCGATGTTGTAAGGTTGTCCCCAAAGGCGCGACTCTCCCTAGCATATGCGCCGCCCTAAAGTATCCAAACCTGCCAGCAGCTGCATGGGTATGGCGGCAATCGAAGGTTGAAGAAGACCCTCCGAAATCCAGTTGACAACCTCCACGACATAGTTCACCGGGGATGCATCTGCGTACGAAATCGACGAGATCGGATCCGACGACGTAGCACAAGAGAAGCTTCGACAACCTCTGATTATCTGGTCGTACCACCTACCCCCAAGTGAAGGTTTTTGTGTTCCGGGTCATAGTCTCTGATAAGCGCGAGAACCTCCCGGTCCACAGGTGCCTCAGGGAATCCTCTCTCTGAACAGAAAAATGGGAAAGAGAGATCGGAAGACATGTCGCCTGCGAGAAAGAACAGAATTCGATTGTCAGTACTATAATTTAATTTTAAAATTCTGACACTCGGCACTTTAAAGTTTGTACCACACTGCAATGCAGTGGAAAGGGGACCAAAGGGGGACCCACAAAATCCAGATGACAATGCATCAATTAATAAAACGGCCTCATCATTGGATGAGACTGTTAATTAATGAGGAGATCCTCAAAGAAATTCTCATTAAATGAGAAATTCCTTGGGAAAAGGAGAAAATCGCCCTTTGAGAGCAAAGCTCTGTAGTAGAGTGACACTTGTCAAACTCTGGTCATGAGGAAATAAAATTCCTTAAAGAGCTTGGCTCTGTAATGATGATGGAAAATCCATCAAAGATTAATTAAAATTAGTTCTTGAGAATTAAAAATTCTAGGATCTTCAAGATCCAGGAGAAAACTCTTAAGAGTTCTTCATCAAAGATCAAAAGATCTACATATCATCAAAAGAGCAGAGCTCTGATTCATGGGCTAAGAAACCCCAAGAAAAGATCTGTTTAGATCTATGGGTTCATGAGAGCAAGGCTCTGTTTATGAAACCCTAAAGGGGTTTTCTTTAGATCAAAGATCTATGAAGAGCAAGGCTCTGTTAATGGGTAAAACCCCTAATTTATTAAGATTAAAAGTATTTAATTTTACCTAAGAGTTCTCACTCTTGAAAGTTCTTAACAAAAGAGCTGCGCTCTGAATGAAAATTGTCGAGAAGAAGATGATAATCAAGGACCAAAGGTCCTATTTATAGGCACTGAACTCCCTCTTCAACTTCTGAGTTGATCCAAGGGCTCAGATGTTTCCACCGCTGCACTCACGTGTGCTCCACGTGAGCGCAACGATGGAGGGGCATTTGTTTCCCCCAATCAGAGCAAAGCTCTGTTTCAAAATTCAAAATTTAAATTGAAGCAACGCTTCAGATTCTGCGCGCTGCACGCCACGTGTCAAACGCAGACGCGCTAGCGCCAGGAGCGCTGCGCCCTAGGCGGCGCACCCCCAATCAGAGCAAAGCTCTGTTTTAAAATTCAAAATTTCAAAAACTGAAGCAACGCTTCAGATCCAGTGCTCTGCGCTGCGTGCCACGTGTCAAACACGGGTGCGCTAGCGCAGTTGCGCTGCGCGCCACATATCAAACACGGGTGCTCTAGCACAGTTGCGCTGCGCTGCGCTGTACACCACGTGTCAAACACGGGAGCGCTAGCATAGTTGCGATGCGCGCCACGTATCAAATGTAGGTGCGCTAGCGCAAGGTGCTCCAGCGCTGGAATTAAAAATTCCCCACCGTTAGATCAAAAGATCTACTAATAATAAATTATTAATTAATCAGAACTAAAATTCTGTTATGGAAAGATTTTTCAATCTTATTAAAACAAGAAGATTATCTTCTGTAAAATAGAAGCCTTAGGATCAAAAGATCCAACGGTGGAAAATATTCCCAAATCAATCAGAGAAAAATCTCTTAAAACTGATTCCACAAATCATTTGGCCCTATATAAAGGCCCCTAGACCTCAAGTCAAAAAAAAAGAAGAGAGGATACAGAATAGAAAAGAGAAAGAAAAACCCTCTGCAAACGCTGAGAAAAAGAAGAGCAAGCTCTTAGAAAAAAGAAGATTTTTCTTCATTTTCATGGTAAAGAGCTATGTTCTTGAATAACAGAGATGAAATCATCTCATTAAAAAAAAAAGAAGAACCATCTTCTAAAAAAGTTCATAGATCTACAAAAGACCAAAGTCTTTCATAAAAGAGATCAAAAGATCTCATCATAAAAATAAAAGAAGTATTTACTTCATTCACAGATCCTTGATCTACAAAGGCAAAGCCATTTTATAAATAAGAACTTTTGTTCTTGAAATCTTGAGCCAAAGCCTCCTTTAAAAGAACATAAACTTGTTCTCTGGTCATAGATTTGATCAAATGCGCTTTGCGCTACTGAAAAGTGCCTTGCACTCATGAACTGCGCTTTTGCGCTCCTTGGACCGGCGCTCAGCGCCAAAATGTGCCATGTGTCAACTACATAGGCAACGTGCGGTTGGCGCTCATGAAATAGCGCACTGCGCTCATGGACTGGCGCAAAGCGCCAAGCGGGCCACGTGACATTCATGTGTGTGCCACTGAACCAATAGCGCAATGCGCTCATCATCTGGCGCTCAGCGCCAAGCGCACCACGTGTCACTCATGTGTGCGCTACTCAGCAGAAGCGCAATGCGCTCATCATCTAGCGCTTAGCGCTAAGCGCGACACGTGTCATGTTCATGTGCGCTACTTGGCAGAAGCGCAATGCGCTCTTTAATTGGCGCAAAGGGCCTGGTGCGCCACGTGGCGCGCTGTCAGAACACACATTGTTCTGATGAATGCTATGCATTCAAATAAGACAAAAAAGAAATGTTAAGATTTAATGCTTAGCATTATTAAAAGGGCCAAGCCCGAATAAAGGATCAATAGCCAGAATAATAAAATGTTAAACATTTTAATTGGTCTTAGCCCAAGATTGGTCGTAAGTTCTCAACTCATATCAACTGAGCCCATATGCTCATAAACCTTTTAACAGACTTTAGTCCCAAATTGGACTATAGATCTCCCAACCAAAATTGGTTCAAGGGTACATCTCTGAACTCCTCTGATATTTGTCGTTGTAATCCTTCAACGTCTTCAGAGAGGTGGCGAGTCCCGACAACCAAACACTCTACGGACTGTGAGGTCCTTAAGCCCATGGACTATGATGTCCTTAACCTTGACTGTGAGGTCTTTAAACTCACGGACTATGACGTTCGTAACCTTGACTGTGAGGTCTTTAAACTCACGGACTATGACATCCTTAACCTTGACTGTGAGATCTTTAAACTCACGGACTATGACGTCCTTAACCTTGACTGTGAAGTCTTTAAACTCACGGACTATGACGTCCTTAACCTTGACTGTGAGGTCTTTAAACTCACGGACTATGACGTTCTTAACCTTGACTATGAGGTCTTTAAACTCATGGACTGTGACGTCCTTAACCTTGACTGTGAGGTCTTTAAACTCACGGACTGTGACGTCCTTAACCTTGACTGTGAGGTCTTTAAACTCACGGACTGTGACGTCCTTAACCTTGACTGTGAGGTCTTTAAACTCACGGACTATGATGTCCTTAACCTTGACTGTGAGGTCTTTAAACTCACGGATCACAGTCTTTAAACTCACGGACTATGACGTCCTTAACCTTGACTGTGATGTCTTTAAACTCACGGACTATGACGTCCTTAACCTTGACGGTGAGGTCTTTAAACTCACGGACTACGATGTCCTTAACCTGGACTGTGGGGTCCTTAAACCCATAGACTATGATGTCCTTAACCTTGGACCACCATGTCCTTAAACTGGTAATGGACCACCATGTCCTTAAACTGGTAATCGACCGCAATGTCCCTAAACTAAACAATAGAGTCCAAATGCTCTGTTGTTGGATCTATATGATCCTGTTAAGTTGATCTTAGTCTAGAAATTAGACTAACGTATCCTTAACAAACGCTTAAGTTGATCTTAGTCCCAAATGAGGCTAACGTATCCTTCAACCAAAACCCCAAACCCAAATCTAAGAAGATACGTATTTGGATTAATCCACGCCCTACGGGCGACAACATAAATTATTCTCCGTATACAATCCACAGGCAACCAAAAACAAAACAAACACCCACGACACGAAGTGACCATCTGGAGAAGGAGAAAGTGGTTACGGCGATGCGGTAGTGTAATTAACTGCAGGGGCTTGCGCCTGCCGGGAAGAGCATCCTTACAATCAAAAAACCCTCAGCATGAGGGGGAATTTGACGAAGTCTGCTACATCGGCCGCATCCGTTTCAACCTTCGATGCACGGTGCCATAAATCAACTTGGCATCTTCGGAGAGGTGGATGGATAGCACCAATTAGCTTCTGCCCCAAAATATAGGCAAGACGTCTGCCGCGTCTCCGCCGCGTCTTTCGGAGGGGAACAGTTGCGTCTGCATCCTGCTAGAGTTGAGAAGAAACGTCATTGTTGACACTGCGTCTGCTGTAACGAGACGAATGTCGAGGTGGTCTCTAGGTTGTTGTGAACCATCGAGATCTGGAACTAAGGACTTTGCCATGGCTCTGAGGTTAATTGTCGCGTTTGAATCCTGCTGGAATGAGGAGGAACGCCGTTGTGAGTGTCCAGGCTGTAGATGTTGCCATCGAGACTTGGCTCTCTTTCCGATGGAGCATGGTGGGATGATATGGTTCACTCTTTGTTTGTGCACCTGTATTGTATACAAGGATCGATGTGATCTCATCTGTAGGGCAAGAGTTTCATTTTGTTATTATTTCTTTTATATTTCCGCGATGCTCTATCATTTCAGCTTTTTTATATCGTGAAAGTCGTGATTGCCCAATCATTTCGGCTATTTTTCGTGGTGCCCAATCATTTCGGCTATTTTTTCTTTTTACTCACTGCTTTTTATTGCGAGTTGCCCAATCATTTCAGCTGTTTTTTATGCATATATTTTACTTGCTGATTTCGTTGCAAGTTGCCCCATCATTTCGGCTATTTCATATGCATTTTTGACTCGCTGATTTTTTTTTATCGTGGGTATGGGACTTGGGATCTGATAACGATTTAGGCATCAGATCTCTACAACTGGGATATTGCCAGGAGCGAATCATCATTTGCCTTTGTCCGTTCGAACAAAGGTGGCTTAGCAAACAGGGTTAGGATCCTGTTGACTAAGGCTTTTTGACTTCATGAGCCGTAAGGGTCTCATAAAGGTATTTCTCCCTACGAGTCGTGAGGATATCGTAGGTGTATTTTCTCCTTAGGAATCGTGAGGATTCCTAAGTGTGTGTCCTCTTATAAGTCGTAAGGAACTTACAAGAGTATTTTCTCCTTATAAGTCGAGAGGACTTACAAGGGTTGTTCACCGTGCGAGCATATCCCTAGTCACTGGTGGGACTTTGTTAGGGAAATGTTTATTCATGCCCGTGGATTGTATACAAGGGTCAGCATTGAACCGCTTGTAGGGAAATCTGGGGATTGTGATGGCTTAAGAACAGGTTCAGATCCCTGTAGCTTAAGGCTTTTGAATCTTATGAGCCGTGAGGGTCTCATAAGAGGGTTTTTCTTACGAGTCATGAGGATCTCGTAAGTGTGCTTTCTCCTTAGGAATCGTGGGGATTCCTAAGTGTGTTGCTCCCTTGTGAGTCGTAAGGATCTCACGCGGGTATTTTCTCCTTACAGGGTCGAGAAGACCTTGCAAGTGTCTTTTAACGAGATTGCGACCTTTCTGGTTTTCACAAACTCGCTGGTAGTCGTGCTGTTTTTACTCACGGAGCCCTTTCAGGTTTTCATCCGTGCCCATCTTCCTTATGGACGTACCGTTTTTTTTTTATTTTCTTGTGCCAGCCTTGGGATGCTGCGGTCCGTAGTAGTTTATAGACGTCTCGGTCAATAGCCAGTTTTACGACATTGTGGTCCATCGTTAGTTTAAGGACATTTCGGTACGTTTGCCGGCTACTACTTATAGAGTTTGGGCTTAGGAAGATGGTGAGCAGACATAGGCGTCGTCATCCATCGTTGACCTAGGCCATGACTCGTCAGGCGTAGTATTTTTTCAGGAATCGACTGTTTATTGGCCTGAAGGGTCTTTCGCCATGCATGTCTATGAGGAGATAGGCTCCACCCTGGTAAACTTTGTCTATGATATACGGGCCTTCATAGTTCGGCTCAAATTTCCCCCGTTTGGCACGATTGGGGATCATGGGTCTTTTGACCACTAGCACAAGTTCGCCTAGGCGGAATGTTCTCGGCCTAGTCAATCTCTCATATGAGCGCGTCATCTTTGCTTTGTAAGATTCCAAATTTTGTTGTGCCATGAGCCGAGTTTCGTCGAGGGTATCAAGCTCCTCAAGCCGAAGATGAGCATTCTCTTCGTCTGTTAGCTCGTAATTAACTGCCACTCGTAAGGAGGGTAGCTCTATCTCCAAGAGGAGTACTGCTTCAGCGCCGAATACCAATGCATACGGCATTGTGCTTGTGGCCGTTTTGAATGTGGTTCGATACGCCCAGAGAGCTTCATGCAGTCTTTCGTGCCAGTCCCTCTTATTTCTGGACACCGTCTTTTTCACGATCTTCGTCAAGGTCTTGTTGAAAGCTTCAGCTAGACAGTTAGCTCGGGGATTATAGACCGAAGAGTATCTCCAGTCTATGTTATGCTGTTGTGCGAAGCGGCTGATTTTATGGCTTCTGTAGGTCGGCCCGTTATCGGAGATAATCCGTCGCGGAGTGCCGAGCCGATAGATGAAATGTGTCTTGAAAAAATGGAGAATATTCTCCGTCTTCACTTCCCTCAAGGGTACTGCTTCTGCCCATTTGGAGAAGTAATCAGTTGTCGCCAAAATGAATCGATGTCCTTTAGACGATGCTGGTCCGATGGGTCTGATTATGTCGGTTCCCCACATTTCGAACGTCCAGCTAGCCACCGTTAGATGTAGTGGATTTGGATGCTGGTGGATAAAGTCCCCGTGAATTTGGCACGAGTGGCACCTGATTGATCATTATCTTCGTGTGTATGGAAATGTTTTAATCACAACCAAAGAAATTTATACCGCAATCAATTAACGGTGTCGATGTAGCACGTTAATGAATACGGATCGTCCACTGAGATGTGTGTTTTGATCGATTTTGTTTTAGATGAGTCAAAATGAAAATGTAAAAGAAAATACAAGAAAGTTGATTCAAGATTTGAAAGATTTCAATTCAAGAAACATAAAGAATATAGATCTAGAATCAAGAATTAATAATGATCAAGAAGATGTCCAAATTGAATGAATTATCAAGATTTGTAAAGAGGCTTGTAGGAATCGATCCAATTGATAGTGATGATGAATACTTATGATTACAAATTCTTATTTATCGATGATTTGTTGCTAGATCGATGACGATCAACGAGAATTAGGGATCTATTGAAGAAACTAGGGTTTCTCCTTCTATCCCTTGTCTTTTCGTTGATTAGGATTCAAATTCTAGCCACTAGGAAATTCAATCATTGATTGTTGATTTCTAATTTGGAGCGAAAACATTCAAGAAAGCATCTCGCTCAAATTAGGTTGTCGATGATCCAAAACTCATAAGACTTAAGAATCGTTCAAGAATTTAATCATCATCTACCTATTTTCTCGATTCCTCCACAAGCGGAGTTTTCACTCAAACATCATGAAAAAGATAACAATCAATAATTGATAACTCATCATAATGCTCAAATGTAAAGAAAAGCAAGTTCAAGAATTTTCACCTTTTATTATTCGATATTTCGTTACAATTCGCTCAAAGATTACAAGATTTTAAGGAGAGAACTCAATCGTCGAAACTAGCTTCGCATCGTCTTCTTGAGTCACGGATCGTCGTGGATATCTTGCTCGGATGAAGATCGGCGTCGCTTCAAAAGACTCGTTGAAGGCTTTCTTTGGCTCGGTACTCGGTAGATCTTGATTTGGATCAAATTGTGTCACTCAATTTGATTTAGAAATGATTTGGATCTATAATTTTCACCACTCAAAATGATTTCCCTCCAAATTCAACCACCTCTAAACCCTAGATCTAGATCCATTTTTATAACCACTCATTTGAATCTTCCCTCCAAAGCTAGGTTGTTAGAGAGAGTCTTCTAGAAGAAGTTTGTTGGAGGGAATATTCTAGAATAAGGAATATTCTAAGATAAGGTTGTTAGGTCGAGCCTTCTGGATGAAGCCATGTGCTATTTAGGAGTCTTCTGGAATCTTGGCCGTTACGAGAAGCCACGTGGAGGAATCTGAAATGCTGACGTGTCCAACAAGCCGCGGATCCGCGGCCATGTTGTGGATTTGATGCTTCATTTCTTTGGGCTGTTATGTGTTGGCTTTTTGGCACTTCATTAGATGCTTGGAATATTTTTATACTTTCTTGTTCACTGCCAGATCACAAGTCTTGGACTTGGCGTATTTTATTAGCACTTTTAGCAGTTCCGGCTCTTTTACCTGGAGAATTTCCTGCACACAATCTCGAGACAAGTGTTGCGGTATACAAAGATCATGCGTGCAATAATAAACACTCAATTTCCTTCAAAATGCTGGTTATAATGTATAACACATGTTATTTGGTATTTTGGCAGACAAATTGCTAATATGTGCTATATTCATACCAAACACCTTTAGATGATTGCAAAGAGTAGGGAAATTGATGTGTTAAAAATGCAATATTTTCGAATGATCAAATTCCCCTAAATTTAAGTTTGGTCTTCTCGAGCAAACTTGTTTTATTAGAAAGAGAAGGAGAAAATAAAGAAAAAGAAAAACTAACCAGCACACTTTCGTAGGCAACACGATTGCACTGAGCATGTGCAACAAGCCTTTAAACCTCTAGGTGTCCCTAGTAGGAGGAGTGTTGTCCCCTGAGGGTTTTCAGTGGATTGCACCCACAAAATCCCAAAATAAAAGGAAGGCCATGAAATTTACATGTAAAGATAAGAATTACAAAAGAAAGACTTTGAAAATCAGAGTTTCCAACTAATACCATCTTTTCAGTTGTCATGAGCCCTATCTTAATAGTCATGAAAAGATGTTAAAAATCTCATCATCACTCAATAAAACATCATCTTTATTCATCATTCCTATCTTTCTTCCAAACATCGATCATATACCCCTACGTGTGTGTAAAATACATCCCTACACTCGGAGAATTCAATTCAAGCTATCATACTCTTGTCCATCTACCTCAGTACTTTTTAATCGATGAATATTTAGATGAGATTGCTCACACATTTTTCATGCGACCGTTAATACTTCTTGAGGTACTAACCAACCGATTACTCATGTGCTTGCTTATTAGGTGTATTAGTATTTTCCTCGTCTTGCACCACCTAAGGCTTAGCAGTGACTCACAAACCAGTTGGTCTAAGGCACTAGGTGATGAAGCACCCTCGCTATATTTTTTTATTGCTGCCTTGGCGATAACAAAACCAGTGTTCATTTTTTCTTAACACCAATTTTACATTTTCTTCATTTATTATTTCCTTCATATTTTGGCTTTTAGACAAGAGCATTTCAAGGTATCCTCTACTATCCCGAGCTTCAAGACGTGTGTAAGTGCGTATAGTAGGGTATCAACGTTCAAATGTTTGGCTTTCAGAATAGGAACTATTTTTCAGACTTATTTTTATCCTCAGATTAGTGATTTCCTTCATCTTACTGACCCTTGGGATAACGGCTCATAACTACTTATTACTAGTTTCGTTTAAGAAAACTTCTAATTTTCTTGGTTTTCTTAAACTTTTCCAATCTTTTAGATGTAATTTTTCACTATCTAATCTTTTATTATCTTATTTATGTACAAATTTTTTTTTATATAAATGTTTTGTGCTTATTCAAAGTTTGATGCAAAGCGATGCGTAAGTAAGCACAAACCTCCCCCAAACTTGTTTTTAACAGTGTCCTCACTGTTGTCTTCTGCTAAAGCTCAAAAACCTGTAAGCCTGAGAGGAAATTTATTACTGGGGACATGAAATATGATCGTGAAAATCCTTCCCCAAACTTATTCTTTTGGCTCACCATTTTGAGTAAAAAAATTTATTTTCAAGAGCCAGCTTATACCCCCCCCCCACAAACTTGAGTTAAACAATGTAAAGCTTTGAAAATCATAAGAGGGGGTCAAAGTTATTGGTCAATGCCAAGCTTTGCAAAGACCGAAAGTCAACACCAACCATTCGAAAAATTTATCAGTGTAGTGCATCGGTTGGTGGAAGAACAAGTTGAAAAGAGCCAAGAAGAAGTGGGGAAAAGATAAGTGGTGGGATATAATGTGTTTGCGTCTCGTTCTGGAGAGACGACATGGTGATTGTGATAGATTACTCGCATTCTCGTGATTGTCAAGAAGAAGGGGTGGAGGTTCAATTTTTTTTGTTTTGGAGATGATTCATCTCAACACCCGTATTTTCTAAGAATGCAAGTCTATCAGCGAAGCTTTCATCGATATCCCGAAGAATAATGTCATTGGCAAGAACAGGATGATACTCAGACTCCAGAATAGGTTCATCATCAATGTTAGATGCTGACCCGGACAACTCGAAAGAAGGGTCCGTATGTATATGATACATATCTGGGTCCAACAACAACGTATAAAGGAAGTCTTGATCTGTATCGTAAAGCTGATCAAATTCGTTGTTGTCGACATCCATTAATTCGACAGAACATACTCGAGCATGAGGATCGGAGGGTTGACTTCCCAACTTGTAAATGTTGAGCTCAATTGACCTATTCCCGAAAGATAGGTTCATAGAGCCGTTTCTACAGTTGATTACAGCGTTGGAAGTAGCCAAAAAGGGACGACCTAAAATCACCGGAATTTGGTTCCGTGGGTTCACTATAGGCTGTGTATGAAGAACAATAAAGTCCACAGGGAATACAAATTCCCCAATTTTTATCAACACGTCCTCAAGTTCACCCCTAGGTTTGGTGATTGATCGGTCGGCCATCTGGAGAGTTATGATCGAGGGCTTTAATACTCCGATACCTAGTTGCTCATAGACTGAATATGGAAGCAAGTTAACACTAGCGCCAAGGTCAAGTAAAGCACGGTTAATGTGTTTATCCCCAATAGAAATAAAAATAGTAGGACAGCCATGGTCCTTACGTTTCCTTAGTAATTGTTGGGGAAAAGCCGTGTCTACAGTACTTGACATGAAAACTTTTTTAGGCACTTGAGTCTTCTTCTTCCTAGTGCACAAGTTCTTAAGAATTTTCGCATAGGACGGTATAGCATCTAGGAGAGGGATGTTGATGTTAACTTGCTTAAACATGTCCACAAGCTTCTCCATTTAGGCATTGGGTTTGTTGGGCCTCAACCTTTCCGGAAATGGAGCTCTATCAATAAGTGTTGGGTCCCACATTTGTGGAGAAGGTTGTGGGGGTGGAAAGGATGAAGTGGGTAGAGGGTTTGAGCCTTCGGGAAAACGGAGAATAGGCTCGGAAGAAGAAGGTAAATTAGACGAAATAGGGTAAGAAGTAGAAGTGGGAATGGAAGCATGGGGTTAACTTGATTCCTCAACATCAATCTGTTCACCCACATGATTGTCTAGCACTCTTCCAGATCTCAACATGGTAAGTGCATCCACATTAGTGTAATGTGAAGGTCCAGGATCAGGTAGAGGTTGAGATGGAAGATTCCCTTTCTCTCTAGCACTCAATTCGGTATTTATACGGGCAATTTGTGCTTCCATCGATTTAATAATCTCACCTTGTGATGCAGAGTTCCTTTTCATGTTATCGACGGTAGACTGAAAATTTGCCGTAAATTGCATGAAATTTGTCAGAAACAAATTCATGGTTTTTTCGAGTGAAGAGATGTTATTGGTTCCGGCAGAAAAAGGATCAAAGTTGTTGGTCGGGTTTTGAAAATTTTATGGTTGGAAGGGGTGCTGACTCATTTGTGGTGGTTGCTATTGTTGTGGAGGGACCCATTGAAAGTTATTCTGGTTTGGATCCGTGTATTGAGTGTGGTGTTGGATCCAAGAAAGATCAGGGTGATTCCTCCAATCTTGATTATATGAGGAAGAAGAAGGATCGTTTCCAGGTTTTTGCTGAAATGCAGCATTAGTGTGACCTTGAAACTATACATTCAAAGGACATTTTTCTGTCAAATGTGATGGGTTTGAATAGCAACCACACACGGTTTTGGGAAATGTGTATTAGTTTAAGGAGGCTGAAGAGAACTTGTTTTCTAGAGCGTCGAGTTTCCTTTGTATTGCGGCCATTTCGGCTCTTATTGTGACGGAAACATCAAGCTGATTGATATCATCCCTAAACGATGGTGGTCTAACACTTTCCCATTGTAATGTGTTTTGAGCTAAATCTTCTAGGTATTTCCAAGCTTCACCATCATCTTTAGATAAGAATTGGCAATGGCACATGGTTTCAAGCATCTATTTAGTCGTGAAATCAATACCCTCATGAAGAATTCGACGCAGATCCCATCTAGGGATTCCGTGATGAGGGCATTGTAAAAGAAGATTCTTGAACCGTTCAAAGAATTTCCAAAATGGTTCATTGGGGAGTTGGGTAAATTTAAAGATTTCGCTCCGAACACGGCTGGTCTTGTGATTATGATAAAATTTCTTAAGGAATGCTGCAACGAATTCGTCCCATTTTGAAATAGAATGTGCGGTTGTATTATAAATCCATTTCTCGGCTAAATCGCATAAAGTGAATGGGAGAAAACGTAAACGTAGAGCATCCAAAGACAGTTGTGACATTCCAATCATTGTGCATACATTTTCAAATTTGGAGATAAAAACGTATACGTCTTCAGACTCAAGGCCGTGAAATTTGGGTAACAGTTTGATAAATTGGGGGTTGATTTCAAAATTTTCCCCGTTGGCAGGTGGTATAGAAAGACAGGTGGAAAGGGGAACACGTGTAGGATAGCATCTCTCTTGGAGAGAAATGCGAGGAGGCTTATGCGCACCTGCGGGCGGTGGCAGAGTGGTGTAAAAGTGTGATGGATATCCGTCCATCGCGGTTGTGGAGGGTGGTGGGAAAAGAAAATGTAGAAATACCGACTTTGCGGTCGATGGGGGAAACGCGGACAAAACGGGCACTAGAATCCCGTGTCCAGCCGAGCTTGCACTAAAGGGTTTAGCACAAGTGGCAGCGTTGTGATAATTAGGGGAAAAGTTGGTTAGTGTTTGTTTTGAAAAATCAAATCACAAAAAAAATGCACACACTACCGTAGATCTAGTGGTCACCTAGGTCAAGGCTCTAGACCGCTCCTAGACTTCCAGAAGATAAGTCGCAAGATAAATCCTCTACTGCCTCTTTATCCCTTCCATGGCCAGGTAAGTGGGAGGTTCTCCACAACGTAAGTAGTGGACCTAATTAAGTAACCACTTGCCTTAGACACACTTTCCTTAGACACCACAAAAGAAACGCGGATAAGCAATAGATTACCCACGACCTCCTTCTGTCCTAAGTGAGCTTAATCATCATCATCTACCTATTTTCTCAATTCCTCCACAAGCGGAGTTTTCACTCAAATATCATGAAAAAGATAACAATCAAGAATTGGTAACTCATCATAATGCTCAAATGTAAAGAAAAGCAAGTTCAAGAATTTTCACCTTTTATTATTCAATGTTTCATTACAATTCGCTCAAAGATTACAAGATTTTGAGGAGAGAACTCAATCGTCGAAACTAGCTTCGCATCGTCTTCTTGAGTCGCGGATCGTCGTGGATCTCTTACTCGGATGAAGATCGGCGTCGCTTCAAAAGGCTCGCTGAAGGCTTGCTTTGGCTCGGTACTCGGTTGATCTTGATTTGGATCAAATTGTGTCACTCAATTTGATTTAGAAATGATTTGGATCTACAATTTTCACCACTCAAAATGATTTCCCTCCAAATTCAACCACCTCTAAACCCTAGATCTAGATCCATTTTTATAACCACTCATTTGAATCTTCCCTCCAAAGCTAGGTTGTTAGAGAGAGTCTTCTAGAAGAAGTTTGTTGGAGGGAATATTCTAGAATAAGGAATATTCTAGGATAAGGTTGTTAGGCTGAGCCTTCTGGATGAAGCCACGTGCTATTTAGGAGTCTTCTGGAAGCTTGGCCGTTAGGAGAAGCCACGTGGAGGAATCTGAAATGCTGACGTGTCCAACAAGCCGCGGATCCGCGGCGGATAGGCCAACTTGGCCGCGGATCCGTTGCCATGTTGTGGATTTGATGCTTCATTTCTCTGGGCTGTTATGTGTTGGCTTTTTGGCACTTCATGGGATGCTTGGAATATTTTTATACTTTCTTGTTCACTGTCAGATCACAAGTCTTGGACTTGGCGTATTTTATCAGCACTTTTAGCAGTTCCGGCTCTTTTACCTGGAGAATTTCCTGCACACAATCTCGAGACAAGTGTTGCGATATACAAAGATCATGCGTGCAATAATAAACACTCATTTTCCCTCAAAATGCCGGTTATAATGTATAACACATGTTATTTGGTATTTTGGCAGACAAATTGCTAATATGTGTTATATTCATACCAAACACCTTTAGATGATTGCAATGAGTAGGGAAATTGATGTGTTAAAAATGCAATATTTTCGACTAATCAGCACCGCTTCGCTTATTCAAGGCAGTCCTGGATCATCGTGGGCCAATAGTAGCCCATCCTTTTGATTTTCAGCTTCATCTGTGGCCCGGCCTGATGAGAACCACAGAGTCCGCCGTGAGTTTCTTGGACGACTCTTTTTGCTTCTTCCGGCCCCAAGCATCTTAGCCATAGAGATTCGAATGATCTCTTGTACAGAGTATCATTGACGAAGGCGAAAGACATAGCTCGTTTCATGAGCTGATGTCTTGAGGATGCATCTTCAGGTGTTCATCGGGATTTGAAGTAGTCTATAAAGACTTCTCTCCAATCCTTAGGATTTTCCTGATCTTTTATTTGTAAGGTTGTTTGCTTGGTCGCTTCCTTTTCTTCAGACGATTCCGGAGATATTTTTGCCGGTGCAAGAACCCGACGGCTTTGTACCACGATCCTTACATCATCGAAGTTTTCGTAAGCCAGTTCTTTAGCGAGTTTGGCTAACGCATCCGCTTTGCTATTTTCCGCACACGGTATGCTTTCCAGGGCGTAGGTGGGAATTTGAGCCAGCAATTGTTGCACTTTCTCACCATATTTTACCAACTCTGGTTTGCACATTTGATAGTTGCCGTTTACTTGACTAACGACCAGCTGGGAATCTCTGTATATGAGGAGGTTTTCGATTCCCATGTCGACAGCGATTTCAAGACCTGCTATCAAAGCTTCGTATTCGGCTTCGTTGTTTGTCCTCGGCTCTGTCAAGGAAAAGGCAAAGCGCATTATCCCTCCTTGTGGAGTCACGAAGATGAGGCCTACCCCTGATTTGACTATGGGGGTGCTTTGTTTGCGCTTCTTCATGGAAGATACTCCATCGAAGTAGAGTTCCCACCGGGTATCATTCTCTCTTCTCTCCCCGTCAATCGTGTCAAACGCGTGCTCGTCGGGCAATTCGCAGTTCAAAGGAGAATCGGCAGGTATCAGATGCTCAGCGAGGAAGTCAGCGATGGCCTGGCCTTTCACTGCCTTGAGGGGTCGGTATGTCATTGAGAATTCCATTAAGAGTAGGGCCCACTTAGCGAGCCATCCCGTTAATATGGCCTTTGACATCAAATATTTGAGAGGAACCACCTTTGATATGAGATGGACCTCATGTGCCAACGCATAGTGTCTGAACTTCGTTATCGCGAAGATCAACGCCAGGCAGTGTTTTTCAATGGGGGAGTAATTGTTTTCTGCCCCCAGGAGAACTCGACTCAAATAGTAGAGGGCTCTCTCCTTCCTTTGGTCATTCTCTTGTGCCGATAGCGTTCCTAAGGAACCTTCAAGGGCAGTTGTATACAGAATGAGGGGCTTTCCCTTGACTGGAGCGGTTAGCACCGAAGGATTCTATGGGTATTGCTTGATTTCGTTCAGTGCGCTTTAGTATTTGCGATCCCAGACGAACGGGGTTCCCTTCTTCATCAAGTGACTGTAGGGGCGGCATTTTCCGGAGAGGTTAGCTATGAACCGCCGGATATACGCGAGCTTCCTTTGGAGAGACCGCAGTTGCTTCAAAGTTCGTGGGGAGGGCATTTCCATAATCGCCTTGATCTTTGACGGGTCGATTTCGATGCCTCGATGTTGTACAATGAACCCAAGGAATTTACCTGAGGAGACTCCGAATGCGCATTTGAAAGGGTTCATCTTCAGATTGTATTTTCGAAGGCGTTAGAACACTATTTTTAGATGCTCCAAATGCTCTTCGTGCGATTTGCTTTTTACCACGAGCTCGTTGATATAACATTCGACAATCTCGTGTATAAGGTCATTAAAAATCTTCGTCATGGCCCTCTGATAGGTGGCACCAGCGTTCTTTAGACCGAAGGGCATCACTTTTATAGCAGAATATGCCTAGCGGAGTCCGAAAAGCGGTATGCTTCTGGGCTTCGGGATGCATTTTTATCTGATTGTATCCTGATGAGCCATCCATGAAGGAGAAAACTTCATGAGTGGATGTATTATATATCATTAGATCGGTGACCGGTACTGGAAAGTCGTCCTTCGGGCAAGCATTGTTGAGATCCCGGAAGTCCACACATATGCGCACCGTCCCATTTTTCTTCATCACTGGGACGATGTTGGCGATCCATTCAGGATACTGAACCTCTTGGATGAAGCCGGAGTAGATTAGCTTCTTGACCTCGGCGTTGATGCTCATATTAAGCTCGAGCCGCATTCTTCTCTGTGCTTGTTTGATCGGCTTGACGTCCGGAGATATCGCCAATTTATGGACGGCTATTTCTGGATCCAATCCGGGCATCTCGGAATAGTTCCATGCGAAATAGTCTTTATACTGCATGAGCACGTCTTTGAGCATAGCCACCTTTTCTTCAGACAACAATTCACTGACGAACGTCAGCCGTGGGTCGTTTGTCATTCCCAAGTCGATTTTTCTGAAGTCATTTGCAGTAGTATATATCCCGTCTTCCAGCTCTTTTGGTGCCGGTGGAAATTCTGAAGTAAACTCATCTTCCTCGTTTTCGAAGCACCAAGTGAGGTCATCCATATTCTCGGGTTCTTCTTCTGATAGCGTTATCGCGTGACAGGTACGAGGTCGTTTCCAAGACCGATGTTGATCTGGTTCTACTCTCATCGCATAAGTGGCTTTTGATTCATGCTTCTGTGGCGGACTTACCATCCAACTGTTGGATAGAGCGAATCTACCGAGTTGATACTGGTCTTCAACCCAGTCTTTGAAGGTGAAGCAGTCTTCAATAAGATGTCCTATCGCTCGGTGATAGGAGCAATATTCTGAGTGATGAACCCCATTTGCTCGATCGAGGTGTTTGGACTCCGGGAGCATAATCATCTGATGTTTCATGACGAGGTCGAAGATTTTCTTTGTCCTTTCTTGGGGAAAAGAATATGCTCGACTCATCTTCTTTATAAGAGATGGATCTCGGCTGCTCGATTTTCGATTGCGTGACTTCTTGGATCCGCTTCGTTGTTGTCGAACGTTTTTCCCGTTCTTCAGTTTGTTTTTGATTTTGCGTCGGGGCTTCTATATGACAGACTGGCAACGAAGGGCATCGTCATTCTCTGTAGCCGGCTGAAGGAGGTGTTGCGTCTTAGCTTTCTCGTAGATGTCCATTTCGCGGTTATGATCATCCCGGACCCTTTGACCCGCTTCTCTTATTAGCTTGTCCATCTGTTCTTCAAACGATGGACTTGGCATTTTCATGGTGGGGCCTCATTTTGGTTCAAGGTTAGCGTCTTTTAACAGAACATCTCCTTCTTCATCGAAGTCATGTATGACGTAACTGCCATGGACTCGCTCCCATTTCTTGGATCGAATATATCCAAGCCCGATCGTTTCCATTCTCCCGGTGGGCAATTTTCGATAAGTTCCGAGGACGTTCCAGATCCTATTATAGAACTGAGCTTGTCGAGCAGTCTGTTTAAAGGATACGTCTTGGTGCTTTATGGGCCTCTTCAATCCTTCTGTGTAGTATCTGGGCAGTCGGATAGGCTGAAGTCTGTCAAGTGTCGAACCGGCCCCATGGCAGACTTCTTTCGCCACTTTGGTTTCCGTGGATTGATAAAAGAGGATCGCCTTTTCATCTCTTCGCCTGGGAGATACGTAGAATGTCTGCAGTTCCTGCACACTATAGGTTTCAAGTGCATCGAGCTCTTTGTAATGCTCTTGCGGAACCATGGCAATTTGCAAACTTTGATCATTGCCAGCGATGGCTTGTATTGATGGCTGAGCAGAGAATACTGCATTGATTTCGTCTTCAGAGTCACTACCGAAGACCAACATAGGGGTGGACGGTCCCAGCTTGGTGTATTGGGGCAGCCCAGAATAGACTATCTCTTCGTCTTTCTCGGTATCACTCCCGAAGACCGGAATGGTGGTGATAGCTTTTTGTTTGATCTCCAGTTTGCGACATCTTTCTGTGTCTTCGAAATCTGGCAGGAAGTACTTGGCATCTTCATATTTGCGGACTTCACTCACGGAGAATAGGTTTAGTTCCCCCGTCACAGTGTACTCGAGACCATCTTTGAAGTAATTCATACACTGATGTTGTGTAGAAGGGATAATGTTGTACTCGTGTAACCAAGGCCGGCCGAGCAAAGCGCTGTAGCAAGTCTTGGCGTCAATGACGTGGAACTTGATATCAGTGACGAGCAGCCCAAAGCGTAACGTCGGTATCAAAAACCTGAGCGTCCGTGATGACTGGGAGTCGAACCCGGAGATAGTGATCTTATCCCGAGAAAGGTGTTGAACGCTCATGCAGATCTCCTTCAACACTCTTATATTGAGAAGATTAACGGAGGATCCATTGTCGGCTAGGATTTTGCCTATCTTGATGTCATGACAGTACCCGGCGACATATAGCGGACGGTTATGCTCGCATGTCCCAAAGAGGAGATCTTCATCACCGAAAGAGATGTCAGCGGTGTGTACTTCTTCCAGCTCGTCCTTCATCTTTTCTTCGGCGAGGAAGCTTGGAAATGCTCGGGCTCTTGCAGCACCTTGATTAGGGAGTCTCGTGCCTCTTTAGATAGCAAAAGGGCAACGAGAATGCTCAATTGTGAATGAATCTTTCTCAGGTGTGCTAGAACGTTATAATCCACCTTGTTTTTCTTGAGCGAGTCCTTGGCTGTCAGCTCTTTGACGACTCGATCGTCGAGGGCAATATCCTCAGGGACTTTTTCCTTCCCTTTATCCTTTTTATTCGATCCCTTGTTTGCCGGTCCGAGATTCTTTTCAGGTAATGTGCGATTACGCAGTTGGATGTTCTCGCAGGACATCATTTCTTCTGCTTCGGAGGTAGATCCTTGAAGAGAGGGCCAAGGGGCATTTCTTCATCAGAATCGCTCCCGAATGTAGGAACTTGCGATCCCTTGTTGTCAACCATGTGACAGTTGCCGGCAGTTCTTCCGCGCTCATCTGTCGTGCTCCTTTGTTCTCGACGAGTTTTGCGCTTCATTCGCTTGAACTGCTGTCGATGAGCAACGTATCCCTGCCACCACTTTTTAAAGGTGGTGCATTCCTCAGTAGGGTGTGTAGTCCTTCGATGGTACAAGCAGTAATTTGGATGTGTGTTCCCTTCGTCAAGGTATATCCCATCAGGAGTGTTTCCTTCGGATGGTGGCAGCCTTATTCCCATCGAGATGGCATTTGCGAACCGTTTCTTCGTCTTGAACCTGCTTTTGCTGGCGACAGAAGTGCTTTGATCTGGTTGGGGTATTTCATGACCCATGACTTCTTTAAATTGATGCCGACCCCTGGCCATTTTGAATATAGCCATTTCGCATTCTCGATCATCCTTGCTCTTCTAATGGGCTTCATTCAGCCATAGGTCGATGATCTTGTCAGACAATTCCAAGGGTTTTGATTCCGGTTCTGGATCTGCTCCCAGTTTCTTTACATCAGGTGCTTCTTCACCATCCATCGACGAGTGAGAGATCATGTGGCAGCTTGCCACATAGCCCTCAGTTTCATCTGCCGAGTCTTCTCCCCCATCATTGTCATCGTCTCTGTCCTCAAGGATGTGGTTGAGAAAATCTTAGAGCGTGACCGGGGTTCGCACCTTCTGGTTATATTCTTCCAGTGCGTCGATGTGTTTTTGCAGGTCCGTGCGCTTGTCAGCAGGCTTCACGGGCTTTTTTTTTCTTCTTTTTCTTTGAAGACTTTGACGGCTGGGCCTGAGCGTTTTGATTATCGCTACTAATTTTTGGTGTCAGGCGCGGCTTCAGCATTCCCTCAATAATATCTGGTTCTAGCTGATTTTTCCACCTGATCGCCGGGGATGTTTAAAGATCTTTCAGCATCCTTTTCGTCTTGGCTGAAAGAGAGACCTCCCATGGAGCTTCTTCAATAAAATAGCATGATGCCCCCGGCGTGTCCTCCCTTTTTAGAGCATGCGGTTGAGGCGGGATTACTTTCCGGATTTCGGACAGTGCGAATTTGCCCTGTTGGTATTATTCTTCAATCCAGCATTTAAAGATGAAGCAATCTTCAATTGGATGGCTTAATGCTCGGTGGTAAGGGCAGTAATTGGGATTGTTAGCATCACCGGGCTACAGCGGACGTCTTGGATCTGGCAGATTGATGAGCTTGTTGCGCACTGCCAGCTCGAACAGTCTCTTTGTTTTCTCCCGCGGAAACGAGTAAGGACGTCCTAGTCTCTCCTCGAAGGATTGGCGTGGACGCACGTTGCTTTGGAGACAACCGGTTTTAAGTTGCTCGGCTGTTGTTGAGTATTGGCGACAAAGGTCGCTTTCCCTTTGCCCTTTTCATTCCACGGCTCTGTCTTTGAAAAGGAAGGCTTATGACCCATCTGGTCCATTTGGGCCATCTAATCAATCAAAGTCTAGAAAGTGGTCGGCTTGAAGAACATCATGAATAGGGATATGGTCGCCTGCGGATCGAGGGTTCCCACAAACATGCCCACTGCAGGAGCCTCTTCGATGCGCTGTTCGCACTTCGACCATAGATTCCGCCACCGTATCGCGTACTGGACCCAAGTTTCTCCCGGCTTCACCCTGGCATTGATCAGCGCCGTGATTGGGGTACGTTCGCTAGCGCTCACAAAATTTTGGGTGAATAGCAGCTCCATCTCTGCAAATGTCTTGATGGAGTCATTCGGGAGTTCCGAATACCACTCGAATGTTGTCTCCAACAAGCTGCCAACAAACTGGCGGAGCAGTAGTTTATCATCACCTCCAGTATTACCGCACAAGGCTTTAAATTGAGCAACATGTTGGTGTGGGTTCCCCGTCCCCTTATATACATGGAAATTAGGGATCGTATACACCGGCGGGTACTTTATTTGGTCGTACCAACCCGGATAAGGTCGTCCAGTCTTAACAATTTGCCTAGCCGCTTCATTCTCCTGATGAACTCGTATCTGCTGAGCGATGTAATCATCCAGGGCAGATTTTGAGATGGTCTCCTCTTTGGCTGCTGAACAAGCCAGAAGAGGGTTCGATGTCTCCCCTATGTCATCTTCAAGGACAATCGGAGGGTCTTCAGCCGGAGGATCCGGTTGTATCATCATCCCGACCATGTCTTGGAAGAGAAGCATCATTCGTTTTATATTGGCCGCTTGTTCCGCTGCTTCTCTATCCTTCCTTTCGAGGATACTGCGGAGGAAGTCAGCATCGGTTTCCTGTTCATGACGCTGCTCTGATGACGCCTCCGGGATTTCTTTTGGCCCAGTGAGTGCGGCCATTTACGTTAGCATTTCCTGAAGCTTCCGTTGCTTCTCTTGGGCTTTTATCACGGATCGCATAAGCGGTCGATGACCCGTAGAGATACGGCTATCCTCTTTCCCGGATGCCATATAAACAGTGTGGACCACCATGCCCCCAGACTTGGGGCGTTTAGGATCGGCACCTTTGAGATTGGTCGAAGGGATCTTCTCCGGCCTTCTCCTTTTGTGGGTGGTCGAAGTCGAGGGGGCCGTTGCAGCGGGCACCCGAGTAGATTATATCTCCTGCGGTATGACAGGGTGGTCTTTTTGTTGCCGAACCTTTATCTTTTTCTGTTGGTGGGAGTAATCTGTATCAATCATCGAGTCTTGGACTTGACGCCAGACCTTGTAAACTTTAGAGGACAGCCGCTGAGGGGGCTGCTCCAGTTTCGCCTTTGTGATATTTTCAACAAGCGGGGAAGACTTTTTTAGTACGGCAGTTGGCGAATTCCTGCGCACCCTGTTAAGTAGTTCAAAGCTGTTCCCAGTTGGAACAACAGCATCAACTTCCACCATTGGAGCCGGCGGAGTCGGTCCAGAAGGAGAGCTGCCCCCAGCTTTCCTCACTCGGCGCCAGTGACGACGTCGAGCATGTCTCGCAGACGGTATTGGTTCAGCCACGGGGGTGGCCTCATCATGCCCCCCGTTTTGGTGAAGTTTCGTTATTGGTGCTAGCCTTTCGAAGACTGACGTTCGCCGCGAGGAAACGTCCAATCTGTCAAAAACAGACCTCTGAGCAGGGGAAGCAGTTTTGATAACTTCACCTGGAGCGGGAGCTGAAACGGCCAGTCTTGCGAAGACTGACCCCTTGGCAGAAGCCTTTCTGATGGTTTCGTCTGCTTGAGCCGGAATGGTTATCCATTTTGGGATGGCCGCTTCAGGTATCGCGGGCTTCTTCACGGACCCATCAGAGCTTCGGCCCAATTTGTTAAAGACTGAGGCGCTTGGTTTGGGCGACCCGTTAAGAGGGGCCGCAGTAGTTGTGGGCCGATCAAAGACCGACTTCTTCTTAGCTTCTTGTGATGGCAGTGGTGTGTTGAAACTTATGGGTGGGAGCATGGTCCCAAAGAATAACCCTGTGGTGGCTTGCGTCGTATGTTCCACCGGCATTGTAAAAACGGAGGCCGCCTGAGGACCGTAGGTCACTCCTCCAGCAGGGACGGAGTGAGAGTTATTGACGTTGTTGCAGCTTGTGCAATTGAAAGCCATTTGATCTTCTATTTTTCTGCACGGAGCAAGATACCAAATCTTAGTACTTCACATCCAAAGGCAACCATATTAAACCGTGATTCATTCATGAACACGACGCACGAAGTGTGGAGTGAAAAGAGGAAAAGGTCCCACCGGGCGTGCCAGAATCTATTCTCCGCAGAAAGACGCGATCGGGACGTTGGGACGTTCGGCCTGAATTCCGGGGGGGAAGATGCTATTTGGTGCTATCCGTCCACCTCTTCGAAGATGCCAAGTTGATTTATGACACCATGTATCGAAGGTTTAAACGGATGCGGCCGATGTAGCAAACTTTGTCAGATTCCCCTTCGTTGAGGGGTTTTTGATTGTGGGGACGCTCTTCCCTACAGACGCAAGCCCCTGCAGTTAATTATGCTACCGCATCGCGGAAACCACTTTCTCCTTCTCCATATGGTCACTTCGTGTCGTGTGTGTTTGTTTTGTTTTTGGTTGCCCATGGATTGTATACGGAGACTAATTTATGTTGTCGCCCGTAGGGCGTGGATTAGTCCAAATCCGTATTTTCTTAGATTTAGGTTTGGGGTTGGGTTTAAGGATACGTTAGTATTATTTGAGACTAAGATCAACTTAAATATTTGTTAAGGATACGTTGGTCTAATTTTAGACTAAGATCAACTTAACAAGATCATTTAGATCCAACAAAAGAGCATTTGGGCTCTATTGTTTAGTTTAGGGACATTGCGGTCCATTGTTAGTTTAAGGACATTACGGTCCATTGTTAGTTTAAGGACATTACGGTCCATGGGCATAAGGACCCCACAGTCCATAGTTTAAAGACGTCATAGTCTATAAAGTTTAAGAACATCATAGTCCATGCGTTTAAGGACCCCACAGTCCGTAAAGTTTAAGGAAATCATAGTCCATGAGTTTAAGGACCCCACAGTCCATAGTTTAAAGACGGCATAGTCTATAAAGTTTAAGGACATCATAGTCCATGAGTTTAAGGACCCCACAGTTCGTAAAGTTTAAGGACATCATAGTCCATGAGTTTAAGGACTCCACAGTCCATAGTATGTTTGGTTATCGGGACCCATTACCTCTCTGAAGACATTGAAGGATTACAACGACAAATATCAAAGGAGTGAAGAGATGTACCCTTGAACCAATATTGGTTGGGAGATCTGTAGTCCAATTTGGGACTAAGATCAATTTGTAAGTCCACGTTTCCTACCCCGGTACTTACGGGGAGGCGGAAAACGGAATAAAAATCAAATTTTTTTCAACTTAGGCAACATGGACTAGACAAAGAAGGATCTTTGCTAAAAAAAAACAAACTAAAGCTAACTAGAAACTAGCTAAGTGCTAGAAAGGTTATACCTTGGGATTTATGTCCTTCTCTCCTTGCTCCTTGGAGTGGTGGAAGGAGGTCACCTTTGTCGTCTTCTCACGTCGAAGAAAGATCCACCCGAAAGCCTCAACCTTTTGCTTCAACTCCAAGCTAGAAGTAACTAGGGTGCAAGAAGTGATAATCCTTGAACCCTAGATGAGAGTAGAGATTATCAAGAAAGGGTTTTTCTCAAGCTCAAGTGTTTCTCAACACATGAGAGGGAAGAGCTTGAGGGAGAGGATGAACAAGAGAGAGAATGTGAATGATAGAATGAGAGAATAATATGAAGCATTCTCTCATATATGTGAATTATTGTAATTAGTAAATTAGTGAGATAATTGTCATGGCTTAATCAAGACATGACCATTATCATTTCATTTTAAATGCAAATTGCAAGGATCAAAAAGCATCTTCCAAATGAAATGATGATGGTCAAAGTGTCAACCATTGTAAACAAGTCAAGGAAGTCAAATGGTCAACAACCATAACCATGCATAATTATGAAACTAATATCAATTAACAATAATACACACATGAGCATTAGGGTTAATAAAATGACAATAGTCATTAACCCTAATCAAAGTCCTCCCCCTCTGTCTCAAGCAACTGTGCATACGCACCCGTATTCGTGATCCGAGGAACACGAATACAATGAGATAAAACCAATCCCAAATCATATACTAGGATCCGGCTTAAACCAAAGCCCGCTAGTATAAGCTGTCCAGACAGCAAACGTGCACAAGTGCGCGGATGCGAACGAACTCTGTCGCAAAACCATGCGACCTCTACTCATTTTGCCTAAAGGCGAATAGCTCTCTGTGTGGGACTCTAAAGACTCGACACTACGCTGGCAGTGGGTTTAACCACAGACCGCAAGCGGCACTAGCTGTACGTAACGGTCCCCAGGCAGATGTCGATAAGAAGACTGACGAGGTGAACCCCATCTGAACTCCTACTGACCCTGTATGTGACAGTCTCCGTACAGTCCGGTCTGTTTGTCTGATACATCGCATAGCGGGCCTAGGGGGCGGTGAACGTCAGTCCCCTAATAGCGGTACAAGTCGTGTCGGAGTGTATCCCAGAACACCCTGAGATAACACTGGAAACCTACCAGTATATCTCGCTTGCCCTGGCCAGGGACTACTCGTGTAATGGCTCTCCTGGACACAGCGCGATGTCAACCCCCAATACCGGGAGAGACGAATCCTGTCTAACCGTCACTGCCTCCAAGTGCTTCGGGACTGCACCCAAAAACTACCTGTTTGCACGACTCCTTTGAGCCGTGGTAGGGTAGTAATCAAAGTGCAGTGGGAACACACTCAAGGCGAAGTGACAGTGTCAAGTCAGAGGACTAAGTTGTACTCATGTCACCTGGGAACTGATAACTGACGATAGTTATAATACCAACCAACAGTCCCCGACGAGTCCTGTCCAGCGTACTCGTAACCTAACGAGCACCCGTATACTATCTCAAGTACGACGTACTGACGGCTGTGGGACAGACCGTCTCCCACACTGGGATGAGAAGCGCATACGCTAGTCTACTCCGGAGTATCGATGCCCTGTCTCGATAGTCCAACGACCAGGGACCTGTATAAGGATGTGCTTATAGATTACCCAGCTCCCACGAGTGCGAGCGCCATCACAACGCTGATAATCAAGCAAAGATCCTAAGGGCTCTACTAATATGCATATCAGCGATATGCTAAAAGAAACACATGCACATATTGAAGTAGAGACAAACCAAGTAGCATACTACCATTTCGAGCAAGATTGTATATACAACTGTGAATATCCCAAGCTTCCATCAAGTAATATACAAACTAGTATGATACAGTAATGGCCTCTAGGGCATATACATTAACAATCTCCCACTTGCACCAAGGCCATGTACTGGCGTATCGAAGACCTATCATCTCGATCAGCCGCTCGAACTGAGTCTGGGGCAAGGCCTTGGTGAATGGATCTGCTGTGTTATCTTCTGAAGCAACTCTCCGGACCTCGATCTCCTGGCGATCCACGATCTCCCTGATCAGGTGATACTGCCTTAAGATGTGTCTGGATTTCTGATGGGACCTGGGTTCCTTCGCTAAAGCTATAGCCCCGTTGTTGTCGCAATACAGAGGTATTGGGTCAACAATGAACGGAACCACCTGAAGTTCTTTCAAGAACTTCCTCATCCAGACAGCTTCTTTTGCGGCATCAGATGCAGCGATGTATTCCGCTTCCATGTCGAGTCCGCAACGGTTTCCTGTTTGGAACTCTTCCAACACACCGCCCCTCCATTGAGGGTGAAGACAAAACCCGACATGGACTTGGAATCATCCTTGTCACTCTGGAAGCTGGAGTCAGCAAAAGCCTCAATCTGCAGGTCTTTTCCGCCATACACCAAGAACATCTCCTTAGTCCTTCTCAGGTACTTGGGAATGTTCTTTACTGCTATCCAATGTTTCTCCCCAGGGTTTGACTGATACCTGCTTACCACACTCAGTGCATAAGCCACATCCGGTCTGGTACACAACATCGCATACATTATAGAGCCTACCGCAGAAGCGTAGGGTATAATAGACATGCGATCCCTCTCTAAATACGTCTTGGGAGACATCTCTTTAGAGAGGGTGATCCCGTGACAAGCCGGTAGATTACCGCGCTTGGAATCTTCCATACTGAATCTCTTCAGTATGGCGTCGATGTACCTGGACTGTGAAAGTCTTAATATCCTCTTGGATCTGTCACGGTAGATCCGGATACCCAGAATGTATGAGGCATCACCCAGGTCTTTCATGGAGAACCTGTGTGACAAGAACCCCTTGACAGATTGTAGCATAGGAATGTCATTTCCTATTAAGAGAATGTCATCCACGTATAAAACGAGGAATACTACAGTTCTCGCTACAAATCTACAATAGATGCATGGTTCATCTGGATTTTTGATAAAGCCAAATTCCTTGACCGTCTCATCAAAACAGATGTTCCAACTCCGCGATGCCTGCTTTAGTCCGTAAATGGACTTGAGCAACTTGCACACCTTTCCGCTGCTCCCACTCTGAATGAAACCCTCTAGCTGGTCCATATAGACACACTCCTCTAAATGACCATTTAGAAAAGCTGTCTTTACGCCCATCTGCCAAATCTCATAATCGTGGAAGGCAGCAATGGCAAGAAGGATCCGAATGGATTTCAGCATAGCTACTGGAGAAAAGGTTTCGTCATAGTCCAAACCAGGTCGCTGACGAAAACCCTTTGCTACCAGTCTAACTTTATAGGTCTCAACCTGTCCATCTACACCAATCTTCCTTTTGAAGATCCACTTGCATCCTACGGGTTTTACCCCATCTGGAGCAATGTCCAACGTCCATACTTTGTTGGTGTACATGGACTCCATCTCGGTCCGCATTGCATCCAGCCATTTTACCGAGTCGACGCTCTGAATGGCTTGCTGGAAGCTAGTAGGCTTATCACAGTCTATGATGCAATCCTCTCTATCCCCGTCAATGAGAAAACCGTAGTATCTCCCGGGCGGATGAGACTGCCTACTACTCCTGCGGAGTGGCGTGGGAATGTCCTGATCTTCCGAACCCTCTGGTCCTACTAAGCTTTCAGTAATAGCTCGTGGTTCTGGAATTTCTTCCAGTTCTATTGCGCTCCCACTTAATTCTTTTTCTATGAACTGGTGTTCTAGAAAGTGGGCATGGCGAGAAACAAGGACTTTTTGTTCCTCTTCGCAATAGAAGTAATATCCCTTGGAGCTCTTTGGATATCCCACAAACTTGCACTGTACTGAGCATGCCTCGAGCTTGTCCGCATGCTGCTTTTTTACAAAAGCTGGACATCCCCATATCTTAATGTGATTAAGATGGGGTCTCTTCCCACACCACATCTGATATGGTGTAGTAGGTACAGTCTTAGTTGGAACTCGGTTCAAAAGGTATGCAGCTGATTCTAGCGCATATCCCCAGAACGATCGCGGCAACTCAGCGTTACTCATCATGGACCGCACCATATCCAATAGGGTTCGGTTCCGTCTCTCCGATACACCGTTATGTTGCAGAGTGTATGGAGGAGTAAGCTGAGAGAGAATTCCATTCTCTTTTAAGTAACCCAGGAACTCGGCACTCAAGTATTCACCACCTCGATCAGATCTCAGTGCCTTGATACTTTTGCCTGTTTGTTTTTCTGCTTCATTCTTATATTCCTGGAATTTTTCAAAAGCCTCGGATTTATGTGTCATTAAGAAGACATAACCGTACCTTGAAAAGTCATCCGTAAAAGTAATGAAGTAAGAATAACCGCTTCGTGCATGTGTAGACATTGGACCGCACACGTCGCTGTGTACGAGTCCCAAGAGCTCGCTCGCTCTTTCTCCGTGTCCAGTAAACGGAGTCTTTGTCATCTTTCCTTTGAGACAGGATTGACAAGTTGCATACGATTGATATTCGAACGGATCCAAATATCCTTCTGCATGTAACTTAGTCAACCTTCTCTCATTGATGTGACCTAGTCTACAATGCCATAAGAAAGTTTTATTTATTTCTGGAGACTTTCTTTTGTGTGTATTCTGGACATTGAAAATCTGTGGTTGGTTTAGTACGTATATACCGTTGTTCAATGTACCTGACCCAATCAAAACTTGATTAAGGTGAATGTTCACTACATTACTTACAAATGCAAATTCATAACCTTCTTTAGACAATAAAGATACAGAAATGATATTACAGGTTGCATTTGGTACATAATAACAACTACACAAAACCAAAAAATGTCCATCCGACAATCCCAGGTGATAGTCCCCCACGGCCTCAGCATCCATGCTAGCACCGTTTGCAACTCTGAGGGTCATGTCACATGCCTTCAAAACTCTACGCTTTCTCAACGCCTGCAAAGAATTACAGATATGAGATCCTGATCCGGTATCCAATACCCAGGATGTAGAGTTTATTGATAGACAGTTTTCAATAACATACACACCTGAAGCTGAAGCCGCAACTCGCTTCAAATCTTGTGTTCTGGCCTTCCAAGCCTTGCAATCCTGTTCCAAGTGACCACTTTTGTGACAATAGAAGCATTCTTCCTTCCCCACTAGCTTCCCCGCTATCTTTATTGCTTTTCCTTTTCCCTTCGTATCCACTTTACCGACACCGCCTCTTGGTTTGGCGGGGGCTTTCTTCTTCTTACCCTTGGCTTTCACCCTGGATCTAGAAGAGGAAGATCCTCCTACAAACAAAGTGGATGTCTCCCTACATTTCTGTAGGGTGCCCTCGGCACTCCTCAACATGTTCAGAAGTTCGGAAAGTTCAACCTCTTTTCCTTGCATGTTGAAGTTAAGGATAAACTGGGCGTAAGTGGAAGGAAGGAACTGGAGAATCAAATCAGTATAGAGTTCATTCTCCAACGTGGTCCCAAGGTCCGCGAGCTCCTCAATGTAGCCAATCATCTTAAGCACGTGTTCCGCTACCGATGATCCGACGGCCAACCTTGCCGAAAATAGCTTCTTCGACACTTCGTATCTTGCGATACGAGACTGCTCTCCATACAGTTCTTTTGTATGGAGAAATATGGACTCTAGGTCCATATTCTCGTGCCTCCTCTGATGTTCGTTGTCCATCGAGGAAAGTACGAGGCATTTGGCCTTCGCGCAATCTATCTCCCATGTCTTACAGATTTCCTTGTCTGCGACGCTGGAGGTGGGACGTGGGACAGGGGGAGCTTTGGTGGTAAGTACATACCCCAACTTGTCGTAAGTGATTGCCATCTTGACATTCCTGAGCCAATCTTTGTAGTTTGGCCCTGTTAGTATATTCTTATCTAGTAATAACTTAAGTCCGGTCATGTTGAATGGTCGCTGCAATTAGGAGAGAGAAAAGAAACACTTTAGCATGATGCTCTTGCAAGTTTAGAGTGGTTTTTAGTTTGTCTAAACTGGATGGCTCCCACTGTCTCTCGAATCCCTTCTCAAACCGTAAAGAAAGGATTAGTCAGGATCAATCTCACCGTACAATACTTGCTTAACCGTTCAGCCAGGCCAGTGTCGGTACTTCGAAGGAGGTTTTCCAACGCTTTCGCGAAGTTCCTTAATTAAGTAACCTCTTTTCCCTGTGGGCGTAGCCCCGCTAACACCTTTTGTAACACCTTAGGATAAGGGTTAGTGTATAATTATAATTAAATAATGATTTTTAATAAAAAGTTTACCAAATTGTGTTTTAAATATTTTTCCTAATTTAATAAACATTTTTCCAAAATTTTCCTAAACTTGCACACATATGTGCATGTAAACTAGGGTTTTTAAATTAAGCAAATACAATAATTATTAACCATGGTGGGTTAATTGTAGGATTAATTCTTTTGGGTTTTAAGCAAGTTTAATTAATTAGATAATTAAAAGGGTTGCTTTAATTTGAATTATGGGTTTAGTGTTGACTTGTGTGAGAGAGAGAGAATGCATCATGGCTTTAGGCCATGCTTGCATTAAATGAGGTGAGAGAGAGAGAGGGGTGACTTTTGTTTGAATGATTGTGGTGGCTTCATTTCTCTTTTGGTTTTCTCTCAAGTCTCACACCAACACACACACACACACACTTACCTCACCCCAGCACCAGCAGCAGAAGCAAGCAACTGAAGAAAAATCCCAGCAGCAGCAGCAGCAGCAAACACAGCACCAGCAGCAGAAGCAAGAGGCAGCATCAGCAGCAGTAAGCTGCAGCAGCCCCATCACCCAGTGCAGCCCCTTCCCTTCAATTCTTCTGCTTTCTCAAGCTCCCTAGGGTTAAGTATGAGGTATATTTCCTATCTTGCTTCCCTAGTTTGCCTAGTTAGTGTAGTTTTGCATCGGTTAAAGGATTTTTGTGTGTTTTAGTGCGATATGGGGTGTTTAGTGTGAACTTTGTGCTAATGAGGTGTAGATTAGTTCCAGTATGATGCTTGAGGTTTGTTGTGATCATGTAAACCTAGTCCAACCCCTATTACACTAAAATACCACCAGATTTCATATTTGATGCAAAATGTCGTATTTGGGCAAAATGTGGGTTTTCTGGAACTGCTATTGACCCGGTGAGTGCAGAGTGAAATTGTGGATACTGTATCATGGTGGAGAGGAGATGATACCATAGGTGAAACCCGACCCCCTAACTCCCTTCTACGGCCGCCAAAACCTCCATTCTGGCCGCAATTTGCGGCCAGACAGGTGGTGTTTTGGAGGTTTTTGGGTTCTGTAGGTGTGTTTTTGTGTGTAGGGCCCTTTGATATATATATTTTTGTAAGATCAATTCTGTAGGAAAATCTGGGACCAAATACCTGTTTTGCCGTTTTTCTAAACCTTCGCGACACGCGCGATACGTGAGTAGGTTTGGGTTCTGCGTATCGCGGCGCGTCGGGGTGGTTTTGTGGCGCGTGAGTACACGTTTTAGCGTATCGCGCACACGCGCGATTGGTTTGCGACACAGGTTTCTTGTTGGATTATAATGTCGCGTTTTGTGACTTAAGCTTATGTGTGATATGTATATGTGATTCTAGGTTCGCAGGCCAGTGAGACGGACGCTGCGAAGAAGGGCAAGCAAGTGGTTGGATACACTTAGCGCGAGACACGGTGAGTAGATTTCACATCTACGGGGATATCGCCCGCATGGCGTTATGCGTCAGGGCTGATAGGATCTTAGTATTACATATTGCATTTACCTATGGACTGTCATCTCATATTGCATTTCCCTGCTATGTGTTATTGATATATGCTAGAACTGATAGAACACCACACTATTACTAACGGTTTATGTTGCACGAGCACTATTTACATGCTACACACACACCGTTAGTAATTGCCATGCCACACTCACTGTAGAACTGCCACGATTATACTGTTGTATTATTGCTGTAGTTCATCTTACATGTGATTGATATGATTTTCATGTGATTTCTGTTTTGAGGACCGTGGAATTATTTAAGGAAAGATATGCTATTTTGAAAACCCGGTACCTCGTGATATGATATTTTGGTGTGTCCACCACGCGTTTTCTCGGTGCTGAGACGTGTGCTTGAAACCCGATTCGAGGAGTGGATGTTCCGTTTGCGGGTTCGTGGTGGGCCCGGTATGGTTCCCCTCGGCGAGACGATCGATGGGATTTGCCGATTGAGCCTGGAGGCGGGCGAGTACCTACCGGTGATTGGTTGGACCTGGCAGTTGTCCGGAGGATATTGACCAGAGTCGAGTGATGGATGCGGGAGGATCCGTACTGCCGGGGCCGAGGGCCGATACCGCAGGTGGACCCCGTGGGGCCGGTCCGGATTGACGGCGCCCGATATTCGAGGATTTACGTGTCGATGCTGGACACGGGTATTTATGATGTTTTGGGTGCCGATGTTGGGCACTCGTGATTCCTCCGAGATATACAGGATTTGAGGGCCGATGGGTGTGCCGGCGTTTGAGTATATGTGGGATTTGGGTGCAGTTTGAGGCACCGATCATTGCTTTCCATATTGACATAGTCCATGTAGATATTATTTATCCCATACTCAGTATTGATTACTATACATCTCATCCTGTGGCATTTACCTGTTAGAGTACATGCATTACTACTGTATCCACTGTTGACATGCATTGATATCATCTGCTGGCATTAGTAGAGCCACGCTATATGTGCATGCCTGCGATCACCTTTATATGTTATCTCTATTCACGAGTTGGCAACTCACCCCCGTTGTGCCACAGTGTTTGCAGGTTGCCCTTGGGAGTAGTCACGGCTGGCTGTTTCCTCATCTTTTGGCACAGATACCCCTTTTGAGCAGAGATAGCCCTTTTGCTGTTTAGGTGGGTTTTGTACGGTATCTGTTATCTTTCAGTTGTATATTGATGTATCTAGTACTCTCCATCTACCTTATGTATTGACTTAGAGACAGTTGTGAGGACGATATGTATGATTTTATATTCTGGTGTCGAGCTCGCATGTGAGCCGACTTTACTTTATGCAGTCTCATCTTTTATGATATTGTCCTTGTTTTACTGTGTATTCTTCGCTACGGCGTCGTATATCATATTGTGATGCTTTATTCATGTCACTTGTTATTTCCGCTACACCTTACTTTTACCCGACTTTCGGGGCTAATGTTTTAAAAAGGAAATGTTACCAAAATTATAAAACTCATAACTTTTGAACTTGAAAGGGATCTCTACTAAATAAATGGAAGTTTTTCAGACATTTACTATTGCTTTTACAAAACGTTTTAAATCACTCTATATTTATTGGTTTTGATTTCTGGGTTCGGCTTACTTAGCCGCGTTACGCCTGTAGACGTTGCGTGGTTAAGTGCCGGTCACGAGTCGAATTCTCGGGTCGTGATAAAGTTGGTATCAGAGCGTAGGTTTTACCTTCGGAGTGTAGGATGACCCTGGTATGATGGAGTAGGTAGCTGCGGCAGGGTAGCGTAGCGTGCGTATGTTCCGCGGCATACTCACGACACGGTACTCCGCTTACGCGACCTTAGGACTTGTTGATTTGATTCCTCCTTATATTCTTGTGATTCGATTTCCATGTTCTTATCGAATCCAAATTTTCTTTCAGCCAATATGCCGCCTAAGACTACGAGGGCACAGAGAGCGGCCGCGAGGGCCGAGATTCGTGTTGACTCGTCCGAGACGAGGACTGATCCGGGCAGTACGCCGGTCGTACCTGAGCAGGCTGTTCCTGCCGTGACAGAGCAGATCGCATCGTTAGGGGCTGGTATGCAGGAGATGCGCCAGATGATAGGATCGCTAGTAGAGACGCTTCGAGCGCAGCGACCAGAGGTAGCTCCACCAGTTCCAGAGACCGCGATGGTGCCTACCGCACAGCCAGTTGCCCCTGCAGCCACGGAGGTGATTACCGTATCGCTATCAGAGTTCATGAGGCTGAAGCCTCCAGTTTTCACAGGCACCGATACAGCCGAGGACCCACAGTCTTTTATAGACAGGATGGCCAGGATATGCCGTTCCCTTAGATGTGCAGATGCGAGATGGGTTGAGTTCGCGAGCTTTCGCCTGGAAGGTCTTGCGCAGAAATGGTGTGATTCAGTGGAGAAGGGCAGAGCAGCAGGTCTTCCTCCTATGACCTGGACGGAGTTCGTGACTATATTTCTAGCCCGTTTCCTTCCCCGGAGTGTTAGAGATGCCCGGGCACGCAGGTTTGAGTCTTTGCGCCAGACGCCAGGGATGACAGTGGCAGAGTATGACGTACTGTTTACAGAGCTAGCAGTCTACGCCCCACATCTAGTGGCCACCGAGGAGCTGCGAGTCCGAAGATTTGTTCGAGGCTTACTTTCACCAGTGTTCCTCGCGATCAGCGCGCAGCACTACGAGACCTATGCAGCAGCTGTAGACGCAGCCCTAGTGGTCGAGGAGCACCTTGTTGAGACTTCGGTATTTCCAGAGCCGAAGAGAGTTCGTACCAGTATTTCCGCACGGAGGCAGTCATTCAGACGCCGCGACAGGTATCGTTCCGGTACGAGGGGTAGCAGAGATTCGGGACGGGGTCGGATATTTAGTTCGTATCCCCAGGACGGTCAGCAGTCGCCGCGGGGTTGCTACAGATGTGGCAGCCTACTTCACCTCGTTCGAGATTGTCCAGAGACACACCGGAGGGAGGCGGCAGCACCGCATGTTACCTTACCACCTTCACCACCCCAGAGGGCGTTGCCCGTTGCGCCTACCGTTGCTCCGTGCCAGACTTATGCTCAGAGAGGTCATGGGCGTGGAGGAGTTGCTCAGAGAGGACGGGATGACCGAGGCAGAGGTCAGTCAGTTACAGGTGGTGGACAGGCGAGGGTCTTTGCTTTGACACATCAGGACGCGCAGGCGTCCAATGCAGTGGTTTCAGGTATCCTCCCTGTATGTTCAGTTGATGCACATGTATTGTTCGATCCCGGATCCACACACTCGTACGTATCCACACACTTTGTGCCGAGTTTGGGTAGAGAGTCCGGCTTACTTGATCAGCCGCTTGTGGTGACTACTCCTGTGGGAGAGTCGTTTGTTGCTAGGCACGTGTTCCGATCCTGTATCGTCTGTATTGGCGAGAGAGAGTTGCCTGTCGACTTGATCCTTCTGGAGATGTTGGACTTCGACATTCTTTTGGGCATGGATTGGTTAGCCACGTGCTATGCTTCTTTGGACTGCCGCGAGAAGACAGTTAGATTCTGTTTCCCCGGTGAGTCGGTTTTTGTTGTGTTGGGGGACCGTAATGCCGCCCCTCACAGTGTGATTTCTTCTTTTCGCGCTGGACAGCTTTTGAGGAAGGGATGTCGGGGATTTCTCGCCTATGTTCGCGATGCTCGCGCTACAGAGGTTCCATTGGATCAGGTTCCGGTAGTTAGCGAGTTTTCTGATGTGTTCCCTGACGAGCTTCCTGGGTTGCCGCCCGAGCGCGACATTTCTTTCTGTATTGATTTGGTTCCTGGTTCGGGGCCTATTTCTATACCGCCCTATCGGATGGCCCCGGCGGAACTTCGTGAGCTGAAGGGTCAGTTGCAAGATTTGCTGGACAAGGGACTTATTCGACCCAGTGTTTCTCCTTGGGGTGCTCTAGTCCTGTTCGTCAGGAAGAAGGACGGCAGCTTGCGTCTTTGTATCGACTACCGCCAGCTGAACAGGGTGACAGTGCGGAACAGGTATCCTTTGCCGCGTATCGACGATTTGTTCGACCAGCTTCAGGGGGCAGGGTACTTTTCGAGGATCGATTTACGATCGGGCTATCATCAGCTGCGGGTTCGACAGGAGGACATTCCCCGGACAGCTTTCCGTACGCGCTATGGCCATTACGAGTTTTTGGTGATGTCGTTCGGACTCACCAATGCGCCAGCAGCCTTCATGGATTTGATGAACCGTATTTTCCGGCCTTATTTAGATCTGTTCATCATAGTCTTCATCGACGATATCTTGGTGTATTCCCGGAGTAGTGAGGAGCACGAGCAGCACCTGCGGGTTACATTGCAGACATTGAGGGAGCACCAGCTTTATGCGAAATTCTCCAAGTGTGCTTTTTGGCTAGACAGCGTGGACTTCTTGGGTCACGTGATTTCACGAGACGGTATATGTGTTGACCCGAGGAAGATCGAGGCCGTTCAGCGTTGGCCCAGACCCACATCGGTGACGGAGATTCGCAGCTTTTTGGGATTGGCCGGTTACTACAGGCGTTTTGTGCAGGACTTCTCACGTATTGCTACACCGTTGACCGGGTTGACCCGGAAGGGAGTTCCCTTCGATTGGACGGAGGAGTGCGAGCACAGTTTTCAGCAGTTACGGACACGGCTGACGACGGCACCGGTGTTATCCTTACCTTCCGGATCGGGCGGATTTGTGGTCTTTTGTGATGCTTCTCGAGTGGGATTGGGATGCGTTCTGATGCAGCATGATAGGGTGATCGCGTATGCCTCGCGACAATTGAAGAAGCACGAGCAGAACTACCCCACTCATGATTTGGAGATGGCAGCAGTGGTCTTCGCACTTAAGATCTGGCGACATTACTTATACGGTGAGTCATGCCAGATATTTACGGATCACAAGAGTTTGAAATACATATTCCAGCAGCGGGACCTGAACCTTCGACAGCGTCGATGGATGGAGTTAGTGAAGGATTACGACTGCGAGATCTTATATCACCCGGGCAAGGCAAATGTGGTGGCGGATGCTTTGAGCAGGAGGCCCGGGAGTAGTTTATCTTGTTTGAGCGCAGTACAGGAGCAGTCATCCGCAGATTGGCAGATATTATGCGACAGTCGAGTACAGTTCGAGTTCACGTCGATTGGAGGACAGATAGCGCATGTCCGTGCACGCCCACAGTTGATTGATCGTATACGTGAGGCACAGCTCAGTGATGACCGGTGTTCAGAGATCATGGCACAGATGGGACAGGACCGATTTTCCGAGTTCGTGATCGATGATCAGGGGATACTACAGTTTGGAGTCAGACTGTGCGTACCTGATGCTGAGGGACTGAGGCGTGAGATTCTTGAGGAGGCACATCGATCGGTGTATAGCGTCCATCCCGGTTCCACCAAGATGTATCATGATATGAGAGATGTTTACTGGTGGGACGGAATGAAGAGGGACATTGCAGATTTTGTATCGAGATGCCTGACTTGTCAGCAAGTCAAGGCTGAGCACCAGAGGCCCGCGGGAGAGCTACAGCCGTTACCCATTCCGGAGTGGAAATGGGAACAGATTTCGATGGACTTCATGGTGGGTCTACCCAGGACTAGTAGGGGGTATGACTCCATCTGGGTGATCGTGGATCGTTTGACGAAAGCGGCTCACTTCCTACCGGTGAAGACGACTTTCGGATTTACTCAGTATGCCCAGATCTATATTGACGAGATAGTGCGACTACACGGAGTCCCGACGTGCATTGTGTCCGACAGAGGCACCCAGTTTACTAGTAGACTATGGCAGAGGCTTCAGGAGGCTTTGGGCACTCGTTTGAGTTTCAGCACGGCTTTTCATCCGCAGACCGACGGACAGTCAGAGCGGACCATCCAGACTCTCGAGGACATGCTCAGAGCTTGTGTACTAGATTTCGGAGGTAGCTGGGATCATCATTTGCCCTTAGTAGAGTTCTCCTACAATAACAGCTACCAGGAGACTATTCAGATGGCACCATTTGAGGCTCTTTATGGGAGGAAATGTAGGTCGCCTACTTGTTGGACAGAGCTCAGTGAGAGCAGTATCTTAGGGCCCCAGATCGTCGAGGAGACGACCGCGAAGATCCAGTTGATTCGCGATAGGATGAGAGCAGCGCAGAGTAGGCAGAGGGCTTATGCAGACCGTCGACGACGCAGACTTGAGTTTTCTGTTGGTGATCATGTTTTCTTGAGGGTCTCCCCAATGAAAGGTGTGATGAGGTTTGGGAAGAAGGGGAAGCTCAGTCCCAGGTATGTGGGCCCCTTCGAGATCCTCGAACGTGTTGGTGCAGTAGCTTACCGGTTAGCCCTTCCGCCCAGCTTTCCAGACGTGCACCCCGTTTTCCATGTTTCGATGCTCCGCAGATATCTACATGATCCTTCGCACGCGATTCAGCATCCGACGATCCAGCTTGAGCGTGATCTTTCCTATGCAGAGCAGCCAGTGATGATCTTGGATCGACAAGTGAAGAAATTGAGATCGAAGGAGATTCCATCAGTTAAAGTACTTTGGCGTGGTCAGAACCGTGAAGAGATCACTTGGGAGACCGAAAGCGAGATGATGAAGACGTACCCCCATCTTTTTGAAGGTAACCTTAGATAGATTTTTGAAATTCGGGGACGAATTTCTTTAAGGGGGAGAGATTGTAACACCTTAGGATAAGGGTTAGTGTATAATTATAATTAAATAATGATTTTTAATAAAAAGTTTACCAAATTGTGTTTTAAATATTTTTCCTAATTTAATAAACATTTTTCCAAAATTTTCCTAAACTTGCACACATATGTGCATGTAAACTAGGGTTTTTAAATTAAGCAAATACAATAATTATTAACCATGGTGGGTTAATTGTAGGATTAATTCTTTTGGGTTTTAAGCAAGTTTAATTAATTAGATAATTAAAAGGGTTGCTTTAATTTGAATTATGGGTTTAGTGTTGACTTGTGTGAGAGAGAGAGAATGCATCATGGCTTTAGGCCATGCTTGCATTAAATGAGGTGAGAGAGAGAGAGGGGTGACTTTTGTTTGAATGATTGTGGTGGCTTCATTTCTCTTTTGGTTTTCTCTCAAGTCTCACACCAACACACACACACACACTTACCTCACCCCAGCACCAGCAGCAGAAGCAAGCAACTGAAGAAAAATCCCAGCAGCAGCAGCAGCAGCAAACACAGCACCAGCAGCAGAAGCAAGAGGCAGCATCAGCAGCAGTAAGCTGCAGCAGCCCCATCACCCAGTGCAGCCCCTTCCCTTCAATTCTTCTGCTTTCTCAAGCTCCCTAGGGTTAAGTATGAGGTATATTTCCTATCTTGCTTCCCTAGTTTGCCTAGTTAGTGTAGTTTTGCATCGGTTAAAGGATTTTTGTGTGTTTTAGTGCGATATGGGGTGTTTAGTGTGAACTTTGTGCTAATGAGGTGTAGATTAGTTCCAGTATGATGCTTGAGGTTTGTTGTGATCATGTAAACCTAGTCCAACCCCTATTACACTAAAATACCACCAGATTTCATATTTGATGCAAAATGTCGTATTTGGGCAAAATGTGGGTTTTCTGGAACTGCTATTGACCCGGTGAGTGCAAAGTGAAATTGTGGATACTGTATCATGGTGGAGAGGAGATGATACCATAGGTGAAACCCGACCCCCTAACTCCCTTCTACGGCCGCCAAAACCTCCATTCTGGCCGCAATTTGCGGCCAGACAGGTGGTGTTTTGGAGGTTTTTGGGTTCTGTAGGTGTGTTTTTGTGTGTAGGGCCCTTTGATATATATATTTTTGTAAGATCAATTCTGTAGGAAAATCTGGGACCAAATACCTGTTTTGCCGTTTTTCTAAACCTTCGCGACACGCGCGATACGTGAGTAGGTTTGGGTTCTGCGTATCGCGGCGCGTCGGGGTGGTTTTGTGGCGCGTGAGTACACGTTTTAGCGTATCGCGCACACGCGCGATTGGTTTGCGACACAGGTTTCTTGTTGGATTATAATGTCGCGTTTTGTGACTTAAGCTTATGTGTGATATGTATATGTGATTCTAGGTTCGCAGGCCAGTGAGACGGACGCTGCGAAGAAGGGCAAGCAAGTGGTTGGATACACTTAGCGCGAGACACGGTGAGTAGATTTCACATCTACGGGGATATCGCCCGCATGGCGTTATGCGTCAGGGCTGATAGGATCTTAGTATTACATATTGCATTTACCTATGGACTGTCATCTCATATTGCATTTCCCTGCTATGTGTTATTGATATATGCTAGAACTGATAGAACACCACACTATTACTAACGGTTTATGTTGCACGAGCACTATTTACATGCTACACACACACCGTTAGTAATTGCCATGCCACACTCACTGTAGAACTGCCACGATTATACTGTTGTATTATTGCTGTAGTTCATCTTACATGTGATTGATATGATTTTCATGTGATTTCTGTTTTGAGGACCGTGGAATTATTTAAGGAAAGATATGCTATTTTGAAAACCCGGTACCTCGTGATATGATATTTTGGTGTGTCCACCACGCGTTTTCTCGGTGCTGAGACGTGTGCTTGAAACCCGATTCGAGGAGTGGATGTTCCGTTTGCGGGTTCGTGGTGGGCCCGGTATGGTTCCCCTCGGCGAGACGATCGATGGGATTTGCCGATTGAGCCTGGAGGCGGGCGAGTACCTACCGGTGATTGGTTGGACCTGGCAGTTGTCCGGAGGATACTGACCAGAGTCGAGTGATGGATGCGGGAGGATCCGTACTGCCGGGGCCGAGGGCCGATACCGCAGGTGGACCCCGTGGGGCCGGTCCGGATTGACGGCGCCCGATATTCGAGGATTTACGTGTCGATGCTGGACACGGGTATTTATGATGTTTTGGGTGCCGATGTTGGGCACTCGTGATTCCTCCGAGATATACAGGATTTGAGGGCCGATGGGTGTGCCGGCGTTTGAGTATATGTGGGATTTGGGTGCAGTTTGAGGCACCGATCATTGCTTTCCATGTTGACATAGTCCATGTAGATATTATTTATCCCATACTCAGTATTGATTACTATACATCTCATCCTGTGGCATTTACCTGTTAGAGTACATGCATTACTACTGTATCCACTGTTGACATGCATTGATATCATCTGCTGGCATTAGTAGAGCCACGCTATATGTGCATGCCTGCGATCACCTTTATATGTTATCTCTATTCACGAGTTGGCAACTCACCCCCGTTGTGCCACAGTGTTTGCAGGTTGCCCTTGGGAGTAGTCACGGCTGGCTGTTTCCTCATCTTTTGGCACAGATACCCCTTTTGAGCAGAGATAGCCCTTTTGCTGTTTAGGTGGGTTTTGTACGGTATCTGTTATCTTTCAGTTGTATATTGATGTATCTAGTACTCTCCATCTACCTTATGTATTGACTTAGAGACAGTTGTGAGGACGATATGTATGATTTTATATTCTGGTGTCGAGCTCGCATGTGAGCCGACTTTACTTTATGCAGTCTCATCTTTTATGATATTGTCCTTGTTTTACTGTGTATTCTTCGCTACGGCGTCGTATATCATATTGTGATGCTTTATTCATGTCACTTGTTATTTCCGCTACACCTTACTTTTACCCGACTTTCGGGGCTAATGTTTTAAAAAGGAAATGTTACCAAAATTATAAAACTCATAACTTTTGAACTTGAAAGGGATCTCTACTAAATAAATGGAAGTTTTTCAGACATTTACTATTGCTTTTACAAAACGTTTTAAATCACTCTATATTTATTGGTTTTGATTTCTGGGTTCGGCTTACTTAGCCGCGTTACGCCTGTAGACGTTGCGTGGTTAAGTGCCGGTCACGAGTCGAATTCTCGGGTCGTGATACCTTTCTAGACACCTACTAAGTTTATAGCATTGATCGTTAAGTGAGAGTTTTCCCGAGGAGTAGCATATACTCACAGTAGGATCGGGATCCAAATATCATCGCGTGATAAAACCGAAGGAATCCTACCAGAATTATCACACTCCAAATGGTATGCAGCGCTAGCAAGTTTCAGTACTTATGAAACTCCCGATGTGGATTTTTGCCCCATGCTCTTATGACCTTGACTTTGGCCAAAATATCATAAGTCACATGTCAAGTTCTACCCGTCATTCTCCTGGTTAATTTGGACCCACCCGTACCTACCCTTGACTTTGGCCAAAATGGCAGCACGACTGTCCCAAAACAACGCATCTATCTATGCTGCACATGAATACCCAATAGCTACCAATCATTATGCCTTGACTTTGGCCAAAATACATAGCTTGAAACCTTTTTGACCATTCATGTGGAATGACGGAGGGCTACGAATGGTTTTGGAGAAACCGTGAACGTAGTGAACTTGATATAATCGATGGAACGAGATAGCTTTTAAAAGGAGTGGTTCAAGCTCCGCGTTTAAAAGTTTAGTTTTGAAAAGAACCGAGTGGTTTTCAAAGTGTTCCAATCGACTTTTACTTGGTTTATTTTCTTGCATTAGTTCTTTTAATGCTTCCCATCATTTAATCCTACCATTGCAGAAAACAACCAAAATATGACGTACGCTTATGCCATTCGCATTCTCCACGGGGCCCCGTCATCACCCGTTAGGTTACTTAACTAACGACAGAGCGGGGGCTGGGCTAGCGCGGCTGTAAAACATAAGCAACGCCTAAATAGTTATCATATATAAACATATATAGCAATGATAGACATTACAGATCATAGATGAATACATTGGATATACTAGGAATCTGCAATCCGTTCGAGCCTGCAACGAAAAGCGGATTACACGATCGCGGTGAATAGCCAATACCCCATCCAAGACCCCTACGGGTGCGGCAAATTACCCGCCAAGCACCCAAAGCGAAGCAACCTCCCTCAACACCGTGAGTAGGCCACTCGGCACTTCGAGATACCCGGTAGTTTGTACACCCCCTCCATGGGTCTATCCTAGGAGCAAAAACAGTAAAAAGAATTATACAATGACGGCTACAACCCCGACCCGGTTGTTCGGCCATACAAATAATAATATTACATCAATTTACATGTTACAAGGAATGAAAGAAAAAGCAACACTCATCTCACATCCACCCCGGCTATTCACCCGCGACAATCCAACCCATTCATATACACATACCAATATCAAACACAGATCACAGATATGTATAACCCCGACTAATCGACATATAGCGATTAGCCGACGTTCAATACATACAAATATCACAGATATAACCCTTATAGTCAAAGTGTAGTGAAGTTCGAAAAAAATATGGATTTATAGGCCCCCAAAAATAAATTTCTATTCTGGAAAATCTGGGCACATATAAACCATCTCAAAAATCCCAAAACCAAGCCAGAAATACACTGCACCAAACTCGACCCAGAAATAAGACAAGACGGCCGTGGTTGCGCGGTAATAGCTTGCTATTGCCGTGGAACCGCGGCTCTTTAGTCGAATCAGTGGATCGTTTTTGGTGGCTTTCTTCACAAAACCCTGAGATGATTTTTGGTGTATGATATATTTTGTTTTGAACAGAAAAAAATTAACAGAAAACTAGGGTTTTGATATTTTGGTTTTTGGATTTTTCCGTTTCGAACTTCGATACACTTCGCTACCTAGCTAGTTTATGTTTAGTTAGGCTCTGATACCACTGTAAGTCCACGTTGCCCACCCCGGTACTTACGGGGAGGCGGAAAATGGAATAAAAATCAAATTTTTTTCAACTTAGGCAACATGGACAAGACAAAGAAGGATCTTTGCTAAACAAAAACAAGCTAAAGCTAACTAGAAACTAGCTAAGTGCTAGAAAGGTTATACCTTGGGCTTTATGTCCTTCTCTCCTTGCTCCTTGGAGTGGTGAAAGGAGATCACCTTTGTCGTCTTCTCACGTCGAAGAAAGATCCACCCGAAAACCTCGACCTTTGGCTACAACTCCAAGCTAGAAGTAACTAGGGTGCAAGAAGTGCTAATCCTTGAACCCTAGATGAGAGTAGAGATTATCAAGAAAGGTTTTTTCTCAAGCTCAAGTGTTTCTCAACACATGAGAGGGGAGAGCTTGAGGGAGAGGATGAACAAGAGAGAGAATGTGAATGATAGAATGAGAGAATAATATGAAGCATTCTCTCATATATGTGAATTATTGTAATTAGTAAATTAGTGAGATAATTGTCATGGCTTAATCAAGACATGACCATTATCATTTCATTTTAAATGCAAATTGCAAGGATCAAAAAGCATCTTCCAAATGAAATGATGATGGTCAAAGTGTCAACCATTGTCAACAAGTCAAGGAGGTCAAATGGTCAACAACCATAACCATGCACAATTATGAAACTAATATCAATTAACAATAATACACACATGAGCATTAGGGTTAATAAAATGACAATAGTCATTAACCCTAATCAAAGTCCTCCCCCTCTGTCTCAAGCAACTGTGCATACGCACCCGTATTCGTGATCCGAGGAACACGAATACAATGAGATAAAACCAATCCCAAACATATACTAGAATCCGGCTTAAACCAAAGCCCACTAGTATAAGCTGTCCGGACCGCAAACGTGCACAAGTGCGCGGATGCGAACGAACCCTGTCGCAAAACCATGCGACCTCTACTCATTTTGCCTAAAGGCGAATAGCTCTCTGTGTGGGACTCTAAAGACTCGACACTACGCTGGAGGTGGGTTTAACCACAGACCGCAAGCGGCACTAGCTGTACGTAACGGTCCCTAGGCAGATGTCGATAAGAAGACTGACGAGGTGAACCCCATCTGAACTCCTACTGAGCCTGTATGTGACAGTCTCCGTACAGTTCGGTCGGTTCGTCTGATACATCGCATGGCGGGCCTAGGGGGCGGTGAACGTCAGTCCCCTAATAGCGGTACAAGTCGTGTCAGAGTGTAGCCCAGAACACCCTGAGATAACACTGGAAACCTACCAGTATATCTCGCTTGCCCTGGCCAGGGACTACTCGTGTAATGGCTCTCCTGGACACAGCGCGATGTCAACCCCCAATACCGGGAGAGACGAATCCTGTCTAACCGTCACTGCCTCCAAGTGCTTCGGGACTGCACCCAAAAACTACCTGTTTGCACGACTCCTTTGAGCCGTGGTAGGGTAGTAATCAAAGTGCAATGGGAACACACTCGAGGTGAAGTGACAGTGTCAAGTCAGCGGACTAAGCTGTACTCATGTCACCTGGGAACTGATAACTGACGATAGGTATAATACCAACCAACAATCCCCGACGAGTCCTGTCCAGCGTACTCGTAACCTAACGAGCACCCGTATACTATCTCAAGTACGACGTACTGACGGCTGTGGGACAGACCGTCTCCCACACTGGGATGAGAAGCGCATACGCTAGTCTACTCCGGAGTATCGATGCCCTGTCTCGATAGTCCAACGACCAGGGACCTGTATAAGGATGTGCTTATAGATTACCCAGCTCCCACGAGTGCGAGCACCATCACAACGCTGGTAATCAAGCAAAAATCCTAAGGGCTCTACTAATATGTATATCAGCGATATGCTAAAAGAAACACATGTACATATTGAAGTAGAGACAAACCAAGTAGCATACTACCATTTCGAGCAAGATTGTATATACAACTGTGAATATCCCAAGCTTCCATCAAGTAATATACAAACTAGTATGATACAGTAATGGCCTCTAAGGCATATACACTAACACAATTAATTAGATTATGAGCACGTGGACTCAGTTAAATCTGAATTGAGGACTTATGGCCAACTTGGGCTAAGTTCAATTAGGTTTAAAATGTTGGACCTTTGTTTGGGCTGCTGAACATTTGTCTGGGATCAGCCCCCCTTTATAATGCTAAGCATAGGTCTGGGTTCTGACAATATTTTTTAGCTTTTATTGAGTGCTGAGCACTCATATGCCATATGAGATGATCAATCTTGGAAGACAAGGATGTATTTGAGGTTCAGTCAAAGGGGAGTCTTGCCTCTGGAAGACTTAGCTAATTTGGGCTAAGACTGGTTCGAATGTAGTGTTAAACACTGGCACATATTTGGCGATCACGTGTTCCCACGTGATGCAAAATAGTGTTGAACACTAGGGATGAAGTGCTAAAAATAGTGTTAAACACTAAAAAAATGAAGCACTCAAGTGAGGACACGTGAGGCGCCCTAGGATTGGGCCAAGCTTCCTTTTTTTATTTTGAGAAAATTCAAATAAGTGTTGAACACTTAATCTTTATTACCATCACGTGTGGGCACGTGATGGGTATCCATGATTTGGCTATTAAAGTGTTTGTTAGGGGTCACGTGGGGAAACGTGAGGGCGCCCAAAGTCTGTTCTGGCTTTATTTTGAGAAGTTTGTTCAAGGGTCACGTGGGAGCACGTGACACAATTTCATTCGTTCTCTTCTGATCACTGAGGAGGGGAGTCCCGTGGACACACGTGATCAGGTTGGGTACTGATTTCTTTTACGTGCATGGAGAGTTAGATTCCTTGTTTAAGAATTAAATTCTTTTGTAGGGTTAAACCCTAGTTTTATTTAGAGGAATTAAATTCCTATGTATTTGGAAGAATTAAATTCTTTAAACTCAATTCTCCATTTAAGTTTTGGATCTGCATGGCAGAATCTCCCCGATGAGAATTAAATTCTCAACTTATGGGGAGATCTGCTTCTGCAGATCTTCAATCATGAAGAAGAACTAAGTTCTTATATTAAGGGTTAAACTCTATCTTTGTTGGAGGAATTAAATTCCTATGTGCTTTTGTGGGAGAATAAAATTCTCTGAACTTAGGTTCTCCCTTAGGCTTTAGACCTGCATGGCAGAATCATCCCGATGAGAATTAAATTCTCAACTTATGGGGAGATCTGCTTCTGCAGATCTTCAACCAAAGGAAGAACTAAGTTCTTATTCAGAAGAGTTAAACTCTTAGTTTGAGAATTAAATTCTCTTTTTGTTTCGTGGGAGCTTATAGAATGATCTCTTTCCCTCTCTTACCTAGGGTTTCTTTCATTTCTGAAGAGATCTTCTTCTTTTTGGAGAATTAAATTCTCTTATTTTTTTCTCTTTGTTGTTTTATATCTCCTTTTCTCTTCTCTTCTCTTCTTGGCTCCTATTTATAGGAGAAAGAAAAAAATCAGTTTGTTTAGTCAATCTTTCATTGAAAGATTTTATTGATTTTATAACCAACATGATCTGTTAGATCACTCGGTGAATTTTATTCACCATTGGATTTTTAATCCAAAAGATATTTTGTTTGTTGTTCCTGGCAGATTTTAGGAAAATCATTCCTTGTATAGAATCTTTCTATAAATTGGTGATTTTTAATCACCATTGGATTTTTAATCCAACGGTGCTCCACTTTACAGAGCGCAATCTTTTTGTTTGGAAAGATCTAGGGAAATATTAGGGTTTTTGATTTCCCTTAATTAGAATTTAAATCTATTAGTTCAGAAGGTTTAAGAGCCTATCGCGTGTTAGCACGTGACCCCACTGATTGACCATTTAATTAGAATTTAATTCTATTAGTTCAGAGATCTTAGGAACCCATCACGTGCTGGCACGTGACCCCCTGTCACGTGTGGGCACGTGATGTCCCATTTAGGGTTTTCTTTCCTTTAACTCAGAGAGTTTTAAGACCCTATCACGTGATGGCACGTGACCCACTGATTAAGCATTTAACCAGAATTTAATTCCATTATTTTAAAGAACTCGAGAACTCATCACGTGTCGGCACGTGACCCCTGGTCACGTGTGGGCACGTGATTCCCCATTGGGGTTTTTTCTTGTTGTTTTATTATACCTTTTAATTCCTTTCAGTAGGTTTAAAGGCCCATCACGTGTGGGCATGTGACCCCTTTTGATCAGAATTCAATTCTATTAGTTCAAAGGGCTCAGGAACCCATCACGTGCAGGCACGTGACCCCATCTCAAATTGTGTATCTCAGCGCCTATAACTTTGCTCATAGAAGGCCACGTGTCCCCACGTGATACCCGATCACGTGTGGACACGTAATGCTCCTCTTGTGTATTTCCTTGCTGCTTTATTCAGTTCCCATGAGGGAACAGAAGGTATACGGGTGCTCAGTGGAGACTGGGTACACTGAACGGACTCGCCGAGAACTCCTAGATGGTATTATACCTATCGTCGGATAGCAGTTCTCTGGTGACACAGGTACAGGTTAGTCTGTAAACCCAAGATCGTTATAGAGTCTTGTGTGATTCCCACTGTGCTTTGATTTCCACCATACCACGGTCAAGAGATCGTGCAAAAAGGTTGTTTTTGGGTACAGTCCCGAGTCATATGGAGGCAATGAGCGATCGGAGGGGTTTCGTCTCTCCCGGTATTGGGAGTTGATGTTGCGCTATGCTCGATTGGCCATAACAAGAAATCCCTGGCCAGGGTTGCTGAGATTTACTGGTAAGTGTTATCGATAGTTTCTCGAAACGTTATGGACCTTGCATCGGCATGACTTATTAGGCCATTGGGGGTCTGACATTATACCACCCCCAGGCTGTTGATATGCGATATATCAGACGAAAAGACCAGACTGTACGGTAATGTTACTGATTGGATTCGCAGGAGTACGAGCAGGCTTGCTTGTTGATCTTCTGATCGCTCAATACCCAGGTGGTCGTTACGTTAAGCAGACCACTTACGGCTTGTGGGTGTTTGATATGATCATCACCTACTGCCGGCGTATTGACGAGTCTTTAGAGTCCTACACAGAGGTTTCCTGGTTCATGCGAAACGGAGTAGGAGCACATATGTGATATGTGCGGGACGGAGATTAATGCGAGTATGTGATACCTCATTCTATTCTCGCGACATATGACATTCGTCGGTTATATGAGATATAGCCGAGTTATCGGATCAAGTGTTGATTCGATAAGTTGTTACATTAGATATTAGTCGGGTATATGTATTATAGCTGGATTATTAAATCAACACTTGATTTAATAATTTAATGTAGAATTATATATTTGATATATTGAATTACATTAACTAATATTAGCACACTTAAGTATTCATTTTTCTCACTTGATGATACATTAATATATATGTGATATATGTTAATTGTATTATTTTCTTTTTGTACACAAAATATATATGTGATATATATTGTTGTGTCAAGCTAGGTTACACTTGCAACATGTATGTATAAGACTTATACCATACTAGGGTTTATGTTTGGGTTTTATTTATCATTAAGTAATTCACAAAAGATTTGGAATGAGTCATGGTTGAAGCTTGGAGAAGCTTGTAGAAAACATTGACCAAGTCCACTCTTTTGTCATTACTTAAGATATTTGTTAACCCAACCCTTAACCTTAGACTATGGTTTATTCTCTACATGAGTTAGGCATGACACCAACTCATCCATGGTTGCAATTCTAACCTCACTCTCTCATTCATTTTCTTCATCACTTCTTCTTCTTCCTCAAGAAAAAAGGCTTGCTAGCTTTTTCTAAGTGATGATTTAGTGTGAGAAAAATAAAGCTAAAGTGAGCTCACTTCCTACTTCATCATCCTCTACTATTAGACATTTAGTTTAGGGTGTTTGCTTCACTAATCTCACCATTAATGAAGAGGTAGCATGAGCTAGCGTCTCCTCGACGTAGATCATCTTCGGCCTCGAAGACTTCGATGCAAGCTTGTTCATATCTTCATGGGAGTCTTTCTAGAGTCCGGGAGTTCGTGATCGTAGCGAAGAGACTACTACATGGAGTTATTGAAGTGAAGGACTGGTCTACAAAGGTTGTATTCCTTCTTCTCTTTAGTTTGTAGAGAGTTTACAATCTAGAAAACCCTAAGTCTCTAGTTCGGTCCTCGTTTGGATTCTTTAGCTCTCTAGAAAATTTTGAAATAGCATGTTCGATGCCCTAGTAAAACCGTGAAGGTGCTAAGGAACCCATCAGTGGTATCAGAGCCTAGCTAGAGCATTAGGCGTTGCGTAGGCAAAATTAAAAGTCCGATCGAGCTCCGAAAACCTTAATTTTCCCACTTTCTGGAAATTTTTCCAAAAGTTAAAATTTTTCATGTTAAAAATATTCAGAAAATCATGCAGGTAATTCAATAGACACACCTGAAGAACGAAACCCTAACTCGTCTAAGTGACCGCGGATCCGCGGCTAAAACATGGTTTTGGTGGCGGATCCGCGGCGCCACTTAAGAGGCTTAGGTCGGGCCCTTCAGCTGTTGGTTCAGGTACTGGAGCATGCTTCTGGGCATTTTTAATTCTGCTTAAGTGTTGAGCTCTCTGGGAATTTTGGGAATTCATTGATTCGATCGAAATATTTAACGTCGCCTAGCTTTCTGTGATTGTGATACAATATTTGGAATCCACTATAATTAGTTATGTGATAACTAGTTTGAATTTTGTAAATCTAGCGGTTTAGCCTCATTTGATCGGTTACCACGGGATTTTGATGTTGATCAAAAGTCCGTCGCAATTACATAGTGTACGCGGATACTCACCGGGTAACCTTGATAGATAGCCACGCCCCATGGCCCCGACCAAGTGACTGTAGGAGAACCCCGTCGCCAAAAGCATCCGTCCGGATACTCGCGGCAGCGGTGTTCCGCCTTAGTGCACTTCGTCGACGGCATCGGGGGGTGCGGCCGTCTATTAAATTTTCTGATGCGCATTCGATCTTGTTGTAGGAAATCTTGTTGAATTACCCGACAGGATATTGGAAAGTGTTTTCAATATCGAGACTAAAATGCGGGGTTTATAATTGTTAGACATGCGATGTCTAAGGAATTCATTTGGTTGGGGATGAAATCCAAAGTATATGATACATTGGGTTTATGATGTCTAAGGTGGTTGCGAATTCCAACTGTTGTAGTTTTTCACTTTCTTTTCTGCGACCGTAAGTGTAATATGTGGTGTATCGCCGGTTTCGGTGCTATATGTCAACGACAATTGGGATACGTATATTTACTTACGTTGATGACATGTGATGTTATGCATTGCTGTGATCTGTTATATTGGATCGTCGTGTTTTGAATAGCCGGGGGTTTTATGTGAGATGAGGGATTTTATTTTCATTCATGTAAAATTCTTTGTATGTAATATTCTTTTATTGGGGCACTTCCGGGTTGAGGATGATGTCACCATTGATGTATATTATTTACTTTTACGCATTAGGATAGACTCAAGGCGGGGAGCACAAGTAACCGGGTTTTAGGGTCCAATGGGAGACCATCTCGAGGAGTCGAGACTGGGTCTCCTAACTCTAGAATTGATAGGGTTGCTTGCCGCTCTCATAGGGGTCTAAGAATGTGGGTTTGGCTATTCATCACGACCGTGGAATCCGCACTTTTACTGGCTTAAATAAAACACGGAACTCCTAGTTTATCCAATATTTCGAATAAGTTTATCCAATATTTCATATGTGATCACTTGATATGTTCTGAGACGAATGCCTATATTATATATATGAGATATAATAAATATTGCTGCATTCGTTTCTTATGTGATGCTTAGGAAGCATAACTGATGGGACTTCATTAATGAGATTAATGAAAGAAAAAGAAACCTAAAAGATATTGTAGAATCATTCAAAAAAGGTAGCTCTAGTTTTTTGCTTTACATAGCGGTATTCCTTGTAGAATATCCAGCACCTTATTCGATAAGGAAAGAGCTGAGATCCCTTCACCGGGAGTGACCTTTTTAGCGAAACTAGCAGATGCTACAACTCACTCGGTTTTGTTTTTGGATTGCTTCTATAGTTCTTATTTTACACAGCGATATTTTTGAAATATCATGCACCTTATTCGATAAGGAAAAAGCCGAGATCCCTTCACCGGGAGTGACCTCTTTAGAGAAACTAGTAAAAGCCTTAAAACACTCATTTTCAAAATCACTTGTTTCTACAACGATATCAAGTTCATTATGCAAAAGGTTTTCTGAAAAACCTGTCGTATCCCTCCGTCATTTCAGATAAATCCTACTTAGTATTCGTGCTGCGTTTGTTGACCTTCGTCAAGACGTAGTGTGCGGTGGCTGACTAGTATTTATCTGTTGTATGTGATGCGATTGTTTTAGGGTAGTCGTACAACCTTGTTGACCTCCGTCAAGGGTCGTGCGGGTGGGTTTAATTCAATCAGAAAATGGCGGGTTGAACTTGACTAGTAGCCTATGGTTTGTTGACCTCCGTCAAGGTCATAGAACGCTAGGGGCAGAATAATGTCGGGAATTTCAAGTGTTGAAATTTGCAATGAGATTGTATACCTTCTATGAGATAGTTGGATCCCGATACCCACTATGAGTAAGAATTACTCCTGGGAGAGTTTTACACATGACAAATTAGCCGATCAAGTAGGTGTCAAGAAAGGTGTTAACGGGGTTATGCCTCTGGGAAAACGAGTTTTATTTTAATTAGGTCCGTGCGAAAGCACGGGGAACCTCCCTCAAAGTACCAACACTGGCCTGGCTGAAAGATTGGAGAACTTGTAAGGTGTAATTAATCCCGTCTAGTCTTACCTTTTAGGGTTTGAAGGAAGATTTGATTAAAACAGTGGGAGTCATCCTGATTAGATAAGATAATAACCAATCTAATCTTGCAAGAGCGCACGCTAAAGTGTTTTCTTCTCTCTCTCTTCAGGTAGCGACCATGTCAGGCCTTAATCAAGATAATAATATGGATGTATTGACCAAACCCGCTTGTTATACTGAGCAGGGAAACGTTGGTTCCGTTCTTTCTTATAATTGTTATAAGACTGAGTAGGAAATAGGGGAATATCCGGATTCCCATGCGACCCAATTGAGGAATAAGCATGTTGATGCATATTCTTCGGGTGTATTCAATACCGAGAATTGTTTCTCAGTATCCTCTACGTCCTAGGTATGTGATACCGGATCAGGATCCTGTTGGAGATAGTGCCCTCAGAGTCAATTATTGGATCACAGGCACGTGATTGCAATGATTGAGGGAGGACCTATCCCGGTAGGACAGTCCTACTCGAGATAATAGTATGCTATCTGGTTTACCTTTATCATCGTGTACTGCTTTAGGTGACCTGACAGGTCGCTATTGCACGTTGATAGAGCCCCTAGGATTCTTGCTTGACTGCCAGCAGTATGAGGACGATCATATAAGTGAGAGCTGGAGTCTATAAGCACATCCTTAAAAGGTCCCTAGTCGTGGGAGTTTCGAGACAGGGCATCGATTCTCCAGAGTAGACTAGTGTATACAGTCGAGACCCCGACGAGGGGCGGTGGCCGGTCTCACAAGCCACTGGTGTCATTTGGTTCACCTAAGATGTATACAGGTGCTCATTGGGTTATGAGTTCACCGGACAGGACTCGCTGGGAACATGCTAGTTGGTCTTATACCTGACGTCAGATAGCAGTTCCCTGGTGACATGTGTACAGGTTAGTTCATCGACCTGGGGATCGTCATTTGTCTCGTGTGAGTTCCCACTGTGCTTTGATTACTACCCTACCACGGCTCAAAGGAGTCGTGCAAACAAGTTTTAGTTGGGTACAGTCCCGAGCCACATGGAGGCAGGATCTTCAGGGGTTCGTCTCTCCCGGTATTGGGGGTGAGGTCGCGCTGTGTCTAGGAGAGCCATTATACGAAGTCCTTGGCCAAGGCAGAAGATTTACTGGTAAGTATTCCAGTAGTATCTCAGGGTGTTCTGGGCTACACTCCGACACGACTTGTACCGCTTTTGGGGGTCTGACTTTTACCAACCCCCTAGGCCCGACATGCGATGCTCATAGACGAACGGACCGGACTGTACGGATATTGTCACTGACAGGCTCAGTAGGGTGTCAGGATGAGTTCGCTCATCGACGTCCCTTTTGGTCAATAGCTGGTGGCCCGTCACGTATTGGCTTATACCTCTGACATGCTAGTGGTTAAATCCACAACCATAGTATTGACGAGTCTTTAGAGTCCACCACACTTACAGTTACTCAAGCTTTCGGGCGAAACGCTATAGAGGCCGTATGGAGATATGGCAGGGTCCGATCAGATACGTGCGGTATTGTACGGATCAGGATCGGACGGTTAGTACTAGAGGCCGTATGGATATATGGCAGGGTTCGATCGGATACGTGCGGTATTGCACGGATCAGGATCGAACGGATATTACTAGCCGGCTTTGGTTTAAGCCGGATCCTAGTATAGTACAGTGTAGATTTTGTCTCATTGCATTTGTATCCGGTCGAAATACAGATGCGGGTGTGTATGCACAGTATCGGGGTTTTCCTGTAATTTATTACGGGACCAGTTTTCTGGAGTTGCCAGTTTGCATTCCGTTCCGGCTGGTTTTCCTTTGTTCTTTCCCGGCCGGACCTTTTGATGGAGGGTGTTATTTGCAAGTTTGCAAATAACACATTGTGGAGGGGTTTCATGCAAATAGTTTGATTATGAGAGCATCTTTTTATTCCTTTCTTTTCTATCATCATTTCATGCATAAAGGTGATTAAGATTGATTTAGTGTATGATGTGAGGTTTGCTTTTGATATGGTCACCACCCTTGATCTCCTACCATCACCTCCCTTCATGGTTTGTATTTTTCTTCCACCATTTTGATAAAGGGGGGGCGGCCATTTGAGAGAAAAAGAGAGGAATATTTCATTTGGATGAGGGAAAAATTTGTTCATCTCATTTTCATGCTACACAAATTCTAGCTCCACTTGGAAGTTCATTCCACAACCTCATTCCGCCATCAAAGCAACATAATCCCAAAGAGACAAAGCACTACACTTTCTACAGCACATCTTGGATGCGTCGGCCAACCAACTTCGCGCCCGAGTTGCCTCGGTATTGAGGTGGGAGCCTGTAAAAGATGCAGGCGATGTGGTGCCCTTCCGGCAAGGAGGCGACGACCGGAGTTTCCGCAGGAGATCGGGACGACGACGAGAAGACCGGAGGACTCAGATCACTCGGTATATCTCTAACCCGTCTTGTAGTTAGCTAGAACTAGTTTAATGGTCCGATCCGGGTGTTTAGTGCACGGTGGTGCCGGTTTGCTAAGTTCGCAAAATTAAAATTTATCACCGCTTCCGCATTTGGCCGTCGGATTGACCATTAAACTAGTGGTATCAGAGCCTCGCCATTAACATAAGTCTAGCTTAGTTTAATGTGTTTTACGTTTCCGATCGAACAAAATCCCGAAACCGCGTTTTCAAGCACTATCAGTTTCTGTCGAAATTTTTTGGAGTCCAAAAATTTTTCAGGTTGTCTCAGAATGATGTGCAGGGAGTTCTAAGAACACTGGAAAAATTAGATGACACGATCCCTCCGTACGACCGCGGAACCGCGGCCATAACCCCTCTTTGGCCGCGGTTCCACCGCAGGAATGTGGGTTCATGTCATCGTTTCTTTGCAGTGGGCTTGTGGGCTGAAAATAGGGGTTTTGGAATATTAAAATTGGGCCCATAATTTCTGTGAGTGCTACAGTATTGCTTGGGGGCCCACTTGTTAATTTTTGATCGATCGGATATTTTAAACACATTATTTCACAGTATTTACATTATATCTGCGACCGTGAATGTCACTCGATCGGTAAATCCAGTCTAACTGCTATAGCCTGGTTAGACGGATTTGCGAACGTGACTTTCACGTTTATGTTTTGTGATTTTGCTGTGATGTTGCGGATCGGTCGTGGGGGATAGCCTGGATGCAATGCTAGTACAGTTTTGTTGTATTATGTACATTTGATATTGCGGGGCGAGCGTCCGACATGTGGACTGCCGTCACTGCCGGTTTGTATTATTATTTTGGGGCACGACTAGGTTGCGGTCGATGTACCCGTTGTATGTATATTTTACTTTCTGTACTAGGATTACCCCGCGGAGGGGTGCACGGATAGCCAGGTTCTGGAGGGCAACAAGCCCGCATCTCATAGCATTGGGACGGAGGGGGCTTCACTTTAGAATTGGCGGGCTATTCGCCGCACTCGTAGGGGGTACAGGTTGACCCAGGAGGGGTGCCCAAGTTACCGGATTCCGTGAAGTGCTGGGTGGTCCATTCACGGTGCTGAAGGGGGTTGCCTCGCTTCAGGTTTTGGCGGGTAACTTTCCGCGCCCGTAGGGGTCTAGGATTTCATTGCACAGGCTATCCACACGACCAGGGGAACGTCGGGTTTCAGTAGTGGCTCTGTGAAACCCGGGGATCCCAGATATCTGTATTGTTCTGTGATGCTGTACATTTCTGTGATGTTGCATTTTTATCACGCCTTGAGCGAAATATAATATATTGGTATATATATTAGTAGATGTTGTATATGTTTTACATCCGCGCTAGTCCAGTCCCCGCTCTGTCGTTAGTTAGCTAACCTAACGGGTAATGACGGGACCCAGTGGCGAATGCGGATGGCATATACGTACATCAGTATATTTTCGTTCTTTGTGGTGTGATCAATTGATGGGACTGTGTTGATTCGGATCAATGCAAGTTAAAACAAACCTATTCTGATGTTGTTGGAACACTTTTCAAAAAGCCGTTATTGCAAGGACGTTCACTTTTGTTTTGCATCGTGGTATTCATTTGGAATATCCTGCTCCTCAGTCGACGAGGCAAGGGCCGAGATCCCAGATCCCTTCACCGGGAGTGACCCCTTGGACAGAAGTTTGCGTCAGGGCATTAACTTCACTATAGCCGATTACTTTTGCTTTGCATCGTGGTATTCATTTGGAATATCCTGCACCCCATTCTACGGGGAAAGAGCCGAGATCCCTTCACCGGGAGTGACCTCTTTAGTAAAGGTTTTCGTCGCTATATTTTCTAAAAAGCTATCCGTTCCTTCAACGATATCAAGTTCATTACGTTAAAGGTTTTCGCCAGAAACCATTCGTAGCCCTCCGTCGTTTCAGACGGGTAGCACGTAGTATTCATGCTATGTTTGTTGGCCTTCGTCAAGGCATAGTGTATGGTAGCTGCTTGTTGCCTTTCTGCAGCATAGATAGATGCGTTAGTTTGGGACAGTCGTATAGCCTTGTTGGCCTTCGTCAAGGGCTTGTGCGGGTGGGTTCAAATCAACCTGGAGAATGACGGGTAGAACTTGACATGTGACTTATGATTTGTTGGCCTTCGTCAAGGTCATAAGATCATGGGGCAAAAATCACATCGGGAGTTTCAAAAGAACTGAAACTTGCCAGATATGCGCATACCTTCTGAAGTGTGATACCGTGAGCGGATTCCGTCACGTTATCATGCGATGATAGTTGGATCCCGATTCCCGCTGATGAGTTAGTTTACTCCTCGGGTGACCCCAACTAATTCTTCTTTCAGGTTTGGAGGAGAATTTGAGGTACAGTGGGAGGTTTCCAGATTAGATAAATTGGTAACCATTCTGATCTAGGTTAGAGTGCACGCTGAGTGTTTCTTTTCTCTCTCTCTCTCTGGCAGCGACCATTGACCCGACCCTAAGACTATGACTCAGTGATCAAGTTGACCGAACCTTCTTAACACTGGCTTTTAGATTGTCAAAGTTGCAGACCTCATTGCCACTCCTACTTTTACCCTTTTCTCCAGGACACCACGTATTGCTATGAACGTCCACTTCCATTGGACAAAACCATCGTATGGTTAGATACGAACTTAAAGGAATTCAAGGATGGTATCCGGTTCTGGGGAAAATGGATAAGGTTTATTCAGTTGTCTTTTCCTTTTTGCCTTCTCTCAAGTTACGAGTACTCCTTAGTTTAGGAGATAGTACACCCATTACGCAAATTTGATAGTCTTCTTCCAAATCTTAGGCTGGTGCCGACCGGTATGGAATGAAGAAAACCAATTAGCCTAAACGGTGTGCAGAAGGTATTAAGATTAAGACAAAGCAAGGGATTAGTAAGAGGGCAAAGTAAATTGCGACTGATATTCACGACCAAACCAAGTATTTCTTCGCCAATCCTAAATCACCTTTGTATTTCTCCAGGACACTCCGTATCACTACGAAGATCCACAGTTTATTGGATACTCCATCGTATGGTTATATACGAACTCGAAAGGAACTTGTTCCAGTTCGGGGATGGATTCTGGTCCAGGAGAAATAGGAATAAGGTTTATTCGGTTGTCTTTTATCTTCACCTTCTCTCGCATTGCGAGTGCTCCTAGGATCAGGACAGTACACCCATTATGCTTATTGGACAGTCTTCTTCCAAACCATAGGCTGGTGTCGAACGGTAGGGAAGGAAGAAAACCAATTGGCCTAAAGGGGTGTGCAGAAGGTAATGACTAAAGACATATAAAGGGATTTGGAGAGGAGGCAAAGAATTATACGGTTATAGTTGTGAATCTGGATAATGGTAGAGGCATTACTAGGAATACCAGGATACCCCATCGAAACATTTCAATGTTTCAGTTCAACGGTGTACTGTTAAAAGAAAACTGATTTCCCGATTGGACACTTGCTCCAGGGTATGTATTTACCAAGTTTGATTCTCACATCTGTATGGTTTTACAGATGATGAGTGGGAGTAAGTTATTGGGAATAGGGTGATCATCCTCATTATATCGGGATTCGTTGTAATCGGTGATATTTGAGAAGATCATCTGGGCTGTTTGTCGGTCGGCAAATATTTGGTTTTGAATATCCGCTGTTGTGCACCAATTTCAAATTGATATATCTGTACGTCTATTTTCATAGAGTGAGATATACCTTTTGATATTATGTCGATGACATTTACCTATATCAGTGGATGGTTAGGTAAGGAGCATTAAACAGCGGTGTAATTCTTCTTAACCATAAGTACAGTTTTCAACCTACGACACACAGTGAAAGAGTTGTTAGACTCAGCGGACTTATACAGAGTATTGTATGTTGTCCAGTGTCCATTAGGACAGAGGGGTTGGTCCTCATACTATATTTTGTTTACTTTTAACTTCTCTAGTTCTTAGACATGTGTTTCATAGAAACACAGGGTCTAAGTTTTGAGGAGTTATAGGTATTTGAATAGAGTAGAGAACCAGGTGTAGCAAGTATCGGGATTATTCAAAGTGATCGAAGATGTAGATACTTGTGATGGTAAAGAGAAATTTCTTCTCTTTCAGGTTACTCATAATTGGAAGCATTCCAAAGTTGAGTAACGCTGATCGGCCTCTCTCCATTTAGTTGACATGCACTAGAGACAGCTGCATGATTTGAATCTGGTTAAATTAAATCAGTGCCTCTGGTTCTATATTGGATGTAGAACAGTTCATATCTTAACGTTGTTATGGTACGGGGAGTTGTCCGGCTTATGATTAAAACCAGACACTGGATAACTCAAGGCACGTTTCTGTAATGGCTGTTTGTGGGTTGACCCAGGCTATGACGAGGGTTGACTTTCTACCATCTGGCAGATCAATAGAAATATTGTTCTAGACTCGCCACAGTTTTATTAAAAATGGATTTTTTCAAAAACAGTAGTGGGAGTATGATAGAACTGGAAGTGATTCCAGAACCGCAAACGATTACTGAAGATTTGATAAGGAACCTAAAGATTCAATCTGATTTGACATTCCATTGGCCACTCCGCAGATAAGGTGGGTAACTTCAAGCACCTGAGAGGTACTCCGGTAGCCTCAAGGACGGTGACAGGGAAGTTCTTGTTTACCCACACTTGCCATTGTTGTTGTTCCAGGCTGCGAGACCCGGCAGGAGGATGAGTATAGCGTCGTTCTAAACTAGCTTTAGAAGTGCACGTCTATATGACTCTGCCAGAGGGTTGTCGTAGTCAGTGGGAGCAGCGGAAGCATTGGTGGACATCAGGCTTATGTCTATTTATAGACTAAAGCAGGTATAGCGGAGATAGATCATCTATTTCTGATGTGACAGTCATGGGTTTGACGTCATCAGAATAGGAGATGGATCTGTTGAGAAGGTAGTAGGGTGTGATATCCGGGTTTTGGATGACATACACAAAGTAGGAAGTGACATTCCTATACTACGATCGGTTATACTTTGGTCGTCGCACAGTGGTTTCTCCACAAGGGACTTGGACATTATATCAGACATACTGGTTACTAGATCTATGGTTTTTAGATCTAGATTTGGGTGGTTTCCTAATCAGGGTACTTTGACAGCATTCTAAGAGTATTTAGAATGGACGACTCCTGGCACGGTAGTGTACCTGCAGGTGATGGAGTCACCCTCTCTAAAGGTGTCTTATAGACTAAAGTAGAGAGGGATGTGCATGATTGGCAGATCACTTGCTTAGGCAATTGAGTCAATCATGAGATATCAAGTACCACACCAGATGTTGTTCTTGCACTAGATACAATAAGTTGACATTGATCCAATCCTGGAGAAACAGTCGGAAGCAGTTTTAGAACATAAGTGGATGTTCTAGGGATATGATAACGACAGCCACATTTGGGAGACAGTTATCATTCCAGGTTTCCAAGGTGACATGGACGACAAAGAGGTTGCCAGAGTTATAGTTTTCCTTCTGACGAGGGGCAGTATTTTGGACAGGTGGTCCAAGGCAATACTGAGGGTGGCATGGCGCAGGATACTGATTAAGTTCAGTTGACGATACAGTCTAAGAAGTTTGGATTTGGAGTTCATTTATGAGCTAGGTCCCATCAGACATCCAGACATTCTAAGACAGGTATTGCTCATTTCGGGAGATGGTTTTCTCCGCAGACTTGAGATATAGAGAGACATAGAAAGAAACAACAAGGCGGATCCACTCACTGAGGCTATTCCTCGAACGCAATAGTTTCGCAAACGGATTTTGTGAGACTGACCAGTAGGGGAGTTGGGTGTTCGGTATCACACAGGCTGTGAGTATGCGACATCGCAATAATTAGCCTTGAGTGCAAGTGGGAGATTGTTGGAGATAGTGCCCTCAGAGTCAATTATTGGATCACAGGCACGTGATTGCAATGATTGAGGGAGGACCTATCCCGGTAGGACAGTCCTACTCGAGATAATAGTATGCTATCTGGTTTACCTTTATCATCGTGTACTGCTTTAGGTGACCTGACAGGTCGCTATTGCACGTTGATAGAGCCCCTAGGATTCTTGCTTGACTGCCAGCAGTATGAGGACGATCATATAAGTGAGAGCTGGAGTCTATAAGCACATCCTTAAAAGGTCCCTAGTCGTGGGAGTTTCGAGACAGGGCATCGATTCTCCAGAGTAGACTAGTGTATACAGTCGAGACCCCGACGAGGGGCGGTGGCCGGTCTCACAAGCCACTGGTGTCATTTGGTTCACCTAAGATGTATACAGGTGCTCATTGGGTTATGAGTTCACCGGACAGGACTCGCTGGGAACATGCTAGTTGGTCTTATACCTGACGTCAGATAGCAGTTCCCTGGTGACATGTGTACAGGTTAGTTCATCGACCTGGGGATCGTCATTTGTCTCGTGTGAGTTCCCACTGTGCTTTGATTACTACCCTACCACGGCTCAAAGGAGTCGTGCAAACAGGTTTTAGTTGGGTACAGTCCCGAGCCACATGGAGGCAGGATCTTCAGGGGTTCGTCTCTCCCGGTATTGGGGGTGAGGTCGCGCTGTGTCTACGAGAGCTATTACACGAAGTCCTTGGCCAAGGCAGGAGATTTACTGGTAGGTATTCCAGTAGTATCTCAGGGTGTTCTGGGCTACACTCCGACACGACTTGTACCGCTTTTGGGGGTCTGACTTTTACCAACCCCCTAGGCCCGACATGCGATGCTCATAGATGAACGGACCGGACTGTACGGATATTGTCACTGACAGGCTCAGTAGGGTGTCAGGATGAGTTCGCTCATCGACGTCCCTTTTGGTCAATAGCAGGTGGCCCGTCACGTATTGGCTTATACCTCTGACATGCTAGTGGTTAAATCCACAGCCATAGTATTGACAAGTCTTTAGAGTCCACCACACTTACAGTTACTCAAGCTTTCGGGCGAAACGTTGTAGAGGCCGTATGGAGATATGGCAAGGTCCGATCAGATACGTGCGGTATTGCACGGATCAGGATCGGACGGTTAGTACTAGAGGCCGTATGGATATATGGCAGGGTTCGATCGGATACGTGCGGTATTGCACGGATCAGGATCGAACGAATATTACTAGCCGGCTTTGGTTTAAGCCGGATCCTAGTATAGTACAGTGTAGATTTTGTCTCATTGCATTTGTATCCGGTCGAAATACAGATGCGGGTGTGTATGCACAGTATCGGGGTTTTCATGTAATTTATTACGGGACCAGTTTTCTGGAGTTGCCAGTTTGCATTCCGTTCCGGCCGGTTTTCCTTTGTTCTTTCCCGGCCGGACCTTTTGATGGAGGGTGTTATTTGCAAGTTTGCAAATAACACATTGTGGAGGGGTTTCATGCAAATAGTTTGATTATGAGAGCATCTTTTTATTCCTTTCTTTTCTATCATCATTTCATGCATAAAGGTGATTAAGATTGATTTAGTGTATGATGTGAAGTTTGCTTTTGATATGGTCACCACCCTTGATCTCTTACCATCACCTCCCTTCATGGTTTGTATTTTTCTTCCACCATTTTGATAAAGGGGGGGCGGCCATTTGAGAGAAAAAGAGAGGATTATTTCATTTGGATGAGGGAAAAATTTGTTCATCTCATTTTCATGCTACACAAATTCTAGCTCCACTTGGAAGTTCATTCCACAACCTCATTCCTCCATCAAAGCAACATAACCCCAAAGAGACAAAGCACTACACTTTCTACAGCACATCTTGGACGCGTCGGCCAGCCAACTTCGGGCCCGAGTTGCCTCGGTATTGAGGTGGGAGCCCGTAAAAGATGCAGGCGATGTGTTGCCCTTCCGGCAAGGAGGCGACGACCGGAGTTTCCGCAGGAGATCGGGACGACGACGAGAAGACCGGAGGACTCTGATCACTCGGTATATCTCTAACCCGTCTTGTAGTTAGATAGAACTAGTTTAATGGTCCGATCCGGGTGTTTAGTGCGCGGTGGTGCCGGTTTGCTAAGTTCGCAAAATTAAAGTTTATCACCGCTTCCGCATTTGGCCGCCGGATTGACGGCCGGGGCGCCGCCGTGCACTTACAGATCCCATATATGTAATTATTGGATATAGTCCCCTCAAAGTCAATTATTGGATCGCAGGTACGTGATTGCAATGATTGAGGGAGGACCTATACCGATATGACAGTCTTGCTCGAGATGATAGTATGCTATCTGGTTTGGCTTTATCATCATATACATGCTTTAGTTCACTATTGCATGTTGATAGAGCCCATAGGATTCTTGCTTGACTGCCAGCAGTATGATGGCGATCATATACGTGGGAGCTGGGGTCTATAAGCACATCCTTAATGTGTCCCTAGTCGTAAGAGTTTCGAGATAGGGCATCGATACTCCAGAGTAGACTAGTGTATACAGTCGAGACCCCGACGAGGGGCGGTGGCCGGTCTCACAAGTCATTGGTGTTAGTTGGATCACCTAAGATGTATACAAGTGCTCATTAGGTTATGAGTACACCGGACAGGACTCGCCAGGAACATCATAGTTGGTATTATACATATCGTCAGATGGCAGTTCCCTGGTGACATGTGTACAGGTTAGTTTGTCGACCTGAGATCGTCATTTTTCTCATGTGAGTTCCCACTGTGTTTTGATTACTGCCCTACCACGCTCAAAGGAGACGTGCAAACAGGTTTTAGTTGGGTATAGTCCCGAGCCACATGGAGGCAGTAACCGGATCGTCGGGGATTCGTCTCTCCCGGTATTGGGAGTTAATGTCGCACAGTGCACGGGTGTCCATCACTAGAAATCCTCGGCCGAGGTAGTGGAGAATTACTGATTTGGATCAGTAGTTTCTCAGGAGGTGATGGGCTTCATACCGACATGAATTATCGCGTTATTAGGGGTCTGACTTTATCCACCCCCTAGACTCGATATGCGATACTCTTAGACGAACGGACCGGACTGTACGGATATTGTCACTGTCAGGCTCAGTAGGGTTTCTGGATGAGTTTGCTCATCAGCTTCCCTTCCAATCAATACATAGGCAACCGTTACGTACAGCTAGTACCTCTGACGTGCTAGTGGTTATACCCAGTGCCAGTGTGTTGATGAGTCATTAGAGTCCCCCACAGACAGTTTCCCAAGTTCGGGCGAAACGTTGTAGAGGCCGTATGGTTTTATGGAAGGGTTCGGAAAATGCACGTGCGTTTACGCACGTGTCATATTTCGGGCAGAAAATACCGGTGGGCTTTGGTTTAAGCCGGATCCGAGTATTATACTGTGTAGATATAATATCTTTGTCTCAGTTACATTTGTATTCGGTCGTAATACAAATGAAGGTATGTTTATACCATTACGGGGTTATCCTGAAATTCATTTCTTGATGCCGTATTAAACATTCGGTTTAATACGGATTTATCTTTTCTTGATGAGTGTAGAAGGTTCTAGAAGATTCTAGAAGAGGTGATTAGGTTAGTGAGGTGTTCTTGTTTCATTGGTAGCATGAATTTTATGATGACTAGGTTAAGATGATTCATCATTTGCATTAATATTTATGCAAGGTGTAATATGACTCATTCCTTCTCATTTATTGCTAATGGTCACCACTTCTACTCCTACACTCGCCTCCCCCCCCCCTCATAAGTATTGGCCGGCCCCCTCTTGCAAAAGGTGTGGGTTGTTCATTTGGGAAAAAAAGATTAAGGTTTTGGTTCATGGAAATTAATATATTTTCATAGCTCATTTTCATTCGATCCAAAAGGCAACTTCATTAACCGTTCATCCATGGATTTGGACGAAGTGAGACAAAGTGTTCTACTCATTCTCTACATCAATCTTGGTCATCTCTTTTAGAAAACTTGATGATCGAGTTGCCTCGGTTCATAGACGGGAGCCCGTTTAAAGATCCGTCGACGTGGTGCCACCTGGACGATAAGACTGGAGATTCAGGAGATCGGAGCAGCCGCAACAAAGCGTGGGATGATGGTTGAAGACTGAAGGACTCGGATCGTTCGGTATAACATTTCTACCCACTTTGTAGTTTTTTAGTTTAGCTTTAATGGCAGTTCCGGGTTATAGTATACGATAGCGCCAGTCAAAAAGTTTTTTGTTCCGCATTTGGCGTCTGTTAGACGGCCGGGGCGCTACCGTGTACTTACAGTGGTATCAGAGCCTCACCATTAAGATTTACTAACTTGTGCTAACGCGTTTAAAATATCGATCGAACGGATTTTCGAAAACTACAATTTTCTGTGCAAAAGTTTCTGTTGATTTTTAAAAGGGTCTAAAAATTATTTTGAGCATCACAGAAAAACAAGCAGGCTTTTTTAAGAAAACAGAAGAAATCCGATCCTATGACTCGTCTGTACGGCCGCGGAACCGCCGCCAAATCCATGCTTTGGCCGCGGATCCACGGCCATCTTGGAGATTCAGAGGGTCAAATTTCTTCTGGGGTTTCTAAACAGTGAATTGTGGTTTCTGCTATATTTCTTTTGGGCCCATATTTTATTACTGTACAGCAGATGTACGTGGGGCCCACTTTGGGAAGTTTGGTCGATCGAAATTTTAAACTTGTTAGTATGCATTACTTATATTATATCTCCGACCGGGAATGTCATTTAAGCAGTAAATTGCGTCTAATTGCTATAGTCCTTTTAGACGGATTTGCGAACGTGACATTCGCGTTGATGTTCTGTGTTGTGCTGTGATGTTACGGATTTGTCGTGGTGGATAGCAGTGTGCAATGATAGCGCTGTTTGGATTTATTTGTACATTTGATATTGCGGGGCGAGCGTCCAACATGTGGACTGCCGTCACTGCATGTTTGTATAATATTCTTTTTGGGGCACGACCGGGCTGAGGTCGATGTACCCATTGTACATATTTTTATTTCTGTACTAGGTTTACCCTGCGACGGAGTGCATGAATAGCCGGATTCTGGAGGGCAACGGGTCCGTATCTCATGGCTTTGAGAGGCAGAGGGTCCTCACTCTAGAATTGGCAGACTATTCGCCGCACTCGTAGGGGGTACAGGTTGACCCAAGGAGGGGAGCTCAAGTTACCGGATTCCGTGAAGTGTCGGGTGGTCCATTCACTATGCTGTAGGGAGTTGCCTTTCTTCAGGTTTTGGCGGGTAACTTGCCGCACCCGTAGGGGTCTAGGTTTCATTGCACAGGCTATCCACACGACCAGGGGAACGTCGGGTTTCAGTAGAGGCTCTGTGAAACCCGGGGATCCCAGATTATCTGTATTGTTCTGTGATGCTTATTACTTTTCTGTAATGTTGCATATTATCATGCCTGGAGCGATTATTGTATATTGGTATATATACTATTAGATGTTGTATATGTTTTACACCCGCGCTAGTCCAGTCCCCGCTCTGTCGTTAGTTAAGTAACCTAACGGGTGATGACGGGACCCAGTGACGAATGCGGATGGCATATATGTACATTTTATTTTCGTTCTTTCCTGGTGTGATTAAATGATGGGACTGCGTTGATTCTGATCAATGCAAAGGAATACAAACCTGTTTGGCAGTTGTTGGAACAGTTTTAAAAAGTGTTATTACAAAGACGTTTCCATTTGTTATGCACAATGATATTCGGTTGGAATATCCTGCACCTCATTCGACGAGGAAAGTGTAAGTCCATGTCACGCACCCCACGAACTTGCGGGGAGGCGGAATATATGAAAAACGATTATCAAAGCTTCGTAACACGCACTTAAGCGCATGAATCGTTATCTAAACCATTGCTAACTAACACTAGGGGTTTAACTACTCGGATACGAAGTTATACCTCACGTTACTTGTCCTTCGGGTCTTCATCGCGGTCCTCCACTCCTCGTAGGCTCCTTGGAACATCGGAACCTCAACGGCCTCCTCGAATCAAAGACGATCCACCCGAAAGTTCCTATACCAAGCTTAATCTCAAACTTGAGATAACTAGGTTGCTTAAAGTGCTAATCTAAGCTACCTAGGGGATATAGAGTAAGGTTATGGATGTATTAGTCTATCTAATCCTTGATCTCAACACATGAGAGGGGAGGATTAGGGTTTCAAGAGAGGATGAGCTTGAGGAGAGAGAAGGTGAGCATGAGAATGAGAAAAAAAATGAACTCACTGGAATATATCAACCATAACAATTAATCAAATAAATAATATATATGATTAATCATCATGGTTGATGCATTCATCTTGTGTGATTCATCATATGACTCATTAACTCATTAATGAATCATTTAATACAAAGGATGAATCACACAAATGAGTCATTAAGCAATTAATGCCCATGCCACCTTAACCCCTTAGTCACCAATTATCTAGAAGCTTCCCTGAAAATTACGAGAACGCCCCTCCAATCCATGAAAACATGGAAAAACTTTAGACTGTATAAATCCAATAACCTAATACTAGAATCTGTCTTAAACCAAAGACGGCTAGTAAAAACTGTCCGAAAAGTCGTACGTGCATAAACACACGTACGCGTCCGAACCCTTGTCGTAAAACCATACGACCTCTATATCGTTTCGCCTGGAGCAGGGAAACTCTCTGTGTGGGACTCTAAAGACTCAACACTACGCTGGCAGTGGGTTTAACCACAGACCGCAAGCGGCACTAGCTGTACGTAACGGTCCCCAGGTAGATGTCGATAAGAAGGCCGATAAGGAAAACCATCCGAACCCCTACTGAGCCTGATGTGACAATCTCCGTATAGTCTGGTCTGTTCGTCTAAGACTATCGCATATTAAACCTAGGGGACGGCAAGCGTCAGTCCCCTAATAGCTGTATAAGTCGTGTCGGAGCGAAGCCCATTACACCCTGAGAAGCTACTGGAACCTACCAGTATATCTCGCTTGCCCTGGCCAGGGACTTTGCGTAATAGCTCTCTGACACAGCGCGATATCAACTCCCTATACCGGGAGAGACGAATCCTATCTAACCGCCACTGCCTCTAAGTGCTCGGGACTGCACCCAACTGCTACCTATTTGCACGACTCCTTTGAGCCGTGGTAGGGTGGCAATCTAAGAACAGTGGGACACACTCAAAGCGAAGTAGCAGTGTCAAGTCTGCGGACTATGCTGTACTCATGTCACCTGGGAACTACTAACTGACGATGGGTATAATACCAACCAATCAGTTCCCTGGCGAGTCCTGCCCGGTGTACCCGTAACCTAACGAGCACCTGTATACTATCTCCAGTACGACGTACTGATGGCTGTGGGACAGTCCATCTCCCCAACTGGGATGAGAAGTGTACACACTTAGTCTACTCCAGAATATCGATGCCCTATCTCGATAATCCAACGACCAGGGACCTGTATAGGATGTTGCTTACAGACTATCCAGCCCCCACTAGTGTGACTGCCATCACAACGCTGGTAATCAAGCAAAGATCCTATGGGCTCTACTAATATGTATAAGTGATACGTTACAAGAAATATATGCACATATTAAAGTAGACACAAACCAAGTAGCATACTACCATTTTTAGCAAGACTGTTATATACAACTGTGAATATCCCAACCTTCCATTAAGTAATATACAACCTAGTATGATACAATAATGGCCCCTAGGGCATATACACTAACAATCTCCCACTTGCACTAGGGCCATGAGCTGGCATATCGTAGACCTATCATCTCGAATAGCCTCTCGAACTGCGTCTGAGGAAGGCCCTTTGTGAATGGATCAGCAATGTTATTCTCCGTCTCTACTCTCTTCACCTCGATCTCCCGGCGATCTACGATCTCCCTGATCAGGTGATACCGCCTTAAGATGTGTCTGGACTTCTGATAGGACCCGGGTTCCTTCGCTAAAGCTATAGCGTCGTTGTTGTCACAATACAGAGGTATTGGACCAACACTGGTAGGAACCACCTGAAGTTCTGTGAGGAACTTCTTCATCAAGACTGCTTCTTTTGCGGCATCGCAAGCAGCTATGTACTCCGCTTCCATCGTTGAGTCAGCAACGGTCTCCTGTTTGGAACTCTTCCAACAGACCGCCCTTTCATTGAGGGTAAAGACATAACCCGACATGGATTTGGAGTCATCTTTGTCACTCTGGAAGCCGGAGTCGGCAAAGGCCTCCATCTGGAGGTCTTTTCCGCCATATACTAGGAACATCTCCTTAGTCCTTCTCAGGTACTTGAGAATGTTCTTTACGGCTATCCAGTGCTTCTCCCCTGGGTTTGCTTGATACCTGCTTACTACGCTTAATGCGTATGCTACATCTAATCTGGTACATAACATCGCATACATTATAGAGCCTACCGCAGAAGCGTAAGGTATAATTGACATGTGATCCCTTTCCAAATCAGTCTTGGGAGACAGCTCTTTGGAGAGGGTGATTCTGTGACAAGCCGGTAGATTACAGCGCTTAGAATCATCCATACTGAATCTCTTCACTATGGCGTCTATGTACCTGGACTGCGAAAGTCCCAACATTCTCTTTGATCTATCACGATAGATCCGGATCCCCAGAATGTAGGTGGCATTACCCAGGTCTTTCATGGAGAATTTATGTGACAAGAATGTTTTGACTGACTGTAACATAGGAATATCATTTCCTATTAGGAGAATGTCATCCACGTACAAGACGAGGAATACTACAGTTCTCCCTACAATCTTACTGTATATGCAAGGTTCATCTGGATTTTTGATGAAGTTGAATTCTTTGACAGTATCATCAAAACAGATGTTCCAACTCCGCGATGCCTGCTTTAGTCCATAAATGGACTTAAGCAGCTTGCATACTTTACCACTGCTCCCGCTCTGAATGAATCCCTCTGGCTGATCCATATAGACGCTCTCTTCCAAATTACCATTTAGAAAGGCCGTCTTTACATCCATCTGCCAGATTTCATAATCGTGGAAGGCAGCAATAGCAAAAAGGACCCGAATAGATTTAAGTATAGCCACTGGAGAAAAGGTTTCGTCATAGTCCAAACCAGGTCTTTGACGGAAACCCTTTGCAACAAGTCTAGCCTTATAAGTTTCAACCTGTCTATCTACACCAATCTTCTTTTTGAAGATCCATTTGCATCCTACGGGTTTTACCCCATCTGGAGCAACGTCCAAAGTCCATACTTTGTTGGTGTACATGGACTCCATTTCGGTCCGCATTGCTTCCAGCCATTTTCCTGAGTCACTGCTCTTAATGGCTTGCTGGAAGCTAGTAGGATCATCATAGTCTATAGTGTAATCCTCTCTATCCCCGTCTATGAGAAAACCGTAGTATCTCTCGGGCGGATGAGACTACCTACTACTTCTGCGGAGTGGTGTGGGAATGTCCAGTTCTTCTTGAACTTCTGGTTCTACCATATTTTCAGTAGTAGTTTGTGGTTCTAGAATTTCTTCCAGTTCTATTGCGCTCCTACTCTTCTGATTTTCCAAAAATTCAGTTTCCAAGAAGCAGGCATGACGAGAAACAAAAACCTTTTGTTCCTCTGCGTAATAGAAATAATATCCCATGGAGTTCTTTGGATATCCCACAAACTTGCACTGTACTGAGCGTGCCTCGAGCTTGTCCGCATGCTGCCTTTTTACAAAAGCTGGACATCCCCATGCCTTCAGGTATTGAAGACAGGGTTTCTTCCCACTCCACATCTGATATGGTGTGGTAGGCACAGTTTTGGTTGGAACCTTGTTCAAAAGATATGCAGCTGATTCTAGTGCATATCCCCAGAATGATCGCGGTAACTCAGCGTTACTCATCATGGAACGAACCATATCCAATAGGGTTCGATTCCTCCTTTCCGATACACCGTTGTGTTGTGGTGTGTATGGAGGAGTAAGCTGAGAGAGAATTCCATTCTCTTTTAAGTAACCCAGGATCTCGGCACTTAAGTATTCACCACCTCGATCAGATCTCAGTGTCTTTATACTCTTGCATGTTTGTTTTTCCACTTCATTCTTTTATTCTTGGAATTTCTCAAAAGCCTCGGATTTGTGCTTCATTAAGAAGACATATCCATACCTAGAGAAATCATCCATAAAAGTAATGAAGTAGGAATAATCACCTCGTGCATGTGTAGACATTGGACAGCACACGTCACTGTGTATGAGTCCTAAGAGCTCGCTTGCTCTTACTCCGTGTCCAGTAAACGGAGTCTTTGTCATCTTTCCAATGAGACAAGACTCACAAGTAGCATAAGATTGATATTCGAACGGATTCAAATATCCTTCTCTATGTAACTTAGTCAACCTTCTCTCATTGATGTGACCTAGTCTACAATGCCATAAGAAAGCCTGATTTATTTCTGGAGACTTTCTTTTAAGTGTGTTTTGGACATTGAAACCTGATCTTGACTTAATACGTATATACCGTTATCTAATGTACCGGACCCAATCAAAACTTGATTTAGGTGGATGTTAACTATATCGCTTATGAATGTAAAATCATATCCCTCTCTTGACAGTGAGGACACTGATATGATATTACAAGTCATACTAGGTACATACAAACAGTTACGTAGAATCAATATATGCCCACTTGTCAAACCTAGGCGATATTCTCCTACGGATTCGGCGTCTACACTCATTCTGTTTGCAACTCTGAGAGACCAATCACCTACCTTTATAACTCTACGGTTTCTCAAAGCATGTAATGAATTACAGATATGAGATCCTGCTTCGGTATCTAGCACCCAGGAAGTAGAGTTAATTGACAAACAGTTCTCAATAACAAATACACTTGAGGCTGAAGCCACAACATGCTTCGAATCCTGGCTACTGGCTTTGCTAGCCCTGCAATCATTCTGCCAATGTTCATTCCTGTAACAATAGGAACGTCCCTCTCTTACTATGTCCAGTCCCGAAACTTTTGCCCTTCTCTTTCCTTCTACTTCCCTGGTTTCCTTCAGGGTAGGAGGCAGAGACTGTAGAATCAAGTCAGTATCTGACTCGTTTCCCAACGCGGTCTCTAGGTCCTGGAGCACATCAATATAGCTAGTCATTGTAAGGATGTTGTCCCCTACAGATGACCCGTCAGCTAACCTCGCTTGAATTAATTCGTTCGAGGTCTCATATCCTGTGATATGAGATTGCTCTCCATATAAATCTTTGTTATAGAGAAAGATGGAAAATAAGTCCATCTTCTCATGCTGCTTCTGGTATACACCATCAACTGAAGCTAACACGAGGCACTTAGCTTTCGCTTTATCTTTTTCCCTTGTCTGTCGGATATCCATATCTGCGACAGTGGAAACTGGACCTGGGACGGCGGGATCTTGAGTAGTAATACGGTGGTCCAGCTTGTCCTAGGCAATGGACATCTGGACAGACCTTTGCCATTCATATAAGTCAGAATCAGTCAATTTGTTATCTAGATGTAACCTATGTGTGGTCACAAGGTCGCTGCAATTTTAAGAGAGAGAAGAAAATACTATTAGCATGATACTCTTGCAAGTTTAGAGTGGTTTAATTTATCTAAACAGGATGGCTCCCACTGTTTCTCAAATCCCTCCTCAAACCATAAAAGAAGAATTAGCCAGGATTATTCTCACCGTAAAATTCTTGCTTAACCATTCAGCCAGGTCAGTGTCTGTTAGTTATATGTATGCCCTAGAGGCCATTACTGTACATATGATGTATATTGTAGTGGATGCTGGGACATATATAGGTAAGACTTTCTTGCTTGACATGATAGTACGCTATCTGGTTACTCTTTATCTTAACATGTATACTTGTTGTCTCTCTATTACATGTTGACAAATCCCTTAGGATGTGTACTCGACTTCCTAGACTATGATGCAGATCATACTAGTGGGGCCTGGGTAGTCAATGAGTGCATCCTTCAATGTTCCTAGTCGTGGGAATATCGAGACGGGGCATCGATATTCCAGAATAGACTAGCGTATATCTTCTCGACCCATGTGATGGGCGATGGATGATCCCATATCCATTGGTGTTTGACATCAGAGATGGTATGCGGGTGCTTAGTGATGACTAGGTACACTGAACGGACTCGCCGAGAACTCCCAGATGGTATTATACCTCACGTCAGATGGCAGTTCTCTGGTGACACTGGTACAGCTTAGTCTGTTGACCCGAGATCGTCATAGAGTCTTGTGTGTCTCCCACTGTGCTTTGATTTCCACCCTACCACGGCTCTACTGAGTTGTGCAAACAGGTGGTTTTTGGGTACAGTCCCGATTCACATGGAGGCAATGAGCGATAGGAGGGGATTCGTCTCTCCCGGTATTAGGGGTTGATGTTGCGCTATGCTCGACTGGCCATAACTGGAAATCCCTGGCCAGGGTTGCTGTGATATACTGGTAAGAGTTATCAGTAGTTTCACGCTTGTTATGGACCTTACATCGGCATGACTTATCGAGCTACTGGGGTCTGACGTTTACCACCCCTAGGCGAGATATGCGACATATCAGACGAACAGACCGGACTGTGCGGTAAGTGTTACTGGTTGGATTCAAAGGAGTGTGAGCGGGCTTGCCCGTCGATCTTCTGATCGCTCAATACCCGGGTGGCCGTTACGTTTAGCAGACTGCTTGCGGCTTGTGGGTGTTTGATATGATCATCACCTGATGCCGGCGTATTGACGAGTCTTTAGAGTCCTACACAGAGGTTTCCTGGCTCAAGCGAAACGAAATAGGAGCGCATATGAGATATGTGAGGGACCAAGAATAATGCGTGTATGTGATACCGTATTCTATTCTCGCGATGAATGCATCGATTGGTTGTATGCGATATAACCTAGTTTTCGAATCAAGGATTGATTCGATAAGTCGATACTTTGGATATTAGTCGGTCATATGCGTTATGACCGGATCATTAAATCAAGTGTTAATTTAATGATTTAATGTATAATTATATATTAGATATATTACTTTACATTAACTAGTATTTGTTCACTTAAAGATGGATTTTCTCACTTGATGTGCACATTGTATATATGATATAGTTTTGTGCACTAGTTTGTATCATGTTTGATGATACATGCAAACTTGGGTATATGTTTACTTTAAAGCATGTTTAAGTGAATGGTTAGGGTTTTGTTATCTTTTCTTGATTATTTATTTTATTTATTTATTCATTTTAGCAAGAAAAGAAATGGTTGCTTCTTTTGTTTTTTGCTTGAAGCTTCAAGAAGCTTTGACCATTTTTGTTTCTTTTGCTTAACTTAACCATTCACCTAACCCTAGTTTATTCTCTACACTTAACCATGGTTGCAAAATAATAACCATCACTTGATTTTGTTTTATTTATTCATTTTTTTTCTTTTTCATCCTTCTTCTTCTTCTTCTTCTTCTTCAAGAGAGAAAAAGAAAACCTTTGCTTGAAAATGATCAAGTGATGATTCCAAGTGAGAAAGCAAAATCCAAAGTGAACCCACTTCCTATTTCTTCATCCTCTGCCACTTGCCATGTAGTATAGGGTGTTTTCTTCACAAGTTTCATGACTTGGTGAAGGTGGAGCTTGATCTTGAGTTGCCTTGACGTAGATCATCTTCGGCATCGAAGTCGACGACCTAGCCCGATCATTTCTCCGATGAAGCCGACGCTAGAGTCCGGGATCCGATGATCGCAGCGAGGGGACATCGTCACGGAGCTAAGGAGGTGGAGGACCGGATCTACAAAGGTTGTAGTCACTTTCACTTTCTAGTTAAGTTGTTAACTTGCATGTTTCGCCTTACCTCTAGTTACGATCTTGCTTAGGGTTACTTGGCACACATAAATTTTTGAATTAGCCATGTTTGATCAGTTGTAGAACCTCATGGGTGTGCCTAGGAACCCTACAGTGGTATCAGAGCCTAGCTAGAGCCTTAGGCGAAGTGTAGACGATGTTAGAAGTCCGATCGAACCCGAAACCCTAGTTTAAAACCCTTCTCTGTACATTTTTTCAAAACTGGGTTTTTTCCAAATTAAAAATATGCAGAAAAATCAGCAGGGTTTTCTAAGAATTATGGTGAAGCACGTGCTCATAACTCGACCAAGTGGCCGCGGAACCGCGGCACGATCATGGCATGTGCGGCGGTTCCGTGGCCATATAGGAGCATTTTGTCACATTCTTTGCACAGTAATTCCTTTCTGTTTGTGATGAGTTTTCTGGGAATTTTTAAATTCTACTCAAGAGTTGAGTATTCTGGGTTGTATTGGGAGTTCATAGATTCGATCGGATTGCCTAATTTTGTCTGTGTTTTTCCGGGTAATTTTAGAATATGTTAAAAAGTTCGACCGGATATAAATACCCAATTTTCCCCTGCCGGGAAATTTCCAGCTGTTGGATTTTTTCGTAGTTTAATAATGTTCTAAGTAGTGCAAGTAACGCGATGGACCCTCTAGAAGACAACAAACCTTAACTCGATTATGTGACCGTCTTGAACTGCCCTTTGAACCTTAGGGTTTGGGGCAGTACGGCGTGCCACATGTGAGGCGTTGGCTTGACCCTTCTACGGCTGGACCGTTGGTACTGTGGCATGAAGTGGATGTTTTTAAACTTATTTCAAGCGTTGAGCTATTTGGGAAAACTTGGGTGTTTGAATGTTCGATCGGAAAGTTTAACATTTTCTATTTATCCGGAATGTGATACAATATTTGGAATCCACATGGAGTTATGAGATAACTAATTTGAATGTTATAAACATAGAACTTTAGTCTCAAATGATCGGTTGCCATGGGATTTTGATGTGACCAAAAGTCCGTCACAATCACGTAGCGTACGCGGATACTCGCCGGATAAACTTAATAGATAGCCACGCCCCATAGCCCCGACCAAGTGACTGTAGGAGAACCCCGTCGCCGAAAGCATCCGTTCGGGTGCTCGCGGCAGCGGTGTTCCGCCTTGGTGCACTTCGTCGACGGTATCGGGGGTGCGGCCATCTACTAAAGTTTGCGACGAGCATTCGATCAGAATGTCGAGAATCCTGTTGAATTGCCCGACTTGATATTGAAAAGAGTTTTCGATAAATGAGACTAAAATGCGGGGTTTATAATTATTAGGCATGCGATGTCTAAGGAATTCATTTGGTTAGGCATGCGATGTCTAAAGAGTTTGTGAATTCCAACTATTGTAGTTTTACATTTTCTTTTTTGCGACCGTAAGTGTAATATGTGATATCGCCGGTTTTGTTGCTATATGTCAACGACAATTGTGATGGGCATATTTACTTACGTTGATGACATGTGATGTTATGTGTTGCTGGATATGTTATATTGGATTATCGTGTTTGAATAGCCGGGGGGTTTTTATGTGAGATAAGTGTTTTTCATTTTCATTCATGTAAAAACTTGTATGTAATATTCTTTTATTGGGGCACTTCCAGGTTGCGGAAGATGTCACCGTTGATGTATATTATTTACTTTTCCGCATTAGGATAGACCCAAGGAGGGGAGCACAAGTAACCGGGTTCTAGGGTCCAGTGGGAGACCATCTCGAGGAGTCGAGTCCGGGTCTCCTAACCCTAGAATTGGTAGGGTTGCTTGACGCTCTCGTAGTGGTCTAGGGGTGTGGGATTGGCTATTCATCACGACCGTGGAATCCATGTTTTATACTGGCTCGTATTAAAAACACGGACGTCCTAGTATATCCAATATTTCATATGATATTTTCTATTGCGTTATATGTGATGTGATCATGTGATATGTTCAGATAGATATAGTATATAGTATATATGATATATTATATAGACGTTGCTTATGTTTTACACCCGCTCTAGCCCTGCCCCGCTCTGCCTTCAGTTACCTAACCTAACGGTGCAGACGGGACATCGAGGCAAATACGGATAGCATAAGCGTACGTTATATTTATCTGTGATATTTAGGTGGACTTAATGATGGGATAATTCATTAATGTGATTAATGAAAGAAAATAAACCTGAAAGATGTTGTGGAATCGAATTTAAAAATAAAACAGGTAGCTACAGTTCTTGCTTTGCATCGCGGTGTTCCTTGTAGAACATCCTGCATCTTATTCGATATGGAAAGGACCGAGATCCCTTCACCGGGAGTGACTCCTTTAGCAATAACTGGCAGATGCTACAACTCTCGGTTTGTCTTTTGATTGCTTCTATAGTTTCTGCTTTGCACAGCGGTATATATGATATATCCTGCACCTTATTCGATAAGGAAAGGGCCGACGATCCCTTCACCGGGAGTGACCCCTTTAGCAAAACTAGAAAAGCCTCAAAAACACTCCATTTAAAAACCATTTGATTCCGTAACGAGATCAAGTTCAAAGCGTTAAAGGTTTTCATAAAAAACCATTCGCAACCCTCCGTCATTTTAGGAAGTAGAGTACTTAGTATTCGTGTTGTGTTTGTTGACCATAGTCAAGGCACGGTGTACGGTAGCTAAATGATGTCTTCCTACACCGCATATGATGCGATTAGTTAGGACAGTCGCGTGACTTTGTTGACCTTAGTTAAGGGTCATGTGGGTGGGTCTAATTAATCACGAAATGACGGGTAGAACTTGACTAGTGCTTATGATTTGTTGACCATAGTTAAGGTCATAGGTGCTAGGGGTAAAAACCTTTATCGGGAATTTCAAGTGTTGAAATTTGCAATGAGATTGCATACCTTCTATGTGATAGTTGGATCCCGATACCCACTACGAGTAATTGTTACTCCTGAGAGAGTTTTGCACTTTGCAATTAGCCGATCAAGTAGGTGTCTAGAAAGGTGTCAACGGGGTTACGCCTCTGGGAAAACGAGGTTTACTTTAATTAGGTCCGTGCGAAAGCACGGGGAACCTCCCTCAAAGAACCGACACTGGCCTGGCTGAAAGATTGGCGAACTTGTAGAGTGTAATTAATCCCGGCTAGTCTTTCCTTTTAAGGTTTGAAGGAAGATTTGATAAAAACAGTGGGAGCCATCCTGATTAGATAAAATATATAACCAATCTAATCTTGCAAGAGCGCACGCAGAGTGTTTTCTTCTCTCTCTCTCTCCAGGTAGCGACTATATCACGCCATAATCAAGATAATAATATGGATGTATTGACCGAACCCGCTTGTTATACTGAGCTGGGGAACGTTGCTCCCGCTCCAACTTATAATTGCTATAAGACAGAGCAGGAAATAGGGGAATACCAGAATTCCTATGCCGCCCAAACGAAGAAAGTGCATATGATGCATCTCCTTCGGGTGTGTTCATTATACAGAACTGTTTCTCAGTATCCTCTGCGTCCTGGGTATCTGATACCGGATCAGGATCCCAGATATGTAATCTGTTACATAGGGCTACAGAAAGGCAGAGAACTGAGAACGGGTGATAAGTTTCATGAGATAGAAAACAGGGCAAGTGTTGCAGCCAAGTCTGTTGGTCACTGTCACCCTGTATTACCAATACATTGATTCTGAACAAATGCTATTAGATACCGAACCTGATATACAAAATCATATTAGTCGCTTTATTAGTAAAGAAAGGATATAATTTTGTATTGTTGGATAATGTTTTGAACATCTCCTATTTCAAAAGTTGATCGGTTCAGGCACGTTATCTAAAAGCATTGACGTTCTAAATCAAACTACAGTTCCTAGTATACATAACACACACAAGAGGAAGAGTTCAGAAATGAACGAATCATTCTTGAGGCATTGTAGACTAGGTCATATCAATGCGACCCGACTAGCTTAAGTTACATTCTAAATGCATATTTAAATCAGTTTGAATTTATATCTTATGAAATGTTAGTTATATGTATGCCCTAGAGGCCATTACTGCACATACGATGTATATTGTAGTGGATGCTAGGACATATATAGGGAGGACTTTCTTGCTCGACATGATAGTATGCTATCTGGTTGTACTTTATCTTAACATGTACTCTGATTGTCTCTATATTACATGTTGATAAAGCCCTTAGGATATGTACTCAACTACTGGGACTATGATGAGATCATACTAGTGGGGCCACGGTAGTCGACGAGTACATCCTATAATTGTTCATAGTCGTGGGTGTATCGAGACAGGGCATCGATGCACCAGAGTAGACTAGCATATACGCATCTTGACCCATATGATGGGCGATGGATGATCCCATATCCATCGGTGTTTGACATCAAGGATGGTGTACGGGTGCTCAGTGGAGACTGGGTACACTGGACGGACTCGCCGAGAACTCCCAGATGGTATTATACCTCACGTCAGATGGCAGTTCTCCGGTGACACTGGTACAGAATGGTCTGTTGACCCGAGATCGTCATAGAGTCTTGTGTGATTCCCACTGTGCTTTGATTTCCATCATACCACGTCCAAGAAGGCGTGCAAAAAGGTGGATTTTGGGTACAGTCCCGAATCACATGGAGGCAATGAGCGATAGGAGGGGATTCGTCTCTCCCGGTATAGGGAGTTGATGTTGTGCTGTGTTCGATTGGCTATAACCGGAAATCCCTGGCCAGGGTTGCTGAGATTTACCGGTAAGTGTTATCATTAGTTTCTCGAACTGTTATAGACCTCATATCGACATGACTTATCGAGCTACTGGGGTCTGATGTTTACCACCCCTAGGCGAGATATGCGACATATCAGACGACGAGACCGGACTGTACGGGAGTGTTACTGTTTGGATTCACAGGAGAATGTACAGGCTTGCTTGTTGATTTTCTGAGTGCTCAATACCTGGGTAGCTGTTACGTTTAGCTGACCGCTTGCAGCTTGTGGGTGTTTGATATGATCATCACCTACTGCCGGCATATTGACGATTTTTAGAGTCCTACACAGAGGTTTCTTGACTCAGGCAAAACGGAGTAGGGGCACATATGTGATATGTGTGGGACCGAGGATAATACGATATGAGATACCATATTCTATTCTCGCGATTTTTGATATCAGCCGGGTCATCGGATCAAGTGTTGATTCGATGAATCGGTACGGATATATATTAGTCGGTTATATGCGATATAGCCGGATTGTCGGATCAAGTGTTGATTCGATAATTTAATGTATAATAATATATATGATATATTAAATAACATTAACTAATATTTGCTCACTAAAAGATTCTTTTTCTCACTCGGGTAATACATTGATATATATGCGGTATATGTTAAATGTATTATTTTATTTGGTTACAATAAATATTATATATGTGATATATAATATTGTAACATGATATGATAACTAATGCAACATGTTTAGTGGAGTTTAAACATGATTAGGGTTTGGATTAGGGTTAAGCTTTCTAGATGATTCTAGAAGGTTTTGGTTTTGTTTTGTGAAAGATATTTTCAAATGACTCATTCTTAACCTAACCCAAACCCTAGCCTTGGTTAATTCTCTACAAAAGTTTAGTCAACCATGGTTGCATTATTCATCATTATCTCCTTTGCATTATTCATCACAAAAGGATTTCTATCATTATTCTTCATCTTCTTCCTTCTTCTTTCTTCATGGAAAAAGCTTACTAGCTTTTTCCAAGTGATGAATAAATATGAGAAAAAGATAAATAAAGAGAGAAAAAATCCTACTTCATCATCCTCATCTTCCCTTGCCATTTAGATGAGGGTGTTCACATCATTTCATGAGTGTTAGCTTGTGTTAACGAAACTTCAAGGTAGATCATCTTTGTATCGAAGATCGGAAGCAAAGGTTGCATCTTTCTCTTCGTGGAACCTCTCGAGAGTCCAGAACCCGATGATCGCAGCGAAGGGACCACAACACGGAGCATATGAAGTGAAGGACCGGATCTACAAAGGTTGTAATCCCTCTCACTTAGTGTTAAAGTTGTTAACATGTTAGTTTTCGCCTAATCTCTAGTTTAAAGATCCGAATTCGGGTTGTTCAGCACGACTAATTTTTTAATCGGGCATGGTTGATGCCTCGTAGACCCTTGTGCGCATGCCTAGCAACCCTACAGTGGTATCAGTGCCAAGCTAAAGCTTTAGGCGAAGTCTATACGAAGTTTAAAGTCCGATGGAACGCCGAAACCCCGACACGGAACTCTCTCTGTACATTTTTCAAAAATGTGGTTTTTTCTTAATTAAAAATGCTCAGAAAAATAAGCAGGAAAAACTAAGAATTACTGTGAAGTACGGTCCCCTAAGTCGACTATTTGACCGCGGAATCGCGGTGAAACCAAGGGTTTTGCGGCGGTTCCGCGGCCAAAATTTGACTTAGTCCCTGAAATTTCATGTAATTATTTTTAGGCCCTTTCTTGTTATTTTTTTCTGGGAATATTTTAATTCCACTCAAGTGTTGAGTTTTCAAGGGTTGTATTGGGGAATCATTGATTCGATCAGATAATTTAACTTTGTTTAGTTTGTCCGGATAATTTTAGAAACTGTTAAAAAGTTCGGGCGGATATCAATAACTCACTTTTTCCCCTGTCGGAAAATTTTTCAAAAGTTGGATTTTTCCTCGCGTTTAAGAATGTTCTAAGTCATGCAAGTAACGCGGTGGACCCTCTAGAAGACAACAAACCTTAACTCGATTATGTGACCGTCTTGATCTGCTTCTGAACCTTAGGATTTGTGGCAGTACGGCGTGCCACATGTGAGGCGTTGGCTTGACCCTTCTACGGTTGGACCATTGGTACTGTGGCATGTGATGGATGTTTTTAAACTGATTTCAAGTGTTGAGATATATTGGGGAAATCTTGGGTGTTTGATTGTTCGATCGGAAAGTTTAACATTTTCTGTTTTATCTGGAATGTGATACAATATTTGGAATCCACAAAAAGTTATGAGATAACTAATTTGAATATTATAAATCTAGCAGTTCAGACTCAGATGATTGGTTGCCACGGAATTTTGATGTGATCAATAGTCCGTCGCAATCACGTAGCGTACGCGGATACTCGTCGGGTAAACTTAATAGACAGCCACGCCCCATAGCCCCGACCAAGTGACTGTAGGAGAACCCCGTCGCCAAAAGCATCCGTTCGGGTGCTCGCGGCTGCGGTGTTCCGCCTTAGTGCACTTCGTCGACAGCATCTGGGGGTGCGGCCGTCTACTAAAGTTTGTGACGAGCATCCGATCAGGACGTCGGGAATCTTGTTGAATTGCCCGACTTGATATTGAAAAGAGTTTTCGATAATGAGACTAAAATGCGGGGTTTATAATTTCTAGGCATGCGATGTCTAAGGAATTCATTTGGTTAGGCATGCGATGTCTAAGGAGATTGCGGATTCCAACTGTTGTAGTTTTACACTTTCTTTTCTGTGACCGTAAGCGTAGTATGTGGTGTATCGCCGGCTTCGTTGCTATACATCAACGACAATCGGGATACGCATACTTGCTTACGTTGATGATATGAGATATTATGTGTTGCTATGATATGTTATATTGGATCGTCGCGTTTTGAATAGCCGGGGGTTTTATGTGAGATGAGAGTTTTTCTTTTTCATTAATGTAAAATTCATTTGTATGTAATATTCTTTTATTGGGGCACTTCCAGGTTGCGGAAGATGTCACCGTTGTATATTATTTACTTTTCCGCATTAGGTAGACCCAAGGCGGGGAGCACAAGTATCCGGGTTCTAGGGTCCAGTGGGAGACCATCTCGAGAAGTCGGGACCGGGTCTCCTAACCCTAGGATTGGCAGTGTTACTTGCCGCTCTCGTAGGGGTCTAGGGATGTGGGTTTGGCTATTCATCGCGACCGTGGAATCCGTGTTTTATACAGGCTCGTATTGAAAACACGGACGTCCTAGTATATCCAATATTTCATATATGTTCTTCAGCTGCAATGTTCTGTGATGAGATCATATTACTGCCTGAGACGAATGTTTATATTATATATATATATATATATGAGATATATGTTATATTGTAGATTTCGTTTCAACTGTGATGCTTGTGAAGCATAATAAAATGGGACTTCATTAATAAGATTAATGAAATAAAAGAAACCTAAGATGTTTTAGAAACTTGTTTAATAAAAACTGGTAGCACTAGTTCTTGTTTTGCATAGCGGTGTTCCTTGTAGAACATCCTGCACCTTATTCGATAAGGAAAGAACCGAGATCCCTTCACCGGGAGTGACTCCTTTAGCAATAACTGGCAGATGCTACAAACTCGGTTTGTCTTTTGATTGCTTCTATAGTTCTTGCTTTGCATAGTGATATTTGTGAAATATCCTGCACCTTATTCGATGAGGAAAGGGCCGACGATCCTTTCACCGGGAGTGACCCCTTTAGCAAAACTAGAAAAGCCTCAAAAACACTCCATTTAAAATCACTCGATTCTACAACGATATCAAGTTCGTTACGCAAAGGGTTTTCTTAAAAACCTGTCGTAGCCCTCCGTCATTTCAGATAAGTACTGGTTAGTATTCGTGCTGCGTTTGTTAACCTCTGTCAAGGCGTAGTGTGCGGTAGCTGATTAGTGCTTATCTGTATAAGCATATGATGTGATTGATTTAGGATAGTCGTGCGACCTTGTTGACCTCTTTCAAAGGTCGTGCGGGTGGGTTTACTTCAATCGGAAAATGACGGGTTGAACTTGACTAGCAGCCTATGGTTTGTTGACCTCTGTCAAGGTCATAGGACGCTTGGGGTAAAATATTATCGGGAATTTCAAGTGTTGAAATTTGCAATGAGATTTGCATACCTTCTATGAGATAGTTGGATCCCGATACCCGCTGCGAGTAAGAGTTGTTGCGCCACGGCAGCGCCCCGGCCGTCTATCCGAGGCCAAAATGCGGAATCAAAATTTTCTTAACTTTTAAACTGGCGCTACCGCGGACAATATACCCGGATCGTAACCATTAACCGATACTAGCTAACAAGAGAAAGGGTGAGAGATATACCGAGTGATCCGAGTCCTCCGGTCTTCTCGTCGTCGTCCCGATCTCCCGCGGAAACTCCGGTCGTCGCCTCCTCGCCGGAAGGGCACCACATCGCCTGCATCTTTTACGGGCTCCCACGTCAATACCGAGGCAACTCGGGCGCGAAGTTAGCTGGCCGACGCGTCCAAGATTTGCTGTACAATGTGTAGTGCTTTGTCTCTTTGGGGTTTTGTTGCCTTTGAAGATGATGGAGGAATCAAGATAAGAAAAATGGTGCTTGCATTTTTCCTAGCATGAAATGAGATCAAAAATGCCACACTCCAAAATGAAACTCTCTCATTCTCCTCTCTCAAGTGTAACCAACCTTATCTTAGTGAGAATGGTGGAGGAATGAATATCAAACCATAACAAGAAGGGAGGTAAGTGTAGTAAAAGCAAGGGGGTGACCACAACCCTAAAGAAATGATAACCATCTCAAATCAATATCAAATCCACTCTAATCACCATAAAGCAAGTGATAAGAAGGAAAAAGAATCTCATCATGAAAAACTATCATGATGCCACCAATATGCAAGATACCCCCTCCACAAATGTTATTTTCAAACTTGCAAATAACCCCCTCCATCGGAAAAGTCCGGTCGGGAAAGAACAAAGGAAAACCGGACGGAACGGAATGCAAACTGGCAACTCCAGAAAACTGGTCCCGTAATAAATTACAGGAAAACCCCAATACTGTGCATACACACCCGCATCTGTATTCCGACCGGATACAAATGCAATGAGACAAAATCTACACTGTATTATACTAGGATCCGGCTTAAACCAAAGCCGGCTAGTAATATCCGTTCGATCCTGATCCGTGCAATACCGCACGTATCCGATCGAACCTTGCCATATATCCATACGGCCTCTAGTACTAACCGTCCGATCCTGATCCGTGCAATACCGCACGTATCTGATCGGACCCTGCCATATCTCCATACGGCCTCTACAGCGTTTCGCCCGAAAGCTTGAGTAACTGAAAGTGTGGTAGACTCTAAAGACTCGTCAATACTATGGCTGTGGATTTAACCACTAGCACGTCATAGGTATAAGCCAATACGTGACGGGCCACCAGCAATTGACCAAAAGGGACGTCGATGAGCAAACTCATCCTGACACCCTACTGAGCCTGTCAGTGACAATATCCGTACAGTCCGGTCCGTTCGTCTATGAGTATCGCATGGCGGGCCTAGGGGTTGGTAAAAGTCAGACCCCCAAAAGCGGTACAAGTCGTGTCGGAGTGTAGCCCAGAACATCCTGAGATACTACTGGAATACCTACCAGTAAATCTCCTGCCTCGGCCGAGGGCTTTGTGTAATGGCTCTCCTAGACACACCTCACCCCCAATACCGGGAGAGACGAACCCCTGCAGATCCGCTCACTGCCTCCATGTGGCTCGGGACTGTACCCAACTAAAACCTGTTTGCACGACTCCTTTGAGCCGTGGTAGGGTAGTAATCAAAGTACAGTTGGAACTCACACGAGACAAATGACGATCTCAGGTCGATGAACTAACCTGTACACATGTCACCAGGGAACTGCTATTTGACGTCAGGTATAAGACCAACTAGCATGTTCCCGACGAGTCCTGTCCGGTGTACTCATAACCCAATGAGCACCTGTATACATCTTAGGTGAACCAACTGACACCAGTGGCTTGTGAGACCGGCCACCGCCCCTCGTCGGGGTCTCGACTGTATACACTAGTCTACTCTGGAGAATCGATGCCCTGTCTCGAAACTCCCACGACTAGGGACCTTTTAAGGATGTGCTTACAGACCACCAGCTCTCACGTATATGATCGCCATCATACTGCTGGCAGTCAAGCAAGAATCCTAGGGGCTCTATCAGCGTGTAATAGCGACCTGTAAGGTCACCTAAAGCAGTACACGATGATAAAGGTAAACCAGATAGCATACTATCATCTCGAGTAAGACTGTCCTACCGGGATTGGTCCTCCCTCAATCATTGCAATCACGTGCCTGTGATCCAATAATTGACTCTGAGGGCACTATCTCCAACAATCTCCCACTTGCACTCAAGGCTAATTATTGCGATGTCGCATACTCACAGCCCGTGTGATACCGAACACCCAACTCCTCTACTAGTCAGTCTCACAAAGCTTGTTTGCGAAACTATTGCGTTCGAGGAATAGCCTCAGTGAGTGGATCCGCTGTGATGTTTCTTTCTATGTCTCTCTATATCTCAAGTTCGCAGAGAAAGCCATCTCCCGAAATGAGCAATACCTGTCTTAGAGTATGTCTGGATATCTGATGGGACCTAGCTCATAAATGAACTCCAAATCCAAACTTCTTAGACTGTATCGATAACTAAAATTAATCAGTACCCAGCGCCATGCCTCCCTCAGTATTGCCTTGGACCACCTGTCCAAAATACTGCCCCTCGTTAGAAGGAGAAACTATAACTCTGACAGCCACTCTGCCATCCATGTCACCTTGGAAGCCTGGAATGATAACCATCTCCTAAAAGAGGTCGTCGTTATCACATCCCTAGAACATCAACTTATGTTCTAAAACTGCTTCCGACTGTTTCTCCAGGATTGGATTAATATCAGCTTATTGCACCTACTGCAAGAACAACATCTGGTGTGGTACTTGACATCTCATGATTGACTCAATTGCCTAAGCAAGTGATCTGTCAATCATGTGTATCCCTCTCCCCTTTAGTCTGTAAGACACCTTTAGAGAGGGTGACTCCATCACCTGCAGGTACACTACCATGCCAGGAGTCGTCCATTCTAAATACTCATAGAATGCTGTCAAGGTACCCAGATTAGGAAACCACCCAAATCTAGATCTAAAACCATAGATCTAGTAACCAGAATGTCTGATATAATATCCAAGTCCTGTATGGAGAAACCACTGTGTGACAACCAAAGTATGACCGATCGTAGTATAGGAGTTTCCTTTCCTACTCTGTGTATGTTATCCAAAACCAGGACATCACACCCTACTACCTTCTCAACAGATCCATCCCCTATTCTGATGACGTCAAACCTATGACTGTTACATCAGAAATAGATGATCTATCTCCGCTATATCTGCTTCAGTCTATAAATAGACATAAGCCAACTGTCCACCAATGCTTCCGCTGCTCCCACTGACTACGACAACCCTCTGGCAGAGTCATATAGACGTACACTTCTAAAGCCAGTTTAGAATGACGCTATACTCATCCTCATGCCGGGTTTCACAGTCTGGAACAACAGCAATGGCAAGTCTGGGTAAACAAGAACCTCCCTGCCACCGTCCTTGAGCATACCGAAGTACCTCTCGAGTGCCTGAGGTTACCCACCATATCTGCGGAGTGGCTAATGGAATGTCAAGCCAGATTGCATCTTTAGGTTCTTATGAAATCTTCAGTAATCGTTTGCGGTTCTGGAATCGCTTCCAGTTCTACCATACTCCCACTGCTGTTTTCTGAAAAATCCATTTCTTTTAAAAATGTGGCGAGTCAAGAACAATATCTCTATTGATCTTCCAGATGGTAGAAAGTCAACCCTCGTCATAGCCTGGGTCAACCCACAAACAGCCATTACAGAAACGTGCCTTTAGTTGTCCGGAGTCTGGTTTTAAGCATAAGCCGGACAACTCCCCGTACCTTAACAATGTCAAGATATGAACTGTTCTATATCCAATATAGAAACAGAGGCACTGATTTAATTGGAACCAGATTCAAATCATGCAGCTGTCTCCAGTGCATGTCAACTAAATGGAAAGGGGCCGATCAGCGTTACTAAACTTAGGAATACTTCCAATTATGAGTAACCTGAAAGAGAAGCAAGTTCTCTTAATCATTACTATCAACTGAATACCATATACAGGTATCTACATCTTCGATCGCCTTGAAGAATCCCGATACTTGCAATACTTGGTTCTCTACTTTACTCAAATACCTATAACTTCTGAAAATTCGGACCCTGTGTTTCCACGAAACAGCTGTCTAAAAACTAGAGAAGTCATAAGTAAACCGAATATAGTACGAGGACCAACCCTTCTGTCCTGATGGATGCTGGACAACATACAATACTCTGTACAAGTCCCTTGAGTCTGATAACTCATTCACTGTGTGTCGTAGGTTGAAAACTGTACTTATGGTTAAGAAGAATTACACCGCTGTTCAATGCTCCTTACCTAACCATCCACTGATATAGGTAAATGTCATAGACACAATTTCAAAAAGGTACATCTCACTCTATAAAAATAGACATACAGATATATCAATTTGAAATTGGTGCATAACAACGGATATTCAAAACCAAATATTTGCCGACCGGCAAACAACCCAGGTGGCTTCCTCAACTATCACCAATTACAACGAATTCCGATATAATGAGGATGGTCACCTAATTCCCAATAACTTACTCCCACTCATCATCTGTAAAACCATACAGATGTGAGAATCCAACCTGGTAAATACATACCCTGGAGCAAGTTTCTAATCGGGAAATCAGTTTTCTTTTAACAGTACACAGTTGAACTGAAACATTGAAATGTTTCGATGGGGTATCCTGGTATTCCTAGCAATGCCTCTTCCATTATCCAGATTCACAACTGTAACCGTATAATTCTTTGCCATCTCTCTAAATCCCTTTATATGTCTTTAGTCATTACCTTCTGCACACCCCTTTAGGCCAAATGGTTTTCTTCCTTCCCTACCGTTCGGCACCAGCCTATGGTTTGGAAGAAGACTATCCAATAAGCATAATGGGTGTACTGTCCTAATCCTAGGAGCACTCGGAATGCGAGAGAAGGTGAAGACAAAAGACAACCGAATAAACCATATTCCTATTTCTCCTGAACCTGAATCCATCCCCGAACTGGAACAAGTTCCTTTCGAGTTCGTATATAACCATACGATGGATTATCCAATAAACTTGGGATCTTCGTAGTGATACGGAGTGTCCTGGAGAAATACAAAGGTGATTTAGGATTGGCGAAGAAATACTCAGTTTGGTCGTGAATAGCAGTCGCAATTTACTTTGCCCTCTTACTAATCCCTTTCTTTGTCTTAACTTAATACCTTCTGTACACCATCATTATGCTAATTGGTTTTCTTCATTCCCCACCGTTCGGCACCAGCCTAAGGTTTGGAAGAAGACTATCCAATTTGCGTAATAGGTGTACTATCTCCTAAACCAAGGAGTACTCACGACCTAAGAGAAGGTGAAAGGAAAAGACAACTGAATAGTCCTATTCGTTTTCTCCAGAACCGGAAACCATCCTCGAATTCCTTCGAGTTCATATATATAACCATACGATGGTTTTGTCCAATGGAAGTGGACGTTCGTAGTAATACAGGGTGTCCTGGAGAAAAGAGTAAAAGTAGGAGTGGCAATGAGGTTTGCAACTCTGACAATCCAAAAGCCTGTGTTAAGAAGGTTCGGTCAACTTGGTCACTGAGTCATAGTCCAGGGTCGGGTCAATGGTCGCTGCCAGAGAGAGAGAGAGAAAAGAAACACTCAGCATGCACTCTAACCAAGATCGGAATGGTTATCACTTTGTCTAATCTGGAAACCTCCCACTGTAACGTCAAATTCTTCCCCAAACCTGAAAGAAGAATTAGTCGGGATCAGCCGAGGAGTAAACCAACTCATCAGTGGGAATCGGGATCCAACTATCATCGCATGATAACTTGACGGAATCCACTCAAGTCATCACACTCCAGAAGGTATGCGCATATCTGGCAAGTTTCAGTTCTTTTGAAACTCCCGATGTGATTTTTACCCCTAGGACCCAAGTGACCTTGACTGAGCCAACATATCAAAGGATCCTAGTCAAGTTCAACCCGTCATTATCTTGATTGCATTAGACCCACCCGCACGAATCCTTGACTGAGCCAAAATGACCGCACGACTGTCCTAACCAATCTCATATCCATGCAACAGAAAAGCACTACATAGCTACCGAACACTACGCCTCGGCTAAGCACGGCATACGCAGCACGAATACTAAGTAATACTAATCTGAAATGATGGAGGGATACGACTGGTTTTTGGCGAAAAACCTTTAACGTAATGAACTTGATATCGTTGAAGGAACTGCATAGCCTTTTATAAAAATATAGTGACGAAAACCTTTGCTAAAGAGGTCACTCCCGGTGAAGGGATCTCGGCTCTTTCCCCGTAGAATGAGGTGCAGGATATTCCAACTGAATACCACGATGCAAAGCAAAAGTAATCGGCTATAGTGAAGTTAATGCCCTGACGCAAACTTCTGTCCAAGGGGTCACTCCCGGTGAAGGGATCTCGGCCCTTGCCTCGTCGACTGAGGAGCAGGATATTCCAAATGAATACCACGATGCAAAACAAAAGTGAACGTCCTTGCAATAACAGCTTTTTGAAAAAATGTTCCAACAACATCAGAATAGGTTTGTTTTTAACTTGTATTAATCCGAATCAACGCAGTCCCATCAATGGATCACACCACAAAGAACGAAAATATACTGATGTACGTATATGCCATCCGCATTCGCCACTGGGTCCCGTCATTACTCGTTAGGTTAGCTAACTAACGACAGAGCGGGGACTGGACTAGCGCGAATGCAAAACATATACAACATCTACTAATATATATACCAATATATTATATTCGCTCAAGGCGTGATAAAATGCAACATCTCAGAAATGTATAGCATCACAGAACAATACAGATATCTGGGATCCCCGGGTTTCACAGAGCCGCTGCTGAAACCCGACGTTCCCCTGGTCGTGTGGATAGCCTGTGCAATGAAAACCTAGACCCCTACGGGTGCGGCAAGTCACCCGCCAAAACCTGAAGCGAGGCAGCCCCCTTCAGCACCGTGAATGGACCACCCAGCACTTCACGGAATCCGGTAACTTGGGCACCCCTCCTGGGTCAACCTGTACCCCCTACGAGTGCGTCGAATAGCCCGCCAATCCTAGAGTGAACCCCCTCCGTCTTAATGCTATGAGATGCGGACCCGTTGCCCTCTAGAACCCGGCTATCCGTGCACCCCTCCGCGGGGTAATCCTAGTACAGAAAGTAAAATATACATACAACGGGTACATCGACCGCAACCAGGTCGTGCCCCAAAAGAATAATACAAACAGGCAGTGACGGCAGTCCACATGTCGGACGCTCGCCCCGTAATATCAAATGTACATATAAAACAAAACTGTACTAGCATTGCATCTAGGCTATCCCCCACGACCGATCCGTAACATCACAGCATAAACACAGAACATCAACGTGAAAATCATGTTCGCAAATCCGTCTAACCGGGCTATAGCAGTTAGACAGGATTTACCGATCAAGTGATATTCACGGTCGCAGATATAATGTAAATACTGTGAAATAATGTGTTTAAAATATCCGATCGATCAAAAATTAACAAGTGGGCCCCCAAGCAATACTGTAGCACTCACAGAAATTCTGGGCCCAGACAAAGTATACCAAAACCCCTATTTTCAGCCCACAAGCCCACTGCAAAGAAACGATGACATGAACCCACATTCCTGCGGCGGAACCGCGGCCAAAGGGGGGTTATGGCCGCGGTTCCGCGGTCGTACGGAGGGATCGGGACATCGAATTTTTCCAGTGTTCTTAGAACTTCCAGTACATTAGTTTTCTACAACCTGAAAAATTTTTAGAGCCCAGAAAAATTCGACAGAAAACTGATGCATGCAAAACGCGGATTTTGGAATTTTGGTCGATCGGATAAGTAAAACACATTAGAACAAGCTAGGCAAGGTTAATGGCGTGGCTCTGATACCATGTTGCGCCACGGCAGCGCCCCGGCCGTCTATCCGAGGCCAAAATGCGGAATCAAAATTTTCTTAACTTTTAAACTGGCGCTACCGCGGACAATATACCCGGATCGTAACCATTAACCGATACTAGCTAACAAGAGAAAGGGTGAGAGATATACCGAGTGATCCGAGTCCTCCGGTCTTCTCGTCGTCGTCCCGATCTCCCGCGGAAACTCCGGTCGTCGCCTCCTCGCCGGAAGGGCACCACATCGCCTGCATCTTTTACGGGCTCCCACCTCAATACCGAGGCAACTCGGGCGCGAAGTTGGCTGGCCGACGCGTCCAAGATTTGCTGTAGAATGTGTAGTGCTTTGTCTCTTTGGGGTTTTGTTGCCTTTGAAGATGATGGAGGAATCAAGATAAGAAAAATGGTGCTTGCATTTTTCCTAGCATGAAATGAGATCAAAAATGCCACACTCCAAAATGAAACTCTCTCATTCTCCTCTCTCTCAAGTGTAACCAACCTTATCTTAGTGAGAAGGGTGGAGGAATGAATATCAAACCATAACAAGAAGGGAGGTAAGTGTAGTAAAAGCAAGGGGGTGACCACAACCCTAAAGAAATGATAACCATCTCAAATCAATATCAAATCCACTCTAATCACCATAAAGCAAGTGATAAGAAGGAAAAAGAATCTCATCATGAAAAACTATCATGATGCCACCAATATCCAAGATACCCCCTCCACAAATGTTATTTGCAAACTTGCAAATAACCCCCTCCATCGGAAAAGTCCGGTCGGGAAAGAACAAAGGAAAACCGGCTGGAACGGAATGCAAACTGGCAACTCCAGAAAACTGGTCCCGTAATAAATTACAGGAAAACCCCAATACTGTGCATACACACCCGCATCTGTATTCCGACCGGATACAAATGCAATGAGACAAAATCTACACTGTACTATACTAGGATCCGGCTTAAACCAAAGCCGGCTAGTAATATCCGTTCGATCCTGATCCGTGCAATACCTCACGTATCCGATCGAACCTTGCCATATATCCATATGGCCTCTAGTACTAACCGTCCGATCCTGATCCGTGCAATACCGCACGTATCTGATCGGACCCTGCCATATCTCCATACGGCCTCTACAGCGTTTCGCTCGAAAGCTTGAGTAACTGAAAGTGTGGTAGACTCTAAAGACTCGTCAATACTATGGCTGTGGATTTAACCACTAGCACGTCAGAGGTATAAGCCAATACGTGACGGGCCACCAGCAATTGACCAGAAGGGACGTCGATGAGCGAACTCATCCTGACACCCTACTGAGCCTGTCAGTGACAATATCCGTACAGTCCGGTCCGTTCGTCTATGAGTATCGCATGGCGGGCCTAGGGGGTTGGTAAAAGTCAGACCCCCAAAAGCGGTACAAGTCGTGTCGGAGTGTAGCCCAGAACACCCTGAGATACTACTGGAATACCTACCAGTAAATCTCCTGCCTCGGCCGAGGGCTTTGTGTAATGGCTCTCCTAGACACAGCGCGACCTCACCCCCAATACCGGGAGAGACGAACCCCTGCAGATCCGCTCACTGCCTCCATGTGGCTCGGGACTGTACCCAACTAAAACCTGTTTGCACGACTCCTTTGAGCCGTGGTAGGGTAGTAATCAAAGTACAGTGGGAACTCACACGAGACAAATGACGATCTCAGGTCGATGAACTAACCTGTACACATGTCACCAGGGAACTGCTATCTGACGTCAGGTATAAGACCAACTAGCGTGTTCCCGGCGAGTCCTGTCCGGTGTACTCATAACCCAATGAGCACCTGTATACATCTTAGGTGAACCAACTGACACCAGTGGCTTGTGAGACCAGCCACCGCCCCTCGTCGGGGTCTCGACTGTATACACTAGTCTACTTTGGAGAATCGATGCCCTGTCTCGAAACTCCCACGACTAGGGACCTTTTAAGGATGTGCTTACAGACCACCAGCTCTCACGTATATGATCGCCATCATACTGCTGGCAGTCAAGCAAGAATCCTAGGGGCTCTATCAGCTTGTAATAGCGACCTGTATGGTCACCTGAAGCAGTACACGATGATAAAGGTAAACCAGATAGCATACTATCATCTCGAGTAAGACTGTCCTACCGGGATAGGTCCTCCCTCAATCATTGCAATCACGTGCCTGTGATCCAATAATTGACTCTGAGGGCACTATCTCCAACAAGAGTTACTCCTGGGAGAGTTTTATACATTACAATTAGCCGATCAAGTAGGTGTCTAGAAAGGTGTCAATGGGGTTACGCCTCTGGGAAAACGAGGTTTACTTTAATTAGGTTCGTGCGAAAGCACGGGGGACCTCCCTCAAAGTACCGACACTGGCCTGGCTGAAAGATTGGCGAACTTGTAGCGTGTAATTAATTCCGGCTAGTCTTTCCTTTTAGGGTTTGAAGGAAGATTTGATTAAAACAGTGGGAGACATCCTGATTAGATATATTAGATAACCAATCTAATCTTGCAAGAGCATACGTTGAGTGTTTTCTTCTCTCTCTCTCTCCAGGTAGCGACCATATCACGCCTTAATCAGGATAATAATATGGATTATTGACCGAACCCGCTTGTTATACTGAGCTGGGGAACGTTGGTCCCGCTCCAACTTATAATTGTTATAAGACAAAGCAGGAAATAGGGGATTACCAGAATTCCCGTGCCGCCCAAACGAAGAAAGTGCATGCTGATGCATCTTCTTCGGGTGTGTTCATTACAGAGAACTGTTTCTCAGCATCCTTTACGTCCTGGGTATTTGATATCGGATCAGGATCCCACATATGTAATCTGTTACATGGGCTACAGATAGGTAGAGAAATGAGAACGGGTGATAAGTTTCATGAGACAGAAAACGGTGCAAGTGTTGCAGCCAAGTCTATTGGTCACTATCACCCTGTATTACCAGAATACATTGATTCTGAACAAATGTTATTAGATACCGAACCTGATATACAAAATCATATCAGTCTCTTTATTAGTAAAGAAAGGATATAATTTTGTATTGTTGGATAATATTTTGAACATTTCCTATATCAAGAGTTGATCAGTTCAGGCACGTTATCTAAAAGCATTGACGTTCTAAATCAAACTACAGTTCTTAGTATACGGAACACACACAAGAGGAAGAGTTCAGAAATGAACGGATCCTTCTTGAGGTATTGTAGACTAGGTCATATCAATGCGACACGACTAGCTGAAGTTACATTAAGATGCATATTTAAATTTGTTTGAATTTACATCTTGTGAAACTTGCCGGTCATGTCACAAAGATAAGATGACCATGGCTCTGTTTATTGGAAACAGAGAAAGAGTTAGTGAACTCTTGGGATTGATACATGCTAATGTATGAAAGTCTCCTGACTACACATGCCAGGACCGGTTCTTTGTACTTCATTCCATTCTCTGATAATCTTTCAATATTCAGACATATGTTCCTATTGAAACACAAGTCCGAACCTTTTGAGATATTCACAGAATATGAGTTAGAAGTAGAGAACCAAAAATACGGGTAAAAGTATTATGTCCTTTGATGTGATCAAGGAGGAGAATACTTGAGCACGGAATTCCTAGACTATTCGAAAGGAGAATGAGATTCTCTCTCAGCATTACTCCTCCGTATACACCATAGCACGATGGTATATCGGGGTGGAGCAATAGCACCCTATGTGATATGGTGTGCTCTATGATGAGTACTACTGAGTTTCCTATTTCCTTTAGGGAGTTATGCACTTGTGAAGTTGCATACCTATTGAATAGGGTTCGAATCAAATCTGTTGCCTACCACTTCATATGTGATATGGAAAGGGAAGAGCCCATATCTTAAGCTTGTTAAGATTTGGGGTTGTCCGGCCTATGTCTAAAAGCAAAATCCGGACAAGCTCGAGGCAAGGTCTGTTATGTACAACTGGAAAGGTTCCAGCTATACAAAATGCAGCTGATGATTTGGTAGAACCAAAGGATTCAATAGTTTCCAACGAACCTCAACCTCTCCGCCGATCTAGTAGGGTTCCTCACCCACCTGAGAGATACTTCGGTTTCTCTATGACAGTGGGAGCGAGGATTGCATCATGAGATGATGACCCAACTAGTTTCGAGCTGGCCATCAAGAGTGGGACTCTGTAAGAATGGCTGGGTGCTTATCGATCTGAGATGGAATCCTTATACACCAACAAAGTATGGACTTTGGTTGCTTTATCTGAAGGGTTAAATCCCCATCAGGAGCAAGTATATCTTGAGAAGATTACTTGGTGTACATGGAAAAGTTGAGACTTTCAAAGCTAGACTTGTTAAAGGTTTGCATCATAGACCAGGTATGGATTATGTTGAAACCTTTTCTAAGGATCTATGCTTAAGTCCATCCAGATCCTACTTGCCACGGCTACATACCATGACTACGATATCTGGTGGTTGGGTGTCATGACTGCTTTTCTAAGTGATGTTTTAGAAGAGAACGTATATAAGTACACAGCCAGAGGACTTCGTAGACAGTGGGAGCAGCGGAAACGTGTGCAAGATGTTTTATATGATAAAACAGGCATCGCGGAGTTGGAACATCTGTTTTGATGTGGTAGTCAAAGAGTTTGACTTCATCAAAATGGTAGATGAACTTTGTATATACGAAAAGGTAGTAGAGAGTATGGTGGTGATCCTCATAGAGTACGTGAATGTCATACTCTTGATAGGGAAGGAGTTTCCTATGCTACGCTCGGTCAATCTCCGCTTATCACAAGGATTCTCCATATAGGATCAAAGTGATACCTCCTAAATCCTGGGTTTTGGATCTATGAGATAGATCTAATTGGATGTTAGGACACTCACTAGTTGTAGTGAGATGGTATCAATCAATCCTGGGGAGAATCATTGGAAAGGTTCCAGGCTGATAAGGACGACTGAATGTCAGTCGCAGGCATTGTCTATACCCTCCGTGGAGGGACGGTATGTTGGAAGAGTTCCAAGCTAGATACCGTGACATACTAGACGATTAAAGACAAGATACATCGTTACCAAGGATGCTACCAAAGAGGCAGTCTGGATATATAAAATTTCATAAGATGAACTTCGTTCCTACCATTGTGAGACAATGGAGTTGTGGCTTTAGCCAAGGAACTACCATCCCATCAGAAATCCAGATATAATTCTTAGGCAGTATCACCTGATCATGGAGATGGATGATCTCCAAGGTGATCGAGGTTAGGAGAGTAGATACAGAGGACAACAGCGCGGATCCACGCACAAAGGCCTTTTTTCCCAGTAGAGACTTTTACGGGATGGTTGAGTATGAGATACTTCAACCGCTGCTAATTGTTGGGTATGCGATACCACAACAGATGGCCCTAGTGCAAGTGGGAGATTGTTAGTTATATGTATGCCCTAGAGGCCATTACTGTACATACGATGTATATTGTAGTGGATGCTAGGACATATATAGGGAGGACTTTCTTGCTCGACATGATAGTATGCTATCTGGTTGTACTTTTTCTTAACATGTACTCTGATTGTCTCTATATTACATGTTGATAAAGCCCTTAGGATATGTACTCGACACTGGGACTATGATGAGATCATACTAGTGGGGCCACGGTAGTCGACGAGTACATCCTATAATTGTTCCTAGTCATGGGTGTATCGAGACAGGGCATCGATGCACCAGAGTAGACTAGCGTATACGCATCTTGACCCATATGATGGGCGATGGATGATCCCATATCCATCGGTGTTTGACATCAAGGATGGTGTACGGGTGCTCAGTGGAGACTGGGTACACTGGACGGACTCGCCGAGAACTCCCAGATGGTATTATACCTCACGTCAGATGGCAGTTCTCCGGTGACACTGGTACAGAGTGGTCTGTTGACCAGAGATCGTCATAGAGTCTTGTGTGATTCCCACTGTGCTTTGATTTCCATCATACCACGTCCAAGAGGGCATGCAAAAAGGTGGCTTTTGGGTACAGTCCCGAATCACATGGAGGCAATGAGCGATAGGAGGGGATTCGTCTCTCCCGGTATAGGGAGTTGATGTTGTGCTGTGTTCGATTGGCTATAACCGGAAATCCCTGGCCAGGGTTGCTGAGATTTACTGGTAAGTGTTATCAGTAGTTTCTCGAACTGTTATAGACCTTATATCGACACGACTTATCGAGCTACTGGGGTCTGACGTTTACCACCCCTAGGCGAGATATGCGACATATCAGACGACGAGACCGGACTGTACGGGAGTGTTACTGTTTAGATTCACAGGAGAATGTACAGGCTTGCTTGTTGATCTTCTGAGTGCTCAATACCTGGGTAGCTGTTACGTTTAGCTGACCGCTTGCAGCTTGTGGGTGTTTGATATGATCTTCACCTACTGCCGGTGTATTGACGATTCTTTAGAGTCCTACACAGAGGTTTCTTGACTTAGGCAAAACGGAGTAGGGGCACATATGTGATATGTGCGGGACCGAGGATAATACGATATGAGATACCATATTCTATTCTCGCGATTTTTGATATCAGCCGGGTCATCGGATCAAGTGTTGATTCGATGAATCGGTACGGATATATATTAGTCGGTTATATGCGATATAGCCGGATTGTCGGATCAAGTGTTGATTCGATAATTTAATGTATAATAATATATATGATATATTAAATGACATTAACTAATATTTTCTCACTAAAAGATTCTTTTTCTCACTCGGGTAATACATTGATATATATGCGATATATGTTAAATGTATTATTTTATTTGGTTACAATAAATATTATATATGTGATATATAATATTGTAACATGATATGATAACTAATGCGACATGTTTAGTGGAGTTTAAACATGATTAGGGTTTGGATTAGGGTTAAGCTTTCTAGATGATTCTAGAAGGTTTTGGTTTTGTTTTGTGAAAGATATTTTCAAATGACTCATTCTTAACCTAACCCAAACCCTAGCCTTGGTTAATTCTCTACAAAGGTTTAGTCAACTATGGTTGCATTATTCATCATTATCTCCTTTGCATTATTCATCACAAAAGGATTTCTATCATTATTCTTCATCTTCTTCCTTCTTCTTTCTTCATGGAAAAAGCTTACTAGCTTTTTCCAAGTGATGAATAAATATGAGAAAAAGATAAATAAAGAGAGCAAAAATCCTACTTCATCATCCTCATCTTCCCTTGCCATTTAGATGAGGGTGTTCACATCATTTCATGAGTGTTAGCTTGTGTTAACGAAACTTCAAGGTAGATCATCTTTGTATCGAAGATCGGAAGCAAATGTTGCATATTTCTCTTCGTGGAACCTCTCGAGAGTCCGGAACCCGATGATCACAGCGAAGGGACCACAACACGGAGCATATGAAGTGAAGGACCGGATCTACAAAGGTTGTAATCCCTCTCACTTAGTGTTAAAGTTGTTAACATGTTAGTTTTCGCCTAATCTCTAGTTTAAAGATCCGAATTCGGGTTGTTCAGCACGGCTAATTTTTTAATCGGGCATGGTTGATGCCTCGTAGACCCTTGTGCGCATGCCTAGCAACCCTACATGAAACTTGCCAGTCATGTCACAAAGATTAGATGACCATAGCTCTGTTTATTGGAAACAGAGAAAGAGTTAGTGAACTTTTGGGACTGATACATAGTGATGTATACAAGGTCCCATGTCTACACATGCCAGGACTGGTTCTTTGTACTTCATTACATTCTCTGATAATCTCTCAAGATTCAGCCATATGTTCCTGTTGAAACATAAGTCCGAAGTTTTTGAAATATTCACAGAATATAAGTTAGAAGTAGAGAACCAAAAACTGGGTATAAGTATTATGTCCTATGATAAGATCAGGGAGGAGAATACTTGTGCATGGAATTCTTGGACTATTCTAAAGGAGAATGAGATTCTCTCTCGGTGTTACTCCTCTGAATACACCACAGCACGACGGTGTGTCGGGGCGGAGCAATTGCACCATATTAGATATGGTGTGCTCTATGATGAGTACTACTGAGTTACCTATTATCTTTTGGGGTTGTGCACTTGAGAAGTTGCATACCTATTGAATTGGATTCGAATCAAATCAGTTGCCTACCACTTCATATGTGATATGGAAAGGGAAGAGCCCATATCTTAAGCTGGTTAAGATTTAGGATTGTCCGGACTATGACTAAAAGCAAAATCCGGACAAGCTCGAGGCAAGGTCTGTTATGTAGAACTGGAAAAGTTCCAGCCATACAAACTACAGCTAATGATTTGACAGAACCAAAGGATTCAATAGTCCCCGCCGAACCTCAGCCTCTCCGCCGAACTAGCTAGGTTCCTCACCTGCCTGAGAGATACTTCGGTTTCTCGATGACAGTGGGAGCGAGGATTGCATCATGAGATGATGACCCAACTAGTTTCGAGCAGGCCATCGAGAGTGGGGACTCTATAAGAATGGCTGGATGCTTAGCGATCTGAGATGGAATCCATGTACACCAACAAAGTATGGACTTTGGGTGTTATATCTGAAGGGTTAAATCCCCATCAGGAGCAAGTATATCTTGAGAAGATTACTTGGTGTAGATGGAAAAGTTGAGACTTTCAAAGCTAGACTTGTTGAAGTTTTTCGTCATCGACCAGGCGTGGATAATGATGAAACCTTTTCCAAGTGGCTATGCTTAAGTCCATCCGGATCCTACTTAACATTGTTACATACCATGACTACGATATCTAGTGGTTGGGTGCCATGACTGCTTTTCTAAATACTGATTTAGAAGAGAACGTCTATAAGTACACAGCCAGAGGGCTTCGTAAACAGTGGGAGCAGTGGAAACCTGTGCAAGTTGCTTTACAAGATAAAGCAGGCATCGCGGAGTTGGAACATCTGTTTTGATGTGATAGTCAAAGAGTTTGACTTCATAAAAATAGTAGATGAACCTTGTATGTACAAAAAGGTAGTATGGGGTATGGTGATGATCCTCGTAGAGTACGTGGATGACATACTCTTGATAGGAAAAGAGTTTCTTATGCTACGCACGGTCAATCTCCTCTTATCACAACGATTCTCCATACAGGATCAAAGTGATACCTCCTAAATCCTAGGATTTGGATCTATGAGATAGATCTAAATGGATATTAGGCTTTTCACTAAGTTTAGTGAGATGGTATCAATCGATCCTGGGGAAAATCACTGGAAAGGTTCTAGGGTGATAAGGATGACTGAATGTCAGTCACAGGCATTGTCTTTACTCTCAGTGGAGGTACGGTATGTTGGAAGAGTTCCAAGCTAGATACCGTGGCAAACTAGACGATAAAGGCTGGTAACATCGCTATTAAAGATACTACCAAAGAGGCAGTTTGGGTGTATATTGGTTCATACGATGAACTAGGTTCCTACCATTGTGTGACAATGGAAGAGTGGCTTTGTCCTAGGAACCCTGGTCCCATCAATGACCCAGACATATTCTGAGGCAGCATCACCTGATCATGGAGATAGTTGATCTCCACGGTGATCGAGGTTAGGAGAGTAGACTCAGAGGACAACACGGCGGATCCACTCACAAAGGCTTTTTCCCAGATAGAGACTCATATGGGATGGTTGAGTATGTGATACTGCAACCACTGCTACAGATGGCCCTAGTGCAAGTGGGAGATTGTTAGTTATATGTATGCCCTAGAGGCCATTACTGTACATATGATGTATATTGTAGTGGATGCTGGGACATATATAAGTAGGACTTTCTTGCTCGACATGATAGTACGCTATCTGGTTACTCTTTATCTTAACATGTATATTTGTTGTCTCTCTATTACATGTTGATAAAGCCATTAGGATGTGTACTCGACTTCCGGGACTATGATGTAGATCATACTAGTGGGGCCTGGGTAGTTAATGAGTGCATCCTTCAATGTTCCTGGTCGTGGGAATATCGAGACGGGGCATCGATATTCCAGAGTAGACTGGCGTATATCTTCTCGACCCATGTGATAGGTGATGGATGATCCCATATCCATTTGTGTTTGACATCAGAGATGGTATGCGGGTGCTCAGTGATGACTGGGTACACTGAACGGACTCGCCGAGAAGTCCCAGATGGTATTATACCTCACGTCAGATGGTAGTTCTCTGGTGACACTGGTACAGCTTAGTCTGTTGACCCGAGATCGTCATAGAGTCTTGTGTGTCTCCCACTGTGCTTTGATTTCCACCCTACCACGGCTCTACTGAGTTGTGCAAACAGGTGGTTTTTGGGTACAGTCCCGATTCACATGGAGGCAATGAGCGATAGGAGGGGATCCGTCTCTCCCGGTATTGGGGGTTGATGTTGCGCTATGCTCGACTGGCCATAATTGGAAATCCCTGGCCAGGGTTGCTGTGATATACTGGTAAGAGTTATCAGTAGTTTCATGCTTGTTATAGACCTTACATCGGCATGACTTATCGAGCTACTGGGGTCTGACGTTTACCACCCCTAGGCGAGATATGCGACATATCAGACGAACAGACCGGACTGTGCGGTAAGTGTTACTGGTTGGATTCAAAGGAGTGTGAGCGGGCTTGCCCGTCGATCTTCTGATCGCTCAATACCCGGGTGGCCGTTACGTTTAGCAGACTGCTTGCGGCTTGTGGGTGTTTGTTATGATCATCACCTGCTGCCGGCGTATTGACGAGTCTTTAGAGTCCTACACAGAGGTTTCCTGGCTCAAGCGAAACGAAATAGGAGCGCATATGAGATATGTGCGGGACCAAGAATAATGCGTGTATGTGATACCGTATTCTATTCTCGCGATGAATTCATCAATTGGTTGTATGCGATATAACCTAGTTATCGAATCAAGGATTGATTCGATAAGTCGATACATTGGATATTAGTCGGTCATATGCGATAGGACCGGATCATTAAATCAAGTGTTGATTTAATGATTTAATGTATAATTATATATTAGATATATTACTTTACATTAACTAGTATTTGTTCACTTAAAGATGGATTTTCTCACTTGATGTGCACATTGTATATATGATATAGTTTTGTGCACTAGTTTGTATCATGTTTGATGATACATGCACACTTGGGTATATGTTTACTTTAAACCATGTTTAAGTGAATGGTTAGGGTTTTTTTATCTTTTCGTGATTATTTATTTTATTTATTTATTCATTTTAGCAAGAAAAGAAATGGTTGCTTCTTTTGTTTTTTCCTTGAAGCTTCAAGAACTTTGACCATTTTTGTTTCTTTTGCTTAACCTAACCATTCACCTAACCCTAATTTATTCTCTACACTTAACCATGGTTGCAAAATGATAACCATCACTTGATTTTGTTTTATTTATTCATTTTTTTTCTTTTTCATCCTTCTTCTTCTTCTTCTTCAAGAGAGAAAAAGAAAACCTTTGCTTGAAAATGATCAAGTGATGATTCCAAGTGAGAAAGCAAAATCCAAAGTGAACCCACTTCCTATTTCTTCATCCTCTACCACTTGCCATGTAGTATAGGGTGTTTTCTTCACAAGTTTCATGACTTGGTGAAGGTGGAGCTTGATCTTGAGTTGCCTCGACGTAGATCATCTTCGGCATCGAAGTCAACGACCTAGCCCGATCATTTCTCCGATGAAGCCGACGCTAGAGTCCGGGATTCGATGATCGCAGTGAGGGGACATCGTCACGGAGCTAAGGAGGTGGAGGACCGGATCTACAAAGGTTGTAGTCACTTTCACTTTCTAGTTAAGTTGTTAACTTGCATGTTTCGCCTTATCTCTAGTTACGATCTTGCTTAGGGTTACTTGGCACACATAAATTTTTGAATTAGCCATGTTTGATCAGTTGTAGAACCTCATCGGTGTGCCTAGGAACCCTACAGTGTCGATATTTCGAGGGAGGTTTTCCAACGCTTTCGCAAAGTTCCTTAATTAAATAACCTCTTTTCTCTGGGGGCGTAACCCCGCTGACACCTTTCTAGGCACCTACTTGGTTTATAGCATTGATCATTAAGTGACGAATCTCTTGATAAGTAGTATATACTCATAGTAGGATCGGGATCCAAAATATCATCGTATGATAATGTTGTAGGAATCTTACCAACATTCATCAAACTCCAAAATGGTATGCTCTCACTGCAAATTTCAGTTTCTTTTGAAATTCCCGATGTGGATTTTTGCCCCATGCTCTTATGACCTTGATGGAAGCCAACAAATCATAAGTCACATGTCAAGTTCTGCCCATCATTGTCTTATTTAATTTGAACCCACCCGCACATACCCTTGACGAAAGCCAACAAGGTAATACGACTGTCCCAAACCAACACATCTATCTATGCAACAAATGAATACCCCAGCAGCTACCAAACACTATGCCTTGACGAAAGCCAACAAACATAGCTTGAATACTACTGACCATCCATAAGAAATGACGGAGGGCTACGAATGGTTTTGGCAAAACCGTGAACGTAGTGAACTTGATATAATCGAAGGAACCTGATACTTTTTAAAAGGAGTGGTTAAAGCTCCGTAATTTAAAAATCTGATCTTTTAAAATAACCGAGTGGTTTCTTTTAAATTTGTTCCAACGATTAAACTTTGGTTTATTTTCTTTGCATTATAATAATGTGTCCCATCATTTATCCTATCATTGCAGAAAACAACGAAAATACTACGTCCTCCTATGCCATCTGCATTCGCCACGGGGTCCCGTCATCACCCGTTAGGTTACTTAACTAACGACAGAGCAGGGGCTGGGCTAGCGCGGGTGTAAAACATAAGTGACGTCTAATAGCTATCATATATAGATATTGTACATTCGTCAGACGCAATAATAAGCATTCCAGATCACAGATGAACTTTATTGGATTTGTTAGCAATCCGCATTTGCTTTGAGCCTGCAATAAAAGACAGATTACACAGTTGTGATGAATAGCCATTAACCCCACCCTAGACCCCTACAGGTACGGCAAACTACCCGCCAAGTACCCGAAGTGAAGCGGTCTCCCTCAACGACGTAAATAGGCCACTAAACACTTCAACGTACCTGGTAGTTTGTGTACCCCGCCTTGGGTCTATCCTAGGAGCAAAAAACAATAAAAAGAAATAATACAATGGTGGCTACAACCGCAACCTGGATGTGCCCCGCAAAAGAATATTACATCAAATTACATTTACATCGAATGAATGAATATTAAACCCATCTCAAACCCCGGCTAATCATCACAACAGTCCAACACAGTTCATATACACAAACAGTAAACATTACAGAAATGTGCAACCCCCTGCCAACCGACATACTAGCAGTTAGGGGAGGTTTACGAACACATTAAACATTACAGATAAAAACCCAATTAGCAAATATCTTAGAACATCGATCGAATACCAAATTCCGTGTCTACCCCAAAAAGCAAACCTGTACTGAAGTAACCTGGGTAGAAACAGAACATACAGGAAGACAAAAACCCAAAAAATATGAATTACTGTGAAACTCCGAGTCAACTCGGCGTTGACTCGGCGGCGGATCCGCGGCAGAAGCACTCTATTGCCGCATATCCGCGGCCATTTTGCCGAGTCACAGGCTCGTATTTTCCCAGTATTCATTAATTTCCCTGCTGTGAATTTTAAGGTATGTCAAATAATTTTTCTGACAGTTTTAAAATTAACAGAAACTTAGGGTTTTGGTTTTTCGTTTTTCGTATTTTTCATCGATCGAACTTCTAATCAGTTGCTAATAAGCTAGTAATGGTTTAGTTGGCTCTGATACCACTGTAAGTCCATGTCACGCACCCCACGAACTTGCGGGGAGGCGGAATATATGAAAAACGATTATCAAAGCTTCGTAACACGGACGTGAGCACATGAATCATTATCTAAACCATTGCTAACTAACACTAGAGGTTTAACTACTCGGATACGAAGTTATACCTCATGTTACTTGTCCTTCGGGTCTTCATCGCGGGTTTCCACTCCTCGTAGGCTCCTTGGAACATCGGCACCTCAACGGCCTCCTCGAATCAAAGACGATCCACCCGAAAGTTCCTACACCAAGCTTAATCTCAAACTTGAGATAACTAGGTTGCTTAAAGTGCTAATCTAAGCTACCTAGGGGATATAGAGTAAGGTTATGGATGTATTAGTCTATCTAATCCTTGATCTCAACACATGAGAGGGGAGGATTAGGGTTTCAAGAGAGGATGAGCTTGAGGAGAGAGAAGGTGAGCATGAGAATGAGAAGAAAAATGAACTCACTAGAATATATCAACCATAACAATTAATCAAATAAATAATATATATGATTAATCATCATGGTTGATGCATTCATCTTGTGTGATTAATCATATGACTCATTAACTCATTAATTAATCATTTAATACAAAGGATGAATCACACAAATGAGTCATTAAGCAATTAATGCTCATGCTACCTTAACCCCTTAGTCACCACTTATCTAGAAGCTTCCCTGAAAATTACGAGAACGCCCCTCCAATCCGTGAAAACACGGAAAAACTTTAGACTGTATAAATCCAATAACCTGATACTAAAATCTGGCTTAAACCAAAGCCGGCTAGTAAAAACTATCCGAAAAGTCGTACGTGCGTAAACACACGTACGCGTCCGAACCCTTGTCGTAAAACCATACGACCTCTATATCGTTTCGCCTGGAGCAGGGAAACTCTCTATGTGGGACTCTAAAGACTCGACACTACACTGGCAGTGGGTTTAACCACAGACCGCAAGCGGCACTAGCTGTACGTAACGGTCCCCAGGTAGATGTCGATAAGAAGGCCGATGAGGAAAACCATCTGAACCCCTACTGAGCCTGATGTGACAATCTCCGTACAGTCCGGTCTGTTCGTCTAAGACTATCGCATATCAAGCCTAGGGGCGGCAAGCGTCAGTCCCCTAATAGCTGTATAAGTCGTGTCGGAGCGAAGCCCATTACACCCTGAGAAGCTACTGGAACCTACCAGTATATCTCGCTTGCCCTGGCCAGGGACTTTGCGTAATGGCTCTCTGACACAGCGCGATATCAACTCCCTATACCGGGAGAGACGAATCCTATCTAACAGCCACTGCCTCCAAGTGCTCAGGACTGCACCCAACTGCTACCTGTTTGCGCGACTCCTTTGAGCCGTGGTAGAGTAGCAATCTAAGAACAGTGGGACACACTCGAGGCGAAGTAGCAGTGTCAAGTCTGCGGACTATGCTGTACTCATGTCACCCGGGAACTGTTAACTGACGATGGGTATAATACCAACCAATCAGTTCCCTGGCGAGTCCTGTCCGGTGTACCCGTAACCTAACGAGCACCTGTATACTATCTCCAGTACGACGTACTGATGGCTGTGGGACAGACCATCTCCCCAACTGGGATGAGAAGCGTACACACTTAGTCTACTCCGGAATATCGATGTCCTATCTCGATAATCCAACGACCAGGGACCTGTATAAGATGTTACTTACAGACTACCTAGCCCCCACTAGTGTGACTGCCATCACAACGCTGGTAATCAAGCAAAGATCATATGGGCTCTACTAATATGTATAAGTGATACGTTACAAGAAACATATGCATATATTAAAGTAGACACAAACCAAGTAGCATACTACCATTTTTATCAAGACTGTTATATGCAACTGTGAATATCCCAAGCTTCCATTAAGTAATATACAACCTAGTATGATACAATAATGGCCCCTAGGGCATATACACTAACAGCAAGGGCCAATATCCCTTCACCGGGAGTGACCCCTTGGGCTGAAGTTTGCGTCAGAGTAATAACTTCACTATAGTCGATTACAAGTTTCTTTGCATCGCGGTATTCAGTTGGAATATCCTGCACCTCATTCCACGAGGAAAGAGCCGAGATCCCTTCACCGGGAGTGACTTCTTTAGCAAAGTTTTTCACCACTATATTTTTATAAAAAGCTATCAGGTTCCTTCAGCGATATCAAGTTCATTACGTTAAAGGTTTTTCGCCAAAAACCAGTCGTAGCCCTCCGTCATTTCTTTTGGGTATTCAGTAGTATTCAAGCTATGTATTTTGACCAACGCCAAGGCATAGTGTTTGGTAGCTGCTGGGTATTCATTTGTTGCATAGATAGATGAGCTGATTTGGGACAGTCGTTCTGCCATTTTGGGCAACATCAAGGGCATGTGCGGGTGGGTTCAAATTGACATGGATAGTGATGGGTAGAACTTGGCATGTGACTTATGACATTTTGACCAACGCCAAGGTCATAAGAGCATGGGGCAAAAATCATATCGGGACTAAAGAAGCTGAAACTTGCCAAGTATGCGCATACCTTCTGGAGTGTGATAACATGAGTGGATTCCGTCATGTTATCATGAGATGAGAGTTGGATCCCGATTTCCACTGATGAGTTGGTTTACTCTTCGGGTGATCCCGATTGATTCTTCTTTTAGGTTTAGAGGAGAATTTGACAGTACAGTGGGAGGTTTCCTGATTAGATAAAGTGATAACCATTCTGATCTAGGTTAGAGTGCATGCAGAGTGTTTCTTTTCTCTCTCTCTTTGGCAGCGACCTTTGACCGACCCTAGACTATGACTCAATAACCAAGTTGACCGAACCTTCTTAAAATACTGGCTTTTGGATTGTCTGAGTTGCATAAAGTCATTGCCGCTCCTTCTTTTGCCCTTTGCATTTCTCAGAACACCGCGTATTACTATGGACATCCACTTCCATTGGATAGATCCATCATATGTTTATATACGAACCCGAAGGACTTCTTCGAGGATGGATCCAGGTTCAGGAGAAATAGAATTTGTTTATTCGGTTGTCTTTTATTATCACCTTCTCTCGGGTTGCGAGGGCTCCTTAGTTTAGGAGAGTACACCTATTACGCTTATTGGATAGTCTTGTTCCAAACCATAGACAGGTGCCGAAAGGTAGGGAATGAGAAAACCAATTAGCCTAAGTAGGGTGTACAGAAGGTAATAACTAAAGACAAAATAAAGGGATTAGAAAGAGGGCAAAGTAAATTGCGACTGCTATCATTCACGACCAAAACATGTACTTCATCGCCACTCCTATTTCACCTTTGCTTTTTTCCCCAGTTCGGGAGAAATAGAATAAGGTATTATTCAGTTGTCTTTTATCATCACCTTCTCTCAAGTTGCGAGTACTCCTAGGATTAGGAGAGTACACCCATTATACTTACTGGATAGTCTTCTTCCAAACCATAGGCTGGTGGCTACACCTCATTTTGACACGTCAAATTCCAGAATTCTCCAGAGTCTTCTGCCAGATCAGCAAAGATCATTAAGGAACGCTAATCTTAATTAAGCTCCTAACAAACTATTTCTAGAAGCTCCCTCCTAACTAATCACATCTAGAAGCTTCTCCTCTAACTAACTTTTGGAGGGAAATTCAAATCTCTTCAACAAACTTTTGGAGGGAAACTTAAAATTCAAATCCTAGATCTAGGGTTTGAGGGCTATAAATAGGAACCTAGATCTAAGGGTTAAGGGTTCAATCTTTGTTAATCTTCATTAAATCTTTACCTCTTTCTTCATCTTCTTCCACAAGTATAGTGACAAGGCTTGTGCGAAACCCTAACCCTAATTCCAATCCAAATTCAAGATCTTGAGTACCAATCAAGCGAGAAGCCTTCAACCTTTTAGGAGCCGAGCCGATCTTCAATCGGGCAAGTGATCCAAGCCGATCCGCGACCCACGGAGACGAGCGAAGCCAAATCGACGATCGAATTCTTCCTCTTGTAGTTCTTGAGCGAATGTAATGAAATTTTTGATATAAATAAAAGGTGAAATTCTTTTATCTTGCTTTCTTTAAATTCTTGCATCATGATTCGATCTCAATTTTTTGATTGTGATTCTTGTTGTGATGTTCGAGTAAAACTCCGCTCGTTAAGGAGTCGAGACGATCAATAGAAAGATGATGTAACAAATCTTAATACGATTTTTAAGTCCTACGAGTTTTGTAAACCATAGCAAGTTCAAGAATCGATGACCTAGTTTCGTAGCGATACTTTCTTGATTGTGATCGCTCGAAATTAGGGATCTACGATCGTTTCTTGAATTTACTAGAGGCTAGAATGTGAATGATATCGACGAAGGAACAAGGAATAAGATGAAACCCTAGTTTCACAAGAAATCCCTAATTCTCGCCGATCATCATCGATCTAGTATCAATTCATCGAAGGATAAGAATACGTAATTGTAAGATTACATCACATCTATAGATCCGATCGATTCCTACGAGCCTCATTTCGATTCTTGATATTTGGTTTGGAAAAATCTACAAACTCTCAATTCTTGATTCTATCTTTTTCTTGTTATTAGATCTATATTTTCTAATTCTTGAATTTCAATTACAAATCATGAATTGTTTTGTTTTGTTTTCTTTAAAGTTTTGACTCATCTAATTCAAAAGACGAACTATTACACTATCCATGTGGACGATCCGCACTCACTTACAATCTACATCCGACACCGTAGTTGATTGCGGTCAAATAATTTTTGGTTGTGATTTCTTTACAATTTTCTCAAATATACACAACGAGAAATTTCATTCAATCAAATGGCGCCGTTGCCGGGGATCATTTGATTTGATTTACACAACAAGAATTCGTTTCAATCAAATGGCGTCGTTGCCGAGGATAGTGCGCTAATTGTTCGTATTTTGAAATTTGAGTTGAACAATTTATTCCATTATAATTTTTAGATCTAAACTCGTACAAACCCTAATACGTGTTTTGTGATTTGATTGCGAGGAAATCTGGAATCATTGGAGCTTGGATAAAAATTTTCAGAGAAGTCCAGAGAGCTCTTGAGTTGAACAGGAGACTGTGCACAAAATTCTGTGCAGTGATCCCCTGAAGGAACCGCGATTCCGCGGCATAAGAGGACATCCGCGGCGGATCCGCCGCAGTTTAACTTGATCACCGTTTCAAAATTTCTCAGGTAAATCCTAACTTTCTTATCTTCCTCCTCCTCTGCTCCAATTAACAATTTTCTGCAGGTTTCTTTGCAAATAAATCGCAGCGCCGCAAAAGCAAAAATAAATTGTGCATGTTTTTGATTCTTGGTTGTTTGCATATTAATACGGAAATTAAGGGGTACGACCAAATCCAAATTAGGTGGGGAGTTCATTACCCTTCCTAGGCCCCGAAAATCGCAAAACTTGCATCCGCATTGTCCCACATTAACTAAAAAATATCTAGAGATGACTCTAAGGACCGTCGCGCTCACTTAGGACAAGAGAAGGCCGTGGGTAATTCATTGCTTATCCGCGTTTTCTTATGGTGCCTAGGCAAGTGTGTCGAAGGCTAGTGGTTATTAATTAGGCCCACTACTTACGTAGTGGAGTACCTTCCCACTTACCTGGCACTTACCTGGCCACAGGGGGACAAAGAGGCAGTGGAGGATTGATCCTGCGACTTGTCTTTTGGCAGTTAGGAGCGGTCTAGAGCCGGACCTAGTTGACTACTAGATTCTAGGGTTTTTGTTGTTGCATTTGTTGTGTTGCATCATATTTTCCAAAATCCGTCCAATTTTCAAAACAAACACCGCATTCATATCATTTCCCCTAATTATAAATTCACGCTGCCACTTGTACTAACCCTTTTTAGAGCAAGATAGGCTGGACTACGGGATTCTAGTGCCTGTTAGTCCGCGTCCCCCGATCGACCCAAAAGTCGGTATTTCTACATTTACCTTTTCTTTACCCACCACCACACCCACATCGTTGGATCCGTCTCCATCGAACTTCTTTTCCACTACCCTACCGTCGTCCGTTGGTGCGCAGAATCCACCTCGCATCTCTCTCCAAGAGAGATGCTATCCTACACGATGTCCCCTTTCCACCTGTCTTTCCATTCCACCAGCCAACGGGGAAAATTTTCAAATAAAACCCCAATACATCAACCTTCTACCAAAATTTCACGGTCTCGAGTCTGAAGACGCATACGTGTTTATCACGAAATTTGAAAATGTATGCGCAATGATGGGTACTTCACAGCTTTCTGTGGATGCTATGCGTCTACGTCTTCTCCCATTTACCTTGTGCGATTTAGCCGAGAAGTGGCTATATAACACTACCGCACATTCCATTTCAAATTGGGACGAATTCGTCAAAGCATTCCTTAAGAAATTCTACCCACATCAAAAGACAGCTCGAGTCCGAAGCGAAATCTATCAATTCACCCAGCTTCCAAATGAAACATTTTCAAAATGTCTTGAACGCTTCAAGGATCTGTTAGTCCAATGTCCACATCACGGCATCCCGAGATGGGAACTGTGCCGAATCATTTATGAGGGCATTACTCCTAACACAAGACAGATCCTTGAATCCATGTGTCAAGGCAACTTCATGACTAAAGATGATGGGGAAGCCTGGAAATTTCTAGAAGATTTCGCTGAAAAATCTTTACAGTGGGAGGGTGTGAGTCAATCGTCTAGGGATGGCAATGATGTTTCCATAGGAATTAGAGCTGAAATTTCAGCTTTACACAAGAAATTTGATGCTGATCAAAAATTATAAGGAGCTGGTAGCAATACAGAAGGAATTATAAAATTCAACATATCAGATAAAGGACCATAAGACATCCCAAGAATTACCATTGAAGTTCAAGGCACCAAGGCCCTATAAGGACGGCGGATCCGCGGCGGGAGCCTGCTTGCGCCGCGGATCCGCCGCAGCTTAGCCACGTCTGCTCCCCATTTTCAGTGCACAATTCTTCTCTCAAGGCCCACATTCATTTCACATGCTTCAAATTCCAGAGAACTCTCGAAGCTTCTACCAGATCAGCAAAGATCATTAAGCAAAGCTAATCTTGATTAACCTCCTAACAAACTATTTCTAGAAGCTCCCTCCTAACTAACTACTTCTAGAAGCCTCTCCCTCTAACTAACTTTTGGAAGGAAATTCAATATTCAAATCCTAGATCTAGGGTTTTGGGAAGTCTATAAATAGGAGCCTAGATCTAGGGTTAAACTTCTTCTTTAATCTTTAGTCTTCAATCTTTAGTTGTTCATTCTCTCTCCATCTTCTTCCACAAGTTGAGTGACACGACTTATGCGAAACCCTAACCCTAATTCCAATCCAAATTCAAGATCCCGAGTACCAAATCAAGCGTGAAGCCTTCAACCTTTTAGGAGCGGAGCCGATCTTCAATCGAGAAAGTGATCCAAGCCGATCCGCGACTCAAGGAGACGAGCAAAGCCAAATCGACGATCGAGTTCTTCCTCTTGTAGTTCTTGAGTGATTGTAACGGAATTGTTGATATAAATAAAAGGTGAAATTCTTTAATCTCGCTTTCTTTAAATTCTTGCATCATGATTCGATCTCAATTTGTAATTGTAGTTCTTGTTGTGATGTTCGAGTAAAACTCCGCTCGTAAAGGAGTCGAGACGATCAATAGAATGATGATGTAACAAATCTTAAAATGATTCTTAAGTCCTACGAGTTTTGTAAACCCTAGCAAGTTGAAGAATCGATGACCTAGTTTCGTTGCGATGCTTTCTTGATTGTTATCGCTCGAAATTAGGAATCTACGATCGTTTCTTGAATTTACTAGAGGCTAGAATATGAATGATATCGACGAAGGAACAAGGGATAAATGATGAAACCCTAGTTTCACTAGAAATCCCTAATTCTCGTCGATCATCATCGATCTAGTATCAATTCATCGATGGATAAGAATAATAAGAATACGTCATCGTAAGATTACATCACATCTATAGATCCAATCGATTCCTACGAGCCTTATTTAGATTCTTGATATTTGGTTGGGAAAATCATCAAACTCCCAATTCTTGATTCTATCGTTTTCTTGTTATTAGATCTAGATTTTCTAATTCTTGAACTTCAACTATAAATCATGAATTGTTTGTTTTCTTTTCTTTAAAGTTTCAATTAGAACAAATCAAAATACGAACGAATCGCGCAATCCCTGTGGACGATCCGCACTCGCTAACGCGCTACATCCGACACCGTTATTGATTGCGGTCAAATATTTTTGGTTGTGATTCTATTCATTATTTTAAACACACAAACAAGAATTCATTCAATCAAATGGCGCCGTTGCCGGGGATCGCGCGCTAATTCGTTATATATTGAAATTTGAATTGAAAGATTTATTCCATTACAAATTTTAGATCAAAATTCGCGCAAACACTAATACGAGTTGTTGTGATTTGTTGCGAGGAAATCTGGGATCATTCGAGCTTGGGAAAAATTATTCTGAAAATTCCAGAGAGCTGAGAGAGCCAACATAAGCTCTCTGTGAAATTTTGAAGCAGCGAAGCCACTTCCTCACCGCGTTTCCGCGGCATAAGCGACCTCCTGAGGCGGTTCTGCGGCGGTTCCGCGGCAGCCCTGCACCAAAATTGCTCAGTAAACTTTTAACTTTCTTACCTCTCTCTCAAATCTGCTCCAATTAACATTTTGTGCAGATTTCTTTGCAAAAATCGCAGCGCCGCGCAAAAAGCAAAATTAAATTGTGCTTGTTTTGATTTTGTGGTTGTTTGCATAATTAATACGGACATTAAGGGGCAAAGACCAAATCCAAATTAGGTGGGGAGTTCATTACCCTTCCTAAGCCCCGAAAATCGCAAAATTTGCATCCGCATTTACCCTAATTAACTAAAAATATCTAGAGATGACTCTAAGGACCGTCGCGCTCACTTAGGACAGAAGAAGGCCGTGGGTAATTCATTGCTTATCCGCGTTTCTTTTGTGGTGTCTAAGGCAAGTGTGTAGAAGGCTAGTGGTTATTTAATTAGGCCCACTACTTACGTAGTGGAGGACCTCCCACTTACCTGGCACTTACCTGGCCACAGGAGAGACAAAGAGGCAGCGGAGGATTTATCCTGCGACTTGTCTTTTGGCAGTTAGGAGCGGTCTAGAGTTTGACCTAGGTGACCACTAGATTCTAGGGTTTTGTATGTTGCATTTGTTGTGTTGCATCATTTTTTTCAAAAATCCGTCCACTTTTCTAAACAAACACCGCATTCTTTCACCATTCCCCTAATTATAAATTCATGCTGCCACTTGTACTAACCCTTTTTAGTGCAAGATAGGCTGGACACGGGATTCTAGTGCCCGTTAAGTCCGCGTTTCCCTCATCGACCCAAAAGTCGGTATTTCTACACTTACCCTTTCTTTTACCCACCACCACACCCACATCGATGGATCCGTCTCCATCGAATTTCTTTACCACTACTCTGCCGCCGTCCGTTGGTGCGCAGAATCCACCTCGCATCTCTCCCTAAGAGAGGTGCTATCCTACACGAGGTCCCCTTTCCACCTGTCTTTCCATTCCACCAGCCAACGGGGAAAATTTTCAAATAAAACCCCAATACATCAACCTTCTACCAAAATTTCACGGTCTCGAGTCTGAAGACGCATATGCATTTATCACCAAATTTGAAAATGTATGCGCAATGATGGGTACCTCACAGCTTTCTATGGATGCTATGCGTTTACGTCTTCTCCCATTCACCTTGTGCGATATAGCCGATAAGTGGCTGTATAACACTACCGCACATTCCATCTCAAACTGGGAAGAATTCGTCAAAGCATTCCTTAAGAAATTCTACCCACATCATAAAACAGCTCGAGTCCGTAGCGAAATAAATCAATTCACCCAGCTTCCATATGAACCATTTTCAAAATGTCTTGAACGCTTCAAGGATCTGTTAGTCCAATGTCCTCATCACGGAATCCCCAGATGGGAACTGTGCCGAATCATTTATGAGGGCATTAATCCTAACACAAGACATACCCTTGAATCTATGTGTCAAGGCAACTTCATGACCAAAGATGATGGGGATGCCTGGAATTTTCTAGAAAATTTCGCTGAAAAATCTTTACAGTGGGAGGGTGTGAGTCAATCGTCTAGGGGTGGCAATAATATTTCCATAGGAGTTAGAGCTGACATTTCAGCTATGCAAAAGAAACTCGAGACTATGGAAAACAAATTTTTAGCCGCCCTAAGTCAAATATCACTCTCCAAAACTGTATGTGGCTGCTGTTCTGATCCTTCTCATTTGACGGAAGAATGTCCACGAAATTCTCTGTTTCAAGGTCACGAGCATACCAATGCCGCATTTCAAAGACCCAGAAACGATCAATTTTCTTCCACATATAAACAGGGTAGGAGGAATCACCCTAATTTTGCTTGGAACCAATCACAACCTCAAAACACGGTTCCAAACCAACACAATTTCCAAAGGGTCCCTCCACCACAACAGCAACCACCACTTCAATTGAGTCAGCATCCCTTCCAAGCACAAAACTTCCAATATCCGGTCAACACACCTGCACTGTCTAGTCCTTTACAGTTGACCGGGACTGATGAAGCCTCTTCATTTGCACAGTACATGAATTTGGTCTTAACAAATATCATGCAAGTTTCGGCTGAAATGAAGTCTTCTGTCGATAAAATTGAGAAAAACTCTGCGTCCCAAAGCGAGACTATTAAATCGATGGAAGAAGAAATTGCACGATTAAAAGCCGAAATGAGTGCAAGAGAGAAAGGGAAACTTCCAGCTCAACCTTTGCCCAATCCTGGCTATTCGCATCATGTGAGTGCAATCACGTTGAGATCTGGAAGAGTGCTTGACAACCACGTTGGGGAAGAGTTTGATGATACTGATAAATCAATCGATAACACCTCGGCTGAGACCTTTCCTTCCACTTCTACTTCTAATTCTGACCCCAGTTCTTCTACCCCACCACCTTCTTGCGAGCCTATTCTTCGTTTCCCACAAAGCTTGCCACCTCAGCCCATTTCTTCTAGTCTACCACCGACGATCCCCAACTCTATTTTGGGATCGGGTCCACAAACACTTCCTTCTCCTATGATGGACCCAGCGCTTATCGCTAAAGCACCTTATCCTAATCGGTTAAGGGCTAACACACCGAGTCCACATATGGAGAAGATTATGAACATTTTTAAGCAAGTAAACACCAACATCCCTCTCCTAGATGCCATCCAACAAGTTCCGTCTTATGCGAAAACTCTTAAGAACTTGTGCACTAGGAAGAGGAAGAATCAAGTGCCCAAGAAGATTTTTATGGAAAAAACAATAGACACGGCTTTCCCCCAGCAATTACCGAGGAAACGTAAGGATCCAGGATATCCTACTATTTCCGTTTCTATTGGGGAAAAACACATTAACCGTGCTCTACTAGACCTTGGCGCTAGTGTTAACTTGCTTCCATATTCAGTTTATGAGCAATTAGGAATCGGAGAGTTGAAACCAACCAATTGCACTCTCCAGATGGCTAACCGATCAATCACCAAACCTAGGGGTGAACTGGAGGATGTGTTAATAAAAATCGGAGAATTCATATTCCCGGTAGATTTTATTGTAATTGATACACAGCCTGTAGTGAACCCAAGGAATCAAATTCCGGTGATTTTAGGTCGCCCCTTTCTGGCCACTTCCAATGCAATAATCAACTGTCGTAACGGTTCTATGACCCTATCCTTCGGGAATAGGTCAATAGAACTGAACATTTACAAGTTGGGAAGTGTACCCTCCGAACCTACTGCTCAGGTATGTTCTGTCGACTTAATGGATGTCGATAGCAGCGAATTTGATGATCCTCCTGATACTGATCTTGACTCTTTTCATACGTTATTGTTTGACCCAACTATGTATCATACACATACGGACTCTTCCACTGAGATGTCCGGGTCAACAACTAACACTGATTATGAACTGTTCTTAGAGTCTGAAGATCACCCCGCACTTTGTGATGACATTATTCATCGGGGTATGGATGGAACTTTTGAGGAGATCTTCGCTGATGAACTCGCATTTTTAAATGACACGGGTGTTGAGATGAATCATCTCCCAATCAATGAAATTGAAACTCCACCCCTTCTTTTGACTTGTAAAAAGAATGCGAGTAATCCATCACATTCACTGCATCGTCTCTCCAAAATGAGACGCACACACATTCTATTCCCCCACTTAACCTTTCCCCACTTCTTCTTCCACCAACCAGAGCACTGCATTGATAAAATTTTTGAATGGTTGGTGTTAACGTTCGGTCTTTGCAAAGCTTGGCATCGACCAATGATTTTTGACCCCCTCATGTGATTTTCAAGATTAACATTGCATAACTCAAGTTTGGGGGGGCATTTTTTCGGGCTCTTGAAATGAAAATTTTACAAAATTTTGAGCCAAAAATAAGTTTGGGGGAGGTTCTTCACTTAAATATTTTGCCCCCACTAATAAATTCCTCCCAAGCTTACAGGTTTTTCAAGATTTAGCGGATGGCAACAGTGGGGACACTGTTGAAAACAAGTTTGGGGGAGGTTTGTGCTTATTTTCGCATCATTTGCATATCATTTGCATAAGCACAAAACATTTTTGAAAACCTATAAAAATTGAAAATTTTCAAAAAGATAAAAATATTTTTTGTACATGAATAAGATAATGAAAGTTTAGATAGTGAAAAATTACATCCATGAGATTAGAAAAATTTAAGAAAACTAAGAAAATTAGAAGTTTTCTTATACGAACTAGTAATAAGTAGTTATGAGCCGTTGTCCCAAGGGTTAGTAAGATGAAAGACGTCACTAATCTGAGGATAAAAATAAGTCTGAAAAATAGTTTCTATTCTGGAAGCCAAACATTTTGAACGTTGCTACCCTGCTATTCGCACTTACACACGTCTTGAAGCCTGGGATAGTAGAGGATACCTTGAAATGCTCTTGTCTTAAAGCCAAAAGTATGAAGGAAATAAAAAGAAAAAAAATGAAAATGAAAAAATATAAAACGGTGAGAAAAATGGACACTGGTTTTGTTATCACCGAGGGCAATAAAAAAATATATAGCGAGGGTGCCTCTTCACCTAGTGCCCTAAGGCCAACTGGTCTGGGAGTCACTGCTATGCCTGAGGTGGTGCAAGACGAGGAAAATACACCAAATAAGCAAGCACATGAGTAATCGGTCGGTTAGTACCTCAAGAAGTATTAACGGTCGCATGAAAGTGTGTGAGCAATCTCATCTAAATATTCATTAATTAAAAAGTACTGAGGCTGATGGGCAAGAGTACGATAGCTTGAATTGAATTCTCCGGGTGTAGGGATGTCTTTACACACACGCAGGGTTATATGATCGATGTTTGGAAGAAAGATAGGAATGAAGAATAAGACGATGTTTTATTGAGGGAGGATGTGATTTCCGACATCTTTTCATGACCATTAAGATAGGGCTCATGACAACCGAAAAGCTAGCTTAATTGGAAACCCTAATTTTCAAGGATTTTCTTTTACAATTCTTTTCTTTAAATGTAATATTCATGATCTTCCTTTTATTATTGGATTTTGTGGGTGCAATCCGCTGAAAACCCTCAGGAGACAACACTCCTCCTACTAGGGACACCTAGAGGTTTAAAGGCTTGTTGCACATGCTCAGTGCAATCGTGTTGCCTACGAAAGTGTGCTAGTTAGTTTTTCTCTTTCTTTATTTTCTCCTTCTCTTTTTAATAAAACATTCACTCGAGACGATCGAAATGAAGTTTGGGGGTATTTGATCAGTCGAAAATAATGTATTTTTAACACGGCAATTTCCCTATCATTTGCACTCATTTAGAAGTATACGGTATTCATATTTCACAAATTAGAAAATTAGTCGTTAAATATCAGATTTCGTGTGTTAGACTTTTAAACCGGCACTTTAAAGGAAATTGACCGCATTTCATGGCATCGCATCATCTCTGTATTTGCGCAACGCTTGTCTTGAGTCTGTGCAGGAAAATCCGGAAGAAAAGCCAAAATTGTCATTTTGCTGATCAAACATTACGCCAACTCAAAGACCTGAGATCTGGTAGCAATACAGAAGGAATTATAAAATTCAACATATCAGATAAAGGCCCATAAGACAGCCCAAGAATTACCATTGAAGTTTCAAGCCCTGAAGCCCCCAAAGCGCCGCGGAACCGCGGCGGGAGCCGGCTTATGCCGCGGAACAGCGGCGCTTTTGCCACGTCATCACTTGAATTTGGTGCATAATTCTTCTCTCGGTGGCTACACCTCATTTTGACACGTCAAATTCCAGAATTCTCCAAAGTCTTCTGCCAGATCAGCAAAGATCATTAAGGAAGGCTAATCTTAATTAAGCTCCTAACAAACTATTTCTAGAAGCTCCCTCCTAACTAATCACATCTAGAAGCTTCTCCTCTAACTAACTTTTGGAGGGAAATTCAAATCTCTTCAACAAACTTTTGGAGGGAAACTTAAAATTCAAATCCTAGATCTAGGGTTTGAGGGCTATAAATAGGAACCTAGATCTAAGGGTTAAGGGTTCAATCTTTGTTAATCTTCATTAAATCTTTACCTCTTTCTTCATCTTCTTCCACAAGTATAGTGACAAGGCTTGTGCGAAACCCTAACCCTAATTCCAATCCAAATTCAAGATCTTGAGTACCAATCAAGCGAGAAGCCTTCAACCTTTTAGGAGCCGAGCCGATCTTCAATCGGGCAAGTGATCCAAGCCGATCCGCGACCCACGGAGACGAGCGAAGCCAAATCGACGATCGAGTTCTTCCTCTTGTAGTTCTTGAGCGAATGTAATGAAATTGTTGATATAAATAAAAGGTGAAATTCTTTTATCTTGCTTTCTTTAAATTCTTGCATCATGATTCGATCTCAATTTTTTGATTGTGATTCTTGTTGTGATGTTCGAGTAAAACTCCGCTCGTTAAGGAGTCGAGACGATCAATAGAAAGATGATGTAACAAATCTTAATACGATTTTTAAGTCCTACGAGTTTTGTAAACCCTAGCAAGTTCAAGAATCGATGACCTAGTTTCATAGCGATGCTTTCTTGATTGTGATCGCTCGAAATTAGGGATCTACGATCGTTTCTTGAATTTACTAGAGGCTAGAATGTGAATGATATCGACGAAGGAACAAGAGATAAGATGAAACCCTAGTTTCACAAGAAATCCTTAATTCTCGTCGATCATCATCGATCTAGTATCAATTCATCGAAGGATAAGAATACGTAATTGTAAGATTACATCACATCTATAGATCCGATCGATTCCTACGAGCCTCATTTCGATTCTTGATATTTGGTTTGGAAAAATCTACAAACTCTCAATTCTTGATTCTATCTTTTTCTTGTTATTAGATCTATATTTTCTAATTCTTGAATTTCAATTACAAATCATGAATTGTTTCTTTTCTTTTCTTTTCTTTAAATTTTTGACTCATCTAATTCGAAGCACGAACTATTACACTATCCCTGTGGACGATCCGCACTTACTAACGCGCTATAATCGACACCGTTATTGATTGCGGTCAAAATATTTTTGGTTGTGATTTCTTTACAATTTTTCCAACTACACAATCCGAAATCGATTCAATCAGTGATATTTGAGGAAGTCGCCTGAGTTTTTGCCAGACGGCATGTATTTGGTTTTGAATATCCGTTGTTGTGCACCAATTTCAAAATGATATATCTATACGTTTATTTTTATAAAGTGAGATATAACTTTTTGAGATTATGTTCGTTACATTTACCTATATCAGATACGATTGGGTAAGGAGCATTGAACAACGGAGTAGTTCTTAACCATAAGTACAGTTTTCAACCTACGATGCACAGGTTTTGAGTTATTCAACTCAGCGGACTTATACATAGTATTGTATATTGTCCAGTGTCCATCAGGACAAAAGGGTAGGTCCTCGTACTATGTTCTGTTTACTTATGACTTCTCTAGTTTTTAGACAAGTGTTTCGTAGAAATATAAGGTCTAAGTTTTGAGAAGTTGTGGGTATAAGAATAAAGTAGAGAACCAAATGTCGCAAGTATCAGGATTTTTCAAAGAGATCGAAGATGTAGATTCTTGTGATTGGTATTCAGATGATAGTAATGTTTTTTGAGAAACTTGTTTATCTTTCAGGTTACTCATAGTTGGATGTATTCCTAAGTTGAGTAATGCTAATTAGTCTCTCACCATTAAGTTGATATGCACTGGAGACAGCTGCATGATTAGAATCAGGTTCCAATTAAATAAGTGCCAATATTTCTATATTGGATATAGAATGGATCATATCTTAACGATGTTAAGGTACAGGGAGTTGTCCAGCTTATGCTTAAAACCAGACACTGGATAACTCAAGGCACGTTTCTGTAATGGCAGTTTGTGGGTTGACCCTGGCTTTGACGAGGGTTGATTTTCTACCATCTGGAAGGTCAATAGTGATATTGTTCTTGACTCGCCACAGTTTTAGTAAAATGGATTTTTTTAGAAAACACAAGTGAGAGTATGGTAGAACAGGAAGTGATTCCAGAACCGCAAACGATTGCGGAAAATTTAATAGGACATATATATTCAATCAGGTTTGACATTCCAATAGCCACTCCGCAGATATGGTGGGTAACCTCAGATACCCGAGAGATACTCCGGTTGCTTCAAGGACGGTGACAGGGAGGTTCTTGTTTACCCAGACTTGACACTACTATTGTTCCAGGCTATGAGGCCCGGCAGGAGGATAAGTATAGCGCCGTTCTAAACTAGCTTTAGAAGTGTACGTATATATTATTCTGCCAGAGGGTTGTCGTAGTCAGTGGGAGCAGCGGAAGCATAGTGGGCAAGAAGTTATGTCTATTTATAGGCTTGAGCAGATATAGCGGAGATAAGATCATCTATTTTTTATGTGACAGTCATGGATTTGACTTCATCAGAATAGGGGATGGATCTGTTAAGGAGGTAGTAGGGTGTGATGTCCTGGTAATTGGATGACATACATAGAGTAGGAAGTAAAATTCCTATACTACGATCGGTTATATTGTGGTCGTCACACAGTTGTTTCTCCACAAAGGATATGGATATAATATCAGGCATTCTGGTTATTAGATCTATGGTTTTAGATCTAGATTTGGGTAGTTTCCCAATGTGGGTACTTTGACAGTATTCTAATAGTATTTTAGAATAAATGAATCCTGGCATGGTAGTGTACCTGCAGGTGATGGAGTCACCCTCTCTAAAGGTGTCTTACAGACTAAAGAGGAGAGGGATGTGCATGATTGGCAGATCACTTGCTTAGGCAATTGAGTCAATTGTAAAAAGTCAAGTACCACACCAGATGTTGTTTTTTCACTAGATGCGATAAGTTAATATTAATCCAATCCTGGAGAAACATAAGGAAGCAGTTTTAGAACATAAGTGAATGTTCTACAGATTTGATGACGGCGGCCTCCTTCGGGAAACGGTTATCGTTCCAGGCTTCAAAGGTGACATGAATGACAGAGTGATTGTCAGAGTTATAGTTTTCCCTCTGACGATGGACAGTATTATGGACAGTTGGTCCAAGAGGATACTGTGGGAGGCATGGTGCTGGATACTGATTAGGTTCAGTTATCGATACAGTCTAAGAAGTTTGGATTTGGAGTTCATTTATGAACTAGGTCCCATCAAATATCCAGACATATTCTAAGATAGGTATTACTCAATTCGGGAGATGGCTTTCTCTGCGAACTTGAGATTAAGAGAGACATAGAAAGAAACATCAGGGCGGATCCACTCACTGAGGCTATTTCACGAATACAATAGTTTTACAAACGAGCTTTGTGAAACTGATTAGTAGAGGAGTTAGATGTTCGGTATCACACCGGCTGTGAGTATGCGACATCGCAATAATTAGCCTTAAGTGCAAGTGGGAGATTGTTGGAGATAGTGCCCTCAAAGTCAATTATTGGATCGCAGGTACGTGATTGCAATGATTGAGAAAGGACCTATACCGATATGACAGTCTTGCTCGAGATGATAGTATGCTATCTGGTTTGTCTTTATCATCGTATACATGCTTTAGTTCGTTATTGCATATTGATAGAGCCCATAGGATTCTTGCTTGACTGCCAGCAGTATGATGGTGATCATATACGTGGGAACTGGGGTCTATAAGCACATCCTTAATGTGTCCCTAGTCATAGGAATTTCGAGACAGGGCATCGATACTCCAGAGTAGACTAGTGTATACAGTCGAGACCCCGACGAGGGGCGGTGGCCGGTCTCATAAGCCATTGTTGTTAGTTGGATCACCTAAGATGTATACAGGTGTTCATTAGGTTATGAGTACACCGGACAGGACTCGCCAGGAACATGCTAGTTGGTATTATACATATCGTCAGATAGCAGTTCCCTGATGACATGTGTACAGGTTAGTTTATCGACCTGAGATCGTCATTTGTCTCGTGTGAGTTCCCACTGTGCTTTGATTACTACCCTACCATGCTCAAAGGGGACGTGCAAACAGGTTTTAGTTGGGTACAGTCCCGAGCCACATGGTGGCAGTGAGCGGATCGTCGGGGAATCGTCTCTCCCGGTATTGGGGGTTGATGTCGCACAGTGCACGGGTGGCCATCACTAGAAATCCTCGGCCGAGGTAGTGGAGGATTACTGATTTAGATCAGTAGTTTCTCAGGAGGTGGTGGGCTTCATACCGACACGAATTATCGCATTATTAGGGGTCTGACTTTATCCACCCCCCTAGACTCGATATGCGATACTCTTAGACGAACGGACCGGACTGTACGGATATTGTCATTGTCAGGCTCAGTAGGGTTTCTGGATGAGTTCGCTCGTCAGCTTCCCTTCCAATTAATACATAGGCAACCGTTACGTACAGCTAGTACCTCTGACGTGCTAGTGGTTATACCCAGTGCCAGTGTGTTGATGAGTCATTAGAGTCCCCCACAGACAGTTTCCCAAGTTCGGGCGAAACGTTGTAGAGGCCGTATGGTTTTATGGCAGGGTTCGGAAAATGCACGTGCGTTTACGCACGTGTCATATTTCAGGCAGATAATACCGGTGGGCTTTGGTTTAAGCCGGATCCGAGTATTAAACTGTGTAGATATAATATCTTTGTCTCAGTTGCATTTGTATTCAGTCGTAATACAAATGCGGGGATGTTTATACCATTACGGGGTTATCCTGAAATTTGTTTCAGGATCGCTTTTGGAAGTTGTCAGTTTCCAGTTTCCAGTTTTCTATCAGCCGTATTAAACATTCGGTTTAATACGGATTTATCTTTTCTTGATGAGTGTGGAAGGTTCTAGAAGATTCTAGAAGAGGTGACTAGGTTAGTGAGGTGTTCTTGTTTCATTGGTAGCATTAATTTGATGATGACTAGGTTATGATGATTCATCATTTGCATTAATGTTTATGCAAGGTGTAATATGACTCATTCCTTCTCATTTATTGCTAATGGTCACCATTTCTACTCCTACACTCACCTCCCCCCCTCCCTCATAAGTATTGGTCGGCCCCCTCTTGCAAAAGGTGTGGGTTGTTCATTTGGGAAAAAAAGATTAAGGTTTTGGTTCATGGAAATTAATATATTTTCATAGCTCATTTTCATTCGATCCAAAAGGCAACTTCATTAACCGTTCGTCCATGGCTTTGGACAAAGTGAGACAAAGTATTCTACTCATTCTCTACATTAATCTTGGTCATCTCTTTTAGCAAACTTGATGATCGAGTTGCCTCGTTTCAGAGGCGGGAGCCCGTTTAAAGATCCGTCGACATGGTGCCACCTGGACTAGAAGACTGGAGATTCAGGAGATCGGAGCAGCCGCAACAAAGCATGGGATGATGGTTGAAGACCGAAGGACTCGGATCGTTCGGTATAACATTTCTACCCACTTTGTAGTTTGTTAGTTTAGCTTTAATGGCAGTTCCGGGTTATAGTATACGATAGCGCCAGTCAAAAAGTTTTTTGTTCCGCATTTGGCGTCTGTTAGACTGCCGGGGCGCTACCGTGTACTTACAGTAATATGTTACATGGGCTACAAAAAGGTTGAGAACTGAGAATGGGTGATATGTCTATAAGTGTTAGAGAATGGTGCAATTGTTGCAGCCAAGTCTGTTGGCAGATATCACCTTGTATTAATACATTGATTCTGAACAAATGTTATTACATACCGAACCTGATATACAACATTACATCATGTTCATTACTCTGAGTTAAAGAAGGATATAATTCTGTATTGGAGGATAATGTTGTAAAAATTTTCTTGAATCAAGAATTGATTCGATCAGGCACGTTATATAATAGCATAAACGTTCTAAATCAAACCACAGTTCAAAGTATATAGAACACACACAAGAGGAGTAGTTCAGAAATGAGCGAATCCTTCTTAAGGCATTGTAAGCTAGGTCATATCAATGCGACACGACCATCTAAGATACATAAGGATGAATATGAGAAGCTGTTCGAATTTTCATCTTATGATACTTGCCAGTCTTGTCTAAAAGGTAATATGACCAATACTCCATTTACTAGAAATAGAGAAAGAGTTGGTGAACTCTTGGGACGCATACATAATGATGTATACGGTCCTATGTCTACAAATGCCAAGGTTGGTTCTTGGTACTTCATTACATTCATCGACTATCTCTCAAGATTCGGATATATGTTCATGTTGAAACATGAGTCTGAAACTTTTAAGGAATTCAAGGAATATAAGCTTGAAGTTTAGAACCATATGGGTAGAAGTATTAAGTCCTACGATGTGATCGAGGAGGAGAATACTTGGGCATGGAGTTCCTGGATTATTTAAAGGAGAATGCGATTCTCTCTCAGCTTACTCCTTCGAGTACACCACAGCATAATGGTGTATCAAGGCGGAAGTATCGCACCCTATGAGATATGGCGCGCTCTATAATGAGTACTACTGAGTTACCTGTTTCCTTTTGGAGTTATGCACTTGAGAAGATGCATACCTATTGAATGGGATTCCATCCAAATCAGGGCCTACCACTACATATGAGATATGGTGTAGGAAGAGACCATGTCTTAAACGAGTTAAGATATGGGGTTGTCCGGCCTATGTTGAAAGGTAGAATCCGGAAAAGCTCGAGACAAGGTCGGTTTTGTACAAGTTTGTTAGGATATCTCGAACATTCGCAAGGGAATGTCTTCTACCACTCTGAGGAGAAAAAGATGTTTTGTTTATCAGCATGTCACCTTTTTGGAAAAGGAATTTCTTGTGAAAAAATTTGTGGTCATGAGGTAGAACTGGAAGCTGTTCCAGCTAGACAAACTAACAACTGATGATTTAGTAAAACCAAAGAATTCAATAGTCTCCAATGAACCTCAGCCTCTCCGTGAATCTGGTAGGGTTCCTCATCCACTTGAGAGATACTACGGTATTCTTGGTGACAGTAGGAGCGAGGATTGCATCATGGTAGATGATGGCCCATCTAGGTTCAGGCAGGCCATCACGAGTAGGGACTCTGTGAAGTGGCCGGATGCTATGCGATCAAAGATGGAATCCATGTACACCAACAAAGTATAACTTTGATTGTTGCACCTGAAGGGGTAAAACCCATTGGGAGCAAATGGATCTTGAGAAGATTCTTGGTGTAGATGGAAAAGTTGAGATTTTCAAAGCTATGCTTAAGTCCATCAGGATCAATGCGCGCATCGTGGAGATGGAACATCTGTTTTGATGTGACGGTCAAAGAGTTTGACTTCATCAAAATGGTAGATGAACCTTGTATATACAAGAAGGTTGTAAAGAGTAAAGTTGTCTTCCACGTATTGTACTTAGATGACATACTCTTGATAGGAAATGGTTTCCTATGCTACACTCGGTCAAGCTTCTCTTATCACGGCGATTCTCAATAGAAGATTTGGATGATAGCTACTACATCTTATGGATTATGATCTATGGTGATAGATCTAAGTGGATGTTGGGAGTGTCCCAAATCCAGGTACATTAACACCATACTAGAGGGGCTTAGTATGGAAGATTCTAAGCGTGGTGGTTCGTCCACTTACTCAGGATCACTCTCTCTAAAAAGAAGTCTTCCAAGACTAATTTGGAGAGAGCTCGCGTGCAAGGGATACCCTATGCTTCGGCAGTAAGCTCTATCATAGTATGCGATGTTATGTACCGGACCAGATGTAGATGACTCACTAGGTGTAGTGATCAGGAATCAATCGGATCTTAGGAGAATCATTGGAATGCTATGGAGGACATTCTTAAGTACTTGAGAAGCACTAAAAGAAAGTTCTTGGTTCGAGCTTCCAGAGTGATAAGGTTGACTGAGAGTCGGTCACAGGCATTGTCTTTACGCTCAGTGCAGGGACGGTATGTTGGAAGAGTTCCAAGCTAGATACCGTGACATACTAGACAATAAAGGCTGAATACATTACTACCAATGATGCTGCCAAAGTGGTTGTCTGGGTATTTCTTGTTAATGAGATGAACAAGGTTCCTACCATTGAGCGTCCAATAATTGTTATTGTGACAACAATGGAGTTGTGGCTTTGGCCTAGGAACACCGGTCCCATCAGCATTCCAGACATATTCTGAGGCAAGTATCACCTGATCAGGGAGATGGATGATCTCCAAGGATCGAAGATAGAGGAGTAGACCTGAAGGATAACACGTCGGATCCACTCAAAAAGGCCTTACCCCTAGAGATACTTCTATGGGATGGTTGAGTATGGGATACTATAACCACTGCTATACTGTTGAGTATGAGATATTGCAACAAATGGCCTTAGTGCAAGTGGAAGATTGTTAGTTATATGTATGCCCTAGAAGCCATTACTGTACATGTGATGTATATTGTAGTGGATGCTTGGACATATATAGAGAGGACTTTCTTGCTCGACATGATAGTATGCTATCTGGTTGCACTTTATCTTAACATGTACACTAATTGTCTCTCTATTATATGTTGATAAAGCCCTTAGGATGAGTACTTGACTGCCAGGACTATGATGCAGATCATACTAGAAGGGACATGGGTAGTCGCTAAGTACATCCTTCAGATGTTCCTAGTCATGGGAGTATCAGGACAAGGCATCGATACTCCAGAGTAGACTAGCGTATACGCTTCTCAACCCATGTGATGGGCGATGGATGATCCCACATCCATTGGTGTTTGACATCAGAGAAGGTATACGGGTGCTCAGTAGAGACTGGGTACACTGAACGGACTCGCTGAGAACTCCTAGATGGTATTATACCTATCGTTGGATAGAAGTTCTCTGGTGACACTGGTACAGGTTAGTCTGTAGACCCGAGATCTTGTGTGATTCCCACTGTGCTTTGATTTCCACCATACCAAGGTCAAGAGATCGTGCAAAAAGGTGGTTTTTGGGTACAGTCCCGAGTCACATAGAGGCAATGAGCGATAGGAGGGGTTTCGTCTCTCCCGGTATTGAGAATTGATGTTGCGCTATGCTCGATTGGCCATAACAGGAAATCCCTGGCCAGGGTTGCTGAGATTTACTGGTAAGTGTTATCAGTAGTTTCTCGAAACGTTATGGACCTTGCATCGGCATGACTTATCAGGCTATTGGGGTCTGACGTTATACCACCCCCATGCTGTTGATATACGACATATCAGACGAAGAGACCGGACTGTACGGTAGTGTTACTGATTGGATTCGTAGGAGTATGAGCAGGCTTGCTTGTTGATCTTCTGATCGCTCAATACATGGATGGCCGTTATATTTAGTAGACCGCTTGCGTCTTGTGGGTGTTTGATATGATCATCACCTACTGCCGGCGTATTGACAAGTCTTTAGAGTCCTACACAGAGGTTTCCTGGTTCATGCGAAACGGAGTAGGAGCACATATGTGATATGTGCGGGACCGAGATTAATGCGAGTATGTGATACCGCATTCTATTCTCGCGACATGTGACATTCGTCGGTTATATGAGATATAGCCGAGTTATCAGATCAAGTGTTGATTCGATAAGTTGTTACATTAGATATTAGTCGGTTATATGTAATATAGCCAGATTATTAAATCAAGTGTTGATTTAATAATTTAATGTAGAATTATATATTTGATATATTAAATTACATTAACTAATATTAGCTCACTTAAGTATTCATTTTTCTCACTTGATGATACATTAATATATATATATATGTGATATATGTTAATTGTATTATTTTCTTTTTGTACACAAAATATATATGTGATATATACTGTTTACCATCGTGATTTGCATATGATATTTATTGATTTAGAAAAACCGTACGACAAGGTACCTAGAGAGGTATTATGGGGGACAATGATGAAGAAGGGGGTTCCCGTCAAGTATATTGACATAATCAAGGATATGTATGATGGAGTAGTGGCAAATGTCAGAACTTGCGGCGGCTTAACGAGTGATTTTCCGATTACAATTGGTTTACATCAAGGATCTGCATTAAGTCCATTCCTGTTTACCATCGTAATGGATGAGCTTACTAGAACTATCCAAGATGAGGTACCTTGGTGTATGCTATTCGCTAATGATATTGTTCTAGTAAATGAGACGAAAGAAGGGGTTAATGCCAAATTGGAATTATGGAGGCAAACATTGGAATCTCGGGGATTCAGATTGAGCAGGTCCAAGACAGCATATATGCATTGCAAATTTAGCAATCAGAGAAGTCAAAACCATATTAGTATAATATTGGAAGGGCAAGAGATATCACCGAGCGACCAGTTTAGATATCTAGGTTCCATCATCCAAAAGAATGGGGGGATCGATAGTGATGTTAATCAACGGATCCAAGCTGGTTGGTTGAAATGGAGGAGTGCAACAGGGATTTTGTGTGATCGTAACTTTCCATTAAAATTGAAAGGGAAGTTTTATCGGAGCGCTATTCGGCCTGCCTTATTATATGGTACAGAATGTTGGGCTCCTAAGAAGCATCATACACAGAAGATGCACGTAGCGGAGATGCGCATGCTTCGTTGGATGTGCGGTAACACTAGAAAAGATAAGGTGCGAAATGAGGATATTCGTGCAAAATTTGGTGTAGCACCTGTGGAGGAGAAGATGCGGGAAAACCGGCTAAGATGGTTTAGTCATGTGCAACGCAGACATATGGAAGCACCGGTTCGACGAATAGATACTCTCGATATAGGAAATGGCAAAAGGGCAAAAGGGAGACCGAAGAAAACTTGGATGGAGGTGATACGAAACGATATGGTTGCCAAAGGACTCAATGAAAGTATATTGTTCGATAGGAGTGAGTGGAGGCGGAGGATTCATGTGCTGGACCCGGCGTGATTCTATGTTGGTTCATGTAGCCTACCCCATATGCTTGGGATAAAAGGCTCAGTTGTTGTTGTTGTTGTGTATACTGTTGTGTCATGCTAGGTTACACTTGCAACATGTATGTATAAGACTAATACCATGCTAGGGTTTATATTTGGGTTTTATTTATCATTAAGTAATTCACAAAAGATTTGGAATGAGTCATGGTTGAAGCTTGGAGAAGCTTGTAGAAAACATTGACCAAGTCCACTCTTTTGTCATTGCTTAAGATATTTGTTAACCCAACCCTTAACCTTAGACTATGGTTTATTCTCTACATGAGTTAGGCATGACACCAACTCATCCATGGTTGCAATTCTAACCTCACTCTCTCATTCATTTTCATCATCACTTCTTCTTCTTCCTCAAGAGAAAAGGCTTGCTAGCTTTTTCTAAGTGATGATTTATTGTGAGAAAAATAAAACTAAAGTGAGCCCACTTCCTACTTCATCATCCTCTACTATTAGCCATTTAGTTTTGGGTGTTTGCTTCACTAATCTCACTATTAGTGAAGAGGTAGCATGAGCTAGTGTCTCCTCGACGTAGATCATCTTCGGCCTCGAAGACTTCGATGCAAGCTTGTTCATATCTTCATGGGAGCCTTTCTAGAGTCTGGGAGTTCATGATCGTAGCGAAGGGACTACTACATGGAGCTATTGAAGTGAAGGACCGGTCTACAAAGGTTGTATTCCTTCTTCTCTTTAGTTCATAAAGAGTTTACAATCTAGAAAACCCTAAGTCTCTAGTTCGATCCTCGTTTGGGTTCTTTAGCTCTCTAGAAAATTTTGAAATGGCATGTTCGATGCCCTAGTAAATACCGTGAGGGTGCTAAAGAACCCATCAGATATGATCATCACCTACTGTCGGCGTATTGATGAGTCTTTAGAGTCCTACACAGAGGTTTCCTGGCTCAAGCGAAACGGAGTAAGAGCACATATGTGATATATGCGGGACCGAGATTAATGCGTGTATGTGATACTGCATTCCATTCTCGCGATATGTGATATCGGTCGGTTATATATGATATAGCCGGGTTATCGAATCAAGTGTTAATTCGATAAGTTGATTCATATAATATTAGTCGGTTGTATATGACATAGCCGGATTATTAAATCAAGAGTTGATTTAATAATTTAATGTATAATTATATATTTGATATATTACATTACATTAACTAGTATTAGCTCACTTAAGATTTCTTTTCTCACATTTGATATACTTTACATATATGTGATATATGTATTGTTTTCTTTTTGGCACAAAATATATATGTGATATATATAAGTGTGTCATGCTAGGTTAAGTTAGGGTTTTATTTATCACTTAAGTTATCACAAAAGAGTAAAGTCTTAGTCAATGTTTCAAGCTTGGATGAAGCTTGTAGAACATTGACCAAGTCCACTCTTTTGTCATTCCTTAAGATATTTGTTAACCCAACCTTAACCCTTGACCTTGGTTTATTCTCTACATGGGTTAGGCATGATACTAACTCACCCATGATTGCAATTCTAACCTCACTCTCATTCTCTCTTGATAATTCTTCATCTTCTTCATGAGCTCAAAAAGAAAAGAGTTTTCTAGGGTTTGAGTTTGTGATGAAAACTTATGAGAATATGAAATATAAAGTGAACAAAATTCCTACTTCATCATCCTCTACTACTTGCCATTTAGTATAGGGTGTTTGCTTCACTAATTCCACAATTAGTGAAGAGATAGCTTGGGTTAGTGTCTTCTCGACGTAGATCATCTTCGGCCTCGAAGTCTTCTAGCAAGCTTGATCCGTACATCTTGTGGAGCCTCTCTAGAGCCTGGAGTTCATGATCGCAGCGAAGGGACGACTACACGAAGCTAGTGAAGTGAAGGACCGGTCTACAAAGGTTGTATTTCTTGTTCTCTTTTAATTGCAAAGTGTTTGCATTTACATTCCATCGATTTGTAGTTAACGATTCTAGGGTTAGGGTTAGCTAGAACGGTAAATTTTTGAATTTGGCATGGACGATGTCTCCCGAAACCTTGATGCCGTGCTAGGAAACCCTGCAGTAGTATCAGAGCCATGCTACAAATTTAGATGGATTTTGTTAAGATTACGAAACCGAAATACTCCGAAACTTGAAACACGAAATTGTAGTTTCTGTCGAATTTAAAATGTTGTTAAAAAAATTTAAACAAGTACAGAATGTTATATGGGATATATCATGAACATCATGAAAAATTAGTGGGTTTGCTCAAATTTTGGCTGAGATCATGCATGTTGGGGCCAGCCACTTTGGTCCAGAATTTCCTGAATTTTTTTTTTGTGTTCCAGTGACTTGGTTTTGGTGTTTCAGGTGTTATTTGTTTTTGCTAATTTTGCATGTGATGTAATCTTACACTATAAGCAATTCGGAGTGTTTCGTATTCGTAGTTTTAACATTGTTTCGGGTTATCCACATATTGTCTAGGCGAAGTTTAAAAGTTCGATCGAATGTCAAAAACCCATTTTTCCAAGTTTAACGTATTCGGAAAAACATGCAAGTGATTCTATGAACCCTCTAGAAGAATGAAACCCTAACTCGAATTTTTTGGATCGCGGAACCACGGTCATACCCTAGGGTTTGCCGCAGTTCCGTGGCGACATAAGTGAGGCTTGGGTTTTCCCTTCTACGGCTGGTGCATAGGTACTGTGGCACATTCTGGGTATTATTAAAACTGTGCTCAAGTGTTGAGTCGTCAGGAAATTATGGGACTTTGATGAATCGATCGAAAAGTTTAACGTTCGTCCGGGTATCATGTGATGGGATACAATATTTGGAATCCACAAAAGTGGTTATGAGATAACTAATTTGAATGTTATAAATCTAGCAATTTAGTCTCATTTGATCGGTTGCCACGAAATTTTGATGTGATCAAAAGTCCGTCGCAATCACGTAGCGTACGCGGATACTCGCCGGGTAACCTTATTAGATAGCCATGCCCCATAGCCCCGACCAAGTGATTGTAGGAGAACCTCGTCGCCAAAAGCATCCGTTCGGGTGCTCGCGGCAGCGGTGTTCCGCCTTAGTGCACTTCGTCGACGGCATCGGGGGTGCGACTATCTACTAAAGTTTCCGACGAGCATTCGATCAGGATGTCGGGAATCTTGTTGAATCGCCCGACTAGATATTAAAAGGTGTTTTGAATATCGAGACTAAAATGCGGGGTTTATAATTGTTAGGCATGAGATGTCTAAGAAAGGCATGAAATCCGAATATGAGATATTTCGGGTTTATGATGTCTAAGGTGGTTGCGGATTCCAACTGTTGTAGTTTTTCACTTTCTTTTCTGTGACCGTAAGTGTAATATGTGGTGTATCGCCGATTTCGGTGTTATATGTCAACGACAATTGGGATACGCATATTTACTTACGTTGATGACATGTGATGTTATGTGTTGCTGTGATATGTTATATTGGATCGTCGTGATTGAATAGCCGGGGGTTTTATGTGGAGATAAGATTTTTTCATTTTCATTCATGTAAAATTCATTGTATGTAATATTCTTTTATTGGGGCACTTCCGGGTTGAGGATGATGTCACCATTGTATACTATTTACTTTTCCGCATTAGGATAGACCCAAGGCGGGGAGCACAAGTAACCGGGTTCTAGGGTCCAGTGGGAGACCATCTCGAGGAGTCGAGACCGGGTCTCCTACCTCTAGAATTGGTAGGGTTGCTTGCCGCTCTCGTAGGGGTCTAGGGGTGTGGGTTTGGCTATTCATCACGACCGTGGAATCTGTGTTTTATACAGGCTTAATTTAAAACCCGGAAATCCCAGTATATCCAATATTTCATATGTTGTGTTCTGCTGCGATTTATCTGTGATGTGATCACTGTAAATGTTGAGATAGATACTGGATATAGTATATATGATATATTATATAGACATTGCTTATGTTTTACACCCGCGCTAGCCCTGCCCCGCTCTGCTGTTAGTTACCTAATCTAACGGTGCACGAGGGTACATCGAGGCGAATGCGGGCGGCATAAGCGTACGTTGTATTTATTTTTGATGCTTAGGTAACGTATATGATGGGACTTCATTAATGAGATTAATGAAACAAAAGAAACCTAAAGATGTAGTGGAATCAAATTTTCAAAAACAGGTAGCTCTAGTTCTTGCTTTGCATAGCGGTATTTCTTGTAGAATACCCAGCACCTTATTCGATAAGGAAAGAGCCGAGATCCCTTCACCGGGAGTGACCTCTTTAGGGAAACTAGCACATGCTGCAAACTCGGTTTGTCTTTTGATTTATTTTATAGTTTTTTCTTTGCATAGTGGTATTTATGAAATATCCTGCACCTTATTCGATAAGGAAAGAGCCGAGATCCCTTCACCGGGAGTGACCTCTTTAGCAAAACTAGTAAAAGCCTAAAAACACTCCTTTTCAAAATCACTCGATTCTACGACGATATCAAGTTCATTACGCAAAAGGTTTTCTTAAAAAACTCTCGTAACCCTCCGTCATTTCAGATAAGTACTACTTAGTATTCGTGCTGCGGTAGTTTGGCCTCCGTCAAGACGTAGTGTACGGTAGCTGACTAGTGCTTATCTGCCAGCATATGATGCAATTGGATTGGGGTATTCGTACGGCGTAGTTTGGCCTTCGTCAAGGGTCGTGTGGATGGGTTTAATTCAATCATGAATGTACGGGTTGAACTTGACTAGCGGCATATGGTTTGTTAGCCTTCGTCAAGGTCATAAGAAGCTAGGGGTAGAATATTATCGGGAATTTCAAGTGTTGAAATTTGCAATGAGATTGCATACCTCCTATGAGATGGTTGGATCCCGATACCCACTGCGAGTAAGAGTTACTCCTGGGAGAGTTTTGTAAGTGCACGGCGGCGCCCCGGCCGTCGATCCGACGCCGGAAACGCGGAAACGAAAAACTTTGCGAATCTTGCAAACCGGCACCACCGCGCACTATTAACCCGGATCGGGCCATTAACCTAACTACTAGCAAACTAAAAGATGGGTAGAGAGATATACCAAGCGATCCGTGTCCTTCTATCTTCGTCTCCACTCCGATCTCCCGCGGAATCTCCGTCCGTCACCTCCTCGTCGGAAAGGGCACCACGTAGCCGGATTCTTTTACGGGCTCCCACCTCTGGACCGAGGCAACTCGGGCACGAAGTTGGCTAGCCGACGCGTCCAAGGGGTGTTGTAGATTGGTGTAGAATCACTTTGTCTCTTGCAGGTAGAAGTTGCCTTTGATGGAGGTAAAGAGAGAAATGAACTTTGAAGATGGGACTCTCTTTTAGCATGAATGAAATGAGATGCCTAATATTTCTCACAACCAAAATGAACTCCCTCTCTCCTCACCTATAGTGGCCGGCCCCTTATGGAAATGGTGGAGGAAAAAATCCCACACATGCAAGTGGAGGAAAAAAGAATGATAAAGGGAAAAAGGCTCACATCAATTTCTTCTCTCAATCTTTTCATTTCCCTTCTCAATAAATGCAAAGAATGACCCCAAAAGGAATCTCATGATGAGAGAACAATCATGAAGCCACAAAATGCAAGAAAACCCTTCCACAAATGTTATTTGCACATTTGCAAATAACCCCCTCCATCGGAAAGTCCGGCCGCGAAAGAACAAAGGAAAACCGGCCGGAACGGAATGCAAACTGGCAACTTTAGAAAACTGATCCCGTAATAAATTACAGGAAAACCCTGCGATTGCATATACATGCCCGCATTTGTATTCCCACTGAACACAAATGCAAAGAGACAAAACTACACTATCTAATACTAGGATCCGGCTTAAGCCAAAGCCGGCTAGTAAAATCCGTCCGATCACGATCCGTGCAATACCGCACGTATCTGATCGAACCCTGCCATATCTCCATACGGCCTCTACAGCGTTTTGCCCGAAACTTGAGTAACTGTGTGTGGTGGACTCTAAAGACTCGTCGATACTATGGCTGTGGATTTAACCACTAGCACGTCAGAGGTATTAGCCATACCTGACGGGCCACCAGCTATTGACCAAATGGGACGTCTGTGAGCGAACTCATACTGACACCCTACTGAGCCTGTCAGTGACAATATCCGTACAGTCCGGTCCGTTCGTCTATGAGCATCGCATGGCGGGCCTAGGGGGTTAGTAAAAGTTAGACCCCCAAAAGCGGTATAAGTCGTGTCAGAGTGTAGCCCAGAACACCCTGAGATACTACGGGAATACCTACCAGTAACTCTCCTGCCTTGGCCAAGGACTTTTCATGTACTGGCTCTCCTAGACACAGCGCGACCTCACCCCCAATACCGGGAGAGACGAACCCCTGCAGATCCGCTCACTGTCTCCATGTGGCTCGGGACTGTACCCAACGAAAACCTGTTTGCACGTCTCATTTGAGCGTGGTAGGGTAGTAATCAAAGCACAGTGGTAACTCACACGAGACAAATGACAATCTCAGGTCGATGAACTAACCTGTACACATGTCACCAGGGAACTGCTGTCTGACATCAGGTATAAAACCAACTAGCATGTTCCCGGCGAGTCCTGTCCGGTGTACTCATAACCCAATGAGCACCTGCATACATCTTAGGTGAACCAACTGACACCAGTGGCTTGTGAGACCGGCCACCGCCCCTCTTCGGGGTCTCGACTGTATACACTAGTCTACTCTGGAGTATTGATGCCCTGTCTCGAAACTCCCACGACTAGGGACCTTTTAAGGATGTGCTTATAGACCCCAGCTCCCACGTATATGATCGCCCTCATACTGCTGGTAGTCAAGCAAGAATCCTAGGGGCTCTATCAACGTGTAATAGCGACTCGTAAGGTCACCTAAAGCAGTACACGAGGATAAAGATAAACCAGATAGCATACTATCATCTTGAGCAAGACTGTCCTACCGGAATAGGTCCTCCCTCAATCATTGCAATCACGTGCCTGTGATCCAATAATTGACTCTGAGGGCACTATCTCCAACAATCTCCCACTTGCACTCAAGGCTAATTATTGCGATGCCGCATACTCACAGCCCGTGTGATACCGAACACCCAACTCCTCTACTAGTCAGTCTCACAAAGCTCGTTTGCGAAACTATTGCGTTCGAGGAATAGCCTCAGTGAGTGGATCCACTCAGATGTTTCTTTCTATGTCTCTCTTTATCTCAAGTTCGCAGAGAAAACCATCTCCCGAAATGAGCAATACCTGTCTTAGAATGTGTCTGGATTTCTGATGGGATCTAGCTCATAAGTGAACTCCAAATCCAAACTTCTTAGATTGTATCGTCAACTGAACTTAATCAGTATCCTGCGCCATGCCTTCCCTCAGTATCCACCTGGACCATCTGTCCAAAATACTGCCCCTCGTCAAAGGGAAAACTATAACTCTGACAACCTCTCTGTTATCCAGGTCACCTTGGAAGCCTGGAATGATAACTGTCTCCCGAAGGAGAATGCTGTTATCATATCCCTAGAACATCAACTTATGTTCTAAAACTGCTTCCGACTGTTTCTCCATGATTGGATCAATATCAACTTATTGCATCTACTTGAAAAACAACATCTGGTGTGGTACTTGACATCTCATGATTGACTCAATTGCCTAAGCAAGTGATCTGCCAATCATGCACATCCCTCTCCCCTTTAGTCTGTAAGACACCTTTAGAGAGGGTGACCCCATCACCTGCAGGTATACTACCGTGCCAGGAGTCGTCCATTTTAAATACTCATAGAATGTTGTCTAAGTACCCTGATTGGAAACCACCCAAATCTAGATTTAAAACCATAGATCTAGTAACCAGAATGTATGATATAATATCCAAGTCCTGTGTGGAGAAACCACTATGTGACAACCAAAGTATAACCGATCGTAATATAGGAATATCATTTCCTACTCTGTGTATGTCATCCAAATACCAGGACATCACACCCTACTACCTTCTTAACAGATCCATCCCCTATTCTGATGAAGTCAAACCTATGACTGTCATATCAGAAATAGATGATCTATCTCCGCTATTTCTACTTTAGTCTATAAATAGACATAAGCCACTTATCCACCAATGCTTCCGCTGCTCCCACTGACCACGACAACCCTCTGGCAGAGTCATATAGACGTACACTTCTAAAGCCTGTTTAGAACGACGCTATACTCATCCTCCTGCCGGGTCTCACAGTCTGGAACAACAGCAATGGAAAGTCTGGGTAAACAAGAACCTCCCTGTGTAACGCCTTGAAAAGTCGTTTTGGTGTTTTCCTGAAAATCGGTGAAAATTCGGTATTTTTCCGAAAACCGTCTTTTTTGTTATTTTGCAGTTTAGGACTAATTATACCTAATTTGGATAGGTAATTGCTAGTTTTTAGTAGCAAATGAGTTAATTATGAAATTCTAGTCGTTTAAAATTTTTCCTAATTTTTCAATTTTTTAATATTATTTTAAGCCGGTAAGAAAATACATTAAATTAGCGATAAATACAAATTTAAATGGGCTAAAATTAAGCTTTAAAATCATGTTAATTAAAATCTAGTTTTAACATAAATTTTTAGTAATTTATTTTAAGTTTTAACTAATTTTTATTATGGAAAACGAAATTTATTGAATTTTAAGCTTAAACTTGCAATTTTGGACTTGTAGGGGGTCTTTTTGCATAAAAATTTTTTGTGAACTCTCTCTCACTCATTCCTCACCTCTAGGCCGGCCCCACCACCATCAGGTCCAGAAAAATTCCATGCTCCTTGACTTGTTTTATTGTGTGGAAATGATGGTTGTTTTGAGAAAGGTTTGAATTTGTTTTTGGGTATAGTCTTTTGTGGTTGGTAGGAGTTGACCAAGACTTCTTTCCCACACCCCACACCATCCCCTCTCCCTCATTTCTGGCCGAATTCCAGCAGCCCCCCCTTCATCTCTTGGTTCTTTTCATTTTCTTCAAAAAATTCATTAAGTTGCTTCAAAAATTCCAAATTTAAACCTCACAAATTAAACTCCATCCTTCATCCCTTTTTCCTTCACCTCACTTGCTTGGAATCATGATGCTATGAGGCCATCAATTGATGCAAATTTCTTCTTGCTAGATCCATAGATTTGAGGTACAATTTCTACTCTTTAAGTGGTTATGGTTAGAATTCTTTAATCTAGTTGTTTAGTGTTAATTTAGTGCTATTTTCATTCTAGTGTTGTTTAAAGTTAATGGTTGAGTTAACTAGGGTTTCTTGAAACCATTATTTAGTTAATTAAAGCTAATTAGCTATCTAGTTGTTTGTTAATCTAGGTTAATGAGGTTACTTTATTTGTGTGGGCTTCAAATTAGTGTTAATTTGGTATTGTCATGTTTAGTTTTGGATTGAAATTGCTAATTATGAAAATCAAGAAAGGTTTTATTTATGGAAATTAGGTTTTTAAGCATAGTTAATGGTTTAAAATTAGTGTAATGGCTAGCTAGTGGGTTAGTTTGGATTGTAGTGTTGGATTGTGTTAATTTTATCGCTAATTGTCGATGTTTGCACCAACTTTGCAAACTTCTAGCTTACTAGGTTTTTATTATATTATTGTGGCAAATTAATTGCGATATCTAGATTATATTGTTGGCATATCCTATGACTTTTAGGATGTGTGAGTGCGGATTTTTGAGTAATCGGGTTTTAGTTTTGCCGGGCGACCAAATCGGCGATTTTTGCAGTTTTTGCGATTTTCGCGTGTGTTCCGCGCACCTTGTGCACGTTGTACCTAGCTTATGAACGTTAGTGTTTTCGTTTGGGTTTTGCGTCGTTCTTTATATGTAACCTTATGTTTGGTATTGATGTAAATTCCAGGTTCGGTCGCGGAGACGTCAGACGCGGCACGAAAGGGGAAAGCGGTGATTGGACGTGACTAGCTAGGGATTCCTGTGAGTAGATGTAACATCTACGGGGGACTATCGTTGGATGGCGCAAGCCGCCCGATAGTTTTAGTAACTTAAAAGATTCTTAGTGATGTTAGTAATTAGGGGTGTAATACTTATATGATTATTTGCTGCATCCATGCCTTATATTGACATACATATGCGAACCCTTTTTATAGGACACCTGCACCATTGCCAGGGTTTTTATATGCAGCACGAGCACTATTCATGCTTACACACACACCCTGGTAATTGCCATGCCACCACACTAGATAACCTTTAAATTGAAACCTTTTAATATAATTGATACTTAAACTCGCGCTATTGCTTTAATTCCTTAAAATGAAATCGTAGGATTGCTATTCATGTGCATGTGCTTCATCATATTATTTGTTCATGCCTAGTCTATTAATCATACATCGCAACTTGATTATTGATACCATATGCATTCATTATCATTGACATATGCACTTGCGAGGACTTCTTGAGATTTTATGATATTTCTGGATTTTGGGGGTAAGCCGCAAAATTTCTAAACTTATTACTTTTTTTAAAAATATGTAAATTGCGGTTTTCTAGTGATGTGAGTGTCGTCCACCATGATTTTGCTGTGGTTTTCGAGATCCGTGTCGAGGAGTGGAGGAACCGTCACGGGTACATGGTGGGCCCGGTATGGTACCCCGGGGCAAGATGAATGTGGTGTTGACGTTGAGCCTGGCAGGGGACGGATTACCTACCGGTGACTGTTTAGCACGGCGGATATCTAGAGGATACCGACCGTGGCCGCGAGATGATGAGATTTTGATATTGAGCTGGGTCAGCCGGATGGCTGAGGCCAGAGATACTATGACATGGATATATGAGATTTGAGATAGTTTTGAGGTGTCGTTGTTGGACACAGGTTCTTGTTGGTTCTATTGGTATTGTGCTGGTATTTCAAAAGAGATTCTTAAAGGGAAATACATGATTTCTTATACTTACACATTCAGATCAGGAGTTGATTCGCATTGCATTCATACCTGCTAGTATATCCATATTGCATACATACTTGCCGTTATGTCCTGCCTTACCTGTATTTAGATGCTAGGATGCTTGTGTGCATGCATTCGATAGCCTGTGTAGATGTTATTTATTACTCATGAGTTGGCAACTCACCCCCGTTGTGCCATAGCCTTTTGCAGGTCCGCTCAGTCAGTACAGTAGCGGCGGGTGCGCTTGCTTCTTTTGCCTCTTTTGCCTGGACTCGAGGTTTTGCTCTTAGGTGGGTTATATGATTATTTTTGCACCACCTTGTATATTCTTTGTATCTAGTGTACTCCATCTACTGTTTCTACCAGTATTGTTGTATTTTGACCTAGAGATGAGACTGTGAGATTTGTGGACTTTTATGCTGTATTTTGGAGTCGAGCTCACTTGAGTCGACATGCTGTTTTTCTTATGCTTCATTATGATTATTTCGCATGTTGTTGCTTTATATTGCGTGGGATTTATGACCGCCTTGTGGCGAAGAGCTAGCTCCCGCTTGGGGATGCCTTATTTGTTGGATTCATATATATTCTTATTATACCCATTTTGGGGGCCAGTATTTACAAAGGAGACTCTGCCGAAATTTTCGGAAAAATTGATATTGTTTTTAAAAAGGGTTTTATATGACTTATTTGATAAACTCGCTTTCAATTGATTGGGTTTTCTTCACTCTTCTGCTTATTTGGTTTTGGTTCTGGGCTTTGGCTTACTTATTTTACGGACGCCTTGAGACGCTTCGTAAACTTAAGTGCCAGTCACGTCCGTACCCTGCGGGTCGTGACAAAGTTGGTATCAGAGCGATAGGTTTTACCTTTTTGAGTGTAGGATGACCCTTGGTAGATGGAGTAAGTGACTTAAGTAGGGTAACGTAGCGTGTGTATGTCCGCGGCATACTTGCGATACGGTACTCCGCCTAAGTGACTTTAGGATATACTTGCTTGAAATTCCTTCTTCATTTCCGTGTATCCTATGATCCTATTGCACTGTCCTGTTTCCTGTACCAGTCACTATGCCGCCGAAGGCTACGAGGGCACAGAGGGCTGCCGCCCGAGACGAGATTCGAGTTGGCTCGTCCGAGACTAGGACTGAGCAGGGTGGTATGCCTACGCCGCAGGGACAGACCGATCCACCTTCCCCAGGCCGTATGGATAGGCTCGAGACTGGTATGGAGGAGTTGCGACAGATGATGGGGAGCATGCAGGAGCTACGTCAGATGGTAGGATCCCTATTTGCAGCCAGTCGTACACCGAGGCCGGATGACGCACCTACTACATCAAAAACGACCATGATACCTGCTCCTACTACTACCACCGTGACCATCCCGGTTTCACTACAAGATTTCATGAGGTTGAGACCTCCAGTATTCACCGGCACCGAGGCAGCGGAGGACCCACAGACGTTCCTTGACAGTTTAGCCAGGATCTGTCGTTCGCTGAGATGTTCGGATGATCGATGGGTAGAGCTTGCGAGTTTCCGACTAGAGGGTCTCGCGCAGACATGGTGGGAGTCAGTCTTGAGAGGTCGAGCTGCAGGTCTACCGCCTATGACGTGGGCCGAGTTTACAGCGGTCTTTCTAGCTCGTTTCCTCCCAGAGAGCGTTCGTGACGCCAGAGCTCGTAGCTTCGAGGCCTTAGTCAAGACACCTGGGATGACGGCGTCTGAGTATGACATCCAATTTACACAGTTATCCCGATATGCTCCGTATTTGGTGGATACCGAAGAGAAGATGGTGAAGAGGTTTGTACAGGGACTTGATGCCCAACTATATCTTGCCATTGGCGCCCAGCACTACGACACTTATTCAGCTGCTATGGATACGGCATGACGGATGGAGGCACGCATATCACAGACTTCGGCCGTTTCTGGGCCGAAGAGGATTCGCACCGATGTACCGTCTCAGAGGCAGCGCGCCAGATTTTTTCCGAGAGATAGGCCTGGCAGAGGATTTGGTCGGGGACAGTTATATGGTTCTTATCCCCAGGGACAGCAGCCGTCGCCAGGGTGTTTTGGGTGCGGGAGTCCGCACCATCTTGTCAGAGACTGTCCGGCGAGACGACAGGGAGCAGCGACAGTTCCGCATGTGACCCTACCACCATCACTACCCCCTCCTCAGAGAGCCCTACTTCCTACCACAGGCGATGCTCCACGCCAGTTAGGTGCACCCAGAGGCCGTGGACGCGGCGGTCCTGTTCAGAGAGGACGAGGAGGCAGAGGCCGAAGTCGAGGTCAGCCCGCTATCGGTGGAGGACAGGCCCGAGTATTTGCTTTGACACCGCAGGATGCGCAGGCATCCAATGCCGTTATGACAGGTACCTTGCCAGTTTGCTCTTTCGACGCACGGGTATTATTCGACCCAGGTTCCACACATTCGTACGTCTCTACACACTTTGCACCGATGTTGGGCCGTGAGTCGTCGTCGTTAGATCACCCACTTGTTGTTGTTACTCCGGTAGGCGAGTCGTTTGTCGCTCGTTTTGTATTTCGTTTGTGTTCTGTTCGTATCGGGGAGAGGGATTCATCAGTTGATTTGATTCTCCTCGATATGTTGGACTTTGATGTGCTTCTGGGCATGGATTGGCTAGCCACTTGTTATGCTTCGGTGGACTGCCATCATATTTAGCTTTCCGGGAGAGCCAGTCCTTGTTATTCAGGGAGACCGCAGCGTCACCCTTCCCAGCTTGATTTCGTCTCTTCGCGCTGGCCAGCTCTTGCGGAAGGGATGTCAGGGATTCTTAGCGTATATTTATGATACTCGAGCTGCAGAGGTTCCGTTGGACCGGGTCCCGGTTGTTTGTGAGTTCCCTGATGTTTTCCCTGATGAGCTACCTGGGCTACCACCTGAGCGCGACGTTGAGTTCTGCATCGATTTGATTCCCGGCTCGGGGCCTATTTCTATACCGCCTTATCGGATGGCCCCGGCTGAGCTTCGAGAGCTGAAGGACCAGTTGCAGGATTTGTTAGATAAGGGGCTTATTCGACCTAGTGTTTCTCCGTGGGGTGCTCCGGTCCTGTTTGTCAAGAAGAAGGATGGAAGTTTGCGCTTATGTATCGACTACCGCCAGCTGAACAAGGCTACCGTGCGGAACAGATATCCGTTGCCACGCATTGATGATTTGTTCGACCAGCTTCAGGGTGCGGGATATTTTTCGAGAATCGACTTGCGATCAGGATACCACCAGCTGCGAGTCCGACAGGAGGATATACCGAAGACAGCCTTCCGTACACGCTATGGCCACTATGAGTTTTTGGTGATGTCGTTCGGACTCACCAACGCCCCAGCAGCATTCATGGATTTGATGAACCGTACATTCAGGCCGTATCTTGACTTGTTCATCATCGTGTTTATCGACGATATCTTGGTGTACTCCCGGAGCAGAGAGGAGCACGAGCAGCACTTGCGGATTACGTTACAGACTCTGAGGGAGCACCAGCTGTTCGCAAAGTTCTCCAAGTGTGCATTCTGGCTGGACAGCGTCGGATTCTTGGGTCACGTGGTTACGAGAGACGGCATTTGTGTGGACCCGAAGAAGATTGAGGTTGTTCAGCAGTGGCCCCGACCTACATCGGTTACTGAGATCCGTAGTTTTCTAGGCCTGGCGGGCTACTACAGGCGTTTTGTTCAGGACTTCTCCCGTATAGCTGCACCGTTGACCGATTTGACCCGGAAGGGAGTTCCTTTCGTCTGGACGGAGGAGTGCGAGCGCAGTTTTCAGCAGCTGCGGACATGTTTGACTACGGCGCCGGTATTATCTTTGCCTTCGGGATCAGGCGGATTTGTGGTCTACTGTGATGCTTCGCGAGTGGGATTAGGATGAGTATTGATGCAGCATGGCCGGGTGATCGCTTATGCTTCTCGGCAGTTGAAGAGGCACGAACAGAACTACCCCACTCACGATTTGGAGATGGCTGCAGTGGTCTTTGCATTGAAGATTTGGCGACATTACCTATATGGCGAGTCGTGCCAAATATTCACAGACCACAAGAGCTTAAAATACATATTTCAGCAGCGAGACCTGAACCTCAGACAGCGTCGTTGGATGGAGTTGGTGAAAGACTACGACTGCGAGATCTTATATCACCCAGGCAAGGCGAATGTGGTAGCAGATGCGTTGAGTAGGAGGCCCGGGGGTAGTCTATCCTATTTACGCGCAGTGCAGAGGCAGTCGTCAGCAAATTGGCAGACTTTATGCGACAGCCGAGTTGAGTTCGAGTTCACTCAGACAGGGGGACAGCTCGCGCATGTTCGTGCACGCCCACAGTTGCTTGACCGTATATATGAGACACAGCGCAGTGACGACCGTTGCTCAGAGATCATGGCACGGATGGGACAGGGCAGATTTTCCGAGTTCATGATTGACGATCAGGGGATTTTACGCTATGGATCTAGACTGTGCGTACCAGATGCTGATGGATTGCGGCGCGACATTCTTGAGAAGGCACACCGATCAGTGTATAGTGTCCACCCCGGTTCCACCAAGATGTACCATGATATGAGAGAGACCTACTGGTGGGACGGGATGAAAAGGGACATTGCGGAGTTTGTATCGAGATGCCTGACTTGTCAACAAGTCAAGGCCGAGCACCAGAGGCCCGCAGGAGAGCTGCAGCCATTACCCATTCCGGAGTGGAAATGGGAGCAGATTTCGATGGATTTCGTTGTGGGTCTACCCAGGACTAGTGGAGGGTATGACTCCATCTGGGTGATCGTAGATCGATTGACGAAAGCGGCTCACTTCCTGCCAGTGAAGACGACTTTCAGTTTCGCTCAGTATGCCCAGCTTTACATCGACGAGATCGTGCGGTTGCATGGCGTACCAACTTGTATCGTGTCAGATCGAGGCACCCAGTTCACCAGCCGACTTTGGCAGAGACTTCAGGAGGCTTTGGGCACTCGTTTGAGCTTCAGCACAACGTTTCATCCGCAGACCGACGGACAGTCAGAGCGGACCTTTCAGACTCTCGAGGACATGCTCAGAGCGTGCGTTTTAGACTTCGGCAGTAGCTGGGATCGTCATTTACCTCTAGTGGAGTTCTCCTACAACAACAGCTTCCAGGATACTATTCAGATGGCACCTTTCGAGGCATTGTATGGGAGGAGATGCAGATCGCCCGTCTGTTGGACAGAGCTCAGCAAGAGCAGCATTTTGGGGACGCAGCTTGTTGAGGAGACGACAGCGAAGATACAGTTGATCCGAGACCGGATGAGAGTGGCTCAGAGCAGGCAAAAATCATATGCAGACAGGTGCCGTCGCAGGTTAGAGTTCGCAGTTGGCGATCATGTTTTTCTGAGGGTCTCTCCGATGAAGGGCGTGATGCGTTTTGGGCGAAAGGGGAAGCTTAGCCCTAGATTCGTAGGTCCCTTCGAGATCCTCGAGCGTGTCGGGGCTGTTGTATATCATTTGGCCCTTCCACCCAGCTTTCCCGATGTTCACCCCGTCTTCCATGTTTCAATGCTCCGCAAGTACCTTCACGACCCTTCGCATGCGATTCAGCACCCGACAGTCCAGCTAGAGCGTGACCTTTCTTTTGCAGAGCAGCCGGTGGCCATCCTGGTTCGGCAGGTGAAGAAGTTGAGATCGAAGAATATACCAACCGTCAAGGTCCTTTGGCGTAGCACGAGCAGCGAGGAGGTTACCTGGGAGACCGAGGGCGAGATGAGGAAGAAATATCCCCATCTCTTTGAAGGTACGCGTAGTTATTTTTTTTAATTCGGGGACCGAATTTCCTTAAGGGGGGAAGATTGTAACGCCTTGAAAAGTCGTTTTGGTGTTTTCCTGAAAATCGGTGAAAATTCGGTATTTTTCCGAAAACCGTCTTTTTGTTATTTTGCAGTTTAGGACTAATTATACCTAATTTGGATAGGTAATTGCTAGTTTTTAGTAGCAAATGAGTTAATTATGAAATTCTGGTCGTTTAAAATTTTTCCCTAATTTTTCAATTTTTTAATATTATTTTAAGCCGGTAAGAAAATACATTAAATTAGCGATAAATACAAATTTAAATGGGCTAAAATTAAGCTTTAAAATCATGTTAATTAAAATCTAGTTTTAACATAAATTTTTAGTAATTTATTTTAAGTTTTAACTAATTTTTATTATGGAAAACGAAATTTATTTAATTTTAAGCTTAAACTTGCAATTTTGGACTTGTAGGGGGTCTTTTTGCATAAAAAATTTTTGTGCACTCTCTCTCACTCATTCCTCACCTCTAGGCCGGCCCCACCACCATCAGGTCCAGAAAAATTCCATGCTCCTTGACTTGTTTTATTGTGTGGAAATGATGGTTGTTTTGAGAAAGGTTTGAATTTGTTTTTGGGTATAGTCTTTTGTGGTTGGTAGGAGTTGACCAAGACTTCTTTCCCACACCCCACACCATCCCCTCTCCCTCATTTCTGGCCGAATTCCAGCAGCCCCCCCTTCATCTCTTGGTTCTTTTCATTTTCTTCAAAAAATTCATTAAGTTGCTTCAAAAATTCCAAATTTAAACCTCACAAATTAAACTCCATCCTTCATCCCTTTTTCCTTCACCTCTCTTGCTTAGAATCATGATGCTATGAGGCCATCAATTGATGCAAATTTCTTCTTGCTAGATCCATAGATTTGAGGTATAATTTCTACTCTTTTAAGTGGTTATGGTTAGAATTCTTTAATCTAGTTGTTTAGTGTTAATTTAGTGCTATTTTCATTCTAGTGTTGTTTAAAATTAATGGTTGAGTTAACTAGGGTTTCTTGAAACTATTATTTAGTTAATTAAAGCTAATTAGCTATCTAGTTGTTTGCTAATCTAGGTAAATGAGGTTACTTTATTTGTGTGGGCTTCAAATTAGTGTTAATTTGGTATTGTCATATTTAGTTTTGGATTGAAATTGCTAATTATGAAAATCAAGAAAGGTTTTGTTTATGGAAATTAGGTTTTTAAGCATAGTTAATGGTTTAAAATTAGTGTAATGGCTAGCTAGTGGGTTAGTTTGGATTGTTGTGTTGGATTGTGTTAATTTTATCGCTAATTGTCGATGTTTGCACCAAATTTGCAAACTTCTAGCTTACTAGGTTTTTATTATATTATTGTGGCAAATTAATTGCGATATCTAGATTATATTGTTGGCATATCCTATGACTTTTAGGATGTGTGAGTGCGGATTTTTGAGTAATCGGGTTTTAGTTTTGCCAGGCGACCAAATCGGCGATTTTTGCAGTTTTTGCAATTTTCGCGTGTGTTCCGCGCACCTTGTGCATGTTGTACCTAGCTTGTGAACGTTAGTGTTTTCGTTTGGGTTTTGCGTCGTTCTTGATATGTAACCTTATGTTTGGTATTGATGTAAATTCCAGGTTCGGTCACGGAGACGTCAGACGCGGGACGAAAGGGGAAAGCGGTGATTGGACGTGACTAGCTAGGGATTCCTGTGAGTAGATGTAACATCTACGGGGGACTATCGTTGGATGGCGCAAGCCGTCCGATAGTTTTAGTAACTTAAAAGATTCTTAGTGATGTTAGTAATTAGGGGTATAATACTTATATGATTATTTGCTGCATCCATGCCTTATATTGACATACATATGCGAACCATTTTTATAGGACACCTGCACCATTGCCAGGGTTTTTATATGCAGCACGAGCACTATTCATGCTTACACACACACCCTGGTAATTGCCATGCCACCACACTAGATAACCTTTAAATTGAAACCTTTTACTATAATTGATAATTAAACTCGTGCTATTGCTTTAATTCCTTAAAATGAAATCGTAGGATTGCTATTCTTGTGCATGTGCTTCATCATATTATTTGTTCATGCCTAGTCTATTAATCATACATCGCAACTTGATTATTGATACCATATGCATTCATTATCATTGACATATGCACTTGCGAGGACTTCTTGAGATTTTATGATATTTCTGGATTTTGGGGGTAAGCCGCAAAATTTCTAAACTTATTACTTTTTTTAAAAATATGTAAATTGCGGTTTTCTAGTGATGTGAGTGTCGTCCACCATGATTTTGCTGTGGTTTTCGAGATCCGTGTCGAGGAGTGGAGGAACCGTCACGGGTACATGGTGGGCCCGGTATGGTACCCCGGGGCAAGATGAATGTGGTGTTGACGTTGAGCCTGGCAGGGGACGGATTACCTACCGGTGACTGTTTAGCACGGCGGATATCTAGAGGATACCGACCGTGGCCGCGAGATGATGAGATTTTGATATTGAGCTGGGTCAGCCGGATGGCTGAGGCCAGAGATACTATGACATGGATATATGAGATTTGAGATAGTTTTGAGGTGTCGTTGTTGGACACAGGTTCTTGTTGGTTCTATTGGTATTGTGCTGGTATTTCAAAAGAGATTCTTAAAGGGAAATACATGATTTCTTATACTTACACATTCAGATCAGGAGTTGATTCGCATTGCATTCATACCTGCTAGTATATCCATATTGCATACATACTTGCCGTTATGTCCTGCCTTACCTGTATTTAGATGCTAGGATGCTTGTGTGCATGCATTCGATAGCCTGTGTAGATGTTATTTATTACTCATGAGTTGGCAACTCACCCCCGTTGTGCCATAGCCTTTTGGAGGTCCGCTCAGTCAGTACAGTAGCGGCGGGTGTGCTTGCTTCTTTTGCCTCTTTTGCCTGGACTCGAGGTTTTGCTCTTAGGTGGGTTATATGATTATTTTTGCACCACCTTGTATATTCTTTGTATCTAGTGTACTCCATCTACTGTTTCTACCAGTATTGTTGTATTTTGACCTAGAGATGAGACTGTGAGATTTGTGGACTTTTATGCTGTATTTTGGAGTCGAGCTCACTTGAGTCGACATGCTGTTTTTCTTATGCTTCATTATGATTATTTCGCATGTTGTTGCTTTATATTGCGTGGGATTTATGACCGCCTTGTGGCGAAGAGCTAGCTCCCGCTTGGGGATGCCTTATTTGTTGGATTCATATATATTCTTATTATACCCATTTTGGGGGCCAGTATTTACAAAGGAGACTCTGCCGAAATTTTCGGAAAAATTGATATTGTTTTTAAAAAGGGTTTTATATGACTTATTTGATAAACTCGCTTTCAATTGATTGGGTTTTCTTCACTCTTCTGCTTATTTGGTTTTGGTTCTGGGCTTTGGCTTACTTATTTTACGGACGCCTTGAGACGCTTCGTAAACTTAAGTGCCAGTCACGTCCGTACCCTGCGGGTCGTGACAAAGTTGGTATCAGAGCGATAGGTTTTACCTTTTTGAGTGTAGGATGACCCTTGGTAGATGGAGTAAGTGACTTAAGTAGGGTAACGTAGCGTGTGTATGTCCGCGGCATACTTGCGATACGGTACTCCGCCTAAGTGACTTTAGGATATACTTGCTTGAAATTCCTTCTTCATTTCCGTGTATCCTATGATCCTATTGCACTGTCCTGTTTCCTGTACCAGTCACTATGCCGCCGAAGGCTACGAGGGCACAGAGGGCTGCCGCCCGAGACGAGATTCGAGTTGGCTCGTCCGAGACTAGGACTGAGCAGGGTGGTATGCCTACGCCGCAGGGACAGACCGATCCACCTTCCCCAGGCCGTATGGATAGGCTCGAGACTGGTATGGAGGAGTTGCGACAGATGATGGGGAGCATGCAGAAGCTACGTCAGATGGTAGGATCCCTATTTGCAGCCAGTCGTACACCGAGGCCGGATGACGCACCTACTACATCAAAAACGACCATGATACCTGCTCCTACTACTACCACCGTGACCATCCCGGTTTCACTACAGGATTTCATGAGGTTGAGACCTCCAGTATTCACCGGCACCGAGGCAGCGGAGGACCCACAGACGTTCCTTGACAGTTTAGCCAGGATCTGTCGTTCGCTGAGATGTTCGGATGATCGATGGGTAGAGCTTGCGAGTTTCCGACTAGAGGGTCTCGCGCAGACATGGTGGGAGTCAGTCTTGAGAGGTCGAGCTGCAGGTCTACCGCCTATGACGTGGGCCGAGTTTACAGCGGTCTTTCTAGCTCGTTTCCTCCCAGAGAGCGTTCGTGACGCCAGAGCTCGTAGCTTCGAGGCCTTAGTCAAGACACCTGGGATGACGGCGTCTGAGTATGACATCCAATTTACACAGTTATCCCGATATGCTCCGTATTTGGTGGATACCGAAGAGAAGATGGTGAAGAGGTTTGTACAGGGACTTGATGCCCAACTATATCTTGCCATTGGCGCCCAGCACTACGACACTTATTCAGCTGCTATGGATACGGCATGACGGATGGAGGCACGCATATCACAGACTTCGGCCGTTTCTGGGCCGAAGAGGATTCGCACCGATGTACCGTCTCAGAGGCAACGCGCCAGATTTTTTCCGAGAGATAGGCCTGGCAGAGGATTTGGTCGGGGACAGTTATATGGTTCTTATCCCCAGGGACAGCAGCCGTCGCCAGGGTGTTTTGGGTGCGGGAGTCCGCACCATCTTGTCAGAGACTGTCCGGCGAGACGACAGGGAGCAGCGACAGTTCCGCATGTGACCCTACCACCATCACTACCCCCTCCTCAGAGAGCCCTACTTCCTACCACAGGCGATGCTCCACGCCAGTTAGGTGCACCCAGAGGCCGTGGACGCGGCGGTCCTGTTCAGAGAGGACGAGGAGGCAGAGGCCGAGGTCGAGGTCAGCCCGCTATCGGTGGAGGACAGGCCCGAGTATTTGCTTTGACACCGCAGGATGCGCAGGCATCCAATGCCGTTATGACAGGTACCTTGCCAGTTTGCTCTTTCGACGCACGGGTATTATTCGACCCAGGTTCCACACATTCGTACGTCTCTACACACTTTGCACCGATGTTGGGCCGTGAGTCGTCGTCGTTAGATCACCCACTTGTTGTTGTTACTCCGGTAGGCGAGTCGTTTGTCGCTCGTTTTGTATTTCGTTTGTGTTCTGTTCGTATCGGGGAGAGGGATTCATCAGTTGATTTGATTCTCCTCGATATGTTGGACTTTGATGTGCTTCTGGGCATGGATTGGCTCGCCACTTGTTATGCTTCGGTGGACTGCCATCATATTTAGCTTTCCGGGAGAGCCAGTCCTTGTTATTCAGGGAGACCGCAGCGTCACCCTTCCCAGCTTGATTTCGTCTCTTCGCGCTGGCCAGCTCTTGCGGAAGGGATGTCAGGGATTCTTAGCGTATATTTATGATACTCGAGCTGCAGAGGTTCCGTTGGACCGGGTCCCGGTTGTTTGTGAGTTCCCTGATGTTTTCCCTGATGAGCTACCTGGGCTACCACCTGAGCGCGACGTTGAGTTCTGCATCGATTTGATTCCCGGCTCGGGGCCTATTTCTATACCGCCTTATCGGATGGCCCCGGCTGAGCTTCGAGAGCTGAAGGACCAGTTGCAGGATTTGTTAGATAAGGGGCTTATTCGACCTAGTGTTTCTCCGTGGGGTGCTCCGGTCCTGTTTGTCAAGAAGAAGGATGGAAGTTTGCGCTTATGTATCGACTACCGCCAGCTGAACAAGGCTACCGTGCGGAACAGATATCCGTTGCCACGCATTGATGATTTGTTCGACCAGCTTCAGGGTGCGGGATATTTTTCGAGAATCGACTTGCGATCAGGATACCACCAGCTGCGAGTCCGACAGGAGGATATACCGAAGACAGCCTTCCGTACACGCTATGGCCACTATGAGTTTTTGGTGATGTCGTTCGGACTCACCAACGCCCCAGCAGCATTCATGGATTTGATGAACCGTACATTCAGGCCGTATCTTGACTTGTTCATCATCGTGTTTATCGACGATATCTTGGTGTACTCCCGGAGCAGAGAGGAGCACGAGCAGCACTTGCGGATTACGTTACAGACTCTGAGGGAGCACCAGCTGTTCGCAAAGTTCTCCAAGTGTGCATTCTGGCTGGACAGCGTCGGATTCTTGGGTCACGTGGTTACGAGAGACGGCATTTGTGTGGACCCGAAGAAGATTGAGGTTGTTCAGCAGTGGCCCCGACCTACATCGGTTACTGAGATCCGTAGTTTTCTAGGCCTGGCGGGCTACTACAGGCGTTTTGTTCAGGACTTCTCCCGTATAGCTGCACCGTTGACCGATTTGACCCGGAAGGGAGTTCCTTTCGTCTGGACGGAGGAGTGCGAGCGCAGTTTTCAGCAGCTGCGGACATGTTTGACTACGGCGCCGGTATTATCTTTGCCTTCGGGATCAGGCGGATTTGTGGTCTACTGTGATGCTTCGCGAGTGGGATTAGGATGCGTATTGATGCAGCATGGCCGGGTGATCGCTTATGCTTCTCGGCAGTTGAAGAGGCACGAACAGAACTACCCCACTCACGATTTGGAGATGGCTGCAGTGGTCTTTGCATTGAAGATTTGGCGACATTACCTATATGGCGAGTCGTGCCAAATATTCACAGACCACAAGAGCTTAAAATACATATTTCAGCAGCGAGACCTGAACCTCAGACGGCGTCGTTGGATGGAGTTGGTGAAAGACTACGACTGCGAGATCTTATATCACCCAGGCAAGGCGAATGTGGTAGCAGATGCGTTGAGTAGGAGGCCCGGGGGTAGTCTATCCTATTTACGCGCAGTGCAGAGGCAGTCGTCAGCAAATTGGCAGACTTTATGCGACAGCCGAGTTGAGTTCGAGTTCACTCAGACAGGGGGACAGCTCGCGCATGTTCATGCACGCCCACAGTTGCTTGACCGTATATATGAGACACAGCGCAGTGACGACCGTTGCTCAGAGATCATGGCACGGATGGGACAGGGCAGATTTTCCGAGTTCATGATTGACGATCAGGGGATTTTACGCTATGGATCTAGACTGTGCGTACCAGATGCTGATGGATTGCGGCGCGACATTCTTGAGAAGGCACACCGATCAGTGTATAGTGTCCACCCCGGTTCCACCAAGATGTACCATGATATGAGAGAGACCTACTGGTGGGACGGGATGAAAAGGGACATTGCAGAGTTTGTATCGAGATGCCTGACTTGTCAACAAGTCAAGGCCGAGCACCAGAGGCCCGCAGGAGAGCTGCAGCCATTACCCATTCCGGAGTAGAAATGGGAGCAGATTTCGATGGATTTCGTTGTGGGTCTACCCAGGACTAGTGGAGGGTATGACTCCATCTGGGTGATCGTAGATCGATTGACGAAAGCGGCTCACTTCCTGCCAGTGAAGACGACTTTCAGTTTCGCTCAGTATGCCCAGCTTTACATCGACGAGATCGTGCGGTTGCATGGCGTACCAACTTGTATCGTGTCAGATCGAGGCACCCAGTTCACCAGCCGACTTTGGCAGAGACTTCAGGAGGCTTTGGGCACTCGTTTGAGCTTCAGCACAACGTTTCATCCGCAGACCGACGGACAGTCAGAGCGGACCTTTCAGACTCTCGAGGACATGCTCAGAGCGTGCGTTTTAGACTTCGGCAGTAGCTGGGATCGTCATTTACCTCTAGTGGAGTTCTCCTACAACAACAGCTTCCAGGATACTATTCAGATGGCACCTTTCGAGGCATTGTATGGGAGGAGATGCAGATCGCCCGTCTGTTGGACAGAGCTCAGCAAGAGCAGCATTTTGGGGACGCAGCTTGTTGAGGAGACGACAGCGAAGATACAGTTGATCCGAGACCAGATGAGAGTGGCTCAGAGCAGGCAAAAATCATATGCAGACAGGTGCCGTCGCAGGTTAGAGTTCGCAGTTGGCGATCATGTTTTTCTGAGGGTCTCTCCGATGAAGGGCGTGATGCGTTTTGGGCGAAAGGGGAAGCTTAGCCCTAGATTCGTAGGTCCCTTCGAGATCCTCGAGCGTGTCGGGGCTGTTGTATATCGTTTGGCCCTTCCACCCAGCTTTCCCGATGTTCACCCCGTCTTCCATGTTTCAATGCTCCGCAAGTACCTTCACGACCCTTCGCATGCGATTCAGCACCCGACAGTCCAGCTAGAGCGTGACCTTTCTTTTGCAGAGCAGCCGGTGGCCATCCTGGTTCGGCAGGTGAAGAAGTTGAGATCGAAGAATATACCAACCGTCAAGGTCCTTTGGCGTAGCACGAGCAGCGAGGAGGTTACCTGGGAGACCGAGGGCGAGATGAGGAAGAAATATCCCCATCTCTTTGAAGGTACGCGTAGTTATTTTTTTTAATTCGGGGACCGAATTTCCTTAAGGGGGGAAGATTGTAACGCCTTGAAAAGTCGTTTTGGTGTTTTCCTGAAAATCGGTGAAAATTCGGTATTTTTCCGAAAACCGTCTTTTTGTTATTTTGCAGTTTAGGACTAATTATACCTAATTTGGATAGGTAATTGCTAGTTTTTAGTAGCAAATGAGTTAATTATGAAATTCTGGTCGTTTAAAATTTTTCCCTAATTTTTCAATTTTTTAATATTATTTTAAGCCGGTAAGAAAATACATTAAATTAGCGATAAATACAAATTTAAATGGGCTAAAATTAAGCTTTAAAATCATGTTAATTAAAATCTAGTTTTAACATAAATTTTTAGTAATTTATTTTAAGTTTTAACTAATTTTTATTATGGAAAACGAAATTTATTTAATTTTAAGCTTAAACTTGCAATTTTGGACTTGTAGGGGGTCTTTTTGCATAAAAAATTTTTGTGCACTCTCTCTCACTCATTCCTCACCTCTAGGCCGGCCCCACCACCATCAGGTCCAGAAAAATTCCATGCTCCTTGACTTGTTTTATTGTGTGGAAATGATGGTTGTTTTGAGAAAGGTTTGAATTTGTTTTTGGGTATAGTCTTTTGTGGTTGGTAGGAGTTGACCAAGACTTCTTTCCCACACCCCACACCATCCCCTCTCCCTCATTTCTGGCCGAATTCCAGCAGCCCCCCCTTCATCTCTTGGTTCTTTTCATTTTCTTCAAAAAATTCATTAAGTTGCTTCAAAAATTCCAAATTTAAACCTCACAAATTAAACTCCATCCTTCATCCCTTTTTCCTTCACCTCTCTTGCTTAGAATCATGATGCTATGAGGCCATCAATTGATGCAAATTTCTTCTTGCTAGATCCATAGATTTGAGGTATAATTTCTACTCTTTTAAGTGGTTATGGTTAGAATTCTTTAATCTAGTTGTTTAGTGTTAATTTAGTGCTATTTTCATTCTAGTGTTGTTTAAAATTAATGGTTGAGTTAACTAGGGTTTCTTGAAACTATTATTTAGTTAATTAAAGCTAATTAGCTATCTAGTTGTTTGCTAATCTAGGTAAATGAGGTTACTTTATTTGTGTGGGCTTCAAATTAGTGTTAATTTGGTATTGTCATATTTAGTTTTGGATTGAAATTGCTAATTATGAAAATCAAGAAAGGTTTTGTTTATGGAAATTAGGTTTTTAAGCATAGTTAATGGTTTAAAATTAGTGTAATGGCTAGCTAGTGGGTTAGTTTGGATTGTTGTGTTGGATTGTGTTAATTTTATCGCTAATTGTCGATGTTTGCACCAAATTTGCAAACTTCTAGCTTACTAGGTTTTTATTATATTATTGTGGCAAATTAATTGCGATATCTAGATTATATTGTTGGCATATCCTATGACTTTTAGGATGTGTGAGTGCGGATTTTTGAGTAATCGGGTTTTAGTTTTGCCGGGCGACCAAATCGGCGATTTTTGCAGTTTTTGCAATTTTCGCGTGTGTTCCGCGCACCTTGTGCACGTTGTACCTAGCTTGTGAACGTTAGTGTTTTCGTTTGGGTTTTGCGTCGTTCTTGATATGTAACCTTATGTTTGGTATTGATGTAAATTCCAGGTTCGGTCACGGAGACGTCAGACGCGGGACGAAAGGGGAAAGCGGTGATTGGACGTGACTAGCTAGGGATTCCTGTGAGTAGATGTAACATCTACGGGGGACTATCGTTGGATGGCGCAAGCCGTCCGATAGTTTTAGTAACTTAAAAGATTCTTAGTGATGTTAGTAATTAGGGGTATAATACTTATATGATTATTTGCTGCATCCATGCCTTATATTGACATACATATGCGAACCCTTTTTATAGGACACCTGCACCATTGCCAGGGTTTTTATATGCAGCACGAGCACTATTCATGCTTACACACACACCCTGGTAATTGCCATGCCACCACACTAGATAACCTTTAAATTGAAACCTTTTACTATAATTGATAATTAAACTCGTGCTATTGCTTTAATTCCTTAAAATGAAATCGTAGGATTGCTATTCATGTGCATGTGCTTCATCATATTATTTGTTCATGCCTAGTCTATTAATCATACATCGCAACTTGATTATTGATACCATATGCATTCATTATCATTGACATATGCACTTGCGAGGACTTCTTGAGATTTTATGATATTTCTGGATTTTGGGGGAAAGCCGCAAAATTTCTAAACTTATTACTTTTTTTAAAAATATGTAAATTGCGGTTTTCTAGTGATGTGAGTGTCGTCCACCATGATTTTGCTGTGGTTTTCGAGATCCGTGTCGAGGAGTGGAGGAACCGTCACGGGTACATGGTGGGCCCGGTATGGTACCCCGGGGCAAGATGAATGTGGTGTTGACGTTGAGCCTGGCAAGGGACGGATTACCTACCGGTGACTGTTTAGCACGGCGGATATCTAGAGGATACCGACCGTGGCCGCGAGATGATGAGATTTTGATATTGAGCTGGGTCAGCCGGATGGCTGAGGCCAGAGATACTATGACATGGATATATGAGATTTGAGATAGTTTTGAGGTGTCGTTGCTGGACACAGGCTCTTGTTGATTCTATTGGTATTGTGCTGGTATTTCAAAAGAGATTCTTAAAGGGAAATACATGATTTCTTATACTTACACATTCAGATCAGGAGTTGATTCGCATTGCATTCATACCTGCTAGTATATCCATATTGCATACATACTTGCCGTTATGTCCTGCCTTACCTGTATTTAGATGCTAGGATGCTTGTGTGCATGCATTCGATAGCCTGTGTAGATGTTATTTATTACTCATGAGTTGGCAACTCACCCCCGTTGTGCCATAGCCTTTTGGAGGTCCGCTCCGTCAGTACAGTAGCGGCGGGTGCGCTTGCTTCTTTTGTCTCTTTTGCCTGGACTCGAGGTTTTGCTCTTATGTGGGTTATATGATTATTTTTGCACCACCTTGTATATTCTTTGTATCTAGTGTACTCCATCTACTGTTTCTACCAGTATTGTTGTATTTTGACCTAGAGATGAGACTGTGAGATTTGTGGACTTTTATGCTGTATTTTGGGGTCGAGCTCACTTGAGTCCACATGCTGTTTTTCTTATGCTTCATTATGATTATTTCGTATGTTGTTGCTTTATATTGCGTGGGATTTGTGACCTCCTTGTGGCGAAGAGCTAGCTCCCGCTTGGGGATGCCTTATTTGTTGGATTCATATATATTCTTGTTGTACCCATTTTGGGGGCCAGTATTTACAAAGGAGACTCTGCCGAAATTTTCGGAAAAATTGATATTGTTTTTAAAAAGGGTTTTATATGACTTATTTGATAAACTCGCTTTCAATTGATTGGGTTTTCTTCACTCTTCTGCTTATTTGGTTTTGGTTCTGGGCTTTGGCTTACTTATTTTACGGACGCCTTGAGACGCTTCGTAAACTTAAGTGCCAGTCACGTCCGTACCCTGCGGGTCGTGACACCCTGCCACCTTCCTTGAGCATACCGAAGTACCTCTCGGGTGCCTGAGGTTACCCACCATATCTGCGGAGTGGTCAATGGAATGTCAAACCATATTGAATCTTTAGGTTCTTATCAAATCTTCAGTAATCGTTTGCGGTTCTGGAATCACTTCCAGTTCTACCATACTCCCACTACTGTTTTCTGAAAAAAAATCCATTTTTATTAAAACTGTGGCGAGTCAAGAACAATATCACTATTGATCTTCCAGATGGTAGAAAATCAACCCTCGTCATAGCCCGGGTCAACCCACAAACAGCCATTACAGAAACGTGCCTAGAGTTATCCGGAGTCTGGTTTTAAGCATAAGCCGAACAACTCCCCGTATCTTAACAATGTCAAGATATAAACTGTTCTATATCCAATATAGAAACATAGGCACTGATTTAATTGAACCAGATTCAAATCATGCAACTGTCTCCAGTGCATGTCAACTAAATAGAAGGAGGCCGATCAACGTTACTCAACTTAGGAATACTTCCAGTTATGAGTAACCTGAAAGAGAAGTAAGTTCTCTTAATCATTACTATCAACTGAATACCATACACAAGTATCTACATCTTCGATCACCTTGAAGAATCCCGATACTTGCAATACCTGGTTCTCTACTTTAATCTTATACTTATAACTTCTCAAAACTTGGACCCTGTGTTTCTACGAAACACTTGTTTAAAATCTAGAGAAGTCATAAGTAAACCGAATATAGCACGAGGACCAACCCCTCTGTCCTAATGGACACTGGACAATATACAATACTCTGTATAAGTCCCCTGAGTCTAGTGACTCATTCACTGTGTGTCGTAGGTTGAAAACTGTACTTATGGTTAAGAAGAATTACACCGCTGTTTAATGCTCCTTACCTAACCATCCACTGATATAGGTAAATGTCACAGACATAATTTCAAAAAGGTATATCTCACTCTATAAAAATAGACGTACAGATATATAAATTTGAAATTGGTGCACAAGAACGGATATTCAAAACCAAATATTTGCCATCCGGCAAACAACCCAGGTGACTTGCTCAAATATCACCAATTATAACGAATCCCGATATAATGAGGATGATCACCTAATTCCCAATAACTTACTCCCACTCATCATCTTTAAAACCATACAGATGTGAGAATCAAACCTGGTAAATACATACCCTGGAGCAAGTGTCTAATTGGGAAATCAGTTTTCTTATAACAGTACACAGAGAAATTGAAACATTGAAATGTTTCGATGGGTTATCCCGGTATTCCTAGTAATGCCTCTTCCATTATCCAGATTCACAATTGTAACCGTATAATTCTTTGCCACCTCTCCAAACCCCTTTATATGTCTTTAGTCATTACCTTCTGTACACCCCTTTAGGCCAAATGGTTTTCTTCCTTCCCTACCGTTCGGCACCAGCCTATGGTTTGGAAGAAGACTATCCAATAAGCATAATGGGTGTACTGCCCTAATCCTAGGAACACTCGCAATGCGAGAGAAGCTGAAGATAAAAGACAACCGAATAAACCTTATTCCTATTTCTCCTGAACCAGAATCCATCCCCGAACTGGAACAAGTTCCTTTCGAGTTCGTATATAACTATACGATGGAGTATCCAAATAAACTGTGGATCTTCGTAGTGATACGGAGTGTCCTGGAGAAATACAAAGGTGATTTAGGATTGGCGTAGAAATATTTGGTTTGGTCGTGAATAGCGGTCGCAGTTTACTTTGCCCTCTTACTAATCCCTTTCTTTATCTTTACATAATCCCTTCTGTACACCACCGTTAGGCTAATTGGTTTTCTTCATTCCCCACCGTTCGGCACCAGCCTAAGGTTTGGAAGAAGACTATCCAATTTGCGTAATAGGTGTACTATCTCCTAAACCAAGGAGTACTCGCAACCTGAGAGAAGGTAAAAGGAAAAGACAACTGAATAGTCCTATTCGTTTTCTCCAGAACCGGAAACCATCCTCGAATAAATTCCTTCGAGTTTGTATATAACCATACGATGGTTTTGTCCAATGGAAGTGGACGTTCATAGTAATACGGGGTGTCCTGGAGGAAAGGGTAAAAGTAGTAGTGGCAATGAGGTTTGCAACTCTGACAATCCAAAAGCCAATGTTTAAGAAGGTTCGGTTAATTTTGGTCACTGAGTTATAGTCTAGGGTCGGGTCATGGTCGCTGCCAAAGAGAGAGAGAAAAGAAACACTCAGCGTGCACTCTAACCTAGATCAGAATGGTTACCAATTTATCTAATCTGGAAACCTCCAACTGTACTGTCAAATTCTTCTCCAAACCTGAAAGAAGAATTAGTCGGGATCACCCGAGGAGTAAACCAACTCATCAGTGGGAATCGGGATCCAACTATCATCGCATGATAACGTGACAGAATCCGCTCACGTTATCACGCTCCAGAAGGTATGCGCATATCTGGCAAGTTTCAGTTTCTTTAAAAACTCCCGATGTGATTTTTACCCCATACTCTTATGACCTTGACGAAGGTCAACAAATCATAAGTCACATGTCAAGTTCTACCCGTCATTGTCCAGGTTAATTTGAACCCACCCGTATAAGCCCTTGACGAAGGTCAACAAGGCTATACGACTGTCCCAAACCAACGCATCTATCTATGCAGCAGAAAGGTAACAAGCAGCTACCATACACTATGCCTTGACGAAGGTCAACAAACATAGCATGAATACTACGTGCTACCCGTCTGAAACAACGGAGGGCTACGAATGGTTTCTGGCGAAAACCTTTAACGTAATGAACTTGATATCGTTGAAGGAATCGGATAGCTTTTTTAAAAATATAGTGGCGAAAACCTTTGCTAAAGAGGTCACTCCCGGTGAAGGGATCTCGGCTCTTTCCCCGTAGAATGAGGTGCAGGATATTCCAACTGAATACCACGATGCAAAGCAAAAGTAATCGGCTTATAGTGAAGTTATTGCCCTGACGCAAACTTCTGTCCAAGGGGTCACTCCCGATGAAGGGATCTCGGCCCTTGCCTCGTCGACTGAGAAGCAGGATATTCCAACTGAATACCGCGATGCAAAACAAAAGAGAACGTCCTTGCAATAATAGATTTTTGAAAAGTGTTCCAACAACATCAGAATAGGTTTGTTTAGCTTGCATTGATCCGAATCAACGCAGTCCCATCAATTGATCACACCAATAAAGAACGAAAATAATGATGTACGTATATGCCATCCGCATTCGCCACTGGGTCCCGTCATCACCCGTTAGGTTACTTAACTAACGACAGAGCGGGGACTGGACTAGCGCGGATGCAAAACATATACAACATCTACTAGTATATATATCAATATATAATATTTCGCTCAAGGCGTGATAAAATGCAACATCACAGAAAAGTACAGCATCACAGAACAATACAGATATCTTGGATCCCCGGGTTTCATAGAGCCGCTACTGAAACCCGACGTTCCCCTGGTCGTGTGGATAGCCTGTGCAATAAAATCCTAGACCCCTACGGGTGCAGCAAGTTACCCGCCAAAACCTGAAGCGAGGCAGCCCCCTTCAGCAACGTGAATGGACCACCCAGCACTTCACGGAATCCGGTAACTTGGGCACCCCTCCAGGGTCAACCTGTACCCCCTATGAGTGCGGTGAATAGCCCGCTAATTCAAGAGTAAAGCCCCTCCATCTCAAAGCCATGAGATGCGGGCTCGTTGCCCTCTAGAACCCGGCTATCCGTGCACCCCTCCGTGGGGTAATCCTAGTACAGAAAGTAAAATATACATACAACAGGTACATCGACCTCGACCCGGTCGTGCCCCAAAAGAATAATATACAAACAGTCAGTGACGGCAGTCCACATGTCGGACGCTCGCCCTGCAATATCAAATGTACATATAAAACAAATTGTACTACCATTGCATCCAGGCAATCCCCCACGACCAATCCGCAACATCACAGCACAACACAGAACATCAACGTGAATGTCACATTCGCAAATCCGTCTAAAAGGGCTATACTAGTTAGACAGGATTTACCGATCAAATGACATTCACGGTCGCAGATATAATGTAAATACTGTGAACTAACATGTTTAAACTTTTCGATCGATCAAATTTATCGAAGTGGGCCCCAAGCAGTACTGTAGCACTCACAGAAAATCTGGGCCCAAAAAGAATATCCCAAAACCCCTATTTTCTAGTCAAAAGCCCACTGAAAAAATTTGGCCCAACGTTGACTTTTTCCCACCGCGGAACCGTGGCCAAACCAGGGGTTTGGCCTCGTTTCCGCGGTCGTACTAAAGCTTCACCTCACCAAATTTTTGCAGAACGCTTAAAATTGTCTGCACATGTTTCTGAAACAACCTGAAAAATTTTTCGAGACAAAAATAATTCGACAGAAACATGTGCACACGAAATACGGTTTTTGGGATTTTTGTTCGATCGAGTCTTTAAACATACTAGAGCTGTAAGTGCACAGCGGCGCCCCGGCCTCCATCCCGAGACCAAAATGCGGAAGCGGTAATATACTTAAATTTTTCATGAACTGGCACCACCGCGCACTAATACCCGGATCGAACCATTAACTAGTCCTAGCTAACTACAAGATAGGGAATAGAGATATACCGACTGATCCGAGTCCTCCGGTCTTCTCGTCATCGTCCCGATCTCTCGCGGAGTGTCATGTCTCCACCTCATCGCCGGAAGTGCACCACATCGCCTACATCTTTTACGGGCTCCCACCTCAATGCCGAGGCAACTCGGGCACGAAGCTGGCTAGTCGACGTGCCCAAGGTTTGCTGTAGAATGTAGTGTAGAGGCTTGTGTCTCATTTGGGGTTTATGAAGGTGCCATTGGTGGAGGAAATGATATGGACTTTTGAAGATGTAGTTGTAGGGATTTTACAAAGCCAAAGATACCAAAATCCCCACACAAGAAAAATGGGCAGCCCCTCTCACAACATGGTCGGCCTCTTTTTGTGAATGGGGAGAGTGAGAATAATAGAGAGTGGTGTATGGATGATAGAACCCTTATCATAATGCAAGAGAGAAAAGAATGGTGATAAGAAACAATCATCACAAACAAATCCATACTCCACCAACCAATCATCAACAACCATGATTGCACCAAAACCAACACTCCAACAAGCTAATCATCAACAACCATGATGACTCAAAAGTCAAGCCATGATGAGAAGAAGAAGAAGTCAAAAGGTCAAGGAATGGGGCAACCATCATGATCCAACAGAATGCAAAGAACACCCTCCACAAATGCTTATTTGCACAAATGCAAATAAGCCCTCCTCCACGAAACTTCGGCCATTGAAGGATACAAAGAAATATGGCCGAAACGGAAAGCAAACTGGCAACTCCAGAAAACTGGTCCCGTAAAAAATTACAGGAAAACCCCGATACTGTGCATACACACCCGCATTTGTATTCCGACCGAATACAAATGCAATGAGACAAAATCTACACTGTACTATACTAGGATCCGGCTTAAACCAAAGCCGGCCAGTAAAATCTGTCCGATCCTGATCCGTGCAATACCGCACGTATCTAATCGAACCCTGCCATATATCCATACGGCCTATAGTACAAACTGTCCGATCCTGATCGGTGCAATACCACACGTATCTGATCGGACCTTGCCATATCTCCATACGGCCTCTACAGCTTTTCGCCCGAAAGCTGAGTAACTGAATGTGGGGGACTCTAAAGACTCGTCAACACCTTGGTTGTGGATTTAACCACTAGAACGTCAGAGGTATAAGCCAATACGTAACGGGCTACCAGCTATTGACCAAAAGGGACGTCGATGAGCGAACTCATCCTGGCACCCTACTGAGCCTGTCAGTGACAATATCCGTACAGTCCGGTCCGTTCGTCTATGAGCATCACATGGCGGGCCTAGGGGGTTGGTAAGAGTCAGACCCCCAAAAGTAGTACAAGTCGTGTCGGAGTGTAGCCCAGAACACCTTGAGATACTACTGGAATACCTACCAGTAAATCTCCTGCCTCGGCCGAGGGCTTTGTGTAATGGCTCTCCTAGACACAGCGTGACCTCACCCCCAATACCGCGAGAGACGAACCCCTGAAGATACGCTCACTGCCTCCATGTGTCTCGGGACTGTACCCAACTAAAACCTGTTTGCACGTCTCCTTTGAGCGTGGTAGGGTAGTAATCAAAGTACAGTGGGAACTCACACGAGACAAATGACGATCCCCAGGTCGATGAACTAACCTGTACACATATCACCAGGGAACTGCTATCTGACGTCAGGTATAAGACCAACTAGCATGTTCCCGGCGAGTCCTGTCCGGTGTACTCATAACCCAATGAGCACTTGTATACATCTTAGGTGAACCAACTGACACCAGTGGCTTGTGAGACCGGCCACCGCCCTTCGTCGGGGTCTCGACTGTATACACTAGTCTACTCTGGAGTATCGATGCCCTGTCTCGAAACTCCCACGACTAAGGACCTTTTAAGGATGTGCTTATAGACACCAGTGGCTGATGTGACAGCTTGTAGCAGTAGCTAGGGGGCTGATAAGTCTTGATGGGGGTGGGTAAGTCAGCTATGGTGGGCTGAAAATGTTGAGGGTAGGCTGAAGTGATGATGTAGGTGCTGGGCTAAGGGGGTTAGGGGCTGGTGTAGCTGATGTGGGCTGCTCGTAGGGTGGCTGGTGTGTTGATATATGCTGATGGTATTCTTTTCAGCTGAATTTTTGGGGCTGAATTTGTGTATTAGCAGCTGATGTTTTTCCTGGCTGAAACTGATGTTGTGGGGAGAGATGTGAGAGAGGGTAAGAAAACACAAGGAATAATGATATGGGATGGATCATGGCACATCCTAACCATCTCTCTCTTTCTCCAAAACAATGCTCACAAGACACCAAGCCACCATGGCTCACTTCTCCCTACACAGTCGACATAACCCCGGCTCTAATCAAATGGTTCAACCCACCATGGTAACCTAAACATGGTCCAACCCTAGGCTACCATGACCAAAACAAGAAACAGGTGTAGAAAATGTCATGTGCACATTTTTGCACAAAAAGCCAAAAATCCGCTTAGCGATCGTCAATCACGATTTACACCAAAATAACATATACGTAACCATAAAAGCTTAAAAATGACATACTTCCACAAAATACCCTATTTTAGAATTTCCAAAATTTTCTCCGGAATTTTCACCATTTATCGGTATTTAATTACACCGACTATTAAAATATTCATTAAAAATTATGAAAATTCCCAAAAATAATATTTTATTTTTTTGAAATGTTACAGTCTTCCCCCCTTAAAGAAATTCGGTCCCCGAATTTAAATTTAAACCTCCCAATTCTAAAACATTTCAAATAAATGTCCATGTCAACGGGGCTCCGAAATCATCAATATATAAAAGTTATCATAGCGCAATACATGCGCATGAGTAACGAGCAGATAACTCGAAGTTAATACTCCGTCAAGCGTCTCGCAATCATCGGAGTCAAGATGAAGACACGAATGCCAAATCCAAAGCAAAACCGATATGCTAGAAATCGGAATTTTACATGTAAATAATGAGACTATAGCTCGCTTTAGGAAATCCCTTTGAAATCTATCAGTGCATGCAAAATATACCCAGGCACTGTCATCTGATCAGTCCTGCTCAGTACGAAAACACATAGCAAATATCATATAAACATACTGCTCCATAGAAATCAATCAAAAAAAATGCATATAAAAACCCTGTGCGTCCGGTGCGCACCAAAATCAAAATCCATGAATGTGCCATACATGCGCACAGAAACAATATCTAAGTGCATCGGGTGTGCACGAAACATCTGTCAAGGCAACAGGTGTACCTGACAGCACAAACAGGTGCATTTGACATGCACGAAGAATCTCGGTTTAGTGCATCTGGTGTGCACCAGATCGCATCTCATAACATGCGCTAAAAATCCAAATCCGGTACATCCATCATGCACGAATCAAATATCGAGCATCACCATCGAAATTGAAGTCCAGTGCATCCAAGTGCACGAAATATGAATCATTGCATTGTAAGCATATGTGAACTATACCGAGTGCAAAAACCAAATCGTGTGCGTATATACGCACAAAATCAACTCTAATGTCTAAACCCCATAAAATCACAAACATGTGAAACCAATGCTCGAAAACGATATCAAGTGCAACAACTGTGCAAAAATCGTAAATCCTCAATCATCAAAATCAAATCATGCGAATAAATCGCCTAAAACATCGAAATCAAGTATGACGGAATAGTTCCGCTCCAGCGCATCCTCCAAGAATCTCTGGCCAACTGTCGTAGTCACTCATAGCATGTCTCGTCGACGATCCTGAAATCTGGCCTGCTGGTGGGCATATCATGACCACTCCTGGGTCCAAGTCTCCTCTGTGAATTATCAATCTCTCGATCCATCGGCTCATCGCCCCTGTCAAGTGTGCTAACGGGGTCGATTCCGTTCTGGCACTTCTCTGGCCATCTCTCGGCCAATCATCGTGACCACTTGTAAAGCAACATGTCACTGGCGTCGGCCTCTGGCTCTCTGAATGTACGTGACACATCCGATCCTGGTTGCAAAACTCATTGCAGCAGTGTCCTGGAAGAAATCCTGCTCAAGGTCTCTTCCAAGTCTCATCTCTGCCAATTGTCCGGAAATCATCGTCCTTTACTATATCTGTTTCTTGTTCTGGAATGGCTGCATACTCATCGCAACTCCTTCTGGAAGGTGTTTCCAAGTACAATGCCTTGGCATGCCTACTGCATCACTGATGTTGGCGGGGTGGAATGTCATCTTATCCAGATCTTGTACGAACCTCTTACTCCACTTTTCTCTAATGTCGATTGCTTCGGACTCGTCTCGTCGTGGCTGCATGGACTGAACTCCGACGGCTATCATCGTATCTGGAGTCTCCCAAGAAATGCATCTCACCATCTAGCATCCGAATGAAGTCGAACCATTCGATCGATTCATCAAAACCTCATAATCCCCTAAGATCTCAACATCTTGGGTACAGTATAATAGTATCGCGTACATACCACAGCATCGGTGGTCCAGCCGTAGAAGGGCAAACCCAAGCCTCACTAATGGCACCGCAGAACTGCCGCAAACCCTAAGGTTCAAAGGCTTTCACACGGTCATTAAGTCGAGTTAGGGTTTCATTCTTCTAGAGGGACCATAGAATTGCCTGCATGTCCTTCTGAATTCTTTAAACTTGGAATAGTAGGTTTCTGACATTCGATCGTCTCTGTAGACTCTCCACATCTCTGCGTGAAGTCGTCTCTAACTGGAATCAATATATCTGATGACCTCGCATCGGGGTAGCGAACAAGCAACATGTCCTAGTCATTTATTCTTGGTGACTAGCGATCTTCTATCATCTCTTAGTACAATCTCGTACTATAATAGCTCCAATCATCTGGGGTAATAGCTCGTCGTTCGCAGCAATAACTGGCCCACTCGTCTGCACACTGAACTGTGCCTCAATCATCAGGAGTAAGCAATTCACCAATGGTCATCAAAATCTGGCTGGCCTCTGTCAGTGGCTCAATCCTCTGGTGCTGATCTGCACGTCCGAGTAATCTCATACAGCGATCCATCCATCGCTCGTGGCATAAAGCACAATCAAAAGACACATCTCTACAATCGTGTGTCGCCAGAATCACGCCCCGGTCAGTCCTCGTTCGTGACGAGCTCAAGCTGACCGCAACTCTAGTCGTAGCTCTCCCTGCCCGTAATCGTGGCAGCAAAACCAAAAATGGTACCGATGAGACTAGATCAGGAAGGAATGTGATATTGGACAAGGAAATGTACATCCTAAGGCTCCTTAAGTGGAGTGGCGCATCGTAAATATGCCGCGGACATACCACGGTACGTCACTCTACTTTAGTTACCTATTCCATCAACCAAGGGTCATCCTATACTCCGAAGGTAAAACCTAACGCTCTGATACCAACTTTGTCACGACCCGAAAGTACGGAACATGACCGGCACTTAGACTACAAACGTCTCAAGGCGTACATAAGCTAAGTAAGCCGAAACCCAGAAATCCAAACTAAGTGAAGTAGTAGAGAATAGGAAGACCAAATCAACAACCTGTATCCACATAATATACAACGCCTAAAGGCGAGGATCACAACAGAAATGAAACTCAACCAGCAAGAACCCATGGAAATATAACACGCGACTCTAAGGTCGATAGAATATACATCACTGGTCTCTATCTCAAATAAGTACAAGTTTGGTTGATGGAGATTCTAGATACAACTGAAATATAATATACAAGGTATAATGATGGGTAAGATACAATAAACCCACCTACTAGCAAGTCACCCGAAAGGTACAGTGCCCGCAAAGCCGTAATGAAATCCGTACGGCAACACCTGCAAGAAACTGGGGCACAACGGGGGTGAGTTGCCAACTCGTGAGTAGAAAAAGATCTACGAACAGAAAATCGCATGTATGACGCAATCCTAGGTCATACGATCAATATATATAATCATCAATATATATAACCAGTAATCTCTAACCATGTCTAGGGTAAATATCTAACCCAAGTGTAATCCCATATGTCCATGTCAGTGCATCAGGTAACAATGTATCATATAGATGATGTATGAATGCATGTAACAGAATGCATGTACTGAAGAAAACAGCTTTTCATAATTTGTGAGATTTCTGTACTTTTAAAATGAGGTATCATAAATGAAATCAGCATAAACAGTGCCTAGCATCGGCACAAAACATAAGTCTCAGTATATCGATACCTCTGTATCACAATCTCTATACCTCAATATCTCGAAATCTCAATGTCTCAATTACAAAATCCAGGGCACCGTCAGTCCAGATCGGCCCCTACCATCCATCTCATGACTACGACGGTATCCTCCGGATATCCGACGTGTCGGGTAATATCACCGGTAGGTAGTGCTCCCCTGCACAGGCTCAACGCCATCATCTGCGATCTTCTTGCCCCGGGGTACCGCACCGGGTCCACCATGTACCCACAATCGGTCTCATCCGCCTCCTCGATTCGGGTTTCACATGTCACTCTCAGCACCGAGAAAACACATGGTGAACGCACTGAAATATCATATCAAGGGTAACCGGGTTTTTAAAACATTTACATAATCTCTTTGAAATACCCACGGTTCCTAAATCCAGAATAACATAGAAACAACATATCTCAATGCGTATAATCAGGAAGCATGATGTATGTGACATATAAATGGAATGCAAGTGTAACTGTATGTCCTGCAACATGGAATAATAGTATGCACATACAAGGGTCATATCCTGATGCAATAATACTACTGTGTAGTGACATGGCAATTACTGATGAAGATGTGTGTGAGCTGGCAAGTAAGTGTATGTGGAACATACGCATCATCGGTAATGGTGCTGGTGTCCTAACAGCATGATATCAATAATAGAATATGAATCATAACAGTATGCGATGCAGAGCAACAATAATAATATGCAGGAGCTGAAATACTGAACACCATGATCGCTAAACTGCATCTAATGTCATAAAGGTCATATAGATACCCTACTACAAGGCTGAGCTAAAGCTAGTAGTAGGTAAGGGAAACCGCCTAACCTCTGAGTCGATATACATATATATATATATATATATATACACACACACACACATATATAGTCGGTGATCCCGCCTCGATCATATCACATCCGATACCATATCCCTATAATCGGTTATTCCCAAGTCAAATAGGCGGATCAAATATCAAAATATAGCTCGTACATAAATTCGTCGTACGGCATCCCCAAATCTGGGTACGGGTCAATATCACATTTGTCATATCATTCATCTGGTATTCTCTTTATCAATATCGTATCTGGGTACTGACCTATGTCTAGTACAATACTAACATCATTACTACAATCAAGATCTAACTACTGGTCGACAATCCCGTATAAATCGATATCATCAGCACATATCATCTCAAGAAGTATACCCCGCCTAAGGCGGCCTATTATAAATATCCTGTCATATCATATCATATCATATCTCGTATCATAATCACATGTCGATCATTTACATATTTATGTCACTATTCCTATGGCATCATTATCCCAAAATCCGCTAAGGCATCAAGACTTATCTCGAATATGAATTTCACCATATCACCGATATCATAAACTCGGATCAATCTCATCGACTCATCTCAATCCCATGTATCATCCTCAAATCCTTAATAAACACATAGCCTCATACCCAAGTGAACACATGTCCATAACGAATCCCATAAGCATATATGAAGTGAGGATGTATGCAAGTATGTATATGTGTGCATGTATGTATAGTGCACCCACTACCCTATGGTTTCGTAACTAAAATCATCCAAGTCCACCAATATCCATTTAACATCAATAATTAATCCAACAACAAATAATAAATTGTTGGTGTGTATACGCATCCGTATACATCACCACGGACTGCGGGGGTGCTATACGCCATCCACCCGACTTCTTCCCGTAGATATAAATCTACTCACCTAGTTATGTGTTCCGGTGCCGATGTCGCCATTTGCATCTCCAACGCTTCGACGTCACGTGAGTACCTACAAGGATATCACATGCTAAAACTCATAAAAATCACATCGGAAACCAGAATGGTGCACACTACGCCCATAGGTAAAAACCTATAGCCTCGCGTGCAAAAACGACCAATAACCCTTTGCCGTTGACGTTCAAACGCCACCCGACAGAAACGAATCACCAAATACCAAAACTTAAATCTATAAACATCATGAAAAACAAGGCAGCAACCCAGAAAAGTGGTCCCAGATTTCTGTTCAGGTCAAAACAAGGCAATTAAACAACTCTGGGGTGATGTACAGGGTAAATATGACCTACCGAAGTCATTTGGGCACCTAATTTTACAGAGGGGCCGGCCACATACCCCTAAAAACCGGCCTGGCCGGCCCTACAAGGAATTTGGGCTCTCGTCTGCATAGGGTGGTCTCCTGGTGGTCTATCTAAGCCCCTAGTATTGTTTACTTTCCCCGTAATGACCCCGGATCACTCCAGATTCACCTGCACGCCATACATCCTCACAAACCGACATGAAAAGTTCTATAAATCCGTATTTGGTGAAACCTGAGACAAATATTGGTTTAACTGGTTTCAAACACACTTAATAAGGTTACACTAATAATCAAAACCATCACTTGGCCAAATCTCACTCAAATCACCTAAACTAGCACTATATCTCAATATAGCAGTAAACTATCAGTTAATAACCCAAAACTTAACAAGATAGGAGTTGGTTGTGAGATTATACCTCATGGGGGTCTTAGATCGAAGGAGAAGGGAAGATCAAGAAGAAGGGGAGTGATGTGGTCTTGGATGGATGTTGCTGCAGCTGAAGCAGAACTTGGGGCTGTTTCTGGTGTTTGATGTTGCTTCAGGTGCTGATGCTGAAGCTAACTTGCTGTTGTTTTTGTTTATGAAGTGTTGGTGGTTTAGTTGTTGTGATTTTGGTGTGGTTATGGTGGTGTGGTGGTGTTGAGGCTGAAGCTCTTGTTGCTGTATAAGGGGCTGATTCAGCTGAGGAATATTGGTGGCTGAAATGTGTTGTCATTTCAGCCGCTGATGTAGCTGTGGAGCAGTTGAAGTGTTGAAAAATAGGGGATGAAGTGTAGCAGTAGGTGTAGGGGGCTGTTCTGGTTGCTGAAGTCAGCTATTGTGGCTGAAATTATTGATAAGGGGTGCAAAGGTATGGGGCTATGGTGCTAGGGTGGTGGCTGCAGCTGCCGTAGCTGTTGTAGGGGCTGGTGTGAGTGTGTAAGTGGCTGATGTGACAGCTTGTAGCAGTAGCTAGGGGGCTGATAAGTCTTGATGGGGGTGGGTAAGTCAGCTATGGTGGGCTGAAAATGTTGAGGGTAGGCTGAAGTGATGATGTAGGTGCTGGGCTAAGGGGGTTAGGGGCTGGTGTAGCTGATGTGGGCTGCTCGTAGGGTGGCTGGTGTGTTGATATAGGCTGATGGTATTCTTTTCAGCTGAATTTTTGGGGCTGAATTTGTGTATTAGCAGCTGATGTTTTTCCTGGCTGAAACTGATGTTGTGGGGAGAGATGTGAGAGAGGGTAAGAAAACACAAGGAATAATGATATGGGATGGATCATGGCACATCCTAACCATCTCTCTCTCTTTCTCCAAAACAATGCTCACAAGACACCAAGCCACCATGGCTCACTTCTCCCTACACAGTCGACATAACCCCGGCTCTAATCAAATGGTTCAACCACCATGGTAACCTAAACATGGTCCAACCCTAGGCTACCATGACCAAAACAAGAAACAGGTGTAGAAAATGTCATGTGCACATTTTTGCACAAAAAGCCAAAAATCCACTTAGCGATCGTCAATCACGATTTACACCAAAATAACATATACGTAACCATAAAAGCTTAAAAATGACATACTTCCACAAAATACCCTATTTTAGAATTTCCAAAATTTTCTCCGGAATTTTCACCATTTATCGGTATTTAATTACACCGACTATTAAAATATTCATTAAAAATTATGAAAATTCCCAAAAATAATATTTTATTTTTTTGAAATGTTACACTCGTCAATACTATGGCTGTGGATTTAACCACTAGCTCGTCAGAGGTATTAGCCATACGTGACGGGCCACCAGCTATTGACCAAAAGGGACGTCTGTGAGCAAACTCATACTGACACCCTACTGAGCCTGTCAGTGACAATATCCATACAATCCGGTCCATTTGTCTATGAGCATCGCATGGAGGGCCTAGGGGGTTGGTAAAAGTCAGACCCCCAAAAGCGGTACAAGTCGTGTCGGAGTGTAGCCCAGAACACCCTGAGATACTACTGGAATACCTACCAGTAAATCTCCTGCCTTGGCCAAGGACTTTTCATGTACTGGCTCTCCTAGACACAGCGCGACCTCACCCCCAATACCGGGAGAGACGAACCCCTGCAAATCCGCTTACTGCCTCCATGTGGCTCGGGACTGTACCCAACTAAAACCTGTTTGCACGTCTCCTTTGAGCGTGGTAGGGTAGTAATCAAAGCACAGTGGGAACTCACACGAGACAAATGATGATCTCAGGTCAATGAACTAACCTGTACACATGTCACCAGGGAACTGCTATCTGACGTCAGGTATAAGACCAACTAGCATGTTCCCGGCGAGTCCTGTCCGGTGTACTCATAACCCAATGAGCACCTGCATACATCTTAGGTGAACCAACTGACACAAGTGGCTTGTGAGACCGGCAACCGCCCCTCTTCGGGGTCTCGACTGTATACACTAGTCTACTCTGGAGTATCGATGCCCTGTCTCGAAACTCCCACGACTAGGGACCTTTTAAGGATGTGCTTATAGACCCCAGCTCCCACGTATATGATCGCCCTCATACTGCTGGTAGTCAAGCAAGAATCCTAGGGGCTCTGTCAACGTGTAATAGCGACTCGTAAGGTCACCTAAAGCAGTACACGATGATAAAGATAAACCAGATAGCATATTATCATCTTGAGCAAGACTGTCCTACCGGACTAGGTCCTCCCTCAATCATTGCAATCACGTGCCTGTGATCCAATAATTGACTCTGAGGGCACTATCTCCAACTAGTTTTACATATTACAATTAGCCGATCTAGTAGGTGTGTAGAAAGGTGTCAACGGGGTTAAGCCTTTGGGAAAACGAGGTTTATTTTAATTAGGTCCGTGCGATAGCACGGGGAACCTCCCTCAAAGTACCGACACTGACTTGGCCGAAAGATTGGCGAATTTGTAGGGTGTAATTAATCCCGGCTAGTCATTCCTTTTAGGGTTTGAAGGAAGATTTGACTAAAACAGTGGGAGCCATCCTGCTTAGATAAAATAATAACCAATCTAATCTTTCAAGAGCATACGCTGAGTTTTTTCTTCTCTCTCTCTCCAGGTAGTGACCATGTCATGCCTTAATCAAGATAATAATATGGATGTATTGACCAAACCCTCTTGTTATACCGAGCTAGGGAACGTTGGTCCCGCTCCAACTTATAATTGTTATAAGACCAAGCAGGAAATAGGGGATTACCAGAATTCCCGTGCCGCCCAAACGAAGAAAGTGCATGATGATGCATTTTCTTCGAGTGTGTTCATTACGAGAACTGTTTCTCGGTATCCTTTACGTCCTGGGTATGAGATACCGAATCAGGATCCCACATATGTACTATGTTACATGGGCTACAGATAGGTAGAGAACTGAGAATGGGTGATAAGTTTCATGAGTTGGAAACGGTGCAAGTGTTGCAGCCAAATCGTTGGCAGTTATCACCCTGTATTACAAAATACATTGATTCTAAACGAATGTTATTAGATACCGAACCTGATATACAACTGTTAGTTATATATATGCCCTAGAGGCCATTGTTGTACATATGATGTATATTATAGTGGATGCTTGGATATATATAGAGAGAACTTTCTTGCTCGATATGATAGTATGCTATCTGGTTTCACTTTATCTTAACATGTTAACAAATATTGTTTTGTGATCACCTGTTGATAAATCCCTTAGGATATGTACTCGACTACTAGGACTATGATACAGATCATACTAGTGGGAACAGAGTAGTCTACGAGTACATCCTATAACTGTTCCTAGTCGAGGGTGTATCGAGACAGGGCATCAATGTTGGAGATAGTGCCCTCATAGTCAATTATTGGATCACAGGTACGTGATTGCAATGATTGCGGAGGACCTATACCGGTAGGACAGTCTTACTCGAGATGATAGTATGCTATCTGGTTTGCCTTTATCAGTAGTGTACAGGTTCAGGTGACTGATCACTGCTACACTTTGATAGAGCCCTTAGGATCTTGCTTTACCACCAACGGTATGATGGCGATCATATACGTGAGAGTTGGGTGGTTTATATGCATATCCTTGATTTTGGTCCCTAGTCGTGGGAGTTTCGAGACAGAGCATCGATACTCCGGAGTAGACTAGTGTATACAGTCGAGATCCCGACGAGGGGCGGTGGCCGGTCTCACAAGCCACTGGTGTCAGTTGGATCACCTAAGATGTACACAGGTGCTCATTGGGTTATGAGTACACCGGACAGGACTCGCCGGGAATCTGCTGGTTAGTATTATATCTATCGTCAGATAGCAGTTCCCTGGTGACATGTGTACAGGTTAGTTCATCGACCTGAGGTCGTCATTTGTCTCGTGTGAGTTCCCACTGTGCTTTGATTTCTACCCTACCACGGCTCAAAGGAGTCGTGCAAACAGGTAGTTTTTGGGTACAGTCCCGAGCCATATGGAGGCACGTGAGCGGATCGGCAGGGGATTCGTCTCTCCCGGTATTGGGGGCGAGGTCGTGCTGTGTCTAGGAGAGCCATTACACAAAGTCCATAGCCATGGCGGGAGATTTACTGGTAGGTACTCCGGTAGTATCTCAGGGTGTTATTGGGCTTCACTCCGACATGACTTATACTGCTATTGGGGGTCTGACGTTACTAGCCCCCTAGGCAGATATGCGATACTCATAGACGAACGGACCGTACTGTATATACATTGTCACTGTTAGGCTCAGTAGGGTTTTCCGGATGAGTGCGCTCATCGGCATCCCTTGAGGTCGGTCCATGGGCAGCCGTTACGCATTGCTAGTGCCGCTGACGGTTTGTGGTTAAACCCACTGCCAGGGTACTGACGAATCATTAGAGTCCCTCACAGACAGTTTCCCAAGTTCGGGCGAAACGTTGTAAAGGCCGTATGGTTTTATGGCAGGGTTCGGAAAATGCACGTGCGTTTACGCACGTGTTATTTTTCGGGCAGATGATACTGGTCGGCTTTGGTTTAAGCCGGATCCGAGTATTATATTGAGTAGGTATAATATCTTTGTCTCAGTTGCATTTGTATTCGGTCGTAATACAAATGCGGGTATATTTATACAGTTTCGGGGTTATCCTGAAAGTCGTTTCAGGATCACTTTTGGAAGTTGCCAGTTTCCAGTTTTCTATCAGCCGTCTTTTAACATTCGGTTAAAGACGGATTTATCTTTTCTTGGATAAGGGTGAGTCATCATTCTAGAAGCTTCTAGAAGTGATGATGAGGCTAGTGAGTCATTAGTGCATTAATGGTGTCATTAATGCAATGGTGACTAAGGGTTTAGATTCAATGTTTCTTAATGAGTCATTGTTATTCATTTATGATAATGATATGCTTCTTGTTTATTGTCACCCCCCCTTGATTGCTCCTACCCTCACCTCCCTCCTTGAATAAAAGTGGTCGGCCCCCTCTCCTCCTCCATTCACTCATGAGAGAAAATTATGGTTGCTAAAAAGAAAAGAGTAAAGTTTTGGATGCATGGAAATTTCATAGTTCATTTCTTGTTCCATTTCATTTGCATCGGCAACTTCATTTACCGATCGTCCACGGACTTGGACGAAGTGAGACAAAGTCATCTACTCATTCTCTACATCATTCTTGGTCGTCTCTTTTAGCAAACTTGACGATCGAGTTGCCTCAAGTCAGAGGCGGGAGCCCGTTTAAAGAATCGTCGACGTGGTGCCACCTCGACGAGGATATAGGAGATCGACGCGATCGGAGCAGCCGCAACGGAGCGTGGGATGATGGTTGAAGAACGAAGGACTCAGATCGTTCGGTATAACCTTTCTACACTCTTTACAGTTTGTTAGTTTAGCAATAATGGAAGATCCGGGTTAAAGTATACGATAGCGCCAGATAAAAAGTTTTTGTTCCGCATTTGGCGTCTTTAGACGGCCGGGGCGCTAGCGTAGACTTACAGTGGTATCAGAGCCTCACCATTTTGCTATACTAACTTGTGCTAACGCGTTTAAAACATCGATCGAACCGGAAATCAAAAAACTGCAAAATCCAAATTCTGAGTTTCTGTCGATTTTAAAAGGGTTCCAAAATTAATTTTACACATCACAGAAAATTCAGCAGGCTTTTCTAAGAACACAGTAGAAATTTGGGCACGTGATTCGATGATACCGTCGCGGAAATGCGGTCAAACCTATGGTTTGACCGCGCTTCCGCGGCCACACAGTGAGATCGTGGCCCCAAATTTTCACAGTGGGTTCTTGTTTGGAATTTAGGGTTTTTGGTATATATCTTTTTGGCCCAGATTTTGTTACTGTTCACCAGTAAGTCGTGGGGCCCACTTCTTGATATTTTGTCGATCGAAATTTAAACACGTTAGTTTACAGTGCTTACATTATATCTCCGACCGGGAATGTCATTTGATCGGTAAACCGCGTCTGATTGCTATAGTTCTTTTAGACGGGTTTACGAACGTGACAGTCGCGTTGATGTTCTGTGTTGTGCTGTGATGTTGCGGATTTGTCGTGGTGGATAGCAGTGTGCAATGATAGTACAGTTTGTGTTTATTTGTACATTTGATATTGCGGGGCGAGCGTCCAACTTGTGGACTGCCGTCACTGCCTATTGTATAATATTCTTTTGGGGCACGACCAGGTTGCGGTCGATGTACCTATTGTACTATTTTTCATTACTGTACTAGGTTTTGCCCCGAGACGGAGTGCACGGATAGCCGGGTTCTGGGGGGCAACGGGTCCGCATCTCATGGCTTTGAGAGGCAGAGGGGTCCCACTCTAGAATTGGCAGACTATTCGCCGCACTCGTAGGGGGTACAAGTTGACCCAAGGAGGGGTGCCCAAGATTACCGGATTCCGTGGAGTGCTGGATGGTCCATTCACTATGCTGCAGGGGGCTGCCTCGCTTCAGGTTTTGGCGGGTAACTTGCCGCACCCGTAGGGGTCTAGGTTTCATTGCACAGGCTATCCACACGATAGGGGAACGTCGAGTTTCAGCAGCGGCTCTGTGAAACTCGGGGATCCCAGATATCTGTATTGTTCTGTGATGCTTATTACTTTTCTGTAATGTTGCATATTATCACGCCTGGAGCGATTATTGTATATTGGTTTATATACTATTAGATGTTGTATATGTTTTACACCCGCGCTAGTCCAGTCCCCGCTCTGTCGTTAGTTAAGTAACCTAACGAGTGATGACGGGACCCAGTGACGAATGCGGATGGCATATACATACATTTTATTTTCGTTCTTTTCTGGTGTGATTAATTGATGGGACTGTGTTGATTCTGATCAATGCAAAGTAAAACAAACCTGTTTACAGTTGTTGGAACAAATTTAAAAACCGTTATTATAAAGACGTTTCCTTTTGTTATGCATAGCGGTATTCAGTGGAATATCCTGCACCTCATTCGACGGGGCAAGGGCCGATATCCCTTCACCGGGACTGACCCCTTGGACAGAAGTTTGCGTCAGGGTAATAACTTCACTATAGTCGATTACAAGTTGCTTTGCATAGCGGTATTCAGTGAAATATCCTGCACCTCATTCCACGAGGAAAGAGCCGAGATCCCTTTACCGGGAGTGACCTCTTTAGCAAAAGGTTTTCGCCACTATATTTTAAAAAGCTATCAGGTTCCTTCAGCGATATCAAGTTCACTACGTTAAAGGTTTTTCGCCAAAAACCAGCCGTAGCCCTCCGTCACTTCTTTTGGGTATTTAGTAGTATTCAAGCTATGCATTTTAGCCAAAGTTAAGGCATAGTGTTTGGTAGCTGCTGGGTATTCAATTGTTGCATAGATAGATGAGTTAGTTTGGGACAGTCGTTCTGCCGATTGGCCAAAGTCAGGGGCATGTGCGGGTGGGTTCAAATTGACAAGATAGTGACGGGTAGAACTTGGCATGTGACTTATGACACTTTGACCAAAGCCAAGGTTATAAGAGCATGGGGCAAAATCATATCGGGAGTTTCTAAAGAAACTGAAACTTGCCAAGTATGCGCATACCTTCTGGAGTATGAGTAACGTGGATGCATTCCATCACGTTATCATGCGATGAGAGTTGGATCCCGATTCCCACTGATGAGTTGGTTTACTCTTCGGGTGATCCCGATTGATTCTTCCTTAGGTTTGGAGGAGAATTTGACAGGACAGTGGGAGGTTTCCGGATTAGATAAAGTGATAACCATTCTGATCTAGGTTAGAGTGCACGCAGAGTGTTTCTTTTCTCTCTCTCTCTATGGCAGCGACCTTTGACCGACCCTAGACTATGACTCAGTGACCAGGTTGACCGAACCTTCTTAAAATACTGGCTTTTGGATTGTCTATGTTGCATAAGTCATTGCCACTCCTTCTTTTACCCTTTGAATTTCTCAGAACACCCGTATTACTACGGATATCCACTTCCATTGGATAGATCCATCGTATGGTTATATACGAACTCGAAGGGACTTCTTCGAGGATGGATCCAGGTTCAGGAGAAATAGAATTGGTTTATTCAGTTGTCTTTTATTATCACCTTCTCTCAGGTTGCGAGGGCTCCTTGGTTTAGGAGAGTACACCTATTACGCTTATTGGATAGTCTTATTCCAAACCATAGGCTGGTGTCGAAAGGTAGGGAATGAAGAAAACCAATTAGCCTAAGTAGGGTGTGCAGAAGGTAATATGTAAAGACAAAATAAAGGGATTAGAAAGAGGGCAAAGTAAATTGCGACTGATATCATTCACGACCAAAACCGCGTACTTCATCGCCACTCCTATTTCACCTTTAAAAGAATAAGGTATTATTCAGTTGTCTTTTATCATCTCCTTCTCTCAGTTGCGAGTACTCCTTGGTTTAGGAGGGTACACCTATTATGCTTACTGGATAGTCTTCTTCCAAACCATAGGCTGGTGCCGAACGGTAGGGAAGGAAGAAAACCATTTACCCTAACAATGGTGTACAGAAGGTAACGACTAAAGACAAATAAAGGGATTTGGAGAGATGGCAATAAAATATACGGTTGAAGTCATGAATTGGATTATAGAAGAGGCATTGCTATGAATACCAGGATACCCCTACAAAACATTTTCATGTTTCAGTGCATTGTTAAAGGAAAAACTGTTTTCCCGATTAAACACTTACTCCAAGGGTATGTATTTACCAGGTTTCATTCTCATATCTGTATGGTTTTACAGATGATGAGTGGGAGTAAGATATTGGGAATTAGGTGATCATCCTCATTATATCAGAATTCGTTGTAATTGGTGATATTTGAGGAAATCGCCAGGGTACAGTTTTCCACCTACAACGCACAGGTTTTGAGTTGTTTAACTCAGCGGACTTATACAGAGTATTGTATGTTGTCCAAGTGTCCTTCAGGACAAAGGGGTAGTTCCTTGTACTTTGTTCTGTTTACTTATAACTTCTCTAGTTTTTAGACAAGTGTTTCGTAGAAATACATGGTCTAAGTTTTGAGAAGTTGTGGGTATAAGAATAAAGTAGAGAACCAGGTATCACAAGTATCGGGATTCTTCAAAGAGATCGAAGATGTAGATTCTTGTGATTGGTATTCAGATGATAGTGATGGTTTTGAGAAACGTGTTTCTCTTTCAGGTTACTCATAATTGGATGGATTTCTAAGTTGAGTAATGCTGATTAGCCTCTTTCCATTAAGTTGATATGCACTGGAGACAGCTGCATGGTTTGAATATGGTTCCAATTAAATTAGTGCCAAAGTTTCTATATTGGATATAGAATAGTTCGTACCTTAAAAGATATTAAGGTACGGGGAGTTGTCCAGCTTAGGCTTAAAACCAGACTCTGGATAACTCAGGGCACGGTTCTGTAATGGCTGTTTGTGGGTTGACCCTGGCTATGACGAGGGTTGATATTCTACCATTTGGAAGATCAATAGTGATATTGTTCTTGACTTGCCACAGTTTTAGTAAAAATGGATCTTTTTCAGAAAACAGTAGTGGGAGTATGGTAGAACTGGAAGTGATTCCAGAACCGCGAACGATTACGGAAAATTTAATAGGACCTATATATTCAATCAGGTTTGACATTCCAATAGCCACTCCGCAGATATGGTAGGAAACCTCAGACACCCGAGAGGTACTTCGGTAGGCTCAAGGACGGTGACAGGGAGGTTCTTATCTACCCAGACTTGACACTACTGTTGTTCCACGTTATGAGACCCGGTAGGAGGGTTGTCGTAGTCAGTGGGAGCAGCAGAAGGATAGTGGGCAAGTAGCTTATGTCTATTTATAGACTAGAGCAGTTATAGCGGAAATAGATCATCTAATTTTGATGTGACAGTCATGGGTTTGACTTCAATCAGAATAGGGGATGAATCTGTTAAGAAGGTAGTAGGGTGTGATGTCATGGTATCTGGATGACATACACAGAGTAGGAAGTAAAATTCCTATACTACGATCGGTTGTACTTTGATCGTCACACAGTTGTTTCTCCAGACAGGATATGGATATAATATTTGACATACTGGTTTCTGGATCTATGGCTTTAGATCTGGATTTGGGTAGTTTCCCAATGTGGGTACTTTGACAGTATTTTAATGGTTTTTAGAATAGATGACTCCTAGCATGGTGGTGTACCTACAGGTGATGGAGTCACCCTCTCTAAAGGTGTCTTACAGACTAAAGGGGAGAGGGATGTGCATGATTGGCAGATCACTTGCTTAGGCAATTGAGTCAATCATGAGATGTCAAGTACCACACCAAATGTTGGTTTTGCACTAGATGCAATAAGTTTGTATTAATCCAATCCTGGAGAAACATAAGGAAGCAGTTTTAGAACATAAGTACATGTTCTACGGATTTGATGACGGCAGCCTCCTTCGGGAGACGGTTATCATTCCAAGCTTCAAAGGTGACATGGTTGATAGAGTGATTGTCAGAGTTATAGTTTTTCCCTCTGACGAAGAGGGACAGTATTATGGACAGGTGGTCCAAGAGGATACTGTGGGTGGCATGGTGCCGGATACTGATTAGGTTCAGTGATCGATACAGTCTAAGAAGTTTGGATTTGGAGTTCATTTATGAACCAGGTCCCATCAGATATCCAGACATATTCTAAGACTGGTATTACTCGATTCGGGAGATGGTTTTCTCCGCGAACTTGAGATTTAGAGAGATATAGAAAGAAACTTCTAGACGGATCCACTCACTAAGGCTATTTCTCGAACACAATAGTTTTACAAACGGGCTTTGTGATACTGATTAGTAGAGGAGTTGGATGTTCGGTTTCACACGGGCTGTGAGTAGTCGACATCGCAATAATTAGCCTTGAGTGCAAGTGGGAGATTGTTGGAGATAGTGCCCTCATAGTCAATTATTGGATCACAGGTACGTGATTGCAATGATTGCGGAGGACCTATACCGGTAGGACAGTCTTACTCGAGATGATAGTATGCTATCTGGTTTGCCTTTATCAGTAGTGTACAGGTTCAGGTGACTGATCACTGCTACACTTTGATAGAGCCCTTAGGATCTTGCTTTACCACCAACAGTATGATGGCGATCATATACGTGAGAGTTGGGTGGTTTATATGCATATCCTTGATTTTGGTCCCTAGTCATGGGAGTTTCGAGATAGGGCATCGATACTCCGGAGTAGACTAGTGTATACAGTCGAGACCCCGACGAGGGGTGGTGGCCGGTCTCACAAGCCACTGGTGTCAGTCGGATCACCTAAGATGTATACAGGTGCTCATTGGGTTATGAGTACACCGGACAGGACTCGCCGGGAATCTGCTGGTTAGTATTATATCTATCGTCAGATAGCAGTTCCCTGGTGACATGTGTACAGGTTAGTTCATCGACCTGAGGTCGTCATTTGTCTCGTGTGAGTTCCCACTGTGCTTTGATTTCTACCCTACCACGGCTCAAAGGAGTCGTGCAAACAGGTAGTTTTTGGGTACAGTCCCGAGCCATATGGAGGCACGTGAGCGGATCGGCAGGGGATTCGTCTCTCCCGGTATTGGGGGCGAGGTCGTGCTGTGTCTAGGAGAGCCATTACACAAAGTCCATGGCCATGGCAGGAGATTTACTGGTAGGTACTCCAGTAGTATCTCAGGGTGTTATTGGGCTTCACTCCGACACGACTTATACTGCTATTGGGGGTCTGACGTTACTAGCCCCCTAGGCAGATATGCGATACTCATAGACGAACGGACCGGACTGTATATACATTGTCACTGTTAGGCTCAGTAGGGTTTTCCGGATGAGTGCGCTCATCGGCATCCCTTGAGGTCCGTCCATGGGCAGCCGTTACGCATTGCTAGTGCCGCTGACGGTTTGTGGTTAAACCCACTGCCAGGGTACTGACGAGTCATTAGAGTCCCCCACAGACAGTTTCCCAAGTTCGGGCGAAACGTTGTAGAGGCCGTATGGTTTTATGGCAGGGTTCGGAAAATGCACGTGCGTTTACGCACGTGTTATTTTTCGGGCAGATGATACTGGTCGGCTTTGGTTTAAGCCGGATCCGAGTATTATATTGAGTAGGTATAATATCTTTGTCTCAGTTGCATTTGTATTCGGTCGTAATACAAATGCGGGTATATTTATACAGTTTCGGGGTTATCCTGAAAGTCGTTTCAGGATCACTTTTGGAAGTTGCCAGTTTCCAGTTTTCTATCAGCCGTCTTTTAACATTCGGTTAAAGACGGATTTATCTTTTCTTGGATAAGGGTGAGTCATCATTCTAGAAGCTTCTAGAAGTGATGATGAGGCTAGTGAGTCATTAGTGCATTAATGGTGTCATTAATGCAATGGTGACTAAGGGTTTAGATTCAATGTTTCTTAATGAGTCATTGTTATTCATTTATGATAATGATATGCTTCTTGTTTATTGTCACCCCCCCCTTGATTGCTCCTACCCTCACCTCCCTCCTTGAATAAAAGTGGCCGGCCCCCTCTCCTCCTCCATTCACTCATGAGAGAAAATTATGGTTGCTAAAAAGAAAAGAGTAAAGTTTTGGATGCATGGAAATTTCATAGTTCATTTCTTGTTCCATTTCATTTGCATCGGCAACTTCATTTACCGATCGTCCACGGACTTGGACGAAGTGAGACAAAGTCATCTACTCATTCTCTACATCATTCTTGGTCGTCTCTTTTAGCAAACTTGACGATCGAGTTGCCTCAAGTCAGAGGCGGGAGCCCGTTTAAAGAATCGTCGACGTGGTGCCACCTCGACGAGGATATAGGAGATCGACGCGATCGGAGCAGCCGCAACGGAGCGTGGGATGATGGTTGAAGAACGAAGGACCCGGATCGTTCGGTATAACCTTTCTACACTCTTTACAGTTTGTTAGTTTAGCAATAATGGAAGATCCGGGTTAAAGTATACGATAGCGCCAGATAAAAAGTTTTTGTTCCGCATTTGGCGTCTTTAGACGGCCGGGGCGCTAGCGTAGACTTACAATCAATACTCCAGAGTAGACTGGCGTATACGCATCTTGACCCATATGATGAGCGATGGATGATCCCATATCCATTAGTGTTAGACATCAAAGATGGTGTACGGGTGCTCAGTGGAGAATAGGTACACTGAACGGACTCGCCGAGAACTCCTGGATGGTATTATACCTATCGTCAGATAGCAGTTCTCCGGTGACACTGGTACAGGTTAGTCTGTAGACCCGAGATCGTCATAGAGTCTTGTGTGATTCCCACTGTGCTTTGATTTCCACCTTACCATGTCCAAAAGGGCGTGCAAAACGGTGGCTTTTGGGTACAGTCCCGAATCACATGGAGGCAATGAGCGATAGGAGGGGTTTCGTCTCTCCCGGTATAGGGAGTTGATGTTGTGCTTTGTTCGATTGGCTATAACTGGAAGTCCCTGGCCAGGGCTGATATGGAGATTTACTGGTAAGATTTATCAGTAGTTTCTCGACCCGTTATGAGCCTTACATCGACACGACTTATCGGTTACTGCGGTCTAACGTTTACCACCCCTAGACTAGATATGCAACATATCAGAAGAAGATACCGGACTGTACGGTAGTGTTTACTGATTGGATTCACAGGAGAATGTACAGTCTTGCTTGTTGATCTTCTGATTGCTCAATACACGGGTGGCTGTTACGTTTAGCTGACCGCTTGCAGCTTGTGAGTGTTTAATATGATCATCACCTACTGTCGGCGTATTGACGATTCTTTAGAGTCCTACACAGAGTAGGAGCACATATGTGATATGTGCGGGACCGAGAATAATACGATATGAGATACCGTATTATATTCTCGCGATATGAGATATCGGCCGGGTATATGTGATATAGCCGGGTCATCGAATCAAGTGTTGATTCGATGAATTGGTACATGTTATATTAGTCGGTTATATGCAATATAGCCGGATTGTCGGATCAAGAGTTGATTCGATAATTTAATGTATAATTATATGTGTGATATATTACATTACATTAACTAATATAAGCTCGCTTTATTGATTCATTTTCTCACTGGATAATACATTGATGTATATGCGATATATGTTAATTGTATTATTTTCTTTTGTTACAAAATATATTGTATATGTGATATATAATATTGTAACAAGTTAGGGTTACAAATGCAACATGGTTGTTAAGTTTAAACAAAGTTAGGGTTTGGATTTGGGTTAGCTTTTGGGTTAGCTTTTGGGCTAGCTTTTTAATGAAGCTTCATGAAGCTTTCCTTTTGTCATTTTGCTTTGATATTTTGTGTAGATATTTGTTAACCCAACCCAAACCCTTAACTCTAGTTTATTCTCTACATGAGTTAAAGCCTTCATTTTATTAACTCATGGTTGTAATTGTAACCACAACAACAATAATTCATTATTCATCACAAAAGCTTTCTTCTTCTTCTTCCTTCTTGAAAAAGCTTTCTAGCTTTTTGTGTTGTGATAATTTAAAGTGAGAAATTGAAAAAAAAAGAGAGCAAAATTCCTACTTCATCATCCTCATCTATTCTAGCCACTTAGATTAGGATGTTCACTTCACTAATACTTGATTAGAGAAGTGAGAGATTGAGTTTGAGATTCTTCAAGGTAGATCATCTTCGAAAAGGAAGATTTCTAGCAAGCATGAATCATTCGACTTATAGAGCCTTTCTAGAGTCCGGAAGTTCATGGATCGCGGCGAAGGGACTACTACTCGGAGCTTATGAAGCGAAGGAATGGACTACAAAGGTTGTAATCCCTCTCTCTTAGATGTAAAGTTGTTTAAATGCAAGTTAACCCTAATTCTCTAGTTAAGATCTTGGTTAGGGTTTGTTTAGCACCCCAAAAATTTTAAAGTAGCATGATTGATGCTTGCCAAAACCTTCACAAGGTGCTATGCTAACCCAACAACAACATCATATCAGTCTCTTTATTTAGTAAAGAAGGATATAATTTTGTATTGTTGGATAACTTTTTGAACATTTCCTATATCAAGAGTTGATCGGTTCAGGCACGTTATCTAAAAGCATATACGTTCTAAATTAAACCACAGTTCTCAACGTACAGAATCTGAGCATCCCGACTTTCGAGAGACCTTTAGCAGGGAGCTATTCTTTGGAAATTGCATTGATTCATTTTCCACCTATCTCGGAAGAACAAACACACACAAGAGGAATAGTTCAGAAATGAACGAATTCTTCTTGAGGCATTGTTAACTAAGTCATATCAAATGCAATCCGACTAGCTAAGTTACATAAAGATGCATATTTAAATCAGTTTGAATTTACATCTTGTGAAACTTGCCAGTCATGTCACAAAGATAAAATGATCATAGCTCCGTTTATTAGAAACAGAGAAAGAGTTGGTGAACTCTTGGGATTGATACATGATGATGTATGTAGGTCCCCTGTCTACAAATGCCAGGACCGGTTCTTTGTACTTCATTACATTCACTGATGATCTCTCAAGATTTGCACGTGTGTTCTTGTTGAAACACAAGTCTGAAGCTTTTGAGAAATTCAAAGAATGTAAGTCAGAAGTAGAGAACCAAAATGGCTAATGAGAAATGGCTAATGCGAAGCGGACCACAAAAATGAGCGGGAGCTGAAAACTAGACGCAATTATAACTAATCTTCATTAATCTAATATAAGTCCTACAAATGGTGCCTATTGAAATAACATGAATCATGGGGTTTTGAAAATAGGGGCCACGGTGTTTTTATGAAAAGATACGTCTTTTGAAATATCCGTAGGATCTCTTGGGCTGTCTTTTAAAATACCCATGATTCGTTAGTTTTGAAATAGGTAAGAATCGAATCTAATCTAACAACTAAACTAAACTAAAGGGCTAAGCTAACAAGCTGGACTACAGGTAAGGAAACCGCCTATCATCTGAGTCGATACATATACATACCTGTATATGTATAGTCGGTGATCCCGCCTCAATAATATCAAATCCATAACCAGACATTCCAAGTCAAGAGTGCGGATCAATCATCAAAATATAGCTCGTACGTAAATCCGTCGTACGGCATCCCCAAATCTGGGTACGGGTCAATATCACATTTGTCATATTATTCATCAAGTATTCTCTTTATCAAGATCATCATCTGGGTACTGACCTACGTCTAGCACAATGCCAACATCATCACAAAAATCAAGATCTGACTACTGATCGACAGTCTAGTATAAATCGGTATTTTCATCATATATCATCACAAGAGTATACATCGCCCAAGGCGGCCTATCACAAGTATCCCGTCATATCATATCATATCATATCATATCTCATAACATAATCAAATGTCGATCATCTAAAATATATATATCACTATTGCTATGGCATCATCATTCCCAAAATCCTCTAAAGTATCAAGACGTATCTTAATCATGAATTTTACCGTCATAACATGTCATTTCACCGATATCATAATCTCAGATCAACTCCTCGACTCATATCAATCCCATGTATCATCCTCAAATCCGTATGTGAGCACAATATCCCCAAATCCACGTGAATACATATTCACATAGGATCCTATAACCACATATGACATGAGGATGCATGCAAGTATGTATGCGTGTGTACGTATGTGTAGTTCACCCAATACCTTAAGGTTTCGTAACCTTTCATCAATCTGATATACCAATATCCATTTAAACATCAATAATAAACCCAACAATATATAATATTTATAGGTGTGTATACGCATCCGTATACATCACCTCGGACTGCGGGGGTGCTATACGCCATCCACCCGACTTCTCCCCATAGATATAAATCTACTCACCTGGTCCTCGCTCGCCGGTGCCGACGTCGCCACACGCTTGCTTGTCGTCTCGAATTCCACATGGGGTACCTACATATCATAACGCACCGTATCGCATTAAAATCCGACTCATAACCAAAACGACGGACGAATCCCACATAGGTCAAAACCTATGGTTGCCTTCACAAATCGACCCAAAAACTCTCGACGTCGGCGTACAAACGCCAAACCATCGAGAAAGCTCCCAACACACTCATTTGTATAATTACAAACACTAATTATAATATAAAATAGCTTAAAATTCACAAAAACCCCAATTTCACTTAAAAAGTCATCTTCCCGAAAATCTAGCAAGAACAAATCACCGTTTTAGTACAAAACTCGATGTATAAACGAATCTAGCGGCCAATATACTTATTAATTACCTTAAATAAGTCATATAAACCCTAATTAGATTTTTAATCTCACTAACTTTCATTAACCCGAAATTCTAGTTTACAATTTTACCCAATTTTAACACTTTTAAAGCAACAATACATAATTCAACAACTAGACTAGGTTTCGCACAACCTAAGGTGTTAAAATACTCATTAACATGCCAAAGACATGATGAAAGCCTTATCATATTTTAATTCTCAATTTAACACAATATTTACAAAAACTAGTTTGCAATATATATAATTATCACAAATTTAAATTAATAAAAATGCAACTAGCAACTAGATTTGATTTTAGCAAGCAATTATATGTTAATCTACCCATCACAATCCTAATCCAATGCTCAAACCCTAATCTTCATTCAAAACCATACACTTGAAATTTCAAACTTCAATTCAAAACCCTTTTTTTTTCTTAAACACCTAATTAAACACTTAATTAACTTAGATTAAGCAACTAAATAACAAATTTTAGCAAAAGCATGAGATTATACCTCCCATGATGAGATCAAGCTCAAGATCTAGCCTCCTAAAATGCCATTTTGATCCCTAGATCCGTGCTAGAATGGCTAATGAGAAATGGGTAGGAGTTGGATTTTAATTTGGATTTTTGCTTGATTTTTAGTGGATTTTTCTTTGGATTTTCTTTGATGGAACAAAGAGAGGAGAAAGGGGCTGTTGGGGGGTTGCTGGTTTCGGCCAGAAGTGTGGGGGGTTGGGTGAGGGAGAAGAGAGAGTGAGGTGGAGAAAGTTAGTTCAAGTCAAAATCCACTCAAATTCTATCATTTTCTACACTTTTCTTTTCTTTTCTTTTGACAAAAGAAGTGATTGGAGAGAGGGAGAGGGGGAGGGCTGTCATGGTGGGGCCGGCCACATGGGGAGGGGAAGAGAGGGTGAGGTGTGGGTGTGTGGGTTAGGGAAAAAGATAAATGTATTACCCCAATTCCCATTAACACTAAATTCACCGAAAAAAATCCTTTTTCTTCGATATTTTCTAAACCGTTTTGGCAAACGATTTCGTTTCAAAAACCATGTGATAAAATTTTATTTAATGATTTATGATGCACAAAATTTGTTTCAACTCATTCCAATTTGTAATTTTCCCTAATTAAATATATTAGTGACGGCTTAAAATAATATTAAAATAATTAATTTCGGAAAAATTTTCAGAAAATTTGAAATTTCACCAGTGGGTCAATAAACACCAAATACTAGCAATTACATAGCTAGAATATGTATATTTAATTTTATAATAAAGATATTTGAATTTTGACTTTTTACAGAAACCCCCTTATTTTACCGATTTTCCGAAATTTCACCGAAACGATTTTCAAAACGTTACACCTATTTACATAGATATAGTTGTACTGTGACTAGTAGCCGTAGGACACTGCACATATTATTAGCGGTTCATGTTGCACGAGCACGGATTGTATGCTACACACACACCGTCAATAATTGCCATGTCACACACAAAGCATAATAGATATTATATTACTTATCACTTTGGACATTTAGTTACCGATATACCTTACTCACCTATTCCACGCATACCCGGAGGGGGTATACTTCATCAGTTCTTATAGGTAGATACCTATACATTTCTACACCTGTATGTTACACACATATTCAGTTGCAGTTACATATTTACCTTTACTGATGTTACTTAGCTGTACCTTATTGGTTTCGCATACATCTGGTTTCAGCTACATATTTTCCTTTATACGCTCGCATTTCAGATATATCGCATATATTTATTCCTGGATTTTCATATTCAGTTGCGGTTACATATATTTATTCTTTTTGGCACAAAATATATATGTGATATATATAAGTGTGCCATGCTAGGTTACACTTGCAACTTAGTTAGTATGAGACTCAAACCATGCTAGGTTAAGTTAGGGTTTTATTTATCACTTAAGTTATCACAAAAGAGTAAAGTCCTAGTCAATGTTTCAAGCTTGGATGAAGCTTGTAGAATATTGACCAAGTCCACTCTTTTGTCATTCCTTAAGATATTTATTAACCCAACCTTAACCCTTTGTCACATCCCGAAAGTACGGAACATGACCGGCACTTAAACTACGAACGTCTCGAAACGTACGTAATCTAAGTAAGCCGAAAACCCAGAAATCCAAACCAAGAAAATTAGTAGAGTGAAGGAAACCAACTTAAAATCAAGTAGTTTTAATATCATAAGCCGAATTATGCGGTTTTAAAAACATCCAATATTTCCTGAAAATTTCGGCGGGGTCTCCTTTGTAAATACAGGCCCCCAAACGGGATACAACATGAATAGTATACGAAATCAAAAAAAGGCATCCCTAAGCGGAAGCTAGCTCTTCGTCAATCGACGGTCACAACCACATAAGCAATATAATATACAACGCCAAGGGCGAGGATCAAAACTCAAAAGGAAACTCAAGACAACAAGAAATCCACAGAAATATAACGCGCGACTCTAAGGTCGAAAGAATGACATCACTGGTCTCTATCTCAAAAATAAATATATGTTTGGTTGATGGAACTTCTAGATACAACAGAATAATAATATACAAGATATATAATGGGGACACGATACAAATAAACTCACCTACTAGCAAGTCACCCGGAAAAGGAAATAGTGCCAGCAAGCCGTAATGAAACCTGTACGGCGAAACCTGCAAGAACTGTGGCACAACGGGGGTGAGTTGCCAACTCGTGGGTAGAAAAACATCTACGCATAGAAATCGCATAAATAACGCAATCCTAGGTCAATGATCATAATATATCCTCAAATATGTATATAACATGCAGCCTATAACAATGGCTAGGGTAAATATCTAACCCGGGTGTAATCTCATGTGCCCGTGTCAGTGCCTCAGGTAGCAATATATCATATGGATGATGTATGAATGCATGAAACAGAATGCATGTACTGAATAAAACTGGTTTCATAAATCAGTGAGATTTCTGTATTTTAAAAGAAATGAGGTACCATATATGAAATCAGCATAAAACAGTGCCCAGCATCGACACAAAACAAGTGTCCAAATACCTCGATATCTCTGTGTCACAATCTATGTACCTCAAGTCTCAATCTCAATGTCTCAATCACAATATCTAGGGCGCCGTCAGTCCAGACCGGCCCCTACTATCCATCTCAAGACCACGACGGTACCCTCCGGATATCCGACGCGTCGGGTAATATCACCGGTAGGTAGTGCTCCCCTGCCATGCTCACATCGTCATCATCACGCGCTTCTTGCCCCGGGGTACCTTACCGGGTCCACCATGTACCCGAAACGGTTCATCCGTCTCCTCGAATCGGGTCTCGAAATCCATCAGCAAACTCATGGTGGACGACTCATACATCATGGGAAAAACCGCACTTTTATTTAAAAAGAGAGAAATCAGTTTATATATGTTTTGCGGTTTTCCTCCAAATCCAGAAAATATCATGGAAATCCGAATCATCAATAGCATGTAGAACCATGAATATAAGCATGAGAATGAATAACAGTATGCATGAAGCGACAAGTAATAACTACAATATCTAAGCTGGCATATAAGGTATGTACACTAATATTATGTCAAACTATTGGCTATCAAGCTAAGTTAAGCAACAATATTTTCTAAGGTGTACGTGACATGGCAATTACCGATGAAGATGTGTGTGAGCCGGCAAGTAAGTGTATGTGGTACATACACATCATCGGTAATGGTGCTGGTGTCGTAACAGCATAATGTCAACAATGCAATATGAAATAATAATGTAAATATACGATGCGGAGCGAGCAACCAAAATGAGCGGGAGCTAAAAACTAGACGCAACTATAACTAATCTGCATTAATCTAATATAAGTCCTACAAATTGTGCCATTTGAAATAACACGAACCGCGGGGTTTTGAAAATAGGGCTACGGTGGTTTTTAAGAAAAGATACGTCTTTTGAAATATCCGTAGATCCCTTGACCTGTCTTTTAAAATACCCACGATCCGCTAGTTTTGAAATAGGTAGGAGTCTAATCTAATCTAACAACTACACTAAACTATACGGCTGAACTAACAAGCTGAACTACAGGTAAGGAAACCGCCTAACATCTGAGTCGATGCATATACATACCTGTATATATATTAGTCGGTGATCCCGCCTCAATAATATCATATCCGATACCATATCTATAATCAGACATCTCAAGTCAAGAGTGCGGATCAATCATCAAAATATAGCCCGTACGTAAATCCGTCGTACGGCATCCCCAAATCTGGGTACGGGTTAATATCGCATTCATCATACTATTCACCTGGTATCCTCTTTATCAAATATCATGATCGGGGTACGGATCTACGTCTAGTACAATACTGATACCGCCTAAGTATGCATGCACGTATGTGAAACACTACGTCAAGACCCGTTACAACGTCATGTCGTATCTCAAATACGAACCCTGCTATATCACCGTTCTCACGGCCTTAACTCAAATCTCATTGACTCATCTTAAATCCCAAGTACTATCCTCATTATCCATGCATGTGTATATGAATGTACATATGCATAGTCCCATACCCACGCATATATACATATTGTAGGGTTCCTAGGCACTCTCAAGAGGTCTCACAAGGCATCAACCATGCCAATTTACAAAAATTGCGGTGCCGAGAAACCCTAACAAGATCGTTGGCTAGAATTTTAGGCGACAAAGCAACTAGTTAACTACTTTAACTAAAGGAACGGAAATACAACCTTTGTAGATCCGGTCCTCCACCTCCATAGCTCCGCGATGATGTCTCCTCGCTGTCCAAGTCGAACCCTGGCCTCTAGCGTCGGCTTCATTGGAGAATGGACGGGCTAGGTCATCGACGACGATGCCGAAGATGATCTACGTCGAGGCATCGCAAGATCAAGATCCCACTTCACCAAGTCATGAAACTTGTGAAGAAAACACACTCTACTACTTGGCAAGAGGTAGAGGATGAAGAAATAGGAAGTGGGTTCTCTTTAGATTTGGATTTCTCACTCATTTGCTCAAGTTGCCATTGTTGAAGCAAGCTTTCTTCAAGTGAAGAAGAAGAAGAAGCAAGAAAGAATATGATAAGTGTTAATTAAAAAAGCAAAAGAAAATCAATACTTATCATATTCAAACCATGGTTATGTGTAGAGAATGAATCATGGTTGAGTGGAATGGTTAGGGTTAAGCATGAGACAAAATGGTCATACGGTCAAAGCTTCATGAAGCTTCAATATGAAACAAAATAAGCAACCATTTTCTCTTTATGCTTTTCATTTTCCAAAAAGAATAAAGAATAAATTAATGAATGAAAACCCTAATCATTACACAACCATGGTTTAAACTTTACACAAACCCTAATGAGCATGCATCATCAAACATGATACAAACTAGTGTACAAAAGTATATCACATATACAATGTGCACAATCCAAGTGAGAAAATCCATTTAAAGTGAACCAATACTAGTTAATGCAAAGTAATATATCAAATATTTAATTATACATTAAATCATTAAATCAACACTTGATTTAACGATCCGGTCATATCGCATATAACCGACTAGTATCCTATGCATCGGCTTATCGAATCAATCTTCGATTCGATAACTAGGTTATATCGCATACAACCAATCGATACATTCATCGCGAGAATAGAATATGGTATCACATACACGCATTATTCTCGGTCCCGCACATATCTCATATGCGCTCCTATTTCGTTTCGCTTGAGCCAAGAAACCTCTATGTAGGACTCTAAAGACTCGTCAATACGCCGGCAGCAGGTGATGATCATATCAAACACCCACAAGCCGCAAGCGGTCTGCTAAACGTAACGGCCACCCGGGTATTGAGCGATCAGAAGATCGACGAGCAAGCCCGCTCACACTCAAGTGAATCCAACCAGTAACACTACCGTACAGTCCGGTCTCGTCGTCTGATATGTCGCATATCTTGCCTAGGGGTGGTAAACGTCAGACCCCAATAGCTCGATAAGTCGTGTCGATATGAGGTCTATAATATTTCGAGAAACTACTGGTAACACTTACCAGTAAATCTCAGCAACCCTGGCCAGGGATTTCCTGTTATAGCCAATCGAACACAGCGCAACATCAACCCCCTATACCGGGAGAGACGAATCCCCTCCTATCGCTCATTGCCTCCATGTGACTCGGGACTGTACCCAAAAACCACCGTTTTGCACGCCCTCTTGGACGTGGTAAGATGGAAATCAAAGCACAGTGGGAACCACACAAGACTCTATGATGATCTCGGGTCAACAGACTACTCTGTACCAGTGTTACAAGAGAACTGCCATCTGACGTTAGGTATAATACCATCTGGGAGTTCTCGGCGAGTCCGTCCAGTATACCCAGTCTCTACTGAGCACCCGTATATCATCTCCGATGTCAAACACCAATGGATATGGGATCATCCATCGCCCATCTGTATGGGTCGAGAAGGTATACGCTAGTCTACTCTGGTATATCGATGCCCCGTCTCGATACACCCACGACTAGGGACCTTGAAGGATGTACTTATGGACTACCTAGTCCCCACTAGTATGATCCGCATCATAGTCCAGGTAGTCAGGTACACATCCTAAGGGCTTTACCAACATGTAACAGAGAGACAATCAGTATACACGTTAAGGTAAAGATTAACCAGATAGCATACTATCATGTCGAGCAAGAAAGTCCTCCCTATATATGTCCCAGCATCCACTACAATATACATCCTATGTACAGTAATGGCCTCTGGCATACATATAACTAACAATCTCCCACTTGCACTAGGGCCATCTGTAGCAGTGGTCGAAGTATCTCATACTCAACCATCCCATAAAAGTCTCTCTCTGGGAATAGGCCTTCGTGAGTGGATCCGCCGTGTTATCCTCTGAGTCTGCTCTCCTTGCCTCGATCACCTTGGAGATCAACCATCTCCATGATCAGGTGATACTGCCTTAGAATATGTCTGGATCACTGATGGGACGGGGGTTCCTGGCATAAGCCACAACTCCATTGTCACACAATGGTAGGAACTAAGTTCATCTCATGAACTAATATACATCCAAACAGCCTCTTTGGTAGCATCTTAAGTAGCGATGTATCCAGCCTTTATCGTCTAGTATGCCACGGTATCTAGCTTGGAACTCTTCCAACATACCGTCCCTTTACTGAGGGTAAAGACAATGCCTGCGACTGACATTCAGTCGTCTTTATCACCCTGGAACCCTTCCAGTGATTCTCCCCAGGATCGATTGATACCATCTCACTACAACTAGTGAGTATACTAACACCCAAATAACATCTATCTCATAGATGAAAACTCAGGATGGAGGAGGTATCACATTGATCCTATCTGGAGAATCCTTGTGATAAGCGGAGATTGACCGAGCGTAGTATAGGAAACTCCTTCCCTATCATGAGTATGTCATCCACGTACTCTACGAGGATCATCACCATACTCCCTACTACCTTTTTGTATATACAAGGTTCATCTACCATTTTGATGATGTCAACTTCCTTGACTAATCCAGCAAAACAGATGTTCCATCTCCGCGATGCCTGCTTTATCCTATAAAGCATCTTGCACACGTTTCCGCTGCTCCCACTGTCTACGAGGCCCTCTGGCTGTGTACTTATAGACGCACTCTTCTAAATCAGTATTTAGAAAAGCAGTCATGACACCCAACTGCCAGATATCGTAGTCATGGTATGTAGCCGTGGCAAGTAGTATCTGGATGGACTTAAGCATAGGTACTGGAAAAGGTTTCATCATTATCCTCGCTTGGTCAATGACGAAGACCTTTAACAAGTCTAGCTTTGAAAGTCTCAACTTTTCCATCTACACCAAGCAACCTTCTCAAGATATACTTGCTCCTGATGGGGATTTAACCCTTCAGATATAGCATCCAAAGTCCATACTTTGCTGGTGTACAAGGATTCCATCTCAGATCGATAAACATCCAGCCATTCTTACAGAGTCTCACTCTTGATGGCCAGCTCGAAACTAGTTGGGTCATCATCTCATGATGCATTCCTCGCTCCCACTGTCATAGAGAAACCGAAGTATCTCTCATGTGGGTGAGGAACCCTACTAGATCGGCGGAAAGGCTGAGGTTCGTTGGAATCTACTGAATCCTCTGGTTGTACCAAATCATCTGCTGTAGTTTGTATAGCTGGAACATTTCCAGTTCTACATAACAGACCTTGCCTCGAGCTTGTCCGAATTTTGCTTTTGGACATAAGCCGGACAACCCAAAATCTTAACTAACTTAAGATATAGGCTCTTCCCTTTCCATATCTCATATGGAGTGGTAGGCAACTGATTTGATTGGAACCCTATTTGTCACGCCCCGCTTCCCAGAGTACGCAAGATTTGGGCATGTGACACAGCCAACCATGCTACCTGTGGGTAGGAAGTATCCATCCACAGTCACATTACGGTTGTAAAGATATCAAGAACAAGATAATAAGCTAATCTAATACATGTCCAAATCCATAATAACAAGAATCAATAAACAATAAGTGCGGAAGCTAATGATCCAATACAATGAATAAACAGTATGTCCCATAATGCGGGCTCACATCTGGAAATGAAATGACATAAATAAACTAAACTCTAAGGAACTCACAGTTCAGCCTGCTGGCTGAAGTACTCCTGCTCGGTCGACGACAAAGGTACGGAATCTGGGCCATGCAAAACCCAGACGTCAGCGCGTCATGATATCAAGTATATAGCATAAACATGGTAAAAAGCAGTGCAAGTATGAATATGAATAAAGCAGTAATAACAAGCAGGGTATTGTGCAATGGTGGATAAACTGTCCTATCAGGTTTTCTACTCTATAGTCTTTGAAACCAATTGATGAATCGTCGATGTAACTCAATAGTATCTCGTGCGTGCCCGGGACCACGGTCATGATCCTCGGGGCTGAGTCCGAGACGTGCCGCTAAGCAGTAAAAGGTAGTAGGATGGACGAGTGATGTCAGCATCATCACTCCCGGACTGGCCAAGCCCGTAAGACTGATCAGAACAATGTATCGAACTGTTGAGTTACAAGTCGGTTTCACCTTTGATTTCCCCATACCCCCAAACTATGTATGTCAGGTCAGGTATTCAGTAGTCAAGGACTAATGCCAACAAAGTCAAGTAAAAGTAGGTCTATCTGGATCGACAGCAGGAATGGTTAGGTTTGTCGGCATTAGGCATGAAATCAGGGAACAAGTAATGTCATGGTACAACAGGATGGGTCGGTATGTATGTATATGTCAGGTGTATCAGGGTCAGGCCAATATGTCGTGCAATCGGGTAAGTGCTCACAACAGGTACACAATCAATAATGAACAACAGCAGGAAACAGTAGTTAACCACACTATTCCATATAACCACAGTGATGTTTATATTCTCTTATTAACAGGTTCAATCATCTTAGGGTGCAATAGCCACAAGGTAAAGCAATATCCACAATTATAAATTTAGGAACTACATGAAATTATACTAAATATAATAATTGTCTCAAGAATGATTTAACAGTTTAAGCAGATGTGATTCAGTCGTTTTATTTAGTTAAAGTATGGATTGATGTGGGTTAATTAATTATGAGAAACGGTTGTAACGATTCCAATATACTGATAACAGTAATAATACGATATCAAATGCCATCATTAAGTTACAGTATTAAATAGTGTGAATTAAATTGCATGGCAAGACTAGATCTCGCACGCTAGCATGTTCAAGCAAGTATTCAGATACTTGCCTCGACGGTCTGCAAACTGGAACACGGATGCGACGTCGGTAAAAACCACGATAAGATAGCACGGGCCACGGATCGAGTCCCAACAGAGGTCAACGGGATCACACGGACCAGGGGACTTCGCTGGAGCGTCGGGTTCGTCAGACGGCACGGTCGGATTCCGGCAAAAGTTATCGGCAACAAATTAGCAATAAGATAAACATACAAGATCAGCGGGGTTTTGCACCAAAGGAAGTAAAGTGATGCTTACAGAGGAGAAACAGGGGTAACTATGACGGGCCCGACGGCGATGGACCCACCGGCGGTGAACAGGAGGTGCGGCGAGGGTGCTGGAACGGCTGAAAGGGCTCGGGGTCGCTGGAAAGGGGTGCTGCGGTGAGTGGGGAAGAGTGTGGTCGGCTCTGGTGGTCAAGGGAGAGAAGGAGGTGGTCGGAGGTGGTGTCGACGAGGTCGCCGGCGCGTTTCTCCGGCGAACAGCGGGGTAGGCGATGGGTTAGGGCTCGTGTTGGGTGTTCCGGCGAGGGGAGGAGGGAAACGACGACGAGGTCGGGTCGAGTAGGGTGAGAGGGAGTCGCGGAAGTCGTCGACGACGAGGGGTGGCGTCGACGGCGAGGTCTGCGAGGGTGGAGGCGAGGTCGGGAATGGGTGCAGGCGCAGGAGAGAGGAGGAAGGAGGGAGGAGGAAGGCGCGGCTAGGCTGAGGGTGCTGACGGCGACGGCGAGGTCGCGGGGGAACCGGCGGTGAGGTCTGCGGTGAGCTAGGGTTAGGGTTTGTTGGGTTTCTCGCGATGGAAGGTGGGTCGAAGGAGGCGGCTGAGTGCATGGGGTTTTAATATAAGAAGAGAGAGAGAGGGATAGGGGAGAGGGAGAGAGAGATTGAGGGAATATTGAGAGAAGAGAGAGAGAGAGATGGGGAAAATCGAGGCGGGGCCCACGAGCTCGATTGTGAGCTCGTGATTGGCTGCAGGAGGTAAGGGAAAATATTTGATTAAGGATTTGAGGGGATAATCTGTTAAGAAAATAATCGTGAGTATTTTATTTTAGTTTTAGTATATTAAATTAAATGGGCCCTTTTTGGCGCAAAATGAAACATTTCCAAATCGCGCCCGGGTTGCGCCCAAGTGTTCCAAATTCAAATTATAGGATTTTAAACGGGTTCCAAATTTTGAAAATAGGTGTTTAGTGATTAAAATGCATGCCCCCAAGTCGGACACTTGCGCGCGCGCGTAGTCGCCCAAACTTGCCCGTTTAGCCAAACGGAACGGAATCTCGACACGCGGACGCTACCACGCGACTAGTGGCGACGAGTAGGCCAACATGGACATCTTAAATTTCGTTTTCGGAGTTAAAATTTGTTATGTGCTAAAATGACTTAACCGGGTAAAATTTAGCAATAAACACCAGAAAATCAGGAAAATTGGAATGAGCAATATATAACCCTCAACTAGTAATATAAATAGTACTATTGGGCTCGGGTGTTACACTATTCAATAGGTATGCAACTTCTCAAGTGCATAACACCCTTAAGGAAATAGGTGACTCAGTAGTACTCATCATAGAGCACACCATATCGAATAGGGTGTATCTGCTCCGCCTCGATATACCATCGTGCTATGGTGTATACGGAGGAGTAATTCTGAGAGAGAATCTCATTCTCCTTTAGAATAGTCCAGGAATTTCCGTGCTCAAGTATTCTCCTCCTTGATCTCATCAAAGGACATAATACTTTTACCCGTATTTTGGTTCTCTACTTCTAACTTATATTCTGTGAATATCTCAAAAGGTTCGGACTTGTGTTTCAACAGGAACATATGTCTGAATCTAAAGAGATCATCAGAGAACGTAATGAAGTATAAAAAACCAGTCCTGGCATGTGTAGACAGGGGACCTACATACATCAACATGTATCATCCCAAGAGTTCACTAACTCTTTCTCTGCTTCCAATAAACAGAGCTGTGGTCATCTTATCTTTGTGACATGACTGGCGAGTTTCACAAGATGTAAATTCAAACTAATTTAAATATGCATCTTTATGTAACTCTAGCTAGTCGGGTCACATTGATCTGACCTAGTCTACAATACCTTAAGAAGGAATCGTTCAATTCTGAACTTTTCCTCTTTTGTGTGCTCCATATACTAAGAACTGTAGTTTGATTTAGAACATCAATGCTTTTAGATAACGTGCCTGAACCGATCAACTTTTGATATAGGAAATGTTCAAAACATTATCCAACAATACAAAATTTTACCATTTCTTTACTGATAAAGAGACTGATATGATTTTGTATATCAGGTTCGGTATCTAATAACATTCGTTCAAAATCAATGTATTGGTAATACGGGGTGACAGTGACCGACAGACTTGGCTGCAACACTTGCCCCGTTTTCTGCCTCATGAAACTTATCACCCGTTCTCAGTTCTCTACCTATCTGTAGCCCTATGTAACAGATTACATATCTGGGATCCTGATCCGGTATCATATACCCAGGATGCGGAGGATACTGAGAAACAGTTCTTTGTAATGAACACACCCGAAGATGATGCATCAGCATGCACTCTCTTCGTTTGGGCGGCACGGGAATTCTGGTAATCCCCAATTTCCTGCTCTGTCTTATAACAATTATAAGTTGGAGCGGGACCAACATTCCCCAGCTCAGTATAACAAGCGGGTTCGGTCAATTATCCGTATTATTATCTTGATTAAGGCGTGATATGGTCGCTACCAGGAGAGAGAGAGAAGAAAACACTCAGCGTGCGCTCTTGCAAGAATAGATTGGTTATTAGATTATCTAATCAGGATGGCTCCCACTGCTTTTTATCAAATCTTCCTTCAAACCCTAAAAGGAAAGACTAGCCGGGATTAATTACACACTACAAGTTCGCCAATCTTTCAGCCAGGCCAGTGTCGGTACTTTGAGGGAGGTCCCCCGTGCTTTCGCACGAACCTAATTAATGTAAACCTCATTTTCCCAGAGGCGTAACCTCGTTAACACCTTTCTAGACACCTACTTGATCGGCTAATTGTAATGTGTAAAACTCTCCCAGGAGTAACTCTTACCCGCAGCGGGTATCGGGATCCAACTATCTCATAGAAGATATGCAATCTCATTGCAAATTTCAACACTTGAAATTCCCGATAATATTTTGCCCCTAGCGTGCTATGACCTTGACGCATGCCAAACAACCCATAGTCCGCTAGTCAAGTTCAACCCATCATTTCCTGATTGAATTAAACCCACCCGCAAGACCCTTGACGCATGCCAAACAACGTCGTACAAATACCCTAATCCAATCGCATCGTATGCTTGCAGATAAGCACTAGTTATCTACCGTACACTACGCCTTGACGCATGCCAAACAACCGCAGCACGAATACTAACTAGTACTTATCTGAAATGACGGAGGGCTACGACAGGTTTTTCTGAAAACCTATTGCGTAATGAACTTGATATCGTTATAGAATCAAATGATTTTGAAATGGAGTGCTTTTGAGGCTTTTCTAGTTTTGCTAAAGGAGTCACTCCCGGTGAAGGGATCGTCGGTCATTTCCTCGTCGAATGAGGTGCGGGATATATCATATATATCACTGTGCAAAGCAAAAACACTTAAAAGCAATCAAAAGACAAACCGAGTGTGAAGCATCTGCCAGTTATTGCTAAAGGAGTCACTCCCGGTGAAGGGATCTCGGTCCTTTCCTTATCGAATAAGGTGCAGGATATATCACATATACCGCTGTGCAAAGCAAGAACTGTAGCTACCTGTTTTATTTTTAAAATTCGATTCTACAACATCTTAGGTTTCTTTTACTTTCATTAATCTCATTAATGAAGTCCCATCATTTAAATACCTAAACATCACAGATAAATACGACGTACACTTATGCCATCCGCATTCGCCTCGATGTCCCCTCGTGCACCGTTAGGTTAGGTAACTAACGGCAGAGCGGGGCAGGGCTAGCGCGGGTGTAAAACATAAGTAACGTCTATATAATATATCATATATACTATACAAAGTATCTATCACAGAACATCACATGATCACATCACAGATATCGCAGCAGAAGAAACATATGAAATATTGGATATACTAGGCCGTCCGTGTTTTCAATACGAGCCAGTATAAAACACGGATTCCACGGTCGTGATGAATAGCCAATCCCACACCCCTAGACCCCTACGAGAGCGGCAAGAAACCCTACCAATTCTAGAGTTAGGAGACCCGGACTCGACTCCTCGAGTTGGTCTCCCACTGGACTCCAGAACCCGGTTACTTGTGCCCTCCTCCTTGGGTCTATCCTAGTGCGGAAAAGTAATATACAAAGGGTGACATCTTCCGCAACCTGGAAGTGCCCCAAATAAAAGAATATTACATACAAGTTTTTACATGAATGAAAATGAAAAACACTCATCTCACATAAAAAAACCCGGCTATTCAAACACGACGATCCAATATAACATATCCAGCAACACATAACATCACATGTCATCAACGTAAGTAAATATACGCATCCCAATTGTCGTTGACATATAGCAACGAAACCGGCGATATCACATATTACACTTAAGGTCACAGAAAAAAAAGTGTAAAACTACAACAGTTGGAATCCGCAACCACCTCAGACATCGCATGCCTGACCAAATGAATTACTTAGACATCGCATGCCTAACAATTATAAACCCCGCATTTTAGTCTCAAAATCGAAAACACTTTTCAATATCAAGTCGGGCAATTCAACAAGATTCCCGACATTTTGATCGAATACTCGTCGCAAACTTTAGTAGACGGCCGCACCCCCGATACCGTCGATGAAGTGCACCAAGGCGGAACACCGCTGCCGCGAGCACCCGAACGGATGCTTTCGGCGACGGGGTTCTCCTACAGTCACTTGGTCGGGGCTAAGGAATGTAGCTGTCTAATAAGTTTATCCGGCGAGTATCCGCGTACGCTACGTGATTGCGACGGACTTTTGATCACATCAAAATTCCGTGGCAACCGATCAAGTGAGACTAAACTGCTATGTTTATAACATTCATTTAGTTATCTCATAACTTATTGTGAATTCCAATTATTGTATCCCATTCCGAATAAAATAGAAAATGTTAAACTTTCCGATCGAACATCCAAACACCCAAGTTTACCCGATACAGTCCAACACATGAAATAAGTCTAACAACATTCAGTTCATGCCTCAGTACCAATGGTCCAGCCGTAGAACGGTCAAGCCAACGCCTCACATGTGGCACGCCGTACTGCCCCAAACCCGAAGGTTCAAAGGGCAGTTCAAGACGGTCACATAATCGAGTTAAGGTTTGTTGTCTTCTAGAGGGACCATCGCGTTACTTGCACTACTTAGAACGTCGTTAAACCACGGAAAAATCCAACACTGGGAAATTTCCCGACAGGGGAAAAATTGGGTATTTATATCCGGTCGAACTTTTTAACATATTCAAAAAATTATCCGGAAAGACACATAGACAAAGTTTGACAATCCGATCGAATGTACGATCTCCCAATACAACTCATAAAAAACTCAACTCTTGAGTTCAGAAAAAAAATATCCCAGGAAAACCAGCACTGCAAAATAGGAATTACTGTGCAAAATTCAATGGGAGATAAGACAAAAGGGCCGCGGAACAGCCGCATTAGCACGCTAATGCCGCGGTTCCGCCGCACTTTAGAAAGATCATTAGGTAATTTTTGCATCGTAATTCTTAGACTTTCCTGCTGAATTTTCTGCATATTTTTAATCTGGAAAACACCCAATTTTTGGAAAAAGTCCAGAGAGCAAATTAGGGTTTGGGTTTCGGTTCGATCGGACTTCCAATTCCGTCTACGCATCGCCTAAGGCTCTAGCTAGGCTCTGATACCACTGTAGGGTTTCTAAGCACTCTCAAGAGATCTCACAAGGCATCAACCATGCCAATTTACAAAAATTGCGGTGCCGAGAAACCCTAACAAGATCGTTGGCTAGAATTTTAGGCGACAAAGCAACTAGTTAACTACTTTAACTAAAGGAACGGAAATGCAACCTTTGTAGATCCGGTCCTCCACCTCCATAGCTCCGCGATGATGTCTCCTCGCTGTCCAAGTCGAACCCCGGCCTCTAGCGTCGGCTTCATTAGAGAATGGACGGGCTAGGTCATCGACGACGATGCCGAAGATGATCTACGTCGAGGCATCGCAAGATCAAGCTCCCACTTCACCAAGTCATGAAACTTGTGAAGAAAACAGACTCTACTACTTGGCAAGAGGTAGAGGATGAAGAAATAGGAAGTGGGTTCTCTTTAGATTTGGATTTCTCACTCATTTGCTCAAGTTGCCATTGTTGAAGCAAGCTTTCTTCAAGTGAAGAAGAAGAAGAAACAAGAAAGAATATGATAAGTGTTAATTAAAAAAGGAAAAGAAAATCAATACTTATCATATTCAAACCATGGTTATGTGTAGAGAATGAATCATGGTTGAGTGGAATGGTTAGGGTTAAGCATGAGACAAAATGGTCATATGGTCAAAGCTTCATGAAGCTTCAATATGAAACAAAATAAGCAACCATTTTCTCTTTATTCTTTTCATTTTCCAAAAAGAATAAAGAATAAATTAATGAATGAAAACCCTAATCATTACACAACCATGGTTTAAACTTTACACAAACCCTAATGAGCATGCATCATCAAACATGATACAAACTAGTGTACAAAAGTATATCACATATACAATGTGCACAATCCAAGTGAGAAAATCCATTTAAAGTGAACCAATACTAGTTAATGCAAAGTAATATATCAAATATTTAATTATACATTAAATCATTAAATCAACACTTGATTTAACGATCCGGTCATATCGCATATAACCGACTAGTATCCTATGCATCGGCTTATCGAATCAATCTTCGATTCGATAACTAGGTTATATCGCATACAACCAATCGATACATTCATCGCGAGAATAGAATATGGTATCACATACACGCATTATTCTCGGTCCCGCACATATCTCATATGCGCTCCTATTTCGTTTCGCTTGAGCCAGGAAACCTCTATGTAGGACTCTAAAGACTCGTCAATACGCCGGCAGCAGGTGATGATCATATCAAACACCCACAAGCCGCAAGCGGTCTGCTAAACGTAACGGCCACCCGGGTATTGAGCGATCAGAAGATCGACGAGCAAGCCCGCTCACACTCAAGTGAATCCAACCAGTAACACTACCGTACAGTCCGGTCTCGTCGTCTGATATGTCGCATATCTTGCCTAGGGGTGGTAAACGTCAGACCCCAATAGCTCGATAAGTCGTGTCGATATGAGGTCTATAACATTTCGAGAAACTACTGGTAACACTTACCAGTAAATCTCAGCAACCCTGGCCAGGGATTTCCTGTTATAGCCAATCGAACACAGCGCAACATCAACCCCCTATACCGGGAGAGACGAATCCCCTCCTATCGCTCATTGCCTCCATGTGACTCGGGACTGTACCCAAAAACCACCGTTTTGCACGCCCTCTTGGACGTGGTAAGATGGAAATCAAAGCACAGTGGGAACCACACAAGACTCTATGACGATCTCGGGTCAACAGACTACTCTGTACCAGTGTCACAAGAGAACTGCCATCTGACGTGAGGTATAATACCATCTGGGAGTTCTCGGCGAGTCCGTCCAGTGTACCCAGTCTCTACTGAGCACCCGTATATCATCTCCGATGTCAAACACCAATGGATATGGGATCATCCATCGCCCATCTGTATGGGTCGAGAAGGTATACGCTAGTCTACTCTGGTATATCGATGCCCCGTCTCGATACACCCACGACTAGGGACCTTGAAGGATGTACTTATGGACTACCTAGTCCCCACTAGTATGATCCACATCATAGTCCAGGTAGTCAGGTACACATCCTAAGGGCTTTACCAACATGTAACAGAGAGACAATCAGTATACACGTTAAGGTAAAGATTAACCAGATATCATACTATCATGTCGAGCAAGAAAGTCCTCCCTATATATGTCCCAGCATCCACTACAATATACATCCTATGTACAGTAATGGCCTCTAGGGCATACATATAACTAACACATATATACATATCCCAATCGGTGCACAAGAAAGTAATGTATGCAAGTCTGTGTGTGCGTATGTGGTATAACAACTACTCTAGGGTTTCGCAACTAACCCAAAGCTGATCTAGGAACACCTAAACATAACATGGATACATCTTCTCGTATCAAAAAAACACCTATATAAACATATATATATAAGCTACTCTACGGACTGCGGGGGTGCTATACGCCATCCACCCGACTTCTCCCCGTAGATATAAATCTATTCACCTCGACCTTCGCTTGCCGATGCCGATGTCGACACGCGCTTTCTTGTCTTCTTGAAGTCTTCGTAAGGGTACCTACATATCATAACACACCGCATCGCATTAAAGTCCGACTCATGACCAAATCGACACACGAATCCCACATAGGTCAAAACCTATGGTTGCTTTCACAAATCAACCCAAAAACCCTCGACGTCGGCGTACAAACGCCAGACCATCGAGAAAAACCCAAACACACTCATTTGTACAATCATGAGCACTAATTATAATATAAAATAGCTTAAAATTCACAAAAACCCTAAACTCACTTTAAAAGCCATTTTTCCGAGAATCTAGAAAGCAATATTACCCGTTTTAGTACAAAACTCGACGTTTAAACAAATCTAGTGGCCATAATACTTATTAAATATCTTAAATAAGTCATAAAAATAATTTCCATAATTTAATCCCATTAAATTTTCATTAACCCCAAAATCCTAGTTTGCCAAAATATCCAATTTTAACAATTTTCAAAATAACAATTCACAAATCATCAACTTGACTAGGTTTTGCATGAACTAAGGTGGTAAACTACAACTTATAAAATTAATGATATCATGAAGAACCTAATTAGATTTTTAATCTTATAATTTGATTTAATTTTAAAACCTAGTTTGCAATATAGCTTAATTATTACAATTTTAAGTTAACAATTTGCAACTAGCAACTAGATTAGGTTTTAACATGTCTTAAGATATTAAATACATCACACAACCATAATCCCATTACTCAAAACCCTAACTTGAAATCAACCTCATTCTTGAATTTTTCAATCATGCAATTAGAACCAATCTAAAACCTAATTAAACACTTAATAAGCTAACATAAAGCAATTAAACAACAAATTCACTAAAGGGTTAAAATTTATACCTCCCAATTGAGTTCTAGCATGAAATCTAAGCTTCCCAAATTGCTCCCTTTTCACCAAAATCCATGCTTGAAAGGCTAAGGAAAAATGGGTAGGGCTTAAATTTGGAGTTTTGGGGATTTTTGATGGATTTTGAGGCAATTTTGATCAATTTTTTTCAAGAGAAAGAGAGGTGAAATGGAGGGCTGTTGCTGAAATTTGGGGAAGGGCTCGGCTGATTTGGGAGGGGGATTGGAGAGAGAGTAAGGTGTTGAAAGTGGTGGCCAAGTCAAAGGAAACCATGCCTCATTTGACTTTAACCCTTCTTTCTTTATTCCTTCACTTTATTTTACTTTTTTGATGAGGTAAAGAAAAGAATTGGAGGGAGAGGGGGCTGTTGTGGTTTCGGCCAGCCCATGATGGGGTGTGTGTGTGTGTGTGGGTGAGGAAAGAAATGATAAATATTATACCCCAATTTCTATTTAGCTATATTTCACCATTTAAGCCATTTTTCTTCGATATTTTCTAAACCGTTTTGGCAAACCATTTCATTTCAAAAACCACATGATAAAATTTTATTTAATGTTTTATGATGTACAAAATTTGTTTCAACTCATTCCAATTTGTAATTTTCCTTAATTAAATGTATTAGTGACGGCTTAAAATAATAATAAAATATTTTTTTTTCAGAAAATTTGAAATTTCACCAGTGGCTCAATAAACACCAAATACTAGTAATTACATATCTAGAATATGTATATTTAATTTTTATAATAAGATATTTGTATTTTGACTTTTTACAGAAAACCCCCTTATTTTACCGATTTTTTCGAAATTTCACCGAAACGATTTTCAAAACGTTACAATCTTCCCCCCTTAAAGAAATTCGGTCCCCGAATTTAAATTCAAACTCCCCCCAAATACAAAAACATCTAAGCAAAACCATCAAGTCGTCGGGGCTCCGAAATCATAAGTATATAAAACGCATCATAGCGCATGAGTAATGGGCAGATAACTCAAAATCAAAACTTCGTCAAGCATCCCGCAATCATCGGAGTCACGGTAAAGACACAAATGTCAAATCCAATACAAAACCAATATGATATAACTCGAAACTATACATGTAAATATCAAATCTATATATGTAAATATCTGAAGGAAATGAATGCCAAATATATTCAGGTACTGTCCTCTGACTAGTCCTGCCCAGTACGAAAACACATAGCAAATATCATAAAAACGTACTGCTCTATAGGAAAAATCAATCCCAAATACGCGTATGAATACTACGTGCGTCTGGTGCGCACGGAAATCAAAATCCATATACGTGCCATACAAGTGCACAGAAACAAGATCTAAGTGCATCGGGTGTGCACGAAACATCTGTCGTAGGCAACATGTGTGCCTGACAGCAAAATCAGGTGCATCTGACATGCACGAAAAATCTCGATTTAGTGCATCTGGTGTGCACCAAAATCACACTTCAAAACATGCGCCCAACATGCGCGAAAATCCAAATCAGGTGCATCCACCGTGCACGAAATCATGAAATCCAATATCAAGTGCCGAACATGCGCAAAATCAAATCAGGTGCACAAGGTGCACAAAACAAATATCGAACATCACCATCGAAATCAAAGTCCAGTGCATCTAAATGCACAACATACGTAACACCGCACTGCAAGCATATATGAACTATAACGCGTGCAAAAACCAAATCGTGTGCGTATATACGCACAAAATCAACTCAAATGTCTAAACCGTAAAATCACAAACATGTGAAACCAAGCACGAAAACGATATCAAGTGCAACACTGTGCAAAGATCGTAAATCCTCAATCATCAAAATCAAATCATGCGAATAAATCACCCAAAACATCGAAATCAAATATGGAGGAATAGTCCCCGCTCAAGCACTTCCTCTAAGAACCTCTGGCCAACTGTCGTGGTCACTCATGGCATGTCTCATCGACGATCCTGAACTCTGGCCTGCCGGTGTGCGTAACATGACCACTCTTGGGTCCAAGTCTTCTCGTAATTCATTCCAGAAAGGTCCTGTCGAAATCTCTCCCAAATCTCGTCTCTGCCGAACTGTCCGGAAGTCATCGTCCTTTAGTATATCTGTTTCTTATTCCGGAACGGCTGCATACTCACCGCGACTCCTTCTGGAAGGTATATCCAAGTACAATGCCTCGGCATGAGTATCGCATCTCTGATGTCGGCGGAGTGGAACGTCGTCTTATCCAGATCTCGTACGAACCTCTTACCCCACTTTTCTCTAATGTCGACTGCTCCGGACTCGTCTCATCGTGGCTGCATGGACTGAGCACTAACGGCTATCCTCGTATCTGGAGTTTCCCAAGAATGCACCTCACCACCTAGCATCCGAATGAAGTCGAACCATTCGATCGATTCGTCAAAGCCTCATAATCCCCCAAAAGCTCAACATCTTAGGCACAGTTTAATAGTATCGAATACATACCACAACATCGGTGGTCCAGCCGTAGAAGGGCAAACCCAAGCCTCACTAATGGCGCCGTGGAACTGCCGCAAACCCGAAGGTTCAAAGGCTTTCACACGGTCATTATGTCGAGTTAGGGTTTCATTCTTCTAGAGGGTCCATAGAACTGCCTGCATGTCTTTCCGAATACTTTAAACTTGGAATAATAGGTTTCTGACATTCGATCGTCTCTGTCGACCCCCACGTCTCTGCGTGAAGTCGTCTCTAGCTGGAATCAATCTATCTGATGACCTTGCATCGGAGTAGCGAACGAACCACATGTCCTAGTCATTTATCCTCAGTGGCTAGCGACCTTATATCATCTCTTCGTACTACTCGTACTGCAATAGCTCCAACATCTGGGACAATATCTCGTCGTTTATAGCAATTACTGGCTCGCTCGTCTGCACGCTGAACGGTGCCTCAATCATCAGGAGTAAGCAATACTTCAATGGTCATCAAATCTGGCTGGCCTATATCAGTGGCTCAATCCTTTAGTGCAAATCGGCACGTCCGAGTAATCTTATACAGTAATCCACCCAACGCTCGTGGCACGAAGACACAATGAAAAGACACATCTCTGCAATCGTGTGTCGCTGGAATCATGCCCTGGTCAGTCCTCGTTCTTGATGAGTTTGTGCTGACCGCAATTCTAACCGTAGCTCTCCTTGCCCGTAATCGTGGCAGCAAACCGTAACTGGTACCGATGAAGCTAGATCAGAAATGAATATAATACTGAACAAAGAAATGTACATCCTAAGGCTTCTTAAGTGGAGTAGCGTATCGTAAGTATGCCGCGGAACATACCCACGGTACGTCACTCTACTTTAGTCACCTATTCCATCAACCAAGGGTCATCCTACGCTCCGAAGGTAAAACCTAACGCTCTGATACCAACTTTGTCACATCCCGAAAGTACGGAACATGACCGGCACTTAAACTACGACGGGGATGCTATACGCCATCATAACACACCTATATAAACATATATATATAAGCTACTCTACGGATTGCGGGGGGTGCTATACGCCATCCACCCGACTTCTCCCCGTAGATATAAATCTACTCACCTCGACCTTCGCTTGCCGATGCCGATGTCGACACGCGCTTTCTTGTCTTCTTGAAGTCTTCGTGAGGGTACCTACATATCATAACACACCGCATCGCATTAAAGTCTGACTCATGACCAAATCGACACACGAATCCCACATAGGTCAAAACCTATGGTTGCTTTCACAAATCAACCCAAAAACCCTCGACGTCGGCGTACAAACGCCAGACCATCGAGAAAAACCCAAACACACTCATTTGTACAATCACGAGCACTAATTATAATATAAAATAGCTTAAAATTCACAAAAACCCTAAACTCACTTTAAAAGCCATTTTTCCGAGAATCTAGCAAGCAATATTACCCGTTTTAGTACAAAACTCGACGTTTAAACAAATCTAGTGGCCATAATACTTATTAAATATCTTAAATAAGTCATAAAAACAATTTCCATAATTTAATCCCATTAAATTTTCATTAACCCTAAAATCCTAGTTTGCCAAAATATCCAATTTTAACAATTTTCAAAATAACAATTCACAAATCATCAACTTGACTAGGTTTTGCATGAACTAAGGTGGTAAACTACAACTTATAAAATTAATGATATCATGAAGAACCTAATTAGATTTTTAATCTTATAATTTGATTTAATTTTAAAACCTAGTTTGCAATATAGCTTAATTATTACAATTTTAAGTCAACAATTTGCAACTAGCAACTAGATTAGGTTTTAACATGTCTTAAGATATTAAATACATCACACAACCATAATCCCATTACTCAAAACCCTAACTTGAAATCAACCTCATTCTTGAATTTTTCAATCATGCAATTAGAACCAATCTAAAACCTAATTAAACACTTAATAAGCTAACATAAAGCAATTAAACAACAAATTCACTAAAGGGTTAAAATTTATACCTCCCAATTGAGTTCTAGCATGAAATCTAAGCTTCCCAAATTGCTCCCTTTTCACCAAAATCCATGCTTGAAAGGCTAAGGAAAAATGGGTAGGGCTTAAATTTGGAGTTTTGGGGATTTTTGATGGATTTTGAGGCAATTTTGATCAATTTTTTTCAAGAGAAAGAGAGGTGAAATGGAGGGGGGGCTGTTGCTGAAATTTGGGGAAGGGCTCGGCTGATTTGGGAGGGGGATTGGAGAGAGAGTGAGGTGTTGAAAGTGGTGGCCAAGTCAAAGGAAACCATGCCTCATTTGACTTTAACCCTTCTTTCTTTATTCCTTCACTTTATTTTACTTTTTTGATGAGGTAAAGAAAAGAATTGGAGGGAGAGGGGGCTGTTGTGGTTTCGTCCAGCCCATGATGGGGTGTGTGGGGGGGGGGGGCTGAGGAAAGAAATGATAAATATTATACCCCAATTTCTATTTAGCTATATTTCACCATTTAAGCCCTTTTTCTTCGATATTTTCTAAACCGTTTTGGCAAACCATTTCATTTCAAAAACCACATGATAAAATTTTATTTAATGTTTTATGATGTACAAAATTTGTTTCAACTCATTCCAATTTGTAATTTTCCCTAATTAAATGTATTAGTGACGGCTTAAAATAATAATAAAATAATTTTTTTTTCAGAAAATTTGAAATTTCACCAGTGGCTCAATAAACACCAAATACTAGTAATTACATAGCTAGAATATGTATATTTAATTTTTATAATAAGATATTTGTATTTTGACTTTTTACAGAAAACCCCCTTATTTTACCGATTTTTTCGAAATTTCACCGAAACGATTTTCAAAACGTTACACCCTTGACCTTGGTTTATTCTCTACATGAGTTAGGCATGACACTAACTCACCCATGGTTGCAATTCTAACCTCACTCTCATTCTCTCTTGATAATTCTTCATCTTCTTCATGAGCTCAAAAAGAAAAGAGTTTTCTAGGGTTTGAGTTTGTGATGAAAACTTGTGAGAATATGAAATCTAAAATGAAAAAAATTTCTACTTCGTCATCCTCTACTGCTTGCCATTTAGTATGGGGTGTTTGCTTCACTAATTCCACAATTAGTGAAGAGATAGCTTGGGTTAGTGTCTCCTCGACGTAGATCATGTTCGGCCTCGAAGTTTTCTAGCAAGCTTGATCCGTACATCTTGCGGAGCCTCTTTAGAGCCTGGAGTTCATAATCGCAGCGAAGGGACGACTGCACAGAGCTGATGAAGTGAAGGACCGGTCTATAAAGGTTGTATTCCTTGTTCTTTTTTAATTGCAAAGTGTTTGCATTTACATTCCGTCGATCTGTAGTTAACGATTCTAGGGTTAGGGTTAGCTAGAACGACAAATTTTTGAATTTGGCATGGACGATGCCTCCCGAAACCTTGCTGCCGTGCTAGGCAACCCTGCAAGAACAACTAAATAACCCTCATCGTTGACGTATAAACATCTAATGACCAAATCCAATTTCAAATTTCAAAGCCAAGTTTCAAATATCGGAAAACATAATACGGCAACTGAGGAAATCAGGCCCTTAACCACGCAACGTCTACAGGCGCAACGCGGCTAAGTAAGCCGAACCCAGAAATCAAAACCAATAAATATAGAGTGATTTAAAACATTTTGTAAAAGCAATAGTACATGTCCGAAAAACTTCCATTTATTTAGTAGAAATCCTTTTTAAGTTCAAAAGTTATGAGTTTTATAATTTTGGTAACATTTCCTTTTTAAAACATTAGCCCTGAAGATCGGGTAAAAGCAAGGTGTAGTAGAAATAACAAGTGACAAGAAATAAACATCACAATATGATATACGACGCCGTAGCGAAGAATACACAGTAAAACAAGGACAAAATCATGAAAGATGAGACTGCATAAAGTAACGTCGGCTCACATGCGAGCTCGACACCAGAATATAAAATCATACATATCGTCCTCACAACTGTCTCTAAGTCAATACAGAAGGTAGATGGAGAGTACTAGATACATCAATATACAACTGAAAGATAACAGATACCGTACAAAACCCACCTATCAGCAAAAGCTAACTCTGCTCAAAAGGGTATCTGTGCCAAAAGATGCGGTAACAGCCAGCCGTGACTACTCCCCAGGGCAACCTGCAAACACTGTGGCACAACGGGGGTGAGTTGCCAACTCGTGAATAGAGATAACATATAAAGGTGATCGCAAGCATGCACATATAGCGTGGCCCTACTAATGCCAGCAGATGATACAATAGTAATGCATGTCCTCTCACAGGTAAATGCCACAGGATGAGATGTATAGTAATCAATACTGAGTGTGGGATAAATAATATCTACATGGACTATGTCAACATGGAAAACGATGATCGGTGCTTCAAACTGCACCCAAATCCCACATATACTCAGGCGCCGGCACACCCATCGGCCCTCAAATCCTGTATATCTCGGAGGAATCACGAGTGCCTAACATCGGCACCCAAAATATCATAAAATACCCGTGTCCAACATCGACACGTAAATCCTCGAATCATCGGGCGCCGTCAGTCCGGACCGACCCCACGGGGTCCGCCTGCGGTATCGGCCCTCGGCCCCGGCAGTACGGATCATCCCGCATCCATCACTCGACTCTGGTCAGTATCCTCCGGACAACTGCCAGGTCCAACCAATCACCGGTAGGTACTCGCCCGCCTCTAGGCTCAATCGGCAAAATCCATCGATCATCTCGCCGAGGGGAACCATACCGGGCCCACCACGAACCCGCAAACGGAACATCCACTCCTCGAATCGGGTTTCAAGCACACGTCTCAGCACCGAGAAAACGCGTGGTGGACACACCAAAATATCATATCACGAGGTACCGGGTTTTTCAAAATAGCATATCTTTCCTTAAATAATTCCACGGTTCTCAAAACAGAAATCACATGAAAATCCAATACCAATAGTAAATCCGATGCGAGGTACAATATACATCAATCCATGGTATGGGTATAAGGGGAAAACCGCTTTTTAAAGTAGTTTCATTTCCGGTTTTAAAAGATGTCATGCGGCTCCCAATATACATGAAAATCATATCAAATCACATATGAAGCGAACTCTAGCAATATAATCATGGCAGCTCTACAGTGAGTGTGGCATGGCAGTTACTAACGGTGTGTGTGTAGCATGTAAATAGTGCCCGTGCAACATAAACCGTTAGTAATAGTGCGGTGTTCTATCAGTTCTAAGCAATATATATATCAACACAGCAGAGAATGCAATATGCGATGACAGTCTATGGGGTACATGCAACATATAATAATAAAGTCCTATCAGCCCTGACGCATAACGCCATGCGGACGATATCCCCGTAGATGTGAAATCTACTCACCGAGCCTCGCGCTAAGTGTATCCAACCACTTGCTTGCCCTTCTTTGCAGCGTCCGTCTCACTGGCCTGCGAACCTAAAATGACATAACATATGCCACACATAAGCTTAATTCACAAAAACGCGACATTATAATCCAACAAGAAACCCGTGTCGCAAACCAATCGCGCGTGTGCACGATACGCTAAAACGTGTGATCACGCGCCACGAAACTACCCCGACGCGCCGCGATACGCAGAAACCCAAACCTACTCACGTATCACGCGTGTCGCGAAGGTTTAGAAAACGGCAAAATAGGTATTTGGTCCCAGATTTTTCTACAGAACCAAACTCCCAAAAATATATATACCAAAACACCACACACAAAGGCAGACACCCACTGGACCAAACCCTAACCCAAACCCTACCCATCTGGCCGCAATTGGCGGCCAGAATCAAGAAATTGGCAGCCTACTGTAGTAGTATGGGGGTCGGGTTTCACCTGTGGTATCAGCTCTACTCCACTACACTACAGTCTTCCCAAAATCATTCTGCACTCACCGAGTCAATAGCAGTTCCAGAAAAGTTCACTTTTGCACAAATACGACATTTTGCATCAAATAGGAAAACTGGTGGTATTTTAGTGTAATAGGGGTTCGACTAAGTTAACATGGTCTCAACAAACCTCAAGCATCCTACTGAAACCAATCTACACCTCAAACGCACAAAGTTCCCACTAAACACCCCATAACACACTAAAACGCACTAAAATCCTTTAACCGATGCAAAACTACACTAACTAGGCAAACTGGGGAAGCAAGATAGGAAGTATACCTCACTCTCGACCCTAAGGAGCTGCAAGAAGAAGAAGAAGTGAAGGGAAGAGGCTGTGGTTGCTGCTGCTGTGCTTGCTGTTCCCTGTTGCTGCTGCTACTGTTCCCTGCTGCTGTGCTTGCTGTTCCCTGTTGCTGCTGCTACTGTTCCCTGCTGCTGATGCTGCCTCTTGCTGCTGCTGCTGTTCTCATGCTGCTGCTGCTGGGGTTTTCTTCAGGAGCTGGGGGTTCTGCTGAGGTGAGTGTGTGTGTGTGTGAGAGTGTGAGAGCTTGAGAGAAAACCAAAAAGAGTTGAGAGCCACCACAATCATTCACACAAAAGTCACCCCTCTCTCTCTCTCACCTCATTTAATGCAAGCATGGCCTAAAGCCATGATGCACTCTCTCTCTCTCACACAAGTCAACACTTAATCTAAAATTCAAATTAAAGCAACTTTTAGCTAACTAATTAAACTCACTTATAACCCAAAAGAATTAATCCTCAAGATTAACCCACCATGGTTAATAATTATGGTATTTACTTGATTTAAAAACCCTAGTTTACATGCACATGTGTGTGCAAGCCTAGTAAAATTTTGGAAAAATAATTATTAAATTAGGAAAATATTTAAAACACAATTTGGTAAATTTTTTATTAAGAATCATTATTTAATTATAATTATACACTAACCCTTATCCTAAGGTGTTACAAAATCACTCCCAGATTCTAGCTCAAGTAGTTTAAGACAAAACTAACAATACAGTAGCTATATTATAAGGTAATTGAGCTACGGGCAAAAATCCAACACCCACACACAACACTGGGCCGGCGAGATAGGCTCTAAAACCGGTGTCGCCGGTTTTACCATGGAGTTTTGGTCCCGTACTTTGGTGGTGGTCTTCTAGCGGTCTATCTAGGTCAATATAGTTGTTTGATTTTCTTATGAACATCCTAAGTTGTTCCAGATTTCTTGTAAATCCCCAAACACCAAAAAACCGACACGGGACAAATTCTAAGTTCGTGTATTGGTCTCTATATTTTGGTCTAGGCTAGAGTCATGAAAAACATCCACTACATCTCAAATGCACCTTCACAAGTCATAAAACTCCTAAACCTCTTCTTGGAAAATTCTAACATCACTAATCCACATAATATTAACTCTAAACCATACTAGGAGGGTAGAAAAGCTAATTACTTAACTAAATGTGTATGGATTATCTCATTTGGCAACTCAAGAAAATTCTTGGGTTGTCCAATGTCTTCAAAATCCAAACTTGAATTTGCTATGGGGTGTAGGATAAGGCGGGTATCATTTTTAATGAAGGTGGTATGGGGTTTTGATGAAGATTTGAGATGTTTTTATGGAGGTAGAGGAGGGTGAAGAAAGCAGAGAAGAAGATAAAGAAAATGAAGGAAGAACGAAGAAGGAAGAAGTGAATGGATGAGGTTAAGGGTGGAGCCATACTCTCTCTCATTCTCTCTCATGTCATGTCCATGCCATCATGTCGTCCCCTCTTTCTCTCTCATCAATTATCATTCTCAATTTCTTTTCTTTTCTCCTTTTTCCTTCTCTCAACTAAACAAAAAAACCAAACGCAAATGAAACAAAAAAACCAAATGCAAATGAATACAACATGTCATGGTACACAGGTCATGGATATTAAATAAAATATGGATTTGGTTTAATCGTGATTAGTAGTGCACTACTCAAGTTTAGTTTAAATTTGCATATAATTAATTATAAAATGCCCAAATCCGATAAATACCTTTTTAATAAATAAATTATTTTAATCTCCAAATATTGGTATATAATTATACCATTTCATTTACATCCAATCTCCACTTTTAAAATATCCATAATATTTATTATTTAATTATTTAAATTCCGAAAATAATATTTTATTTTCATGAAATGTTATACCTACACTCGATAAACAACCAATAAGAAAAAACATGAAAACCTGCCCAAAATATTAAAACAGAATAATTGGTCCATGGAGTAAAGGTCAATGGTATACATCTTTTTCTTTTACTTAATTCAAATTCTTTCTCACTTGCAAGTTCAAAATTGTTTACAGATCCTCAATCTTAAAAGAAATTATATTTTGGCAAATTAACCGAACCCATTTGGGCTTTTGGTTTCAACAAGGCATATAACGCCGACTGAATTTTCGTGGACAATATATCACATTTTTTGATCTTTTTGGGCTAATTGAAACCCCGCACGTCCCAAAACATCACATTTGGAGTAGCTATCATTGAATAACAAATGATCTTTTGTTGCATTGATTATCACGGAGATATTTATGGCGGTAGCATTTGTTGTATTTTGGAAATCTTTAACTTGTACTTGTTCACTCTTTTAACTTGTTTTTGGGTTTCTTGTTAGCTCTGGTAGTCTCCTATGGATAGCGCGGATGGGCTGGCCTTTTCAAATTGCGGATCAAAATGAACCCAAAGACCAAAGCCCATCCTGCCCGGTTCCGTGTCTAGCCGCAGAATTCTAGCAGCGAGCAAGCGAGGCCGGAGCAACGCAACGAAGGGAAAAATTTGGGATTTATCACATTTTTAGAACTAATTAGGGATTTAGTTAGGTTTTAAAACTATTTAGAGAAGCAGCTTTGGGTCACATCGAAGATACTTAGACGCCACGTAGGATAGACAGTTGAAGACCTGGACAAATTTGAATCTGCACTTTGCAACTGCAGATTCAACTTGGCTCTCTAAAAATGAGCGAAAGTATGATCCGCACTTACAAAATGCGGATTATAACTTGGTCCCTTTTTGAGCCAAATTTTAATCGGCACTTTGTAATTGCCGATTAAAACCCAGATACAATCAACCCAAGGGGGGAGAGAGAGAGGAGAGACTTTGATGCACGTGTGGTGCGCAGCTGCAAGGTGAGTTCAAAAGGCTGGCTTCTTGCAATTAATTTGATTAGTTTAATGCTGGTTTTAGATTAAAAAAAGGATTTTGATGACAACCATCTCCAATTTTTGCTTCACACTGCTGTCTATCCCCCCTCTAGCCTTCATCTTCGTAAGTTTCTCTTGAGTTTGGGATTTGCGTTTGGTTTATCTTGCTGCAATTTTTGATCTTTTTCTATTTTGCTCAGAATTTTGGGAAGTGGATTTTCTTAATTCGGTGAAATTGAAGTTGTTTCATATTTTTTTAATTTTTAATTTTGATGGATATAGTCATGGGTAAATTGAAATTGGGTATAGCCATGGGTCCTTTTTCATCTAAAATTTAAATATTTCTAATTATTATGATGAGATCACATTTAACTTGGCTAAAATAGAGATCAAGTCATAATCCACACTTTTTTAACTATCTATCTCTTACATACATGATGCCTAAGTGTTTTCGATATGACCCAAATTTGATATTTTCCTAAATGGTTTTAGACCCTAGCTGATTCTCTTATTAATTATAAAAAAAAGTTACAAATTCTAAATTTTGTCGGCAAAACGAAAGGTATTCCCATCTCCACTCCCATCTCCAAATCTCCAATCTGCCTGGCGCTGACGTGTCCGCCCCACCCCAGCCACCCCCTTTTTCCCGCCAAAACCAAAACCCTAGAAAACCCTTTTCCGTATAATATGATATATGCCCACCGCCACCTCTTCATCTCCATCGCTATTCTCTAACCTCCCAATCCCCACACCTCAGGGGGCAAAAAAAAAAAAATGCCACCAGCTCGGCGTTCCCTGAGCAATGGCCCTTCTCCATCTCCATCTCCATCTCCTTCCGCTGCCAAACAGCGTCAGATCACCGCCTTCTTCTCTGCAGGCGGCAAAAGCCCCAAAGATTCTCCCACCTCAAACCCTAGCTCCACTCTATCCAAATCCAAATCGAGGCGGAAGCAAGCTGCCCCTTTGGACCACCACCAAGACAAGAACGAGGAGGAGGAGGAGGCGCCGAGAAAACTCCGGAGGCTGAGGAGGTTGTCCGGCGCTTCCGCATCATCATCGATACCGGAAGAAAAGGGCGAGGTGGACAACCACGGCGGCGAGGATGAGGATTGGGCGGAAGATGATGACGACGACGATGATGATGATGATTCCGCGGAAGAAGTGGTTGCTAAGAGATCCACGAGCGGTCGGGGGAGGAGTTCGAGTTCCTGTGCTGGATCTTCTAAGAGGAAGAAGGTTGACGTTGACAAGCTAGGTTGCGCCAAAACGTTTAGTTTCGATGGAGATGGAGACGCCCACGCCCACGCCCACGCCCACGCCGGTGGTTCGTCTGCGGCTTTGACGAGCAAAAACACAGAAAGTAAGTAACCCTGCTGATCGCTGTTACTCACCTCTGCTTGGGAGTCAAGTAAGTTTGTGCTTCACTATTAATTTGGGGCAAAGAAAAATTGTTTCAAATGATTGGTAGATGAACACTCTCATGCTAGGAACCTTTAAGGACATTGTTGTGTTTCATGCTTGGATTCTCTTGTAATTATTGTTGTTTGTTAACATATATACTTTATTTATATCTTTAAGAACGATGGATTGTGCTTTTACTAGATTTTGCACTTGTCTGAAAGGAAACTATAACTGTGAAAGGAAACTATAACTGTGAAAGGAAACTATAACGAGAAATGGTTTCCGATTGTTAATGCAGAGGGGCCACCAGGAGATGAATTTGGCAGCAGCTTATTAGGTGACGTGGCCCAGCGGTTTGGGAAACGAGAAGCAGAAAAATTTAGGTTCCTCAGAGAGTGAGTATATATTTGTCAAAGCATCACTTCTTCATTAAGTGTTACTTTGCTTTTTGGAATACACGCTAAAGTATAGAGTATATCTTTGCTTGAAGTTTCACGAGCGGCGATCTGAGATAATATGTCATTTAAGCATGAAAAACCACTACTCTTGTCATTGCGACCGTGCACATATTTTTCTACTCACTTGTAATGATTATCGGTATATACTCCTGTAGTCTGGGATATAAGAACACAATATAATATTCTCCTTCGTTGCTTTGATTTGGGTCTTCCTCAAAGCACACAATTCTTCAGTATTGCTAAACACATCAAACTAGTATTGTAATTTTTCTCTTCTAATATTTAATGCGTCCTGTCATTATTGATTTCTTTCTTCTCATGTAATGCAGTAGTAAGCACATGCTTTGATTATTTAGGTTTGACTTTGTCATGAGCTAAGATGCAGAATCTCATTATATATTATATAGAAATCTGTATCAGGGGCAGATTCAAGCCATTTTTTGGCCTTTTCCCCGGAAAATTAGCCTTAGACCCCCCCTTTAAGGTAATTTGCATTTGGACCCTCCAGCTTCGGTTGCATAGACAAAGATCCCCTGGAAATTTCAGCCAGCACCTTGGATTTCATGCAAATTTACTTTTGGCCGTTTTTCAGCCCATCTCATACCCCGGAAAATTTCACTGAACCCCCTGCATTTCTGGGAAATTCATGTTTCGCCCCACGCATGTGCGTGGGGGCACCTAGCTAGTTTAAAATAAAAAAGTAAAAGCTTGCAGCTCTATTATGTACCCTCTTTTATCATTTTCTTTAGAGGTACATTTCAACTAAGACACCATGAGATAGAAATATCATGAGACGATGCTGTTAGTTTTTGATGGGGGAGGGTTGTTTGGTTTCTTCTCTCAATCCATAACCTAAATTTTCGCATTGAGCTTTAAGCAAGACTATAATGACCAAGCATTTTAATGGCATAACAACCAATAGTTTTAAGCAATATGTGCATCTATGAAAGATAACCTTAGTTGCCAAAACGGCATAACATCCACTGTAGTCCATAATGACTAGTCATACTTCGTCTCTTGGACCGACCTTTATGTGATGGTTCAGTGCCTCAGTTGTCTGTTTCTAGGTTTTGCTTTTTAATATTATTACAGAATTCCATGTAGTTGTTTGGGTATTTTTTCTTCATCAGGATGCCATCGGCAGATTTTAGCCTGGTTCAGAATTTTACATGTTTATGCGTTTTCTTTAAAATAAATGGCTGAGGTATTTCAATTCCTTCTATCTGTTCATTACTGCTATTATTCTAGAAATTATTTAATGACGTTTGAACTATGATGGTTCATGCTTGATCGACTTTATATGATTAAAACATGCATACTTATGTCTTTTATGTTTTTAAATTAATTATGCTATGGGAATGTATAATGCATATATATATATAAATGATCATCAGTTGCTAAATGGAGAACTGATATTTATCAGTTTAATAGTTCCAAACCAATTTGTATATCAAATTTGGAATCTTTGTTAGAATTTATTCCTTTATAATTGCATTTCTGGGCACCAGAATAAACAATCACCTGTACTTGCCTTTTCTCTCATTCAGACTACTAAACATACCACCGAAAAGAAGGAATGTTTTGTTATCTAATTGAAGTTTTTCGTATCACAAGCAAAACAAAGTTTTTGAGTTTTAATTTTTTTGCGATTCTAATCTGAGATGGCTGATTTGAATCACAAAAACAAGCTTCTGAGTCTCGATACGGAGATTTTAAACCTTGTTATGGTTTGGTGTTAAATTCTTATTTATGGATTTGTGGGCTTCTTAATGGAAAAATGAGTTTATCAGTAGATTTTAAGTTTATTTAACATCGTTAGGTGATATGTCAAAAAGTTTATAGTTATATTTGCTATGTCTTTAAAAAAAACCACTCTGGACATCATTTACTTGCTGAAAAATATGTCAGATATTTAATATAATATTTATATAGTATCTACAAGAAAAACCCTAATTCTTAAAACTCTTGTTATCAAATGATAAAAAGAATTTTGATTTTCTAATTTGAGACAGCCATTACAGCTTGGATGGCCAATTGCGATTCTAAAAATGACTGTCCAGTACCAGTATTGATTCCAACCTTTTATCCTCCTACCATATTCATGTATTAGAGATTTTATCGTGTTATCTAATGTTTTTCCGCCATTTTCTTGAAACCAGATTTTTTCTGGCTGATGCACTGATACTTTCTATATTGTCACAGTGGTCGTAAAGATGCTCGAGGTAGGTGTCCTGGAGAGGCAGACTATGATCCGAGAACTCTCTACTTGCCCAACGACTTCTTGAGAAGTTTGTCAGGTGGACAGGTAGCTCTCTCCCTCTCCCCCCCATCTAGGTATGTGCTGCATTTTATTTATTTAGTATTGTTTGATAGAGGCAATGGTGGGAGATCAAATCAAAGCATATGGACAAGGTTTTGTTCTTCAAGGTACATTTCTTATAAATTTTGGTTGAAGCAGTCTTGCATATTTCACCTTCATGATGTCATCACTGCAACAAATTGATTAGCGTGCTTTCATGTTTGATTAGATGGGAAAGTTCTATGAATTGTTTGAAATGGATGCACATATTGGAGCAAGAGAGCTTGATCTGCAATATATGAAGGTAGTAAATTGCTTAAACATGTCTTTATGATATTCAAACTAATTCTTTTGGATTTATTAATGATTAGGGTAGGGTTAGTGCCATCAATTCAAATTCATTGATATGTATGGTATGCGATTTTTGTTGATAGGATCAAGAGTTAAGGCATCTGTAGATGTTGTTGATTAAGCTTTGTACTGCAGCTCTCACATTTATTGATTTTACTTATTTCTTTTCACGGCTATTATGAACGTTCGTTCTAGACAAGAGCCAAAATTTATCAGGTTTCCGTACAGGATATTGAAACTAGGATGTCGAAATCTGAAGATGGATAGGACACTGATGGAGAATTTGCATCTCAAGTTCTTTCTTTTTTTTGATATTATACTATCAGTTTTGTATATATAAAAAAGGAAAGGTTGTTTGAGGTGTGGAGAAATACCTCTCTAATCACCATGCTCTATTTCAGAGTCGCCTACTCATAGATAAGCTAGTAGCTCAAGTCTGAATATGGAAGTCTTGAATAGGCATTTACTAAAAATTAGAGGTACAATTATGTAGTTATTCATGGTTGCTTTACCTCTGAAAATTTGAATTATATTCCGAATCAGGTTAACAGTAGACCCAAAAACAACAGAGCCTTTATCCCAATTTTATTCATGAATTTTATGAGGTTAACAATAGACCAAAAACTGGGAATGTGACGGTTTGTTGGTGGCCAGTACTGCAGATCTTATTAACGAACTTGATGCATGACTTGTTTCTCTGGAATCATTTTCCTTCTTGGTTTTTGTGTCCACTACAATCATAAGTTCATCGCGATCATGGGATATTTTAGATAACGGTTTTGAAGTTTAACACTAATTGAAGTCTTGAAATCCTTCGACTGGATTAAATTTATACTATACACATGTCTTCTGATTCCTTCATTTAGATTAAATTTATGCTATACAGCGCATTTGATCAAAATCTCTTCTCCTATCTTGATTTCTGTTTGTTTTCTTCTGTGTAAAAAGTTCAACATGTAGTTCGGCCCAGGCAAGACAATTATGACCTGTTTTACACTATAACATGAAATATATAGTGAGATTGAGTCAGGATCGGACACATTTATATAAAACACCTTTTTGGACAGTCCTTTATCGCTGAATGGGCACATTTTGAACGCGCACCTAATTATACATACTTTAGGCTCCTCCTGTCTTTTTTTGGCTCTTTTCAGTAGTTCCTTATCATCACATCACATTAAAAGTTATTCCTTTACCAAAGGCCAGTTTTTTAATTAAAATTATTAATACAAATTTGATCTTTCGTTTTCTAATATTATTATGATATACCTTCAAAATATACCTTCAAAATTCGTAGGCTTATTTACTGAAAACTCCCAACAGGTTTGGGTCAGAATCAGAAAACTTCCATTACCTTCGAAACTATCAAGAAACTATCATGACCCGACGGTCAACGTTATTGTTCATGGGGAAGGGGGCCGGAGCCGGAGGTCAGAGCGAGGAGGGGGGCAGGGCGATGATGATGATGGGGGGGGTGATGAACTGATGAAGATGAAGATGAGGATGATGATGAAGGTAGAGAGGCGAGGAGGGGGTAGGGTTCGGAGGTTGGGGCACCGGTGATGACTTTCCCCTGGCTTAGGATGAAGAAGAATGGTTATATATTTTAAAATAATTTTTTGAAATTAGGGTTAGGGTTAGATAAGGGTATTTTGGGGGATTTAATTTTTTTTTCTGACATGGCAACTTAAGTGACGTGGCTAGACGGTGCTGACTTGTCACCGTTAAGTTTGGCAGTTTTTGATAGTTTCAAAGGTGATAGGAGTTTTCTGATTCTGGCCCAAACCTGTTAGGAGTTTTCAATAAACAAGCCAAATTCATAATAAGGATTGACATATATATAAATTCTCATCAAATGTCAAAATTAATGTTATATAGAAACTATAGATCTTAATTTGTGTGTACTACTAACTATGTCCTTTTTTGGATTTAGCATGTTTTCAAGTCCATTTCGTGGCATGTCATTGTTCTGTATCCTTTAGTACAGTCATTCTTCCTTTTTTTCTTCTAAACTTTAAGGATACAAGGAGTGAATTGAAGCCTTTTCCAATTGAAAGTAAAAAAGTAAGACGCATGGGATGCAATGAAGTATTAAGTATTAACCGATGCATTTCTTCAAATGGATTTTGTTCCAAGGTAAATGGTTGAGGCTAGTTGCTGGCTATGAAGCATAGACACTCTACTTGCTCTCCGTGTCCGACACGGACACGTATCGGAGACTTGGACACTCCGCCCGACACACCTGGGCCATGTCATCCATATTGGACGTGTCCGACATTTATGGATTGTATTTTTATTTGTTTTGCTTTTAGTTTTATATATGTATTTGTTTATGCTTAAAAGAACTCATGGTTTTGAATGAAAATTATAACATTGTTTTTATTTTTATTATGGTTTTAATGATAAATTAGTATAAGTTTTCTCTTTATGTGTAGTATTATTTGTCTAATAGATATAATTTAATATATTAAAACGATAATATAGCCGTGTCCCCGTGTCCACTTTTTTACAAATTTGCCGTGTCCCGTGTCCAGTCTGTAGTGGTGTCCGTGTCTATGCTTCATAGGTTGCCGGCCTTGTCATCTCTGAAATCAGTTCACTGAGATGCAAACTTTAAGCTACTTCCTTGTGATAACTTTGTGGTGAATTTTATTGACTCAGCTATTTTGTGGGTGTGGTTCTTGTTATATGATTGCTTCTATTATTTTTGTCCTGATTTCAAATGTCATTATTACTGAAGTCATGCCATTTTCTATGTGGTTAGTTCTTTGAAATGATTTTCAGTTTCACTGATGCATTTAAGCATAAATCCTTGTAATTACCTTTAAAATTTTTGTGATCAGAATAGTTTGTGACGTATTTCTTGTCATCTTAGGGAGAGCAACCTCACTGTGGGTTTCCTGAAAAGAATTATTATGTGCATTTGGAGACATTGGCAAGAAAGGTAGGTGAATCAAATTGCTACATTTAAAGATTTTTTAACGATAGTAAATTTTGAAAGTGAACACATTTATTTTGACATTGCTTTCATTGGAGTCTCTTGGTATGCAGGGATACCGTGTGTTAGTTGTGGAGCAGACAGAAACACCTGTACAGCTTGAACGTCGACGGAAAGAGACGGGTTCTAAAGATAAGGTCAAATATTGCTACGGAAGCTCATTTGTCTAATTTTCCTTTATTTCTTTGTAGCATAGTACCTCTTTGAAAATGGAGTATCAGAACCTTTGGGTTAACTTCATACATTTTCTACAAATTATCTGTTTTACTGTTTGACATCTGTTAGTACCACAGCTTCTATTTTGCTTGGTAACTATATCATATCTAGTATTGTGATATCAATAACAGTATATGCTGATTTCAATTATTTTGAAGGTTGTTAAACGGGAAATATGTGCTGTGATTACAAAGGGAACACTGACTGAAGGGGAGTCACTTTTGACTAATCCTAACTCCTCATATTTAATATCAATTACGGAACAAATAAATGCTTTTGAGGATCAAATTAAAGAAGGCATAGTTATAGGCATTTGTCTGGTTGATGCTTCAACAAGCAAGTTTATGGTAGGACAGGTTTGTGAATGATTTCTCATATACTTTTTGTATTGCTTTTTATTATTATTATTTAATGATTGTACTTATTTTTGTTTGTCAATATGTATGTTTAATTAATTAATAATTCATTCTTCTTACATTGTTTTCATATTAAGCTAAACCTTTGTCTTTTGTATCAGATTGAAGATGATAATGATCGTCACTGCCTATGCTCAATATTGTCCGAGTTGCGTCCTGTAGAAATTATCAAGCCGTCTGGATTACTCAGCCCCGAAACTGAAAAGGTTTTGAAGGGCTACACAAGAAATCCTTTAATTAATAATTTGATTCCTTCTTTGGAATTTTGGGATGCTGAAAGAACTATCAACGAGATCAGAAATATCTATAGGATATCCATGCCGCATTCGACATTAGAACTGTCAAGTGGTGTAAATGGTTGTACTTCCTCTGATCCTGATATGTTGGAAAACAGTTCATGGGTCCTTCCAGGCGTTTTATCTGAACTTGTGAGTGCAGGCCAGAATGGGTACTGTGCGCTATCTGCTTTTGGGGGTTGTCTTTTTTATCTACGACAAGCTTTTCTTGGTGAAGCATTGCTCAAGTGTGCGAAGTTTGAAAGACTTCCACGCACTGGTTTTTTGAATAGTGTTCAGAACAGATATATGATACTTGATGCAGCAGCGCTTGAGAACCTTGAGATTCTGGAGAACAACAGAATTGGAGGCCCATCCGGGTATGTGAAACCTGAGTTGTATTTACTTTATTAATTAGGAAGGTTTGAAAATGACCATGTTTCTTGATATATAATGAAACTAACCATTGTTTCTTGCTTTAGAACACTATTTTCACAATTGGATCATTGTGTGACATCCTTCGGCAAAAGGCTGCTCAAATCTTGGCTTGCAAGACCACTATATAAGAAGATTTTAATTGTGGAACGCCAAGATGCCATAGCTGGATTTAAGGTCAGCAATGCAATTTTATTGAGATAAATGAATACGCCATTCCTTTCTAAGAGATTGTGTTTGATCGCCTGTGACTTAATTTTTTATGTTAATTTTTTTACAGTCTTCTTTTTTTTATTTGAGTCTTTTTTTAATATATATACATATAGGATAATGGAGGAAAGGTGCCATAGGAGAGAATTTCCTCCTATGGCGTCAAAAAAATACACCCTCCACTATTTTTTTTGACGATCGGCACCCATCATCTCTATCTTTATCATCTAAGACGTGGATACACCAAATTTCATGTGATTCCACCACTTTTTCACCGTTGATTTAGTGAGTGCAAAATTAACGGTTTATCGACAATTGAACTTTTTACATTGCTAATTCAACGGTGAAAAAATGGTAAAATCACATGAAATTCGGTGTATCCATATCTTAGTTGATGACGATAGAGATGATGGGTGTTGATTGTCGAATAAAACGGAGTGTAGTTTTTTGATGCCACCTGACGAAAAAGCCTCCTAGGACATTTTTTCTTCATTATTCACACATAGACATACGAGGATAATGGAGGAAATGTGCCATAGAAGGGAATTTCCTCCTATGGTGTCGAAAAAATGCACCCTACACGATTTGTTTTGACGATCGGCATCCATCATCATTATCTTTATTATGTAAGATGTGGATACACCAAATTTCATGTGATTCCACAATTTTTTCACCGTTGATTTAGTCGGTGCAAAATTAACGGTTTACCGACAATATCACTTTTTATATTGCTAATTCAATGGTGAAAAGTGGCGGAATCACATGAAATTTGGTGTATCCACATCTTATATGATAAAGATGATGATGGGTGCCGATCGTCGAAAAAAATCGTGGATGATATAGATATTTGACGCCAACTAACGAAAAAGCACCTAAGGTCTCCTTTCTACATTATTCTCTCTCTCAATCTAGATTGCACGGACACGTCTCTTTGGTTTGCCGTATCCATGTCGGACACGTATCGGTGTCCGATACGTGTTCGACACATATTTTCCGTGTCTCATTTTAAAACAAGACGGTTTTGGATTCAAACACGTGTCATACACGTTTTAGTGAAACACGGCACAAAAAATTATTTTTTCAATTAAAAGCAGAAAACCTTAATTTCATTATAACTTTATTGATTTGTTGATATTTCTTTTTATTTTACTCAATTTTGCTGCTTGATATAATTTCTATGTGAAATATATAAATTTTTTTTGTTAATTTGTTAGGAAAATGCTGAAATTATATGATTTTGCTAAAATTATGTATGTACGGTTAGGAGACTACTAAAATTATATTGTTATTGCTGTAATATGTTAAATACAGGTAAAAAAATGCTAAAATCACCGCTTTCGGTCTTCACTAAGAATTTGTCGAATGACATTAATGTAGAATACTTGATGAATGAATTTTATTAGTTTATAGAGGTTGAAACTTCGGACGATTTTCACAAACTTAAATCTTTTGTGGCAGGAATGTATGCTAACATTTATGTATATTGTGTTGTTTAATTAATAGGCGTGTACCATGTTAGGTAATAGGCAGCTTGGTCATGAAAGGATGAGGCTCTGATTCTGCAAACTCACATTGCTCTTTAATAATTTTATGTTGTATTCTAATTCACAAAAATGTGAGTTTCGTACTCCCAATACCAAAATAATCAGTCTTGTTCTTATCAATGAGCCTATTGCATACTCATTCTAATTGGAATTGTCACTGCTTTCGGTCCTCACTAAGAAATTATCGAATAAGATTAATGAAGAATACATGTCGAGATATTTCTGATGAATGAATTTTATTAGTTTATAGATGTTGAAACACCGAACGATTTTCACAAACTCAAATCTTTTGTAGCATGAATTTGCAACATTTCTCATTTTTGTTAAAATAGTTTCAACAAACCAAATTTTCCGTATTTGTTTCCGAATATCTCTTTAAACATGTAAAAAGGTGATGATTTTTTCCCTTCAATATTTTAATGTGCAAACCAACTCCAATAGCTTAAAGAAGTTTTAATTTCAATTAATATCTTTCAAATTTCTTGATCAGCATGTTTAGATTAACATTTGAGCTTTAGCAGATTTTTGCATTATCGTTATGTTTATTTCCCCCCTTAAGGCTAATGGTATAGGTTCAATAATTAATTGAATTCTTGTAACTTGAGCAATCAGGCATACATCAGTTTTAAGTTTGGACAAGCTAAGGGGGAGAGATTATCTTTTAGAGACCTAGCTAAGATGAGCAGGGGCGGAGCCAGAGGCAAGCTGGTGCCCGCTCTCCAAAGCTTGAGAATAACTACCAAATGTTTTAATTAGCACTAAAGTTACTATATTTGCTATCAAATTCTTTATAAATGTGCTTATTTAACTCTATATTTTCTACAAAACACTATATTTGCTCTTGTCAATACAGCAATATTCTTACCAAATGTGTTTAGTTTAACGAGCAATCAAATTTGTTTATAAGGATTTATTTGAATTGATTGGTCAAAAGGTTAACTCTACCTCAAAATTACATATACTACATACAATATTGGCTATTTCAAATTAGGAAGGCGGTGTCTTCCTAAACAATAGTGATATATATGAACATTATGAGATCTCTTACTCTTCATAAATACACCAAGTATTAGTTAACTTCCCAAAAATATCAAAAGTTTGTTACTTCGTCTTCGCCCCCATCTCAACCCAAATAACATACATATGTGCACCTAAAATGAAAACTAAAAAGAAAATACATTTACCTCACACACAACCCCCTTGACAATGAGAAACGACACCCTACGTCACCCTCACGTACAAATCTAATAGGCGATGATGACCGCGATGAACATTTAATTCAAGGTATACGATTCTAATATAAATAGAGATTTATAGAATGCACAAGTTGCTTATGCAAAATAAGTTAATAAGCTATTGTGCGAAGACAAGATGTAGGGTGAAAAAATAAGAAAGATTAGAGTACTTAAGAAGAGAATGCTCTAGAAGAGATGAGGGAGAATAACATAAAACAAAGTCCTTTGTATTTTACATTGAAGTCAGTGTTAAGGTGTTAGGCTTTATACAATATGTGGGCTCATTCGCAGCTTTTGGACGGAAGTGGTTGAAAAGTTGGTATATAGTTTTGTAGAAGGGAGAGTAGTATGAAGTTTTTATACAGCTGCAGGTATAATCATTTATTTATTATGCCGTGTCAGCCGGGCACAAAAACTCAAATCCCTGTGTCATAAAGACCTTTATGGCGATGGAAACTTAATACATATTCTGGTAAAATCATCTATTTATTATGCCATAAGATGTGATGTTTTCAGAGCTAAAACAATGCATTCCCTACATAATGGAGGAGCATTAGGATGATTGGTCTTAAACTAGTATGTGGCTAACTACTACTTAAGCCAAATATGTCCACCTAAAGTTAAGTACTGTAAGAAGACAAGAAAGTGTTAAATGATTGCATGTTGTCTTAGATTTGAATTGATTTGGCCAATTACTCACCTGAAAGCATGGTTTGAAATCTCAGACTTCGCAGTTGGTACTGATCCGAGTTGGCCAATTTCGATCCTAAAATTGACTGTCCGAGTTCCAAGATCGATATCATCCGATACTAATATTGTGTTTACTATTTGATTAGTGTGGTTTTAGTATCAAGGTTATTAATGGTTAATGGTCTTATTGATGGGCTGATGTGTTGAATAATGGTTTAAATGGATTTATTTTAGGTTATTAGATTATTATGGTTAATTTGACATCATTACCATGCCTTTACACATCTTAAATTACTAAAGAATATACCAGATTGTTATAGTTACTACAGTTGCCAATTAAATATCCAATTCATAAAATTCTACTTCTCAAAAATATATAAAATCCGATATTCATGGTCTGAGATGACCAATACGGCCGAAATGCCAATTCCGATCCCAAAAGTGACCGTCTGAACCGGTTCTGAGGAACACTTGTAAGTCTACAAGGATTCTATATGCATAGAAACCACTCTATTTTCAAAAGAAAATTTGTTAAGTTTGCACACTTGTTCTGAGGAATACTAATAAATATTCTTTTTAACAGGGGGTTGGCGTTAGTTGTGCTTTGGAATTTCGTAAAGAACTAGCGAGGCTTCCAGACATGGAACGCTTACTGTCACGCCTCTTTGCTACCTGGTACAGTTGATTATCGAAATAAATTTTGAGCGATCATTTATTTATCACCGTATCATTTTCTTTGAGTATTGGATATATTTGGTAGTCTAGTTCATTTGTTATTGATTTTATGCCTGAGTTAACAAAATTATCTGTGCATTTATAAGTTCAGAGTAACTTTATCTCAACAGTATCAGTTTAATCCGTTGGAAGTTTTCTATACCTGTGTTTGATCTATTATATAATTTTCTTCCTTAAAAACTTGCATCATTATTTTTTCATGTTAATGGCATTGCTCTTTCAAGCTTAGCATATCAAAATGTTGGTAATCTGGTCAATTTAAGGTTTCAACATATGTTTTCATTAGATGCTAGATAAACGGTCTGGTAAGTATGTTGAAAAAGACGGGACATGAATGATTTTTCTAGGTAGCTGTTTAGAAGCTGGCTGTTGCCTATCCCATGGATTCTCACCAGTTGTGATCTCCGACTCTAATATCTGTAAGGGAAATATTATTGTTTTAGACCTTCATCATTAAGCCCATTAGCAGAAATGAAAGCATTTTTTTAATGATGGAACTAAGACTAGTTGAGTAATTGGCCAGAGGACCCATCATGTGCATGCATGCATACGACATGGAAGGTCATGGCTAAGGACCCACCATGTGATTATAATATTTCATTATGCGAGCATGTATATACATGCAAGATTACATTATCGTCTCAATGCATGTAGTATGATTAGGAACATCTACTGGTTTAGTTTGCTCAACTCAAACTCAAAAGATAGCGCACCTTACTTCTCTGGTGCAAACTGCATAGGTGATTTGCATACTTGTGATTGTGTTTGAAGATTATGAAACTGTCGGGAAATGGATGCTTGGCATATGTGGAGGAAGCATATACTCTATTATATTAGATAGGCCTCCATAGAAGTGTTCAGAGTGTGGAATTCAAACTATGAATATGTAATTGTATAATGCTTCCCACCATTATGCGACAAATTTCCTGGAAAAGAAATGACTAATGAATCTGCATGCTTGATAAGCCAAGTCTAAATGAAGCTTTAATATCATTTATTTAGCTGGTCCAAAGAGGTAGCTGTTGGCAGAAACATTTGTATTGTCTACTACTGTACCCAGGGAATTTCTTCAAAGTCATCTTTAATAGAACTGATGCTACATTTGATGTGTATTGTCTACTACTGTACCCAGGGAATTTTTCATCTTTAATAGAACTGATGCTACATTTTATGTCTATTGTCTAGTGCTGTTAACCAGGATGGAAGATTTAAGGTTTTCAAAAACATTGAAGAATATGCACTTACGCGAATCTACTTGTCTAGTTCAAAGGAGAATTTTTTTATCATTAAGATAGATGGCAAAAAGGGCAAAAGAGGTAGATGAAGAAAACAGTTTTATTGTTAGATAAAATAAATGGTTTGAAGGGTCATCTAAGAACATGAAGGTTGCGCTTGGTACATGGAATGGAAGATTAGCAGGAATCCTCACTTTCTTGGGAATGTGATGACCGAACATATAATTCTAAGGAATTTTGCATTAATGTGCTTGGTATATTTTAGTTGTCATAGGTAATATGTGTGTAGCCGACGGACAGCGGGCGGGGGCCAACCGATGGCCTATAGACGACTGATGGCGAGTGGCCCGTGGTGGGCGGGCGGCCCACCGACGAGAAACGGTTGGCGGGCGGTGGGCGGGAGTACCAGCGATCGGCCGGCGGCGGGTGGTGGACGGTCATGACACATTATGATAGGTGAATATTTCGTGGTAATTTAGGATAGACACCGGATTTGGGAGGAATAGGATTTCCATGAAATGAGGTTATTTGATTACAATGGTAATCACATATTCTCGGAATATTTTTAACACTAAAACAAGCATGGTAATTTTTAATGGGAATCTAAAATTACATTTAGATTACCTCCTACCAAACGCATCCCGGAAGGGTATGCGACCTCTTAAAGAGTAGGTACTTATATGATGAAGTCTGAAAGGTTGTTAGGTAAAAAGAGCGATATATAAAGGTATACAAAAAGATAGGCGTGGTTGCAAATGAAAAAAGAAACTAATATAGTTACCAAGGTTTGAGAACTCGTCCGAAAATTTGAAGTTTTGGTCTGACCTCGGATTAAAACAAACCAATATAAATAAGATAAATGAGTTTTTGAAATGAAAAAATAATCTGATGATGTAAGCTTCCCAAAAAAAACTACGAGGAAAAGAAGATTAAGATGGATACTTATCTCGTAGATGATCCATAGAATGATCTTGGTTCTAAGTGGTTGCTTCTCTAACCCTTTATGAAGTGAAAATAAACGACTTTGGATGAATACAAGCATGCAAAACTATTTTGAGTGAATGTGGCATCGGGAAAGCATGAAGAAACTGAGATGCTTTAAAAGAGATACCTTGGGAAAGAAATAATAGCTCTCTTGTAGCTGGAAAAGATAGAGAGAGACGGCTGCCCCCTCTACCATTATTTTTTTTTACCAAAAAACAACTTTTGATTTCTTATAATGATTTTTATTTACAAAATAGGAAGCTGCTATTTTTTAGAATGCTTTAATGTTTCCTTTGTTGATTTTTTGAGCTTAAAGGCTATTAACTTTCATTAGGAAAATATGTATGCATTTGATTTGTTTTTGGAAATGATTTACAAAAATTACGCATATGCATAATTTTAGGAGGGAATCAATAGAATCAATAAATGGCAGGAGGCAAGAGAAGGGAAAAGATGAATGCATGCAACCTACTTTTATAAATTGATGTACTTCAATATTAAAATTTCTTCTGCACAATTAATTGTCATGCTTCTTTTTCTTTCTTGAATTAGCTATTGGAAATATGTATCGTGGAAGAAGATTTCTTCCTGAGAGAGAAGATAGATTATGTATGTATCATACAAACACCCCAACACAAATTCATATATAATAGACACATGCATGTGTGTGTGTAAACGTGTATGCATGTATGTAAAATATAATTATTTAAACCTAAACTCTAACCGAAACTAATAATTTAAATGAAAACCACCGATACCACCAAAATTAGGAGGAACTGAAACCGAGTTCTCAAACCATGATGATCACTATTAATAATGAAGCTTACAACATAGTTAATAATATAGCTTAACCATTTCTCTTTAGTGCTAGGGGTTGTAAGCATCTAAAGTGCCTAATATATATTCTTAGGTAGGTCGGCCCACCTAGGCAGCAATTATGTTGTCCTTGGATGGAACTATATAACATATTGTATAGATTTGACTTGGAGAAGACATATCAGCTTCAGATTCTTATCATATACAGATTCTTTCAGATTTTGGCCTAAGTGGGAATCGTGCTGCATGATTAATTGTTGAGAAGATGTATCCGTATTGGATTCATATCCATATTCCGAATGTCGGATTCTTTGAGGACATTTATGTTGTATTCTAGATGTAGCAAACATGTATCCATGGTTAAGACACCAACAATACATGCATAAAGATAATATTTTTATAGTTTAAATATGGTGGAAATGACATTTATCTTTGTCATCATCTATATATTTAAACAACAAAAGAAATGGTATATTCTGACAAATTGTATCCAATATTTCCATACTTAAGGAAAATTGTGAATCCGTGAATTTAAATTTCTCATGTTTGTACCATGTGATAATAACATTTCAGTATGCAAGCATAAAGATATATACATACTATTGAGATGTGAAAGACAAATAGTCTCACATTGGAAAAACTATGAGAGGTACATGTGTATAAAATATAAAATGAGTCACACCTCAGCAAGGGTTGAGTCTTGTTGTTGGAACCCACTTATATTAAAGGCCCATGTGTACCTATTAAAAAGTCCACCACTGTCTTGATTTTAAATAAAACTTTGACATGGTATCAGAGCCAATGGCTCGGAAAAACTATGAGAGGTACGTATAAAATATAAAATGGGCCACACCTCAACAAGGTTTGAGTCTTATTGTTGGAACCCACTTATATTAAAGGCCCATGTGTACCTATTAAAAAGCCCATTACCCCCTCAATTTTAAATAAACTTTAAAACTTTGACACATACAAGCAGACAATTGTGCTCTACCATCTCAACATAAATTTGCTATTTGGTCATATTTACTGGTATAGAAGGATACCAAGCCTCGCTTTGTTCAAATTGCATATGCCAGTTGTGTTAGAAAAGTAAAATGTGATAGAGATATAAAATGTGTAAACACGTAAGACATGCGGGGTTTGTGTATCAGATAGTATAGATATCATATGATCCATTGCCATGCATATTACTTGAACCTTTGGATATAAGTGACATTAGAGGTCTTCATCAATAACATACAAAATTAGTGACTATTCTCTAATTAGATCTTCTTCTATGTCTCCATTCCTATCATGTTATCAGTGTGGTAAGATCCAACTTCAATCGTCCTTTGAAAAACTTCGTAGCCCAGCCAAACACCGAAGCTCACCACCTATGAAGCCCAGATTCATTAAAACCCTTCATGTATTGTATCGGATTCACGAATCGAAGTGGTTTCTCCTTGATGATTTGCTCTGGTTCACATATTGGAGTCACAATCCCGATTTTTTTTAATGAAATCAATCAAAATATAATTTGGTTACTTCATGATCCGACCCAATTCATAAATCAGATTCGCGTATCGAGTTTGATCATTTAAATTGTTTTTTAGGTTCAGTTTGGGTTGACCATTTAAATTCGTTTTTAAGATGTGGGTTGGATGATGATTTAAATTAAATCTCAATGCACAAATTAAAGCTCCTCTCTCCACGAAACTTGAGGCTTTCTTTTAAGGTATTGCGGTGGATCCATTTTTGCATGTATCATATAATGTTTGATTATTATTAGGTTTGAAATGTTAGATAACATTTTTTTATTTATATATTTGTGTAAATTAACAATATATTATATAGTAAATATAAAAATTGATACAAAAAACATATCCCATATCTTAGGTTATTGGAAAATTGCGAATTCGAATCGTTTCGTATTTTGTTTGCTGTTTTGCCCAATTCCTTATCAAAGTTACTTATAATGGTCGATAAACTTGCATGCTCGGTAGGTTACGTCTAGATAAAACTACAATATCAAATATATAGGTTGTCCAAAAAGATATCTGTTTGGAGCTGTATTCTCTAATATTGTAACCGACTATTTCTTCAGCTCACTATTAAAAAAAGCTAATCAGTCTTAGATGTGTGGAACATTTTTGAGTAAAGAAGGTTTAAGGAAACCTGCAAACATTGAGAAATCTGCAATCATGTGAATTTCCACCCCGCAGAGATAATGCTAAACCACAATTCGTGTTATTGTTGAGAAAATACTCGGTGTCTTGTTGAATGCCAAAAAAAACATTTTTAGGATAAATGCTAAAAGGGGTAAATTAGGTAAATGAAGAAACAATTTCATATGTAGTGATATCAAGAAAATAATAAAATCGGTCCTTTAAGTTGTTTGCCCATCTAAAAGAAGTTACTTTTGAAATGACGAAGTCTGAAAGGTTGAAGTAAAGGAGCATCTTATAAAGATACAAAAAGACAAGTGTGGCCGCAAAGTAAATAAGAAAACGCATATGGTTAGTATTAAAGTAAAAATTATGAAAGTGGTTGCCTAGGGTGTGATTCGTAAATGAGGGTTTAGGTATATGATGTTATATTCTAACACGTCCCCGCAAGCTGAACGCCTTTATGTGGGCCGAAATCCGAACTTTTGAAAGACTCTTCTTTTACTTAGATGGTTTAAATATGTATTCAATTGGATTTTGAACTAGGGTTGCTTTGATACTATCTTAAATATTCTTGCAATTCGCCAATCTTTCGAAGATAACGAGGGTTTAGCGAAATACATTTGTATTCTAACAAATTAAGGCTTATAATATTAAACACTGGAAACTAAAAAGAGAAGAATTATACTCATCTAAGAGTTGAAAGAAAATGATAGAGACCTATAGCGTAAGGTTCCATAATCAAATCGATATTTTCACAGTAAAAGATTATAAGTTTAAAGTGAAGAGTCCTTGAATACGAACAACGAATATTGAATTGTTTTTTAATAATAGCTGTTATTTACTAAATATTAAAACAAATGGCATAAGAGAACTCAAGTACTGTAAGTATTATAAAAAAATGCCCACTGCTCATAAGCAGACATTATGATAGGTGGAGTGTGAACAACATTTAGGATTATACGATGGTGTTGTCGATGTGTAGAAGTGTTTAGGATAAGCTTTTGGTCATCAAATAGGAATGGCCATCAAGCATGACCTAAAGTGAAGAATCTCTAAAATAGATGATCCAATTTCGACTGTCTGTCAACATCAGTTAAAATGGCTAACATCGAATATTAATATCTAAATTTCCATAATTCTTTCTTATTTTCCTATGGAATATGCATTTATTAAATGTATATTGCCATCTTTTATTAAGAAGTAAAATCTACATTAAATTGAGTGATTTGTCATTATTTATGCTTTATATCTTTTATGTACAAGTAAAATTGAAACTCAGTTGCTGATTAAATTTTACATATACTAAAAATAAGCATGTAGCTGTGTCCATGAATCTATACTTTGGTAATTTTTTGTGATTGATGCCAGTGTCCATTTTGTTACATGGTGTAACCATTTATTGTAGCTTACGAAGATGATTTATGGTTTTATCAGGGGAAAATTTGATCACCACATGGTTTATTATTTGTTGAGAAATGATGGATAACGATGAAAGAGATTGTGTGTGTCTAGAATGAAACAAAGTACATTTTAGCTGCTAAAGTGATTCAAATGATGTGGATTGATTGGTAGTCAATGTTAAATTTAGGAGACAAATTCATATCCTATTATGATTTACATAATAATTATTATCAAGTCTCGGTGTTTCCATGGGCTAAGGGAGAACTTATCGAGTGCACCGAGGATTTATTTTTTTGTTATTTGTTATTGATTTCATTTTAGTAAATGAGAGTAATGAGGGAAAGATTCTAAATCGAGAAACACATTAGAATCATAAGGATGTAGAACTTGCACAACAATGATGGAATGTGTGTGTGAAATGTAACTACAAGACAGAAACACGGGCATCTAGGTTGCACATACACATTTGACAGGTTTTCGTATCCGTGTTCGACACTTGCACGACAGGTATCCGGCACGCCGTATACGTTACATAAACATGTTTTTTGTCATCCTGTCTTATACATGTCGACGTATCGTTACAATTTGTCGTTTGGATGTTTTGCTTTTTAAAAAGGACTTGTTACTTAACATTTTATATTTTATATATTATTGATGTTAAATTTGATGAATGACATGGTTGCATGCTATTATTATTATGTGTCTTTAAATGTTAGACTTGTTTTATGCTGTAGTTTTTATATATATGAGAATAATGGAGGAAAGAGGCCCTAAGAGGCTTTTTTCGTCGGGCGGTGTCAAAAAATACACCATTCATTTTATTCGACGATCAGTACGGACCATCTTGATCTTCATCGTCTAATAAGTCGATACACCAAATTTCATGTGATTCGAAACACCTTTTCACCATTGATTTAGTGAGTGCAAAATTAACGGTTTTCCGATAATAGAACTTTTTACATTGCTAAATCAACGGTAAAAAAGTGTTAGAATCACATGAAATTTGGTGTATCGACTTATTAGACGATGAAGATCAAGATGGCGTGCCGATCGTCGAATAAAATAGTGGAGGATGTATTTTTTGATGCCACCTTACGAAAAAAGTCTTCTAGGGCCTATTTTCTCCTTTATATATGAGAGTGGAGGAAAGGTCCCCTCCTACGGCGTCGAAAAAATACACCTTCCATGATTTTTCATGACGGTTGGCATCCATCATCATCTTTATCATCTAAGATGCGGATACACCAAATTTCATATGATTCTACCACTTCTTCACCGTTGAATTAGCAATGTAAATAAGTTCTATTGTTAGTAAACCGTTATTTTGCACCCACTAAATCAATGGTGAAAAAATTGTAGAATCACATCAAATTTGGTGTATCCACAACTTAGATGATAAATATGAAGATGATAGATGCTAATCGTTGTGTAAATTGGTGGAGGGTGTATTTTTTCGACGCCATAGGAGGAAATCCCTTTCTATGACACCTTTCCTCCATTACTCTTTCTCTCTCTCTCTCTCTCTCTCTCTATATATATATATATATATATATATATATATATATATATATATCGACGTGTCCCTGTATCCTATGTTTTGGGATTGTGCCATTATCACATCGTGTTCGTGCAACCTTGACGAGCATACCTAAGCAGTGATGGCGACAAAATACTTAAAGAAAGTCTTTTATGAACCATTATCATGGAAACAAGATTGAAGAGGATGTTAACACCAAGGATTAAAGTTTATGTATTCGTACAAAAACCATACCATCATTTTTAGGATAGGAATCGGCCAACCTCGGGTCAAAACATCGGTTTTTTTTAATTGTTTGAGTAAACTAAACATTTCTAAATTTTTTGAAGTAAATAGTAAAAATATCTAGAGGCAAATTAACAAATATTTAGTAATTTTAGAGTATGAAATATGTTGAAAAGATATCATTTTTAGTAATTAATAATTTCATTTAAATCAATAAGGCAATAACCCGTTAACAGACTCATGAGCCATTAACAAACCCAGTAACCAATTGATAAACGATACTAAAATGCTAATAATCAATTGTGAACTCAGAACCAAGGTTTAGAATCTTGGTTATTATATCTCGTTATTGTAACTCGGAGGATAATTTTTGGCATAAGAATAGGCGATCTGGTATCAAGATTGGCCAAGCTTGAAAACCGTGGTTAAACCTTGGTGGCTGTCTTTGAGTATGTGGCATTGTGTGACCACCACAAATGCCCAAAAATGAAATTTTTTACAAGATGGCCTTATGATCAATCTGCCTTGTATAATTCAGATATTGAAAACAAAAAATATGTCCAGAAAATAATTTGCGAGAAACAAAAACTTGTAAATGGGTAAATGGCTATACAATAAAGTAAATAAAAGGTTGGGTTGTGAGTAATTCTTGACATTGGTATCGTTTATTTAGTGTATAAGACTTAAAATCATTTAGGGGTGGTGTGTGCATATTCAGACTGATGGGTAAACATAGGAGTAATAGGAGAAATATTGAAAGAGATACTTGATGAGGGCCAGACCAAAATGTACATGGGTTTAGTCATTGAAGAAAGATATGTAGGTTTCTAATGTAACTAAGAGAAAATCTTAATAGAGTTGATGTTGATTGGTGATTTATACAAGTGACCTAAAATTAAGTGTACAAGGCTTATTGCTGCTTATCTCATTTGAAGTCGAACTATGAGAAATTTTCTGTTTTTGATGATATCCATGCATTACTCAGTCCATATTATGGTGTGGATGCTTTGTTCACATTGAGTTATGAATTTAATTTATTATAAACTGCCAATTCTTGACATTCCGACGTATCCCTGTACCTATGATCTTCATTGTCCATTGATGATGTGTTGGAAACCTGAATATAACGTCTTAATGACAAGAAATTCTCGTTTACTGATAAGATTGGTTTCTGCTCTCATATGTTATTGGGAACTTCTATTCCCATGTTTAACAGGTGAGAACTGTGCTGATAATAACCAACCTTTGCAGAAATATTTAGAATGCATATGTACAAGTTCTGGCATAATATGTAATGGCTATGTGAATTTTATATCCTTCTCTGGATGTACTACAGTGAGGCTAATCGGAGAAATGCAAAAGTAATAGTTCTTTATGAGGATCGGTCAAAGAAGCAGCTTCAGGAGTTTGTTGCTGCTCTAAGGGGTTGTGAATTAATGAATAAAGCATGTTCCTCTCTGAGTTCCTTTTTGGCACATACAGAATCTAGTTTACTTCATCATCTACTGACACCTGGTACTATCAGATATCTCCCTTTGGAACTTCAACCCTTAATCAACAATTTTCTACTTTCATTGTGGATTACATCTTGTCATGAGCAACTGTTTTGCAGGCAAAGGGCTACCAGACATATCTTCACTTCTAAAGCATTTCAAGGATGCATTTGATTGGGCAGAAGCTGATCGCTCAGGCCGTATTATACCTCTCGAAGGAGGTGATAGTGAATATGATACTTCTTGTACAGCATTAAAAGAGATTGAGTCTAGCCTGATGAGTTACCTGAAGGAACAACGACGATTATTACGGGATGCATCGGTAATATTGTTTATATGAATGTAGTATAACTATGGGCTATGGGGTACAGATTAGGCTGTGACCTCCTATTATCTAAATTTTTTAACCATTTTCCCCTTCATTTTTGTTTGTAGATTACGTATGTCACTGTTGGGAAAGATTCATATCTCTTAGAAGTACCTGAAAGCTTAAGGTCATCCGTTCCTCGGGAATACGAGCTTTGTTCATCAAAAAAGGTATAACAAAGAATTATATTGCCTGGATCGTATACACTAGTTAGATGATGCTTTGTATGCATATTCATGCTATGCTAGATTTCCAACAGAGCTTGGTATCTTTTAGATGATAAGCTGTTGTAACTCTTTAAGGGTAGATTGCACCACATGAACTTTGATGATATTTGTAACCTCTTCAACATGCACTATATTTATCCAACCCATTTTCTCTAAAATAATGAGAGGAATTCCTGTCTTGATTGTTATTCAATTGACAATTAAGTTAAGAAATATCTCCCGCTTATTGCCATCCTTGATTGATCCTTTTATTGATAGATATCTCAAGCTCATTCCCTCTGATTACAGTGGAGTCGCATCCCTTTCATTCTCCCTGTTCACACCATTGTCATTATGTATCACCAACCAGTCTAATGTGATACCGATCTTGCATTTTGGAAGAACTAAATGACAAAATTAGGCTTCGCATTAAATCTTAATTGAAGAAGCGCTATTATATTTGTATATTGAAATTCTTTGACCTAATCATATTCTGATTCCCGAAACTTAATTGGATCTACTATAGATCAACAAATCAAAGAGACTTTGACGTTGAAATGGTTGTGTGCCTTCAGCTATTCCATTTCCTTACATTTTCTATGCCAGTAAATACCCAGAGTAATTGATCTTCAAAGTGATTTTTGGTCAGTTGCCCATTAGTTAAAAAGATTGAAGGAGGAATGTACAATCTCCATTTGGCGCTAAAGCTGAAGAGATACAAAAAAAGGACTTCTACGCTTGAATTGTATTAGTGGATGTTGATAAAATTATAATACCGCAAGCGCGCGGTGTACAGTTGCAGCACTTATGCGTTTAGCAGGTCGATACACAGATAAGACTACCAGTTTTACTTTTTCTCAATCAGATTAAAATAAAAATATACTTTTATAATTAAAGTTTAAAAAGATGATTTTTAATACTTAAAATTAAAAAGCAAATACGGTTAATTAAATTGAATGATAAAAGGACATACATAGGGTGTTGAATCCTCTAGACTAGTTGTAAAGTAAATCAACATAAACCATAATCTAAAAGTTTGTATTTTTATAACCTATGATCTAGTTTGATAGTATAGACTATATGGTTTTTGATCCTATATAACCTATCAAAATATCTAGTTCATAAGTTTTATAAAAACACAATTTTTAATATTCTAATGCAAGTTAAACCTGAATATGATCCTACTAATCCTAAGTATAGGCTATGAGCATTCAAAGTGATATAGAAAAATCAATTTAAGTTCATCCTACACTTATTTTTTAAGTGCATCTGTTTAGATAAATGGTTTATACGATTAACCTTTTTTACTAATCTAGGTTCATCCTATCCTAGGCATGTTAAATATTTAGCTACTCATTCTAAAATTAAAAACAAAAGACTTGTAAGATTTAAAAGTGAAACATAATTGCATGCAATGAAAGAAAGATTAAATTAAAGAAACCATAAAAATAGCACCTTTATTAATTGAATGTTGAATACAACTCGAAGATTTGACCTTCTACTCCACCATGCATTAAAAGAAAGGAAATACAACATTTTGGTGGCTAAAAACTAAGGCTAAGGTAGAAAATGCCTTTGTTCTTTCCTGAGACCCTATATTTATAGAGTTACAATAACAAACCCTAAACCTAAACAAATCGAAGCTACTCATAAAAATTCAACGGCAGATCTTGATTTTTGGCCGCTAAAACGCGGTTCTTTCCATGTAGTTGGCCGCTAAAACGCGGCCACATCGCTTCTGTTTAGGCCCAGTCTTTGAATGCAAACTCCTGTTTGGTTTATGTAGTTTTGATCGTATAAAATCTCGAGTATCTTATCGTCTCTATGCAGTTATGTGGATCCTCAATTTGTTATCAGATTAATCTAAAATGATCTGCCGATCTTGATTTGATTTGGTCTCTTGATTAGATTTGTTGATATTGATTTGATTTGGCTGCAATTAAACCTGCACAATATCCCACAACAAATATTTAATAGCATCTATTTTATTTAGGAAAATATTTAGACACTTTTAACTCATAATAATCTATTTATTATTTAAGATACATATAAATATGGTTTTGACAGATAAATCCATAAATGTTCTTAAATTATGATTAATGGTATTTATTAATTAACAAAAGATAGGGAAAAACTAGTAAAAAATGTGCAATAAATGTGCTGATCAGTGGACTTGTGTAAAATCTGGTAGGTCACGAGTCTGAGAGGCTGAGTGTGTTGTGTGAAAGATATTTTTGGTTCTTGGCAGTTTGAACTTGAACACCATAATATTTTATATGGACTGGAGGGAAATTATTCTAATTGCGAACTAAAATAGAAGTCTTGCTCCTTAAAATTTCCCAGCTTCAATATCAGATCACTGATCGGAAATGTAGAAAGCATACCTGATGATAGAGTACCTATTGCTCTTGAAATTATCAACCCCCAGTCTGGAGTTCACCCAAGAAGCAATCATGTAGTTTGAGCTAGCTGTATAATATGGAACTCTTCAGACCTTAAATGCAACCATCTCCTTATTATTATTATTTTTAAAATTCTAGTCAGCAATGTTGTCAAATAAGCTTCCTGAAAATGGGGAAATCTTTCCTTCCATAGTCATAAGGTCATGATTTGGGCCAACTCCTGTGCTACAACAATAGCATATATCAATGAAGAGCCATATATAGTGCAGTTGGCATATTCTCTCCACATCTAGGAAGTTAACAAGCTGATTTACTTATGAAAAATATAATTGTTATGGATTTATAAATGAAATTAATGAAAAAACCCGTTTCTCGGATGTGTATCATGAGTCCCCCCTTCTGAAAACTGAGAAGGTCCGGTTAAAAAGATCCTTCTTTCTTCATTGTGTGAAGGGATATTTCCGATACTGGACACCAAAAATCAAGAAGTACTTGGCAGAACTCGCTCAAGCTGAAGCAGACAGAGAATCTAAATTGAAAAACATTTTTCAGAGACTTTCGTGGAAATTCAGTGAGCACCATACCAAGTGGAGACAGTTGGTTTCAGTGATAGCAGGTATTCTTCTCTATTAAAATGATTTAATTGATTCATTGTATGCTGTTTGGCATATGTTCCTCTATCTTATTGAAACTTTTCTTTGTCGTTTTCTTTTTCTTTTGTATTATTTGATGTACCTTGAATAAATTACAAAACATCTCACTTATTGTGCTATATTTGGTTTATAGCTTAATGTCTTCCATCAAATTTAATGTGAGACCTTAGAAAATCAATATTTCCTCCCTTTTCTTATATAATCACTTTAAGATTACTTTAGAAGAATTCATTCCCCCCTAAAGATAACACTGGAAGATTGCTCTTTGTCTCATGAACTCAAAATGCATTTTCAACTAGGCAGTTACCTATATGCATGTCTCCCTCTAACCCATTGTTCAGTTTGCTTGGAATTTTGCACGAAGCTAGAGGGTTGAAGACGTGGATAGCTGGTCATTAAAATATTTGCTAAATCTTCATGAACCTAACACTCCATTCCCAACGTTATTTCCTTGAGACAAGGCTTAGCTGACAATGAATTATGTTGATGACTTACCGGCCCCCCACATTTTTTTCCTAGTAGTTCTGCAAAAGAAGATTGCATTAAGAATATGATTCAGTTTAGATCTTTAGTTTTTCCTCAGGTCAGTGCAATTCCCTAATACAATATTATTATTTTTACCTCTCATCTCGACTGTCAGGGCTATGAGATTTGGATGTTTAGAGGTTGCTCCTAGGTTGCATGAATTTCAGCGAAAAGGTTGATCTTTTATGTTCTGTTACAAGGTATTGCACAAAGAAGAACCAACTCATTAGGTGTTGACTTGGCTTGACCACTCGAGAAACGCAATCAGTTTTTTTATGGCGCATCTCTAAGATCTCCACTCCATAGATTAAGCCACTTAATTGTCGAATTCTGATTAATGCATCGTTTTTTGGTGAATTAGTCAATGTTGCATTTATTTTAGGCTAAATTGCATAAAGGTATCCATGTTCCACTTTTGTATGATAAGTACCATGAACTTTAAAAAATAGAGATAAGTACCAAGAACCATTGCCATTGAACATAACTACCATATCACGAAATTTTTTCAATATAATTCGACAATTTCTCTATAATTGGACAATTATATCATTCTCAAAGTTAGCCGCTTTTCTTTTTAAAAAAACACAACAAATTACAAAAAAAGTGACCGACTTATGATAAGATATCTAGATTAGTTTGGTAATGTTGGATATATGTATGCCATAGAGGCCATTATATGATAGTGGATGTATATATATATATATATATATATATATATATATATATATATATTCAGTGTACATTCTTGCTCGACATGATAGTATGCTATCTGGTTCTCTTTATCTTACATGTTGATTTGATCATGCTTTTATTCATTCACACATGTTGATAAAGCCCTGAGGATATTGGCTTGATTACTGTGATTATGATGGAGATCATACTAGTGAGACATCTGTAGTTTATAAGCATATCCTGAAATGTCCCTAGTCGTAGGTATATCGAGACGGGACATCGATATACCAGAGTAGACTAGCGTATATGATTCTAGACCCATGTGATGGGCGATGGATGTTCCCACATTCATCGATGTTTGACATCGAGATCGTATACGGGTGCTCAGTGGTGATTGGGTACACTGGACGGACTCACCGAGAACTCCTATATGGAATTATATCTATCGTCGGATAGCAGTTCTCAGGTGACACTGGTGCAGGTTAGTCTGTAGATCCGAGATCGTCATAGAGTCTTGTGTGTTCTCCCACTGTACTTTGATTACCATCCTACCACGGTTCTACTGAGTCGTGCAAACAGGTGGCTGTTGGGTACAGTCTCGAGACACACGAAGGCGATGAGCGATAGGAGGGGTTTCGTCTCTCCCGGTATTGGGAGTTAATGCTGTGCTGTGCTCGACTGGCTATATCAGTAAGTTCCTGGCCAGGGCTGTTGAGATTTACTGATAAGTGTTATCAGTAGTTTCTCGATCAGTTATAGACCATTCATCGGCATGACTTATTGAGTTATTAGGGTCGACGTTACCATCCCTAGACTCGATATGCAGTATATCTGACGAAGAGACCTGACTGTACGGTAGTGTTGCCGGTTGGCTCGACGGGAGTTGTGACAGGTTCGCTTGTTTTCTTCTGATCGCTCAATACCCGGGTGGCCGTTACTTTTAGCTAACCGCTTGCGGCTTGGGGGTGCTTGATATGATCATCACCCACTGCCGGCGTATTGACGAGTCGAGTCCCACAATGGAGTTGCCTAGTCCAGGCGAAACGATGTGGTGCGCATATGAGATATGCGTGTGGACCCGGTTAAAATGCGTGTATGAGATACCGTATATTAATCGGGCGGTTTGCTTTTGGTCGGGTCGTATGTGTTGGAGATAGTGCCCTCAGAGTCAATTATTGGATCACAGGCACATGATTGCAATGATTGAGGGAGGACCTATCCCGGTGGGACAGTCTTACTCGAGATGATAGTATGCTATCTGGTTTATCTTTATCATCGTGTACTGCTTTAGGTGACCTGACATGTCGCTATTACACGTTGATAGAGCCCCTAGGATTCTTGCTTGACTACCAGCAGTATGATGGCGATCATATACGTGGGAGCTGGTAGTCTATAAGCACATCCTTAAAAGGTCCCTAGTCGTAGGAGTTTCGAGACAGGGCATCGATACTCCATTAGTAGACTAGTGTATACAGTCGAGACCCCGACGAGGGGCGGTGACCGGTCTCACAAGCCACTGGTGTCAGTTGGTTCACCTAAGATGTATACATGTGTTCATTGGGTTATGAGTACACCGGACAGGACTCGCCGGGAACCTGCTAGTTGGTCTTATACCAGACGTCAGATAGCAGTTCCCTGATGACATGTGTACAGGTTAGTTCATCGACCTGAGATCGTCATTTGTCTCGTGTGAGTTCCCACTGTGCTTTGATTACTACCCTACCACGGCTCAAAAGAGTCGTGCAAACAGGTTTTAGTTGGGTACAGTCCCGAGCCACATGGAGGCAGTGAGCGGATCTGCAGGGGTTCGTCTCTCCCGGTATTGAGGGTGGGGTCGCGCTGTGTCTAGGAGAGCCATTACACAAAGCCCTCGGCCGAGGCAGGAGTTTTACTGGTAGGTATTCCAGTAGCATCTCAGGGTGTTCTGGGCTACACTCCGACACGACTTGTACCGTTTTTGGGGGTCTGACTTTTACCAACTCCCTAGGCCCGTCATGCGATACTCATAGACGAACGGACCGGACTGTACGGATATTGTCACTGACAGGCTCAGTAGGGTGTCAGGATGAGTTCGCTCATCGACGTCCCTTTTGGTCAATAGCTGGTGGTCCGTCACGTATTGACTAATACCTCTGACGTGCTAGTGGTTAAATCCACAGCCATAGTATTGACGAGTCTTTAGAGTCCACCACACTTACAGTTACTCAAGCTTTCGGGCGAAACGCTGTAGAGGCCGTATGGAGATATGGCAGGGTCCGATCAGATACGTGCGGTATTGCACGGATCAGGATCGGACAGTTTTGTACTAGTGGCCGTGTAGTTATATGGCAGGGTTCGATCTGATACGTGCGGTATTGCACGGATCAGGATCGAACGGATATTACTAGCCGGCTTTGGCTTAAGCCGGTCCTAGTTCAGTACAGTGTAGATTTTGTCTCATTGCATTTGTATCCGGACGGAATACAGATGCAGGTGTGTATGCACAGTATCGGGGTTTTCCTGTAATTTATTACGGGACCAGTTTTCTGGAGTTGCCAGTTTGCATTCCGTTCCGGCCGGTTTTCCTTTGTTCTTTCCCGGCCGGACTTTTCTGATGGAGGGGGTAATTTGCAGTTTTGCAAATTACATTTGAGGAGGGGGTTTCTTGCTTATTGGTGGCATCATGATAGTTCTTCATGATGAGATGCTTTCTTAGTCTTTTCATTTGCTTTTTGAGAAAGGATTGATTAGAGTTGATTAAGTGTTTTGGATGTGAGGTTTGCTTTTGATATGGTCACCATTCTTCTTCTCCTACACTCACCTCCCTTCATGTTTATGTTTTGATATTCATTCCTCCACCATATTCTTCTCACTTGATGAAAATGGTTGAAGACATTTTGAGAGAGAAAGAAGATGAGAGCTTCATCTTGAAAGTTTCATTCTTGATCTCATTTTCATGCTAGAAAAATGCAAGCACCATTTTTCTAATCTTGATTCCTCCATCATCTTCAAAGGCAACAAACCCCAAATGAGACATAGCCTCTACACTACACATTCTACAGCATATCTTGAGCATGTCGAGTTGCCGGCTTCATGCCCGAGTTGCCTCGGTATTGAGGCGGGAGCCCGTAAAAGACGCAGGCGATGTGGTGTCCTTCCGGCGAGGAGGCGACGATGTGGAGACAAGACTTTCCGCGGGAGATCGGGACGATGACGAGAAGACCGGAGGACTCGGATCACTCGGTATACTTCTCTTCCCATCTTTTGCTAGCATTAGGTTAATGGTTTACGATCCGGGTTTTCATTGTCCGCGGTAGCGCCGGTTTCCGAGTAAGGAAAAATTTTGATTCCGCATTTTGGCCTCGGATAGACGGCCGGGGCGCTGCCGTGGCGCAACATGGTATCAGAGCCATGCCATTAACCTTGCCTAGCTTGTTCTAATGCGTTTTACTTATCCGATCGACCAAAATTCCAAAAACCGCGTTTTTGCATGCATCAGTTTTCTGTTGAATTTTTTCTTGCTCAAATTTTTTTTCAGGTTGTAGAAAACTGATGTACAAGAAATTCTAAGACATCTGTAAAAATTCGACACATTCAGTCGACGACTTTAGCGCGGAACCGCGGCCAAACCCCCTTGGGCCGCGGTTCCGCCGCACATTGTTGTCTTCACTGTGTCCAATTTTTCCAGTGGGCTTGTGGGCTAATTTTAGGGGTTTTGGAATATTAAATTTGGGCCCAGAATCTCTGTGAGTGCTACAGTATTGCTTGGGGGCCCACTTGTTAATTATTTGATCGATCGGATATTTTAAATACATTATTTCACAGTATTTACATTATATCTGCAACCGTGAATATCACTTGATCGGTAAATCCTGTCTAACTGCTATAGCCCGGTTAGACGGATTTGCGAACGTGATTTTCACGTTGATGTTCTATGTTTATGCTGTGATGTTGCGGATCGGTCGGTGGGGATAGCCTGGATGCAATGTTAGTACAGATTTGCTTTATATGTACATTTGATATTGCGGGGCGAGCGTCCGACATGTGGACTGCTGTCACTGCCTGTTTGTATTATTCTTTTGGGGCACGACCTGGCTGCGGTCGATGTACCCGTTGTATGTATATTTTACTTTCTGTACTAGGATGACCCAGGAGGGGTGCCCAAGTTACCGGATTCCGTGAAGTGATGGGTGGTCCATTCACGGTGCTGAAGGGGGGCTGCCTCGCTTCAGGTTTTGGCGGGTGACTTGCCGCGCCCGTAGGGGTCTAGGATTTCATTGCACAGGCTATCCACACGACCAGGGGAACGTCGGGTTTCAGCAGCGGCTCTGTGAAACCCGGGGCTTCCAGATATCTGTATTGTTCTGTGATGCTGTACATTTCTGTGATGTTGCATTCTTATCACGCCTTGAGCGAATATAATATATTGGTATATATATTAGTAGATGTTGTATATGTTTTGCATCCGCGCTAGTCCAGTCCCCGTTCTGTCGTTAGTTAAGTAACCTAACGGGTGATGACGGGACCCAGTGGCGAATGCGGATGGCATATACGTACATCAGTATATTTTCGTTCTTTGTGGTGTGATCAATTGATGGGACTGCGTTGATTCGGATCAATGCAAGATAAACAAACCTATTCTGATGTTGTTGGAACAATTTTTCAAAAAGCTGTTATTGCAAGGACGTTCACTTTTGTTTTGCACAGTGGTATTCAGTTAGAATATCCTGCTCCTCAGTCGACGAGGCAAGGGCCGAGATCCCTTCACCGGGAGTGACCCCTTGGACAGAAGTTTGCGTCAGGGTAATAACTTCACTATAGCCGATTACTTTTTGCTTTGCATCGTGGTATTCATTTGGAATATCCTGCACCTCATTCTACGGGGAAAGAGCCGAGATCCCTTCACCGGGAGTGACCTCTTTAGCAAGGGTTTTCGTCACTATATTTTTATAAAAAGATATTCAGTTCCTTCAACGATATCAAGTTCATTACGGTAAAAGGTTTTTCGCCAAAAACCATCCGTAGCCCTCCGTCATTTCAGATTAGTATTGCTTAGTATTCGTGCTACGTATGTCGTGCATTGCCGAGGCGTAGTGTTCTGTAGCTGTGTAATATTTTTCTGTCGCTTGGATAAGTGGATTGGTTAGGACAGTCGTACGGTTATGTTGGCATTGTCAAGGACTCGTACGGGTGGGTTTAACGCAATCAAGATAATGACGGGTTGAACTTGACTAGGACTCTTTGATATATTGGCATTGTCAAGGTCACTTGGGTCCTAGGGGTAAAAATCTCATCGGGAGTTTCAAAAGAACTGAAACTTGCCAGGCATGCGCATACCTTCTGGAGTGTGGTGACGTGAGTGGATTCCGTCACGTTATCATGCGATGATAGTTGGATCCCGATTCCCACTGATGAGTTGGTTTACTCCTCGGGTGATCCCGGCTAATTCTTCTTTCAGGTTTGGAGAAGAATTTGACGTTACAGTGGGAGGTTTCCTGATTAGATAAAGTGATAACCATTCTGATCTAGGTTAGAGTGCACGCTGAGTGTTTCTTTTCTCTCTCTCTTTGGCAGCGACCATTGACCCGATCCTAGACTATGACTCAGTGATCAAGTTGACCGAACCTTCTTAACGCAGGCTTTTAGATTGTCAGAGTTGCAGACCTCATTGCCACTCCTACTTTTACCCTTTTCTCCAGGACACCCCGTATTACTACGAACGTCCACTTCCATTGGACAAAACCATCGTATGGTTAGATACGAACTCGAAGGAATTCGAGGATGGTTTCCGGTTCTGGAGAAAACGGATAGGATTATTCAGTTGTCTTTTCCCTTTTACCTTCTCTCAAGTTGTGAGTACTCCTTGGTTTAGGAGATAGTACACCTATTACACATTGTATAGTCTTCTTCCAAACCTTAGGCTGGTGCCGACCGGTAGGGAATGAAGAAAACCAATTAGCCTAAAAGGTGTGCAGAAGGTATTAAGATTAAGACAAAGCAAGGGATTAGTAAGAGGGCAAAGTAAATTGCGACTGCTATTCACGACCGAACCAAGTATTTCTTCGCCAATCCTAAATCACCTTTGTATTTCTCCAGGACACTCCGTATCACTACGAAGATCCACAGTTTATTTGGATATCCCATCGTATGGTTATATACGAACTCGAAAGGAACTTGTTTCAGTTCGGGGATGGATTCTGGTCCAGGAGAAATAGGAATACAGTTTATTCGGTTGTTTTTTATCTTCACATTCTCTCGCTTTGCGAGTGCTCCTAGGATTAGGACAGTACACCCATTATGCTTATTGGATAGTCTTCTTCCAAACCATAGGCTGGTGCCGAACGGTAGGGAAGGAAGAAAACCATTTGGCCTAAAGGGGTGTGCAGACGGTAATGACTAAAGACATATAAAGGGATTTGGAGAGGTGGCAAAGAATTATACGGTTATAGTTGTGAATCTGGATAATGGTAGAGGCATTACTAGGAATACCAGAATACCCCATCGAAACATTTCAATGTTTCAGTTCAGCTGTGTACTGTTAAAAGAAAACTGATTTCCCGATTGGACACTTGCTCCAGGGTATGTATTTATCAGGTTTGATTCTCACATCTGTATGGTTTTACAGATGATGAGTGGGAGTAAGTTATTGGGAATAGGGTAATCATCCTCATTATATCGGGATTCGTTGTAATCGGTGATATTTGAGGAGATCATCTGGGTTGTTTGCCGGTCGGCAAATATTTGGTTTTGAATATCCGCTGTTGTGCACCAATTTCAAATTAATATATCTGTACGTCTATTTTCATAGAGTGAGATATACCTTTTGATATTATGTCGATGACATTTACCTATATCAGTGGATGGTTAGGTAAGGAGCATTAAACAACGGTGTAATTCTTCTTAACCATAAGTACAGTTTTCAACCTACGACACACAGTGAAAGAGTTGTTAGACTCAGCGGACTTATACAGAGTATTGTATGTTGTCCAGTGTCCATTAGGACAGAGGGGTTTGATCCTCATACTATATTCTGTTTACTTTTAACTTCTCTAGTTCTTAGACATGTGTTTCGTGGAAACACAGGGTCTAAGTTTTGAGGAGTTATATTTGAATAGAGTAGAGAACCAGGTATAGCAAGTATCGGGATTCTTCAAAGTGATCGAAGATGTAGATACTTGTGTATGATATTCAGTTGATAGTAATGATAAAGAGAAATTGCTTCTCTTTCAGGTTACTCATAATTGGAAGCATTCCTAAGTTGAGTAACGCTGATCGGCCTCCTTCCATTTAGTTTACATACACTGGAGATAGCTGCATGATTTGAATCTGGTTCAATTGAATCAGTGCCTCTGGTTCTATATTGGATATAGAACAGTTCATATCTTAACGATGTTAAGGTACGGGGAGTTGTCCGGCTTATGCTTAAAACCAGACACTGGACAACTCAAGGCACGTTTCTGTAATGGCTGTTTGCGGGTTGACCCAGGCTATGACAAGGGTTGACTTTCTACCATCTGGAAGATCAATAGTGATATTGTTCTTGACTCGCCACAGTTTTAATAAAAATGGATTTTTTCAGAAAACAGTAGTGGGAGTATGGTAGAACTGGAAGTGATTCCAGAACCGCAAACGATTACTGAAGATTTGATAAGGAACCTAAAGATTCAATCTGGTTTGACATTCCATTGGCTACTCCGCAGATACGGTAGGTAGCTTCAGGCACCCGAGAGGTACTCCGGTAGCCTCAAGGACGGTGACAAGGAAGTTCTTGTTTACCCAGACTTACCATTGCTGTTGTTCCAGACTGCGAGACCCGGCAGGAGGATGAGTATAGCGTCGTTCTAAACTAGCTTTAGAAGTGCACGTCTATATGACTCTGCTAGAGGGTTGCCGTAGTCAGTGGGAGCAGCGGAAGCATTGGTGGACATCAGGCTTATGTCTATTTATAGACTAAAGCAGATGTAGCGGAGATAGATCATCTATTTCTGACGTGACAGTCATAGGTTTGACTTCATCAGAATAGGGGATGGATCTATTGAGAAGGTAGTAGGGTGTGATATCCTGGTATCTGGATGACATACACAGAGTAGGAAAAGAAACTCCTATACTACGATCAGTTATACTTTGGTTGTCATACAGTAGTTTCTCCACACAGGACTTGGATATTATATCAGACATTCTGGTTACTAGATCTATGGTTTTAGATCTAGATTTGGGTAGTTTCCCAATCTGGGTATCTTGATAGCATTCTATGAGTATTTAGAATGGACGACTCCTGGCACGGTTGTACACCTGCAGGTAATGGAGTCACCCTCTCTAAAGGTGTCTTACAGACTAAAGGGGAGAGGGATACGCATGATTGGCAGATCACTTGCTTAGGCAATTGAGTCAATCATGAGATGTCAAGTACCACACCAGATGTTGTTCTTGCACTAGATGCAATAAGTTGACATTGATCCAATCCTGGAAAAACAGTTGGAGGCAGTTTTAGAACATAAGTGGATGTTCTAGGGATATGATAACGACAGCCTCATTTGGGAGACAGTTATCATTCCAGGCTTCCAAGGTGACATGGACGACAAGGAGGTTGTCAGAGTTATAGTTTTCCTTCTGACGAGAGGCAGTATTTTGGACAGGTGGTCCAAGGCAATACTGAGGGTGACATGGCGCAGGATACTGATTTAGTTCAGTTGACGATACAGTCTAAGAAGTTTGGATTTGGAGTTCATTTATGAGCCAGGTCCCATCAGATATCCAGACATACTCTAAGACAGGTATTGCTCATTTCGGGAGATGGCTTTCTCTGCGAACTTGAGATATAGAGAGACATAGAAAGAAACATCGGAGCGGATCCACTCACTGAGGCTATTCCTCGAACGCAATAGTTTCGCAAACGAGCTTTGTGAGACTGACCAGTAGAGGAGTTGGGTGTTCGGTATCACACGGGCTGTGAGTATGCGATATCGCAATAATTAGCCTTGAGTGCAAGTGGGAGATTGTTGGAGATAGTGTCCTCAGAGTCAATTATTGGATCACAGGCACGTGATTGCAATGATTGAGGGAGGACCTATCCCGGTGGGACAGTCTTACTCGAGATGATAGTATGCTATCTGGTTTATCTTTATCATCGTGTACTGCTTTAGGTGACCTGACATGTCGCTATTACACGTTGATAGAGCCCCTAGGATTCTTGCTTGACTACCAGCAGTATGATGGCGATCATATACGTGGGAGCTGGTAGTCTATAAGCACATCCTTAAAAGGTCCCTAGTCGTAGGAGTTTCGAGACAGGGCATCGATACTCCATTAGTAGACTAGTGTATACAGTCGAGACCCCGACGAGGGGCGGTGGCCGGTCTCACAAGCCACTGGTGTCAGTTGGTTCACCTAAGATGTATACATGTGCTCATTGGGTTATGAGTACACCGGACAGGACTCGCCGGGAACCTGCTAGTTGGTCTTATACCAGACGTCAGATAGCAGTTCCCTGGTGACATGTGTACAGGTTAGTTCATCGACCTGAGATCGTCATTTGTCTCGTGTGAGTTCCCACTGTGCTTTGATTACTACCCTACCACGGCTCAAAAGAGTCGTGCAAACAGGTTTTAGTTGGGTACAGTCCCGAGCCACATGGAGGCAGTGAGCGGATCTGCAGGGGTTCGTCTCTCCCGGTATTGAGGGTGGGGTCGCGCTGTGTCTAGGAGAGCCATTACACAAAGCCCTCGGCCGAGGCAGGAGTTTTACTGGTAGGTATTCCAGTAGCATCTCAGGGTGTTCTGGGCTACACTCCGACACGACTTGTACCGCTTTTGGGGGTCTGACTTTTACCAACCCCCTAGGCCCGCCATGCGATACTCATAGACGAACGGACCGGACTGTACAGATATTGTCACTGACAGGCTCAGTAGGGTGTCAGGATGAGTTCGCTCATCGACGTTCCTTTTGGTCAATAGCTGGTGGTCCGTCACGTATTGGCTAATACCTCTGACGTGCTAGTGGTTAAATCCACAGCCATAGTATTGACGAGTCTTTAGAGTCCACCACACTTACAGTTACTCAAGCTTTCGGGCGAAACGCTGTAGAGGCCGTATGGAGATATGGCAGGGTCCGATCAGATACGTGCGGTATTGCACGGATCAGGATCGGACAGTTTTGTACTAGTGGCCGTGTAGTTATATGGCAGGGTTCGATCTGATACGTGCGGTATTGCACGGATCAGGATCGAACGGATATTACTAGCCGGTTTTGGCTTAAGCCGGTCCTAGTTCAGTACAGTGTAGATTTTGTCTCATTGCATTTGTATCCGGACGGAATACAGATGCAGGTGTGTATGCACAGTATCGGGGTTTTCCTGTAATTTATTACGGGACCAGTTTTCTGGAGTTGCCAGTTTGCATTCCGTTCCGGCCGGTTTTTCTTTGTTCTTTCCCGGCCGGACTTTTTTGATGGAAGGGGTAATTTGCAGTTTTGCAAATTACATTTGAGGAGGGGGTTTCTTGCTTATTGGTGGCATCATGATAGTTCTTCATGATGAGATGCTTTCTTAGTCTTTTCATTTGCTTTTTGAGAAAGGATTGATTAGAGTTGATTAAGTGTTTTGGATGTGAGGTTTGCTTTTGATATGGTCACCATTCTTCTTCTCCTACACTCACCTCCCTTCATGCTTATGTTTTGATATTCATTCCTCCACCATATTCTTCTCATTTGATGAAAATGGTTGAAGACATTTTGAGAGAGAAAGAAGATGAGAGCTTCATCTTGAGAGTTTCATTCTTGATCTCATTTTCATGCTAGAAAAATGCAAGCACCATTTTTCTAATCTTGATTCCTCCATCATCTTCAAAGGAAACAAACCCCAAATGAGACATAGCTTCTACCTTACACATTCTACAGCATATCTTGAGCATGTCGAGTTGCCGGCTTCATGCCCGAGTTGCCTCGGTATTGAGGCGGGAGCCCGTAAAAGACGCTGGCGATGTGGTGCCCTTCCGGCGAGGAGGCGACGATGTGGAGACAAGACTTTCCGCGGGAGATCGGGACGATGACGAGAAGACCGGAGGACTCGGATCACTCGGTATACTTCTCTTCACATCTTTTGGTAGCATTAGGTTAATGGTTTACGATCCGGGTTTTCATTGTCCGCGGTAGCGCCGGTTTCCGAGTAAGGAAAAATTTTGATTCCGCATTTTGGCCTCGGATAGACGGCCGGGGCGCTGCCGTGGCGCAACAGTATGTGATATGACCGGGTTGCTAAATCAAGTGTTGATTTATCATTGGCCATTAGTTTCTCACTTGAAATCCTTTCTTGTCTTATGTTGTATGCATGCATGTATGCATTCATTCTTATTCATGCACATATGGATGTGCATGCACACATACATGCATACATCATGTTATCATGGTTGTTGATATAGTGGATTGTGGCAATATAAGACTCACACCATTTGTAAAATATATGGATATTATTTTTGGACAAAGAAAAATGGAAATGGAAATTGATTATCATGGTTTAATTTTATATTCTTGCACTAACCCTTGGTTTTAACCATGATTCATTTTCCATGGTCATTTTTGTTCCAAACTAAAATATCTAGATATTTTATAACCATGGTTGAGAATGAGAGAGTGAAAATATATATATTTTCATTTTCTCATTTTATGCACAAGCTTATCATTATCTTGAGTTCTATAAGCCATCATATTCTTCCTTCTTTCTCTCTTGCTCTGTAGTTTTCTCAAGTGAGCAAAAGAGTTACCAAGTTAGGATTTTGAAGTGAGAAAACCAACCACTACACTAGTCTTGCCCATTAGTGTAGAGTGTTAGCTTTCATTTCTTCTCTTGATCTTGTGAAGTTCCAAGCTTGTACAAAGAGGACTCCGGGTGGATCGTCGTGGACCTAGAGAATCTCAAGCGGACCTTTTTTTCCAACCCTCAAGTAGCCAAGGAGTCTAGCGTAGGGAGCTACAAAGGTTGTATTCTCAAAACCCTAGCTTTTACTACTTGTGTTTGTGTTAAAGTTTAGTTGCCCTAATTTTTCTAGCATGATCCTTATGATTGTTTCTTTAGCACTATCTAAAATTTAAATATGACAAGTGTGTTGCCTCCAAACCCTAGTAATGGTGCTGTAGGATACCCTTCATGACGCATCTCCCACTTGCACTAAGGCCAGTTATTGGCGTATCTCATACCCAACATCTCAAAAAGTCGCTCATGCTGCGGCTGAGGGAGGGTCTTGGTTAGTGGATCCGCGGCGTTATTCTTCGTGTCTACTCTCCTAATCTTGATCTCGCGGCGATCTTAAATCTCCCGGATCAAATGAAAGCGCCTCAGGATGTGTCTGGATCGCTGATGGGATCTGGGCTCCTTGGCTAACGCCATAGCCCCATTATTATCACAATACAATGGTATTGGATCAATAATGGTTGGAACTACTCCTTGCTCCGAGACGAACTTCCTCATCCAGACGGCTTCCTTGGCGGCATCATTCGCAGCAATGTACTCAGCCTCCATCGTAGAGTCTGCAACGGTATCCTGTTTGAAACTTTTCCAACTTACCGCCCCTCCATTAAGGGTAAATACAAACCCAGAGATAGATTTGCTGTCGTCCTTATCGCTCTGGAAGCTCGAATCGGTAAATGCCTCCATTTGGAGATCTCCATTACCATACACCAAGAACAATTCTTTAGTCTTTCGCAAGTACTTAAGAATGTTCTTCACAACTATCCAGTGATTCTCCCCTGGGTTGGATTGATACCTGCTTACAACACTAAGTGCATAAGCTACATCTGGGCGTGTACATAACATCGCATACATTATAGATCCTACTGCCGAAGCATAGGGTATAATGCTCATGCGGGCTCTCTCTTCATCGGTCTTTGGGCAAGAGTCCTTAGAGAGAGTGACCCCATGGCAAGCGGGTAAGGCACCCCGCTTGGAGTCTTCCATACTAAACCTTTTTAGGATGGTGTTGATGTACCTGGTTTGGGACAATCCCAATAACCTCTTGGATCTATCCTTATAGATCCTAATGCCCAGAATGTATGTGGCATCACCCAGGTCCTTCATGGAGAACCTTAGTGATAAGAAAGATTTGACCGACTGTAGCATAAGAATATCATTTCCTATCAGAAGAATGTCATCCACGTACAATACGAGGAATGTGATAGCTCTCCCTACAGCCTTCTTATAAACACAAGGTTCATCTGGATTTTTGATGAAATCAATTTCTTTGATAACATCATCGAAACAGATGTTCCAACTCCGTGATGCCTGCTTTAACTCATATATGGATTTAAGCAATCTACATGCTTTCCCGCTGCTCCCACTGTCAATGAAGCCCTCTGACTGATCCATATAAACGCATTCTTGTAAATCTCCATTTAGAAATGCCGTTTTAACGTCCATCTGCCAGATTTCATAGTCGTAGTGAGCAGCAATAACAAGTAGGATAAGAATGGATTTAAGCATGGCTACGGGAGAAAAAGTCTCGTCATAGTCCAAATCTGGTCTTTGACGAAAACCCTTCGCCACAAGTCTTGCCTTATAGGTCTCTACCTGGCCATCTACATTAATCTTTCTTTTAAAGATCCATTTGCACCCCACAGGTTTTACCCCAGGGGGTACAACGTCCAAAGTCCATACTTTGTTGGTGTACATAGACTCCATTTCGGATCTCATGGCATCCAGCCACTTCACAGAGTCTCCACTCGTGATAGCTTGCTGAAAACTGGTAGGATCATCATCCTCCATGATGCAGTCTTCTCTGTCACCATCAATGAGGAAACCGTAGTACCTCTCCGGTGGGCGAGAAGTCCTACCAGACCTTCGGAGTGGCCGAGGTTCCTTTGTTTCTGTTGCAACAGACGGTTCAACCAAGTCGTCTTTTGTAGTTTGTGTCTCTAGAATCTCTTCTAGATCTACCATATTGCCATCAGTTTCATTTGTGAAAAACTCTTTTTCTAAGAATGTGGCATGCTGAGAGACAAACACTTTTTGTTCCTCCTTGTTGTAGAAAAGATATCCATAAGAATTCCTTGGATATCCCATAAAGTTACACATGACCGACCGTTTCTCGAGTTTGTCCAGATTCTGCTTTTTAACATAGGCCGGGCAACCCCAAATCTTAATTCTCTTAAGAGATGGTCTCTTCCCATGCCATATCTCATATGGCGTGGTAGACATGGTTTTGGTTGGAACCCTGTTCAGTAGAAACGCTGCAGTCTTCAATGCATGCCCCCAAAATGAGACAGGTAACTCAGCATCACTCATCATGGAACGAACCATATCTAATAGGGTCCGATTCCGTCCAGACACACCGTTGTGCTGTGGTGTGTAAGGAGGAGTGAGCTGAGAGAGAATCCCATTCTCTTTTAGGAAGTTTGCAAATTCTGTACTGAGGTACTCTCTACCTCGATCTGATCGAAGCATTTTGATTCTCAAGCCGGTTTGTTTTTCTACTTCGAGTTTATATTCAGTGAATTTCTCGAAAGCTTCGGATTTGTGTTTTAATAAAAATACATGACCGAATCTTGAGAAATCGTCAGTGAAAGTAATGAAGTATGAAAAACCGCCTCTAGCCTGTGTAGACATTGGCCCACATACATCACTATGTATGAGGCCTAGGAGCTCAGTAGCTCCTTCTCTGTGTCCGGTAAACGGAGTTTTGGTCATTTTACCCTTGATACAAGACTGGCAAGTCGCATAAGATTTATATCCAAAAGGGTTTAAATATCCATCTTTGTGTAACTTGTTTAGTCTTGTTTCGTTAATATGACCAAGTCTACAGTGCCAAAGAAAAGTTTCATTTATTTCTGAAAGTTTTCTTTTATTAGTCTGTTGTATGCTGAAAACTGTGTGTTGATTTAGGCCGTATATCCCGTTATTAAGCGTATCATACCTAACCAACATTTGATTCAGGTGAATGTTCATAACATTGTTCTGCAATACAAAATTATATTCTTCATTGTCTAACAAAGAAACAGATATTATATTACAAAGCATACTAGGTACAAAATAACATGGGTTCAAAACCAATATAAACCCAGACGGCAACCCCAAATGATACTCTCCCACTGCGACTGTATGTACATTGGAACCATTTCCAACTCGGAGTGTATGGTCACCTGTCTTCAAAACCTTGCTGTTTCTCAGCCCCTGCATAGAATTGCAAATGTGAGAACCTGAATCGGTATCTAATACCCAGGAAGCAGAGTTTATTGAAAAACAATTTTTTGTCACAAACACACCTGAAGCGGAAGCATCCCCATGCTTCTTCTTGAGATTTAAGTACTCCGTGCAGTTGCGCTTCCAATGTCCTGTTTTCTGGCAGTGATAATATTCCTCTTTCCCCGATTCTCCAGCTTTGGGCTTGTCCTTCCCCTTAACCTTTCTAACTCCTCCCCTAGGCTTGGTGGGCTTCTTCTTCATCTTTCCCTTAGTCTTAGCTTTTGGACGAGAAGAGGAAGATTGCCCAACACTCAAAACGGGAGTTTTCACTGATTTCAGCGTGCTCTCTGCACTCCTTAACATATTAAGGAGTTCAGGTAGTTCCTTCTCCATGTTATGCATGTTGAAGTTAACTATAAATTGAGCAAAGGTGGAGGGGAGGGACTGTAGAATAATATCCGTATATTGTTCATTGTCCATCGTCCATCCAAGGTCCTCAAGCTCTTCTATGAGAGCTATTATCTTCAGAACATGGTCTCCTACTGGTGTGCCAGGGGCCATTCGCATCTGAAACAATTTCTTTGATGCCTCGTATCGTAATACGCGGGATTGCTTTCCATACAACTCCTTTGTATGGAGGAATATGGCGTGAATGTCCATATTCTCGTGCTGCTTTTGATGTGTGTTATCCATCGATGCAAGCGCGTGGCATTTGGCCGTGGCACAGTCAGCGTCCCATGTCTTGCGGACTTTAATATCCGCAACTGAGGATTTTGGACCTGGGACGGGCGAGGCTGGAGCCGTGAGGACATATGATACTTTATCATAAGTCAAGGCAATGTTCAGATTCCTCAGCCAGTCTTTATAATTAGTCCCATTTAGTTTATTTTTATCTAGTAGAAGCTTGAGTTTTGTCATTGGTATCTGCCATTAAGAGAAAGAAAAGAATACACTCAGCGAAAGCTCTTGCAAAGATTAGATTGGTTATTATCTTGTCTAATCGATGTCTCCCACTGCTTTAATCAAGTTTTTCTTTCAAACCTTAAAAAGAAAACTAGCCAGGATTAATTACAATCTACAACTTCGCTAACCGTTCAGCCAGGCCAATGTCGGTACTTGAGGGAGGTTCCCCGTGCTTTCGCACGGACCTAATTAAAGTAAACCTCGTCTTCCCAGAGGCGTAGCCCCGTTAACACCTTTCTAGACACCTAATGGGTTAGCTAATTGTAAACTGCAAAACTCTCCTGGGAGCAACTATTGCCCACAGTGGGATCGGGATCCAACCATCATATGGAAGGTATGCAATCTCATTGCAAATTTCAACTATTGAAATTCCCGATGTGGTTTTTATCTCTAGTACTTATGACCTTGGCTATGGTCAACAAATCACAAGCACTAGTCAAGTTCAACCCATCATTTCTTGATTAATTAGACCCGTTCACATGATCCTTGGCTAAGGTCAACAAAGTCATATCCTCGTCCCAATTAATCTACATCATATGCATTGTAGGAAGACATCACTTAGCTACCGTACACTGCGCCTTGGCTAAGGTCAATAAACGTAGCACGGATACTAAGTACTCTACTTCTTAAAATGACGGAGGGTTGCGGATGATTTTTAAGAAAATCTTTAACGCTTTGAACTTGATATCGTCGTAGAATCAATGGTTTTAAAAAGGAGTGGCTTGAGCTCCGCAGTTTTGAAATATAGCTTTTTCATAAAGAGCCGAGTGGTTTTCAAATCTGATTCTACAACATCTTTTTAGGTTTATTTTCTTTACATTAATCATATTAATGTAGCCCCATCATTTAAGTCCTTAACCCAATCACAGAAAAGAAACGAAAATACAACGTACGCTTATGCCATCCGCATTCGCTGCAATGTTCCGTTATGCACCGTTAGGTTACTTAACTAACGGCATACCGGGACGAGACTAGCGCGGGTGTAAAACATAAGCAACGTCTACTATATATCATATATATAATATATCATTCGTCTCAGATATCACATCACAGTATACCGGCAGCAGAAACACACAAATGATAACACAGGATATACTAGAACGCCTGTATTTAGTATTTAGCCAATCAATAGAAAATACGGATTCCACAGTCGCGATGAATAGCCAAGCCCACACCCCTAGACCCCTACGAAAGCGGCAAGCGACCCTACCAATTCTGGAGTTTAGGAGACCCGGTCTCGACTCCTCGAGATAGCCTCCCACTGAACCCCAGAACCCGGTCACTTGTGCTCTCCTCCTTGGGTCTATCATAATGCGGAAAAGTAAATAATATACAACACCGGTGGCATCAACCTCAACCTGAAAGTGCCCCAAATAAAAGAATATTAAATTACATTTGAATTTTACATGAATGAAAAGAAAACTCTCATCTCACATAAAAAACCCCGGCTATTCAATCGCGACAATCCTGCACATCATATCTCAGCAACACATAATATCATATATCATCAAGTAAGGAAGTATGCGTACCCCGATTGTCGTTGATGTATAGCAACGAAACCGGCGATATGCGACATACTACACTTACAGTCACAGAAAAGAAAGTGTAAAACTACAACATTTGGAATCCACAATCACTTTAGACATCACAAATCCGAAATATCATATACTTCGTATTTCATGCCTAACTATATGAATTCCACATATTGTATCACATTCCAGATAAATAGACAGTATTAAACTTTCCGATCGAATAATCAAATACCCAAGATTTCCTTAATAGCTTAACACTTGAGCGGAGTTCAAAAATCCCGGAATATGTCACAATAGCAGCGGTCCAGCCGTAGAAGGGTCAAGCCAACGCCTCACATGTGGCACGCCGTACTGCCCCAAACCCTAAGGTTTAGAGGCAGTTCAGACGGTCACATAATCGAGTTAAGGTTTGTGTTCTTCTAGAGGGTCCACCACGTTACTTGCACGTATTTCCGAAAGATTTAAACTCGAGAAAAAATTAAACACTTGAAAGTTTTTCGTGCCGGGAAAAAGTGAGTTAATGATATCTGTTCGAACTTTTTAATACTTTCTAAATTACCCGAAAACAGCACGAAATTAAATATTCCGATCGAATCAACGAATCCAAAATAATCCCCATAACACTCAACACTTGAGTCAGATTAAAAATACCCAAAATTATGTATAAGCAGTAAAGAACATTACTGTATAAAAACGAGGCTATAATGCTCTTGTACGGCCACGGATCCGTGGCCCAAGCAAGGTATGGCCGCGGTTCTGCGGCGGTATGTACGGATTATGGCTTCGTATTTTACAGTTTTGCTTAGATTTGCCTGCTGAATTTTTTAAGTATTTTTAATTCTGAAAAAACACAGTTTTAAAAAATTGTCCAAAGAAGGGTTAAAATGCGTATTTCGGGGTTCGATCAGAGTTTTAACTTCGTCTAAGCGTCGCCTAAGGTTCTAGCTTGGCTCTGATACCATGAAGGGTATCCTAGAGCACCACTACTAGGGTTTGGAGGCAACACACATGTCATATTTAAATTTTAGATGGTGCTAAAGAAACAATCATAAGGATCATGCTAGAAAAATTAGGGCAACTAAACTTTAACACAAACACAAGTAGTAAAAGCTAGGGTTTTGAGAGTACAACCTTTGTAGCTCCATACGCTAGACTTCTTGGCTACTTGAGGGTTGGAAAAAAAGGTCCGCTTGAGATCCTCTAGGTCCACGACGATCCATCTGGAGTCATCTTTGTCCAAGCTTGGAACTTCACAAGATCAAGAGAAGAAATGGAAGCTAACACTCTACACTAATGGGCAAGACTAGTGTAGTGGTTGGTTTTCTCACATCAAAATCCTAACTTGGTAACTCTTTTGCTCACTTGAGAAAACTACAGAGCAAGAGAGAAAGGAGGAAGAAGATGATGGCTTATAGAACTCAAGATAATGATAAGCTTGTGCATAAAATGAGAAAATGAAAATATATATATTTTCACTCATTCTCAACCATGGTTATAAAATATCTAGATATTTTAGTTTGGAACAAAAATGACCATGGAAAATGTATCATGGTTAAAACCAAGGGTTAGTGCAAGAATATAAAATTAAACCATGATAATCAATTTCCATTTCCATTTTTCTTTTTCCAAAAATAATATCCATATATTTTACAAATGGTGTGAGTCTTATATTGCCACAATCCACTATATCAACAACCATGATAACATGATGTATGCATGTATGTGTGCATGCACATCCATATGTGCATGAATAAGAATGAATGCATACATGCATGCATACAACAAAAGACAAGAAAGTATTTCAAGTGAGAAACTAATGGTCAATGATAAATCAACACTTGATTTAGCAACCCGGTCATATCACATACGACCCGACCAAAAGCAAACCGCCCGATTAATATACGGTATCTCATACACGTATTTTAACCGGGTCCACGTGCATATCTCATATGCGTACCACATCGTTTCGCCTGGACTAGGCAACTCCATTGTGGGACTCTAAGACTCGTCAATACGCGGGCAGTGGGTGATGATCATATCAAGCACCCCCAAGCCGCAAGCGGTCAGCTAAACGTAACGGCCATCCGGGTATTGAGCGATCAGAAGAAAACAAGCGAACCCGTCACAACTCCCGTCGAGCCAATCGGCAACACTACCGTACAGTCCGGTCTCTTCGTCAGATATGCTGCATATCAAGTCTAGGGATGGTAACGTCGACCCTAATAATTCAATAAGTCGTGCCGATGAATGGTCTATAACTGATCGAGAAACTACTGATAACACTTATCACTAAATCTCAACAGCTCTGGCCAGGGACTTACTGATATAGCCAGTCGAGCACATCACAGCATCAACTCCCAATACCGGGAGAGACGAAACCCTTCCTATCGCTCATCGCCTTCGTGTGTCTCGGGACTGTACCCAACGACCACCTGTTTGCACGACTCAGTAGAGCCGTGGTAGGGTGGTAATCAAAGTACGGTGGGAGAACACACAAGACTCTATGACGATCTTGGGTCTACAGACTAACCTGCACCAGTGTCACCTGAGAACTGCTATTCGACGATAGATATAATTCCATATAGGAGTTCTCGGTGAGTCCGTCCAGTGTACCCAGTCACCACTGAGCACCCGTATACGATCTCGATGTCAAACATCGATGAATGTGGGAACATCCATCGCCCATCACATGGGTCTAGAATCATATACGCTAGTCTACTCTGGTATATCGATGCCCCGTCTCGATATACCTACGACTAGGGACATTTCAGGATATACTTATAAACTACAGATGTCCCACCAGTATGATCTCCATCATAATCACAGTAGTCAAGCCAATATCCTCAGGGCTTTATCAACACATGTGAATGAATAAAAGTATGATCAAATCAACATGTCAGATAAAATGGAACCAGATAACATACTATCATGTCGAGCAAGAATGTACACTGAATACACACACACATGTATAAATACATCCACTATCATATAATGGCCTCTAGGGCATACATATATCCAACAGGTAAGATATCACTCAAGGGTTCAGAATAAGGGATAGCTTGGTAATCAAGTAATTTAGATATCTAGATTTTATTAGATTTGTATAGATTCATGTAAACCTTAGTTTGGTTATTATAAATAGAGATAGAGAGATCCCTCTCATCTCATTTAGTATTCTCTTGATAATAAAACTATTTTGCTATCAATACAATGTCGTCTCTTGTTCTCCTCCATCACCATGTTTAACATGGTATCAGAGTTGCACCACTTGATATCAAAACAACTCCGCAAAACCCCCGCCACCATTGTTACTGCAACAACCGTCGATCTCCATTGAAGCCGTTGCCATCCAAACCGCCGATCCAATCGTAAACAAAAACCGTCAAGACATCACCACCGTCAAGACATCACCAATACTTTATTGTCGTAAATCCTAGCAGCCCTCGCCGATTCTGTCATGCCGGCGTCGCAGATTCCTCGAGGCGCCGTCATCGCCACCTTCACAAGTTCGAAGAAACTCTAACTGCCACAATAGAGTCTTTCCAGAACCCTAGCTGCCTCCTTGAACGATCCATCATAACATTCGATTTCCGAGTAAACCCTAGTATTGAGAAAAGGAGTTGAGATCTAAATAAGTTGAAATTGAATTTTTTTAAAAATCATGGAAGTGCGTTCATTCGCGATCCATGTGACAACCACGAAAAAAATCTTGGCGAGGTGTCAAGAACAATGTTTAAAATGTAGTCCGTCATCCGATATGTCATTGGAAATTTTGGTTTTGGAGAGTAATCGACACAAAATTGCCAAATTATTTCTTTTTACAAAATTTATAGTATATCGGCCGAAATTTTGGCAGATATATCGGCGAAATTTACATATATCATCGAAATTTCGCTGTACTTGCGAGATTTTTTTGTTTTTTGTTTTTGGGCTTTCGGATCATAAAACTTACCGATCACTCTACCATTGAGCTATTGAGGAAAAAAGTTAATTAATAAAACCAACAATTTATATTATGTTATAACGATGACATGTTTTAAAAAAACTTAAGGTATATTAACGACATTGATACAAAATTGTAGAATCCAATATTTAGGAAATACCATCGAAATTGCTTCGATATCTGATATCAAAATTTTCGGACCGACATACACCTGATATCTACCGTTTAAAACATTGGTCTAGACAATTTACGACAACTCAATATGTGCGTAGTTCAGCCAAACCAATAATATTATGCAAGAGTTCAGTTCGTCAGACTTATTCAAGTTCTCAGAAGTTGCAAGAACAAGCAAGTGTTCAAGAAAAGAATTTCAAGAACAAGTTATCAAGTGGTTCACATTTTCTAAGAAAAGATTACGAAAGTTGAAAGTTCAGTTCAAAACAGTTCAAAAGTTAAGTTCGATCAAAGTTCAATTCACAGAAGAAGTTTTCAAGACAAAGAAGTTGTAAGTTCACATTGCAAAAACCACAATTTTTCATTAAAAACAGTTCATAGAAGTTAACCTCGGCTCAAGTCAAGTTGCAAGTTTCTCAGTTGGAGCGTTGAAAGTTTTGAAGACAACACGGAAGTTAAGTTTTCAAGATAACACGACAGTCGTTAGAAGATTCACTGAAGTTGCAAGTTCTATATTCTAAAATGAGAAATTCATTTGTAACAAGCTGAGAGCACATCATATATGCGACTTTTAGTGAATGAGGGATGTTAAGATATCTAGATTAGTTTGGTAACATACTCCTTTAAAGTTGAGGATAAGGGATTGCTTGGTAATCAAGTAATTTAGATTACCTAAATTTGATTAGATTTGTTTAGATTCATGTAAACATTAGTTTGGTTATTATAAATAAAGATAGTGATATCCTTCTCATCTCATGTAGTTTTCCTCTTAATAGTAAAACAATTTTGCTATCGATACAATGTAGACTTTTGTTCTTTTTCTCCGTCACCATGTTTAACAACTTTCATTCTAAAAATAACACAAAAGGATATACTTACAAGTTACAACGTAATTGAAGGTCGAAAGAGAGGAAGAAGTGGGCGGTGGCGGGCTGAAGATCGATGATGAGCAGAGGAAGAAGAAATAAAGAAAATTGGAGGGAAAATATCATATTTTTAGTGATCCGAAGAAATTTTTTGGCCAAGCATGTAAATATTTAGAGGTTAAGCATTTCAAAATTTATTGATTTAGAAATATAAAGATTTGAATTTTAGATATTTTAAAGATTTGGTGGTTTGGGATTTCGAGATTTGGTGTTCAAAAGATTTGGTAGGCCGGAGATTTAAAGGTTAGGTATGTAGGGATTTGAGGATTTAGGGACCGAAAGATATTAAAGCTTACCGGAAATATGTTGCATTTTGTTCTATGTTGTATTTGTGCCTTAAAAATTGAAAATAATTCCATATAACAATTATATCATCTCTTACCCTTTTCGACTTTCTTGTAGTTTGTGAGAATTTGAAGGATGCCAACCGGTCATCTAGAACTATTATAAATCCCTCAAAGTTGGCATTTATTAGGAGAGGGTTGACGTTAGGATAACACAAGTATAAAACTTTGACGGATATTTACCGGAGCTTTGCTTCATAGTTGATCCCATTTTGATGGGAGAAGACCTAATTGCTAATGATGAAGGATTTGGGGGCTTAGAGATTTTAAGATCTTGAGATTTTGGGGATTGGGATTCCGGGACTTGGTGAAATTTAGGGTTTCAGAATTTAGTGATTAGAGAATTTGGGGATTTAGTGATCTAAGGTTTTGAAACAATGAGACGAGGAAAACGGTGAGGAATTTCAGGGCTGCTGGAGAGGAGAATAAAGGAGGAAAGAGGAGAGAAGACAAGTATAAAAACATATTTTTTTTTGCTGGTCAGACGTTTATAGACGGCACAATATTAGATGGAATTTATTTTCTGTTGGGGATGGCAGTTCAGGTATTTTTCTTCAATTATATTTGTTCATAGTTCATTGGTACTTGTATGGAATTTTGCCTTCATTTTAAGTGTCGATTCAATATTAAACTTTGTAGTTGATAGTACTTAAGTGGATCAACTTGTTGATAATAACTATAAATATTTTACTAGTTGTTACCAAGCTTTTTTGTACTTATGCTAATCAGATTTGATTTCTCAAGATATTTTGATTGAGATTGAAAAGGTTACATGCTTCTGACAACTATATGTAGTTACCGTCATTAAACAACCAAAGCTTAAAATCTCGGTGCTGCTACATGTATTGGATGGTCATTTTTGGGATTTGCCATCTTAATTATGAATGTTTTGACTCATTTTTAGTAATTAATGAAGTCTAATTATTTATAAAATTACACTAATCAAACTATATATAAACTAGTAAAACTAACTAATTTGAATTACTTTGTATTATTTTTGTAAATATTGTCAAGTATTATGATCTTCCAACAAAATATTTTCCTAATATGTATGATTAATATTTAAAGTATTTTATAATTTACTTATATTGTGAGATGAACTAGAAAATAGAAGGTGATAAACTGAACTTAAATACTGGGAAGATACTTTAATCAATTTAGGCACCCATCTCAGGACTAGTACTCAGAAAATCAATTTTGGGTTTGGAATCTGCATCGCGAATTGGGATTGGCCTTCGCTTAAAACAATGCAAGCAACCCACCAATCAAAGGAAGTGATAATAATAGCCGAAATGACTTCCCTTTGAGTTATTGTTCTACTTGAATCACACTAGAGGATCTTGTTGGTAATCCATAATGCACCGTTTGGATCATGAAGTCGCTTTTTTTGTTGGGTTTCCATATGTATAAACTTTCCTCGAGTTGAAAGCTTGTCTCTTACCTGCTGCCTTTATTTATAACGTTTTTTTGTTGGTGTCATACTACTGCCATTTCCCTTGAGCATTCCATAATGTCTCATCAGTCCATATCATTATGACTATCCTTTTCAAATACTGGCATGAAATATCATACCTCGCCCATGCTACCTTACCATTATCCATTTCCTTGTATTCCTTTGAAAAAAATGGAATGGTTGGTGGTGGGTATTGGTAGCAGCCTATGGTCATATGTTGCACCAACCAATAGAATCCAACTATGGTTTTAAATCTCAGCCTATCCTAGTCCAAGATGGCCTTGTTTCAATCCCAAAAATGACCGTCTGAGTTCCGTTACCGATATTGTCCAATACCAAGAAATATTGGCTTTACCATTTTGTTAGTTTGGCTTTTGTTCTAAGTTTGTTAAAGGTTTAAGGGTTTATAGATGTGTTAATTGAATAATTGATGGTATAATGTGTTTATTATAAATTATCAGGTTATTGCAGTTTTTTTGACATCATCAATATGTAATTTCAAAAGAATGTGCCAATTTTTTGGTAGTAATTTTATTGTTTATTTAAAAAATTCCCAATGTTTAAAATTTCTTTTTTTTCAAACGATATAATATCCGATGTTTCGATCCGAGACTCGGATTCCAATAGTGACCAACCGATACCTATTCTGATATTGGGATTCTAAACCTTGCTTCCAACTATTGATACAAGGTGCACTCATGCATTTCAATTGTTAACAAACCAATTCCAACAGTACAAATACCTTTCCTTTCATTTGTTTCTTGTGCTAAGAGCTTCATTTTTTATATTGGCTAAATTGCACAAATGTACTCATGAACTTTCATGTTTTTTTGCGATTGATACCATGAACTAATTTAATTCCAAACAAGTACCATGAACTATCACCCTGATTGCAACTAATACCATTTAATCGCCATATCAACAATTTTTTGCCTTGTTTTCCCCATTTTACCCTTTATGAGACTTCTCATTCAACCCATAACCTTCAATTTCGAAAAAGAAAAAAACATAAATAGAAATAGAAAGAAACAAAGCATTCGGATGAAAACCAAGGTTCATGCTACCTATTTGCAATTATTAAAGTTCATGGTATCAATCGCAAAAAACATGAAAGTTCATTGGTACATTTGTGCAATTTAGCCTTTTTATATTACTCAAAACTTCACAAAAAGTAGCATACCGTCCTCTAAATCAACAATAACAACTACAACAACCCTTATCATAAAATTTTGGGGTCGGCTATATGAATCGTTTCTTCCATTTTACTTCACAAAGGCCGTGACCTATGTTAACTTGACAATTAACATATCATTTATAATTTGCCTATGTCGATGTTCGTGAAGGTCTAACCATAGCCTTTGTTGAGTTCCAAATGATAACCGAACGGATTAAGTTTGTTTGTTCAGAACAAGACTTGTAATATGATGCTATACCTAAACTTACGTTCTATATTCAAGACGTATTTTTCTAGTTAAGCAAGGCAACAATGCTATGGAAGCCTCTAAACCAGCAGTTTATGTATATATCGAAATAAAACCGAGTTAGATGTGGTATGTTGGGGCCCATCTCCTCAAATTAGTACTGTTGGACTTCTGTTCCTGTATACATTGCATTAAGCGGCGGCAAAAAATACGTCTTCCACCATTTTATTCGGCAATCGGTACCTTCCAACTTGATCTCCATCGTCGAATTTGTCGATACGTCAAATTTCATATGATTACAACACTATTTCACCGTTGATTTAGCAAATGTAAAACGTTCTATTGTTGGTAAACCGTTAATTTTGCACCCACTAAATCAAGTGTGAAGGAGTGTTGAATCACATGAAATTTGGTGTATCGACATGTTAGACGATGAAGATCAATACGGCCAGTGCCGATCGTCGAATAAAATGGTGGAGGAAAAAGCCTCCTAAGGCCTCTTTCCTCCATTATTCTCATAGTAATTCTTATTACTTGCAAACTGTCAGCTTATGTAAAATTTGGCCGAATCATATCTCTGTAGCGATCAATCATCATGGCCATATCAAACCTTGCAACCGTGTAGCTATTTCCATTATAAACTTTTTTTTGGGTTAGCGCGTCAACATTATAGTAAGAATAACATTTAATTTAGAATTGTAAAGGGTAAATCAGCTTACCATTAGTCAATTCTTCACTCAAAAAATTGTAAAGTTCCTCTAGTTTTGCTCCCATAACAAGCAAAACAGTTACTAATCTAGTCTTATACTCGTTGTCATTCAATGACAACATACCGATAAACGATGACCTTATCAGCAAATATTTAGTAGTTCTCTGTCAACACGAGTTTTCTTTTCTGAACATTGTGACATGTTAATATTGTTGTATTTTTTTGCATGTTTTTAATAATAACTACACCCATGACCATCAAATCCAGTTAATTGTTGTTAGGGTGAATTTAGGGTCCTTTCCTTGTTAATGACTCAATCGGTTTTCTTTGACGTCCCTGTCGTGTCTTAGAGCTTCCTCCACGTAGTTATATATTTGAAATAATCAAGAAAATTTCACTCTTGATATGATATATAGAAAATATTTTCCCATATTTTTGAAAGAATATTTTCCATGTCGCTCTTGGCTATATTTGTGTCTTAGTTGAACATACTTCTATACAACAAATATATCTTCTGTTCCCCTTTTGTTAGGCTTCTGGTCTATGAGAATCTTGAGTATGCCAACTCGTCATTTAGGACTATGATGAGCTCCTCTCCTGTCATAATTGTTTTAACAAAAAATTTGGCAGTTATTTGGAGATGGTTGACGACAGGCCGACAGCCTGTCATAAAATTGTGTCATATCTTTCCCTAAGGTTTGCTTCATAGCCGACTCCATTTAGACGCGAAAAATCTTTAGATGATAATGATGATGATGAGAGCTTGTGATATAATAATTTTGCATGCAGCCATTTTCTATCATTTTTTTGTTTTGTGTTAACTTTAAAGTGTAAACTATACTTCCATTAGCATTTAATACTCTGATCTGGACATGGGATCTGTGGTTCTGCAATAAGGCCATTTTTTTAATCATTATACCAAAATTTCTCCTTGACCAATGCTTTGCGATCAATGATGCAGAGCTAGATGTATTGATTAGCCTATCTATTGCAAGTGAATACTTTGAGGGACCCACATGTCGACCCACCGTCAAAGAAACTTGTGATTCAAGCAACAACATACCTTATCTTTCAGCTATAAGCTTAGGGCATCCTGTCCTCCGAAGCGACACTTTGGAAAAAGGTTCGTTTGTTCCCAATGATGTATGCATCGGTGGTGCTGGACATGCCAGCTTCATCCTTTTGACAGGTCCAAACATGGGTGGAAAATCAACTCTTCTCCGTCAAGTTTGTATGGCTGTGATTTTAGCACAGGCAAGGAAAGCAAAACTTGTAATGTGCTTATTTATTTAGTTGTTACTATATTTTTCAATTGCTCACTTCAACTCTCAATTGTTTCACAGATTGGTGCCGATGTTCCTGCAGAAAGCTTTGAGTTGACCTCTGTTGACCGTATATTTGTTCGGATGGGAGCTAGAGACCTCATTATGGCTGGTCAAAGTACTTTCCTGATGGAACTCTCCGAGACTGCTTCAATGCTGGTGAGAGTTTCATGATAAATTACGGTACTAATCATTATTTTTGCACTTATAATATATACCTGCGCGATTACATCATTTTCCTGTAAGTTTTGTTTCTTTAATGTAGTCATCTGCGACCCAAAATTCTCTTGTAGCATTAGATGAGCTTGGACGAGGCACATCTACTTCTGATGGACAAGCTATCGCGTAAATATCTTAGATCTGAAGTGTTATTTAGTTCTATAATTCATTTTTGGCTTGAATGTTGTGGATTTTGCCCTTTTGTATTATCATTTGGTTTGAATGTTGTGGCTTGAATGTTGTGGATTTTGCAGGGGATCTGTTTTAGACTATATGGTCCATAAAATACAGTGCAGAGGATTGTTTTCAACTCACTATCATCGATTAGCCGTAGACTATGAGAATGATACCAAGGTTCTAATTTAACTTTAGGATAATTCTTCCGTATTTGTTTGTTTTGTGGCCTTGTAACCGTTCCTATTGTGCCATCTTAGGTATCTTTGTCACATATGACTTGCCAAGTTGGGAAGGGGATTGGAGCCGCTGAAGAAGTTACATTCCTTTATAGACTGGCTCCTGGTTCATGTCCGAAAAGCTATGGTGTTAATGTTGCTCGCTTGGCAGGTTGCTTGTCTTGGTCACTCTCTTTAACCATGCCTTTTAATAGGATTCTTATAGATTGCAATTTTTATCTAGTACAATTAATATCTTGAACATATTTTGCTTATATATCACAAATTCTCTACCATTGTTATGCTCTGAGAAGTTGTGTTACAAGTTAACTGCATATTATTTTTCTTTAAAAAAAATTCTGTTATTGAAAGAACCCCAGTAGTATACTTCATATAGCACATATACACCCTCAAGTATTCTATTATTTCTTATTAGAAAAAAGTAACTTATTAGCAGAAACTTCTTAGGTATTAGTCCTTGAACAGAGGGGTCTTGTGCTAATAAATCATTTCAGGGGGTACACATGCTATACAGGGTAGATTACAGTTTTGACCCATGTGTTGATTTCTTGTGAACCTGTTAGTAATTTTGACTCAAATTTGCAATTTTTTTCATTCTCTATTCCCAATTCCAGGCCTGCATGTTCAAATTTATAACCTCTGCAGTTTGCATTTTTTGTTAAGTCATGTCATGGATACTAGCCTGTTCGAAATTCGAAATAAGGAATCAAATCAGAAATGCTCAACTTAAACCTAACACCTAAAATATGAGACTGGCGATAGAACCTTACTTTTCCGTTTAAAAACACAATACCCGCGTTACTCTTCAACGTAATATATATCTTCTATCATATAGACATCGACAAATTCTAAGCTGATCTTGACTACATGCCTTACAAATCTTAACGGAGAGACCAGCAAAATGCAGCAAAAGAAAATTTATTATCAAAAAGGGTCCAAATGTCTTGTTCAGGTAGGTATTTTTGACAAAAGTCAAATCTTTAACTTGCTTTATATTGTAGCAAACAATATTGTAAATGCAAATCTCTAAATCCGCAACTCATTGTTTATCTCATTTTAACAGGTTTACCCACACACATTCAAATTTCAAAACATATATTACCTTTTTAACAGGATTTAGTATAGTAAGTTACTGAAGTCTGTCACCACATTACCATTCTACATGTTTTTCTCCTGAATGTCCGGACATGGTATAATGGCCTTCAGTCACCTATATGACACATCATACAGTCGAGATTCTCAATGGACTAAATTTTACATAAAATACCCTAAGCTGGGAGTTTTCCCGTTAACCATCTTAATGTTCATTTTATTAAAGTAAGCTCCCTTGGCTTGCTACATATATGGGTATTTTGATAAAAATAAAACTTCTGAAAACCAAAATTTAAAGGAGTTTACTACAAGAAAAGAATTTGAGGCAGTTAATTGAAAAAATGCTTATACTGAAGGTAATTTGGTGAAATGTAGCGGTCTTGGCTAGCCTTCTTGATTTGAAAATGGCTTTAGACTGTGGTTGTATAGTAAGTAAGTGCGTGCGTGTGGTGGTGGGAAGCAAGCCTCCATACCTCCCACATTGGAGAGAAGTTAATCCTGATGAACAGTCTGGTTACTACTGATTTTATCCTTTGTATGTATCTGCTTTATGGTATATAAAAAGATGCTTATAGTCAAATAATTAGATAAATACACATGCTGAAGTTGTTTGGCCCCACCCTCTTAAATTTAGCATCGTGATGTAAATTCGTGCATCATGGTTACTTTTAGGTTTTGTGAATCAGTATGCTCAGGTTTATGGGTTGTGTGATCATTGTTATGTTGAGTTTATGTTTCAAATAGTGACAACCACTGACCGATTTTAGCAATACAGGGATACCTCCCTGCGTTCTTGAAAGGGCTGCAGCAAAGTCAGCCGAGTTTGAGATCAATTATGGGAGGCACAAAAATGCATTCAAAAACGAATTTTCCAGTCTTACCCAACTTGAGGAGCTAAGTGTCTTCATTGATGTGTTGCGTGTTGCCAAGGCTATAAATTGTCACGACAATTCTGAGGAAATAAGCATGAGTTTGCTTAGACAGATGCAGCAGAGGGCCAAGTTGCTTGTGCTTGGAAAATGAAGACTTTATTTTTTGCTGCAAAGGATGTTATCGTATTTGCGTTTGGCAGAGCCAATTTTTGGTTTAATAGATGGTTCGTGCTCCATCTTTTCATTTTTGCAATTATAACGTGCAGCAAAAGGCTGTATGTATAGCCATATATTGTATAACTTGTTGTGGAGGAACACTGCAACTTATTGTGAAGGCGTGTGGTTCTTGAAAATCGATTTTGCATGTGCGTGCAAGTTCTTGGTAAATCTGGTTTTCAGGATTTAAACAGTGATTCCGTTGTATGTGAAAATTGAAGGTTGATAATCTAGAGATGATGTTTGTTGGTGATGAAAATATGCAAGAGCGGCCATAAGTAAAAATGTCTGCAAGCACAAGGGCCTTGAAAGATGCAATGAACTTAATCTTTACTGTTATGATGCAAACCCAGACCAGAAGGCAAACTATAACTAAGGTTTTCAATTGACGGCCCTAATTTTTCTGAAAGAAATAAATTAATGAGCAATGTTCTTCAAACTATTTTTATATGGATACCCTTTCCTTGTCCATTTTAACTTCTATAAACATTTATTCAAGAAATAAACCCCTTGGGTCCTCGTATATGCAATTAATTTCAAGATGACCTGAGTTGGTGAGAAAAGTATTTACTTTTTTATATGAACCCATAAATATTTTACCTTAAATTCAAATTTCAAACATTCTCTCCACATTCATACGATCTATGCACCAATTAATATTCATGCCATGTTTTTCCAGTTTCAAAAGTAATATCAAGAGCTTTATTTTCAAAAACTAAATATTCAAATAACATAATATTTAATTAAATAATTATTGGCTCTAATATTTTCTACAGTTGGATGCCCACAAGCTCATTACTTAGGTATTCAAAGTTGACATGCCTCTTCCTCCCTATTTAATTGAGCTGGAAGGGGAGAATAGTGGAAAAATTATTCTATGTGCCGACCGTATATATCCGGACAAGAGAGATAAGAAATAGAAGTATGAGTCTCACATGCTATGCTGTTCAAGCCTGTCCGAAACTCCCCTCTCTCTCTTAACCCTTGTCTGGGTGTATTATACCTGGCACGCCGAATAATTTCTCGAGAATGGTGAGCTTCATCCATAAAGGCTTATCACCGGTTGATTAGAAGCTATCAACGTTAGAACTACCCGTTATTCCATTATGGTAAGAACAACACAAGCATAACCATCAGGAGCAAGCCAACATTCATTCATTTATCATTAATATACATTGGTTGGCCAACATAGCGGCCATATATATATATCTGTTAATATACAAATGTGGGAACCAGGCCGCGGTACATTGGGGGTAGTTTAAATGGTCGGCTGGTTCACAAGTATTAATCATCATATGAGGCTCTACAGCGGTCAGAGCAGAGCGTGGTTCTTGGTGGACTGCTGGTGGGTTGACGCTTCGACCTTTCCCCATGCATGTGTAAAGCGCGTCGGAGCCAAACGCTCCTGATCCTGACTGGGGGATGTCTAAAGACGTTGTGCATCCCCGACCATGCCCGAAAACATGTCTGAAGGAGCTCGACACCTCCAATGCTGCCCTGAAGTATGTCTAAAGACATATACGCATCCCCAACCCTGCCTGAAGGATGTCTAAAGACACTGGCAATACACCCTGACCTTGTGATGGTTGAGGTCTGAAAGCCGCTTCCGTTGACGCATCGCGTCGAGTGAGGGCTGAGCCCATGCCCATGTCATGACCCGAAAGAGCACGTGACTGGCCCTTGAACCATATGAAGTCTATAGGACCCCATCTGATCCAAGTAAGCCAAAAGCCCAGAAATCTAAAACCATTTAAAGAGTAAATAAGGAAAACTGGTTTTGAAAAGTAAAGAAATCATGTTTCGAAAATCAAGGTTTTTAAATAACTAAGCCGAATGTGTATTTTTAAAATGTGTAACCTTTCCTGAAAATTTCGGCAGAGTTTCCTTTGTAAAAATTGGCCCCGAACGGGGTACAACAAGAATAATATATAAGAAATGATAAAAGGCATCCCCAAGCGGGAGCTAGCTCTTCGTCCATCGACGGTCACAACCACGCAAGCAATAATAATATACAAAGCCGAAGGGCGAGGATCAAAATCCAAAAAGAAACTCAAACAGCCAGAAAACCGTAATACTACAAGCGCGACTCTAAGGTCGAAATAATACAACACTGTTTTCTAAGTCTGAAACAATATACAAGTTTTGGTTGATGGGATTACTAGATACAATGAATAATACAGGAGCAATGGCGGTTCTGATACAAAAGAACCCACCTACCAACGCAAGTCATCCATATGGAAGCAGTGTGCCAGAAATGCCGCTATGGAATCTGTACGGCCAAAAACCTGCAAGGACTGTGGCACAACGGGGGTGAGTTTCCAACTCGTGAATAGAAAATATCTACAAGCAGAGATCGAATGCATGACCCATCCTAGGTCAATACGATCAGATATACATATAAACCTCAATATGAATAAGTCTGAAACATGCTAAACTGGCAATGTAATCTCTATACATGAGTGTAATGCCAAGTACTCATGCCAGTGCCTCAGGTAATAGCATATCATAAATGTGAGGTACAATCAATGAAATCAATCTGCATGTACGTGGATCCCGTCCACTCGTCACCCAATGACAATAACCATCATGCATGTAAATATCATCAGCATATGCATGGAAATATGAGGATATAAACCACCTGTGTCTCTCGTGACACGTCAAAATCATGGAACCGGAGTGCCCAGCATCGACACTCGAAAACATCATGAAAACTGTGCCCAGCATCGGCACATAAATCCTCATATATCGGGCTCCGTCACTCCGGATCGGCCCACAGGCTCTGTCTGCGGTATCGGCCCTCGGCCCCGGCAGTACGCCCATATCCATCTATCGACTCTGGTCAGTATCCTCCGGATAACCGCCAGGTCCAACAAAATCACCGGTAGGTACTCGCCACCCTGCCAGGCTCATCGTCTACTCCACGAAAAACATTTCTTGCCCCGGGGAACCATACCGGGTCCACCATGTACCCGCAATCGGCCTCATCCACCTCCTCGAATCGGGTTTCACATGTCGCTCTCAGCACCGAGAAAACACATGGTGGACGCACTGAAATATCATATCACGGGTAACTGGGTTTTTAAAACAATTACATATCCTCTTTGAAACACCCACGGTTCCCAAAACCAGAAATATCATGGAAACAACATATCTCAATGCGTATAATCAGAAAGCAGCATGTATGCGACATATAGCAGAAAGGTAAGCATATCAATATGTCGTGCAAGGGTCATATCCTGAATGCAACAGTACTACAGTGTAGTGACATGGCAATTATCGATGATGAAGTGTGTGAGCCGGCAAACAAGTGTACGTGGAACATACGCATCATCGATAATTGTGCTGGTGTCCTAGCAGCATGACTGAAATATATCAACAATATAAGCGATGCAATGCAAACAGCATGAATGTGCGGAATCGAGTAGTCAACGCAACAGTAGAGAACCTGCCTCAAAAGCTATATCATGCAACCTTGCCTTTTGAAATAAGACGAATCAGGGCTTTTGGTAAAATAAGGGCTACGGTGTTTTAAGAAAAGATGCGCCTTTTGAAAATATCCGTATAAACCCTTTTTCCTATCTTTAAAATATCCCTGATTCGTTAGTTTTGAAATAGGTATGACTTGGGTCTAGTCTAACGCCTACTATGCGAACTACGAACCCACAACCAAGTCAAAAGAGAGGGGTATGGAAACCACCTAAATCTGAGTCGATATCACACTATCTCATCACATGACAGGTATCACTACCATCATATCACATCTCCAATACGAACTCTGTCATGTCGCCAAATCCCACGGCCTCAATCGAATCTCATCGACTCATCTCAATCCCACGTATCATCCTCAAAACTCGTATATGAACACATAGTCCCATACCCATGTGTAGATATACACACCATCATATGCGCACAGATATATGAAAGAATGTATGCAAGTATGTGTGTATGTGTGAGTGTGAGTGCAACCACTACTCTAGGGTTTCGCACTATACTCAACCAATACATCCTTATCACCAATAATCCAGTATTACCATCAATAATCCTAAACAACACATAATAAATATATGTGTGTATACGTATTCGTATACATCACCACGGACTGCGGGGGTGCTATACGCCATCCACCCGACTTCTCCCCGTAGATATAATCTACTCACCTTGCTTCTCATGTGTCGGTGCCGATGTCGCCATCTTCATCTTCTTTGCCTCAACATCTCGTAGGGTACCTACAAGTATATCACAACGCTAAAGCACATGAAAATCACATCGGAAACCAAAATAGCACACGCTACTCGCCTAGGTAAAAACCTATCGTCTCGTATGTAAACACGATCAATATCCACTTGTCGTTGACGTCCAAACGCCACCCGACAGGAATGAATCACCAAATACCAAAATCCATTCTAAATCAAGTCGTAAACCATGCACCAACATAGGAAAATCAATCCAGATTTTACCCTAGATGGAATCAGTCAAAACTAGACATACCCAGGGTCAAGAATAGAGGAAATGGGGCCATGCACAAAATTCGAGACAGATCCCCCTGCTCTGGCCGCAATTTGAGGCCAGAAGGGATAAATTGGCGGCCTCACTGTTGAGTTGGGGGCTAGGGTTTGGTGTGGTGGTTCTATGGTGCCTGCACATCTCACTGTCAACTCAGTTTTATTTTTGGGGTCTCGGGGTGATAGCAGATTCCACAAAACACTTCCAGATTTACAGTTTTCCCCGATATCGATTCCGTAATTTCGTATTCTGGTTTCAAGTTCAGGTTTGGGTCCAAATTAGCATCACACAAGGGATTCTAAGGTCACCACAATCCTCAATTCCATCTTTGATTTCAGTTTTACCCTAAACCCTAATTAGAAATCTCTAAAGTCCACAAACAACACATTATCGATATGAAACTAGAATAGATGCACAAGGAAATGAAATACTACTCTAATAGGTGCAGAAATTACCTCCTTTGGCAACTCAAGAAAATTCTTGAGTTGCTCAAAGTCCTCCAAATCCAATCTTGCTAGGTTCAATGTGTAGCTAGTGAGCTTGGGAGTAAGTTTTGTGAAGTGGGAATGGGGTTTTGGCTTTGTTTTCATGGTGGATCTAGGGTTTTTGTGAAGAGGGTGAGAGAGGGAGAGAGAGCAGCAGCAGCTCAATGGGAGAGGGGAGAGAAAATGAGAAGGGGAATGATGGGGTATGGTTCAAAAGGTGAAGGTTGACTTGGTCCCTTTCTCTCTCTCATCATACTACTTTTTCCTTTTCTTTTCTTTTCTTTTCCTTCTCACTCCAATAGTGAACCCAAAAGAACCATGGCAAAAGAAATGTAACACAAGTGTAACAAGTGTGGAAAATGATATGTGCACATTTTTGCACAAAAATGCTAAAAATCCAATTAGCGATTTTTAATCGCGATTAACACTAACTTAGCATATAACTAGTCTTAAAAACATTAAAATGGCATAATTCCATAAAATACCCTATTTTAGAATTTTCCATAATTTTCCCCCATTTATTTGTATTTAATTATACCAGAATATTAAAATATTCATTAAAATAATATTAAATTATAAAAATTCCCAAAAATCATATTTTATTATTTTGAAAACGTTACAGCCCAACTCCGACATCCTGGACGACCAATGCCATGAAGCTGGCGGGTGTTACCCGACGGAGGAAAAGTTTTCGCTTTACCTTTTAGCAGGGCCTCCGACAGTATAGTCTTCGACTGGTGCAAGGAAAAAGACTAGATACGACATGAATAAATTTGCAGGTTAGGTAAGGTAGACGGACAATATAAGATAGTTTGGTTTTTGTTTGATCAAGGGATCTTGTTCTCTTCTTCATTTGCCGCATTTATAGTGAAAGTAACAGTAGTTAAACCCCGCAATAATTGCTACAATTCCCCGTTAAACCCACATCTTAATGAATTTCACCCCAAATTAACCCTATTTAAAAATATAAATCCTAAAATAGGACTGGGCCCAAAGCATTTCCCACAATAGATGTAACACCTTAGAATGTGTTTTGTGGCTAATTATATTTTAATAAATGGGTTTTAATAAAAAGTTTACCAAATTGGTTTTTAATTATTTTATCCTAATTAATGAATATTTTATTAGATTTTTTCCTAGGCTTGCACACACATGTGCATGATAACTAGGGTGTAATCTGGGATTTAACTATGATTAGCAACATGGTGAATTAACCCATTTGCCTTAATCTAGCTTTATAGTTTTGTTTCAAGTCATTTTGGGTTTTAATTATGGTGGTTGTTTTCTTTTTATTGTTTATGGAAATGATTGTTCTTGTGTTGACTTGGTGTGAGAGAGAGATAGTGCATCATGAGGCATGATGGCTTGCCCATGCCTTCACTTAATGAAGAGAGAGGGCTGACTAGCTTAGCTCCCATTCTTTTCTTTTGTAACTCTCATTTCTCACAACACACAACACACACATACACACCCTCACACAGCAGCAGCCCCAGTAGCATGAGAAGCTCCAGCAGCAGCCACTAGCAGCAGCAACAGCACAGCATCAGCAGCTGAGGCAGCAGCAACAGCAGCAGAAATAACAACATCAGTAGCAGCAGCATCAGCTTGCAACAGCAGCAGCCCCAACAACATGAGAAGCTCCAGCGGCAGCAGCAGCAGCACCATCATCAGCATCAGCAGCTGAGGCAGCAGCAGCAGCAGAAACAACAGCATCAGTAGCAGCAGCATCAGCTTGCAGCAGCAGCAGCTCCAGACAGCACAGCAGCAGCCACAGCATCAACCACAACAACAACATCAGCAATAGTAACTCAATTCTTCACCTTCACCTGCTTCCTAGGGTTCCATAGGGTATATTTCTGAACCCAATCCCCTAGTTGCTTAGCTCTCGTGTCAATTGGTGTCGGTTTGTGTTATTTATGAGTTTAGTGCTAGATTATGGTGATTTATGAAGAAATTTGATAAAGTGATGATTGTGTTAGCTAACCTAGCATATTTTAGTGTTATTAGGGTCACTTTAACTGAGAAATAACCCAGAATTCACTAAAATACCATAGGGTTTGATCTTTGTGTAAAATTGGTGTTTTTATGCGTTATTGTGCATTCTGTGATCTGCTATTGACCCGGACCCTTCAGGAAAAAATTAAGAAGACTGGAGCATGCACACTAGGTATAGACAACACCACTAGAACACGAGCCCCTATCTCCAAACCCAGGCCACAAATTTAATCATATTGGCCGCAAATTGCGGCCATGAGGGGGTGTTAGGTCTTGGGGTTTTGGGTAGGGTACTCTACAGTGTATTGTAGTGTTTTGGCATGTATAGTTTTATTAGATTTGACCTGTAGGAAAATCTGGGACAATATATCGTATTTCATGTCCGTTGTGTTTGCGCGATACGCACGATACGTGAGTGGGTTCTGCGATCCAGCGTGCCGCGGTAGTTTTAGACGCGTATACACACGTGTTAGCGTATCGTGCACACGCGCGTTTAGTTCGCGACGCGAGTTTCTCGTTTAGTGTCGATATCGCGTTTTGCGAGATATTTGCTTATTTATATGGGTTTCTTGTCTCATTTTCAGGTTTGCAGACGAGTACATCGGACGCAGCTACAGGGGGAAAGAAGTGGTAGGACTCACCTAGCGTGGAGTGTAGGTGAGTAGATTTAACATCTACAGGGGAATCGCCCGCATGGCGTTATGCGTCTGGTCTAGAATTCTAATACTTGTCGCATATTCTACGTCATTGTTAGAATTGCGCCTTTATCCTATTTACTTAGATATAGTTGTACTGTGACTAGTAGCCGTAGGACACTGCACATATTATTAGCGGTTCATGTTGCACGAGCACGGATTGTATGCTACACACACCCCGTCAATAATTGCCATGTCACACACAAACCATAATAGATATTATATTACTTATCACTTTGGACATTTAGTTACCGATATACCTTACTCACCTATTCCACTCATACCCGGAGGGGGTATACTTCATCAGTTCTTATAGGTAGATACCTATACATTGCTACACCTGTATGTTACACACATATTCAGTTGCAGTTCATATTTACCTTTACTGATGTTACTTATCTGTACCTTATTGGTTTCGCATACATCTGGTTTCAGCTACATATTTTCCTTTATATGCTCGCATTTCAGATATATCGCATATATTTATTCCTGGATTTGCGCATTGTTATTTGGATTTTACATGATGTTTTCTGGATTTGGGAACCGTGGGAGTTCATGAAATTATGCATACATTGAAAAACCCGGTTTCCTTGATATGATATTTGCGCAGCCACCATGAGATTTATCGGTTCTGATTATATACTCCATACGAGGTGTGGTTGCCGTATGAGGGTACATGGTGGGGCCCGGTATGGTTCCCCTCGGCAAGAAGATCTGTCACGCCCCGCTTCCCAGAGTACGCTAAAATGGGCATGTGACATAGCCAACCATGCTACCTGTGGGTAGGAAGTATCCATCCACAGTCACATTACGGTTGTAGAGATATCAAGAACAAAATAAAGCTATCTAAAACATGTCCATAATCCAAGATAACATGAGTCAAGAATAAATAAATGCGGAAGCGAAAGATCCAATACAAAATAACTGGAATGTATGTCCCATAATGCGGGCTCACATCAGGATTAAAATGCAGGAAAGATAAGCTTAACTACTGCTGACACTCACAGCTCAGCCTGTCGGCTGAAGTACTCCTGCTCGGACTGCGACAGCGGTATGGAATCTGGGCCATGCAAAACCCAGACGTCAGCACGTCAAGTCATCAAGTAATAACATAATAAACAGGCAATGCGAATATAAACATAAAATGAGCAAGGGTAACAATAATATGAATCAGAGCAGTGCAGGGTAGTGTGCAGTGGGTAAACTGGACTGTTCTATCAGGTTCTCTATTCTAAAGTCTTTGAAACCAAATTGATGAATCATCGATGTAACTCAATAGTATCCCGTACATACCCGGGACCACGGCCACAATATTCTCGGCTGAAACCGAGACATGCCGCTGGCACCAACAAGAATGTGTACACTCAATAGTATCCCGTACATACCCGGGACCACGACCACAATATTCTCGGCTGAAACTGAGACATGCCGCTAGGCACAAAACAGGAATGTGTACACTTAGAACAGGTAGTGAACCGTTGAGTTACAAGTCAGGTTTCACCTTTGATTTCCCCATACCCCCAAGTTGTATGTGTATGTCAAGTCAGGTATCCCGAAATCAAGAAACTAATGCCAACACAGGATCAGGTAAACATGTTTGTCTGGATAGACAACAGGAACGGTCCATGAGGACTACATGTCAGGTTTGTTGGCATTAGACACAAGATCAGGTAACGGATCAGGTCATGGTACATCATGTCAAGTCAAGCAGTATACGGTACCATGTCGGGTCAATCAATATGTAGGTAGCAAGACAGGTCAAGAAGCAAGCGATATCATAGGTGTACTCACAATCAGTTATATAATCAAGCATGGGTATCAACAACATGAGATAAGCAATGAATTAAGCAATAGGCAGATTCATTCAATTAGCAATACAGTTATCAATTGTGTCACAGAGATGATTTCAACCATATAAGAATGCAGTAAGACAATTATAGCCATTTAATCATGTTAACAAGTTAAGACTTCATAGATGCAATGTTATAAGTGTATATAGGTTCCACGAATGAAATCACAGTTTAAGCAGGTTAAATGTATACGAGTGTCCGAATGAAGTAAAACGGTAGAAAAGGTGCCATAGGCTACATCATCAGTGAAAGTGTAATTAGAACATGTAAATGTGATTATTAGGTTCCAAATTAGTAATTACAACAGGTAGGTTCCAAGTTTTGAAAGATAAATGATATTCAACAATATTGAACATGAAAAATGGGAAATTATAATACCAAAGTTAAATTGCGGGTTTTAGGGTGTCATTAATTATAAGTAAATATTGTTTAGCATGTAGCAAGGGGTACTTGTCTCGACGGGTCGCGGATCGGGAAAACGGAACGTTAACCGTCGGCGGGGAAAAACTCGCGACGGGCGCACGGTTCACGGATTGAACCCAAACGACGAACGGTGAAGCCACACGGGTCGGGGTACCACGCTGGTGTTAGTGTATATGCCCTAGAGGCCATTACTGTATCATACTAGTTTGTATATTACTTAATGGAAGCTTGGGATATGCACCTTGTATATACAATCTTGCTCAAAATAGTAGTATGCTACTTGGTTTGTTTCTACTTCAAATGTGTACATGTGTTTATTTTAGTATATCACCTATACACATTAGTGGAGCCCTTAGGATCTTTGCTTGATTACCGGCGATGTGATGGCAGTCACACTAGTGGGGCTGGGTAATCTATAAGCACATCCTTATGCAGGTCCCTGGTCGCAGGACTATCGAGACAGGGCATCGATACTCCGGAGTAGACTAGCGCATGCGCTTCTCATCCCAGTGTGGGAGACAGTCTGTCCCACAGCCGTCGGTACGTCGTACTTGAGATAGTATGCGGGTGCTCGTTGGGTTACGAGTACACTGGACAGGACTCGTCGGGAACTGACTAGTTGGTATTATGCCTATCGTCAGTTATCAGTTCCCAGGTGACATGAGTACAGCTTAGTCCGCTGACTTGACACTGTCACTTTGCTTCGAGTGTGTTCCCACTGTACTTTGATTACTACCCTACCACGGCTCAAAGGAGTCGTGCAAATAGGTGGTAGTTGGGTGCAGTACCGAAGCACTTGGAGGCAGTGACGGTTAGACAAGATTTGTCTCTCCCGGTATTGGGGGTTGACATCGCGCTGTGTCTAGGAGAGCCATTACACGAGTAGTCCCTGGCCAGGGCAAACGAGATATACTGGTAGTCTTCCAGTGTTATCTCAGGGTGTTTTGGGCTTCACTCCGACACGACTTGTACCGCTATTGGGGGACTGACGTTTACCGCCCCCTAGGCCCGCCATGCGATGTATCAGACGAACAGACCGGACTGTACCGAGAATGTCACATTCAGGCTCAGTAGGAGTTCAGATGGGTTTCACCTCGTCAGTCTTCTTATCGGCATCTACCTGGGGACCGTTACGCACAGCTAGTGCTGCTTGCGGTCTGTGGTTAAACGCACTGCCAGCGTAGTGTCGTGTCTTTAGAGTCCCACACAGAAAGCTATTCGCCTTTAGGAAAAAGAGTAGAGGTCGCATGGTTTTGCGGCAGGGTTCGGTCACATCCGTGCACTTGTGCACGTACAGTGTCCGGACAGTTTACACTAGCGGGCTTTGGTTTAAGCCAGATCCTAGTGTACGTATTGGGATTGGATTTATCCAATTTGTATTCGTGTTCCTCGGAACGCGGATGCGGGTGTGTATGCACAGTTGACGGAGAGACAGAGGCGGAGGATTCTCATTAGGGTTGTTGACCGTTGACAGTTGACTATTGACTTTTTGCTCAACCCTAATGAGAATATGATATGTGATTAACAATTATATTAATTAGGTATTATGGTGACATGGTTGTTGAGTTGTTGACTTTGTTGACTTGTTGACTTTTGTTGACTTGTTGACTTTGTTGACCGGTTGACTAGGCTTGACTAGTTGACCATCATGATAACTATAGCTATCATTTCATGGCAAAGACTTTTGCTTGCTTGCTCTTTTGTGCAAAATGAGTGCATGAAATGATATGGCTATGGTTGCTTAAACTATCACATAATACTTGATTGATATGATGTGTTATGATTGTTTTGGATTATGAGAGCCAAATGAGAAAAGTCTTCTCTCATTCTTTCATGCTCATTCTCTCTCTTGTTCTTGAGCTCATCTCCTTCTCTTGCTCTCCCTATCTTGACTCTATGGTTCATTTGTCTCATGAGTTGAGAACCAAGAACCATAGATAAAATCCCATACAAACTCTTCTCTACTCACTCTAGTTCACAAGGTTTAGCAAACCGAGTGAACTAGTTTCTTCAAAGTTCGAAGAAGGAGCCAAAGGTTGAAGCTTTCAGGTGGATCTATCTTCGGCGCAAGGAGACGACGGGGAGAAGCCGATTCGGACGACCATCAATGCTTGAAGACGAAGGAGTTCGAGAAAAAGAAAGGTATAACCTCCTAACCGAGTAGTTAGCAACTCGTAGTTAGGTTGTTAGTTAGATGTTTAACAAAGATCCGGGTTTTAAGTCCATGTTACCACCTCTAAGAAAATCGTTTTTTTATCAAATTCCGCATGCCCGAAAGTACCGGGAGAGGTAGCATGGACTTACAGCTGGAACGTCGGGACGCGTCGCCGGCACGACCGGATTTCGGCGAGATGCAAAACAGCGACATCAAGAAGTGCAATCAAGAAAAGAAAAGAAACAAAGAAGAAGGGAAGAAGAAGATCTTACTGGTAGGGTGTTCTGAGATTTCAGGGGAGTCGGCACGGGGCGACGGCGATGAAGGTTACCGGCATGGTGATATTCCGGCGAAAGCAGTGGGTTACTGGTGTGCAGTCGTGGCCGTGGGGTTTGTAGAGGGAGGTGGTAGCGGTCTGAAAGGTCGGGACGTGGAGAGGGATGCGAGGAGGATACGAGGGCGATGGCGATGAGTCACCGGCGAGGTTGGGCTCGCGGGGTTTGCACTGGTGGCCTCTTCGGGGGTGTGTGCGGGCGCTCGGGAACGTGGGGAAAGGAGGAAGGAGGTGTAGTGGGTCGGTCGAGGGCGAGGAGGCGACGAGGCCGGCGAGGGCGTCGTCGGCGTTGGGCTGCGGCGGCTAGGGCAAGGCGGCGGTAGGGTTCGCTGGAGGTTGGGTTCTCGTGGAAAAGGAAATGAAGAAGAGGGAAAAGATATATATAGAGGAGAGAGAGAGAGAGAGAGAGGAGAGAGAGAGAGAGATAGAGACGGGGAGAGAGAGGAGAGAGATAGAGAGAGAGAGGAGAGAGGTAGGGGCCCACGGTTTAAGAGGAAGGAATGTGATTGGTTGAAGGATTAAATTGAGAAAGATTTAAAGGATTAGAAAATATTATATGGTTAAGTTAACAATATACGATGGTTTTAAAAATATTAAAATTTGGGGCTTTGGCGCAAAGTAAAACATTTCCAAATTGCGCCCGGGTCGGGTCCAAAAATTTGAAATTGAAATAATAGAATTTTAAGCGGGATTCAAAAGTGAAAATGAAGTATTTTACAATCAAAAAGCATACCCCCAAAACGGACACACGTACGTGCACGTAGCCGTCCAAACTCGCCCGTTTCACTGAACGGGACGAGAACACGACGTACAGACGCTACAACGGGGTTAGGGGTGTCAAGTAGGCCAAGATGAATATTTTTAATTTTATTTTAGATGTCATAAATTGTTATATGTAGAAATGAATTTCCGGATAGAATTTACAATAAGCAACAATCAAGCAAGATAAATGAACTAAGTGCCACACTACGTTCAAACGGTAACAGAAATTAGTCGCATTGGGCTCGGGTGTTACATTATACCCAACTACAAAAAGAATTTCGTCCTCGAAATTCCAAGAATACAAAGATAGATAACTACAAGAAAAGGTGAGGAAACTTCTGCCGGATTTCATCTTCTCGTTCCCAAGTGGACTCTCCATGCGAGCGATTACCCCAAGAAACAAGTATAAGAGGGATAACCTTGTTCTTAAGAACCCTTTCCCTTCGATCCACGATTTCAATCGGTCGCTCCTCAAAAATCAAGTCTTCTTGTATTGTTAGCTTCGAATGATCCAATATATGCGTTTCATATCGAACATACCTTCGTAGTTGAGATACGTGAAACACATCGTGCACACTCGCCAAGGACTGCGGTAACGCCAAACGATACGCTACCTCACCGACACGCTCCAAGATCTCAAAGGGTCCAACGAATCGAGGACTAAGCTTTCCTCGACTTCCAAAACGAATCACCCCTCTAGTCGGTGATATCTTCAAGAATACCAAATCACCCACGGCGAACTCTAAAGGTCTTCTTGACGTGTCTGCCCAACTCTTCTGTCGGTCTTGTGCTGCCTTCCTATGATTTCTGATAGTGTTAACTTTCTCAACTGTCTGCACAACCAAATCTGGTCCCAATAATCTTCGTTCACCGACATCGTCCCAACAAACAGGCGAACGACATTTACGACCATACAAAGCTTCAAATGGAGCCATCTGGATAGTTTCCTGAAACCTGTTGTTGTAAAAAAACTCCACCAAATGTAGATGATCTTCCCATGAACCCTTGAAGTCCAACATGCATGTTCTCAACATATACTCAAGAGTTTGGATCATTCTCTCCGACTGACCATCAGTTTGAGGATGATAAGCTATGTAAGTCGATGTACAACACCCCACGACTTGCGGGGAGGCGGAAATATGAAAAACAATCTTGTTCTTTGCTTAAACATCGACTAACCGCATGAATCGAAGCTAAACGATAACTAACATCAAACATAGAAGTTAACAACTACTATGTAAAGGGATTATACCTAAAGAACCGTGTCCTTCGTCTTTACAAACTCCACCTCCTCCTCGGCCCTCTCCAAGTAGTAGACGATCCACCACGAGAGCTAAACTCCAAGCTTTGCCTCTAAACTTGAGGCAACTAGGTATCTTTAAGTGCTAATCAAAGTACCTAGATGAAATAGAGTATGGTTATGGATTAAGTAGTCTAACTAATCCTTGTACTCAACACACGAGAGGGGAGGATTAGGGTTTGAAGAGAGAGAGCTTGAGGAGAGAGAAGATGAACATGATAATGAGAAGAGAAAATGAGTTATCATAATATATATCAAGCATTTTCATTTATCAAGAAAAGAAAAGAAAATGATTTACAACCATGCTTGATAAATATCTTATGGTGATTCATCTCCATGAGTCATTAAGCAATTATGTAGCATTAATGACATGGATGAATCATCCATATGACTCACTAATCTCATTCAATGTATATGCCACCTAAACCTCCTTAGTCACCATCTTCTAGAAGCTTCTCGCGCAATTACGAGAACGCCCCTCCTATCCGTGAAAACACGGAAAAACTTTAGACTGTATAAATCGAATAACCGGATACTAGTAACTGGCTTAAACCAAAGCCGACCAGTAAAAACTGTCCGAAAGTCGTACGTGCGTAAACACACGTATGCGTCCGAACCCTTGTCGTAAAACCATACGACCTCTATATCGTTTCGCCTGGAGTAGGGAAACTCTCTGCGTGGGACTCTAGAGACTCGAATACTACGCTGGCAGTGGGTTTAACCACAGACCGCAAGCGGCACTAGCTGTACATAACGGTCCCCAGGTAGATGTCGATAAGAAGGCCGATGAGGAAACCCATCCGAACTCCTACTGAGTCTGATGTGACAATCTCCGTACAGTCCGGTCTGTTCGTCTAAGACTATCGCATATCGGGCCTAGGGGGGCGGCAAGCGTCAGTCCCCTAATAGCGGTATAAGTCGTGTCGGAGCGAAGCCCATTACACCCTGAGAAACTACTGGAACCTATCAGCAAATCTCGCTTGCCCTGGCCAGGGACTTTGCGTAATGGCTCTCTAACACAGCGCGATATCAACCCCCAATACCGGGAGAGACGAATCCTGTCTAACCGCCACTGCCTCCAAGTGCTCGGGACTGTACCCAACTGCTACCTGTTTGCACGACTCCTTTGAGCCGTGGTAGGGTAGCAATCTAAGAACAGTGGGACACACTCGAGGCGAAGTAGCAGTGTTAAGTCTGCGGACTATGCTGTACTCATGTCACCTGGGAACTGTTCACTGACGACTGGTATAAAACCAACCAACAGTTCCCTGTGAGTCCTGTCCGGTGTACCCGTAACCTAACGAGCACCTGCATACTATCTCCAGTACGACGTACTAACGGCTGTGGGACAGACCATCTCCCCAACTGGGATGAGAAGCGTACACACTAGTCTACTCCGGAGTATCGATACCCTGTCTCGATAATCCAACGACTAGGGACCTGAATAAGGATGTGCTTGTAGACTACCCAGCCCCCACTAGTGTGACTGCCATCACAACGCTGGTAGTCAAGCAAGATCCTAAGAGCTCTATCAATACGTATACTCACATATTAAGATAGAAAAACCAAGTAGCATACTACTATGTTTAGCAAGACTGTTATATACATGTGAATATCCCAAGCTTCCATTAAGTAATATACAAACTAGTATGATACAATAATGGCCCCTAGGGCATATACACTAACAATCTCCCACTTGCACTAGGGCCATGTACTGGCATATCGAAGACCGATGATCTCGAGTGGCCTCTCGATCTGAATCTGAGGTAGGGCCTTTGTGAATGGATCAACAATGTTCTCTTCAGAAGCAACTCTCCGAACCTCGATCTCCCGACGATCAATGATCTCCCTGATCAGGTGATACCGTCTTAAGATGTGTCTGGACTTCTGATGGGACCTTGGTTCCTTCGCTAAAGCTATAGCTCCGTTGTTGTCGCAATACAGAGGTATTGGATCAACTATGGTAGGAACCACCTGAAGTTCTGTTAGGAACTTCTTCATCCAGACTGCTTCTTTTGCGGCATCGCAAGCAGCTATATACTCCGCTTCCATCGTCGAGTCAGCAACGGTGTCCTTCTTGGAGCTCTTCCAGCACACCGCCCCTCCATTGAGGGTAAAGACATAACCCGACATGGACTTGGAATCGTCCTTATCACTCTGGAAGCCGGAATCAGCAAAGGCCTCCAACCTGAGGTCTTTTCCGCCGTAAACCAAGAACATCTCCTTAGTCCTTCTCAGGTACTTGAGAATGTTCTTTACTGCTATCCAGTGCTTCTCCCCTGGGTCTGACTGATACCGGCTTACCATACTCAGTGCGTAAGCTGCATCTGGTCTGGTGCACAACATCGCATACATTATAGAGCCTACCGCAGAAGCGTAGGGTATAATAGACATGCGTTCCTTTTCCAAATCAGTCTTGGGAGACATCTCTTTGGAGAGGGTGATTCCGTGACAAGTCGGTAGATTACCGCGCTTAGAATCTTCCATACTGAATCTTTTCAGTACAGTGTCGATATACCTGGACTGCGAAAGTCCCAACATCCTCTTGGATCTATCACGATAGATCCGGATCCCCAGAATGTTAGAGGCATCACCCAGGTATTTCATGGAGAACCTGTGTGACAAGAATCCTTTGACAGATTGTAGCATAGGAATGTCATTTCCTATCAATAAAATGTCATCCACGTACAAGACGAGGAATACGACACTTCTGGCTACAACTTTACTATATATGCATGGTTCATCTGGATTTTTGATAAAGTCATATTCTTTGACTGTCTTATCAAAAAAGATGTTCCAACTCCGCGATGCCTGCTTTAGTCCATAAATGGACTTAAGCAGCTTGCATACTTTCCCACTGCTCCCACTCTGATTGAAACCCTCTGGCTGACCCATATAGACGCACTCTTCTAAATTTCCATTCAGAAAAGCCGTCTTTAAGTCCATCTGCCAGATTTCATAATCATGGAAGGCAGCAATAGCAAGAAGGACCCGAATGGATTTGAGCATAGCCACTGGAGAAAAAGTTTTGTCATAGTCCAAACCAGGTCTTTGACGAAAACCCTTTGCAACAAGTCTAGCCTTATAGGTTTCCACCTGTCCATCTACACCAATCTTTTTCTTGAAGATCCATTTGCATCCTATGGGTTTTACCCCATCTGGAGCAAAGTCCAAAGTCCATACTTTGTTGGTGTACATGGACTCTATTTCGGTCCGCATTGCATCTAGCCATCGTACCGAGTCACCGCTCTGGATGGCCTGCTGGAAGTCAGTAGGTTCATCATCATCTATGATGCAATCCTCTCTATCCCCATCTATGAGAAAACCGTAGTCTCTCTCAGGCGGATGAGACGGCCTACTACTCCTACGGAGGGGTGTGGGAATGTCCTGTTCTTCTTGAACTACCGGTTCTACCAAACTTTCAGTAGCAGTTTGTGGTTCTGGAATTTCTTCCAGTTCTATTTCGCTCCCACTTATTTCCTTTTCTAAAAACTGATATTCTAGAAAATGGGCATTACGAGAAACAAACACCTTTTGTTCCTCTGCGTAATAGAATAGATACCCCTTGGAGTTCTTTGGATATCCCACAAACTTACACTTTACTGATCGTGTCTCGAGCTTGTCCACATGCTGCTTTTTAACAAAAGCTGGACATCCCCATATTTTCAGATACCGAAGATGGGGTTTCTTCCCACTCCACATCTGATATGGTGTGGTAGGCACAGTCTTGGTAGGAACCATGTTCAAAAGATATGCCGCTGATTCTAGCGCATAACCCCAGAAAGATCGCGGTAACTCAGCATTACTCATCATGGATCGTACCATATCCAATAGGGTTCGATTCCGTCTCTCCGATACACCATTATGCTGTGGAGTGTATGGAGGAGTAAGCTGAGAGAGAATTCCTTTCTCTTTTAGGTAACCTAGGAACTCGGCACTCAAGTATTCACCACCTCGATCAGATCTAAGTGTCTTGATACTTTTGCCGGTTTGGTTTTCTACTTCATTCTTATACTCTTGGAATTTGTCAAAAGCCTCGGATTTATGTTTCATTAAATAAATGAATCCGTACCTTGAGTAATCATCCGTGAAAGTAATGAAATAGGAAAAACCACCTCTTGCAGGTGTAGACATTGGACCGCATACATCGCTGTGTATGAGTCCTAAGAGCTCGCTCGCTCTTACTCCATGTCCAGTAAATGGAGTCTTTGTCATCTTTCCTTTGAGACAAGATTGACAAGTGTCATAAGTTTGATATTCGAACGAGTCCAAATATCCTTCTCTATGCAACTTAGTCAACCTTCTCTCATTGATGTGACCCAGTCTACAATGCCATAAGAAAGCTTTATTTAAATCTGGAGACTTTCTTTTTAGTGTGTTTTGGACATTGAAAATTTGGAGTTGGTTTAAAACATATATACCGTTATTTAGTGTACCGGACCCAATCAAACCATGATTAAGGTGGATGTTAACAACATCTCTTACAAACGTGAAATCATAACCTTTATTTGATAACAAGGAAACTGATATGATATTACACGTTAAGCTTGGTACAAAAAAACAGTTATGTAAAACCAAAATGTGTCCACTCGTCAATCCCAGGTGATAATCCCCGACGGACGCAGCTCCCACGCTAGCTCCGTTAGCAACCTTTAGGGTTATATCACATTTCTTCAGCACTCTACGGTTTCTCAGTGCCTGCAATGAATTGCAAATATGAGATCCTGATCCTGTTGGAGATAGTGCCCTCAGATTCAATTATTCGATCACAGGCACGTGATTACAATGATTGATGGAGGACCTATCCCGATAGGACAGTCTTACTCGAGATGATAGTATGCTATCTGGTTTATCTTTATCATCGTGTACTGCTTTAGGTGACCTGACAGGTCACTATTGCACGTTGATAGAGCCCCTAGGATTCTTGCTTGACCACCAGCAGTATGAGGGAGATCATATACGTGGGAGCTGGTAGTCTATAAGCACATCCTTAAATGGTCCCTAGCCGTATGAGTTTCGAGATAGGGCATCGATACTCCAGAGTAGACTAGTGTGTACATTCGAGACCCCGACGAGGGGCGGTGGCCGGTCTCACAAGCCACTGGTGTCAGTTGGTTCACCTAAGATGTATACAGGTGCTCATTGGGTTATGAGTACACCGGACAGGACTCGCCGGGAACATGCTAGTTGGTCATATACCAGACGTCAGATGGCAGTTCCCTGGTGGCATGTGTACAGGTTAGTTCATCGACCTGGGGATCGTCATTTGTCTCGTGTGAGTTCCCACTGTACTTTGATTACTACCCTACCACGGCTCAAAGGAGTCGTGCAAACAGGTTTTAGTTGGGTACAGTCCCGAGCCACATGGAGGCAGTGAGCGCATCTTCAGGGGTTCGTCTCTCCCGGTATAGGGGGTGAGGTCGCGCTGTGTCTAGGAGAGCCATTACACGAAGCCCTCGGCCGAGGGAAGGAGATTTACTGGTAGGTATTCCAGTAGTATCTCAGGGTGTTCTGGGCTACACTCCGACACGACTTGTACCGCTTTTGGGGGTCTGACTTTTACCAACCCCCTAGGCCCGCCATGCGATGCTCATAGACGAACGGACCGGACTGTACGGATATTGTCACTGACAGGCTCAGTAGGGTTGTTAGGATGAGTTCGCTCATCGACGTCCCTTTTAGTCAATACCTGGTAGCCCGTTACGTATTGTCTTATACCTCTGACATGCTAGTGGTTAAATCCACAACCATGGTGTTGACGAGTCTTTAGAGTTCCCCACATTCAGTTACTCAGCTTTCGGGCGAAACGTTGTAGAGGCCGTATGGAGATATGGCAAGGTCCGATCAGATACGTGTGGTATTGCACGGATCAGGATCGGACAGTTTGTACTAAAGGCCGTATGGATATATGGCAGGGTTCGATCAGATACGTGCGGTATTGCACGAATCAGGATCGAACGGATTTTACTAGCCGGCTTTGGTTTAAGCCGGATCCTAGTATAGTACAGTGTAGATTTTATCTCATTGCATTTGTATTTCGGTCGGAATACAAATACGGGTGTGTATGCACAGTATCGGGGTTTTCCTGTAATTCATTACGGGACCACTTTTCTGGAGTTGCCAGTTTGCTTTCCGTTTCGGCCAATTTCCTTTGTATCTATCATTGGCCGAAGTTTGGTGGAGGAGGGCTTATTTGCATTGTTGCAAATAAGTTTTTGTGGAGGGGTTCTTTGCATATTCTTGTGTCATGATGGTTGCACCATCCATTGACCTTGACTTCTTGACTTTGGGTTCATGATGGTTGATTTGGAGTGTTGGTTTTTGTTTGTGATGATATTGTTTTTAATCATCACTCATTATTCATGCTTGCATGATAGCTCACCCACTCCCTTGACTTTTCCTTGACTTTCACTCCATTCTCACCCTTCACATTTGCATGGACCGGCCATTCCCTTAGGGGATTGGGATTTGATTCTTTTTGGTGTGGCATTTTTGGTTGTCATGGTGCTAAGAAAAATGCTCTCTAGTTCATCCAAAATATCCTTTCTTACCTCCACCAAAGGCAACTCCATAACCCCAAATGTGACATGAGTTCCACACTAGATTCTACAGCAATTCTTGGGCACGTCGACTTGCCAGCTTCGTGCCCGAGTTGCCTCGGTATTGAGGTGGGAGCCCGTAAAAGATGCAGACGATGTGGTGCCCTTCTGGCAAGGAGGCGACGAGTGGAGTTTCCGCGGAAGATCGGGACGATGACGAGAAGACCGGAGGACTCGGATCAGTCGGTATATCTCTATTCCCTATCTTGTAGTTAGCTAGGACTAGTTAATGGTTCGATCCGGGTTTAGTGCGCGGTGGTGCCGGTTTGCTAAGTTCGCAAAATTAAAGTTTATCACCGCTTCCGCATTTTGGCCTCGGGATGGAGGCCGGGGCGCCGCCGTGCACTTACAGATCCGGTATCCAATACCCAGAAAGTAGAGTTAATTGACAGACAATTCTCAATTACAAACACACCTGAAGTCGAAGCCATAGCTTGCTTCGGTTCCTGGTTCTTGGCGTTCCACGCCTTGTAATCTTTCTTCCAGTGCCCTTTCCTGTGACAATGGAAGCACTCATCCTGGCCCACTACCGGTACCGCAAACTTTTTCTTTCCCTTTCCTCCCACCTTACTAACACCTCCTCTAGGTTTGGTGGTGGCCTTCTTCTTCCTTCCTTTGGCCCTAGCCTTGGACCCGGAAGAAGATGCACCGCTAACAAACATAGCGGGTGTTTCCCTTGCTTTCTGCAAGGTGCCCTCTGCACTCCTTAACATGTTCAGGAGTTCCGGAAGTTCAACTTCTTTTCTTTGAATGTTGAAGTTCAGGATAAACTGGGCGTAGGTGGAAGGAAGGGACTGGAGAATAAGGTCTGTTTAGAGCTCATTATCCAAAGTCGTCCCAAGGTCTGCGAGCTCTTCTATATAACCGATCATCTTTAGGACATGTTCTCCTACTGATGACCCGACAGCCAACCTCGCTCGAAACAAGTTCTTAGAGGTCTCGTATCTTGCTATACGAGATTGCTCTCCATAAAGTTCCTTTGTATGGAGAAATATGGCATCTAGTTCCATATCCTCGTGCCTCCTCTGATGTTCATTGTTCATCGAGGCAAGCACGATGCACTTGGCTTTCGCGCAATCGAAATCCCAGGTTTTGCGGATTTCCTTATCCGCATTACTGGATTTGGGACCAGGGACAGCAGGTGCCGTAGCGGTGAGGACGTACCCCAATTTGTCATAGGTCAAAGCCATTTTGACATTCCGCAGCCAATCTTTATAGTTTGGCCTTGTCAGTATATTTTTCTCTAAAAGTAACTTAAGTCCAGTCATTTTCAGGGTCGCTGCAATTAGGAGAGAGAGAAGAAAACTCTTTAGCATGATGCTCTTGCAAGTTTAGAGTGGTTTTTAGTTTATCTAAACTGGATGGCTCCCACTGTTTCTCGAATCCTTCCTCAAACCATAAAAGAAGAATTAGCCAGGACTATTCTCACTGTACAATTCTTGCTTAACCGTTCAGCCAGGCTAGTGTCGATACTTCGAGGGAGGTTTTCCAACGCTTTCGCGAAGTTCCTTAATTAAAGAACCTCTTTTCTCTGGGGGCGTAACCCCGCTGACACTTTTCTTGACACCTACTTGGTTTATAGCATTGATCGTTAAGTGACGAATATCCTGATAAGTAGCATATACTCACAGTAGGATTGGGATCCAAATATCATCGTATGATAATGTTGAAGGAATCCTACCAACATTCATCAAACTCCAAATGGTATGCATCTCTTTGCAAATTTCAGTTTCTTTAGAAATTCCCGATATATATTTTTGCCCCATGCTCTTATGACCTTGGCGTTGGTCAAAATGTCATAAGTCACATGTCAAGTTCTACCCATCATTATCTTATTAATTTGAACCCATCCGTACATATCCTTGACGTTGGCCAAAATGATCATACGACTGTCCCAAACTAACTCATCTATCTATGCAACAAATGAATACCCAGCAGCTACCAAACACTATGCCTTGGCGTTGGTCAAAATACATAGCTTGAATACTACAGAATACCTAGATGAAATGACGGAGGGCTACGAATGGTTTTGGCGAAACCGTGAACGTAGTGAACTTGATATAACCGAAGGAACCTGATAGCTTTTAAAAGGAGTGGTTAAAGCTCCGCATTTAAAAATATCTGTTTTTAAAATTAACCGAGTGGTTTCTTTTAAATTGTTCCAACGATTAAACTTTTGGTTTATTTTCTTTGCATTATAAATAATGCGTCCCATCATTAACCTATCATTGCAGAAAACAACGAAAATACAACGTCCTCTTATGCCATCCGCATTCGCCACGGGGTCCCGTCATCACCCGTTAGGTTACATAACTAACGACAGAGCGGGGGCTGGGCTAGCGCGGGTAAAAAATATAAGTGACGTCTAAATAGCTATCATATATAGATATTGTACATTCGTCAGACGCAATAATAGGCATTCCAGATCACAGATGAACTTTATTGGATTTGCAAGCAATCCGTATTTGTTTTGAGCCTGCAACAAAAGACGGATTACACAGTTGTGATGAATAGCCATTACCCCACCCAAGATCCCAACGGGTACGGCAAACTACCCACCCGGCAGTTTGTGCACCCCACTTTGGGTCTGTCCTAGGAGCATAAACAGTAAAATGAAATAATACAACGGTGGCTACAACCGCAACCTGGATGTGCCCCGCAAAATAATATTACAACAAATTACATTTACATCAAATGAATTAAATAATAACCCATCACATAACCCTGGCTATATGTCACGACCCGAAAGAGCACGTGACTAGCCCTTGAACCATATGAAGTCTATAGGACCCCATCTGATCCAAGTAAGCTAAAAGCCCAGAAATCTAAAACCATTTAAAGAGTAAATAAGGAAAACTGGTTTTAAGAAGTAAGGAAATCACGTTTCGAAAATCAAGTTTTTAAATAACTAAGCCGAATATGCATTTTTAAAATGTGTAACCTTTCCTGAAAATTTCGGCAGAGTTTCCTTTGTAAAAACTGGCCCCAAACGGGGTACAACAAGAATAATATATATGAAATGATAAAAGGCATCCCCAAGCGGGAGCTAGCTCTTCGTCAATCGACGGTCACAACCACGCAAGCAATAATAATATACAACGCCAAAGGACGAGGATCAAAACCCAAAAAGAAACTCAAAACAGCCAGAAAACCGTGATACTACAAGCGCGACTCTAAGGTCGAAATAATACAACACTGTTTTCTAAGTCTGAAACAAAATACAAGTTTTGGTTGATGGAATGACTAGATACAATAAATAATACATGAACAATGGCGGTTCTGATACAAAAGAACCCACCTACCAACGCAAGTCACCCATATGGAAGCAGTGTGCCAGAAATGCCGCTATGGAATATTTACGGCAAAAACCTGCAAGGACTGTGGCATAACGGGGGTGAGTTGCCAACTCGTGAATAGAAAAATATCTATAAGCAGAGATCGAATGCATGACCCATCCTAGGTCAATACGATCAGATATAAAAACCTCAATATGAATAAGTCTGAAACATGCTAAACTGGCAATGTAATCTCTATACATGAGTGTAATGTAATCTCTATACATGTGTGTAGTGCCAAGTACTCGTGCCAGTGCCTCAGGTAATAGCATAACATAAATGTGAGGTACAATCAATGAAATCAATCTGCATGTACGTGGATCCCGTCCACTCGTCACCCAATGACAATAACCATCATGCATGTAAATATCATCAGCATATGCATGGAAATATGAGGATATAAACCACCTGTCCCTCGCGACACGTCAAAATCATGGAACCGGAGTGCCCAGCATCGGCACTCAAAAACATCATGAAAACTGTACCCAGCATCGGCACGTAAATCCTCATATATCGGGCTCCGTCAGTCCGGATCGGCCCACGGGCTCTGTCTGCGGTATCGGCCCTCGGCCCCGGCAGTATGCCCATATCCATCTATCGACTCTGGTCAGTATCCTCCGGATAACCGCCAGGTCCAACCAATCACCGGTAGGTACTCGCCACCCTGCCAGGCCCATCGTCTGCTCCACGAAAAACATTTCTTGCCCCGGGGAACCATACCGGGTCCACCATGTACCCGCAATCGGCCTCATCCGCCTCCTCGAATCGGGTTTCTCATGTCGCTCTCAGCACCGAGAAAACTCATGGTGGACGCACTGAAATATCATATCAAGGGTAACCGGGTTTTAAAACAGTTACATATTCCCTTTTTAAACACCCACGGTTCCCAAAAACCAGAAATATCATGGAATCAACATATCTCAATGCGTATAATCAGCAAGCATGAAGTTTGTCACATGTAAAAGAAATGTAAGCACATCAGTCTGTCATGCAAGAATCATATCCTGAATGCAACAGTACTACAGTGTAGTGACATGGCAATTATCGATGATGAAGTGTGTGAGCCGGCAACAGTGTACGTGGAACATACGCATCATCGATAATGGTGCTGGTGTCCTAGCAGCATGACTGAAATATATCAACAATACAAGCGATGCAATGCAAATACCATGAATATGCGGAATCGAATAATCAACGCAACAGTAAAGAACCTGTCTCAATAGATATATCATGCAACCTTGCCTTTTGAAATAAGACGAATCAGGGCTTTTGGTAAAATAAGGGCTACGGTGTTTTAAGAAAAGATGCGCCTTTTGAAAATATCCGTATAAACCCTTTTGCCTATCTTTAAAATATCCCTGATTCGTTAGTTTTGAAATAGGTATGACTCGGGTCTAGTCTAACGCCTACTATGCGAACTACGAACCCACAATCAAGTCAATAGAGAGGGGTATGGAAACCACCTAAATCTGAGTCGATATCACCCTATCTCATCATATGACAGGTATCACTACCATCATTTCACATCTCCAATACGAACTCTGTCATGTCGCCAAATCTCACGGCCTCAATCGAATCCCATCGACTCATCTCAATCCCACGTATCATCCTCAAAACCCATATATGAACACATAGTCCCATACCCATGTGTAGATATATACACACCGTCATATGCGTACAGATAAATGAAAAGAATGTATGCAAGTATGTGTGTATGTGTATGTGCGGGTGCAACCACTACTCTAGGGTTCCGCACTATACTAAACCAAGACATCCTTATCACCAATAATCCATTACTACCATCAATAATCCTAAACAACACATAATAAATATATGTGTGTATACGTATTCGTATACATCACCACGGACTGCGGGGGTGCTATACGCCATCCACCCGACTTCTCCCCGTAGATATAAATCTACTCACCTTGCTTCTTATGTATCGGTGCCGATGTCGCCATCTTCATCTTCTTTGCCTCAACATCTCGTAGGGTACCTACAAGTATATCACAATGCTAAAGCACATGAAAATCACATCGGAAACCAAAATAGCACACGCTACCCGCATAGGTAAAAACCTATCGTCTCGCATGTAAACACGATCAATATCCACTTGTCGTTGACGTCCAAACGCCACCCGACAGGAATGAATCACCAAATACCAAATTCCATACTAAAACAAGTCGTAAATCATACACCAACTCAAGCAAATCAACCCAGATTTCACCCTAGATGGAATCAGTCAAAACTAGACATACCCAGGGTCAAGACTAGAGGAAATAGGGCCATGCACAAAATTCGAGACAGTTCCCTCCTGCTCTGGCCGCAATTTGCGGCCAGAAGGGATAAATTGGCGGCCTGGAATTGGAGTTGGGGCTAGGGTTTGGTGTGGTGGTTCTATGGTGCCTGCACATCTCACTGTCAACTCAGTTTTATTTTTGGGGTCTCGGGGTGATAGCAGATTCCACAAAACACTCCTAGATTTACAGTTTTTTTCCCGATATCGATTCCGTAATTCCGTATTCTGTGTTCTAGCTCAGGTTTGGGTTCAAATTAGCATCACATAAGGGGTTCTAAGGTCACAACAAGCCTCAATTCCACTTTGATTTCAGGTCTAACCCTAAACCCTAACTTGAATTCTCCAAAGTCCACAAAACGACACAATATCGATATGAAACTAGAATTGATGCACAAGAAATGAGATACTAATCTAATAGGTGCAGAAATTACCTCCTTTGGCAACTCAAGAAAATTCTTGAGTTGCTCAAAGTCCTCCAAATCCAATCTTGCTAGGTTCAATGTCTAGCTAGTGAGCTTGGGAGTAAGTTTTGTGAAGTGGGAATGGGGTTTTGGGTTGGATTTCATTGTAGATCTAGGGTTTTTGTGAAGAGGGTGAGAGAGGGAGAGAGAGAGCAGCAGCTCAAGAGAGGGAGAGGAGAGAGAATGAAAAGGGGAAAATGATGGGAATATGGTTCAAAAAGTGGGGGTTGACCTAGTCTCTCTCTCATCATCATTACTTTTTCTTTCTTTTCTTTTCCTTCTCACTCCAATAGTGAACCCAAAAGAACAACCATGTCAATAGAAATGTAACACAAGTGTAACAAGTGTGGAAAATGATATGTGCACATTTTTGCACAAAAATGCTAAAAATCCAATTAGCGATTTTTAATCGCGATTAACACTAATTTAGCATATAACTAGTCTTAAAAACATTAAAATGGCATAATTCCATAAAATACCCTATTTTACAATTTTCCATAATTTTTCCCCATTTATTTGTATTTAATTATACCAGAATATTAAAATATTCATTAAAATAATATTAAATTATAAAATTTCCCAAAAATCATATTTTATTATTTTGAAAACGTTACACTATACATCACAACAGTCCAACACAGTTCATATACACAAACAGTAAAAACCATTACAGAAATGTGCAACCCCCTGCCAACCGACATACTAGCAGTTTGGGGAGGTTTACGAACACATTATACAAACACAGATATAATCCAACAAGCAAATACCGTATAATTTCGATAGAATAAACACATTTAATTTTTCTCCAATACTTCTCTGTAAATATGAAACCTGAGCAAATATTAAAAAATTCCAGAAAATACCACATATCACAGAGAACCCACACAGGAAAATTGGGATGATGAATCGGTAACTCGGCGGCGGAATCGCGGCGAATCGGTGGGATCCGCCGCGGTTCCGCGGCGCTTTAGCCGATTCATGAGCCCAGTTTTCTTGGGTATTCTTATACTATCATTTAAGGCTTTCTGAAGGTCCCTGAAAAATTTTTGGACCTCATTTAAAAATCGACAGAAACTCATGATATCGGGGTTTTCCGGTTTTGTTTTTTCCGTTCGAAATTCATACAATTTTGCAAGTGAGTTATTTATTGTTTAGCGAGGCTCTGATACCACTGTAAGTCGATGTACAACACCCCACGACTTGCGGGGAGGCGGAAATATGAAAAACAATCTTGTTCTTTGCTTAAACATCGACTAACCGCATGAATCGAATCTAAACGATAACTAACATCAAACATAGAAGTTAACAACTACTATGTAAAGGGATTATACCTAAAGAACCGTGCCCTTCGTCTTTACGAACTCCACCTCCTCCTCGGCCCTCTCCAAGTAGTAGACGATCCACCACGAGAGCTAAACTCCAAGCTTTGCCTCTAAACTTGAGGCAACTAGGTATCTTTAAGTGCTAATCAAAGTACCTAGATGAAATAGAGTATGGTTATGGATTAAGTAGTCTAACTAATCCTTGTACTCAACACACGAGAGGGGAGGATTAGGGTTTGAAGAGAGAGAGCTTGAGGAGAGAGAAGATGAACATGATAATGAGAAGAGAAAATGAGTTATCATAATATATATCAAGCATTTTCATTTATCAAGAAAAGAAAAGAAAATGATTTACAACCATGCTTGATAAATATCTTATGGTGATTCATCTCCATGAGTCATTAAGCAATTATGAAGCATTAATGACATGGATGAATCATCCATATGACTCACTAATCTCATTCAATGTATATGCCACCTAAACCTCCTTAGTCACCATCTTCTAGAAGCTTCTCGCGCAATTACGAGAACGCCCCTCCTATCCGTGAAAACACGGAAAAACTTTAGACTGTATAAATCGAATAACCGGATACTAGTAACTGGCTTAAACCAAAGCCGACTAGAGAAAACTGTCCGAAAGTCGTACGTGCGTAAACACACGTATGCGTCCGAACCCTTGTCGTAAAACCATACGACCTCTATATCGTTTCTCCTGGAGTAGGGAAACTCTCTGCGTGGGACTCTAGTGACTCGACTACTACGCTGGCAGTGGGTTTAACCACAGACCGCAAGCGGCACTAGCTGTACGTAACGGTCCCCAGGTAGATGTCGATAAGAAGGACGATGAGGAAACCCATCCGAACTCCTACTGAGTCTGATGTGACAATCTCCGTACAGTCCGGTCTGTTCGTCTAAGACTATCGCATATCGGGCCTAGGGGGGAGGCAAGTGTCAGTCCCCTAATAGCGGTATAAGTCGTGTCGGAGCGAAGCCCATTACACCATGAGAAACTACTGGAACCTACCTGCAAATCTCTCTTGCCCTGGCCAGGGACTTTGCGTAATGGATCTCTGACACAGCGCGATATCAACCCCCAATACCGGGAGAGACGAATCCTGTCTAACCGCCACTGCCTCCAAGTGCTCGGGACTGTACCCAACTGCTACCTGTTTGCACGACTCCTTTGAGCCGTGGTAGGGTAGCAATCTAAGAACAGTGGGACACACTCGAGGCGAAGTAGCAGTGTTAAGTCTGCGGACTATGCTGTACTCATGTCACCTGGGAACTGTTCACTGACGACTGGTATAAAACCAACCAACAATTCCCTGTGAGTCCTGTCCGGTGTACCCGTAACCTAACGAGCACCTGCATACTATCTCCAGTACGACGTACTGACGGCTGTGGGACAGACCATCTCCCCAACTGGGATGAGAAGCGTACACACTAGTCTACTCCGGAGTATCGATGCCCTGTCTCGATAATCCAACGACTAGGGACCTGAATAAGGATGTGCTTGTAGACTACCCAGCTCCCACTAGTGTGACTGCCATCACAACGCTGGTAGTCAAGCAAGATCCTAAGAGCTCTATCAATACGTATACTCACATATTAAGATAGAAAAACCAAGTAGCATACTACTATGTTTAGCAAGACTGTTATATACATGTGAATATCCCAAGCTTCCATTAAGTAATATACAAATTAGTATGATACAATAATGGCCCCTAGGGCATATACACTAACAAGCTGTGCTAAACTTCAGTCGTGTCCCCAAACTTTCCTGTAAGCTCCGCCAAAAGTGTGATAAGAACCGAGTGTCCCGATCGGACACGATGCTCACCGGTACTCTATGCAACTTTACAATCTCTTGCATGTACCGCTCTGCCAAAGTCTCTGTTGATTGACCAACCCAGAAAGGAATGAAGTGAGCTGTCTTGGTCAACCCATCAACAATCACCCATACAGCATTGTTGCCCTTTGGACTCCGCGGTAAAGCCGTCACGAAATCCATGGTTATATGTTCCCACTTCCACTGAGGAATCGGAAGTGGTTGCAATAAACCAGCAACCCTTTGATGTTCAGCCTTAACTTGCTGACACACCAAGCACTTTGCCACAAAGCGAGCAATCTCCCGTTTCATGCCTTCCCACCAGAAATGCTGTCGAATATCTCGGTACATCCTTGTGCCTCCTGGATGTACAGAATAAGCTGAACTGTGTGCCTCCTTCATAAGCTCTTCACGAATATCTCCCTTTGGCACACATAAACGGTTACCATACTTCAACGAACCATCTTCGTGGATCAATAAATCTGTTCGTAGTCCGGCTTCAACCTGTTCTCCAAACTTTTGCAGTCTAGGGTCCTGCGATTGTGCTGCTTTAATATTCTCGATCAACGATGACTGTACTTGCAGCTGCATCAACTGTTCCGTAGAATGCGGTAGCACAACCTCCAAGTCAAATCTTCGAAAATCTTCAACAAGCTCCTTCTGCGTAGTTAACACCTGGATTGCTGGTAACCGACTAAGCGCATCCGGCACGACATTACCCTTTCCCGGATGGTACTTAAGATCAATATCGTAGTCAGCCATCAGCTCCAACCATCTACGCTGCCTCATATTAAGCTCCTTCTGTGTGAACACGTACTTCAAGCTCTTATGATCAGTAAAAACTTCGACCCTTTCGCCCAAAAGGTAGTGTCTCCAAATCTTCAAAGAGAAAATCACAGCCGCAAGTTCCAAGTCATGAGTTGGGTAATTCTTCTCATGGGTCTTCAACTGTCTCGATGCGTACGCTACAAACCTCCCATGCTGCATCAAGACACAACCCAATCCTTTCCCAGATGCGTCGCTGTGAAATCACCAATCCTCCGGAATTGTCTGGCATGGTCAGAATAGGGGCGGTTATCAATTTCTGCTTCAACGTCTCAAAAGCTGACGCACATCTATCCGTCCACACAAAAGGTACCTCCTCGCGCGTAAGCTTGGTTAACGGCTCCGCCAGACGAGCAAAGTTCTCCACAAATCTCCTGTAATATCCGGCGAGTCCAAGAAAACTTCTTATCTCCGCAACATTCTTTGGAATCGGCCAGTCTCGAACTGCTGCAATCTTTTCTGGATCGACGGCAAATCCATCGCCAGACATAACATGCCCCAAAAACTTTACTTCCTCCAGCCAAACTCGCACTTGCTCATCTTCGCATATAACTTCTCCTGTCTCAACGTCTGCAGTGTGATCTTCAAATGCTCAGAATGTTCTTCAAAACTCTTTGAATAAACCAGAATATCATCAATAAAAACCACGATAAACTGGTCCAAGAACGGTGAAAAGATTCGGTTCATCAAGTCTATGAATACTGCCGGCGCATTCGTTACTCCGAAGGGCATCACTAAGTACTCGTAATGTCCATACCGAGTTCGGAACGCCGTCTTGCAAATATCTTCTGTTTTCACTCGCACCTGATGATATCCGGATCGCAAATCCAGCTTCGAGAATACCCTCGCGCCACTAAGCTGCTCGAAAAGTTCGCTAATGCGAGGGATCGGGTACTTGTTCTTAATAGTCACCTGGTTTAATTCTCGATAGTCGATGCATCTTGTGCCATCCTTTTTCTTTACTAGAAGAACTGGAGCTCCCCAAGGCGAGTTACCGCTTCGAATCCAACCCTTCTCAAGCAATTTAGCAACCTGTTTCTTGACTTCTTCCAACTCTACTGGTGCCATTGGATAATACGCTTTGGATACTGGCGCTGCACCAGGAATAAGATCAATTGCGAACTCCACGTCTCGCTTCGACGGTAAACCTGATATATCTTCAAACACGTCCATAAAAATCGTGAACAACAGCCGACTCTTCACTTTTATCAACTTCCATAGATGCAAGAATACTGTTTGTCAGCCTAGCCCTAAACTCGACTGGCCCGACAGAATTGCTTCCTCCAGTGAAGCTAAACTCGGGATGTCCGGGAATCTGGAAAATTACTTTCCTTACCCTACAGTCAATGTGAGCATGGAAAGTACCAAGAAAATCCATTCCCAAGACGACTTCGTAGCTGCCCGTATCAATCACCAAGAAATCCGCAAAAAGCTCCCGTCCGCACACAACAACTGTACAATCTTTACATTCCCTACTAGCTATGATTTTCCCATTCCCAGTGTGTATGTCCCAGAAACTAGACAGGGTCGTGTAGTCAATCGAGTTTGTAGTTAAAAAAAAAACTTGGATGACATAAAACAATGGGATGCACCAGAATCAAATAACGCTAATGCGGGAAAACCATGAACGAGTAGAGTACCTGAAACAACTTCTCCTGACGCCTTAGCTTCTTCAGCTGTCAAGGTAAAAGCTCTAGCCTGATTAGGTCCTTGAGTCAGCTGTTTCTGTCCCTGGAATGGCCTCTGCGGAGGCTTCTGAATAACATCCCTCGTGCGAAGCTTCGACGGACAAGCACTAACGGCGTGATATGCCGATCCACAAACAAAACAGAGTCCCAGCCTCCTTCGACAATCCTTTCGCACATGTCCGTGTACATGGCAGTAGTTACAAATCACGCTCCCTTTTCGATCAACCACAATTGTTTTCTACATTGGTGCTATGCTGCGTCTGTTCACCGGAACACTTCTATGTACGGACGTTTGGTTCAGTGCAGACACCGGTTTCAGCTCGGTCTGTCTCTTTAGATTCTTCAGCATTCCCCTTATCACTCTACGCATGGCGGCTTTGTCCACACGTCTTTGGTACATCTTCAAATTCTTACCGGCCATATTCCTGAAATCAAAATACCCAACATTAGCATGATGATAGATTCAATATATAGATCAAGGCTAGAACTCTAAGATACTTAAATAGAGTGCCGCATTGTAACTATGCCGCGGTATCATAGCCACAATTACGTAACTCCACCCAAGTCGCCTAAGTCCTAGAGATAACAAGGAATCAGGTTTCGAGTCGATACGCAAAGGAAGTTTGCACATCGTAAAAGATATAATCAGGAAGAATGTGATTCAAGAATGGTAAAACGGCAAGGTGGCAGGACATGTTTCCGAAACACGGGTATTCTGATTCGTGTATTGGGTATAATACCCAACTACAAAAGAATCAACCCGACAATCCCATGTCTCTGATACCAAAAGAACCATGTCACGCCCCGCTTCCCAGAGTACGCTAAAATGGGCACGTGACATAGCCAACCATGCTACCTGTGGGTAGGAAGTATCCATCCACAGTCACATTACGGTTGTAGAGATATCAAGAACAAAATAAAAGTATCTAAAACATGTCCATAATCCAAGATAACATGAGTCAAGAATAAATAAATGCGGAAGCGAAAGATCCAATACAAAATAACTGGAACGTATGTCCCATAATGCGGGCTCACATCAGGAATAAAATGCAGGAAAGATAAGCTAACTACTGCTGACACTCACAGCTCAGCCTGTCGGCTGAAGTACTTCTGCTCGGACTGCGACAGCGGTACGGAATCTGGGCCATGCAAAACCCAGACGTCAGCGCGTCAAGTCATCAAGTAATAACATAATAAACAGGCAATGCGAATATAAACATAAAATGAGCAAGGGTAACAATAATATGAATCAGAGCAGTGCAGGGTAGTGTGCAGTGGGTAAACTGGACTGTTCTATCAGGTTCTCTATTCTAAAGTCTTTGAAACCAAATTGATGAATCATCGATGTAACTCAATAGTATCCTGTACATACCCGGGACCACGGCCACAATATTCTCGGCTGAAACCGAGACATGCCGCTAGGCACCAAACTGGAATGTGTACACTCAATAGTATCCCGTACATACCCGGGACCACGGCCACAATATTCTCGGCTGAAACCGAGACATGCCGCTAGGCACAAAACAGGAATGTGTACACTCAAAACAGGTAGTGAACTGTTGAGTTACAAGTCGGGTTTCACCTTTGATTTCCCCATACCCCCAAGTTGTATGTGTATGTCAAGTCAGGTATCCCGAAATCAAGAAACTAATGCCAACACAGGATCATGTAAACAGGTTTGTCTGGATAGACAACAGGAATGGTCCATGAGGACTATATGTCAGGTTTGTTGGCATTAGACACAAGATCAGGTAACAGATCAGGTCATGGTACATCATGTCAAGTCAAGCAGTATACGGTACCATGTCGGGTCAATCAATATGTAGGTAGCAAGACAGGTCAAGAAGCAAGCGATATCATATGTGTACTCACAATCAGTTATATAATCAAGCATGGGTATCAACAACATGAGATAAGCAATGAATTAAGCAATAGGAAGATTCATTCAATTAGCAATACATGTCACCGAGATGATTTCAACCATATAAGAATGCAGTAAGACAATTATAGCCATTTAATCATGTTAACAAGTTAAGACTTCATAGATGCAATGTTATAAGTGTATATAGGTTCCACGAATGAAATCACAGTTTAAGCAGGTTAAATGTATACGAGTGTCCGAATGAAGTAAAACGGTAGAAAAGGTGCCATAGGCTACATCATCAGTGAAAGTGTAATTAGAACATGTAAATGTGATTATTAGGTTCCAAATTAGTAATTGCAACAGGTAGGTTCCAAGTTTTGAAAGATAAATGATATTTAACAATATTGAACATGAAAAATGGGAAATTATAATACCAAAGTTAAATTGCGGGTTTTAGGGTGTCATTAATTATAAGTAAATATTGTTTAGCATGTAGCAAGGGGTACTTGTCTCGACGGGTCGCGGATCGGGAAAACGGAACGTTAACCGTCGGCGGGGAAAAACTCGCGACGGGCGCACGGTTCACGGATTGAACCCAAACGACGAACGGTGAAGCCACACGGGTCGGGGTACCACGCTGGAACGTTGGGACGCATCGCCGGCACGGCCGGATTCCGGCGAGATGCAAAACAGCGACGATCAAGAAGTGCAATCAAGAAAAGAAAAGAAACAAAGAAGAAGGGAAGAAGAAGATCTTACTGGTAGGGTGTTCTGAGATTTCAGAGGAGTCGGCACGGGGCGACGGCGATGAAGGTTACCGGCGTGGTGATATTCCGGTGAAGGAAGTGGGTTACTGGCAGTCGTGGCCGTGGGGTTTGTAGAGGGAGGTGGCAGCGGTCTGAAAGGCCGGGACGTGGAGATGGATGCGAGGTGGAGACGTTGGCGATGACGGTGAGTCACCGGCGAGGTTGGGCTCGCGGGGTTTGCACTGGTGGCCTCTTCGGGGGTGTGTGCGGGCGCTCGGGAACATGGGGAAAGGAGGAAGGAGGTGTAGTGGGTCGGTCGAGGGCGAGGAGGCGACGAGGCCGGCGAGGGCGTCGTCGGCGTTGGGCTGCGGCGGCTAGGGCAAGGCGGCGGTAGAGTTCGCTGGGGGTTGGGTTCTCGTGGAAAAGGAAATGAAGAAGAGGGAAAAGATATATATAGAGGAGAGAGAGAGAGGAGAGAGATAGAGAGAGAGGGGAGAGAGGTAGGGGCCCACGGTTTAAGAGGAAGGAATGTGATTGGTTGAAGGATTAAATTGAGAAAGATTTAAAGGATTAGAAAATATTATATGGTTAAGTTAAAAATATACGATGGTTTTAAAAATATTAAAATTTGGGGTTTTGGCGCGAAGTAAAACTTTTCCAAATCGCGCCCGGGTCGGGTCCAAAAATTTGAAATTGAAATAATAGAATTTTAAGCGGGATCCAAAAGTGAAAATGAAGTATTTTACAATCAAAAAGCATACCCCCAAAACGGACACACGTACGTGCACGTAGCCGTCCAAACTCGGCCGTTTCACTGAACGGGACGAGAACATGACGCACAGACGCTCCAACGGGGTTAGGGGTGTCAAGCAGGCCAAGATGAATATTTTTAATTTTATTTTAGATGCCATAAATTGTTATATGCAGAAATGAATTTCCGGGTAGAATTTACAATAAGCAACAATCAAGCAAGATAAATGAACTAAGTGCCACACTACGTTCAAACGGTAACAGAAATTAGTAGCATTGGGCTCGGGTGTTACAAGATCGATGGATTTTGCCGATTGAGCCTGGAGGCGGGCGAGTACCTACCGGTGACAGTACTAATGACTCGGCGGGGATCATGGAGATACTGTTGGGAGTCATGCACGTATGCATACGTCGAAAGGTGAGGGTCAGAGCTAGGCACTCGTGCTTTCGGGATAGCGTATGATACGTACCTATCAGGATTTCTGTGTCGATACTTGGCACATTGTTTTCATGATATTTCTTCTAACACCTTTGTATATATAACAGGGGATCTAGCCGTTGTTATATATACCCTTACACTAATATTAGTGGAATGGGACGCTAATATGTGTATTGACCCCATCATATTTATTTCTGTATATATATACCTTTAGGATGTTAGAATTCTACTTGAGATTTGATTTGAGATATTAGGTGATTCATTGAGATTGGATATTGGACATACATATGGGATTACTGATTTGTACATTCGGGATATAGGAGATTACTCGATATTGTACATTGAGGAGATGCGAGACTTATATGATGTGAGAGCCCAACTTGGGGGCTGACTTGAGGAATTAGGATTTGAGTGTCTTGATGGATTGTGATCCTACTACGATGACCGGATTCCGTGGGATGACATGTTTCACCCCATACCTCACACTTATCTATTTATGCACTGTTTCATATATTGGTAGTACCTGTTAGTGTACCCTTATGATTGCTGCATATCTACATTCTCATATTCCTATTGCATGGTTATTGCATACTATTGTCATGTTACTATTGCTTCACATATTGATTGTACCTGCTAGTGTACTTTCTTTTATTCTGCATTTCACATGACCTGTTATTACTGCAATTGTATATCTTAGATTCATGCTATACGTACATTCCTGCGATTACCTGCATATGTTAATTACTATTCACGAGTTGGCAACTCACCCCCGTTGTGCCACAGGTGTTGCCGGGTGTTCCCCAGAGTAGTCGAGGTAGGCTATTCGGCTATTCAACTATTCAACTATTCATCTATCATCTTTTGCTACAGATACCGCATCGGCTCACAGTATACTATTTTGCTTAGGTGGGTTGGATGATTATCTGTATTTCATATTGTACATTTGTTGTATCTTGTACTCTCCATCTACTATTATGTTGTTGACTTAGAGACTTGGTGAGGACGTTATTGTATATTAATTGTGGAGTTGTTGTCTTTTATATACAGTTTCTTTCCTATTGTCTCTTATTTCTTCGCTACGGCGTCGTATATTTATGATGTGATTATTTTCCGTCTTTGGGCTAGTTTTTACAAAAGGGGTGTTACCAAAATTTTAAGGAAAGAAAGTGAGACTTTTAAAGAATTTGGGTTGTGATTTCAATGTTTCAAAATACTTTTATTATCTTTTCCGTATTTTCATGGTTTAGATTTCTGGGTTTGGCTTTCTTTTACTACGTTACGTCTTTAGGCGTTGCGTAGTATTAGGGCCGTCACGTGCCAATTTCGGGTCATGACAAAGTTGGTATCAGAGCGCTAGGTTTTACCTTTCGGAGTGTAGGATGACCTTAGTATGATGGAGTGGGTAGCTTAAACAAAGTAACGTAGTGTGTGTATGTCTGCAGCATACCCACGATGCGGTACTTCGCCTTAAGTGACCTAAGTACAAATTGCTTGTAATTCTTTCCTTGATGATTCATATCCTTGAGATTCGATTCCTTATTCTCATCGAATCTTATATCTATTTATAGCCTTGCCGCCGATGACTATGGGGACTAAGAGTGATGCAGCGAGGGCCGAGGTCAGAGTTGGCTCGGATGAGACGAGTACTGACCAGGATGGCACTCTAGTTGCACAGGTGCAGACTGATCAGCCTTCGACATATAGTATCGATAGGCTTTTGGCAGAGATGCAGGACTTCCGCCAGACGATGAGTTCATTGGTTGATGTCGTTCGGGAGCTACGACAGGAGGTTGTCACCCTTGTTACTCAGTTGTCACTTACGATCAGCATGCAGCAGTCCGTCACTTACATAGCACCAGTGGTTGCAGTTCCAGTTGACGAGGCACACATTCCAGAGACGCTGAGAGTTCCAGGACAGTGGAGGACTCGTACCAGTGTACCAGCCCAGAGACAGAGGTTTGGTCATCGAGACAGATTTCGTGGCCGTCACGGGAGTAGCAGAGGCTTAGGACGAGGACAGTCGTTCGGCTCTCATCCCCAGGATGGTTAGCTGTCAGCGCGTGGATGTTTTCGATGCGGAAGCCTTCAGCACTTCGTCAGGGATTGTTCCTTAGCACGACGTCAGGATCGTACTCAGAGAGGCCGTGGACGTGGAAGGTTCGCTCAGAGGAGTCAGTCTACCAGAGGAGTTCAGCCAGTTGCGGGTAGAGGGCAGACAGAGGAGTTTGCTTCTACTCATCGGGACGCGCAGGCGTCCAATGTAGAGTTTTCAGGTATCCTTAATTTATATGTTCTTTTGGTGTATTCGTTTGTTTTTCATACTTGTACCGTGGTTGGGTAGATTAGTCGTAGTTGTGTTAACTTCTGTCAGCGATTCTTTTGTTACGCGACACGTATTCAGTTGTGTACCAATCGGATAGGAGATAGAGATTCGTCCATCGTTTTGATCCTTCTAGAGATGTTGGATTTGACGTTCTCCTGGGCACGGACTGGTTAGCTATGTGCTAGGCGTCTGTAGACTAACGTGAGGAAACAGTAAGGTTTGTTTTCCCCGGCAAGTCAGTTCTTGTTGTGCAGGTGGATAGTTGTGTCGCCTCTCACAGCTTGAATTCAGCCTTTTTCGCTAGTCGGCTACTGAGGAGATGTCGTGGATTCTTGGCGTTCATTCGTGATACCGTAGCCACAGAGGGTTGTTGGACCGGTGTTCCTTTCGTGCTAGAGTTTTTCCGACGTTGTTCCGGATGAGCCAGCGAAGCTTGGGAGCTAAAGAATCAGCTGCAGAGTTGTTTGTTGGGGAGTTTCGTGCGTCTGAGTGTTTCGCATTAGGAAGCTCCTAGTTCTGTTTGTTAAGGAGAAAGACGGCAGTTTAGGGTTGTGTATCGACGGATCGTTAATTGAACCGGCTTACGGTGCGGATAGGTATCCTTCACCTCGCATTGATGATTTCTTCGATCAGCTCCAGGGTGCGAGACATTTTCTAAGTTTGTTTGGGATCAGGTCATCATTATTGCGGATTTGGAGTGATGGCATTCCGAAGACTGCCTTGTGCGTGCTACGGGCTTGTGTGTTTTGGTGAGTCATTGGATTCACTGATGCCCTAGCAGCATTCGTAGATGTGATGAACCAGATTTCTTCAGGCCGTTCCTCGACCAGTGTTGTTGTGTTATTTACGACATTCTGGTCTATTTAATGTGTCTTGAGGGATAGGAGTAGCACTTGAGGATTTGTTATGCAGATACTGGGAGAGCACCAGTAGTTTGCTAGATTCTCGGAGTGTTTCTTCAGGCTTGTTTGTGTTGACTCCTAGGTCTTGTTGTCACGGGAGACGGTTTCGTATGGTTCCGAGGGAGATCGTGGCCGTACAGCTTAGGTCCAGACTTGTGTGCAGGACGGAGATCCGCAGATTTTTGGGCTTAGCAGGTTTTTATCGCCGTTTCGTGCAGGATTGCTAGAGTAGTGCTGCACCGTCGACTGAAGGGACTGGAAGGGAGGTTTCTTTTCTTTGGACTGAGGCATGTGTGCGGAGTTTTCGGCAGTTGAAGATTCTGTTAACAACTGCACCAGTTTTTTCTTTGCTTTTGGTTCGGGCGACCTTGTTGTTTAACTGTAATGTTTCTTGAGTGGGCTCGAGTGCGTACTGAGGTGACACTATAGAGTTATCGCTTTTGCTTCCCTACATTTGGAGGAAGTATGAGAAGGATTGTAACGTTTTGAAAATCGTTTCGGTGAAATTTCGAAAAATCGGTAAAATAAGGGGGTTTTCTGTAAAAAGTCAAAATACAAATATCTTATTATAAAAATTAAATATACATATTCTAGCTATGTAATTTCTATTATTTGGTGTTTATTGAGCCGCTGGTGAAATTTCAAATTTTCTGAAAAAAATATTATTTTATTATTATTTTAAGCCGTCACTAATACATTTAATTAGGGAAAATTACAAATTGGAATGAGTTGAAACAAATTTTGTGCATCATAAAACATTAAATAAAATTTTATCATGTGGTTTTTGGAATGAAATCATTTGCCAAAACGGTTTAGAAATTATTGAAGAAAAATGCTTTTTTTAGCGTAAATGGATGCTTGGGGTATTGTATTTATCATTTTTCATCACCCCACACCCGTACCCACACCCACACACCCCCACTTACTCCTCCCCATGGCTGAATTCAGCAGCCACCATATTTTTCCCCACTTGATTTTCAAAAGAAAAGAAAAGAAAAGAAAAGAAAAGAGGAAATGTAGAAATGAGAGTGGAGTTTTGACTAGGTTGACTAGATGTTATCTTTCCCCACCTCACTCTCTCTCCTCTTCCCTCAATTTCAGCCGAGCCCTCCCATTTCCTGCAGCACCAACAGCCCCTCTCTCTCCCTCTCTCATTTTGCATCAAAAATTCATCAAAATACCTCAAAAATCAAGCTAAAATCCAAATCCGACTCCTACTCATTTTCTCTCATCTCCTTTAGCATGGATCTTGGTGCAAGGATTTCAAATTGGAGGTCTAGATCTCAAGTTTCATCCATGGTTCATGAGGTATAAATCTTGGCCTTTTGTTTAAATTGTTGCTAAATACTGTAGTCTAGCATAATTATACGTTTAATTATGGGTTAATTTAAAGATGTGGGTTTTCAAGAGGAGGTTTAGATTAGCGTTTTGTTGTGAAATTGTGTTGTGATATATTGTGCATGGTTTAGTGATGTGGATTAACATCTTAAGTTTTGTAGAAAACTAATCTAGTTGTTAATTACAAACCATTACTTATAAAATGTCCTAATTAAGTTATTTTGCTAACTAGGGTTTTTGGAAAATTGTTAAATGCTTTAGATTAAGATATAATTATGGTTTCATGTCATTATTAATATTATAATGAGTGGTTTAATGACTTTGGATCATGTCAAACCAAGCTTAATTGTTAAATTGTGAATTTTGCTTTAAAAAGAGTTAAAATCGGTACTTTTGCAAACTAGTTTTTTTTGAACATATATGGTTTGGTGAAATTAAATTATGGAAATGATTTATGACTTATTTAAGATATTTAATAAGTATATTGGCCGCTACATTCATTTAAACGTCGAGTTTTGTACTAAAACGGGTAATTTTTGCTTGCTAGATTTTCGGAAAAATGACTTCTAAAGTGAATTTGGGGTTTTTGTGAATTTTAACCTATTCTATATTTAAATTAGTATTCGTGAATGTGCAAATGAGTGTACTTGGGTTTTTCTCGATGGTCGGGCGTTTGCACGCCGACGTCGAGGGTTTTTGGGTTGGTTTGTGAGAGCAACCATAGGTTTTGACCTATGTGGGATTCGTGAGTCGTTTTGGTCATGAGTCGGATTTTAATGCGATACGATGCGTTATGATATGTAGGTACCCCATGTGGACTTCGAGACGACAAGCAAGCGCGTGGCGACGTCGGCACCGGCGAGCGAGGACCAGGTGAGTAGATTTATATCTACGGGGAGAAGTCGGGTGGATGGCGTATAGCACCCCTGCAGTCCGTGGTGGTGTATACGGATGCGTATACACACCAACAATTATTATATGTTATTTGGGATTAATAACGATATTTAGGATGGATATTGGTGTGTTGGATTACCTTAGTGTTGCGAACCCTAGGGTAGTGTTGCACTACACATACACACATACATACTTGCATACATTCCTATTGATATGTGCTCATGGGATTCTTTATAGTTATGGGTTCACATGGGTATGGGACTATGCGTTCACATACGGATTTGAGGATGATACCGTAACATTTTCAAAAATATAAAATATTAATTTTGGGAATTTTTATAATTTAATATTATTTTATTGATTATTTTAATATTAAATCTATATTTAAATGCAAATAAATGGAGAAAAAATTACGGAAAATTATGGAAAATTCTAAAATAGGATAAATTAGTGAATTATGATATTTTTAAGTTGTTGTGATCATTTTGACACTAATTTAGTGCTAATCGCGATTAAAATCGCTAATCGGGTTTTTTGGCAATTTTGCGCAAAAAACTTGCACATATCACATTTTCTACACTTGTTCATTGTTTCTTGCCATGGATTTCTTTTGGGGTTACTATTCTCATGAGAAGGTTTTGGTTTAATGAAAAAGGGAAAAAGGAAAGAAAAAGAATAGAAAATGGAGGGTTGGTGAGAAGAGGGGTATGGGTCATTGACCATGAGACTTAACCATTTGTTTCCTTTCATTTTCCCCTCCCTCTTCTTCTCTTGCTGCTGCCTCCTCTCCTCCATTCTCCCCCTCTCTTCAAGCCATGAAATCACCTCTAAAACTACCCCAAAATCCTATGTCGGTTTCACAAAAAAGATGCGTGAGCTCGAGATCTACAAGATGGACCTAGAAAGCTTGGATTTGGCCACTAGAGGGCAACTCAAGAAAATTCTTGAGTTGCTAATGAAGGTAATTGCTGAACCATTTGCTCAATCATAGCTTTTCCTATAACCCCATGTTAAGATTTAATCGATATTGTGTGATATTATGGATTTGATGAAAACCTAGTTAGGGTTTGAGAGGAACTTGGGTTGTATTGTGAAATTGAGTTCAATTGAGGATACACCAACACCCTAGTGTTTAAATTGAAACCCAAAACCTGAAGCAAACACCAGAATACGGATTTTAGAAACCAATATCGGGGAAATTGTGTATTCTGTCACTGTTATTTGGAATCTGCTAACACCCCGAGAACCCTAAAATAATATTGAGTGGGAATTGAGATGTGCAGGCAACATAGAGGCAACACCCCAAACCCTAGCCCCTAACTCCTCCGTACGGCCGCCAATTCTCCCATTCTGGCCGCAATTTGCGGCCAGAGCAGAGGGGATTTTCCTCGTTTTGCGTGCCAGGCCCCATTTCATCAATTCTTGGCCCTGGGTACTTCTAGTTTTGACAGATTCTTTCTAGGGTGAAATCTGGGACATATATCCTAAGTTGCAGCTTTGAATTTGGGTTTGGTTTTGCGTATTTTGAATTCCAGATTTTGGTATTATTGTGTTATCTCGATCGTGTGACGTTTGTACGTCTATATCGAGTGATTTCGAGTTGTTTTACGAAGGCTAACCGTAGGTTCTAACCTATAAGCCTTTTGGCGTGTCGTATCGGTTTTAGCGTATCGTATTGGATTTAGTGTGTCGTTTTAAGTATTGAATTGGTTTTGATGCGATGCGATACGTGTGATTTGTGTAGGTACACCGCGACGATCCGAGACGATGCGGAAGATGACGGAGACATCGACACCGACACGCAGGATTCAGGTGAGTAGATTATATCTACAGGGGGAAGTCGGGTGGATGGCGTATAGCACCCCCGCAGTCCGTAGATAGATTATTATGCAGTTTATTGTGATGATAGGTGTATTATGGATAGTATAGGGTTAGAAGTGACTAGTGTAGTTCATAGTCGCGAACCCTAGGATAGGATTACACCTATACACACACCCTTGCTTATCACTTATACTTGCACTGTGTTTGATCATATGGGATGACTTTGGAGATGAGTTGATGATGTGGGCTTGGTGCCCTGGTATCGGTGATTTGATACGATTCATATGTGGGTTATGACTTGTGATTCTCGCGGGCTTGGGATATGTGTTTACCCCCGCATGCATACTTACTGATGTTACCGTTTTGTACTAGACATAGAGTAGTACTCCAGACTATACGATCTGATGATGGTGATATCTGTTATGTGATGAGACAGTGAGAAGTTGACCCTACCCAGCTATTGGGAATGCCGTACGACGATTTACCGTACGAGCCGATATTGATGATAGATCCGCACTCATAACTCGAGGATATCTTACGATATGACATTGAGGCGGGATCACCGACTATATATCTATATACATTGACTCAGACTTAGGTGGTTTCCACACCTACCTCTCCTGATCGACCTGATACTTAGATGTAGTTGCATAGTAGATACTTCACTGTGGTGTTGACTGCTAGATATCTGCATTTTCCTGCTATTCGCATTGCTGGCATATGTTCATTATTATATTATTATCATGCTGTTAGGACACCAGCACCATTATCGATGATGCGTATGTTTCACGTACACTATTTGCCGGCTCACACACTTCATCATCGATAATTGCCATGCCACTACACTGTAGTATTGTTACATTCATGATATTCCATGTTACATGATTTCCGATATGATTACCCTTCCTTGCATGTCGCATACATCATGGATTGATTACATAGCACATTGCATTGGATTTACTTCTTGATATGGATTCTTATGTGATTTCTGATTTTGAGGACCGTGGGATTATTTAAGAAAAGATGTTCTTTTATGAAAAACCCGGTACCTCGTGATATGATATTTGGTGCGTACACCACGTGTTTTCTCGGTGCTGAGACGTGTGCTTGAAACCCGATTCGAGGAGGTGATGTACCGTTTGCGGGTTCGTGGTGGGCCCGGTATGGTTCCCCTCGGCGAGATGATCGATGGGTTATGCCGATTGAGCCTGGAGGCGGGCGAGTACCTACCGGTGATTGTATTTGAGCTCGGCGGATGTCCGGGGGATACCGCCTGGAGCTGAGAGATGGGCGTACTGCCGGGGGCCGACGGGCCTATACCGCAGACGGAGCCCAGAGATGGACATGGGTTGACTCGTACTGCCGGGGGCCGAGGGCCGATACCGCAGACGGGGCCCCATACGGATGAGGATTTACGTGTCGATGCTTGGCACGGGTTTCATGATGAGTTTTCCATGATTTTATTTATATCCTCACATTGCATACATGATGCTTACTGTCAGTGGGTGACAGGTGGACGGGTTCCACATATATACAGGCTTGGTTCATATACAGATTGGATTTACACTTATCATACTTCATTTGTATATATAACAGGGTATGAGGGCGCTGTTATATATACCCTTACACCAATATTAGTGGAATGGGACGCTAATATATGTGTATTGATATCTTTGATATTTCATATCTACCTTATGCAGACATACCTTATACTGATGACATGTTATTACCTGAGTACCTGGCACTACATGCATGATTAGATGTTACCTTGCCACCTTATCACACTCAGATGTACTCTTGTGGATTATATTACTGATCGTTGACTTAGGTTTATGTCTTGCATTCGGTTTCTGCTTGTAGATGTTTCTATTCACGAGTTGGCAACTCACCCCCGTTGTGCCACAGTTCTTGCAGGTTTTGCCGTACAGGTTCTATTGCGGCATTTCTGGCACACTACCTTCTTGCGGGTGATTTGCTTTGGTAGGTGGATTCTTTCGTATCAGGAATCACCTTTGTATTTATTTATTCCATTGTATCTAGAAATTGTCCATCAACCAAAACTTGTATATTCTTTCAGACTTAGAGACAGTATTGTATTATTTCGACCTTAGAGTCGCGCTTAGAAGTATTGCAGTTTTCTTGTTGCTTTTGAGCTTTCTTTTGGATTTGATCCTCGCCACTTGGCGTTGTATATTATCATATCATTGCGTGGTTGTGACCGTCGTTTGACGAAGAGCTAGCTCCCGCTTGGGGATGCCTTTATCTTTTTATATATTGTTATTCATGTTGTACCCCATTCGGGGCCAGTTTTACAAAGGAAACTCTGCCGAAATTTTTAGAAAAGACTTATTGTTTTCAAAACGTACCTTCGGCTTAGTTATTTAAAAACCTTGATTTCAAACCTGTATTTCTTCACTTCTTTAAACCAGTTTTCTTTATTTATCCTTCAAAATGGTTTTAGATTTCTGGGCTTTTGGCTTACTTGGATCAGATGGAGTCCTATAGACTTCATATGGTTCAAGTGCCAGTCACGTGCTCTTTCGGGTCGTGACAAAGTTGGTATCAGAGCGCTAGGTTGACCTTGGTTCGAGTTTAAGTTTGACTATGTGGAGCCTAAGGAGTTGTTTTTACACGGAACTTAGGCTTGACCTTACGGAACTTAGACTTGGTCGAGGGGGTATTCGACCCGTACATTCGTCGTATTAGGATGACCCTTGGTTGATGGATTAGGTGACTAAAGTAGAGTGACGTACCGTTGGTATGTTCCGCGGCATACTTACGACACGCCACTCCGCTTAAGGAACCTTAGGATGTACATACTTTCGAGATTAGTGATTCTCTTTATATCTTGGATTATTCGTCCATTTGAGATCCCCGATTCTATTAGTTTCATGATCATACCTTCATTGATGCTGTTCCTTCCTATGATCATATATCCACTTTGGATCTGTTGTTTCCCTTTATTGCCATTGATGTGCTCTCTTTGATACTCGGTTGAGGTTCCTGTCACCATGTTTGAGCGCAGTTTGGGCTGCTGCTAGGGTTACGGCCGGTTTGAGCTCGTTTGGTACGAGTGCCGACCGTTGTGTTTTCTGGTGACATGGGAACGTCTCGAGTTAGTGTTGGTGATTGTGACCTCTAGTGGAGGCGAGTGCTTGGTCTTGCACCGGATGATCGAGCCACTGTTAGAGCTGCCAGTTGAGAGAGAGAACTGTTGATGTACAGCATACCTCAGAGGTTGTGATGTCGCCTACCGTGCAGACAGATGGACCAGCTGTTGCTGAGATTGACAGGATGTTGCTTTCGGAGCTTACGAGCTGAGATTGCCAGAGCTTTCAGGCAGATATGCGACAGATGTGAGCTAGTCTACCCGATTTGAGAGACGAGGGTGATTCGTCCGATTTTGCGCCAGAGCGGGCCCAGTTGAGTTGAAGATTTCCAGTGTGGAGAGTCTTACTCAGATCTAGAGCAGATCGACTCAGAGATGACCGCTTATGTGTTGCCTTTCCTGGAGGATTGAGGCGTTGTTCGGCGTACAGGCGTAGGAGCCAGTTGCTGCTGCAAATGACGAGATATCGCTCAGATGGTTGGAGCTACTGCAGCATGAGCATGTACTTAGAGAGATGATAGCGAGTTGCTAGTCACCGAGGATGGACGACTAGGACGTGTGGTGAGTTCGCTTACCCCGATGCGAGGTCATCAGGCGGATTGATTCCAGCTAGAGACGACTTCACGCAGGTTCGCGAGAGTCGATAGAGACGATCGAATGTCAGGAGCCTATTTTCCAAGTTTAAAGTATGCGGAAAGACATGCAGGTGATTCTATGGACCCCCTAGAAGAATGAAACCCTAACTCGACTTAATGACCGTGTGACAGCCTTTGAACCTTAGGGTTTACGGCGGTTCCGCGGCGCCATTAGTGAGGCTTGGGTTTGCCCTTCTACGGCTGGACCACCGACGCTGTGGCATGTACTCGATACTATTAAACTGTACCCGAGATGTGAGCTCTTGGGGGATTATGAGGATCTGACGAGTCGATCGGATGGTTCGACATCTTTCGGATATCGTGATGGGACACTGCTTGGGAGACTCCAGATGCGAGCGTAGCCGTCGGAGCGCAGTCCGTGTAGCCACGATGAGACGAGTCCGAACCAGTCGACATTTGAGCAGAGTGAAGAAAAGAGTTCGTATGAGATTTCGACGAGATGATGTCCCCCTCCGCTGACATTAGAGATGTGATATGCACCCCGAGGCGTGGTATATGGATATATCTTCCAGAAAGAAGTGCGATAAGTATGCAGCCGTTCCGGAATAAGCTTTAGCTTCAGCATTGGATGATGACTTCCGGGCATTTCGGCAGGATTGAGATTTGAGAAAGGAACCTCGACAGGACCTTTCTGGAGTACGATACGAGAAGACCTAGACCAGGAGTGGTCATTTTACGCACACCCAGCAGGCCAGAGTTCGGCATTGTCGACAAGGTAGTTGACCAAGTTCGGATAAAGGAACCTACCCAGATGCGTTGCGAATTGATCAAGGACGGACGAGTGATGAGTATTCCTCCGATGGTTGGGACGTGTTCCCGAGGACCAGTTCGGCCTGACATCTGCTACAGAATGATGAAGCTACAGAATACGCGATTTCGAGCCCGTGCGAGAGACTTCAGATTGACCGTGGCCGAGAACAGTGCAGTGCATAGTAGCTTGGCATGACGTCATAGTGGACAACGATGGAGACAGTTGGAACAAGAGGTTCGTGTGAGACACTGACGAGCTGTCATTGCTTCCCGTCGAGACTAGAGACCTGATATGCTTACAGAGACGTTGGGATGTGACCAGTTTCTGAGAGTTATTGTTATGAGGACACAGGTGTCTTTTGAGCGAGAAGAGGTTGTGCAGGAGAGCCAGCCTCCGTTTGGTTCGGCATAGGCATGATTGGAAGAGATCTTGAGCAGGATTCTTCCAGGACGTTGCTGCAATGATGTTTGCACCCAGGATCAGATGTGTGACGTGCATTCAGAGAGCCAGAGGCTGACGTCAGTGAATTGCTGCCCTACGAGTGGTCGTGAGGTTTGACCGAGAGATGACCAGAGAAGTGCCAGAACGGAATCGTCCCCGTTAGCACCCCTGACAGGGCCGATGAGCCGATTGACCGCGTGATAGGTAATCCGCAGAGAAGATAAGAATCCAGAGACAGAGGACGCCAGACCGTGAGCAAGAGGCAGGTAGATATCCTGCGCTGCTAGCAGTGGATTGCACCGACTCCTTCTCGACCTTGAAGGAGGGACTACCGAAGACGGTATTTATGATTTGTGATTTTGTGATTTGATTATCACGTATCCGTCATTTTGGATTTCGGTATTTTGGGCATTCTGTTGCATGATTTAGTTTTGATGACTGAGTTTCATGATATTGGTTTCATGCACCCACTGGATATTTATATATTTTGCGCAGAGTGATTACATTTGAGGTATTGATTGAGGTTTCATGCCTACAGTATTCAGTGATTTGATTTGCACTTCCAGCTTGATTTTCATGTACCTTTAGTGTTTTGATATACGATTTTGGTGCACGCCAGATGCACTAAATCGGGATTCTTCGTGCATGTCACATGCACCTGACTTATCTTTCTGTCAGGCACACACGTTGCCTACGACAGATGTTTTGTGCACACCCGTTGCACCTAGATGTTGTTTTGTACATCTGTTTGACACAGTTATGGATTTTGATTCCGTGCGCACCGGACGCACAGGATGGTGTTATGTATATTTTTGGGATTTATTCCTTTTGGAGCAGTACCTTTTATGATGTGGATTTTTTTCTTTCATGCTGAGCAGGACTAGTCAGTGGACGGTACCTGGATATACTTATGCATGCTTTTACATCAGTTTCTTTTTTACATGTATGGATTGGATGTCTACATGTGTAATTTTGATCCATATTATATCGGTTTTGTATTGGATTTGACATTTGTTTTTACATTGACTCCGATGATTGCGGGATGCTTGACGGAGTTTTGTTTTCGAGTTATCTGCTCAGTACCCTTGCGCATGCATTGCGCTGTGACGTTCTATGTGTTGATGATTTCGGAGCCCCGACGACTTTGGTTTATTACTGAGATTGTTTTAGTAGTGGGGTTTTAAATTTAAATTCGGGGACCGAATTTCTTTAAGGGGGGTAGATTGTAACATTTTCAAAAATATAAAATATTAATTTTGGGAATTTTTATAATTTAATATTATTTTATTGATTATTTTAATATCAAATCTATATTTAAATGCAAATAAATGGAGAAAAAATTACGGAAAATTATGGAAAATTCTAAAATAGGATAAATTAGTGAATTATGACATTTTTAAGTTGTTGTGATCATTTTGACACTAATTTAGTGCTAATCGCGATTAAAATCGCTAATCGGGTTTTTTGGCAATTTTGCGCAAAAAACTTGCACATAGCACATTTTCTACACTTGTTCATTGTTTCTTGCCATGGATTTCTTTTGGGGTTACTATTCTCATGAGAAGGTTTTGGTTTAATGAAAAAGGGAAAAAGGAAAGAAAAAGAATAGAAAATGGAGGGTTGGTGAGAAGAGGGGTATGGGTCATTGACCATGAGACTTAACCATTTGTTTCCTTTCATTTTCCCCTCCCTCTTCTTCTCTTGCTGCTGCCTCCTCTCCTCCATTCTCCCCCTCTCTTCAAGCCATGAAATCACCTCTAAAACTACCCCAAAATCCTATGTCGGTTTCACAAAAAAGATGCGTGAGCTCGAGATCTACAAGATGGACCTAGAAAGCTTGGATTTGGCCACTAGAGGGCAACTCAAGAAAATTCTTGAGTTGCTAATGAAGGTAATTGCTGAACCATTTGCTCAATCATAGCTTTTCCTATAACCCCATGTTAAGATTTAATCGATATTGTGTGATATTATGGATTTGATGAAAACCTAGTTAGGGTTTGAGAGGAACTTGGGTTGTATTGTGAAATTGAGTTCAATTGAGGATACACCAACACCCTAGTGTTTGAATTGAAACCCAAAACCTGAAGCAAACACCAGAATACGGATTTTAGAAACCAATATCGGGGAAATTGTGTATTCTGTCACTGTTATTTGGAATCTGCTAACACCCCGAGAACCCTAAAATAATATTGAGTGGGAATTGAGATGTGCAGGCAACATAGAGGCAACACCCCAAACCCTAGCCCCTAACTCCTCCGTACGGCCGCCAATTCTCCCATTCTGGCCGCAATTTGCGGCCAGAGCAGAGGGGATTTTCCTCGTTTTGCGTGCCTGGCCCCATTTCATCAATTCTTGGCCCTGGGTACTTCTAGTTTTGACAGATTCTTTCTAGGGTGAAATCTGGGACATATATCCTAAGTTGCAGCTTTGAATTTGGGTTTGGTTTTGCGTATTTTGAATTCCAGATTTTGGTATTATTGTGTTATCTCGATCGTGTGACGTTTGTACGTCTATATCGAGTGATTTCGAGTTGTTTTACGAAGGCTAACCGTAGGTTCTAACATATAAGACTTTTGGCGTGTCGTATCGGTTTTAGCGTATCGTATTGGATTTAGTGTGTCGTTTTAAGTATTGAATTGGTTTTGATGCGATGCGATACGTGTGATTTGTGTAGGTACACCGCGACGATCCGAGACGATGCGGAAGATGACAGAGACATCGACACCGACACGCAGGATTCAGGTGAGTAGATTATATCTACAGGGGGAAGTCGGGTGGATGGCGTATAGCACCCCCGCAGTCCGTAGATAGATTATTATGCAGTTTATTGTGATGATAGGTGTATTATGGATAGTATAGGGTTAGAAGTGACTAGTGTAGTTCATAGTCGCGAACCCTAGGATAGGATTACACCTATACACACACCCTTGCTTATCACTTATACTTGCACTGTGTTTGATCATATGGGATGACTTTGGAGATGAGTTGATGATGTGGGCTTGGTGCCCTGGGATCGGTGATTTGATACGATTCATATGTGGGTTATGACTTGTGATTCTCGCGGGCTTGGGATATGTGTTTACCCCCGCATGCATACTTACTGATGTTACCGTTTTGTACTAGACATAGAGTAGTACTCCAGACTATACGATCTGATGATGGTGATATCTGTTATGTGATGAGACAGTGAGAAGTTGACCCTACCCAGCTATTGGGAATGCCGTACGACGATTTACCGTACGAGCCGATATTGATGATAGATCCGCACTCATAACTCGAGGATATCTTACGATATGACATTGAGGCGGGATCACCGACTATATATCTATATACATTGACTCAGACTTAGGTGGTTTCCACACCTACCTCTCCTGATCGACCTGATACTTAGATGTAGTTGCATAGTAGATACTTCACTGTGGTGTTGACTGCTAGATATCTGCATTTTCCTGCTATTCGCATTGCTGGCATATGTTCATTATTATATTATTATCATGATGTTAGGACACCAGCACCATTATCGATGATGCGTATGTTTCACGTACACTATTTGCCGGCTCACACACTTCATCATCGATAATTGCCATGCCACTACACTGTAGTATTGTTACATTCATGATATTCCATGTTACATGATTTCCGATATGATTACCCTTCCTTGCATGTCGCATACATCATGGATTGATTACATAGCACATTGCATTGGATTTACTTCTTGATATGGATTCTTATGTGATTTCTGATTTTGAGGACCGTGGGATTATTTAAGAAAAGATGTTCTTTTATGAAAAACCCGGTACCTCGTGATATGATATTTGGTGCGTCCACCACGCGTTTTCTCGGTGCTGAGACGTGTGCTTGAAACCCGATTCGAGGAGGTGATGTACCGTTTGCGGGTTCGTGGTGGGCCCGGTATGGTTCCCCTCGGCGAGATGATCGATGGGTTATGCCGATTGAGCCTGGAGGCGGGCGAGTACCTACCGGTGATTGTATTTGAGCTCGGCGGATGTCCGGGGGATACCGCCTGGAGCTGAGAGATGGGCGTACTGCCGGGGGCCGACGGGCCTATACCGCAGACGGAGCCCAGAGATGGACATGGGTTGACTCGTACTGCCGGGGGCCGAGGGCCGATACCGCAGACGGAGCCCCATACGGATGAGGATTTACGTGTCGATGCTTGGCACGGGTTTCATGATGAGTTTTCCATGATTTTATTTATATCCTCACATTGCATACATGATGCTTACTGTCAGTGGGTGACAGGTGGACGGGTTCCACATATATACAGGCTTGGTTCATATACAGATTGGATTTACACTTATCATACTTCATTTGTATATATAACAGGGTATGAGGGCGCTGTTATATATACCCTTACACCAATATTAGTGGAATGGGACGCTAATATATGTGTATTGATATCTTTGATATTTCATATCTACCTTATGCAGACATACCTTATACTGATGACATGTTATTACCTGAGTACGTGGCACTACATGCATGATTAGATGTTACCTTGCCACCTTATCACACTCAGATGTACTCTTGTGGATTATATTACTGATCGTTGACTTAGGTTTATGTCTTGCATTCGGTTTCTGCTTGTAGATGTTTCTATTCACGTGTTGGCAACTCACCCCCGTTGTGCCACAGTTCTTGCAGGTTTTGCCGTACAGGTTCTATTGCGGCATTTCTGGCACACTACCTTCTTGCGGGTGATTTGCTTTGGTAGGTGGATTCTTTCGTATCAGGAATCACCTTTGTATTTATTTATTCCATTGTATCTAGAAATTGTCCATCAACCAAAACTTGTATATTCTTTCAGACTTAGAGACAGTATTGTATTATTTCGACCTTAGAGTCGCGCTTAGAAGTATTGCGGTTTTCTTGTTGCTTTTGAGCTTTCTTTTGGATTTGATCCTCGCCACTTGGCGTTGTATATTATCATATCATTGCGTGGTTGTGACCGTCGTTTGACGAAGAGCTAGCTCCCGCTTGGGGATGCCTTTATCTTTTTATATATTGTTATTCATGTTGTACCCCATTCGGGGCCAGTTTTACAAAGGAAACTCTGCCGAAATTTTTAGAAAAGACTTATTGTTTTCAAAACGTACCTTCGGCTTAGTTATTTAAAAACCTTGATTTCAAACCTGTATTTCTTCACTTCTTTAAACCAGTTTTCTTTATTTATCCTTCAAAATGGTTTTAGATTTCTGGGCTTTTGGCTTACTTGGATCAGATGGAGTCCTATAGGCTTCATATGGTTCAAGTGCCAGTCACGTGCTCTTTCGGGTCGTGACAGATACTTGGGATTGAGCTGAGTCGATGAGATTTGATTTGAGGCCGTGAGATCGGTGATATAGCAGGGTTCGTATCTTAGATTCGACATGACGTTGTAGCGGGTCCTTGACGTAGTTTTTACACACGTGCATGCATACTTAGGCGATATCAGTATTGTACTAGACATAGGTCAGTACCCTAGACTATGATCTTGGATAAAGAGGATACCAGAGGAATAGTGTGAGGAATATGATATTGACCCGTACCTAGATTTGGGGATGCCGTACGACAGATTTACGTACGAGCTATATCTTGATGATTGATCCGCACTCTTGACTTGGGATGTCTGATTATAGATATGGTATCGGATATGATATTATTGAGGAGGGATCACCGAATAATATATATACAGGTATGTATATGTATCGACTCAGATGTTAGGCGGTTTCCTTACCTGTAGTCTAGCTTGTAGCGTAGCCCTTTAGTTTAGTTAGTTGTTAGATTAGATTCGGTTCCTACCTATTTCAAAGCTTACGAATCGTGCGTATTTTAAAGACAGCCTAAGGGATCCTATGGATATTTCAAAAAACGTATCTTTTCTTAAAAACACCGTAGCCCCTATTTTCAAAACCCCACGATTCGTGTTATTTCAAAAGGCACCATTGTAGGACTTATATTAGGTTAAAACAGATTAGTTATCGTTGCATCTAGTATTCAGCTCCCGCTCATTATTGTTGTTTGCTCCGCATCACATGCTTATATTATGCTCCGCATCACATGCTTATATTATGCTTCGCATCACATGCTTATATTATGCTTCATATTCTACTGTTGATATCTTGTGGTTAGGACACCAGCACCATTACCGATGATGCGTATGTACCACGTACACTTACTTGCCGGCTCACACACATCTTCATCGGTAATTGCCATGTCACGTACACCTTAGAAAATATTATTGCTTGACATAGCGTACTTGCCTTATATGTTAGTTTAGACATTGTAGTTATTACCTGCTACTTCATGCATACTGTTATTCATTGTTATGCCGCATTCATGGATTCTCATGCATATATTCACTATTTTATGTGTTATTGAGGTTTTGGATTCGGATTTCCATGAGATTTTCTGGATTTGGAGGAAAACCGCAAAAACATAAATAAACCTTTTCTCTCTTTTAAAATAAAAAGTGCGGTTTTTCCCATGATGTATGAGTCGTCCACCATGAGTTTGCTGATGGATTTCGAGACCCGATTCGAGGAGACGGATGAACCGTTTCGGGTACATGGTGGACCCGGTAAGGTACCCCGGGGCAAGAAGCGCGTGATGATGACGATGTGAGCCTGGCAAGGGAGCACTACCTACCGGTGATTTTACCCGACGCGTCGGATATCCGGAGGATACCGTCGTGGTCTTGAGATGGATGGTAGTGGCTGGTCTGGACTGACGGCGTCCTAGATATTGTGATTGAGACATTGAGATTTCGAAATATTGAGGTACAGAGACTGTGATACAGAGATATCGAGATATTGGGATTACGTTTTGTGCCGATGCTAGGCACTGTTTTATGCTGATTTCATTATGATACCTCATTTTAAAAATACAAGGAAATCTCACTAAATTATGAAAACAGTTCTTCATTTACATGTATTCTGTTTTCATGCATTCATACCTCATTCATATGATATATTGCTACATGAGGCACTGACACGGGCACATGAGATTACACTCGGGTTAGATATTTACCCTAGCCTTGTTATAGGTTGCATGTTATATATATAATTAAGGATATATTATGATCATTGACCTAGGTTGCGTTATTTATGCGATTTCTATTCGTAGATGTTTTTCTATTCACGAGTTGGCAACTCACCCCCGTTGTGCCCCAGTTTCTTGCAGATTTGCCGTACAGGTTTCATTACGGCTTTGCGGGCATAGTTTCCTTCGGGTGATTTGCTAGTAGGTGGGTTTACTTGTATCGTACCCCCATTATATATCTTGTATATCATTATTCTGTTGTATCTAGAAGTTCCATCAACCAAACATGTATTTATTTTGAGATAGAGACCAGTGATGTTATTCCTTCGACCTTAGAGTCGCGCGTTTTATTTCTGCGGTTTTCTTATGGTTTTGAGTTTCCTTTTGAATCTTGATCCTCGCCGTTGGCGTTGTATATTATATTGCTTGTGTGGTTGTGACCGTCGATTGATGAAGAGCTAGCTCCCGCTTAGGGATGCCTTTTTATTGATTTCGTATACTATTCATGTTGTATCCCGTTTGGGGGCCAGTATTTACAAAGGAGACTCTGCCGAAATTTTCAGTAAATTTTGATGTTCTTAAAAACCGCATAATTCGGCTTATGCTATTAAAACTACTTGTTTTAAATTGGTTTTCCTTCACTCTACTACTTTTCTTGGTTTGGATTTCTGGGTTTTCGGCTTACTTAGATTACGTACGCCTCGAGACGTTTCGTAGTTTAAGTGCCGGTCATGTTCCATCTTTCGGGACGTGACAAGGATATTCCACTCATGATCTGGAGATGGCCGAGGTGGTTTTGCGTTGGAGATTTGGAGACACTATTTGTTCGAGAGTCGTGTCAGATTTTCACGGACCACCAGAGCTTAATGTACATCTTCCTGCAGCGGATTTTGATTGTGTGATAGTCCTCTGCAGATTTACAGTTCTTGTGCGATCGTTGAGTACAGCTTAAGTTCGTCTCTACTGAGGGGACAGCTTGCTCATGTCCACTCCCGACCACTTTTCTTAAATCGCTTTCGCGAGACACTGCCCGCCGATGCTCAATCGTCAGAGATACTTGAGCGTACTCGGCTGGGTAATGATTCGGAGTCCTTGATTTGTGACAATGGTGTGCTAAGTGTTAGTGTATATGCCCTAGAGGCCATTACTGTATCATACTAGTTTGTATATTACTTAATGGAAGCATGGGATATTCACCTTATATAGACAATCTTGCTCAAAATAGTAGTATGCTACTTGGTTTGTTTCTACTTTAATGTGTACATGTGCTTATTTTAGTATATCACCTATACACATTAGTGGAGCCCTTAGGATCTTTGCTTGATTACCAGCGTTGTGATGGCAGTCACACTCGTGGGGGCTGGGTAATCTACACGCACATCCTTATGCAGGTCCCTAGTCGTAGGACTATCGAGACAGGGCATCAATACTCCGGAGTAGACTAGCGTATGCGCTTCTTATCCCAGTGTGGGAGACGGTCTGTCCCACAGCCGTCAGTACGTCGTACTTGAGATAGTATGCGGGTGCTCATTAGGTTATGAGTATACTGGACAGGAATCGTCGGGAACTGTTGGTTGGTACTGTACCTATCGTCAGTTACCAGTTCCCAGGTGACATGAGTACAGCTTAGTCCGCTGACTTGACACTGTCACTTCGCCTCGAGTGTGTTCCCACTGTACTTAGATTACTACCCTACCACGGCTCAAAGGAGTTGTGCAAACAGGTAGTAGTTGGGTGCAGTCCCGAAGCACTTGGAGGCAGTGACGGTTAGACAGGATTCGTTTCTCCCGGTATTGGGGGTTGATATCACGCTGTGTCTAGGAGAGCCATTACACAAAGTCCCTGGCCAGGGCAAGCGAGATATACTGGTAGGTTTCCAGTGTTATCTCAGGGTGTTCTGGGCTACACTCCGACACGACTTGTACCGCTATTAGGGGACTGACGTTTACAGCCCCCCTAGGCCCGCCATGCGATATTCTCAGACGAACAGACCGGACTGTACGCAGACTATCACATTCTGGCTCAGTAAGAGTTCAGATGGGTTTCACCTCGTCAGTCTTCTTATCGACATCTACCTGGGGGCCGTTACGCACAGCTAGTGCCGCTTGCGGTCTGTGGTTAAACCCACTGCCAGCGTAGTGTCGAGTCTTTAGAGTCCCACACAGAGAGCTATTCGCCTTTAGGCAAAAGAGTAGAGGTCGCATGGTTTTGCGACAGGGTTCGGTCACATCCGTGCACTTATGCACGTACAGTGTCCGGACAGTCAACACTAGCGGGCTTTGGTTTAAGCCAGATCCTAGTGTACGTTTTGGGATTAGTTTTATCCAGTATGTATTCGTGTTCCTCGGAACGCGGATGCGGGTGTGTATGCACAATTGACGGAGAGACAGAGGCAGAGGATTCTCATTAGGGTTGTTGACTGTTGACTTTTTGCTAAACCCTAATGAGAATAAGAAATATGATTAACAATAGTATTAATTAAGTATTATTGTGACATGGTTGTTGATGGTTGACTTTGTTGACTTGTTGACTTAGTTGACCGGTTGACTAGGTTGGACTTGTTGACCTTCATCATTACAATGGCTATCATTTCATGGCAAAGACTTTTGCTTGCTTGTTTCTCTTTGCAAAATGAGTGCATGAAATGATATGGCCATTTTGACTTGAACCATCACATAATACTCAATTACTATTATTTGTTATGATGATTTTGGATTATGAGAGCTTGGATGGCAAAAGTCTTGCTCATTCTTTCATTTCTTTTCTCTCTCATGCTTGAGCTCTCCCTCTTCCTCTTGCTCTCTCTAGTTCATGGTTCACTTTTCTCATGTGTTGAGAAGCAAGAACCATAGAGATAAAACCCAACACACTCCTCTACTCATCCTAGTACACAAGGTTTAGCAAACCAAGTGTTCTAGTTTCTTCTAGTTTGAAGTGAAGCCAAAGGTAGAAGCTTTCAGGTGGATCCATCTTCGGCACAAAGAGACGACGAGGAGAGAACCATCCGACCACCACAAGGAGACCAAGAGAAGGAGTTCAAGTTAAGGTATAACCCCTAACCGAGTAGGTAAAACTCTTGTTAGGTTTGTTAGATAGTTGTTTAACAAAGATCTGTATTTTGAGTCCATGTTACCACCAAAAGGAAAATCGTTTTTTATCATTTCCGCAAGCCCGTAAGTACCGGGAAAGGTAACGTGGACTTACAGTAGTATCAGAGCCTAGTTAAACACTATCTAACATGTTAGCAAAGTAACTAGAAGTTCGATTGGAGAAAAAGTCACGAAACACGCCCGAAAAGTATAGTTTCTGCCGATTTTTTTCTTGTTCAAAAAATAATAAATCTTACACTAAAAATTGGCTCAGGATTTTTAGAACACACTGTAGAAAAATGGTCCATCGACTCGGTCAAAGAGCCGCGGAACCGCGACAGGAGCATGCTCCCGCCGCGGATCCTCGGCCGAGTTGACTCGGCCGTGGGCGATTTTTCCTGCAGTTTGTTCAGTGGGGTGTTTTGGGATTTTTACAATATGTTTTTTCTGCCCAGATTTTCCAGAAAGCAAAATTTGTTTTTGGGGCCTAAAAATCTGTATTTTGATCGAACTTCTAAAGATTTTGGCTAACGGGTTATATCTGTGATGTGATATATGTATTGAACGTCTGCTAATCGCTATATGTCGATTAGTGGGGGTTATACATATCTGTGATCGGTAATGTTGATGGTATGTGTATATGAATTCATTGGATTGTCGCGGATGAATAACCAGGGGGGGGTTGTGAGATGAGAGTTTTCTTTTTCTTTCAATTCATGTAATTTGTAATTGATGTAATATTATTTATATGGCCGCACAACCGGGATGGGGTTGTAGCCGTCATTGTATAATTTTTTTTTTATTGTTTTTGCTCCTAGGATAGACCCAAGGCGGGGTGCATAAACTACCGGGTATCTCGAAGTGCCGAGTGGCCTACTCACGGTGTTAAGGGAGGTTGCTTCACTTCGGGTACTTGGCGGGTAGTTTGCCACACCCGTAGGGGTCTAGGGTGGGGTCTTGGCTATTCATCGCGACCGTGTAATCCGCTCTTCGTTACAGGCTCGTACGGATTGCGGATTCCTAGTATATCTAATGTGTTCATCTGTGATCTGGAATGGCTATCATTGCATGTGACGAATGTGTATATCTATATATGATATCTATTTAGGCGTTGCTTATTTTTTGCATCCGCGCTAGTCCAGCCCCCGCTCTGTCGTTAGTTAAGTAACCTAACGGGTAATGATGGGGCCCCATGGAGAATGCGGATGGCATGAGCGTACATCATATTTTCGTTGTTTTCTGCAATGGTAGGATTAAATGATGGGACGCATTAACTTAATGCAAGAAAATAAACCAAAGTTGAGTCGTTGGAATACTTTCAAAACCACTCGGTTTCTTTTCAAAAACAACTTTTAAACGCGGAGCTTAAGCCACTCCTTTTAAAAGCTATCTCGTTCCATCGATTATATCAAGTTCACTACGTTCACGGTTTTGCCAAAACCATTCGTAGCCCTCCGTCGTTTCACGTGGATGGTCAATAGTATTCAAGCTATGTTTGTTGGCCAAAGTCAAGGCATAGTGATTGGTAGCTATTGGGTATTCATGTGCAGCATAGATAGATGTGTTGGTTTGGGACAGTCGTACTGCCTTGTTGGCCAAAGTCAAGGGTAGGTACGGGTGGATTCAAATTAATCTGGAGAATTACGGGTAGAACTTGACATGTGACTTATGATTTGTTGGCCAAAGTCAAGGTCATAAGAGCATGGGGAAAAAATCCACATCGGGAGTTTCAAAAGAACTGAAACTTGCTAGCGCAGCATACCATTTGGAGTGTGATGATTCTGGTAGGATTCCTTCAGTTTTGTCACGCGATGATATTTGGATCCCGATCCTACCGTGAGTATATGCTACTCCTCGGGAAATTTCTCACTTAACGATCAATGCTATAAACCAAGTAGGTTTCTAGAAAGGTGTTAGCGGGGCTACGCCCCCGGGAAAAGAGGTTATTTAATTAAGGAACTTCGCGAAAGCGTTGGAAAACCTCCCTCGAAGTATCAATACTAGCCTGGCTGAACGGTTAAGCAAGTATTGTACGGTGAGATTGATCCTGACTAATTCTTCCTTTTTGGTTTGAGGAGGGATTCGAGAGACAGTGGGAACTATCCTGTTTAGACAAATTAAAAACCACTCTAAACTTGCAAGAGCATCATGCTAAAGTGTTTCTTCTCTCTCTCCTAATTGCAGCGACCAAACATCATGACTGGACTTAAGTTACTACTAGATAAAAACATACTGACATGGCCAAACTACAAAGATTGGCTCAGGAATGTCAAAATGGCAATCACTTATGACAAGTTGGGGTATCTCCTTACCACCAAAGCTCCCCCTGTCCCAGGTCCCAAAACCAGCGTCGCGGAGAGGGAAATCCGTAAGACCTGGGAAATCGATTGCGCGAAGGCCAAGTGCCTCGTGGTTGCCTCTATGGACAATGAACATCAGAGGAGGCACGAGAATATGGACCTTGAATCCATATTTCTCCATACAAAAGAACTATATGGAGAGCAATCACGTATCGCAAGATACGAAGTCTCGAAAAAGCTGTTTTCAACGAGATTGGCCGTCGGATCATCGGTAGCAGAACACGTGCTTAAGATGATTGGCTTCATTGAGGAGCTCGCGGACCTTGGGACCACGTTAGAGAACGAGCTCTATACGGACTTGATTCTCCAGTCCCTTCCTTCCACTTACGCCCAGTTTATCCTGAACTTCAACTTGCAAGAAAAGGAAGTTGAACTTTCAAAACTCCTCAACATGCTGAGGAGTGCAGAGGGCACCCTACAGAAAGGTAAGAAAACATCCACTTTTTTTGTAGGAGGATCTTCCTCTTCTAGGTCCAAGGCAAAAGCCAAGGGAAAGAAGAAGAAAGCCCCCGCCAAACCAAGGGGCGGTGTTAGTAAAGTGGATACGAAGGGAAAGACAAAAGCAAAAAAGGTAGCGGGAAAGCTTGTGGGAAAGGAAGAATGCTTTTACTCTCATAAGAGTGGACACTGGAAAAAGGATTGCAGGGCTTGGAAGGCCAGAACCCAGGATCTGAAGCAAGTTGCGGCTTCAGCTTCATGTGTGTATGTTATTGAGAACTGTCTATCAATAAACTCTACATCCTGGGTATTGCATACCGGATCAGGATCTCATATCTGTAATTCTTTACAGGCACTGAGAAGGCGTAGGGTTTTGAAGGCAGGTGATATGACCCTCAGAGTTGCAAACGGAGCTGGCATGGATGCTGAGTCTATGGGGGACTATCACCTGGGGTTGTCAGATGGACACGTTTTGGTTTTGCGTAATTGCTATTTTGTACCCAATGCAACTTGTAATATCATTTCTGTATCTTTATTATCTAAAGAAGGTTATGAATTTGCATTTGTAAGCAATGTTGTGAACATTCACCTTAATCATGTTCTGATTGGGTCAGGTACATTAAGCAATGGTGTATACGTATTAAACCAACCACATATTTTCAATGTCCAGAATACATGTCACGACCCGAAAGAGCACGTGACTGGCCCTTGAACCATATGAAGTCTATAGGACTCCATCTGATCCAAGTAAGCCAAAAGCCCAGAAATCTAAAACCATTTTAAGAGTAAGTAAAGAAAACTAGTTTAAAGAAGTGAAGGAAAACATGTTGAAGTCAAGGTTTTTAAATAACTAAGCCAAAAATGCATTTAAAAATGTCAAGTCTTTTCTAAAAATTTCGGCAGAGTTTCTTTTGTAAATACTGGCCCCGAACGGGGTACAACAAGAATAATATATGTATGCAATGATAAAAGGCATCCCCAAGCGGGAGCTAGCTCTTCGTCAAACGACGGTCATAACCACGCAAGCAATAATAATATACAACGCCGAAGGGCGAGGATCAAAACTCAAATAACATGAAAACCGTAACACTGCTAAGCGCGACTCTAAGGTCAAAAAATACAATACAAATGTCTAAGCCCGAAACAATATACAAGGTTTGGTTGATGGAATTCTAGATACAAAGAATAATACAAGTACAATGGTGATTCTTGATGCAAAGAACCCACCTACCAAATGCAATTCATCCGCAAGGAAGCAATGTGCCAGAAATGCCGCAAAGGAACCTGTACGGCATAACCTGCAAGAACTGTGGCACAACGGGGGTGAGTTGCCAACTCGTGAATAGAGAATATCTACAAGCAGAAACCGAAAGCAAGATATAATCCTAGGTCAATACGATCAGTATAAGAATCCTCAATATAACAAGCAGCCTATAACAAGGCTAGGGTAAATATCTAACCCGAGTGTAATCTCATGTGCCTGTGTCAGTGCCTCAGGTAGCAATATATCATGTGAATGAGATATGAATGCATGAAAACAGAATACATGTACATGAAGAAACAGTTTTAATAACTTAGTGAGATTTACTTTGTATTTTTAAAATGAGGTATCATAATGAAATCAGCATAAGACCGTGCCTAGCATCGGCACAAAACGAAATCCCAATATCTCGATATCCCAAGTCTCAACCACAAAATCTAGGGCGCCGTCAGTCCAGACCGGCCCCTACCATCCATCTCAAGACCACGACGGTATCCTCCGGATATCCGACGCGTCGGGTAAAATCACCGGTAGGTAGTGCTCCCCTGCCAGGCTCAACGTCATCACCACATTCATCTTGTCCCGGGGTACCGCACCGGGTCCACCATGTACCCGAAACGGTTCATCCGTCTCCTCGAATCGGGTTTCCAAATCCATCAGCAAACTCATGGTGGACGACTCATACATCATGGGAAAACCGCACTTTTTATTTTAAAATAGAGAATATGTTTATTTGTGTTTTTGCGGTTTTCCTCCAAATCCAGAAAATCTCATGGAAATCCAAATCCAAAACCTCAATAGCACGTAAAATAGTGAATGTATGCATGAGAATCCATGAATGCGGCATAACAATGAATAACAGTATGCATGAAGTAGCAGGTAATAACTACAATGTCTAAACTATTAGCTAATAGGCTATGTCAAGCAATAATATTTTCTAAGGTGTACGTGACATGGCAATTACCGATGAAGATGTGTGTGAGCCGGCAAGTAAGTGTACGTGGTACATACACATCATCGGTAATGGTGCTGGTGTCCTATCAGCATGATATTAATAATGGAGTATGAAACATAATATAAGAATGCGATGCAAAACGAACCACAAAAATGAGTGGGAGCTGAAACTAGACGTAACTAAAACTAATCTGCATTAATCTAATATAAGTCCTACAAATGGTGCATTTTGAAATAACACGAATCATGGGGTTTTGAAAATAGGGGCTACGGTGTTTTTATGAAAAGATACGCCTTTGAAATATCCGTAGATCCCTTGACCTGTCTTTTAAAATACCCACGACCTGCTAGTTTTGAAATAGGTAAGAGTCTAATCTAATCTAACAACTACACTAAACTATACGGCTGAACTAACAAGCTGAGCTACAGGTAAGGAAACCGCCTAACATCTGAGTCGATATAATAGATATAATAGTCGGTGATTCCGCCTCAATAGTATCGCGTACGATAAAGTATATCATATGACATCCTCAAGTCATGAGTGCGGATCTATCATCAATGTAAAGCTCATACGGTAAATCGTCGTACGGCATCCCAATAGCTGGGTACGGTTTAATATTACCCTATCTCATCACATTTCAGGTATCACTTATCATCATATCATATAATCTGGGGTACTGATCTAAGTCTAGCACAACTGATACCATCAAGATCCTGCGTGTGCAAGCACACGTCCCAAGGCCCGCTAGAGATCACGTATCGTGTCCCCAAATACGAATCACATCAAATCACCGATCTCACGGCACCGTGCCCAACATCATCGACTCATCTCCAATGTCATCCAATATCATCAAACACAGTGCAAGTATAATGACTATGCAAGGATGTGCGTGTAGGTGTAAATCTACTCTAGGGTTCGCGACTATGAACTACACTAGTCACTTCTAACCCTACACTATCCATAGTACACCTAGCTATCATATATATATATATATATATATATACTACGGACTGCGGGGGTGCTATACGCCATCCACCCGACTTCCCCCTGTAGATAAAATCTACTCACCTGTGTCTTTATCTTTCGATGCCACCACGCGTTTGCTTGTCATCCCGAAGTCTTCATGTTGTACCTACACATCAAAGTGTCGTATATGCGCATTAAAACCAATCAAAGCTAAAACGGCACACGAAATCCAAAACGATACGATAAAGGGCCTATAGGTTAGAACCTATGGCACGCCTTCAAAACCATCAATAAATCCTCTATATCGTCGTATAAACGCCAAATAGTCGAGGTAAATCACAAGACACAATTTCAGAATTAAAAATACGGAATACGGAAACACGAATCCAAAATAGCAACTTAGGAAATATGTCCCAGATTTCACCCTAGGTCAATTTATACAAATCTATATATACCAGGGGTCTAACATAAACATGTAGGAGCTACAGAACCAATACGAGGCAAAATGGTGGGACCCAGGCAGCAATTTGCGGCCAAATGGGATAAATTGGCGGCCGGGTAAGGGATTTAGGGGCTGGGGTCTTGGTGGTAGCTTCCTGGGTGCCTGCACATGTCACTGTCCACTCAATTTTATTTTAGGATGTCTAGGGTGATAGCAGATTCAATATACCCTTCACAGATTCCATAAATTTTCCGATATCGGTTTCTAAATCCATATTTCGGGTTTCAACTCCCAGGTTAGGGTCTCAGTTCATACACTAAGGTGTTTATATAAGCTCAACTGAGCTCAATTTCACACAACAACACATGTGTCCCTCAAACCCTAACTAGGTTATCTTTAACTCCACAAAAACAACAATATCGGTTCTAAACTAAACATGGGGTAAAGGAAACGCTAAAACTAAGTTAATGATCCAGAAATTACCTCATTTGGCAACTCAAGAATTTTTCTTGAGTTGCCCCTAGTGGCCAAAATCCATGCTTTCTTGGTCCGACGTGTTTGTCTCGAGATCGTGCACATTTTTAGTGAAGAGAAGATAGGGTTTTGGAGTTGTTTTAGAGGTGAAGTGAGGAGTTGAAGAGGGGAGGGAGATGGAGGAGGGGCAGCAGCAGGAGAGGGGAGAAGAGGGAGGGAAATGAAGGGGAGAAAATGGCTAAGTCTAGTCAATGAAGCCCATACCTCTCTCTCTCTCACCAACTACCCATTTCTTTATTCTTTTCCTTTTCTTTTTCCTTTTAAAACCCTTCTCACTCAAATAGTACTCCCAAAACAAACCATGGCAAGAAAATGCACAAGTGAGATTAAAAGTGACATGTGCATGTTTTGCACAAATCGCCAAAAATCCGGTTAGAAATTTTTTAATCGCGATTAGCACTAAATTAGCATATAAATGATCATAAAAATCTAAAAATGCCATAATTCCAATAATTACCCAATTTTAGAATTTTCCATAATTTTTCTCAAAATTTTTTTCCTATTTGTTTGTATTTAATAATACCAAAATATTAAAATATTCAATAAAATAATATTAAATTATAAAAATTCCCAAAATTAATATTTTATCTTTTTTTTTTGAAATGTTACAATCTACCCCCCTTAAAGAAATTCGGTTCCCGAATTTAAATTTAAACCCCCTATACTAAAACATTTCAGTAAAAATCCTATTTGTCGGGGCTCCGAAACATCAATTCGTAGCGAATATCATAAAAATGTACTGCTCTACTAGAAATCAATCCCCAAAAATGCGTACATAAGAATATCCTGTGCGTCTGGTGCGCAAGGAATCAAAATCCATATATGTGTCAAACAGGTGTACAAAACAACATCTAAGTGCATCGGGTGTGCACGAAACATCTGTCGTAGGCAACGTGTGTGCCTGACAGTAAAAAAAAATCAGGTGCATGTGACATGCACGAAGAATCCCGATTTAGTGCATCTGGCGTGTACCAAAATCGTATATCAAAACACTAAAGGTGCATGAAAACTATGCTGGAAGTGTAAATCAAATCACTGTATAGGAAAGGCGTGAAATCACAATCAATACCTCGAATGTAATAAATTATGTGCAAAATATAAATATCCAGTGGGTGCATGAAACAATATCATGAAACTCAGTCATCAAAACTAAATCATGCAATAGAACGCTTAAAATACCAAAATCTAAGATGACGGATACGTGATAATCGAATCACAAAATCACAAATCATAAGTACCGTCGTCGGTAGTTCCTCCTTCAAGGTTGGGAAGGAGTCGGTGCATCCACTGCTAGCAGCGCAAGATATCTACTTGCCTCTTGCTCACGTTCTGGCGTCCTCTGACTCTGAGTTCTTATCTTTTCTGCGGATTACCTATCTCGAAATCAATCGGCTCATCGGCCCTGTCAGGTGTGCTAACGGGGAAGATTCCGTTCTGGCACTTCTTTGGTCGCCTCTCGGTCATTCCTCACGACCACTCATAAAGCAGCATATCACTGGCGTCGGCCTCTGGCTCTCTGAATGCACATCACACATCTGATCCTGGGTGCAACATCATTGCAGCAATGTCCTGGAAGGAATCCTGCTCAAGGTCTCTTCCGATCTTGCCTATGCCGAACTGTACGAAGGCTGGCTCTCTTGCATAATCTCTTTTTGTTCAATGGACATCTGTGTCCTCAGCACAACATTTCTCGAAATCTGGTTGCATCCCAATGCCTCTGTAAGCATATCTGACCTCTGGTCTCGACGGGAAGCAATGACAGCTCGTCAGCGTCTCGCCCGAACCTCTGGTTCCACCTGTCTCTATCGTCGTCCACTATGACGTCACGCCATGCTATCTACGCTCTGCCCTGTTCTCGGCCACGGTCAATCTGAAGTCTCTCGCACGGAATCGAAATTGCGTACTCTGTAGCTTCATCATTCTGTAGAAGATGTCAGGCCGAACAGGTCCTCGGGAACACGTCCCAACCCTCGGAGGAATACTCAAAACTCGTCCGTCCTTGATCGATTCGCAACGCATCTGTGTAACACCTTAGGATAAGGGTTAGTGTATAATTATAATTAAATAATGATTTTTAATAAAAAGTTTACCAAATTGTGTTTTAAATATTTTTCCTAATTTAATAAATATTTTTCTAAAATTTTCCTAGGCTTGCACACACATGTGCATGTAAACTAGGGTTTTTAAATCAAGTAAATACCATAATTATTAACCATGGTGGGTTAATTATAGGATTAAGTCTTATGGATTCTTAATTGGGTTTTTATCAGCTAATTAAAAGTTGCTTTAGTTTGAATGGTGAGGGTGTTGACTTGTGAGAAGGAGAGAGAGAGAGGGCATCATGGCTTAGCCCATGCTTGCCATTAATGATGAGAGAGAGAGAGGGTTGACAATTGGAAGCTAATTATTCCCTCTCATTTCTTTTCTTTGTTCTCTCAAACCTCACACACACTCACACACACACACACTTACCTCTTGAAGCAGCAGCAGAAGCAACTGAAGCAGCAGCAGAAGCAACTGAAGCAGCAGCAGAAGCAAAAGCAGCAGCAGCAACATTCAGCAACAGCAGCACAGTGAGCAGCAGTGAGCACCAAGCTTCACAACAGCAACTGTAGCCTCTTCTCTTCTCCACCTTCCTGCAGCTCCCTAGGGTCGAGAGTGAGGTATAATTCCTAACTTGATCCCCTAGTTAGCTTAGATTGTGTAGATTTGCATCGGTTAAAGGGTTTTAGTGCGTTTTAGTGTGTTATGGGGTGTTTAGTGAGAACTTTGTGCTATTGAGGTGTAGATTGGTTTTAGTAGGATGCTTGAGGTTTGTTGTGACCATGTAAACTTAGTCGAACCCCTATTACACTAAAATACCACCAGTATTCCTATTTGATGCAAAATGTCGTATTTGTGCAAAAGTGAACTTTTCTGGAACTGCTATTGACTCGGTGATTTTGGGAAGACTGTAGTATAGTGGAGTAGTACTGATACCACAGGTGAAACCCAACCCCCATACAGCTACAGTAGGCCGCCAATTTCCTCATTCTGGCCGCCAATTGCGGCCAGATGGGTAGGGTTTGGGTTAGGGTTTGGTCCAGTGGGTGTCTGCTACTGTGTGTAGTGTTTTGGTATATATATTTTTGGGAGTTTGGTTCTGTAGAAAAATCTGGGACCAAATACCTGTTTTGCCGTTTTCTAAACCTTCGCGACACGCGTGATACGTGAGTAGGTTTGGGTTTCTGCGTATCGCGGCGCGTCGGGGTAGTTTCGTGGCGCGTGATCACACGTTTTAGCGTATCGCGCACACGCGCGATTGGTTTGCGACATGGGTTTCTTGTTGGATTACAATGTCGCGTTTTTGTGAATTAAGCTTATGTGTGGCATATGTTATGTGATTTTAGGTTCGCAGGCCAGTGAGACAGACGCTGCAAAGAAGGGCAAGCAAGTGGTTGGATACACTTAGCGTGAGACACGGTGAGTAGATTTCACATCTACGGGGATATCGCCCGCATGGCGTTATGCGTCAGGGCTGATAGGACTTTATTATTATGTGTTGCATGCATCCCATAGACTGTCATCGCATATTGCATTCTCTGCTGTGTTGATATATATATTGCTTAGAACTGATAGAACACCGCACTATTACTAACGGTTTATGTTGCACGGGCACTATTTACATGCTACACACACACCGTTAGTAACTGCCATGCCACACTCACTGTAGAGCTGCCATGATTATATTGCTAGAGTTCGCTTCATATGTGATTTGATATGATTTTCATGTATATTGGGAGTCGCATGACATCTTTTAAAACCGGAAATGAAACTACTTTAAAAAGCGGTTTTCCCCTTATACCCATACGATGGATTGATGTATATTGTACCTCGCATTGGATTTACTATTGGTATTGGATTTTCATGCGATTTCTGTTTTGAGAACCGTGGAATTATTTAAGGAAAGATATGCTGTTTTGAAAAACCCGGTACTTCGTGATATGATATTTTGGTGTGTCCACCACGCGTTTTCTCGGTGCTGAGACGTGTGCTTGAAACCCGATTCGAGGAGTGGATGTTCCGTTTGCGGGTTCGTGGTAGGCCCGGTGTGGTTCCCCTCGGCGAGATGATCGATGGGATTTGCCGATTGAGCCTGGAGGCGGGCGAGTACCTACCGGTGATTGGTTGGACCTGGCAGTTGTCCGGAGGATACTGACCAGAGTCGAGTGTTGGATGCGGGATGATCCGTACTGCCGGGGCCGAGGGCCGATACCGCAGGCGGACCCCGTGGGGCCGGTCCGGACTGACGGCGCCCGATGTTCGAGGATTTATGTGTCGATGCTGGAGACGGGTATTTTATGATATTTTGGGTGCCGATGTTGGGCACTCGTGATTCCTCCGAGATATACAGGATTTGAGGGCCGATGGGTGTGCCGGCGCCTGAGTATATGTGGGATTTGAGTGCAGTTTGGGGCACCGATCATTGTTTTCCATGTTGACATAGTCCATGTAGATATTATTTATCCCATACTCAGTACTGATTACTATACATCTCATCCTGCGGCGTTTACCTGTTAGAGTACATGCATTACTATTGTATCCACTGTTGACATGCATTGATATCATCTGCTGGCATTAGTAGGGCCACACTATATGTGCATGCTTGCGATCACCTTTATATGTTATCTCTATTCACGAGTTGGCAACTCACCCCCGTTGTGCCACAGTGTTTGCAGGTTGCCCTTGGGAGTAGTCACGGCTGGCTGTTACCGCATCTTTTGGCACAGATACACTTTTGATCAGAGTTAGCTTTGCTGATAGGTGGGTTTTGTACGGTATCTGTTATCTTTCAGTTGTATATTGATGTATCTAGTACTCTCCATCTACCTTTCTGTATTGACTTAGAGACAGTTGAGAGGACGATATGTATGGTTTTATATTCTGGTGTCGAGCTCGCATGTGAGCCGACGTTACTTTATGCAGTCTCATCTTTTATGATATTGTCCTTGTTTTACTGTGTATTCTTCGCTACGGCGTCGTATATCATATTGTGATGCTTTATTCATGTCACTTGTTATTTCTGCTACACCTTACTTTTACCCGACTTTCGGGGCTAATGTTTTAAAAAGGAAATGTTACCAAAATCATAAAACTCATAACTTTTGAACTTAAAAAGGATTTCTACTAAATAAATGGAAGTTTTTCAGACATGTACTATTGCTTTTTACAAAATGTTTTAAATCACTCTATATTTATTGGTTTTGATTTCTGGGTTCGGCTTACTTAGCCGCGTTGCGCCTGTAGATGTTGTGTGGTTAAGTGCCGGTCACGAGTCGAATTCTCGGGTCGTGACAATCTGGGTAAGTTCCTTTATCCGAATCTGGTCAACTACCTCGTCGACAATGCCGAACTCTGGCCTGCTGGGTGTGCGCAATCATGACCACTCCTGGGTCTAGGTCTTCTCGTATCGTATTCCGGAAAGGTCCTGTCGAGGTTTCTTTCTCAAATCTCATTTCCTGCCGTATTTCCCGGAAGTCATCATCCATTGCTGAAGCTAATTCTTATTCCGGAATGGCTGCATACTTATCGCGCCTCCTTCTGGAAGATATATCCATATGCAACGCCTCTGGGTGCGTATCACATCTCTGATGTCAGCGGAGTGGGACGTCATCTCGTCGAAATCTCTTGCGAACTCTTTTATTCACTCTGCTTCAATGTCGACTGATTTGGACTCGGCTCATCGTGGCTGCATGGACTGTGCTCCAACGGCTATACTCGTATCTGGAGTCTCCCAAGCAAGCATCCCATCACATGATATCCGAATGACGTCGAACATTCGATCGACTCGTCAGAACCTTATAATCCCCCAAGAGATCAACATCTTGAGTACAGTTTAATAGTATCGAGTACATGCCACAGCGTCGGTGGTCCAGCCGTAGAAGGGCAAACCCAAGCCTCACTAATGGCGCCGTGGAACTGCCGCAAACCCTAAGGTTCAAAGGCTTTCACACGGTCATTAAGTCGAGTTAGGGTTTCATTCTTCTAGAGGGTCCATAGAATCACCTGCATGTCTTTCCGTGTACTTTAAACTTGGAAAATGGGCTCCTGACATTCGATCGTCTCTATCAACTCTCAACGAATCTGCGTGAAGTCGTCTTTAGCTGGAAACAATCTATCTGATGACCTCGCATCGGTAACCGAACGAACCACATGTCCTAGTCATTAGTCCTCAGGTGACTAGCGACCGCCCATCATATCTCTAGGTATAAGCTCATGCTGCAGTAGTTCCAACCATCTGGGTGATATCTCGTCATTGCCGCAACAACTGGCTCATTCACCTGTACGCCGAACAGCGCCTCAATCCTCCAGGAAAGGCAATACATTGGCGGTCATCTCTGAATCGGTCTGCTCTAGATCTGAGTAAGACTCTCCTCACTGGAAATCTTCAACTCAACTGGGCCTGCTCCGGCGCATAAATCGGACGAATCACCTTCGTCTCTCAAATCGGGTAGACTAGCTATCATCTGTCTTATATCTGCCTGGAAGCTCCGACAATCTCAGCTCGTAAGCTTCGGAAGCGACATCCTGTCAATCTCAGCAACAGCTGGTCCATCTGTCTGCACAGTAGGCGACATCATAATCTCTGAGGTATGCTGTACATCAACAGTCCTTTCTCAACTGGCAGCTCTAACAATGGCCCGATCATCCGGTGCAAAACCAAGCACTCGCCTCTACTAGAGGCCACAATCATCAATACCAACTCGAGACGTTCCCATGTCACCAGAAAACACAATGGTCAGCCCTCGTACTAGACGAGCTCGCACTGACCGTAACTCTAGCAGCAGCCCAACTGCGCTCAAACATGGCGACAGGAACCTCAATCGAGTATCGAAGGGAGTAGATCAAAGGAAGAAAGAGAACAACAAATCCAGAGTGGATACATGATCATAAGAAGGAAAAACATCAATAAAGGTATGATCATGAAACTAATAGAATCGAGGATCTCAAATGGATGTATAATCATGGATATGAAGAGAATCACCGATCTCGAAAATATATACATCCTAAGGTTCCTTAAGCGGAGTGGCGTGTCGTAAGTATGCCGCGGAACATACCCACGGTACGTCACTCTACTTTAGTCACCTATTCCATCAACCAAGGGTCATCCTACGCGACGAAAGTTCGGGTCTAATACCCCCCGACTAAGTCTAAGTTCCGTAAGGTCAAGCCTAAGTTCCGTATATATATAAACGTCCTAGGCTCCACATAGTCAAACTTAGACTCGAACCAAGGTCAACCTAGCGCTCTGATACCAACTTTGTCACGACCCGAAAGAGCACGTGACTGGCCCTTGAACCATATGAAGTCTATAGGACTCCATCTGATCCAAGTAAGCCAAAAGCCCAGAAATCTAAAACCATTTTAAGAGTAAGTAAAGAAAACTAGTTTAAAGAAGTGAAGGAAAACATGTTGAAGTCAAGGTTTTTAAATAACTAAGCCAAAAATGCATTTAAAAATGTCAAGTCTTTTCTAAAAATTTCGGCAGAGTTTCTTTTGTAAATACTGGCCCCGAACGGGGTACAATAAGAATAATATATGTATGCAATGATAAAAGGCATCCCCAAGCGGGAGCTAGCTCTTCGTCAAACGACGGTCATAACCACGCAAGCAATAATAATATACAACGCCGAAGGGCGAGGATCAAAACTCAAATAACATGAAAACCGTAACACTGCTAAGCGCGACTCTAAGGTCGAAAAATACAATACAAATGTCTAAGCCCGAAACAATATACAAGGTTTGGTTGATGGAATTCTAGATACAAAGAATAATACAAGTACAATGGTGATTCTTGATGCAAAGAACCCACCTACCAAATGCAATTCATCCGCAAGGAAGCAATGTGCCAGAAATGCCGCAAAGGAACCTGTACGGCAGAACCTGCAAGAACTGTGGCACAACGGGGGTGAGTTGCCAACTCGTGAATAGAGAATATCTACAAGCAGAAACCGAAAGCAAGACATAATCCTAGGTCAATACGATCAGTATAAGAATCCTCAATATAACAAGCAGCCTATAACAAGGCTAGGGTAAATATCTAACCCGAGTGTAATCTCATGTGCCTGTGTCAGTGCCTCAGGTAGCAATATATCATGTGAATGAGATATGAATGCATGAAAACAGAATACATGTACATGAAGAAACTGTTTTCATAACTTAGTGAGATTTACTTTGTATTTTTAAAATGAGGTATCATAATGAAATCAGTATAAGACTGTGCCTAGCATCGGCACAAAACGAAATCCCAATATCTCGATATCCCAAGTCTCAACCACAAAATCTAGGGCGCCGTCAGTCCAGACCGGCCCCTACCAAACATCTCAAGACCACGACGGTATCCTCCGGATATCCGACGCGTTGGGTAAAATCACCGGTAGGTAGTGCTCCCCTGCCAGGCTCAACGTCATCACCACATTCATCTTGCCCCGGGGTACCGCACCGGGTCCACCATGTACCCGAAACGGTTCACCCGTCTCCTCGAATCGGGTTTCCAAATCCATCAGCAAACTCATGGTGGACGACTCATACATCATGGGAAAACCGCACTTTTTATTTTAAAAGAGAGAATATGTTTATTTGTGTTTTTGCGGTTTTCCTCCAAATCCAGAAAATCTCATGGAAATCCAAATCCAAAACCTCAATAGCACGTAAAATAGTGAATGTATGCATGAGAATCCATGAATGCGGCATAACAATGAATAACAGTATGCATGAAGTAGCAGGTAATAACTACAATGTCTAAACTATTAGCTAATAGGCTATGTCAAGCAATAATATTTTCTAAGGTGTACGTGACATGGCAATTACCGATGAAGATGTGTGTGAGCCGGCAAGTAAGTGTACGTGGTACATACGCATCATCGGTAATGGTGCTGGTGTCCTATCAGCATGATATTAATAATGGAGTATGAAACAAAATATAAGAATGCGATGCAAAGCAAACCACAAAAATGAGTGGGAGCTGAAACTAGACGTAACTAAAACTAATCTGCATTAATCTAATATAAGTCCTACAAATGGTGCATTTTGAAATAACACGAATCATGGGGTTTTGAAAATAGGGGCTACGGTGTTTTTATGAAAAGATACGCCTTTGAAATATCCGTAGATCCCTTGACCTGTCTTTTAAAATACCCACGACCCGCTAGTTTTGAAATAGGTAAGAGTCTAATCTAATCTAACAACTACACTAAACTATACGGCTGAACTAACAAGCTGAGCTACCTGTAAGGAAACCGCCTAACATCTGAGTCGATATAATAGATATAATAGTCGGTGATTGCGCCTCAATAGTATCGCGTACGATACAGTATATCATATGACATCCTCAAGTCATGAGTGCGGATCTATCATCAATGTAAAGCTCATACGGTAAATCGTCGTACGACATCCCAATAGCTGGGTACGGTTTAATATCACCCTATCTCATCACATTTCAGGTATCACTTATCATCATATCAGATAATCTGGGGTACTGATCTAAGTCTAGTACAACTGATACCATCAAGATCCTGCGTGTGCAAGCACACGTCCCAAGGCCCGCTAGAGATCACGTATCGTGTCCCCAAATACGAATCACATCAAATCACCGATCTCACGGCACCGTGCCCAACATCATCGACTCATCTCCAATGTCATCCAATATCATCAAACACAGTGCAAGTATAATGAATATGCAAGGATGTGCGTGTAGGTGTAAATCTACTCTAGGGTTCGCGACTATGAACTACACTAGTCACTTCTAACCCTACATTATCCATAGTACACCTAGCTATCATATATATATATATATACTACGGACTGCGGGGGTGCTATACGCCATCCACCCGACTTCCCCCTGTAGATAAAATCTACTCACCCGTGTCTTTATCTTTCGATGCCACCACGCGTTTGCTTGTCATCCCGAAGTCTTCATGTTGTACCTACACATCAAAGTGTCGTATATGCGCATTAAAACCAATCAAAGCTAAAACGGCACACGAAATCCAAAACGATACGATAAGGGGCCTATAGGTTAGAACCTATGGCACGCCTTCAAAACCATCAATAAATCCTCTATATCGTCGTATAAACGCCAAATAGTCGAGGTAAATCACAAGACACAATTTCAGAATTAAAAATACGGAATACGGAAACACGAATCCAAAACAGCAACTTAGGAAATATGTCCCAGATTTCACCCTAGGTCAATTTATACAAATCTATATATACCAGGGGTCTAACATAAACATGTAGGAGCTACAGAACCAATACGAGGCAAAATGGTGGGACCCAGGCCGCAATTTGCGGCCAAATGGGATAAATTGGCGGCCGGGTAAGGGATTTAGGGGCTGGGGTCTTGGTGGTAGCTTCCTGGGTGCCTGCACATGTCACTGTCCACTCAATTTTATTTTAGGATGTCTAAGGTGATAGCAGATTCAATATACCCTTCACAGATTCCACAAATTTTCCGATATCGGTTTCTAAATCCATATTTCGGGTTTCAACTCCCAGGTTAGGGTCCCAATTCATACACTAAGGTGTTTATATAAGCTCAACTGAGCTCAATTTCACACAACAACACAGGTGTCCCTCAAACCCTAACTAGGTTATCTTTAACTCCACAAAAACAACAATATCGGTTCTAAACTAAACATGGGGTAAAGGAAACACTAAAACTAAGTTAATGATCCAGAAATTACCTCATTTGGAAACTCAAGAATTTTTCTTGAGTTGCCCCTAGTGGCCAAAATCCATGCTTTCTTGGTCCGACGTGTTTGTCTCGAGATCGTGCACATTTTTAGTGAAGAGAAGATAGGGTTTTGGAGTTGTTTTAGAGGTGAAGTGAGGAGTTGAAGAGGGGAGGGAGATGGAGGAGGGGCAGCAGCAGGAGAGGGGAGAAGAGGGAGGGAAATGAAGGGGAGAAAATGGCTAAGTCTAGTCAATGAAGCCCATACCTCTCTCTCTCTCTCACCAACTACCCATTTCTTTATTCTTTTCCTTTTGTTTTTCCTTTTAAAACCCTTCTCACTCAAATAGTACTCCCAAAACAAACCATGGCAAGAAAATGCACAAGTGAGATTAAAAGTGACATGTGCATGTTTTGCACAAAACGCCAAAAATCCGATTAGAAATTTTTTAATCGCGATTAGCACTAAATTAGCATATAAATGATCATAAAAATCTAAAAATGCCATAATTCCAATAATTACCCAATTTTAGAATTTTCCATAATTTTTCTCAAAATTTTTTTCCTATTTGTTTGTATTTAATAATACCAAAATATTAAAATATTCAATAAAATAATATTAAATTATAAAAATTCCCAAAATTAATATTTTATCTTTTTTTTTGAAATGTTACAATACACACAAAAGAAAGTCTCCGGAAACAAACCAGGCTTTCTTATGGCATTGCAGACTGGGTCACATCAATGAGAGAAGGTTGACGAAGTTACATACAGAAGGATATTTGGATCCGTTCGAATATCAATCGTATGCCACTTGTCAATCCTGTCTCAAAGGAAAGATGACAAAGACTCCGTTCACTGGACACGGAGTAAGAGCGAGCGAGCTCTTGGGACTCCTACACAGCGACGTGTGCGGTCCAATGTCTACGCATGCACGAAGCAGTTATTCTTACTTCATTACTTTTACGGATGACTTTTCAAGGTACAGATATGTCTTCTTAATGAAACATAAATCCGAAGCCTTTGGAAAATTCCAGGAATATAAGAATGAAGTAGAAAAACAAACATGCAAAAGTATCAAGACTCTAAGATCTGATCGAGGTGGTGAATACTTAAGTGCCGAGTTCCTGGATTACTTAAAAGAGAATGGAATACTCTCTCAGCTTACTCCTCCATACACTCTGCAACATAACGGTGTATCGGAGAGACGGACCCAGACCCTATTGGATATGGTACGTTCCATGATGAGTAACGCTGAGTTGCCGCGATCATTCTGGGGATATGCACTAGAATCAGCTGCATACTGATTGAAAGAATTTGAGTTAACCGCAATCAAGGCGGTGTCGCTATGCAGCTAGCCGGTTGAGCACGGGTCGATCCACAGGGAGATGGTTGTATTTTACCTTCCTTGTCTTAGACGAGTCAATAAAGAATTTGTATGAGGTTTGTTCGATTCTAACCTATGTGTATTATTTGCAAGTATAAAGTTGTTAAGAAAAAGATACGAAATTGTAAGCTAAAGAAATCCGCACTCAAAACCTTTGAGCCGAGTCTTGACCAATTGAAGCTAAAGCAATCGGCAACAACGTGGATTAGGGGATTTAAGCGCGGTATTCGTGGAATACGGCTTATTTACCCTTGTCCTTCCGTTCTTGTCTCTTGCTTTCGCCTCCGGCCAAACCGAACGCAACCGGTCGCGGTTAGGAATCACCGTTACCTTGTTAGGGTAGGGTGCCTAACGGAGCGCTTGCGTATGGTTTGGGCGGAGTTCAATGGAAAATAACGGGAAAAGGAAAAGAGAAAAGAAAATCTTTAACTTATAATATCGTATTTCTTCTTAACAATAATAATTACATTCATTCACAAGAAAGAACCAAAAAGAGAGAACAAAAAGAAAAGAACAAAGAAAAGAAAAGATTACAAGTAATTAAGTGCATGAATTAAATTGCAAGAAAGTAAAGCAAGGTAATAAAAAGCAAGTAATAAATAAGCAAATAAAAAGAACAAGAAACTAGAACTCAAGACAAGCATGTGATCAATAGCCAACCCTTAAACTTGCAAGCTCAATCAAGAGGTTGCAAGATCAAGGGAAGGGTAGAGAACGCATGTGAAATGAAGTGCTAATTCCATGAAAGAATACGACCATTGAGATCAATAACTAACCCTTAACCATTCAAGCTCAATGAAGAGGTTGAATGATCAAGAGAAAGCAAGAATCTCAAGGGGAAGAAGAAACAAGAGAGAATGATACAAAATGCCCTCATCTTCATTGATCTCCCACTCAAAAAGCTCTCACTACAATTTTCATGGAAAAAGAATGAAGAAGAAGAAGAAAAAGACTAAATCCTAAAAAGAAAGAGGAACAAAAGAATGACCCTTGGCTTAGCTCAATTCTGGAGTATTTATAGGCAGTTTACAGAAACCCTAGGGCAAGAATCTGGCATAAAATGAAGTACCCAAACTAACCCCAGAAAACGACAAAGAGAGGAGCCATAATGGCCGCGGATCCGCGGCCAATACCCCCTATTGGCCGCGGATCCGCGGCCATATGATGGAGTTGGGTTGAGTGCTTTTGTGGGTATCCCTGGTTTCATTTGTCCTTGTGTCTGAAAACATCATACTGCACAAAAGTCTTCCAGAATATCAGCAGAATTCATAGTACAAGATTGCACTCATTTCTTTTACTTTTGACTTTATCTCCCTCGAGCACCGCGCACCCATTGATTCTTGTGCAGCCCCCTCTCGTGCTCTGTGCTTGTCCCAGACACGAATTGTAAGTCGATGTAGTACACCCCAGTACTTATGGGGAGGCGGAATTTTCAAAATCGATCAAGTTTAAAGAACGAACATCGACTAACCGCTTGAATCGAAGCTAAACTATAAATAACCGTACACAAAGAGTTTCTTATCAATTGTGTTTAGGGATTATACCTAATGAAACCGGTCCTTCGTCTTTGTGTCCTCCTTTGTTCTCCTCGACCTTCTCTAGGTAGTAGACGATCTACCCGAGAGCAAAACACCAAGCTACACCTCTAACTTGAGGTAACTAATCTACTTTGATTGCTAATCAAAGAAGAAAGGATGATATAGAGTGAAGGTAATGGATGTTTAAGTCTAACTAAACCTTTGATCTCAACACATGAGGATTAAGGATTAGTCTCTTGAAGATGAGAGCTTGAGGAGAGAGAATGTGAGATGAGATAATGAGATGAGAGAGAGTGTATCATAATATATTATGAAGCATTCTTATTAAAGAATAATGAATAATAGAAATGAATAAGAATGCTTCATAAATGAAAAGAGGTGATTCATTAACATGAGTCATTAAGCATTTATGGTGCATTAATGATCATGATGAATCACCCTCATGACTCACTAATCTTATCCAAAGCTTATGTCACCTTAACCTCCTTAGTCACATCTTCTAGAAGCTTCTCGTACAATTACGAGAACGCCCCTCCAATCCGCAAAAATACGGAAAAACTTTAGACTGTAAAAATCCAATAACCGGATACCAGTAACTGGCTTAAACCAAAGCCGACTGGTAAAAACTGTCCGAAAGTCGTACGTGCGTAAATGCACGTATGCGTCCGAACCCTTTGTCGCAAAACCATGCGACCACTATATCGTTTCGCCTGGAGTAGGAAACTCTCTGTGTGGGACTCTAGAGACTCGACTACTACGCTGGCAGTGGGTTTAACCACAGACCGCAAGCGGCACTAGCTGTACGTAACGGTCCCCAGGTAGTTGTCGATAAGAAGGCCGATGAGAAAACCCATCCGAACTCCTACTGAGTCTGATGTGACAATCTCCATACAGTCCGGTCCGTTCGTCCAAGACTATCGCATATCGGGCCTAGGGGGGCGGCAAGCGTCAGTCCCCTAATAGCGGTATAAGTCATGTCGGAGGGAAGCCCATTACACCCTGAGAAACTACTGGAACCTACCAGCAAATCTCGCTTGCCCTGGCCAGGGACTTTGCGTAATGGCTCTCTGACACAGCACGATATCTACTCCCAATACCGGGAGGGACGAATCCTGTCTAACCGCCACTGCCTCCAAGTGCTCGGGACTGCACCCAACTGCTACCTGTTTGCACGACTCCTTTGAGCCGTGGTAGGGTAGCAATCTAAGAACAGTGGGACACACTCGAGGCGAAGTAGCAGTGTCAAGTCTGCGGACTACGCTGTACTCATGTCACCTGGGAACTGTTCACTGACGACTGGTATCAAACCAACCAACAGTTCCCTGTGAGTCCTGTCCGGTGTACCCGTAACCTAACGAGCACCTGTATACTATCTCCAGTACGACGTACTGACGGCTGTGGGACAGACCATCTCCCCAACTGGGATGAGAAGCGTACACACCAGTCTACTCCGGAGTATCGATGCTCTGTCTCGATAATCCAACGACCAGGGACCTGAATAAGGATGTGCTTGTAGACTACCCAGCCCCCACTAGTGTGACTGCCATCACAACGCTGGTAGACAAGCAAGATCCTAAGAGCTCTATCAATACGTACACTCACATATTAAGATAGAAAAACCAAGTAGCATACTACCATGTTTAGCAAGACTGTTATATACATGTGAATATCCCAAGCTTCCATTAAGTAATACACAAGCTAGTATGATACAGTAATGGCCTTCTAGGGCATAAACACTAACAATCTCCCACTTGCACTAGGGCCATGTACTGGCATATCGTAGACCAATGATCTCGAGTAGCCTCTCGAACTGAATCTGAGGAAGGGCCTTCGTGAATGGATCAGCAATGTTCTCTTCAGAAGCAACTCTCCGAACCTCGATCTCCTGACGATCAATGATCTCCCTGATCAGGTGATACCGCCTCAAGATGTGTCTGGACTTCTGATGGGACCTTGGTTCCTTCGCTAAAGCTATAGCTCCGTTGTTGTCGCAATACAGAGGTATTGGATCAACTATGGTAGGAATAACCTGAAGTTCTGTTAGGAACTTCTTCATCCAGACTGCTTCTTTTGCGGCATCGCAAGCAGCTATATACTCTGCTTCCATCGTCGAGTCAGCAACGGTGTCCTGCTTGGAGCTCTTCCAGCACACCGCCCCTCCATTGAGGGTAAAGACATAACCTGACATGGACTTGGAATCGTCCTTATCACTCTGGAAGCCGAAATCAGCAAAGGCCTCCAACCTGAGGTCTTTTCCGCCGTAAACCAAGAACATCTCCTTAGTCCTCCTCAGGTACTTGAGAATGTTCTTTACTGCTATCCAGTGTTTCTCCCCTGGGTCTGACTGATACCGGCTTACCACGCTCAGTGCGTAAGCTACATCTGGTCTGGTACACAACATCGCATACATTATAGAGCCTACCGCAGAAGCGTAGGGTATAATAGACATGCGTTCCCTTTCCAAATCAGTCTTGGGAGACATCTCTTTGGAGAGGGTGATTCCGTGACAAGCCGGTAGATTACCGCGCTTAGAATCTTCTATACTGAATCTTTTCAGTACAGTGTCGATATACCTTGACTGCGAAAGTCCCAACATCCTCTTGGATCTATCACGATAGATCCGGATCCCCAGAATGTAAGAGGCATCACCCAGGTCTTTCATGGAGAACCTGTGTGACAAGAATCCTTTGACAGATTGTAGCATAGGATTGTCATTTCCTATCAATAGAATGTCATCCACGTACAAGACGAGGAATACGACACTTCTGGCCACAACTTTACTATATATGCACGGTTCATCTGGATTTTTGATAAAGTCATATTCTTTGACTGTCTCATCAAAACAGATGTTCCAACTCCGCGATGCCTGCTTTAGTCCATAAATAGACTTAAGCAGCTTGCATACTCTCCCGCTGCTCCCACTCTGATTGAAACCCTCTGGCTGATCCATATAGACGCTCTCTTCTAAATTTCCATTCTGAAAAGCCGTCTTTACGTCCATCTGCCAGATTTCATAATCATGGAAGGCAGCAATAGCAAGAAGGACCCGAATGGATTTGAGCATAGCCACTGGAGAAAAAGTTTTGTCATAGTCCAAACCAGGTCTTTGACGAAAACCCTTTGCAACAAGTCTAGCCTTATAGGTTTCCACCTGTCCATCTACACCAATCTTTTTCTTGAAGATCCATTTGCATCCTATGGGTTTTACCCCATCTGGAGCAAAGTCCAAAGTCCATACTTTGTTGGTGTACATGGACTCCATTTCGGTCCGCATTGCATCTAGCCATCGTACCGAGTCGCCGCTCTGGATGGCCTGCTGGAAGTCAGTAGGTTCATCATCATCTATGATGCAATCCTCTCTATCCCCGTCTATGAGAAAACCGTAGTATCTCTCAGGTGGATGAGACGGCCTACTACTCCTGCGGAGGGGTGCGGGAATGTTCTGTTCTTCTTGAACCTCTGGTTTTACCAAACTTTCAGTAGCAGCTTATGGTTCTGGAATTTCTTCCAGTTCTATTTCGCTCCCACTCTTCTGATTTTCTAAAAATTCAGTTTCTAAGAAGCGGGCATGACGAGAAACAAAAACCTTTTGTTCCTCTGCGTAATAGAAGCAATATCCTGTAGAGTTCTTTGGATATCCCACAAACTTACACTCTACTGAGCGTGCCTCGAGCTTGTCCGGATGCTGCTTTTTACAAAAGCTGGACATCCCCATGTCTTCAGGTACTGAAGATAGGGTTTCTTCCCACTCCACATCTGATATGGTGTGGTAGGCACAGTTTTGGTTGGAACTCTGTTCAAAAGATGTATCGCTGATTCTAGCGCATACCCCCAGAAAGATCGCGGTAACTCAGCATTACTCATCATGGATCGTACCATATCCAATAGGGTTCGATTCCGTCTCTCCGATACACCGTTGTGCTGTGGAGTGTATGGAGGAGTAAGCTGAGAGAGAATTCCTTTCTCTTTTAGGTAACCTAGGAACTCGGCACTTAAGTATTCTCCAGCTCGATCAGATCTCAGTGTCTTAATACTTTTGCCTGTTTGGTTTTCCGCTTCACTCTTGTATTCCAGGAATTTCTCAAAGGCTTCGGATTTATGCTTCATTAAGAAGACATATCCAAACCTAGAGAAATCATCTGTAAAAGTAATGAAGTAGGAATAACCACCTCTCGCATGTGTAGACATTGGACCGCATACATCGCTGTGTATGAGTCCTAAGAGCTCGCTCGCTCTTACTCCTTGTCCAGTAAATGGAGTCTTTGTCATCTTTCCTTTGAGACAAGATTGACAAGTGTCATAAGATTGATATTCGAACGAGTCTAAATATCCTTCTCTATGCAACTTAGTCAACCTTCTCTCATTGATGTGACCCAGTCTACAATGCCATAAAAAAGCTTTATTCAAATCTAGAGACTTTCTTTTTGGTGTGTTCTGGACATTGAAAATTTGGAGTTGGTTTAAAACATATATGCCGTTATTTAGAGTACCAGACCCAATCAAACCATGATTAAGGTGGATGTTGACAACATCTCTTACAAACGTGAAATCATAACCTTTATTTGATAACAAGGAAACTGATATGATATTACACGTTAAGCTGGGTACAAAATAACAGTTATGTAAAACCAAAATGTGTCCACTCGTCAATCCTAGGTGATAATCCCCGACGGACGCAGCTCCCACGCTAGCTCCGTTAGCAACCCTGAGGATCATATCACCTTCCTTCAGCACTCTACGGTTTCTCAATGCCTGCAATGAATTGCAAATATGAGATCCTGATCTGGTATCCAATACCCAGGAAGTAGAGTTGATCGACAGACAATTCTCAATTACAAACACACCTGAAGTCGAAGCCACAGCTTGCTTCGGTTCCTGGTTCTTGGCGTTCCACGCCTTGCAATCCTTCTTCCAGTGCCCTTTCCTGTGACAATGGAAGCACTCATCCTGGCCAACTATCGGTACTGCTTTCATTTTCTTTCCCTTCCCTCCCACCTTACTAACACCTCCTCTAGGTCTGGGTGCGGCCTTCTTCTTCCTTCCTTTGGCCCTAGCCTTGGACCCGGAAGAAGATGAACCGCCAACAAACATAGCGGGTGTTTCCCTTGATTTCTTCAAGGTGCCCTCTGCACTCCTTAACATGTTTAGGAGTTCCGGAAGTTCAACTTCTTTTCTTTGAAGGTTGAAGTTCAGGATAAACTGGGCGTAGGTGTGAGGAAGGGACTGGAGAATAAGGTCTGTATAGAGCTCATTATCCAAAGTCGTCCCAAGGTCTGCGAGCTCTTCTATATAGCCGATCATCTGTAGGACATGTTCACCTACTGATGACCCGGCAGCCAACCTCGCTCGAAACAAGTTCTTAGAGGTCTCGTATCTTGCTATACGAGATTGCTCTCCATAAAGTTCCTTTGTATGGAGAAATATGCCATCTAGGGACATATCCTCATGCCTCCTCTGATGTTCATTGTCCATCGAGGCAAGCACGATGCACTTGGCTCTCACGCAATCTAAATCCCAGGTTTTGCGGATTTCCTTATCCGCATTGCTGGATTTGGGACCAGGGACAGCAGGTGCCGTAGCGGTGAGGACGTACCCCAGTTTGTCATAGGTCAAAGCCATTTTGACATTCCGCAGCCAATCTTTATAGTTTGGCCCCGTCAGTATATTTTTCTCTAAAAGTAACTTAAGTCCAGTCATTTTCAGGGTCGCTGCAATTAGGAGAGAGAGAAGAAAACTCTTTAGCATGATGCTCTTGCAAGTTTAGAGTGGTTTTTAGTTTATCTAAACTGGATGGCTCCCACTGTTTCTCGAATCCTTCCTCAAACCATAAAAGAAGAATTAGCCAAGACTATTCTCACCGTACAATACTTGCTTAACCGTTCAGCCAGGCCGGTGTCGATACTTCGAGGGAGGTTTTCCAACGCTTTCGCGAAGTTCCTTAATTAAATAACCTCTTTTCTCTGGGGGCGTAACCCCGCTGACACTTTTCTGGACACCTACTAGGTTTATAGCATTGATCGTTAAGTGACGAATATCCTGATAAGTATCATATACTCACAGTAGGATCGGGATCCAAATATCATCGTATGATAATGTTGAAGGAATCCTACCAACATTCATCAAACTCCAAATGGTATGCATCTCTTTGCAAATTTCAGTTTCTTTAGAAATTCCCGATATAAGTTTTTGCCCCATGCTCTTATGACCTTGACGTATGCCAACAAATCATAAGTCACATGTCAAGTTCTGCCCATCATTATCTTGTTAATTTGAACCCACCCGTATATACCCTTGACGTATGCCTACAAGGTAATGCGACTGTCCCAAACCAACACATCTATCTATATAACAAATGAATACCCCAGCAGCTACCAAACACTATGCCTTGACGTATGCCAACAAGCATAGCTTGAATACTACTGACCATCCATAAGAAATGACGGAGGGCTACGACTGGTTTTGGCGAAACCATGAACGTAGTGAACTTGATATAACCGAAGGAACCTGATAGCTTTTAAAAGGAGTGGTTAAATCTCCGCATTTAAAAATATCTGTTTTTAAAATTAACCGAGTGGTTTCTTTTAAATTGTTCCAACGATTTAAAACTTTGGTTTATTTACTTTGCATTATAGATAATGCGTCCCATCATTAACCTATCATTGCAGAAAACAACGAAAATACAACGTCCTCTTATGCCATCCGCATTCGCCACGGGGTCCCGTCATCACCCGTTAGGTTACTTAACTAACGACAGAGCGGGGGCTGGGCTAGCGCGGGTGTAAAACATAAGTGACGTCTAAATAGCTACAATAAATATAGATATTTTACATTCGTCTGACGCAATGATATTCATTCCAGAACACAGATAAACAATATTGGATTTGCAAGCAATCTGTATTTCTTTTGAGCCTGCAAGAAAAGACAGATTACACAGTTGTGATGAATAGCCGTTACCCCACCCTCGACCCCTACGGGTACGGCAAACTACCCACCCGGCAGTCTGTGTATCCCACCTTGGGTCAGTCCTAGGAGCAAAAACAGTAAAATGAAATAATACAACGGTGGCTACGACCGCAACCTGGAAGTGCCCCGCAAAAATAATATTACAACAAATTACATTTACAACAAATGAATTAAACAATAACCCATTGCTAAACCCCGGCTATACACCACAACAGTCCAATACAGTTTATATGCACAAACAGATATAACCATTTCAGAAATGTGCAACCCCCTGCCAACCGACATACTAGCAGTTAGGGGAGGTTTACGAACACATTAAACAATCACAGATATAATCCAATATGCAAATACTGTACAATTTCGATCGATTAAACAACATCAATATTGCTCCAAAATCTGCTCTGTTAAACAGTAACCTGAGCAAATATTAAATATTCCAGAAAACCCCAAATATTACACAGAAGCAACAGAAGAAAAATCGGCTCCTGAATCGCCAACTCGGCGGCGGAAGCGCGGCGACTCAGTAGGCTGAGGCAGCGGTTCCGCGGCGAGTTAGGCGATTCAGGCGACTGTTTTTCTTGGGTGTTCTTCTGGTGTCTTTTCAAGCTCTCTGAACTCACCTGAAAAATTTTTGGACATCATTTAAATTTCGACAGAAACTTGCATTTTTTAGGGTTTTCCGGCTTCGTTTTTCCGTTCGAAATTCGTACAAATTTGCAATTAAGTTATTTAGTGTTTAGCGAGGCTCTGATACCACTGTAAGTCGATGTAGTACACCCCAGTACTTGTGGGGAGACGGAATTTTCAAAATCGATCAAGTTTAAAGAACGAACATCGACTAACCGCTTGAATCGAAACTAAACTATAAATAACCGTACACAAAGAGTTTCTTATCAATTGTGTTTAGGGATTATACCTAATGAAACCGGTCCTTCGTCTTTGTGTCCTCCTTTGTTCTCCTCGACCTTCTCTAGGTAGTAGACGATCCACCCGAGAGCAAAACACCAAGCTACACCTCTAACTTGAGGTAACTAATCTACTTTGATTGCTAATCAAAGAAGAAAGGATGATATAGAGTGAAGGTAATGGATGTTTAAGTCTAACTAAACCTTTGATCTCAACACATGAGGATTAAGGATTAGTCTCTTGAAGATGAGAGCTTGAGGAGAGAGAATGTGAGATGAGATAATGAGATGAGAGAGAGTGTATCATAATATATTATGAAGCATTCTTATTAAAGAATAATGAATAATAGAAATGAATAAGCATGCTTCATAAATGAAAAGAGGTGATTCATTAACATGAGTCATTAAGCATTTATGGTGCATTAATGATCATGATGAATCACCCTCATGACTCACTAATCTTATCCAAAGCTTATGTCACCTTAACCTCCTTAGTCACATCTTCTAGAAGCTTCTCGTACAATTACGAGAACGCCCCTCCAATCCGCAATAATACGGAAAAACTTTAGACTGTAAAAATCCAATAACCGGATACCAGTAACTGGCTTAAACCAAAGCCGACTGGTAAAAACTGTCCGAAAGTCGTACGTGCGTAAACGCACGTATGCGTCCGAGCTCTTTGTCGCAAAACCATGCGACCTCTATATAGTTTCGCCTGGAGTAGGAAACTCTCTGTATGGGACTCTAGAGACTCGACTACTACGCTGGCAGTGGGTTTAACCACAGACCGCAAGCGGCACTAGCTGTACGTAACGGTCCCCAGGTAGTTGTCGATAAGAAGGCCGATGAGAAAACCCATCCGAACTCCTACTGAGTCTGATGTGACAATCTCCATACAGTCCGGTCCGTTCGTCCTAGACTATCGCATATCGGGCCTAGGGGGGCGGCAAGCGTCAGTCCCCTAATAGCGGTATAAGTCATGTCGGAGGGAAGCCCATTACACCCTGAGAAACTACTGGAACCTACCAGCAAATCTCGCTTGCCCTGGCCAGGGACTTTGCGTAATGGCTCTCTGACACAGCACGATATCTACTCCCAATACCGGGAGGGACGAATCCTGTCTAACCGCCACTGCCTCCAAGTGCTCGGGACTGCACCCAACTGCTACCTGTTTGGACGACTCCTTTGAGCCGTGGTAGGGTAGCAATCTAAGAACAGTGGGACACACTCGAGGCGAAGTAGCAGTGTCAAGTCTGCGGACTACGCTGTACTCATGTCACCTGGGAACTGTTCACTGACGACTGGTATCAAACCAACCAACAGTTCCCTGTGAGTCCTGTCCGGTGTACCCGTAACCTAACGAGCACCTGTATACTATCTCCAGTACGACGTACTGACGGCTGTGGGACAGACCATCTCCCCAACTGGGATGAGAAGCGTACACACCAGTCTACTCCGGAGTATCGATGCTCTGTCTCGATAATCCAACGACCAGGGACCTGAATAAGGATGTGCTTGTAGACTACCCAGCCCCCACTAGTGTGACTGCCATCACAACGCTGGTAGACAAGCAAGATCCTAAGAGCTCTATCAATACATACACTCACATATTAAGATAGAAAAACCAAGTAGCATACTACCATGTTTAGCAAGACTGTTATATACATGTGAATATCCCAAGCTTCCATTAAGTAATATACAAGCTAGTATGATACAGTAATGGCCTTCTAGGGCATAAACACTAACACGAATGACCACTGTCATATGTCTTGTCTCAGGAACTGGTACTCGGCACCGGACGGATATGGATGACCGGAACCCGGCTTTTATCTGCTGTCAACAGATGTTCTGCTTTTGGCGTAACTGTGGAGATTTTGTCTTGATTTGCAATATTTGGACTGGAAACCTGTACTCTGTAAATATGTAACAAACACGGATTAAAAGCACCTACCTATAAACAACCGAGCGTAAGAATGGGCGGTATAAAATGCAGTATTCTGTGATGAACACATACCTTTTGAACCGAGTTCCAACTAAGACTGTGCCTACCACACCATATCAGATGTGGTGTGGGAAGAAACCCTATCTTAAGCACATTAAGACATGGGGATGTCCAGCTTTTGTCAAAAAGCAGCATGCGGACAAACTCGAGGCACGCTCAGTACAGTGCAAGTTTGTGGGATATCCAAAGAACTCCAAGGGATATTTCTTCTATTGCGAAGAGGAACAAAATGTTTTTGTTTCTCGTCATGCCCACTTCTTGGAAACTGAGTTTTTGGAAAATCAGATAAGTGGGAGCGCAATAGAACTGGAAGAAATTCCAGAACCAAAAGCTATTACTGAAAGCTTAGTAGAACCAGAGGGTTCAAAAGATCAGGACATTCCTGCGCCGCTCCGCAGGAGTAGTAGGCAGTCTCATCCGCCCGAGAGAGATACTACGGTTTTCTCATAGACGGGGATAGAGAGGATTGCATCATTGATAGTGATGAGCCGACTAGCTTCCAGCAGGCCATTCAGAGCGTTGACTCGGTAAAATGGCTGGATGCAATGTGGAACGAAATGGAGTCCATGTACACCAACAAAGTATGGACGTTGGACGTTGCTCCAGATGGGGTAAAACCCGTAGGATGCAAGTGGATCTTCAAAAGGAAGATTGGTGTAGATGGACAGGTTGAGACCTGTAAAGCTAGACTTGTTGCAAAGGGTTTTCGTCAAAGACCTGGTTTGGACTATGACGAAACCTTTTCTCCAGTGGCTATGCTGAAATCCATTCGGATCCTTCTTGCCATTGCTGCCTTCCACGATTATGAGATTTGGCAGATGGACGTAAAGACCGCTTTTCTGAATGGAAGTTTAGAGGAGTGTGTCTATATGGACCAGCCAGAGGGTTTCATTCAGAGTGGGAGCAGCGGAAAGGTGTGCAAGTTGCTTAAGTCCATCTATGGACTAAAGCAGGCATCGCGGAGTTGGAACATCTGCTTTGATGAGACGGTCAAAGAATTTGGCTTTATCAAAAATCCAGATGAACCATGCATCTATAGTAGATTTGTAGCGAGAACTGTAATATTCCTCGTTTTATATGTGGATGACATTCTCTTAATAGGAAATGACATTCCTATGCTACAATCTGTCAAGGGGTTCTTGTCACACAGGTTCTCCATGAAAGACCTGGGTGATGCCTCGTACATTTTGGGTATCCGGATCTACCGTGACAGATCCAAGAGGATATTAGGACTTTCACAGTCCAGGTACATCGACACCATACTTAAGAGATTCAGTATGGAAGATTCCAAGCGCGGTAACCTACCGGCTTGTCACGGGATCACCCTCTCTAAAGAGATGTCTCCCAAGACTGATTTGGAGAGGGATCACATGTCTATTATACCCTACGCTTCTGCGGTAGGCTCTATAATGTATGCGATGTTGTGTACCAGACTGGATGTAGCTTATGCATTGAGTGTGGTAAGCCGGTATCAGTCAAACCCTGGGGAGAAACATTGGATAGCGGTAAAGAACATTCTCAAGTACCTGAGAAGGACTAAGGAGATGTTCTTGGTGTATGGCAGAAAAGACCTCCAGATTGAGACCTTTGCTGACTCCAGCTTCCAGAGTGACAAGGATGATTCCAATTCCATGTCGGGTTATGTCTTTACCTCAATGGAGGGGCGGTGTGTTGGAAGAGTTCCAAACAGGAAACCGTTGCTGACTCGACGATGGAAGCGGAATATATCGCTGCTGCAGATGCCGCAAAAGAAGTCATCTGGATAAGGAAGTTCTTAACAGAACTTCAGGTGGTTCCGTCTATTGTTGATCCAATACCTCTGTATTGCGACAACAACGGGGCTATAGCTTTAGCGAAGGAACCCAGGTCCCATCAGAGATCCAGACACATCTTGAGGCGGTATCACCTGATCAGGGAGATCGTGGGTCGCTAGGAGATCGAGGTTCGGAGAGTTGCCACGGAGGATAACACTGCTGATCCACTCACCAAGGCCTTACCCCAGACTCAGTTCGAGCGGCTGATCGAGATGATAGGTCTTCGATACGCCAGTACATGGCCTTAGTGCAAGTGGGAGATTGTTAGTGTATATGCCCTAGAGGCCATTACTGTATCATACTAGTTTGTATATTACTTAATGGAAGCTTGGGATATTCACCTTGTATAGACAATCTTGCTCAAAATAGTAGTATGCTACTTGGTTTGTTTCTACTTTAATGTGTACATGTGCTTATTTTAGTATATCACCTATACACATTAGTGGAGCCCTTAGGATCTTTGCTTGATTACCAGCGTTGTGATGACAGTCACACTCGTGGGGGCTGTGTAATCCACAAGCACATCTTTATGCAGGTCCCTAGTCGTAGGACTATCGAGACAGGGCATCGATACTCCGGAGTAGACTAGCGTATGCGCTTTTCATCCCAGTGTGGGAGACGGTCTGTTCCATAGCCGTCAGTACGTCATACTTGAGATAGTATGCGGGTGCTCGTTAGGTTACGAGTACACTGGACAGGACTCGTCGGGAACTGTTGGTTGGTACTGTACCTATCGTCAGTTACCAGTTCCCAGGTGACATGAGTACAGCTTAGTTCGCTGACTTGACACTGTCACTTCGCCTCGAGTGTGTTCCCACTGTACTTAGATTACTACCCTACCATGGCTCAAAGGAGTCGTACAAACAGGTAGTAGTTGGGTGCAGTCCCGAAGCACTTGGAGGCAGTGACGGTTAGACAGGATTCGTCTCTCCCGGTATTGGGGGTTGATATCGCGCTGTGTCTAGGAGAGCCATTACACAAAGTCCCTGGCCAGGGCAAGCGAGATATACTGGTAGGTTTCCAGTGTTATCTCAAGGTGTTCTGGGCTACACTCCGACACGACTTGTACCGCTATTAGGGGACTGACGTTTACCGCCCCCTAGGCCCGCTATGCGATATTCTCAGAGGAACAGACCGGACTGTACGCAGACTGTCACATTCAGGCTCAGTAGGAGTTCAGATGGGTTTCACCTCGTCAGTCTTCTTATCGGCATCTACCTGGGGGCCGTTACGCATAGCTAATGCTGCTCGCGGTCTGTGGTTAAACCCACTGCCAGCGTAGTGTCGAGTCTTTAGAGTCCCACACAGAGAGCTATTCGCCTTTAGGCAAAAGAGTAGAGGTCGCATGGTTTTGCGACAGGGTTCGGTCACATCCGTGCACTTGTGCACGGTTAGTGTCCGGGCAGTTATCACTAGCGGGCTTTGGTTTAAGCCAGATCCTAGTGTACGTTTTGGGATTAGTTTTATCTCGTTTGTATTCGTGTTCCTCGGAACGCGGATGCGGGTGTGTATGCACAGTTGACAGAGAGTCAGAGGCAGAGGATTCTCATTAGGGTTGTTGACTGTTGACTTTTTGCTAAACCCTAATGAGAATAAGAAATATGATTAACAATAGTATTAATTAAGTATTATTGTGACATGGTTGTTGATGGTTGACTTTGTTGACTTGTTGACTTAGTTGACCGGTTGACTAGGTTGGACTTGTTGACCTTCATCATTACAATGGCTATCATTTCATGGCAAAGACTTTTGCTTGCTTGTTTCTCTTTGCAAAATAAGTGCATGAAATGATATGGCCATTTTGACTTGAACCATCACATAATACTCAATTACTATTATTTGTTATGATGATTTTGGATTATGAGAGCTTGGATGGCAAAAGTCTTGCTCATTCTTTCATTTCTTTTCTCTCTCATGCTTGAGCTCCCCTCTTCCTCTTGCTCTCTCTAGTTCATGGTTCACTTTTCTCATGTGTTGAGAAGCAAGAACCATAGAGATAAAACCCAACACACTCCTCTACTCATCCTAGTACACAACGTTAGCAAACCAAGTGTTCTAGTTTCTTCTAGTTTGAAGTGAAGACAAAGGTAGAAGCTTTCAGGTGGATCCATCTTCGGCACAAAGAGAAGACGAGGAGAGAACCATCCGACCACCACAAGGAGACCAAGAGAAGGAGTTCAAGTTAAGGTATAACCCCTAACCGAGTAGGTAAAACTCTTGTTAGGTTTGTTAGATAGTTTTTTAACAAAGATCCGTATTTTGAGTCCATGTTACCACCAAAAGAAAAATCGTTTTTTATCATTTCCGCAAGCCCGTAAGTACCGGGAGACGTAACGTGGACTTACACTAAGTTAGGGACACGTTGTGTACCTGATATTATCAGGTAGAGACGTGAAATCCTAGAACAGGCACATCAGTCAACTCTCTGTTTTTATTCGAGTTCCACCAATATTGACGTGACTTGTGTGATAGTTACGGGTGGAAAAGGATGTAAATAGAAGCTTTGGGTTTCGTTTCAAAGTGTCTGTCTTGTTGTGTGCTTGGGGCGAGCATCTGAGGTCGGCTGGAGAGTTGCAACCTTTAACCGTTTCGAAGTAGGAGTGGGAGCAGATCTCCATGAAATTCGTTATGGTGTCTACCCAGGGTTAGTCAGGGTGTGACTCCTTTCGGATTCTTGTCGTCCGGTTTTACTCAGTTCGCTCAGTTGTTCTTTATTAAGTTGTGTGTTTGTGTTAGTTGTTGGCAGTAGTTAGGGATCGTCACTCGCCATTATTAGGATTCTTCTTCGATGGCTGTTATCAGGAGACACTCCAATTGGCAACCTTTAGGTTTAGGGGTAAGGTCGTGTCGATCACCAGTCTTTTGTTTTTCTGACTCTGCGTAAGTAGGATTTTGGACCCCAGCTATGTCTAGAGACTTCGGAGATGGTCCAGTTGTGTGAGGTCAGGACGGAAATTGTCCATTGCGAACAGAGGTCTTATGCCGACTGTGTTGGTCATAGACTTGAGTTCGTAGGGACAGATCATGTATTCCTATGGACTTTTCCGATGAATGACGTGTTGGATTTTGGGAAGCTTATCCAAGGATTTTAGGTCCTTTTGAGATCCTATAAGCGATTTAGTTTCGTTGCCTTTAGTTTGGCACTTCCGCCCAGACTATTGAGTATTCACCCCGTTTTCCTTATATTAATACTTTACGATTACCTTCATGACCATTCTTACATGATTGACACCAGACCATTTAGCTTAGACGCGATCTTTCGTTCGCCAGCAGCCAATTGTGTTAATGGCTCGGCAGGCAGAGAAACGTCGGTCAAGGGTCTTGCCATCCGTGAAGAGGTAATCACTTGGGAGGCTGCGAGCGAGATTTGAGAGCTGTAATTTTCTTCTTGAAGGTACGCGTAGTAGTATATTTTTAAATTCGGGGACGAATTTGTTTTAAGGGGGGAGATTGTAACACCTTAGAATGTGTTTTGTGGCTAATTATATTTTAATAAATGGTTTTTAATAAAAATTTTACCAAATTGGTTTTTAATTATTTTATCCTAATTAATGAATATTTTATTAGATTTTTTCCTAGGCTTGCACACACTTGTGCATGATAACTAGGGTGTAATCTGGGGTTTAACCATGATTAGCAACATGGTGAATTAACCCATTTGCCTTAATCTAGCTTTATAGCTTTGTTTTAAGTCATTTTGGGTTTTAATTATGGTTGTTGTTTTCTTTTTATTGTTTATGGAAATGATTGTTCTTGTGTTGACTTGGTGTGAGAGAGAGAGAGGGAGTGCATCATGAGGTATGATGGCTTGCCCATGCCTTCATTTAATGAAGAGAGAGGGTTGACTAGCTTAGCTCCCATTCTTTTCTTTTGTAACTCTCATTTCTCACAACACACAACACACACACACACACACACACCCTCACACAGCAGCAGCCCCAGCAACATGAGAAGCTCCAGCAGCAGCCACTAGCAGCAGCAACAGCAGCACCATCATCAACATCAGCAGCTGAGGCAGCATCAGCACCAGCAGAAACAACAACATCAGTAGCATCAGCATCAGCTTGCAACAGCAGCAGCCCAAGCAACATGAGAAGCTCCAGCAGCAGCCACTAGCAGCAGCAACAGCAGCACCATCATCAGCATCAGCAGCTGAGGCAGCAGCAGCACCAGCAGAAACAACAGCATCAGTAGCAGCAGCATCAGCTTGCAGCAGCAGCAGCTCCAGACAGCACAACAGCAGCCACAACATCAACCACAACAACAACATCAGCAATAGCAACACAATTCTTCACCTTCACCTGCTTCCTAGGGTTCCATAGGGTATATTTCTGAACCCAATCCCCTAGTTGCTTAGCTTTTGTGTCAATTGGTGTCGGTTTGTGTTATTTATGAGTTTAGTGCTAGATTATGGTGATTTATGAAGAAATTTGATAAAGTGATGATTGTGTTAGCTAACCTAGCTTATTTTAGTGTTATTAGGGTCACTTCAACTGAGAAATAACCCAGACTTCACTAAAATACCATAGGGTTTGATCTTTGTGCAAAATTGGTGTTTTTATGCGATATTGTGGCATTCTGTGATCTGCTATTGACCCGGACCCTTCAGGAAAAAATTGAGAAGACTGGAGCATGCACACTAGGTATAGACACCACCACCAGAATACGAGCCCCTATCTCCAAACCCAGGCCGCAAATTTAATCATATTGGCCGCAAATTGCGGCCATGAGGGGGTGTTAGGTCTTGGGGTTTTGGGTAGGGTACTCTGCAGTGTATTGTAGTGTTTTGGCATGTATAGTTTTGTTAGATTTGACCTGTAGGAAAATCTGGGACAATATATCGTATTTCATGTTCTTTGTGTTTGCGCGATACGCGCGATATGTGAGTGGGTTCTGCGATCCAGTGTGTCGCGGCGTGTCGCGGTAGTTTTAGACGCGTATACACACGTGTTAGCGTATCGTGCACACGCGCGTTTAGTTCACGACGCGAGTTTCTCGTTTAGTGTCGATATCGCGTTTTGCGAGATATTTGCTTATTTATATGTGTTTCTTGTCTCATTTTCAGGTTTGCAGGCGAGTACATCGGACGCAGCTACAGGGGGAAACATGTGGTATGATTCACTTAGCGTGGAGCGTAGGTGAGTAGATTTAACATCTATAGGGGAATCGCCCGCATGGCGTTATGCGTCTGGTCTAGAATTCTAATACTTGTCGCATATTCTACGTCATTGTTAGAATTGTGCCTTTACCCTATTTACTTAGATATAGTTGTACTGTGACTAGTAGCCGTAGGACACTGCACATATTATTAGCGGTTCATGTTGCACGAGCACGGATTGTATGTTACACACACACCGTCAATAATTGCCATGTCACACACAAACCATAATAGATATTATATTACCTATCACTTTGGACATTTAGTTACCGATATACCTTACTCACCTATTCCACTCATACCCGGAGGGGTATACTTCATCAGTTCTTATAGGTAGATACCTATACATTGCTACACCTGTATGTTACACACATATTCAGTTGCAGTTACATATTTACCATTACTGATGTTACTTAGCTGTACCTTATTGGTTTCGCATACATCTGGTTTCAGCTACATATTTTCCTTTATATGCTCGCATTTCAGATATATCGCATATATTTATTCCTGGATTTGCGCATTGTTATTTGGATTTTACATGATGTTTTCTGGATTTGGGAACCGTGGGAGTTCATGAAATTATGCATACATTGAAAAACCCGGTTTCCTTGATATAATATTTGCGCAGCCACCATGAGATTTATCGGTTCTGATTATATACTCCATACGAGGTGTGGTTGCCGTATGAGGGTACATGGTGGGGCCCGGTATGGTTCCCCTCGGAAAGAAGATCGATGGATTTTGCCGATTGAGCCTGGAGGCGGGCGAGTACCTACCGGTGATAGTACTAATGACTCGGCGGGGATCATGGAGATACCGTTGGGAGTCATGCACGTATGCATACGTCGAAAGGCGAGGGTCAGAGCTAGGCACTCGTGCTTTCCGGATAGCGTATGATACGTACCTATCAGGATTTCTGTGTCGATGCTTGGCATATTGTTTTCATGATATTTCTTCTAACACCTTTGTATATATAACAGGGGATTTAGCCGTTGTTATATATACCCTTACACCAATATTAGTGGAATGGGATGCTAATATATGTGTATTGACCCCATCATATTTATTTCTGTATATATATACCTTTAGGATGTTAGAATTCTACTTGAGATTTGATTTGGGATATTAGGTGATTCATTGAGATTGGATATTGGACATACATATGGGATTTCTGATTTGTACATTCGGGATATCGGAGATTACTCGATATTGTATATTGAGGAGATGTGAGACTTATATGATGTGAGAGCCCAACTTGGGGGCTGACTTGAGGAATTGGGATTTGAGTGTCTTGATGGATTGTGATCCCACCACGATGACAGGATTCCATGGGATGACATTGTTCCCCTCCGAAAGGCGACGCACAAGACTGCGAAGTCTTGACGCTGAGATTCGGGGCAGATGCTATTTGGTTTTATCCGTCCACCTCTCCGAAGATGCCAAGTTGATTTATGGAACCATGTATCGGAGGTTTATACGGATGCGGCCGATGTAGCAGACTTCGTCAGATTCCTCCTAGCTTGACAGGTTTTTGATTGTGGGGACGCTTTTCCCTGCAGGCGCAAGCCCCTGCAGTTAATTACGCTACCGCATCGCGGTAACAACTTTCTCCTTCTCCAGAATTTCATTTCGTGTCGTGTGTGTTTGTTTTGTTTGTGGTTTCCCGTGGATTGTATACGGAGACTAAGAGATATCATCGCCCGTAGGACGTGGATTAGTCCAAATCCGTATTTACTTAGATTTGGGTTTGGTGTTTTGGTTTAAGCATACGTCAGCCGTATTTAGGCTAAGATCGACTTAAACGGTTGTTAAGGATACGTTAGTCTGATTTGAGACTAAGATCAACTTAACGGGATCGTTTGGATCCGACAAAAGAGAATTTGGGGCTCTATTGTTCCAGTTTAGGGACGTGGTGGTCCATATTCCAGTTTAGGGACGTGATGGTCCATGTTCTAGTTTACGGACGTGGTGGTCCATGTTCCAGTTTAGGGACGCGGTGGTCCATGTTCCAGTTTAGGGACGTAGTGGTCCGTCGTTAGTTTAAGGACGTTTCGGTCCAACATTAGTTTAAGGACGTTTCGGTCCAACATTCCCATTTTGGGGTAAATATTAGTTTAAGGACGTTTCGGTCCACGAGTTTAAGGACCCCGCAGTCCATATTGATGTGTGGTCGTCGGGACCCGTCACCTCTCTGACGTCGTTGAAGGATTACAACGATGGGTGTCAGAGGAGTTCGGAGATGTACCCTCGAACCGGTCGTAAATTGATTTAGGGAGCAGCCGTGCTCTGTCAATTTAATTTGAGGGCTTATGGCCATGGCTGGGCTAAGTCCAGTTTCGAGATTCTTTTGTCTTTGGCCTATTGGACCTGTGCTAGGCCCTTGCCCATTTACTGTATTATTTTTCTTTATTTTGGTTGGGCTCTGCCCCCTTTTTTTATAAAATGCATAGCATTTTTGATTAGGCCTGTTAGGCCTTTTAATTGGGTTCTGTCCCTTTTAATAATGCATAGCATTTTTGATTAGGCCTATTAGGCCTTTTAATTGGGCTCTGTCCCTTTTCTTAATAATGCAGAGCATTAAATACTCTGACAGTGCCCCACGTGGCTTGTCAGGCGCTTTGCGCCAATTAATAAGCGCAAGCCCTCGTGGAGGTGACACGTGTCACGTTCTGGTGAGCGCAATCGCAACAGTGCAGTGCGCTGCGTCAGTGCGCTGCGCTGTTGCACTGCTGACACGTGGCGCTTCCTGGCGGCTTGCGCAATAGTGCAGTTTTGGCAAGTGCTGGGCACTGTTCTTATTCTTTTGGATCAATTTTAGATCAAAGAAAACAAGTTTTTTTTCTTGTTTTTTAAAGAACCAGTGGTTCATAAAAGGTGCAAGGCACTGTTATCTTGAGAATCTTTTAGATTCAGAACCAATGGTTCATAAAAAGAAGTGCAAGGCACTGTTTATTATTTATTTTTCTTTTCATTAGAGATCCTTGATCTTGTTCTCAGATCAATGATCTGTTCATAAGAGAATTTTCTCTTTTTCTAAAGGTTTTTGCCTTTTTTTTGTTCTTGAGGATTTATCTCCAATTCTTCAGAGTTCTCTCTGTTTAATTTCTCACAAAATGTTGATGCCTTTGAATTGAGGTCTAGGGTCCTTTTTATAGTGCCCATAAATTAGTTAAAGAGATCTTTCTCTGAGTGATTTGGGGAATTTTTCCCACCGTTGGATCTTTGATCCAAGGGCTTCTGTTTTACAGAAGAAAATATTCTTGTTTTAACAAGAACAGAAAGATTTCCTTAGAATCTTAATTCTGTTAGGCGTAAACGCCCCAGCGCTTGACACGTGTCGCGCAGCGCAGCGCTTGGGCAGTTGTGCTTGCGCAACTGCGCAGACACGCGTCGCGCAGCGCTGTGCTTGCGCGGCTGTGCTTGCGCAGCTGCGCAGACACGTGTCGCGCAGCGCAGCTGTGCTTGCGCAGCTGTGCTTTGCGCAACTACGCAGACACGTGTCGCGCAGCGCAGCTATGCCTGCGCAGACACGTGTTGCGCAGCGCAGTTCTTTCGCAACTGAAGCGTTGCTTCCTTTACTTTTATTTTTAAAGAGCCTTGCTCTGATTGGACGCACTGCCTTGGGCGCTGTGCTGATGCATCAATTTCTGACACGTGGCGCGTTGCGCGCAGCGCACGGGATTTGAAGCGTTGCTTCAAGATTTGATTTTTTTTGAAATTCAAACAGAGCCTTGCTCTGATTGGGGAAAACAAATGCCCCCCCACCGTTGCGCTCACGTGGCGCGCACGTGAGTGCAGCGGTGGCGAGATCCTGGCCGTTGGATCAAAAGGGGTAAGTTGAAGAGGCGCAGGCGCCTATAAATAGGACCCTTGGTCCTTAGAAATTTTTTTACAACTTTCAAGAATTTTGATTTTCAGAGCCTTGCTCTTGCTTAAGAACTCTCAGAGCCTTGCTCTTGTTTCTTCCCAAGAACTTTAAAGTTCAGAACTTAGAATCATTTTAGGTAAAAATCTTAAATTAAATTAAATTAAATTTAATTAATAGAGCCTTGCTCTCAAGAACTTATAGATCTACAGAGATCTTGTTCATGGGTTTTAACCCATGAATAGAGCTTTGCTCATGGATCAAATGTAGATCTTTTCTGATCTGAAAATGGAGAACTCCTAAAAGTTTTCATGGATCTTCAAGATCCCAAATTTTTAATCTTTTAGGAGTTAAAGTTTTCTTTCTGATGGATTTTTCCATCATTATTATAGAGCTAGGCTCTTTTTTAAAGAAATTTTATCCCTTTGAGACCAGAGTTTGACAAATGTCACTCTGTGACAGAGCTTTGCTCTAAAAGAGGAGATTTTCTCCTTACCTCTAGGGACTTCCCATCAATGAGGATATTCTCTTGGGGATCTTTTCATTAATTGACAGCCTCATCTAATGATGGGATTGTCTTATTAAATGATGCACCGTCATCCAGATTTTGTGGGTCCTCCTTTTGTCCCCTACCCACTGCATTCCAGTGTAGTATAAAATTTTAAAATGCCAAACGTTGGAATTACAACACTGACGGCTAATTAAAAACTTTTGTCCCTCCACAGGAAAGATGTCGGTAATTTGTCTTTTCCGTTCGTTCGCTCGGAGGGAGGATTTCCCCAGGCACCGGTGTACCGAGTGGTGCTCGCTCTTATTAAAGATCATGACCCCAAGTACAAAAACCTTCACTTGTGGGGTAAGTGGTATAATGAAATCATCCAGGGTCGCCGCAGTTTCAGTTCTGTCATGCCGTCTGAGCCTATAGTTACGATCTCCTATGCGGACAAACCCCCGGTTAAGTATGCCGTGGAGGTTAAAAATTGGAATTCTGATGACCTCCTCCAGCCTGCAATCGGTGCCATTCCCGTGCAGCCGCCGCCGGCAATAGACATTCTAGGGAGGCGAATCTGTCAGGGTGAAGCACGCCCTTGGGGACAGGCTTACAATATTAGATTGGTCCCGCGACCGCCCGCCGGATATTTGCAGTGGGCCCGGTACATCTTATCGGTGAAAAGGACTCATCTAACGAAGATTGGTTTATATTCGGCCATCTACGTCTCGCTTTTCGAGTATCCCTCTCCTCCAACGTGGTGGATCAAGGCCTTTATTGAACAATGGAATATCCCCACCCACACCTTCCTGATGACGGACAGGGAGGTCTCCATCTCCTTGGAGGAGTTTGCTGAAGTCTCGGGTCTACCAATGAGGGGGGAGCACTACGAGGAGCTGCTTCCTCCTGATGAATATGCCTTTGCCACCAAACCGCTGGTGTTTGACTTGACTCCGGAGAACGCCATTCAGCACCAGTTCCCAGGCTTGGTGAAGGTGCTGGAGATTTATGAAGGGCTCTATCTGGAATCGGGTGTCCGGGGTGTCAGTTTCGCCGATTTTATTGCCCGCTTCATCCGACCAGAGTTCTTATCGGAGCAGAGCGAGAAGTTCACCCATCTTGATGACCCTTTTGGCTTCGGCTTGGATCGCCGACCCATATCAGAGAATGACCAAAGGGACTTTTATCTCCCCGGTGCCGCCGTCGTTCCTTTCTCGGAAATCTCCATCCCGGGTATGGATGAGGAAACCTTTTTTGTAGGGTTTCTGGGCTTGTGGCTGTGCAGCTTTGCGCTCCCCATGCACCCGCGCCACATGCGGTCATCTGTTTTCTACCGAGCACACCGGATGGTGGCTGGCTTGCAGTTATCAGTAGGAATCGACGGGCTGGCTTACCTTTATAATGGACTTAGTGTAGCGGCGGACGCTAGTGAACCTAGAGTACAGCCCGCTAACTTCCCGATGCACTACTTCACCTCCTGGATGGAAATGCACGTGCAAGGTGTGTTCGGCGCCCATAAGATTCCTCCATTCTTTGAGAAATGCAGACTCCCGAGAGTTATGCGGTTGGTTGGCACTTCAATTGTGGTTGCATCTCCGCGGGAATCGAGGGGCTTGCTCCTCCGTCCACGTCTGGTCGGAGCGAAGGTTTTCTTTGTGGATAAGGTCATAACGATAGGCTCAGAGACCACCAAGTCGGTAGTGCCGCTGCGCGATGATTTTAAGGACGGGGCTTCCATATTGAAGGCTCGGGAAATCCTCCACCTCTACTCCATTCGGCCGGGCTACTTGGTGTTTAGGCAGAATAAGACGACACTCTTCATGAGGTATAACCCTTACCGGTTTGCTCAGCAATCGAGCTATCACCAGGGGATCCCGATGGAAGCCTTTTTGGAAAAGCCCGTGGTCAGCCAAGAGGGGATAAAGAATGCAACGCACCATTTCATGCGGCATAACACGGGTTCCTATTTCTTCATCAGCGAACCAAGCTGTGTCCCCAAGGTACTCAGCACGTACGTGGCTTGGTATGCGCATGCAATGGGCCCAGTTATCTTGATGGAGAAGCGCCTGCTGGTTGACCGCAGGGGAGCGCCTCCTGACGGTGATCGCAAGGCCCCTTTGAAGCCAAGGACCCCAGTCATTGCTCCGCTGAAAGATGCAGGAGTTGACTGACCACGCGTGCTGAGCCCCCCGCGTGGATTGCCGCTGCCTGCTAAGGTGGATGTGCCCCCGGCGCCTCGTGCTCCCATAAAGACGGTCAGTGTAGTATCGCCGGAGTCTGGCGTAGGAGCGAATATCGGGACCCGCCGCCCCAAGGTGTCTGCCAAGCGCAAATCAATCCCAGGCGTCTCTAGAGCTGGCGGGCAAAAGAAGAAGAAGTCGATCCTTTCCCTCGACGCGATCCTCGGTTTAGAGCCTGAGGCTCCTCTCACCGAAGGAATAAGTGAATATGGCAGCAACAAGGGCTTCTTGGTAGACCCCGCAGACACCAATTTGGCGGCCGCTATTGCAGCTTCTGAGCGATCAACAAGGCTCGAAGCGATGTTAAGTAAACTTGCTGAGTCAGGTAACCATTAGCTGCTTTCTTCGTCATTTTTTCGCATGTATATTTTTTATCATTATCTTTGACTAATACTTTCCCCCTTTTCCAACAGGTGTCAGTACCGAAGAAGCTATTGCTGCCTCTTTAAAGACCTTCCAAGAGGAGGAAGAGAAGCGCGCTCTGGCGGGCGCTGGTACGTCCTACCCCCTATTTTTTTTAAAAAAAAATTTGTTATCTCTTCTGATGGTCAACCTAACCTTCTTCCTTTGTTTCTTTGCAGGGGCTATACCAGTTGATGCGGGGATCCTTCCCAAGCCTGTTACTGAAGTCCCGGTCTCGTCGGGGCTGCTGCAAGAGCCTCGACTTGACAAGTCGACGAGGGATGCCTTGAAGAATTTGGAGGCATCCCGGTACACGGACGAGGACGCTTCAATGAAAGATGCTCTGGTGAGATCCGTCTCAACGGCCCGGGAAGAGAGGAAGCGGCTGAGGCGCGAGGCGAAGGCGAGCCGGGCTGCTTTGGCCACAGGAGCGGGCCCAAGCAGCGTTCCTCGTGCCGATTCCCCATCAGAAGAGTCCCCGGTCGCCCTGTCTATAGCTTATAGACAGGCGATTCGCGCCAATAGGGAGGCTAGCGAGAAGTCCACCTCAGGTAATACTTCTTTCAGAATTTTGTTTGTAAAAATTGTAAACTCGCCGGTTTTTTATGCATCTCATCTTGCAGGGCCAAGTCCGACCGAGGGGGAGGCGGAGACTGTCGAACCTGAGGGGCTGAGGGGGGAGACATTGGTCGAGCCCGAGTCGGTGGCGGATGACACAGCTGGGATTGCTGGGCCCGAGATAGTGGCTGACGAACCGGTCATGCCCACTATGCCTGAGCAAGCGGTTGTTGCTGAGCCCGAGGTAGCAGCGGGCGGAGTGCCTGAGGCTGATGACCTTGTGGTGACGGTGGACGAGACAACCGTGACTGCTGAACCCGAGGGAATAGCGGGTGAGGTGGCTATGATTCCTGAGGACGAGCCAACCGCTCCTTCTCAGGAATCTGGCAATGCTCTAGTCATAGCCCTCCTCGCCTATGGTCCCCCGCCGTCTCCAGGTCTTGCGAGCATGACAACGGTTCCCATTGAGTCGGGTGATGAGGCCACGGGCGGTGGCCTCATGTCGATGGAGGAGGGAGTCGCCTCCATTTCGGCCGGCAGCTCATCAGGTAAATCCCAAGTTACTGTCCTTTTTATTTTACGATCTTTTCTGACAAGTTCACATTTGTTCGTAACGCAGGTGCAGCCAGTGCCGATGCGCCATTGCTCGAGGGAGCGCCTTCAACTACTGCCTTGGCGGTGGTCACCTCTCAGCCCTCTCTCATACCGTCAAAGATGTTGGAAGGTATGGGTTTGCAACTTATTAATCTTATCTTTCAGACGTATAATTTGTGTACTAAAGTCATATTGTTGTGTTTTTTCAGGAGTGCTCTTTGATCATCTATACCAAGTGTTGCTCCCACACTTATCCTTCCCATCTGAACTCGCTTCTCCCTCTGGTGGCGCTGGTGAGTATAGTTCCCGACTGATATCTTTCTTTTTCGGTGATGGAATTATTTCTGACTCTCCCTTGTCCTGATTACGGTGCTACAAATCGAAGGAGGAGATGAACGATTGGTCGTGCCACCGGCTCTCCCGGCCTTGCCGCCTGCTACCGCTGGTATAGTAAACTATCCCATCGATGAATTTTTCATATTCCTTGAACCGTCATCTAATCGTATTTTGTTTTTTCAGCTGTCGTTCCGATTCCAGCGCCCTTTGAGTCTCGCGTTATAATGCCGGCATGCCCCTTCCTGAGACGTCCGTCTTCAAAGGGTGCCGCAATGAGCTTGGGCATGCTGAGCGGATACGTCGAAGAGCTTGACGTGGATGCTCCCCATCTGCTGCGGATTTCGCTGCGGAGGTTAATCCGATGTTGGCGGCGCTTGTGAATTTCCACGATGGAGGCGTCGTCGAGATTTGGGTTAATCATTGCAGGGAAATCGAGGTCCGCCTGCATCAATCGGAGTTTATGTGCCCTGCTCCCAAGACCTTAGCCGCAAGCAATCAAAGAGCAGCATGGATTGAGCAAAGCGCTTCTTACTTCCGTCACTTGGAACAAGAAGCGGCTTTAAGGCTGAGGGAATGCCAAGAGACCTCAAACGAGACGGCTCGTCTGCGTGCTGAGGTTGAGGCGAACGCTTCCCAGGTGAAGGCTATCTTCGAGGGCCTTCTGGAACGTATCTCAAGTGGGTAAACCTGAAGCAAAAGCTCGATGCCGCTGAGCGTGATGCCCAAGGTCGCGAAGCAGCTCAGCAGGGCGTTAGGGAGCAGCTTGCATCCTTCTTGCAGCAGCGGACTCAAATAGAAGCGGGACTTGCGGTGGTGGCCGATCAGGAGAAGGCATGGAAGGAAGTGCGCGAACAACTGATAGGGCTATTTAAGACGCTTCCTTCCCAGTAGCTACCCTTGTATCAATATACTTGTAAAAATTTTCTTTTTCGAATAAGATGTATCCATTCTTTATTCTTTTGTGCGATTCGCCTTGTACTTAATTACATTCAATAAAGATATACATTTTTCTTTGCAATGTCTTGTGTTATTTCTTTGCTTTTTCTTTTCTCTTATTATCAGCATACTGTCCTGATAAACACATTTGACCGATAATAGAGTAAGCATCTAGATTTTTCCGAGAGATAGCGATGGCTTAGACCGCAGGTTCAGATCTGCTGCCTAAGACTTTTCAACTTTATGAGCCGTGAGGGTCTCGTAGAGATTTTTCTCCCTACGGATCGAGATGATCTCGTAGGTGGGTTTTTCTCCTTAGGAGTCGTGAGGATTCCTAAGTGTGTTTTCTCTTATAGGTCGTAAGGATCCTGTAAGAGAATTTTTCCCTCTTACGAGTCGAGAGGACTCGTAAGCGGTTGTTTACCTCCTTGTCGAAACTCGACTTCGGAGAGTGAGACCCGTGGATAGTATGCAAGAGACCGTTTTAGATCGACTTGCAGGGTCCCATTGTTCAGGTAGCAAGTTTTTTTTTTTAGTCTTTGCTGCCTGAGGCTTCATCTTGCAAGTTGAGACGAATCGGGAATTTTCCCGCGGAGACACTGGTTTCTCTGCGAGCCGACGCGAATCAGGAGGCTCTCGTCAAGGATTGTTTGTTTCCCTGAGTTGAGGTATTTGCTAAGGATTATTTGTTTCCCTAGCGCCAAGGATTATTTGTTTCCCTGGTGTTGAAACGAGTCGAGAATTTCCCACGGAGGCACTGGTTGCTTCTGCGAGTCGACGCGGATCAGAAGGCTCTCGTCAAGGATTGTTTGTTTCCTTGAGTTGAGGTATTTGCTAAGGATTATTTGTTTCCCTAGAACCAAGGATTATTTGTTTCCCTGGTGTTGAAACGAGTCGAGAATTTCCCACGGAGGCACTGGTTGCTTCTGCGAGTCGACGCGGATCAGAAGGCTCTCGTCAAGGATTGTTTGTTTCCCTGAGTTGAGGTATTTGCCAAGGATTATTTGTTTCCCTGGTGTTGAAACGAATCGAGAATTTCCCACGGAGGCACTGGTTGCTCTGCGAGTCGACGCGAATCAGGAGGCTCTCGTCAAGGATTGTTTGTTTCCCTGAGTTGAGGTATTTGCCAAGGATTATTTGTTTCCCTGGTGTTGAAACGAATCGAGAATTTCCCACGGAGGCATTGGTTGCTCTGCGAGTCGACGCGGATCAGGAGGCTCTCGTCAAGGATTGTTTGTTTCCCTGAGTTGAGGTATTTGCCAAGGATTATTTGTTTCCCTGGTGTTGAAACGAATCGAGAATTTCCCACGGAGGCATTGGTTGCTCTGCTAGTCGACGCGGATCAGGAGGCTCTCGTCAAGGATTGTTTGTTTCCCTGAGTTGAGGTATTTGTTATGAATTATTTGTTTCCCTAGCGCCAAGGATTATTTGTTTCCCTGGTGTTGAAACGAGTCGATTATTTCCCACGGAGGCACTGGTTGCTCTGCGAGTCGACGCGGATCAGGAGGCTCTCGTCAAGGATTGTTTGTTCCCTGAGTTGAGGTATTTGCCGAAGACACTAGTTTCTTCGGAGTTGGGATGAACCGTCGAGATTTGGATTCGTTTTCTGGCGGAGCCTATTGGGAGAGTATGGTTCCTTCTTTGTTTGTGCCCCCCTTGGATTGTATACAGGGATCGATGTGATCTCAGTTGTAGGGCCGAAGTTTTATCATCTTTTTTTTTATTTCCGCGATGCTCTATCATTTCAGCTTTTATATCGCGAAGGTCGCGATTGCCCAATCATTTCGGCTATTTTTCGCGGTGCCCAATCATTTCGGCTGTTTATTTTGTTTTCACTCGCTGCTTTTTATTGCAAGTTGCCCAATCATTTCGGCTATTTTGCATGCATACATTTTTACTTGCTGCTTTTATTGCAAGTTGCCCTATCCTTTCGGCCATTCCGTATGCATGTGCGGCTTACTGGCTTTCCGCCTTAAACCTGGAATTAGACACCGATTTCGGCATCAGCACCGCTACAACTGGAATATTGCTAGGAGCGAATCATCATCTGCCTCTGTCGATGTCAAACAAAGGTGGCTTAGCGACCAGGGTTAGGGTCCTGTCGACTAAGGCTTTTGACTTCATGAACCGTAAGGGTCTCACAAAGGTATTTCTCCCTACAAGTCGTAAGGATCTTGTAGGTGTATTTTCTCCTTAGGAATCGTGAGGATTCCTAAGTGCATGTTCCTCTGTAAGTCGTAAAGATCCTACAGGAGGGTTTTCTCCTTGTAAATCGAGAGGATTTACAAGGGTCGTTCACCATACGAACATATCCCCAATCACAGATGAAACTTGGTTAGGGGAATGTTTATTCTCGCCCATGGATTGTATACAAGAGTCAGTATTGAACCGCTTGTAGGGCAATCTCGGAAGTTGTGGGGGTTGCTTAAGCACAGGTTTAGGTCTCTGTAATTTAAGACTTTCAAATCTTATGAGCCGTGAGGGTCCCATAAGAGAGTTCTCCTTACGAGTCGTGAGGATCTCGCAAGTGTATTTTCTCCTTAGGAATCGTGGGGATCCCTAAGTGTGTTGCTCCCTTGTGAGTCGTAAGGATCTCTCGCGGGTGGTTTCTCCCTACAAGGTCGAGAGGACCTTGTAAGTGTCCTTTAACGAGGTTGCGCCCTTTCAGGTTTTCACAAACACTCGCCGGTAGTCCTGCCGTTTTTACTCACGGAGCCCTTTCGGGATTTCATCCGTGCCCATTTTCCTTATGGACATACCGTTTTTATTTTATATATTTTATTTATTTATTTTCTTCTTCTCTTTTTTTTTTCTATGAGGTTGCGCCCTTTCGGGTTTTCACAATCACTCGCCGGTAGCCCTGTTGTTTTTACTCACGGAGCCCTTTCGGGTTTTCATCCGTTCCCTTTTTTTGCTTATGGACATACTGTTTTTATTTATTTATATTTTTTTTATATATTTTTTTATTTTGTCAGCCTACGGATGCTGCGGTATTAGTTTAAGGACGTTTCGGTCCGTCATTATGAGAAGGCTGACTACTGCTTATAAAGTTTGAGCTGAGGAAGATAGTGAGCGGACATAGTCGTCGTCATCTATCATTGACCTAGGCTGTAGCTCATTAAGCGTAGTATTTCTTTAGGAAGCAACCGTTTATTGGCCTGAAAGGCCTTTCACCGTGCATGTCCATGAGTAGATAGGCCCCACCCTGGTAAACTTTATCTATGATGTACGGGCCTTCATAGTTTGGCTCGAATTTTCCCCGCTTGGCGCGATTGGGAATCATAGGCCTTTTGACCACTAGCACAAGTTCGCCTTGGCGGAATGTCCTTGGTCGGGTCAATCTTTCATATGAGCCCGTCATCTTTGCTTTATAGGCCTCCAGATTTTGCTGCGCTATGAGCCGGGTCTTATCGAGGGCATCAAGCTCCTCAAGTCGAAGGTTAGCATTTTCTTCATCTGTTAGCTCGTAGTGGACTGTCACTCGTAGAGAGGGTAACTCTATCTCGAGGGGGAGTATTGCTTCCGTACCGAATATCAACGCGTACGGCGTTGTGTTTGTGGCCATCTTAAACGTAGTTCGATACGCCCATAGAGCTTCTTGCAGTCTCTCATGCCAGTCTTTCTTATTTCGTGACACCGTTTTCTTCATGATCTTTGTCAAGGTCTTGTTGAAGGCCTCAGCTAGACCGTTAGCTCGCGGATTATAAACCGAGGAATATCTCCAGTCTATGTTGTGCTGCTGTGCGAAGCGACTGATCTTGTGGCTTCTGTAGGCTGGCCCGTTATCGGAGATGATCCGTCTCGGCGTTCCAAACCGATATATGACGTGCGTCTTGAAGAAATGGAGGATATTCTCTGTCTTCACTTCTCTCAGCGGTACTGCTTCTGCCCATTTGGAGAAGTAATCAGTCGTCTCCAGGATGAAACGATGTCCTCTAGACGATGCTGGTTCGATGGGGCCGACTATGTCAGTTCCCCACATCTCGAACGGCCAGCTAGCCACCGTTGGATGTAATGGATTTGGATGCTGGTGGATGAAGTCCCCATGAATTTAGCATGAGTGGCATTGCTTCGCATATTCGAGGCAATCCTGAATCATCGTGGGCCAGTAGTAGCCCATCCGTTTAATCTTCAACTTCATCTTTGGGCCCGCTTGATGAGAACCACAAAGTCCGTCATGAACTTCCTGAACGACTCTTTTTGCTTCTTTAGGCCCCAGGCATCTCAGCCATAGAGAATCAAACGACCTCTTGTACAGAGTATCGTTGACGAAGGCGAAAGACAGAGCTCGTTTCATGAGCTGATGTCTTGTGGACGCTTCTTCAGGCAATCGGTGGGACTTAAAGTAGTCTATGAAGACTTCCCTCCAATCCTCAGCCTTTTCCCGGTCTTCTATTTGCAAGGTCGTCCGTTCAGTCGCTCCCTTCTCTTCGGATGATTCCGGAGATATTTCTGCTGGGGCAAGCACCCGATGGCTTTGTACCATGATTCTAACGTCATCGAGGTTCTCGTCAGCCAATTCTTTACCAAGTTTGGCCAACGCGTCTGCTTTGCTGTTTTCCGCACGCGGTATGCTTTCCAAAGTATAGGAGGGAATTTGGGTCAACAGTTGTTGCACCTTTTCGCCGTACACCAACTCCGGTTTGCACGTTTGGTAGTCGCCGTTTACTTGACTAACGACCAGTTGAGAATCTCCGTATATGAGGAGGTTTTCAATTCCCATGTCGATGGAGATCTCAAGACCTGCAATCATGGCTTCATATTCGGCTTCATTATTCGTCCTCGGCTCTGTTAAGGAGAAAGCGAAGCGCATTATCCCTCCTTGTGGAGTCACGAAGATGAGGCCTACCCCTGATTTGATTATAGGGGCGTTTTGTCTGCGCTTCTTCAGGGAAGATGCCCCATCGAAATAAAGCTCCCATAGGGTATCACCGCCGTCGATCGCATCAAAGGCATGTTCGTCTGGAAGATCGCAATTTAAAGGAGAATCAGCGGGTATCGGATGCTCAGCGAGGAAGTCGGTGATGGCCTAGCCTTTCACTGCCTTGAGGGGTTGATATGTTATCGAGAAGTCCATCAAGAGCAGGGCCCATTTAGCGAGTCGTCCCGTCAATATGGCCTTCGACATCAAATATTTAAGGGGGTCCACCTTTGAAATGAGACGGACCTCATGCGCCAACGCATAGTGCCTGAGCTTTGTTATCGCGAAGATCAACGCCGGTCAGTGTTTTTCAATGGGGGAGTAGTAACTTTCTGCCCCTAGTAGAACTCGACTTAAGTAGTAGAGTGCTCTTTCCTTCCCTTGATCGTTCTCTTGTGCCCATAGTGCGCCTAAGGAGCCTTCGAGAGCGGTTGTATAAAGAATGAGGGGCTTTCCCTTGACCGGAGCAGCCAACACCGGCGGGTTCTGCAGGTATTGTTTGACCTCGTCTAGCGCGCTTTGGAATTTTTGGTCCCAAACGAACGGAGTTCCCTTCTTCATCAGGTGGCTGTAGGGACGACACTTTCCTGAAAGGTTGGCTATAAATCGCCGTATATATGCGAGCTTCCCTTGGAGAGACCGCAGCTGTTTGAGGGTCCTTGGCAGAGGCATTTCCATGATCGCCTTGATCTTTGACGGATCTATCTCGATACCCCGGTGTCGGACGATGAATCCCAAGAATTTGCCCGAGGAAACTCCGAATGCACACTTGAGAGGGTTCATCTTCAAGTTGTATTGCCGAAGGCATTGAAATACGGTCTTCAAATGCTCGAGATGTTCCTCGTATGATTTGGTTTTAACCACGAGATCGTCGATATAGCATTCGACGATTTCGTGTATAAGGTCATCGAAGATCTTCGTCATGGCCCTCTGGTAGGTGGCGCCGGCGTTCTTTAAACCGAAGGGCATCACCTTGTAGCAGAATATACCCAAAGGAGTCCTGAAGGCGGTGTGCTTCTGGTCTTCGGGATGCATTTTTATCTGATTATACCCTGACGAGCCGTCCATAAAGGAGAAAACCTTATGAGTGGACGTGTTGTCTATCATCAGTTCGGTGACTGGCACTGGGAAATCGTCCTTCAGGCAGGCTTTATTGAGATCCCGGAAGTCCACGCATATGCGCAATGTCCCATTTTTCTTCATCACCGGGACGATGTTGGCGATCCATTCAGGGTATTGAACTTCCTGGATGAAGCCAGAGTCGATCAGCTTCTTGACCTCGGCGTTGATACTCATCTCAAGCTCGAGCTGCATTCTTCTCGGCGCCTGTTTGACTGGTTTGACATCCGGAGATATCGCCAATCTATGCACAACAATTTCTGGATCTAGTCCCGGCATTTCGGAATAGTTCCACGCGAAGCAATCTCTATGCTGTAGAAGCACGTCCTTTAACGCAGCCACCCTTTCTTCAGATAGAAGCTCGCTGATGAATGTCGGTCGCGGGTCATTCGCCGTTCCCAACTCAATTTTCTTGAGGTTATCTGCAGTGGTATGGATTCCATCTTCCAGCTCTTTTGGCGCAGGCGGGAACTCTGAGATTACCTGATCGTTGCTGTTTTCGAAGCACCAGGGAAGGTCATCCATGTTCTCGGGCTCTCCTTTTGATATCGTTATCACGTGACAAGTACGAATTCGCTTCCAATCCCAATGTAGAACTGGTTCTTCTTCCATGGCTTTGGGCTCGTGCTTCTGTGGCGGCGCTACCCTCCAGTTGTCGGACAGAGCGAACTTGCCAAGCTGATACTGATCTTCGACCCAATTCTTGAAGGTGAAGCAGTCCTCGAGAGGATGCCCTACCACTCGGTGATAAGAGCAATAGTTTGGGTGTGAGACCTCTCTTGCTTGTTCGGGGTGTTTAGACTCCGGCAGTGTAAGCATCTGATGTTTTAGAGCAAGGTCAAGTATTTTCTTCGTCTTGTCCCGAGGAAAAGAGTATGCTCGACCCATTTTTCTTATGAGGGATAGATCGGAACCGCTCGATTTTCGCTCGCGTGGCCTCTTAGCCCCGCTTCGTCGCTGTTGAGCGTCTTTTTCGCGTTTCGACTTGTTTCTGCCTCTGCATCTAGCCTTCTTTATAACAGGTTGACAAGGAGCGGCATTTTCATCTTTCACGGCCTGTTGGAGAAGGCGTTGCGTTTTGGCTTTCTCGTAGATGACCATTTCGCGGTTATGATCGTCCCGGACTTTTTGACCCGCTTCCTTTATAATCTTGTCCATTTGTTCTTCGAACGACGGACTGGGCACTTTTGCATCTGGAACTCTCGCTGTCTCAGGATTAGCGTCCTCCCATTGAGCATCCGCTTCTTCATCGAAGTCATACATGCCATAGCAGCTGTTTAGTAGCTCTCGTTTGTTTGACCGGATGTATCCAAGCCCTTTTGTCTCCATTCTCCCATTAGGCAGTTTGCGTTGAGTCCCGGGAACGTTCCAGACTTTGTCGTAGAACTTGGTTTTTCGAACGGTCTGCTTGAAGGATATCCCTGGCGTCTCAGCAGCTTTTTCAAACCTTCCGTATAATATCTGGGAAGACGGATAGGCTGAAGCCTATCGAGCGTAGGATCCGCGCCATGCCAAATTTCTTTCTCCACTTTGGTTTCTTCAGAGCGGTAGAATAGAATCACTTTTTCGCTTTCTCGCCTGGGAAGGATATAAAACGTTTGTAGCTCTTCTACATTGTAAATATCAAGTGCATCCAGTTCTTTACGGTGTTTAAGCGGCACCATGGCGACTTGTAGACTCTTCGTCAGCGGACGTTCGTATTGAAGGTCGAGCAGAGAATACAGCATGGATCTCATCTTTCGAGTTGCTACCAAAGATCAACGTAGGAGTGGACGGTCCTGGCTTGTTGTGTTGGGGCGGACCCGAATACACTATCTCCTCTTCCTCCTCGGTATCACTCCCGAAGACAGGGATGGTGGCGTTAGCTTTGTTCTCCGGTTTGTGACACCTCTCCGTGTCTTCGAAATCCGGTAAGAAGTATTTGGCATATTCATATTTGCGGACTTCATTCACGGAAAATGGATTCAATTCTCCCGCCACGGTATACTCGAGACCATCCTTAGCGTATTTCATACACTGATGTTGTGTAGAAGGGATGACGTTGTACTCGTGTAACCACGGTCGGCCGAGCAAAGCATTGCAGCATGTCTTGGCGTCTATGACGTGGAATTTAATGTCCGTGACGAGTAGCCCAAAGCGTAGCGTCAGTATCACAGACCCAAGAGTTCTTGATGACTAGGAGTCGAACCCGGAGATGGTGATCTTGTCCCGAGCAATGTGCTGGACGCTCATGCAGATTTCTTTTAACACCCGCACATTGAGGAGGTTATCGGAGGATCCATTGTCGATCAAGATTTTGCCTATCTTTATATCGTGGCAGTATCCTGAGACATAAAGGGGGCGATTGTGTTCGCACGTCCCAAGGAAAGGTCTTCGTCACCAAAAGCGACATCGGCCGTGTGCACTTTCTCCAATTCATCCTTCATCTTTTCCTCAACCAGGAACGCTTGGAACTGTTCCGGATCTTATAGTGACTTGATCAATGAATCTCTCGCCTCCTTTGATAACAAAAGGGCGTCAAGAATGCTGAGCTGCGAGGGTAGTTTCCTCAGATGCGCTAGAACGTTGTAATCCACCTTATTTTTCTTTGGCGGGTCCTTAGCGCTTAGCTCCTCCACCACTTGGTCATCTAAGACGATATCTTCAGAGATCTTTTCTTTCCCTTTATCTTTTCTGTTTGAGGGTCCGAGATTCTTTTCGGGCAGCGTCCGATTCCGCAGCTGAATATTTTTGCAAACCTTCGGCTCTTCTTCTTTTCCCTAAATGGATTCTTTAAAGAGAGGGGCAAGTTCCATCTCCTCATCAGAATCGCTCCCGAATGTAGGCACTTGTGACCTGCCGGTGTTAACCATGCAACAATCGCCAGTAGTTCTTTTAAGCCCTTCGGTCGTATTTCTTCGCTCCCAACGAGTTTTGCGCTTTTCCCGCTTAAAGCATTGTCGATGAGCAACATATCCTTGCCACCATCTATCGAAAGCTTTGCACTCTTGAGTGGGGTGCGAAACCTTCTGATGATATAAGCAATAGGAGGGGTGCATTTCTATTTCACCAGTAATTTTTCCTTCGGAGGATGGTAGCTTCATGCCCATTGATATGGCCTTAGCAAACCTTTTCCTCATCTTGAATTAGCTTTTGTCGACGGTGGAGGCATTTTGCTCCATCGGGATCGTCTCGGCTCTTTCATCAAGTCGCTGGCGTTTGGCCCTTTCAAATATGACCGCCTCGCGTTCCCGATCAGCTTTACTTTTCAACCGAGCTTCATTAAGGAACGCGCCAATTACTTCATCCGATGGCCCCAGAATTTTTGATTCGGTATCTGCCCCCAGCGTTTCAGTACAAGAAGTCTCCTCATCGTTCATGAACGAACGGGAAATCACATGACAGCTCGCCACACATTCTTCAGATTCATCAGATGAACTTTCTCCCTCATTTTCCTCTTGAACGACGTGATTGAGGAACTCTTAGAATGTAATGGGATTCCTGCCTTCTGGTTGTATTCCTCCAGCGCGTCAATTTGTTTTGCAAGTCCGTGCGCTTGTCGCCAGGCTTCACGGGCTTCTTTGATCTCTTTTTCTTCTTCTTCGAAGATTTTGACGGCTGGTTGCGAGTGCTTGAGCCACCACCATCGGTCTTTGGAGTTGGACGTGGCTGCAGCATCCCTTCAATGACCTGCGGTTCCAACGGGTTCTTCCACCTAATCGATGGACATGTCTGAAGATCGTTTAGCATTCTCTTTGTCTCGGCTGATAATACAACCTCCCAAGGAGCTTCTTCAACGACGGAGCATGTTGCCCCTGGCGTATTCGTCCCCTTAGAGGTGTGGGGCTGCGGGGGATTCACCTTCCATTTGTCAGATAACACGAATTTGCCCTTTCGGTACTGGTTTTCAAGCCAATTTTTGAAAACATAGCAATCTTCGATCGGATGGTCCAGTACTCGATGATAAGGACAGTAGTTGGGCTCGTTGACATCACTTGGTTGCAACATACGTTTTGGATCCGGCAGATTTATGAGTCGGTTGCGCAACGCCAGCTCGAATAACCTTCTCGTTTTATCGTGGGGAAAAGAGTAAGAACGCCCTAGCCTCTCCTCAAGGGCTACGTACGGACGCATATTATTTTGACGAACAACTGGCTTCGAGTCGCTCGGTTGTTGTTGAGCATTAGCGACAACTATCGCTTTTCCCTTCCCTTTGTCATTTCGGAAGTCCGGCTTTGGAAGAGGGGGTTTATGGCCCATCTGGTCCATTTGCGCTAGCTTGTCAATCAAGGCCTGGAAGGTAGTCGGCTTGAAAAACATCATAAATTGTGAGATGGTTGCTTGCGGATCAAGGGTTCCCACAAACATACCCACCACAGGAGCTTCTTCAATGCGCTGCTCGCACTTCGACCATAAGTTCCGCCACCGTATAGCATATTGAACCCATGTCTCGCCTGGTTTTACCATGGCGTTAATCAGTGCCGTCATCGGGGTGCGTTCACTGGCGCTTGCAAAACGCTGAGTAAACAACAGCTCCATCTCCGCGAAGGTTTTGATAGAGTCGTTCGGGAGCTCAGAGTACCACTCGAACGCCGTATCTGATAAACTTCCAACAAACTGGCGAAGCAAAAGCTTGTCATCACCGCCGGTGTTGCCGCAGAGCGCCCTAAACTGGGAAACATGCTGGTGAGGATTGCCCGTCCCCTTGTAGACATGAAACTTGGGAATTGTGTAACCTGGCGGGTACTTGATTTGGTCGTACCAACTTGGATATGGCCGCCCCATTTTTACGACCTGGCCGGCTGCTTCGGTCGCATGATGAACCCGTATTTGTTGGGTTATGTACTCGTCCAAATCAGCTTTGGAGATTGTATCCTCCTTAGCTGTTGATAGAGCTGGCGGAGGATTTGATGTCTCTCCCCTATCGTCTCCAAGGACGATCGGGGGCTCTTCGGCCGGAGGATCTTGTTGTATCATCATCCCTACCATGTCTTGGAAGAAGAGGCCCATACGCTGTATGTTGGCTGCTTGTTCAGCAGCCTCTTTGTCCTTCTTCTCTAATATTCGACGAAGGAATTTGGCGTCGGTTTCTTCCTCTTGGCGTTCATCCGAGGATGTTTCGGGGTTTTCTTTTGGCCCAGTAAGTGCGGCCATAGCGTTCATCATCTCTTGGAGCTTCTGTTGCTGCTCCTGAACCTTGGTCACTGATCGCGTAAGCGGTCGATGACCCGTAGATATGCGACTGTCCTCTTTACTAGACGCCACATAGACGGTATGAACTATAATGCCCCCTGACTTAGGGCGTTTGGGTTCACCACCTCTGATATTTGTCGCCAGCGCGGGGGTTTTCTCCAGCCTTCTTCTTTTGTGGGCCGTTGAAGTTGAAGGGGCCGTTGCAGTGGGCACCCTAGCGATTGTTGTCCTCTGCTGTTTAACAGGACGGTCTTTTTCTTTTTGCACCTTCGTCTTCTTTTGTTGATGAGAGTGATCTGGGTCGATCACGGAGTCATGAACCCTTCGCCAAACCTTGTATATTTTTGAGGTCAGCCGTTGAGGGGGCTGTTCTTGCTTTGTTTCCAGAATTCTCTCCGCGGGCGGAGGAGATCTTTTCAATATAGCGGTTGGAGAATTCTTACGTACCCTCCTCAGCAGTTCAAAGCTGTTCCCATTTGGAACAGCTGCGTTGACTTCTACCACTGGAGCTGGTGGAGTTAGCCCTGAGGAGGAGTTGCCCCCTGCCTTCCTCACTCGTCGCCAATGGCGACGTCGAGCATGACGAGCCGTTGGGACTGGCTCGGAAATTGAGACAGCTTCTTTTTGCCCCCTGTCTGAATGAGGCGCCGCCGGTGTTAACCTCTTAAAGACCGAGGTTGTCTTTTGAGGGGTGATATTCAACCTGTCGAAGACGGATCCTCGAGCAAGGGCAGGAGCAGGAATCGTCAGTCTTGAAAAGATTGATTCTTTGACAGGGGAAGCCGCCTTGACAACTTCTGGAGCAGCAGTTATTGCCTTCCTTGGGACAGCCAATTTAGAGTTCTGATCCAGCCTGGCGAAAACCGAGGCTGTTGGTTTGGTAGTGGGCGACCCGCTGACAGGGGGTGTCGTAGCAGTGAGCCGGTCGAAGACCGACTTCTTGTTCACTTCCAATGCAGGTATTGGTATATAGAAGCTTGTAGGTGGGATTATGGTCCCGAAAAACAGGCCGGTGGTGGCCTGGGTCACCTGGTCTACCGGCAGAGCGAGGAAAGAAGCCGCTTGGGGCCCATATGCTACACCTCCGGGGGAGGTGGAGCGTCCGTTGTAGTGGCACTTCGAGCAGTTGGTGCAGTTAGAGGCCATTGATGCTTGAGTTCTGCGCCAGGCAAAAGACCAAATCTTAGTAACTTAAAATCCAAAGGCAACCATTTAACAAACCGCGATTGGTTCGCGAAGACGACACACGAAGTGTGGAGTGGAAAGAGGAAAAGGTCCCACCGGGCGTGCCAAAATCTGTTCCCCTTCGAAAGGCGGCGCACAAGACTGCGAAGTCCTGACACTGAGATTTGGGGTAGATGCTATTTGGTTTTATCCTTCCACCTTTCCGAAGATGCCAAGTTGATTTATGGCACCATGTATCGGAGGTTTAGACGGATGCGGCCGATGTAGCAGACTTCGTCAGATTCCCCCTCGCTTGAGGGGTTTTTGATTGTGGGGACGCTTTTCCCTGCAGGCGCAAGCCCCTGCAGTTAATTACGCTACCGCATCGCGGTAAGAACTTTCTCCTTCTCCAGAATTTCACTTCGTGTCGTGTGTGTTTGTTTTGTTTATGGTTGCCCGTGGATTGTATATGGAGACTAAGCGATATCGTCGCCCGTAGGACGTGGATTAGTCCAAATCCGTATTTACTTAGATTTGGGTTTGGTGTTTTGGTTTAAGGATACGTCAGCCGTATTTAGGCTAAGATCGACTTAAACGGTTGTTAAGGATACGTTAGTCTGATTTGAGACTAAGATCAACTTAACGTGATCGTTTGGATCCGACAAAAGAGCATTTGGGGGCTCTATTGTTCTAGTTTAGGGACGTGGTGGTCCATATTCCAGTTTAGGGACGTGATGGTCCATGTTCCAGTTTAAGGACGTGGTGGTCCATGTTCCAGTTTAGAGACGTGGTGGTCCATCGCCAGTTTAGGGACGTAGTGGTCCGTCATTAGTTTAAGGACGTTTCGGTCCAACATTAGTTTAAGGACGTTTCGGTCCAACATTCCCATTTTGGGGTAAATATTAGTTTAAGGACGTTTTTGTCCACGAGTTTAAGGACCCCGCAGTCCATATTGATGTGTGGTCGTCGGGACCCGTCACCTCTCTGACGTCGTTGAAGGATTACAACGATGGGTGTCAGAGGAGTTCGGAGATGTACCCTCGAACCGGTCGTAAATTGATTTAGGGAGCAGCCGTGCTCAGTCAATTTAATTTGAGGACTTATGGCCATGGCTGGGCTAAGTCCAGTTTCGAGATTCTTTTGTCTTTGGCCTATTGGACCTGTGCTAGGCGCTTGCCCGTTTACTGTATTATTTTTCTTTATTTTGGTTGGGCTCTGCCCTTTTTTTTAAAAAAATGCATAGCATTTTTGATTAGGCCTGCTAGGCCTTTTAATTGGGCTCTGTCCCTTTTAATAATGCAGAGCATTTTTGATTAGGCCTATTAGGCCTTTTAATTGGGCTCTGTCCCTTTTCTTAATAATGCAGAGCATTAAATACTCTGACAGTGCCCCACGTGGCTTGTCAGACGCTTTGCGCCAATTAATAAGTGCAAGCCCTCGTGGAGGTGACACGTGTCACGTTCTGGTGAGCGCAAGCGCAACAGCGCAGTGCGCTGCGCTGTTGCACTGCTGACACATGGCGCTTCCTGGCGGCTTGCGCAATAGTGCAGTTTTGGCAAGTGCTGGGCACTGTTCTTATTCTTTTGGATCAATTTTAGATCAAAGAAAACAAGTTTTTTCTTGTTTTTTAAAGAACCAGTGGTTCATAAAAGGTGCAAGGCACTGTTATCTTGAGAATCTTTTAGATTCAGAACCAATGGTTCATAAAAAGAAGTGCAAGGCACTGTTTATTATTTATTTTTCTTTTCATTAGAGATCCTTGATCTTGTTCTCAGATCAATGATCTGTTCATAAGAGAATTTTCTCTTTTTCTAAAGGTTTTTACCTTTTTTTTTGTTCTTGAGGATTTCTCTCCAACTCTTCAGAGTTCTCTCTGTTTAATTTCTCACAAAATGTTGATGCCTTTGAATTGAGGTCTAGGGTCCTTTTTATAGTGCCCATAAATTAGTTAAAGAGATCTTTCTCTGAGTGATTTGGGGAATTTTTCCCACCGTTGGATCTTTGATCCAAGGGCTTCTGTTTTACAGAAGAAAATCTTCTTGTTTTAACAAGAACAGAAAGATTTCTTTAGAATCTTAATTCTGTTAGGCGTAAACGCCCCAGCGCTTGACACGTGTCGCGCAGCGCAGCGCTTGCGCAGTTGTGCTTGCGCAACTGCGCAGACACGCGTCGCGCAGCGTAATGCTTGCGCGGCTGTGCTTGTGCAGCTGTGCTTGCGCAACAGCGCAGACACGTGTCGCGCAGCGCAGCGCTTGCGCAGCTGTGCCTGCGCAACTGCGCAGACACGTGTCGCGCAGCGCAGCGCTTGCGCAGCTGTGCCTGCGCAACTGCGCAGACACGTGTCGCGCAGCGCAGTTCTTGCGCACCTGAAGCGTTGCTTCCTTTACTTTTATTTTTAAAGAGCCTTGCTCTGATTGGTGGCCTTGGGCTCTGTGCTGACGCATCAACTTCTGACACGCGGCGCATTGCGCGCAGTGTAGGGTTCCTAGGCACTCTAGTGAGGTCTCACAAGGCATCGATCATGCCAATTTCAAAAATTCTAGTGCCGAGAAACTCTAATGTACGGATCGTTTGCTAGATGTCTAGGCGAAAAGTAAACTAGCTAACAACTTAGCTAAGGGAATACGGAAATACAACCTTTGTAGAACCGTTTGCTCCACCTCCATAGCTCCGCAACGACGTCCTCTCGCTGTCCATAAGAAGTCCCGGGCTCTAGCGTCGGCTTCGTCGGAGAATGGGCAAGCTAGGTCGTCGATGTCCATGCCGAAGATGATCTACGTCGAGGCATCGCTAAATCAAGCTCCGACTTCACCAAGTCAAGAAACTTGTGAAGTAAATACACTCTACTACTTGGCAAGAGGTAGAGGATGAAGAAATAGGAAGTGGGTAGACTTTAGAAATGGATTTCTCACTCTAATTCATCAATCACCATTGATGATGTTAGCTTTTTCTTCTTAAGTTGAAGGAAGAAGAAGAAGAAATGATATGATAAGATTATTCTAAAATGAAAAGAATAATACATTCTTATCATCTTCGAACCATGGTTTAGTGTAGAGAATTAATCATGGTTGAGTGGTATGGTTAGGGTTAAGGATGAGATAAGAATGGTGGACTAAGTCAAAGCTTCATGAAGCTTTAACTAAGCAACAAAAGAAGCCACCATTCTTTTCTCTTTCTTTTATTCATTTATCAAAAATAAATGGATAATTAAATAAGATAAATGAATAACAAATAATAAACCCTAACCATTTCATTAACCAAGGTTTAATACTTTACACTTAACCAAAAAGCATGCATCATCAAACATGATACAAGCAAGTGCACAAAATCATATCACATATATAATGCGCACAACCCGAGTGAGAAAATCCATTTAAAGTGAACCGATACTAGTTAAGTAATATATCAAATATATAATTATGCATTAAATCATTAAATCAACACTTGATTCAATGATCCGGTCATGTCGCACACAACCGACTAGTATGCAATGTATCGGCTTATCGAATCAACGCTTGAATCGATAACTAGGTTATATCGCATACAACCATTCGACACATTGTTCGCGAGAATGAAATACGGTATCACATACACGCATTATTCTCGGTCCCTCACATATCTCATATGCTCTCCTATTTCGTTTCGCTTGAGCCAGGAAACCTCTGTGTAGGACTCTAAAGACTCGTCAATACGCCGACAGCAGGTGATGATCATATCAAGCACCCACAAGCCGCAAGCGGTCTGCTAAACGTAACGGCCACCCGGGTATTGAGCGATCTGAAGATCGACGAGCAAGCCCGCTCACACTCCAGTGAATCCGACTAGTAACACTACCGTACAGTCCGGTCTGATCGTCTGATATGTCGCATATCTCGCCTAGGGGTGGTAAACGTCAGACCCCAATAGCTCGATAAGTCGTGTCGATATGAGGTCTATAATACTTCGAGAAACTACTGGTAACACTTACCAGTAAATCTCAGCAACCCTGGCCAGGGATTTCCTGTTATAGCCAATCGAACACAGCGCAACATCAACTCCCTATACCGGGAGAGACGAATCCCCTCCTATCGCTCATTGCCTCCATGTGACTCGGGACTGTACCCAAAAACCACCGTTTTGCACGCCCTCTTGGACGTGGTAAGATGGAAATCAAAGCATAGTGGGAACCACACAAGACTCTATGACGATCTCGGGTCAACAGACTACTCTGTACCAGTGTCACCAGAGAACTGCCATCTGACGTGAGGTATAATACCATCTGGGAGTTCTCGGCGAGTCCGTCCAGTGTACCCAGTCTCTACTGAGCACCCGTATATCATCTCCGATGTCAAACACCAATGGATATGGGATCATCCATCGCCCATCTGTATGGGTCGAGAAGATACACGCTAGTCTACTCTGGTATATCGATGCCCCGTCTCGATACACCCACGACTAGGGACTTTGAAGGATGTACTTATGGACTACCATGTCCCCACTAATATGATCCGCATCATAGTCCAGGTAGTCAAGTACACATCCTAAGGGCTTTACCAACATGTAACAGAGAGACAATCAGTGTACACGTTAAGGTAAAGGGTAACCAGATAGCATACTATCATGTCGAGCGAGAAAGTCCTCCCTATATATGTCCCAGCATCCACTACAATATACATCCAATGTACAGTAATGGCCTCTAGGGCATACATATAACTAACAATCTCCCACTTGCACTAGGGCCAATTCGGAGGATACTGAGAAACAGTTCTGTATAATGAACACACCCGAAGATGATGCATCAGCATGCACTCTCTTCGTTTGGGCGGCACGGGAAATCTGGTATTCCCCAATTTCCTGCTCTGTCTTATAACAATTATAAGTTGGAGCGGGACCAACGTTCCCCAGCTCTATATAACAAGCGGGTTCGGTCAATAATTCGTATTATTATCTTGATTAAGGCGTGACATGGTCGCTACCAGGAGAGAGAGAGAAGAAAACACTCAGCGTGCGCTCTGTCAAGAATAGATTGGTTATTATTTTATCTAATCAGGATGGCTCCCACTGCTTTTTATCAAATCTTCCTTCAAACCCTAAAAGGAAAGACTAGCCGGGATTAATTACACACTACAAGTTCGCCAATCTTTCAGCCAGGCCAGTGTCGGTACTTTGAGGGAGGTCCCCCGTGCTTTCGCACGAACCTAATTAATGTAAACCTCGTTTTCCCAGAGGCGTAACCCTGTTGACACCTTTCTAGACACCTACTTGATCGGCTAATTGTAATGTATAAAACTCTCCCAGGAGTAACTCTTACTCGCAGCGGGTATCGGGATCCAACTATCTCATAGAAGGTATGCAATCTCATTGCAAATTTCAACACTTGAAATTCCCGATAACATTTTGCCCCTAGCAGCTATATGACCTTAACATAGTCAACAAATCATAAGTGCTAGTCAAGTTCAACCCGTCATTTCCCGATTGAATTAAACCCACCCGCACGACCCTTAACATAGTCAACAAAGTCGCACGACTACCCTAATCCAATCACATCATATGCTTATGCAGATAAGCACTAATTAGCTACCGCACACTACGCCTTAACATAGTCAACAAACGTAGCACGAATACTAACTAGTACTTATCTGAAATGACGGAGGGCTACGACAGGTTTTTCTGAAAACCTATTGCGTAATGAACTTGATATCGTTGTAGGATCGAATGAATTTTGAAATGGAGTGTTTTTTAAGCTTTTCTAGTTTTGCTAAAGGAGTCACTCCCGGTGAAGGGATCGTCGGTCCTTTCCTCGTCGAATGAGGTGCGGGATATATCACATATATCACTGTGCAAAGCAGAAACTTTTAAAAGCAATCAAAAGACAAACCGAGGGTGTAGTATCTGCCAGTTATTTCTAAAGGAGTCACTCCTGGTGAAGGGATCTCGGTCATTTCCTCATCGAATAAGGTGCAGGATATATCGCATATACCGCTGTGCAAAGCAAGAACTGTAGCTACCTGTTTTATTTTGAAATTCGATTCTACAACATCTTAGGTTTCTTTTATTTCATTAATCTCATTAATGAAGTCCCTTCATTTAAGTACCTAAACATTACAGATAGATATGACGTACACTTATTCCATCCGCATTCGCCTCGATGTCCCCTCGTGCACCGTTAGGTTAGGTAACTAACGACAGAGCAGGGCAGGGCTAGCGCGGGTGTAAAACATAAGTAACGTCTATATAATATTTCATATATACTATATACTGTATCTATCACAGAACATCACATGATCACATCACAGATATCGCAGCATAAGAATCATATGAAATATTGGATATACTAGGACGTCCGTGTTTTCAATACGAGCCAGTATAAAACACGGATTCCACGGTCGTGATGAATAGCCAAACCCACACCCCTAGACCCCTACGAGAGCGGCAAGCAACCCTACCAATTCTGGAGTTAGGAGACCCGGACTCGACTCCTCGAATTGGTCTCCCACTGGACTCCAGAACCCGGTTACTTGTGCCCTCCTCCTTGGGTCTATCCTAGTGCGGAAAAGTAAATAATATACAACGGGTGACAACTTCCGCAACCTGGAAGCGCCCCAAATAAAAGAATATTACATACAAGTTTTTTACATGAATGAAAATGAAAAACACTCATCTCACATAAAAACCCCCGGCTATTCAAACACGACGATCCAATATATCATATCCAGCAACACATAACATCACATGTCATCAACGTAAGTAAATATGCGCATCCCAATTGTCGTTGACATATAGCAACGAAACCGGCGATATCACATATTACACTTACGGTCACAGAAAAGAAAGTGTAAAACTACAACAGTTGGAATCCACAACCACCTCAGACATCGCATGCCTGACCAAATGAATTCCTTAAACATCGCATGCCTAACAATTATAAACCCCGCATTTTAGTCTCATTATCGAAAACTCTTTTCAATATCAAGTCGGGTAATTCAACAAGATTCCCGGCATCCTGATCGAATACTCGTCGCAAACTTCAGTAGGCGGCCGCACCCCTGATACCGTCGACGAAGTGCACCAAGGCGGAACACCGCTACCCCGAGCACCCGGACGGATGCTTTCGGCGACGGGGTTCTCATACAGTCACTTGGTCGGGGCTATGGAGTGAGGCTGTCTATTAAGTTTACCGGCGAATATCCGCGTACGCTACGTGATTGCGACGGACTTTTGATCACATCAAAATTCCATGGCAACCGATCAAGTGAGACTAAATTGCTGTGTTTATAACATTCATCCAGTTATCACATAACTTTTGTGAATTCCAATTGTTGTATCACATTCGAGATAAACAGAAAATGTTAAACTTTCCGATCGAACAGTCGAATACCCAAGTTTTCCCGATACAGCTCAACACATGAAACAAGTCTAACAACACTCCGTTCGTGCCTCAGTACCAACGGTCCAGCCGTAGAAGGGTCAAGCCAACGCCTCACATGTGGCACGCCGTACTGCCCCAAACCCGAAGGTTCAAAGGGCAGTTCAAGACGGTCACATAATCGAGTTAAGGTTTGTTGTCTTCTAGAGGGTCCATCGCGTTACTTGCACTACTTAGAACGTCGTTAAACTACGGAAAAATCCAACACTTGGAAATTTCCCGACAGGGGAAAAATTGGGTATTTATATCCGGTCGAACTTTTTTAACATATTCTAAAATTTATCCGGAAAGCCACATAGACAAAATTTGATACCCCGATCGAAATACCGAATCCCCAAAACAACTCCAGAAAATTCAACTCTTGAATAAAATTTCAAAACATCCAGAGAACTCAGAACCAGATACAATGAATTACAGTGTAAAAATTTAGGGCTGACGTCATCAATGTGCGGCGGAAAAGCCGCATTAACCTATCTTATGCCGCGCTTCCGCCGCGGGTTTAACTGTTCATCCAAAAATTTTTGCGCCGTAATTCTTATATTTCCCTGCTGAGTTCTCTGCATATTTTTAATTTGGAAAAACTCACTGTTTTCAAAAATGTACAGAGAGCAAGATTGGTTCGGGATTTCGGGTTCGTTCGGACTTCAAATTCCGTCGGGACTTCGCCTAAGGCTCTAGCTAGGCTCTGATACCACTGTAGGGTTCCTAGGCACTCTAGTGAGGTCTCACAAGGCATCGATCATGCCAATTTCAAAAATTCTAGTGCCGAGAAACTCTAATGTACGGATCGTTTGCTAGATGTCCAGGCGAAAAGTAAACTAGCTAACAACTTAGCTAAGGGAATACGGAAATACAACCTTTGTAGAACCGTTTGCTCCACCTCCATAGCTCCGCAACGACGTCCTCTCGCTGTCCATAAGAAGTCCCGGGCTCTAGCGTCGGCTTCGTCGGAGAATGGGCAAGCTAGGTCGTCGATGTCCATGCCGAAGATGATCTACGTCGAGGCATCGCTAAATCAAGCTCCGAATTCACCAAGTCAAGTAACTTGTGAAGTAAACACACTCTACTACTTGGCAAGAGGTAGAGGATGAAGAAATAGGAAGTGGGTAGACTTTAGAAATGGATTTCTCACTCTAATTCATCAATCACCATTGATGAGGTTAGCTTTTTCTTCTTAAGTTGAAGGAAGAAGAAGAAGAAATGATATGATAAAATTATTCTAAAATGAAAAGAATAATACATTCTTATCATCTTAGAACCATGGTTTAGTGTAGAGAATTAATCATGGTTGAGTGGTATGGTTAGGGTTAAGGATGAGATAAGAATGGTGGACTAAGTCAAAGCTTCATGAAGCTTTAACTAAGCAACAAAAGAAGCCACCATTCTTTTCTCTTTCTTTTATTCATTTATCAAAAATAAATGGATAATTAAATAAGATAAATGAATAACAAATAATAAACCCTAACCATTTCATTAACCAAGGTTTAATACTTTACACTTAACCAAAAAGCATGCATCATCAAACATGATACAAGCAAGTGCACAAAATCATATCACATATATAATGCGCACAACCCGAGTGAGAAAATCCATTTAAAGTGAACCGATACTAGTTAAGTAATATATCAAATATATAATTATGCATTAAATCATTAAATCAACACTTGATTCAATGATCCGGTCATGTCGCACACAACCGACTAGTATGCAATGTATCGGCTTATCGAATCAACGCTTGAATCGATAACTAGGTTATATCGCATACAACCATTCGACACATTGTTCGCGAGAATGAAATACGGTATCACATACACGCATTATTCTCGGTCCCTCACATATCTCATATGCGCTCCTATTTCATTTCGCTTGAGCCAGGAAACCTCTGTGCAGGACTCTAAAGACTCGTCAATACGCCGGCAGCAGGTGATGATCATATCAAGCACCCACAAGCCGCAAGCGGTCTGCTAAACGTAACGGCCACCCGGGTATTGAGCGATCTGAAGATCGACGAGCAAGCCCGCTCACACTCCAGTGAATCCGACCAGTAACACTACCGTACAGTCCGGTCTGATCGTCTGATATGTCGCATATCTCGCCTAGGGGTGGTAAACGTCAGACCCCAATAGCTCGATAAGTCGTGTCGATATGAGGTCTATAACACTTCGAGAAACTACTGGTAACACTTACCAGTAAATCTCAGCAACCCTGGCCAGGGATTTCCTGTTATAGCCAATCGAACACAGCGCAACATCAACTCCCTATACCGGGAGAGACGAATCGCCTCCTATCGCTCATTGCCTCCATGTGACTCGGGACTGTACCCAAAAACCACCGTTTTGCACGCCCTCTTGGACGTGGTAAGATGGAAATCAAAGCACAGTGGGAACCACACAAGACTCTATGACGATCTCGGGTCAACAGACTACTCTGTACCAGTGTCACCAGAGAACTGCCATCTGACGTGAGGTATAATACCATCTGGGAGTTCTCGGCGAGTCCGTCCAGTGTACCCAGTCTCTACTGAGCACCCGTATATCATCTCCGATGTCAAACACCAATGGATATGGGATCATCCATCGCCCATCTGTATGGGTCGAGAAGATACACGCTAGTCTACTCTGGTATATCGATGCCCCGTCTCGATACACCCACGACTAGGGACTTTGAAGGATGTACTTATGGACTACCATGTCCCCACTAGTATGATCCGCATCATAGTCCAGGTAGTCAAGTACACATCCTAAGGGCTTTACCAACATGTAACAGAGAGACAATCAGTGTACACGTTAAGGTAAAGAGTAACCAGATAGCATACTATCATGTCGAGCGAGAAAGTCCTCCCTATATATGTCCCAGCATCCACTACAATATACATCCAATGTACAGTAATGGCCTCTAGGGCATACATATAACTAACACGCAGCGCACGGGATTTGAAGCGTTGCTTCAAGATTTGATTTTTTTTTGAAATTCAAACAGAGCCTTGCTCTGATTAGGGAAAACTGACATGTTTCACCCCATACCTCACACTTATCTATTTATGCACAGTTTCATATATTGGTAGTACCTGTTAGTGTACCCTTATGATTGCTGCATATCTACATTCTCATATCCCTATTGTATGGTTATTGCATACTATTGTCATGTTACTATTGCTTCACATATTGATTGTACCTGCTAGTGTACTTTCCTTTATTCTGCATTTCACATGACCTGTTATTACTGCAATTGTATATCTTAGATTCATGCTGCACGTATATTCCTGCGATTACCTGCATATGTTAATTACTATTCACGAGTAGGCAACTCACCCCCATTGTGCCACAGGTGTTGCCGGGTGTTCCCCAGAGTAGTCGAGGCAGGCTATTCGGCTATTCAGCTATTCAGCTATCATCTTTTTGTAAGTCTACGGTAGTGCCCCGGCCGTCTACAGACGCCAAATGCGGAACAAAAAACTTTTAACTGGCGCTATCGTTTACTTTAACCCGGATATGCCATTATTGCTAAACTAACAAACTGTAAAGAGTGTAGAAAGGTTATACCAAATGATCCGAGTCCTTCGTTCTTTAACCATCATCCCACGCTCCGTTGCGGTGCTCCGATCTCTTCGATCTTTGATCTGCTCGTCCAGGTGGCACCACGTCAACGATTCTTTAAACGGGCTCCCGCCTCTGACTCGAGGCAACTCGGTCGTCAAGTTTGCTAAAAGAGACGACCAAGATTGATATAGAGAATGATTAGAAGACTTTGTCTCGTTCTGTCCAAAGCCATGGACGAACGGTTAATGAAGTTGCCAATTGATTCGGGTGATGGAATGAAATGAGCAATGAAATTTCCATACACCCCAAAACTATCATAATCTTTTCACAACCATTTTCATCAAGTGAGAGAGAGAGAGGGGGAAGGGGGGGCCGGCCATATATAGGAATGGGGGGGTGAGTGTAGGAGGGAAGAGGGTGGCCAAAAGAGAAAAATCAAGTGTGAACACAAGAAAATATCTAGTGTGAACACAAAGTGTGAACACAAAAAATGCAACCAATGAAACATCAACACCATTCTAACCTAGTCACCTCTTCTAGAACCTTCTAGAAGCATGACTCACCCTCATCCAAGAAAAGATAAATCCGTCTTTAACTGAATGTTAAAAGACGGCTGATAGAAAACTGGAAACTGGCAACTTCCAAAAGTGATCCCGAAACGAATTTCAGGATAACCCCGTAACTGTATAAATATACCCGCATTTGTATTACGACCGAATACAAATGCAACTGAGACAAAGATATTATATCTACTCAACATAATACTCGGATCCGGCTTAAACCAAAGCCCACCAGTATTATCTGTCCGAAATATGACACGTGCGTAAACGCACGTGCATTTTCCGAACCCTGCCATAAAACCATACGGCCTCTACAACGTTTCGCTCGAACTTAGGAAACTGTTTGTGGGGGACTCTAATGACTCGTCAGTACCCTGGCAGCGGGTTTAACCATAAACCGTCAGCGGCACTAGGTATGCGTAACGGCTGCCCATGGACTGACCTCAAGGGAGGCCGATAAGCGAACTCATCCGGAAACCCTGTTGGAGATAGTGCCCTCAGAGTCAATTATTGGATCACAGGCACGTGATTGCAATGATTGAGGGAGGACCTATCCAGGTAGGACAGTCTTACTCGAGATGATAGTATGCTATCTGGTTTATCTTTATCATCGTGTACTGCTTTAGGTGACCTGACATGTCACTATTACACTTTGATAGAGCCCCTAGGATTCTTGCTTGACTACCAGCAGTATGATGGCGATCATATACGTGGGAGCTGGTAGTCTATAAGCACATCCTTAAAAGGTCCCTAGTCGTAGGAGTTTCGAGACAGGGCATCGATACTCCATTAGTAGACTAGTGTATACAGTCGAGACCCCGACGAGGGGCGGTGGCCGGTCTCACAAGCCACTGGTGTCTGTTGGTTCACCTAAGATGTATACAGGTGCTCATTGGGTTATGAGTACACCGGACAGGACTCGCCGGGAACATGCTAGTTGGTCTTATACCTGACGTCAGATAGCAGTTCCCTGGTGACATGTGTACAGGTTAGTTCATCGACCTGAGGATCGTCATTTGTCTCGTGTGAGTTCCCACTGTACTTTGATTACTACCCTACCACGGCTCAAAGGAGTCGTGCAAACAGGTTTTAGTTGGGTACAGTCCCGAACCACATGGAGGCAGTGAGCGGATCTTCAGGGGTTCGTCTCTCCCGGTATTGGGGGTGAGGTCGCGCTGTGTCTAGGAGAGCCATTACACAAAGCCCTCGGCCGAGGCAGGAGATTTACTGGTAGGTATTCCAGTAGTATCTCAGGGTGTTCTGGGCTACACTCCGACACGACTTGTACCGCTTTTGGGGGTCTGACTTTTACCAACCCCCTAGGCCCGACATGCGATGCTTATAGACGAACGGACCGGACTGTACGGATATTGTCACTGACAGGCTCAGTGGGGGTGTCAGGATGAGTTCGCTCATCGACGTCCCTTTTGGTCAATAGCTGGTGGCCCGTCATGTATTGGCTAATACCTCTGACGTGCTAGTGGTTAAATCCACAGCCATAGTATTGACGAGTCTTTAGAGTCCACCACACTTACAGTTACTCAAGCTTTCGGGCGAAACGCTGTAGAGGCCGTATGGAGATATGGCAGGGTCCGATCAGATACGTGCGGTATTGCACGGATCAGGATCGGACAGTTTTGTACTAGTGGCCGTATGGTTATATGGCAGGGTTCGATCAGATGCGTGCGGTATTGTACGGATCAGGATCAAACTGATTTTACTAGCCGGCTTTGGCTTAAGCCGGTCCTAGTTTAGTACAGTGTAGATTTTGTCTCATTGCATTTGTATCCGGACGGAATACAGATGTGGGTGTGTATGCACAGTATCGGGGTTTTCCTGTAATTTATTACGGGACCAGTTTTCTGGAGTTGCCAGTTTGCATTTCGTTCCGGCCGGTTTTCCTTTGTTCTTTCCCGGCCGGACTTTTCCGATGGAGGGGGTTATTTGCAATTGTGCAAATAACATTTATGGAGGAGGTTTCTTGCAAACATATTCATTAAGATAGGATTAGCATCTTTTGCTTTTTCATCCATGATGGTGCATTTATGAGATTTGAAGTGATTTGATGTATTAAGCATGGTTGATGTTTCTTTTGCTTTAGGGTGTGGTCACCCATTTCTATCTCCCACACTCACCTCCCTCTTGTGATATACTTTGTTTCCTCCCACCATTTCCCTTAAGAGATGAGGTCGGCCACATTTGAGAGAGGGGGAGAAAAATATGAGAGGTTTTCATTTTGGTTGTGGTGGCATAATTCTTGTTCTCATATTCCTCTTGCTAGAAAATTGAAAGTACCAATTTTCCTAATCTCCTCCTTCATCCTACATGGCAACTAAAACCCCAATGAGACATAGACTCTACACATTCTACAGCATTTCTTGGGCATGTCGACTTGCCGGCTTCATGCACGAGTTGCCTCGGTATTGAGGTGGGAGCCCGTAAAATACGCAGGCGATGTGGTGCCCTTTCCGGCGAGGAGGCGACGATATGGAGACTAGACTTTCCGCGGGAGATCGGGACGATGACGAGAAGACCGGAGGACTCGGATCACTCGGTATACTTCTCCTTTCATCTCTTGTTAGCTAGCATAGGTTAATGGTTAACAATCCGGGTTTTCATTGTCCGCGGTAGCGCCAGTTTCCAAGTAAGGAAAATTTTTGATTCCGCATTTTGGCCTCGGATAGACTGCCGGGGCGCTGCCGTGGCGCAACATGGTATCAGAGCCACGCCATTAACCTTGCCTAGCTTGTTCTAATGCGTTTTACTTATCCGATCGACCAAAATCCCAAAAACTACATTTTCGTTCACATCAGTTTTCTGTTGAAAATTTTTGGTGTCTAAAAATTTTTCAGGTTGTATAAAACTAATGTACTGGAAATTATAAGACTACTGTAAAATTCGACGCACTCAGTCGATGGATGAAGCGCGGAACCGCGGCCAAACCCCCCTTGGGCCGCGGTTCCGCCGCACTTTGCTTTCCTCACTGTGTCCAATTTTACAGTGGGCTTGTGGGCTGATTTTGGGGGTTTTGGGATATTAAATTTGGGCCCAGATTTTCTGTGACTGCTACAGTATTGCTTGGGGGCCCACTTGTTAATTGTTTGATCGATCGGATATTTTAAACACATTATTTCATAGTATTTACATTATATCTGCGACCGTGAATATCACTTGATCGGTAAATCCCGTCTAACTGCTATAGCCCGGTTAGACGGATTTGCGAACGTGATTTTCACGTTGATGTTCTATATTTATGCTGTGTTGTTGCGGATCGGTCGTGGGGGATAGCCTGGATGCAATGCTAGTACTGTTTTGTTGTATTATGTACATTTGATATTGCGGGGCGAGCGTCCGACATGTGGACTGCCGTCACTGCCTGTTTGTATTATTCTTTTGGGGCACGACCTGGTTGCGGTCGATGTACCCGGTGTATGTATATTTTACTTTCTGTACTAGGATTACCCCGCGGAGGGGTGCACGGATAGCCGGGTTCTAGAGGGCAACGGGCCCGCATCTCATGGCATTGAGACGGAGGGGGCTTCACTCTGGGATTGGCGGGCTATTCGCCGCACTCGTAGGGGGTACAGGTTGACCCAGGAGGGGTGCCCAGGTTACCGGACTCCATGAAGTGCTGGGTGGTCCATTCACTGTGCTGAAGGGGGCTGCCTCGCTTCAGGTTTTGGCGGGTGACTTGCCGCGCCCGTAGGGGTCTAGGATTTCATTGCACAGGCTATCCATACGACCAGGGGAACGTCGGGTTTCAGCAGCGGCTCTGTGAAACCCGGGGCTTCCAGATATCTGTATTGTTCTGTGATGCTGTACATTTCTGTGATGTTGCATTTTATCACGCCTTGAGCAAATTTAATATATTGGTATATATATTAGTAGATGTTGTATATGTTTTGCATCCGCGCTAGTCCAGTCCCCGCTCTGTCGTTAGTTAAGTAACCTAACGGGTGATGACGGGACCCAGTGGCGAATGCGGATGGCATATACGTACATCAGTATATTTTCGTTCTTTGTGGTGTGATCAATTGATGGGACTGCGTTGATTCGGATCAACGCAAGTTATAAACAAACCTATTCTGATGTTGTTGGAACAATTTTTCAAAAAGATGTTACTGCTAGGACGTTCACTTTTGTTTTGCATCGTGGTATTCATTTGGAATATCCTGCTCTTCAGTCGACGAGGCAAGGGCCGAGATCCCTTTACCGGGAGTGACCCCTTGGACAGAAGTTTGCGTCAGGGCATTAACTTCACTATAGCCGATTACTTTTGCTTTGCATCGTGGTATTCAGTTGGAATATCCTGCACCTCATTCTACGGGGAAAGAGCCGAGATCCCTTCACCGGGAGTGACCTCTTTAGCAAAGGTTTTCGTCACTGTATTTTTATAAAAGGCTATGCAGTTCCTTCAATGATATCAAGTTCTTTACGTTAAAGGTTTTTCGCCAAAAACCATTCATAGCCCTCCGTCATTTCTTATGAGTATTATTTAGTATTCGTGCTGCGTTTGTTGACTCCGTCAAGGCGTAGTGTACGGTAGCTAAGTGGTGCTTATTTGTTGCATAAATGGGATTGGTTAGGACAGTCGTGCGGCCTTGTTGACTCCGTCAAGGGCACGTACGGGTGGGTTTAATGCAATCCAGATAATGACGGGCTGAACTTGACTAGGACTCTTTGATTTGTTGACTCCGTCAAGGTCACTTGAGTCCTAGGGGTAAAAACACACATCGGGAGTTTCAAAAGAACTGAAACTTTCCAGGCATGCGCATACCTTCTGGAGTGTGGTGACTTGAGTGGATTCCGTCAAGTTATCATGCGATGATAGTTGGATCCCGATTCCCGCTGATGAGTTAGTTTACTCCTCGGGTGACCCCGACTAATTCTTCTTTCAGGTTTGGAGGAGAATTTGAGGTACAGTGGGAGGTTTCCTGATTAGATAAATTGGTAACCATTCTGATCTAGGTTAGAGTGCACGCTGAGTGTTTCTTTTCTCTCTCTCTGGCAGCGACCATTGACCCGACCCTAAGACAATGACTCAGTGACCAAGTTGACCGAACCTTCTTAACACAGGCTTTTGGATTGTCAGAGTTGCAGACCTCATTGCCACTCCTACTTTTACCCTTTTCTCCAGGACACCCCGCATTACTGCGAACGTCCACTTCCATTGGACAAAACCATCGTATGGTTATATACGAACTCGAAGGAATTCGAGGATGGTTTCCGGTTCTGGAGAAAGCAGATAGGATTATTCAGTTGTCTTTTCCCTTTTACCTTCTCTCAAGTTGTGAGTACTCCTTGGTTTAGAAGATAGTACACCTATTACGCAAATTGGATAGTCTTCTTCCAAACCTTAGGTTGGTGCCGACCGGTAGGGAATGAAGAAAAACCAATTAGCCTAAACGGTGTGCAGAAGGTATTAAGATTAAGACAAAGCAAGGGATTAGTAAGAGGGCAAAGTAAATTGCGACTGATATTCACGACCAAACCAAGTATTTCTTCGCCAATCCTAAATCACCTTTGTATTTCTCCAGGACACTCCGTATCACTACGAAGATCCACAAGTTATTGGATACTCCATCGTATGGTTATATACGAACTCGAAAGGAACTTGTTCCAGTTCGGGGATGGATTCTGGTTCAGGAGAAATAGGAATAAGGTTTATTCGGTTGTCTTTTATCTTCACATTCTCTCGCTTTGCGAGTGCTCCTAGGATTAGGACAGTACACCTTTTATGCTTATTGGATAGTCTTCTTCCAAACCATAGGCTGGTGCCGAACGGTAGGGAAGGAAGAAAGCCATTTGGCCTAAAGTGGTGTGCAGACGGTAATGACTAAAGACATATAAAGGGATTTGGACAGATGGCAAAGAGATATACGGTTACAGTTGTGAATCTGGATAATGGAAGAGGCATTACTAAGAATACCGGAATACCCCACCGAAACATTTCAATGTTTCAGTTTCACTGTGTAATGTTAAAAGAAAACTGATTTCCCGATTAGATACTTACTCCAGGGTATGTATTTACCAGGTATGATTCTCACATCTGTATGGTTTTACAGATGATGAGTGGGAGTAAGTTATTGGGAATAGGGTGATCATCCTCATTATATCGGGATTCGTTGTAATCAGTGATATTTGAGGAGATCATCTGGGCTGTTTGCCGGTCGGCAAATATTTGGTTTTGAATATCCGCTGTTGTGCACCAATTTCAAATTGATATATCTGTACGTCTATTTTCATAGAGTGAGATATACCTTTTGATATTATGTCGATGGCATTTACCTATATCAGTGGATGGTTAGGTAAGGAGCATTAAACAGCGGTGTAATTCTTCTTAACCATAAGTACAGTTTTCAACCTACGACACACAGTGAAAGAGTTGTTAGACTCAGCGGACTTATACAGAGTATTGTATGTTGTCCAGTGTCCATTAGGACAGAGGGCTTGGTCCTCATACTATATTCTGTTTACTTTTAACTTCTCTAGTTCTTAGACATGTGTTTCGTAGGAACACAGGGTCTAAGTTTTGAGGAGTTATAGGTATTTGAATAGAGTAGAGAACCAGGTGTAGCAAGTATCGGGATTCTTCAAAGTGATCGAAGATGTAGATACTTGTGTATGGTGTTCAGTTGATAGTAATGATTAAGAGAACTAGCTTCTCTTTCAGGTAACTCATAATTGGAAACATTCCTAAGTTGAGTAACGCTGATCGGCCTCCTTCCATTTAGTTGACATGCACTGGAGACAGCTGCATGATTTGAATCTGGTTCAATTAAATCAGCACCTCTGTTTCTATATTGGATATAGAACAGTTCATATCTTGACATTGTTAAGGTACGGGGAGTTGTCCGGCTTATGATTAAAACCAGACACTGGACAACTCAAGGCACGTTTCTATAATGGCTGTTTGTGGGTTGACCCAGGCTATGACGAGGGTTGACTTTCTACCATCTGGCAGATCAATAGAAATATTGTTCTAGACTCGCCACAGTTTTATTAAAAATGGATTTTTCAGAAAACAGTAGTGGGAGTATGGTAGAACTGGAAGTGATTCCAGAACCGCAAACGATTATTGAAGATTTGATAAGGAACCTAAAGATTCAATCTGGTTTGACATTCGATTGGCCACTCCGCAGATACGGTGGGTAACCTCAGGCACCCGAGAGGTACTCCGGTAGCCTCAAGGACGGTGACAGGGAAGTTCTTGTTTACCCACACTTGCCATTGCTGTTGTTCCAGGCTGCGAGACCCGGCAGGAGGATGAGTATAGCGTCATTCTGAACTAGCTTCAGAAGTGTACGTGTATATGACTCTGCCAGAGGGTTGTCGTAGTCAGTGGGAGCAGCGGAAGCATTGGTGGACATCAGGCTTATGTCTATTTATAGACTAAAGCAGATATAGCGGAGATAGATCATCTATTTCTGATGTGACAGTCATAGGTTTGACGTCATCAGAATAGGGGATGGATCTGTTGAGAAGATAGTAGGGTATGATATCCGGGTTTTGGATGACATACACAAAGTAGGAAGTGACATTCCTATACTACGATCGGTTTTACTTTGGTCGTCACACAGTGGTTTCTCCACATGGGACTTGGACATTATATCTGACATACTGGTTACTAGATCTATGGTTTTAGATCTAGATTTGGGTGGTTTCCCAATCAGGGTACTTAGACAGCATTCTAAGAGTATTTAGAATGGACGACTCCTGGCACGGTAGTGTACCTGCAGGTAATGGAGTCACCCTCTCTAAAGGTGTCTTACAGACTAAAGGGGAGAGGATGTGCATGATTGGCAGATCACTTGCTCAGGCAATTGAGTCAATCATGAGATGTCAAGTACCACACCAGATGTTGTTCTTGCAGTAGGTGCAATAAGTTGATATTCATCCAATCCTGGAGAAACAATCGGGAGCAGTTTTAGAACATAAGTTGATGTTCTAGGGATATGATAACAACGGCCTCCTTTGGGAGACAGTTATCATTCCAGGCTTCCAAGGTGACATGGACGACAAGGAGGTTGTCAGAGTTATAGTTTTCCTTCTGACGAGGGACAGTATTTTGGACATGTGGTCCAAGGCAATACTGAGGGAGGCATGGCGCTGGGTACTGATTAAGTTCAGTTATCGATACAGTCTAAGAAGTTTGGATTTGGAGTTCATTCATGAGCTAGGTCCCATCAGATATCCAGACATACTCTAAGACAGGTATTGCTCATTTCGGGAGATGGCTTTCTCTGCGAACTTGAGATATAGAGAGACATAGAAAGAAACATCACAGCGGATCCACTCACTGAGGCTATTCCTCGAACGCAATAGTTTCGCAAACGAGCTTTGTGAGACTGACTAGTAGAGGAGTTGGGTGTTCGGTATCACACGGGCTGTGAGTATGCGACATCGCAATAATTAGTCTTGAGTGCAAGTGGGAAATTGTTGGAGATAGTGCCCTCAGAGTCAATTATTGGATCACAGGCACGTGATTGCAATGATTGAGGAAGGACCTATCCCGGTAGGACAGTCTTACTCGAGATGATAGTATGCTATCTGGTTTACCTTTATCATCGTGTACTGCTTCAGGTGACCTTACAGGTCGCTATTACACGCTGATAGAGCCCCTAGGATTCTTGCTTGACTGCCAGCAGTATGATGGCGATCATATACGTGAGAGCTGGTGGTCTATAAGCACATCCTTAAAAGGTCCATAGTCGTGGGAGTTTCGAGACAGGGCATCGATTCTCCAGAGTAGACTAGTGTATACAGTCGAGACCCCGACGAGGGGCGGTGGCCGGTCTCACAAGCCACTGGTGTCTGTTGGTTCACCTAAGATGTATACAGGTGCTCATTGGGTTATGAGTACACCGGACAGGAATCGCCGGGAACATGCTAGTTGGTCTTATACCTGACGTCAGATAGCAGTTCCCTGGTGACATGTGTACAGGTTAGTTCATCGACCTGAGGATCGTCATTTGTCTCGTGTGAGTTCCCACTGTACTTTGATTACTACCCTACCACGGCTCAAAGGAGTCGTGCAAACAGGTTTTAGTTGGGTACAGTCCCGAGCCACATGGAGGCAGTGAGCGGATCTTCAGGGGTTCATCTCTCCCGGTATTGGGGGTGAGGTCGCGCTGTGTTTAGGAGAGCCATTACACAAAGCCCTCGGCCGAGGCAGGAGATTTACTGGTAGGTATTCCAGTAGTATCTCAGGGTGTTCTGGGCTACACTCCGACACTGAAAGGTTCCTAGGCACTCTAGTAAGGTCTCACAAGGCATCGAACATGCCAATTTCAAAAATTTGGTGCCGAGAAACCCTAGACTACGGATCTTAGACTAGATGTTTAGGCAAAATGAAAACTTAGTTAACACTTTAACTAGAAGTGAGAAGCTACAACCTTTGTAGATCCGGATTTCCACCTCCTTAGCTCCACGTGGTCATGCCCTCGCTGTCCATCATGAATCCTCGACTCATTCGTCGGCTTCATCGGAATAATGTGTGGAATAGGTCGTCGGCTTTGTGTCAAAGACGATCTACGTCGAGGTTGCACTAGTTCAAGCTCCGACTTCACAAAGTTGTGAAACTTGTGAAGAGAACACCCAAAACAACTTGGCAAGAGGTAGAGGGTGAAGATATAGGAGATGGGTTCACTTTAGATTTGGAATTTTCTCACTAGAACTCAAGTTGCCATTGGAGTAGCAAGCTTGAAGAAGAAGAAGAAGATGAAGAAGATGAGCTAGTATTATGATAAGTCTTATCTTAAAATGAATAATAATTCAATACTTATCATAACTTGACTAAGGTTAAGTGTAGAGAATAAACCATGGTGAATTAAGTGGGTTAGGGTTAAGTAAGATGACAAGAATGGTTGCAAAAGTCAAGGGTTCAAGAAGCTTCAACATAAAACAAGAATTGCCACCATTCTCATCTTGAATTTATCCATATAAATAAACAAATAAATGAATAAATAAATATGCAAAACCCTAATTACAAAATAACCATGGTTTAATTCTATTCATTTAACCATATGATCAAGTATCATCAAACATGATACAAAAAAGGTGCACAAAAATATATCACATATACAATGTGCAAATCAAGTGAGAAAAATCCGTTTAAAGTGAACCTATACTAGTTAATGCAAAGTAATATATCAAATATATAATTATACATTAAATCATTAAATCAACACTTGATTCAATGATCCGGTCATGTCGCACATAACCGACTAGTATTCAATGCATCGATTTATCGAATCAATGATTCGATAACTAGGTCATATCTCATATAACCAATCGAAACATTAAACGCGAGAATGAAATGCGGTATCACATACACGCATTATTCTCGCTCCCGCACATATCTCATATGCGCTCCTATTTCGTTTCGCTTGAGCTAGGAAACCTCTGTGTAGGACTCTAAAGACTCGTCAATACGCCGGTAGCAGATGATGATCATATCAAGCACCCACAAGCCGCAAGCGGTCTTCTAAACGTAACAGCCACCCGGGTATTGAGCGATCAGAAGATCGACGAGCTAGCCCGCTCACACTCCTGCGAATCCGACCAGTAACACTTACCATACAGTCCGGTCTCTTCGTCTGATATGTCGCATATCAAGTCTAGGGGTGGTAAACGTCAGACCCCAATAACCGATAAGTCGTGCCGATGTGAGGCTCATAACGGGTCGAGAAACTACTGGTAACACTTACCAGTAAATCTCTGATCAGCCCTGGCCAGGGACTTCCCTGTTACGGCCAATCGAGCACAGCGCAACATCAACTCCCAATACCGGGAGAGAGGAAACCCCTCCTATCGCTCATTGCCTCCATGTGACTCGGGACTGTACCCAAAGACCACCGTTTTGCACGCCCTCATGGACGTGGTAAGGTGGAGATCAAAGCACAGTGGGAATCACACAAGACTCTATGACGATCTCGGGTCTACAGACTAACCTGTACAAGTGTCACCTGAGAACTGCCATCTGACGTGAGGTATAATACCATCTGGGAGTTCTCGGCGAGTCCGTCCAGTGTACTCAGTCTCCACTGAGCACCCGTATACCATCTCTGATGTCAAACACCAATGGATATGGGATCATCCATCGCCCATCACATGGGTCGAGAAGCGTATACGCTAGTCTACTCTGGTATATCGATGCCCCGTCTCGATACACCCACGACTAGGGACCTTGAAGGATGTACTTATAGACTACCATGTCCCCACTAGTATGATCTGCATCATAGTCCAGGTAGTCAAGTACACATCCTAATGGCTTTACCAACATGTAACTATAAGACAGTATAAAGAGACTAGTGTACATGTTAAGATAAAGAGCAACCAGATAGCATACTATCATATCGAGCAAGAAAGTCATCTCTATATATGTCCAAGCATCCAATATAATATACAACATCTGTACAATACTGGCCTCTAGGGCATACATACAACTAACAATCTCCCACTTGCACTAAGGCCAGCTGCTGTAGTATCGCATACCAAGCATCCCGAAGAGTCTCTCAAACTGTGTCTGGGGAATGGCCTTCGTGAGTGGATCCGCCGTGTTGTTCTTCGTGTCAACCCTCCTGACCTCGATCTCCCGGCGATCAACTATCTCCCGGATCTGGTGCTACCGCCTCAGAATATGCCTGGACCGCTGATGGGACCTGGGTTCCTTGGCCAAAGCCACCGCTCCATTGTTATCGCAATACAAAGGTATTGGATGCTCAATGGATGGAACCACTCCAAGTTCAGTAATGAACTTCTTGATCCAGACAGCTTCTTTAGCAGCATCGTTGGCAGCGATGTATTCAGCCTCCATCGTCGAGTCTGCCACGGTTTCCTGCTTGGAACTCTTCCAGCTAACCGCCCCTCCGTAAAGGGTAAAGACAAAGCCCGACTGCGACTTAGAGTCGTCCTTATCACTCTGGAAGCTCGAATCGGTAAAGGACTCCACTTGGAGTTCTCCGTTACCATACACCAAGAACATATCTCTAGTCCTTCACAAGTACTTGAGAATGCTCTTCACAGCTGTCCAGTGACTCTCTCCAGGATCAGCTTGATACCTGCTCACTATACTTAGTGAGTATGCTACATCGGGTCTGGTACATAGCATCACATACATGATAGAGCCTACTGCCGAAGCATAGGGTATCCCTTGCATGCGAGCTCTCTCCAAATCATTCTTAGGAGACATCTCTTTGGAGAGAGTGACTCCAGAGATCGTGGGTAAGTTCCCACGCTTGGACTCTTCCATACTAAACCTCTTTAGTATGGTGTCAATGTACCTGGATTGGGACAATCCCAAAATCCGTTTGGATCTATCTCTATAGATCCTAATTCCCAATATGCAGGAGGCATCACCAAGATCTTTCATTGAGAATCTTTGTTATAAGAAGAGCTTGACCGATTGCAGCATAGGAATATCATTTCCTATCAAGAGTATGTCGTCCACGTACAATACGAGGAAGACAATCTTACTCTCTGCCACCTTCCTGTAGATACAAGGTTCATCTGGATTTTTGACGAAATCAAACTCTTTGATAACGACGTCAAAGCAGATGTTCCAACTCCGCGATGCTTGCATTAATCCATAAATGGATTTAAGCAGCTTGCACACCTTCCCGCTGCTCCCACTGTCTACGAAGCCCTCTGGCTGAGTCATGTACACGCACTCTTCTAAATCACCATTTAGAAAGGTGGTCTTAACATCCATTTGCCAGATTTCGTAATCATGATATGCAGCGATGGCAAGTATGATCCGGATGGATTTAAGCATAGCCACTGGAGAAAAGGTCTCGTCATAGTCCACACCTGGTCTTTGACGAAAACCTTTTGCTACAAGTCTAGCTTTGAAAGTCTCCACTTTCCCATCTACACCAAGTTTCTTCTTGAAGATCCACTTGCTCCCAATGGGTTTTACCCCTTCAGGAGCAACTTCCAAAGTCCATACTTTGTTGGTGTACATGGAATCCATCTCAGACCGCATAGCATCCAGCCATTTCACTGAGTCCCCACTCGTGATGGCCTGCTCGAAGCTAGTTGGGTCATCATCCTCCATGATGCAATCCTCGCTCCCACCATCAATGAGAAAACCGTAGTATCTCTCAGGTGGACGAGAAACCCTACCAGATCGGCGGAGAGGCTGGGGTTCATCGGGTACTACGGAATCCTCTGGTTCCACCAGATCTTCTGTTGTAGCTTCTGCAGCTGGAACCTCTTCCAGTTCTACCTCATGACCACTAATCTCTTTTTCAAGAAATTCCTTTTCTAAAAAGGTGGCATGCCGAGAAACAAACACTCTTTGTTCCTCAGGGTGGTAGAAGATATACCCTTGAGAATTCTTGGGATATCCTACAAATTTGCATAGAACAGACCGTGCCTTGAGTTTGTCCGGATTTTGTCGTTTGACATAGGCTGGACAACCCCATATCTTAACATAGTTAAGACTTGGTCTCTTCCCTTTCCATATCTCATATGGAGTGGTAGGCACAGATTTGGTGGGGACCATATTCAATAGATGTATGGCTGTCTCAAGCGCATACCCCAGAAGGAAATAGGTAACTCAGCTGTGCTCATCATAGAGCGCACCATATCTAATAAGGTGCGGTTCCTCCGTTTTGATACACCGTTGTGCTGTGGTGTATATGGAGGAGTCAGTTGAGAGAGAATCCCATTCTCTTTTAGGAAGTCCAGGAATTCATTGCTCAAGTATTCACCTCCTCGATCAGATCGAAGGATTTTAATAATTTTTCCGGTTTGGTTTTCGACTTCTTGTTTATATTCTCTAAATTTCTCAAAAGCTTCAGACTTGTGTCTTATTAAGTACACATGTCCGTATCTTGAGAGATCGTCAGTGAATGTAATGAAGTACGAAGAACCATCCCTGGCATGTGTAGACATGGGACCACATACATCACTATGTATTAGTCCCAAGAGTTTGGTAACTCTTTCTCCGTGTCCCGTAAACGGATTTTTGGTCATCTTGCCTTTGAGACATGACTGGCAAGTGTCATAAGATGAAAATTCGAAAGGTTTCAAATATCCATCCTTATGCAACTTAGCTAGTCGTGTCACATTGATGTGACCCAGTCTACAATGCCACAAGTAAGATTCGTTCAGTTCTGAACTCTTCCTCTTGTGTGTGTTTGTTATGCTCAGAACTGTTGATTGATTTAGAACATAAATGCCATTGCATAACGTGCCTGATCCAACCAACTTTTGGTCACGGAAAATGTTCATAACATTGTCCTGTAATACAAAATTATATCCTTCTTTGCTTAATAAAGAAACCGATATAATGTTGCATATCAGGTTCGGCATGTAATAGCATTCGTTCAGAACCAATGTATTACCAGTTGGTAATACAAGGTGATATTCCCCGACAGTCTTAGCTGCAACAATTGCACCATTTCCAACTCTAATGTCTTTATCACCTTCTCCAAGTTCTCTACCTTTCCTAAGCCCATGTAACTGATTACATATATGGGATCCTGACCCGGTATCTAATACCCAGGACATAGAGCAAATGGAGAAACAGTTCTCAGTAACGAACACACCCGAAGAAAATGCATCAACATGTACTTTCTTCATTCGGGTGGCATGGGAATCCTGGTATTCCCCTATATCCTGTTCATTCCTATAACTCTTATAAGAATGAACGGAACCAACGTTCCCCAGCACAGTATAACATGCGGGTTCGGTCAATACATCCATATTATTATCTTGATTAAGACATGAACTGGTCGCTACCTGGAGAGAGAGAGAAGAAAACACTTTAGCGTATGCTCGTGCAAGATCAGATTGGTTATTATCTTATCTAATCAGGATGGCTCCCACTGCTTTTTATCAAATCTTCCTTCAAACCCTAAAAGGAAAGACTATCCGGGATTAATTACACACTACAAGTTCGCCAATCTTTCAGCCAGGCCAGTGTCGGTACTTTGAGGGAGGTCCCCCGTGCTTTCGCACGAACCTAATTAATGTAAACCTCATTTTCCCAGAGGCGTAACCCCGTTGACACCTTTCTAGACACCTACTTGATCAGCTAATTGCAATGTGTAAAACTCTCCCAGGAGTAACTCTTACTCGGAGTGGGTATCGGGATCCAACTATCTCATAGAAGGTATGCAATCTCATTGCAAATTTCAACACTTGAAATTCCCGATAATGCTTTTGCCCCTAGCGTGCTATGACCTTGACGAAAGCCAACAAATCACAGCCCGCTAGTCAAGTTCAACCCGTACATTTCTTGACTGAATCAAACCCACCCGCACGACCCTTGACGAAAGCCAACAAAGCCGTACGACTACCCTAATCCAGTCGCATCATATGCAACAGATAAACAGCACATAGCTACCGCACACTACACCTTGACGAAAGCCAACAAATGTAGCACGGATACTATATGTAACGTATCTGAAATGACGGAGGGCTACGCAGGTTTTTCTGAAAACCTATTGCGTAATGAACTTGATATCGTTGTAGAATCAAATGAACTTTTGAAATGGAGTGATTTTGAGGCTTTTCTAGTTTTGCTAAAGGAGTCACTCCCGGCGAAGGGATCTCGGTCCTTTCCTCGTCAAATGAGGTGCGGGATATATCATATATATCGCTGTGCAAAGCAAAAACCCAAAAGCAGTCAAAAGCAAACCGAGTCTGTAGCATCTGCCAGTTATTGCTAAAGGAGTCACTCTCGGTGAAGGGATCTCGGTCCTTTCCTCATCGAATAAGGTGCGGGGTATATCATATATACCGCTGTGCAAAGCAAGAACTGTAGCTACCTGTTTTATTTTAAAATTCGATTCCACAACATCTTAGGTTTCTTATCTTTCATTAATCACATTAATGAAGTCCCATCATTTAAATACCTAAACATCACAGATAGATATGACGTACACTTATGCCATCCGCATTCGCCTCGATGTCCCCTCGTGCACCGTTAGGTTTGGTAACTAACGACAGAGCAGGGCAGGGCTAGCGCGGGTGTAAAACATAAGTAACGTCTATATAATATATCATATATACTATATACTATATACATCACAGAGTCACAACACAGATATCGCAGCAGAATAAACATATGAAATATTGGTATACTAGGACGTCCGTGTTTTCAATACGAGCCAGTATAAAACACGGATTCCACGGTCGTGATGAATAGCCAATCCCACACCCCTAGACCCCTACGAGAGCGGCAAGCAACCCTGCCAATTCTAGGGTTAGGAGACCCGGACTCGACTCCTCGAGTTGGTCTCCCACTGGACCCCAGAACCCGGTTACTTGTGCTCCCCTCCTTGGGTCTATCCTAATGCGGAAAAGTAAATAATATACAAAAGGTGACAACTTCCGCTACCTGGAAGTGCCCCAAATAAAAGAATATTACATACAAGTTTTTTACATGAATGAAAATGAAAAACACTCATCTCACATAAAAACCCCCGGCTATTCGAATACGACGATCCAATATAACATATCCAGCAACACATAACATCACATGTCATCAACGTAAGTAAGTATGCATACCCCAATTGTCGTTGACGTATAGCAACGAAACCGGCGATATGAACATACTACACTTACGGTCACAGAAAAGAAAGTGTAAAACTACAACAATTGGAATCCGCAACTTCTTTAGACATCACATGCCTAACAGATATAAATCCCGCATTTTAGTCTCATTATCGAAAACTCTTTTCAATATCATATGGGACTAAAGTGCTAAATTTATAACATTCATTCAGTTATCTCATAACTGTTTGTGAATTCTAATTATTGTATCACATTCCAGATAAACAGAAAATGTTAAACTTTCCGATCGAACAGTCGAATACCCAAGTTTTCCCGATACAGTCCATCACATGAAATAAGTCTAACAACATTCAGTTCGTACCTCAGTACCGACGGTCCAGCCGTAGAAGGGTCAAGCCAACGCCTCACATGTGGCACGCCGTACTGCCCCAAACCCGAAGGTTCAAAGGGCAGTTCAAGACGGTCACATAATCGAGTTAAGGTTTGTTGTCTTCTAGAGGGTCCATCGCGTTACTTGCACTACTTAGAACGTCGTTAAACTACGGAAAAATCCAACACTTGGAAATTTCCCGACATGGGAAAAGTTGGGTATTTATATCCGGTCGAACTTTTTAACATATTCTAAAATTTATCCGGAAAACCACAAAGACGAAATTTGATAATCCGATCGAAACATCGAAGCTCTAAAACACCCCAGAAAATTCAACTCTTGAATAATTATTAAAAATACCCATAAAACTCAGCTGCATAAAAGATGAATTACTGTGCAACACAAAATGGGCAAAGTGAACATTTGGCGGCGGAAGCGCGGCAGAAGGCATGCTTCTGCCGCATTTCCGCGGTGGTTTAATTGATTCAGGATCTCGTGTTTCACCATAATTCTTAGATATTCCTGCTGAATTTTTTAGACATTTTTAATCTTGAAAAATCCCACTTTTCGGAAAAAGTCCAGTGAGCAAGTTTGGTTTTAGGGTTTCGATCCGTTCAGATTTCAAACGTCGTCGGGACTTCGCCTAAGGCTTTAGCTAGGCTCTGATACCAGTGAAAGGTTCCTAGGCACTCTAGTAAGGTCTCACAAGGCATCGAACATGCCAATTTCAAAAATTTGGTGCCGAGAAACCCTAGACTACGGATCTTAGACTAGATGTTTAGGCGAAATGAAAACTTAGTTAACACTTTAACTAGAAGTGAGAAGCTACAACCTTTGTAGATCCGGATTTCCACCTCCTTAGCTCCACGTGGTCATGCCCTCGCTGTCCATCATGAATCCTCGACTCATTCGTCGGCTTCATCGGAATAATGTGCGGAATAGGTCGTCGGCTTTGTGTCAAAGACGATCTACGTCGAGGTTGCATTAGTTCAAGCTCCGACTTCACAAAGTTGTGAAACTTGTGAAGAGAACACCCAAAACAACTTGTCAAGAGGTAGAGGGTGAATAAATAGGAGATGGGTTCACTTTAGATTTTGAATTTTCTCACTAGAACTCAAGTTGCCATTGGAGTAGCAAGCTTGAAGAAGAAGAAGAAGATGAAGAAGATGAGCTAGTATTATGATAAGTCTTATCTTAAAATGAATAATAATTCAATACTTATCATAACTTAACTAAGGTTAAGTGTAGAGAATAAACCATGGTGAATTAAGTGGGTTAGGGTTAAGTAAGATGACAAGAATGGTTGCAAAAGTCAAGGGTTCAAGAAGCTTCAACATAAAACAAGAATTGCCACCATTTTCATCTTGAATTTATCCATATAAATAAACAAATAAATGAATAAATAAATATGCAAAACCCTAATTACAAAATAACCATGGTTTAATTCTATTCATTTAACCATATGATCAAGTATCATCAAACTTGATACAAAAAAGGTGCACAAAAATATATCACATATACAATGTGCAAATCAAGTGAGAAAAATCCGTTTAAAGTGAACCTATACTAGTTAATGCAAAGTAATATATCAAATATATAATTATACATTAAATCATTAAATCAACACTTGATTCAATGATCCGGTCATGTCGCACATAACCGACTAGTATTCAATGCATCGATTTATCGAATCAATGATTCGATAACTAGGTCATATCTCATATAACCAATCGAAACATTAAACGCGAGAATGAAATGCGGTATCACATACACGCATTATTCTCGCTCCTGCACATATCTCATATGCGCTCCTATTTCGTTTCGCTTGAGCTAGGAAACCTCTGTGTAGGACTCTAAAGACTCGTCAATACGCCGGTAGCAGATGATGATCATATCAAGCACCCACAAGCCGCAAGCGGTCTTCTAAACGTAACGGCCACCGGGTATTGAGCGATCAGAAGATCGACGAGCTAGCCCGCTCACACTCCTGCGAATCCGACCAGTAACACTTACCATACAGTCCGGTCTCTTCGTCTGATATGTCGCATATCAAGTCTAGGGGTGGTAAACGTCAGACCCCAATAACCGATAAGTCGTGCTGATGTGAGGCTCATAACGGGTCGAGAAACTACTGGTAACACTTACCAGTAAATCTCTGATCAGCCCTGGCCAGGGACTTCCCTGTTACGGCCAATCGAGCACAGCGCAACATCAACTCCCAATACCGGGAGAGACGAAACCCCTCCTATCGCTCATTGCCTCCATGTGACTCGGGACTGTACCCAAAGACCACCGTTTTGCACGCCCTCATGGACGTGGTAAGGTGGAGATCAAAGCACAGTGGGAATCACACAAGACTCTATGACGATCTCGGGTCTACAGACTAACCTGTACAAGTGTCACCTGAGAACTGCCATCTGACGTGAGGTATAATACCATCTGGGAGTTCTCGGCGAGTCCGTCCAGTGTACTCAGTCTCTACTGAGCACCCGTATACCATCTCTGATGTCAAACACCAATGGATATGGGATCATCCATCGCCCATCACATGGGTCGAGAAGCGTATACGCTAGTCTACTCTGGTATATCGATGCCCCGTCTCGATACACCCACGACTAGGGACCTTGAAGGATGTACTTATAGACTACCATGTCCCCACTAGTATGATCTGCATCATAGTCCAGGTAGTCAAGTACACATCCTAAGGGCTTTACCAACATGTAACTATAAGACAGTATAAAGAGACTAGTGTACATGTTAAGATAAAGAGCAACCAGATAGCATACTATCATATCGAGCAAGAAAGTCATCTCTATATATGTCCAAGCATCCAATATAATATACAACATCTGTACAATACTGGCCTCTAGGGCATACATACAACTAACAGACACGACTTGTACCGCTTTTGGGGGTCTGACTTTTACCAACCCCCTAGGCCCGACATGCGATGCTCATAGACGAACGGACCGGACTGTACGGATATTGTCACTGACAGGCTCAGTAGGGTGTCAGGATGAGTTCGCTCATCGATGTCCCTTTTGGTCAATAGCTGGTGGCCCGTCATGTATTGGCTAATACCTCTGACGTGCTAGTGGTTAAATCCACAGCCATAGTATTGACGAGTATTTAGAGTCCACCACACTTACAGTTACTCAAGCTTTCGGGCGAAACGCTGTAGAGGCCGTATGGAGATATGGCAGGGTCCGATCAGATACGTGCGGTATTGCACGGATCAGGATCGGACAGTTTTGTACTAGTGGCCGTATGGTTATATGGCAGGGTTCGATCAGATGCGTGCGGTATTGCACGGATCAGGATCGAACGGATTTTACTAGCCGGCTTTGGCTTAAGCCGGCCCTAGTTTAGTACAGTGTAGATTTTGTCTCATTGCATTTGTATCCGGACGGAATACAGATGCGGGTGTGTATGCACAGTATCGGGGTTTTCCTATAATTTATTACGGGACCAGTTTTCTGGAGTTGCCAGTTTGCATTTCGTTCCGGCCGGTTTTCCTTTGTTCTTTCCCGGCCGGACTTTTCCGATGGAGGGGGTTATTTGCAATTGTGCAAATAACATTTATGGAGGGGGTTTCTTGCAAACATATTCATTATGATAGGATTAGCATCTTTTGCTTTTTCATCCATGATGGTGCATTTATGAGATTTGAAGTGATTTGAAGTATTAAGCATGGTTGATGTTTCTTTTGCTTTAGGGTGTGGTCACCCATTTCTATCTCCTACACTCACCTCCCTCTTGTGATATACTTTGTTTCCTCCCACCATTTCCCTTAAGAGATGAGGCCGGCCACATTTGAGAGAGGGGGAGAAAAATATGAGAGGTTTTCATTTTGGTTGTGGTGGCATCATTCTTGTTCTCATATTCCTCTTTCTAGAAAATTGAAAGTACCAATTTTCCTAATCTCCTCCTTCATCCTACATGGCAACTAAAACCCCAATGAGACATAGACTCTACACATTCTACAGCATTTCTTGGGCATGTCGACTTGCCGGCTTCATGCACGAGTTGCCTCTGTATTGAGGTGGGAGCCCGTAAAAGACGCAGGCGATGTGGTGCCCTTTCCGGCGAGGAGGCGACGATATGGAGACTAGACTTTCCGCGGGAGATCGGGACGATGAAGAGAAGACCGGAGGACTCGGATCACTCGGTATACTTCTCCTTTCATCTCTTGTTAGCTAGCATAGGTTAATGGTTAACGATCCGGGTTTTCATTGTCCGCGGTAGCGCCAGTTTCCAAGTAAGGAAAATTTTTGATTCCGCATTTTGGCCTCGAATAGACGGCCGGGGCGCTGCCGTGGCGCAACAAACCCTACTGAGCCTAACAGTGATAATGTATATACAGTCCGGTCCGTTCGTCAATGAGTATCGCATATCTGCCTAGGGGGCTAGTAACGTCAGACCCCCAATAGCAGTATAAGTCGTGTCGGAGTGAAGCCCAATAACACCCTGCGATACTACTGGAGTACCTACCAGTAAATCTCCTGCCACGGCCGTGGGCTTTGTGTAATGGCTCTCCTAGACACAGCACGATCTCGCCCCCAATACCGGGAGAGACGAATCCCCTGCCGATCCGCTCACGTGCCTCCATGTGGCTCGGGACTGTACCTAAAAACTACCTGTTTGCACGACTCCTTTGAGCCGTGGTAGGGTAGAAATCAAAGCACAGTGGGAACTCACACGAGACAAATGACGACTTTAGGTCGATAAACTAACCTGTACACATGTCACCAGGGAACTGCTATCTGACGATAGGTATAGTACTAACTAGCAGATTCCCGGCGAGTCCTGTCCGGTGTACTCATAACCCAATGAGCACCTGTATACATCTTAGGTGATCCAACAGACACCAGTGGCTTGTGAGACCGGCCACCGCCCCTCGTCGGGGTCTCGACTGTATACACTAGTCTACTCCGGAGTATCGATGCCCTGTCTCGAAACTCCCACGCCTAGGGACCACAATTAAGGATATGCATATAAACTACCTAACTCTCACGTATATGATCACCATCATACTGTTGGTAGTAAAGCAAGATCCTAAGGGCTCTATCAAAGTGTAACATGTAATCAGTCACCTGAACATGTACACGACTGATAAAGGCAAACCGGATAGCATACTATCATCTCGAGTAAGACTGTCCTACTGGTATAGGTCCTCCGCAATCATTGCAATCACGTACCTGCGATCCAATAATTGACTCTGAGGACACTATCTCCAACAATCTCCCACTTGCACTTAAGGCTAATTATTGCGATGTCGACTACTCACAGCCCGTGTGAAACCGAACATCCAACTCCTCTACTAATCAGTTTCTCAAAGCCCGTTTGTAAAACTATTGTGTTCGAGAAATAGCCTCAGTGAGTGGATCCGCCTAGGTGTTTCTTTCTATATCTCTCTTAATCTCAAGCTCGCGGAGAAAGCCATCTCCTGAATTGAGTAATACCTGTCTTAGAATATGTCTGGATATCTGATGGGACCTAGTTCATAAATGAACTCCAAATCCAAACTTCTTAGACTGTATCGATCACTAAACCTAATCAGTATCCTGCACCAACCCTCCCACAGTATCCTCTTGGACCACCTGTTCATAATACTGTCCCTCGTCAGAGGAAAAACTATAACTCTGACAATCACTCTGTCATCCATGTCACCTTTGAAGCCTGGAATGATAACCGTCTCCCGAAGGAGGCTGCCGTCATCAAATCCGTAGAACATGTACTTATGTTCTAAAACTGCTTCCTTATGTTTCTCCAGGATTGGATTAATACTAACTTATTGCATCTAGTGCAAAAACAACATACGCTAGCGCCCCGGCCGTCTACAGACGCCAAATGCGGAACAAAAAACTTTTAAACTGGCGCTATCGTATACTTTAAACCCGGATCTGCCATTATTGCTAAACTAACAAACTGTAAAGAGTGTAGAAAGGTTACACCGAACGATCCGAGTCCTTCGTTCTTTAACCATCATCCCACGCTCCGTTGCGGCTGCTCCGATCTCGTCGATCTCCGATATCCTCGTCGAGGTGGCACCACGTCGACGATTCTTTAAACGGGCTCCCGCCTCTGACTTGAGGCAACTCGATCGTCAAGCTTTCTAAAAGAGACGACCAAGAATGATGTAGAAAATGAGTAGATGACTTTGTCTCACTTCGTCCAAATCCGTGGACGATCGGTTAATGAAGTTGCCGAGGGAATTGGGTGATGGAATGAAATGAACTGTAAAATTCCATGCACCCCAAATACTATCATATCTTTTTACAACCATGAAAAACTCAAGTGAGAGCGTGAGATAGGAGAGAGAGAGGGCCGGCCATATATAGCAAGAGGGAGGTGACCGTAGGAGAGGGAGAGTAACCTTAAGAAAAATATCTTAAACAAATATCTTAAGGAAAACAAGAATACAATGAAATCAAAGCATGAGTCACTTAGCCTTGTCACCAAATTCTAGAACCTTCTAGAACCTTCTAGAAGCACGACTCACACTCATCGAAGAAAAGATAATTCCGTCTTTAACCGAATGTTAAAAGACGGCTGATAGAAAACTGGAAACTGGCAACTTCCAAAAGTGATCCTGAAACGACTTTCAGGATAACCCCGAAACTGTATAAATATACCCGTATTTGTATTCCGACCGAATACAAATGCAACTGAGACAAAGATATTATACCTACTCAATATAATACTCGGATCCGGTTTAAACCAAAGCCGACCAGTATTATCTGCCCGAAAATTAACACGTGCGTAAACGCACGTGCATTTTCCGAACCCTGCCATAAAACCATACGGCCTCTACAACGTTTCGCCCGAACTTGGGAAACTGTCTGTGGGGGACTCTAATGACTCGTCAGTACCCTGGCAGTGGGTTTAACCACAAACCGTCAGCGGCACTAGCAATGCGTAACGGCTGCCCATGGACTGACCTCAAGGGACGCCGATGAGCGCACTCATCCGGAAAACCCTACTGAGCCTAACAGTGACAATGTATATACAGTCCGGTCCGTTCGTCTATGAGTATCGCATATCTGCCTAGGGGGCTAGTAACGTCAGACCCCCAATAGCAGTATAAGTCGTGTCGGAGTATAGCCCAATAACACCCTGAGATACTACTGGAGTACCTACTAGTAAATCTCCTGCCATGGCCATGGACTTTGTGTAATGGCTCTCCTAGACACAGTACGATCTCGCCCCCAATACCGGGAGAGACGAATCCCCTGCCGATCCGCTCACGTGCCTCCATATGGCTCAGGACTGTACCCAAAAACTACCTGTTTGCACGACTCCTTTGAGCCGTGGTAGGGTAGAAATCAAAGCACAGTGGGAACTCACACAAGACAAATGACGACCTTAGGTCGATGAACTAACCTGTACACATGTCACCAGGGAACTGCTATCTGACGGTAGATATAATACTAACTAGCAGATTCCCGGCGAGTCCTGTCCGGTGTACTCATAACCCAATGAGCACCTGTATACATCTTAGGTGATCCAACTGACACCAGTGGCTTGTGAGACCGGCCACCGCCCCTCGTCGGGGTCTCGACTGTAAACAATAGTCTACTCCGGAGTATCGATGCCCTGTCTCGAAACTCCCACGACTAGGGACCACAATTAAGGATATGCGTATAAACCACCCAACTCTCACGTATATGATCGCCATTATACTGTTGGTGGTAAAGCAAGATCCTAAGGGCTCTATCAAAGTGTAACATGTAATCAGTCACCTGAACATGTACACGACTGATAAAGGCAAACCAGATAGCATACTATCATCTCGAGTAAGACTGTCCTACCGGTATAGGTCCTCCGCAATCATTGCAATCACGTACCTGTGATCCAATAATTGACTATGAGGGCACTATCTCCAACATGGTACTCGACATCTCACGATTGACTCAATTGCCTAAGCAAGTGATCTGCCAATCATGCACATCCTCTCCCCTTTAGTCTGTAAGACACCTTTAGAGAGGGTGACTCCATCACCTGCAGGTACACCACCATGCCAGGAGTCATTTATTCTAAAAACCATTAGAATACTATCCAAATACCCACATTGGGAAACTACCCAAATCCAGATCTAAAACCATAGATCCAGAAACCAGAATATCAAATATTATATCCATATCCTGTCTGGAGAAACAACTGTGTGATGACCACAGTACAACCGATCGTAGTATAGGAATTTTACTTCCTACTCTGTGTATGTCATCCAGATACCATGATATCACACCCTACTACCTTCTTAACAGATCCATCCCCTATTCTGATTGAAGTCAAACCCATGACTATCACATCAAAACTAGATGATCTATCTCCGCTATAACTGCCCAAGTCTATAAATAGACATAAGCTACTTGCCCACTAAGTTTCCGCTGCTCCCACTGGCTACGACAACCCTCCTACCGGGTCTCATAGCCTGGAACAACAGTAGTGTCAAATCTGGGTAAGCAAGAACCTCCCTGTCACCATCCTTGAGGCTACCGGAGTACCACTCGGGTGTCTGAGGTTACCCACCATATCTGCGGAGTGGCTATTGGAATGTCAAACCTGATTGAATATATAGGTCCTATTAAATTTTCCGTAATCATTTGCGGTTCTGGAATCACTTCCAGTTCTACCATACTCCCACTACTGTTTTCTGAAAAAAATCCATTTTACTAAAATTGTAGCGAGTCAAGAACAATATCACTATTGATCTTCCAAATGGTAGAATATCAACCCTCGTCATAGCCAGGGTCAACCCACAAACAGCCATTACAGAAACGTGCCTTGAGTTATCCAGAGTCTGGTTTTAAGCATAAGCTGGACAACTCCCCGTACCTTAACATCTTTTAAGGTATGATCCATTCTATATCCAATATAGAAACTTTGACACTTATTTAATTGGAACCAGATTCAAATCATGCAGCTGTCTCCAGTGCATATCAACTTAATGGAAAGAGGCTAATTAGCATTACTCAACTTTGGAATCCATCCAATTATGAGTAACCTGAAAGAGAAACACGTTTCTCAAAACCATTACTATCATCTGAATACCAATCACAAGAATCTACATTTTCGATCTCTTTGAAGAATCCCGATACTTGTAACACCTGGTTCTCTACTTTATTCTTATACCCACAACTTCTCAAAACTTAGACCTTGTATTTCTACGAAACACTTGTCTAAAATCTAGAGAAGTCATAAGTAAACAGAACATAGTACGAGGACCTACCCCTTTGTCCTGATGGACACTGGACAGCATACAATACTCTGTATAAGTCCGCTGAGTTGAACAACTCAAAACCTGTGCGTCGTAGGTTGAAAACTGTACCCTGGCGATTTCCTCAAATATCACCAATTACAACGAATTCCTACATAATGAGGATAATCACCTTATTCCCAATAACTTACTCCCACTCATCATCTGTAAAACCATACAGATATGAGAATGAAACCTGGTAAATACATACCCTTGGAGTAAGTATCTAATCGGGAAAACAGTTTTCCTTTAACAATGCACTGAAACATGAAAATGTTTCGTAGGGGTATCCTGGTATTCATAGCAATGCCTCTTCCATAATCCAATTCATGAATATAACCGTATATTTCACTCCTATCTCTCCAAGTCCCTTTATTTGTCTTTAGTCATTACCTTCTGTACACCATTGTTAGGCAAAATGGTTTTCTTCCTTCCCTACCGTTCGGCACCAGCCTATGGTTTGGAAGAAGACTATCCAGTAAGCATAATAGGTGTACCCTCCTAAACAAAGGAGTACTCGCAACTTGAGAGAAGGTGATGATAAAAGACATCTGAATAATACCTTATTCTTTTAAAGGTGAAATAGGAGTGGCGATGAAGTACGCGGTTTTGGTCGTGAATGATAACAGTCGCAATTTACTTTGCCCTCTTTCTAATCCCTTTATTTTGTCTTTACATATTACCTTCTGCACACCCTACTTAGGCTAATTGGTTTTCTTCATTCCCTACCTTTCGGCACCTGCCTATGGTTTGGAATAAGACTATCCAATAAGCGTAATAGGTGTACTCTCCTAAACCAAGGAGCCCTCGCAACCTGAGAGAAGGTGATAATAAAAGACAACTGAATAAACCAATTCTATTTCTCCTGAAGCTGGATCCATCCTCGAAGAAGTCCCTTCGAGTTCGTATATAACCATACGATGGATCTATCCAATGGAAGTGGATGTCCGTAGTAATACGGATGTTCTGAGAAATGCAAAGGGTAGAAGAAGGAGTGGCAATGACTTATGCAACTCGGACAATCCAAAAGCCAGTATTTTAAGAAGGTTCGGTCAACTTGGTCACTGAGTCATAGTCTAGGGTCGGTCAAAGGTCGCTGCCAAAGAGAGAGAGAGAAAAGAAACACTCTGCGTGCACTCTAACCTATATCAGAATGGTTATCACTTTATCTAATCCGGAAACCTCCCACTGTCCTGTCAAATTCTCCTCCAAACCTGAAAGAAGAATCAATCGGGATCACCCGAAGAGTAAACCAACTCATCAGTGGGAATCGGGATCCAACTCTTATCGCATGATAACGTGATGGAATGCATCCACGTTACTCATACTCCAGAAGGTATGCGCATACTTGGCAAGTTTCAGTTTCTTTAGAAACTCCCGATATGATTTTTGCCCCATGCTCTTATAACCTTGGCTTTGGTCAAAATGTCTTAAGTCACATGCCAAGTTCTATCCATCACTATCTTGTCAATTTGAACCCACCCGCACATGCTCCTGGCTTTGGCCAAATGGCAGAACGATTGTCCCAAACCAACTCATCTATCTATGCAACAAATGAATACCCAGCAGCTACCAAACACTATGCCTTAACTTTGGCTAAAATGCATAGCTTGAATACTACTGAATACCCAAAAGAAGTGACAGAGGGCTACGGCTGGTTTTTGGCGAAAAACCTTTAACGTAACGAACTTGATATCGCTGAAGGAACTTGATAGCTTTTTTAAAATATAGTGGCGAAAACCTTTTGCTAAAGAGGTCACTCCCGATGAAGGGATCTCGGCTCTTTCCTCGTGGAATGAGGTGCAGGATATTCCACTGAATACCGCGGTGCAAAGCAACTTGTAATCGACTATAGTGAAGTTATTACCCTGACGCAAACTTCTGCCCAAGGGGTCAGTCCCGGTGAAGGGATATCGGCCCTTGCCCCGTCGAATGAGGTGCAGGATATTCCACTGAATACCGCTATGCATAACAAAAGGAAACGTCTTTGCAATAACACCTTTTTAAATTTGTTCCAACAACTGCAAACAGGTTTGTTTTACTTTGCATTGATCAGAATCAACGCAGTCCCATCAATCAATCACACCAGAAAAGAACGAAAATAAAATGTACGTATATGCCATCCGCATTCGTCACTGGGTCCCGTCATCACCCGTTAGGTTACTTAACTAACGATAGAGCAGGGACTGGACTAGCGCGGGTGTAAAACATATACAACATCTAATAGTATATAAACCAATATACAATAATCGCTCAAGGCGTGATAATATGCAACATTACAGAAAAGTAATAAGCATCACAGAACAATACAGATAATCTGGGATCCCCGGGTTTCACAGAGCCGCTGCTGAAACCCGACGTTCCCCTGGTCGTGTGGATAGCCTGTGTAATGAAATCTAGACCCCTACGGGTGCGGCAAGTTACCCGCCAAAACCTGAAGCGAGGCAGCCCCCTACAGTAAAGTGAATGGACCACCCTGCACTTCACGGAATCCGGTAGCTTGAGCACCCCTCCTTGGGTCAACCTGTACCCCCTACGAGTGCGGCGAATAGTCTGCCAATTCTAGAGTGAGGCCCCTCTGCCTCTCAAAGCCATGAGATGCGGACCCGTTGTCCTCCAGAACCCGGCTATCCGTGCACTCCGTCGCGGGGTAAAACCTAGTACAGAAATGGAAAAAATAGTACAACAGGTACATCGACCGCAATCTGGTCGTGCCCCAAAAGAATATTATACAACAGGCAGTGACAGCAGTCCACATGTTGGACGCTCGCCCCGCAATATCAAATGTACAAATAAATCCAAACTGCACTACCATTGCACACTGCTATCCACCACGACAAATCCGCAACATCACAGCACAACACAGAACATCAACGCGAATGTCACGTTCGCAAACCCGTCTAAAAGAACTATAGCAATCAGACGCGGTTTACCGATCAAATGACATTCCCGGTCGGAGATATAATGTAAGCACTGTAAACTAACATGTTTAAATTTCGATCGACTAAATATCACGAAGTGGGCCCCACGAACATCTGTTGAACAGTAACAAAATCTGGGCCCAAAAGATATATACCAAAAACCTTAAATTCCAACATAGAAGCTACTGTGCAAATTTGGGGGCATGATCTCACAGAATGGTCGCGGATGCGCGGTCAAACCCTAGGTTTGACCGCGATTCCGCGGCAGTCTTGTCGAATCATGTGCCCAAATTTGTACGGTGTTCTTAGAAAACCCTGCACAGAATTCTGTGATATGTAAAATAATTTTTGGAACCCTTTAAAAATCAACAGAAACTGTGAAAATGAATTTTGCGGTTTTCGATATCCGGTTCGATCGATGTTTTAAACGCGTTAGCACAAGTTAGTAAAGCAAAATGGTGAGGCTCTGATACCACTGTAAGTCTACGGTAGCGCCCCGGCCGTCTACAGACGCCAAATGCGGAACAAAAAACTTTTAACTGGCGCTATCGTATACTTTAACCCGGATCTGCCATTATTGCTAAACTAACAAACTGTAAAGAGTGTAGAAAGGTTATACCAAACGATCCGAGTCCTTCGTTCTTTAACCATCATCCCACGCTCCGTTGCGGCTGCTCCGATCTCTTCGATCTCCGATCTGCTCGTCCTGGTGGCACCACGTCAACGATTCTTTAAACGGGCTCCCGCCTCTGACTCGAGGCAACTCGGTCGTCAAGTTTGCTAAAAGAGACGACCAAGATTGATGTAGAGAATGAGTAGAAGACTTTGTCTCGTTCCGTCCAAAGCCATGGACGAACGGTTAATGAAGTTGCCAATTGATTTGGGTGATGGAATGAAATGAGCAATGAAATTTCCATACACCCCAAAACTATCATAATCTTTTCACAACCATTTTCATCAAGTGAGAGAGAGAGGGGAGGAAGGGGGGGCCGGCCATATATAGGAATGGGGGGTGAGTGTAGGAGGGAAGAGGGTGACCACAAGAGAAAAATATCAAGTGTGAACACAAGAAAATATCTAGTGTGAACACAAAGTGTGAACACAAAAAATGCAACCAATGAAACATCAACACCATTCTAACCTAGTCACCTCTTCTAGAACCTTCTAGAAGCATGACTCACCCTCATCCAAGAAAAGATAAATCCGTCTTTAACCGAATGTTAAAAGTCGGTTGATAGAAAACTGGAAACTGGCAACTTCCAAAAGTGATCCCGAAACGAATTTCAGGATAAACCCGTAACTGTATAAATATACCCGCATTTGTATTACGACCGAATACAAATGCAACTGAGACAAAGATATTATATCTACTCAATATAATACTCGGATCCGGCTTAAACCAAAGCCCACCAGTATAATCTGTCCGAAATATGACACGTGCGTAAACGCACGTGCATTTTCCGAACCCTGCCATAAAACCATACGGCCTCTACAACGTTTCGCCCGAGCTTGGGAAACTGTCTGTGGGGGACTCTAATGACTCGTCAGTACCCTGGCAGTGGGTTTAACCACAAACCGTCAGCGGCACTAGCTATGCGTAACGGCTGCCCATGGACCGACCTCAAGGGAGGCCGATGAGCGAACTCATCCGGAAACCCTACTGAGCCTAACAGTGATAATGTATATACAGTCCGGTCCGTTCGTCAATGAGTATCGCATATCTGCCTAGGGGGCTAGTAACGTCAGACCCCCAATAGCAGTATAAGTCGTGTCGGAGTGATGCCCAATAACACCTTGAGATACTACTGGAGTACCTACTAGTAAATCTCCTGCCACGGCCGTGGGCTTTGTGTAATGGCTCTCCTAGACACAGTACGATCTCGCCCCCAATACCGGGAGAGACGAATCCCCTGCCGATCCGCTCACGTGCCTCCATGTGGCTCGGGACTGTACCCAAAAACTAACTGTTTGCACGACTCCTTTGAGCCGTGGTAGGGTAGAAATCAAAGCACAGTGGGAACTCACACGTGACAAATGACGACCTCAGGTCGATGAACTAACCTGTACACATGTCACCAGGGAACTGCTATCTGACGATAGGTATAGTACTAACTAGAAGATTCCCGGCGAGTCCTGTCCGGTGTACTCATAACCCAATGAGCACCTGTATACATCTTAGGTGATCCAACAGACACTAGTGGCTTGTGAGACCGGCCGCCGCCCCTTGTCGGGGTCTCGACTGTATACACTAGTCTACTCCGGAGTATCGATGCCCTGTCTCGAAACTCCCACGACTAGGGACCACAATTAAGGATATGCATATAAACTACCGAACTCTCACGTATATGATCGCCATCATACTGTTGGTAGTAAAGCAAGATCCTAAGGGCTCTATCAAAGTGTAACATGTAATCAGTCACCTGAACATGTATACGACTGATAAAGGCAAACCAGATAGCATACTATCATCTCGAGTAAGACTGTCCTACCGGTATAGGTCCTCCGCAATCATTGCAATCACGTACCTGCGATCCAATAATTGACTCTGAAGGCACTATTTCCAACACTTTTGCTACAGATACCGCATCGGCTCACAGTATAATATTTTGCTTAGGTGGGTTGGATGATTATCTGTATTTCATATTGTACATTCGTTGTATCTTGTACTCTCCATCTACTATTATGTTGTTGACTTAGAGACTTGGTGATGACGTTATTGTATATTAATTGTGGAGTTGTTGTCTTTTATATACAGTTTCCTTCCTATTGTCTCTTATTTCTTCGCTACGGCGTCGTATATTTATGATGTGATTGTTTTCCGTCTTTGGGCTAGTTTTTACAAAAGGGGTGTTGCCAAAATTTTAAGGAAAGAAAATGGGACTTTTAAATAATTTGGGTTGTGATTTCAATGTTTCAAAATACTTTTATTATCTTTTCCGTATTTTCATGGTTTAGATTTCTGGGTTTGGCTTTCTTTTACTACGTTACGTCTTTAGGCGTTGCGTAGTATTATGGCCGTCACGTGCCAATTTCGGGTCGTGACAATAGATCTGTGTACGCCACGCAGGGCTAGAACACACGGAGACAGTTAGATCAAAAATGAAAACGCCATCCTGGATAGCATTTTCTTTTAAACGAAAATGCTATTCTGGATAACGTTTTTCTTTTAAGAAAAACAATAACCCAATTAGCATTTTCCTTCTGAGTATTCTGAGCCTCAATCCCCTTCCCAACTGCTCTATGAAATATTTGTAAAGAAAACGTTAACTGAGTTAGCGTATTCTTTATAATGAAAACGCTAACAGGGTTAGCGTTTTCCTTCGTTTGTACAAATATGCTTTTCGTTAGTATTTTAACTATAATCAGATATGGTTTTGATTTGCTATGCAGATAAATTTTAAAGTTAGAGTTAGTTCTCAATATGTTAGTATAGAATTAAAGATAATTGTTAGATTTTCATGACTAAATAAATAGATGAAAAGATAGAAAGTAATAATATTTAAAGTTAGAGTTAGCTATCAATATATTAGTATAGAATTAAAGATAATTGTTATATTTTTATAACTAAATAAATAGATGAAAAGATGTAACATTTCAGAAAATAGAAAATATTATTTTTGGAAATTAAATAATAAAATAATAAATTTCATGGATATTATACGAATATATATTTGAGTTTTAGTAGAATGGTATAATTATATAACTATATTTTTGGAATATAATTGGAATTTAAAAATAAATTATTATTTATGAAAGCATTTAATTGATTTAGGCATTTTATAAATTAATTTATAATTATTTCCAAACAAGTTTAATTTAAACTTGATTAGTACTTCACTAATTATGTATTAGACCGAGCCTAATTTGTTAAAACATATTTAACTTGTCATGACATGTTAATGTCTCATTTTATCATGGTTTTATGTTTTGTTTTAAAAAAAAGAAGAAAAGAATGGAAAAGGAAAAGGAAAAGGAAAATGGAGGGACAAGAAAACACATGGGTATGGGTGTGAGTAAAAGAGAGAGAGAGAGCGAGATATGGTTGCATTTAACCATTTCTTTTTCACTTCATCTCTCATTATTTTCTCTTCATCTTCTTCCTCTCATTTCTCCACCTCTTCCACCCTCTCTACCACCACCAAAAAAACCCCTAAATCAACTCAAAACCACATGCCACCTTCACAAAAATCATTTACAACTTCATCCTAAGGATCTTGATGGGATCAAGTTTGGGTTTTGAGCACCTTATGCTATCTAGAAAAATTCTTGAGTTGCTTCTGTAAGGTAAAACTCTCAGCTTTAGATAAGTGTCTAGATTTTTTAACATTACAAATTAATTAGAACTAGCTTTAGAGCCTTAAGTGCATGTTTCGTGAACTTAAGTTTCCAAAAGTGAAATTTGGTGGATAAAACTCGTGGTAGTGATATAGTAGAGGGTCTATAGAGTGACTACAACCCTATGAGTGATAGAATTCTTGACTTAGATGAGCTTAGAAGTTTCAAATATGAGTTTAGAATTTTCCGATGTCGGTTTTGTGAAGATTTTGAGAATCAAATGAAATCTGGGATGACTTGGGGATTCTGAAAATTAAATAGAGGATAATGTGAGATGTTTGGACCAGCAGAAAGCCACTGCAGAAGCCCGAGCCACCAATTCCTAATCTTGGTCGCAAATTTAAGCTATTTGACCGCAAATTGTAGGTGAGTAGAGGAATTAGGGTGTGGTTTTTGTTCTGTAGCTCACTCGTTAAATAACTAAAACTACCTTATATCCTAAAAAATCTAAAATCACCTTAAGAAAAATCTGGAGTTGTTTTACTAAGTTTCTGTCAATGTTTTGCGATATTTGAAAACTTGATTTTTGATATTTGTGTTTTGACTCTGTCGTTTGACGTTCGTCGGTCGATGTCGGGGAGTACTTTGTCGTTTTAGCATGTGTTGACCATACATTCTAACCTATTTGCGCTTCGCTCGTCGTATTTGTTTTCGATTTGGATTTTTATGCGATACGATATGCTTTGATTTGTAGGTACAAGCACGTGAACTTTCGGGATGACGAAGGAAGGCAAGGTATCCGTCGGAATCGGTTAGGGCGAGGCGAAATTAGGTGAGTAGATGTATATCTACGGGAAAAGTCGGGTGGATAGCGTATAGCATCCCTGCGACCATAGTACTAGGATACTAGATATATAGTTATATATAGATATATTAAATATGTTTACCAAGCTTATAGGGTTATTAAAATACTATATGCGATAGTAGTAGACTTAAGAAAGATATCCCCTAATACTATTCCTTAACCCTTGAACTATATCTACTTATGTAAATACACACACACACACAAACACAGATGCACACACATATATGAGGATATTTACGGTATGATATGATGAGATGAGGATATGATCTGATATGGTGACACGAGTCGATATGATTGGATATGATGATATGAGGCGATGTAGTATGATATGATATATGAGGACATGAGATGATATTTGATGATATGAGATGAGATGATGTACGTGACTATGAATCCGTGCTATTGATTGATGATCTCGTACGATGAATATTCCGTACGTGATATGATGAGAATTGATCGCCGACTTATATATCGACTCGAGAAATATTGTTTTTAAAAAAAATCACTTAAGTAGATATTATGATATGTTTGGAGCCATATCTATTTTCAAAACTAACGAATTGTTACGCACTTTTGAATAATAACTTCAAGGGACGCTACGACTTTTCAAATGGTCTTTTTCAAAAACATCGTAACCTCCTATTTTCTAAAACTAACGATTCGTATTATTTTAAACTATAACTGTATGGCTCATACGCAGTTGCGTATTTTTATACTGTTCATGTTTACAATTTCTTTATTCTGTTTACGCACGCGCTACGATTTCTTATTTCTGCATATGCTCGTATTATTTTCATTTACGATATATATACTATGTTTCATACCTTTATCTTTACGTGACTTCGTTCGCTAGGACACACACACCATTTGTTAGTTGTATGTATGCCCTAGAGGCCATTATTGTACATGATTGTATATTATAGTGGATGCTTGGACATATATAGAGAGGACTTTTGCCTCGTCCCGAAATAGCACGTGACTGACACTTGAATCATATGAAGTCTATAGGACCCCATCTAATTCAAGTAAGCCAAAAGCCCAGAAATCTAAACCCATTTTAAGGAGTAAATAAAGAAAACTAGTTTTAAGAAGTGAAGAAAACACGTTTTTAAAAACAAGGTTTTTAAATAAAAAAGCCGAATATGCATTTTTAAAATCTCTAATCTTTTCTGAAAATTTCGGCAGAGTTTCCTTTGTAAATACTGGCCCCAAACGGGGTACAACATGAATAGTATATATATACATGATAAAAGGCATCCCCAAGCGGGAGCTAGCTCTTCGTCAATCGACGGTCACAACCACGCAAGCAGTATAATTTACAACGCAAAAGGGCGATGATCAAAACTAAAAAAGGAAACTCAAAATCAGCATGAAAACCATAATACTACAACGCGCGATTCTAAGGTCGAAATAATACATAACTGGTTTTCTAAGTCTGAAACAATATACAAGTTTGGTTGATGGAATTACTAGATACAACTGAATAATACATATACAATGGTGGTTCTGATGCAAAAGAACCCACCTACCAAAGCAAATCACCCGTAAGGGAAGCACTGTGCCAGAAAGCCGCAATGGAACCTGTACGGCAAAACCTGCAAGAAATTGTGGCACAACGGGGGTGAGTTGCCAGCTCGTGAATAGAAAACATCACAGAGCAGAAATCGTATGTATGACACAATCCTAGGTCAATACGATCGGATATATATATATATATATATATATATATATATATATATATATATATATATATATATATATATATATATATATATATAAACCTCAAATGAATAAGTCTGAAGCATGATAAGGTGGCAATGTAACATCTATTCATGAGTGTAGTGCCAAGTGCTCGTGCCAGTGCCTCAGGTAATAACATATCATCAATATGAGGTATGATCAATGTAGACTATATCATGAAGTCTATAAGTATGTGGATATCATCCAACTAAGTAATCAATGTCATCATGTATGTGGATCTCATCCAACTATGTGATCATGTCATCAATGTCAACTATATGTATGTGGATATCGTCCACGTGTCACCCAATGACAATAAATATCATGCATGTAAATATCATAAAGCATATGCATGGAAGTATGAGGATGTAAATCAACATGTCTCGCTCGCGACATATCAAATCATGGAACTTGAGTGTCAAGCATTGACACTCGAAAACATCATGAAACCTGTGCCTAGTATCGGCACGTAAATCCTCATATACATAGGGCTCCGTCAGTCCAGATCGGCCCGTCTCATCTCTCAACTCCGGTTGGTATCTCCTAGATATCCGCCGAGCTCAAAACAATCACCGGTAGGCAGTACTCCCCTGTCGGTCTCACCGTCTAATATATACGAGTCTTCTTGCCCCGGGGTACCTCACCGGGTCCACCATGTACCCGCAGACGGTGCCTACCGCTCCTCGAATCGGGTTTCACATGCCACTCTCAAAACCGAGAAAACACATGGTGGACGCACTGAAATATCATATCAAGGGTAACCGGGTTTTTCAAACAATACATACTTTCTTTTAAAATACCCACAGTTCCCAAATCCAGAAATACCATAGAAATAACATATCTCAATGCGTATAATCAGAAAGCATAATGCATGCGACATATAAAAGAAATGTAAGCATATCAGTGTATCATGCATCATGGAATAGTAATATGCACATATTTAGAGAAGACCGCTTCTTTAAAATGAATTAGTTTTAGAAAGTATCTTGCGGTTCCCAGATCTCCAAGTCAAACCAGAATCATCTATATATGTGCAAATATGTATGTGTACAAGTATGAGTGTACAACAGGTAGGTGTACGAGTATGAGTGTACAACAGGTAGGTACACGAGTATGAATGTACAATAGATGTGTGCACAAGTAAGAGTGTACAATATGTAAGTACACGAATATGAATGCACAATAGGTATGTGCACCAGTATGAGTGTACAATATGTAAGTACACGAATATGAATGTACAATAAGTATGTGCACCAGTATGAGTGTACAATATGTAAGTACACGAATATGAATGTACAATAGGTATGTGCACCAGTATGAGTGTACAATATGTAAGTACACGAATATGAATGTACAATAGGTATGTGCACAAGTATGCCATGCAAGGGTCATATCCTGAATGCAACAGTACTACAGTGTAGTGACATGGCAATTATCGATGATGAAATGTGTGAGTCGGCAAGCAGGTGTACGTGAAACATATGCATCATTGATAATGGTGCTGGTGTCCTAACAACATGGATTTGATACAACAATAAACATATTTAACATGCAATGCGATGCAAACAGTAAGAATCTGCGAAAATGAATAATAAACACCATAGTGTAGAATCTACATCGATGTATCTAGGTCCTACTGTTTTTGCCATTTGAAATAAGACGAATCGGGGTTTTTAGGAAAATAAGGGCTATGGTGTTTTTAAGAAAAGATGCGTCTTTTGAAAATATCCGTAGGATCTCTTTACCTATCTTTACAATATTCCCGATTCGTCAGTTTTTGAAACAGGTATGATATCGGCCTAGCCTAACATCTACTAGCAAAACTACAACTCTAACTACAAGTCAATCCGGAGGGGTATGGAAACCACCTAAATCTGAGTCGATATATATATATATATATATATATATATATATATATATATATATATATATAGAGAGAGAGAGAGAGAGAGAGAGAGAGAATAATGGAGAAAAGATGCCATAGGAGGGAATTCCCTCCTATGGCGTCGGAAAAATACCCCCTCCACCAATTTTTCCGACGATCGGCCCCCATCATCTTCATCGTCATCGTCTAAGATGTGCGTACACAAAATTTCATGTGATTCCACAACTTTTTCACCGTTGATTTAGTGGGTTCAAAATTAACGGTTTACCGACAATAGAACTTTTTACATTGCTAAATCAACGGTGAAAAAGTTGTAGAATCACATGAAATTTGGTGTACGCACATCTTAGATGATGACGATGAAGATGATGGGGGCCGATCGTCGGAAAAATTGGTGGAGGGGGTATTTTTTCGACGCCATAGGAGGGAATTCCCTCCTATGGCCTCTTTCCTCCATTATTCTCATATATATATATATATATATATATATATATATATATATATATATATATATATATAAACATAATAGTCGGTGATCCCGCATCAATGGTGTTGGATATATGTATGCCCTAGAGGCCATTATATGATAGTGGATGTATTTATACATGTGTATATATATATATATATATATATATATATATATATATATATATATATTCAGTGTACATTCTTGCTCGACATGATAGTATGCTATCTGGTTCTTCTTTATCTGACATGTTGATTTGATCATGCTTTTATTCATTCACACATGTTGATAAAGCCGTTAGGATATAGACTTGACTACTGTGATTATGATAGAGATCATACTAGTGGGACATATGTAGTTTATAAGCATATCTTGGAATGTCCCTAGTCGTAGGTGTATCGAGACGGGGCATCGATATACCAGAGTAGACTAGCGTATATGATACTAGACCCATATGATGGGCGATGGATGTTCCCACATTCATCGATGTTTGACATCGAGATCGTATACGGGTGCTCAGTGATGACTGGGTACACTGGACGGACTCACCGAGAACTCCTTTATGGAATGATATCTATCGTCGGATAGCAGTTCTCAGGTGACACTGGTGCAGGTTAGTCTGTAGACCCGAGATCGTCATAGAGTTTTTTGTGTTCTCCCACTGTATTTTGATTACCACCCTACCACGACTCTACTGAGTCGTGCATACAGGTGGCCATTGGGTACTGTCCCGAGACACACGAAGGCGATGAGCGATATGAGGGGTTTCGTCTCTCCCGGTATTGGGAGTTGATGCTGTGCTGTGCTCGATTGGCTATATCAGTAAGTCCCTGGCCAGGGCTGTTGAGATTTACTGGTAAGTGTTATCAGTAGTTTCTCGATCTGTTATAGACCATTCATCGGCACGACTTATTAAGTTATTTGGGTCGACGTTACCATCCCTAGACTCGATATGCAGCATATCTGACGAAGAGACCGGACTGTACGGTAGTGTTGCTGGTTGGCTTGACGGGAGTTGTAACAGGTTCGCTTGTTTTCTTCTGATCGCTCAATACCCGGGTGGCCGTTACGTTTAGCTGACCGCTTGCGGCTTGGGGGTGCTTGATATGATCATCACCCACTGCCGGCTTATTGACGAGTCTTAGAGTCCCACAATGGAGTTACCTAGTCCAGGCGAAACGATGTGGTGCACATATGCGATATGCGCGTGGACCCGGTTAAAATGCGCGTATGAGATACCGTATATTAATCGGGCGGCTTGCTTTTGGTTGGGTCGTATGTGATACGTCCGGGTTGCTAAATCAAGTGTTGATTTATCATTAACCATTAATTTCTCACTTGAAATCCTTTCTTGTCTTTATGTTGTATGCATGCATGTATGCATTCATTCTCATTCATGCACATAGGATGTGCATGCACACATACATGCATACATAATGGTTATCATGGTTGTTGATATAGTAGATGGTGGCAATATAAGACTCACACCATATGTAAAATATATGGATATTATTTATTTGGAAAAAGGAAAATGAAAATGGAAATTGTTTCATGGTTTAATCTTTTATTCTTGCACTAACCCCTTTTATTAACCATGATTCATTTTCTATGGTCATTTTTGTTCCAAACTAAAATATCTAAGATATTTTACAACCATGGTTTAGAATGAGAGAGTGAAAATATATATATTTTCATTTTCTCATTTTCTTCACAAGCTTATCATTATCTTGAGTTTAAAAAGCCATCATCTTCTTCCTCCTTTCTCTCTTGCTCTCTAGTTCTCTCAAGTGAGCAAAAGAGTTACCAAGTTAGGATTTTTAAGTGAGAAAACCAACCACAACACCATTTTACACTAGTCTTGCCCATTAGTGAAGAGTGTTAGCTTCCATTTCTTCTCTTGATCTTGTGAAGTTTCAAGCTTGGACAAAGAGGACTCCGGGTGGATCATCGTGGACCTAGAGGATCTCAAGCAGACTTTTTTTCAACCCTCAAGTAGCCAAGGAGTCTAGCGTAGGGAGCTACAAAGGTTGTACTCTCAAAACCCTAGCTTTTACTACTTGTGATGATTTCAATGTTTTGAAACCCTAAATTTCTAGTGATGATTCTGTAAGTCGATGTAGTACACCCCAGTACTTATGGGGAGGCGGAATTTTCAAAAACGATCAAGTTTAAACAACGAACATCGACTAACCGCTTAAATCGAAGCTAAACAAATAATAACCAAACACATAGCTATACTAAACTATAGTGTTAAGGGATTATACCGATCGAAACTAGTCCTTCGTCTTTACGTCCTCCTTTGTTCTCCTCGACCTTCTCTAGGTAGTAGACGATCCACCCGAGAGCGAAACTCCAAGCTAAACCTCTAACTTGAGGTAACTAATCAACTTTGATTGCTAATCAAAGATGAAAGGATGATGTAGAGTGAAGGTTATGGATTGTTTAGTCTAACTAATCCTTTGATCTCAACACATGAGGATTAAGGATTAGGGTTTGAAGATGAGAGCTTGAGGAGAGAGAATGTGAGATGAGATAATGAGAAGAGAGAGAGTGTATCATAATATATTATGAAGCATTTCTTTTTAAGAATAATGAATAAAGGAAATGAATAAGTATGCTTCATAAAATATCTAGTGGTGATTCATTAGCATGAGTCATTAAGCAATAAATGTGCATTAATGAAATGAATGAATCACCACCATGACTCACTTTCTTTCCAAAAGAAACCTCCTTAGTCCCATCTTCTAGAAGCTTCTCGTACAATTACGAGAACGCCCCTCCGATCCGCAAAAATACGGAAAAACTTTAGACTGAAAAAATCCAATAACCGGATACCAGTAACTGGCTTAAACCAAAGCCGACTGGTAAAAACTGTCCGAAAGTCGTACGCGCGTAAACGCACGTATGCGTCCGAACCCTTTGTCGCAAAACCATGCAACCTCTATATCGTTTCGCCTGGAGTAGGAAACTCTCTGTGTGGGACTCTAGAGACTCGACTACTACGCTGGCAGTGGGTTTAACCACAGACCGCAAGCGGCACTAGCTGTACGTAACGGTCCCCAGGTAGTTGTCGATAAGAAGGCCGATGAGTAAACCCATCCGAACTCCTACTGAGTCTGATGTGACAATCTCCATACAGTCCGGTCCGTTCGTCCAAGACTATCGCATATCGGGCCTAGGGGGGCGGCAAGCGTCAGTCCCCTAATAGCGGTATAAGTCGTGTCGGAGTAAAGCCCATTACACCCTGAGAAACTACTGGAACCTACCAGCAAATCTCGCTTGCCCTGGCCAGGGACTTTGCGTAATGGCTCTCTGACACAGCACGATATCTACTCCCAATACCGGGAGGGACGAATCCTGTCTAACCGCCACTGCCTCCAAGTGCTCGGGACTGTACCCAACTGCTACCTGTTTGCACGACTCCTTTGAGCCGTGGTAGGGTAGCAATCTAAGAACAGTGGGACACACTCGAGGCGAAGTAGCAGTGTCAAGTCTGCGGACTACGCTGTACTCATGTCACCTGGGAACTGTTTACTGACGACTGGTATCAAACCAACCAACAGTTCCCTGTGAGTCCTGTCCGGTGTACCCGTAACCTAACGAGCACCTGTATACTATCTCCAGTACGACGTACTGACGGCTGTGGGACAGACCATCTCCCTAACTGGGATGAGAAGCGTACACACTAGTCTACTCCGGAGTATCGATGCTCTGTCTCGATAATCCAACGACCAGGGACCTGAATATGGATGTGCTTGTAGACTACCCAGCCCCCACTAGTGTGACTGCCATCACAACGCTGGTAGACAAGCAAGATCCTAAGAGCTCTATCAATACGTACACTCACATATTAAGATAGAAAAACCAAGTAGCATACTACCATGTTTAGCAAGACTGTTATATACATGTGAATATCCCAAGCTTCCATTAAGTAATATACAAGCTAGTATGATACAGTAATGGCCTTCTAGGGCATAAACACTAACAATCTCCCACTTGCACTAGGGCCATGTACTGGCATATCGCAGACCAATGATCTCGAGCAGCCTCTCGAACTGAATCTGAGGAAGGGCCTTCGTGAATGGATCAGCAATGTTCTCTTCTGAAGCAACTCTCCGAACCTCGATCTCCTGACGATCAATGATCTCCCTGATCAGGTGATACCGCCTCAAGATGTGTCTGGACTTCTGATGGGACCTTGGTTCCTTCGCTAAAGCTATAGCTCCGTTGTTGTCGCAATACAGAGGTATTGGATCAACTATGGTAGGAACCACCTGAAGTTCTGTTAGGAACTTCTTCATCCAGACTGCTTCTTTTGCGGCATCGCAAGCAGCTATATACTCCGCTTCCATCGTCGAGTCAGCAACGGTGTCCTGCTTGGAGCTCTTCCAGCACACCGCCCCTCCATTGAGGGTAAAGACATAACCCGACATGGACTTGGAATCGTCCTTATCACTCTGGAAGCCGGAATCAGCAAAGGCCTCCAACCTGAGGTCTTTTCCGCCGTAAACCAAGAACATCTCCTTAGTCCTCCTCAGGTACTTGAGAATGTTCTTTACTGCTATCCAGTGTTTCTCCCCTGGGTCTGACTGATACCGGCTTACCACGCTTAGTGCGTAAGCTACATCTGGTCTGGTACACAACATCGCATACATTATAGAGCCTACCGCAGAAGCGTAGGGTATAATAGACATGCGTTCCCTTTCCAAATCAGTCTTGGGAGACATCTCTTTGGAGAGGGTGATTCCGTGACAAGCCGGTAGATTACCGCGCTTAGAATCTTCCATACTGAATCTTTTCAGTACAGTGTCGATATACCTGGACTGCGAAAGTCCCAACATCCTCTTGGATCTATCACGATAGATCCGGATCCCCAGAATGTAAGAGGCATCACCCAGGTCTTTCATGGAGAACCTGTGTGACAAGAATCCTTTGACAGATTGTAGCATAGGAATGTCATTTCCTATCAATAGAATGTCATCCACGTACAAGACGAGGAATACGACACTTCTGGCCACAACTTTACTATATATGCACGGTTCATCTGGATTTTTGATAAAGTCATATTCTTTGACTGTCTCATCAAAACAGATGTTCCAACTCCGCGATGCCTGCTTTAGTCCGTAAATGGACTTAAGCAGCTTGCATACTTTCCCGCTGCTCCCACTCTGATTGAAACCCTCTGGCTGATCCATATAGACGCTCTCTTCTAAATTTCCATTTAGAAAAGCCGTCTTTACGTCCATCTGCCAGATTTCATAATCATGGAAGGCAGCAATAGCAAGAAGGACCCGAATGGATTTGAGCATAGCCACTGGAGAAAAAGTTTCGTCATAGTCCAAACCAGGTCTTTGACGAAAACCCTTTGCAACAAGTCTAGCCTTATAGGTTTCCACCTGTCCATCTACACCAATCTTTTTCTTGAAGATCCATTTGCATCCTATGGGTTTTACCCCATCTGGAGCAAAGTCCAAAGTCCATACTTTGTTGGTGTACATGGACTCCATCTCGGTCCGCATTGCATCTAGCCATCGTACCGAGTCGCCGCTCTGGATGGCCTGCTGGAAGTCAGTAGGTTCATCATCATCTATGATGCAATCCTCTCTATCCCCGTCTATGAGAAAACCGTAGTATCTCTCAGGCGGATGAGACGGCCTACTACTCCTGCGGAGGGGTGCGGGAATGTTCTGTTCTTCTTGAACCTCTGGTTCTACCAAAATTTCAGTAGCAGTTTGTGGTTCTGGAATTTCTTCCAGTTCTATTTCGCTCCCACTCTTCTGATTTTCCAAAAATTCAGTTTCTAAGAAGCGGGCATGACGAGAAACAAAAACCTTTTGTTCCTCTGCGTAATAGAAGCAATATCCATGAGAGTTCTTTGGATATCCCACAAACTTACACTCTACTGAGCGTGCCTCGAGCTTGTCCGGATGCTGCTTTTTTACAAAAGCTGGACATCCCCACGTCTTCAGGTACTGAAGATAGGGTTTCTTCCCACTCCACATCTGATATGGTGTGGTAGGCACAGTTTTGGTTGGAACTCTGTTCAAAAGATGTATCGCTGATTCTAGCGCATACCCCCAGAAAGATCGCGGTAACTCAGCATTACTCATCATGGATCGTACCATATCTAATAGGGTTCGATTCCGTCTCTCCGATACACCGTTGTGCTGTGGAGTGTACGGAGGAGTAAGCTGAGAGAGAATTCCTTTCTCTTTTAGGTAACCTAGGAACTCGGCACTTAAGTATTCTCCACCTCGATCGGATCTTAGTGTCTTAATACTTTTGCCTGTTTGGTTTTCCGCTTCATTCTTGAATTCCAGGAATTTCTCAAAGGCCTCTGATTTATGCTTCATTAAGAAAACATATCCATACCTAGAGAAATCATCTGTAAAAGTAATGAAGTAGGAATAACCACCTCTCGCATGTGTAGACATTGGACCGCATACATCACTATGTATGAGTCCTAAGAGCTCGCTCGCTCTTACTCCTTGTCCAGTGAATGGAGTCTTTGTCATCTTTCCTTTGAGACAAGATTGACAAGTGTCATAAGTTTGATATTCGAACGTGTCCAAATATCCTTCTCTATGCAACTTAGTCAACCTTCTCTCATTGATGTGACCCAGTCTACAATGCCATAAGAAAGCTTTATTTAAATCTGGAGACTTTCTTTTTAGTGTGTTCTGGACATTGAAAATTTGGAGTTGGTTTAACACATATATGCCGTTATTTAGAGTACCGGACCCAATCAAACCATGATTAAGGTGGATGTTGACAACATCTCTTACAAACGTGAAATCATAACCTTTATTTGATAACAAGAAAACTGATATGATATTACACGTTAAGCTGGGTACAAAATAACAGTTATGTAAAACCAAAATGTGTCCACTCGTCAATCCTAGGTGATAATCCCCGACGGACGCAGCTCCCACGCTAGCTCCGTTAGCAACCCTGAGGATCATATCACCTTCCTTCAGCACTCTACGGTTTCTCAGTGCCTGCAATGAATTGCAAATATGAGATCCTGACCCGGTATCCAATACCCAGGAAGTAGAGTTGATCGACAGACAATTCTCAATTACAAACACACCTGAAGTCGAAGCCACAGCCTGCTTCGGTTCCTGGTTCTTGGCGTTCCACGCCTTGCAATCCTTCTTCCAGTGCCCTTTCCTGTGACAATGGAAGCACTCATCCTGACCAATTATCGGTACTGCTTTCTTTTTCTTTCCCTTCCCTCCCACCTTACTAACACCTCCTCTAGGTCTGGGTGCGGCCTTCTTCTTCCTTCCTTTGGCCCTAGCCTTGGACCCGGAAGAAGATGAACCGCCAACAAACATAGCGGGTGTTTCCCTTGCCTTCTGCAAGGTGCCCTCCGCACTCCTTAACATGTTCAGGAGTTCCGCAAGTTCAACTTCTTTTCCTTGAAGATTGAAGTTGAGGATAAACTGGGCGTAGGTGGGAGGAAGGGACTGGAGAACAAGGTCTGTATAGAGCTCATTATCCAAAGTCGTCCCAAGGTCTGCGAGCTCTTCTATATAGCCAATCATCTGTAGGACATGTTCACCTACCGATGACCCGACAGCCAACCTCGCTCGAAACAATTTCTTAGAGGTCTCGTATCTTGCTATACGAGATTGCTCTCCATAAAGTTCCTTTGTATGGAGAAATATGCCATCTAGGGACATATCCTCGTGCCTCCTCTGATGTTCATTGTTCATCGAGGCAAGCACGATGCACTTGGCTCTCGCGCAATCTAAATCCCAGGTTTTGCGGATTTCCTTATCCGCACTGCTGGATTTGGGACCAGGGACAGCAGGTGCCGTAGCGGTGAGGACGTACCCCAGTTTGTCATAGGTCAAAACCATCTTGACATTCCGCAGCCAATCTTTATAGTTTGGCCCCGTCAGTATATTTTTCTCTAAAAGTAACTTAAGTCCAGTCATTTTCAGGGTCGCTGCAATTAGGAGAGAGAGAAGAAAACTCTTTAGCATGATGCTCTTGCAAGTTTAGAGTGGTTTTTAGTTTATCTAAACTGGATGGCTCCCACTGTTTCTCGAATCCTTCCTCAAACCATAAAAGAAGAATTAGCCAAGACTATTCTCACCGTACAATACTTGCTTAACCGTTCATCCAGGCCGGTGTCGATACTTCGAGGGAGGTTTTCCAACGCTTTCGCGAAGTTCCTTAATTAAGTAACCTCTTTTCTCTGGGGGCGTAACCCCGCTGACACTTTTCTGGACACCTACTAGGTTTATAGCATTGATCGTTAAGCGACGAATATCCTGATAAGTAGCATATACTCACAGTAGGATCGGGATCCAAATATCATCGTATGATAATGTTGAAGGAATCCTACCAACATTCATCAAACTCCAAATGGTATGCATCTCTTTGCAAATTTCAGTTTCTTTAGAAATTCCCGATATAAGTTTTTGCCCCATGCTCTTATGACCTTGACGTATGCCAACAAATCATAAGTCACATGTCAAGTTCTGCCCATCATTATCTTGTTAATTTGAACCCACCCGTATATACCCTTGACGTATGCCAACAAGGTAATGCGACTGTCCCAAACCAACACATCTATCTATGCAACAAATGAATACCCCAGCAGCTACCAAACACTATGCCTTGACGTATGCCAACAAGCATAGCTTGAATACTACTGACCATCCATAAGAAATGACGGAGGGCTACGACTGGTTTTGGCGAAACCGTGAACGTAGTGAACTTGATATAACCGAAGGAACCAGATAGCTTTTAAAAGGAGTGGTTAAATCTCCGCATTTAAAAATATCTGTTTTAAAAATAACCGAGTGGTTTCTTTTAAATTGTTCCAACGATTTAAACTTTGGTTTGTTTTACTTTGCATTATAGATAATGCGTCCCATCATTAACCTATCATTGCAGAAAACAACGAAAATACAACGTCCTCTTATGCCATCCGCATTCGCCACGGGGTCCCGTCATCACCCGTTAGGTTACTTAACTAACGACAGAGCGGGGGCTGGGCTAGCGCGGGTGTAAAACATAAGTGGCGTCTAAATAGCTATCATAAATATAGATATTTTACATTCGTCTGACGCAATGATATTCATTCCAGAACACAGATAAACAATATTGGATTTGCAAGCAATCTGTATTTCTTTTGAGCCTGCAAGAAAAGACAGATTACACAGTTGTGATGAATAGCCGTTACCCCACCCTCGACCCCTACGGGTACGGCAAACTACCCACCCGGCAGTCTGTGTACCCCACCTTGGGTCAGTCCTAGGAGCAAAAACAGTAAAATGAAATAATACAACGGTGGCTACAACCGCAACCTGGAAGTGCCCCGAAAAAATAATATTACAACAAATTACATTTACAACAAATGAATTAAACAATAACCCATTGCAAACCCCGGCTATACACCACAACAGTCCAATACAGTTTATATGCACAAACAGATATAACCATTTCAGAAATGTGCAACCCCCTGCCAACCGACATACTAGCAGTTAGGGGAGGTTTACGAATACATTAAACAATCACAGATATAATCCAATACGCAAATACTGTACAATTCGATCGAATAAACAACTTCAATATTGCTCCAAAATCTGCTCTGTTAAACAGTAACCTGAGCAATAATTAAATATTCCAGAAAACCCAAAACACCACAGGGGACCCACCCAAAAAAAACGAGTTGCTGACTCGTCAACTCGGCCGCGGTTGCGCGGCGGATCCGCCGCCCTTCCGCGGCACTTTAGACGAATCAGAAGCCCAAATTTTTTGGGTGTTCTCCTGTGGTCATGTCAAGCTCTCTGAACACACCTGAAAAATTTTCTGACTTGATTTTAACTTCGACAGAAACTTGACAGAATTAGGGTTTTGCGGCTTTGTTTTTCCGTTCGAAATTCGTACAAATTTGCAATTAAGTTATTTATTGTTTAGCGAGGCTCTGATACCACTATAAGTCGATGTAGTACACCCCAGTACTTATGGGGAGGCGGAATTTTCAAAAACGATCAAGTTTAAACAACGAACATCGACTAACCGCTTAAATCGAAGCTAAACAAATAATAACCAAACACATAGCTATACTAAACTATAGTGTTAAGGGATTATACCGATCGAAACTAGTCCTTCGTCTTTACGTCCTCCTTTGTTCTCCTCGACCTTCTCTAGGTAGTAGACGATCCACCCGAGAGCGAAACTCCAAGCTAAACCTCTAACTTGAGGTAACTAATCAACTTTGATTGCTAATCAAAGATGAAAGGATGATGTAGAGTGAAGGTTATGGATTGTTTAGTCTAACTAATCCTTTGATCTCAACACATGAGGATTAAGGATTAGGGTTTGAAGATGAGAGCTTGAGGAGAGAGAATATGAGATGAGATAATGAGAAGAGAGAGAGTGTATCATAATATATTATGAAGCATTTCTTTTTAAGAATAATGAATAAAGGAAATGAATAAGCATGCTTCATAAAATATCTAGTGGTGATTCATTAGCATGAGTCATTAAGCAATAAATGTGCATTAATGAAATGAATGAATCACCACCATGACTCACTTTCTTTCCAAAAGAAACCTCCTTAGTCCCATCTTCTAGAAGCTTCTCGTACAATTACGAGAACGCCCCTCCGATCCGCAAAAATACGGAAAAACTTTAGACTGAAAAAATCCAATAACCGGATACCAGTAACTGGCTTAAACCAAAGCCGACTGGTAAAAACTGTCCGAAAGTCGTACGCGTGTAAACGCACGTATGCGTCCGAACCCTTTGTCGCAAAACCATGCAACCTCTATATCGTTTCGCCTGGAGTAGGAAACTCTCTGTGTGGGACTCTAGAGACTCGACTACTACGCTGGCAGTGGGTTTAACCACAGACCGCAAGCGGCACTAGCTGTACGTAACGGTCCCCAGGTAGTTGTCGATAAGAAGGCCGATGAGTAAACCCATCCGAACTCCTACTGAGTCTGATGTGACAATCTCCATACAGTCCGGTCCGTTCGTCCAAGACTATCGCATATCGGGCCTAGGGGGGCGGCAAGCGTCAGTCCCCTAATAGCGGTATAAGTCGTGTCGGAGTAAAGCCCATTACACCCTGAGAAACTACTGGAACCTACCAGCAAATCTCGCTTGCCCTGGCCAGGGACTTTGCGTAATGGCTCTCTGACACAGCACGATATCTACTCCCAATACCGGGAGGGACGAATCCTGTATAACTGCCACTGCCTCCAAGTGCTCGGGACTGTACCCAACTGCTACCTGTTTGCACGACTCCTTTGAGCCGTGGTAGGGTAGCAATCTAAGAACAGTGGGACACACTCGAGGCGAAGTAGCAGTGTCAAGTCTGCGGACTACGCTGTACTCATGTCACCTGGGAACTGTTTACTGACGACTGGTATCAAACCAACCAACAGTTCCCTGTGAGTCCTGTCCGGTGTACCCGTAACCTAACGAGCACCTGTATACTATCTCCAGTACGACGTACTGACGGCTGTGGGACAGACCATCTCCCCAACTGGGATGAGAAGCGTACACACTAGTCTACTCCGGAGTATCGATGCTCTGTCTCGATAATCCAACGACCAGGGACCTGAATAAGGATGTGCTTGTAGACTACCCAGCCCCCACTAGTGTGACTGCCATCACAACGCTGGTAGACAAGCAAGATCCTAAGAGCTCTATCAATACGTACACTCACATATTAAGATAGAAAAACCAAGTAGCATACTACCATGTTTAGCAAGACTGTTATATACATGTGAATATCCTAAGCTTCCATTAAGTAATATACAAGCTAGTATGATACAGTAATGGCCTTCTAGGGCATAAACACTAACAGATTCTTCGTATGTTCACTTAGCACCTTAAAAATTTGATTTTGCCACATGTGATGCTTCCAAACCCTTCATGAGGTGCTAGGTAAACCTAACCAAAGGTACCGCGTACGATACAATATCATATGACATCCTCGAGTCATGAGTGCGGATCTATCATCAATATAAAGCTCGTACGGTAAATCATCGTACGACATCCCAAAAGCTGGGTACGGGTCAATATCACATTCATCTCATCAATTATCTGGTATCCTTATCACCATATCTCATGATCTGGGGTACTGATCTAAGTCTAGTACAAATCGATACCATCTATATAAATATAAATGCGTGTGTGAAACACACGCCCAAAGGCCCGCTACAATCTCATGCCGTATCCCAAATACGAATCATAATATATCACCGATCTCATGGCACTATGCCCAATATCATCGACTCATCTCCAAATATCATCCACTATCCTCATCATCCAGGTATAAGTATAACAGATAAGCAGGTGTGTGCGTGTGGGTGTAAACCAATTCTAGGTTTCGCAACTAGGAACTATACTAGTTTACCTCTACGCCCTAATCCAACTATAGTACACCTAATCTCATCTCAAATATCCACGACACACAATAAGCTATCATATATAGTATATATATGCTATACTAAACATAGAACTGCGGGGGTGCTATACGCCATCCACCCGACTTCCCCCGTAGATATAATCTACTCACCTGCATCCTGCATGTTGGTGTCGATGTCGCCTTCATCTTCTTCGTCATATGAAGCCCTCGCGAAGGTACCTACAAAGATAAATCAATCGCAATCACACATTAAAATTGCATCGAGAAAACCAAACGACGCGCTAAGGTCTATAGGTTAGAACCTATGGACCACGCTTTCAAAACCATCAAACAACCCTCGATATCGTCGTACAAACGTCAAGTGATCGAGGTAAAACACAAATACGCAAATCCAGAATTCAAAATACGAGAAACGAGACTCCGAATCAAAACAACAACTTTGGAAAAAGGTTCCAGATTCTACCCTAGGTCAAATCAAACAATTTTGCATATGCCAAGGGTCTATTATACTGGAGACAAAGCCACAAAACAAATACGAGCCAAATCCTCACTGGTCTGGCCGCAATTTGCGGCCAGAATGGATTTAATTGCGGCCAAGTTTGAGGGTTAGGGGTCAGGGCTTTGGTGGTAGCTTCCTAGGTGCCTGCATGTATCACTGTCCTTACAAAAAAATTTTCAGAGTCTCGGGGTGATAGCAGATTCCATTTAACCCTCACAGATTCCACAATTTCCCGATATCGGCTTTTCTAAATCCGTATTCCGGGTTTCTAGTCTCTGTTTTAGTCCTGAATTCTAGCACTAGGGGGTTTGTGTGGCCTCTACTGAGCTTAATTACCCCTCACCACTCTCACTTCCCATTAACCCTAACTAGAGTTTTCCTAAGTCCTCAAAACCACTCGATATCGACATGAAACAAGTATGGATGCATAAGGAACTAAAACACTACACTAATGGTGCTGAAATTACCTCCTTTGGCAACTCAAGAAAATTCTTGAGTTGCTCAAAGTCCTCAAAATCTTCTCTTTCTTGGTTCATGGGGTAGCTAGTGAGCTTGTGCATCCTTTTTGTGAAATGGGGTTTGGGTTTTGAGTTGATTTTCATGGTGTATTGGGGGATTGAAGATGGAGGAGGAGGGGGTGTGCAGCAACAGCAGCAACAAAGGGAGGAGAGGGGGGAGAAATGAGAGGATGAAATGATGAGGGATGGCTCATGACTCAAGTTGACCCTCACCCACTCTTTCTCTCTCTTCACCATACCTAATATAATACTCTTTTCTTTTCTTTTCTAATCCATTTTCCTTCTCTCCGCAATAGTAAACCCAAAACAAACCATGGTAGAAAATGCACAAGTGTGAAAAAAGACTTTGTGCAAGCTAAGTGGACAAAACACGCATAATCCGTGATTAGCGATTTTTAATCGTGATTAGCACTAAAATGGCACAGTTTTCAGCAGCTACGGACTCGGCTGACTACGGCACCGGTGTTATCATTGCCTTCAGGATTAGGCGGATTTGTAGTCTATTGTGATGCTTCCCGAGTGGGGCTAGGGTGCGTATTGATGCAGCATGACAGGGTGATCGCGTATGCTTCACGACAATTGAAGAAACATGAACAGAACTACCCCACTCACGATTTGGAGATGGCTGCAGTGGTCTTTGCACTTAAGATCTGGCGACATTACCTATACGGCGAGTCATGCCAGATATTCACTGATCACAAGAGTTTAAAGTATATATTTCAGCAGCGAGACCTGAACCTTAGAAAGCACCGATGGATGGAGTTAGTGAAGGATTACGACTGCGAGATCTTGTATCACCCGGGCAAGGCGAATGTAGTGGCGGATGCTTTGAGCAGGAGGCCCGAGGGTAGTCTATCTTGTTTATGCGCAGTACAGGGGCAGTCGTCGGTAGATTGGCAGATATTATGCGACAACCGAGTGCAGTTCGAGTTCACGCCGATCGGAGGACAGATTGCGCATGTTCGTGCACGCCCACAGTTGCTTGACCGTGTACATGAGGCACAACACAGTGATGACCGATGTTCAGAGATCAGGATGCAGATTGGACATGGCAGATCTTCAGAGTTCGTGATCGATGATCAGGGGATGCTGATATTTGGGACTAGACTGTGTATACCAGATGCTGAGGGGCTGCGGCATGAGATTCTTGAGGAGGCACATCGATCGGTGTACAGCGTCCATCCCGGTTCCACCAAGATGTATCATGATATGAGAGATGTTTAATGGTGGGACGGAATGAAGAGGGACATCGCAGATTTCGTGTCGAGATGCCTGACTTGTCAGCAAGTCAAGGCCGAGCACCAGAGGCCCGCGGGAGAGATACAGCCGTTACCCATTCCGGAGTGGAAATAGGAGCAGATTTCGATGGATTTCGTTGTGGGTCTACCCAGGACTAGGAGAGGGTATGACTCCATTTGGGTGATCGTGGATCGATTGACGAAAGCGGCTCACTTCCTGCCAGTGAAGACGACTTTCGGATTTGCTCAGTACGCCCAGATTTACATCGACGAGATAGTACGACTGCATGGAGTCCCGACGTGTATCGTGTTCGACAGAGGCACCCAGTTTACCAGCCCACTATGTCAGAGACTTCAGGAGGCTTTGGGCACACGTTTGAGTTTCAACACAGCATTTCATCCGCAGACCGACGGCCAGTCAGAGCGGACGATTCAGACTCTTGAGGACATGCTCCGAGCGTGCGTTTTAGACTTTGGTGGTAGCTGGGATCATCATTTACCCTTTGTGGAGTTCTCCTACAACAATAGTTTCCAGGATACTATTCAGATGGCACCTTTCGAGGCTCTGTATGGGAGGAGATGTAGATCGCCCGTCTGCTGGACAGAGCTCAGTGAGAGCAGTATTTTGGGGCCCCAGATCATACAAGGAGACGACCGAGAAGATACAGCTGATTCGAGACAGGATGAGGACAGCTCAGAGCAAGCAGAGATCGTATGCTGATAGGCGCCGCCGCAGATTAGAGTTCGCAGTTGGAGATCACGTTTTTCTGAGGGTCTCTCCGATGAAGGGAGTGATGAGGTTTGGACGGAAGGGGAAGCTTAGCCCCAGATTCATAGGTCCCTTATCGTTTGGCTCTTCCACCCGACTTCCCAGATGTTCACCCCGTGTTCCATGTGTCGATGCTTCGCAGATACCTACATGACCCTTCGCACATGATTCAGCATCAGACCATTCAGCTCGAGCGCGACCTTTCGTTCACCGAGCAACCAGTCGTCATATTGGACCGGCAGGTGAAGAAACTTAGATCGAGGGTCTTGCCATCAGTGAAGGTGCTTTGGCGCAGCCCGAGTGGCGAAAAGATCACTTGGGAAGCTGAGGGCGAGATGCGGAACAAGTTCCCTCATCTCTTTGAAGGTATGCGTAGCTTTATATTTTCAAATTCGGGGACGAATTTCTTTTAAGGGGGGAGATTGTAACATTAGGATGTGTTTAGTGGCTAAGTATATTTAAATAAAGGGTTTTTAATAAAAAGTTTACCAAATCGAGTTTTCAATATTTTTTTAAATTTAATAAATATTTTTCTAGAATTTTCCTAGGCTTGCACACACATGTGCATGTAAACTAGGGTTTAAAATGAGGTAATACCATGATTAGCAACCATGGTGGGTTTAATAATGGGGATTAAGTCTTTTGGGTTTTAATTAAGTTGCTTAGTTATTTGTTGTGTTGTTTTAATTTGAAATTTTATTTGGGGTGTTGACTTGGTGAGAGAGAGAGTGTGTGTGCATTATGGGGCATGATGGCCTTTGCCATGCCTCATTAAATGAAGAGAGAGAGAGAGTGAAGGGGTTAACCTTGGGGATTATCTTTTCTTTTCCTCTCATTCTTGTGTTTTTTTCTCTCAACCTCTTACTCATACACTCACACACACACACCCCCTCACAACAACAGCAGCAGCAAACTCAGCAGCAGCAACTCCAGCTTTAGCAACATCAGCTCAGGCAACAGCAGCAGCAGCTACAGGCAGCAGCAACAGCTCCAGGCAGCAGCAACAGCACCCCAGCAGCTTCATTCCCTCTTCTTCTTCTCCTTCTACTTGCTTGTGAGATTCCTTGAGGGTATAATCTTTGAACTTATTCCTAATTTCTCTTAATTGTGTAGTTAGCTTTGATTAGCGATAGTTATGTGTTTTTAGTGCTTTATGTGGTGATTAGTGAGAACTTTGATCAAGTGAAGTGTGTATTAGTTTAACCATGTTGATGGAGTGTTGTTAGGGCCATGTTAACCCAGCTTAGCCCCCAATTGCACTAAAATACCACCAGATCCCTATTTGATGCAAATTCACCGTTTTTGAGCAAATCTAGCTTTCTGCAAACTGCTATCGACCCAGTGAGTTCAGAATAATTTTGAGATGACCGCAGTATAGTTGTTAGGTGCTGATCCTCCAGGTAGAACCCGAGCCCCATACGACATGTTCAGGCCGCCGGAATATTGATTCTGGCCGCAAATTGCGGCCAGATGGGGAGGGATTTGGTTGGGGTTTGTCTCTATTGGTGTCTGCTGCAACCCTTAGACTCATGGCATGTATAATTTTATTTGATTCTTGTTGTAGAAAAATCTGGAGCTAAATACCTGTTTCTCGTATTTTTAAACCTTCGCGTCACGCGTGATACATGTGTGGGTTTGGGGTTTCTGCGTATCGCGACGCGTCGGGGTAGTTTCAGGCGCGTAATCACACGTTTTAGCGTATCGCGCACACGCGCGCTTGTTTTGCGACGCGGGTTTCTAGTTTGACCTTAATATCACGTTTTGTGGATTTGAGCTTATATGTGATATATTGTGTGATTCTAGGTTCGCAGGCGAGTGAGACGGACGCTGCGAAGAAGGGGAAGCAAGTCGTCGGCTACACTTAGCGCGAGACTTCGGTGAGTAGATTTAACATCTACGGGGATATCGCCCACATGGCGTTATGCGTCAGGGCTGATGGACCTTATAGTTATATGATTGCATTTACCCCATTGACTGTCATGGATACTGTTGCTGCATACTGCATTCCCTGCTATATGTAAGTAAACTTAGAATTGATAGAACACCGCACTATTACTAACGGTTCATGTTGCACGAGCACTAATCTGCATGTTACACACACACCGTTAGTAATTGCCATGACACACTCACTGTAGAACTGCCATGATTATATTGCTGTAGTTCATTTCACATCTGTTTCGATATGATTTTCATAGAAATTGGGAGCCGCATGATGTCCTTAAAAACGGAAACTATTTTTAAAAGCGGTTTCCCCTTGTACTTATATTATGGCTTGATGTACATAGCACATCGCATTTGATTTACTTCTTGGTGTTGGATTTTCATGTGATTTCTGGTTTTGAGGACCATGGGATTATTTAAGAAAAGATGCACTATTTGAAAACCCGGTTCCTCGTGATATGATATTTTGGTGCGTCCACCACGCGTTTTCTCGGTGCTGAGACGTGTGTTTGAAACCCGATTCGAGGAGTTGGATGATCCGTTTGCGGGTTCGTGGTGGACCCGGTATGGTTCCCCGGGGCGAGAAATGTTTTTCGTGGAGTAGACGATGAGCCTAGCAGGGTGGCGAGTACCTACCGGTGATTGGTTGGACCTGGCGGTTATCCGGAGGATACTGACCAGAGTCGAGAGATGGACGCGAGATGATCCGTACTGCCGCGGCCGAGGGCCGATACCGCAGTCGGAGCCCGTGGGCTGATCCGGACTTACGGAGCCCGATATATGAGGATTTACGTGTCGATGCTGGACACGAGTATTTTATGATATTTTGAGTGCCGATGTTGGGTACTCGTGATTCTCCGAGATGTACAGGATTTGAGGGCCGAGGAGAGTGCCGGCGTCTGAGTTTATTTGGGATTTGGGTGCAGTTTTGGGCATCGATTATTTTTCCACGTTGATATTCCGTGTAGATGTTATTTATCCCATGCTCAGCATTGATTATCATGTATCTCATCCTGTAGTTATTTTACCTGACAGAGCAATTGCATGATTATTGCACCTACTGCTTGTCGCATATAGATCTTACTTGCTGGCTTATGATAGAGTAGCGCAGTACGTGCATGCTCGTGATTACCTTTATATGTTATCTCTATTCATGAGTTGGCAACTCACCCCCGTTTTGCCACAGTATTTGCAGGTTTCCCCTCAGAGTAGTCGCGGCAGGCTGCCTTTGCATCTTTTGGTTACAGATACCACTACAGTTGGTGCGAGAGCTGTTTTGCTTTTAGGTGGGTTGTGGTATCTGATTACTTTTATTGTACCCTTTTGTATCTAGTATTCTCCATCTACCATATATGTACTGGACTTAGGTACCGTATGAGGACGATGATGTATATTTTGTATTCTGGTGTCGACCTCGTGGGAGCCGACTGTTTTTATATGCAGTTTATTATTCTGTGATGTTTACTTATTGCTCATTCTTCGCTACGGCGTCGTATATTACTCTTGTGATGATGGTTTCCGCCGGTGGGTGTGATTGCTTCCGTTTGGGAATGTTTTGGTTTCATTATATTTCATTTTCACTCATATCCTATTTTATTACCCGATTTCGGGGTTACTCTTACAAAAGAAATGTTGCCAAATTTATTTAAATGACAACGTAACTTCAAAAGAACTTATTGAACTATTTAAGGTTTTCTAAATGTCTTAATTAAATGTTTTCAACACTCGCTACTTTTAAATGGTTTTGATTTCTGGGTTCGGCTTACTTAGTCGCGTTACGCCTGTAGACGTTGCGTGGTTAAGTGCCGGTCACGAGTCGAAATATTCGGGTCGTGACAAAGTTGGTATCAGGTTTGGAGGAGAATTTGAGATTACAGTGGGAGTTTTCCTAATTAGATAAAGTGATAACCATTCTGGTCTAGGTTAGAGTGCACGCAGAGTGTTTCTTTTCTCTCTCTCTTTGGCAGCGACCTTTGACCGACCCTAGACTATGACTCAGTGACCAAGTTGACCGAACCTTATTAAAATACTGGCTTTTGGATTGTCTGAGTTGCATAAGTCATTGCCGCTCCTTCTTTTACCCTTTGCATTTCTCAGAACACCCCGTATTACTACGGATATCCACTTCCATTGGATAGATCCATCGTATGGTTAGATACGAACTCGAAGGGACTTGTTCGAGGATGGATCCAGGTTCAGGAGAAATAGAATTGGTTTATTCAGTTGTCTTTTATTATCACCTTCTCTCAGGTTGCGAGGGCTCCTTGGTTTAGGAGAGTACACCTATTACGCTTATTGGATAGTCTTCTTCCAAACCATAGGCTGGTGCCGAAAGGTAGGGAATGAAGAAAACCAATTAGCCTAAGAAGGGTGTGCAGAAGGTAATATGTAAAGACAAGATAAAGGGATTAAAAAGAGGGCAAAGTAAATTGCGACTGTTACCATTCACGACCAAAACACGTACTTCATCGCCGCTCCTATTTCACCTTTGCCTTTTTCCCCAGTTCGGGAGAAAAAGAATAAGGTATTATTCAGTTGTCTTTTATCATCACCTTCTCTCAAGTTGCGAGTACTCCTAGGTTGAGGAGGGTACACCTATTATGCTTACTGGACAGTCTTCTTCCAAACCATAGGCTGGTGCCGAACGGTAGGGATGGAAGAAAACCATTTAGCCTAACGATGGTGTACAGAAGGTAATGAATAAAGACAAATAAATGGATTTGGAGAGATGACAATAAAATATACGGTTAAATTCATGAATTGGATTATGGAAGAGGCATTACTAGGAATACCAGGATACCTCTACGAAACATTTTCATGTTTCAGTGCATTGTTAAAGGAAAACCGTTTTCCCGATTAGATACTTACTCCAGGGTATGTATTTACCAGGTATGATTCTCACATCTGTATGGTTTTACAGATGATGAGTGGGAGGAAGTTATTGGGAATTAGGTGATCATCTTCATTATATCGGAATTCGTTGTAATTGGTGATATTTGAGGAAGTCGCCTGAGTTATTGCCGGCAAGCATGAATTTGGTTTTGAGTATCCGTTGTTGTGCACCAATTTCAAAATGATATATCTGTACGTTTATTCTTATAAAGTGAGATATAACTTTTTTGATATTATGTCGATGGCATTTACCTATATCAGTTGACGATTGGGTAAGGAGCATTGAACAACGGAGTAGTTCTTAATCATAAGTACAGTTTTCAACCTACGATGCACAGGTTTTTATTCAACTCAATGGACTTATACAGAGTATTGTATGTTGTCCAGTGTCCGTCAGGACAAAGGGGTTGGTCCTCGTACTATGTTCTGTTTACTTATGACTTCTGTAGTTTTTAGATAAGTGTTTCGTAGAAATACAAGGTCTATGTTTTGAGAAGTTGTGGGTATAAGAATAAAGTAGAGAACCAGATGTCGCAGGTATCGGGATTCTTCAAAGAGATCGAAGATGTAGATTCTTGTGATAGGTATTCAGTTGATAGTAATGGTTTTGAGAAACTCGTTTCTCTTTCAGGTTACTCATAATTGGATGGATTTCTAAGTTGAGTAAATGCTGAGTAGCCATATTCCATTAAGTTGATATGCACTGGAAACAGCTGCATGATTTGAATCTGGTTCCAATTAAATTAATGCCTCTATTTCTATATTGTATATAGAATGGTTTATATCTTAACGATGTTAAGATACGGGGAGTTGTCCAGCTTATGCTTAAAACCAGACACTGGATAGATCAAGGCACGTTTCTGTAATGGCAGTTTGTGGGTTGACCCTGGCTTTGACAAGGGTTGACATTTCTACCAACTGAAAGATCCTTAGTGATATTGTTCTTGACTCGCCACAGTTTTATTAAAATGGACTTTTTCAGAAAACAATAGTGGGAGTATGGTAGAACTGGAAAAGATTCCAGAACCGCAAACGATTACGGAAAATTTAATATGACATATATATTCAATCAGGTTTAACATTCCAAATAGCCACTCCGCAGATATGGTGGGTAACCTCAGACACCCGAGAGGTACTCCGGTAGCCTCAAGGACGGTGACAGGGAGGTTCTTGTTTACCCAGACTTGACACTACTGTTGTTCCAGACTATGAGACCCGGCAAGAGGATAAGTATAGCGTCGTTCTAAACAAGCTCTAGAAGTGTACGTAGACATTATTCTGCCAGAGGGTTATCGTAGTCAGAGGGAGCAGCGGAAGCATAGTGGGCAAGTAGCTTATGTCTATTTATAGTGTAGGGTTCCTAGGCACTCTTGTGAAGGTTCTTAAGGCATCAAACATGCCCGGATTAAATTTTAGACGTGCCGAACAACCCAAAGCCGGGATCTTTGCTAGATTATTAGGGTTTAATATGCAAGATGATAACTTTTATCTAAGTGTGAGGGATTACAACCTTTATAGTCCGCTCCTTCACTTCACAAGCTCCGAGTAGAAGTCCCTTTGCCGCGGTCCACGATCTCCCGGACTCATGAGAGGCTCCACGACTCGAACGATCCATTCTAGCTTGTCATAATCCAAATCTCCGATGATCTACCTTGAAGTTGCTTCGACTCAAGCTTTCTCACTCAAAAGAGTAGAACACACTAATCCCATGGGCTAGATGAGATGAGTATGAGAGAGTAGTGATTTTGCTTTCTTTTAATATCATTTTCTCATTTTATTTCATCACTTCAAGATTTTCTAGCAAGCTTTTTTAAGAGAGAAGAAGAAGAAGCTAATGGAAAATCAATAATGAGATTAAAAACCTTTTTTGATGAATAGAAAGAATCATATGATTGAATTGTAACCATGGTCAAGGATGAATGGATGAGAATGAGTAGAGAAACAACTAGGGTTAGGGTTTGGTTAGGTTAAAAAGAATGTGTCATCTTAAATATCTTAAGGATGACAAAATAAGAAAGCTTCCAGAAGGAACTTGAAGCATCCAACCCTAATCAAACCTTAACCTCAATTAATCATCCTTAAATATGTTTAACAATTAATCATATCATGTCACAATAATATATATCACATATATATTATATATTTGCAACAAAAGAAAATAATACAATTAACATATATCGCATATATATCAATGTATCATCCACTGAGAAAATGAAATAATAAAGCAAGCCAATATTAGTTAATATAATAATATATCATATATATTATTCTATATTAAATCATCGAATCAACACTTGATCCGACGATCCGGCTATATCGAATATTACCGACTAATATATCATGTACCGATTCATCGAATCAACACTTGATCCGATGACCCGGTTCATATCCATATATCGCGAGAATATAATACGGTATCCCATATCGCATTATTCTCGCTCCTGCGCATATCACATATGTGCCACTACTCTGTTTCGCCTGAGCCAAGAAACCTCTGTGTAGGACTCTAAAGAATCGTCAATACGCCGGTAGCAGGTGATGATCATATCAATCACCCACAAGCTGCAAGCGGTCAGCTAAACGTAACAGCCACCCAGGTATTGAGCGATCAGAAGATCAACAAGCTAGCCTGTGCGTTCTCCTGTGAATCCAACCAGTAACACTCCCGTACAGTCCGGTCTGTTCGTCTGATATGTCGCATATCAAGTCTAGGGGTGGTATACGTCAGACCCCAGTAACCGATAAGTCGTGTCGATGTATGGCTCATAACGGGTCGAGAAACTACTAGTAACACTTACCAGTAAATCTCTATATCAGCCCTGGCCAGGGACTTCCAGTTATAGCCAATCGAACACAGCACAACATCAACTCCCTATACCGGGAGAGACGAATCCCCTCCTATCGCTCATTGCCTCCATGTGATTCGGGACTGTACCCAAAAGCCACCGTTTTGCACGCCCTCTTGGACGTGGTAAGGTGGAAATCAAAGCACAGTGGGAATCACACAAGACTCTATGACGATCTCGGGTCTTCAGACTACCCTGTACCTGTGTGACCGGAGAACTGCCATCTGACGTGTGGTATATCACCATCTGGGAGTTCTCGGCGAGTCCGTCCAGTGTACCCAGTCTCCACTGAGCACCCGTACACCATCTCTGATGTCAAACACCGATGGATATGGGATCATCCATCGCCCATCATATGGGTCAAGATGCGTATACGCTAGTCTACTCTGGTATATCGATGCCCTGTCTCGATATACCCTCGACTAGGAACAGTTATAGGATGTACTCATCGACTACCGCGGCCCCACTAGTATGATCTCATCATAGTCCCAGTAGTCGAGTACAAGTCCTAAGGGCTTTATCAACATATGAGAGTAAAACAGTAAACCAATACAAGTCAACATGTTAAGATAAAGTGAAACCAAATAGCATACTATCATGACGAGCAAGAAAGTCTTCTCTATATATAACCAAGCATCCATTATAATATACATCATATGTACAACAATGGCCTCTAGGGCATATACATAACTAACAATCTCCCACTTGCACTGAGGCCAGCTGCTGTAGTATCTCATACATAGCATCCCGAATAATCTCTCAAACTGTATCTGGGGAATAGCCTTCGTGAATGGATCCGCAGTGTTGTCCTTCGTATCTACTCTCCTGACCTCGATCTCCCGGCGATCAACTATCTCCCTGATCAGGTGATACCACCTCAGAATATGTCTGGACTTCTGATGGGACCTGGGTTCCTTGGCCAAAGCCACAGCTCCATTGTTATCGCAATACAGAGGTATTGGATGCTCAATGGATGGAACCACACCAAGTTCACTAATGAACTTCTTGATCCAGACAGCCTCTTTGGCAGCATCGTTGGCAGCGATGTATTCAGCCTCCATCGTTGAGTCTGCAACGGTATCCTGTTTGGAACTCTTCCAACATACCACCCCTCCATTGAGGGTAAAGACAAAACCCGAATGCGACTTAGAGTCGTCCTTATCACTTTGGAAGCTGGAATCGGTAAAGGACTCCACCTGGAGTTCTCCATTACCATACACCAAGAACATCTCCTTAGTCCTTCGTAAGTACTTGAGAATGTTCTTCACTGCTGTCCAATGACTCTCTCCAGGATCTGCTTGATACCGACTCACTACACTTAGTGAGTATGCTACATCGGGTCTGGTACATAGCATCGCATACATGATAGAGCCTACTGCCGAAGCATAGGGTATCCCTTGCATGCGAGCTCTCTCCAAATCAGTCTTGGGAGACATCTCTTTGGAGAGAGTGAGTCCAGATATCGTGGGTTGGTTCCCACGCTTGGATTCTTCCATACTAAACCTCTTTAGTATGGTGTCAATATACCTGGATTGGGACAATCCCAGTATCCGTTTAGATCTATCTCTATAGATCATGATTCCCAATATGCAGGAGGCATCACCTAGATCTTTCATTGAGAATCTCTGTGATAAGAAGAGCTTGACTGATTGCAGCATAGGAATATCATTTCCTATCAAGAGTATGTCATCCACGTACAATACGAGGAAGACAACCTTACCCTCTGCTACCTTCTTATAGATACAAGGTTCATCTATATTTTTGATGAAGTCAAACTCTTTGACTACAACATCAAAACAGATGTTCCAACTTCGCGATGCTTGCTTTAATGCATAAATGGATTTAAGCAGCTTGCACACCTTTCCGCTGCTCCCACTATCTACGAAGCCCTCTGGCTGAGTCATGTACACGCACTCTTCTAAATCACCGTTTAGAAAGGCGGTCTTAACATCCATTTGCCAGATTTCGTAGTCATGATATGCAGCAATGGCAAGTAAGATCCGGATGGACTTAAGCATAGCCACTGGAGAAAAGGTTTCGTCATAGTCCACACCTGGTCTTTGACTAAAACCTTTTGCTACAAGTCTAGCTTTGAAAGTCTCAACTTTTCCATCTACACCAAATTTCTTTTTAAAGATCCACTTGCTCCCAATGGGTTTACCCCTTCAGGAGCATGTTCCAAAGTCCATACTTTGTTGGTGTACATGGATTCCATCTCAGATCGCATTGCATCCAGCCATTTCACAGAGTCACCACTCGTGATGGCCTGCTCGAAACTAGTTGGTTCATCATCATCCATGATGCAATCCTCGCTTCCACCATCAATGAGAAAACCGTAGTATCTCTCAGGTGGACGAGAAACCCTACTAGATCGGCGGAGAGGCTGGGGTTCGTCGGGCACTACCGAATCCTCTGGTTCCACTAAATCTTCAGTTGCAGTTTGTGTTACTGGAACTTCTTCCAGTTCTACCTCTTCGCCACGAATTTCTTTTGTAAGAAATTCCTTTTCTAAAAAGGTGGCATGTCGAGAAACAAACACCTTTTGTTCCTCGCGATGGTAGAAAAGATATCCATGTGAATGTTTAGGATATCCCACAAACTTGCATAGAACTGACCGTGCCTCGAGTTTGTCTGGATTTTGCCTTTTGACATAGGCCAGACAACCCCATATCTTAACTCGTTTAAGACATGGTCTCTTCCCACTCCATATCTCATATGGTGTGGTAGGTACAGATTTAGTTGGAACTTGATTCAATAGGTATGCTGCTGTCTCCAGTGCATACCCCCAGAAGGAAATAGGTAACTCAGCCTCGCTCATCATAGAGCGCACCATATCTAATAGGGTGCGATTCCTCCGCTCGGATACACCGTTGTGCTGTGGTGTATAAGGAGGAGTAAGCTGAGAGAGAATCCCATTCTCTTTTAGATAATCTAGGAACTCACCGCTTAAGTATTCACCTCCTCGATCAGATCAAAGAATCTTAATACTTTTGCCCGTTTGGTTCTCTACTTCATGCTTATATTCTCTGAATTTCTCAAAAGCTTCAGACCTGTGTTTCATCAGGAACACATATCCGAATCTTGAGAGATCGTCAGTGAATGTAATAAAGTAGGAAGAACCGTTCCTGGCATGCGTAGACATGGGACCGCATACATCACTATGTACCAGTCCTAAAAGTTCAGCAACTCTTTCTCCGTGTCCACTAAACGGAGCTTTGGTCATTTTTCCTTTGAGACATGAATGGCAAGTATCATAAGATGATAATTCGAACGGATTCAAATAACCATCTTTATGTAACTTAGCCAGTCGTGTCGCATTGATATGACCAAGTCTACAATGCCACAAGAAGGATTCGTTCATATCTGAACTTTTCCTCTTGTGTGTGTTTTGTATATTGACGACTGTATTCTGATTTAGAATGAATATGCCATTATGTAACGAGCCTGATGCAATCAACTTTTGATCTAGGAATATGTTCATAACATTTTCCTGTACTACAAAATTATATCCCTCTTTACTCAGTAAAGAAACTGATATAATGTTGCACATCATGTTCGGTATATAATAACACTCATTCAGAATCAGTGTATTACGACTTGGTAATACAAGGTGATATTCGCCAACTGCTTTGGCTACAATACTTGCACCGTTCCCTACTTGAACGGAATGATCACCTTTTCCCAGTTCTCTATCTTTACGTAGCCCATGTAACTGTTTACATATGTGGGATCCTGATCCGGTATCTAATACCCAGGACGTAGGGTGAATTGAGAAACAGTTCTCAATAACTAACACACCTGAAGAAGATGCATCAACATGCATATTCTTTTGGGCGGTGTGAGAATCCAGATATTCTCCTGTTTCCTGTTCAGTCTTATAACTCTTATAAGAAAGAACGGGTCCAACGTTCCCTTGCTCAGTACAATAATTGGGTTCAGTCAATACATCCATATTATTATCTTGATTATGGCCTGAAATGGTCGCTACCTGGAGAGAGAGAGAAGAAAACACTTTAGCGTATGATCTTGCAAGATTAGATTGGTTATTATCTTATCTAATCAGGATGTCTCCCACTGTTTTTATCAAATCTACCTTAAAACCCTAAAAGGTAAGATTAGCCGGGATTAATTACACCTTACAACTTCGTCAATCTTTCAGCCAGATCAGTGTCGGTACTTTGAGGGAGGTTCCCCGTGCTTTCGCACGGACTTAATTAAAGTAAACCTCGTTTTCCCAGAGGCGTTACCCCGTTAACACTTTTCTAGACACCTACTTGAATGACTAATTGTCCTGTGTAAAACTCTCCCAGGAGTAACTCTTACTCGCAGTGGGTATCGGGATCCAACTATCTCATAGGAGGTATGCAATCTCATTGCAAATTTCAACACTTGAAATTCCCGATAATGCTTTTGCCCCTAACCCCTATGACCTTGACAAAGCCCAACAAACCATAGGAAGCTAGTCAAGTTCAACCCGTCATTTCTTGATTGAATTAAACCCACCCGCACGACCCTTGACAAAGGCCAACAAGGTCGTACGAATACCCTATTCCAATCACATCATAAGTTTAAACAGATAAGTACCAGTTAGCTACCGCACACTACGCCTTGACAAAGGCCAACAAACGCAGCACGAATACTAAATAGTCTTTATCTGAAATGACGGAGGGCTATGCAGGTTTTTCTGAAAACCTTGAGCGTAATGAACTTGATATCGTCGTAGAATCATTTGTTTTTGAAAAGGAGTGTTTTGAGGCTTTTCTTAGTTTCGCTAAAGGGGTCACTCTCGGTGAAAGGATCGTCGGCCCTTTCCTCATCGAATAAGGTGCATGATATATCATATATACCGTTGTGCAAAGCAAAACACTAAAAGCAATCAAAAGACAAACCGCGTTTTGTAGCATCTGCCAGTTTTGCTAAAGGAGTCACTTCCGGTGAAGGGATCTCGGTCCTTTCCTCATCGAATAAGGTGCTGGATATATCGTATATATCACTGTGCAAAGCAAAACTGTAGCTACCCTTTTTATTAAGTTTTGATTCTACAACATCTTTAGGTTTCTTTTCTTTTATTAATCTCATTAATAAAAATCCCATCAGCTTATGCTTCCTAAGCATCACAGAAGAAACGAAAGCAGTAATATTTATATATCAGCATATATATATAGTATAAGCATTCGTCTCAGCCAGTAATATGATCTCATCACAGAACATTGCAGCAGAAGAACATATATGAAATATTGGATATACTAGGACGTCCGTGTTTTCAATACGAGCCTGTATAAAACACGGATTCCACGGTCGCGACGAATAGCCAAACCCACATCCCAAGACCCCTACGAGAGCGGCAAGTAACTCTGCCAATTCTAGGGTTAGGAGACCCGGTCTCGACTCCTCGAGATGGCCTCCCACTGGACCCTAGAACCCGGTTACTTGTGCTCCCCTCCTTGGGTCTACCTAATGCGGAAAAGTAAATAATATACACTGGTGACAGCAACCGCAACCAGGAAGTGCCCCAAATAAAAGAATATTACATTACAAAAGAATTTTACATGAATGAAAATAAAAACCCTCATCTCACATAAAACCCCCGGCTATTCTGATCGCGACGATCCAATATAACATATCACAGCAACACATAATATCTCATATCATCAACGTAAGCAAGTATGCGTATCCCGATTGTCGTTGATGTATAGCAACGAAGCCGGCGATACACCACATACTACGCTTACGGTCACAGAAAAGAAAGTGTAAAACTACAATATTTGGAATCCACAATCACTTTAGACATCGTAAATCCGAAATATCACATACTTCGTATTTCATGCCTAACTCTATGAATTCCACATATTGTATCACATTACAGATAATATACGGTATTAAACTATTTGAACAGATAATCAAACACCTAAAATTTCCCGAAGTGCTCAACTCTTGAGCGGAGTTCAAATAATCCCAGAATATGTCACAGTACCAGTGATCCAGCCGTAGAAGGGCCAAGCCAACGCCTCACATGTGGCACGCCGTACTGCCCCAAACCCGAAGGTTCAAAAGGCAGTTCAAGACGGTCACATAATCGAGTTAAGGTTTGTTGTATTCTAGAGGGTCCACCGCTTAACTTGTACAATTTTCCGAAAGATTTAAACCCAATAAAAATTCAACGCTTGAAAGTTTGCCGTGCCGGAATAAAGTGGGTTAATGATATCCGTTCAACCAGTTTAACAGTTTCTAAATATCCGGAAAGAAATACGAATTTAAATATTCCGATCGAATCTACGATTACAAAATAAACCCCAGATTTTATAAACACCTGAGACAGATTAAAAATATCCAGAATACTCAGCAAGTAACTACGAGCTATACCATGAAGCCACGTGTCCCAATTCTACAGTTCCGCAGCGGATCCGCCGCGACGACAATGGTTCTGCCGCGCTTCCGCGCTTGGTTAGTGGAATTATGGGCACGTGTTTCAGGGTAATTCTTAGAATTCCCTGCTGATTTTTTTACATATTTTTAATTCTGAAAAATCCCAAAATTTAAAAAATTTTCAGAGAGGGGTCCATTTTGTCCGTTTCGGGTTCGATCGGAGTTTTAACTTCGTAAACACATCGCCTAATGCTCTAGCTAGGCTCTGATACCACTGTAGGGTTCCTAGGCACTCTTGTGAAGGTTCTTAAGGCATCAAACATGCCCGGATTAAATTTTAGACGTGCCGAACAACCCAAAGCCGGGATCTTTGCTAGATTATTAGGGTTTAATATGCAAGATGATAACTTTTATCTAAGTGTGAGGGATTACAACCTTTGTAGTCCGCTCCTTCACTTCACAAGCTCCGAGTAGAAGTCCCTTTGCCGCGATCCACGATCTCCCGGACTCATGAGAGGCTCCACGACTCGAACGATCCATTCTAGCTTGTCGTAATCCAAATCTCCGATGATCTACCTTGAAGTTGCTTAGACTCAAGCTTTCTCACTCAAAAGAGTAGAACACACTAATCCCATGGGCTAGATGAGATGAGTATGAGAGAGTAGTGATTTTGCTTTCTTTTAATATCATTTTCTCATTTTATTTCATCACTTCAAGATTTTCTAGCAAGCTTTTTTTAAGAGAGAAGAAGAAGAAGCTAATGGAAAATCAATAATGAGATTAAAAACCTTTTGTGATGAATAGAAAGAATCATATGATTGAATTGTAACCATGGTCAAGGATGAATGGATGAGAATGAGTAGAGAAACAACTAGGGTTAGGGTTTGGTTAGGTTAAAAAGAATGTGTCATCTTAAATATCTTAAGGATGACAAAATAAGAAAGCTTCTAGAAGGAACTTGAAGCATCCAACCCTAATCAAACCTTAACCTCAATTAATCATCCTTAAACATGTTTAACAATTAATCATATCATGTCACAATAATATATATCACATATATATTATATATTTGCAACAAAAGAAAATAATACAATTAACATATATCGCATATATATCAATGTATCATCCACTGAGAAAATGAAATAATAAAGCAAGCCAATATTAGTTAATATAATAATATATCATATATATTATTCTATATTAAATCATCGAATCAACACTTGATCCGACGATCCGGCTATATCGAATATTACCGACTAATATATCATGTACCGATTCATCGAATCAACACTTGATCCGATGACCCGGTTCATATCCATATATCGCGAGAATATAATACGGTATCCCATATCGCATTATTCTCGCTCCTGCGCATATCACATATGTGCCACTACTCTGTTTCGCCTGAGCCAAGAAACCTCTGTGTAGGACTCTAAAGAATCGTCAATACGCCGGTAGCAGGTGATGATCATATCAATCACCCACAAACTGCAAGCGGTCAGCTAAACGTAACAGCCACCCAGGTATTGAGTGATCAGAAGATCAACAAGCTAGCCTGTGCGTTCTCCTGTGAATCCAACCAGTAACACTCCCGTACAGTCCGGTCTGTTCGTCTGATATGTCGCATATCAAGTCTAGGGGTGGTATACGTCAGACCCCAGTAACCGATAAGTCGTGTCGATGTATGGCTCATAACGGGTCGAGAAACTACTAGTAACACTTACCAGTAAATCTCTATATCAGCCCTGGCCAGGGACTTCCAGTTATAGCCAATCGAACACAGCACAACATCAACTCCCTATACCGGGAGAGACGAATCCCCTCCTATCGCTCATTGCCTCCATGTGATTCGGGACTGTACCCAAAAGCCACCGTTTTGCACGCCCTCTTGGACGTGGTAAGGTGGAAATCAAAGCACAGTGGGAATCACACAAGACTCTATGACGATCTCGGGTCTTCAGACGACCCTGTACCTGTGTGACCGGAGAACTGCCATCTGACGTGTGGTATATCACCATCTGGGAGTTCTCGGCGAGTCCGTCCAGTGTACCCAGTCTCCACTGAGCACCCGTACACCATCTCTGATGTCAAACACCGATGGATATGGGATCATCCATCGCCCATCATATGGGTCAAGATGCGTATACGCTAGTCTACTCTGGTGTATCGATGCCCTGTCTCGATATACCCTCGACTAGGAACAGTTATAGGATGTACTCATCGACTACCGCGGCCCCACTAGTATGATCTCATCATAGTCCCAGTAGTCGAGTACAAGTCCTAAGGGCTTTATCTACATGTGAGAGTAAAACAGTAAACCAATACAAGTCAACATGTTAAGATAAAGTGAAACCAAATAGCATACTATCATGACGAGCAAGAAAGTCTTCTCTATATATAACCAAGCATCCATTATAATATACATCATATGTACAACAATGGCCTCTAGGGCATATACATAACTAACATATAGGCTTGAGCAAATATAGCGGAGATAAGATCATCTATTTTTGATGTGAAAGTCATGGGTTTGACTTCATCAGAATAGGGGATGGATCTGTTAAGAAGGTAGTAGGGTGTGATGTCCTGGTTTTTAGATGACATACACAGAGTAGGAAGTAAAATTCCTATACTACGATCGGTTTTATTGTGGTCGTCACACAGTTGTTTCTCCACAAAGGATATGGATATAATATCTGACATTCTGGTTACTAGATCTATGGTTTTAGATCTAGATTTAGGTAGTTTCCCAATATGGGTACTTTGACAATGTTCTAATAGTATTTTAGAATAGATGACTCCTGGCATGGTGGTGTACCTGCAGGTGATGGAGTCACCCTCTCTAAAAAGGTGTCTTAGAGACTAAAGGAGAGAGGGATGTGCATGATTGGCAGATCACTTGTGTTGGATATATGTATGCCCTAGAGGCCATTATATGATAGTGGATGTATTTATACATGTATGTATATATATATATATATTCAGTGTACATTCCTGCTCGACATGATAGTATGCTATCTGGTTATTCTTTATCTGACATGTTGATTTGATCATGCTTTTATTCATTCACACATGTTGATAAAGCCCTGAGGATATAGACTTGACTGCTGTGATTATGATAGAGATCATACTAGTGGGACATCTGTAGTTTATAAGCATATCCTGGAATGTCCCTAGTCGTAGGTGTATCGAGACGGGGCATTGATATACCAGAGTAGACTAGTGTTCATACCAGAATATTTCATTTAATATTGCCCATTCTTACGCTCGTTTGTTTATAGGTAGGTGCTTTTAATCCGTGTTTGCTACATATTTACAGGCTACAGGTTCCTAGTCCAAAATAACGCAATTGATACAAAATCTCCACTGTTACGCCAAAATACAGAACATCTGTTGACAGCAGATAAAAGCCGAGTTCCGGTCATCCGTATCCGTCCAGTGCCGCGTACCAGTTCCAGAGACAAAACATATGACATTGGTCATTCGTGTCTCGGACAAGCACAGAGCATGAGGGGGGCAGCACAAGAATCAATGGGTGCGCGGAGCTCGAGGGAGATTTTGTATCAATTGTGGAAGAAATTTGCAATTTGGTACATGTAGAACAACATAGAAACCCAGAAAATTCGAGACCACAATTCCATAAAAGCGCGGCGGAACCGCCGCCAAAGGTGGTTTCCGCGGCGGATCCGCCGCGGTTTTGTGTCATCATCTGACCAAATTTTGGGGGTAGCTTTGTCATTTCATTTGGGGCCAGAATGTTGCCCTAGGGTTTCAGCACGCAGTCTATAAATAGCCCAGTTTTGTGCAAGCCAAAGGTCATCTTCATGTCTTCTTTTCCCATCTCTTTTAGTGTAGTTTAGCTTCTTCTTCTTCTTCTTCTTCTTCTTCATGTCTTCCTCCATGAAAATTGTAGTGAGAGCTTTTTGAGTGGATGATGAAATGAAGATGAGGGTTGTTTTTCTTATCTTGTATTTTTATTTCATTGCATTGTAATTTAATTTCTAGTGTAACTTTATTATTTGTTGTTAACTAGTTGTTGTTATTTCTTTTCTTGTTCTCTTTTGTTTTCTTCTTTTATCCGTATTTTCAAGCGATGATACTCGACGGAGTTCCTTGCTAAGGTGAGGACCCAAGAGTTAGCTTGCTTTACTTGTAAAACCGTATTTTCCTTTCCTTTCTTCCTTCTTGTTTTGTTTTCTTTTCTCTTATGATGTGTGAATAATTTCGCCCTTGTTAAGGCTAAGGAAGGTGGTATGAGAGACGGAGAAATCCCTTGTGCCTCTCTTCGCCAAACATCTTGAAACGAACCCCAACCAAACAACCGCAACCCCCTCGCTTAGGCGTGCTATACGTGACATGTAGCCGCGACCTAAGTTGAGAAGTCCTTTAAGCGCACTACAACGTTACATGTAGTTGCGACTTAATTGGATACATGGTTGCGGGTGTTTGGCCGAGGGTTGGAAATAAGCGTATTTAGCGGACGGACAAGGGGCACTATGAATGGATTTAGAGTTGGAAAGCTTTCTTAAACTCGCAAATCCCATTCCTATGTCCTCCTAATCCCCGCTACTTTCGATTATCCCAATATCGTCTTAAGAATGGGAAAAGGCAAGTACAAGACTAATCCTAACTCTACTAACCAACCTTAACCTTAACAAGCTTACTTGAACATAAATACGAACACTTAGGATAGTTTTGAACAAACGTATACACAATCTTTATTGACTCGTCTAAAACTCGAATGGACATACAACCATCTCCCTGTGGATCGACCCGTGCTCAACCGGCTAGATGCAAAGCGACACCGTCCTGATCACGGTTATAAATTTAGAGCTTTGAACTCCGACGCGCCAAAAGCGTGCGATAAAATGGCGCCGTTGCCGGGGAGACGGTAACGTATTTTCTTTCTTGTTATTCGGGTTAATATTCATTTTGTATATATTTATAAATAAAAAAAATAATAAAATCTTTTTTTTATTTTTGATAATTTTTGTGTGCAAGTGTGCAGGCTAATCTGGAGCAAGTACAGTAATCCAAAAAGAAAACAGAGCATTTTATTTTGGACTAGAGATCAAGGGGAGTGCAGGGACCCAAGTTGAAGCCCCAACTAAGCAACTTGACCGCGGAACCGCGGTAAAAGGGGGGCTTTAGCCGCGGTTCCGTGACTGTATTGAGGTCTCAGGGCGCCAATTTTTTTTCTGCCCTTTCTCTGTCCTTTTATCTTCTCTGTGAATTCCACTATACTGTATTTTCTGCAGGTTTCTTTGCACAGATTGCACAGCCGCCAAATAAATTTTTGTTGTTTTAGATTTTGTTTGTTTACCGCTTTGCATATATTAATACGGACATTAAGGGGCTATAACACCAATTCAGATTGGGTGGGGATTTCATCACCCTTCCTAAGACCCCACAAATCACTAATTGCATACGCATTACCTTGAGCTAATAAAAAAATACTAGACTCAGCCCTAAGGACGTCGCGCTCAATAGGACAGAGGACTGGTTGTAGGCATCGGCCGTTTATCCTATCCTGACTTTGCGGTGTCTAGGAAAGTATGTATAAGGCAAGTGGTTACTTAATTAGGACCACTACTTACGTAGTGGGGAGCCTCCCACTTACCTGGCACTTACTTGGCCGCAATTGGCGGAGAAGAGGCGGTTTGAGGTGTGTTTGTGCATTTTGTGATTGTGATTGTGCTTGTAAATTTTAGTCCCATAATTCCGTATTCTTTCAAACAAACAATTTTCAAAACTCCAAAAACAAACATTTTTTTTTTCTTTCTTTTAATCAAAATAAAAAAAAAATCCACATTCATTTTCCCCTCATTTTCTCTTCCTTTCTTTCTTTCTCTCTTCATATCATGGGTACCCCACCTAGAAAAACTCTTGCCGAACTTTGGTATCCACAACCAGACATCACTTCTTACGGTTCTTGCTTTTGTCGAATTTCGAACGACCCCTCCATGCCCAAAATTTCATTGAAAGATCGCATAGACGCGTCTAGGACAAACACTTGCCCTCTGCAATCCACTTTGTATCAACCTTTTCAACCTCCCCCACCCTCTTATGTTGATACCCCTTTTGCAAGTCGTCCTTTGTCCATCGCTGAACATATTGAACAATCCCTTAGCCGATCTTTCACTCCTTTCACCACTACAGATTGTTGGGATCAACAATTCCATTCACCTTCTTATCCAAATATTGATCCTGCTCCTATCCAGCCATTCAATTCCTACCAGTCCTACCCAACTTTTGCACCTTCCCTAGACATTGCTTCTGAACTGCCATTTGGGAATTTTCAGTATCCAAACAACTTTGAATCTTTTACTGAAACCCCTTCACAACCCATGTCTAGTCTGGAACATTCATTGGAAGAGTTTAGGGTAGCGTCGTACCAACAGATGATGGATTTGAATGCGTCCATGGCCGCCTTCATACAACCTAGTGACCCGGTAGCTAGTTTTCAACTAGCTCCAAATTTTCCAATGTATGAAGAGGTGGTAGGACAGGTTCAGAATTTGAGTAGAGAGAGTGAGCTGTACCCCCTTCGGAATCAAGCCTACCCGTTTCAACTTGAATCCCACAACTCCGGTTTTGAATGTCTATCTAGTGTTCCAAACGATTCATTGATTAAAGATAGAACAGATAATGAGTTGTGTGACTTTGTCGTGTTTGATTTTCCCGATTGTGAATGGTCCCTTTCGAGTGAAACCGCACCCAATCCTTTTGACCTCTACACCTTCACTCTAGAACCTGAATTGATTGATATCCATGCTTTTGTTAAGGTGTCTGAAAATATAGATTTTCACTTGATTGAGGATATTGACGCTGGGAATATTTTGGATGATGAACCCGTAGATTTGGCTGAGTTTTTCTCTCCAATTCATCATCCCGAGTCATTAAATGTTTTTCCCGAACCCCATATGCATCTGGATTTTGAGGATAAATGCATGGATGTGCTGAATCTTGAGGAAAATTTTGAGGATATTTTTGAGGATGAACCAGTTTTGCTTGATGAGTCGGATTTTCCAATTCATCCTGTCCCTGCCATTGACTGTGTACACCCTCCTGAACCTTTACCTGAAACCCTTCCTCAATCACTTCCCTCCATCCTTTCCATCGTTCCGACCTTGCAAGAAACCGTATCATTTTCACTTCCTGTGTCTGGTTTACCAAGTTCGGCGTACCCATGGTTTCTCACGAATCTTGAGGGATTTGACCCAATTTCTCGCTATATTGATAGATTAGTACAATCCATCTTTTCACATCGATCATTACAGATTTTACTAATTTATTCAATCCATTTCTACTCTCAAGTTCATATTCCACTTCTTTCTCCCTTCTGCCATTCTTCTTCTCATATACCGAGACCGTATCCCGCTTCTATCCCCATACGGTCTCGCGTATTCTCCATTTCTTACCTCTCCGCATTCTTTCACCAATCAGCACATTATAGAGATAAAATCTTTGAATAGTTGGCACTAACTTTTGGCCTGTGTAAGGCCTTGTATAGCTTGATACCGTTCTCTTTTCCCCCTTAATCCTGAATTTCAACGCTTAACAGTGGAAACACTATTTCACTTAAGTTTGGGGGGAACCTTTTTGTGTATATATTTTCCTTTATTTTATTTTGTATAAAATTTTCTTTTGGAGAGCTCCGACAATTTTGATCCTCTTGGTGTAGCCTGACACTGAGGGCACTGTCAAGTTTAAGTTTGGGGGTGTGCTCGGTAAGCTTTCTTCCTTCGCATTCATTTGTATATTTTGCATTTGCATACCTTATTAAAAACCCATAAAAATCGAATTTTTTTTCCAAAAATATAAAAACTTTGTCGTCAAGTTAGCTAATAGGGTAACTTAGATTTTTATTCTGAAAGCTTAGTTGATATGTTAGAAATAACTAAATCCTAGGCTTAGGAATTGAAAACCCTAAAAATAACCCTCATTCTGTTTAAACTTGGTGATTATACGTCCTTACAGTTTTTTTGAGAAATAAGTAATCTTGAGTTCAGTTCTTGAGTTAAGTCAAGATGAAGGGAAAGTATTGAAGCTTTACTGAAGGATAAGTCTGAAAAATAGTTTCTTTTCTTGAGTTCAAATTTAGAAAGTATATACCCTACAAACTGCACTTACACACACCTTGAAACTTGAGATAGTAGAGAATACCTAGAAATACTCTTGCCTGAAAACCTAGTATGAAAGAAAAAAACGTTATTTAAAGATAAACACCAAAAGAGCATCGTTGAAAAATATATCCGGTCTTGAAAAAAAGAAAAAGAAAAAGAAAAAGAAAAATAAATAAAGTCAAGACCTGGAAACTGCTATTTACGCTTTAAGTTCACACATTCAGTAATCGGCCGTTAGTGCCTCAAGAAGCATTAATAGTCGCATGAAAGGTGTGTGAGAAAATCCGTCCATCCTTAATGAAAAGAAGTAGTATTAGGTATTAGGGCAAGGGTGCTATAGCTTGAATTGAATTCTTGAGTGTAGAGGTGCAAATATACACACACGTAGGGGTATACAATCGATGTTTGGATAAAAGATAGAAATAAAAGATAAGACTTATGTTTTCTGTAAAGTTGATAAAAATCCCTGATTTGAGACCACACGCTTTAGAAGGAAAACTCAGGAGATACCAACATCTTTCTAAATTTTTTTGGAACGTATAGGATCCAAGGTTAAATAGATAGGAGCTGTGAAAAATAAGGGTCGGATATTTCTAACTTAGGATGATAGAGTTTCTAACGTAAATACTAAACCGTAGGAGTAGAATCGATGTTAACTTATGACACTAGCTTGGCGGGATTTTGTGGGTGTAATCCGCTGAAAACCCTCAGGAGACAACACTCCTCCTACTAGGGACACCTAGAGGTTTAACGGCTTGTTGCACGTGCTCAGTGCAATCGCGTTCCCTGCGAAAGTGCGGTTAGGACTTTTTTTGTGAATAATTAGTTTTGCCCGGGATGAGCAAAAGTTAAGTTTGGGGGTATTTGTTCATACCAGAATATTGCATTTAATATCGCCCATTCTTACGCTCGTTTGTTTATAGGTAGGTGCTTTTAAGCCGTGTTTGCTACATATTTACAGGCTACAGGTTCCTAGTCCAAAATAACGCAATTGATACAAAATCTCCACTGTTATGCCAAAATACAGAACACCTGTTGACAGCAAATAAAAGCCGGGTTCCGGTCATCCGTATCCGTCCAGTGCCGCGTACCAGTTCCAGAGACAAAACATATGACAGTGGTCATTCGTGTCTCGGACAAGCACAGAGCACGAGGGGGGCAACACAAGAATCAATGGGTGCGCGGAGCTCGAGGGAGAAAAGGTCAAAAGTATTATTTTTGATGCCATTTTGGACCGTTGCAGATCTGAAACAATTGTGGAAGAAATTTGCAATTTGGTACATGTAGAACAACATAAGATGGCAACACAAGGAAACCCAGAAAATTCGAGACCATAATTCCACAAAAGAGCGGCGGAACCGCCGCCAAATGTGGGTTTCCGCGGCGGATCCGCCGCGGTTTTGTGTCATCATCTGACTAAATTTTGGGGGTAGCTTTGTCATTTCATTTGGGGCCAGATTGTTGCCCTAGGGTTTCAGCACGCAACCTATAAATAGCCCAGTTTTGTGCAAGCCAAAGGTTTTCTTCATGTCTTCTTTTCCCATCTCTTTTAGTGTAGTTTAGCTTCTTCTTCTTCTTCATGTCTTCCTCCATGAAAATTGTAGTGAGAGCTTTTTGAGTGGATGATGAAATGAAGATGAGGTTTTTTTTTCTTATCTTGTATTTTTATTTCATTGCATTGTAATTTAATTTCTAGTGTAACATTATTATTTGTTGTTAACTAGTTGTTATTTCTTTTCTTGTTCTCTTTTGTTTTCTTCTTTTATCCGTATTTTCAAGCGATGATAATCGACGGAGTTCCTTGCTAAGGTGAGGACCCAAGAGTTAGCTTGCTTCACTTGTAAAACCGTATTTTCCTTTCCTTTCTTCCTTCTTGTTTTGTTTTGTTTTCTCTTATGATGTGTGAATAATTTCCCTCTTGTTAAGTCTAAGGAAGGTGGTATGAGAGACGGAGAAATCCCTTGTGCCTCTCTTCACCAAACATCTTGAAACGAAGCCCGACCAAACAACCGCAACCCCCTCGCTTAGGCATGCTATACGTGACATGTAGCCGCGACCTAAGTTGAGAAGTCCTTTAAGCACACTGCAACGTTACATGTAGTTGTGACTTAATTGGATACATGGTTGCGGGTGTTTGGCCGAGGGTTGGAAATAAGTGTATTTAGCGGACGGACAAGGGGCACTATGAATGGATTTAGCGTTAGAAAGCTTTCTTAAACTCGCAAATCCCATTCCTATGTCCTCCTAATCCCCGCTACTTTCGATTGTCCCAACATTGTCTTAAGAATGGCACAAGACAAGTACAAGACTAATCCTAACTCTACTAACCAACCTTAACCTTAACAAGCTTACTTGAACATAAATACGAACACTTAGGATAGTTTTGAACAAACATATACACATTCTTTATTGACTCGTCTAAAACTCGAACGGACATACAACCATCTCCCTGTGGATCGACCCGTGCTCAACCGGCTAGCTGCAAAGCGACACCATCCTGATCGCGGTTAAAAATTTAGAACTTTGAACTCCGACACGCCAAAAGCGTGCGATCAACTAGCGTATATGATACTAGACCCATATGATGGGCGATGGATGTTCCCACATTCATCGATGTTTGACATTGAGATCGTATACGGGTGCTCAGTGGTGACTGGGTACACTAGACGGACTCACCGAGAACTCTTATATGGAATTATATCTATCGTCGGATAGCAGTTCTCAGGTGACACTGGTGCAGGTTAGTCTATAGACCCGAGATCGTCATAGAGTCTTGTGTGTTCTCCCACTGTACTTTGATTACCACCCTACCACGGCTCCACTGAGTCGTGCAAACAGGTGGCCGTTGGGTATAGTCCCGAGACACACGAAGGCGATGAGCGATAGGAGGGGTTTCGTCTCTCCCGGTATTGGAAGTTGATGCTGTGCTGTGCTCGACTGACTATATCAGTAAGTCCCTGGCCAGGGCTGTTGAGATTTACTGATAAGTGTTATTAGTAGTTTCTCGATCCGTCATAGACCATTCATCGGCAGGACTTATTGAGTTATTGGGGTCGACGTTATCATCCCTAGACTCGATATGCAGCATATCTGACGAAGAGACTGGACTGCACGGTAGTGTTGCCGGTTGGCTCGACGGGAGTTGTGACAGGTTCGCTTGTTTTCTTCTGATCGCTCAATACCCAAGTGGCCGTTACGTTTAGCTGACCGCTTGCGGCTTGTAGGTATTTGATATGATCATTACCTACTGCCGACGTATTGACGAGTCTTAGAGTCCCACAATGAAGTTTCCTGGCTCAGGCGAAAAGATGTGGTGTGCATATCAGATATGCACGGGGACCCGATTAAATACAGATATGTGATACCGTATATTAATCGGAAATTTTCTATTGGTCGGGTCTTATGTGATATGACCGGTTTGCAAAATTAAGTGTTGATTTAACAAATAACTTTTAGATTAATTCTTTAATCAAACTCTTTTTCTATTTTTGTATGCATGCATATATGCACATGATGATGTGCATGGATACATACATACATACTTAGTATCATGGTTGTTGATACATGTTTGGTGGCAATGCAAGACTTACATTGTAGAATTATCTATTTATTTATCATTTAGAAAAAGAGAAAGGATAATTCACACAAGGTTTATACTTATCATCTTTGACCATGCTTCAACCACCATTTAACCTTGAGTTAATTATCCTTTTGTCTTTAACCCACTTGATAAAAATCTAGATGATTCTAACCATGGTTGAAGTGAGAAAGGATTAAGATATATTATTCTTTTCTCATTTCAATTATTATTCACACTCTCATAACTTTTCTTTTGTGAGAAAGCTTAGCCACCATCTTCTTCTTCCTCTCTTGAGAATTTCTTTGAGTGAGGTTGAGAAAAAGAAAGAGTTTTGATTATAGAAAACAAACCACATCATCATACTACACACATCTAGCCCATTTGTGTAGGGTGTTTGCTCTACTTCATTCACATATCGAGTAAAGCAAGGAACTTTGGGCAAAGGAGCTTCGGATGGATCGTCGTGGACTTACAAGACCTCAAGCGAACCTTTTTCCAACCCTCAAGTAGCCAAGGAGTCTAGCGTAGGGAGCTACAAAGGTTGTACTCTCAAAACCCTAGCCTTTATTACTTGTGATGTTGTCTTTGTAATGAAACCCTAATTTTCTAGTGATGATTCTTTGTATGTTCACTTAGCACCTTAAAAATTTGATTTTGAGACATGTGATGCTTCCAAACCCTTCATGAGGTGCTAGGTAAACCTAACATTGGTATCAGAGCCTAGCTAGAGCTTTAGGCGATGCTTTAGCAAAGTTAAAACTCCGATCGAACCAAAAATACGGATTTTTTAACCCTCTCTGGACATTTTTTGAAACTGTGTTATTTTCAGAATTAAAAATACTTAAAAAATTCAGCAGGCGAATATAAGAATTACTGTAAAAAACGAAGCCATAAACCGTACATGCCGCTGCGGAACCGCGGCCATACCTTGCTTGGGCCGCGGCTCCGCGACCGTACAGATGCTTTATGGCCTCGTATTTATATAGTAATGTCTAGAACTGCTTGTATACATTTTTGGGTATGTTTAGTCTGATTTAAGTGTTGAATGTTCTGGGGATTGTTTTGTATTCGGTGATTCGATCGGAATTTTAATTTCGTGCCTTTTTCGGATAATTTAGAAAGTATTAAAATGTTCGAACGGATATCATTAACTCACTTTTTCCCGGCACGAAAATTTTTCAAGTGTTGAATTTTTTTCTAGAGTTTAAATCTTTCGGAAATACATGCAAGTTTTGTGGTGGACCCTCTAGAAGAACACAAACCTTAACTCGATTATGTGACCGTCTGAACTGCCTCTAAACCTTAGGGTTTAGGGTAGTACGGCGTGTCACATGTGAGGCGTTGGCTTGACCCTTCTACGGCTGGACCGCTGCTACTCTGACACATTCCGGGTTTTTTGAACTCCGCTCAAGTGTTGAGCTTTAGGAAATTTTGGGTATTCGATTATTCGATTGAAAAGTTTAATACTGTCTATTTATCTGGAATGTGATACAATATGTGGAATCCATATAGTTAGACATGAAATGCGAAGTATGTGATATTTCGGATTTATGATGTCTAAAGAGAATGTGGATTCCAAATGTTGTAGTTTTACACTTTCTTTTCTGTGACCGTAAGTGTAGTATGTCGCTTATCGCCGGTTTCGTTGCTATATATCAACGACAATCGGGGTGCGCATACTTACTTACGTTGATGATATATGATATTATGTGTTGCTGAGATATGATGTGCAAGATTGTCGCGATTGAATAGCCGGGGGTTTTATGTGAGATGTGAGTTTTATTTTCATTCATGTAAAATTCAAATGTAATGTAATATTCTTTTATTTGGGGCACTTCCGGGTTGAGGTTGATGTCACCAGTGTTGTATATTATTTACTTTTCTGCATTAGGATAGACCCAAGGAGGGGAGCACAAGTGACCGGGTTCTGGGGTTCAGTGGGAGGCCATCTTGAGGAGTCGAGACCGGGTCTCCTAAACTCCAGGATTGGTAGGGTCGCTTGCCGCTCTCGTAGGGGTCTAGGTGTGTGGGCTTGGCTATTCATCGCGACTGTGGAATCCATATTTTCTATTGTTGGCTAAATACTAAATACGGACGTCCTAGTATATCCCACATTATATCTGTGTTTCTGCTGCCTGTGTTCTGTGATATCTGAGACGAATGATATATTATATATGAGATATATAATAGACATTGCTTATGTTTTACACCCGCGCTAGTCTCGTCCCGGTATGCCGTTAGTTAAGTAACCTAACGGTGCATAACGGAACATTGCGGCGAATGCGGATGGCTTAAGCGTACGTTGTATTTTCGTTTCTTTTCTGTGATTGGCTTAAGGACTTAAATGATGGGACTACATTAATATGATTAATGTAAAGAAAATAAACCTAAAAAGATGTTGTAGAATCGGATTTGAAAACCACTCAGCTCTTTATGAAAAAGCTATATTTCAAAACTGTGGAGTTCAAGCCACTCCTTTTGAAAACCATTTGATTCTACGACGATATCAAGTTCAAAGCGTTGAAGATTTTCTTAAAAATCATCTGCAACCCTCCCTCATTTTAGGAAGTAGAGTACTTAGTATTCGTACTACGTTTGTTGACTTTAGTTAAGGCGTAGTGTACGGTAGCTAAGTAATGTCTTCCTACACTGCATATGATGCAGATTAATTAGGACATTCATGCAACTTTGTTGACCATAGTTAAGGGTCATATGAGTGGGTTTAATTAATCAAGAAATGACGGGTAGAACTTGACTGGTACTTATGATTTGTTGACCATAGTTAAGGTCATAGGTACTAGGGGTAAAAACCGCATCGGGAATTTCAAGTGTTGAGATTTGCAATGAGATTGCATACCTTCCATATGATGGTTGGATCCTGATCCCACTGTGGGCAATAGTTGCTCCCGGGAGAGTTTTGCAGTTTACAATTAGCTAACTCATTAGGTGTCTAGAAAGGTGTTAACGGGGCTACGCCTCTGGGAAAACGAGGTTTACTTTAATTAGGTCCGTGCGAAAGCACGGGGAACCTCCCTCAAGTACCGACACTGGCCTGGCTGAACGGTTAGCGAAGTTGTAGACTGTAATTAATCCTGGCTAGTTTTCTTTTTAAGGTTTGAAAGAAAAACTTGATTAAAGCAGTGGGAGACATCGATTAGACAAGATAATAACCAATCTGATCTTTGCAAGAGCTTTCGCTGAGTGTATTCTTTTCTCTCTCTTAATGGCAGATACCAATGACTGGACTCAAGCTTCTACTAGATAAAAATAAGCTGAATGGGACCAATTATAAAGACTGGCTGAGGAATCTGAAAATAGCCTTGACTTATGATAAAGTATCATATGTCCTCACGGCTTCAGTCCCGCCCGTCCCAGGTCCAAAATCCTTAGTTGCGGACAAAGAAGTCCGCAAGACATGGGACGCTGACTGTGCCACGGCCAAATGCCTCGCGCTTGTATCGATAGACAACACACATCAAAAGCAGCACGAGAATATGGACATTCAAGCCATATTCCTCCATACAAAGGAGTTGTATGGAGAGCAATCCCGCGTATTACGATACGAAGCATCAAAGAAATTGTTTCAGATGCGAATGGCCCCTGGCACACCAGTAGGAGACCATGTTCTGAAGATGATAGATCTCATAGAAGAGCTTGAGGACCTTGGATGGACGATGGACAATGAAAAATATACGGATATTATTCTGCAGTCCCTCCCCTCCACCTTTGCTCAATTCATAGTTAACTTCAACATGCACAACATGGAGAGGGAACTACCTGAACTCCTTAATATGTTAAGGAGTGCAGAGAGCACACTGAAATCAGTGAAAACTACCGTTTTGAGTGTTGGGCAATCTTCTTCTTCTCGCCCAAAGGCTAAGGCCAAGGGAAAGCTCAAGAAGAAGCCCACCAAGCCTAGGGGTGGAGTTAAAAAGGTTAAGGGGAAGGACAAGTCCAAAGCTGGAGAATCGGGGAAAGGGGAATGTTTTCATTACCACAAAACAGGACATTGGAAGCGCAACTATACGGAGTACTTAAATCTCAAGAAGAAGCATGGGGATGCTTCCGCTTCAGGTGTGTTTGTGATAGAAAACTGTTTTTCAATAAACTCTGCTTCCTGGGTATTAGATACCGGTTTAGGTTCTCACATTTGCAATTCTATGTAGGGGCTGAGAAATAGAAAAGTTTTGAAGACAGGTGACCATACTCTCCGCGTTGGAAATAGTTCCAATGTACATACAGTCGCAGTGGGAGAGTATCACTTGGGGTTGCCATCTGGGTGTATATTGGTTTTGAACCCATGTTATTTTGTACCAAGTATGCTTTGTAATATAATATCTATTTCTTTGTTAGACAATGAAGGATATAATTTTGTATTGCAGAACAATGTTATGAACATTCACCTGAATCAAATGTTGGTTGGGTATGGTACGCTTAATAACGGGATATACGTCCTAAATCAACACACAGTTTTCAGCATACAACACACTAATAAAAGAAAACTTTCAGAAATAAATGAAGCTTTTCTTTGGCACTGTAGACTTGGTCATATTAACGAAATAAGACTAAACAAGTTACACAAAGATGGATATTTAAACCCTTTTGAATATAAATCTTATGCGGCTTGCCAGTCTTGTATCAAGGGTAAAATGACCAAAACTCCGTTTACCGGACACGGAGAAAGAGCTACCCAGCTCCTGGGACTCATACATAGTGATGTATGTGGGCCAATGTCTACACAGGCTAGAGGCGGTTTTTCTTACTTCATTACTTTCACTGACGATTTCTCAAGATTCGGTCATGTATTTTTATTAAAGCACAAATCCGAAGCTTTTGAGAAATTCACTGAATATAAACAAGAAGTAGAAAAACAAACCGTCTTGAGTATCAAGATACTTCGATCAGATCGAGGTGGGGAGTACCTCAGTACAGAATTTGCAAACTTCTGAAAAGAGAATAGGATTCTCTCTCAGCTCACTCCTCCTTACACACCACAGCACAACGGTGTGTCTGAACGACGGAATAGGACCCTATTAGATATGGTCCGATCTATGATGAGTGATGCTGAATTACCTGTCTCATTTTGGGGGCATGCATTGGAGACTGCAGCGTTTCTACTGAACAGGGTCCCAACCAAAACCGTGTCTACCACGCCATATGAGATATGGCATGGGAAGAGACCATCTCTTAAGAGAATTAAGATTTGGGGTTGCCCGGCCTATGTTAAAAAGCAGAATCCGGACAAACTCGAGACACGATCGGTCATGTGTAACTTTGTGGGATATCCAAGGAATTCTTATGGATATCTATTCTACCACAAGGAGGAACAAAAGGTGTTTGTTTCTTAGTATGCCACATTCTTAGAAAAAGAGTTTTTCACAGATAAAGATGATGGCAATGTGGTGGATCTTGAAGAGGTTCTAGAGACACAAACTACAAATGACGACATGGTTGAACCGGCTGTTGCAATAAGAAATGAAGGAACCTTGGCCACTCCGTAGGTCTGGTAGGACTTCTCGCCCACCGGAGAGGTACTACAGTTTCCTCATTGATGGTGACAGAGAAGATTGCATCATAGAGGATGATGATCCTACCAGTTTTCAGCAAGCTATCACGAGTGGAGACTCTGTGAAGTGGCTGGATGCCATGAGATCCGAAATGGAGTCTATGTACACCAACAAAGTATGGACTTTGGACGTGTACCCCCTGGGGTAAACCTGTGGGGTGCAAATGGATCTTTAAAAGAAAGATTGGTGTAGATGGGCAGGTAGAGACCTATAAAGTAAGACTCGTGGCGAAGGGTTTTCGTTAAAGACCAGGTTTGGACTATGACGAGACTTTTTCGCCCGTAGCCATGCTTAAATCCATTCGGATCCTACTTGCTATTGCTGCTCACTACGACTATGAAATCTGGCAGATGGACGTTAAAATGGCATTTCTAAATGGCGATTTAGAAGAATGCGTTTATATGGATCAGCCAGAGGGCTTCATTGACAGTGGGAGCAGCGGGAAAGCATGTAGATTGCTTAAATCCATATATGGGTTAAAGCAGGCATCACGGAGTTGGAACATCTGTTTCGATGATGTTATCAAAGAGTTTGATTTCATCAAAAATCCAGATGAACCTTGTATTTATAAGAAGGCTGTAGGAAGAGCTGTCACATTCCTCGTATTGTACGTGGATGACATTCTTTTGATAGGAAATGACATTCCTATGCTACAGTCGGTCAAATCTTTCTTATCACTAAGGTTCTCCATGAAGGACCTGGGTGATGCCACATACATTCTGGGCATTAGGATCTATAGGGATAGATCCAAAAGGTTATTGGGATTGTCCCAAACCAGGTACATCAACACTATCCTAAAAAGGTTTAGTATGGAAGACTCCAAGCGGGGTGCCTTACCCGCTTGCCATGGGGTCGCTCTCTCCAAGGACTCTTGCCCAAAGACCGATGAAGAGAGAGCTCACATGAGCATTATACCCTATGCTTCGGCAGTAGGATCTATAATGTATGCGATGTTATGTACACGCCCAGATGTAGCTTATGCACTTAGTGTTGTAAGCAGGTATCAATCCAACCAGGGGGGAATCACTGGATAGCTGTGAAGAACATTCTTAAGTACATGCGAAGGACTAAAGAATTGTTCATGGTGTATGGTAATGGAGATCTCCAAATGGAGGCCTTTACCGATTCGAGCTTCCAGAGCGATAAGGACGACAACAAATCTATCTCAGGGTTTGTATTTACCCTCAATGGAGGGGCGGTAAGTTGGAAGAGTTCCAAACAGGATACCGTTGCAGACTCTACGATGGAGGCTGAGTACATTGCTGCAAATGATGCCGCTAAGGAAGCCGTCTAGATGAAGAAGTTCGTCTCGGAGCTAGGAGTAGTTCCAACTATTATTGATCCAATACCATTGTATTGTGATAATAATGGGGCTATGGCGTTAGCCAAGGAGCCCAGGTCCCATCAGCGATCCAGACACATCCTGAGGCGCTTTCATTTGATCCGGGAGATTGTTGATCGCCGCGAGATCGAGATTAGGAGAGTAGACACAAAAAATAACGCCGCGGATCCACTCACCAAGGCCCTCCCTCAGTCGCAACATGAGCGACTTTTTGAGATGTTGGGTATGAGATACGCCAATAACTGGCCTTAGTGCAAGTGGGAGATTGTTGGATATATGTATGCCCTAGAGGCCATTATATGATAGTGGATGTATTTATACATGCATATATATATATATATATATATATATATATATATATTCAGTGTACATTCTTGCTCGACATGATAGTATGCTATCTGGTTCTTCTTTATCTGACATATTGATTTGATCATGCTTTTATTCATTCACACATGTTGATAAAGCCTTGAGGATATAGACTTGACTACTGTGATTATGATAGAGATCATACTAGTGGGTCATCTGTAGTTTATAAGTATATCCTGGAATGTCCCTAGTCGTATGTAACGTTTTGAAAATCGTTTCGGTGAAATTTCGAAAAAACAGTAAAATAAGGGGGTTTTCTGTAAAAAGTCAAAATGCAAATATCTTTATTATAAAATTAAATATACATATTCTAGCTATGTAATTACTAGTATTTGGTGTTTATTGAGCCACTGGTGAAATTTCAAATTTTCTGAAAAAAATATTATTTTAATATTATTTTAAGCCGGTAAGAAAATACAATAAATTAGCGATAAATACAAATTTAAATGGGCTAATTTTAATCTTTAAAATCATGTTAATTAAAATCTAGTTGTAATATAAATTTTTAGTATTTTATTTCAAGTTTTAATGGGTTTTTATTATGGAGAACAAAAAAATAATTAATTTAAGCTAAAACTTGCAATTTTGAGCTTGTGGGGGGTCTTTTTGCATGGAATTCTTTTTGTAATCACTCACACACACCCTCACCCCTCCATGGACGAGCCCACCATCAGCAGCCCACTTCTCCCCCTCAAAAATTTCTCCATCTCATTTGTATGGGTGAAATAGAGTTTATAGGTGTAGGTTAAGATGTATTGTTTTGGAGGCTCATTGTACCTTGATTTGAGGGGGGTTGACTTGACCAATTGTGCACAACACCCACACCATTCCCCCCATCACCCCATGGCCAAAATTCTGCAGCCCTTCCCCCTTCACTTTCCTCTTTTCATTTCCTTCAATTTTAATCAAAAAAATTGCTCCAAAATCCAATTTAAATCTCACAAATTGATTTCCATTCTTCATCCCATTCTCCTTAGCTTTTATCACTTGGATCATGGTGTTATGAAGCCATCATTGGAGGCAAATTCTTCTTGCTAGATCACTAGATTTTAAGGTATAATTTCTACCCATTTAAATTCTTATGTTTAGATTTATTTAATTGAGTTGTTTTAATGTTAATTTTAGTGCTATTTGCATACTGTTTTTTTTTTTAAAGTTTATGGCTTGAGTTGAATTAGGGTTTTGTTGTGGAAATGGGTTATGATAAATTGTGCATGGTTTTGTGTTGTGGATTAACATCTTAAGTTTTATAGAAAGCTAATTTAGTTGTTAATTCCAAACCATTACTTATAAAATGCCCTAATTAAGTTATTTTGTTAACTAGAGTTTTGGAAAATTATTAAATGCTTTTGATTAAATTATAATTATGGTTTCATGTCATTATAGATAATATATTGAGTGGTTTAATGCTTTTAGTTCATGAAAATCCTAGCTAAATTGTTGTTTGTGCATTTTTGCTATAAATTGTTAAAAAATTGGGTATTTTGTAAACTAGAATTTTGGGGTTAATGGAATTTAATGAGATTAAATTATGGAAATTGTTTTTATGACTTATTTAAGATATTTAATAAGTATTATGGCCACTAGATTTTTTTAAACATCATGTTTTGTACAAAAACGGCGAATTGTGCTTGCTAGATTTTCGGAAAAATGACTTTTTAAGTGAAATTGGGGTTTTTGTGAATTTTAACCTATTTTATATTAAAATTAGTGTTCGTGAATGTGCAAATGAGTGTATTTGGGTTTTTCTCGATGATTTGGCGTTTTTACGCCGACGTCGAGGGTTTTTGGGTTGATTTGTGAAAGCAACCATAGGTTTTGACCTATGTGGGATTCGTGCGTCGTTTTGGTCATGAGTCGGATTTTAATACGATACGGTGCGTTATGATATGTAGGTACTCCATGTGGACTTCAAGACGACAAGCAAGCGTGTGGCGACGTCGGCACCGGCGAACGAGGACCAGGTGGGTAGATTTATATCTACGGGGAGAAGTCGGGTGGATGGCGTATAGCACCCCCGCAGTTCGTGGTGATGTATACGAATACGTATACACACAGATATTGATTATATATTGTTGAGATTATTGATGATAAGATGGATATTTGGTATTTTTGGATTGGTTTAGTGTAGTTGCGAAACCCTTGAGTAGTGGTCGCACTCACACACGCACACACACACATACTTGCATACATTCTTTCTTTTATATGTGCGTATATGAGAGTATATATTTATGTGTTCACATGGGTATGAGACTATGTGTTCATATACTGGATTTGAGGATAGTATATGGAATTTTAGACGAGTCGATGATATTGGGCTTGAGGCCAGAAGATCGGTGATGTGATTTGGTTCGTATTGAGATACGACATGATGTTTTAGCGGGTCTTTTGACGTAGCAATTCTTACACCTGTATGCATACTTAGGCGGTATCAGTATTGTACTAGACGTAGGACATTGTCCCGGATCATGATATTTGATAGAGAAGATACCAGATGAATAGTGTGATTGAATGTGATATTAACCCGTACCCAGATTTGGGGATGCCGTACGACGGATTTACGTACGAGCTATATTTTGATGATTGATCCGCACTCTTGACTTGGGATGTCTGATTATAGATATGGTATCAGATATGATATTATTGAGGCGGGATCACCGACTAATATATATACAGGTATGTATATGTATCGACTCAGATGTTAGGCAGTTTCCTTACCTGTAGTCCAGCTGGTTAGCTTAGACCTTTAGTTTAGTTTAGTTGTTAGATTAGATTCGATTCTTACCTATTTCAAAAACTAACGAATCGTGGGTATTTTAAAAGACAGCCCAAGGGATCCTACGGATATTTCAAAAGATGTATCTTTTCATAAAAACACCATAGCCCCTATTTTCAAAACCCCATGATTCATGTTATTTCAAAAGGCACCATTTGTAGAACTTATATTAGATTAATGCAGATTAGTTATAGTTGCGTCTAGTATTCAGCTCCCGCTCATTATTATGGTTCGCTTCGCATCGCATGCTTATATTATGTTTCATACTCCATTATTGATATCATGCTGTTAGGACACCAGCACCATTACCGATGATGCGTATGTACCACGTACACTTACTTGCCGGCTCACACACATCTTCATCGGTAATTTCCATGTCACGTACACCTTAGAAAATATTATTGCTTGACATAGCCTGTTAGCTAATAGTTTAGACATTGTATTTATTACCTGCTACTTCATGCATACTGTTATTCATTGTTATGCCGCATTCATGGATTCTCATGCATATATTCACTATTTTACGTGTTATTGAGGTTTTGGATTCGGATTCCATGAGATTTTCTGGATTTGGAGGGAAACCGCAAAAACATAAATAAACCTTTTCTCTCTTTTAAAATAAAAAGTGCGGTTTTCCCATGATGTATGAGTCGTCCACCATGAGTTTGCTGATGGATTTCGAGACCCGATTCGAGGAGTGGAGGAACCGTTTCGGGTACATGGTGGGCCCGGTGTGGTACCCCGGGGCAAGAGGAATGTGTTGTTGACATTGAGCCCGGCAGGGGAGCACTACCGACCGGTGATATTACCCGACGCGTCGGATATCCGGAGGATACCGTCGTGGTCTTGAGATGGATGGTAGGGGCCGATCTGGATTGACGGCACCCTAGATATTGATTTTGAGATATTGAGGTACAGAGATTGTGATACAGAGATATCGAGATATTTGGACACTTGTGTTGTATCGATGCTGGACACTGTTTTATGCTGATTTCATTATGATACCTCATTTTAAAAATACAAAGGAAATCTCATTAAATTATGAAAACAGTTCTTCATTTACATATATTCTGTTTTCATGCATTCATACCTCATTCATATGATATATTGCTACCTGAGGCACTGACACGGGCACATGAGATTACACTCGGGTTAGATATTTACCCTAGCCTTGTTATAGGCTGCTGGTTATATATTTTGAGTATATATTATGATCGTATGACCTAGGATTGCGTCATACATGCGATTTCTGTTCGTAGATGTTTTTCTATTCACGAGTTGGCAACTCACCCCCGTTGTACCCCAGTTTCTTGCAGGTTTGCCGTACAGGTTTCATTACGGCTTGCGGGCATAGTTTCCTTCGAGTGATTTTCTAGTAGGTGGGTTTATTGGTATCGTACCCATCATATTACCTTGTATTATATGATTCAGTTGTATCTAGTAAATTCCATCAACCAAACATGTATTTATTTTTGAGATAGAGACCAGTGATGTTATTCTTTCGACCTTAGAGTCACGCGTCTATTTCTGCAGATTTCTTGTGGTTTTGAGTTTCCTTTGAGTTTTTGATCCTCGCCGTTGGCGTTGTATATTATATTGCTTGTGTGGTTGTGACCGTCGATTGACGAAGAGCTAGCTCCCGCTTGGGGATGCCTTTTATTGATTTCGTATACTATTCATGCTGTATCCCGTTTGGGAGCCAGTATTTACAAAGGAGACTCTGCCGAAATTTTCAGAAAATACTTGATGTTTTTAAAAAACCGCATAATTCGGCTTATGCTATTAAAACTTCTGGATTTAAATTGGTTTTCCTACTCTCTACTACTCTTCTTGGTTTGGATTTCTGGGTTTTCGGCTTACTTAGAATACGTACGCCTTGAGACGTTCGTAGTTTAAGTGCCGGTCATGTTCCGTACTTTCGGGTCGTGACATCGTAGGTGTATCGAGGCGGGGCATCGATATACCAGAGTAGACTAGCACAACTGCGCTAGCGCATCTGCGCTGACACGTGTCGCGCAGTGCATAGCGCAGCGCAACTGCGCTAGAGCATCTGCGCTGACACGTGTCGCGCAGCGCAACTGCGCTAGCGCATCTGTGCTGACACGTGTCGCGCAGCGCAAAGCGCAGCGCATCTGCGCTAGCGCATCTGCGCTGACACGTGTCGCGCAGCGCAGTGCTTGCGCAGCTGAAGCGTTGCTTCATTAAAATAGAGCTTTGCTCTGATTGGGCGCGCCTTCTTGGGCGCTGCGCTGATGCGTCTGCGCCAGACACGTGGCGCGTTGCGCCCAGCGCAAAGAATCTGAAGCGTTGCTTCATTTATTAAAGTTTAAATTTTCAAAGCAGAGCTTTTGTCACGACCCGAAAGTACGGAACGTGACTGGCCCTTAGATTACGAGACGTCTAAAGGCGTACCGTAACCTAAGTCAGCCAAAGCCCAGAAATCTAACCCAAAATCAAAAGAGAGTGAAGGAAAACCTTAAATGAAAACGGTTTTGAAATCAATTAAGTTGCATAGAATCCAAAAAAACGAACATCAAAAATTTCTGAAAATTTCGGCAGAGTCTCCCCTGTATTTTCTATCCCCCAAAATGGGTACAACAAGATAATAAACCTGTAATTATAAAAATGGCATCCCCAAGCGGGAGCTAGCTCTTCGCCCAAGGCGGATCACAACCACATGCAATATAATAGTAATATCAAGAAAAAGAGCATAAAAGAGATGCAAATACCAGAAAACACACGTCGGCTCAAGTGAGCTCGACCCAAAAGAAACCACAAATATACAAATCTCTTATCTCATCACTAGGTCGCATATACAATACAAGTGGTAGATGGAGAATACTAGATACAATGATAAAGCAAAAAGAAATAAAGTATACTCGCAACCCACCTACGGGCGATGTCGCGAGTCTGAGCAAAAGGAACTGATGACAAGATAGCCCGCCGCTACAAGACTGACGGGTCCGACCTGCAAGACACTGTGGCACAACGGGGGTGAGTTGCCAGCTCGTGAGTAAATATAACATCTAATAAGGCAATCGTAAGAATGCACGCAATGCACCACAACATGCATGTCCATATGTGCTATAATATCTCTAGTATGCATGCACAGGTATGCAATGTCATTATTAAGTCTTTAAGTGTTTTAAATGCTAAGGTTATTGAATTCCTAACTTTAAAACATGAATATCTGTATAATAGCTAAATATCATCAAGAAATCATCTGAAAACCCGTGTCAAGCATCGACACCAAAAAGGAATCATATCTGTCTCAATATCGGGCTCCGTCAGTCCGGATCAGCCCATATCATAAATCTCACGACAACGGTCGGTATCCTCCGGATATCCACCGCGCCAGACATCACCGGTAGGTAGTCTTCCCCTGCCGGGCTCATCGTCTACAACTCGATCTTCTTGCCCCGGGGTACCATACCGGGCCCACCATGTACCCGAGACGGTTCATCCACTCCTCGAATCGGGTCTCGAAATCCAACAGAAAACATGAAAACTCATGGTGGACGACACATACGTCACGAGAAAACCGCAACTTCGTTTTTTTTTAAAAATGATAAATATAAGCTTTGTTAAATTCTTACGGTTTTCCCCCAAAAAATCCAGAAATCGCAGCAAACTGAAATCCTCAAGAAATCATGATGTCCACATGTTATATATGATAAGTGTCTATGATATCAATGTATATGATGTGAGAGTTTGGCTAGAAATCTATGTAAATATGATAGTAATGCGAGGTATATGCGTGCGATACAATCTCAAATATCATGCATGAATGCAATGGCGTTACTAGGCTAAACAGGTTTTTATAGTGCACGTGGCATGGCAAATACCAAAGGCGTGTGTGTCACATGAATAGTGCGCGTGCGATAGATGCCAATGGTAAGGTGTTCGTGTCCTACGAAATGATATCACATATGTATATATGAATGTCATATGAATGTCCATGCAATCTAGTATAGGGTTGTCCATGCAATCTAGTATAGGGTTAGCTGTAAGGGTATGCAATGCACATAAATGGATAGGCTAGCTAACAATATAATTATTGCATAAAGTAGGGTAATCCTAACTAAGGGGGGGCGCCTCGCGCCATCCAGACGATTCCCCCGTAGATGAATATATCTACTCACCAGAAATCCCCGCTAATCTGATCCGGCCACCGCTTTGCCTTTGCGCGCCGTGTCCGATATTTCTCCGACCGATCCTATATTTGCACAATACCAAGCATAAGGTTACAACACCTAAAACGATGCAAGTCACTATATACAATTATCGACGCTCTCAATTTAAATATAGCATGCACTCGGTGCGCGGAAAAACGCACGAAAATCGCTAATTTTTTAGCTAAAATCGTCATTTCGGGGAAATCGACAAAACTACAACCCGACTAGACGAAACCCCACGTTCGCGCACTCTAATAATCCTTTACGAAGTTAATAATATCGCTAACCTAGCGCAATTTGAACGCATACTATTTTTCGTAAAAATCTAGTAAGCGATTTTCAAACCAAATCGATACAACGTTGAAATTTGTCGTTTTAGCGAGCATACCAATACACAATTAACCACTCCAATCACCTAGATAACCATCCCTAACATAATCCCACCATTATTCTACAAACCCTAATTTCTAAAATCAAAACCTTCTCTTGATTTTTCCTAATCAAACATTTACTACTAAACTAATATTTAGAATTGAAATTCTAGCACAATTAAACCTCAAGTAAGCAAACTAGTTTAGGATTTTCACCTCTCAAGCTTGAACCCAAGCTTGATCAAGTCTCCAAGAAGCCTCCTTTCATCAACTTTTTAAACTAATTTGGGTTGAAGAGAGAAGGGATTAGGATTAGGCTTTGAATGGAGAAAGAAATTGTGGATTTTTATTGATTTTTAGCATGAAAATGAAGCTAGAATGAAGTGGGGAAGTGGGGAAAACTGCAGGTGAAAGGGTCGGCCAGCAGGTGGAGGTGAGAGTTTGGGAAATTTGGAGAAGATTCTAGGTCCAAAACACCCCCATGTTATCATTTAATGCATTTCTTTTCAACATTTTACAAAAAAACCCTTATTTTACCTCATTTTCTCATTAAATTTCCAACCCAAAAACTAAAAATGTGAAAGTCATGACACAATTTTATTAACACCATATTTTAGCTTATAAAGACTCCTAATTAAGAAATTTACCTAATTAAATTTGTATTTATCCCTAATTAAATGTATTTAAAAAGGCTTAAAATAATAAAAAAATAATTAATTACGAATTTTTTTTTATTTAACTAGAAACTTATAAATGACATTTTAGTGACAAAATTATAGTAATATATTATTTAAATTTTGTATAATTAGGTCTACAATGAAAATTATCAATTTTGACTTTTTACGGAAAAAGCCGAAAAACTTGCCGATTACCGAAGAACTGCCTAAACGATTTTCGAAGGGTTACAATCTTCCCCCCTTAAAGAAATTCGGTCCCCGAATTTAGAATTTAACTACGCGTACCTTCAAAAAGATGGGGATATCTCTTCCTCATCTCGACCTCGGTCTCCCAGGTGACCTCCTCGCTGTTCGGGCCACGCCAAAGAACTTTGACAGACGGTATGACCTTCGACCTCAATTTCTTCACCTGCCGATCCAAGATGACCACCGGCTGCTCGGTGAAAGAAAGATCACGCTCAAACTGGATCGTCTGGTGCTGAATCGCCTGGGAAGGATCATGAAGGTACTTGCGGAGCATCGAGACATGGAATACGGGGTGAACATCGGGGAAGCTGGGCGGAAGAGCTAACCGATAAGCGACTGGACCAACACGCTCTAGGATCTCGAAAGGACCAACATATCTAGGACTCAGTTTCCCTTTCCGCCCAAATCTCATCACACCCTTCATCGGAGAGACCTTCAGGAAAACATGATCGCCAACAGCGAACTCGAGTCGGCGACGACGCCTGTCAGCATAAGATTTCTGCCTGCTCTGTGCCGCTCTCATCCTGTCCCGAATCAGCTGTATTTTCTCGGTCGTCTCCTGTACGATCTGCGGCCCCAAAATGCTGCTCTCCCTGAGCTCTGTCCAACATACCGGCGATCGACATCTCCTCCCATATAAAGCCTCGAAAGGTGCCATCTGAATCGTCTCCTGGAAGCTATTATTGTAGGAAAACTCGATCAAAGGCAAATGACGATCCCAGCTACCACCGAAATCTAAAACACAAGCTCTGAGCTTGTCCTCAAGAGTCTGAATCGTACGCTCCGACTGACCGTCAGTCTGAGGATGGAAGGCTGTGCTAAAACTCAATCGGATGCCCAAGGCTTCCTGTAGTTTCTTCCACAATCGGCTGGTAAACTGGGTGCCACGGTCGGACACGATGCAAGTCGGAACACCATGCAGTCGTACTATCTCATCAATATAAACCTGGGCGTACTGAGAAAATCCAAAAGTGGTCTTCACTGGCAGAAAGTGAGCCGCTTTCGTCAGTCGATCAACAATCACCCAGATAGAGTCGTACCCTCGACTGGTCCTGGGTAGACCTACCACGAAGTCCATGGAGACCTGCTCCCACTTCCACTCAGGGATGGGCAAAGGCTGTAACTCGCCGGCTGGCCTCTGGTGCTCGGCCTTAACTTGCTGACAAGTCAGGCATCTCGACACAAAATCTGTAACATCCTTCTTCATCCCGTCCCACCAGTAAACCTCTCTCAAATCACGGTACATCTTGGTGGAACCTGGATGCACACTGTATACGGATCTATGTGCCTCCTCGAGAATATCACGCCTCAGTCCCTCTGAATCTGGCACACACAGTCGAGTCCCAAATCGAAGTATCCCCTGATCATCAATCACGAACTCAGAAACTCTGCCCTGCCGAATCTGCTCAATAATCTCTAAGATACGGGCATCGCCGGACTGTGCCTCGCGAATACGGTCAAGTAACTGTGGGCGTGCTCTGAAATGGGCCAGCTGTCCTCCTGTAGGAGTAAACTCGAACTGCACTCTGCTATCACATAAAACCTGCCAATCCGCCGTCGACTGCATCTGTACTGTGCTCAAACAAGATAAGCTACCTCCGGGCCTCCTACTCAAAGCATCTGCCACCACATTCGCCTTGCCCGGATTCTATAGAATCTCGCAGTCATAATCTTTCACCAACTCCATCCAACGGCGCTGTCTCAGGTTCAGGTCTCGCTGCTGGAAGATATACTTCAAACTCTTGTGGTCAGTGAATATCTGGCATGACTCACCGTATAGGTAGTGTCTCCAGATCTTAAGTGCAAACACCACTGCAGCCATCTCTAAATCATGGGTGGGGTAGTTCTGCTCGTGTTTCCTCAGCTGCCGAGAAGCATACGCGATAACTCTGTCATGCTGCATCAATACACAGCCCAGCCCCACTCTAGAAGCATCACAATATACCACGAACCCGCCTGATCCTGAAGGCAATGCTAACACTGGTGCAGTAGTCAGACGAGTCTTCAACTGCTGGAAGCTATCCTCACATGCCTGGGTCCAATCAAAAGGAACCCCCTTCCGGGTCAACCCGGTCAACGGTGCAGCAATGCGGGAGAAATCCTGGACGAAACGTCGATAATAGCCGGCCAGACCTAGAAAACTGCGAACCTCTGTAACCGATACTGGTCTAGGCCAACGCTGAACTGCCTCGATCTTCTTCGGGTCCACGCAAATACCATCTCTCGTCACCACATGACCCAAGAAGTCGACACTGTCTAATCAGAATGCGCACTTGGAAAATTTGGCGAACAGCTGATGCTCTCTCAAAGTCTGCAATGTGATACGTAAGTGCTGCTCATGCTCCTCCCGGCTCCGAGAATAAACCAAAATGTCGTCAATGAACACAATGATGAACTGATCGAGATACGGCCTGAATACGCGGTTCATCAAATCCATAAAAGCTGCCGGGGCATTGGTGAGCCCGAACGACATCACCAAGAACTCATAATGACCATATCGAGTACGGAAAGCTGTCTTCGGAATATCCTCCTTCCGAACTCGCAACTGGTGATAACCTGATCGTAAATCAACCTTCGAGAAGAACCCTGCACCCTGGAGCTGATCAAACAAGTCATCAATGCGGGGTAGGGGATACCTGTTCCGCACAGTAACCCGGTTCAGCTGACGATAATCAATGCATAAACGCATACTTCCGTCCTTCTTCTTAACAAACAAGACGGGAGCACCCCAAGGTGACACACTCGGTCGGATGAGCCCTTTGTCCAGCAAGTCCTGTAACTGATCCTTTAGCTCTCTCAGCTCTGCCGGGGCCATCCGATAAGGAGGTATAGAAATAGGCCCCGTGCCAGGGATCAAGTCAATACAGAACTCAATCTCGCGCTCTGGTGGCAGACCAGGAAGCTCGTCAGGGAATACATCAGGAAACTCTCTCACAACAGGGACCTGGTCCAACGGAATCTCTGTGGAGCTAGTATCACAAACATAGGCTAAGAATCCCTGACACCCTTTCCTTAAGAGCTGACCAGCGCGAAGAGAAGAAATCAAGCTGGGAAGGGTAGCGCTACGATCTCCCTGAATAATAAGAACCGGCTCACCAGGAAAACTGAATCTGACTGCTTTTTCACGGCAGTCCATGGATGCATAACAGGTGGCTAGCCAGTCCATACCAAGAAGAACGTCAAAGTCTAGCATATCGAGGAGAATCAGATCTACTGAAGAATCTCTCTCCCCGATACGAACGGAACAAGATCGGTATACAAAACGGGCAACAAAAGACTCGCCTACCGGGGTAATAACGACAAGCGGCTGATCTAACGGAGATGACTCTCGGCCCAACCTCGGTGCAAAATACGTGGAAACATAGGAATGTGTGGAGCCTGGATCAAATAATACCCGTGCATCAAAAGAACATACTGGCAGAGTACCTGTCACGACGGCATTGGATGCCTGTGCATCCTGAGGAGTCAATGCGAACACTCGGGCCTGTCCACCACTAATGGCTGGCTGTCCTCTGCCTCTACCTCAGCCTCTGCCTCTGCCTCTGTCGCCTCGTCCTCTCTGAACTGGACCGCCACGCCCACGGCCTCTAGAAGCATCTGGCTGGCGTGAAGCATCATCAGGAGTAGGAAGTAAAGCTCTCTGAGAAGGTGGTGAGGGTGGTAAGGTCACATGCGGGACCGTCGCCGCGCCCGGACGTCCCATGGTACAGTCTCTAATACGGTGGTACTGACTCCCGCACCGAAAACATCCTGGAGACGACTGCTGGGTCTGTGGATATGAACCAAATAACTGACCTCGTCTCAATCCTCTGCCTCCGCCATCTCCCGGAAATAATCTATCACGATGTCTGCCCATCTGCCGCTGAGCTGGCGTATCAGTACGGATCCTCTTCGGCCCAGAAGCGACCGGAGTCTCAGAAATACGCTCCTCCAAAAGTAAGGCTGCATCCATCGCGGCTGCGTATGTATCAAAGTGCTGGGTGCCGATGGCAAGGAATAGCTGTGTATCAAGCCCTCGCACGAACCTCTTTATTCTCTTCTCTTCTGTGTCGACTAGGTACGGAGCATATCGAGACAACTGGGTAAACTGTATATCATACTCCGACACCGTCATCCCAGGAGTCTTGCGCAAAGACTCAAAACTACGGGCTCGAGCATCTCGGACACTCTCCGGAAGAAAACGGGCAAGAAATGCAGATGTAAACTCATCCCAAGTCATAGAAGGCAGACCTGCAGCTCGGCCTCTCTCTACTGAGTCGTACCATGTCTGGGCAAGACCCTCCAAACGAAAACTCGCAAACTCCACCAATCTATCATCAGAACACCTCAACGAACGGCCAATCCGTGCCATCCTATCGAGAAATGTCTGTGGGTCCTCTGTCGCATCTGTACCGGTAAAAGATGGGGGTCTCAATCTCATGAACTCCTGTAGTGAAACAGGAATAGTCTCCGTAGTAGCAGCAGGAGTGACCATCTGTGCAGCAGGTACGATCGTGGTCTGTGCGGTGGAAGGAACTTCCTCGGATCTCTGTGCCCGGCTAGACTCAACTAAAGATCCCATCATCTGCCGCAACTCTTGCATGCCGGCCTCTAATCTGGCAATACGGTCAGGATAAGGCGGATCAGTAGGACCCTGAGGGGTAGGTGTATCCTCCCGCTCGATCCTCGCCTCAGACGAGCCCGCTCGAATCTCATCCCTAGCGGCAGCCCGCTGAGCTCTCGTAGTCTTTGGCGGCATCGAAGCTGGAATAAGAAACAGGACCGATAAGGACATTGCAATTGAATCAAGGAATGCAAGGAATCAAGAAAGGAAATACAAGCAATTATGTCCTAAGGTTACTTAGGCGGAGTACCGTATCGTAAGTATGCCGCGGATCATACCCACGCTACGCCACTCTGCTTAAGTCACCTACTCCATCTACCAAGGTCGTCCTACACTCAGAAAGGTAAAACCTACGCTCTGATACCAACTTTGTCACGACCCGAAAGTACGGAACGTGACTGGCCCTTAGATTACGAGACGTCTAAAGGCGTACCGTAACCTAAGTCAGCCAAAGCCCAGAAATCTAACCCAAAATCAAAAGAGAGTGAAGGAAAACCTTAAATGAAAACGGTTTTGAAATCAATTAAGTTGCATAGAATCCAAAAAAAAGAACATCAAAAATTTCTGAAAATTTCGGCAGTCTCCCCTGTATTTTCTATCCCCCAAAATGGGTACAACAAGATAATAAACCTGTAATTATAAAAATGCCATCCCCAAGCGGGAGCTAGCTCTTCGCCCAAGGCGGATCACAACCACATGCAATATAATAGTAATATCAAGAAAAATAGCATAAAAGAGATGCAAATACCAGAAAACACACGTCGGCTCAAGTGAGCTCGACCCAAAAGAAACCACAAATATACAAATCTCTCATCTCATCACTAGGTCGCATATACAATACAAGTGGTAGATGGAGAATACTAGATACAATGATAAAGCAAAAAGAAATAAAGTATACTCGCAACCCACCTACGGGCGATGTCGCGAGTCTGAGCAAAAGGAACTGATGACAAGATAGCCCGCCGCTACAAGACTGACGGGTCCGACCTGCAAGACACTGTGGCACAACGGGGGTGAGTTGCCAGCTCGTGAGTAAATATAACATCTAATAAGGCAATTGTAAGAATGCACGCAATGCACCACAACATGCATGTCCATATGTGCTATAATATCTCTAGTATGCATGCACAGGTATGCAATGTCATTATTAAGTCTTTAAGTGTTTTAAATGCTAAGGTTATTGAATTCCTAACTTTAAAACATGAATATCTGTATAATAGCTAAATATCATCAAGAAATCATCTGAAAACCCGTGTCAAGCATCGACACCAAAAAGGAATCATATCTGTCTCAATATCGGGCTCCGTCAGTCCGGATCAGCCCATATCATAAATCTCACGACAACGGTCGGTATCCTCCGGATATCCGCCGCGCCAGACATCACCGGTAGGTAGTCTTCCCCTGCCAGGCTCATCGTCTATAACCCGATCTTCTTGCCCCGGGGTACCATACCGGGCCCACCATGTACCCGAGACGGTTCATCCACTCCTCGAATCGGGTCTCGAAATCCAACAGAAAACATGAAAACTCATGGTGGACGACACATACGTCACGAGAAAACCGCAACTTCGTTTTTTTTTAAAAATGATAAATATAAGCTTTGTTAAATTCTTACGGTTTTCCCCCAAAAAATCCAGAAATCGCAGCAAACTGAAATCCTCAAGAAATCATGATGTCCACATGTTATATATGATAAGTGTCTATGATATCAATGTATATGATGTGAGAGTTTGGCTAGAAATCTATGTAAATATGATAGTAATGCGAGGTATATGCGTGCGATACAATCTCAAATATCATGCATGAATGCAATGGCGTTACTAGGCTAAACATGTTTTTATAGTGCACGTGGCATGGCAAATACCAAAGGCGTGTGTGTCACATGAATAGTGCGCGTGCGATAGATGCCAATGGTAAGGTGTTCGTGTCCTACGAAATGATATCACATATGTATATATGAATGTCATATGAATGTCCATGCAATCTAGTATAGGGTTGTCCATGCAATCTAGTATAGGGTTAGCTGTAAGGGTATGCAATGCACATAAATGGATAGGCTAGCTAACAATATAATTATTGCATAAAGTAGGGTAATCCTAACTAAGGGGGGGCGCCTCGCGCCATCCAGACGATTCCCCCGTAGATGAATATATCTACTCACCAGAAATCCCCGCTAATCTGATCCGGCCACCGCTTTGCCTTTGCGCGCCGTGTCCGATATTTCTCCGACCGATCCTATATTTGCACAATACCAAGCATAAGGTTACAACACCTAAAACGATGCAAGTCACTATATACAATTATCGACGCTCTCAATTTAAATATAGCATGCACTCGGTGCGCGGAAAAACGCACGAAAATCGCTAATTTTTTAGCTAAAATCGTCATTTCGGGGAAATCGACAAAACTACAACCCGACTAGACGAAACCCCACGTTCGCGCACTCTAATAATCCTTTACGAAGTTAATAATATCGCTAACCTAGCGCAATTTGAACGCATACTATTTTTCGTAAAAATCTAGTAAGCGATTTTCAAACCAAATCGATACAACGTTGAAATTTGTCGTTTTAGCGAGCATACCAATACACAATTAACCACTCCAATCACCTAGATAACCATCCCTAACATAATCCCACCATTATTCTACAAACCCTAATTTCTAAAATCAAAACCTTCTCTTGATTTTTCCTAATCAAACATTTACTACTAAACTAATATTTAGAATTGAAATTCTAGCACAATTAAACCTCAAGTAAGCAAACTAGTTTAGGATTTTCACCTCTCAAGCTTGAACCCAAGCTTGATCAAGTCTCCAAGAAGCCTCCTTTCATCAACTTTTTAAACTAATTTGGGTTGAAGAGAGAAGGGATTAGGATTAGGCTTTGAATGGAGAAAGAAATTGTGGATTTTTATTGATTTTTAGCATGAAAATGAAGCTAGAATGAAGTGGGGAAGTGGGGAAAACTGCAGGTGAAGGGGTCGGCCAGCAGGTGGAGGTGAGAGTTTGGGAAATTTGGAGAAGATTCTAGGTCCAAAACACCCCCATGTTATCATTTAATGCATTTCTTTTCAACATTTTACAAAAAAACCCTTATTTTACCTCATTTTCTCATTAAATTTCCAACCCAAAAACTAAAAATGTGAAAGTCATGACACAATTTTATTAACACCATATTTTAGCTTATAAAGACTCCTAATTAAGAAATTTACCTAATTAAATTTGTATTTATCCCTAATTAAATGTATTTAAAAAGGCTTAAAATAATAAAAAAATAATTAATTACGAATTTTTTTTATTTAACTAGAAACTTATAAATGACATTTTAGTGACAAAATTATAGTAATATATTATTTAAATTTTGTATAATTAGGTCTACAATGAAAATTATCAATTTTGACTTTTTACGGAAAAAGCCGAAAAACTTGCCGATTACCGAAGAACTGCCTAAACGATTTTCGAAGGGTTACAGCTTTGCTCTGATTGGGGGATGATGAAGCGTTGCTTCATCTCCCGCCTCGGAATTTGAATAGAGCTTTGCTCTGATTGGGGTAAACAGTTACCATCCCTAGACTCGATATGCAGCATATCTGACGACGAGACTGGACTGTACGGTAGTGTTGCCGGTTGGATCGACGGGAGTTGTGACAGGTTCGCTTGTTTTCTTCTGATCGCTCAATACCCGGGTGGCCATTACGTTTAGCTGTCCGCTTGCGGCTTGTAGGTATTTGATATGATCATTACCTACTGCCGGCGTATTGACGAGTCTTAGAGTCCCACAATGAAGTTTCCTGGCTCAGGCGAAAAGATGTGGTGTGCATATGAGATATGCGCGGGGACCCGATTAAATACGGATATGTGATACCGTATATTAATCGGGCATTTTCTATTGGTCGGGTCGTATGTGATATGACCGGTTTGCAAAATCAAGTGTTGATTTAACAAATAACTTTTAGATTAATTCTTTAATCAAACTCTTTTTCTATTTTTGTATGCATGCATGTATGCACATGATGATGTGCATGGATACATACATACATACTTAGTATCATGGTTGTTGATACATGTTTGGTGGCAATGCAAGACTTACATTGTAGAATTATCTATTTATTTATCATTTAGAAAAAGAGAAAGGATAATTCACACAAGGTTTATACTTATCATCTTTGACCATGCTTCAACCACCATTTAACCTTGAGTTAATTATCCTTTTGTCTTTAACCCACTTGATAAAAATCTAGATGATTCTAACCATGGTTGAAGTGAGAAAGGATTAAGATATATTATTTTTTTCTCATTTCAATTATTATTCACACTCTCATAGCTTTTCTTTTGTGAGAAAGCTTAGCCACCATCTTCTTCTTCCTATCTTGAGAATTTCTTTGAGTGAGGTTGAGAAAAAGAAAGAGTTTTGATTATAGAAAACAAACCACATCATCATACTACACACATCTAGCCCATTTGTGTAGGGTGTTTGCTCTACTTCATTCACATATCGAGTAAAGCAAGGAGCTTTAGGCAAATGAGCTTCGGGTGGATCGTCGTGGACTTAGAAAACCTCAAGCGAACCTTTTTCCAACCCTCAAGTAGCCAAGGTGTCTAGCGTAGGGAGCTACAAAAGTTGTACTCTCAAAACCCTAGCCTTTATTACTTGTGATGTTGTCTTTGTAATGAAACCCTAATTTTCTAGTGATGATTCTTTGTATGTTCACTTAGCACCTTAAAAATTTTATTTTGAGACATGTGATGCTTCCAAACCCTTCATGAGGTGCTAGGTAAACCTAACAACTTGCTTAGGCAATTGAGTCAATCATGAGATGTCAAGTACCACACCAGATGTTGTTTTTGCACTTGATGCGATAAGTTCATATTAATACAATCCTGAAGAAACATAAGGGAGCAGTTTTAGAACATAAGTGCTTGTTCTACGGATTTGATGACGACAGCCTCCTTTGGGAGACGGTTATCATTCCAGGCTTCCAAGGTGACATGGATGACAGAGTGATTGTCAGAGTTATAGTTTTCCTTCTGACGAGAGACAATATTATGGACAGGTGGTCCAAGAGGATACTGTGGGAGGGATGGTGCTGGATACTGATTAGGTTCAGTTATCAATATAGTCTAAGAAGTTTGGATTTGGAGTTCATTTATGAACTAGGTCCCATCAGATATTCAGACATATTCTAAGACAGGTATTACTCGATTTGGGAGATGGTTTTCCACGAACTTGAGATTAAGAGAGACATAGAAAGAAACATCAGGGCGGATCCACTCACTAAGGCTATTTCTCGAGCACAAGTGTTTTACAAACTATCTTTGTGAAACTGATTAGTAGAAGAGTTGGATGTTCGGTATCACACGGGCTGTGAGTATGCGACATCGCAATAATTATCCTTAAGTGCAAGTGGGAGATTGTTGGAGATAGTGCCCTCAAAGTCAATTATTGGATCGCAGGTACGTGATTGCAATGATTGAGGAAGGACCTATACCGATATGACAGTCTTGCTCGAGATGATAGTATGCTATCTGGTTTGTCTTTATCATCGTATACATGCTTTAGTTCGCTATTGCATATTGATAGAGCCCATAGGATTCTTGCTTGACTACCAGCAGTATGATGTCGATCATATACGTGGGAGCTGGGGTCTGTAAGCACATCCTTAAAGTGTCCCTAGTCGTGGGAGTTTCGAGACAGGGCATCGATACTCCAGAGTAGACTAGTGTATACAGTCGAGACCCCGACGAGGGGCGGTGGCCGGTCTCACAAGCCACTGGTGTCAGTAGGATCACCTAAGATGTATACAGGTGCTCATTAGGTTATGAGTACACCGGACAAGACTCGCCGGGAACATGCTAGTTGGTATTATACATATCGTCAGATAGCAGTTCTCTGGTGACATGTGTACAGGTTAGTTCATCGACCTGAGGTCGTCATTTGTCTCGTGTGAGTTCCCACTGTGCTTTGATTTCTACCCTACCACGGCTCAAAGGAGTCGTGCAAACAGGTCTTTTTTGGGTACAGTCCCGAGCCACATGGAGGCAAGTGAGCGGATCGGCAGGGGATTCGTCTCTCCCGGTATTGGGGGTGGGATCGCGCTGTGTCTAGGAGAGCCATTACAAAAATCCCTCGGCCAAGACAGGAGATTTACTGGTAGGTACTCCAGTAGTATCTCAGGATGTTCTGGGCTACTCTCTGACACGACTTATACTGCTATTTGGGGTCTGACGTTACCAGCCCCTAGGCCGATATGCGATACTCATAGACGAACGGACCGGACTGTATGTATATTGTCACTGTTAGGCTCAGTAGGGTTTATGGATGAGTTCGCTCGTCAGCTTCCCTTCCAATCAATACATAGGAAAACGTTACGTTCAGCTCGTACCTCTAACATGCTAGTGGTTATACCCAGTGCCAGTGTGTTGATGAGTCATTAGAGTCCCCCACAGACACTTTCCCAAGTTCGGGCGAAACGTTGTAGAGGCCATATGGTTTTACGGCAGGGTTCGGAAAATGCTCGTGCGTTTTCGCACGTATCATTTTTCGGGCAGATAATACTGGTAGGCTTTGGTTTAAGCCGGATCCCAGTATTATACTGTGTAGATATATAATATCTTTGTCTCAGTTGCATTTGTATTAGGTCGTAATACAAATGCGGGTATGTTTATTCTATTACGGGGTTATCCTGAAATTCGTTTCAGGATCACTTTTGAAAGTTACCAGTTTCCAGTTTTCTATCACCCGTATTTAACATTCGGTTAAATGCGGATTTATCTTTTCTTCTTGGGTGAGTCATGATGGTGAGTCATGCTTCTAGAAGGTTCTAGAAGTGGTGATAAGGCTTGTGAGTCATTAATGCTTTAATTGTGCATTTATTGTGTTCATACAAGGTGTATGATGACACATTCTTTTGCATTAACTCTTCTTTGTATTTGCTTAAGTTCTTTTGGCTTATGGTCACCCTTTTTTCTCCTACCCTTCACCCCCCTCTTCCTATAAGTGGACGGCCACATTTGTGATGGATTATGATTGCTTGGAAAAAGATTGATATTGTTTTGGACTCATGGAAATTAGATAGCCTCATTTCTCATTTCACCCGATTCCAAAAGGCAACTTCATTAACCGTTCGTTCATAGCTTTAGAAGTAACGAGACAAAGTGTTCTACTCATTCTCTACATTAATCTTGGTCATCTCTTTTAGCAAACTTGATGATCGAGTTGCCTCGGTTCAGAGGCGGGAGCCCGTTTAAAGATCCGTCGACGTGGTGCCACCTGGACGAGAAGACTGGAGATCGAGGAGATCGGAGCAGCCGCAACAAAGTGTGGGATGATGGTTGAAGACCGAAGGACTCAGATCGTTCGGTATAACTCTTCTACCCACTTTGTAGTTTGTTAGTTTAGCTTTAATGACAGATCCGGGTTATAGTACGCGATAGCGCCAGTTGTAAAAAGTTTTTGTTCCGCATTTGGCGTCTGTTAGACGGCTGGGGCGCTACCGTGGACTTACAGAAACATCTGTCATAGGCGACGTGTATGCCTGACAGCAAAATAAGGTGCATCTGATATGCACGAAGAATATCGATTTAGTGCATCTGGTGTGCACCAAAATCGCATCTCAAAACATGCGCTCAACACGCGCGAAAATCCTAATCAGGTGCATCCATCATGCACGAATAAAATCTAAATCATGCGCATTCAATAGGCACGAAATCACGAAATCCAGTATCAAGCGTCGAACATGCGCAAAATCCAAATCAAATGCACAGAGTGCAAGAAATCAACATCAATATCAAAATCCAAATTGACGGTATACAATACGGATCAATCAAAATCAGGTATACCGCGGTATATAAGCTCACAACCATGTGCATCAGCATGCACAAATCAAATCAAAACACTAAAAGTGCATGTAAACGATGCCGAAGGCATAAGTCAAATCGCATGCATAACATAAGCATGAAATCAAAATCCATATGTCAAATGACATCAAATCAAAGTCAGGTGCAACCGTGGTGCACGAAATATGGATCCGGTACAACAAAGGCACGAAATATAAATCTGGTGCGATAAACGCCAGAAACCTAAGACTGGTGCGACAAACGCACGAAATCTGAAACTGGTGCGACAAACGCACGAAATTTAAAACTGGTGCATCCTGTGCACAAAACCCAAACAATAACTCAAATGCGTAAATAGCAACACCGAGTGTACCAAGGTGTAAAAATCATAAACGTGTGCAACTGCATGCACAAAACACATATCAATGCACTACAAGCACATATAAGCTATACCGAGTGCAAAACTCAAATCGTGTGCGCATCATATGCACAAAATCAACTCAACTGTATGAAATCCATGAAGTCATAAGCATGTGCAGCCAAGGCACGAAAATGATATCAGGTGCAATAACCGTGCACAAATCATAAATCATAAATACCGTCGTCGGTATATCCTCCTTCAAAGTCGAGAAGGTGTCGGTGCATCCAATGCTAGCAGCGCAAGATATCTACTTGCCTCTTGCTCACGGTCTGGCGTCCTCTGTCTCTGGGCCCTTATCTTCTCTGTGGATTACCAATCTCGCAATCCATCGGCTCATCGGCCCTGTCAGGTGTGCTAACGGGGATGATTCCGTTCTGGCACTTCTCTGGTCATCTCTCGGTCAATCCTCACGGCCACTCGTAAGGCAGCACGTCACTGGCGCCGACCTCTAGTCCTCTGAATACACATCCCACATCTGATCCTGGGTGCAATTCTTATTGCAGCTGTGTCCTGGAAGGAATCCTGCTCAAGGTCTCTTCCGATCTCGCCTACGCCGAACTGTATGGAGGCTGGTACTCTTGCATAATCTCTTCTCGCTCTATGGACGTCTGTGTTCTCAGCACAGCAATTTCTTAGAAGCTGGTCGCATCCCAACGCCTCTATAGACATATCCGACCTTTAATCCTAACGGGGAGTAACAACAGCTCGTCAGCATCTCGTACGAACCTCTAGTCCCGCCTGTCTGTATCATCGTCTACTCCGACGTCACGTCTCTATCTGCGCACAACAATTGTTCTCGGCTACGGTCAATCCGAAGTCTCTCGCACGGACTCGAAATCACGAACTCGGTATCTTCATCGCTCTGTGGAAGATATCTAGCCGAACACGTCCTCAGGAACTCGTCCCAACCTGCGGAGATATACTCCATTCTCATCCATTCTTGACCAATTAACAACGCATCTGGGTAAGGTCTTCTATTCGAACCTGGTCAACTATCTCGTCGACGATGCTGAACTCTGGCCTGCTGGGTGTGCACAATATGACCACTCCTGGGTCCAAGTCTTCTCATATAGTATTCCAGAAAGGTCCTGTCGAGGTCTCTCTCTAATCTCGTTTCTGCCGAATTGCCCGAAAGTTATCATCTTTACTATATCTGTTTCTCATTCCGGAACGGCCGCGTACTCATCGCGACTCCTTCTAGAAGATATATCCATATACAACGCTTCTACATGCGTATCGCATCTCTGATATCAGTGGAGTGGAACGTCATCTCGTCGAAATCTCGTGCGAACTCTTTACTTCACTCTGCTCCAATGAAGACTGATTCGGACTCTTCTTCTCATGGCTGCATGGACTGCGCTCCAACGGCTATACTCGTATCTGGAGTCTCCCAAGCAATGTGTCCCATCACATGATATCCGAATGATGTCGAACCATCAGATCGATTCGTAAGAACCTCATAATCCCCCAAGATATTTACATCTTGAGTACAGTTTTAATAGTATTCCAATACATACCACAGCACCTGTAGACCAACCGTAGAAGGGCAAACCCAAGCCTCACAAATGGCACCGCTAAACTGCCGCAAACCCTAAGGTTCGAAGGCATTCCATGTTCATTACGTCGAGTTTTTAAGTCCATGCTACCTCTCCCGGTACTTTCGGGCATGCAGAATTTGGTGAAAAAACAATTTTCTAGAGGCGGTAATATGGACTCAAAACCGGATCTTTGTTAAACCTAGCTACCTAACAACCTAACTAAGAGTTGTTAACTACTCGGTTAGGGGGTTATACCTTTCTTTCTTGAACTCCTTCGTCTTCTACTCTTGATGGTTGTCCGGATCGGCTTCACCCCGTCGTCTCCTTGCGCCGAAGATCGATCCACCTGAAAGCTTCTACCTATGGCTTCTTCTTCGAGCTTTGAAGAAACTAGTTCACTCGGTTTGCTAAACCTTGTGAACTAGAGTGAGTAGAGAAGAGTGTGTTCAGGATTTTACTCTATGGTTCTTGTTTCTCAACACATGAGACAAGTGAACCATAGACTCAAGAGAGAGGGAGAGCAAGAGGAAGAGGATGAGAGCTCAAGAACAAGAGAGAGAATGAAAATGATAGAATGAGAAAGACTTTTCTCTCTTGGCTCTCATAATCCAAAGCCATCATAACAAATCATAGCAATCAAGTATTATGTGATGGTTTAAGCTACAATAGCCATATCATTTCATACACTCATTTTTCACAAGAGAACAAGCAAGCAAAAAGTCTTTGCCATGAAATGATAGCCATTGTCATCATGATGGTCAACTAGTCAAACCTAGTCAACCGGTTAACAAAGTCAACAAGTCAACAAAGTCAACTCCTCAACAACCATGTCACCATAATACTTAATTAATATTATTGTTAATCATATATCATATTCTCATTAGGGTTGAGCAAAAAGTCAATAGTCAACAGTCAACAGTCAACGACCCTAATGAGAATCCTCTGCCTCTGTCTCTCCGTCAACTGTGCATACACACCCGCATCCGCGTTCCAAGGAACACGAATACATACTAGATAAAACCAATCCCAAAACGTACACTAGGATCTGGCTTAAACCAAAGCCCGCTAGTGTTAACTGTCCGGACACTGTACGTGCACAAGTGCACGGATGTGACCGAACCCTGTCGCAAAACCAGGCGACCTGTCGCAAAACCATGCGACCTCTACTCTTTTGCCTAAAGGCGAATAGCTTTCTGTGTGGGACTCTAAAGACTCGACACTACGCTGGCAGTGGGTTTAACCACAGAGCGCAAGCGGCACTAGCTGTGCGTAACGGTCCCCAGGTAGATGCCGCCAAGAAGACTGACGAGGTGAAACCCATCTGAACTCCTACTGAGTTTGACTGTGACAGTCTACGTACAGCCCGGTCTGTTCGTCTGATACATCGCATGGCGGGCCTCGGGGGCGGTAAACGTCAGTCCCCTTATAGCGGTACAAGTCCTGTCGGAGTGAAGCCTAAAACACCCTGAGATAACATTGGAAGCCTACCAGTATATCTCGCTTGCTCTGGCCAGGGACTACTCGTGTAATGGCTCTCCTAGACAAAGCGCGATGTCAACCCCCAATACCGGGAGAGACGAATCCTGTCTAACCGTCACTGCCTCCAAGTGCTTCGGGACTTCACCCAACTACTACCTGTTTGCACGACTCCTTTGAGCCGTGGTAGGGTAGTAATCAAAGTACAGTGGGAACACACTCGAGGCGAAGTGACAGTGTCAAGTCAGCGGACTAAGCTGTACTCATGTCACCTGGGAACTGATAACTGACGATAGGTATAATACCAACCGGTCAGTTCTCTACGAGTCCTGTCCAGTGTACTCGTAACCTAACGAGCACCCGCATACTATCTCCAGTACGACGTACTGATGGCTGTGGGACAGACCATCTCCCACTCTGGGATGAGAAGCGCATACGCTAGTCTACTCCGGAGTATCGATGCCCTGTCTCGATAGTCCTGCGACTAGGGACCTGCATAAGGATGTGCTTATAGATTACCCAGCCCCCACTAGTGTGACTGCCATCACAACGCTGGCAATCAAGCAAAGATCCTAAGGGCTCCACTAATGTGTATGGGTGATATACTAAAATAAACACATGTACACATTGAAGTAGAAACAAACCAAGTAGCATACTACTATTTTGAGCAAGATTGTATATACAACTGTGAATATCCCAATCTTCCATTAAGTAATATACAAACTAGTATAATACAGTAATGGCCTCTAGGGCATATACACTAACAGAGTTAGGGTTTCATTCTTCTAGAGGGTCCATAGCATTACTTGCATTGCCTTCCGAATACTTTAAACTTAGAAATGGGTTCCTGACATTCGATCGTCTCCATCGACTCTCAACGTATCTGCGTGAAGTCGTCTCTAGCTGGAATCAATCTATCTGATGAACTCGCATCGGGGTAAGCGAACGAACCACATGTCTTAGTCATTCATCCTCGGGTGACTAGCGACCTTCCATCATATCTCTAAGTATATACTCATGCTGCAGTAGCTCCACATTTGGGCGATATCTCTTCATTTGCAGCAGCAACTGGCCCATTCGTCTGTACGCTGAATAGCGCCTCAATCATCCTGAATAAACGATATATCAATGGTCATCACACTCTGGCTGGCCTCTAGCAGTAGCCTGATCCTCTGGTGCCGATCAGCACATCCGGAAAATCTTGTAAAAGCGATCTGTCAAATGCTCATGGCACGAAAACGCAATAAAGCGACGCCTCTAAACAATCGTACGTCTCTGGAATCACGCCTGTTAGTTATATGTATGCCCTAGAGGCCATTACTGTACATACGATGTATATTGTAATGGATGCTTGGACATATATAGAGAGGGCTTTCTTGCTCGACATGATAATACGCTATCTGGTTGTTCTTTATCTTAACATGTATTCTGATTGTCTCTATGTTACATGTTGATAAAGCCCTTAGGATATGTACTCGACTACTGGGACTATGATGAGATCATATTAGTGGGGCCACGGTAGTCGACGAGTACATCCTATAACTGTTCCTAGTCGAGGGTGTATCGAGACAGGGCATCGATACACCAGAGTAGACTAGCGTATACGCATCTTGACCCATATGGTGGGCGATGGATGATCCCATATCCATCGGTGTTTGACATCAAGGATGGTGTAAGGGTGCTCAGTGGAGACTGGGTACACTGGACGGACTCGCCGAGAACTCCCAGATGGTATTATACCTCATGTCAGATGGCAGTTCTCCGGTGATACTGGTACAGAGTAGTCTGTTGACCCGAGATCGTCATAGAGTCTTGTGTGATTCCCACTGTGTTTTGATTTCCATCATACCATGTCGAAGAGGGCGTGCAAAAGGTGGCTTTTGGGTACAGTCCCGAATCACATGGAGGCAATGAGCGATAGGAGGGGATTCGTCTCTCCCGGTATAGGGAGTTGATGTTGTGCTGTGTTCGATTGGCTATAACCGGAAATCCCTGGCCAGGGTTGCTGAGATTTACTGGTAAGTGTTATCAGTAGTTTCTCGAACTGTTATAGACCTCATATCGACACGACTTATCGAGCTACTGGGGTCTGACGTTTACCACCCATAGGCGAGATATGCGACATATCAGACGACGAGACCGGACTGTACGGGAGTGTTACTGATTGGATTCACAGGAGAATGTATAGGCTTGCTTGTTGTTCTTTTGAGTGCTCAATACCTGGGTGGCTGTTACGTTTAGCTGACCGCTTGCAGCTTGTAGGTGATTGATATGATCATCACCTACTGCCGGCGTATTGACGATTCTTTAGAGTCCTACACAGAGGTTTCTTGACTCAGGCAAAACGGAGTAGGAGCACATATGTGATATGTGAGGGACCGAGGATAATACGATATGAGATACCGTATTCTATTCTCGCGATATTTGATATCAGCCGGGTCATCGGATCAAGTGTTGATTCGATGAATCGGTACGGATAAATATTAGTCGGTTATATGCGATATAGCTGGATTGTCGGATCAAGTGTTGATTCGATAATTTAATGTATTATAATATATATGATATATTAAATTACATTAACTAATATTAGCTCACTAAAAGATTCTTTTTCTCACTCGGGTAATACATTGATATATATGCGATATATGTTAATTGTATTATTTTATTTTGTTACAATAAATATTATATATGTGATATATAATATTGTAACATGATATGATTACTAATGCAACATGTTTAGTGGAGATTAAACAAGATTAGGGTTTGATTTGGGTTAGTGCATTCATGAACCTTCTAGAAGGTTTCTTTTTGTTTTGTGTAAATATATTTTCAAGTGACTCATCTTTAACTCAACCCAAACCCTAGCCCTAATTAAATCTCTACAAAGGTTAAATTAACCATGGTTGCATTATTCATCATTATCATCTTTGCATTATTCATCACAAAAGGATTATTCATTTTCTAATCATTATTCATCTTCTTCTTCCTTCTTTCTTTTCATGAAAAAGCTTACTAGCTTTTTCCAAGTGATGAATGAGTGTGAGAAAAAGATAATAAAAGAGAGCAAAAAATCCTACTTCATCATCCTCATTTATATTTGCCATTTATATGAGGGTGTTCACTTCATATTATGAGTGTTAGCTTGTGTTAACGAAACTTCAAGGTAGATCATCTTTGTATCGAAGATCGGAAGCAAGACCGCATCTTTCTCTTCGTGGAACCTCTCGAGAGTCCGGAACACGATGATCGCAGCGAAGGGAATTCAACACGGAGCTTTAGAAGTGAAGGACCGGATCTACAAAGGTTGTAATCCCTCTCACTTAGTGTTAAAGTGTTTAACATACTTGTTTTTCGCCTAAACTCTAGTTTAAAGATCCGGATTCGGGTTGTTCGGCACGGCTAATTTTTAAATTGGGCATGGTTGATGCCTCGTAGAACCTTGTGACAGTGCATAGCAACCCTACAGTGGTATCAGAGCCAAGCTAGAGATTTAGGCGAAGTCTGAGCGAAGTTTAAAGTCCGATCGAACCCGGAAAACCCCGATTTTACCCCTCTCTGTACATTTTCAAAAATGTTGATTTTTTATGAATTAAAAATGCTCAGAAAAACAATCAGGAAAAACTAAGAATTACTGTGAAGTACGGTCCACTAAGTCGATCAAGTGACCGCGGAACCGCGGCCAAACCAAAGGTTTAGCGGCGGTTCCGCGGCCCAAATTTGGACTTAGTCCCTCATATTTCATATATTTATTCTTAGGTCCTTTATTATCAATTTTTTCTGGGAATTTTTTAATTCCACTCAAGTGTTGAGTTTTCTAGGATTGTATTGGGGACTCGTTGATTCGATCGGATAATTTAACTTCGTTTAAGTTTTTTCCGGATAATTTTAGAAACTGTTAAAAAGTTCGAACAGATATCAATAACTCACTTTTTCCCCAGTCGGAAATTTTTTCAAAAGTTGGATTTTTTCTCGAGTTTGAAAATTTCTAAGTCATGCAAGTAACGCAGTGGACCCTCTAGAAGACAACAAACCTTAACTCGATTATGTGACCGTCTTGTGTAAGTGCACGGCGGCGCCCCGGCCATCGATCCGACGCCGGAAATGCGGAAACGAAAAACTTTGCGAAACTTGCAAACCGGCACTACCGCGCACTTTTAACCCGGATCGGGCCATTAACCTAACTACTAGCAAACTAAAAGATGGATAGAGAAATATACCGAGCGATCCGTTTCCTTCGGTCTTCGTCTCCACTCCAATCTCCTCGCGGAATCTCCGGTCGTCGCCTCCTCGTCGAAACGGGCACCACATCGCCGGGTTCTTTTACGGGCTCCCACCTCTGGACCGAGGCAACTCGGGCGTGAAGTTGGCTAGCCTACGCGTCCAAGGTTTGCTGTAAACTAGTGTAGAATGGTTGTCTCTTGGGGTTATAGAAGTTGCCTTGGTGATGGAGGAGAGAAGAACTTTGGAGAAAGGTTTGAAAATGGAGCTATGAACTTTGATACTACATGAGAAATGAGATTAATTTTCACACAAAAAATGAAACCTCATCCTCACTCCCCTCTCTAGTGGCCGGCCATGAATAAATGGTGGAGCAATCCACAAGAATAATTCCAAGTGGGAAAAAATATGATAGAAAAGAAAAGATCATCACAAGATCAACCTCACATCCTTTCAACAACTCATCATAATTAATGCTAGCAATGTGATGGAAAAAAATATAATGATGATGGTCATATCATAATCCCACAAATGCAAGACACCCCCTCCACAATAAGTTATTTGCAAACTTGCAAATAACCCCCTCCATCAGAAAGTCCGGCCGTGAAGGAACAAAGGAAAACCGGCCGGAACGGAATGCAAACTGGCAACATCAGAAAACTGGTCCCGTAATAAATTACAGGAAAACCCCGCGACTACATATACATGCCCGCATTTGTATTCCCACTAAACACAAATGCAAAGAGACAAAATCTACACTGTCTAATACTAGGATCCGGCTTAAGCCAAAGCTGGCTAGTAAAAACCGTCCGATCATGATCCGTGCAATACCGCACGTATCTGATCGAACCCTGCCATATCTCCATACGGCCTCTACAGCCTTTCGCCCGAAACTTGAGTAACTGTGTGTGTGGTGGACTCTAAAGACTCGTCAATACTATGGCTGTGGATTTAACCACTAGCACGTCAGAGGTATTAGTCATATGTGACGGGCTACCAGCTATTGACCAAAAGGGACGTCGATGAGCGAACTCATCCTGACACCCTACTGAGCCTGTCAGTGACAATATCCGTACAGTCAGGTCCGTTCGTCTATGAGCATCGCATGGCGGGCCTAGGGGGTTGGTAAACGTCAGACCCCCAAAAGCGGTACAAGTCATGTCGGAGTGTAGCCCAGAACACTCTGAGATACTACTGGAATACCTACCAGTAAATCTCCTGCCTTAGCCAAGGAATTTTCATATACTGGCTCTCCTAGACACAGCGCGACCTCACCCCCAATACCGGGAGAGACGAACCCCTGAAGATCCGCTCACTGCCTCCATGTGGCTAGGGACTGTACCCAACTAAAACCTGTTTGCACGACTCCTTTGAGCCGTGGTAGGGTAGTAATCAAAGCACAGAGGGAACTCACACGAGACAAATGACGATCTCAGGTCGATGAACTAACCTGTACACATGTCACCAGGGAACTGCTATCTGACGTCAGGTATAATACCAACTAGCAGGTTCCCGGCGAGTCCTGTCCGGTGTACTCATAACCCAATGAGCATCTGTATACATCTTAGGTGAACCAACTGACACCAGTGGCTTGTGAGACCGGCCACCGCCCCTCGTCGGGGTCTCGACTGTATACACTAGTCTACTCTGGAGTATCGATGCCCTATCTCGAAACTCCCACGACTAGGGACCTTTTAAGGATGTGCTTATAGACCCCAGCTCCCACGTATATGATCGCCCTCATACTGCTGGTAGTCAAGCAAGAATCCCAGGGGCTCTATCAACGTGTAATAGTGACTCGTAAGGTCACCTAAAGCTGTACACGATGATAAAAATAAACCAGATAGCATACTATCATCTTGAGCAAGACTGTCCTACTGGGATAGGTCCTCCCTCAATCATTGCAAGCACGTGCCTGTGATCCAATAATTGACTCTGAGGGCACTATCTCCAACAATCTCCCACTTGCACTCAAGGCTAATTATTGCGATGTCGCATACTCACAGCCCGTGTGATACCGAACACCCAACTCCTCTACTAGCCAGTCTCACAAAGCTCGTTTGCGAAACTAATGCGTTCGAGGAATAGCCTCAGTGAGTGGATCCTCTCTAATGTTTCTTTCTATGTCTCTCTTTATCTCAAGTTCGCGGAGAAAGCCATCTCCCGAAATAAGCAATACCTATCTTAGAATATGTCTGGATATCTATGGGACCTAGCTCATAAATGAACTCCAAATCCAAACTTCTTAGACTGTATCGTCAACTGAACTTAATCAGTATCCTGCGCCATGCCTTCCCTCAGTATCCACCTGGACCACCTGTCCAAAATACCGCCCCTCGTCAGAGGAAAAACTATAACTCTGACAGCCACTCTGTCATCCAGGTCACCTTGGAAGCCTGGAATGATAACTGTCTCCTAAAGGAAGATGCCGTTATCATATCCCTAGAACATTCACTTATGTTCTAAAACTGCTTCCGAATGTTTCTCCAGGATTGGATTAATATCAACTCATTGCACCTACTGCAAAAACAACATCTGGTATGGTACTTGACATCCCATGATTGATTCAATTGCCTAAGCAAGTGATCTGCCAATCATGCACATCCCTCTCCCCTTTAGTCTGTAAGACACCTTTAGAGAGGGTGACTCCATCACCCGCAGGAATACTACCGTGCCAGGAGTCGTCCATTCTAAATACTCATAGAATGCTGTCCAAGTACCCAGATTGGGAAACTACCCAAATCCAGATCTAAAACCATAGACCTAGTAACCAGAATGTCTGATATAATATCCAAGTCCTATGTGGAGAAACCTCTGTGTGACAACCAAAGTATAACCGGCCGTAGTATAGGAATTTCACTTCCTACTCTGTGTATGTCATCCAAATACCAGGATACTACACCCTACTACCTTCTTAACAGATCCATCCCCTATTCTGATGACGTCAAACCTATGACTATCACATCAGAAATATATGATCTATCCCCGCTATATCCGCTTTAGTCTATAAATAGACATAAGCCACCTGTCCACCAATGCTTCCACTGCTCCTACTGACTACGACAACCCTCTGGCAGAGTCATATAGACGTACATTTCTAAAGCTAGTTTAGAACGACGCTATACTCATCCTCCTGCCGGGTCTCACAGTCTGGAACAACAGCATTGGCAAGTCTGGGTAAACAAGAACCTCCCTGCCACCGTCCTTGAGCATACCGAAGTACCTCTCGAGCGCCTGAGGTTACCCACCATCTGCGGAGTGGCCAATGGAATGTCAAACCAAATTGAATCTTTAGGTTCTTATCAAATTTTCAGTAATCGTCTGCGGTTCTGGAATCACTTCCAGTTCTACCATACTCCCACTACTGTTTTTTGAAAAATAATCCATTTTTGTTAAAACTGTGGCGAGTCAAGAACAATATCACTATTGATCTTCCAGATGGTAGAAAGTCAACCCTCGTCATAGCCCGGGTCAACCCACAAACAGCCATTACAGAAACGTGCCTAGAGTCATCCAAAGCTGGTTTTAAGCATAAGCCGGACAACTCCTCGTACCTTAACATCGTTAAGATATGAACTGTTCTATATCCAATACAGAAACAGAGGCACTGATTTAATTGAACCATATTCAAATCATGCAGCTGTCTCCAGTGCATGTCAACTAAATGGAAAAAGGCCGATCAACATTACTCAACTTAGGAATGCTTCCAATTATGAATAACCTTAAAAAGAAGCAAGTTCTCTTAATCATTACTATCAACTGAATACCATACACAAGTATCTACATCTTCGATCACCTTGAAGAATCCCGATACTTGCAACAACTGGTTCTCTACTTTATCCACATACCTATAACTTCTCAAAACTCGGACCCTGTATTTCTACGAAACACGTGTCTAAGAACTAGAAAAGTCACAAGTAAACTGAATATAGTACAAGTACCAACCCCTCTGTCCCAATAGACACTGGAGAATATACAATACTCTATATAAGTTCCCTGAGTCTAGTGACTCATTCACTGTGTATCGTATGTTGAAAACTGTAAGTCGATGTAGTACACCCCAGTACTTATGGGGAGGCGGAATTTTCAAAAACGATCAAGTTTAAACAACGAACATCGACTAACCGCTTGAATCGAAGCTAAACAAATAATAACCAAACACAAAGCTATACTAAACTATAGTGTTAAGGGATTATACCGATCGAAACTAGTCCTTCGTCTTTGTGTCCTCCTTTGTTCTCCTCGACCTTCTCTAGGTAGTAGACGATCCACCCGAGAGCGAAACTCCAAGCTAAACCTCTAAACTTGAGGCAACTAAGCAACTTTGATTGCTAATCAAAGATGGAAGGATGATATAGAATTAAGGTTATGGATGCTTAAGTCTAACTAAACCTTTGTTCTCAACACATGAGGATTAAGGTTAGTATCTTGAAGATGAGAGCTTGAGGAGAGAGAATATGAGATAAGATAATGAGAGAAGAGAGAGAGTGTATCATAATATTATGAAGCATTCTTATTTTTCAATAATGAATAAAAAGAAATGAATAAGCATGCTTCATGAAATATCTAGTGGTGATTCATTAGCATGAGTCATTAAGCAATAAATGTGCATTAATGAAATGAATGAATCACCACCATGACTCACTCTCTTATCCAAAAGAAACCTCCTTAGTCACATCTTCTAGAAGCTTCTCGAGTAATTACGAGAACGCCCCTCCGATCCGTAAAAATACGGAAAAACTTTAGACTGTAAAAATCCAATAACCGGATACCAGTAACTGGCTTAAACCAAAGCCGACTGGTAAAAACTGTCCGAAAGTCGTACGCGCGTAAACGCACGTATGCGTCCGAACCCTTTGTCGCAAAACCATGCAACCTCTATATCGTTTCGCCTGGAGTAGGAAACTCTCTGTGTGGGACTCTAGAGACTCGACTACTACGCTGGCAGTGGGTTTAACCACAGACCGCAAGCGGCACTAGCTGTACGTAACGGTCCCCAGGTAGTTGTCGATAAGAAGGCCGATGAGTAAACCCATCCGAACTCCTACTGAGTCTGATGTGACAATCTCCATACAGTCCGGTCCGTTCGTCCAAGACTATCGCATATCGGGCCTAGGGGGGCGGCAAGCGTCAGTCCCCTAATAGCGGTATAAGTCGTGTCGGAGGGAAGCCCATTACACCCTGAGAAACTACTGGAACCTACCAGCAAATCTCGCTTGCCCTGGCCAGGGACTTTGCGTAATGGCTCTCTGACACAGCACGATATCTACTCCCAATACCGGGAGGGACGAATCCTGTCTAACCGCCACTGCCTCCAAGTGCTCGGGACTGCACCCAACTGCTACCTGTTTGCACGACTCCTTTGAGCCGTGGTAGGGTAGCAATCTAAGAACAGTGGGACACACTCGAGGCGAAGTAGCAGTGTCAAGTCTGCGGACTACGCTGTACTCATGTCACCTGGGAACTGTTCACTGACGACTGGTATCAAACCAACCAACAGTTCCCTGTGAGTCCTGTCCGGTGTACCCGTAACCTAACGAGCACCTGTATACTATCTCCAGTACGACGTACTGACGGCTGTGGGACAGACCATCTCCCCAACTGGGATGAGAAGCGTACACACCAGTCTACTCCGGAGTATCGATGCTCTGTCTCGATAATCCAACGACCGGGGACCTGAATAAGGATGTGCTTGTAGACTACCCAGCCCCCACTAGTGTGACTGCCATCACAACGCTGGTAGACAAGCAAGATCCTAAGAGCTCTATCAATACGTACACTCACATATTAAGATAGAAAAACCAAGTAGCATACTACCATGTTTAGCAAGACTGTTATATACATGTGAATATCCCAAGCTTCCATTAAGTAATATACAAGCTAGTATGATACAGTAATGGCCTTCTAGGGCATAAACACTAACAATCTCCCATTTGCACTAGGGCCATGTACTGGCATATCGCAGACCAATGATCTCGAGCAGCCTCTCGAACTGAATCTGAGGAAGGGCCTTCGTGAATGGATCAGCAATGTTCTCTTCTGAAGCAACTCTCCGAACCTCGATCTCCTGACGATCAATGATCTCCCTGATCAGGTGATACCGCCTCAAGATGTGTCTGGACTTCTGATGGGACCTTGGTTCCTTCGCTAAAGCTATAGCTCCGTTGTTGTCGCAATACAGAGGTATTGGATCAACTATGGTAGGAACCACCTGAAGTTCTGTTAGGAACTTCTTCATCCAGACTGCTTCTTTTGCGGCATCGCAAGCAGCTATATACTCCGCTTCCATCGTCGAGTCAGCAACGGTGTCCTGCTTGGAGCTCTTCCAGCATACCGCCCCTCCATTGAGGGTAAAGACATAACCCGACATGGACTTGGAATCGTCCTTATCACTCTGGAAGCCGGAATCAGCAAAGGCCTCCAACCTGAGGTCTTTAGCGCCGTAAACCAAGAACATCTCCTTAGTCCTTCTCAGGTACTTGAGAATGTTCTTTACTGCTATCCAGTGCTTCTCCCCTGGGTCTGACTGATACCGGCTTACCACGCTCAGTGCGTAAGCTACATCTGGTCTGGTACACAACATCGCATACATTATAGAGCCTACCGCAGAAGCGTAGGGTATAATAGACATGCGTTCCCTTTCCAAATCAGTCTTGGGAGACATCTCTTTGGAGAGGGTGATTCCGTGACAAGCCGGTAGATTACCGCGCTTAGAATCTTCCATACTGAATCTTTTCAGTACAGTGTCGATATACCTGGACTGCGAAAGTCCCAACATCCTCTTGGATCTATCACGATAGATCCGGATCCCCAGAATGTAAGAGGCATCACCCAGGTCTTTCATGGAGAACCTGTGTGACAAGAATCCTTTGACAGATTGTAGCATAGGAATGTCATTTCCTATCAATAGAATGTCATCCACGTACAAGACGAGGAATACGACACTTCTGGCCACAACTTTACTATATATGCACGGTTCATCTGGATTTTTGATAAAGTCATATTCTTTGACTGTCTCATCAAAACAGATGTTCCAACTCCGCGATGCCTGTTTTAGTCCGTAAATGGACTTAAGCAGCTTGCATACTTTCCCGCTGCTCCCACTCTGATTGAAACCCTCTGGCTGATCCATATAGACGCTCTCTTCTAAATTTCCATTCAGAAAAGCCGTCTTTACGTCCATCTGCCAGATTTCATAATCATGGAAGGCAGCAATAGCAAGAAGGACCCGAATGGATTTGAGCATAGCCACTGGAGAAAAAGTTTCGTCATAGTCCAAACCAGGTCTTTGACGAAAACCCTTTGCAACAAGTCTAGCCTTATAGGTTTCCACCTGTCCATCTACACCAATCTTTTTCTTGAAGATCCATTTGCATCCTATGGGTTTTACCCCATCTGGAGCAAAGTCCAAAGTCCATACTTTGTTGGTGTACATGGACTCCATTTCGGTCCGCATTGCATCTAGCCATCGTACCGAGTCGCCGCTCTGGATGGCCTGCTGGAAGTCAGTAGGTTCATCATCATCTATGATGCAATCCTCTCTATCCCCGTCTATGAGAAAACCGTAGTATTTCTCAGGCGGACGAGACGGCCTACTACTCCTGCGGAGGGGTGCGGGAATGTTCTGTTCTTCTTGAACCTCTGGTTCTACCAAACTTTCAGTAGTAGTTTGTGGTTCTGGAATTTCTTCCAGTTCTATTTCGCTCCCACTTATTTCCTTTTCTAAAAACTGATTTTCCAGAAAATGGGCATTACGAGAAACAAAAACCTTTTGTTCCTCTGCGTAATAGAAATAATATCCCTTGGAGTTCTTTGGATATCCCACAAACATACATTTTACTGATCGTGCCTCGAGCTTGTCCACATGCTGCTTTTTAACAAAAGCTGGACATCCCCAAATCTTCATATGCTGAAGATGGGGTTTCTTCCCAGTCCACATCTGATATGGAGTGGTAGGCACAGTCTTGGTAGGAGCTCTGTTCAGAAGATATGCCGCTGATTCTAGCGCATAACCCCAGAAAGATCGCGGTAACTCAGCATTACTCATCATGGATCGTACCATATCCAATAGGGTTCGATTCCGTCTCTCCGATACACCGTTATGCTGTGGAGTGTATGGAGGAGTAAGCTGAGAGAGAATTCCTTTCTCTTTTAGGTAACCTAGGAACTCGGCACTTAAGTATTCTCCACCTCGATCAGATCTCAGTGTTTTTATACTTTTGCCGGTTTGGTTTTCTACTTCATTCTTATACTCTTGGAATTTCTCAAAAGCCTCGGATTTATGTTTCATCAGATAAATGAATCCGTATCTTGAGTAATCATCCGTGAAAGTAATGAAATAGGAAAAACCACCTCTCGTATGTGTAGACATTGGACCGCATACATCACTGTGTATGAGTCCTAAGAGCTCGCTCGCTCTTACTCCTTGTCCAGTGAATGGAGTCTTTGTCATCTTTCCTTTGAGACAAGATTGACAAGTGTCATAAGTTTGATATTCGAACGTGTCCAAATATCCTTCTCTATGCAACTTAGTCAACCTTCTCTCATTGATGTGACCCAGTCTACAATGCCATAAGAAAGCTTTATTTAAATCTGGAGACTTTCTTTTTAGTGTGTTCTGGACATTGAAAATTTGGAGTTGGTTTAACACATATATGCCGTTATTTAGAGTACCGGACCCAATCAAACTATGATTAAGGTGGATGTTGACAACATCTCTTACAAACGTGAAATCATAACCTTTATTTGATAACAAGGAAACTGATATGATATTACACGTTAAGCTGGGTACAAAATAACAGTTATGTAAAACCAAAATGTGTCCACTCGTCAATCCTAGGTGAAAATCCCCGACGGACGCAGCTCCCACGCTAGCTCCGTTAGCAACCCTGAGGATCATATCACCTTCCTTCAGCACTCTACGGTTTCTCAGTGCCTGCAATGAATTGCAAATATGAGATCCTGATCCGGTATCCAATACCCAGGAAGTAGAGTTGATCGACAGACAATTCTCAATTACAAACACACCTGAAGTCGAAGCCACAGCTTGCTTCGGTTCCTGGTTCTTGGCGTTCCACGCCTTGCAATCCTTCTTCCAGTGCCCTTTCCTGTGACAATGGAAGCACTCATCCAGGCCAACTACCGGTGCTGTAAACTTTTTCTTTCCCTTCTTTCCCACCTTACTAACACCTCCTCTAGGTCTGGGTGCGGCCTTCTTCTTCCTTCCTTTGGCCCTAGCCTTGGACCCGGAAGAAGATGAACCGCCAACAAACATAGCGGGTGTTTCCCTTGCCTTCTGCAAGGTGCCCTCTGCACTCCTTAACATGTTCAGGAGTTCCGCAAGTTCAACTTCTTTTCCTTGAAGATTGAAGTTGAGGATAAACTGGGCGTAGGTGGGAGGAAGGGACTGGAGAACAAGGTCTGTATAGAGCTCATTATCCAAAGTCGTCCCAAGGTCTGCGAGCTCTTCTATATAGCCAATCATCTGTAGGACATGTTCACCTACCGATGACCCGACAGCCAACCTCGCTCGAAACAATTTCTTTGAGGTCTCGTATCTTGCTATACGAGATTGCTCTCCATAAAGTTCTTTTGTACGGAGAAATATGCCATCTAAGGACATATCCTCGTGCCTCCTCTGATGTTCATTGTTCATCGAGGCAAGCACGATGCACTTGGCTCTCGCGCAATCTAAATCCCAGGTTTTGCGGATTTCCTTATCCGCATCACTGGATTTGGGACCAGGGACAACAGGTGCCGTAGCGGTGAGGATGTATCCCAATTTGTCGTAGGTCAAGGCCATCTTGACATTCCGCAGCCAATCTTTATAGTTTGGCCCCGTCAGTATATTTTTCTCTAAAATTAACTTAAGTCCAGTCATTTTCAGGGTCGCTGCAATTAGGAGAGAGAGAAGAAAACTCTTTAGCATGATGCTCTTGCAAGTTTAGAGTGGTTTTTAGTTTATCTAAACTGGATGGCTCCCACTGTTTCTCGAATCCTTCCTCAAACCATAAAAGAAGAATTAGCCAAGACTATTCTCACCGTACAATACTTGCTTAACCGTTCAGCCAGGCCGGTGTCGATACTTCGAGGGAGGTTTTCCAACGCTTTCGCGAAGTTCCTTAATTAAGTAACCTCTTTTCTCTGGGGGCGTAACCCCGCTGACACTTTTCTGGACACCTACTAGGTTTATAGCATTGATCGTTAAGCGACGAATATCCTGATAAGTAGCATATACTCACAGTAGGATCGGGATCCAAATATCATCGTATGATAATGTTGAAGGAATCCTACCAACATTCATCAAACTCCAAATGGTATGCATCTCTTTGCAAATTTCAGTTTCTTTAGAAATTCCCGATATAAGTTTTTGCCCCATGCTCTTATGACCTTGGCTTTGGTCAAAATGTCATAAGTCACATGTCAAGTTCTACCCGTCATTATCTTGTCAATTTGAACCCATCCGTATATACCCCTGACTTTGGTCAAATGGTAATACGACTGTCCCAAACCAACTCATCTATCTTATGCAACAAATGAAAACCCAGTAGCTACCAAACACTATGCCTTGACTTTGGCCAAAATGCATAGCTTGAATACTACTGAATACCCAAATGAAATGACGGAGGGCTACGACTGGTTTTGGCGAAACCGTGAACGTAGTGAACTTGATATAACCGAAGGAACCTGATAGCTTTTAAAAGGAGTGGTTAAAGCTCCGCATTTTAAAAAATATCTGTTTTAAAAATAACCGAGTGGTTTCTTTTAAATTGTTCCAACGATTTAAACTTTGGTTTGTTTTACTTTGCATTATAGATAATGCGTCCCATCATTAACCTATCATTGCAGAAAACAACGAAAATACAACGTCCTCTTATGCCATCCGCATTCGCCACGGGGTCCCGTCATCACCCGTTAGGTTACTTAACTAACGACAGAGCGGGGGCTGGGCTAGCGCGGGTGTAAAACATAAGTGGCGTCTAAATAGCTATCATAAATATAGATATTTTACATTCGTCTGACGCAATGATATTCATTCCAGAACACAGATAAACAATATTGGATTTGCAAGCAATCTGTATTTCTTTTGAGCCTGCAAGAAAAGACAGATTACACAGTTGTGATGAATAGCCGTTACCCCACCCTCGACCCCTACGGGTACGGCAAACTACCCACCCGGCAGTCTGTGTACCCCACCTTGGGTCAGTCCTAGGAGCAAAAACAGTAAAATGAAATAATACAACGGTGGCTACAACCGCAACCTGGAAGTGCCCCGCAAAAATAATATTACAACAAATTACATTTACAACAAATGAATTAAAACAATAACCCATTGCAAACCCCGGCTATACACCACAACAGTCCAATACAGTTTATATGCACAAACAGATATAACCATTTCAGAAATGTGCAACCCCCTGCCAACCGACATACTAGCAGTTGGGGGAGGTTTCCGAACACATTAAACAATCACAGATATAATCCAATACGCAAATACTGTACAATTCGATCGAATAAACAACTTCAATATTGCTCCAAAATCTGCTCTGTTAAACAGTAACCTGAGCAATAATTAAATATTCCAGAAAACCCAAAACACCACAGGGGACCCACCCAAAAAAAACGAGTTGCTGACTCGTCAACTCGGCCGCGGTTGCGCGGCGGATCGGTGGGATCCGCCGCCCTTCCGCGGCACTTTAGACGAATCAGAAGCCCAAATTTTTTGGGTGTTCTCCTGTGGTCATGTCAAGCTCTCTGAGCACACCTGAAAAATTTTCTGACTTGATTTTAACTTCGACAGAAACTTGACAGAATTAGGGTTTTGCGGCTTTGTTTTTCCGTTCGAAATTCGTACAAATTTGCAATTAAGTTATTTATTGTTTAGCGAGGCTCTGATACCACTGTAAGTCGATGTAGTACACCCCAGTACTTATGGGGAGGCGGAATTTTCAAAAACGATCAAGTTTAAACAACGAACATCGACTAACCGCTTGAATCGAAGCTAAACAAATAATAACCAAACACAAAGCTATACTAAACTATAGTGTTAAGGGATTATACCGATCGAAACTAGTCCTTCGTCTTTGTGTCCTCCTTTGTTCTCCTCGACCTTCTCTAGGTAGTAGACGATCCACCCGAGAGCGAAACTCCAAGCTAAACCTCTAAACTTGAGGCAACTAAGCAACTTTGATTGCTAATCAAAGATGGAAGGAAGATATAGAATTAAGGTTATGGATGCTTAAGTCTAACTAAACCTTTGTTCTCAACACATGAGGATTAAGGTTAGTATCTTGAAGATGAGAGCTTGAGGAGAGAGAATATGAGATAAGATAATGAGAGAAGAGAGAGAGTGTATCATAATATTATGAAGCATTCTTATTTTTCAATAATGAATAAAAAGAAATGAATAAGCATGCTTCATGAAATATCTAGTGGTGATTCATTAGCATGAGTCATTAAGCAATAAATGTGCATTAATGAAATGAATGAATCACCACCATGACTCACTCTCTTATCCAAAAGAAACCTCCTTAGTCACATCTTCTAGAAGCTTCTCGAGTAATTACGAGAACGCCCCTCCGATCCGTAAAAATACGGAAAAACTTTAGACTGTAAAAATCCAATAACCGGATACCAGTAACTGGCTTAAACCAAAGCCGACTGGTAAAAACTGTCCGAAAGTCGTACGCGCGTAAACGCACGTATGCGTCCGAACCCTTTGTCGCAAAACCATGCAACCTCTATATCGTTTCGCCTGGAGTAGGAAACTCTCTGTGTGGGACTCTAGAGACTCGACTACTACGCTGGCAGTGGGTTTAACCACAGACCGCAAGCGGCACTAGCTGTACGTAACGGTCCCCAGGTAGTTGTCGATAAGAAGGCCGATGAGTAAACCCATCCGAACTCCTACTGAGTCTGATGTGACAATCTCCATACAGTCCGGTCCGTTCGTCCAAGACTATCGCATATCGGGCCTAGGGGGGCGGCAAGCGTCAGTCCCCTAATAGCGGTATAAGTCGTGTCGGAGGGAAGCCCATTACACCCTGAGAAACTACTGGAACCTACCAGCAAATCTCGCTTGCCCTGGCCAGGGACTTTGCGTAATGGCTCTCTGACACAGCACGATATCTACTCCCAATACCGGGAGGGACGAATCCTGTCTAACCGCCACTGCCTCCAAGTGCTCGGGACTGCACCCAACTGCTACCTGTTTGCACGACTCCTTTGAGCCGTGGTAGGGTAGCAATCTAAGAACAGTGGGACACACTCGAGGCGAAGTAGCAGTGTCAAGTCTGCGGACTACGCTGTACTCATGTCACCTGGGAACTGTTCACTGACGACTGGTATCAAACCAACCAACAGTTCCCTGTGAGTCCTGTCCGGTGTACCCGTAACCTAACGAGCACCTGTATACTATCTCCAGTACGACGTACTGACGGCTGTGGGACAGACCATCTCCCCAACTGGGATGAGAAGCGTACACACCAGTCTACTCCGGAGTATCGATGCTCTGTCTCGATAATCCAACGACCGGGGACCTGAATAAGGATGTGCTTGTAGACTACCCAGCCCCCACTAGTGTGACTGCCATCACAACGCTGGTAGACAAGCAAGATCCTAAGAGCTCTATCAATACGTACACTCACATATTAAGATAGAAAAACCAAGTAGCATACTACCATGTTTAGCAAGACTGTTATATACATGTGAATATCCCAAGCTTCCATTAAGTAATATACAAGCTAGTATGATACAGTAATGGCCTTCTAGGGCATAAACACTAACAAAAACTGTACTTATGGTTAAGAAGAATTACACCGCTGTTCAATGCTCCTTACCTAACCATCCACTGATATAGGTAAATGTCATAGACATAATTTCAAAAAGGTATATCTCACTCTATAAAAATAGACGTACAGATATATCAATTTGAAATTGGTGCATAACAACGGATATTCAAAACGAAATATTTGTCGTCCGGCAAACAACCTAGGTGACTTCCTCAAATATCACCAATTACAACGAATCCCGATATAATGAGGATGATCACCTAATTCCCAATAACTTACTCCCACTCATCATCTGTAAACCATATAGATGTGAGAATCATACCAGGTAAATACATACCCTGGAGCAAGTGTCTAATCGGGAAATCAGTTTTCCTTTAACAGTACACAGTGAAATTGAAACATTGAAATGTTTCGTAGGGGTATCCGGGTATTCCTAGTAATGCCTCTTCCATTATCCAGATTCACAACTGTAACCGTATAATTCTTTGCCATCTCTCCAAATCCCTTTATATGTCTTTAGTCATTACCTTCTGTACACCCCTTTAGGCCAAATGGTTTTCTTCCTTCCCTACCGTTCGGCACCAGCCTATGGTTTGAAAGAAGACTATCCAATAAGCATAATGGGTGTACTGTCCTAATCCTAGGAGCACTCGCAATGCGAGAGAAGGTGAAGATAAAAGACAACCGAATAAACCTTATTCCTATTTCTCCTGAACCAGGATCCATCCCCGAACTGGAACAAGTTCCTTTCGAGTTCGTATATAACCATACGATGGAGTATCCAATAAACTGTGGATCTTCGTAGTGATACGGAGTGTCCTGGAGAAATACAAAGGTGATTTAGGATTGGCGAAGAAATACTTGGTTTGGTCGTGAATAGCTGTCGCAATTTACTTTGCCCTCTTACTAATCCCTTGATATGTTTTTACTTAATACCTTCTGCACACCATCGTTATGCTAATTGGTTTTCTTCATTCCCCACCGTTCGGCACCAGCCTAAGGTTTGGAAGAAGACTATCCAATTTGTGTAATAGGTGTACTATCTCCTAAACCAAGGAGTACTCGCAACCTGAGAGAAGGTAAAAGGAAAAAACAACTGAATAGTCCTATTCGTTTTCTCCAGAACCGGAAACCATCCTCGAATAAATTCCTTCGAGTTCGTATATAACCATACGATGGTTTTGTCCAATGGAAGTGGACGTTCGTAGTAATACGGGGTGTTCTGGGGAAAAAGGGTAAAAGTAGGAGTGGCAATAAGGTTTGCAACTCTGAAAATCCAAAAGCCAGTGTATAAGAAGGTAGTCAAGGTCCGGGTCATGGTCGCTGCCAAAGAGAGAGAGAGAAAAGAAACACTCAGCGTGCACTCTAACCTTGATCAGAATGGTTATCACTTTATCTAATCAGGAAACCTCCCACTGTAACGTCAAATTCTTCCCCAAACCTGAAAGAAGAATTAGTCGGGATCACCCGTGGAGTAAACCAACTCATCAGTTGGAATCGGGATCCAACTATCATCGCATGATAACGTGATGGTATCCACTCACGTTATCACACTCCAGAAGGTATGCGCATATCTGGCAAGTTTCAGTTTCTTTAGAAACTCCCGATGTGATTTTTGCCCTATGCTCTTATGACCTTGACTTTGGCCAACATATCATAAGTCACATGTCAAGTTCTACCCGTCATTCTCCAGGTTAATTTGAGCCCACCCGTACAAGCCCTTGATTTTGGCCAACATGGCTATACGACTGCCCCAAACCAACGCATCTATCTATGCAGCATATGAATACCCAATAGCTACCAATCACTGTGCCTTGACTTTGGCCAACATACACAGCTTGAATACTTATTGACTATTCATATGAAACGACGGAGGGCTACGAATGGTTTCTGGCGAAAACCTTTAACGTAATGAACTTGATATCGTTGAAGGAACCAGATAGCTTTTTAAAAATATAGCGACGAAAACCTTTGCTAAAGAGGTCACTCCCGGTGAAGGGATCTCGACTCTTTCTCCGTAGAATGAGGTGCAGGATATTCCAACTGAATACCACGATGCAAAGCAAAAGTAATCGACTATAGTGAAGTTATTGCCCTGACGCAAACTTCTGTCCAAGGGGTCACTCCCGGTGAAGGGATCTCGGCCCTTGCCTCGTCGACTGAGGAGCTGGATATTCACAACCGAATACCACTGTGCAAAACAAAAGAGAACGCCCCTGCAATAACAACTTTTTTGAAAAATGTTCCAACAACATCAGAATAGGTTAGTTTATCTTGCATTGATCCGAATCAACGCAGTCCCATCAATTGATCACACCAATAAAGAACGAAAATAATGATGTACGTATATGCCATACGCATTCGCCACTGGGTCCCGTCATCACCCGTTAGGTTACTTAACTAACGACAGAGCGGAGACTGGACTAGCGCGGATGCAAAACATATACAACATCTACTAGTATATATATCAATATATAATATTTCGCTCAAGGCGTGATAAAATACAAAAACAATACAGATATTTGGGATCCCCGGGTTTCACAGAGCCGCTACTGAAAACCCGACGTTCCCCTGGTCGTGTGGATAGCCTGTGCAATGAAATCCTAGACCCCTACGGGCGCGGCAAGTTACCCGCCAAAACCTGAAGCGAGGTAGCCCCCTTCAGCAACATGAATGGACCACCCAGCACTTCACGGAATCCGGTAACCTGGGCACCCCTCCTGGGTCAACCTGTACCCCCTACGAGTGCGGCGAATTGCCCGCCAATTCTAGAGTAAAGCCCCCTCCGTCTCAACGCCATGAGATGCGGGCCCGTTGCCCTCTAGAACCCGGCTATCCGTGCACCCCTCCGTGGGGTAATCCTAGTACAGAAAGTAAAATATACATACAACGGGTACATCGACCTCAACCCGGTCGTGCCCCAAAAGAATAATACAAACAGGCAGTGACGACAGTCCACATGTCGGACGCTCGCCCCGCAATATCAAATGTACATATAAAACAAAACTGTACTAACATTGCATCCAGGCTATCCCCCACGACCAATCTTCAACATCACAGCACAACACAGAACATCAACGTGAATGTCACGTTCGCAAATCCGTCTAAAAGGGCTATAGCAGATAGACAGGATTTACCGATCAAATGACATTCACGGTCGCAGATATAATGTAAATACCGTGAACTAACATGTTTAAACTTTTCGATCGATCAAATTTATCGAAGTGGGCCCCAAGCAGTACTGTAGCTCTCACAGAAAATCTGGGCCCAAAAAGAATATCCCAAAACCCCTATTTCTAACCCATAAGCCTACTGGAAAATTTTGGTACAATGAGAACACTTTCCCACCGCGGAACCGCGGCCAAACCAGGGGTTTGGCCGCGTTTCCGCGGTCGTACTAAAGAATCATTGGATCGAATTTTCCCAGAATTCTTAGAATTTCCTGCATGTGTTTCTGCAATGACCTGAAAAATTTTTGGAGCAAAAAACATTTCGACAGAGAACAGATGCACTAAAAATACGGTTTTTGGGATTTTTGTTCGATCGAGTTCTAAACATACTAGAGCAAGCTAGACTAGGTTAACGGCGTGGCTCTGATACCAATGTAAGTGCACGGCGGCGCCCCGGCCGTCGATCCGACGCCGGAAATGCGGAAACGAAAAACTTTGCGAAACTTGCAAACCGGCACCACCGCGCACTTTTAACCCGGATCGGGCCATTAACCTAATACTAGCAAACTAAAAGATGGATAGAGAAATATACCGAGCGATCCGTGTCCTTCGGTCTTCATCTCCACTCCGATCTCCTCGCGGAATCTCTGGTCGTCGCCTCCTCGTCGAAACGGGCACCACATCGCCGGGTTCTTTTACGGGCTCCCACCTCTGGACCGAGGCAACTTGGGCGCGAAGTTGGTTAGCCGACGCGTCCAAGGTTTACTGTAGACTAGTGTAGAATGGTTGTCTCTTGGGGTTATAGAAGTTGCCTTGGTGATGGATGAGAGAAGAACTTTGGAGAAAGGTTTGAAAATGGAGCTATGAACTTTGATACTACAAGAGAAATGAGATTAATTTTTCACCCCAAAAATGAAACCTCATCCTCACTCCCCTCTCTAGTGGCCGGCCATGAATAAATGGTGGAGAAATCCACAAGAATAATTCCAAGTGGGAAAAAATATGATAGAAAAGAAAAGATCATCACAAGATCAACCTCACATCCTTTCAACAACTCATCATATTTAATGCTAGCAATGTGATGGAAAAAGAATATAATGATGATGGTCATATCATAATCCCACAAATGCAAGACACCCCCTCCACAATAAGTTATTTGCAAACTTGCAAATAACCCCCTCCATCAGAAAGTCCGACCGTGAAGGAACAAAGGAAAACCGGCTGGAACGGAATGCAAACTGGCAACTTCAGAAAACTGATCCCGTAATAAATTACAGGAAAACCCCGCGACTGCATATACATGCCTGCATTTGTATCCCACTGAACACAAATACAAAGAGACAAAATCTACACTGTCTAATACTAGGATCCGGCTTATGCCAAAGCCGGCTAGTAAAAACCGTCCGATCATGATCCGTGCATATCGCACGTATCTGATCGAACCCTGCCATATCTCCATACGGCCTCTACAGCGTTTCGCCCGAAACTTGAGTAACTGTGTGTGTGGTGGACTCTAAAGACTCGTCAATACTATGGCTGTGGATTTAACTACTAGCACGTCATAGGTATTAGCCATACGTGACGGGCTACCAGCTATTGACCAAATGGGATGTCGATGAGCGAACTCATCCTGACACCCTACTGAGCCTGTCAGTGACAATATCCGTACAGTCCGGTCCGTTCGTCTATGAGCATCGCATGGCGGGCCTAGGGGGTTGGTAAAAGTCAGACCCCCAAAAGCGGTACAAGTCGTGTCGGAGTGTAGCACAGAACACCCTGAGATACTACTGGAATACCTACCAGTAAATCTCCTGCCTTGGCCAAGGACTTTTCATGTACTGGCTCTCCTAGACACAGCGCGACCTCACCCCCAATACCGGGAGAGACGAACCCCTGAAGATCCGCTCACTGCCTCCATGTGGCTAGGGACTGTACCCAACTAAAACCTGTTTGCACGACTCCTTTGAGCCGTGGTAGGATAGTAATCAAAGCACAGTGGGAACTCACACGAGACAAATGACGATCTCAGGTAGATGAACTAACCTGTACACATGTCACTAGAGAACTGCTATCTGACGTCAGGTATAATACCAACTAGCAGGTTCCCGGCGAGTCCTGTCCGGTGTACTCATAACCCAATGAGCACCTGTATACATCTTAGGTGAACCAACTGACACCAGTGGCTTGTGAGACTGGCCACCGCCCCTCATCGGGGTCTCGACTGTATACACTAGTCTACTCTGGAGTATCGATGCCCTGTCTCGAAACTCCCACGACTAGGGACCTTTTAAGAATGTGCTTATAGACCCCAGCTCCCACGTATATGATCGCCCTCATACTGCTGGTAGTCAAGCAAGAATCCTAGGAGCTCTATCAACGTGTAATAGCGACTCGTAACGTCACCTAAAGAAGTACACGATGATAAAGATAAACCAGATAGCATACTATCATCTTGAGCAAGACTGTCCTACTGGGACAGGTCCACCCTCAATCATTGCAATCACGTGCCTTTGATCCAATAATTGACTCTGAGGGCACTATCTCCAACATCTTGAACTGCCTCTAAACCTTAGGGTTTGTGGCAGTACGGCGTGCCACATGTGAGGCTTTGGCTTGACCCTTCTACAGCTGGACCATTGGTACCGTGGCATGTGATGGATGTTTTTAAACAGATTTCAAGTGTTGAGATAAATTGGGGAAATCTTGGGTGTTTGATTATTCGATCGGAAAGTTTAACATTGTCTATTTATCTGGAATGTGATACAATATTTGGAATCCACATGTAGTTATGAGATAACTAATTTGAATGTTATAAATCTAGCCGTTTAGTCTCAATTGATCGGTTGCCACGGGATTTTGATGTGATCAAAAGTCAGTCGCAATCACGTAGCGTACGCGGATACTCTCCGGGTAAACTTAATAGACAGCCACGCCCCAAAGCCCCGACCAAGTGACTGTAGGAGAACCCCGTCGCCAAAAGCATCCGTTCGGGTGCTCGCGGCAGCGGTGTTCCGCCTTAGTGCACTTCGTCGACGGCATCCGGGGGTGCGGCCGTCTAGTAAAGTTTGCGACGAGCATTCGATCAGGATATCGGGAATCTTGTTGAATTGCCCGACTTGATATTGAAAAGTGTTTTCGATAAAGAGACTAAAATGCGGGGTTTATAATTGTTAGGAATGCGATATCAAAGGAATTCATTTGGTTAGGCATGCGATGTCTAAAGAGGTTGCGGATTCCAACTGTTGTAGTTTTACACTTTCTTTTCTGTGACCGTAAGCGTAGTATGTGGTGTATCGCCGGCTTCGTTGCTATACATCAACGACAATCGGGATACGCATACTTACTTACGTTGATGATATGAGATATTATGTGTTGCTGTGATATGTTATATTGGATCGTCGCGTTCTGAATAGCCGGGGGTTTTATGTGAGATGAGAGTTTTTTCTTTTTCATTCATGTAAAATTCATTTGTATGTAATATTCTTTTATTGGGGCACTTCCGGGCTGAGGATGATGTCACCATTGTATATTATTTACTTTTCCGCATTAGGTAGACCCAAGGTCGGGAGCACAAGTAACCGGGTTCTAGGGTCCAGTGGGAGACCATCTCGAAGAGTCGAGACAGGGTCTCCTAACCCTATAATTGGCAGTGTTACTTGCCTCTCTCGTAGGGGTCTAGGGATGTGGGTTTGGTTATTCATCGCGACCTTGGAATCCGTGTTTTATACAGACTCGTATTGAAAACACGGACCTCCTAGTATATCCAATATTTCATATATGTTCTTCTGCTGCAATGTTCTGTGATGAGATCATATTACTGCCTGTGACGAATGTTTATATTATATATATGAGATATATGTTATATTGCAGATTTCGTTTCAAATGTGATGCTTGTGAAGCATATTAAAATGAGACTTCATTAATGAGATTAATGAAATTAAAAGAAACCTAAGATGTTGTAGAAACTTGTTTAAAAACTGGTAGCTCTAGTTCTTTCTTTGCATAGCGGTGTTCCTTGTAGAGCATCCAGCACCTTATTCGATAAGGAAAGAGCCGAGATCCCTTCACCGGGAGTGACCTCTTTAGTGAAACTAGCAGATGCTACAAACTCGGTTTGTCTTTTGATTGCTTCTATAGTTATTTCTTTGCATAGTGATATTTGTGAAATATCCTGCACCTTATTCGATGAGGAAAGAGCGGACGATCCCTTAACCGGGAGTGACCTCTTTAGCGAAACTAGAAAAGGCCTCAAAAACATTCCATTAAAAATCACTCGATTCTACAACGATATCAAGTTCATTACGCAATAGGTTTTTATAAAAACCTGTCGTAGCCCTCCGTCATTTTAGAAAGTAGAGTACTTAGTATTCGTGCTGCGTATGTCTACTTTAGTTGAGGCGTAGTGTACGGTAGCTAAGTGATGTCTTCTTACACAGCATATGATGCGATTAGTTAGGACATTCATGTGATTATGTCGACCATAGTTGAGGGTCATGTAGGGTGGGTGTGATTAATCATGAAATGACGGGTAGAACTTGACTAGTACTTATGATATGTTGACCTTAGTTAAGGTCATAAGTACTAGGGGTAATATATTATTGGGAATTTCAAGTGTTGAAATTTGCAATGAGATTGCACACCTTCTATGAGATAGTTGGATCCCGATACCCGCTGCGAGTATGAGTTACTCCTGGGAGAGTTTTACACATTACAATTAGTCGATCAAGTAGGTGTCTAGAAAGGTGTCAACGGGGTTACGCCCCTGGGAAAACGAGGTTTACTTTAATTAGGTCCGTGCGAAAGCACGGGGAACCTCCCTCAAAGTACCGACACTGGCCTGGTTGAAAGATTGGCGAACTTGTAGCGTGTAATTAATCCCGGGTAGTCTTTCCTTTTAGGGTTTGAAGGAAGATTTGATTAAAACAGTGGGAGACATCCTGATTAGATATATTAGATAACCAATCTAATCTTGCAAGAGCATACGCTGAGTGTTTTCTTCTCTCTCTCCAGGTAGCTCCAGGTAGCGACCATATCACGCCTTAATCAAAATAATAAAACATATATATTGACCGAACCCGCTTGTTATACTGAGCTGGGGAACATTGGTCCCGCTCCAACTTATAATTGTTATAAGACAGAGCAGGAAATTGGGGAATACCAGATTTCCCGTACCGCCCAAACGAAGAAAGTGCATGCTGATGCATCTTCTTCGGGTGTGCTCATTACAGAGAACTGTTTCTTAGTATTCTTTACGTCCTAGGTATTTGTTACCGGATCAGGATCCCACATATGTAATTTGTTACATGGGCTACAGATAGGTAGAGAACTGAGAACGGGTGATAAGTTTCATGAGATAGAAACGGTGCAAGTCTTGCAACCAAGTCTGTTGGTCACTATCACCCTGTATTTCCAGAATACATTGATTCTGAACGAATGTTATTAGATACCGAACCTGATATACAACATCATATCAGTCTCTTTATTAGTAAAGAAAAGATATAATTTTGTATTGTTGGATAATGTTTTGAACATTTCCTATATCAAGAGTTGATCGGTTCAGGTACGTTATCTAAAAGCATTGATGTTCTAAATCAAACTACAGTTCTTAGTATACGGAACACACAAGAGGAAGAGTTCAGAAATGAACGAATCCTTCTTGAGGCATTGTAGACTAGGTCATATCAATGCGACCCGACTAGGTGAAGTTACATTAAGATGCATATTTAAATTTGTTTGAATTTACATCTTGTGAAACTTGCCGGTCATGTCACAAAGATAAAATGACCATAGCTCTGTTTATTGGAAACAGAGAAAGAGTTGGTGAACTCTTGGGATTGATACATGCTGATATATGAAAGTCCCCTGTCTATACATGCCAAGACCGGTTCTTAGTACTTCATTAAATTCTCTGATAATCTCTCAAGATTCAGACATGTGTTCCCGTTGAAACATAAGTCCGAAGTTTTTGAGATATTCACAGAATATAAGTTAGAAGTAGAGAACCAACAATGGGTATAAGTATTATGTCCTTTGATGAGATCAGGGAGGAGAATACTTGAGCACGGAATTCCTGGACTATTCTAAAGGAGAATGAGATTCTCTCTCAGCATTACTCCTTCGTATACACCATAGCACGATGGTATATCGGGGCGAAGCAATTGCATCCTATGTGATATGGTGTGCTCTATGATGAGTACTACTGGGTTTCCTATTTCCTTTTGGGAGTTATGCACTTGAGAAGCTGCATACCTATTGAATAGGGTTCAAATCAAATCAGTTGCCTACCACTTCATATGTGATATGGAAAGGGAAGAGCCCATATCTTAAGTTGGTTAAGATTTGGGGTTGTCCGGCCTATGTCTAAAAGCAAAATCCGGACAAGCTCGAGGCAAAGTCAGTTCTGTAGAACTGGAAAGGTTCCAGCTATACAAACTGCAACTGATGATTTGATAGAACCAAGGATTCAATAGTTTCCAACAAACCTCAGCCTCTCCGCCGATCTAGCAGGGTTCCTCACCCACCTGAGAGATACTTCGGTTTCTCTATGACAGTGGGAGCGAGGATTTCATCATGAGATGATGACCCAACTAGTTTCGAGGTGGCCATCAAGAGTGGGACTCTATAAGAATGGATGGATGCTTAGCGATCTGAGATCGAATCCTTATACACAAACAAAGTATGGACTTTGGTTGCTTTATCTGAAGGGTTAAAACCCCATCAGGAGCAAGTATATCTTGAGAAGATTACTTGGTGTACATGGAAAAGTTGAGACTTTCAAAGCTATGCTTAAGTCCATCCAGATCCTACTTGCCACTGCTACATACCATGACTACGATATCTGATGGTTGGGTGTCATGACTGCTTTTCTAAATGATGTTTTAGAAGAGAGCGTTTATAAGTACACAGCCAGAGGACTTCGTAGACAGTGGGAGCAGCGTAAACGTGTGCAAGATATTTTATGTGATAAAGCAGGCATCGCGGAGTTGGAACGTCAGTTTTGATGTGGTAGTCAAAGAGTTTGACTTCATCAAAATGGTAGATGAACCTTGTATAAACAAAAAGGTAGTAGGGAGTATGGTGGTGATCCTCGTAGAGTACGTGGATGACATACTCTTGATAGGAAAGGAGTTTCCTATGCTACGCTCGGTCAATCTCCGCTTATCACAAGGATTCTCCATATAGGATCAAAATTATACCTCCTAAATCCTGGGTTTTGGATCTATGAGATAGATCTAATTGGATGTTAGGATACTCACTAGTTGTAGTGAGATGGTATCAACAGATCCTGAGGAGAATCACTGGAAAGGTTCCAGTGTGATAAGGACGACTGAATGTCAGTCGCAGGCATTGTCTTTACCCTTAGTGGAAGGACGGTATGTTGGAAGAGTTCCAAGCTAGATACCGTGACTTACTAGACGATTAAAGGCAAGATACATCGTTACCAATGATGCTACCAAAGAGGCAGTCTGGATATATTTTAGTTCATAAGATGAACTTCGTTCCTACCATTGTGTGACAATGGAGTTGTGGCTTTAGCCAAGGAACTACCGTCCCATCAGAAATCCAGATATAATTCTTAGACAGTATCACCTGATCATGGAGATGGTTGATCTCCAGGGAGATCGAGGTTAGGAGAGTAGACACAGAGGACAACAGCGCGGATCCACTCACAAAGGCCTTTTTCCCAGTAGAGACTTTTATGGGATGGTTGAGTATGAGATACTTCAACCACAGCTAATTGTTGGGGTATATGATACCACAACAGATGGCCCTAGTGCAAGTGGGAGATTGTTAGTTATATGCATGCCCTAGATGCCATTACTGTACATACGATGTATATTGTAATGGATGCTTGGACATATATAGAGAGGACTTTCTTGCTCGACATGATAGTACGCTATCTGGTTGTTCTTTATCTTAACATGTATTCTGATTGTCTCTATGTTACATGTTGATAAAGCCCTTAGGATATGTACTCGACTACTGGGACTATGATGAGATCATACTAGTGGGGCCACGGTAGTCGACGAGTACATCCTATAACTGTTCCTAGTCGAGGGTGTATCGAGACAGGGTATCGATACACCAGAGTAGACTAGCGTATACGCATCTTGACCCATATGATGGGCGATGGAAGATCCCATATCCATCGGTGTTTGACACCAAGGATAGTGTACGGGTGCTCAGTGGAGACTGGGTACACTGGACGGACTCGCCGAGAACTCCCAGATGGTATTATACCTCACGTCAGATAGCAGTTCTCCTGTGACACTGGTACAGAGTAGTCTGTTGACCCGAGATCTGTAAGTCCATGCTACCTCTCCCGGTACTTTCGGGAATGCGGAATTTGGTAAATAGCAATTTTTACGGAGGTGGTAACATGGACCTATAACCCGGATCTTGGTTAAACTTCTATCTAACATCCTAACTAAGAGTTTCTAGCTACTCGGTTAGGGGGTTATACCTAGCTTGTCTTGAACTCCTTCGTCTTCAAGCTCCGGTGGTGGTCCGATGGGTCCTTCTCGTCGTCTCCGTACGCCGAAGATAGATACACTTGAAAGCTCCAACCTTTAGCTCCTTCTTCGTTCTTTGAAGAAACTAGTTCACTTGGTTTGCTAAACCTAGTGAACTAGAATGAGTAGAGAAGATTTAGAATGGGATTTTATCTATGGTTCTTGATTCTCAACACATGAGAGATATGAACCATAGAGTTAAAAGAGGGAGCAAGAGGATGAGGGTGAGAGCAAAGTGGAGAGCTCAAGAACAAGAGAGAGAATGAGCAAGAAAGAATGAGGCTCTCTTTTGTCTCTCACCCTCTCATAATCCAAAGTAATCATAACTCATCATATCAATAAAAGTCTTATGTGATGGTTGAAGCAACCATAACCATATCATGTCATGCACTCATTTTACACAAATGAGCAAGCAAGTAAAAGTCTTTGGCATGAAATGATAGCCATGGTTATCATGATGGTCAACTAGTCAAGCCTAGTCAACCGGTCAACAAAGTCAACAAGTCAACAAAAGTCAACAAGTCAACAAAGTCAACAAAAGTCAACAACCAAGTCACCAAAATACTTAATTAATATAATAGTTAATCACATATCATATTCTCATTAGGGTTGAGCAAAAAGTCAAAAAGTCAACGGTCAACTGTCAACAACCCTAATGAGAATCCGCTGTCTGTGCCTCCCTGTCAACTGTGCATACACACCCGCATCCGCGTTTCGAGGAACACGAATGCAAACTGGATAAATCCAATCCCATAAGGTACACTAGGATCTGGCTTAAACCAAAGCCCGCTAGTGTGAACTGTCCGGACACTGTACGTGCACAAGTGCACGGATGTGACCGAACCCTGTCGCAAAACCATGCGACCTGTCGCAATACCATGCGACCTCTACTCTTTTGCCTAAAGGCGAAAAGCTTTCTGTGTGGGACTCTAAAGACTCGACACTACGCTGGCAGTGGGTTTAACCACAGACCGCAAGCGGCACTAGCTGTGCGTAACGGTCCCTAGGTAATGCAGACAAGAAGACCGACGAGGCGAAACCCATCTGAACTCCTACTGAGCCTGAGTGTGACATTCTCCGTACAGTCTGGTCTGTTCGTCTGATACATCGCATGGCGGGCCTAGGGGGCGGTAAACGTCAGTCCCCCAATAGCGGTACAAGTCGTGCCGGAGCGAAGCCCAAAACACCCTGAGATAACACTGGAAACCTACCAGTATATCTCGTTTGCCCTGGCCAGGGACTACTCGTGTAATGGCTCTCCTAGACACAGCGCGATGTCAACCCCAATACCGGGAGAGACGAATCCTGTCTAACCGTCACTGCCTCCAAGTGCTTCGGGACTGCACCCAACCACTACCTGTTTGCACGACTCCTTTAAGCCGTAGTAGGGTAGTGATCAAAGTAAAGTGGGAACACACCCGAGGCGAAGTGACAGTGTCAAGTCAGCGGACTAAGCTGTACTCATGTCACCTGGGAACTGATAACTGACGATAGGCATAATACCAACTAGTCAGTTCCCGACGAGTCCTGTCCAGTGTACCCGTAACCTAACGAGCACCCGCATACTATCTCAAGTACGACGTACTGACGGCTGTGGGACAGACCTTCTCCCACACTGGGATGAGAAGCGCATGCGCTGGTCTACTCCGGAGTATCGATGCCCTGTCTCGATAGTCCTGCGACCAGGGACCTGCATAAGGATGTGCTTATAGATTACCCAGCCCCACTAGTGTGACGGCCATCACATCGCCGGTAATCAAGCAAAGATCCTAAGGGCTCCACTAATGTGTATAGGCGATATACAAAATATAAACACATGTACACATTGAAGTAGAAACAAACCAAGTAGCATACTACTATTTTGAGCAAGATTGTATATACAAGGTGAATATCCCAAGCTTCCATTAAGTAATATACAAACTAGTATGATACAGTAATGGCCTCTAGGGCATATACACTAACAAGATCGTCATAGAGTCTTGTGTGATTCCCACTGTATTTTGGTTTCCATCATACCACGTCGAAGAGGGCGTGCAAAAGGTGGCTTTTGGGTACAGTCCCGAATCACATGGAGGCAATGAGCGATAGGAGGGGATTCGTCTCTCCCGGTATAGGGAGTTGATGTTGTGCTGTGTTCGATTGGCTATAACCGGAAATCCCTGGCCAGGGTTGCTGAGATTTACTGATAAGTGTTATCAGTAGTTTCTCGAACTGTTATAGACCTCATATCGACACGACTTATCGAGCTACTGGGGTCTGACGTTTACCACCCCTAGGCGAGATATGCGACATATCAGACGACGAGACCGGACTGTACGGGAGTGTTACTGATTGGATTCACAGGAGAATGTATAGGCTTGCTTGTTGATCTTCTGAGTGCTCAATACCTGGGTGGCTGTTACGTTTAGCTGACCGCTTGCAGCTTATGGGTGATTGATATGATCATCACCTACTGCCGGCGTATTGACGATTCTTTAGAGTCCTACACAGAGGTTTCTTGACTCAGGCAAAACGGAGTAGGAGCACATATGTGATATATGCGGGACCGAGGATAATACGATATGAGATACCGTATTCTATTCTCGCGATATTTGATATCAGCCGGGTCATCGGATCAAGTGTTGATTCGATGAATCGGTACGGATAAATATTAGTCGGTTATATGTGATATAGATGTTAGTTGTATGTATGCCCTAGAGGCCAGTATTGTACAGATGATGTATATTATATTGGATGCTTGGACATATATAGAGATGACTTTCTTGCTCGATATGATAGTATGCTATCTGGTTGCTCTTTATCTTAACATGTATACTTGTCTCTTTATACTGTCTTAAAGTTACATGTTGGTAAAGCCCTTAGGATGTGTACTTGACTACCTGGACTATGATGCAGATCATACTAGTGGGGACATGGTAGTACATAAGTACATCCTTCAAGGTCCCTAGTCGTGGGTGTATCGAGACGGGGCATCGATATACCAGTGTAGATTAGCGTATACGCTTCTCGACCCATGAGATGGGCGATGGATGATCCCATATCCATTGGTGTTTGACATCAGAGATGGTATACGGGTGCTCAGTGGAGACTGGGTACACTGGACGGACTCGCCGAGAACTCCCAGATGGTATTATACCTCACGTCAGATGGCAGTTCTCAGGAGACACTGGTGCAGATTAGTCTGTAGACCTGAGATCGTCATAGAGTCTTGTGTGATTCCCACTGTGCTTTGATTTCCACCTTACCACGTCCATGAGGGTGTGCAAAACGGTGGTTTTTGGGTACAGTCCCGAGTCATATGGAGGCAATGAGCGATAGGAGGGGTTTCGTCTCTCCCGGTATTGGGGGTTGATGTTGCACTGTGCTCGATTGGCCGTAACAGGGAAGTCCCTGGCCAGGGCTGATTAGAGATTTACTGGTAAGTGTTACCAGTAGTTTCTCGACCCGTCACGAGCCTCACATCGGCACGACTTATCGGTTCTTGGGGTTTGACGTTTACCACCCCCAGACTTGATATGCGACATATCAGACGAGGAGACCGGACTGCACGGGTAGTGTTGCCGGTTGGCTCGACGGGAGTTGTAGCAGGTTCGCTTGTTTTCTTCTGATCGCTCAATACCCGGGTGGCCGTTACGTTTAGCTGACCGCTTGCGGCTTGGGGGTGCTTGATATGATCATCATCCACTGCCGGCGTATTGACGAGTCTTGAAGTGCCACAAAGGAGTTACCTAGTCCAGGCGAAACGTTGTGGTGCGCGTATGCGATATGCGCATGGACCCGGTTAAAATGCGCGTATGAGATACCGTACATTAATCGGGCGGCTTGCTTTTGGTTGGGTCGTATGTGATATGGCCGGATTGATAAATCAACTGTTGATTTATCACTTAACCGTTAGATTCTCACTAGAAATCCTTTCTTGTATTTTTGGATGTATGCATGCATGTATGCATTCTTTCTTGATTCATGCACATATGGATGTGCATGCACACATACATACATATATCATCTTTCATGGTTGTATATACAAAGAAAATGGTGGCAATATAAGACTCACACCATGGTTTTATATATATGAATTATTATTGCATTTGATTTAAAACAAATAGAAAAAGGAAAGGATAGTTCATGGTTTCTTTCTACACTCTTCTTTGACTTAACCATGCTCACCCACCATTTAACCATGGATTAACTTTCCTTTTGGGTTTTAACTCAAATTCAATAATATATTTATTATTTAACCATGGTTTGAGATGAGAGAAGAAAAATATATATATAGATATATTTTCTATTTTCTCATGAGGTTTTATCTTTTCTCTTGTTCTAAAAGGCCACCATCTTCTTCCTCCTTCATCTTTTGCTCTCTAGATTTCTCTAGTGAGAAAATTACTCATCAAGTTAGGATTTTGAAGTGAGAAAAGCCACCACAACATCATTCTACACAAGTCTTGCCCACTTGTTTAGAGTGTTAGCTTCATTCTCTTCTCTTGATCAAGTGAAGTTGCAAGCTTGGACAAAGCGGACTCCGGGTGGATCATCGTGGACCTAGAGGAGTTCAAGCGGACTTTTTCCAAACCCCAAGTAGCCGAGGAGTCTAGCGTAGGGAGCTACAAAGGTTGTACTCTCAAAACCCTAGCTTAATCTACTTGTGTTGAAATGTAGTTTTTGAAACCCTAATTTTTCTAGGAATGATTCTTTGTATGCTTACTTAGCACCCTAAAATTTTAATCTTTGGTACATGTGATGCTTCCAAACCCTTCATGAGGTGCTAGGTAAACCCAACATTAGATGGATTGTCGGATCAAGTGTTGATTCGATAATTTAATGTATTATAATATATATGATATATTAAATTACATTAACTAATATTAGCTCACTAAAAGATTCTTTTTCTCACTCGGGTAATACATTGATATATATGCGATATATGTTAATTATATTATTTTATTTTGTTACAATAAATATTATATATGTGATATATAATATTGTAACATGATATGATTACTAATGCAACATGTTTAGTGGAGATTAAACAAGATTAGGGTTTGATTTAGGTTAGTGCATTCATGAACCTTCTAGAAGGTTTCTTTTTGTTTCGTGTTAAGATATTTTCAAGTGACTCATCTTTAACTCAACCCAAACCCTAGCCTTAGTTAAATCTCTACAAAGGTTAAGTTAACCATGGTTGCATTATTCATCATTATCATCTTTGCATTATTCATCACAAAAGGATTATTCATTTTCTAATCATTATTCATCTTCTTCTTCCTTCTTTCTTTTCCTGAAAAAGCTTACTAGCTTTTTCCAAGTGATGAATGAGTGTGAGAAAAAGATAATAAAAGAGAGTAAAAAATCCTACTTCATCATCCTCATCTATACTTGGCATTTAGATGAGGGTGTTCACTTCATATTATGAGTGTTAGCTCGTGTTAACGAAACTTCAAGGTAGATCATCCTTGTATCGAAGATTGGAAGCAAGACTGCATCTTTCTCTTCGTGGAACCTCTCGAGAGTCCGAAACACGATGATCTCAGCGAAGGGACTTCAACACGGAACTTTAGAAGTGAAGGACCGGATCTTGTAATCCCTCTCACCTAGTGTTAAAGTGTTTAACATACTTTTTTTCGCCTAAACTCTAGTTTAAAGATCCGTCTTCGGGTTGTTCGGTATGGCTAATTTTTAAATCGGGCATGGTTGATGCCTCGTAGAACCTTGTGGCAGTGCATAGCAACCCTACAACGCCTTGGTCAGTCCTCGTCCATGACGAGCTCGTGCTGACGCAACTCTAGCCGTAGCTCTCTCTGCCCGTGTAATCGTGGCAGCAAAATCATAACCAGTACCGATGAGGATAGATCATAGGAATGAATATAATACTATGCAAGGAAATGTACATCCTAAGGTTTCTTAAGCGGAGTAGCGTATCGTAAGTATGCCGCGGAACATACGTACGGTACGTCATTGTACTCAAGCTACCTACTCCATCAACCAAGGGTCATCCTACGCGACGAAAGTTCGGGTATAATACCCCTTCGACTAAGTCTAAGTTCCGTAAGGTCAAGCCTAAGTTCCTTATATATATATATAAACGCTCTAGGCTCCACATAGTCAAACTTAGACTCAAACCAAGGTTAACCTAGCGCTCTGATACCAACTTTGTCACGTCCCGAAATAGCACGTGACTGGCACTGGAATCATATGAAGTCTATAGGACCCCATCTAATTCAAGTAAGACAAAAGCCCAGAAATCTAAACCCATTTTAAGGAGTAAATAAAGAAAACTAGTTTTAAGAAGTGAAGAAAACACGTTTTTAAAAACAAGGTTTTTAAATAAGTAAGCCGAATATGCATTTTTAAAATCTCTAGTTTTTTCTGAAAATTTCGGCAGAGTTTCCTTTGTAAATACTGGCCCCAAACGGGGCACAACATGAATAATATATATATACATGATAAAAGGCATCCCCAAGCGGGAGCTAGCTCTTCGTCAATCGACGGTCACAACCATGCAAGCAGTATAATATACAACGCCAAAGGGCGAGGATCAAAACTCAAAAAGGAAACTCAAAATCAGCATGAAAACCATAATACTACAACGCGCGACTCTAAGGTCGAAATAATACATAACTGGTTTTCTAAGTCTGAAACAATATACAAGTTTGGTTGATGGAATTACTAGATACAACTGAATAATACATATACAATGGTGGTTCTGATGCAAAAGAACCCACCTACCAAAGCAAATCACCCGTAAGGGAAGCAGTGTGCCAGAAAGCCGCAATGGAACATGTACGACAAAACCTGCAAGAAACTGTGGCACAACGGGGGTGAGTTGCCAACTCGCGAATAGAAAACATCACAGAGCAGAAATCGTATGTATGACACAATCCTAGGTCAATACGATCATATATATATATATATATATATATATACCTCAAATGAATAAGTCTGAAGCATGTTAAGGTGGCAATGTAACATCTATACATGAGTGTAGTGCCAAGTGCTCATGCCAGTGCCTCAGGTAATAACATATCATCAATATGAGGTATGATCAATGTCGACTATATCATGAAGTCTATAAGTATGTGGATATCTTCCAATTAAGTAATCAATGTCATCATGTATGTGGATCTCGTCCAACTATGTGATCATGTCATCAATGTCAACTATATGTATATGGATATCGTCCACGTGTCACCCAATGACAATAAACATCATGCATGTAAATATCATAAAGCATATGCATGGAAGTATGAGGATGTAAATCAACATGTGTCGCTCGCGACATATCAAATCATGGAACCTGAGTGTCAAGCATCGACACTCGAAAACATCATGAAACCTGTGCCTAGCATCGGCTCGTAAATCCTTATATACATAGGGCTCCGTCAGTCCGAATCAGCCCGTCTCATCTCTCAACTCCGGTCGGTATCTCCCATATATCCGCCGAGCTCAAAGCAATCACCGGTAGGTAGTACTCCCCTGCCGGGCTCACCGTCTAAAATATACGAGTCTTCTTGCCCCGGGGTACCTCACCGGGTCCACCATGTACCGCAGACGGTGCCTACCGCTCCTCGAATCGGGTTTCACATGCCACTCTCAGAACCGAGAAAACACATGGTTGACGCACTGAAATATCATATCAAGGGTAACCGGGTTTTTCAAACAATACATACTTTCTTTTAAAATACCCATGGTTCCCAAATCTAGAAATATCATGGAAACAACATATCTCAATGCGTATAATCAGAAAGCATGATGTATGCGACATATAAAAGAAATGTAAGCATATCAGTGTATCATGCAACATGGAATAGTAATATGACCATATTTAGGGAAGACCGCTTCTTTAAAATGAATTAGTTTTAGAAAATATCTTGCGGTTCCCAGATCTCCAAGTCAAACCAGAATCATCTATATATGTGCAAATATGTATGTGTACAAGTATGAGTGTACAACAGGTAGGTGCACGAGTATGAGTGTACAATATGTAAGTACACGAGTATAAATGTACAATAGATGTGTGCACGAGTAAGAGTGTACAATATGTAAGTATACGAATATGAATGTACAATAGGTATGTGCACAAGTAAGAGTGTACAATATGTAAGTACACGAATATGAATGTACAATAGGTATGTGCACCAGTATGAGTGTACAATATGTAAGTACACGAATATGAATGTATAATAGGTATGTGCACCATTATGAGTGTACAATATGTAAGTACACGAATATGAATGGACAATAGGTATGTGCACAAGTATGAGTGCACAATATGTAAGTACACGAATATGAATGTACAATAGGTATGTGCACCAGTATGAGTATATAATATGTAAGTACACGAATATGAATGTACAATAGGTATGTGCACAAGTATGCCATGCCAGGGTCATATCCTGAATTCAACAGTACTACAGTGTAGTGACATGGCAATTATCGATGATGAAGTGTGTGAGCCGGCAAGCAGGTGTACGTGAAACATATGCATCATCGATAATGGTGCTGGTGTCCTAACATCATGGATTTGATACAACAATAAACATATTTAACATGCAATGCGATGCAAACAGTAAGAATCTGCGGCAAATGAATAATAAACACCACAGTGTAGAATCTACATCGATGTATCTAGGTCCTACTGTTTTTGCCATTTGAAATAAGAGGAATCGGTTTTTTTAGGAAAATAAGGGCTACGGTGTTTTTTAGAAAAGATGCGTCTTTTGAAAATATCCGTAGGATCCCTTTACCTGTCTTTAAAATATTCCCGATTCGTTAGTTTTTGAAATAGGTATGATATCGGCCTGGCCTAACATCTACTAGAAAAACTACAGCTCTAACAACAAGTCAATCCGGAGGGGTATGGAAACCACCTAAATCTGAGTCGATATATATATATATATATATATATATATATATATATATATATATATATATGTTGGAGATAGTGCCCTCAGAGTCAATTATTGGATCACAGGCACGTGATTGCAATGATTGAGGGAGGACCTATCCCGGTAGGACAGTCTTACTCGAGATGATAGTATGCTATCTGGTTTACCTTTATCATCGTGTACTGCTTTAGGTGACCTGACATGTCGCTATTGCACGTTGATAGAGCCCCTAGGATTCTTGCTTGACTGCCAGCAGTATGAGGGCGATCATATAAGTGAGAGCTGGAGTCTATAAGCACATTCTTAAAAGGTCCCTAGTCGTAGGAGTTTCGAGACAGGGCATCGATACTCCAGAGTAGACTAGTGTATACAGTCGAGACCCCGACGAGGGGCGGTGGCCGGTCTCACAAGCTACTGGTGTCAGTTGGTTCACCTAAGATGTATACAGGTACTCATTGGGTTATGAGTACACCAGACAGGACTCGCCGGGAACATGCTAGTTGGTCTTATACCTGACGTCAGATAGCAGTTCCCTGGTGACATGTGTACAGGTTAGTTCATCGACCTGAGGATCGTCATTTGTCTCGTGTGAGTTCCCACTGTGTTTTGATTACTACCCTACCACGGCTCAAAGGAGTCGTGCAAACAGGTTTTAGTTGGGTACAGTCCCGAGCCACATGGAGGCAGTGAGCGGATCTTCAGGGGTTCGTCTCTCCCGGTATTGGGGGTGAGGTCGCGCTGTGTCTAGGAGAGCCATTACACGAAGTCCTTGGCCAAGGCAGGAGATTTACTGGTAGGTATTCCAGTAGTATCTCAGGGTGTTCTGGGCTACACTCCGACACGACTTGTACCGCTTTTGGGGGTCTGACTTTTACCAACCCCCTAGGCCCGACATGCGATGCTCATAGACGAACGGACCGGACTGTACGGATATTGTCACTGACAGGCTCAGTAGGGTGTTAGGATGAGTTCGCTCATCGACTTCCCTTTTGGTCAATAGCTGGTGGCCCGTCACGTATTGGCTTATACCTCTGACGTGCTAGTGGTTAAATCCACAGCCATAGTATTGACGAGTCTTTAGAGTCCACCACACTTTCAGTTACTCAAGCTTTCGGGCGAAACGCTGTAGAGGCCGTATGGAGATATGGCAGGGTCCGATCAGATACGTGCGGTATTGCACGGATCAGGATCAGACGGTTAGTACTAGAGGCCGTATAGATATATGGCAAGGTTCGATCGGATATGTGCGGTATTGCACAGATCAGGATCGAATGGATATTACTAGCCGGCTTTGGTTTAAGCCGGATCCTAGTATAGTACAGTGTAGATTTTGTCTCATTGCATTTGTATCCGGTCAGAATACAGATGCGGGTGTGTATGCACAGTATCGGGGTTTTCCTGTAATTTATTACGGGACCAGTTTTCTGGAGTTGCCAGTTTGCATTCCGTTCCGGCCGGTTTTCCTTTGTTCTTTCCCGGCCGGACTTTTCCGATGGAGGGTGTTATTTGTAAGTTTGCAAATAACACATTGTGGAGGATTTTCTTGCAAATGTATTAATTATGAAAGCATCTTTTGATACGATTCTTATCCATCATTATCACTTGCTTTTTGTTGATTAGAAGTGATTTGGAGTTGATGTGAGTTAGTTATGATGAGGTTTGGATATGGTCACCCTCTCTCTTTTCCTACACTCACCTCCCTCTTGCTTATGTATTCTTTTCCTCCACCATTTTTCTCATATGAGATGGTTGAACATTTTTGAGAGAAAAGAGAAGAAGAGGTTTTCATTCTGAAGGTTTTCATTTTGAGAAAAGAGAAGATGAGAGTTTCATTTGTGAGAGTGTGGCATTCTTGATCTCATTTTCATGCTAGAAAAATGCAAGCACCATTTTTCTAATCTTGATTCCTCCATCATCTTCAAAGGCAACAAACCCCAAATGAGACATAGGCTCTACACTACACATTCTACAGCAAATCTTGGACGCGTCGGCTAGCCTACTTCGCGCCCGAGTTGCCTCGGTATTGAGGTGGGAGCCCGTAAAAGATACAGGCGATGTGGTGCCCTTCCGGCGAGGAGGCGACGACCGGAGTTTCCGCAGGAGATCAGGACGACGAGGAGAAGACCGGAGGACTCGGATCATTCGGTATATCTCTTCCCCTTCTTGTAGTTTGCTTAGACTAGTTAATGGTTCGATCCGGGTGTTTAGTGCGCGGTGGTGCCGGTTTGCTAAGTTCGCAGAATTAAAGTTTATCACCGCTTCCGCATTTGGCTGTCGGATTGACGGCCGGGGCGCCGCCGTGCACTTACAATATAAACATAATAGTCAGTGATCCCGCCTCAAAGGCACCGCGTACGATACAATATCATATGACATCCTCGAGTCATGAGTGCAGATCTATCATCAATATAAAGCTCGTACGGTAAATCATCGTACGGCATCCCAAAAGCTGGGTACGGGTCAATATCACATTCATCTCATCGATTATCTGGTATCCTTATCATCATATCTCATGATCTGGGGTACTGATCTAAGTCTAGTCCAAATCGATACCATTTATATAAATATAAATGCGTGTGTGAAACACACGCCCAAAGGCCCGCTAAAATCTCATGTCGTATCCCAAATAAGAATCACAATATATCACCGATCTCATAGCACCATGCCCAATATCATCGACTCATCTCCAAATATCATCCACTATCCTCATCATCCAGGTATAAGTATAACAGATAAGCAGGTGTGTGCGTGTGGGTGTAAACATATTCTAGGTTTCGCAACTAGGAACTATACTAGTTTACCTCTACGCCCTAATCCAACCATAGTACACCTAATCTCATCTCAAATATCCACGACACACAATAAGCTATCATATATAGTATATATATGCCATACTAAACATTGAACTGCGGGGGTGCTATACACCATCCACCCGACTTCCCCCGTAGATATAATCTACTCACCTGCATCCTGCGTGTCGGTGTCGATGTCGCCTTCATCTTCTTCGTTATATGAAGCTCTCGCGAAGGTACCTACAAAGATAACACAATCGCAATTGCACATTAAAATCGCATCGAGAAAACCAAACGATGCGCTAAGGCCTATACGTTAGAACCTATGGACTACGCTTTCAAAACCATCAAACAACCCTCGATATCGTCGTACAAACGTCAAGTGATCGAGGTAAAACACAAATACGCAAATCCAGAATTCAAAATACGAGAAACGAGACTCCGAATCAAAACAACAACTTAGGAAAAAGGTTCCCGATTCTACCCTAGGTCAAATCAGACAATTTTTCATATGCCAAGGATTCTATTTTACTGGAGACAAAGCCACAAAACAAATACGAGCCAAATCCTCACTGGTCTGGCCACAATTTGCGGCCAGAATGGATTTAATTGCAGCCAAGTTTGAGGGTTAGGGGTCAGGCTTTGGTGGTAGCTTCCTAGGTGCCTGCACTGTCCTTACAAAAAAAAATTCAGAGTCTCGGGGTGATAGCAGATTCCATTTAACCCTCACAGATTCCACAATTTCCCGATATCGGCTTTTCTAAATCCGTATTCCAGGTTTCTAGTCTCTGTTTTAGTCCTGAATTCTAGCACTAGGGGGTTTGTGTGGCCTCTACTGAGCTTAATTACCCCTCACCACTCTCACTTCCCATTAACCCTAACTAGAGTTTTCCTAAGTCCTCAAAACCACTTGATATCGACATGAAACAAGTATGGATGCATAAGGAATTAAAACACTACACTAATGGTGCAGAAATTACTTCCTTTCGCAACTCAAGAAGATTCTTGAGTTGCTCAAAGTCCTCAAAATCTTCTCTTTCTTGGTCCATGGGGTAGCTAGTGAGCTTGTGCATCCTTTTTGAAATGGGGTTTGGGTTTTGAGTTGATTTTCATGGTGTATTGGGGGATTGAAGATAGAGGAGGAGGGGGTGTGCAGCAGCAACAACAAAGGGAGGAGAGGGGAGAGAAATGAGAGGATGAAATGATGAGGGATGGCTCATGACTTAAGTTGACCCTCACCCACTCTTTCTCTCTCTTCACCATACCTAATATAATACTCTTTTCTTTTCTTTTCTAATCTATTTTCCTTCTCTCCTCAATAGTAAACCAAAAACAAACCATGGTAGAAAATGCACAAGTGTGAAAAAAGACTTTGTGCAAGCTAAGTGCACAAAACACGCTTAATCCGCGATTAGCGATTTTTAATCGCGATTAGCACTAAAATGGCGTATAGTCATAAAAACTTAAAATTTGCATAATTCACATAAAACACTCTCTTTTAGCGTTTTCCATAATTTTCAAAAATTTCCCCCCAATTTATCGGTATTTAATTATATCGCCTTATTTAAAATATTCAATATTTTATTATTAAATTATAAAAATTCCCCAAAATAATATTTTATTATTTTGAAATGTTACTACTTTCTTGCTCGACATGATAATATGCTATCTGGTTTCTCTTTATCTTTACATGTATACTTGTATCTTTATACTGTCTCTCTCTTACATGTTGATAAATCCTTTATGATGTGTACTTGACTACCAGGACTATGATGGAGATCATACTAGTGGGGCCAGGGTAGTCTATGTTGGCTATAGTGCCCTCAAGTCAATTATTGGATCGCATGCAGGTGATTGCAATGATCGAGGGAGGACCTATACCGGTAGAACAGTTTTACTCGAGATGATAGTATGCTATCTGGTTTGTCTTTATCATCGTGTACATGCTTTAGGTGATATTACAGATCACTATTACATGTTGATAGAGCCCAAATGATTCTTGCTTGACTACCAGCAGTATTGTCACGACCTGAAATGGCACGTGACTGGCACTTGAATCACATGAAGTCTATAGGACCACATCTAATTCAAGTAAACCAAAAGCCCAAAAATCTAAAACCATTTTAAATATTAAATGAAGGAAAACTCATTTTAAAGAAAGTGGTTTTAATAGCATAAGCCGAATTATGCGTTTTTAAAACATCAAGTCATTTCTGAAAATTTCGGCAGAGTTTCCTTTGTAAATACTGGCCCCGAACGGGGTACACCATGAATAATATATACATGAATGATAAAGGCATCCCCAAGCGGGAGCTAGCTCATCGTCAATCGACGGTCACAACCACGCAAGCAATATAATTGTAACACTTTGGATTTCCGTTTGGATGCCTTTTGTGATAATTAGTGATGATTGTGTTGTGAAGTGCTATGCACTTATATCTTAGACATTTATATAGGGTTTATTAATTATTTTTAGTCGGGTTACCCTCATTAGGAATTTTCTTAATATAGCATACACATGCACACTTAGCCATTTTGTAACTTAGGTTTAAGGGTGTAACTTGTTAACCATTCTTGTGCATGGTTGCAAACTCTTTTCCCCACCATTTAATCCTTTTCTAAACCCTTTTTATAATTTCAAATGAAACAACAAAAAGGAAAGAAATCCATTAAACAAATGAGCATGGTGTTAGGTGAGGCCTTGACTTTTGGACTTTTTCTTCTCTCTTCTCTCTCTCTTCCAATCATTTTTCTGCACTTCCTGCAGAAAAATCTGCAGAAAAGAACATCTCTTTCTTCCTCTCTTCTCTCTCTTTTCATTCCTTTTTGAATCCTACACCAAAATCCTACACAATCAACTCTTTTTCTTCACTAAACCTTAGGAAAAATGAAGTTTTTGAGGTGTTTGGGGAGCTAATCTGCAACTGAGGGAAAAAGCTGGAACCCTTGGTGTTTTAAGGTCATTTTAAGGTATAAAATCCTAATCCTAGCACCCAATTTCCATAACTTGTATGTTTAGTTAAGAAATATCACTTTTTTTGTTCTATTTTAGTGCTTTTGGAGGGGGTTTAGTGTAACATGTTAAAACTTATGTTGTTGTGGCTTGATTAGCTTGTTAACAAGTTGTTAGTGTGTGATTAGACCTAGGTTTGTTCCAGATTTCAGGAAAATACCATAAAGTTTCAATTTAGTGCAAAAGTGGGGTTTTTTAACTAGAAATAGGCACTGTAGGAATCTGCTACTACCCGAGACTTTTCAGTTGAAATCTAGATAGTACTGCAGCATGTATGGGGAGAATTGAGTGCACCAACCAAATCTGGGAACCCAATTCCCAAGTCTGGCAGCCAAAATGGGCATTCTGGCCGCAAATTGCGGCCAGATGGGGGAGATTTGGGTTGGGGTTTGGGGTGTAGGTCTCTGCTTGTGTGTGGGTTATTTTGGCATATATAGTTTTGATATATCTATCCTGTATCAAAATCTGGGGTAGAATACCTATTTTCCCGTATTTTCAACCTTTCGCGACACGCGTGATACGTGTGTGTGGGTTTTGGGTTTCTGTGTATCGCGACGCGTCAGGATGCGTTTAGGTGCGTAACCACGCGTTTTAGCGTATCGCGCACACGCGAGTTTGGTTCACGACACGAGTTATTGGTTCGGCTTAAATGTCGCGTTTTCGTGATTTCAAGCTTACGTGTGATATATTGTGTAATTCTAGGTTCGCAGGCGAGTACAACGGACGCCGCGCAGGAGGGGATTCAGGTTGTTGACTATACCTAGTGGAAGGCTACGGTGAGTAGATTTCACATCTACGGGGATATCGCCCGCATGGCGTTCTACGTCAGGGCTGATAGGACCTTATAGTGTTCCTTATATATATTGCATGTTCATGGTTACTAGCTAGTGCATTGCATACCTACAACATACATCACACGGATTCATTGCATTGTAGCTCATTTATATGTGACATGACTTGATACTCATATTTGATACCTATATCACATTGATTCATTGCCTTGTAGCTCATTTATATGTGACATGACTTGATACTCATATTTGATACCTATATCACATTGATTCATTGCCTTGTAGCTCATCTATATGTGACATGACTCGATATTCATACTTGATACACATATCACATCACAATTACTTGTATTATTGGTTGAGATTCATGTGATTTCTGGATTTGGGAACCGTGGCCCTTCTAAATAAATAATCATTTAAAAAACCCGGTTCCCTTGATATGATATTTGGGGCGACGCCCCGTGTTTTCTCGGTGCTAGAGACATGTACTGAGAGAGGGATGACCCGGACTGACGGATTCCCGATATATACTTTGAGAGAGGGCTGACCCAGAATGACGGATGCCCGATGGATTGATATAGGGCTGACCCGGAATGACGGATGCCCGATAGGTATTGAGAGAGGGATGACCCGGACTGACGGATTCCCGATATATACTTTGAGAGAGGGCTGACCCGGAATGACGGATGCCCGATGGATTGATATAGGGCTGACCCGGAATGACGGATGCCCGATATGTATTGAGAGAGGGATGACCCGGACTGACGGATTCCCGATATATACTTTGAGAGAGGGCTGACCCGGAATGACGGATGCCCGATGGATTGATATAGGGCTGACCCGGAATGACGGATGCCCGATATGTATTGAGAGAGGGATGACCCGGACTGACGGATTCCCGATATATACTTTGAGAGAGGGCTGACCCGGACTGACGGATGCCCGATACAGGATGTTTTGCGTGTCGATGCTAGACACGAGCATTTATGATATTTGGGTGCCGATGTTGGGCACTCGGGATTCTTAGAGATGTACAGGATTTGAGGGCCGAAGAGAGTGCCGGCGCATGAGCTATTTTGGGAGGTCTGGGTGCATTGAGAAGCCGATTGTAGATGTTCCACGTTGACATTCCGTGTAGATATTATATTGCCCCTGCTCAGCATTACTTTTGTACCTCATCCTGTAGATGCATTACCTGTTAGAGCATTTGTACCTCATCTGATAGTACAGTACCCTATAGAGCACTTGCATGATTTTTGCACATACTGCTCACCTCATATTGATATCATCTGTTGGTATATGATAGAGTAGTGTAGTACATACATGCTCGCGATTACCTTTATATGTTATATCTATTCACGAGTTGGCAACTCACCCCCGTTGTGCCACAGTGTTTGCAGGTTGCCCTTCAGAGTAGTCGCGGCAGGCTGCTTTGCATCTTTTGACACAGATACCCCCATAGCTGGTGTACTAGCTCTTTTGCTGATAGGTGGGTTTTGTGCGGTATCTGTTTATCTTTCAGTATGTACATTGTTGTATCTAGTATTCTCCATCTACCATGTATGTATTTGACCTAGAAACAGTGTGAGGACGATGTTGTATTATATTTGTGTTCTGGTGTCGAGCTCGTTGTGAGCCGGCGGTTTTTGCACTTCATTCTATCTGTGTTGTTCCCACTTGTGGATCTTGATCTTCGCTACGGCGTCGTATATTATTTTCTTAGAGATTGTTACTTAGTTTTCTTATCATGTTTTGGTTAGTGCTTCCTTTAAAACTTCTATCACTCTATACTTTCACTGGTTTGATTTCTGGGTTTTCGGTTCACTTAGTCGCGTTACGCCTGTAGACGTTACGTGGTTAAGTGCCGGTCACGGGCCAAACTTCGGGTCGTGACAAAGTTGGTATCAGATCGTAGGTTTTACCTTTCGGAGTGTAGGACGACCCTGGTATGATGGAGTAGGTAGCTGCGGCAGGGTAGCGTACCGTGTGTATGTTCCGCGGCATACTCACGGCACGGTGCTTCGCCTACGCGACCTTAGGACTCGTTGATTTAAATTCCTCCTTGAGTATATACATTCTTGTGATTCGATTTTCCGTATCCTTATCGAATCCTGTTGTTTATGATTGCCAATATGCCGCCAAGGACTACGAGGGCGCAGAGAGCGGCCGTGAGGGCCGAGGCTCGAGTTGATTCATCTGAGACAAGGACTAATCCGAGTAGTACTCCTGTTGCACCAGGACAGATTGTTTCCCCTGCGGCAGCTCAGGTTGCTAGACTAGTGGTAGAGATGCAGGGCCTATGCCAGGCGATGAGCTCATTGGTAGAGGTCGTTCGAGCACAGCGACAGATGGTTGCCACCCCTGTTACCTAGTTGTTCCTGACGATCATCATGCAGTATTCCGTCCCCTACATAGCACCGGTGGAGGCAGCTCCCGTGTACGAGACGCGTCTTCCAGAGACCGTGAGAATTCCGGAACAGTGGAGGAATCATACGGGTATACCAGCCCAGAGCAGAGGCTTAGGACGAGGACAGTCGTTTGGCTTCCATCCCCAGGCAGGACAGCATTCAGTGCGTAGGTGTTTACGATGCGGAAGCCTTCAACACCTCATCAGGCAGTGTTTCTTCACAGCACGTCAGGGTCGTGTTCTGAGACGTCGTGGACGTGGAGGGTTTGCACAGAGGGGTCAGGCTAGTAGAGGAGGAGTTCGGTCAGTCGCAAATGAAGGACAGGCACAAGTTTTCGCTTGACTCATCGGGGCGCGCGAGTATCCGAGGCTGTGGTTTCAGGTACTCTTTCAGTTTGTCCTTTGTTGCACACGTATTGTTTGATCCGGATCCTTGTGCTCATATGTTTCCACGTACCCGTTTGTATCCACACACCTTGTGCTGAGTTCGAGTAGAGAGTCCGGTTTGCTTGGTCAACCGCTAGTTGTGACTACTCCTGCGGGAGAGTCGGTTGTTGTTGTTGTGTTGGGGGACCGTAGTGCCACCCCTCACGGTGTGATTTCTTCTGTTCGCGCTGGACAGCTTTTGCGGAAAGGATGTCAGGGATTTCTCGCATATGTTTGCGATACTAGGGCTATAGAGTTTCTTTCGGATCAGGTTCCGGTTGGTACCGAGTTCCCTGATGTGTTCCCTGACGAGCTTCCTGGACGGACGCCCGAGCGTGATAATTCTTTCTGCATTGATTTGGTTCCTGGCACGGGACCTATTTCGGTACGGCTTTTTTTGGATGGCCCCGGCGGAACTTAGAGAGTTGAAGGGTCAGTTGCAGGACTTGCTGGATAAAGGATTTAATCGACCTAGTGTTTCTTCTTGGGGCGCTCCAGTCCTGTTCGTCAAGAAGAAAGGCAGCTGTTGCGTTTGTGTATTGACTACCACCAGCTGAATAAGGTGACAGTGCGGAATCAATATCCTTTGCCACGCATCGACGATTTGTTCGACCAGCTTCGGGGAGGCAGGATACTTTTCGAGGATCGATTTGCGATCGGGCTACCATCAGCTGCGGGTTAGACAGGAGAACATTCCTAGGACAGCTTTCAGTACTCGTTACGGCCATTATGAGTTTTTGGTGATGTCATTCGGACTCACCAATGCGCCAGCAGCCTTCATGGACTTGATGAACCGTATTTTCCGGCCTTATTGGGTCTGTTCATTATAGTCTTCATTGACAATATCTTGGTGTATTCCCGAAGTAGTGAGGAGCACGAGCAGTATCTGCGGATTTCATTGCAGACATTGAGGGAGCACCAGCTTTATGCGAAATTCTCCAAGTGTGCTTGTTGGCTGGACAGCGTAGATTTCTTGGGACACGTGATTTCACGAGACGGTATATGTGTTGACCCGAGGAAGGTCGAGGCAGTTCGGAGTTGGCCTAGACCCACGTCAGTGACGGAGATTCGCAGCTTTTTGGGGTTGGCCGGTTACTACAGGCGTTTTGTGCAGGACTTCTCACGTATTGCTACACCGTTGACCGGGTTGACCCGGAAGGGAGTTCCCTTCGATTGGACGGAGGAGTGCGAACACAGTTTCCAACAGTTACGGACTCAGCTGACGACGGCACCGGTGTTATCTTTACCTTCCGGACCGGGCGGATTTGTGGTCTTCTGTGATGCTTCTCGAGTGGGGCCGGGATGCGTTCTGATGCAGCACGATAGGGTGATCGCGTATGCTTCGCGACAATTAAAGAGACATGAGCAGAATTACCCTACTCACGAATCGGGAGAAGGCTGCAGTGGTCTTTGCACTCAAGATCTGGCGACATTATCTGTATGGGGAGTCGTGCCAGATATTCACCGACCACAAGAGCTTAAAGTACATATGTCAGCAGCGAGACCCGAACCTTAGACAGCACCGACGGATGTAATTAGTGAAGGACTACGACTGTGAGATCTTGTATCAACCGGGCAAGGCAAATGTGGTGGCGGATGCTTTGAGCAGAAGGCCCGGGAGTAGTTTATCATGTTTGAGCACAGTACAGAGGCAGTCGTCGGCAGGTTGGCAGATCTTATGCGACAGCCAGGTACAGTTCGAGTTTACGCCGACCGGAGGACAGATTGTACATGTTCGTGCATGCCCACAGTTGCTTGACCGTATATAAGAGGCACAGTACAGTGTTGACCGCTGTTCAGAGATCAGAACACAGATGGGACATGGCAGATTTTCTGAGTTCGTGATCGATGATCAGGGGATACTACGATTTGGAGCTAGACTGTGCGTACCAGATGCTGAGGGATTGCGGCGCGAGATTATCGAGGAGGAACATCGATCAGTACATAATGTTCATCCCGGTTCCACCAAGATATACCATGACTTGAGAGATGCTTACTGGTAGGACGGTATGAAGAGGGACATTGCAGATTTGGTATCGAGATGCCTGACTTGTCGGCAAGTCAAGGCTGAGCATCAGAGGCCAGCGGGAGAGCTACAGCCGTTACCCATTCCGGAGTGGAAATGGGAACAGATATCTATGGATTTCATTGTGGGTCTACCCAGGACTAGTCGAGGGTATAACTCCATCTGGGTGATCGTGGACCGTTGACGGAAGCGACTCACTTCCTACCGGCGAAGACGCCTTCCGGATTTGCCCAGTATGCCAGATTTACATTGATGAGATTGTACGACTGCACAGAGTTCCGACATGCATCGTGTCCGATAGAGGCACCCAGTTTATCAGCCGGCTATGGCAGAGGCTTCAGGAGGCTTTGGGCACTCGTTTGAGTTTCAGCACAGCCTTTCATTCGCAGACCGACGGACAGTCAGGGCGGACTATTCAGACTCTCGAGGACATGCTCAGAGCATGCGTTTAGACTTCGGAGGTAGCTGGGATCATCAATTGCCCTTAGTAGAGTTCTCGTACGACAACAGCTACCAAGAGACCTTTCAGACGGCACCATTTGAGGCTCTTTATGGGAGGAGATGCAGATCACCCACCTGTTGGACGGAACTCAGTGAGAGCAGTATCTTGGGGCCACAGATAGTAGAGGAGACGACAGCAAGGATCCATTTGATTCACGATGGGATGAGAGCAGCCCAGGGTAGGCAGAGATCTTATGCGGACCGTCGTCGACGCAGATTTGAGTTTTCTGTTGGTGATCTTGTTTTCTTGAGGGTCTCCCCAATGAAGGGCGTAATGAGGTTGGAAAGAAGGGGAAGCTTAGTCCCAGATTTGTGGGCCCCATTGGAGGTCCTTGAGCGAATTGGTGCAGTTGCGTATCGATTAGCCCTTCCGCCCAGTTTTCCAGACGTGCAGCCCGTATTTCATGTTTCGATGCTCCACAGATATCTTCATGATCCTTCGCATGCGATTCAGCACCCGACGATCTAGCTTGAGCGCGACCTTTCCTATGCGGAGCAGCCGATGGTGATCTTAGATCGACAAGTGAAAGGATTGAGGTCGAAAGAGATACCGCCCGTCAAGATACTTTGGCGTGGCCAGAGCAGGGAGGAGGTCACCTGGGAGACCGAGAGCGAGATGAGGAAGAGGTATCCCCATCTTTTGAAGGTGCGTATAGTTAGATTTTTAAATTCGGGGATCGAATTTCTTTAAGGGGGGTGGATTGTAACACTTTGGATTTCCGTTTGGATGCCTTTTGTGATAATTAGTGATGATTGTGTTGTGAAGTGCTATGCACTTATATCTTAGACATTTATATAGGGTTTATTAATTATTTTTAGTCGGGTTACCCTCATTAGGAATTTTCTTTATATAGCATACACATGCACACTTAGCCATTTTGTAACTTAGGTTTAAGGGTGTAACTTGTTAACCATTCTTGTGCATGGTTGCAAACTCTTTTCCCCACCATTTAATCCTTTTCTAAACCCTTTTTATAATTTCAAATGAAACAACAAAAAGGAAAGAAATCCATTAAACAAATGAGCATGGTGTTAGGTGAGGCCTTGACTTTTGGACTTTTTCGTCTCTCTTCTCTCTCTCTTCCAATCATTTTTCTGCACTTCCTGCAGAAAAATCTGCAGAAAAGAACATCTCTTTCTTCCTCTCTTCTCTCTCTTTTCATTCCTTTTTGAATCCTACACCAAAATCCTACACAATCAACTCTTTTTCTTCACTAAACCTTAGGAAAAATGAAGTTTTTGAGGTGTTTGGGGAGCTAATCTGCAACTGAGGGAAAAAGCTGGAACCCTTGGTGTTTTAAGGTCATTTTAAGGTATAAAATCCTAATCCTAGCACCCAATTTCCATAACTTGTATGTTTAGTTAAGAAATATCACTTTTTTTGTTCTATTTTAGTGCTTTTGGAGGGGGTTTAGTGTAACATGTTAAAACTTATGTTGTTGTGGCTTGATTAGCTTGTTAACAAGTTGTTAGTGTGTGATTAGACCTAGGTTTGTTCCAGATTTCAGGAAAATACCATAAAGTTTCAATTTAGTGCAAAAGTGGGGTTTTTTAACTAGAAATAGGCACTGTAGGAATCTGCTACTACCCGAGACTTTTCAGTAGAAATCTAGATAGTACTGCAGCATGTATGGGGAGAATTGAGTGCACCAACCAAACCTGGGAACCCAATTTCCAAGTCTGGCCGCCAAAATGGGCATTCTGGCCGCAAATTGCGGCCAGATGGGGGAGATTTGGGTTGGGGTTTGGGGTGTAGGTCTCTGCTTGTGTGTGGGTTATTTTGGCATATATAGTTTTGATATATCTATCCTGTATCAAAATCTGGGGTAGAATACCTATTTTCCCGTATTTTCAACCTTTCGCGACACGCGTGATACGTGTGTGTGAGTTTTGGGTTTCTGCGTATCGCGACGCGTCAGGATGCGTTTAGGTGCGTAACCACGCGTTTTAGCGTATCGCGCACACGCGAGTTTGGTTCACGACACGAGTTATTGGTTCGGCTTAAATGTCGCGTTTTCGTGATTTCAAGCTTACGTGTGATATATTGTGTAATTCTAGGTTCGCAGGCGAGTACAACGGACGCCGCGCAGGAGGGGATTCAGGTTGTTGACTATACCTAGTGGAAGGCTACGGTGAGTAGATTTCACATCTACGGGGATATCGCCCGCATGTCGTTCTACGTCAGGGCTGATAGGACCTTATAGTGTTCCTTATATATATTGCATGTTCATGGTTACTAGCTAGTGCATTGCATACCTACAACATACATCACATGGATTCATTGCATTGTAGCTCATTTATATGTGACATGACTTGATACTCATATTTGATACCTATATCACATTGATTCATTGCCTTGTAGCTCATTTATATGTGACATGACTTGATACTCATATTTGATACCTATATCACATTGATTCATTGCCTTGTAGCTCATCTATATGTGACATGACTCGATATTCATACTTGATACACATATCACATCAAAATTACTTGTATTATTGGTTGAGATTCATGTGATTTCTGGATTTGGGAACCGTGGCCCTTCCAAATAAATAATCATTTAAAAAACCCGGTTCCCTTGATATGATATTTAGGGCGACGCCCCGTGTTTTCTCGGTGCTAGAGACATGTACTGAGAGAGGGATGACCCGGACTGACGGATTCCCGATATATACTTTGAGAGAGGGCTGACCCGGAATGACGGATGCCCGATGGATTGATATAGGGCTGACCCGGAATGACGGATGCCCGATAGGTATTGAGAGAGGGATGACCCGGACTGACGGATTCTCGATATATACTTTGAGAGAGGGCTGACCCGGAATGACGGATGCCCGATGGATTGATATAGGGCTGACCCGGAATGACGGATGCCCGATATGTATTGAGAGAGGGATGACCCGGACTGACGGATTCCCGATATATACTTTGAGAGAGGGCTGACCCGGAATGACGGATGCCCGATGGATTGATATAGGGCTGACCCAGAATGACGGATGCCCGATATGTATTGAGAGAGGGATGACCCGGACTGACGGATTCCCGATATATACTTTGAGAGAGGGCTGACCCGGACTGACGGATGCCCGATACAGGATGTTTTGCATGTCGATGCTAGACACGAGCATTTATGATATTTGGGTGCCGATATTGGGCACTCGGGATTCTTAGAGATGTACAGGATTTGAGGGACGAGGAGAGTGCCGGCGCATGAGCTATTTTGGGAGGTCTGGGTGCATTGAGAAGCCGATTGTAGATGTTCCACGTTGACATTCCGTGTAGATATTATATTGCCCCTGCTCAGCATTACTTTTGTACCTCATCCTGTAGATGCATTACCTGTTAGAGCATTTGTACCTCATCTGATAGTACAGTACCCTATAGAGCACTTGCATGATTTTTGCACATACTGCTCACCTCATATTGATATCATCTGTTGGCATATGATAGAGTAGTGTAGTACGTACATGCTCGCGATTACCTTTATATGTTATCTCTATTCACGAGTTGGCAACTCACCCCCGTTGTGCCACAGTGTTTGCAGGTTGCCCTTCGGAGTAGTCGCGGCAGGCTGCTTTGCATCTTTTGACACAGATACCCCCATAGCTGGTGTACTAGCTCTTTTGCTGATAGGTGGGTTTTGTGCGGTATCTGTTTATCTTTCAGTATGTACATTGTTGTATCTAGTATTCTCCATCTACCATGTATGTATTTGACCTAGAAACAGTGTGAGGACGATGTTGTTTTATATTTGTGTTCTGGTGTCGAGCTCGTTGTGAGCCGGCGGTTTTTGCACTTCATTCTATCTGTGTTGTTCCCACTTGTGGATCTTGATCTTCGCTATGGCGTCGTATATTGTTTTCTTAGAGATTGTTACTTAGTTTTCTTATCATGTTTTGGTTAGTGCTTCCTTTAAAACTTCTATCACTCTATACTTTCACTGGTTTGATTTCTGGGTTTTCGGTTCACTTAGTCGCGTTACGCCTGTAGACGTTACGTGGTTAAGTGCCGGTCACGGGCCAAACTTCGGGTCGTGACAATAATATACAACGCCGAAGGGCGAGGATCAAAACTCAAAGGAAACTCAAAATCATCAAGAAAACCATAAAAATACAACGCGCGACTCTAAGGTCGAAGTAACAACAACTGGTTTTCTAAGTCAAATAAATATACATGTCTGGTTGATGGAGTTTCTAGATACAACAATGTAAATATAGTACAGGGGTGGTCACGATGCGAGTGAATCCACCTACCAAAGCAATCACCCGAAAAGGAGCAGTGTGCCAGCAAAGCCGTAACGAAACCTGTACGGCAAAACCTGCAAGAAACTGTGGCACAACGGGGGTGAATTGCCTACTCGTGAGTAGAAAACATCACAGAGCAGAAATCGTATGTATGACTCAATCCTAGGTCAATACGCTTATAAAATATATATCCTCAAAATGATAAAGTCTGAAGCATAATAAGGTGGTAAGGGTAAACATCTATACATAAGTGTAATACCAAGTGCTCGTGTCAGTGCCTCAGGTAGCAACATATCATATATATAAGGTATGATCAATGTAATCAGCATGAATCAGTGTCGACTATATACTCAAGTCTATAAGTATGTGGATAATCATCCAACTATGTAATCAATGCCTGTATGCATGTGGATCTCGTCTACGTGTCAACCAATGACACAACAACATCATGCATGTAAATGCCATAAAAGCAAATGCATGAAAGTATGAGGATATAAATCAATGTGTGTCCCTTGTGACACATCAAAATCAGGGAACCCTGGTGTCCAACATCGACACTCGAAAACATCATGAAACCCATGTCCAGCATCGACACGTAAATCCTCATATCTCGGGCTCCGTCAGTCCGGATCGGCCCATGGGCTCCGTCAGTCCGGATCGGCCCATAACATCTCTCTACTCCGGTCGGTATCCTCCGGATATCCGCCGAGCCCAAATACTATCACCGGTAGGTAGTGCTCCCCTGCCAGGCTCACTGTTTAACAATACGAGTCTTCTTGCCCTGGGGTACTTCACTGGGTCCACCATGTACCCATAGACGGTGCCTACCGCTCCTCGAATCGGGTTACTCATTCCAATCTCAGAACCGAGAAAACACAAGGTGGACGCACTGAAATATCATATTAAGAGAAACTGGGTTTTTAAAACAATACATACTCTCTTTTGAAATAACCATGGTTCTCAAATCCAGAAATCTCATGAAAACAACATATCTCAATGCGTATAATCATAAAGCATGATGTATGCGACATCTAACAGAAATGTAAGCATATCCGTATATCATGCAACATGGAATAGTAATATGCACATATCAAGGGAAAACCGCTCTTTCAAATGAATCCAGTTTTAAAATATATCTTGCGGTTCCCAAATCTCCGAAATCAAGCCAGAATCATCTATGTATGTGCAAATATGTATGTATGCAAGTATGGATGTACAATATGTATGTACGCAAGTATGGGTGTACAATATGTATGTACGCAAGTATGGCATGCTAGGAGTCATATCCTGATGCAACAATCCTACTGTATAGTGACATGGCAATTATCGATGATGAAGTGTGTGAGCCGGCAAGCAGGTGTACGTGGAGCATACGCATCATCGATAATGGTGCTGGTGTCCTGACAACATGGGTTTAATATAACATAAATCACAAGTATATAAGCATGCAATGCGCTAATAACAACATGAATATATGGAAATGAAAGGTAAATTCAATAAAAAGGAATCTACATTAGTTACACGAGTCATACAGTTTGTCATTTGAAATCACACGAATCGTGGGTTTTGGAAAAATAGGGGCTACGGTGTTTTTAAGAAAAAAAGGTACGTCCTTTGAAATATCCGTAGAATCCCTTGGCCTGTCTTTAAAATACTCATGATTCGTTAGTTTTGAAATAGGTATGACTCGAGTCTAGTCTAACGTCTACAAGTAACTACAGGACTAAACTAACTGGCTAATCGAGAAGGTACGGAAACTACCTAAATCTGAGTCGACACATATAAAATATAATAGTCGGTGATCCTGTCTCAATAGTATCACATACGATACAATATACAATATGATATCCTCGAGTCAAGAGTGCGGATCTATCATCAATATATATCTCGTACGGTAAATCCATCGTACGGCATCCCAAATCTGGGTACGGGTCAAATATCATATTCATCTCATTATTCATCTGGTATCCTTATCATCCTATCTCATGAACTGGGGTACTAATCTAAGTCTAGTACAAACTGATACCATCTGCATATATATATACGTGGTATGAAAACACACGCCTAAAGGCCCTCTATAATCTCATGTCGTATCTCATAATACGAATCAAAACATATCACCGATCTCATGGCATCATGCCCAATCTCATCGACTCATCTCCAAGTACCATAAACAATCCTCATCATCCAGGTATAAGTATACGTATATATATACATAGTCCCATACCTATGTATGTATATATATATACATATCCCCATATACGCACAAGTAAAATAAAGTAAGCATGTGTGTGCGTGTGGGTGTGAACCTTATTCTAGGGCTCGCGACTAAACTAACTAACGACACTATCATCCAATTATACTAAAATTATCCATGACTCCCAAAGTCCATCTAGATAATCATAAACTCAAAATAAACATGTAAATATATCCATATAAAATGTACCATACACTACACTACGAACTGAGGGGGTGCTATACGCCATCCGCCCGACTTCCCCCGTAGATATATATCTACTCACCTTGGTCTTCGCTTGCTGGAGTAGATGACTTCACGCTCATCCTCGTCATCTCAAAATCCATAAGGGGTACCTACATGTCACAACGTATCGTATCACATTAAAAACCAAATCAAAACCAAAACGACACGCTAGAAGCCTATAGGTTAGAACCTATGGACTACGCCTTCAAAACTACCAAATTGTTAGTTGTATGTATGCCCTAGAGGCCAGTATTGTACATATGATGTATATTATATTGGATGCTTGGACATATATAGAGAGGACTTTCTTGCTCGACATGATAGTATGCTATCTGGTTGCTCTTTATCTTAACATGTATACAAGTCTCTTGATACTGTCTTATGGTTACATGTTGGTAAAGCCCTTAGGATGTGCACTTGACTACCAGGACTATGATGCAGATCATACTAGTGGGGCCATGGTAGTCCATAAGTTCATCCTTTAATGTCCCTAGTCGTAGGTGTATCGAGACGGGGCATCGATATACCATAGTGGACTAGCGTGTATGCTTCTCGACCCATGAGATGGGCGATGGGCGATCCCATATCCATTGGTGTTTGACATCAGAGATGCTATACGGGTGCTCAGTGGAATACACTGGACGGACTCGCCGAGTACTCCCAGATGGTATTATACCTCACGTCAGATGGCAGTTCTCTGGTGACACTTATACAGGTTAGTCTGTAGACCCGTGATCGTCATAGAGTCTTGTGTGATTCCCACTGTGCTTTGATTTCCACCTTACCACGTCTAAGAGGGAGTGCAAAACGGTGGTTTTTGGGTACAGTCCTGAGTCACATGGAGGCAATGAGCGATAGGAGGGGTTTCGTCTCTCCCGGTATTGGGAGTTGATGTTGCGCTGTGCTCGATTGGCCATAACAGGGAAGTCCCTGGCCAGGGATGATTTTGAGATTTACTGGTAAGTGTTACCAGCAGTTTCTCGACCAGTTATGAGCCTCACATCGACATGACTTATCGGTTATTGGGGTCTGACGTTTACCACCCCTAGATTTGATATGCGACATATCAGACGAGGAGACCGGACTGTACGGCAAGTGTTACCGTCAGGCTTTTGCAGGAGTTGGAGCGGGCTTGCTTGCTGATCTTCTGATCGCTCAATACCCGGGTAGCCGTTACGTCCAGCTAGTACCGCTAACAGCTTGTGGGTGTTTGATGTGATCATCACCTACTGCCGGCGTATTGACGAGTCTTTAGAGTCCTACATAGAGGTTTTACTGGCTCAGGCAAAACGAAATAGGAGCACATATGTGATATGTGCGGAACCGAGAATAATGCGTGTATGTGATACCGTATTCTATTCTCGCGACTTTTGTATCGGTCGGTTATATGCGATATAGCCGGGTTATCGAATCAAGTGTTGATTCGATAAGTTGGTACATTTAGTGTTAGTCGGTTATATGAGATATAGCCGGATTATTAAATCAAGTGTTGATTTGATAATTTAGTGTATAATTGTATGTTTGATATACTAATTTACATTAACTAACATTGGCTCACTTAAGCATTCTTTTCTCACTTGTGTGTACATGCAATATATATGTGATATATATTGATGTGCATTGTTTATTTTGTGTATGTGTCATGGTTGTTGATACACACTACATGGGTATATGAGACATACACCATACTAATTAAAGTGGTGGGGTTTTAATGTTTAAAGTAAATCAAAATTAGTGGATTATTTGTTTTGTGCATGAAGCTTGTAGAAGCTCATGGATGCTTTGACAAAGTCTACTCACTTTGTTTTACTTTAGATATTTGTTAACCTAACCATTTTAATTAGCCATGGTTATGTCTCTACATGAGTTAGTATATGATACTCACTCACCATGGTTCACTCTCTCACTTGATCATTTCATTCTCTTCTCATTTGTTCATCTTCTTCTTCAAGCTCAAAAAGCTTTCTAGGGTTTGAAAAAGTGAGAAAGTATTGTGAGAAAAATAATTCTAAAGTGAGCCCACTTCCTATTTTCTCATCCTCTAATAGATTAGCACTTCAGTATAGGGTGTTTGCTTCACTAATCCTTTAGTTAGTGAAGTAGAAGCTTGAGCTAGTATTTCCTCGACGTAGATCATCTTCGGCCTCGAAGAATTCAAGCAAGAACGTTCCATTCTCCTTGTGAAGCCATGCAAGGGTCCGGGAGTTCCATCAACGCAGCGAAGGGACTACAACAAGGAGCTTATGAAGTGAAGGACCGATCTACAAATGTTGTATTTCTAGTTCACTTAGTTGTAAATGGTTTACTATAGTTTCCGTATTGTTTTATAGTTAACGATTCTTGTTTAGAGTTCCTTGAAACGACAAATTTTTGAAAATGGCATGGAAGATGCCTCCCGAAACCTTGCTGCCGTCGATAGGAATCCTATAGTGGTATCAGAGCCTAGTTAGAAAATTATACGGATAATGTTAGATTACGAAAATGAAACGAACTCCGAAACTTGAAATCCCAAATCCATGTTTCTGTCGATTTTAAAACAAGCTCTAAAATTTTTTCAAACAAGTGCAGAATCATCTATGAGCAAATATAGGAGCATGGAAGAAAGTTGGGACCCTGTGCTCAGATTTGGACCGAGCACATGGGGAGAAAAACTGGGGAGGCCGGCCTGGGCATGTCCTTAGGGTCCCTAATTTTTTCATGGTCTGTGCTCTGGGTTTTGGTGTTTCAGGTGCTGTTTATTTTTGCTACTTTTTCATGTGATGATTATCTCAATGCAAAGGCAACTCGGAGAGTTTCGTAGTCGCAATTTTAACTATTTTCGGGTTACTTTAGACGTTGTTAATAAGTTCAATCGGATATCAAATACCCATTTTAACCCTTGCAGAAAATTTCCAAGTGTTGGAATTTTCTTAAGTTAATTATATTCGATAGTCGTGCAAGTAACTCTATGGACCCTCTAGAAGAACAAAAACCTTAACTCGATTCTATGCCCTCGGAACCACGATTGAACCTTAGGGTTTGCCGTAGTTCCGCGCTGTCATAGGTGAGGCGTTGGTTTGGCCTTTCAACGGCTGGATCATAGGTACCGTGACACGTTTTTGGGTACTTTAACTTCGCTCAAAAGTTGAGCTTTTCGGGTAATTTTGGGTGTTTGTTGATTCCATCGGAATGTTTAACATCGTTTAGTTTTTTCTGCGACCGTAAGTGTAATATGTGATGTATCGCCGGTTTCGTTGCTATATGTCAACGACAATTAGGATACGCATATTTACTTACGTTGATGACATGTGATGTAATGTGTTGCTGTATATGTTATATTGGATCGTCGCGTTTCGAATAGCCGGGGGTTTTATGTGAGATGAGAGTTTTTGTTTTCATTCATGTAAAATTCAATGTATGTAATATTCTTTTATTGGGGCACTTCCGGGTTGAGGTTGATGTCACCATTGATGTATATTATTTACTTTTCCGCATTAGGATAGACCCAAGGAGGAGAGCACAAGTAACCGGGTTCTAGAGTCCAGTGGGAGACCAACTCGAGGAGTCGAGTCCGGGTCTCCTAACTCTAGAATTGGTAGGGTTGCTTTCCGCTCTCGTAGGGGTCTAGGGGTGTGGGTTTGTCTATTCGTCGCGACCGTGGAATCCGTATTTTATAGAGGCTCAAAATAAAACATGGACCTCCTAGTATATCCATTATTTCATATGTTTCTTCTGCTGCGATTTCTGTGATGTGATCATTTGATATGTTGAGATAGATATTGTATATAGTATATATGATATATTATATAGATGTTACTTCTGTTTTACACCCGCGCTAGCCCTGCCCCGCTCCGCCGTTAGTTACCTAACCTAAGGTGCATGACGGGACATCGAGGAGAATGCGGATGGCATAAGTGTATGTCGTATTTATTTGTGATGTTTAGGTGACTTAAATGATGGGACTTCATTAATGTGATTAATGAAAGAAAAGAAACCTAAAAGATGTTGTAGAATCAAATTTTCAAAAGAAAAAGGGTATCTACAGTTTTGCTTTGCATGGTGATATATATGATATATCCTGCACTTTATTCGATGAGGAAAGACCCGAGATCCCTTCACCAGGAGTGACCTCTTTAGAAAAACTGGCAGATGCTACAACACTCGGTTAGTCTTTTGATTGCTTTTGGAGTTTTTCTTTGCATAGTGATTGTAACGCTTTGGAAATTCATTTAGGATAATTTCGCGTTAATTAGTAAAGGATGCGCGTTTTTCATAAAAACCCGTAAATCTTATTTTCCTTTTGTAAACTAGTGCTAATTGTGATGAGAGATGTTTATATATATATTTGGGGTGTATTAATTATAATTTTGCTTGTGTCCACCTTAATTAAAATTTTTATTTCCTTAATTGCTTTCTTAAGCTAGGTTTAGTGTACACTTGCACACTTATCCTTTTGTAACCTAGGCAAGTGTTAACATGTTAACCATTTTCTTTTCTTGCATGGTTCTATTATTTCCCCATTTAACCAAGTCAAACCCCTTTCTTTTTTAAAATTTTTAATTGGAGATGAGAGGTATGGTGGTTAGGTGAGGAGGATTGACTTTTTTTGACCATTCTCTCTCTCATTTCTCTCTCCCTCTCATTTTCTGAATTCTCAGCAGAGAAAACAGCAGCAAAAGCAACATTTTCATCATCTCCTCTTCTTCTTTCACTTCACTTTGAGTTCTTACACAAAACCCTACAAAAAACCTCTCATTCCATCACTCAAAACCTTAGAAAAATGGGTCTTTTAGTGATTTTGAAGGCAAATCAGTGCAAGAAAGGTCAAGGGCTGGATTTTGAGTTCCCTTAGGATCTTTTGAAGGTATCAAACTCAACCATGTTACCCTATTTCATAACTTGTAGTATTTTTAGCAAAATATCGTATTTGATGCATTTTTGGTGCTAATGAGGGGATATTAGTGAAGTTTTTGTTAAAATTATGTTTTTATGGCTTGCTTAGCTTATTGATGTGTTATTAGTGTGGTTTTAACCAAGGGTTTGCTTCAGGTTTCACAAAAATACCTTAAAGTATCGATTTAGTGTTAAAATGACATTTTTAACTAGGTTTTTCGTTCTGTGTAATCTTCTTGTACCCCGTTAGCTTCAGAATAAAACTGTATTTACTGGAGCATGTACACTAGTATTAGAGAACACACATGAAGCACAAGAGCCAAACTCCCTACCCGGCCGCCGGAATATTCAATCTCGCCCCAATTTGCGGCCAGATGGGGGACCTGGGTGTTGGGGTCTTTTCTGTAGGTGTCTACTGCTATTTGAAGATTTGTGGTATATGCAATTTTGTTTAATTCTTTCTGTGGAAAAATCTAGGATCGATTACCCTAATTCTCGTATTTTTAAATCTTCATAACACGTGTGATACGTGTGTAGGTTTGGGGTTTTCTGCGTATCGCGACGTGTCGGGGTAGCTTCAGGCGCGTAATCACACGTTTTAGCGTATCGTACACACGCGTTTGGTTTGCGACGCGGGCTACTAGTTTGGATTTAATGTCGTGTTCTTGTGGATTTGAGCTTATGCGTGATACTTTGTGGAATTCTAGGTTCGCCGACGAGTACGACGGACGCCGCGAAGAAGGGGAAACAAGTCGTCGGCTACACTTAGCGCGAGACTACGGTGAGTAGATTTAACATCTACGGGGAAATTGCCCGCATGGCGTTATGCGTCAGGGCTGATAGGACCTTGTAGCAGCATATTGCATTTACCTACATTGACTGTTCATGGATACTGTTTGTTGCATACCGCATTCCCTGCTATATGTATATGAACTTAGAAATGGTAAGAACACCGCACTGTTACTAACGGTGTAAGTCCACGTTGCCCATCCCGGTGCTTGCGGGGAGGCAGAAACGGTATAAAAAACGGATTTTTAGCACTCAAGGCAACATGGACTAACTAAAGGAGGATCTTTGCTAAACAAAAACTAACTACAATGCTAAAAAGTTTAGCTACTCGGAAAAGAGGTTATACCTAGGGCTTCTAGTCCTTCTCTCCTTGCTCCTTGGAGTGAATGGAAGTGATCTCCTTGTCGCCTTCTCTTGTCGAAGAAGGATCCACCCGAGAGCCTCAACCTTTGGCTTCAACTTCAAGCTAGAAATAACTAAGATGCTTGGAGTGCTAATCCTAGAACCTTAGAATAGAGTAGAGAGTATTTTAGAATGATTTATCTCAAGCTCAAGAGATTCTCAACTCATGAGAGGGGAGAGCTTGAGAGAGAGGAAGAGGATGAGAGAGAACCAATATGATAGAATGAAAAAGAAATGAACCATCCTTCTCTCATATATGTGAATTATGTAAATTAGATAATTAGCTAAGATAATTGTCATGGTTAATCAAGACTTGACCATTATCATTTCACATTAAATGCCATTTGCAAGGATCAAAGAGCATCTTTCATATGGAATGATGATGGTCAACATGTCAACCTAGGTCAACAAGTCAAGTATAGTCAAATGGTCAACAACCCTAACCATGCACAATTATAATTAACTAATATCAATTAATCATAATACACACATAAGAATTAGTGTTAAGAAAATGACAATGGTCATCAACCCTAATCAAAGTCCTCTCCCTCTGTCTCAGTCAACTGTGCATACGCACCCGTATCCGTGATCCGAGGAACACGAATACAATGAGATAAAACCAATCCCAAATCATATACTAGGATCCGGCTTAAACCAAAGCCCGCTAGTATAAGCTGTCCGGACAGCAAACGTGCACAAGTGCGCGGATGTGAACGAACCCTGTCGTAAAACCATGCGACCTCTACTCATTTTGCCTAAAGGCGAATAACCCTCTGTGTAGGACTCTTAAGACTCGACACTACGCTGGCAGTGGGTTTAACCACAGACCGCAAGCGGCACTAGCTGTACGTAACGGTCCCCAGGTAGATGCCGATAAGAAGACTGATGAGGCGAACCCATCTGAACTCCTACTGAGCCTGAATGTGACAATCTCCGTACAGTCCGGTCTGTTCGTCTGATACATTGCATGGCGGGCCTAGGGGGGCGGTGAACGTCAGTCCCCTAATAGCGGTACAAGTCGTGTCGGAGTGTATCCCAGAACACCCTGAGATAACACTGGAAACCTACCAGTATATCTCGCTTGCCCTGGCCAGGGACTACTTGTGTAATGGCTCTCCTAGACACAGCGCGATGTCAACCCCTAATACCGGGAGAGACGAATCCTGTCTAACCGTCACTGCCTCCAAGTGCTTCGGGACTGCACTCAACTACTACCTGTTTGCACGACTCCTTTGAGCAGTGGTAGGGTAGTAATCTAAGTACAGTGGGAACACACTCGAGGCGAAGTGACAGTGTCAAGTCGGCGGACTAAGCTGTACTCATGTCACCTGGGAACTGATAACTGACGATAGGTATAATACCAACCAACAGTTCCCGACGAGTCCTGTCCAGTGTATTCGTAACCTAACGAGCACCCGCATACTATCTCAAGTACGATGTACTGACGGCTTTGGGACAAACCGTCTCCCCCGCTGGGATGAGAAGCGCATACGCTATTCTACTCCGGAGTATCGATGCCCTGTCTCGGTAGTCCTACGACTAGGGACCTGTATAAGGATGTGCTTATGGATTACCCAGCCCCCACGAGTGTGAGCGCCATCACAACGCTGGTAATCAAGCAAAGATCCTAAGGGCTCTACTAATATGTATATAAGAGATATGCTAAAAGAAACACATGCACATATTGAAGTAGAGACAAACCAAGTAGCATACTACCATTTTGAGCAAGATTGTTTATACAACTGTGAATATCCCAAGCTTCCATTAAGTAATATACAAGCTAGTATGATACAGTAATGGCCTCTAGGGCATATACACTAACAAACGGTTCATGTGCACTAAGGCTATGTACTGGCATATCGAAGACCTATCATCTCGATCAGCCGCTCGAACTGAGTCTGGGGTAGGGCCTTCGTGAGTGGATCTGCTGTCACGACCCGAAAGTACGGAACGTGACTGGCACTTAGATTACGAGACGTCTAAAGGCGTACCGTAACCTAAGTCAGCCAAAGCCCAGAAATCTAACCCAAAATCAAAAGAGAGTGAAGGAAAACCTTAAACGAAAACGGTTTTTAAATCAATTAAGTTGCATAGAATCCCTTTTTAAAACATCAAAAATTTCTGAAAATTTCGGCAGAGTCTCCCCTGTATTTTCTATCCCCCAAAATGGGTACAACAAGATAATAAACCTGTAATTATAAAAATGGCATCCCCAAGCGGGAGCTAGCTCTTCGCCCAAGGCGGATCACAACCACATGCAATATAATAGTAATATCAAGAAAAAGAGCATAAAAGAGATGCAATACCAGAAAACACACGTCGGCTCAAGTGAGCTCGACCCAAAAGGAACCACAAATATACAAATCTCTCAGTCTCATCACTAGGTCGCATATACAATACAAGTGGTAGATGGAGAATACTAGATACAATGATAAAGCAAAAAGAAATAAAGTATACTCGCAACCCACCTACGGGCGATGTCGCGAGTCTGAGCAAAATGAGCTGATGATAAGATAGCCCGCCGCTACAAAGATGACGGGTCCGACCTGCAAGACACTGTGGCACAACGGGGGTGAGTTGCCAGCTCGTGAGTAAATATAACATCTACTAAGGCAATCGTAAGAATGCACGCAATGCGGAACAACATGTATGTCCATATGTGATATAATAACTCTAGTATGCATGCACATGTATGCAATATTTTTTCTAACTCTTTAAGTGATTTAAATGTTAATGTTACTGCATTCTTAACTTTTAGAAAATGAATGTCTGCATAATAGCTAAATATCATCAAGAAATCCTCTGAAAACCCGTGTCAAGCATCGACACCAAATATGAATCATATCTGTCTCAATATCGGGCTCCGTCAGTCCGGATCGGCCCATATCACAAATCTCACGACAACGGTCGGTATCCTCCGGATATCCGCCGCGCCAGACATCACCGGTAGGTAGTCTTCCCCTGCCAGGCTCATCGTCTACAACTCGATCTTCTTGCCCCGGGGTACCATACCGGGCCCACCATGTACCCGAGACGGTTCCTCCACTCCTCGAATCGGGTCTCGAAATCCAACAGAAAACATGAAAACTCATGGTGGACGACACATACATCACGAGAAAACCGCAACTTTGTTTTGAAAAAGATAAATATAAGGTTTTGTTAAATTCTTGCGGTTTTCCCCCAAAATCCAGAAATCGCCGCAAAACTGAAATCCTCAAGAAATCATGATGTCCACATGTTATATATGATAAGTATCTATGATATCAATGTATATGATGTGAGAGTTTGGCTAGAAATCTATGTAAGTATGATGATGATGCGAGGTATATACATGCTATGTAATTTCATATATCATGTATGATGCAAGTGGCGATACTAAGCTAAACAGGTTCTACAGTGCACGTGGCATGGCAATTACCAAAGGCGTGTGTGTCACATGAATAGTGCGCGCGTAACAGATGCCAATGGTAACGGTGTTTGTGTCCTACGAAGTGATATCGCATATGTGTATATGAAAATCCATGCAATCTAGTATACGGTTAGCTATAAGGGTATGCAATGTAAATAAAGGGGTAAGCTAACTAACAATACAAGTCTTGCAAGAAATAAGGTAATCCTAACTAGGGGGGCGCCTCGCGCCTTCCAGACGATTCCCCCATAGATGAATACATCTACTCACCTGAATGCCTCGCTAATCCGATCCGACCACCGCCTTGCCTTTACGCGCCGTGTCCGATGTTTCCCCGACCGATCCTAGCATTGCATAACACACAATATAAGATTACATACCCCTTAAACGACACCAAGTCAATATAAAAATATCGACGCTCTTGAATTAAACATAACGTGCACTCGGTGCGCGGAAAACACACGAAAATCGCTAAAACCTTAACCAAAATCGCCGTTTCGGGGAAATCGACAAAACTAAAACCCGACTAGACAAAACCTCGCATTTGCACACACCAATAGTCGTATAAGATGCTAAAGTTATCGTCCATATATTGTAATTAGACCACCTCCTAATATTTATAAAAATCTAGTAAGCAATTAGCATCCCAATAACAATGCAAACATCGCAAATTTGCGATAAAAATAACTACTATCAAGCATACTCATCCAACCATACAACTAGCTAACCACAACACTTACTTCAACCTATTAACAATGCTTCAAACCCTAATCCACAATCAAATCCCTTACTTGACTTTCATGAACAAGCAATTTCTATTAAATTGATACTTCAAAATTCTAATTTAGCACATTTAAACTACAATTTAACAATTAGTTTAGAATTTTCACCTCACAAGCTTGAACCCTAGCTTGCTCAAGCCACCAAAGATGCCTCCTTTCACCTTATTTTAAACAATTTAGGGTTTGGAAGGAGGTAGATTAAGGATGGGGTTTGAATTTGTGAAGAAATTTGTTGATTTCGGGGGATTTTGAGTGAATTTTGAAGCAAAGGAATTGGGGGAAAAAAAGGTGCTGCTGTGGGAGGAGCTCAGCCTGGGCAATAGAGGAGAGAAAATGAGAGGATGTGTAGAAAATTCCATGAAGAAAATATCATCTAAGGTCAATTTAGGCTTTCACATCAAAACTTTTTCAAAAAAAACCCCTTTTTCTTATCATTTTTCATATGATTCTTAAACCCTTGAAAAAAATCTTGAAAAGTCATGATGCAATTTTATTAACACTAAATTTTAGTTTATAAAGATTCCTAATTAAGAAATTTACCTAATTAAATTTGTATTTATCACTTATTTAATGTATTTTTAAAAGCTTAAAATAATATTAAAAATAATTAATTACGATTTTTTTTTTATTTAACTAGAAAATTTTATGTAACATTTTAGTGACCAATTTATAGTAATATCTTATCTAAATTTTGTATAATTAGGTCTACAATGAAAAATACCTATTTTGACTTTTTACGGAAAAAGCTGACATTTTAGCCGATTACCGAAAAACTGCCTAAACGATTTTCGAAGAGTTACAATCTTCCCCCCTTAAAGAAATTCGGTCCCCGAATTTAGAATTCAACTACGCGTGCCTTCAAAAAGATGGGGATATCTCTTCCTCATCTCGACCTCGGTCTCCCAGGTGACCTCCTCGCTGTTCGGGCCACGCCAAAGGACCTTGACGGACGGTATAACTTCGACCTTAATTTCTTCACCTGCCGATCCAAAATGACCACCGGCTGCTCGGTGAATGAAAGATCACGCTCTAACTGGATCGTCTGGTGCTGAATCGCATAGGAAGGATCATGAAGGTACTTGCGGAGCATCGAGATATGGAACACGGGGTGAACATCGGGGAAGCTGGGCGGAAGAGCTAACCGATAAGCGACTGGATCAACACGCTCTAGGATCTCGAAAGGACCAACATATCTAGGACTCAGCTTCCCTTTCTGCCCAAATCTCATCACACCCTTCATCGAAGAGACCTTCAGGAAAACATGATCGCCAACAGCGAACTCGAGTCGGCGACGGCGCCTGTCAGCATATGATTTCTGCCTGCTCTGTGCCGCTCTCATCCTGTCCCGAATCAGCTGTATCTTTTCGGTCGTCTCCTGTACGATCTGCGGCCCCAAAATACTGCTCTCCCTGAGCTTTGTCCAACATACAGGCGATCGACATCTCCTCCCATATAAAGCCTCGAAAGGTGCCATCTGAATCGTCTCCTGGAAGCTATTATTGTAGGAAAACTCGATCAAAGGCAAATGACGATCCCAGCTACCACCGAAATCTAAAACACAAGCTCTGAGCATGTCCTCAAGAGTCTGAATAGTACGCTCTGACTGACCGTCAGCCTGAGGATGAAAGGCTGTGCTAAAGCTCAATCGGGTGCCCAAAGCTTCCTGTAGTTTCTGCCACAATCGGCTGGTAAACTGGGTGCCACGGTCGGACACGATGCAAGTCGGAACACCATGCAGTCGCACTATCTCATCAATATAAACCTGGGCGTACTGAGAAAATCCAAAAGTGGTCTTTACTGGCAGAAAGTGAGCCGCTTTCGTCAGTCGATCTACAATCACCCAAATAGAGTCATACCCTCGACTGGTCCTGGGTAGACCCACAACGAAGTCCATGGAGACCTGCTCCCACTTCCACTCAGGGATGGGCAAAGGCTGTAACTCGCCGGCTGGCCTCTGGTGCTCGGCCTTGACTTGCTGACAAGTCAGGCATCTCGACACAAAGTCTGTAATATCCTTCTTCATCCCGTCCCACCAGTAAACCTCTCTCAAATCACGATACATCTTGGTGAAACCTGGGTGAACACTGTATACTGATCTATGTGCCTCCTCGAGTATATCACGCCTCAGTCCCTCTGAATCTGGCACACACAGTCGAGTCCCAAATCGAAGTATCCCCTGATCATCAATCACGAACTCAGAAACTCTGCCCTGCCGAATCTGCTCAATAATCTCTAAAATACGGGCATCGCCGGACTGTGCCTCGCGGATACGGTCAAGTAACTGTGGGCGTGCTCTGAAATGGGCCAGCTGTCCCCCTGTAGGAGTAAACTCGAACTGCACTCTGCTGTCACATAACACCTGCAAATCCGCCGTCGACTGCATCAGTACTGCGTTCAAACAAGATAAACTACCTCCGGGCCTCCTACTCAAAGCATCTGCCACCACATTCGCCTTGCCCGGATGGTATAAAATCTCGCAGTCATAATCCTTCACCAACTCCATCCAACGGCGCTGTCTCAGGTTCAGATCTCGCTGCTGGAAGATATACTTCAAACTCTTGTGGTCAGTGAATATCTGGCACGACTCACCGTATAGGTAATGTCTCCAGATCTTAAGTGCAAATACCACTGCAGCCATCTCTAAATCATGGGTGGGGTAGTTCTGCTCGTGTTTCCTCAGCTGCCGAGAAGCATACATGATAACTCTATCGTGCTGCATCAATACACAGCTCAGCCCCACTCGAGAAGCATCACAATATACCACAAACCCGCCTGATCCTGAAGGCAATGCTAACACTGGTGCAGTAGTCAGACGAGTCTTCAATTGCTGGAAACTATCCTCACATGCCTGGGTCCAATCAAAAGGAACCCCCTTCCGGGTCAACCCGGTCAACGGTGCAGCAATGCGGGAGAAATCCTGGACGAAACGTCGATAATAGCCGGCCAGACCTAGAAAGCTGCGAACCTCTGTAACTGATACTGGTCTAGGCCAACGCTGAACTGCCTCGATCTTCTTCGGGTCCACGCAAATACCATCTCTCGTCACCACATGACCCAAGAAATCGACACTGTCTAGCCAGAATGCGCACTTGGAGAATTTGGCGAACAGCTGATGCTCCCTCAAAGTCTGCAATGTGATACGTAAGTGCTGCTCATGCTCCTCCCGGCTCCGAGAATAAACCAAGATGTCGTCAATGAACACAATGATGAACTGATCAAGATACGGCCTGAATACGCGGTTCATCAAATCCATAAAAGCTGCCGGGGCATTGGTGAGCCCGAACGACATCACCAAGAACTCATAATGACCATAACGAGTACGGAAGGCGGTCTTCGGAATATCCTCCTTCCGAACCCGCAACTGGTGATAACCTGACCGTAAATCAACCTTCGAGAAGAACCCTGCACCCTGGAGCTGATCAAATAAGTCATCAATGCGGGGTAGGGGATACCTGTTCCGCACAGTAACCCGGTTCAGCTGACGATAATCAATGCATAAACGCATACTTCCGTCCTTCTTCTTAACAAACAGGACGGGAGCACCCCAAGGTGACACACTCGGTCGGATAAGCCCTTTGTCCAGCAAGTCCTGTAACTGATCCTTTAGCTCTCTCAGCTCTGCGGGGGCCATCCGATAAGGAGGTATAGAAATAGGCCCCGTGCCAGGGATCAAGTCAATACAGAACTCAATCTCGCGCTCTGGTGGCAGACCAGGCAGCTCGTCAGGGAATACATCAGGGAACTCTCTCACAATAGGGACCTGGTCCAACGGAACCTCTGTGGAGCTAGTATCACAAACATAAGCTAAGAATCCTTGACACCCTTTCCTTAAGAGCTGACCAGCGCGAAGAGAAGAAATTAAGCTGGGAAAGGTAGCACTACGATCTCCCTGAATAATAAGAACCGGCTCACCAGGAAAACTGAATCTGACTGCTTTTTCACGGCAGTCCACGGATGCATAACAGGTGGCTAGCCAGTCCATACCAAGAAGAACGTCAAAGTCTAGCGTATCGAGAAGAATCAAATCTACTGAAGAATCTCTCTCCCCGATACGAACGGAACAAGATCGGTACACAAAACGGGCAACAAAAGACTCGCCTACCGGGGTAATAACGACAAGCGGCTGATCTAACGGAGAAGACTCTCGGCCCAACCTCGGTGCAAAATACGTGGAAACATAGGAGTGTGTGGAGCCTGGATCAAATAATACCCGTGCATCAAAGGAACATACTGGGAGAGTACCTGTCACGACGGCATTGGATGCCTGTGCATCCTGAGGAGTCAATGCGAACACTCGGGCCTGTCCACCGCTAATAGCTGGCTGTGCTCTGCCTCTACCTCGGCCTCTGCCTCTGCCTCTGTCGCCTCGTCCTCTCTGAACCGGACCGCCACGCCCATGGCCTCTAGAAGCATCTGGCTGGCGTGAAGCATCATCAGGAGTAGGAAGTAAAGCTCTCTGCGATGGTGGTGAGGGTGGTAAAGTCACATGCGGGACTGTCGCCGCGCCCGGACGTCCCATGGTACAGTCTCTGATACGGTGGTACTGACTCCCACACCGAAAACATCCTGGAGACGACTGCTGGGTCTGTGGATATGAGCCAAATAACTGACCTCGTCTCAATCCTCTGCCTCCGCCATCTCCCGGAAATAATCTATCGCGGTGTCTGCCCATCTGCCGCTGAGCTGGCGTATCAGTACGGATCCTCTTCGGCCCAGAAACGACCGGAGTCTCAGCAATACGCTCCTCCAATAGTAAGGCTGCATCCATCGCGGCTGCGTATGTGTCAAAATGCTGGGTGCCGATGGCAAGGAATAGCTGTGTATCAAGCCCTCGCACAAACCTCTTTATTCTCTTCTCTTCCGTGTCGACTAGGTACGGAGCATATCGAGACAACTGGGTAAACTGTATATCATACTCCGATACTGTCATCCCAGGAGTCTTGCGCAAAGACTCAAAACTACGGGCTCGAGCATCTCGGACACTCTCCGGAAGAAAACGGGCAAGAAATGCAGATGTAAACTCATCCCAGGTCATAGAAGGCAGACCTGCAGCTCGGCCTCTCTCTACTGAGTCGTACCATGTCTGGGCAAGACCCTCCAGACGAAAACTCGCAAACTCCACCAATCTATCCTCAGAACACCTCAACGAACGGCCAATCCGTGCCATCCTATCGAGAAATGTCTGTGGGTCCTCTGTCGCATCTGTACCGGTAAAAGATGGGGGTCTCAATCTCATGAACTCCTGTAGTGAAACAGGAATAGTCTCCGTAGTAGCAGCAGGAGTGACCATCTGTGCAGCAGGTACGATCGTGGTCTGTGCGGTGGAAGGAACGTCCTCGGATCTCTGTGCCCGGCTGGACTCAACTAAAGATCCCATCATCTGTCGCAACTCTTGCATGCCGGCCTCTAATCTGGCAATACGGTCAGGATAAGGCGGATCAGTAGGACCCTAAGGGATAGGCGTATCCTCCCGCTCGATCCTCGCCTCAGACGAGCCCGCTCGAATCTCATCCCTAGCGGCAGCCCGCTGAGCTCTTGTAGTCTTTGGCGGCATCGAAGCTGGAATAAGAAACAGGACTGATAAGAACATTGCAATTGAATCAAGGAATGCAAGGAATCAAGAAAGGAAATACAAGCAATTATGTCCTAAGGTCACTTAGGCGGAGTACCGTATCGTAAGTATGCCGCGGATCATACCCACGCTACGCCACTCTGCTTAAGTCACCTACTCCATCTACCAAGGTCGTCCTACACTCAGAAAGGTAAAACCTACGCTCTGATACCAACTTTGTCACGACCCGAAAGTACGGAACGTGACTGGCACTTAGATTACGAGACGTCTAAAGGCGTACCGTAACCTAAGTCAGCCAAAGCCCAGAAATCTAACCCAAAATCAAAAGAGAGTGAAGGAAAACCTTAAACGAAAACGGTTTTTAAATCAATTAAGTTGCATAGAATCCCTTTTTAAAACATCAAAAATTTCTGAAAATTTCGGCAGAGTCTCCCCTGTATTTTCTATCCACCAAAATGGGTACAACAAGATAATAAACCTGTAATTATAAAAATGGCATCCCCAAGCGGGAGCTAGCTCTTCGCCCAAGGCGGATCACAACCACATGCAATATAATAGTAATATCAAGAAAAAGAGCATAAAAGAGATGCAATACCAGAAAACACACGTCGGCTCAAGTGAGCTCGACCCAAAAGGAACCACAAATATACAAATCTCTCAGTCTCATCACTAGGTCGCATATACAATACAAGTGGTAGATGGAGAATACTAGATACAATGATAAAGAAAAAAGAAATAAAGTATACTCGCAACCCACCTACGGGCGATGTCGCGAGTCTGAGCAAAATGAGCTGATGATAAGATAGCCCGCCGCTACAAAGATGACGGGTCCGACCTGCAAGACACTGTGGCACAACGGGGGTGAGTTGCCAGCTCGTGAGTAAATATAACATCTACTAAGGCAATCGTAAGAATGCACGCAATGCGGAACAACATGTATGTCCATATGTGATATAATAACTCTAGTATGCATGCACATGTATGCAATATCTTTTCTAACTCTTTAAGTGATTTAAATGTTAATGTTACTGCATTCTTAACTTTTAGAAAATGAATGTCTGCATAATAGCTAAATATCATCAAGAAATCCTCTGAAAACCCGTGTCAAGCATCGACACCAAATATGAATCATATCTGTCTCAATATCGGGCTCCGTCAGTCCGGATCGGCCCATATCACAAATCTCACGACAACGGTCGGTATCCTCCGGATATCCGCCGCGCCAGACATCACCGGTAGGTAGTCTTCCCCTGCCAGGCTCATCGTCTACAACTCGATCTTCTTGCCCCGGGGTACCATACCGGGCCCACCATGTACCCGAGACGGTTCCTCCACTCCTCGAATCGGGTCTCGAAATCCAACAGAAAACATGAAAACTCATGGTGGACGACACATACATCACGAGAAAACCGCAACTTTGTTTTGAAAAAGATAAATATAAGGTTTTGTTAAATTCTTGCGGTTTTCCCCCAAAATCCAGAAATCGCCGCAAAACTGAAATCCTCAAGAAATCATAATGTCCACATGTTATATATGATAAGTATCTATGATATCAATGTATATGATGTGAGAGTTTGGCTAGAAATCTATGTAAGTATGATGATGATGCGAGGTATATACATGCTATGTAATTTCATATATCATGTATGATGCAAGTGGCGATACTAAGCTAAACAGGTTCTACAGTGCACGTGGCATGGCAATTACCAAAGGCGTGTGTGTCACATGAATAGTGCGCGCGTAACAGATGCCAATGGTAACGGTGTTTGTGTCCTACGAAGTGATATCGCATATGTGTATATGAAAATCCATGCAATCTAGTATACGGTTAGCTATAAGGGTATGCAATGTAAATAAAGGGGTAAGCTAACTAACAATACAAGTCTTGCAAGAAATAAGGTAATCCTAACTAGGGGGGCGCCTCGCGCCATCCAGACGATTCCCCCATAGATGAATACATCTACTCACCTGAATGCCTCGCTAATCCGATCCGACCACCGCCTTGCCTTTACGCGCCGTGTCCGATGTTTCCCCGACCGATCCTAGCATTGCATAACACACAATATAAGATTACATACCCCTTAAACGACACCAATTCAATATAAAAATATCGACGCTCTTGAATTAAACATAACGTGCACTCGGTGCGCGTAAAACACACGAAAATCGCTAAAACCTTAACCAAAATCGCCGTTTCGGGGAAATCGACAAAACTAAAACCCGACTAGACAAAACCCCGCATTTGCGCACACCAATAGTCGTATAAGATGCTAAAGTTATCGTCCATATATTCTAATTAGACCACCTCCTAATATTTATAAAAATCTAGTAAGCAATTAGCATCCCAATAACAATGCAAACATCGCAAATTTGCGATAAAAATAACTACTATCAAGCATACTCATCCAACCATACAACTAGCTAACCACAACACTTACTTCAACCTATTAACAATGCTTCAAACCCTAATCCACAATCAAATCCCTTACTTGACTTTCATGAACAAGCAATTTCTATTAAATTGATACTTCAAAATTCTAATTTAGCACATTTAAACTACAATTTAACAATTAGTTTAGAATTTTCACCTCACAAGCTTGAACCCTAGCTTGCTCAAGCCACCAAAGATGCCTCCTTTCACCTTATTTTAAACAATTTAGGGTTTGGAAGGAGGTAGATTAAGGAAGGGGTTTGAATTTGTGAAGAAATTTGTTGATTTCGGGGGATTTTGAGTGAATTTTGAAGCAAAGGAATTGGGGGAAAAAAAGGTGCTGCTGTGGGAGGAGCTCGGCCTGGGCAATAGAGGAGAGAAAATGAGAGGATGTGTAGAAAATTCCATGAAGAAAATATCATCTAAGGTCAATTTAGGCTTTCACATCAAAACTTTTTCAAAAAAAACCCCTTTTTCTTATCATTTTTCATATGATTCTTAAACCCTTGAAAAAAATCTTGAAAAGTCATGATGCAATTTTATTAACACTAAATTTTAGTTTATAAAGATTCCTAATTAAGAAATTTACCTAATTAAATTTGTATTTATCACTTATTTAATGTATTTTTAAAAGCTTAAAATAATATTAAAAATAATTAATTACGAATTTTTTTTTATTTAACTAGAAAATTTTATGTAACATTTTAGTGACCAATTTATAGTAATATCTTATCTAAATTTTGTATAATTAGGTCTACAATGAAAAATACCTATTTTGACTTTTTACGGAAAAAGCTGACATTTTAGCCGATTACCGAAAAACTGCCTAAACGATTTTCGAAGAGTTACATCTGCAGTGTTGTTCTCTGTCTTTACTCTTTTCACCTCGATCTCCTGGCGATCTACGATCTCCCTGATCAGGTGGTACCGCCTCAAAATGTGCCTGGACTTCTGATGGGACCTGGGTTCCTTCGCTAAAGCTATTTCGCCGTTGTTGTCGCAATACAGCGGTATTGGATCAACAATGGTAGGAACCACCTGAAGCTCCGTGAGGAACTTCTTCATCCAGACAGCTTCTTTTGCGGCATCGCAAGCAGCTATGTACTCCGCTTCCATAGTTGAGTCTGCAACGGTCTCCTGCTTGGAACTCTTCCAGCAACCCGCCCCTCCATTGAGGGTAAAGACATAACCCGACATGGACTTGGATTCATCCTTGTCACTCTGGAAGCTGGAGTCAGCAAAGGCCTTGAGCTGGAGGTCTTTTCCGCCATACACCAAGAACATCTCCTTAGTCCTTCTCAGGTACTTGAGAATGTTCTTTACCGCTATCTAGTGTTTCTCCCCTTGGTTTGACTGATACCGGCTTACAACGCTCAATGCGTATGCTACATATGGTCTGGTACATAACATCGCATACATTATAGAGCCTACCACAGAAGCGTAGGGTTTAATAGACAAGCGATCCCTTTCCAAATCAGTCTTGGGAGACATCTCTTTGGAGAGGGTGATCCCGTGACAAGCCGGTAAATTACCGCGCTTGGAATCTTCCATACTGAATCTTTTCAGTATGGTGTCAATGTACCTTGATTGTGAAAGTCCCAACATCCTCTTAGATCTATCACGATAGATCTGGATCCCCAGAATGTAGTTGGCATCACCCAGGTCCTTCATGGAGAACCTCTGCGACAAGAATCCTTTGACTGACTGTAGCATAGGAATATCATTTCCTATTAGGAGAATGTCATCCACGTACAAGACGAGGAATACCACAGTTCTCCCTACAATCTTACTGTAAATGCATGGTTCATCTGGGTTTTTGATAAAGTCGAATTCCTTGACAGTATCATCAAAGCAGATGTTCCAACTCCGCGATGCCTGCTTCAGTCCATAGATGGACTTGAGCAACTTGCACACTTTACCGCTGCTCCCACTCTGAATGAATCCCTCCGGCTGATCCATATTGACACACTCTTCTAAATTTCCATTTAGAAAAGCCTTCTTTACGTCCATCTGCCTGATTTCATAATCGTAAAAGGCAGCAATGGCATGAAGGATCCAAATGGATTTCAGCATAGCCACTGGAGAAAAGGTCTCGTCATAGTCCAAACCAGGTCTTTGACGAAAACCCTTTGCAACAAGTCTTGCTTTATAGGTCTCAACCTGCCATCTACACCAATCTTCTTTCTAAAGATCCATTTGCAGCCTACAGGTTTTACCCCTTCTGGAGCAAAGTCCAAAGTCCAAACTTTGTTGGTGTACATGGACTCCATCTCGGTCCGCATTGCATCCAGCCATTTTACCGAGTCACCGCTCTGAATGGCTTGCTGGAAGCTAGTAAGCTCACCATAATCCATAGTGCAATCCTCTCTATCCCCGTCTATGAGAAAACCGTAGTATCTCTCGGGCGGATGAGACTGCCTACTACTCCTGCGGAGTGGCGCTGGGATGTCTACTACTCCTGCGGAGTGGCGCTGGGATGTCCTGTTCTTTCGAACCCTCTGGTTCTAGTAAGCTTTCAGTAATAGCTCGTGGTTCTGGAATTTCTTCCAGTTCTATCGCGCTCCCACTTATCTGGTTTTCCAAAAACTCAATTTCCAAGAAGCGGGCATGACGAGAAACAAAAACCTTTTGTTCCTCTGCGAAATAGAAAAGATACCCCTTGGAGTTCTTTGGGTATCCCACAAACTTACACTGTACTGAGCGTGCCTAGAGCTTGTCCGCATGCTGCTTTTTGACAAAAGCTGGACATCCCCACGTCTTAATGTGATTAAGATATGGTTTCTTCCCACACCACATCTGATATGGTGTAGTAGGCACAGTCTTAGTTGGAACTCAGTTCAAAAGATATGCAGCTGATTCTAGTGCATAACCCCAGAAAGATCGCGGTAACTCAGCCTTACTCATCATGGAACGAACCATATCTAATAGGGTTCGATTCCGCCTTTCCGATACACCGTTGTGTTATGGTGTGTATGGAGGAGTAAGCTGAGAGAGAATACCATTCTCTTTTAAGTAGCCCAGAAACTCGGCACTCAAGTATTCACCACCTCGATCAGATCTCAGTGTCTTGATACTTTTTCCTGTTTGTTTTTCAACTTCAGTCTTATATTCCTGAAATTTCTCAAAGGCCTCGGATTTGTGCTTCATCAAGAAGACATATCCATACCTAGAGAAATCGTCTGTGAAAGTAATGAAGTATGAATAACCACTTCGCGCATGTGTAGACATTGGACCACACACGTCACTGTGTATGAGTCCCAAGAGCTCGCTCGCTCTTTCTCCGTGTCCAGTGAACGGAGTCTTTGTCATCTTTCCCATGAGACAAGATTCACAAGTGGAATAAGACTGGTACTCGAACGGATCCAAGTATCCTTCTTTATGTAACTTTGTTAACCGTGTCTCATTAATGTGACCCAGTCTACAATGCCATAAGAAAGCCTGATTTAAATCCGGAGACTTTCTTTTAAGTGTGTTCTGGACACTGAAGACCCGAGCTTGATTCAAAACGTATATACCGTTTTTCAATGTACCTGACCCAATCAGAACTTGATTTAGGTGGATGCTTACTACATCGCTTACAAAAGTAAAATCATATCCTTCCTTAGAAAGTAAGGATACAGATATGATATTACAACTCGCACCTGGTACATAAAAACAGTCATGCAGAATCAATATCTTCCCAGTTGTCAGTCCTAGATGATATTCCCCTACGGATTCAGCATACATGCTCATTCCGTTAGCAACCCTGAGATTCATATCACCTTTCTTGATAACCCTACAGTTTCTCAGATCTTGTAACGAATTACAGATATGAGATCCTGATCTGGTATCCAATACCCAGGAAGTAGGGTTAACTGACATACAGTTCTCTATTACAAACACACCCGAAGCCGAAGCCACAACTTGCTTCAAATTCTGGCTACTGGCTTTGCAAGCCCTGCAATCCTTCTGCCAATGTTCATTCCCGTAACAATAGGAACGTCCCGCTTTTACTATATCCAGTCCCGAAACTACTGCCCTTCCCTTTCTTTCTACTTCCTTGGTTTCCTTCAGGGTAGTAGGTAGAGACTGTTGAACTAAGTCAGCATCTGACCCGTTCTTCAACGTGGTCTTCAGGTCCGTGAGCTCAAAAGAGCTGGTCTCTGTAAGTACGTTGCCCCCTACAGATAACCCGATAGCCAACCTCGCTGGAAGCAATTCGTTCGAAGTCTCATATCTTGCGATACGAGATTGCTCTCCATATAAATCTTTGTTATGGAGGAAGTTAGAAACTGAGTCCATCTTCTCGTGCTGCCTCTGGTATGTACCATCAACTGAGGCTAACACGAGGCACTTGGCTTTCACACAGTCTTTTTCCGATGTCCCATGGATATGAATATCCGTGACAGGGGAAGCTGGACCTGAGACGGCAGGGGTTGGATTAGTTAAGGGCTGTCCCAGCTTGTCATGGGCAATGGACATCTGGACAGACCTTTGCCAGTCATAACAGTCAGATTTAGTTATATTATTATCTAGATGTAACCTAGGTGCGGTCACTGGGTCGCTGCAATTAAGAGAGAGAGAAGAAAACACTTAGCATGATACTCTTGCAAGTTTAGATTGGTTTTTAATTTATCTAAACAGGATGGCTCCCACTGTCTCTCGAATCCCCCCTCAAACCATAAAGGAAGAATTAGTCGGGATCAATCTCACCGTACAATTCTTGCTTAACCGTTCAGCCAGGTCAGTGTCGGTACTTCGAGGGAGGTTTTCCAACGCTTTCGTGAAGTTCCTTAATTAAGTAACCTCTTTTCCCTGTGGGCGTAGCCCCGCTAACACCTTTCTAGACACCTACTTGGTTTATAGCATTGATCGTTAAGTGAGAAAGTTCCCGAGGAGTAGCATATACTCACAGTAGGATCGGGATCCAAATATCATCGCGTGACAAAACTGAAGGAATCCTACCAGAATCATCACACTCCAAATGGTATGCAGCGCTAGCAAGTTTCAGTACTTATGAAACTCCCGATGTGGATTTTTGCCCATGCTCTTATGACCATGACTTTGGCCAACAAATCATAAGTCACATGTCAAGTTCCACCCGTCATTATCCAGGTTAATTTGAACCCACCCATACATACCCTTGACTTTGGCCAACAAGGCAGTACGACTGTCCCAAACCAACGCATCTATCTATGGTACATATGAATACCCAATAGCTACCAAACACTGTGCCTTAACTTTGGCCAATAAACACAGCTTGAATACTATTGACTATCCATATGAAATGACGGAGGGTTACGAATGGTTTTGGCGAAAACCGTGAACGTAGTGAACTTGATATAATCGATGGAACGAGATAGCTTTTAAAAGGAGTGGTTCAAGCTCCGCGTTTAAAAATGCTGGTTTTTGAAAAGAACCGAGTGGTTTTCAAAGTGTTCCAACGACTTTTACTTGGTTTATTTTCTTGCATTAATTCCAATACGTCCCATCATTTAAACCTACCATTGCAGAAAACAACCAAAATATGGCGTACGCTTATGCCATCCGCATTCGCCACGGGGCCCCGTCATCACCCGTTCGGTTACTTAACTAACGACAGAGCGGGGGCTGGACTAGCGCGGATGCAAAACATAAGCAACACCTAAATAAATATCATATATAGATATATAACAATGATAGCCATTACAGATCACAGATGAACACTTTGGATATACTAGGAATCCGCGATTCGTTCGAGCCTGCAACGAAAAACGGATTACACAGTCGCGATGAATAGCCAAACCCCACCCTAGACCCCTACGGGTGCGGAAAACTACCCGCCAAGTACCCGAAGCGAAGCAACCTCCCTCAACCCGTGAGTAGGCCACTCGGCACTTCGAGATACCCGGTAGTTTGTGCACCCCACCTTGGGTCTATCCTAGGAGCAAAAACAGTAAAAGGAAATTATACAATGATGGCTACAACCCCGACCCGGTTGTGCGGCCAAACAAATAATATTACATCAATTTACAAATTTTACAATGAATGAAAGAAAAAGAAACTCTCATCTCACACCCATTCCTGGCTATTCATCCGCGACAATCCAACGAGTTCATATACACAAACCATCAACCATTACAGATCACAGATATGTATAACCCCCACTAATCGACGTATAGCGATTAGCAGAGTTCAATACATATAAACATCACAGATATAACCCATTAGTCAAAGTATAGGGAAGTTCGATCAAAAATACGGATTTATAGCCACCCCAAATACAAATTTCTTTTCTGGAAAATCTGGGCAGAAATAAAATATCTTAAAAATCCCAAAACCTTAACAGAAGAACACTGCACCAAACTCGGTCCAGAACCGAGTCAACTCGGCCGCGGATCCGCGGAAAGAAGCATGTTCTTGCCGCGGAACCGCGGCGCTTTGAACGGTTCACTGGATCGTGTTTGGTGTGTTTCTTAACAAAACCCTGAGCCGATTTTTGAAGTAAGATTTATTATTTTTAGAGCAGAAAAAAAATCAACAGATACTTAGGGTTTTGAAATCTAGTTTTGCGATTTTTACCGATCGAACTTCTATACACTTTACAAACTAGCTAGTTTATGTTTAGTTAGGCTCTGATACCACTGTAAGTCCATGTTGCCCACCCCGGTGCTTGCGGGGAGGCGGAAACGGTATAAAAAACGGATTTTTAGCACTCAAGGCAACATGGACAAACTAAAGGAGGATCTTTGCTAAACAAAAACTAACTACAATGCTAAAAAGTTTAGCTACTCGGAAAAGAGGTTATACCTAGGGCTTCTAGTCCTTCTCTCCTTGCTCCTTGGAGTGAATGGAAGTGATCTCCTCGTCGTCTTCTCTTGTCGAAGAAGGATCCACCCGAGAGCCTCAACCTTTGGCTTCAACTTCAAGCTAGAAGTAACTAAGATGCTTGGAGTGCTAATCCTAGAACCTTAGAATAGAGTAGAGAGTATTTTAGAATGATTTATCTCAAGCTCAAGAGATTCTCAACTCATGAGAGGGGAGAGCTAGAGAGAGAGGAAGAGGTGGAGAGAGAACCAATATGATAGAATGAAAAAGAAATGAACCATCCTTCTTTCATATATGTGAATTATGTAAATTAGATAATTAGCTAAGATAATTATCATGGTTAATCAAGACTTGACCATTATCATTTCACATTAAATGCCATTTGCAAGGATCAAAGAGCATCTTTCATATGGAATGATGATGGTCAACATGTCAACCTAGGTCAACAAGTCAAGTATAGTCAAATGGTCAACAACCCTAACCATGCACAATTATAATTAACTAATATCAATTAATCATAATACACACATAAGCATTAGGGTTAAGAAAATGACAATGGTCATCAACCCTAATCAAAGTCCTCTCCCTCTGTCTCAGTCAACTGTGCATACGCACCCGTATCCGTGATCCGAGGAACACGAATACAATGAGATAAAACCAATCCCAAATCATATACTAGGATCCGGCTTAAACCAAAACCCGCTAGTATAAGCTGTCCGGACAACAAACGTGCACAAGTGCGCGGATGTGAACGAACCCTGTCGCAAAACCATGCGACCTCTACTCATTTTGCCTAAAGGAGAATAACCCTCTGTGTGGGACTCTAAAGACTCGACACTACGCTGGCAGTGGGTTTAACCACAGACCGCAAGCGGCACTAGCTGTATGTAACGGTCCCCAGGTAGATGCCGATAAGAAGACTGACGAGGCGAACCCATCTGAACTCCTACTGAGCCTGAATGTGACAATCTCCGTACAGTCCGGTCTGTTCGTCTGATACATCGCATGGCGGGCCTAGGGGGGCGGTGAACGTCAGTCCCCTAATAGCGGTACAAGTCGTGTCGGAGTGTAGCCCAGAACACCCTGAGATAACACTGGAAACCTACCAGTATATCTCGCTTGCCCTGGCCAGGGACTACTTGTGTAATGGCTCTCCTAGACACAGCGCGATGTCAACCCCCAATACCGGGAGAGACGAATCTTGTCTAACCGTCACTGCCTCCAAGTTCTTCGGGACTGCACCCAACTACTACCTGTTTGCACGACTCCTTTGAGCCGTGGTAGGGTAGTAATCTAAGTACAGTGGTAACACACTCGAGGCGAAGTGACAGTGTCAAGTCGGCGGACTAAGCTGTACTCATGTCACCTGGGAACTGATAACTGACGATAGGTATAATACCAACCAACAGTTCCGGACGAGTCCTGTCCAGTGTACTCGTAACCTAACGAGCACCCGCATACTATCTCAAGTACGACGTACTGACGGCTGTGGGACAGACCGTCTCCCCCGCTGGGATCAGAAGCGCATACGCTAGTCTACTCCCGAGTATCGACGCCCTGTCTCGATAGTCCTACGACTAGGGACCTGTATAAGGATGTGCTTATGGATTACCCAGCCCCCACGAGTGTGAGCGCCATCACAACGCTGGTAACCAAGCAAAGATTCTAAGGGCTCTACTAATATGTATATAAGCGATATGCTAAAAGAAACACAAGCACATATTGAAGTAGAGACAAACCAAGTAGCATACTACCATTTTGAGCAAGATTGTCTATACAACTGTGAATATCCCAAGCTTCCATTAAGTAATATACAAGCTAGTATGATACAGTAATGGCCTCTAGGGCATATACACTAACAAACGGTTCATGTTGCACGAGCATTAATCTGCATGTTACACATACACCGTTAGTAACTGCCATGACACTCACACTGTAGAATTGCCATGATCATTATACTGTAGTTCATCTCACATATAATTCAATATGATTGTTCATACTTGAGCACTTACTCCATTACATGTTCAAACTTGTGCACGTACTCCATTACATGTTCATACTTGTGCACGTACTCCTTTACATGTTCATACTTGTGCACGTACTCATTTACATACTTATGCATATTCAACTGTACCTACCTGGATAAGCTGATTTTGGTAGAAACTGGGAGCCGCATGATGCCTTTTGAAAAAACTGAAACTAGTTTAAAAGAGCGGTTTCTCCCTTTTACTTATAGTATAACTTGATGCACATATCACATCGCATTGACTTACACATTGGTTTTGGATTTCATGTGATTTCTGGTTTTTGAGGACCGTGGAGTTGTTTAAGAAAATACGCACTATTTGAAAACCCGGTTCCTCTTGATATGATATTTTGGTGCGTCCACCACGCGTTTTCTCGGTTCTGAGACGTGTGCTTGAAACCCGATTCGAGGAGTTGGACGATCCGTTTGCGGGTTCGTGGTGGACCCGGTATGGTTCCCCGGGGTGAGAAATGTTTTTCGTGGAGTAGACGATGAGCCTGGCAGGGTGGAGAGTACCTACCGGTGATTGGTTGGACCTGGCGGTTATCCGGAGGATACTGACTAGAGTCGATAGATGGATACAGGACGACTCGTACTGCCGGGGCCGAGGGCCGATACCGCAGACGGAGCCAGTGGGCTGATCCGGACTGACGGAGCCCGATATATGAGGATTTACGTGTCGATGCTGGACACGATTATTTCATGATATTTTGAGTGCCGATGTTGGGCACTCGTGATTCTCTGACATTTACAGGATTTGAGGGCCGATGAGAGTGCCGGCGCCGGAGTTTATTGGGATTTGGGTGCATTGATGGGCACCGATTATTTTTCCACGTTGACATTCCGTGTAGATGTTATTTCATCCCATACTCAGCATACATTATTATGCATCTCGTCCTGTAGTTATTTTACCTGATAGAGCACTTGTATGATTATTGCACATACTGCTTATCGCATATAGATATCATCTGCTGGCATATGATAGAGTAGCGCAGCATATGCATGCTCGCGATTACCTTTATATGTTATCTTCTATTCACGAGTTGGCAACTCACCCCCGTTGTGCCACAGTGTTTGTGTAGGGTTCCTAGGCACTCTTGTGAGGGTTCATAAGGCATCAACCATGCCCGAATAAAATTTTAGACGTGCCGAACAACCCAAAGCCGGGATCTTTGCTAGATTATTAGGCTTTAACATGCAAGTAAACATCTTTACTACTAAGTGTGAGGGATTACAACCTTTGTAGTCCGCTCCTTCGCTTCATAAGCTCCGAGTAGAAGTCCCTTTGCCGCGATCCACGATCTCCCGGACTCAAGAGAGGCTCCACGACTCGAACGATCCATGCTAGCTTGTGGTGTTCCGTTTCTCCGATGATCTACGTCGAAGTTGCTATAACTCAAGCTCTCTCACTCTAATGAGGTGAACACCCTAATCTAATGGGCTAGATTAGATGAGGATGATTGAGTAGTATTTATGCTTTCTTTTTATATCATATTCTCACAAGAAATCATCACAAAAGGAAAATCTAGCAAGCTTTCTCAAAGATCAAGAGAGAAGAAGATGATGAATACTGAGATAATCCTTTTGTGATGAATAATAGAAAAGAATATATGATTGATCATGAAACCATGGTCAAGGATGACAAGGATAACCTTTGTAGAGAATAAACTAGGGCTAGGGTTTGGTTAGGTTAAAGAATGAGTCATAGGATAATATCAACCATAATATCTTACACTTGACAAAAGGAATTCCTTCTAGAATGATCAAGAAGGAGCTAATCCTAATTAAACCCTAACCTTGTTTAATCTCTACTAAACATGTTCCATTATTAATCATATTATGTTGCAATAATATATATTACATATATATTATATATTTGCAACAAAAGAAAATAATACAATTAACATATATCGCATATATATCATTGTATTACCCTGTGAGAAAATGAAATAATAAAGTGAGCCAATATTAGATAATGTAATACAATATATCATATATATTATTATACATTAAATCATCGAATCAACACTTGATCCGACAATCCGGCTATATCGAATATAACCGACTAATATATCATGTACCGATTCATCGAATCAACACTTGATCTGATGACCCGGTTCATATCTAAATATCGCGAGAATACAATACAGTATCTCATATCGCATTATCCTCGGTCATGCACATATCACATATGTGCCTCTACTCCGTTTTGCCTGAGCCAAGAAACCTCTGTGTAGGACTCTAAAGAATCGTCAATACGCTGGTAGCAGGTGATGATCATATGAAACACCCACAAGCTGCAAGAGGTCAGCTAAACATAATATCCACCCAGGTATTGAGCGATCAGAAGATCAACAAGCTAGCCTGTACGTTCTCCTGTGAATCCAATCAGTAACACTCCCGTACAGTCCGGTCTCTTCGTCTGATATGTCGCATATCAAGTCTAGGGGTGGTATACGTCAGGCCCCAGTAACCGATAAGTCATGTCGATGTGTGGCTCATAACGGGTCAAGAAACTACTGGTAACACTTACCAGTAAATCTTTATATCAGCCCTGGCCAGGGACTTCTAGTTATAGCCAATCGAACACAGCACAACATCAACTCCCTATACCGGGAGAGGCGAATCCCCTCCTATCGCTCATTGCCTCCATTTGAGTCGGGACTGTACCCAAAAGCCACCATTTTGCACGCCCTCTTGGACGTGGTAAGGTGGAAATCAAAGCACAGTGGGAATCACACAAGACTCTATGACGATCTCGGGTCTACAGACTACCCTGTACCGGTGTCATCGGAGAACTGCCATCTGACGTGTGGTATATCACCAACTGGGAGTTTTCGGCGAGTCCGTCCAGTGTACCCAGTCTCCACAGAGCACCCGTACACCATCTCTGATGTCAAACACCGATGGATATGGGATCATCCATCACCCATCATATGGGTCAAGATGCGTATACGCTAGTCTACTCTGGTGTATCGATGCCCTGTCTCGATATACCCTCGACTAGGAACAGTTATAGGATGTACTCATCGACTACCGTGGCCCCACTAGTATGATCTCATCATAGTCCTAGTAGTCGAGTACAGATCCTAAGGGCTTTATCAACATGTGAGAGTAAGACAGTAAACCAATACAAGTCAACATATTTGGATAAAGTGAAACCAAATAGCATACTATCATGACGAGCAAGAAAGTCCTCTCTATATATATCCAAGCATCCATTATAATATACATCATATGTACAACAATGGCCTCTAGGGCATATACATAACTAACAATCTCCCACTTGCACTAAGGCCAGCTGCTGTAGTATCTCATACCTAGCATCCCGAATAATCTCTCAAACTGTATCTGAGGAATGGCCTTCGTGAGTGGATCGACAGTGTTGTACTTCGTATCTACTCTCCTGACCTCGATCTCCCTGCGATCAACTATCTCCCTGATCAGGTGATACTATAAGTCTGGACTTTTGATGGGACCTGGGTTCCTTGGCCAAAGCCACAGCTCCATTGTTATCACAATACAGAGGTATTGGATGTTCAATGGATGGAACCACACCAAGTTCACTAATGAACTTCTTTTTCCAGACAGCCTCTTTGGCAGCATCGTTGGCAGCGATGTATTCAGCCTCCATCGTCTAGTCTGCAACGGTATCCTGTTTGGAACTCTTCCAACATACCGCCCCTCCATTGAGGGTAAAGAAAAATCCCGAGTGAGACTTAGAGTCGTCCTTATCACTTTGGAAACTCGAATCGGTAAAGGACTCCACCTGGTGTTCTTCGTTACCATACACCAAGAACATCTCCTTAGTCCTTCGTAAGTACTTGAGAATGTTCTTCACAGCTGTCCAGTGATTCTCTCCACGATCTGCTTGATACTGACTCACTACACTTAGTGAGTATGCTACATTGGTTCTGGTACATAGCATCGCATACATGATAGAGCCTACTGCCGAAGCATAGGGTATCCCTTGCATGGGAGTTCTCTCCAAATCAGTCTTGGGAGACATCTCTTTGGAGAGAGTGAGTCCAGAGATCGTGGGTTGGTTCCCACGCTTGGATTCTTCCATACTAAACCTGTTTAGTATGGTGTCAATGTACCTGGATTGGGACAATCCCAGTATCCGTTTAGATCTATCTCTATAGATCATGATTCCTAATATGCAGGAGGCATCACCTAGATCTTTCATTGAGAATCTTTGTGATAAGAAGAGCTTGACTGATTGCAGCAAAGGAATATCATTTCCTATCAAGAGTATGTCATCCACGTACAATACGAGGAAGACAACCTTATTCTCTGCTAACTTTTTATAGATACAAGGTTCATCTATATTTTTTATGAGGTCAAACTCTTTGACTACAACATCAAAGCAGATATTCCAACTCCGCGATGCTTGCTTTAATCCATAAATGGATTTAAGCAGCTTGCACACCTTTCCGCTGCTCCCACTATCTACGAAGCCCTCTGGCTGAGTCATGTACACGCACTCTTCTAAATCACCGTTTAGAAAGGCGGTCTTAACATCGATTTGCCAGATTTCGTAGTCATGGTATGCAGCGATGGCAAGTAAGATCCGGATGGACTTAAGCATAGCCACTGGAGAAAAGGTTTCGTCATAATCCACACCTGGTCTTTGACGAAAACCCTTTGCAACAAGTTTAGCTTTGAAAGTCTCAACTTTTCCATCTACACCAAATTTCTTTTTAAAAATCCACTTGCTCCCAATGGGTTTTACCCCTTCAGGAGCATTTTCCAAAGTCCATACTTTGTTGGTGTACATGGATTCCATCTCAGATCACATTGCATCCAGCCATTTCACAGAGTCACCACTTGTGATGGCCTGCTCGAAACTAGTCGGGTCATCATTTTCCATGATGCAATCCTCGCTTCCACCATCAATGAGAAAACCGTAGTATCTCTCAGGTGGATGAGAAACCCTGCTAGATCGGCGGAGAGGCTGGGGTTCGTCAGGTACTATTGAATCATCTGGTTCTACCAAGTCTTCTGTTATAGTTTGTGTTGCTGGAACCTCTTCCAGTTCTACCTCAATGCCACTAATCTGTTTCATAAGAAAAACTTTTTCTAAGAAAGTGGCATGTCGAGAAACAAACACCTTTGGTTCCTCGTGGTGGTAGAAGATATACCCTTATGAATTTTTGGATATCCTATAAACTTACATAAGACAGATCTTGCCTCGAGTTTGTCCGGATTTTTTTTTTGACATAGGCCGGACAACCCCATATCTTAATGTAATTAAGATGTGGTCTCTTTCCTTTCCATATCTCATATGGAGTGGTAGGCATAGATTTGGTAGGAACCCTATTCAATAGGTCTATGGCTGTCTCAAGCGCATACCCCCAGAAGGAAATAAGTAACTCAGCTGTACTCATCATTGAGCGCACCATATCTAATAGGGTGCGATTCCTCCGTTCCGATACACCATTGTGCTGTGGTGTATAAGGAGGAGTAAGCTGAGAGAGAATCCCATTCTCTTTTAGATAATCTAGGAACTCATTGCTTAAGTATTCTCCTCATCGATTTGATCGAAGGATCTTAATACTTTTGCCCGTTTGGTTCTCTACTTCGTGGTTATATTCTCTGAATTTTTCAAAAGCTTTATACTTGTGTTTCATCAGGAACACATGTCCAAATCTTGAGAGATCGTCAGTGAATGTAATGAAGTAGGAAGGACCGTTCCTAGCATGCGTAGACATGGGACCGCATACATCACTATGTACCAGTCCTAAGAGTTCAGTAACTCTTTCTCTGTGTCCACTAAATGGAGCTTTGGTCATTTTTCCTTTGAGACATGAATGAAAAGTATCATAAGATGATAATTCGAACGGATTCAAATATCCATCCTTATAAAACTTAGCCAGTCGTGTCGCATTGATATGACCAAGTCTACAATGCCACAAGTAGGATTCGTTCATTTCTGAACTTTTCCTCTTGTGTGTGTTTTGTATATTGAGGACTGTATTTTGATTGAGAATGAATATGACATTATGTAACGAGCTTGATGCAATCAACTTTTGATTTAGGAAGATGTTCATAACATTATCCTGTACTACAAAATTATATCTTTCTTTACTTAGTAAAGAAACTGATATAATGTTGCACATCATGTTCGGTATATAATAGCACTCATTCAGAATCAGTGTATTACGACTTGGTAATACAAGGTGATATTCGCCAACTGCTTTGGCTGCAATACTTGCACCATTCCCTACTTGAACGGAATGATCACCTTTTCCCAGTTCTCTACCTTTACGTAGCCCATGTAACAATTTACATATGTGGGATCCTGATCCGGTATCTAATACCCAGGACGTAGGGTGAACTGAGAAACAATTCTCAATAACTAACACACCCGAAGAAGGTGCATCAACATGCATGTTCTCCATTTGGGCGGCGTGAGAATCCAGATATTCTACTATTCCATGTTCAGTCTTATAACTCTTATAAGAAAGAACGGGTCCAACGTTCCCCTGCTCAGTATAATAAGTGGGTTCAGTCAATACATCCATATTATTATCTTGATTATGGCCTGACATGGTCGCTACCTGGAGAGAGAGAGAAGAAAACACTTTAGCGTATGCTCTTGCAAGATTAGATTGGTTATTATCTTATCTAATCAGGATGTCTCCCAATGTTTTTATCAAATCTTCCTCCAAACCCTAAAAGGTAAGATTAGCCGGGATTAATTACACCCTACAATTTCGTTAATCTTTCAGCCAGATCAGTGTCGGTACTTGAGGGAGGTTCCCCGTGCTGTCGCACGGACCTAATTAAAGTAAGCCTCATTTTCCCAGAGGCGTAACCCCGTTAACAATTTTCTAAACACCTACTTGATTGGCTAATTGTCCTGTGTAAAACTCTCCCAGGAGTAACTCTTACTCGCAGTGGGTATTCGGATCCAACTATCTCATAGGAGGTATGCAATCTCATTGCAAATTTCAACACTTGAAATTCCCGATAATGTTTTTACCCCTAGCGTGCTATGACCTTGACGCATGCCAAACAACCCATAGTCCGCTAGTCAAGTTCAACCCGTACATTTCGTGATTGAATTAAACCCACTCGTACGACCTTTGACGCATGCCAAACAACGCTGTACGAATACCCTAATCCAATCGCATCTCATGCTACAGATAAGTAATAATCAGCTACCGTACAGTACGCCTTGACGCATGCCAAACTACCGTAGCACAAATACTAAATATTGCTTATCTGAAATGACGGAGGGCTACACAGCTTTTTCAGAAAACCCTGAGCGTAATGAACTTGATATCGTCGTAGAATCGAATGTTTTTGAAAAGGAGTGTTTTTGAGGCTTTTCTAGTTTCGCTAAAGAGGCCACTCCTGATGAAGGGATCTCGGCTCTTTCCCCATCGAATAAGGTGCAGGGTATATCATATATACCGCTGTGCAAAGCAAAAACTATATAAGCTGTCAAAAACTAAACCGCGAGTTTGTAGCATCTGCCAGTTTTGCTAAAGAGGTCACTCCCGGTGAAGGGATCTCGGCTCTTTCCTTATCGAATAAGGTGCTGGATGTATCATATATACCGCTATGCAAAGCAAAACTGTAGCTACCCATTTTATAAAGTTTTGATTCTACAACATCTTTTAGGTTTCTTTTCTTTTTATTAATCTCATTAATAAATCCCATCAGCTTATGCTTCCTAAGCATCACAGAAGAAACGAAAGCAATAATATTTATATATCAGCACATATATATAGTATAAGCATTCGTCTCAGGCAGTAATTTGATCTCATCACAGAAAATTTCAGCAGAAGAACATATATGAAATATTAGATATACTAGGATGTCCGTGTTTTTAATACGAGCCGGTATAAAACACAGATTCCACGGTCGCGATGAATAGCCAAACCCACATCCCTAGACCCCTACGAGAGCGGCAAGTAACACTGCCAATTCTAGGGTTAGGAGATCCGGTCTCGACTCCTCGAGATGGACTCCTACTGGACCTGTAACATTTCAAAAAATATAAAATATTATTTTTGGGAATTTAATATTAAAATAATATTTTTCCGAAAACTGCCGATTTGCGAAATTGGGGTTTTCGAAAAAGGGTATAAATATATACCAATAATTATGAAATAAATATAAATTAAAATGATTTATTCATTTAATAATATAATTAAAGGATTTGGCATTTTTAAAATTTATTATACGCAGTTTCGATAAAAACCCGATTAGTGCACTGCTAATCGCGATTAAGCCAAATCCGCGTTTTTACAGTTTCCATGGTTAGTGCACCATGACATGTTTCATTTTGTTACATGTTTCATTTCATTTGGGCTTTATATTAGGGTTTATTATTGGAGAGAAAAGAGAAATGATTAAAGGAAAAGTCAAGGAGACATAATGATTAGGTTAGGTGAGCTTTGGAGAGAGAAAGAGAGTGTAAATTAGTGAGAGAGAGAAGGGGGCTGCTGCCCATTCTTTTTCCCCTATCTTTTTTTGAAATCCTTCATCTCCCTTAAGCCACAACCCTCCATAAAAATCCCTAGATCCATCTCCTAACAATCCCCAAAACCCTACACACCCTTTACAAAAATTAATCCCCTCTTCAACCTCTACACATGGGACCAAGAAAAATTCAGTTTTGATGATCTTGAGTGATTCATGGATGCTATTTGAGGTAATCCCTTCACCAATTGGGTAGTTTTTCATTTACTTTAGTGTTCATATGTGTTTAGATGTGATATTGTGAAGATTAGTGAGATATTGGGAAACCCTAGAAAAGGGTTGAGTGTTTGTTGAAATTGGTGATGTGTAGTGGCTGCCTACAAGCCTTAGTGGTGTTTTACTGACCTGGAATGGGGGATGAAACCTAAAATATGGATTTGGGATTTGAGTTCATGTCGATTTGTGTGATTTTAGAGGGTATTTTGAAATCTGGAGCAACCCGGGGACACTAGAAATGATTTTGGGCTTACTGAGAGTCGTGCATGCACCTAGGAAGCTACCACTGAGACCCGAGCCCCTAATTCAAACCCCAGGCCACAGATATATTCATTCTGGCCTCAATTTGCGGCCAGATCAGGGTAGAATTGTCCCAGATTTGGTCCATGGCTCTTTTTGCACTAAATTAGACCCCTCCTATGTGCAGTTTTGGCTAATTGTCACCTGGGGAAAATCTGGGAGTATTTTGTTGTGTTTTAGGCTATGTTTTCCGTATTTTAAAATGCACTTTCTTGATATTTGTATTTGTATTTGGTTATCGGGTGTTTGTACATCGACAACAGGGGTTGTTTGATTGATTTGCACGTTTAGGCCATAGGTTCTAACCTATGAGCGCACCGTGCGCCGTATCGGTTTTCTTCTTTGATTTTAATACGCATTGTGACTGTTGATTATTGTAGGTACCTTCGCATGGATTCTGAGGCGACGGAGCGTGGTTTCATCGACTTCGGCAAGCAAGAAGCAAGGTGAGTAGATCTATATCTACCGGGGAGGTCGAGTGGATGGTGTATAGCACCCCCGCAAACTTCTGATGGAAACCGATTCACAGAGTATGGTTAGGAAACCTAGATTAGGAAACTAGGGTTAGAACATAGATAGCTATGTAGTCATATTAGAAACTAGATGATAGTTAAGTGTGATATGCTACTACTACCCTAGGATGACGTTTAGCGATATTACCGCTTAGGGTACTGTAGGAATAGATAGCCGATGTAGATGCGTCATCCGAACCATACCTTTTTCTAAACCAAAGAATCGTATGTATCTTTAAATGTATATCTTGAGGGATGTTACGGTTTTTCAAATGATATCTTTTCTTTAAAAACACCGTAACCCCTGTTTTCAAAACTACGATTCATTTCTTTAAAAGTCTGATTGTATGGCTCGGGTGTGTTTGTTAGATTAGATGCTTATACTTAGTAGAGATAGCATGTTTATGTAAACTTGACATGATATGAGACATAAATGCGATGAAGGAATACAAGACGAATTTGATGATATGATGAGATGATGATATGATATGATGGTATACGGATGCGAGTCGATCGGAATGATTTATACCCTGCTGGTCATCTGATATGAGATTATTGCAGATGCGACCTGGGACATAGGTATATAGGGTTATATATATATATATCGAATGTTGTGAATCATGGATGATAGGCCGTATATGATATTAGGCCGTACCCTCATTTGTCTTATAGGATGATAGGATCCCTATTAGCTTAATGCCGCCGCACGATGATATTCCGTGTGTGATGAGTTGACTTGATGATTGATCCTTACCCTTGACTAGAGGTTGCCGTACGATGGATTATGCCGTACGATTATTGGGCTAGATGCCGATTGACAGACTCACCGACTCGGACATGTGATAGTTATGTATACCTTATAGCTGTTAGCTGATGATTTTCTTGCTGCATTCATGATATTTTTGTTGCATCGCATAGACCTGTGATAGTACACCTGCACCATTATCGATGATGCGTATGTTACACGTACACATAATTGTCGACTCACACACTTCATCATCGATAATTGCCATGTCACTACACAGTAGGGTTGTTGCATCATGACATTTATATTGATATATTCATATTTGTGCACACATACATGGTACATCTATACTTGCGCATATACATATTGTACCTACATAAATAACCGGTTTTATTGTAAAATTGGGAACCGCATGCTATACTTTAAAAACTGGAATCATTTTAAAGGAGCGGTTTTCCCCTTAATATGTCATATCACTATTCCATATTGCATGATACAAGGATATGCTCGCATTTCTTTTTACATGTCGCATACATCATGCTCTATTATTTTACGCATTGAGACATGCTGTTTTTATGAGATTTCTGGATTTGAGAACCGTGGCTATTTCAAAAGGAAGCATGTACTATTCTAAAAACCCGGTTTCTCTTGTTATGATATTTCAGTGCGTCCACCATGTGTTTTCTCAGTTCTGAGAGTGGCATGTGAAACCCGATTCGAGGATTGGTAGGCACCGATTGCGGGTACATGGTGGACCTGGTGAGGTACCCCGGGGCAAGAAGACTCGTATATATTAGACGGTGAGCCCGGTAGGGGGAGCACTACCTACCGGTGATAGTATGTAGACTCGGCGGTTATCCGGAGGATACCGACCGGAGTAGCGAGATGGATATGAGGGCCGACCACGGAGTGCGGCGCCTGAAGGCCGATCTGAGGATGCGGCGCCTGAGATATATGAGGACTTACGTGCCGATGCTGGGCACGGTTTTCATGATGTTTTCGAGTGTCGATGCTAGGCACTCAAGTTCCATGATTTGATGTGTCGGGAGGGACATTGTTGATATATATATATATATCCTCATACTTTCATGCACACTCTTTTATGATATTTACATGCATGATATTGTTGCGTCAGTGGCTGACGCGTGGACTAGATCCACATACATACATACATACATACACCGATGCTACTATCGGAGATTTTGCACATGCTTAGAGATATTGATTTATGGGTAGACGAGATCCATATATCCGCATGCATTGATTATTACTGTTGGATGTTATCCACATGCATATAGATAGTGACGACCTTGTTGGCATATATACGACCCGGTCACCCTAGATATCAAAGTATTACCTTATGATATAGTTGACCTAGGAGTCGTTGTTTATTCGATTTCTACTTGTAGATATATTTCTATTCACGAGTTGGCAACTCACCCCCGTTGTGCCACAGTTCTTGCTGGTTGACCGCTTGGATCAGTAGCGGCTTCGCTGGCATACAGTTCCATTCGGGTGCTTTGCATTGGTAGGTGGGACATTTGTATCGTACCCACTCTTGTATTATATTTCATATTGTATCTAGTTAACTCCATCAATCAATCAAAATTAGTAATTTGTATAAGTGATGAGACTTGTAGTTGCGAGATTTGAGCGATGGGTTTTATTTTCCCTTTGGGGTTATATCTTGCTCTTTCTTTATCTTTTTGTGGTGAACTTCGCCGTTGGGCGTCGTATATCTATTTATGCTGTATTGCATGGTTGTGATTGTAAGTCCACGTTGCTCACCCCAGTTCTTACGGGTGTAGGGTTGCTAGGAACGCACACAAGGGTCTACGAGGCATCAACCATGCCCGATTAAAAAATTAGCCGTGCCGAACAACCCGAAGCCGGATCTTTAAACTAGGGTTTAGGCGAAAACAAACATGCTAAACACTTTAACACTAAGTGAGAGGGATTACAACCTTTGTAGATCCGGTCCTTCACTTCATATGCTCCGTGTTGAGGTCCCTTCGCTGCGATCATCGTGCTCCAGACTCTCGAGAGGTTCCATGAAGAGAAAGATGCAGTCTTGCTTCCGATCTTCGATACAAAGATGATCTACCTTGAAGTTTCAATAACACAAGCTAACACTCACTAAAATTGAGTGAACACTCTCATCTAAAGGGCAAGGGAAGATGAGGATGATGAAGTAGGATTTTTGCTCTCTTTATTTATCTTTTTCTCACATTTATTCATCACTTGGAAAAAAGCTAGTAAGCTTTTTCCATGAAGAAAGAAGAAGGAAGAAGATGAAGAATGATGGAATTCCTTTTGTGATGAATAATGATAGACTTTGATAAGGTTAGAAATGCAACCATGGTTCAAGTAACCATTGTAGAGAATTAACTAGGGTTAGGGTTTAGTGTTGAGTTAAAGAAATATCTTGCAAAATATCTTACACAAAACAAAACAAAAACCTTCTAGAAACTTCTAGAAGAGCTTAACCCTAATCAAACCCTAACCATGTTTAATCTCCACTAATCATGTTGCATTAATAACCATATCATGTTACAATATTATATATCACATATATAATATTTATTTTAACAAAATAAAATAATACAATTAACATATATCGCATATATATCAATGTATTACCCGAGCGAGAAAAAGAATCTTTGAGTGAGCAAATATTAGTTAATGTCTTTTAATATATCATATATATTATTATACATTAAATTATCGAATCAACACTTGATCCGACAATCCGGCTATATCGCATATAACCGACTAATATTTATCCGTACCGATTCATCGAATCAACACTTGATCCGATGACCCGGCTGATATCAAATATCGCGAGAATAGAATACGGTATCTCATATCGCATTATCCTCGGTCCCGCACATATCACATATGTGCCCCTACTCCGTTTTGCCTGAGCCAAGAAACCTCTGTGTAGGACTCTAAAGAATCGTCAATACGCCGGCACTAGGTGATGATCATATCAAACACTCACAAGCTGCAAGCGGTCAGCTAAACGTAAAAGCCACCCAGGTATTGAGCGCTCAGAAGATCAACAAGCAAGCCTGTACATTCTCCTGTGAATCCAAACAGTAACACTCCCGTACAGTCCGGTCTCGTCGTCTGATATGTCGCATATCTCGCCTAGGGGTGGTAAACGTCAGACCCCAGTAGCTTGATAAGTCGTGTCGATTTGAGGTCTATAACATTTCGAGAAACTACTGATAACACTTACCAGTAAATCTCAGCAACCCTGGCCAGGGATTTTCGGTTATAGCCAATCGAACACAGCACAACATCAACTCCCTATACCGGGAGAAACGAATCCCCTCCTATCGCTCATTGCCTCCATGTGATTCGGGACTGTACCCAAAAGCCACCTTTTTGCACGCCCTCTTGGACGTGGTATGATGGAAATCAAAGCACAGTGGGAATCACACAAGACTCTATGATGATCTCGGGTCAACAGACTACTCTGTACCAGTGTCACCGGAGAACTGCCATCTGACGTGAGGTATAATACCATCTGGGAGTTCTCGGCGAGTCCGTCCAGTGTACCCAGTCTCCACTGAGAACCCGTACACCATCCTTGATGTCAAACACCGATGGATATGGGATCATCCATCGCCCATCATGTGGGTCAAGATGCGTATACGCTAGTCTACTCTAGTGTATCGATGCCCTGTCTCGATACACCCTCGACTACGAACAGTTATAGGATGTACTCGTCGACTACCGTGGCCCCACTAGTATGATCTCATCATAGTCCCAGTAGTCGAGTACATATCCTAAGGGCTTTATCAACATGTAACATAGAGACAATCAGAGTACATGTTAAGATAAAGTACAACCAGATAGCATACTATCATGTCGAGCAAGAAAGTCCTCCCTATATATGTCCTAGCATCCACTACAATATACATCGTATGTACAGTAATGGCCTCTAGGGCATACATATAACTAACAACGGGGAGGCGGAAACGGCGAAAAACAATTTTTTTGGCGCAAAGGCAACATGGACTAAAAGCCGGATCTTTTCTAAACTAGAAACTAACAAACTACTAGAGGCTTTAAGTACTATGCCGTAGAAATTATACCTCACGAAACCGGTCCTTCGGGTCTTCATTCCGCTGTCCCGCTCGTCCGTCCAAGATCCAAGGAACGATCCGGATCTAGGTCACCTCCGCGGACTCCTTGAGTCGAAGACGATCCACCCGAGAGTTGTACACCGAGCTCCACCTCGAGCCGAGGCAACTAGGGCAACGAGATCGCTAGTCTAGATGCCCTAGGTTGTGTAGTAGAGATATATGGAAGTGTTTGTCTTTGTGGGATCTTTTTCTCTCAACATATGAGATCAAAAGAAGAAATCAAGAGGAGGAGCTAGCAAGCAAGAGAGCTTTTCTTTTCTTCTCACAAGAAAAAGAGAGAGAATGAGAAATGAATTATGAGCTAAAGAAATGAACCATGGTTGCAATAATGCAAAACTATCATAATTACCAATCCTTTCATGATAAAGTTGATGCTACATTGAATTGACCATTTTCATAATAAAAAAGAAAAAGAAAATCCAAAGAAAAGTGTAGACCACTCATGAAGGTCAATGGTCAACTCTGGTCAACGGGTCAACAAAGTCAAGAGAGGTCATGGTGGTCAAATGGTCAATGCAATTAGCCATCACTAAACTATCACTAAAAGGATTAGTAAACAATGTCTCCGGCTCATAATGGTTTTGACCAAACGAATTGCCAAAACCCTAATGAGTCCGCCTCAAAATGGTTTTAACCGAATCAACTGTCAAAACCCTAATGAGCCTGCCACATAATGGTTTTGGCCGAACCAACTGCCAAAACCCTAATGAGGCACCTCCTCCATCATCACTCCTCAAAACTGTGCATACACACCCGCATCCGCATTCCGTAGAATGCGAATGCACAGAAGACAAAACAAATCCATCCGCGCAATACTAGGATCCGGCTTAAACCAAAGCCCACTAGTATTCCCTGCCCGAACAGCATACGCACACAAGTGCACGTAAGTGATCGCAGCCCTGCCGTAAAACCATACGGCCTCTACATGTTTCGCTCAGTGCAGGGAAACTCTCTGTGTGGAACTCTAAACACTCGACACTACGCTAGCAGTGGGTTTAACCACAGTCCGCAAGCGGCACTAGCTATACGTAACGGTCCCCAGGTAGATGTCGATAAGAAGGCCGATGAGGTAAACCTCATCCGAACTCCTACTCAGCCTGTATGTGGCAATCTCTGTACAGTCCGGTCTGTTTGTCTGATACATCGCATGGCGGGCCTAGGGGGTGGTGAACGTCAGTCCCCTAATAGCGGTACAAGTCGTGTCGGAGTGTAGCCCAGAACACCCTGAGATAACACTAGAAAACCTACCAGTATATCTCGCTTGCCCTGGCCAGGGACTACTCGTGTAATGGCTCTCCAAGACACAGCGCGATGTCAATCCCCAATACAGGGAGAGATGAATCCTGTCTAACCGTCACTGCCTCCAAGTGCTTCGGGACTGCACCCAACTACTACCTGTTTGCACGACTCCTTTGAGCCGTGGTAGGGTAGTAATCTAAGTAAAGTGGGAACACACTCGAGGCGAAGTGACAGTGTCAAGTCATCGGACTAAGCTGTACTCATGTCACCTGGGAACTGATAACTGACGATATGTATAATACCAACCAACAGTTCCCGACGAGTCCTGTCCAGTGTACTCGTAACCTAACGAGCACCCGTATACTATCTCCAGTACGACGTACTGATGGCTGTGGGACAGACCATCTCCCCTGCTGGGATGAGAAGCGCATACGCTAGTCTACTCCGGAGTATCGATGCCCTGTCTCGATAGTCCTACGACTAGGGACCTGTATAAGGATGTGCTTATAGATTACCCAGCCCCCACAAGTATGACTGCCATCACAACGCTGGTAATCAAGCAAAGATCCTAAGGGCTCTACTAATATATATAAGCGATATGCTAAAAGAAACACATGCACATATTGAAGTAGAAACAAACCAAGTAGCATACTACCATTTTAAGCAAGATTGTCTATACAACTGTGAATATCCCAAGCTTCCATTAAGTAATATACAAGCTAGTATGATACAGTAATGGCCTCTAGGGCATATACACTAACAGTAATTCGCCGTTTGGCGAAGAGCTAGCTCCAGCTTGGGGATGCCATTATTCCTATTATGTATTTATGGTTTTGGATCAAAATATACAAAGGAGGTGCTGCCAAAAATTTTAAAAGACGAAACATGTTTTCAAACTAGTAAATTTCACTTGCATCATTCATATTCCTTTCCTACGCATTAAGAAAACTGGATTTCATATACCTTTATTTCAAAAACCCACCTCCTTTATTTTTCTAAAAGGTTTAGATTTATGGGTTTCAGCTTACTTGAATTCCGTTACGCCTTTAGACATGGCGAGATTCAAGTGCTGGTCACGAGCTAATATTTCGGGTCGTGACAGGACCCTAGAACCCGGTTACTTGTGCTCCCCTCCTTGGGTCTACCTAATGCGGAAAAGTAAATAATATACACTGGTGACATCAACCTCACCCCGGAAGTGCCCCAATAAAAGAATATTACATACAAATGAATTTTACATGAATGAAAATAAAAACCTTCATCTCACATAAAACCCCCGGCTACTCAGAACTCGACGATCCAATATAACATATCATAGCAACACATAATATCACATATCATCAACGTAAGTAAGTATGTATACACCGATCGTCGTTGATGTATAGCAACGAAGACCGGCAATACAACTACATACTACACTTACGGTCACAGAAAAGAAATTGTAAAACTACAACATTTGGAATCCATAATCACTTTAGACATCATAAATCCGAAATATCACATACTTCGCATTTCATGCCTAACTCTATGAATTCCACATATTGTATCACATTCCAGATAAATAGACAGTATTAAAATTTCCGAACATGTAATCAAATACCCAAAATTTCCTAAATAGCTTAACACTTGAGCGGAGTTCAAATAATCCCAGAAACTGTCACAGTACCGATGATCCAGCCGTAGAAGGGTCAAGCCAACGCCTCACATGCGGCACGCCGTACTGCCCCAAACCCTAAGATTTAGAGGCAGTTCAAGACGGTCACATAATCGAGTTAAGGTTTGTGTTCTTCTAGAGGGTCCCGCGTTACATTCACATTTTTCTGAAAGATTTAAACCCGATAAAAATTCAACACTTGAAAGTTTTTCGTGCCGGGAAAAAGTGAGTTAATGATATCCGCTCGAATATTTTAACAGTTTCTAAATATCCGGAAAACAATAACGAATTTAAATTTTCCGATCGAATCGACGATTACAAAATAAACCCCAGAACACTCAACACTTGAGTCATATTAAAAGTACCCAGAAAAATACATAATCACCTACGGATATAACCCTGGAAAACCGAGTCAACAACATGACTGTACGGCCGCAGATCCGCGGCAGGAGCAAGGTATTGCCGCGGTTCCGCGGTGGATTGTACGGATCATTGACACGTGTTTCACTGTGGTGTTTATATTTTCCTGCTGGTATTTTTAAGCAATTTTAATTTTGAAAAATCACAGTTTTTAAAAAATATCCAGAGAGGGGTTAAAAATGTCGTTTCGGAGTTCGTTCGGAGTTTTAACTTCGTATACACGTCGCCTAATGCTCTAGCTAGGCTCTGATACCACTGTAGGGTTCGTAGGCACTCTTGTGAGGGTTCATAAGGCATCAACCATGCCCGAATAAAATTTTAGACGCGCCGAACAACCCAAAGTCGGGATCTTTAATAGATTATTAGGGTTTAACATGCAAGTAAACATCTTTACTACTAAGTGTGAGGGATTACAACCTTTGTAGTCCGCTCCTTCGCTTCATAAGCTCCGAGTAGAAGTCCCTTTGCCGCGATCCACGATCTCCCGGACTCAAGAGAGGCTCCACGACTCGAACGATCCATGCTAGCTTGTAGTGTTCCGTTTCTCCGATGATCTACGTCGAAGTTGCTATAACTCAAGCTCTCTCACTCTAATGAGGTGAACACCCTAATCTAATGGGCTAGATTAGATGAGGATGATGGAGTAGTATTTATGCTTTCTTTTTATATCATATTCTCACAAGAAATCATCACAAAAAGAAAATCTAGCAAGCTTTCTCAAAGCTCAAGAGAGAAGAAGATGTTGAATAATGAGATAATCCTTTTGTGATGAATAGTAGAAAAGAATATATGATTGATCATGGAACCATGGTCAAGGATGACAAGGATAACCATTGTAGAGAATAAACTAGGGCTAGGGTTTGGTTAGGTTAAAGAATGAGTCATAAGATAATATCAACCATAATATCTTACACTTGACAAAAGGAATTCCTTCCAGAATGATCAAGAAGGAGCTAACCCTAACCTTATTTAATCTCTACTAAACATGTTCCATTATTAATCATATCATGTTGCAATAATATATATTGTTAGTTGTATGTATGCCCTAGAGGCCAGTATTGTACACATGATGTATATTATATTGGATGCTCGGACATATATAGAGATGACTTTCTTGCTCGATATTATAGTATGCTATCTGGTTGCTCTTTATCTTAACATGTAGACTTGTCTCTTTATACTGTCTTAAAGTTACATGTTGGTAAAGCCCTTAGGATATGTACTTGACTACCTGGACTATGATGCGGATCATACTAGTGGGGATATGGTAGTCCATAAGTACATCCTTCAAGGTCCCTAGTCGTGGGTGTATTGAGACGGGGCATCGATATACCAGTGTAGACTAGCGTATACGCTTCTCGACCCATGAGATGGGCGATGGATGATCCCATATCCATTGGTGTTTGACATCAGAGATGGTATACGGGTGCTCAGTGGAGACTGGGTACACTGGACGGACTCGCCGAGAACTCCCAGATGGTATTATACTTCACGTCAGATGGCAGTTCTCTGGTGACACTTGTGCATGTTAGTCTGTAAACCCGAGATCGTCATAGAGTCTTGTGTGATTCTCACTGTGCTTTGATTTCTACCTTACCACGTCCATGAGGGCGTTCAAAACGGTGGTTTTTGGGTACAGTCCAGAGTCACATGGAGGCAATGAGCGATAGGAGGGGTTTCGTCTTTCCCGGTATTGGGGGTTGATATTGCGCTGTGCTGGATTGGCCGTAACAGGGAAGTCCCTGGCCAGGGCTGATTAGAGATTTACTGGTAAGTGTTACCAGTAGATTCTCGACCCGTTATGAGCCTCACATCGGCACGACTTATCGGTTATTGGGGTCTGACGTTTACCACCCCTAGACTTGATATGCGACATATCAGACGAGGAGACCGGACTGCGCGGGTAGTGTTGCCGGTTGGCTCGACGGGAGTTGTAGCAGGTTCGCTTGTTTTCTTCTGATCGCTCAATACCCGGGTGGCCGTTAAGTTTAGCTGACCGCTTGCGGCTTGGGGATGTTTGATATGATCATCACCCACTGCCGGCGTATTGACGAGTCTTAGAGTCCCACAAAGGAGTTACCTAGTCCAGGCGAAACGTTGTGGTGGGCGTATGTCATATGCGCATGGACCCGGTTAAAATGCGCGTATGAGATACCGTACATTAATCGGGCGGCTTGCTTTTGGTTAGGTCGTATGTGATATGGCCGGATTGATAAATCAAGTGTTGATTTATCATTTAACCATTAGATTCTCACTAGAAATCCTTTCTTGTATTTTTGGATGTATGCATGCATGTATGCATTCTTTCTTGATTCATGTACATATGGATGTGCATCCACACATACATACATACATCATCCTTCATGGTTGTATATACAAAGAAAATTGTGGCAATATAAAACTCACACCATGGTTTTATATATATGAATTATTATTGCATTTGATTTAAACTAAAAGAAAAAGGAAAGGATAATACATGGTTTCTTTCTACACTCTTCTTTGACCTAACCATGCTCACCCACCATTTAACCATGTATTAACTTTCCTTTTGGGTTTTAACTCAAGTTCAATAATATCCTTATTGTTCAACCATGGTTTGAGATGAGAGGTAAAAAATATATATAGATATATTTTCTATTTTCTTAAGAGAGTTTTTCTTTTCTATTATTCTAAAAGGCCACCATCTTCTTCCTCCTTCATCTTTTGCTCTCTAGATTTATCTAGTGAGCAAATTACTCATCAAGTTAGGATTTTGAAGTGAGAAAAGCCACCATAACACCATTCTACACAAGTCTTGCCCACTTGTTTAGAGTGTTAGCTTCATTTCATTCTCTTGATAAAGTGAAGTTGCAAGCTTGGACAAAGCGGACTCCGGGTGGATCATCGTGGACCTAGAGGAGTTCAAGCAGACTTTTTCCAAACCCCAAGTAGCCGAGGAGTCTAGCGTAGGGAGATACAAAGGTTGTACTCTCAAAACCCTAGCTTAATCTACTTGTGTTGAAGTGTAGTTTTTGAAACCCTAATTTTTCTAGGAATGATTCTTTGTATGCTTAGTTAGCACCCTAAAATTTTAATCTTTGGTACATGTGATGCTTCCAAACCCTTCATGAGGTGCTAGGTAAACCCAACATTAGTATCAGAGCCGACCTAGAACATTAGGTGACACTTTAACGAAGTTAAAACTCCGATCGAACCGGAAAATACGGATTTTTAGCACTCTCTGGACATTTTTTGAAAACTGTTGTTTTTCAGGATTAAAAATATGTAAAAAATACAGCAGGGAATTATAAGACAAACTGTGAAAAACGAAACCCTAATAAGCATATTCCACCGCGGAACCGCGGCTTAAGCTGGCTTAGGCCGCGGCTCCGCGGCCGTACAGAGCCATTAAGGCTTCGTTTTTGTACAGTGTTCTTATTATCTGCTTTTAGGGGGTTTTGGATATTTTTAATATGGTTTCTGTCACACATGTTCTGGAGATTGTTTTAGATTTGGTAATTCGATCGGAATTTTGATTTCGTGTTTCTTTCCGGGTAATTTAGAAAGTATTGAATGGTTCGAACGAGTATCATTTACTCACTTTTTCACGGGGTTTAAATCTTTCGGAAATACGTGCAAGTTTGTTTGTGGTGGACCCTCTAGAAGAGAACAAACCTTAACTCGATTATGTGACCGTCTTGAACTGCCTTCTGAACCTTAGGGTTTGGGGCAGTACGGCGTGCCACATGTGAGGCGTTGGCTTGACCCTTCTACGGCTGGACCGCTACTACTGTGTCACACTCCGGGTTTTTGAACTCCGCTCAAGTGTTGAGCTTTAGGTAATTTTGAGTATTTGATCATTCGTTCGAAAACTTTAATACCGTCTATTTATCTGGAATGTGATGCAATGTGTGGAATTCATATAGCTAGATATGAAATACGAAATATGTGATATTTCGCATTTACGATGTCTAAAGAGAATGTGGATTCCAGATATTGCAGTTTTACACTTTCTTTTCTGTGACCGTAAGTGTAGTATGTCGATATCGCCGGTTTCGTTGCTATACATCAATGACAATTGGGATACGCATATTTACTTACGTTGATGATATATGATATTATGTATTGCTGAGATATGATGTGCAGGATTGTCGCGATAGAATAGCCGGTTTTTTTTATGTGAGATGAGAGTTTTATTTTTCATTCATGTAAAATTCAAATGTAATGTAATATTATTTTATTTGTGTTAGTTATATGTATGCCCTAGAGGCCATTACTGAACATACGATGTATATTGTAGTGGATGCTAGGACATATATAGAGAGGACTTTCTTGCTCGACATGATAGTATGCTATCTGGTTGTACTTTATCTTAACATGTACTCTAATTGTCTCTATATTACATGTTGATAAAGCCCTTAGGATATGTACTCGACTACTAGGACTATGATGAGATCATACTAGTGGGGCCACGGTAGTCGACGAGTACATCCTATAATTGTTCCTAGTCGTGGGTGTATCGAGACAGGGCATCGATGCACCAGAGTAGACTAGCGTATACGCATCTTGACCCATATGATGGGCGATGGATGATCCCATATCCATCAGTGTTTGACATCAAGGATGGTGTACGGGTGCTCAGTGGAGACTGGGTACACTGGACGGACTCGCCGAGAACTCCCAGATGGTATTATACCATACGTCAGATGGCAGTTCTCTGGTGACACTGGTACAGAGTAGTCTGTTTACCCGAGATCGTCATAGAGTCTTGTGTGGTTCCCACTGTGCTTTGATTTCCATCATACCACGTCCAAGAGGGCGTGCAAAAAGGTGGCTTTTGGGTACAGTCCCGAATCACGTGGAGGCAATGAGCGATAGGAGGGGATTCGTCTCTCCCGGTATAGGGAGTTGATGTTGTGCTGTGTTCGATTGGCTATAACCGGAAATCCCTGGCCAGGGTTGCTGAGATTTACTGGTAAGTGTTATCAGTAGTTTCTCGAACTGTTATAGACCTCATATCGACACGACTTATTAAGCTACTGGGGTCTGACGTTTACCACCCCTAGGCGAGATATGCAACATATCAGACGACGAGACCGGATTGTACGGAAGTGTTACTGTTTGGATTCACAGGAGAAGTTACAGGCTTGCTTGTTGATCTTCTGAGCGCTCAATACCTGGGTAGCTGTTATGTTTAGCTGACCGCTTGCAGCTTGTGGGTGTTTGATATGATCATCACCTACTGCCGGCGTATTGACGATTCTTTAGAGTCCTACACAGAGGTTTCTTGACTCAGGCAAAACGAAGTAGGAGCACATACGTGATATGTGCGGGACCGAGGATAATGCGATATGTGATACCGTATTATATTCTCGCGATATTTGATATCAGCCGGGTCATCGGATCAAGTGTTGATTCGATGAATCGGTACGGATAAATATTAGTCGGTTATATGCGATATAGCCGGATTGTCGGATCAATTGTTGATTCGATAATTTAATGTATAATAATATATATGATATATTAAAAAACATTAACTAATATTTGCTCACTAAAAGATTCTTTTTCTCACTCGGGTAATACATTGATATATATGCGATATATGTTAATTGTATTATTTTATTTTGTTGCAATAAATATTATATATGTGATATATAATATTGTAACATGATATGATAACTAATGCAACTTGTTTAGTGGAGTTTAAACTTGATTAGGGTTTGGATTAGGGTAAAACCTTCTAGTTGATTCTAGAAGCTTTTGTTTTGTCATGATAAAGATATTTTCAAGTGAGTCATGCTTTAACCAAACCCAAACCCTAACCCTTGTTAATTCTCTACATGAGTTAGCTTGACCATGGTTGCACTATCTATCATATTATTTCATTTCCTATTCATCACAAAAGGATAATGATTATTGTTCATCTTCTTCTTCATTTTTTCTTTCATGAAAAGCTTGCTTGATTTTTCAAAGGTGATGAATAAATATGAGAAAAAGATAAATAAAGAGAGCAAAATTCCTACTTCATCATCCTCATCTTCCCTTGCCATTTAGATGAGGGTGTTCACATCATTTCATGAGTGTTAGCTTGTGTTAAAGAAACTTCAAGGTAGATCATCAAAGTATCGAAGATCGGAAGCAAAGGTTGCGTCTTTCTCTTCGTGGAACCTCTCGAGAGTCCGGATCCCGATGATCGCAGCGAAGGGACCACAACACGGAGCATATGAAGTGAAGGACCGGATCTACAAAGGTTGTAATCCCTCTCACTTAGTGTTAAAATGTTTAGCATGCTTGTTTTCGCCTAATCTCTAGTTTAAAGTTCCGTATTCGGGTTGTTCGGCACGGCTAATTTTAAATCGGGCATGGTTGATGCCTCGTAGACCCTTGTGCGCGTGCCTAGCAACCCTACAGTGGTATCAGAGCCAAGCTAGTGCTTTAGGCGAAGTCTAGACGAAGTTTAAAGTCCGATCGAAACCCGAAACCCCGTTAAAACCCGCTCTCTGGACTTTTTCTAAAAACTGGGATTTTTCCAAATTAAAAATGCTCAAAAAATTCAGCAGGGAATTCTAAGAATTACGGTACAAAACTTTTTTGATGAACAGTAAAAATCGCGGCGGAACCGCGGCAGAAGCATGCTCTCTGCGGCGGTTCCGTGGCGCAATGCTGACGTCATCAACTACTGTTTTCACAGTAACTTCTATTTAATTATGCTGGATTTTCTGGGAATTTTTAATATTTATTCAAGAGTTCAATTTTCTGAGGTTATTTTGGGGATTCGATGTTTCGATCGGAGTATTAGATTTTGTCTATGTGGTTTTCCGGATAACTTTTAGAAACTGTTAAAAAGTTCGGACGGATATCAATAACTCAATTTTTCCCTTGTCGGAAAATTTTTCAAAAGTTGGATTTTTTCTCGTGTTTAAGAACGTTCTAAGTCGTGCAAGTAACGCGATGGACCCTCTAGAAGACAACAAACCTTAACTCGATTATGTGACCGTCTTGAACTGCCCTTTGAACCTTAGGGTTTGGGACAGTACGGCGTGCCACATGTGAGGCGTTGGCTTGACCCTTCTACGGCTGGACCATTGGTACTGTGGCATGTGATGGACGTTTTTAAACTGATTTCAAGTGTTGAGATAAATTGGGGAAATCTTGGGTGCTTGATGATTCGATCGGAAAGTTTAACTTTTTCTATTTATCTGGAATGTGATACAATAATTGGAATCCATAGGTAGTTATGAGATAACTAATTTGAATATTATAAACATAGCAGTTTAGTCTCAGATGATCGGTTGCCACGGAATTTTGATGTGATCAAAAGTCTGTCGCAATCACGTAGCGTACGCGGATACTCGCCGGGTAAACTTAATAAACAGCCTCACTCCATAGCCCCGACCAAGTGACTGTAGGAGAACCCCATCGCCGAAAGCATCCGTTCGGGTGCTCCCGGTAGCGGTGTTCCGCCTTGGTGCACTTTGTCGACGGTATCGAGGGTGCGGCCGTCTACTAAAGTTTGCGACGAGCATTCGATCAGGACGTCGGGAATCTTGTTGAATTGCCCGACTTGGTATTGAAAATAGTTTTCGATAAATGAGACTAAAATGCGGGGTTTATAATTGTTAGGCATGTGATGTCTAAGGAATTCATTTGGTTAGGCATGTGATGTCTAAGGAAGTTGCGGATTCCAACTGTTGTAGTTTTACACTTTCTTTTCTGTGACCGTAAGCGTAGTATGTGGTGTATCGCCGGCTTCGTTGCTATACATCAACGACAATCGGGATACGCATACTTGCTTACGTTGATGATATGAGATATTATGTGTTGCTGTGATATGTTGTATTGGATCGTCGCGTTTGAATAGCCGGGGGTTTTATGTGAGATGAAAGTTTTTTCTTTTTCATTCATGTAAAATTCATTTGTATGTAATATTCTTTTATTGGGGCACTTCCAGGTAGGGGAAGATGTCACCGTTGTATATTATTTACTTTTCCGCATTAGGTAGACCCAAGGAGGGGAGCACAAGTAACCGGGTTCTAGGGTCCAGTGGGAGACCATCTCAAGGAGTCGGGACCGGGTCTCCTAACCCTAGAATTGGCAGTGTTACTTGCCGCTCTCATAGGGGTCTAGGGATGTGGGTTTGGCTATCCATCGCGACCGTGGAATCCGTGTTTTATACTGGCTCGTATTGAAAACACGGACGCCTTAGTATATCCAATATTTCATATATGTTCTTCTGCTGCAATGTTCTGTGATGAGATCATATTACTGCCTGAGACGAATGTTTATATTATATATATGAGATGTATGTTATATTGCAGATTTCGTTTTAAAAGAGATGCTTGTGAAGCATAATAAAATGGGACTTCATTAATGAGATTAATGAAATAAAAGAAACCTAAGATGTTGTAGAAACTTGTTTTAAAACTGGTAGCTACGGTTCTTGCTTTGCATAGCGGTGTTCCTTGTAGAACATCCAGCACCTTATTCAATAAGGAAAGGACCGAGATCCCTTCTCCGGGAGTGACTCCTTTAGCAATAACTGGCAGATGCTACAAACTCGGTCTGTCTTTTGATTGCTTCTATAGTTCTTGCTTTGCACAGCGGTATATATGATATATCTTGCACCTTATTCGATGAGGAAAGGGCCGACGATCCCTTCACCGGGAGTGACCCCTTTAGCAAAACTAGAAAAGCCTCAAAAACATTCCATTTAAAATCACTCGATTCTACAACGATATCAAGTTAATTACGCAAAGGGTTTTCTTAAAAACCTGTCGTAGCCCTCCGTCATTTCAGATAAGTACTAGTTAGTATTCGTGCTGCGGTAGTTTGGCCTTCGTCAAGGCGTAGTGTACGGTAGCTAACTAATGCTTATCTGCTTGCATACGATGCGATTGGATTAGGGTATTCGTACGGCGTAGTTTGGCCTTCGTCAAGGGTCGTGCGGGTGGGTTTAATTCAATCAAGAAATGAACGGGTTGAACTTGACTAGCGGACTATAAGTAGTTTGGCCTTCATCAAGGTCATAGGATGCTAGGGGCAAAATATTATTGGGAATTTCAAGTGTTGAAATTTGCAATGAGATTGCATACCTTCTATAAGATAGTTGGATCCCGATACCCGCTGCGAGTAAGAGTTACTCCTGGGAGAGTTTTACACATTACAATTAGCCGATCAAGTAGGTGTCTAGAAAGGTGTTAACGGGGTTACGCCTTTGGGAAAATGAGGTTTACTGTAATTAGGTTCGTGCGAAAGCACGGGGGACCTCCCTCAAAGTACCGACACTGGCCTGGCTGAAAGATTGGCGAACTTGTAGCGTGTAATTAATCCCGGCTAATCTTTCCTTTTAGGGTTTGAAGGAAGATTTGATTAAAACAGTGGGAGATATCCTGATTAGATATATTAGATAACCAATCTAATCTTGCAAGAGCATACGCTGAGTGCTTTCTTCTCTCTCTCTCCAGATAGCGACCATATCACGCCTTAATCAAGATAATAAAACGGATATATTTGACCGAACCCGCTTGTTATACTGAGCTGGGGAACGTTGGTCCCGCTCCAACTTATAATTGTTATAAGACAGAGCAGGAAATTGGGGAATACCAGATTTCTCGTGCCGCCCAAACGAAGAAAGTGCATGTTGATGCATCATCTCTCGGGTGTGTTCATTACACAGAACTATTTCTCAGTATCCTTTACGTCCTGGGTATGTGATACCGGATCAGGATCCCGTATATGTAATCTGTTACATGGGCTATAGATAGGTAAAGAACTGAGAACGGGTGATAAGTTTCATGAGACAGAAAACGGTGCAAGTGTTGCAGCCAAGTCTGTTGGTCACTGTCACCCTGTATTACTAGAATACATTGATTCTGAACAAATGTTATTAGATACCGAACCTGATATACAAAATCATATCAGTCTCTTTATTAGTAAAGAAAGGATAAAATTTTGTATTGATGGATAATGTTTTGAACATTTCCTATATCAAGAGTTGATCGGTTCAGGCACGTTATCTAAAAGCATTGACGTTCTAAATCAAATTACAGTTCTTAGTATATGGAACACACACAAGAGGAAGAGTTCAGAAATGAACGAATCCTTCTTGAGGCATTGTAGACTAGGTCATATCAATGCGACCCGACTGGCTGAAGTTACATATAGATGCATATTTAAATTAGTTTGAATTTACATCTTGTGAAACTTGCCGGTCATGTCACAAAGATAAGATGACCACAACTCTGTTTATTGGAAACAGAGAAAGAGTTAATGAACTCTTGGGATTGATACATGTTGATGTATGAAAGGTCTCCTGTCTACACATGCCAAGATTGGTTCTTTGTACTTCATTACATTCTCTGATAATCTCTCAAGATTCAAACATATGTTCCTGCTGAAACACAAGTCCGAACCTTTTGAGATATTCACAGAATATAAGTTAGAAGTAGAGAACCAAAATACGGGTATAAGTATTATGTCCTTTGATGAGATCAAGGAGGAGAATACTTGAGCACGGAATTCCTGGACTATTCTAAAGGAGAATGAGATTCTCTCTCAGCATTACTCCTCCGTATACACCATAGCACGATGGTATATCGGGGCGGAGCAATCACACCCTATGTGATATGGTGTGCTCTATGATGAGTACTACTGAGTTTCCTATTTCCTTTTGGGAGTTATGCACTTGAGAAGCTGCATACCTATTGAATAGGGTTCAAATCAAATCAGTTGCCTACCACTTCATATGTGATATGGAAAGGGAAGAGCCCATATCTTAAGCTTGTTAAGATTTGGGGTTGTCCGACCTATGTCTAAAAGCAAAATCCGGACAAGCTCGAGGCAAGGTCTGTAATGTAGAACTGGAAAGGTTCCAGCTATACAAACTGCAGCTGATGATTTGGTAGAACCAAAAGATTCAATAGTTTCCAGTGAACCTCACCCTCTCCGCCGATCTAGTAGGGTTCCTCACCCACCTGAGAGATACTTCGGTTTCTTTAAGACAGTGGGAGCGAGGATTGCATCATGAGATGATGACCCAACTAGTTTCGTGCTGGCCATCAGGAGTAGGACTCTATAAGAATGGCTGGATGCTTAGCGATCTGAGATGGAATCCTTATACACCAACAAAGTATGGACTTTGGTTGCTTTATCTGAAGGGTTAAATCCCCATCAGGAGCGAGTATATCTTGAGAAGATTACTTGGTGTACATGGAAAAGTTGAGACTTTCAAAGCTATGCTTAAGTCCATCCAGATCCTACTTGCCATGGCTACATACCATGACTACGATATCTGGTGGTTGGGTGTCATGACTGCTTTTCTAAGTGATGTTTTAGAAGAGAACGTCTATAAGTACACAACCAGAGAGCTTCGTAGACAGTGGGAGCAGCGGAAACGTGTGCAAGATGTTTTATATGATAAAACAGGCATCGCGGAGTTGGAACATCTGTTTTGATGTGATAGTCAAAGAGTTTGACTTCATCAAGATGGTAGATGAACCTTGTATATACGAAAATGTAGTAGAGAGTATGGTGGTGATCCTCGTAGAGTACGTGGATGACATACTCTTGATAGGGAAGGAGTTTCCTATGCTACGCTCGGTCAATCTCCGCTTATCACGAGGGTTCTCCATATAGGATCAAAGTGATACCTCCTAAATCCTGGGTTTTGGATCTATGAGATAGATCTAATTGGATGTTAGGATACTCACTAGTGTAGTGAGATGGTATCAATCGATCCTGGGGAGAATCACTGGAAGGGTTCCAGGGTGATAAGGACGACTGAATGTCATTCGCAGGCTTGTCTATGCCCTCAGTGGAGGGACGGTATGTTGGAAGAGTTCCAAGCTAGATACCGTGACATACTAGACGATTAAAGGCAAGATACATCGTTACCAAGGATGCTACCAAAGAGGCAGTCTGGATATATATAAGTTCATAAGATGAACTTCGTTCCTACCATTGTGTGACAATGGAGTTGTGGCTTTAGCCAAGGAACTACCGTCCCATATGAAATCCAGATATAATTCTTAGGCAGTATCACCTGATCATGGAGATGGTTGATCTCCAGGAAGATCGAGGTTAGGAGAGTAGACACAGAGGACAACAGTGCGGATCCACTCACAAAGGCCTTTTTCCCAGTAGAGACTCTTATGGGATGGTTGAGCATGAGATACTACAACCACAGCTAATTGTTGGGTATGCGATACCATAACAGATGGCCCTAGTGCAAGTGGGAGATTGTTAGTTATATGTATGCCCTAGAGGCCATTACTGTACATACGATGTATATTGTAGTGGATGCTAGGACATATATAGAGAGGACTTTCTTGCTCGACATGATAGTATGCTATCTGGTTGTACTTTATCTTAACATGTACTCTAATTGTCTCTATATTACATGTTGATAAAGCCCTTAGGATATGTACTCGACTACTGGGACTATGATGAGATCATACTAGTGGGGCCACGGTAGTCGACGAGTACATCCTATAATTGTTCCTAGTCGTGGGTGTATCGAGACAGGGCATCGATGCACCAGAGTAGACTAGCGTATACGCATCTTGACCCATATGATGGGCGATGGATGATCCCATATCCATCGGTGTTTGACATCAAGGATGGTGTACGGGTGCTCAGTGGAGACTGGGTACACTGGACGGACTCGCCGAGAACTCCCAGATGGTATTATACCATACGTCAGATGGCAGTTCTCTGGTGACACTGGTACAGAGTAGTCTGTTTACCCGAGATCGTCATAGAGTCTTGTGTGGTTCCCACTGTGCTTTGATTTCCATCATACCACGCCCAAGAGGGCGTGCAAAAAGGTGGCTTTTGGGTACAGTCCCGAATCACATGGAGGCAATGAGCGATAGGAGGGGATTCGTCTCTCCCGGTATAGGGAGTTGATGTTGTGCTGTGTTCGATTGGCTATAACCAGAAATCCCTGGCCAGGGTTGCTGAGATTTACTGGTAAGTGTTATCAGTAGTTTCTCGAACTGTTATAGACCTCATATCGACACGACTTATCAAGCTACTGGGGTCTGACGTTTACCACCCCTAGGCGAGATATGCAACATATCAGACGACGAGACCGGACTGTACGGAAGTGTTACTGTTTGGATTCACAGGAGAAGTTACAGGATTGCTTGTTGATCTTCTGAGCGCTCAATACCTGGGTAGCTGTTACGTTTAGCTGACCGCTTGCAGCTTGTGGGTGTTTGATATGATCATCACCTATTGCCGGCGTATTGACAATTCTTTAGAGTCCTACACAGAGGTTTCTTGACTCAGGCAAAATGAAGTAGGAGCATATACATGATATGTGCGGGACCGAGGATAATGCGATATGTGATACCGTATTATATTCTCGCGATATTTGATATCAGCCGGGTCATCGGATCAAGTGTTGATTCGATGAATCGGTACGGATAAATATTAGTCGGTTATATGCGATATAGCCGGATTGTCGGATCAAGTGTTGATTCAATAATTTAATGTATAATAATATATATGATATATTAAAAGACATTAACTAATATTTGCTCACTAAAAGATTCTTTTTCTCACTCGGGTAATACATTGATATATATGCGATATATGTTAATTGTATTATTTTATTTTGTTGCAATAAATATTATATATGTTATATATAATATTGTAACATGATATGATAACTAATGCAACTTGTTTAGTGGAGTTTAAACTTGATTAGGGTTTGGATTAGGGTTAAACCTTCTAGTTGATTCTAGAAGCTTTTTGTTTTGTCATGATAAAGATATTTTCAAGTGAGTCATGCTTTAACCAAACCCAAACCCTAACCCTTGTTAATTCTCTACATGAGTTAGCTTGACCATGGTTGCATTATCTATCATATTATTTCATTTCCTATTCATCACAAAAGGATAATGATTATTGTTCGTCTTCTTCTTCATTTTTTCTTTCATGAAAAGCTTGCTTGATTTTTCAAAGGTGATGAATAAATATGAGAAAAAGATAAATAAAGAGAGCAAAATTCCTACTTCATCATCCTCATCTTCCCTTGCCATTTAGATGAGGGTGTTCACATCATTTCATGAGTGTTAGCTTGTGTTAAAGAAACTTCAAGGTAGATCATCAAAGTATCGAAGATCGGAAGCAAAGGTTGCGTCTTTCTCTTCGTGGAACCTCTCGAGAGTCCGGATCCCGATGATCGCAGCGAAGGGACCACAACACGGAGCATATGAAGTGAAGGACCGGATCTACAAAGGTTGTAATCCCTCTCACTTAGTGTTAAAATGTTTAGCATGCTTGTTTTCGCCTAATCTCTAGTTTAAAGTTCCGTATTCGGGTTGTTCGGCACGACTAATTTTTAAATCGGGCATGGTTGATGCCTCATAGACCCTTGTGCGCGTGCCTAGCAACCCTACAATTTGGAGCACTTCCGGGTTGATGCCACCAGTGTTGTATATTATTTACTTTTCCGCATTAGGATGGACCCAAGGAGGGGAGCACAAGTGACCGGGTTCTGGGGTTCAGTGGGAGGCCATCTCGAGGAGTCGAGACCGGGTCTCCTAAACTCCAGAATTGGTAGGGTCGCTTGCCGCTCTCGTAGGGGTCCAGGGTGTGGGCTTGGCTATTCATCGCGACTATGGAATCCGTATTTTCTATTGTTGGCTAAATTCTAAATACGGACGTCCTAGTATATCCCACATTATATCTATGTTTCTGCTGCGATATCTGTGATGTGATCATTAGATATGTTCTGTGATAAATACTGTATATAGTATATATGATATATTATATAGACGTTACTTATGTTTTACACCCGCACTAGCCCTGCCCTGCTATGTCGTTAGTTACCTAACCTAACGGTGCACGAGGGGACATCGAGGAGAATGCGGATGGCATAAGTGTACGTCGTATTTATCTGTGATGTTTAGGTGACTTAAATGACGGGACTTCATTAATGTGATTAATGAAAGAAAAGAAACCTAAAAGATGATGTAGAATCAATTTTTTTTTCAAAAAGGGTAGCTACAGTCTTGCTATGCATAGCGGTATATATGATATACCCTGCACCTTATTCGATGAGGAAAGAGCCGAGATCCCTTCACCGGGAGTGAGCTCTTTAGCAAAACTGGCAGATGCTACAAAACTCGGTTTGGTTTTTGATTGCTTTTGGAGTTTTGCTTTGCACAGTGATATATATGATATATCCCGCACCTTATTCGATGAGGAAAGAGCCGAGATCCCTTCACCGGGAGTGACCTCTTTAGAAAAACTAATAAAAGCCTCAAAATTACTCCATTTCAAAATTCACATGATTCTACAACGATATCAAGTTCATTACGCAATAGGTTTTCAGAAAAACCTAACGTAGCCCTCCGTCATTTCAGATAAGTTGTATATAGTATTCGTGCTACATTTGTTGGCTTTCGTCAAGGTGTAGTGAGCGGTTGCTATATGCTGCTTATCTGCTGCATATGATGTGACTGGATTAGGGTAGTCATACGGCTTTGTTGGCTTTCGTCAAGGGTCATGCGGGTGGGTTTAATTCAGTCAAGAAATGTACGGGTTGAACTTGACTTGCGGGCTATGGTTTGTTGGCTTTCGTCAAGGTCATAGCACGTTAGGGGCAAAATATTATCGGGAATTTCAAGTGTTGAAATTTGCAATGAGATTGCATACCTTCTATGAGATAGTTGGATCCCGATACCCACTGCGAGTAATTGTTACTCCCGGGAGAGTTTTACACAGGACAATTAGCCGATCAAGTAGGTGTCTAGAAAGGTGTCAACGGGGTTACGCCTCTGGGAAAACGAGGTTTACTTTAATTAGGTCCGTGCGAAAGCACAGGGAACCTCCCTTAAAGTACCGACACTGGCCTGGCTGAAAGATCGGCGGAGTTGTAGGGTGTAATTATTCCCGGCTAGTCTTTCCTTTTAGGGTTTGAAGGAAGATTTGATAAAAACAGTGGGAGCCATCCTGATTAGATAAGATATTAACCAATCTGATCTTGCAAGGGCATACGCTAAAGTGTTTTTCTTCTCTCTCTCTCTCCAGGTAGCGACCATGTCATGCCTTAATCAAGATAATAATATGGATGTATTGACCGAACCCGCATGTTATACTGTGCCGGGGAACGTTGGTTCCGTTCTATCTTATAAGAGTTATAGGACTGAACAGGACATAGGGGAATACCAGGATTCCCATGCCACCCGAATGAAGAAAGTACATGATGATGCATTTTCTTCGGGTGTGTTCGTTACAGAGAACTGTTTCTCCATTTGCCCTGTGTCCTGGGTATTAGATACCGGGTCAGGATCCCATATATGTAATCAGTTACATGGGCTTAAGAAAGGTAGAGAACTTGGAGAAAGGGATAAATACATAAGGGTTGGAAATGGTGCAATTGTTGCAGCTAAGACCGTCGGGGAATATCACCTTGTATTACCAACTGGTAATACATTGATTCTGAACGAATGCTATTACATGCCGAACCTGATATGCAACATTATATCAGTTTCTTTGTTGAGTAAAGAGGGATATAATTTTGTATTACAGCATAATGTTATGGACATTTTCCGTAACCAAAAGTTGGTTGGATCAGGCACGTTGTGCAATGGCATTTATGTTCTAAATCAATCAACAGTTCTGAGCATAACAAACACACACAAGAGGAAGAGTTCAGAACTGAACGAATCCTTCTTGTGGCATTGTAGACTAGGTCACATCAATGCGACACGACTCGCTAAGTTGCATAAGGATGGATATTTGAAACCGTTCGAATTTTCATCTTATGACACTTGCCAGTCATGTCTCAAAGGCAAGATGACCAAAACTCCGTTTACGGGACACGAAGAAAGAGTTAACGAACTCTTGGGACTGATACATAGTGATTTATGCGGTCTCATGTCTACACGTGCCAGGGATGGTTCTTCGTACTTCATTACATTCACTGACGATCTCTCAAGATACGGACATGTGTTCTTGATAAGACACAAGTCTGAAGCTTTTGAGAAATTTAGAGAATATAAACAAGAAGTCGAGAACCAAACCAGAAAAAGTATTAAAATCCTACGATCTGATCGAGGAGGTGAATACTTGAGCAATGAATTCCTGGACTTCCTAAAAGAGAATGGGATTCTCTCTCAGCTGACTCCTCCATATACACCACAGCACAACGGTGTATCGGAACGGAGGAACCTCACCCTATTAGATATGGTGCGCTCTATGATGAGCACAGCTGAGTTACCTATTTCCTTCCGGGGGTATGCGCTAGAGACAGCCATACATCTACTGAATATGGTCCCCACCAAATCTATGCCTACCACTCCATATGAGATATGGAAAGGGAAGAGACCATGTCTTAACTATGTTAAGATATGGGGTTGTCCAGCCTATGTCAAACGACAAAATCTGGACAAACTCGAGACACGGACTGTTCTATGCAAATTTGTAGGATATCCCAAGAATTCACAAGGGTATATCTTCTACCACACTAAGGAACAAAGAGTATTTGTTTCTCGGCATGCCACCTTTTTAGAAAAGGAATTTCTTGCAAAAGAGATTAGTGGACATGAGGTAGAATTGGAAGAGGTTCCAGCTACAAAAGCTGCAACAGATGATCTGGTGGAACCAGAGGATTCCTTAGTTCCCGATGAACCCCAACAACTGCGCCGATCTAGTAAGGTTTCTCACCCACCTGAGAGATACTACGGTTTTCTCATGGATGGTGGGAGCGAGGATTGCATCATGGAGGATGATGACCCAACTAGCTTCGAGCAGGCCATCACGAGTGGGGACTCAGTGAAATGGCTGGATGCAATACGGTCCGAGATGGAATCCATGTACACCAACAAAGTATGGACTTTGGAAGTTGCTCCTGAAAGGGTAAAACCCATTGGGAGCAAGTGGATCTTCAAGAAAAAACTTGGTGTAGATGGGAAAGTGGAGACTTTCAAAGCTAGACTTGTTGCAAAGGGTTTTCGTCAAAGACCGGGTGTGGACTATGACGAAACCTTTTCTCCAGTGGCTATGCTTAAATCCATCCGGATCATGCTTGCCATCGCTGCATATCATGATTACGAAATCTGGCAAATGGATTTTAAGACCGCCTTTCTAAACGGTGATTTAGAAGAGTGCGTGTACACGACTCTGCCAGAGGGCTTCGTAGATAGTGGGAGCAGCGGGAAGATGTGCAAGCTGCTTTAATCCATTTATCGATTAAAGCAAGCATCGCGGAGCTGGAACATCTGCTTTGACTTCGTTATCAAAGAGTTTGATTTCGTCAAAAACGTAGATGAACCTTGTATCTACAAGAAGGTGGCAGAGAGTAAGGTTGTCTTCCTCGTATTGTACGTGGATGACATACTCTTGATAGGAAATGACATTCCTATGCTGCAATCGGTCAAGCTCTTCTTATCACAAAGATTCTCAATGAAAGATCTTGGTGATGCCTCCTGCATATTGGGAATTAGGTTCTATTGAGATAGATCCAAACGGATATTGGGATTGTCCCAATCCAGGTACATTGACACCATACTAAAGAGGTTAGTATGGAAGAATTGATTGTAGCGATTCTGCGTGTTCAAGTTTTAGTTAAATACCGCAATCAAGACGGTTTCGCTTGTAGTTAGCCGGTTGAGTACGGGTTGTCCGCAGGGAGATGGGAGTCTTTTTCTATGTGTTTTAACGAGTTAAGTCCGGAAGTCCAGATTTTGTTTGTGATTATCTAAGTGTTAAAGTGATATGTAAAGAGAGCTTGTTAGGGTTAGGATTAGGTTAGTTTGAGTTAGGAGTCTCCCACATCTTTCGTTGCCCCTCTTAATATCGGTGTTACGGTAATCGGCAACAACGGGGATTAGCACGGCTAGGAAGGAACTTGCGAGTATAAGCTAGGCTTTCCAACGCATAAGTTCTTCCTTTTGGTGCTTGTCCGTCCGTTCTTGGCTCTTAGCCATAACCTTCGGTTAATTCAACCACAACCGGTCTCACTACGGAATCACCGCTATCATGTAGGATAGGGTGCCGTAAGGAGCGGATTGTGGTTCAATTAACGGGAGTCGAATTAAGCTGTTGGGCAAGGAAAGAGTGAGAGAGATTTCCTTCTCTCAAACTTCCGTTATCCTACCCTAACAAGTATGAAACTACTCACACATCATGATACGGAAAAATATAACAAAACAAAAGAGGAAGATAGAAAGAAAGAGATTAGAAGATAACAACTAGCTATTTGCGACCTCACCTTGGCAAGGATCAAGCGTAAGCATCATGGTTGTGTTAAGGATAAAGAAAAAGAGAGAAGAAAGAAACAACAAGAAATAACAACAACTAGTTAACAAATTAAAATTACAACAATTAACAAGATAATAAGACAAGCAAAATAATAAACGGTTCTTCTTTATTCATCATTCTTCACTCACAAGCTCACTACAAGTTTTAATGGAGAAGAGATGAGAAGAGGAAGAAGAAACACACTAAACCTAGAAAATAAAATACAAGATTATGGACCCTTTCCTTCACAAAGTTCTGGGCTATTTATAGGCTGAAAAATGAAAACCTAGGGCAACCACCAGAACACAAATGAAAAGACAATTCTACCCCTGAAAAATCTCTGTCTGCGGCGCCAGTACGGCCGCGGAACCGCGGCCTAAGCATGCTTAGGCCGTGTTTTCGCGGCCATATAGATGAGTTGGAGGCTCTGTTTTTTTGTGCTTCCCTGGTCTTCCCCTGGTCTTCATTGTACTTAATTCTGGTATATGTATTTTCTCAATTTGTCTTCACGATTTTTCCAGAATTTCTGTTGAGGGAAAGGTGGACTTTGGACATGGATTTTCTTGAGCTCCGCGTAAATTTCTTGGATCTTGTGTTGCCATTGTGCTTTGTGCATGAAGGTGACAATTGATTTGTCATTTTGTCTCCTAAACTGGTGTGTGGCAACAGATGGATAAAGAGAGGAGACCCGTGTTTTATCTGTGGTTGGCAGGAACTCGGATTTTGTCGTATTTTCCCATGGATTTCACCGTTTAGAGCCGAGAACCTGTATCCTGCAATTGACTAGCAAACACGGCTCAAGAGTACCTACCGATATGCAATGTGATAAAAATTGGGCTGTATAAAATTGCAAAAATCTGATATGAACAAATACCCCCAAACTTTGTAAGTCTACGGTAGCGCCCCGGCCGTCTACAGACGCCAAATGCGGAACAAAAACTTTTAAACTGGCGCTATTGTATACTTTAACCCGGATCTGCCATTATTGCTAAACTAACAAACTGTAAAGAGTGTAGAAAGGTTATACCGAACGATCCGAGTCCTTCGTTCTTCAACCATCATCCCACGCTCCGTTGCGGCTGCTCCGATCTCGTCGATCTCCGATATCCTCGTCGAGGTTGCACCACGTCGACGATTCTTTAAACGGGCTCCCGCCTCTGACTTGAGGCAACTCGATCGTCAAGTTTGCTAAAAGAGACGACCAAGAATGATGTAGAGAATGAGTAGATGACTTTGTCTCACTTCGTCCAAGTCCGTGGACGATCGGTTAATGAAGTTGCCAAGGGAATTGGGTGATGGAATGAAATGAACTGTGAAATTCCATACACCCCAAATACTATCATAATCTTTTCTCTCTAAAACGAAATCAACCAAGTGATGTGAGGAGGAGAGAGAGGGCCGGCCACTTTATAGAAGGAGGGAGGTGACCGTAGGAGAAAGAGGGTGACCATAAGACATGAAGCTTCTCACAAAATATCTTAAGCTTAACAAAACTCATTAAAGTTAAAGCATGACTCACAAACCTAGTCATCATGCATTAATGAACCATTAAAAGCATCCAATGAAAACTGAACACCAATTAATCCTAGTCACCTCATCTAGAACCTTCTAGAAGAATCCACACTCATCTCAAGAAAAGACAAATCCGTCTTTAATCGAATGTTAAAAGACGGCTGATAGAAAACTGGAAACTGGCAACTTCCAAAAGTGATCCTGAAACAACTTTCAGGATAACCCCGAAACTGTATAAATATACCCGCATTTGTATTACGACCGAATACAAATGCAACTGAGACAAAGATATTATACCTACTCAATATAATACTCGGATTCGGCTTAAACCAAAGCTGACTAGTATCATCTGCCCGAAAAATAACACGTGCGTAAACGCACGTGTATTTTTCGAACCCTGCTATAAAACCATACGGCCTCTACAACGTTTCGCCCGAACTTGGAAAACTGTCTGTGGGGGACTCTAATGACTCGTCAGTACCCTGGCAGTGGGTTTAACCACAAACCGTCAGCGGTACTAGCAATACGTAACGGCTGCCCATGGACTGACCTCAAGGGATGCCGATGAGCGAACTCATCCGGAAAACCCTACTGAGCCTAACAGTGACAATGTATATACAGTCTGGTCCGTTCGTCTATGAGTATCGCATATCTGCCTAGGGGGCTAGTAACGTCAGACCCCCAATAGCAGTATAAGTCGTGTCGGAGTGAAGCCCAATAACACCCTGAGATACTACTGGAGTACCTACCAGTAAATCTCCTGCCATGGCCATGGACTTTGTGTAATGGCTCTCCTAGACACAGCACGACCTCGCCCCCAATACCGGGAGAGACGAATCCCCTACCGATCCGCTCACGTGCCTTCATATGGCTCGGGACTGTACCCAAAAACTACCTGTTTGCACGACTCCTTTGAGACGTGGTAGGGTAGAAATCAAAGCACAGTGGGAACTCACAAGAGACAAATGACGACCTCAGGTCGATGAACTAACCTGTACACATGTCACCAGGGAACTGCTATCTGACGATAGATATAATACTAACTAGCAGATTCCCGGCAAGTCCTGTCCGGTGTACTCATAACCCAATGAGCACCTGTATACATCTTAGGTGATCCAACTGACACCAGTGTCTTGTGAGACCGGCCACCGCCCCTCGTCGGGGTCTCGACTGTACACACTAGTCTACTCCGGAGTATCGATGCCCAGTCTCGAAACTCCCACGACTAGGGACCACAATTAAGGATATGCGTATAAACCACCCAACTCTCACGTATATGATCGCCATCATACTGTTGGTGGTAAATCAAGATCCTAAAGGCTCTATCAAAGTGTAACATGTAATCAGTCACCTGATCATGTACACGACGGATAAAGGCAAACCAGATAGCATACTATCATCTTGAGTAAGACTGTCCTACCGGTATAGGTCCTCCGCAATCATTGCAATCACGTACCTGTGATCCAATAATTGACTATGAGGGTACTATCTCCAACAATCTCCCATTTGCACTCAAGGCTAATTATTGCGATGTCGACTACTCACAGCCCGTGTGAAACCGAACATCCAACTCCTCTACTAATCAGTATCACAAAGCCCGTTTGTAAAACTATTGTGTTCGAGAAATAGCCTTAGTGAGTGGATCCGCCTAGAAGTTTCTTTCTATATCTCTCTAAATCTCAAGTTCGCGGAGAAAACCATCTCCCGAATCGAGTAATACCTGTCTTAGAATATGTCTGGATATCTGATGGGACCTAGTTCATAAATGAACTCCAAATCCAAACTTCTTAGACTGTATCGATCACTGAACCTAATCAGTATCCGGCACCATGCCACCCACAGTATCCTCTTGGACCACCTGTCTATAATACTGTCCCTTTTCGTCAGAGGGAAAAAACTATAACTCTGACAATCACTCCGTCAACCATGTCACCTTTGAAGCTTGGAATGATAACCGTCTCCCGAAGGAGGCTGCCGTCATCAAATCCGTAGAACATTTACTTATGTTCTAAAACAGCTTCCTTATATTTCTCCAGGATTGGATTAATACAAACTTATTGCATCTAGTGCAAAACCAACATTTGGTGTGGTACTTGACATCTCATGATTGACTCAATTACCTAAGCAAGTGATCTGCCAATCATGCACATCCCTCTCCCTTTTAGTCTGTAAGACACCTTTAGAGAGGGTGACTCCATCACCTACAGGTACACCACCATGCTGGGAGTCAACTATTCCAAAAACCATTAGAATATCTGTCAAAGTACCCACATTGGGAAACTACCCAAATCCAGATCTAAAACCATAGATCTAGAAACCAGAATGTCAAATATTATATCCATATCCTGTCTGGAGAAACAACTGTGTGACGAATACAGTTCAACCGATCATAGTATAGGAATTTTACTTCCTACTCTGTGTATGTCATCCAGATACCATGACATCACACCCTACTACCTTCTTAACAGATCCATCCCCTATTCTGATTGAAGTCAAACCCATGACTGTCACATCAAAATTAGATGATCTATCTCCGCTATTACTGCTCAAGTCTATAAATAGACATAAGCTACTTGCCCACTATGCTTCCGTTGCTCCCACTGACTACGACAACCCTCCTACCGGGTCTCATAGCCTGGAACAACAGTAGTGTCAAGTCTTGGTAGATAAGAACCTCCCTGTCACCGTCCTTGAGGCTACCGAAGTACCTCTCGGGTGTCTGAGGTTACCTATCATATCTGCGGAGTGGCTATTGGAATGTCAAACCTGATTGAATATATAGGTCCTATTAAATTTTTCGTAATCGTTCGCGGTTCTGGAATAACTTCCAGTTCTACCATACTCCCACTACTGTTTTCTGAAAAAGATCCATTTTACTAAAACTGTGGCGAGTCAAGAACAGTATCACTATTGATCTTCCAAATGGTAGAATATCAACCCTCGTCATAACCAGGGTCAACCCACAAACAGCCATTACAGAACCGTGCCCTGAGTTATCCAGAGTCTGGTTTTAAGCATAAGCTGGACAACTCCCCGTACCTTAACATCTTTTAAGGTACGATCTATTCTATATCCAATATAGAAACTTTGGCACTTATTTAATTTGAACTAGATTCAAATCATGCAGCTGTCTCCAGTGCATATCAACTTAATGGAAAAAGGCTAATCAGCATTACTCAACTTAGGAATCCATCCAATTATGAGTAACCTGAAAGAGAAAACTCGTTTCTCAAAACCATCACCATCATCTGAATACCAATCACAAGAATCTACATCTTCGATCTCTTTGATGAATCCTGATACCTGTGACACCTGGTTCTCTACTTCATTCTTATACCCACAACTACTCAAAACTTAGACCTTGTATTTCTACGAAACACTTGTCTAAATACTAGAGAAGTTATAAGTAAACAGAACATAGTACGAGGACCTACCCCTTTGTCCTGATGGACACTGGACAACATACAATACTCTGTATAAGTCCGCTGAGTTAAACAACTCATAACTTGTGCGTTGTCGGTGGAAAACTGTACCCTGGCGATTTCCTCAAATATCACCAATTACAACGAATTCCGATATAATGAGGATGATCACCTAATTCCCAATATCTTACTCCCAATCATCATCTGTAAAACCATACAGATATGAGAATGAAACCTGGTAAATACATACCCTTGGAGTAAGTGTCTAATCGGGAAAACAGTTTTTCTTTAACAATGCACTGAAACATGAAAATGTTTCGTAGGGGTATCCTGGTATTCATAGCAATGCCTCTTCCATAATCCAATTCATGACTTCAACCGTATATTTTATTGCCATCTCTCCAAATCCCTTTATTTGTCTTTAGTTGTTACCTTCTGTACACCATCGTTAGGCTAAATGGTTTTCTTCCGTCCCTACCGTTCGGCACCAGCCTATGGTTTGGAAGAAGACTATCCAGTAAGCATAATAGGTGTACCCTCCTAAACCAAGGAGTACTCGCATCTCGAGAGAAGGTGATGATAAAAGACAACTGAATAATACCTTATTCCTTTAAAGGTGAAATAGGAGTGGCGATGAAGTACGCGGTTTTGGTCGTGAATGATATCAGTCGCAATTTACTTTGCCCTCTTTCTAATCCCTTTATTTTGTCTTTACATATTACCTTCTGCACACCCTACTTAGGCTAATTGGTTTTCTTCATTCCCTACCTTTCGGCACCAGCCTATGGTTTGGAATAAGACTATCCAATAAGCGTAATAGGTGTACTCTCCTAAACCAAGGAGCTCTCGCAACCTGAGAGAAGGTGATAATAAAAGACAACTGAATAAACCAATTCTATTTCTCCTGAACCTGGATCCATCCTCGAAGAAGTTCCTTCGAGTTCGTATATAACCATACGATGGATCTATCCAATGGAAGTGGATATCCGTAGTAATACGGGTGTTCTGAGAAATTCAAAGGGTAAAAGAAGGAGTGGCAATGACTTATGCAACATAGACAATCCAAAAGCCAGTATTTTAAGAAGGTTCGGTCAACCTGGTCACTGAGTCATAGTCTAGGGCCGGTCAAAGGTCGCTGCCAAAGAGAGAGAGAAAAGAAACACTCTGCGTGCACTCTAACCTAGATCAGAATGGTTATCACTTTATCTAATCCGGAAACCTCCCACTGTCCTGTCAAATTCTCCTCCAAACCTAAAGAAGAATCAATCGGGATCACCCGAAGAGTAAACCAACTCATCAGTGGGAATCGGGATCCAACTCTCATCGCATGATAACGTGATGGAATGCATCCACGTTACTCATACTCCAGAAGGTATGCGCATACTTGGCAAGTTTCAGTTTCTTTAGAAACTCCCGATATAGTTTTTGCCCCATGCTCTTATGATCGTGACTAAGGGCCAGCCCATCATAAGTCACATGTCAAGTTCTTCCCATCATTATCTTGTTAATTTGAACCCACCCGTACTCGCCCTTGACTAAGGGCCAACAAGGCTGTACGACTGTCCCAAACTAACTCATCTATCTATGCAACATGTGAACACCCCAGCAGCTACCAATCACTATGTCCTAGCTAAGGGCTAGACCAACATAGCTTGAATACTACTGACCATTCATATGAAATGACGGAGGGCTACGGCTGGTTTTTGGCGAAAAACCTTTAACGTAGTGAACTTGATATCGCTGAAGGAACCTGATAGCTTTTTAAAATATAGTGGTGAAAACCTTTTGCTAAAGAGGTCACTCCCGGTAAAGGGATCTCGGCTCTTTCCTCGTGGAATGAGGTGCAGGATATTCCACTGAATACAGCTATGCAAAGCAACTTGTAATCGACTATAGTGAAGTTATTACTCCGACACAAACTTCTGCCCAAGGGGTCAGTCCCGGTGAAGGGATATCGGCCCTTGCCCCGTCGAATGAGGTGCAGGATATTCCACTGAATACCGCTATGCATAACAAAAGGAAACGTCTTTGTAACAACACTTTTTAAATTTGTTCCAACAACTGTAAACAGGTTTGTTTTAACTTTTCATTGATCAGAATCAATGCAGTCCCATCATTTAATCACACCAGAAATGAACGAAAATAAAATGTACGTATATGCCATCCGCATTCGTCACTGGGTCCCGTCATCACTCGTTAGGTTACTTAACTAACGACAGAGCGGGGACTGGACTAGCGCGGGTGTAAAACATATACAACATCTAATAGTATATAAACCAATATACAATAATCGCTCCAGGCGTGATAGTATGCAACATTACAGAAAAGTAATAAGCATCACAGAATAATACAGATAATCTGGGATCCTCGAGTTTCACAGAGCCGCTGCTGAAACTCGACGTTCCCCTGTCGTGTGGATAGCCTGTGCAATGAAACCTAGACCCCTACGGGTGCGGCAAGTTACCCGCCAAAACCTGAAGCGAGGCAGCCCCCTACAGCATAGTGAATGGACCACCCAGCACTCCACGGAATCCGGTAAGCTTGGGCACCCCTCCTTGGGTCAACCTGTACCCCCTACGAGTGCGGCGAATAGTCTGCCAATTCTAGAGTGGGACCCCTCTTCCTCTCAAAACCATGAGATGCGGACCCGTTGCCCTCCAGAACCCGGCTATCCGTGCACTCCGTCGCGGGGCAAAACCTAGTACAGTAATGAAAAATAGTACAATAGGTACATCGACCGCAACCTGGTCGTGCCCCAAAAGAATATTATACAACAGGCAGTGACGGCAGTCCACAAGTTGGACGCTCGCCCCTCAATATCAAATGTACAAATAAACACAAACTGTACTATCATTGCACACTGCTATCCACCACGACAAATCCGCAACATCACAGCACAACACAGAACATCAACGCGAATGTCACGTTCGCAAACCCGTCTAAAAGAACTATAGCAATCAGACGCGGTTTACCGATCAAATGACATTCCCGGTCGGAGATATAATGTAAGCACTGTAAACTAACATGTTTAAATTTCGATCGACCAAATATCAAAAAGTGGGCCCCACGACTTACTGTTGAACAGTAACAAAATCTGGGCCAAAACGATATTTACCAAAAACCACAAAATCCAACAGAGAACTCACTGTACAAATTTGGGAGCATGAGCTCACCAAGTGGCCGCGGATGCGCGGTCAAACCATGGGTTTGACCGCGTTTCCGCGGCGGTTTGGTGGGGTCACGAGCCCAAATTTTGTCGTCGTTCTAATAAATGCCTGCACAGTTTTCTGAGATGTGTAGAAAAATTTTAGGACACCATTTAAAATCAACAGAAACTGTCAAATAGAAAAAATGTGATTTTTGATTTCCGGTTCGATCGATGTTTTAAACGCGTTAGCACAAGTTAGCATAGCAAAATGGTTAGGCTCTGATACCACTGTAAGTCTACGGTAGCGCCCTGGCCGTCTACAGACGCCAAATGCGGAACAAAAACTTTTAAACTGGCGCTATCGTATACTTTAACCCGGATCTGCCATTATTGCTAAACTAACAAACTGTAAAGAGTGTAAAAAGGTTATACCGAACGATCCGAGTCCTTCATTCTTCAACCATCATCCCACGGTCCGTTGCGGCTGCTCCGATCTCGTCGATCTCCGATATCCTCGTCGAGGTGGCACCACGTCGACGATTCTTTAAACGGGCTCCCGCCTCTGACTTGAGGCAACTCGATCGTCAAGTTTGCTAAAAGAGACGACCAAGAATGATGTAGAGAATGAGTAGATGACTTTGTCTCACTTCGTCTAAGTCCGTGGACGATCGGTTAATGAAGTTGCCGAGGGAATTGGGTGATGGAATGAAATGAACTGTGAAATTCCATACACCCCAAATACTATCATAATCTTTTCTCTCTAAAAAGAAATCAACCAAGTGAAGTGAGGAGGAGAGAGAGGGCCGACCACTTTATAGAAGGAGGGAGGTGACCGTAGGAGAAAGAGGGTGACCATAAGACATGAAGCTTCTCACAAAATATCTTAAGCTTAACAAAACTCATTAAAGTTAAAGCATGACTCACAAACCTAGTCATCATGCATTAATGAACTATTAAAAGCATCCAATGAAAACTCAACACCAATTAATCCTAGTCACCTCATCTAGAACCTTCTAGAAGAATCCACACTCATCTCAAGAAAAGACAAATCCGTCTTTAACCGAATGTTAAAAGACGGCTGATAGAAAACTGGAAACTGGCAACTTCCAAAGTGATCCTGAAACAACTTTCAGGATAACCCCGAAACTGTATAAATATACCCGCATTTGTATTACGACCGAATACAAATGCAACTGAGACATAGATATTATACCTACTCAATATAATACTCGGATTCGGCTTAAACCAAAGCCGACCAGTATCATCTGCCCGAAAAATAACACGTGCGTAAACGCACGTGTATTTTCCGAACCCTGCCATAAAACCATACAGCCTCTACAACGTTTCGCCCGAACTTGGGAAACTGTCTGTGGGGGACTCTAATGACTCGTCAGTACCCTGGCAGTGGGTTTAACCACAAACTGTCAGCGGCACTAGCAATGCGTAACGGCTGCCCATGGACTGACCTCAAGGGATGCCGATGAGCGAACTCATCCGGAAAACCCTACTGAGCCTAACAGTGACAATGTATAAACAGTCCGGTCCGTTCGTCTATGAGTATCGCATATCTGCCTAGGGGGCTAGTAACGTCAGACCCCTAATAGCAGTATAAGTCGTGTCGGAGTGAAGCCCAATAACACCCTGAGATACTACTGGAGTACCTACCAGTAAATCTCCTGCCATGGCCATGGACTTTGTGTAATGGCTCTCCTAGACACAGCACGACCTCGCCCCTAATACCGGGAGAGATGAATCCCCTGCCGATCCGCTCTCGTGCCTCCATATGGCTCGGGACTGTCCCCAAAAACTACCTGTTTGCACGACTCCTTTGAGCCGTGGTAGGGTAGAAATCAAAGCACAGTGGGAACTCACACGAGACAAATGACGACCTCAGGTCGATGAACTAACCTGTACACATGTCACCAGGGAACTGCTATCCGACGATAGATATAATACTAACTAGCAGATTCCTGGCGAGTCCTGTCCGGTGTACTCATAACCCAATGAGCACCTGTATACATCTTAGGTGATCCAACTGACACCAGTGGCTTGTGAGACCGGCCACCGCCCCTCGTCGGGGTCTCGACTGTACACACTAGTCTACTCCGGAGTATCGATGCCCTGTCTCGAAACTCCCACGACTAGGGACTACAATTAAGGATATGCGTATAAACCACCCAACTCTCACGTATATGATCGCCATCATACTGTTGGTGGTAAAGCAAGATCCTAAGGGCTCTATCAAAGTGTAACATGTAATCAGTCACCTGATCATGTACACGACTGATAAAGGCAAACCAGATAGCATACTATCATCTTGAGTAAGACTGTCCTACCGGTATAGGTCCTCCGCAATCATTGCAATCACGTACCTGTGATCCAATAATTGACTATGAGGGCACTATCTCCAACAAACTTATCATTTGCTCGTCCCGAGCAAAGCCAATTTATTCACAAAAAATTTCCTAACCTCACTTTCGCAGGGAACGCGATTGCACTGAGCATGTGCAACAAGCCGTTAAACCTCTAGGTGTCCCTAGTAGGAGGAGTGTTGTCTCCTGAGGGTTTTCAGCGGATACTACCCACAAAATCCGGTCAAGCTAGTTTTGTAAAATAACTAAGATTCAAACCCCTAAAGTTTTGTTTCAGAAAATAACAATTCTATGATCCTAAGTCTAGACTATCGAACCTTTATTTTTCACACCTCGCTTCTTATTTAACTGCAGATTTTATATGTCTTTACGTGCAGTGCAAATAGTGTCGTTAAGTTCCAGAAGGATCGATTAAAGTCATCATGTCGCACAGTAAAGCCCAGATAACAATTTTAAAAGGATCACATAAGTTTTATAAAGAGTTAAGCATTTTTCAAGTTTCGTTTTCCAGTAAGGTTTCAACTTCAGAATTTCTATCTTCCTTAACAGGAAACTAAGTCGTCTTTTTCACTCCACCTTTTTCTTGTTTTCATTTCATACACACCTCTGTGAACGTGCAATAGTCTTTATCATAGAGTAAAACCTTCATATCTCCGCTAAATTTTTTTTATAAAAGCCTGTCTTTTATCAAGATTATTCTCACACAAAGAACCGTTAGGAATTTTAACTCGGAGAGAACACTTGCTTGATTTTGTTTTAATCTAGACTTTCTAGGCTTCTTAGCGAGCTTTGGGTCAATGCACCCAAACCAGTTGGTTTTAGGGAATTAGGTGTAGAAACACTCCGGCGGACTTAATTACTCAAGTTACCCAGGTCCAAAAACAAAAGACAGTTGGCGTGAAAATCAGATGATTTAATACGAACGGAGATATAACCGGCAGTTCCATTATTTTTTTGGATAAAAGACGTGTTTAGTGGGTTTGGTGTGTAATCATTCCAATCAAGTTCCAGATGGGTTATTTTTCAGACTTAGTTCCAATTACGGCATCAATAACATTCCTTCATATTCGCTTTACTTCATAAACTATTCTTGACATTACTTATTTCAGAACAAACCTATTTGATCCTCAGAAAATCATTTATCTGTTTAAAAGTTTTTAAACATAAAAGACTTGTCATCTAATTTCCAAAAACTCACGACACGTGTAGTGTGATGTAAAGACGTATATCAGCTATAGTTAACTTCAAAGGAGAGTTATCTTTCAGGTTTTCAAAATCTAAACATAAGATTTAGTTATTCTTATTTTATCAAACAAAACCGTCGAAATGTTGAATCAGAGTCCTCCCACTAGCTAACTTGACAGAAAAGATTTTATGTTTTTAGAAAATTTTCAGATTTTTATGGATTTTATGGGTTTTAATATGCAGATGCAAAATATACATATGAATGCGAAGGTAAGAAATGCGTACCGAGCGTACCCCCAAACTTAAACTGGACATGAAGAATGATGAATAAAGAAGAACCGTTTATTATTTTGCTTGTCTTATTATCTTGTTAATTGTTGTAATTTTAATTTGTTAACTAGTTGTTGTTATTTCTTGTTGTTTCTTTCTTCTCTCTTTTTCTTTATCCTTAACACAACCATGATGCTTACGCTTGATCCTTGCCAAGGTGAGGTCGCAAATAGCTAGTTGTTATCTTCTAATCTCTTTCTTTCTATCTTCCTCTTTTATTTTGTTTTATTTTTCCGTATCATGATGTGTGAGTAGTTTCATACTTGTTAGGGTAGGATAGGGGAAGTTTGAGAGAAGGAAATCACACTCACTCTTTCCTTGCCCAACAGCTTAATTCGACTCCCGTTAATTGAACCACAATCTTCTCCTTACGGCACCCTATCCTACATGATAGCGGTGATTCCGTAGTGAGACCGGTTGTGGTTGAATTAACCGGAGGTTATGGCTAAGAGCCAAGAACGGACGGACAAGCACCAAAAGGAAGAACTTATGCGTTGGAAAGCCTAGCTTATACTCGCAAGTTCCTTCCTAGTCGTGCTAATCCCCGTTGTTGCCGATTACCGTAACAACGATATTAAGAGGGGCAACGAAAGATGTGGGAGACTCCTAACTCAAACTAACCTAATCCTAACCCTAACAAGCTCTCTTTACATATCACTTTAACACTTAGATAATCACAAACAAAATCTGGACTTCCGGACTTAACTCGTTAAAACACATAGAAAAAGACTCCCATCTCCCTGCGGACGACCCGTACTCAACCGGCTAGCTACAAGCGAAACCGTCTTGATTGCGATATTTAACTAAAACTTGAACACGCAGAATTGCTACAATCAAATGGCGCCGTTGCCGGGGAGACGGTAGTTTATTTCTTTGTGTAATTTCGGGTTAACTTGTGAATATAAAAACAACCGAAAAACCAAACAAAAAAATATACTTTGTAAAAAAATCATCTTGTTATTTTTGATTAGTTTTTGTGCAAGTGTGCAGGAAAATACGGAGTTCAAGTTCAGTGCCAAAGACGTGGGAAGATAGACCCACATTTCGTGGCTACACCGCGACGGATCAAAACGAAGCAAACGGTCAACTGTCAAAATCTGGAGCAGTTACAGTGAGCAAATAAAACTTCAGCACATCCAGACAAGCCGAGGACACCCAACAGAGCACCTACACAAAAATTGAAGCCCCAACTCCACTTCTTTGTCGCGAAACCGCGGCATAAGCTGGCTTAGGCCGCGGATCCGCGGCCACTTGGTGGCCTCAGGCTTCCAAAATCTCTCTGTAAGTCTCTCTCCTCTCTCCCACTCCTCTGGACTCCAATAAACTGTGTTTTCTGCAGATTTCTTTGCGCAAACTCTTCTCCCCCTTCCAATAAACTGTTCTTGTGCAGGATTCTTTGAGCCGCGCTAAAAAAATAAAAATTGTTTGCAGTTGATTTGTTACTGCTTTGCATTTCTTAATACGGACTTAAGGGGCTTGAAACCAATTCAGATTGGGTGGGGATTTCATCACCCTTCCCAGGACCCCAAAAATCATAAAAAGCATATGCATTGACCACTGTTAAAAATTAAAAAATACTAGACTTCAGCCCTAAGGACTTCGCGCTCATTAGGACAGAGGACTAGTTACAGGCATCGGCCGTTTATCCTATCTGACTTTTGCGGTGCCTAGGCAAGTGTGACGAAGGCAAGTGGTTATTTAATTAAGGAATTTCGCGAAAGCGTTGGACAACCTCCCACTTACCTGGCACTTATCTGGCCGCATTAGACGGAGAAGAGGCAGTTTGAGGTCCTTTTTCTAGCCCTCTGGAACAGTTAGGAGCAGGTCTAGTTGACCTAGGCGACCGTAGATCTAGGTGAGATTGTGCATATCTTGTTTGTGATTACTTAAAGCCGTAAGTCCGTACATATTTCTGTAAATCTCTTTCTAAAAACAAAACAAAAAAAAACAAAAAAAAACAAAAAAAAATCAAAAACTTTTATAAAAACTTGCCCTTTGTCGCCAAATCCATTTTTCACCCTCCACCCATCATTTTCTCCATTGACGTTTTCTTACCCTCTCCTTCTCCGCTTTGACTATACTAAACTCGTTTAGTGTATGTCCGCTTGGACTCGGGACACTAGCGCCCGTCTAGTCCGCGTTACGTTAGTCGTTACCGACTACGCGATCGACTCCGAAGTCGAAACTCCGTCCACTCCTCTTTCACCCCTTCCTTTGCCGGCCAACTCCGATGTTGACCGGAATTCTGTTCATACATCTTCACCTTCACCTTCACCAACCTCTTCATCCGCGATGTCAGGATTTAATCCGAACATCTCTTTGACTACCGCTGGATTGGCTCCACCTCCTACGGAGACCAATATCCCACCACCACCGCCTGTTGTAGCGCCGCAGTGAATCACGCTCCAGGATCGTTTCTATCCCACCCGTTCTGCACTTCCCACATGCCTTTCTCTTCCTCCGGCCAATGGGGATAATTTTGAAATTAAGCCCCACTTCATCAACATGCTCCCACGATTTCATGGGCTTGAACCATCATTTGATTGTAGCGATTCTGCGTGTTCAAGTTTTAGTTAAATACCGCAATCAAGACGGTTTCGCTTGTAGCTAGCCGGTTGAGTACGGGTCGTCCGCAGGGAGATGGGAGTCTTTTTCTATGTGTTTTAACGAGTTAAGTCCGGAAGTCCAGATTTTGTTTGTGATTATCTAAGTGTTAAAGTGATATGTAAAGAGAGCTTGTTAGGGTTAGGATTAGGTTAGTTTGAGTTAGGAGTCTCCCACATCTTTCGTTGCCCCTCTTAATATCGGTGTTACGGTAATCGGCAACAACGGGTATTAGCACGACTAGGAAGGAACTTGCGAGTATAAGCTAGGCTTTCCAACGCATAAGTTCTTCCTTTTGGTGCTTGTCCATCCGTTCTTGGCTCTTAGCCATAACCTCCGGTTAATTCATCCACAACCGGTCTCACCACGGAATCACCGCTATCATGTAGGATAGGGTGCCGTAAGGAGCGGATTGTGGTTCAATTAACGGGAGTCGAATTAAGCTGTTGGGCAAGGAAAGAGTGAGAGAGATTTCCTTCTCTCAAACTTCCCTTATCCTACCCTAACAAGTATGAAACTACTCACACATCATGATACGGAAAAATAAAACAAAACAAAAGAGGAAGATAGAAAGAAAGAGATTAGAAGATAACAACTAGCTATTTGCGACCTCACCTTGGCAAGGATCAAGCGTAAGCATCATGGTTGTGTTAAGGATAAAGAAAAAGAGAGAAGAAAGAAACAACAAGAAATAACAACAACTAGTTAACAAATTAAAATTACAACAATTAACAAGATAATAAGACAAGCAAAATAATAAACGGTTCTTCTTTATTCATCATTCTTCACTCACAAGCTCACTACAAGTTTTAATGGAGAAGAGATGAGAAGAGGAAGAAGAAACACACTAAACCTAGAAAATAAAATACAAGATTATGGACCCTTTCCTTCACAAAGTTCTGGGCTATTTATAGGCTGAAAAATGAAAACCTAGGGCAACCACCAGAACACAAATGAAAAGACAATTCTACCCCTGAAAAATCTCTGTCTGCGGCGCCAGTACGGCCGCGGAACCGCGGCCTAAGCATGCTTAGGCCGTGTTTCCGCGGCCATATAGATGAGTTGGAGGCTCTGTTTTTTTGTGCTTCCCTGGTCTTCATTGTACTTAATTCTGGTATATGTATTTTCTCAATTTGTCTTCACGATTTTTCCAGAATTTCTGTTGAGGGAAAGGTGGACTTTGGACATGGATTTTCTTGAGCTCCGCGTAAATTTCTTGGATCTTGTGTTGCCATTGTGCTTTGTGCATGAAGGTGACAATTGATTTGTCATTTTGTCTCCTAAACTGGTGTGTGGCAACAGACGGATAAAGAGCGGAGACCCGTGTTTTATCTGTGGTTGGCAGGAACTCGGATTTTGTCGTATTTTTCCATGGATTTCACCGTTTAGAGCCGAGAACCTGTATCATGCAATTGACTAGCAAACACGGCTCAAGAGTACCTACCGATATGCAATGTGATAAAAATTGGGCGGTATAAAAATGCAAAAATCTGATATGAACAAGAATCCAAGCGTGGGAACTTACCCACGATCTCTGGGGTTACTCTCTCCAAAGAGATGTCTCCCAAGACTGATTTGGAGAGAGCTCGCATGCAAGGGATACCCTATGCTTCGGCTGTAGGCTCTATCATGTACGCGATGCTATGTACCAGGCCCGATGTAGCATACTCACTATGTGTAGTGAGAAGGTATCAAGCTGATCTTGGAGAGAGTCACTGGACAGCTGTGAAGAGCATTCTCAAGTACTTGCGAAGGACAAAAGGGATGCTCTTGGTGTATGGTAACGGAGAACTCCAAGTGGAGTCCTTTACCGATTCGAGCTTCCAGAGTGATAAGGACGACTCTAAGTCGCAGTCGGGATTTGTCTATACCCTTTACGGAGGGGCGGTTAGCTGGAAGAGTTCCAAGCAGGAAACCATGGCAGACTCGACGATGGAGGCTGAATACATCGCTGGCAACGATGCTGCCAAAGAGGCTGTCTGGATCAAGAAGTTCATTACTGAACTTGGAGTGGTTCCATCCATTGAGCATCCAATACCTTTGTATTGTGATAACAATGGAGCGGTGGCTTTGGCCAAGGAACCCAGGTCCCATTAGCGATCCAGGCATATTCTGAGGCGGTATCACCTGATCCGGGAGTTAGTTGATCGCCGGAAGATCGAGGTCAGGAGGGTTGACACGAAGAAGTTTTAGAACATAAGTTGATGTTCTAGGGATGTGATAACGACAGCCTCTTTTAGGAGACGGTTATCATTCCAGGCTTCCAAGGTGACATGGATGGCAGAGTGGCTGTCAGAGTTATAGTTTCTCCTTCTGACGAGGGGCAGTATTTTGGACAGGTGGTCCAAGGCAATACTGAGGGAGGCATTGCGCTGGGCACTGATTAAGTTCAGTTATCGATACAGTCTAAGAAGTTTGGATTTGGAGTTCATTTATGGGCTAGGTCCCATCAGATATCCAGACATACTCTTAGACAGGTATTGCTCATTTCGGGAGATGGTTTTCTCTGCGAACTTGAGATATAGAGAGACATAGAAAGAAACATCACAGCGGATCCACTCACTGAGGCTATTCCTCGAACGCAATAGTTTCACAAACGAGCTTTGTGAGACTGACCAGTAGAGGAGTTGGGTGTTCGGTATCACACGGGCTGTGAGTATGCGACATCGCAATAATTAGCCTTGAGTGCAAGTGGGAGATTGTTGGAGATAGTGCCCTCAGAGTCAATTATTGGATCACAGGCACGTGATTGCAATGATTGAGGGAGGACCTATCCCGGTAGGACAGTCTTACTCGAGATGATAGTATGCTATCTGGTTTACCTTTATCATCGTGTACTGCTTCAGGTGACCTTACAGGTCGCTATTACACACTGATAGAGCCCCTAGGATTCTTTCTTGACTGCCAGCAGTATGATGGCGATCATATACGTGAGAGCTGGTGGTCTATAAGCACATCCTTAAAAGGTCCCTAGTCGTGGGAGTTTCGAGACAGGGCATCGATTCTCCAGAGTAGACTAGTGTATACAGTCGAGACCCCGACGAGGGGCGGTGGCCGGTCTCACAAGCCACTGGTGTCAGTTGGTTCACCTAAGATGTATACAGGTGCTCATTGGGTTATGAGTACACCGGACAGGACTTGCCGGGAACATGCTAGTTGGTCTTATACCTGACGTCAGATAGCAGTTCCCTGGTGACATGTGTATAGGTTAGTTCATCGACCTGAGATCGTCATTTGTCTCGTGTGAGTTCCCACTGTACTTTGATTACTACCCTACCACGGCTCAAAGGAGTCGTGCAAACAGGTTTTAGTTGGGTACAGTCCCGAGCCACATGGAGGCAGTGAGCGGATCTGCAGGGGTTCGTCTCTCCCGGTATTGGGGGTGAGGTCGCGCTGTGTCTAGGAGAGCCATTACACAAAGCCCTCGGCCGAGGCAGGAGATTTACTGGTAGGTATTCCAGTAGTATCTCAGGGTGTTCTGGGCTACACTCCGACACGACTTGTACCGCTTTTGGGGGTCTGACTTTTACCAACCCCCTAGGCCCGTCATGCGATACTCATAGACGAACGGACCGGACCGTACGGATATTGTCACTGACAGGCTCAGTAGGGTGTCAGGGTGAGTTCGCTCATCAACGTCCCTTTTGGTCAATAGTTGGTGGCCCGTCACGTATTGGCTAATACCTCTGACGTGCTAGTGGTTAAATCCACAGCCATAGTATTGACGAGTCTTTAGAGTCCACCACACAGACAGTTACTCAAGTTTCGAGCGAAACGCTGTAGAGGCCGTATGGAGATATGGCAGGGTCCGATCAGATACGTGCGGTATTGCACGAATCAGGATCGGACGGTTTGTACTAGTGGCCGTATGGATATATGGCAGGGTTCGATCAGATACGTGCGGTATTGCACGGATCAGGATCGGACGGATATTGCTAGCCGGCTTTGGTTTAAGCCGGATCCTAGTTTAGTACAGTGTAGATTTTGTCTCATTGCATTTGTATCCGGTCGGAATACAGATGCGGGTGTGTATGCACAGTATCGGGGTTTTCCTGTAATTTATTACGGGACCAGTTTTCTGGAGTTGCCAGTTTGCATTTCGTTCCGGCCGGTTTTCTTTTGTTCTTTCCCGGCCGGACTTTTCCGAGGGAGGGGGTTATTTGCAAGTTTGCAAATAATATTTGTGGAGGGGGTTTCTTGCACTTGTGGCATTATGATAGATTAAGCATCTTTGCTTTTCATGATGGCTTGCTTTTTGAGATTAGAAGTGATTAGAAATTGATTTGAGAGAATTATCATTACCTTTTGATGTGAAGCTTTCTTTTGATGTGGTCACCCTTTTGCATCTCCTACACTCACCTCCCTTCTTGTTATTATTTTGATATTCTTTCCTCCACCATTCTCACAAGAGAAGAGAGGCTTCACTTGAGAGAAATAGAATGAGAGAGTTCATTTTTGGTTATGTGAGGAATTCTTCATCTCTATCCTTCTTGCTAGAAAATTGAAAGCACCAATTTTCTTAACCTCCTCCTTCATCCTCCATGGCAACTAAAACCCCAAATGAGATATAGCATCTACACTACATTCTACAGCAAATCTTGGGCATGTCGACTTGCCAGCTTCGTGCCCGAGTTACCTCGGCATTGAGGTGGGAGCCCGTAAAAGATGCAGGCGATGTGGTGCCCTTTTCGGCAAGGAGGCGACGACCGGAGTTTCCGCGGGAGATCGGGACGACGATGAGAAGACCGGAGGACTCGGATCACTCGGTATATCTCTCACCCTTTCTCTTGATAGCTAGTATCGGTTAATGGTTACGATCCGGGTATATTGTCCGCGGTAGCGCCAGTTTAAAGCTAAGAAAAATTTTGATTCCGCATTTTGGCCTCGGATAGACGGCCGGGGCGCTGCCGGGGCGCTGCCGTGGCGCAACATGGTATCAGAGCCACGCCATTAACCTTGTCTAGCTTTGTCTAATGTGTTTTACATTTCCGATCGACCAAAATTCCAAAAATACGCGTTTTCTTTACATCAGTTTTCTGTTGATTTTTGTCTTGCTCAAAATTTTTTTCAGGTTGCAGAAAATTGATGTACTGGAAAATTTAAGGCTACTGTAGAAATTCGACAGAGTGATTCCTTAGTGGGAGCGCGGAACCGCGGCCAAACCCCCCTTTGGGCCGCGGTTCCGCCACACTATGGTCAGATCACTGTGTCGTTTTTTTTCAGCTGCTTTCTGGGCTGATTTTAGGGGTTTTGGAACATTAATTTTGGGCCCAGAATTTCTTGATGTGCTACAGTAGTACTTGGGGGCGCACTTGTTAAAATTTGATCGATCGGATATTTTAAACACATTGGTTCACAGTATTTACATTATATCTGCGACCGTGAATGTCACTTGATCGGTAAATCATGTCTAACTGCTATAGCTCGGTTAGACGGATTTGCGAACGTGACATTCACGTTGATGTCTTGTGATTTTGCTGTGATGTTGCGGATCGGTCGTGGGGGATAGCCTGGATGCAATGTTAGTACATTTTTGTTTTATATATACATTTGATATTGCGGGGCGAGCGTCCGACATGTGGACTGCCGTCACTGCCTGTTTGTATTATTCTTTTGGGGCACGACCTGGTTGCGGTCGATGTACCCGTTGTATGTATATTTTACTTTCTGTACTAGGATTACCCCGCGGAGGGGTCCACGGATAGCCGGGTTCTAGAGGGCAACGGGCCCGCATCTCATGATATTGAGACGGAGGGGGCTTCACTCTAGGATTGGCGGGCTATTCGCCGCACTCGTAGGGGGTACAGGTTGACCCAGGAGGGGTGCCCAAGTTACCGGATTCCATGAAGTGCTGGGTGGTCCATTCACGATGCTGAAGGGGGCTGCCTCGCTTCAGGTTTTGGCGGGTGACTTGCCGCGCCCGTAGGGGTCTAGGATTTCATTGCACAGGCTATCCACACGACCAGGGGAACGTCGGGTTTCAGCAGCGGCTCTGTGAAACCGGGGCTTCCAGATATCTGTATTGTTCTGTGATGCTGTATATTTCTGTGATGTTGCATTTTATCACGCCTTGAGCGAAATATAATATATTGGTATATATATTAGTAGATGTTATATATGTTTTGCATCCGCGCTAGTCCAGTCCCCGCTCTGTCGTTAGTTAGCTAACCTAACGGGTAATGACGGGACCCAGTGGCGAATGCGGATGGCATATACGTACATCAATATATTTTCGTTCTTTGTGGTGTGATCAATTGATGGGACAGCGTTGATTCGGATCAATGCAAGATAAACAAACCTATTCTGATGTTGTTGGAGCTTTTTTTTCCAAAAAGCTGTTATTGCAAGGACGTTCACTTTTGTTTTGCATCGTGGTATTTAGTTGGAATATCCTGCTCCTCAGTCGACGAGGCAAGGGCCGAGATCCCTTCACCGGGAGTGACCCCTTGGACAGAAGTTTGCGTTAGGGCAATAACTTCACTATAGCCGATTACTTTTGCTTTGCATCGTGGTATTCAATTGGAATATCCTGCACCTCATTCTACGGGGAAAGAGCCGAGATCCCTTCACCGGGAGTGACCTCTTTAGCAAAGGCTTTCGTCACTATATTTTTATAAAAACTATGCAGTTCCTTCAACGATATCAAGTTCATTACGTTAAAGGTTTTTCGCCAAAAACCAGCCGTAGCCCTCCGTCATTTCCTACAGGTATTATTTAGTATTCGTGCTGCGTTTGTTGACCTAGTCAAGACGTAGTGTTCGGTAGCTAAGTGGTACTTGTTTGTTGCATAAGTGGGATTGGTTAAGACAGTCGTGCGGCCTTGTTGACCTAGTCAAGGGCACGTACGGGTGGGTTTAATGCAATCCAGAATAATGACGGGTTGAACTTGACTGGCGGTTTATGGTTTGTTGACCTAGTCAAGGTCATAAACCGCTTGGGGTAAAAACACACATCGGGAGTTTCTAAAGAAACTGAAACTTGCCAGGCATGCGCATACCTTCTGGAGTGTGGTGACTTGAGTGGATTCCGTCAAGTTATCATGTGATGATAGTTGGATCCCGATTCCCACTATTGAGTTGGTTTACTCCTCGGGTGATCCCGGCTAATTCTTCCTTCAGGTTTGGGGAGGAATTTGACGTTACAGTGGGAGGTTTCCAGATTAGACAAAGTGATAACCATTCTGATCTAGGTTAGAGTGCACGCTGAGTGTTTCTTTTCTCTTTCTCTTTAGCAGCGACCAATGACCCAACCCTAGACTATGACTCAGTGACCAAGTTGACCGAACCTTCTTAACACTGGCTTTTGGATTGTCAGAGTTGCAAACCTCATTGCCACTCCTTCTTTTACTCTTTTCTCCAGGACACCCCGTATTACTACGAACGTCCACTTCCATTGGACAAAACCATCATATGGTTATATACGAACTCGAAGTAATTCGAGGATGGTTTCCGGTTCTGAAGAAAACGAATAGGACTATTCAGTTGTCTTTTCTTTCACCTTCTCTCAGGTCGTGAGTACTCCTTGGTTCAGGAGATAGTACACCTATTACGCAAATTGGATAGTCTTCTTCCAAACCTTAGGCTGGTGCCGAACGGTGGGGAATGAAGAAAACCAATTAGCATAACGATGGTGTACAGAAGGTATTAAGTTAAGACAAAGAAAGGGATTAGTAAGAGGGCAAAGTAAATTGCGACTGCTATTCACGACCAAACCGAGTATTTCTTCGCCAATCCTAAATCACCTTTGTATTTCTCCAGGACACTCCGTATCACTACGAAGATCCACAGTTTATTTGGATACTCCATCGTATGGTTATATACGAACTCGAAAGGAACTTGTTCCAGTTCGGGGATGGATTCTGGTTCAGGAGAAATAGGAATAAGGTTTATTCGATTGTCTTTTATCTTCACCTTCTCTCGCTTTGCGAGTGCTCCTAGGATTAGGACAGTACACCTTTTATGCTTATTGGATAGTCTTCTTCCAAACCATAGGCTGGTGTCGAACGGTAGGGAAGGAAGAAAACCATTTGGCCTAAAGGGGTGTGCAGACGGTAGTGACTAAAGACATATAAAGGGATTTGGACAGATGGCAAAGAGATATACGGTTACAGTTGTGAATCTGGAAAATGGTAGAGGCATTACTAGGAATACCAGGATACCCCATCAAAACATTTCAATGTTTCAGTTCAACTGTGTACTGTTAAAAGAAAATTGATTTCCCGATTAGACACTTGCTCCAGGGTATGTATTTACCAGGTTGGATTCTCACATCTGTATGGTTTTACAAATGATGAGTGGGAGTAAGTTATTGGGAATTAGGTGACCATCCTCATTATATCAGGATACGTTGTAATTGGTGATATTTGAGGAAGCCACCTGGGTTGTTTGCCGGTCGGCAAATATTTGGTTTTGAATATCCGTTGCTATGCACCAATTTCAAATTGATATATCTGTACGTCTATTTTCATAGAGTGAGATATACCTTTTTGAAATTATGTCTATGACATTTACCTATATCAGTGGATGGTTAGGTAAGGTGTATTGAACAGCGGTGTAATTCTTCTTAACCATAAGTACAGTTTTCAACCTACGACACACAGTGAATGAGTTATTAGACTCAAGGGACTTGTACAGAGTATTGTATGTTGTCCAGCGTCCATCAGGACAGAGGGGTTGGTCCTCGTACTATATTCGGTTTACTTATGACTTCTCTAGTTTTTAGACAGCTGTTTCGTGGATACACAGGGTCCGAATTTTGAGAAGTTATAGGTATTTGAATAAAGTAGAGAACCAAGTATTGCAAGTATCGGGATTCTTCAAGGTGATCGAAGATGTAGATACTTGTGTATGGTGTTCAGTTGATAGTAATGATTAAGAGAACTAGCTTCTCTTTCAGGTTGCTCATAATTGGAAGTATTCCTAAGTTGAGTGACGCTGATCGGCCTTTCACCATTTTAGTTGACATGCACTGGAGACAGCTGCATGATTTGAATCTGGTTCAAATTAAATCAGTGCCTCTATTTCTATATTGGATATAGAACAGTTCATATCTTGACATTGTTAAGGTACGGGGAGTTGTCCGGCTTATGCTTAAAACCATACTCCGGATAACTCAAGGCACGTTTCTGTAATGGCTGTTTGCGGGTTGACCCAGGCTATGACGAGGGTTGATTTTCTACCATCTGGAAGATCAATAGTGATATTGTTCTTCACTCGCCATAATTTTAAAAGAAATGGATTTTTCAGAAAACAGCAGTGGGAGTATGGTAGAACTGGAAGTGATTCCAGAACCGCAAACGATTACTGAAAATTTGATAGGAACCTGAAGATTCAATCTGGCTTGACATTCCATTAGCCACTCCGCAGATATGGTGGGTAACCTCAGGCACTCGAGAGGTACTTCGGTATGCTCAAGGACGGTGGCAGGGAGGTTCTTGTTTACCCAGACTTGCCATTGCTGTTGTTCCAGACCGTGAAACCCGGCAGGAGGATGAGTATAGCGTCGTTCTGAACTTGCTTCAGAAGTGTACGTGTATATGACTCTGCCAGAGGGTTGTCGTAGTCAGTGGGAGCAGTGGAAGCATTGGTGGACAGTTGGCTTATGTCTATTTACAGACTGAAGCAGATATAGCGGAGATAGATCATCTATTTCTGATGTGAAGTCATAGGTTTGACTTCATCAGAATAGGGGATGGATCTGCTAAGGAGGTAGTAGAGTGTAATGTCCTGGTATTTGGATGACATACACAGAGTAGGAAGTGATATTCCTATACTACGATCGGTTATACTTTGGTTGTCACACAGTGGTTTCTCCACACAGGACTTGGATATTATATCAGACATTCTGGTTACTAGATCTATGGTTTTAGATCTAGATTTGGGTGGTTTCCTAATCTGGGTACCTTGACAGCATTCTATGAGTATTTAGAATGGACGACTCCTGGCATGGTAGTGTACCTGCAGGTGATGGAGTCACCCTCTCTAAAGGTGTCTTACAGACTAAAGGGGAAAGGGATACGCATGATTGACAGATCACTTGCTTAGGCAATTGAGTCAATCATGAGATGTCAAGTACCACACCAGATGTTGTTCTCACAGTAGGTGCAATAAGTTGATATTAATCCAATCCTGGAAAAACAGTCGGAAGCAGTTTTAGAACATAAGTTTATGTTCTAGGGATGTGATAACGACAGCCTCTTTTAGGAGACGGTTATCATTCCAGGCTTCCAAGGTGACATGGATGGCAGAGTGGCTGTCAGAGTTATAGTTTCTCCTTCTGACGAGGGGCAGTATTTTGGACAGGTGGTCCAAGGCAATACTGAGGGAGGCATTGCGCTGGGCACTGATTAAGTTCAGTTATCGATACAGTCTAAGAAGTTTGGATTTGGAGTTCATTTATGGGCTAGGTCCCATCAGATATCCAGACATACTCTTAGACAGGTATTGCTCATTTCGGGAGATGGTTTTCTCTGCGAACTTGAGATATAGAGAGACATAGAAAGAAACATCACAGCGGATCCACTCACTGAGGCTATTCCTCGAACGCAATAGTTTCACAAACGAGCTTTGTGAGACTGACCAGAAGAGGAGTTGGGTGTTCGGTATCACACGGGCTGTGAGTATGCGACATCGCAATAATTAGCCTTGAGTGCAAGTGGGAGATTGTTGGAGATAGTGCCTTCAGAGTCAATTATTGGATCACAGGCACGTGATTGCAATGATTGAGGGAGGACCTATCCCGGTAGGACAGTCTTACTCGAGATGATAGTATGCTATCTGGTTTACCTTTATCATCGTGTACTGCTTCAGGTGACCTTACAGGTCGCTATTACACGCTGATAGAGCCCCTAGGATTCTTGCTTGACTGCCAGCAGTATGATGGCGATCATATACGTGAGAGCTGGTGGTCTATAAGCACATCCTTAAAAGGTCCCTAGTCGTGGGAGTTTCAAGACAGGGCATCGATTCTCCAGAGTAGACTAGTGTATACAGTCGAGACCCCGACGAGGGGCGGTGGCCGGTCTCACAAGCCACTGGTGTCAGTTGGTTCACCTAAGATGTATACAGGTGCTCATTGGGTTATGAGTACACCGGACAGGACTCGCCGGGAACATGCTAGTTGGTCTTATACCTGACGTCAGATAGCAGTTCCCTGGTGACATGTGTATAGGTTAGTTCATCGACCTGAGATCGTCATTTGTCTCGTGTGAGTTCCCACTGTACTTTGATTACTACCCTACCACGGCTCAAAGGAGTCGTGCAAACAGGTTTTAGTTGGGTACAGTCCCGAGCCACATGGAGGCAGTGAGCGGATTTGCAGAGGTTCGTCTCTCCCGGTATTGGGGGTGAGGTCGCGCTGTGTCTAGGAGAGCCATTACACAAAGCCCTCGGCCGAGGCAGGAGATTTACTGGTAGGTATTCCAGTAGTATCTCAGGGTGTTCTGGGCTACACTCCGACACGACTTGTACCGCTTTTGGGGGTCTGACTTTTACCAACCCCCTAGGCCCGCCATGCGATACTCATAGACGAACGGACCGGACTGTACGGATATTGTCACTGACCGGCTCAGTAGGGTGTCAGGGTGAGTTCGCTCATCGACGTCCCTTTTGGTCAATAGCTGGTGGCCCGTCACGTATTGTCTAATACCTCTGACATGCTAGTGGTTAAATCCACAGCCATAGTATTGACGAGTCTTTAGAGTCCACCACACAGACAGTTACTCAAGTTTCGGGCGAAACGCTGTAGAGGCCGTATGGAGATATGGCAGGGTCCGATCAGATACGTGCGGTATTGCACGAATCAGGATCGGACGGTTTGTAATAGTGGCCGTATGGATATATGGCAGGGTTCGATCAGATACGTGCGGTATTGCACGGATCAGGATCGGACGGATAGTGCTAGCCGGGTTTGGTTTAAGCCGGATCCTAGTTTAGTACAGTGTAGATTTTGTCTCATTGCATTTGTATCCGGTCGGAATACAGATGCGGGTGTGTATGCACAGTATCGGGGTTTTCCTGTAATTTATTACGGGACCAGTTTTCTGGAGTTGCCAGTTTGCATTCCGTTCCGGCCGGTTTTCCTTTGTTCTTTCCCGGCCGGACTTTTCCGATGGAGGGGGTTATTTGCAAGTTTGCAAGTAACATTTGTGGAGGGGGTTTCTTGCACTTGTGGCATTATGATAGATTAAGCATCTTTTCTTTTCATGATGGCTTTCTTTTTGAGATTAGAAGTGATTAGAAATTGATTTGAGAGAATTATCATTACCTTTTGATGTGAAGCTTACTTTTGATGTGGTCACCCTTTTGCATCTCCTACACTCACCTCCCTTCTTGTTATTATTTTGATATTCTTTCCTCCACCATTCTCACAAGAGAAGAGAGGCTTCACTTGAGAGAAAAAGAATGAGAGAGTTCATTTTTGGTTATGTGAGGAATTCTTCATCTCTATCCTTCTTGCTAGAAAATTGAAAGCACCAATTTTCTTAACCTCCTCCTTCATCCTCCATGGTAACTAAAACCCCAAATGAGATATAGCATCTACACTACATTCTACAGCAAATCTTGGGCATGTCGACTTGCCAGCTTCGTGCCCGAGTTGCCTCGGCATTGAGGTGGGAGCCCGTAAAAGATGCAGGCGATGTGGTGCCCTTTTCGGCAAGGAGGCGACGACCGGAGTTTCCGCGGGAGATCGGGACGACGATGAGAAGACCGGAGGACTCGGATCACTCGGTATATCTCTCACCCTTTCTCTTGATAGCTAGTATCGGTTAATGGTTACGATCCGGGTATATTGTCCGCGTTAGCGCCAGTTTAAAGCTAAGAAAAATTTTGATTCCGCATTTTGGCCTCGGATAGACGGCCGGGGCGCTGCCGTGGCGCAACACGATACTCATAGACGAACGTACCGGACTGTATATACGTTGTCTCTGTTAGGCTCAGTAGGGTTTCCGGATGAGTTCGCTCATCGGCCTCCCTTAAGGTCAGTCCATGGGCAGCCGTTACGCATTGCTAGTGCCGCTGACGGTTTGTAGTTAAACCCACTGCCAGGGTACTGATGAGTCATTAGAGTCCCCCACAGACAGTTTCCCAAGTTCGGGCGAAACGTTGTAGAGGCCGTATGGTTTTATGGCAGGGTTCGGAAAATGCACGTGCGCTTACGCACGTGTTATTTTTCGGGCAGATGATACTGATCGGCTTTGGTTTAAGCCGGATCCGAGTATTATATTGAGTAGGTATAATATCTTTGTCTCAGTTGCATTTGTATTCGGTCGTAATACAAATGCGGGTATATTTATACAGTTACGGGGTTATCCTGAAAGTCGTTTCAGGATCACTTTTGGAAGTTGCCAGTTTCCAGTTTTCTATCAGCCGTCTTTTAACATTCGGTTAAAGAAGGATTTATCTTTTCTTGGATGAGGGTGAGACATGCTTCTAGAAGGTTCTAGAAGGTGGTGACTAGGTTAATTGGTGTTGTGTTTTCATTGGTTGCATTTAATGAAAGGATGACTAAGGATATGAGTCATTGTTTTCATTAATACATTTTGTTAAGCTTAAGATATTATCTTCTTGATATTTTTGTGAGAAGCTTCTTGTGGTCACCCCCCATCTCCTACACTCACCCTCCTCCTCCCTATATCTGGCCGGCCCCCTCTTCTCACACTCTCACTTGATGTTTCATTTGAAAAGATTATGATAGTTTTCGGTGTATGGAATTTCACAGCTCATTTCATTCCATCACCCGATTCCCATGGCAACTTCATTAACCGATCGTCCACGGACTTGGACGAAGTGAGACAAAGTCATCTACTCATTCTCTACATCATTCTTGGTCGTCTCTTTTAGCAAACTTGACGACCGAGTTGCCTCGAGTCAGAGGCGGGAGCCCGTTTAAAGAATCAGTGACGTGGTGCCACCTGGACGAGCAGATCGGAGATCGACGAGATCGGAGCAGCCGCAACGGAGCGTGGGATGATGGTTAAAGAACGAAGGACTCGGATCGTTCGGTATAACCTTTCTACACTCTTTACAGTTTGTTAGTTTAGCAACAATGGCAGATCCGGGTTAAAGTATACGATAGCGCCAGTTAAAAGTTTTTTGTTCCGCATTTGGCGTCTGTAGACGGCCGGGGCGCTACCGTAGACTTACAATAAGTACACAGCCAGAGGACTTCGTAAACAGTGGGAGCAGCGGAAACATGTGCAAGTTGCTTTACAGGATAAAGCAGACATCGCAGAGTTGGAACGTCTGTTTTGATGTGGTAGTCAAAGTGTTTGACTTCATCAAAATGGTAGATGAACCTTGTATATACAAAAAAGGGTAGTAGAGAGTAAGGTGGTCATCCTCGTATTGTACATGGACAACGTACTCTTGATAGGAAAAGAGTTTCCTATACTACGATCGGTCAATCTCCTCTTATCACATGGATTCTCCATATAGGATCAAACTGATACCTCCTAAATCCTGAGTTTTGGATTTATGAGATATATCTAAATGGATGTTAGGATTCTCACTAGTTGTAGTGAGATGGTATCAGTTGATCCTGGAGAGAATCACTGGAAAGGTTCCAGGGTGATAAGGACGACTGAATGTCAGTCACAGGAATTGTCTTTACCCTCAGTAGAGGGACTGGTATGTTGGAAGACTTCCAAGCTAGATACCGTGGCAGACTAGACGATAAAGGCTGGTGACATCGCTATCAAAGATACTACCAAAGAAGCAGTTTGGGTGTATATTGGTTCATAAGATGAACTAGGTTCCTACCATTGTGTGACAATGGAAGTGTGGCTTTGGCCTAGGAACCCTATCCCATCAGTGACCCAGACATATTCTGAGGAAGCATCACCTGCTCATGGAGATAGTTGATCTCCAGGATGATCGAGGTTAGGAATGTTGACTTAGAGGACAACACGGCGGATCCACTCACAAAGGCCTTTTCCCAAAGAGAGACTTTTATGGGATGGTTGAGTATGAGATACTGCAACCACTGCTACAGATGGCCCTAGTGCAAGTGGGAGATTGTTAGTTATATGTATGACCTAGAGGCCATTACTGTACATAAGATGTATATTGTAGTGGATGCTGGGACATATATAGGTAGGACTTTCTTGCTCGACATGATAGTACACTATCTGGTTGCTCTTTATCTTAACATGTATACTTTCTGTCTCTCTGTTACATGTTGATAAAGCCCTTAGGATGTGTACTCGACTTCCAGGACTATGATGTAGATCATACTAGTGGGGCCTGGGTAGTCCATAAGTACGTCCTTCAATGTTCCTAGTCATGAGAATATCGAGACGGGGCATCGATATTCCAGAGTAGACTAGCGTATATCTTCTCGACCCATGTGATGGGCGATGGATGATCCCATATCCATTGGTGTTTGACATCAGAGATGTTATGCGGGTGCTCAATGGTGACTAGGTACACTGAACGGACTCGCCGAGAACTCCCAGATGGTATTATACCTCACGTCAGATTGCAGTTCTCTGGTGACACTGGTACAACTTAGCATGTTGACCCGAGAACGTCATAGAGCCTTGTGTGTCTCCCACTGTGCTTTGATTTCCACCCTACCACGGCTCTACTGAGTCGTGCAAACAGGTGGTTTTTGGGTACATCCCGATTCACATGAAGGCAATGAGCGATAGGAGGGGATTCGTCTCTCCCGGTATTGGGGGTTGATGTTGCGCTATGCTCGACTGGCCATAACTGGAAATCCCTGGCCAGGGTTGCAGCGATATACTGATAAGAGTTATCAGTAGTTTCACGCTTGTTATGGACCTTATTTCGGCATGACTTATCTGTTGGAGATAGTGCCCTCATAGTCAATTATTGGATCGCAGGTACGTGATTGCAATGATTGCGGAGGACCTATCCCGGTAGCACAGTCTTACTCGAGATGATAGTATGCTATCTGGTTTGCCTTTATCAGTCGTGTACATGTTCAGGTGACTGATTGCATGTTACACTTTGATAGAGCCCTTAGGATCTTGATTTACTACCAACAGTATGATGGCGATCACATACGTGAGAGTTGGGTAGTTTAGATGCATATCCTTAATTGTGGTCCCTAGTCGTGGGAGTTTCGAGACAGGGCATCGATACTCCGGAGTAGACTAGTGTGTACAGTCGAGACCCCGACGAGGGGCGGTGGCCGGTCTCACAAGCCACTGGTGTCAGTTGGATCACCTAAGATGTATACAGGTGCTCATTGGGTTATGAGTACACCGGACAGGACTCGCCGGGAATCTGCTAGTTAGTATTATATCTACCGTCAGATAGCAGTTCCCTGGTGACATGTGCACAGGTTAGTTCATCGACCTGAGGTCGTCATTTGTCTCGTGTGAGTTCCCACTGTGCTTTGATTTCTACCCTACCACGGCTCAAAGGAGTCGTGCAAACAGGTAGCTTTTGGGTACAGTCCCGAGCCATATGGAGGCACGTGAGCGGATCGGCAGGGGATTCGTCTCTCCCGGTATTGGGGGCGAGATCGTGCTGTGTCTAGGAGAGCCATTACACAAATCCATGGCCATGGTAGGAGATTTACTGGTAGGTACTCCAGTAGTATCTCAGGGTGTATTGAGGCTTCACTCCGACACGACTTATACTGCTATTGGGGGTCTGACGTTGCTAGCACCCTAGGCAGATATGCGATACTCATTGACGAACGGACCGGACTGTATATACATTGTCACTGTTAGGCTCAGTAGGGTTTTCGGAGGAGTTCTCTCATCGGTCTCCCTTGAGTTCGCTCCTCGGCCACCCTTGAGGTCAGTCCATGGGCAGCCGTTACGCATAGCTAGTGCCGCTGACGGTTTGTGGTTAAACCCACTGCCAGGGTACTGACGAGTCATTAGAGTTCCCCACAGACAGTTTCCTAAGTTCGGGCGAAACGTTGTAGAGGCCGTATGGTTTTATGGCAGGGTTCGGAAAATGCACGTGCGTTTACGCACGTGTTATTTTTCGGGTAGATAATACTGGTCGGCTTTAGTTTAAGCCGGATCCGAGTATTATATTGAGTAGGTATAATATCTTTGTCTCAGTTGCATTTGTATTCGGTCGTAATAGAAATGCGGGTATATTTATACAGATTCGGGGTTGTCCTGAAATTCGTTTCAGGATCACTTTTGGAAGTTGCCAGTTTCCAGTTTTCTATCAGCCGTCTTTTAACATTCGGTTAAAGACGGATTTATCTTTTCTTGGATGAGAGTGAGTCGTGCTTCTAGAAGGTTCTAGAAGGTTCTAGAATTTGTGACTAAGCTTTGTGACTCATGCTTTGTATTCAACCATTTCTTGTTTTGGTTAAGATCTTTATGCTAGATATTTGTTTAGTGTTCACACATGATATTTACTTAAGGTTACCCCCCTTCTCCTACGGTCACCCCCTCTCTCTTTATAAAGAGGCCGGCCCCTCTCTCTCTCTCATGGTTGTTGATTTCATTTGTAGAAAAGATATGACAGTATTTGGGGTGCATGGACTTTTACAGTTCATTCCATCACCCGATTCCCTCGGCAACTTCATTAACCGATCGTCCACGGATTTGGACGAAGTGAGACAAAGTCATCTACTCATTCTCTACATCATTCTTGGTCGTCTCTTTTAGCAAACTTGGAGATCGAGTTGCCTCAAGTCAGAGGCGGGAGCCCGTTTAAAGAACCGATCATGTGGTGCCACCTCGACGAGGAGATCGGAGATCGACGAGATCGGAGCAGCCGCAACGGAGCGTGGGATGATGGTTGAAGAACGAAGGACTCGGATCGTTCGGTATAACAATCTTCCTACACTCTTTACAGTTTGTTAGTTTAGCAATAATGGCAGATCCGGGTTAAAGTATACGATAGCGCCAGTTTAAAAGTTTTGTTCTGCATTTTGGCGTCTGTAGACTGCCGGGGCGCTAGCGTAGACTTACATTATCAAGCTACTGGGGTCTGACGTTTACCACCCCTAGGCGAGATATGCGACATATCAGACGAACAGACCGGACTGGGCGGTAAGTGTTACTGGTTGGATTCACAGGAGTGTGAGCGGGCTTGCTCGTTGATCTTCTGATCGCTCAATACCCGGGTGGCCGTTACGTTTAGCAGACCGCTTGCGGCTTGTGGGTGTTTGATATGATCATCACCTGCTGCCGGCGTATTGACGAGTCTTTAGAGTCCTACACAGAGGTTTCCTAGCTCAAGCGAAATGAAATAGGAGCGCATATGAGATATCTGCGGGACCGAGAATAATACCAGTATGTGATATTGTATTATATTCTCGCGATTTGTATCATTGTACGGTAATATAAGATATAGCCGGGTTACCGAATCAAGTGTTGATTCGATACATTGATACACTTGATATTAGTCGGTTATAAGCAGTATGACCGGATCATTAAATCAAGTGTTGATTTAATGATTTAATGTATAATTATATATTTGATATATTACTTTACATTAACTAGTATTGGTTCACTTAAAAATTTTTTTCTCACTAATTTGTGCATAAGTGTATATATGAAATATATTTGTTGTACATATGTTTGTATCATATTTGATGATACATACAAGTTGTGTGTATGAGAATTATATCAAGATTAAGTTTAAGATTAGGGTATTGTTTTATCAAGAGAATTAACAAAAGAAATGAACTTGGTCAAAGTTGTCAAGCTTGTAGAAGCTTGGAGAAATCTTGACAAAGTCCACTCTTTTGTCATTTCTTTTGATAATTCTTTAACCTAACCTTTAACCTAATACCTCGGTCAATTCTCTACACAAGTTAGGCATGAGGGCTTAACTTAACCATGGTACCATAATTAAAAGGATAAGTCTCATTCTTATTGCAGTATCCTTTTAATTCTTTCTTCTTCTTCATCTTCATCAAGTTTCATGAAAGCTTGCTAGCTCCAATGGTGCCATGAGAAAAAGAGCGAGAAATCCAATTCTAAAGTGAACCCACTTCCTATTTCTTCATCCTCTTGCCATGTAGTAGAGTGTGTTATCTTCACAAGTTTTATGACCAAGTGAAGATGGAGCTTGATCTTGAGTTACCTCGACGTAGATCATCTTCGGCATCGAAGTCGACGACCTAGCCCGCCCATTTCTCCGATGAAACCGACGCTAGAGTCCGGGATCCGATGATCGCAGCGGAGGGACGTCATCACGGAGCTAAAGAGGTGGAGGACCAGATCTACAAAGGTTGTAGTCACTTTCACTTTCTAGTAAAGTTGTTTACTTGTATGTTTTTCGCCTTACCTCTAGTTAACGATCTAGTTTAGGGTTTTTTGGCACATAGAAAATTTTGAATTGGACATGTTTGATCAGTTGTAGAACCTCATGTGTGTGCCTAGGAACCCAACAAACACTTACCAGTAAATCTCTATATCAGCCCTGGCTAGGGACTTCCAGTTATAGCCAATCGAACACAGCACAACATGAACTCCCTATACCGGGAGAGACGAATCCCCTCCTATCGCTCATTGCCTCTATGTGATTCGGGACTGTACCCAAAAGCCACCGTTTCGCACGCCTTCTTGGATGTGGTAAGGTAGAAATCAAAGCACAGTGGGAATCACACATGACTCTATGACGATCTCGGGTCTACAGACTACCCTGTACCAGTGTCACCGGAGAACTGCCATCTGACGTGTGGTATATCACCATCTGGGAGTTCTCGGTGAGTCCGTCCAGTGTACCCAGTCTCTACTGAGCACCCGCACACCATCCTTGATGTCCAACACCGATGGATATAGGATCATCTATCGCCCATCATATGGGTCAAGATGCGTATACGCTAGTCTACTCTGGTGTATCAATGCCCTGTCTCGATATACCCTCGACTAGGAACAGTTATAGGATGTACTCATCGACTACCGTGGCCCCACTATTATGATCTCATCATAGTCCTAGTAGTCGAGTACAGATCCTAAGGGCTTTATCTGTAAGTCCATGCTACCCTTCCCCGGTTCTTACGGGGTTGCGGAAGTGGTGAAAAACGATTTTCAAGAGGGTGGTAACATGGACTACAAATACAGATCTGTGTTAAGCGACTAACTAACAACCTAACAAGAGTTTACCAACTTGGTTAGGGGGCTATACCTTTCTTGACCTCCTTCGTCTTCAACTCCTCCCGGTGTACGGGTCGGCCTCACCTCGTCGTCTCCTTGCGCCGAGGATGGATCCACCCGAAAGCTTCTACCTTTGGCTTCTTCTTCGAACTTTGAAGAAACTAGAACACTTGGCTTGCTAGGCCTTGTGAACTAGAATGAGTAGAGGATTGTTTTGGTGTCTTTTTATCTCAAAGGCAATGAGTCTCAACACATGAGAATGGTTTGCCTTGAGCTAGAGAGAGCAAAAGGAAGAGGGAGAGCTTGAGAATGAGAGAGCTCAAGAGAGAGAAAAGCAAATGAAAGAATGAGACTCTCTTTTCTCATCCAACCTCTCATAATCCAAAAGCCATCATAACAAAAATAGTAATCAAGTATTGTGTGATGGTTTAAGTCAAAATGGCTATATCATTTCATGCACTCATTTTTCATAAATAAACAAGCAAGCAAATGTCTTTGCCATGGAATGATAGCCATTGTCATGATGATGGTCAACTAGTCCAACCTAGTCAACCGGTCAACAAAGTCAACAAGTCAACAAAGCCAACCCCTCAACAACCATGTCACTATAATACTTAATTAATATTATTGTTAATCATATTTCTTATTCTCATTAGGGTTAAACAAAAGTCTATGGTCAACAGTCAACAGTCAACAACCCCAATGAGAATCCTCTGCCTCTGTCTCTCTGTCAACTGTGCATACACACCCGCATCCGCATTCCGAGGAATACGAATACAAACGAGATAAACCAATCCCAAAACGTACACTAGGATCTGGCTTAAACCAAAGCACGCTAGTGTTTACTGTCCGGACACTATACGTGCACAAGTGCACGGATGTGACCGAACCCTGTTGCAAAACCATGCGACCTCTACTCTTTTGCCTAAAGACGAATAGCTTTCTGTGTGGGACTCTAAAGACTCGACACTACGCTGGCAGTGGGTTTAACCACAGACCGCAAGCGGCACTAGCTGTGCGTAACGGTCCCCAGGTAGATGCCGACAAGAAGACTGACGAGGTGAAACCCATCTGAACTCCTACTGAGTCTGAATGTGACAATCTCTATACAGTCCGGTCTGTTCGTCTGATACATCGTATGGCGGGCCTAGGGGGCGGTAAACGTCAGTCCCCTGATAGCGGTACAAGTCGTGTCGGAGTGAAGCCCAGAACACCCTAAGATAACACTGGAAACCTACCAGTATATCTCGCTTGCCCTGACCAGGGACTACTCGTGTAATGGCTCTCCTAGACACAGCGTGATGTCAACCCCCAATACCGGGAGAGACGAATCCTGTCTAACCGTCACTACCTCCAAGTGCTTCGGGACTGCACCCAACTACTACCTGTTTGCACGACTCGTTTGAGCCGTGGTAGGGTAGTAATCTAAGTACAGTGGGAACACACTCGAGGCGAAGTGACAGTGTCAAGTCAGCGGACTAAGCTGTACTCATGTCACCTGGGAACTAATAACTGACGATAGGTATAGTACCAACCAACAGTTCCCGATGAGTCCTGTCCATTGTACTCGTAACCCAACGAGCACCCGCATACTATCTCAAGTACGATGTACTGACGGCTGTGGGATAGACCGTCTCCCACACTTGGATGAGAAGCGCATACGCTAGTCTACTCCGGAGTATCGATGCCCTGTCTCAATAGTCCTGCGACTAGGGACCTGCATAAGGATGTGCTTATAGATTATCCAGCCCCTACTAGTGTGACTGCCATCACAACGCTGGTAATCAAGCAAAGATCCTAAGGGCTCCACTAATGTGTATAGGTGATATACTAAAATAAACACATGTACACATTGAAGTAGAAACAAACCAAGTAGAATACTACTATATTAAGCAAGATTGTCTATACAAGGTGAATATCCCAAGCTTCCATTAAGTAATATACAAACTAGTATGATACAGTAATGGCCTCTAGGGCATTTACACTAACAATCTCCCACTTGCACTAAGGCCATGTACTGGCGTATCGAAGACCTATCATCTCGATCAGCCGCTCGAACTGAGTCTGGGGTAAGGCCTTTGTGAGTGGATCAGCAGTGTTGTCTTCCGTAGAAACTCTTCGAACCTCGATCTCCTGGCGACCCATGATCTCCCTGATTAGGTGATACCGCTTCAAGATGTGTCTGGATTTCTGATGGGACCTGGGTTCCTTCGCTAAAGCTATAGCCCCGTTGTTGTCGCAATACAGAGGTATTAGATCAACAATGGACGGAACCACCTGAAGTTCAGTTAAGAACTTTCTTATCCAGACGGCTTCTTTTGCGGCATCAGAAGCAGCGATATATTCCGCTTCCATCGTCGAGTCAGCAACGGTTTCCTGTTTGGAACTCTTCCAACACACCGCCCCTCCACTGAGGGTAAAGACATAACCCGACATGGACTTGGAATCATCCTTGTCACTCTGGAAGCTGGAGTCAGCAAAGGCCTCGATCTTGAGGACTTTTCCGCCATACACCAAGAACATCTCCTTAGTCCTTCTCAGATACTTGAGAATGTTCTTTACTGCTATCCAATGTTTCTCCCCAGGGTTTGACTGATACCGGCTTACCACACTCAGTACATAAGCTACATCTGGTCTGGTACACAACATCGCATACATTATAGAGCCTACCGCAGAAGCGTAGGGTATAATAGACATGCGATCCCTTTCCAAATCAGTCTTGGGAGACATCTCTTTGGAGAGGGTGATCCCGTGACAAGCCGGTAGATTACCGCGCTTGGAATCTTCCATACTGAATCTTTTCAGTATGGTGTCGATGTACCTGGACTGTGAAAGTCCCAGTATCCTCTTGGATCTGTCACGATAGATCCGGATCCCTAGAATGTATGAGGCATCACCCAGGTCTTTCATGGAGAACCTGTGTGACAAGAACCCTTTGACAGATTGTAGCATAGGAATGTCATTTCCTATTAAGAGAATGTCATCCACGTATAAAACGAGGAATACCACAGTTCTCGCTACAAATCTACTATAGATGCATGGTTCATATGGATTTTTGATAAAGCCAAATTCCTTGACCGTCTCATTAAAACAGATGTTCCAACTTCGCGATGCCTGCTTTAGTCCGTAGATGGACTTAAGCAACTTGCACACCTTTCCTCTGCTCCCACTCTGAATGAAACCCTCTGGCTGGTCCATATAAACACACTCCTCTAAATTTCCATTTAGAAAAGCGGTCTTTACGTCTTTCTGCCAAATCTCATAATCGTGGAAGGCAGCAATGGCAAGAAGGATCCGAATGGATTTCAGCATAGCTACTGGAGAAAAGGTCTCGCCATAGTCCAAACCAGGTCTTTGACGAAAACCCTTTGCAACCAGTCTAGCTTTATAGGTCTCAACCTGTCCATATACACCAATCTTCCTTTTGAAGATCCACTTGCATCCTACGGGTTTTACCCCATCTGGAGCAACGTCCAACGTCCATACTTTGTTGGTGTACATGGACTCCATTTCGGTCCGCATTGCATCCAGCCATTTTACCGAGTCAACGCTCTGAATGGCCTGCTGGAAGCTAGTCGGCTCATCATAATCTATGATGCAATCCTCTCTATCCCCGTCTATGAGAAAACCGTAGTATCTCTCGGGCGGATGAGACTGCCTACTACTCCTGCGGAGCGGCGTAGGAATGTCATGATCTTTCGAACCCTCTGGTTCTACTAAGCTTTCAGTAATAGCTCGTGGCTCTGGAATTTCTTCCAGTTCTATTGCGCTCCCACTTATCTGATTCTCCAAAAACTGAGTTTCTAAGAAGTGGGCATGCCGAGAAACAAAAACCTTTTGTTCCTCTTCGCAATAGAAGAAATATCCCTTGGAGTTCTTTGGATATCCCACAAACTTGCACTGTACTGAGCGTGCCTCGAGCTTGTCCGCATGCTGCTTTTTGACAAAAGCTGGACTTCCCCATGTCTTAATGTGATTAAGATAGGGTCTCTTCCCACACCACATCTCATATGGTGTAGTAGGCACAGTCTTAGTTGGAACTCGGTTCAAAAGGTATGCAGCTGATTCTAGTGCATATCCCCAGAATGATCGCGGTAACTCAGTGTTACTCATCATGGACCGTACCATATCCAATAGGGTTCGATTCCGTCTCTCTGATACACCGTTATGTTGCGGAGTGTATGGAGGAGTAAGCTGAGAGAGAATTCCGTTCTCTTTTAAATAGTCCAGGAACTCGGCACTCAAGTATTCACCACCTCGATCCGATCTTAGTGTCTTGATACTTTTGCCGGTTTGTTTTTCTACTTCATTCTTATATTCCTGGAATTTTCCAAAGGCTTCGGACTTATGTTTCATTAAGAAGACATAACCATACCTTGAAAAGTCATCCGTAAAAGTAATGAAGTAAGAATAATCGCTTAGAGCATGTGTAGACATTGGACCGCACACGTCGCTGTGTACGAGTCCCAAGAGCTCGCTCGCTCTTACTCCGTGTCCAGTGAATGGAGTCTTTGTCATCTTTCCTTTGAGACAGGATTGACAAGTGGCATACGATCGATATTCGAACGGATTCAAATATCCTTCTGTATGTAATTTCGTCAACCTTCTCTCATTGATGTGACCCAGTCTACAATGCCATAAGAAAGTTTGATTTTTTGATTTATTTCCGGAGACATTCTTTTGTGTGTATTCTGGACATTGAAAATCTGTGGTTGGTTTAGTACGTATATACCATTGCTTAATGTACCTGACCCAATCAGAACTTGATTAAGGTGAATGTTTACAACATTACTTACAAACGCAAATTCTTAACCTTCTTTAGAAATCAAAGATACAGAAATGATATTACAAGTTGCGTTGGGTACAAAAAAGCAATTACGTAAAACCAAAACATGTCCATCTGACATTCCCAGGTGATAGTCCCCCACGGCCTTAGCATCCATGCTAGCTCCGTTTGCAACTTTGAGGGTCATGTCACCTGCCTTCAAAAACTTACGGTTTCTCAACGCCTGCAAAGAATTACAGATATGAGATCTTGATCCGGTATCCAATACCCAGGAAGTAGAGTTTATTGATAGACAATTTTCAATAACATACACACCTGAAGCTGAAGCCGCAACTTGCTTCAGATCCTGTGTCCTGGCTTTCCAAGCCCTGCAATCTTTCTTCCAGTGACCACTCTTATGATAGAAAAAGCACTCTTCCTTCCCTATAAGCTTCCCCGCTATCTTTGTTGGTTTTACTTTTCCCTTCGTATCCACTTTACTAACACCGCCCCTTGGTTTGGCGGAGGCTTTCTTCTTCTTTCCCTTGGCTTTCGCCTTGGACCTAGAAGATGAAGATCCTCCTACAAACTAAGTGGATGTTTCCCTACCTTTCTGTAGGGTGCCCTCTGCACTCCTCAGCATGTTAAGGAGCTCTGAAAGTTCAACTTCTTTTTCTTTTAAGTTGAAGTTCAGGATAAACTGGGCGTAAGTGGAAGGAAGGGACTGGAGAATCAAGTCCGTATAGAGTTCGTTCTCTAACGTGGTCCCAAGTTCCGTGAGCTCCTCAATGAAGCCAATCATCTTAAGCACGTGTGTCGCTACCGATGATCCGATGGCCAACCTTGCCGAAAATAACTTCTTCGACACTTCGTATCTTGCGATATGAGATTTCTCTCCATACAGTTCTTTTGTATGGAGAAATATGGATTCGAGGTCCATATTCTCGTGCCTCCTCTGATGTTCGTTGTCCATAGAGGCAAGCACGAGGCACTTGGCCTTCGCGCTATTGATCTCCCAAGTCTTACGGATTTCCTTATCCGCGACGCTGGAGGTGGGACCTGGGACAGGGGGAGCTTTGGTGGTAAGGAGATACCCCAACTTGTCATAAGTGATTGCCATTTTGAAATTCCTGAGCCAATCTTTGTAGTTTTGCCCTGTCAGTATGTTTTTATCTAGTAATAACTTAAGTCCGGTCATGATATTTGGTCGCTGCAATTAGATGAGAGAGAAGAAACACTTTAGCATGATGCTCTTGCAAGTTTAGAGTGGTTTTTAATTTTTCTAAACAGGATGGCTCCCACTGTCTCTCGAATCCCTCCTCAAACCAAAAAGGAAGAATTAGTCAGGATCAATCTCACCGTACAATACTTGCTTAACCGTTCGGTCAGGCTGGTGTCGGTACTTCGAGGGAGGTTTTCCAACGCTTTCGTGAAGTTCCTTAATTTAAGAACCACTTTTCCCTGGGGGCGTAGCCACGCTAACACCTTTCTAGACACCTACTTGGTTTATAGCATTGATCGTTAAGTGAGAAATTTCCCGAGGAGTAGCATATACTCACAGTAGGATCGGGATCCAGATATCATTGCGTGACAAAACTGAAGGAATCCTACCAGAATCATCACACTACAAATGGTATGCAGTGCTAGCAAGTTTCAGTTCTTTTGAAACTCCCGATATGGAATTTTGCCCCATGCTCTTATGACCTTGACTTTGGCCAAAATATCATAAGTCACATGTCAAGTTCTACCCGTCATTCTCCAGGTTAATTGAGCCCATCCGCACATACCCTTGACTTTGGCCAAAATGGTAGAACGACTGCCCCAAACCAACACATCTATCTATGCTGCACATGAATACCCAATAGCTACCAATCACTATGCCTTGACTTTGGCCAACATACATAGCTTGAATACTATTGACCATCCATGTGAAACGACGGAGGGCTACGAATGGTTTTGGCGAAACCGTGAACGTAGTGAACTTGATATAATCGATGGAACGAGATAGCTTTTAAAAAGGAGTGGCTTAAGCTCCGCGTTTAAAAGTTATTTTGAAAAGAATCCGAGTGGTTTTGAAAGTGTTCCAACGACTTTTACTTGGTTTATTTTTCTTGCATTAGTTCTTTTAATGCGTCCCATCATTTAATCCTACCATTGCAGAAAACAACCAAAATATGACGTACACTTATGGCATTCGCATTCGCCACGGGGCGCCGTCATTACCCGCTAGGTTACTTAACTAACGACAGAGCGGGGGCTGGGCTAGCGTGGCTGCAAAACATAAGCAACGCCTAAAGAATATCATACATAGATATATTGCAATGATAGCCATTTCAGATCACAGATGAATACATTGGATATACTAGGAATCCGCAATTCGTACGAGCCTGTAACGAAAAGCGGATTACACGGTCGCGATGAATAGCCAATACCCCACCCTAGACCCCTACGGGTGCGGCAAACTACCCGCCAAATATCCGAAGTGGAGCAACCTCCCTCAACGACGTGATTAGGCCACTTGGCACTTCGAGATACCCGGTAGTTTGTGTACCCCACCTTAGGTCTATCCTAGGAGCAATAACAATAAAAAGAAATTATACAATGACGGCTACAACCCCGACCCGGTTGTGCGGCCAAAAATAATATTACAACAATTTACATATTACATGAATTGAAAGATTAAAGGAAAAACTCTCATCTCACAACCCCCGGCTATTCATCCGCGACAATCCAAAGAATTCATATACACATACCATCAATCATTACAGTACACATACCATCAATCATTACAGATCACAGATACGTATAACCCCCACTAATCGACGTATAGCGATTAGCGGATGTTTAATACATATAACACATCACAGATATATACCCGTCAGCTTAAGTCTTTAGAAGTTCGATAAAAATACGGATTTTCAAGCCCTAAAAACTAATTTTTACTGTACGTGCACAAGTGCACGGATGTGACCGAACCCTGTCGCAAAACCATCCGACCTGTCGCAAAACCATGCGACCTCTACTCTTTTGCCTAAAGGCGAATATCTTTCTGTGTGGGACTCTAAAGACTCGACACTACGCTGGCAGTGGGTTTAACCATAGACCGCAAGCGGCACTAGCTGTGCGTAACGGTCCCCAGGTAGATGCCGACAAGAAGACTGACGAGGTGAAACCCATCTGAACTCCTACTGAGTCTGAATGTGACAATCTCCATACAGTCCGGTCTGTTCGTCTGATACATCGCATGGCGGGCCTAGGGGACGGTAAACGTCAGTCCCCTAATAGCGGTACAAGTCATGTCGGAGTGAAGCCTAGAACACCCTGAGATAACACTGGAAACCTACCAGTATATCTCGCTGCCCTGGCCAGGGACTACTCGTGTAATGGCTTTCTGTGAGGAAAGAGCCAAGATCCCTTCACCGGGAGTGACCACTTTAGCGAAACTGGCAGATGCTACAAAATGCGGTTTGTCTTTTGATTGCTTTTAGAGTTTTGCTTTGCACAGCGGTATATATGATATATCCTGCACCATATTCGATGAGGAAAGGGCCGACGATCCCTTCACCGGGAGTGACCCCTTTAGCGAAACTAAGATAAGCCTCAAAAACACTCCTTTTCAAAATCACTCGATTCTACGACGATATCAAGTTCATTACGCTCAGGTTTTCTGACAAACCTGAGTAGCCCTCCGACATTTCAGATAGGTAATACTTAGTATTCGTGCTACGTTTGTTGGCTTTCGTCAAGGTGTAGTGTGCGGCAGCTAATTATTACTTATCTGTTACATATGATGAGGTTGGGTTAGGGTAGTCGTGCGGCTTTGTTGGCTTTCGTCAAGGGACGTACGGCTGGGTTTAATTCAATCAAGAAATGTTCGGGTTGAACTTGACTAGCGGACTATGGTTTGTTGGCTTTCGTCAAGGTCATAGAACGTTAGGGGCAAAATATTATCGGGAATTTCAAGTGTTGAAATTTGCAATGAGATTGCATACCTCCTATGAGATAGTTGGATCCCGATACCCACTGCGAGTAAGAGTTACTCCTGGGAGAGTTTTACACAGGACAATTAGCCGATCAAGTAGGTGTCTAGAAAAGTGTTAACGGGGTTACGCCTCTGGGAAAACGAGGTTTACTTTAATTAGGTCCGTGCGAAAGCACGGGGAACCTCCCTCAAAGTACCGACACTGATCTGGCTGAAAGATTGACGAAATTGTAGGGTGTAATTAATCCCGGCTAATCTTACCTTTTAGGGTTTGAAGGTAGATTTGATAAAAACAGTAGGAGACATCCTGATTAGATAAGATAATAACCAATCTAATCTTGCAAGAGCATACGCTAAAGTGTTTTCTTCTCTCTCTCTCCAGGTAGCGACCATGTCAGGCTATAATCAAGATAATAATATGGATGTATTGATTGAACCCGATTATTGTACTGAGCAAGGGAACGTTAGACCCGTTCTTTCTTATAAGAGTTATAAGACTGAACAGGAAACAGGAGAATATCTGGATTCTCAAGTCGCCCAAAAGAACATGCATGTTGATGCATCTTCTTCGGGTGTATTTGTTATTGAGAACTGTTTCTCAGTTCACCCTACGTTCTGGGTATTAGATACCAGATCAGGATCCCACATATGTAAATTGTTACATGGGCTACGGAAAGGTAGAGAACTGGGAAAAGGTGATCATTCCGTTCAAGTAGGGAACGGTGCAAGTATTGCAGCCAAAGCAGTTGGCGAATATCACCTAGTATTGCCAAGTCATAATACACTGATTCTAAATGAGTGCTATTATATACCGAACATGATGTGCAACATTATATCAGTTTCTTTATTAAGTAAAGAAGGATATAATTTTGTAGTAAAGGATAATGTTATGAACATATTCCTAGATCAAAAGTTGATTGCATCAGGCTCGTTACATAATGGCATATTCATTCTAAATCAGAATACAGTCCTGAATATACAAAACACATATAAGTGGAAAAGTTCAGATATGAATGAATCCTACTTGTGGCATTGTAGACTTGGTCATATCAATGCGACACGACTGGCTAAGTTACATAAGGATGGTTATTTGAATCCATTCGAATTATCATCTTATGATACTTGCCATTCATGTCTCAAAGGAAAAATGACCAAAGCTCCGTTTAGTGGACACGGAGAAAGAGTTAATGAACTCTTAGGACTAATACATAGTGATGTATGCGGTCCCATGTCTACGCATGCCAGGAACGGTTCTTCCTACTTCATTACATTCACTGACGATCTCTCTAGATACGGACATGTGTTTCTGATGAAACACAAGTCTGAAGCTTTTGAGAAATTCAGGGAATATAAGCACGAAGTAGAGAACCAAACGGGCAAAAGTATTAAGATTCTTCGATCTGATCGAGGAGGTGAATACTTAAGCAGTGAGTTCCTAGATTATCTAAAAGAGAATGGGATTCTCTCTCAGCTTACTCCCCTTTATACACCACAGCACAACGGTGTATCTGAGCGGAGGAATCGCACCCTATTAGATATGGTGCGCTCTATGATGAGCGAGGCTGAGTTGCCTATTTCCTTCTGGGGGTATGCGCTTGAGACAGCCATACACCTATTGAATATGGTACCTACCAAATCAGTGCCTACCACTCCATATGAGATATGGAAAGGGAAGAGACCATCTCTTAAGTATATTAATATATGGGGTTGTCCAGCTTTTGTCAAAAGACAAAATCCGGACAAACTCGAGGCGTGATCTGTCTTATGTAAGTTTGTAGGATATCCCAAGAACTCACAAGGGTATATCTTCTACCACACTGAGGAACAAAAGGTGTTTGTTTCTAAACATGCCACCTTTTTGGAAAAGGAATTTCTTGGAAAAGAAATTTGTGGCAAGGAGGTAGAACTGGAAGAGGTTCCAGCAATACAAACTATAACAGAAGACTTGGTAGAACCAGAGGATTCAGTAGTACCCGACGAACCCCAGCCTCTCCGCCGATCTAGTAGGGTTTCTCATCCACCTGAGAGATACTACGGTTTTCTCATTGATGGTAGAAGCGAGGATTGCATCATATCAGATGATGACCCGACTAGTTTCGAGCAGGCCATCACGAGTGGTGACTCTGTGAAATGGCTGGATGCAATGCGATCTGAGATAGAATGCATGTACACCAATAAAGTATGGATTTTGGAAAATGCTCCTGAAGGGGTAAAACCCATTGGGAGCAAGTGGATTTTTAAAAGGAAATTTGGTGTAGATGGAAAAGTTGAGACTTTCAAAGCTAGACTTGTTGCAAAGGGTTTTCGTCAACGACCAGGTGTGGATTATGACGAAACCTTTTCTCCAGTAGCTATGCTTAAGTCCATCCGGATCTTACTTGCCATTGCTGCATACCATAACTACGAAATCTGGCAAATGGATGTTAAGACCGCCTTTCTAAACGGTGATTTAGAAGAGAGCGTGTACATGACTCAGCCAGAGGGCTTCATAGATAGTAGGAGCAGCGGAAAGGTGTGCAAGCTGCTTAAATCCATTTATGGGTTAAAGCAAGCATCGCGGAGTTGGAACATTTGTTTTGATGTTGTAGTCAAAGAGTTTGACTTCATCAAAAATATAGATGAACCTTTTATCTATAAGAAGGTAGCAGAGGGTAAGATTGTCTTCCTCGTATTGTACGTGGATGATATACTCTTGATAGGAAATGATATTCGTATGCTGCAATCAGTCAAGCTCTTCTTATCACAGAGATTCTTAATGAAAGATCTAGGTGATGCCTCCTGCATATTGGGAATCATGATCTATAAAGATAGATCTAAAATGATACTGGGATTGTCCCAATCCAGGTACATTGACACCATACTAAAGAGGTTTAGTATGGAAGAATCCAAGCGTGGGAACCAACCCACGATCTCTGGACTCACTCAGAGATCTCACTCTCTCCAAAGAGATGTCTCCCAAGACTGATTTGGAGAGAGCTCGCATGCAAGGGATACCTTATGCTTCGGCAGTAGGCTCTATCATGTATGTGATGCTATGTACCAGACCCGATGTAGCATACTCACTAAGTGTAGTGAGTCGGTATCAAGCAGATCCTGGAGAGAGTCACTGGAGAGCTGTAAAGAACATTCTCAAGTACTTACGAAGGACTAAGGAGATGTTCTTGGTGTATGGTAACGGAGAACTCCAGGTGGAGTCCTTTACCGATTCCAGCTTCCAAAGTGATAAGGACGACTCTAAGTCGCACTCGGGATTTGTCTTTACCCTCAATGGAGGGGTGGTATGTTTGTAACATTTCAAAATAATAAAATATTATTTTTGGGAATTTTTATAATTTAATATTATTTTATTGATTATTTTAATACTAAATTTATAATTAAATACCGATAAATGAGAAAAATTATGGAAAAATTATGGAAAATTCTAAAATAGGGTATTTTATGGAATTATGCCATTTTAAACTTTTTATGATAATTTATATGCTAAATTAGTGTTAATCGCGATTAAAAATCGCTAATCGGTTTTTTAGCATTTTGTGCAAAACATGCACATATCATTTTTGTTTTACACTTGTGCATTTCTACCATGTTACTTTGGGTTTACTATTGATGAGAGAAGGAAAATGGAATTTGAAATGAAAAAGAAAAGGTTTTGGATTAGAATATTAGGTATGGTGAAGAGAGAGAAAGGTGAGGGTTTTGTTAACTTGGTCTTGAGCCATCCCTCTCCAATTATTTACACATCTCTCTTCTCTTCCTCCTCCATTGCTGCTGCTGCCCCTCTCTCCCTCATCATAAAATCCCCCAAAACACCTCAATAAACATCTCAAAACGCCACTTCCATTTCACAAAAATTGTACACAAGCTCACAAGCATGCCTTTGGACCAAGAAAGTAGTCATTTTGGCGCTGTTGAGGATTCATGAGGGTATTATGAGGTAATTTCTTCACAATTAGAGTGTTATTGCTTGTGCTTAAGCTTCAATTCAAGTTTCATATCGATATCGTGTAATTTGGTGTATTTTGGACCAACTTAGAGAGGGTTAGGGTAAAGTTGAGATGTGGCTTTGTAATTGGACTTAAATGGTGACCTTAGACCCTATATTGACAAGAACCCTGACCTAGCACAACCTGAAATCCAAAAATACGGAATTACGGGACTTTCATGTCGGTTTGTGTGATCTGTGAAGGTGTTCTGGAATCTGGAGCAACCCGGGGGCACCAAAAATAAAATTGAGCTGACAGTGAGTCGTGCAGACACCGAGGAAGCTACCACCAAGACCCGAGCCCCTAACTCAAAACTACGGCCGCAAATTTAATCATTCTGGCCGCAATTTGTGGCCAGAGTAGAGGGGAATAGGTCCATTTTTGTTCCAAGGCTCATTTTGCACTAAATTAGACCCCTCCTATATGCAGTTTTGGCTAATTGTCATCTAGGGAAAATCTGGGAGCATTTTGGTGTGTTTTAGGCAGTGTTTTCCGTATTTTTAAATGCACTTTCTGTTAGTTGTATGTATGCCCTAGAGGCCAGTATTGTACAGATGTTGTATATTATATTGGATGCTTGGACATATATAGAGATGACTTTTTGCTCGATATGATAGTATGCTATCTGGTTACTCTTTATCTTAACATGTGCACTAGTCTCTTTATACTGTCTTGTAGTTACATGTTGGTAAAGCCCTTAGGATGTGTACTTGACTACCTGGACTATGATGCAGATCATACTAGTGGGGACATGGTAGTCCATAAGTACATCCTTCAAGGTCCCTAGTCGTGGGTGTATCGAGACGCGGCATCGATATACTAGAGTAGACTAGCGTATACGCTTCTCGACCCATGTGATGGGCGATGGATGATCCCATATCCATTGGTGTTTGACATCAGAGATGGTATACGGGTGCTCAGTGGAGACTGGGTACACTGGACGGACTCGCCGAGAACTCCCAGATGGTATTATACCTCACGTCAGATGGCAGTTCTCAGGTGACACTTGTACAAGTTAGTCTGTAGACCCGAGATCGTCATAGAGTCTTGTGTGATTCCCACTGTGCTTTGATCTCCACCTTACCACGTCCATAAGGGCGTGCAAAACGGTGGTCTTTGGGCACAGTCCCGAGTCACATGGAGGCAATGAGCGATAGGAGGGGTTTCGTCTCTCCCGGTATTGGGGGTTGATGTTGCGCGGTGCTCGATTGGCCGTAGCAGGGAAGTCCCTGGCCAGGGCTGATCAGAGATTTGCTGGTAAGTGTTACCAGTAGTTTCTCGACCCGTTACGAGCCTCACATCGGCACGACTTATCGGGTTATTTGGGTCTGACGTTTACCACCCATAGACTTGATATGCGACATATCAAACGAAGAGACCGGACTGTACGGTAAGTGTTACTGGTCGGATTCACAGGAGTGTGAGCGGGCTAGCTCGTCGATCTTCTGATCGCTCAATACCCGGATGGCCGTTACGTTTAGCAGACCGCTTGCGGCTTTTGGGTGCTTGATATGATCATCATCTGCTACCGGCGTATTGACGAGTCTTTAGAGTCCTACACAGAGGTTTCCTAGCTCAAGCGAAACGAAATAGGAGCGCATATGAGATATGTGCAGGACCGAGAATGATGTGTGTATGTGATACCGCATTTCATTCTCGCGATATATGTTTCGATTGGTTATATTCGATATGACCTAGTTATCGAATCATTGATTCGATAAATCGATGCATAGAATACTAGTCGGTTATGTGCGACATGACCGGATCATTGAATCAAGTGTTGATTTAATGATTTAATGTATAATTATATATTTGATATATTACTTTGCATTAACTAGTATTGGTTCACTTTAAACGGATTTTTCTCACTTGATGCACATTGTATATGTGATATACTTTTGTACACATTTTTTTGTATCATGTTTGATGATACATGATCTTGTTGTTAAGTATAAAGAATTAAACCATGGTTAAAAGTTGATTAGGGTTTTGCATTTTCATCTATTTATTTATTTATTTGTTTGAAAAGAATTATGATGAGAATGGTGGCTCTTTTTGTTTTAAGTTGAAGCTTCATGAAGCTTTGACTTTTGTGACCATCCTTATCTTCATGCTTAACCCTAACCCTCTTAAGTGACCATGGTTTATTCTCTACACTTAAGCTAGGTTAGAACATGATAAGTATTTGTTTTTATTATTATTTTTAACAATACTTATCATATTCTTTCTTCTTGCTCTCCTTCTTCTTCAAGAGAGAAAACTAGTTGCCATCAATGGCAACATGAGCAAAAGTGAGTGAAATCCAAATCTAAAGTGTACCCACCTCCTATTTCTTCACCCTCTACCTCTTGCCAAGTTGTTTTGGGTGTTTACTTCACAAGTTTCACAAGTTTGTGAAGTCGGAGCTTGAACTAGTGCAACCTCGACGTAGATCGTCTTTGACACAAAGCCGACGAACTATTCCGCTCACTTTTCCGATGAAGCCGACGAATGAGTCGAGGGTTCGTGATGGACAGCGAGGGCATGATCACGTGGAGCTAAGGAGGTGGAAATCCGGATCTACAAAGGTTGTAGCATCTAACCTTTAGTTAAATAGTTAAATAGTTTTTCGTTTCGCCTAAAATTCTAGCAACGATCCGTAGTCTAGGGTTTCTCGGCACAAAATTTTAAATTGGCATGTCCGATGCCTTGTGAGACCTTACTAGAGTGCCTAGGAACCTTTCACTGGTATCAGAGCCTAGCTAGAGCCTTAGGCAAAGTCCCGACGGAATTTGAAGTCCGAACGAACCCGAAACCCCGAATCAAACTTGCTCTCTGTCCAGATTTTAAAATTGTGGATTTTTCAAGATTAAAAATATCCAGAAAACCAAGCAGGGTTTTCTAGGAATTACTGTAAAATTCGTGGACCTAATTCTACTTTTCCACCGCCCTTCCGCGGCACGAGCATGGCTCATGCGGCGGAAGCGCGGCAGTTTTGTCGTGTTGTGAAGTGTTGGTTACACAGTAACTCATGAAATACAGTGCTGGTTTTCCTGGGTATTTTTAATAATTTTTCAAGAGTTGAATTTTCAGCAGTTGTTTTGGGGATTCGGAGTTTCGATCGAAATATCAAATTTTGTCTGTGTGGCTTTCCGGATAAATTTTAGACTATGTTAAAAAGTTCGACCGGATATAAATACCCAATTTTTCCCCTGTCGGGAAATTTCCAAGTGTTGGATTTTTCCGAAGTTTAACGACGTTCTAAGTAGTGCAAGTAACGCGATGGACCCTCTAGAAGACAACAAACCTTAACTCGATTTTGTGACCGTCTTGAACTGCCCTTTGAACCTTCGGGTTTGGGGCAGTACGGCGTGCCACATGTGAGGCGTTGGCTTGACCCTTCTACGGATGGACCGTTGGTACTGAGGCACGAACGGAATGTTGTTATACTTGTTTCATGTGTTGATCTGTATTGGGAAAACTTGGGTGTTCGATTGTTCGATCGAAAAGTTTAACATTTTCTGTTTATCTGGAATGGGATACAATAATTGGAATTCACAAAAGTTATGTGATAACTGAATGAATGTTATGAATTTAGCAGTTTAGTCCCATATGATATTGAAAAGTGTTTTCGATAATGAGACTAAAATGCGGGATTTATATCTGTTAGGCATGTGATGTCTAAAGAAGTTGCGGATTCCAATTGTTGTAGTTTTACACTTTCTTTTCTGTGACCGTAAGTGTAGTATGTACATATCGCCGGTTTCGTTGCTATACGTCAACGACAATTGGGGTATGCGTACTTACTTACGTTGATGACATGTGATGTTATGTGTTGCTGGATATGTTATATTGGATCGTCGTATTCGAATAGCCGGGGGTTTTTATGTGAGATGAGTGTTTTTCATTTTCATTCATGTAAAAACTTGTATGTAATATTATTTTATTTGGGGCACTTCCAGGTAGCGGAAGATGTCACCTTTTGTATATTATTTACTTTTCCGCATTAGGATAGACCCAAGGAGGGGAGCACAAGTAACTGGGTTCTGGGGTACAGTGGGAGACTAACTCGAGGAGTCGAGTCCGGGTCTCCTAACCCTAGAATTGGCAGGGTTGCTTGCCGCTCTCGTAGGGGTCTAGGGGTGTGGGATTGGCTATTCGTTACGACCGTGGAATCCGTGTTTTATACTGGCTCATATTGAAAACACGGACATCCTAGTATATCCAATATTTCATATGTTTATTCTGCTGCGATATTTGTGTTCTGTTTCTGTGATGGATTTAGTATATGATATATATGATATATTATATAGACGTTACTTATGTTTTACACCCGCGCTAGCCCTGCCCTGCTCTGTCGTTAGTTACCTAACCTAACGGTGCACGAGGGGACATCGAGGCGAATGCGGATGGCATAAGTGTACGTCATATCTATCTGTGATGTTTAGGTGTTTAAATGATGGGACTTCATTAATGTGATTAATGAAAGATAAGAAACCTAAGATGTTGTAGAATCAGATTTTAAATAAAACAGGTAGCTACAGTTCTTGCTTTGCATAGCGGTATATATGATATACCCTGCACCTTATTCGATGAGGAAAGGACCGAGACCCTTCACCGGGAGTGACTCCTTTAGCGATAACTGGCAGATGCTACAGACTCGGTTTGCTTTTGACTGGTTTTGGGTTTTTGCTTTGCACAGCGATATATATGATATATCCCGCACCTCATTCGACGAGGAAAGGACCGAGATCCCTTCGCCGGGAGTGACTCCTTTAGCAAAACTAGAAAAGCCTCAAAATCACTCCATTTCAAAACTTCATTTGATTCTACAACGATATCAAGTTCATTACGCTCATGGTTTTTATGAAAAAACCTGCGTAGCCCTCCGTCATTTCAGATAAGTAGTAGTTAGTATTCGTGCTGCGTTTGTTGGCCTTTGTCAAGGCGCAGTGTGCGGTAGCTAACTGGTGCTTATCTGTTTATGCATATGATGCAGATTGGATTAGGGTAGTCGTGCGACCTTGTTGGCCTTTGTCAAGGGCCGTGCGGGTGGGTTTATTTCGATCAAGAAATGACGGGTTGAACTTGACTAGCATCCTATGGTTTGTTGGCCTTTGTCAAGGTCATAGGAGGTTAGGGGCAAAATATTATCGGGAATTTCAAGTGTTGAAATTTGCAATTAGATTGCATACCTTCTATGAGATAGTTGGATCCTGATACCCACTGCGAGTAAGAGTTACTCCTGGGAGAGTTTTACACAGTGCAATTAGCCGATCAAGTAGGTGTCTAGAAAGGTGTCAACGGGGTTACGCCTCTGGGAAAACGAGGTTTATATTAATTAGGTTCGTGCGAAAGCACGGGGGACCTCCCTCAAAGTACCGACACTGGCCTGGCTGAAAGATTGGCGAACTTGTAGTGTGTAATTAATCCCGGCTAGTCTTTCCTTTTAGGGTTTGAAGGAAGATTTGATAAAAAGCAGTGGGAGCCATCCTGATTAGATAAGATAATAACCAATCTGATCTTGCACGAGCATACGCTAAAGTGTTTTCTTCTCTCTCTCTCCAGGTAGCGACCAGTTCATGCCTTAATCAAGATAATAATATGGATGTATTGACCGAACCCGCATGTTATACTGTGCTGGGGAACGTTGGTTCCGTTCATATTTTATAAGAGTTATAGGAATGAACAGGATATAGGGGAATACCAGGATTCCCATGCCACCCGAATGAAGAAAGTACATGTTGATGCATTTTCTTCGGGTGTGTTCGTTACTGAGAACTGTTTCTCCATTTGCTCTACGTCCTGGGTATTAGATACCGGGTCAGGATCCCATATATGTAATCAGTTACATGGGCTTAGGAAAGGTAGAGAACTTGGAGAAGGTGATAAAGACATTAGAGTTGGAAATGGTGCAATTGTTGCAGCTAAGACTGTCGGGGAATATCACCTTGTATTACCAACTGGTAATACATTGGTTCTGAACGAATGCTATTACATACCGAACCTGATATGCAACATTATATCGGTTTCTTTATTAAGTAAAGAGGGATATAATTTTGTATTACAGGACAATGTTATGAACATTTTCCGTAACCAAAAGTTGGTTGGATCAGGCACGTTATGCAATGGCATTTATGTTCTAAATCAATCAACAGTTCTGAGCATAACAAACACACACAAGAGGAAGAGTTCTGAACTCAACGAATCCTTCTTGTGGCATTGTAGACTGGGTCACATCAATGCGACACGGCTTGCTAAGTTGCATAAAGATGGATATTTAAATCCGTTTGAATTTTCATCTTATGACACTTGCCAGTCATGTCTCAAAGGCAAGATGACCAAAACTCCGTTTACGGGATACGGAGAAAGAGTTACCGAACTCTTAGGACTTATACATAGTGATGTATGTGGTCCCATGTCTACACATGCCAGGGATGGTTCTTCATACTTCATTACATTCACTGACGATCTCTCTAGGTTCGGGTATGTGTTCCTGATGAAACACAAATCAGAAGCTTTTGAGAAATTTAGGGAATATAAACAAGAAGTTGAGAACCAAACCGGAAAAAGTATTAAAATCCTACGATCTGATCGAGGAGGGGAATACTTGAGCAATGAATTCCTGGACTTCCTAAAAGAGAATGGGATTCTCTCTCAGCTGACTCCTCCATATACACCACAGCACAACGGTGTATCTGAAAAGAGAAACCGCACCCTATTAGATATGGTGCGCTCAATGATGAGTACAGCTGAGTTACCTATTTCCTTCTGGGGTTATGCGCTGGAGACAGCAGCATACCTTTTGAATCAAGTTCCATCTAAATCTGTACCTACCACACCATATGAGATATGGAGTGGGAAGAGACCATGTCTTAAATGAGTTAAGATATGGGGTTGCCCGGCCTATGTCAAAAGACAAAATCCGGACAAACTCGAGGCACGGTCAGTTCTATGTAAGTTTGTGGGATATCCCAAACATTCACATGGATATCTTTTCTACCAAACAGAGGAACAAAAAGTGTTTGTTTCTCGACATGCCACCTTTTTGGAAAAGGAATTTCTTGCAAAAGAAATTAGTGGCGGAGAGGTAGAACTGGAAGAAATTCCGGCTACACAAACTCAAACTGAAGATTTAGTGGAACCAGAGGATTCGGTAGTACCCGACGAACCCCAGCCTCTCCGCCGATCTGGTAGGGTTTCTCGTCCACCTGAGAGATACTACGGTTTTCTCATTGATGGTGGGAGCGAGGATTGCATCATGGAGGATGATGACCCAACTAGCTTCGAGCAGGCCATCACGAGTGGGGACTCAGTGAAATGGCTGGATGCTATACGGTCTGAGATGGATTCCATGTACACCAACAAAGTATGGACTTTGGAAGTTGCTCCTGAAGGGGTAAAACCCATTGGGAGCAAGTGGATCTTCAAAAAGAAACTTGGTGTAGATGGGAAAGTGGAGACTTTCAAAGCTAGACTTGTAGCAAAGGGTTTTCGTCAAAGACCAGGTGTGGACTATGACGAGACCTTTTCTCCAGTGGCTATGCTTAAATCCATCCGGATCATGCTTGCCATCGCTGCATATCATGATTACGAAATCTGGCAAATGGATGTTAAGACCGCCTTTCTAAACGGTGATTTAGAAGAGTGCGTGTACATGACTCAGCCAGAGGGCTTCGTAGACAGTGGGAGCAGCGGGAAGGTGTGCAAGCTACTTAAATCCATTTATGGATTAAAGCAAGCATCGCGGAGTTGGAACATCTGCTTTGACGTCGTTATCAAAGAGTTTGATTTCGTCAAAAATCCAGATGAACCTTGTATCTACAGGAAGGTAGCAGAGAGTAAGATTGTCTTCCTCGTATTGTACGTGGACGACATACTCTTGATAGGAAATGATATTCCTATGCTGCAATCGGTTAAGCTCTTCTTATCACAAAGATTCTCAATGAAAGATCTTGGTGATGCCTCCTGCATATTGGGAATTAGGATCTATAGAGATAGATCCAAACGGATTTTGGGATTGTCCCAATCCAGGTACATTGACACCATACTAAAGAGGTTTAGTATGAAAGAGTCCAAACGTGGGAACTTACCCACGATCTCTGGAGTCACTCTCTCCAAAGAGATGTCTCCCAAGACTGATTTGGAGAGAGCTCGCATGCAAGGGATACTCTATGCTTCGGCAGTAGGGTCTATCATATATGCGATGCTATGTACTAGACCCGATGTTGCATACTCACTAAGTATAGTGAGCAGGTATCAAGCCGATCCTGGAGAGAGTCAATGGACAGCTGTGAAGAGCATTCTCAAGTACTTGCGAAGGACTAGAGATATGTTCTTGGTGTATGGTAACGGAGAACTCCAAGTGGAGTCTTTTACCGATTCGAGCTTCCAGAGTGATAAGGACGACTCTAAGTCGCAGTCGGGCTTTGTCTTTACCCTTTACGGAGGGGAGGTTAGCTGGAAGAGTTCCAAGCAGGAAACCGTGGCAGACTTGACAATGGAGGCTGAATACATCGCTGCCAACGATGCTGCTAAAGAAGCTGTCTGGATCAAGAAGTTCATTTCTGAACTTGGAGTGGTTCCATCCATTGAACATCCAATACCTTTGTATTGCGATAACAATGGAGAGGTGGCTTTGGCCAAGGAACCCAGGTCCCATCAGCGATCCAGGCATATTCTGAGGCGGTATCACCTCATCCGGGAGATAGTTGATCGCCGGGAGATCGAGGTCAGGAGAGTTTACACGAAGAATAACACGGCGGATCCACTCACGAAGGCCATTCCCCAGACGCAGTTTGAGAGACTCTTCGGGATGCTCGGTATGCGATACTACAGCAGCTGGCCCTAGTGCAAGTGGGAGATTGTTAGTTGTATGTATGCCCTAGAGGCCAGTATTGTACAGATGTTGTATATTATATTGGATGCTTGGACATATATAGAGATGACTTTCTTGCTCGATATGATAGTATGCTATTTGGTTACTCTTTATCTTAACATGTGCACTAGTCTCTTTATACTGTCTTGTAGTTACATGTTGGTAAAGCCCTTAGGATGTGTACTTGACTACCTGGACTATGATGCAGATCATACTAGTGGGGACATGGTAGTCCATAAGTACATCCTTCAAGGTCCCTAGTCGTGGGTGTATCGAGACGGGGCATCGATATACCAGAGTAGACTAGCGTATACGCTTCTCGACCCATGTGATGGGCGATGGATGATCCCATATCCATTGGTGTTTGACATCAGAGATGGTATACGGGTGCTTAGTGGAGACTGGGTACACTGGACGGACTCGCCGAGAACTCCCAGATGGTATTATACCTCACGTCAGATGGCAGTTCTCAGGTGACACTTGTACAGGTTAGTCTGTAGACCCGAGATCGTCATAGAGTCTTGTGTGATTCCCACTGTGCTTTGATCTCCCCCTTACCACGTCCATAAGGGCGTGCAAAATGGTGGTCTTTGGGCACAGTCCCGAGTCACATGGAGGCAATGAGCGATAGGAGGGGTTTCGTCTCTCCCGGTATTGGGGGTTGATGTTGCGCGGTGCTCGATTGGCCGTAGCAGGGAAGTCCCTGGCCAGGGCTGATCAGAGATTTGCTGGTAAGTGTTACCAGTAGTTTCTCGACCCGTTACGAGCCTCACATCGGCACGACTTATCGGGTTATTGGGGTCTGACGTTTACCACCCCTAGACTTGATATGCGACATATCAAACGAAGAGACCGGACTGTACGGTAAGTGTTACTGGTCGGATTCACAGGAGTGTGAGTGGGCTAGCTCGTCGATCTTCTGATCGCTCAATACCCGGATGGCCGTTACGTTTAGCAGACCGCTTGCGGCTTGTGGGTGCTTGATATGATCATCATCTGCTACCGGCGTATTGACGAGTCTTTAGAGTCCTACACAGAGGTTTCCTAGCTCAAGCGAAACGAAATAGGAGCGCATATGAGATATGTGCAGGACCGAGAATGATGTGTGTATGTGATACCGCATTTCATTCTCGCGATATATGTTTCGATTGGTTATATTCGATATGACCTAGTTATCGAATCATTGATTCAATAAATCGTTGCATAGAATACTAGTCGGTTATATGCGACATGACCGGATCATTGAATCAAGTGTTGATTTAATGATTTAATGTATAATTATATATTTGATATATTACTTTGCATTAACTAGTATTGGTTCACTTTAAACGGATTTTTCTCACTTGATGCACATTGTATATGTGATATACTTTTGTACACATTTTTTTGTATCATGTTTGATGATACATGATCTTGTTGTTAAGTATAAAGAATTAAACCATGGTTAAAAGTTGATTAGGGTTTTGCATTTTCATCTATTTATTTATTTATTTGTTTGAAAAGAATTATGATGAGAATGGTGGCTCTTTTTGTTTTAAGTTGAAGCTTCATGAAGCTTTGACTTTTGTGACCATCCTTATCTTCATGCTTAACCCTAACCCTCTTAAGTGACCATGGTTTATTCTCTACACTTAACCTAGGTTAGAACATGATAAGTATTTGTTTTTATTATTATTTTTAACAATACTTATCATATTCTTTCTTCTTGCTCTCCTTCTTCTTCAAGAGAGAAAACTAGTTGCCATCAATGGCAACATGAGCAAAAGTGAGTGAAATCCAAATCTAAAGTGTACCCACCTCCTATTTCTTCACCCTCTACCTCTTGCCAAGTTGTTTTGGGTGTTTACTTCACAAGTTTCACAAGTTTGTGAAGTCGGAGCTTGAACTAGTGCAACCTCGACGTAGATCGTCTTTGACACAAAGCCGACGAACTATTCCGCTCACTTTTCCGATGAAGCCGACGAATGAGTCGAGGGTTCGTGATGGACAGCGAGGGCATGATCACATGGAGCTAAGGAGGTGGAAATCCGGATCTACAAAGGTTGTAGCATCTAACCTTTAGTTAAATAGTTAACTAGTTTTTCGTTTCGCCTAAAATTCTAGCAACGATCCGTAGTCTAGGGTTTCTCGGCACAAAAATTTTAAATTGGCATGTCCGATGCCTTGTGAGACCTTACTAGAGTGCCTAGGAACCTTTCACTTTCTTGATATTTAGATTTGTATTTGGTTGTCGGGTGTTCGTACATCGACAACAGGGGTTGTTTGTTGGATTTACATGTTTGGGCCATAGGTTCAAACCTATGAGCACACTGTGCGCTGTATCGGTTTTCTGCCTTGATTTTCATACGCATTGCTATGGTTGATCATTGTAGGTACCTTCACGTGGATTCCGAGATGATGCAGAAGATGATGGAGACATCGACACCGACACACTGAGTGCAGGTGAGTAGATTTATATCTACGGGGAGAAGTCGGGTGGATGGCGTATAGCACCCCCGCAGTTCGTGGTGATGTATACGAATACGTATACACACAGATATTGATTATATATTGTTTGAGATTATTGATGATAGAGATGGATCCTAGGTGTGATTGGATTGGTTTAGTGTTGCGAAACCCTAGAGTAGTGGTTGCACCACACATACACACACACCCATACTTGCATACATTCTTCTTTCATATGTGCGTACATGGGATTATATATTGATGTGTATATTTACACATGGGTATGGGAATATGTGTTCATATACTGGATTTGAGAATAGTATTTAGAATTTGAGATGAGTCGATGAGATTGGGCTTGAGGCCAGAAGATCGGTGATGTGATTTGGTTCGTATTGAGATACGACATGATGTTTTAGCGGATCTTTTGACGTAGTAATTCTTACACCTGCATGCATACTTAGGTGGTATCAGTATTGTACTAGACGTAGATCAGTACCCCGATCATGACATTTGATAAAGAGGATGCCAGGTGAATAGTATGATGAATGTGATATTAACCCGTACCCAGATTTGGGGATATCGTACGACGGATTTACGTACGAGCTATATTTTGATGATTGATCCGCACTCTTGACTTGGGATGTCAGATTATAGATATGGTATCGGATATGATATTATTGAGGCGGGATCACCGACTAATATATATACAGGTATGTATATGTATCGACTCAGATGTTAGGCGGTTTCCTTACCTGTAGTCCAGCTTGTTAGCTTCACCCTTTAGTTTAGTTTAGTTGTTAGATTAGATTCGATTCTTACCTATTTCAGAAACTAACGAATCGTGGGTATTTTAAAAGACAGCCCAAGGGATCCTACGGATATTTCAAAGGACGTATCTTTTCATAAAAACACCGTAGCCCCTATTTTCAAAACCCCATGATTCGTGTTATTTTAAAAGGCACCATTTGTAGGACTTATATTAGATTAATGCAGATTAGTTTTAGTTGCGTCTAGTATTCAGCTCCCGCTCATTATTGTGGTTCGCTTCGCATCGCATGCTTATATTATGTTTCATACTCCATTATTGATATCATGCTATTAGGACACCAGCACCAATACCGATGATGCGTATGTACCACGTACACTTACTTGCCGGCTCACACACATCTTCATCGGTAATTGCCATGTCACGTACACCTTAGAAAATATTATTGCTTGACATAGCCTGTTAGCTAATTGTTTAGACATGATATTAGTGTACTTGCCTTATTTGTTAGTTTAGACATTGTAGTTATTACCTGCTACTTCATGCATACTGTTATTCATTGTTATGCCGCATTCATGGATTCTCATGCATATATTCACTATTTTACGTGTTATTGAGGTTTTGGATTCGGATTTCCATGAGATTTTCTGGATTTGGAGGAAAACCGCAAAAACATAAATAAACCTTTTCTCTCTTTTAAAATAAAAAGTGCGGTTTTTTCCCATGATGTATGAGTCGTCCACCATGAGTTTGCTGATGGATTTCGAGACCCGATTCGAGGAGACGGATGAACCATTTCGGGTACATGGTGGACCCGGTAAGGTACCCCGGGGCAAGAAGCGCGTGATGATGACGATGTGAGCCTGGCAGGGGAGCACTACCTACCGGTGATTTTACCCGACGCGTCGGATATCCTGAGGATACCGTCGTGGTCTTGAGATGGATGGTAGGGGCCGGTCTGGAGTGACGGCGCCCTAGATATTGTGATTGAGACATTGAGATTTCGAGATATTGAGGTACAGAGACTGTGATACAGAGATATCGAGATATTGGGATTACGTTTTGTGCCGATGCTAGGCACTGTTTTATGCTGATTTCATTATGATACCTCAAAATAAAAATACAAAGGAAATCTCACTAAATTATGAAAACAGTTCTTTATTTACATGTATTCTATTTTCATGCATTCATACCTCAGATATATTGCTACCTGAGGCACTGACACGGGCACATGAGATTACACTCGGGTTAGATATTTACCCTAGTCATTGTTATTGACTGCTGGTTTCATTTGAGGATTATATATATATATTGATCGTATGACCTAGGATTGCGTCATACAAGCGATTTCCTTTCGTAGATGTTTTTCTATTCACGAGTTGGCAACTCAACCCCGTTGTGCCCCAGTTTCTTGCAGGTTTCGCCGTACAGGTTTCTTTACGGCTTTGCGGGTACAGTTTCGTTCGGGTGACTTGCTAGTAGGTGGGTTTATTTGTATCGTACCCATCACTATACATTGTATATTATTATTCAGTTGTATCTAGAAGTTCCATCAACCAAACATGTATTTATTTGAGATAGAGACCAGTGATGTTATTCCTTCGAGCTTACAGTCGCGCGTTATATTTCTGTGGTTTTCTTGTGGTTTTGAGTTTCTTTTTCTGTTGTGATCCTCGCCTTTCGGCGTTGTATATTATATTGTTTGTGTGGTTGTGGCCGTCGTTTGACGAAGAGCTAGCTCCCGCTTGGGGATGCCTTTTTTTGATTTCGTATACTATTCATGCTGTATCCAGTTTGGGGGCCTGTATTTACAAAGGAGACTCTGCCGAAATTTTCAGGAAATATTTGATGTTTTTATAAAACGCATAATTCGGCTTATGCTATTAAAACTTCTTGATTTAAATTGGTTTTCCTACACTCTACTACTTTTCTTGGTTTGGATTTCTGGGTTTTCGGCTTACTTAGAATACGTACGCCTTGAGACGTTCGTAGTTTAAGTGCCGGTCATATTCCGTACTTTCGGGACGTGACAATGTTGGAAGAGTTCCAAACAGGATACCGTTGGAGACTCGACGATGGAGGCTGAATACATCGCTGCCAACGATGCTGCCAAAGAGGCTGTCTGGATAAAGAAGTTCAATAGTGAACTTGGTGTGGTTCCATCTATTGAGCATCAAATACCTCTGTATTGCGATAACAATGGAGCTGTGGCTTTGGCCAAGGAACCCAGATCCCATCAGAAGTCCAGACATATTCTGAGGCGGTATCACCTGATCAGGGAGATAGTTGATCGCCGAGAGATCGAGGTCAGGAGAGTAGATACGAAGGACAACACTGCGGATCCACTCACGAAGGCTATTCCCCAGATACAGTTTGAGAGATTATTCGGGATGCTAGGTATGAGATACTACAGCAGCTGGCCTTAGTGCAAGTGGGAGATTGTTAGTTATGTATATGCCCTAGAGGCCATTGTTGTACATATGATGTATATTATGATGGATGCTTAGATATATACAGAGAGGACTTTCTTGCTCGTCATGATAGTATGCTATTTGGTTTCACTTTATCTTAACATGTTGACTTGTATTGGTTTACTGTCTTTCTCTCACATGTTGATAAAGCCCTTAGGATCTGTACTCGACTACTGGGACTATGATGAGATCATACTAGTGGGGCCACGGTAGTCGATGAGTACATCCTATAACTGTTCCTAGTCGAGGGTATATCGAGACAGGGCATCGATACACCAGAGTAGACTAACGTATACGCATCTTGACCCATATGATGGGCGATGGATGATCCCATATCCATCAGTGTTTGACATTAGAGATGGTGTACGGGTGCTCAGTGGAGACTGGATACACTGGACGGACTCTCCGAGAACTCCCAGATGGTGATATACCACACGCCAGATGGCAGTTCTCCGGTGACACTGGTACAGGGTAGTCTGTAGACCCGAATTCGTCATAGTGTCTTGTGTGATTCCCACTGTGCTTTGATTTCCACCTTACCACGTCCAAGAGGGCGTGCAAAACGGTGGCTTTTCGGTACAGTCCCGAATCACATGGAGGCAATGAGCAATAGGAGGGGATTCGTCTCTCCCGGTATAGGGAGTTGATGTTGTGCTGTGTTCGATTGGCTATAACTGGAAGTCACTGGCCAGGGCTGATATAGAGATTTACTGGTAAGTGTTACTAGTAGTTTCTCGACCCGTTATGAGCCACACATCGACATGACTTATCGGTTACTAGGGTCTGACGTTTACCACCCCTAGACTTGATATGCGACATATCAGACGAACAGACCGGACTGTACGGGAGTGTTACTGATTGGATTCACAGGAGAACGCACAGGCTAGCTTGTTGATGTTCTGATCGCTCAATACCTGGGTGGCTGTTACGTTTAGCTGACAGCTTGCAGCTTGTGGGTGTTTGATATTATCATCACCTGCTACCGGCGTATTGACGATTCTTTAGAGTCCTACACAGAGGTTTCTTGGCTCAGGCGAAACGGAGTAGAGGCACATATGTGATATGTGCAGGACCGAGGATAATGCGATATGAGATACAGTATTATATTCTCGCGATATTTAGATATGAACCGGGACATCGGATCAAGTGTTGATTCGATGAAAAAGTACATGATATATTAGTCGGTAATATTCGATATAGCCGGATCATCGAATCAAGTGTTGATTCGATGATTTAATGTATAATAATATATATGATATATTGTATTACATTATCTAATATTGGCTCGCTTTATTTTTTCATTTTCTCACTGGATGATACATTGATATATATGCGATATATATTAATTGTATTATTTTCTTTTGTTGCAAATATATAATATATATGTGATATATATTATTGTGACAAGATATGATTTATTATTAAACATGTTTAAGGATGATTAAATGAGGTTAGGGTTTGATTAGGGTTAGTTGCTTCTTGCACATTCTAGAAGCTTTTTCTTTTGTCATGGTTAAGATATTTGTTGATGACTCATTGCTAACCCAACCAAACCCTAACTCTAGTTTATTCTCTACAAACTATTAGCCACTCATCCTTGACCATGCTTGATACATCAATCATATACTTTTATTTCTATTCATCACAAAAGGAATTATCATTTTTCAATTATCATCTTCTTCTCTCTTGATTTTGAGCTCACTAGAAATTCCATTTGTGATGATAAATTGTGAGAAAGTGAATTAAAAAGAAAGCATAAATACTACTCCATCATCCTCATCTCATCTAGCCCATGAGATTAGGGTGTTCATCTCTTTAGAGTGAGAAAGCTTGGGTTATTGCAACTTCGACGTAGATCATCGGAGATTCGGAACACTTCAAGCTAGCATGGATCGTTCGAGTCGTGGAGCCTCTCTTGAGTCTGGGAGATCATGGATCGCGGCGAAGGGACTTCTACTCGGAGCTTGTGAAGCGAAGGAGCGGACTACAAAGGTTGTAATCCCTCACACTTAGCTTAAAAGATATTATCTTGCATGCTAAACCCTAATAATCTAGCAAAGATCCCGTCTTTGGGTTGTTCGGCACGTCTAAAATTTTATCCGGGCATGTTTGATGCCTTATGAACCTTCACAAGAGTGCCTAGGAACCCTACACTACGGTGTTGTATATTGCTATCTTGGTGATTGTTTACTTAAGATTTCGTAGCACCTTTGTAAATGCTTCCATTTAAAGCTTAAAACACTCTATACTTTTACTGGTTTGATTTCTGGGTTTTCGGTTCACTTAGTCGCGTTACGCCTGTAAACGTTACATGGTTAAGTGCCGGTCCCGGGCCAAACTTTGGGTCGTGACAAAGTTGGTATCAGAGCGTAGGTTTTTACCTTTCGGAGTGTAGGATGACCCTGGTATGATGGAGTAGGTAGCTGAAGCAGAGTGGCATAGCGTGCGTATGTTCCGCGGCATGCTCATGACACGGTACTCCACCAAAGAGACCTTAGGACTTGTTGATTTAAATTCCGTCTCGAGTATATACATTCTTGTGATTCGATTTCCGTACCCTTATCGAATCCTATTTTTCCTTTCAGCCATTATGCCGCCAAAGACTACGAGGGCGTAGAGAGCGGCCGTGAGGGCCGAGATTCGAGTTGACTCGTCCGATACGAGGACTGATCCGGATAGTACACCGGTTGTGCCCGAGCAGGCTGTTCCTGCCGTGACAAATCAGATCGCTATGTTAGGGGCTTGTGTGCAGGAGATGTGCCAGACGGTAGGATCCAGTATGCAGGAGATGCGCCAGATGATGGGATCTCTAGTTGAGACACTTCGAGCGCAGCGACAAGAGGTAGTTACACCCGTTGCAGAGACCGCGGTGGTACCTACAGTACAGGCAGTTGCACCTGCAGCTATAGAGGTTATCTCGGTATCGTTATCAGAGTTTATGAGGCTGAAGCCTCCGGTCTTCACAGGCACCGATGCAGCCGAGGTCCCACAGTCTTTCATTGATAGGATGGCTCGGATATGCCGTTCCCTCCGATGCGCAGATGCGAGATGGGTTGAGTTCGCGAGCTTTCGCCTGGAAGGTCTTGCGCAGAAATGGTGCGAATCAGTCGAGAAGGGTAGAGCAGCAGGTTTTCCTCCTATGACCTGGACAGAGTTCGTGGCGCTATTCCTTGCCCACTTTCTTCTCCTGAGTGTCAGAGATGCTAGAGCACGCTGGTTCGAGTCCTTACGTCAGACTCCGGAGATGTCAGTGGCAGAGTACGATGTGTTGTTTACCGAGCTATCAGTTTATGCTCCGTACTTAGTGGCTACCGAGGAGATGCGAGTTAAGAGATTTGTCCGAGGCTTGCTCACACCATTGTTCCTTGCGATTAGCGCGCAGCATTATGAGACATACGCAGCAGCTGTAGATGCAGCCTTATTGGTTGAGGAGCGCCTTGCTGAGACTTTGGCAGTCCCAGAGCCGAAGAGAGTTCGTGCAGATACATCAGTGCAGAGACGGCCTTTTCGGCGCCGTGACAGGCACCTTGCAGGTGGCAGAGATTCGGGGCGAGGCAGGTTGTTTAGATCCTATCCCTAGGAAGGTCAGGGACCATCATCGGGATGTTTCCGTTGCGGGAGTTCTTATCATCGTATGCGAGATTGTCCTGAGATACCACGGAGGGAGGCGGCAACAACACATGTCATATTACCACCTTCACCACCCCAGAGGATGTTGCCTATTGTACCTACTGTTACTCAGCGTCAGACTCATGCACAGAGAGGTCGTGGTCATGGAGGATTTGTTCATAGAGGACGAGGTGATTGAGGCAGAGGACGGCCAGCTGCCGGCAGGGGACAGTCAGTCGCAGGTGGAGGACAGGCGCGAGTTTTGGCTTTGACGCACAGGCGTCCAATGCGGTGATCTCAGGTATCCTTCCAGTAAGTTCTGTTGATGCACACGTGTTATTCGATCCCGGATCCACGCACTCGTACGTATCCACACACTTTGTGCCGAGTTTGGGTAGAGAGTCCGGTTTTCTTGATCAGCCGCTTGTTGTCACTACTCCTGTGGGAGAGTCGTTTGTCGCTAGGCACGTGTTCTGATCCTGTACCGTCCGTATTGGCGAGAGAGAGTTGCTGGTCGATTTGATCCTTCTTGAGATGTTGGACTTCGACGTTCTTTTGGGCATGGATTGGTTAGCCACGTGCTATGCTTCTGTTGACTGCTGCGAGAAGACAGTTAGATTTTATTTTCCCGGCGAGTCGGTTTTTGTTGTGTTGGGGGACCGTGGTGCCACCCCTCACAGTGTGATTTCTTCTTTTCACGCTGGACAGCTTTTGAGGAAGGGATGTCAGGGATTTCTCGCCTATGTTTGCGATACTAGAGCTACAGAGGTTCCGTTGGATCAGGTTCCGGTTGTTAGCGAGTTCCCTGATATGTTCCCTAACGAGCTTCCTGGGCTATCGCCCGAGCGCGACATTTCTTTCTGTATTGATTCGGTTCCTGGTACGTGGCCTATTTCCATACCGCCTTATCGGATGGCCCCGGCGGAACTTAGAGAATTGAAGGGTCAGTTGCAAGATTTGCTGGATAAGGGACTTATTCGACCCAGTGTTTCTCCTTGGGGTGCTCCTGTCCTGTTTGTCAAGAAGAAGGACGGCAGTCTGCGTTTGTGTATCGACTACCGCCAGCTGAACAGGGTTACAGTGCGGAACAGGTATCCTTTGCCACCCATCGACGATTTGTTCGACCAGCTTCAGGGGGAAGGATACTTTTCGAGGATCGATTTGCGATCAGGCTACCATCAGCTGCGGGTTCGACAGGAGGATATTCCTAGGACGGCTTTCCGCACGCGCTACAGCCATTTTGATTTTTTGGTGATGTCGTTCGGACTCACCAACACACCAGCAGCATTTATGGACTTGATGAACCGAATTTTCCGGCCGTATCTTGATCTGTTCATCATAGTGTTCATTGACGATATTCTGGTGTATTCTCAGAGTAGAGAGGAGCACGAGCAGCACCTGCGGATTACACTGCAGACCTTGAGGGAGCATCAGCTTTTCGCCAAATTCTCCAAGTGTGCTTTCTGGCTGGACAGCGTAGACTTCTTGGGGCACGCGATTACACGAGAGTGTATATGTGTAGACCCGAGGAAGATTGAGGCCGTTCAGAGTTGTCCTAGACCCACGTCAGTGACGGAGGTGTAGGGTTCCTAGGTGTTAGTGTATATGCCCTAGAGGCCATTACTGTATCATACTAGTTTGTATATTACTTGATGGATGCTTGGGATATTCACAGTTGTATATACAATCTTGCTCGAAATGGTAGTATGCTACTTGGTTTGTCTCTGCTTTAATATGTGCATGTGTTTCTTTTAGCATATTGCTGATATACACATTAGTAGAGCCCTTAGGATCTTTGTTTGATTACCAGCGTGGTGATGGCGCTCACACTCGTGGGAGCTTGGTGATCTATAAGCACATCCTTATACAGGTCCCTAGTCATTGGACTATCGAGACAGGGCATCGATACTCCGGAGTAGACTAGCGTATGCGATTCTCATCCCAGTGTGGGAGACGGTCTGTCCCACAGTCGTCAGTACGTCGTACTTGAGATAGTATGCGGGTGCTCGTTAGGTTACGAGTACACTGGACAGGACTCGTCGGGAACTGTTGGTTGGTATTATACCTATCGTCAGTTATCAGTTCCCAGGTGACATGAGTACAGCTTAGTCCGTTGACTTGACACTGTCACTTCGCCTCGAGTGTGTTCCCACTGCACTTTGATTACTACCCTACCACCGCTCAAAAGAGTCGTGCAAACAGGTAGTTTTTGGGTGCAACCCCGAAGCACTTGGAGGCAGTGACGGTTAGACAGGATTCGTCTCTCCCGGTATTGGGGGTTGACATCGCGCTGTGTCCAGGAGAGCCATTACACGAGTAGTCCCTGGCCAGGGCAAGCGAGATATACTGGTAGGTTTCCAGTGTTATCTCAGGGTGTTCTGGGCTTCACTCCGGCACGACTTGTACCGCTATTAGGGGACTGACGTTCACCGCCCCCTAGGCCCGCCATGCGATGTATCAGACGAACAGACCGGACTGTACGGAGATTGTCACATACAGGCTCAGTAGGAGTTCAGATGGGGTTCACCTCGTCAGTCTTCTTATCGACATCTACCTGGGGACCGTTACGTACAGCTAGTGCCGCTTGCGGTCTGTGGTTAAACCCACTGCCAGCGTAGTGTCGAGTCTTTAGAGTCCCACACAGAGAGCTATTCGCCTTTAGGCAAAATGAGTAGAGGTCGCATGGTTTTGCGACAGGGTTCGTTCACATCCGCGCACTTGTGCACGTTTGCTGTCCGGACAGTATATACTAGCGGGTTTTGGTTTAAGCCGGATCCTAGTATATGATTTGGGATTGGTTTTTCTCATTGTATTCGTGTTCCTCGGATCACCGATGCGGGTGCGTATGCACAGTTGCTTGAGACAGAGGGAGAGGACCTTGATTGGGGTTAATGGCTATTGTCATTTTATTATCCCTAATGTTTATGTGTGTATTATTGTTAATTGATAATTAGTTTAATAATTGTGCATGGTTATGGATGTTGACTATTTGACTTTCTTGACTTGTTGACCTAGGTTGACACTTTGACCATCATCATTTCTTTTGGAAGATGCTTTTTGATCCTTACAAATTGAAATGATAATGGTCATGTCATGATTAACCATGACAATTATCTAGCTAATTATTTAATTACAATAATATACACATATTAGTGAGAAGGCTTGATATTATTCTCATTTTCTCTCATTTCATTTCTCTCTCTTGTTTTTCCTCTCCCTCAAGCTCTCCCCTCTCATGTGTTGAGAAACACTTGAGCTTGAGAAAAACCCTCTCTTGATCTTCTCTACTCTTATCTAGGGTTCAAGTATTAGCACTTCTTGCACCCTAGTTACTCCTAGCTTGGAGTTGAAGCCAAAGGTTGAGGCTTTCGGGTGGATCTTTCTTTGACGGGAGAAGACGACAAGGTGACCTCCTTACACTACTTCTAGGTGCAAGGAGAGAAGGACAAAAAGACCAAAGGTATAACCTTTCTAGCTCTTAGCTAGTTATTAGTTAGCTTTAACAAGTTTTTGTTTAGCAAAGATCCTTCTAAGCATAATCCATGTTGCCTAAGCTCATAAAAATCCGATTTTTATTCCGTTTTCCGCCTCCCCGTAAGTACCGGGGTGGGCAACGTGGACTTACAGTGGTATCAGAGCCTAACTAAACATAAACTAGCTAAGTAGTGAAGTGTGTCGAAGTTCGAAACCGAAAAATCGAAAAACAAAAGTTTAAAAACCCTAGTTTCTGTAAAAAAAAATTCTGGTCAAAACAAAATTTGTTATACTGCTAAAATCGTCTCAGGGTTTTTTAAAGATAACCACAAAACCCGGTCCAGTGATTCGTCTAAACCGTCGCGTTTCCGCGGCAATAGCAAGCTATTGCCGCGGAACCGCCGCCGTTTGGACTCCTCACTGGGTCGAGTTTGGTGCAGTGTATCTCTGGCTTGGTTTTAGGATTTTTAAGATATGTTATATGTGCCCAGATTTTCCAGAATAGAATTTTACTTTTGGGGGCCTATAAATCCGTATTTTTTTTCGAACTTCAATACACTTTGACTATAACGGTTATATCTGTGATATTTGCATGTATTGAACGTCGACTAATCGCTATATGTCGATTAGTCGGGGTTATACATCTCTGTGATCTGTGTTTGATATTGGTATGTGTATATGAATGGGTTGGATTGTCGCGGGTGAATAGCCGGGATGGATGTGAGATGAGTGTTGCTTTTCTTTAATTCATTTGTAATATGTAAATTGATGTAATATTATTATTTGTTTGGCCGCACAACCGGGTCGGGGTTGTAGCCGTCATTGTATAATTCTTTTTACTGTTTATGCTCCTAGGATAGACCCATGCAGGGGGTGCACAAACTACCGGGTATCTCGAAGTGCCGAGTGGCCTACTCACGGTGGTGAGGGAGGTTGCTTCGCTTCGGGTACTTGGCGGGTAGTTTGCCGCACCCGTAGGGGTCTTGGGTGGGGTATTTGGCTATTCACCGCGACTGTGTAATCCGCTTTTCGTTGCAGGCTCGAATGGATTGCGGATTCCTAGTATATCCAATGTACTCATCTGTGATCTGTAATGTCTATCATTGCTATATATTTATATATGATAACTATTTAGGCGTTGCTTATGTTTTACAGCCGCGCTAGCCCAGCCGGGCTCTGTCGTTAGTTAAGTAACCTAACGGGTGATGACGGGGCCCCGTGGCGAATGCGAATGGCATAAGCGTACGTCATATTTTGGTTGTTTTCTGTAATGGTCGGATTAAATGATGGGATGCATTAAAAGAACTAATGCAAGAAAATAAACCAAGTAAAAGTCGATTGGAACACTTTGAAAACCACTCAGTTCTTTTCAAAACTAAACTTTTAAACGCGGAGCTTGAACCACTCCTTTTAAAAGCTATCTCGTTCCATCGATTAGATCAAGTTCACTACGTTCACGGTTTCGCCAAAACCATTCGTAGCCCTCCGTCATTCCACATGAATGGTCAAAAAGTATTCAAGCTATGTATTTTGGCCAAAGTCAAGGCATAGTGATTGGTAGCTATTGGGTATTCATGTGCAGCATAGATAGATGCGTTGGTTTGGGACAGTCGTGCTGCCATTTTGGCCAAAGTCAAGGGTAGGTACGGGTGGGTCCAAATTAACCAGGAGAATGACGGGTAGAACTTGACATGTGACTTATGATATTTTGGCCAAAGTCAAGGTCATAAGAGCATGGGGCAAAAATCCATATCGGGAGTTTCATAAGTACTGAAACTTGCTAGCTTTGCATACCATTTGGAGTGTGATGATTCTGGTAGGATTCCTTCGGTTTTATCACGCGATGATATTTGGATCCCGATCCTACTGTAAGTATATGCTACTCCTCGGGAAAACTCTCACTTAACGATCAATGCTATAAACTTAGTAGGTGTCTAGAAAGGTGTTAGCGGGGCTACGCCCACAGGGAAAAGAGGTTACTTAATTAAGGAACTTCGCGAAAGCGTTGGAAAACCTCCTTCGAAGTACCGACACTGGCCTGGCTGAACGGTTAAGCAAGTATTGTACGGTGAGAGTAATCCTGACTAATCCTTTCTTTACGGTTTGAGAAGGGATTCGAGAGACAGTGGGAGCCATCCAGTTTAGACAAATTAAAAACCACTCTAAACTTGCAAGAGCATCATGCTAAAGTGTTTCTTTTCTCTCTCCTAATTGCAGCGACCATTCAAGATGACCGGACTTAAGTTATTATTAGATAAAAACATATTGACAGGGCCAAACTACAAAGATTGGCTCAGAAATGTCAAGATGGCAATCACTTACGACAAGTTGGGGTATGTCCTTACCATTAAAGCTCCCCCTGTCCCAGGTCCCACCTCCAGCGTCGCGGATAAGGAAATCCGTAAGACATGGGAGATAGATTGCGCGAAGGCCAAATGCCTCGTATTAGCCTCGATGGAAAATGAACATCAGAGGAGGCACGAGAATATGGACCTAGAGTCCATATTTCTTCATACAAAAGAACTGTATGGAGAGCAGTCTCGTATTGCAAGATACGAAGTGTCGAAGAAGCTATTTTCGGCAAGGTTGGCCGTCGGATCATCGGTAGCGGAATACGTGCTTAAGATGATTGGCTACATTGAGGAGCTCACGGACCTTGGGACCACGTTGGAGAATGAACTCTATACTGATTTGATTCTCCAGTCCTTTCCTTCCACTTACGCCCAGTTTATTCTTAACTTCAACATGCAAGGAAAGAAGGTAGAACTTTCCGAACTTCTAAACATGTTGAGGAGTGCTGAGGGCACCCTACAGAAAGGTAGGGAGACATCCACTTTGTTTGTAGGAGGATCTTCCTCTTCTAGATCCAAGGCGAAAGCCAAGGGTAAGAAGAAGAAAGCCCCGCTAAACCAAGAGGCGGTGTCGGTAAAGTGGATACGAAGGGAAAAGGTAAAGCAACAAAGATAGCGGGGAAGCTAGTGGGGAAGGAAGAATGCTTCTATTGTCACAAAAGTGGTCACTGGAAACAGGATTGCAAGGCTTGGAAAGCCAGAACACAGGATTTGAAGCGAGTTGCAGCTTCAACTTCAGGCGTGTATGTTATTCAAAACTGTCTATCAATAAACTCTACTTCCTGGGTATTGGATACCGGATCAGGATCTCATATCTGTAATTCTTTGCAGGCGTTGAGAAAGCGTAGAGTTTTGATGGCAGGTGACATGACCCTCAGAGTTGCGAACGGTGCTAGCATGGATGCTGAGGCCGTGGGGGACTATCACCTGGGATTGTCGGATGGACATTTTTTGGTTTTACGTAGTTGTTATTATGTACCAAATGCAACCTGTAATATCATTTCTGTATCTTTATTATCTAAAGAAGGTTATGAATTTGCATTTGTAAGTAATGTAGTGAACATTCACCTTAATCAAGCTTTGATTCCGTCAGGTACATTGAACAACGGTATATACATATTAAACCAACAACAGATTTTCAATGTCCAGAATACACACAAAAGAAAGTCTCCAGAAATTAATAAGACTTTCTTATGGCATTGTAGACTGGGTCACATCAATGAGAGAAGGTTGACTAAGTTACACACAGAAGGATATTTGGATTCGTTCGAATATTAATCATATGCAACTTGTCAATCCTGTCTCAAGGGAAAGATGACAAAGACTCCGTTCACTGGACACGGAGAAAGAGCGAGCGAGCTCTTGGAACTCGTACACAGGGACGTGTGCGGTCCAATGTCTACACATGCGCGAAGCGGTTATTCTTACTTCATTACTTTTACGGATGACTTTTCAAGGTACGGTTATGTCTTCTTAATGAAACATAAATCCGAGGCTTTTGAAAAATTCCAGGAATATAAGAATGAAGTAGAAAAACAAACAGGCAAAAGTATAAAGACACTGAGATCTAATCGAGGTGGTGAATACTTGAGTGCCGAGTTCCTAGGTTACTTAAAAGAGAATGGAATTCTTTCTCAGCTTACTCCTCCATACACTCCGCAACATAAAGGTGTATCGGAGAGACGGAACCGAACCCTATTGGATATGGTACGGTCCATGATGAGTAACGCTAAGTTGCCGCGATCGTTTTGGGGATATGCGCTAGAATCAGCTGCATACCTTTTGAACCGGGTTCCAGCTAAGACTGTGCCTACTACACCATATCAGATGTGGTGTGGGAAGAGACCCTATCTTAATCACATTAAGACATGGGGATGTCCAGCTTTTGTAAAAAAGCAGCATGCGGACAAGCTCGAGGCACGCTCAGTACAGTGCAAGTTTGTGGGATATCCAAAGAGCACCAAGGGATATTACTTCTATTGCGAAGAGGAACAAAAAGTCCTTGTTTCTCGCCATGCCCACTTTCTAGAACACCAGTTCATAGAAAAAGAATTAAGTGGGAGCACAATAGAACTGGAAGAAATTCCAGAACCACGAGCTATTACAGAAAGCTTGGTTGAACCAGAGGGTTCGAAAGATCAGGACATTCCCACGCCACTCCGCAGGAGTAGTAGGCAGTCTCATCCGCCCGAGAGATACTACGGTTTTCTCATTCACGGGGATAGAGAGGATTGCATCATAGACTGTGATGAGCCTACTAGCTTCCAGCAAGCCATTCAGAGCGTCGACTCGGTAAAATGGCTGGATGCAATGCGGACCGAGATGGAGTCCATGTACACCAACAAAGTATGGACGTTGGACATTGCTCCAGATGGGGTAAAACCCGTAGGATGCAAGTGGATCTTCAAAAGGAAGATTGGTGTAGATGGACAGGTTGAGACCTATAAAGCTAGACTGGTAGCAAAGGGCTTTCGTCAGCGACCTGGTTTGGACTATGACGAAACCTTTTCTCCAGTAGCTATGCTGAAATCCATTCGGATCCTTCTTGCCATTGCTGCCTTCCACGATTATGAGATTTGGCAGATGGACGTAAAGACAGCTTTTCTAAATGGTCATTTAGAGGAGTGTGTCTATATGGATCAGCCAGAGGGTTTCATTCAGAGTGGGAGCAGCGGAAAGGTGTGCAAGTTGCTTAAGTCCATTTATGGACTAAAGCAGGCATCGCGGAGTTGGAACATCTGTTTTGATGAGACGGTCAAGGAATTTGGCTTTATCAAAAATCCAGATGAACCATGCATCTATTGTAGATTTGTAGCGAGAACTGTAGTATTCCTCGTTTTATACGCGGATGACATTCTCTTAATAGGAAATGACATTCCTATGCTACAATCTGTCAAGGGTTCTTGTCACACAGGTTCTCCATGAAAGACCTGGGTGATGCCTCATACATTCTGGGTATCCGGATCTACCGTGACAGATCCAAGAGGATATTAGGACTTTCGCAGTCCAGGTACATCGACGCCATACTGAAGAGATTCAGTATGGAAGATTCCAAGCGCGGTAATCTACCGGCTTGTCACGGGATCACCGTCTCCAAAGAGATGTCTCCTAAGAATGATTTGGAGAGGGATCGCATGTCTATTATACCCTACGCTTCTGCGGTAGGCTCTATAATGTATGCGATGTTGTGTACTAGACCGGATGTGGCTTATGCACTGAGTGTGGTAAGCAGGTATCAGTCAAACCCAGGGGAGAAACATTGGATAGCGGTAAAGAACATTCTCAAGTACCTGAGAAGGACTAAGGAGATGTTCTTGGTGTATGGCGGAAAAGACCTGCAGATTGAGGCCTTTGCTGACTCCAGCTTCCAGAGTGACAAGGATGATTCCAAGTCCATGTCGTGTTTTGTCTTCACCCTCAATGGAGGGGCGGTGTGTTGGAAGAGTTCCAAACAGGAAACTGTTGCGGACTCGACTATGGAAGCGGAATACATCGCTGGATCTGATGCCGCAAAAGATGCTGTCTGGATGAGGAAGTTCTTGAGAGAACTTCAGGTGGTTCCGTCCATTGTTGACCCAATACCTCTGTATTGCGACAACAACGGGGCTATAGCTCTAGCGAAGGAACCCTGATCCCATCAGAAATCCAGACACATCTTAAGGCGGTATCACCTGATCAGGGAGATCGTGGATCGCCAGGAGATCGAGGTCCGGAGAGTTGCATCAGAGGATAAGACTGCAGATCCATTCACCAAGGCCTTGCCCCAGACTCAGTTCGAGCGGCTGATCGAGATGATAGGTCTTCGATACGCCAGTACATGGCCTTAGTGCAAGTGGGAGATTGTTAGTGTATATGCCCTAGAGGCCATTACTGTATCATACTAGTTTGTATATTACTTGATGGAAGCTTGGGATATTCACAGTTGTATATACAATCTTGCTCGAAATGGTAGTATGCTACTTGGTTTGTCTCTGCTTTAATATGTGCATGTGTTTCTTTTAGCATATTGCTGATATACATATTAGTAGAGCCCTTAGGATCTTTGCTTGATTACCAGCGTGGTGATGGCGCTCACACTCGTGGGAGCTGGGTGATCTATAAGCACATCCTTATACAGGTCCCTAGTCGTTGGACTATCGAGACAGGGCATCGATACTCCGGAGTAGACTAGCATATGCGCTTCTCATCCCAGTGTGGGAGACGGTCTGTCCCACAGCCGTCAGTACGTCGTACTTGAGATAGTATGCGGGTGCTCGTTAGGTTATGAGTACACTGGACAGGACTCGTCGGGAACTGTTGGTTGGTATTATACCTATCGTCAGTTATCAGTTCCCAGGTGACATGAGTACAGCTTAGTCCGTTGACTTGACACTATCACTTCGCCTCGAGTGTGTTCCCACTGCACTTTGATTACTACCCTACCACGGCTCAAAGGAGTCGTGCAAATAGGTAGTTTTTGGGTGAAGTCCCGAAGCACTTGGTGGCAGTGACGGTTAGACAGGATTCGTCTCTCCCGGTATTGGGGGTTGACATCGCGCTGTGTCCAGGAGAGCCATTACACGAGTAGTCCCTGGCCAGGGCAAGCGAGATATACTGGTAGGTTTCCAGTGTTATCTCAGGGTGTTCTGGGCTTCACTCCGGCACGACTTGTACCGCTATTAGGGGACTGACGTTCACCGCCCCCCTAGGCCCGCCATGCGATGTATCAGACGAACAGACCGGACTGTACGGAGATTGTCACATAAAGGCTCAGTAGGAGTTCAGATGGGGTTCACCTCGTCAGTCTTCTTATCGACATCTACCTGGGGACCGTTACGTACAGCTAGTGCCGCTTGCGGTCTGTGGTTAAACCCACTGCCAGCGTAGTATCGAGTCTTTAGAGTCCCACACAGAGAGCTATTCGCCTTTAGGCAAAATGAGTAGAGGTCGCATGGTTTTGCGACAGGGTTCGTTCACATCCGCGCACTTGTGCACGTTTGCTGTCCGGACAGTATATACTAGCGGGCTTTGGTTTAAGCCGGATCCTAGTATATTGTCACGACCCGAACATACGGAACATGACCGGCACTTAAACTACGAACGTCTTGAGGCGTACGTAATCTAAGTAAACCGCAAACCCAGAAATCCAAACCAAGAAAATAGTAGAGTGCAGGAAAAACCAACTTAAAGCAAGTAATTTCAATAGCATAAGCCAAATTATGCGGTTTTTAAAACATCAAAAATTTACTGAAAATTTCGGCAGAGTCTCCTTTGTAAATACTGGCCCCCAAACGGGATACAACATGAATAGTATACGAAATCGAGAAAAGGGCATGCATTTCCTTCAGATACTTACATATATAGATTCGATATCCCCACTTACTCCTCCCCATGGCTGAATTCAGCACCCACCATATTTTTCCCCACTTGTTTTTTTTAGGAAAAAGAAATGAAAGAAAAGAAAAGAAAATGAGTGAAGTAGTTAGACCTTTGACTTTGTTTGACCTTGAACTTGTCCCCCCCCCCATTTTTCTCTCCTCCCTCTCTCTCCCCCACCCACTTTTCTGGCCGAGCCTTCCCTTAGCTTCAGCCCAAAAAAATCCCACCTCATTTCACCTCCAAATTTCATCAATTTTGCATCAAAATCCATCAAAAACATCACTAATCCCAAATCCAACTCCTAACCATTATTTCTTGCCTATCTAGCATGGATCTAGGAGCATGGAAGCTACTTTTGGAGGCTAGGATTTTCATGCTAGAACTCAATTGGGAGGTATAAATTTTAAACCTTTAGTGAAATTGTTGTTTAATTGCTTTATGTTAGCTTATTAAGTGTTTAATTTGGTTTTAGATTGGTTCTAATTGCATGATTGAAAAATTCAAGAATGAGGTTGATTTCAAGTTAGGGTTTTGAGTAGTGGGATTATGGTTGTGTGATGTATTTAACATCTTAAGACATATTAAAACCTAATTTAGTTGCTAGTTGCAAATTGTTAACTTAAAATTGTAATAATTAAGCTATATTGCAAACTAGGTTTTAAAATTAAATCAAATTGTAAGATTAAAAATCTAATTAGGTTCTTCAAGATATTATTAATTTTATAAGTTGTAGTTTACCACCTTAGTTCATGCAAAACCTAGTCAAGTTGATGATTTGTGAATTGTTATTTTGAAAATTGTTAAAAAAAGGTATTTTGTAAACTAGAATATTAGGGTTTTTGGAATTTAATGAGATTAAATTCCGGAATTTTTTTTCTATGACTTATTTAAGATATTTAATAAATATATTGGCCGCTACATTCATTTAAACATCCTGTTATGTAAAAAAAACGGCGAATTGTGCTTGCTAGATTTTCGGAAAAATGACTTTTTAAGTGAAATTGGCGTTTTTGTGAGTTTTAACCTAGTTTATATTAAAATTAGTGTTCGTGAATGTGCAAATGAGTGTGATTGGATTTTCTCGATGGTTTGACATTCGTACATCGATATCGAGGGTTGGTTTGACTATTCCTGCATGCGTGGGCGATAGGTTTGGACCTATGCGTGATACGCGTGCCGATTTGATTTTCGTATGCCGTTTCGATTTCGAATTTAGTTTTAATGTGATATGGTACGTTATGATATGTAGGTACCCCCATGTGGACTTTGAGACGACTAGCAAGCGCGTGGCGACGTCGGCACCGGCTAGCGAGGACCAGGTGAGTAGATTTATATCTACGGGGAGAAGTCGGGTGGATGGCGTATAGCACCCCCGCAGTCCGTGGTGGTGTATACGGATGCGTATACACACCAACATTTATTGTATATTATTTGGGATTAATAACGATGCTTAGGATGGATATTGGTGTGTTGGATTACTTTAGTGTTGCGAACCCTAGGGCAGTGTTACACACACATACACACATACATACTTGCATACATTCCTATTGATATGTGCTCATGGGATTCTTTATAGTTATGTGTTCACATGGGTATGGGACTATGTGTTCACATACGGATTGAGGATGATACTTGGGATTGAGCTGAGTCGATGAGATTTGATTTGAGGCCGTGAGATCGGTGATATAGCAGGGTTCGTATCTTAGATACGACATGACGTTGTAGCGGGTCCTTGACGTAGTGTTTCACACACGTCCATGCATACGTAGGCGGTATCAGTATGGTACTAGACGTAGATCAGTACCCCGATCATGATATTTGATAAAGAGGATACCAGGTGAATAGTATGATGAATGTGATATTGACCCGTACCCAGATTGGGATGCCGTACGACGGATTTACGTACGAGCTATATTGATGATTGATCCGCACTCTTGACTTGGGATGCCTGATTATAGATATGGTATCGGATATGATATTATTGAGGCGGGATCACCGACTATACATATACAGGTATGTATATGTATCGACTCAGATGATAGGCGGTTTCCTTACCTGTAGTTCAGCTTGTTAGTTCAGCCGTATAGTTTAGTGTAGTTGTTAGATTAGATTAGACTTCTTACCTATTTCAAAAACTAACGAATCGTGGGCATTTTTAAAGACAGCTCAAGGGAATCTACGGATATTTCAAAAACGACGTATCTTTTCATAAAAACACCGTAGCCCCTATTTTCAAAACCCCATGATTCGTGTTATTTCAAAAGGCACCAGTCGTAGGACTTATATTAGATTATTGCAGATTAGTTATCGTTGTGTCTAGTATTCAGCTCCCGCACATTTTTGCTGTTCGCTCTGCCTCGCATATTTATTTTGCTGCATATTCCATTATTGATATCATGCTGTTAGGACACCAGCACCATTACCGATGATGCGTATGTACCACATACACCTACTTGCCGGCTCACACACATCTTCATCGGTAATTGCCATGTCACGTACACTTTAGAGAATATATTTTCTTGACTTAGCTTGTTAGCTAGTAGTTTTGACATGATATTAGTGTACTTTCCTTATATACCATATTAGACATTTCAGTTATTACTTGCTACTTCATGCATATTGTTATTCATTGTTATACCGCACGCGTGGATTCTCATGCCTTTATTCACTAGTTTATGTGCTATTGAGGTTTTGGACTCGGATTTCCTTGATATTTCTGGATTTGGGAACCGTGGAGATTTCAAAAGAGAATATGTAATTGTTTTAAAAACCCGGTTACCCTGGATATGATATTTCAGTGCGCCCACCATGTGTTTTCTCGGTGCTGAGTGCGACATGTGAGACCCGAGTTCGACGAGTGGAGGAACCGTTTCGGGTACATGGTGGACCCGGTAAGGTACCCCGGGGAAAGAAGCTCGTGGTGATGATGATGAGCCTGGCAGGGGGAGACTACCTACCGATGATATTACCCGACGCGTCGGATATCCGGAGGATACCGTCGTGGTCTTGAGATGGATGGTAGGGGCCGGTCTGGACTGGCGGCGCCCTAGATATTGTGATTTAGATATTGAGATTTATGTTTTGTGTCGATGCTAGACACCGTTGGTGTTGATTTCAGTTATGATACCTCATTTGAAAAAAATACAAAGGAAATCTCACTAATTTATGAAAACAGTTTCTTCATTTACATGTATGCTGTTTTCATGCATTCATACCTCACTCATATGATATATTGCTACCTGAGGCACTGACACGGGCACATGTGATTACACTCGGGTTAGATATTACCCTAGACATTATCATAGGCTGCCTGTTATACATATATTTAAGGATATATTATGATCATTGACCTAGGTTGTGTTATTTATGTGATTTCTGTGCGTAGATGTTTTTCTATTCACGAGTTGGCAACTCACCCCCGTTGTGCCCCAGTTTCTTGCAGGTTTGCCGTACAGGTTTCATTACGGCTTTGCTGGCACTATTTCCATTCCGGGTGGCTTGCTAGTAGGTGGGTTATTTGTATCTCACCCATCCTTATATCTTGTATATTATTATTCAGTTGTATCTAGAAGTTCCATCAACCAAACATGTATTTATTGAGATAGAGACCAGTGTTGGTTATTCTTTCGACCTTAGAGTCGCTTGTTATATTTCTGGTGGTTTTGAGTTTCCTTTTGAGTTTTGATCCTCGCCGTTGGCGTTGTATATCATATTGTTGTGTGGTTGTGACCGTCGATTGACGAAGAGCTAGCTCCCGCTTGGGGATGCCCTTTTCTTGATTTCGTATACTATTCATGTTGTATCCCGTTTGGGGGCCAGTATTTACAAAGGAGACTCTGCCGAAATTTTCAGTAAATTTTTGATGTTTTAAAAACCGCATAATTTAGCTTATGCTATTGAAATTACTTGCTTTAAGTTGGTTTTTCCTGCACTCTACTATTTTCTTGGTTTGGATTTTTGGGTTTGCGGTTTACTTAGATTACGTACGCCTCGAGACGTTCGTAGTTTAAGTGCCGGTCATGTTCCGTATGTTCGGGTCGTGACAAAGTTGGTATCAGAGCGTTAGGTTTTAACCTTCGGAGCGTAGGATGACCCTTGGTTTATGGAATAGGTGACTAAAGTAGAGTGACGTACCGTTGGTATGTTCCGCGGCATATTTACAACACGCCACTCCACTTATGAAGCCTTAGGATGTACATTTCCTTGTTCAGTATTATATTCCTTCCTGATCTAGCCTCATCGGTACCAGTTTGGTTTTGCTGCTACGGTTACCGGTAGGGAGAGCTACGGCTAGAGTTGCGGTCAGCACAAGCTCGTCACGAACGAGGACTGACCAGGGCGAAATTCCGGCGACACACGATTACAGAGATGTGTCTTTTTACTGTGTTTCCGCGCCGTAAGCGTTTGGCGGATCGCCTTTATGAGGTTACTCGGATGTGCTGATCGACACTAGAGGATTGAGCCACTGACAGAGGCCAGCCAGATTTTGATGACCGTTGGTGTGTTGCTTACTCCTGATGATTGAGGCACCGTTCAGCATGCAGACGAGTGAGCCAGTTGTTGCTGCGAGCGACGAGATATCGCCCCATATATTGGAGCTATTGCAGTACAGATTGTACTAAGAGATGATAGAAGGTCGCTAGTCACCCGAGGATGAATGACTAGGACATGTGGTTCGTTCGCCTACCCGATGAGAGGTCATCAGATAGATTGATTCCAGCTAGAGACGACTTCACGCAGAGACGTGAGGGTCGACAGAGACGATCGAATGTCGGAAACCTATTATTCCAAGTTTAAAGTAGTCGGAAAGACATGCAGGCAATTCTATGGTCCCTCTAGAAGAATGAAACCCTAACTCGACTTAATGACCGTGTGAAAGACTTTGAACCTTCGGGTTTGCGGCGGTTCTACGGCGCCATTAGTGAGGCTTGGGTTTGCCCTTCTACGGCTGGACCACCGATGCTGTGGTATGTACTCGATACTATTAAACTGTGCCCAAGATGTTGAGCTCTTGGGGGATTATGAGGTTTTGACGACTCGATCGGATGGCTCGACTTAATTCGGATGCTAGGTGGTGAGATGCATTCTTGGGACACTCCAGATACGAGGATAGCCGTTGGAGCTCAGTCCATGCAGCCACGACGAGACGAGTCCGAAGCGGTCGACATTAGAGAAAAGTGGAGTAAAAGGTTCGCACCAGATCTAGATGAGATGATGTTCCACTCCGCCGAGATCAGAGAGGCGATGCGCATGCCGAGGCATGGTACTTGGACTTACCTTCCAGAAGGAGTCGCGATGAGTATGCAGTCGTTCCAGAGCAAGATGCAGATATAGGAAAGGACAACGACTTCCGGACAGTTGGCAGAGACAAGACATGGAAGAGACCGTGAGCAGGATTCCAGGACACTGCTGCAATGATACTTGCACCCAGGATCAGAGGTGTCATGTACATTCAAAGAGCCATAGGCCGACGCCAGTGATATGCTGTCTTACGAGTGGTCGTGATGATTGACCGGAAGATGACAAGAGACGTGCCAGAACTGGATCATCCCCGTTAGCACACCCGACAGGGCCGATGAGCCGATGGACCGAAAGATTGGTAATTCACAGTGAAGACCTTGACCCAGGAGTGGTCATGGTTACGCACACCAGCAGGACAGAGTTCATGATCATCGACGAGACGTCCCACTAGTGACCGCGACAGTTGGCCGAGATTCTTAGAGGATGCGCTGGAGCAGTACTATTCCGCCATTATTGATTCTGATGTTTTGGGTTATTTATTCGTATGATTTAATTTTTGATGATTGAGGATTTACGATCTTTACACAGTGTTGCACTTGATATCGTTTTCGTGCTTTAGTTTCACATATTTGTGATTTTACGGTTTTAGACATTTGAGTTGATTTTGTGCATATGCACGCACACGATTTGGTTCCTGCACTCTGTATAGTTTATATATGCTTGCAGTGCAGTGATACGCCTTTTGTGCACTTAGATGCAGTGGACTTCGATTTCGATTGTGATACTCGATATTTGTTTTGTGCACCTTGTGCACCTGATTGATTTTGCGCACGTTCGGTGCTTGATATTGGATTTCATGATTTCGTGCACGATGGATGCACCTGATTTGGATTTTCGCGCATGTTGAGCGCATGTCTTGAGATGCGATTTTGGTGCACACCAGATGCACTAAATTGAGATTTTTCGTGCATGTCAAATGCACCTGATTGTGCTGTCAGGCACACATGTTGCCTACGACAGATGTTTCGTGCACACCCGATGCACTTAGATGTTGTTTCTGTGCGCATGTATGGCACATTCATGGATTTTGATTTCCGTGCGCACCAGACGCACGTAGCATCATGTGCATATTTTGGGGATTGATTTCGTATAGAGCAGTACGTTTTTATGATATTGCTATGTGTTTTCGTACTGAGCAGGACTAGTCAGAGGACAGTACCTGAATATATTTTGCATGCATTGATAGTTATTGAAGGGATTTCCAAAAAAAAAAAAAACCGAGCTATAGCCTCAGTATTTACCTACGTGTCTGATATGACACGAAATGTTTAAAACAAGGAGACCCTTCTAAATTGTTTCCAAAACGGCGGAACGTACATTTCAAACAAGGGTATATATGTATATAGTTATTTCCTTATGTTAGACGTCCGCCACTATGCAGTGTTATACGCGTGCACAGCGAAATAAAGAGATTTGGCATGCATTTCCTTCAGATACTTACATATATAGATTCTATATTTACGTGTATAATTTCGAGTTATGTCATATTGGTTTTGATTTGGATTTGGCATTGATATCTTCTCCATGACTCCGATGATTGCGGGATGCTTGACGGAGTTTTGATTTGAGTTATATGCTCATTTTTCAAGCGCATGCGCTGCGCTACGAATTGTTTTATGTATTTAGAGTTTCGGAGCCCCGACGACTTGATGGGTTTTCTTAGATGTTTTAGTATTTGGGGGAGTTTGAATTTAAATTCGGGGACCGAATTTCTTTAAGGGGGAAGATTGTAACGCTTTGAAAATCGTTTCGGTGAAATTTCGAAAAAATCGGTAAAATAAGGGGGTTTTCTGTAAAAAGTCAAAATGCAAATATCTTATTATAAAAATTAAATATATATATTCTAGCTATGTAATTGCTATTATTTGGTGTTTATTGAGCCGCTGGTGAAATTTCAAATTTTCTGAAAAAAAAAAATATTATTTTATTATTATTTTAAGCCGTCACTAATACATTTAATTAGGGAAAACTACAAATTGAAATGAGTTGAAACAAATTTTGTGCATCATAAAACATTAAATAAAAATTTATCATGTGGTTTTTGGAACGAAATCATTTCCCAAAACGGTTTAGAAATTATTGAAGAAAAAAGGCTTTTTTTAGCGTAAATGGATGTTTGGGGTATTGTATTTATCATTTTTCATCACCCCACACCCGTGCCCACACCCACACACCCCCACTTACTCCTCCCCATGGCTGAATTCAGCACCCACCATATTTTTCCCCACTTGTTTTTTTTTAGGAAAAAGAAATGAAAGAAAAGAAAAGAAAATGAGTGAAGTAGTTAGACCTTTGACTTTGTTTGACCTTGACCTTGTCCCCCCCCCCATTTTCCTCACCTCCCTCTCTCTCCCCCACCCACTTTTCTGGCCGAGCCTTCCCCTAGCTTCAGCCCAAAAAAATCCCACCTCATTTCACCTCCAAATTTCATCAATTTTGCATCAAAATCCATCAAAAACATCACTAATCCCAAATCCAACTCCTACCCATTATTTCTTTCCTATCTAGCATGGATCTAGGAGCATGGAAGCTACTTTTGGAGGCTAGTATTTTCATGCTAGAACTCAATTGGGAGGTATAAATTTTAACCCTTTAGTGAAATTGTTGTTTAATTGCTTTATGTTAGCATATTAAGTGTTTAATTTGGTTTTAGATTGGTTCTAATTGCATGATTGAAAAATTCAAGAATAAGGTTGATTTCAAGTTAGGGTTTTGAGTAGTGGGATTATGGTTGTGTGATGTATTTAACATCTTAAGACATGTTAAAACCTAATTTAGTTGCTAGTTGCAAATTGTTAACTTAAAATTGTAATAATTAAGCTATATTGCAAACTAGGTTTTAAAATTAAATCAAATTGTAAGATTAAAAATCTAATTAGGTTCTTCATGATATCATTAATTTTATAAGTTGTAGTTTACCACCTTAGTTCATGCAAAACCTAGTCAAGTTGATGATTTGTGAATTGTTATTTTGAAAATTGTTAAAAAAGGGTATTTTGTAAACTAGAATATTAGGGTTTTTGGAATTTAATGAGATTAAATTCCGGAATTTTTTTCTATGACTTATTTAAGATATTTAATAAATATATTGGCCGCTAAATTCAATTAAACATCCTGTTTTGTACAAAAACGGTGAATTGTGCTTGCTAGATTTTCGGAAAAATGACTTTTTAAGTGAAATTGGCGTTTTTGTGAGTTTTAACCTAGTTTATATTAAAATTAGTGTTTGTGAATGTGCAAATGAGTGTGATTGGATTTTCTCGATGGTTTGACGTTCGTACATCGACATCGAGGGTTGGTTTGACTATTCTTGCATGCGTGGGCGATAGGTTTGGACCTATGCGTGACACGCGTGCCGATTTGATTTTCGTATGCCGTTTCGATTTCGAATTTAGTTTTAATGCGATATGGTACGTTATGATATGTAGGTACCCCCATGTGGACTTCGAGACGACAAGCAAGTGCGTGGCGACGTCGGCACCGGCTAGCGAGGACCAGGTGAGTAGATTTATATCTACGGGGAGAAGTCGGGTGGATGGCGTATAGCACCCCCGCAATCCGTGGTGGTGTATACGGATGCGTATACACACCAACATTTATTGTATGTTATTTGGGATTAATAACGATGCTTAGGATGGATATTGGTGTGTTGGATTACTTTAGTGTTGCGAACCCTAGGGTAGTGTTACACACACATACACACATACATACTTGCATACATTCCTATTGATATGTGCTCATGGGATTCTTTATAGTTATGTGTTCACATGGGTATGGGACTATGTGTTCACATACGGATTGAGGATGATACTTGGGATTGAGCTGAGTCGATGAGATTTGATTTGAGGCCGTGAGATCGGTGATATAGCAGGGTTCGTATCTTAGATACGACATGACGTTGTAGCGGGTCCTTGACGTAGTGTTTCACACACGTCCATGCATACGTAGGCGGTATCAGTATGGTACTAGACGTAGATCAGTACCCCGATCATGATATTTGATAAAGAGGATACCAGGTGAATAGTATGATGAATGTGATATTGACCCGTACCCAGATTGGGATGTCGTACGACGGATTTACGTACGAGCTATATTGATGATTGATCCGCACTCTTGACTTGGGATGCCTGATTATAGATATGGTATCGGATATGATATTATTGAGGCGGGATCACCGACTATACATATACAGGTATGTATATGTATCGACTCAGATGATAGGCGGTTTCCTTACCTGTAGTTCAGCTTGTTAGTTCAGCCGTATAGTTTAGTATAGTTGTTAGATTAGATTAGACTTCTTACCTATTTCAAAAACTAACGAATCGTGGGCATTTTTAAAGACAGCTCAAGGGAATCTACGGATATTTCAAAAACGACGTATCTTTTCATAAAAACACCGTAGCCCCTATTTTCAAAACCCCATGATTCGTGTTATTTTAAAAGGCACCAGTCGTAGGATTTATATTAGATTATTGCAGATTAGTTATCGTTGTGTCTAGTATTCAGCTCCCGCACATTTTTACTGTTCGCTCTGCCACGCATATTTATTTTGCTGCATATTCCATTATTGATATCATGCTGTTAGGACACCAGCACCATTACCAATGATGCGTATGTACCACGTACACCTACTTGCCGGCTCACACACATCTTCATCGGTAATTGCCATGTCACGTACACTTTAGAGAATATATTTGCTTGACTTAGCTTGTTAGCTAGTAGTTTTGACATGATATTAGTGTACTTTCCTTATATGCCATATTAGACATTTCAGTTATTACTTGCTACTTCATGCATATTTTTATTCATTGTTATACCGCACGCATGGATTCTCATGCCTTTATTCACTAGTTTATGTGCTATTGAGGTTTTGGACTCGGATTTCCTTGATATTTCTGGATTTGGGAACCGTGGAGATTTCAAAAGAGAATATGTAATTGTTTTAAAAACCCGGTTGCCTTGGATATGATATTTCAGTGCGTCCACCATGTGTTTTCTCAGTGCTGAGAGCGACATGTGAGGCCCGAGTTCGAGGAGTGGAGGAACCGTTTCGGGTACATGGTGGACCCGGTAAGGTACCCCGGGGCAAGAAGCTCGTGGTGATGACGATGAGCCTGGCACGGGGAGACTACCTACCGGTGATATTACCCGACGCGTCGGATATCTGGAGGATACCGTCGTGGTCTTGAGATGGATGGTAGGGGCCGGTCTGGACTGGCGGCGCCCTAGATATTGTGATTTAGACATTGAGATTTATGTTTTGTGTCGATGCTAGACACCGTTGGTGTTGATTTCAGTTATGATACCTCATTTGAAAAAAATACAAAGGAAATCTCACTAATTTATGAAAACAGTTTCTTCATTTACATGTATGCTGTTTTCATGCATTCATACCTCACTCATATGATATATTGCTACCTGAGGCACTGACACGGGCACATGTGATTACACTCGGGTTAGATATTACCCTAGACATTGTCATAGGCTGCCTGTTATACATATATTTGAGGATATATTATGATCATTGACCTAGGTTGTGTTATTTATGCGATTTCTGTGCGTAGATGTTTTTCTATTCACGAGTTGGCAACTCACCCCCGTTGTGCCCCAGTTTCTTGCAGGTTTGCCGTACAGGTTTCATTACGGCTTTGCTGGCACTATTTCCATTCCGGGTGGCTTGCTAGTAGGTGGGTTATTTGTATCTCACCCATCCTTATATCTTGTATATTATTATTCAGTTGTATCTAGAAGTTCCATCAACCAAACATGTATTTATTGAGATAGAGACCAGTGTTGGTTATTCTTTCGACCTTAGAGTCGCTCGTTATATTTCTGGTGGTTTTGAGTTTCCTTTTGAGTTTTGATCCTCGCCGTTGGCGTTGTATATCATATTGTTGTGTGGTTGTGACCGTCGATTGACGAAGAGCTAGCTCCCGCTTGGGGATGCCCTTTTCTTGATTTCGTATACTATTCATGTTGTATCCCGTTTGGGGGCCAGTATTTACAAAGGAGACTCTGCCGAAATTTTCAGTAAATTTTTGATGTTTTAAAAACCGCATAATTTGGCTTATGCTATTGAAATTACTTGCTTTAAGTTGGTTTTTCCTGCACTCTACTATTTTCTTGGTTTGGATTTCTGGGATTGCGGTTTACTTAGATTACGTACGCCTCGAGACGTTCGTAGTTTAAGTGCCGGTCATGTTCCGTATGTTCGGGTCGTGACATATATGATTTGGGATTGGTTTTTCTCATTGTATTCTTGTTCCTCGGATCACGGATGCGGGTGCGTATGCACAGTTGCTTGAGACAGAGGGAGAGGACCTTGATTGGGGTTAATGGCTATTGTCATTTTATTAACCCTAATGTTTATGTGTGTATTATTGTTAATTGATAATTAGTTTAATAATTGTGCATGGTTATGGATGTTGACTATTTGACTTCCTTGACTTATTGATCTAGGTTGACACTTTGACCATCATCATTTCTTTTGGAAGATGCTTTTTGATCCTTACAAATTGAAATGATAATGGTCATGTCATGATTAACCATGACAATTATCTAGCTAATTATTTAATTAGAATAATATACACATATTAGTGAGAAGGCTTGATATTATTCTCATTTTCTCTCATTTCATTTCTCTCTCTTGTTTTTCCTCTCCCTCAAGCTCTCCCCTCTCATGTGTTGAGAAACACTTGAGCTTGAGAAAAACCCTCTCTTGATCTTTTCTACTCTCATCTAGGGTTCAAGTATTAGCACTTCTTGCACCCTAGTTACTCCTAGCTTGGAGTTGAAGCCAAAGGTTGAGGCTTTCGGGTGGATCTTTCTTTGACGGGAGAAGACGACAAGGTGACCTCCTTCCACTACTTCTAGGAGCAAGGAGAGAAGGACAAAAAGACCAAAAGTATAACCTTTCTAGCTCTTAGCTAGTTATTAGTTAGCTTTAGCAAGTTTTTGTTTAGCAAAGATCCTTCTAAGCATAGTCCATGTTGCCTAAGCTCATAAAAATCCGATTTTTATTCCGTTTTCCGCCTCCCCGTAAGTACCGGGGTGGGCAACGTGGACTTACAGTAGGCACACCCATGAGGTTCTACAACTGATCAACCATGCCAAAATCAAAAATTTCCAAGTGCCAAAGAACCCTATACAAGATCGTTAACTAGAGGTAAGGCGAAACATGCAAGCAAACTACTTTGCTACTAAGTGAAAGAGACTACAACGTTTGTAGATCCGGTCCTCCACTTCTCTAGCTCAGTGTTGACGTCCCTCCGCTGCGATCATCGGAATCCCGGACTCTAGCGTCTGTTTCATCGGAGACATGGGCAGGCTAGGTCGTTGACTTCGATGCCGAAGATGATCTACGTCGAGGCGACTCAAACTCAAGCTCCATCTTCACTAAGTCATGAAAATTGTGAAGAAAACACCCTATACAACATTGCAAGTGGTAGAGGATGAAGAAATAGGAAGTGGGTTCACTTTGGACTTGGATTTCTCACTTGGATTCATTACTTGGAATTTTCAAGAGAGCTTTCTTTTCTTCATGAAGAAGAAGAAGAAGAAGAAGAAAAGAAAATGAATTATTGTGAAAAGAAAATTCAAGTGAAGTTATCATATTGCAACCATGGGTGAGATTAACCTTTGTAGAGAATAAACTAGGGTTTAGGTAAATGGTTAGGTTAAGGAAAGAAACAAAATGGTTAAGACTTTCAAAGCTTCATGAAGCTTCAAGAGTAAAACAAAACAAGCCACCATTTTATTTCTAGCCAAAAATAAATAAAGAAAATAAATAAAACAAATAAAACCTAACCATTAACCTAAACATGGTTTAAAGCAAACATACACCCAAGTTTGCATGTATCATCAAACATGATACAAACTAGTGCACAAACATATATCATATATACAACTTGTGCAAATCAAGTGAGAAAATCCATCTTAAGTGAACAAATACTAGTTAATGTAAAGTAATATATCAAATATATAATTATACATTAAATCGTTAAATCAACACTTGATTTAATGATCCGGTCATACTGCATATAACCGACTAATATCAAGTGTATCAATGTATCGAATCAACATTTGATTCGGTAACCCGGCTATATCTTATATAACCGTCCAATAATACAAATCGCGAGAATAGAATGCAGTATCACATACTGGTATTATTCTCGGTCCCGCACATATCTCATATGCACTCCTATTTCATTTCTAGTGAGCCAGGAAACCTCTGTGTAGGACTCTAAAGACTCGTCAATACGCCGGCAGCAGGTGATGATCATATCAAACACCCACAAGCCGCAAGCGGTCTGCTAAACGTAACGGCCACCCGTGTATTGAGCGATCAGAAGATCAACGAGCAAGCCCTCTCACACTCCTGTGAATCCAACCAGCAACACTTACCGTACAGTCCGGTCTGTTCGTTTGATATGTCGCATATCTTGCCTAGGGGTGGTAAACGTCAGACCCCAGTAGCTTGATAAGTCATGCCGATATAAGGTCCATAACAAGTGTGAAACTACTGATAACTCTTACCAGAAAATCACTGCAACCCTGGCTAGGGATTTCCAGTTATGGCCAATCGAGCATAGCGCAACATCAACCCCCAATACCGGGAGAGACGAATCCCCTCCTATCGCTCATTGCCTCCATGTGGATCGGGATTATACCCAAAACCCACCTGTTTGCACGACTCAGTGGAGCCGTGGTAGGGTGGAAATCAAAGCACAGTGGGTGACACACAAGACTCTATGACGATCTCGGGTCAACAGACTAAGTTGTACCAGTGTCACCAGAGAACTGACATCTGACGTAAGGTATAATACCATCTGGGAGTTCTCGGCGAGTCCGTTCAGTGTACCCAGTCTCCACTGAGCACCCGCATACATCTCTGATGTCAAACACCAATGGATATGGGATCATCCATCGTCCATCACATGGGTCGAGAAGATATACGCTAGTATACACTGGAATATCGATGCCCCGTCTCGATTTTCCCACGACTAGGAACATTGAAGGATGTACTCATGGACTACCCAGGCCCCACTAGTATGATCTACATCATAGTCCTGCAAGTCGAGTACACATCCTAAGGACTTTATCAACATGTAACAGAGAGACAGAAAGTATACATGTTAAGTTAAAGAGCAACCAGATATCATACTATCATGTCGAGCAAGAAAGTCATACCTATATATGTCCTAGCATCCACTACAATATACATCCTGTAGCGTTCCTAGGCACTCTTGTGAAGGTTCATAAGGCATCAAACATGCCCGGATTAAATTTTAGACTCAAGCTATCTCACTCTAAAGAGATGAACACACTAATCTCATGGGCTAGATGAGATGAGGATGAGAGAGTAGTATTTTTGCTTTCTTTTTAAATCATTTTCTCATATTATTTCATCACATAAAGAAAATCTAGTAAGCTTTCTTCAAGAGAGAAGAAGATGATCATGGAAAGAATAATGAATTATTTTCTTTTATGATGAATAGAAAGAAAGAGTATATGATTGATTATAAACCATGGTCAAGGATGAGTGGCTAGGATTTAGTAGAGAATAAACTAGAGTTAGGGTTTGGTTGGGTTAAGAATGTGTCATCCTAAAATATCTTAAGAATGACTAAAGAAAAAGCTTCTAGAAGGTGCATGAAGCAACTAACCCTAATCAAACCCTAACCTCATTTAATCATCCTTAAACATGTTTAACAATAAATCATATCATGTCACAATAATATATATCACATATATATTATATATTTGCAACAAAAGAAAATAATACAATTAACATATATCGCATATATATCAATGTATCATCTAGTGAGAAAATGAAATATTAAAGCGAGCCAATATTAGATAATGTAATAATATATCATATATATTATTATACATTAAATCATCGAATCAACACTTGATCCGACGATCCGGCTATATCGAATATTGCCGACTAATATATCATGTACCGATTCATCGAATAAACACTTGATCTGATGACCCGGTTCATATCTAAATATCGCGAGAATATAATACGGTATCTCATATCGCATTATTCTCGGTCCTGCACATATCATATATGTGCCTCTACTCCGTTTCGCCTGAGCCAAGAAACCTCTGTGTAGGACTCTAAAGAATCGTCAATACGCCGGTAGCAGGTGATGATCATATCAAACACCCACAAGCTGCAAGCGGTCAGCTAAACGTAACAGCCACCCAGGTATTGAGCGATCAGAAGATCAACAAGCTAGCCTGTGCGTTCTCCTGTGAATCCGATCAGTAACACTCCCGTACAGTCTGGTCTGTTCGTCTGATATGTCGCATATCAAGTCTAGGGGGGGTATACGTCAGACCCCAGTAACCGATAAGTCGTGTCGATGTGTGGCTCATAACGGGTCGAGAAACCACTAGTAACACTTACCAGTAAATCTCCATATCAACCCTGGCCAGGGACTTCCAGTTATAGCCAATCGAACACAGCACAACATCAACTCCCTATACCGGGAGAGACGAATCCCCTCCTATCGCTCATTGCCTCCATGTGATTCGGGACTGTACCCAAAAGCCACCGTTTTGCACGCCCTCTTGGACGTGGTAAGGTGGAAATCAAAGCACAGTAGGAATCACACAAGACTCCATGATGATCTCGGGTCTACAGACTACCCTGTACCAGTGTCACCGGAGAACTGCCATCTGACGTGTAGTATATCACCATCTGGGAGTTCTCGACGAGTCCGTCCAGTGTACCCAGTCTCCACTGAGCACCCGTACACCATCTCTGATGTCAAACACCGATGGATATGGGATCATCCATCACCCATCATATGGGTCAAGATGCGTATACGCTAGTCTACTCTGGTGTATCGATGCCCTGTCTCGATATACCATCGACTAGGAACAGTTATAGGATGTACTCATCGACTACCGTGGCCCCACTAGTATGATCTCATCATAGTCCCAGTAGTCGAGTACAGATCCTAAGGGCTTTATCAACATGTGAGAGTAAAACAGTAAACCAATACAAGTCAACATGTTAAGATAATGTGAAACCAAATAGCATACTATCATGACGAGCAAGAAAGTCATCTCTATATATAACCAAGCATCCATTATAATATACATCATATGTACATCAATGGCCTCTAGGGCATATACATAACTAACAATCTCCCACTTGCACTAAGGCCAGCTGCTGTAGTATCTCATACCTAGTATCCCGAATAATCTCTCAAACTGTATATGGGGAATAGCCTTCGTGAATGGATCCGCAGTGTTGTCCTTCGTATCTACTCTCCTGACCTCGATCTCCTGGCGATCAACTATCTCCCTGATCAGGTGATACCGCCTCAGAATATGTCTGGATTTTTGATGGGACCTGGGTTCCTTGGCCAATGCCACAGCTCCATTGTTATCGCAATACAGAGGTATTTGATGCTCAATGGATGGAACCACACCAAGTTCACTAATGAACTTCTTTATCCAGACAGCCTCTTTGGCAGCATCGTTGGCAGCGATGTATTCAGCCTCCATCGTCGAGTCTGCAACGGTATCCTGTTTGGAACTCTTCCAACATACCGCCCCTCCAATGAGGGTAAAGACAAAACCCGAGTGCGACTTAGAGTTGTCCTTATCACTTTGGAAGCTGGAATCGGTAAAGGACTCCACCTGGAGTTCTCCGTTACCATACACCAAGAACATCTCCTTAGTCCTTCGTAAGTACTTGAGAATGTTCTTCACAGCTGTCCAGTGACTCTCTCCAGGATCTGCTTGATACCGACTCACTACACTTAGTGGGTATGCTACATCGGGTCTGGTACATAGCATCGCATACATGATAGAGCCTACTGCCGAAGCATAGGGTATCCCTTGCATGCGAGCTCTCTCCAAATCAGTCTTGGGAGACATCTCTTTGGAGAGAGTGAGTCCAGAGATCGTGGGTTGGTTCCCACGCTTGGATTCTTCCATACTAAACCTTTTTAGTATGGTGTCAATGTACCTGGATTGGGACAATCCTAGTATCCGTTTAGATCTATCTCTATAGATCATGATTCCCAATATGCAGGAGGCATCACCTAGATCTTTCATTGAGAATCTCTGTGATAAGAAGAGCTTGACTGATTGCAGCATAGGAATATCATTTCCTATCAAGAGTATGTCATCCACGTACAATACGAGGAAGACAACCTTACCCTCTGCTACCTTCTTATAGATACAAGGTTCATCTATATTTTTGATGAAGTCAAACTCTTTGACTACAACATGAAAACAGATGTTCCAACTCCGCGATGCTTGCTTTAACCCATAAATGGATTTAAGAAGCTTGCACACCTTTCCGCTGCTCCCACTATTTACGAAGCCCTCTGGCTGAGTCATGTACACGCACTTTTCTAAATCACCGTTTAGAAAGGCGGTCTTAACATCCATTTGCCAGATTTCGTAGTCATGGTATGCAGCAATGGCAAGTAAGATCCGGATGGACTTAAGCATAGCCACTAGAGAAAAGGTTTCGTCATAATCCACACCTGGTCGTTGACGAAAACCCTTTGCTACAAGTCTAGCTTTGAAAGTCTCAACCTTTCCATCTACACCAAATTTCTTTTTAAAAATCCACTTGCTCCCAATGGGTTTTACCCCTTCAGGAGAATTTTCCAAAATCCATACTTTATTGGTGTATATGGATTCTATCTCAGATCGCATTGCATCCAGCCATTTCACAGAGTCACCACTCGTGATGGCCTGCTCGAAACTAGTCGGTTCATCATCATCCATGATGCAATCCTCGCTTCCACCATCAATGAGAAAACCGTAGTATCTCTCAGGTGGACGAGAAACCCTACTAGATCGGCGGAGAGGCTGGGGTTCGTCGGGTACTACTGAATCCTCTGGTTCCACTAAATCTTCAGTTGTAGTTTGTGTTGCTGGACTCTCTTCCAGCTCTACCTCATCGCCACTAATTTCTTTTGCAAGAAATTCCTTTTCTAAAAAGGTGGCATGTTGAGCAATAAACACCTTTTGTTGTTCACTGTGGTAGAATAGATATCCATACGAATTGCTTGGATATCCTACAAACTTACAAAGAACTGATCGTGCCTCGAGTTTGTCCGGATTTTGCTTTTTAACATAGGCCGGACAACACCATATCTTAACTCTTTTAAGAGATGGTCTCTTCCCATTCCATATCTCATATGGAGTGGTAGGCACAGATTTAGTTGGAACTCTATTCAATAGGTATATGGCTGTCTCCAGCGCATACCCCCAGAAGGAAATAGGTAACTCAGCTGTACTCATCATAGAGCGCACCATATTTAATAGGGTGCGATTCCTCCGCTCCGATACACTGTTGTGCTGTGGTATATAAGGAGGAGTAAGCCGAGAGAGAATCCCATTCTCTTTTAGATAATCTAGGAACTCATTGCTTAAGTATTCACCTCCTCGATCAGATCGAAGAATCTTAATACTTTTGCCCGTTTGGTTCTCTACTTCGTGCTTATATTCTCTGAATTTCTCAAAAGCTTCAGACTTGTGTTTTATCAGAAACACATGTCCGTATCTAGAGAGATCGTCAGTGAATGTAATGAAGTAGGAAGAACCGTTCCTGGCATGCGTAGACATAGGACCGCATACATCACTATGTACCAGTCCTAAGAGTTCGGTAACTCTTTCTCCGTGTCCACTAAACGGAGCTTTGGTCTTTTTTCCTTTGAGACATGAATGGCAAGTATCATAAGATGATAATTCGAACGGATTCAAATAACCATCCTTATGTAACTTAGCCAGTCGTGTCGCATTGATATGACCAAGTCTACAATGCCACAAGTAGGATTCGTTCATTTCTGAATTTTTCCTCTTGTGTGTGTTTTGTATATTCAGGACTGTATTCTGATTTAGAATGAATATGCCATTATGTAACGAGCCTGATGCAATCAACTTTTGATCTTGGAATATGTTCATAACATTATCCTTTACTACAAAATTATATCCTTCTTTACTTAATAAAGAAACTGATATAATGTTGCACATCATGTTCGGTATATAATAACACTCATTAAGAATCAGTGTATTACGACTTGGTAATACAAGGTGATATTCGCCAACTGCTTTGGCTGCAACATTTGCACCGTTCCCTACTTGAACGGAATGATCACCCTTTCCCAGTTCTCTACCTTTACGTAGCCCATGTAACTGTTTACATATGTGGGATCCTGATCCGGTATCTAATACCCAGGACGTAGGGTGAACTGAGAAACAGTTCTCAATGACTAACACACCTGAAGAAGATGCATCAACATGCATGTTCTTTTGGGCGGCTTGAGAATCCAGATATTCTCCTGTTTCCTGTTCAGTCTTATAACTCTTATAAGAAAGAATGGGTCCAACGTTCCCTTGCTCAGTACAATAATTAGGTTTAGTCAATACATCCATATTATTATCTTGATATGGCCTGACATGGTCGCTACCCGGAGAGAGAGAGAAGAAAACACTTTAGCGTATGCTCTTGCAAGATTAGATTGGCTATTATCTTATCTAATCAGGATGTCTCCCACTGTTTTTATCAAATCTACCTTAAAAACCCTAAAAAGGTAAGATTAGCCGGGATTAATTACACCCTACAATTTCGTCAATCTTTCAGCCAGATCAGTGTCGGTACTTTGAGGGAGGTTCCCCGTGCTTTTGCACGGACCTAATTAAAGTAAACCTCATTTTCCCAGAGGCGTAACCCCGTTAACACTTTTCTAGACACCTACTTGATCGACTAATTGTCCTGTGTAAAACTCTCCCAGGAGTAACTCTTACTCGCAGCGGGTATCGGGATCCAACTATCTCATAGGAGGTATGCAATCTCATTGCAAATTTCAACACTTGAAATTCCTGATAATGTTTTTACCCCTAGCAACTTATGACCTTGGCTAAGGTCAACAAATCATAAGCGCTAGTCAAGTTCAACCCGTCATTTCCTGATTGAATTAAACCCACCTGTATGACCCTTAGCTAAGGTCAACAAAGTCGCACGACTACCCTAACTCAATCACATCTCATGTTTTAGCAGATAAATACTAATTAGCTACTGTACACCACGCCTTGGCTAAGGTCAACAAACGCAGCACGAATAGTAACTAGTCTCTATCTGAAATGACGGAGGGCTACGCAGGTTTTTCAGAAAACCCTGAGCGTAATGAACTTGATATCGTCATAGAATCGAGTGAAGTTTTGAAAAGGAGAGTTTTCGAGGCTTTTCTTAGTTTCTCTAAAGGGGTCACTCCCGGTGAAGGGATCGTCGGCCCTTTCCTCATCGAATAAGGTGCAGGATATATCATATATACCGTTGTGCAAAGCAAAACACTAAAAGCAATCAAAAGACAAAACGCGTTTTGTAGCATCTGCCAGTTTTGCTAAAGGGGTCACTCCCGGTGAAGGGATCGTCGGCCCTTTCCTCATCGAATAAGGTGCAGGATATATCATATATACCGCTGTGCAAAGCAAAACTGTAGCTACCCTTTTTATAAAGTTTTGATTCTACAACATCTTTAGGTTCTTTTCTTTTTATTAATCTCATTAATAAATATCCCATCAGCTTATGCTTCCTAAGCATCACAGAAGAAACGAAAGCAGTAATATTTATATATCAGCATATATATATAGTATAAGCATTCGTCTCAGGCAGTAATATGATCTCATCACAGAACATTGCAGCAGAAGAACATATATGAAATATTGGATATACTAGGACGTCCGTGTTTTCAATACGAGCCTGTGTAAAAAACGGATTCCACGGTCGCGGCGAATAGCCAAACCCACATCCTAAGACCCCTACGAGAGCGGCAAGTAACACTGCCAATTCTAGGGTTAGGAGACCCGGTCTCGACTCCTCAAGATGGCCTCCCACTGGACCCTAGAACCCGGTTACTTGTGCTCCCCTCCTTGGGTCTACCTAATGCGGAAAAGTAAATAATATACACTGGTGACAGCAACCGCAACCTGGAAGTGCCCCAAATAAAAGAATATTACATTACAAATGAATTTTACATGAATGAAAATAAAAACCCTCATCTCACATAAAACCCCCGGCTATTCAGAACGCGACGATCCAATATAACATATCACAGCAACACATAATATCACATATCATCAACGTAAGTAAATATGCGCATCCCAATTGTCGTTGACATATAGCAACGAAACCGGCGATACAACATATTACACTTACGATCACAGAAAAGAAAGTGTAAAACTACAACATTTGGAATCCACAATCACTTTAGACATCGTAAATCCGAAATATCACATACTTCGCATTTCATGCCTAACTCTATGAATTCCACATATTGTATCACATTCCAGATAAATAGACAGTATTAAAATTTCCGAACAGATAATCAAATACCCAAAATTTCCCAAAGTGCTCAACTCTTGAGCGGAGTTCAAATAATCCCAGAATATGTCACAGTACCGGTGATCCAGCCGTAGAAGGGTCAAGCCAACGCCTCACATGTGGCACGCCGTACTGCCCCAAACCCGAAGGTTCAAAAGGCAGTTCAAGACGGTCACATAATCGAGTTAAGGTTTGTTGTATTCTAGAGGGTCCACCGCTTAACTTGTACAATTTTTCCGAAAGATTTAAACCCAATAAAAATTCAACGCTTGAAAGTTTGCCGTACCGGGAAACAGTGAGTTAATGAGATCCGTTCAACTAGTTTAACAGTTTCTAAATATCCAGAAAGAAATACGAATTTAAATATTCCGATCGAATCTACGATTACAAAATAAACCCCAGATTTAAACAACACTGGAATCACTTTAAAAATATCCAGAAGCATCAACAAGCACCTACGGATATTACCATGAATCCACGTGTCACAATCCTACAAATCCGCCGCGGAACCGCCGCTAAAAGCATGTTTTCGCCGCGGTTCCGCCGCTGTTTTGAGGAATTGTGGGCCCGTGTTTCATGGTAATTCTTAGAATTCCCTGCTGATTTTTTTACATATTTTTAATTCAGAAAAATCCCAAATTTTAAAAAATTTCCAGAGAGGGGTCTAGTTTTGTCGTTTCGGGTTCGATCGGAGTTTTAACTTCGTAAACACATCGCCTAATGCTCTAGCTAGGCTCTGATACCACTGTAGGGTTCCTAGGCACTCTTGTGAAGGTTCATAAGGCATCAAACATGCCCGGATTAAATTTTAGACGTGCCGAACAACCCAAAGCCAGGATCTTTGCTAGATTATTAGGTTTAAACATGCAAGATGATAACTTTTATCTAAGTGTGAGGGATTACAACCTTTGTAGTCCGCTCCTTCACTTCACAAGCTCCGAGTAGAAGTCCTTTTGCCGCGACTCACGATCTCCCGGACTCATGAGAGGCTCCACGACTCGAACGATCCATGCTAGCTCGAAGTATTCCAAATCTCCGATGATCTACCTCGAAGTTGCAAAGACTCAAGCTATCTCACTCTAAAGAGATGAACACACTAATCTCATAGGCTAGATGAGATGAGGATGAGAGAGTAGTATTTTTGCTTTCTTTTTAAATCATTTTCTCATATTATTTCATCACATAAAGAAAATCTAGTAAGCTTTCTTCAAGAGAGAAGAAGATGATCATGGAAAGAATAATGAATTATTTTCTTTTATGATGAATAGAAAGAAAGAGTATATGATTGATTATAAACCATGGTCAAGGATGAGTGGCTAGGATTTAGTAGAGAATAAACTAGAGTTAGGGTTTAGTTGGGTTAAGAATGTGTCATCCTAAAATATCTTAAGAATGACAAAAGAAAAAGCTTCTAGAAGGTGCATGAAGCAACTAACCTTAATCAAACCCTAACGTCATTTAATCATCCTTAAACATGTTTAACAATAAATCATATCATGTCACAATAATATATATCACATATATATTATATATTTGCAACAAAAGAAAATAATACAATTAACATATATCGCATATATATCAATGTATCATCCAGTGAGAAAATGAAATAATAAAGCGAGCCAATATTAGATAATGTAATAATATATCATATATATTATTATACATTAAATCATCGAATCAACACTTGATCCGACGATCCGGCTATATCAAATATTGTCGACTAATATATCATGTACGATTCATCGAATCAACACTTGATCCGATGACCCGGTTCATATCTAAATATCGCGAGAATATAATACGGTATCTCATATCGCATTATTCTCGGTCCTGCACATATCACATATGTGCCTCTACTCCGTTTCGCCTGAGCCAAGAAACCTCTGTGTAGGACTCTAAAGAATCGTCAATACGCCGGTAGCAGGTGATGATCATATCAAACACCCACAAGCTGCAAGCGGTCAGCTAAACGTAACAGCCGCCCAGGTATTGAGCGATCAGAAGATCAACAAGCTAGCCTGTGCGTTCTCCTGTGAATCCGATCAGTAACACTCCCGTACAGTCCGGTCTGTTCGTCTGATATGTCGCATATCAAGTCTAGGGGTGGTATACGTCAGACCCCAGTAACCGATAAGTCGTGTCGATGTGTGGCTCATAACGGGTCGAGAAACTACTAGTAACACTTACCAGTAAATCTCCATATCAGCCCTGGCCAGGGACTTCCAGTTATAGCCAATCGAACACAGCACAACATCAACTCCCTATACCGGGAGAGACGAATCCCCTCCTATCGCTCATTGCCTCCATGTGATTCGGGACTGTACCCAAAAGCCACCGTTTTGCACGCCCTCTTGGACGTGGTAAGGTGGAAATCAAAGCACAGTGGGAATCACACAAGACTCCATGACGATCTCGGGTCTACAGACTACCCTGTACCAGTGTCACCGGAGAACTGCCATCTGACGTGTGGTATATCACCATCTGGGAGTTCTCGGCGAGTCCGTCCAGTGTACCCAGTCTCCACTGAGCACCCGTACACCATCTCTGATGTCAAACACCGATGGATATGGGATCATCCATCACCCATCATATGGGTCAAGATGCGTATACGCTAGTCTACTCTGGTGTATCGATGCCCTGTCTCGATATACCCTCGACTAGGAACAGTTATAGGATGTACTCATCGACTACTGCGGCCCCACTAGTATGATCTCATCATAGTCCCAGTAGTCGAGTACAGATCCTAAGGGCTTTATCAACATGTGAGAGTAAAACAGTAAACCAATACAAGTCAACATGTTAAGATAAAGTGAAACCAAATAGCATACTATCATGACGAGCAAGAAAGTCATCTCTATATATAACCAAGCATCCATTATAATATACATCATATGTACAACAATGGCCTCTAGGGCATATACATAACTAACACATCCTATGTACAGTAATGGCCTCTAGGGCATACATATAACTAACAATCTCCTACTTGATCTAGGGCCATCTGTAGCAGTGGTTGCAGTATCACATACTCAACCATCCCATATAAGTTTCTCTCTAGGAAAAAGCCTTTGTGAGTGGATCCGCCGTATTGTCCTCTGAGTCTACTCTCCTAACCTCGATCACCTTGGAGATCAACTATCTCCATGATCAGGTGATGCTGCCTCAGAATATGTCTGGGTCACTAACGGGACCAGGGTTCCTGGGCCAAAGCCACACTTCTATTGTCACACAATGGTAGGAACCTAGTTCATCTTATGAACCAATATACACCCAAACTGCCTCTTTGGTAGTATCTTTTATAGCGATGTTATCAGCCTTATCGTCTAGTTTGCCACGGTATCTAGCTTGGAACTCTTCCAACATACCGTCCCTCCAATGAGGGTAAAGACATTGCCTGCGACTGGCATTCAGTCGTCCTTATCACACTGGAACATTTCCAGTGATTCTCCCCGGGATCCATTGATACCATCTTACTACACCTAGTGAGAACCCTAACATCCATTTAGATCTATCTCATAGATCCAAAACCTAGGATTTAGGAGGTATCACTTTGATCCTATATGGAGAATCCTTGTGATAAGAGGAGATTGACCGAGCGTAGCATAGGAAACTCTTTTCCTATTTCGAGTATGTTATCCACGTACTCTACGAGGATCACCACCTTTACTCTCTACTGTAAGTCGATGTAGTACACCCCAATACTTATGGGGAGGCGGAATTTTCAAAAACGAACTTGTTTATTGAACGAACATCGACTAACCGCTTGAATCGAAGCTAAACTATAAATAACCAAACACAAAGTGTTTCTTAACTATTGTGTTTAGGGATTATACCTAATGAAACCAGTCCTTCGTCTTTACGATCTCCTTGTTCTCCTCGACCTTCTCTAGGTAGTAGATGATCCACCCGAGAGCAAAACTCCAAGCTAAACCTCTAAACTTGAGGCAACTAACCTTCTTGGATTGCTAATCAAAGAAGCTAGGATGAAATAGAGTGATGGTTATGGATTTATTAGTCTTTTCTAATCCTTTGATCTCAACTCATGAGGTGTAAGGATTAGGGTTTGAAGATGAGAGCTTGAGGAGAGAGAAGATGAGAGATAATAATGAGATGAGATTGTGAGTATCATAACATATTATGAAGCATTCTCATTAAAGAATAAATGAATAAATGTGATGAATAAGCATGCTTCAAAAATGTTAAGTGGTGATTCATTAAGCATGTGTCATTAATCATTTATGGTGCAATAATGACAATGATGAATCACTCTCATGACTCACAAATCTTATCCAAAGTATATGCCATCTAAACCTCCTTAGTCACTATCTTCTAGAAGCTTCTCGTACAATTACGAGAACGCCCCTCCATTCCGCAAAAATACGGAAAAACTTTAGACTGTAAAAATCCAATAACCGGATACCAGTAACTGGCTTAAACCAAAGCCGACTGGTAAAAACTGTCCAAACGACGTAAGTATGTAAACACACATACGCGTCCGAACCCTTGTCGTAAAACCATACGACCTCTATATCGTTTCGCCTGGAATAGGAAACTCTCTGTGTGGGACTCTAGAGACTCGACTACTACACTGGCAGTGGGTTTAACCACAGACCGCAAGCGGCACTAGCTGTACGTAACGGCCCCCAGGTAGTTGTCGATAAGAAGGCCGATGAGGAAACCCATCCGAACTCCTACTGAGTCTGATATGACAATCTCCATACAGTCCGGTCCGTTCGTCCAAGACTATCGCATATCGGGCCTAGGGGGGCGGCAAGCGTCAGTCCCCTAATAGCGGTATAAGTCGTGTCGGAGGGAAGCCCATTACACCCTGAGAAACTACTGGAACCTACCAGCAAATCTCGCTTGCCCTGGCCAGGGACTTTGCGTAATGGCTCTCTGACACAGCACGATATCTACTCCCAATACCGGGAGGGACGAATCCTGTCTAACCGCCACTGCCTCCAAGTGCTCGGGACTGCACCCAACTGCTACCTGTTTGCACGACTCCTTTGAGCCGTGGTAGGGTAGCAATCTAAGAACAGTGGGACACACTCGAGGCGAAGTAGCAGTGTCAAGTCTGCGGACTACGCTGTACTCATGTCACCTGGGAACTGTTCACTGACGACTGGTATAAAACCAACCAACAGTTCCCTGTGAGTCTTGTCCGGTGTACCCGTAACCTAACGAGCACCTGTATACTATCTCCAGTACGACGTACTGACGGCTGTGGGACAGACCATCTCCCCAACTGGGATGAGAAGCGTACACACTATTCTACTCCGTAGTATCGATGCTCTGTCTCGATAATCCAACGACCAGGGACCTGAATAAGGATGTGCTTGTAGACTACCCAGCCCCCACTAGTGTGACTGCCATCACAACGCTGGTAGACAAGCAAGATCCTAAGAGCTCTATCAATACGTACACTCACATATTAAGATAGAAAAACCAAGTAGCATACTACCATGTTTAGCAAGACTGTTATATACATGTGAATATCCCAAGCTTCCATTATGTAATATACAAACTAGTATGATACAGTAATGGCCTTCTAGGGCATAAGCACTAACAATCTCCCACTTGCACTAGGGCCATGTACTGGCATATCGTAGACCAATGATCTCGAGTAGCCTCTCGAACTGAATCTGAGGAAGGGCCTTCGTGAATGGATCAGCAATGTTCTCTTCTGAAGCAACTCTCCGAACCTCGATCTCCTGACGATCAATGATCTTCCTGATCAGGTGATAACGCCTCAAGATGTGTCTGGACTTCTGATGGGACCTTGGTTCCTTCGCTAAAGCTATAGCTCCGTTGTTGTCGCAATACAGAGGTATTGGATCAACTATGGTAGGAACCACCTGAAGTTCTGTTAGGAACTTCTTCATCCAGACTGCTTCTTTTGCGGCATCGCAAGCAGCTATATACTCCGCTTCCATCGTCGAGTCAGCAACGGTGTCCTGCTTGGAGCTCCTCCAGCACACCGCCCCTCCATTGAGGGTAAAGACATAACCCGACATGGACTTGGAATCGTCCTTATCACTCTGGAAGCCGGAATCAGCAAAGGCCTCCAACCTGAGGTCTTTTCCGCCGTAAACCAAGAACATCTCCTTAGTCCTCCTCAGGTACTTGAGAATTTTCTTTACTGCTATCCAGTGTTTCTCCCCTGGGTCTGACTGATACCGGCTTACCACGCTTAGTGCGTAAGCTACATCTGGTCTGGTACACAACATCGCATACATTATAGAGCCTACCGCAGAAGCGTAGGGTATAATAGACATGCGTTCCCTTTCCAAATCAGTCTTGGGAGACATCTCTTTAGAGAGGGTGATTCCGTGACAAGCCGGTAGATTACCGCGCTTAGAATCTTCCATACTGAATCTTTTCAGTACAGTGTCGATATACCTGGACTACGAAAGTCCCAACATCCTCTTGGATCTATCACGATAGATCCGGATCCCCAGAATGTAAGAGGCATCACCCAGGTCTTTCATGGAGAACCTGTGTGACAAGAATCCTTTGACAGATTGTAGCATAAGAATGTCATTTCTTATCAATAGAATGTCATCCACGTACAAGACGAGGAATACGACACTTCTGGCTACAACTTTACTATATATGCACGGCTCATCTGGATTTTTGATAAAGTCATATTCTTTGACTGTCTCATCAAAACAGATGTTCCAACTTCGCGATGCCTGCTTTAGTCCATAAATAGACTTAAGCAGCTTGCATACTTTCCCGCTGCTCCCACTCTGATTGAAACCCTCTGGCTGATCCATATAGACGCTCTCTTCTAAATTTCCATTCAGAAAAGCCGTCTTTACGTCCATCTGCCAGATTTCATAATCATGGAAGGCAGCAATAGCAAGAAGGATCCGAATGGATTTGAGCATAGCCACTGGAGAAAAAGTTTCGTCATAGTCCAAACCAGGTCTTTGACGAAAACCCTTTGCAACAAGTCTAGCCTTATAGGTTTCCACCTGTCCATCTACACCAATCTTTTTCTTGAAGATCCATTTGCATCCTATGGGTTTTACCTCATCTGGAGCAAAGTCCAAAGTCCATACTTTGTTGGTGTACATGGACTCCATTTCGGTCCGCATTGCATCTAGCCATTGTACCGAGTCGCCGCTCTGGATGGCCTGCTGGAAGTCAGTAGGTTCATCATCTTCTATGATGCAATCCTCTTTATCCCCGTCTATGAGAAAACCGTAGTATCTCTCAGGCGGATGAGACGGCCTACTACTCCTGCGGAGGGGTGCGGGAATGTTCTGTTCTTCTTGAACTTCTGGTTCTACCAAACATTCAGTAGCAGCTTGTGGTTCTGGAATTTCTTCCAGTTCTATTTCGCTCCCATTAGTATCCTTTTCTAAAACTTGTTGTTCTAGAAAATGGGCATTACGAGAAACAAAAACCTTTTGTTCCTCTGCGTAATAGAAACAATATCCCTTGGAGTTCTTTGGATATCCTACAAACATACATTTTACTGATCGTGCCTCGAGCTTGTCCACAAACTGCTTTTTGACAAAAGCTGGACATCCCCAAATCCTTATATACTGAAGATAGGTTTTCTTCCCACTCCACATCTGATATGGTGTGGTAGGCACAGTTTTGGTTGGAACTCTGTTCAAAATATATGCCGCTGATTCTAGCGCATATCCCCAGAAAGATCGCGGTAACTCAGCATTACTCATCATGGATCGTACCATATCCAATAGGGTTCGATTCCGTCTCTCCGATACACCGTTATGCTGTGGAGTGTATGGAGGAGTAAGCTGAGAGAGAATTCCTTTCTTTTTAGATAACCTAGGAACTCGGCACTTAAGTATTCACCACCTCGATCAGATCTAAGTGTCTTGATACTTTTGCCGGTTTGGTTTTCTACTTCATTCTTATACTCTTGGAATTTCTCAAAAGCCTCGGATTTATGTTTCATCAGATAAATAAATCCGTATCTTGAGTAATCATCCGTGAAAGTAATGAAATAGGAAAAACCACCTCTCGCATGTGTAGACATTGGACCGCATACATCACTGTGTACGAGTCCTAAGAGCTCGCTCGCTCTTACTCCTTGTCCAGTGAATGGAGTCTTTGTCATTTTTCCTTTGAGACATGATTCGCAAGTGGCAGAAGTTTGATATTCGAACGAGTCCAAATATCCTTCTTTATGTAACTTAGTTAACCTTGTCTCATTGATATGACCTAGTCTACAATGCCATAAGAAAGCCTTATTTAAATCTGGAGACTTTCTTTTTAGTGTGTTCTGGAAATTGAAAATTTGGAGTTGGTTTAAAACATATATGCCGTTATTTAGTGTACCTGACCCAATCAAACCATGATTAAGGTGGATGTTGACAACATCTCTTACAAACGTGAAATCATAACCTTTATTTGATAACAAGGAAACTGATATGATATTACACGTTAAGCTTGGCACAAAATAACAGTTATGTAAAACCAAAATGTGTCCACTCGTCAATCCTAGGTGATAGTCCCCGACGGACGCAGCTCCCACGCTAGATCCGTTAGCAACCTTTAGGGTCATATCACCTTCCTTCAGCACTCTACGGTTTCTCAGTGCCTGCAATGAATTGCAAATATGAGATCCTGATCCGGTATCCAATACCCAGGAAGTAGAGTTGATCGACAGACAATTCTCAATTAAAAACACACCTGAAGTCGAAGCCTCAGCTTGCTTCGGTTCCTGGTTCTTGGCGTTCCACGCCTTGCAATCCTTCTTCCAGTGCCCTTTCCTGAGACAATGGAAGTACTAATCCTGGCCAACAATCGGTACTGCAGTCTTTTTCTTTCCCTTCCCTCCCACCTTACTAACACCTCCTCTAGGTCTGGGTGCGGCCTTCTTCTTCCTTCCTTTGGCCCTAGCCTTGGACCCGGAAGAAGATGTACCGCCAACAAACATAGCGGGTCTTTCCCTTGAATTCTTCAAGGTGCCCTCTGCACTCCTTAACATGTTCAGGAGTTCCGGAAGTTCAACTTCTTTTCTTTGAAGATTGAAGTTCAGGATAAACTGGGCGTAGGTGTGAGGATGGGACTGGAGAATAAGGTCTGTATAGAGCTCATTATCCAAAGTCGTCCCAAGGTCTGCGAGCTCTTCTATGTAGCCGATCATCTTTAGGACATGTTCTCCTACTGATGACCCGACAGCCAACCTCGCTCGAAACAAGTTCTTTGAGGTCTCGTATCTTGCTATACGAGATTGCTCTCCATAAAGTTCCTTTGTATGGAGAAATATGCCATCAAGGTCCATATCCTCGTGCCTCCTCTGATGTTCATTGTTCATCGAGGCAAGCATGATGCACTTGGCTTTCGCGCAATCTAAATCCCAGGTTTTGCAGATTTCCTTATCCGCATTGCTGGATTTGGGACCAGGGACAGCAGGTGCCGTAGCGGTGAGGACGTACCCCAGTTTGTCATAGGTCAAAGCCATTTTGACATTCCGCAGCCAATCTTTATAGTTTGGCCCTGTCAGTATATTTTTCTCTAAAAGTAACTTAAGTCCAGTCATTTTCAGGGTCGCTGCAATTAGGAGAGAGAGAAGAAAACTCTTTAGCATGATGCTCTTGCAAGTTTAGAGTGGTTTTTAGTTTATCTAAACTGGATGGCTCCTACTGTTTCTCGAATCCTTCCTCAAACCATAAAAGAAGAATTAGCCAAGACTATTCTCACCGTACAATACTTGCTTAACCGTTCAGCCAGGCTGGTGTCGGTACTTCGAGGGAGGTTTTCCAACGCTTTCGCGAAGTTCCTTAATTAAATAACCTCTTTTCTCTGGGGGCGTAACCCCGCTGACACTTTTCTGGACACCTGCTAGGTTTATAGCATTGATCGTTAAGTGACGAATATCCTGATAAGTAGCATATACTCACAGTAGGATCGGGATCCAAATATCATCGTCTGATAATGTTGTAGGAATGCTACCAACATTCATCAAACTCAAAATGGTATGCATCTCTCTGCAAATTTCAGTTTCTTTAGAAATTCCCGATATGGATTTTTGCCCCATGCTCTTATGACCTTGGCGTTGGTCAAAATGTCATAAGTCACATGTCAAGTTCTACCCATCATTATCTTGTTAATTTGAACCCATCCGTATATATCCCTGACGTTGGCCAAATGATAATACGACTGTCCCAAATCAACTCATCTATCTATGCAACAAATGAATACCCAGCAGCTACCAAACACTATGCCATGACGTTGGCCAAAACTGCATAGCTTGAATACTACTGAATACCCAAATGAAATGACGGAGGGCTACGACTGGTTTTGGCGAAACCGTGAACGTAGTGAACTTGATATAACCGAAGGAACCTGATAGCTTTTAAAAGGAGTGGTTAAATCTCCGCATTTAAAAATATCTGTTTTAAAAATAACCGAGTGGTTTCTTTTAAATTGTTCCAACGATTAAAACTTTGGTTTATTTTCTTTGCATTATAGATAATGCGTCCCATCATTAACCTATCATTGCAGAAAACAACGAAAATACAACATCCTCTTATGCCATCCGCATTCGCCACGGGGTCCCGTCATTACCCGTTAGGTTACTTAACTAACGACAGAGCGGGGGCTGGGCTAGCGCGGGTGTAAAACATAAGTGACGTCTAAATAGCTATCATATATATAGATATTTTACATTCGTCTGACGCAATGATATTCATTCCAGAACACAGATAAACAATATTGGATTTGCAAGCAATCTGTATTTCTTTTGAGCCTGCAAGAAAAGACAGATTACACAGTTGTGATGAATAGCCGTTACCCCACCCTCGACCCCTACGGGTACGGCAAACTACCCACCCGGCAGTTTGTGTACCCCACCTTGGGTCAGTCCTAGGAGCAAAAACAGTAAAATGAAATAATACAACGGTGGCTACAACCGCAACCTGGATGTGCCCCGCAAAATAATATTACAACAAATTACATTTACAACAAATTAATCAAATAATAACCCATTGCAAAACCCCGGCTATACACCACAACAGTCCAATACAGTTTATATGCACAAACAGATATAAGCATTTCAGAAATGTGCAACCCCCTGCCAACCGACATACTAGCAGTTAGGGGAGGTTTACGAACACATTAAAAAATCACAGATATAATCCAATATGCAAATGCTTTACAATTTCGATCGATTAAACACCATTAATATTGCTCCAAAAACTGCTCTGTAAAACTGAAACGTGAGCATATATTAATTATTCCAGAAAACACTAAATATTACACAGAAGCAACAGAAGAAAAATTGGTTCCTGACTCGCCAACTCGGCGGCGGAACCGCGGCGACTCAGTAGGGTGAGGCCGCGGATCCGCGGCGCGTTAGACGATTCAGGGCACCAGTTTTCTTGGGTGTTCTTATAATGTCTTGTCAAGCTTTCTGAACGAACCTGAAAAATTTTTGGACATCGTTTTAAATTCGACAGAAACTTGACAGATTTAGGGTTTTCCGACTTCGTTTTTCCGTTCGAAATTCGTACAAATTTGCAATTAAGTTATTTATTGTTTAGCGAGGCTCTGATACCACTGTAAGTCGATGTAGTACACCCCAATACTTGTGGGGAGGCGGAATTTTTAAAAACGAACTTGTTTAGTGAACGAACATCGACTAACCGCTTGAATCGAAGGTAAACTATAAATAACCAAACACAAAGTGTTTCTTAACAATTGTGTTTAGGGATTATACCTAATGAAACCAGTCCTTCGTCTTTACGATCTCCTTGTTCTCCTCAACCTTCTCTAGGTAGTAGACGATCCACCCGAGAGCAAAACTCCAAGCTAAACCTCTAAACTTGAGGCAACTAACCTTCTTGGATTTCTAATCAAAGAAGCTAGGATGAAATAGAGTGATGGTTATGGATTGATTAGTCTTTTCTAATCCTTTGATCTCAACTCATGAGGTGTAAGGATTAGGGTTTGAAGATGAGAGCTTGAGGAGAGAGAAGATGAGAGATAATAATGAGATGAGATTGTGAGTATCATAACATAGTATGAAGCATTCTCATTAAAGAATAAATGAATAAATGTGATGAATAAGCATGCTTCATAAATGTTAAGTGGTGATTCATTAAGCATGTGTCATTAATCATTTATGGTGCAATAATGACAATGATGAATCACTCTCATGACTCACAAATCTTATCCAAAGTATATGCCATCTAAACCTCCTTAGTCACTATCTTCTAGAAGCTTCTCGTACAATTACGAGAACGCCCCTCCATTCCGCAAAAATACGGAAAAACTTTAGACTGTAAAAATCCAATAACCGGATACCAGTAATTGGCTTAAACCAAAGCCGACTGGTAAAAACTGTCCAAACGACGTAAGTATGTAAACACACATACGCATCCGAACCCTTGTCGTAAAACCATACGACCTCTATATCGTTTCGCCTGGAATAGGAAACTCTCTGTGTGGGACTCTAGAGACTCGACTACTACGCTGGCAGTGGGTTTAACCACAGACCGCAAGCGGCACTAGCTGTACGTAACGGTCCCCAGGTAGTTGTCGATAAGAAGGCCGATGAGGAAACCCATCCGAACTCCTACTGAGTCTGATGTGACAATCTCCATACAGTCCGGTCCGTTCGTCCAAGACTATCGCATATCGGGCTTAGGGGGGCGGCAAGCGTCAGTCCCCTAATAGCGGTATAAGTCGTGTCGGAGGGAAGCCCATTACACCCTGAGAAACTACTGGAACCTACCAGCAAATCTCGCTTGCCCTGGCCAGGGACTTTGCGTAATGGCTCTCTGACACAGCACGATATCTACTCCCAATACCGGGAGGGACGAATCCTGTCTAACCTCCACTGTCTCCAAGTGCTCGGGACTGCACACAACTGCTACCTGTTTGCACGACTCCTTTGAGCCGTGGTAGGGTAGCAATCTAAGAACTGTGGGACACACTCGAGGCGAAGTAGCAGTGTCAAGTCTGCGGACTACGCTGTACTCATGTCACCTGGGAACTGTTCACTGACGACTGGTATAAAACCAACCAACAGTTCCCTGTGAGTCCTGTCCGGTGTACCCGTAACCTAACGAGCACCTGTATACTATCTCCAGTACGACGTACTGACGGCTGTGGGACAGACCATCTCCCCAACTGGGATGAGAAGCGTACACACTAGTCTACTCCGGAGTATCGATGCTCTGTCTCGATAATCCAACGACCAGGGACCTGAATAAGGATGTGCTTGTAGACTACCCAGCCCCCACTAGTGTGACTGCCATCACAACGCTGGTAGACAAGCAAGATCCTAAGAGCTCTTTCAATACGTACACTCACATATTAAGATAGAAAAACCAAGTAGCATACTACCATATTTAGCAAGACTGTTATATACATGTGAATATCCCAAGCTTCCATTAAGTAATATACAAACTAGTATGATACAATAATGGCCTTCTAGGGCATAAACACTAACATCTACTACCTTTTTGTATACACAAGGTTCATCTACCATTTTGATGAAGTCAAACTCTTTGACTATCGCATCAAAACAGACGTTCCAACTCCGCGATGCCTGCTTTATTCTGTAAAGCAACTTGCACACGTTTCCGCTGCTCCCACTGTTTACGAAGCCCTCTGGCTGTGTACTTATAGACGTTCTTTTCTAAATCAATATTTAGAAAAGCAGTCATGACACCCAACCACCAGATATCGTAGTTATGGTATGTAGCAATGGCAAGTAGGATCAGGATGGACTTAAGCATAGCCACTGGAAAAGGTTTCATCATTATCCACGCCTGGTCGATGATGAAAACCTTTAACAAGTCTAGCTTTGAATGTCTCAACTTTTCCATCAACACCAAGTAATCTTCTCAAGATATAATTTCTCCTGATGGGGATTTAACCCTTCAGATATAGCAACCAAAGTCCATACTTTGTTGGTGTAAATGGATTCCATCTCAGATCGCTAAGCATCCTGCCATTCTTACAGAGTCCCTACTCTCGCTGGCCTGCTTGAAACTAGTTGGGTCATCATCTCATGATGCATTCCTCGCTCCCACTTTCATCGAGAAACCGAAGTATCTCTCTGGCGGATGAGGAACCCTACCAGATCGGCGGAGAGGCTGAGGTTCGTCGGGGACTATAGAATCCTTTGGTCCTGTCAAATCAGCTGCAGTTTTGTATAGCTGGAACCTTTCCAGTTCTACAGAACTGACCTTGCCTCGATCTTGTCCGGATTTTTCTTTTGACATAGGTCGGACAATCCCAAATCTTAACTTACCTAAGAGATAGGCTCTTCCCATACCATATCTTATATGGAGTGGTAGGAACTGATTTGATTCGAATCCAATTCAATAGGTATGCAACTTCTCAAGTGCACAACCCCAAAAAGAAATAGGCAATTCAGTAGTACTCATCATAGAGCATACCATATCTAATATGGTGCGATTGCTCCGTCCCGATACACCGTTGTGCTGTGGTGTATTCAGAGGAGTAACACCGAGAGAGAATCTCATTCTCCTTTAGAATAGCCCAAGAATTCCATGCACAGGTATTCTCCTCCCTGATCTTATCATAGGACATAATACTTATACCCGGTTTTTGGTTCTCTACTTCTAACTTATATTCTGTGAATATCTCAAAAACTTCGGACTTATGTTTCAACAGGAACATATGGCTGAATCTTGAGAGATCATTAGAGAATGTAATGAAGTACAAAGAACCGGTCCTGGCATGTGTAGACAGGGGACCTTGCATACATCACTATGTATCAGTCCCAAGAGTTTACTAACTCTTTCTCTATTTCCAATAAACAGAGCAATGGTCATCTAATCATTATGACATGACTGGCAAGTTTCACAAGATGTAAATTCAAACTGATTTAAATATGCATCTAGAATGTAACTTAAACTAGTCGGGTCGCATTGATATGATCTAGTCTACAATACCTTAAGAAAGAATCGTTCATATCTGAACTCTTCCTCTTGTGTGTGTTCTGTATACTAGGAACTGTAGTTTGATTTAGAATGTCAATGCTTTTAGATAACGTGCCTGAACCGATCAACTTTTGAAATAGGAAATGTTCAAAACATTATCCAACAATACAAAATTTTATCATTTCTTTACTAATAAAGAGATTGATATGATTTTGTATATCAGGTTCGGTATCTAATAGCATTTGTTCAGAATCAATGTATTGGTAATACAGAGTGACAGTGACCAACAGACTTGGCTTCAACACTTGCACCGTTTTCTGTCTCATGAAACCTATCACCCGTTCTCAGTTCTATGCCTTTCTGTAGCCCTATGTAACAGTTTACATATCTGGGATCCTGATCCGGTATCAGATACCCAGGACGCAGAGGATACTGAGAAACAGTTCTTTATAATGAACACACCCGAAAGAGAAGCATCATATGCACTTTCTTTGTTTGGACGGCATAGGAATTTTGGTATTCCCCTATTTCCTGCTCTGTCTTATAACAATTATAAGTTGGAGCGGGACCAACGTTCCCCAGCTCAGTATAACAAGCGGGTTCGGTCAATTCATCCATATTATTATCTTGATTAAGGCGTGATATGGTCGCTACCTAGAGAGAGAGAGAAGAAAACACTCTGCGTGCGCTCTTACAAGATTAGATTGGTTATATATTTTATCTAATCAGGATGGCTCCCACTGTTTTTATCAAATCTTCCTTCAAACCTTAACAGGAAAGACTAGCCGGGATTAATTACACTCTACAAGTTCGCCAATCTTTCAGTCAGGCCAGTGTCGGTACTTTGAGGGAGGTTCCCCGTGCTTTCGCACGGACCTAATTAAAGTAAACCTCGTTTTCCCAGAGGCGTAACCCCGTTGACACCTTTCTAGACACCTACTTGATCGGCTAATTGGAAAGTGCAAAACTCTCCCAGGAGTAACAATTACTCGCAGTGGGTATCGGGATCCAACTATCATATAGAAGGTATGCAATCTCATTGCAAATTTCAACACTTGAAACTCCCGATAAAGGTTTTTACCCCTAGCACCTATGACCTTGACTAAGGTCAACAAATCATAAGCACTAGTCAAGTTCTACCCGTCATTTCATGATTAATTAGACCCATCCACATGACCATTGGCTAAGGTCAACAAAGCCACATGACTGTCCTAACTAATCGCATCATATGCGGTGTAGGAAGACATCACTTTGCTACCATACACTGTGCCTTAACTTTGGTCAACAAACACAGCACGAATACTAAGTACTCTACTTCCTAAAATGACGGAGGGTTGCGGATGGTTTTGAAGAAAACCTTAAACGCTTTGAACTTGATCTCGTTGCGGAATCAAATGGTTTTTAAATGGAGTGTTTTTTAGGCTTTTCTAGTTTTGCTAAAGGGGTCACTCCCGGTGAAGGGATCGTCGGCCCTTTACTCACCGAATAAGGTGCAGGATATATCATATATACCGCTGTGCAAAGCAAAATCTATAGAAGCAATCAAAGGACAAACCGAGGGTTGTAGCATCTGCCAGTTATTACTAAAGGAGTCACTCCCGGTGAAGGGATCTCGGTCCTTTCCTTATCGAATAAGGTGCAGGATGTTCTACAAGGAACACCGCGATGCAAAGCAAGAACTGTAGCTACCTGTTTTATTTTTGAAATTCGATTCCACAACATCTTTTAGGTTTATTTTCTTTCATTAATCACATTAATGAATGTCCCATCATTTAAGTCCACCTAAACATCACAGATAAATATAACGTACACTTATGCCATCCGCATTCGCCTCGATGTCCCGTCTGCACCGTTAGGTTAGGTAACTAACGCCAGAGCAAGGCTGGGCTAGCGCGGGTGTAAAACATAAGCAACGTCTATATAATATATCATATATACTATATATAATATCTATATGAACAAATCACATGATCACATCACAGATAACGCAGCAGAAAATATCATATGAAATGTTGGATATACTAGGACGTCCGTGTTTTTAATACGAGCCAGTATAAAACACGGATTCCACGGTCGCGATGAATAGCCAATCCCACACCCCTAGACCCCTACGAGAGCGGCAAGCAACCCTACCAATTCTAGTGTTAGGAGACCCGAACTTGACTCCTCGAGATGGTCTTCCACTGGACCCTAGAACCCGGTTACTTGTGCTCCCCTCCTTGGGTCTATCATAATGCTGAAAAGTAAATAATATACAAATGGTGACATCATCCGCAACCTGGAAGTTCCCCAATAAAAGAATATTACATAAAAGTTTTTACATGAATGAAAATGAAAAAACACTCATCTCACACAAAAAACACCAGCTATTCAAACACGACGATCCAATATAACATATCCAGCAACATGATTGATCTCAAAAACTATCTATTACCGCAATCAAGAACGGCGTCGCTTTGCAGCTAGCCGGTGAGTACGGGTCGGTCCACAGGGATGTTGTGAATCTCCTATTCGCTCAAACGAGTTAATTCCGATGGGAGCCGGATTGATTATTAAATCTAAAAATTGAAGTTGTATGATACTAGGATTAGAAACTTGCTAGGATTAGGTTTAGGGAAAATTTGGAAAACAAAGATCTACATCTCTTTCCATTGCCTTTAATTAAAGATATCATATTAGTGTTATGGTAAATCTTAACAAAGGGGATTAGGATGATTGGGAAGATTGATTCTTCCTCTAGATTCTTGTCCTTCCTTTCTTAATCTTTACCCTAACCTCCATGGAAAACCTTAAAATCCGGGCCTTTAGACTACGGAATCACCGTTACCTCGAGGGTAGAGTGCCGTAGGAAGCGGAATAAGAAGGTATGCATGGAGTTCTAATCTTTATAAAAGATTGGCAAAGAAAAGAGATGAGAGATCTTCGTCTCTCAAATCCTTCCCCATTCCTAACCCTAACAAGCGAGGAGACTACTCACTCATTAGGGAATTAAAATACATTTATCTAGGGCAGAGAATAGAAGATCTAACTAGGGCAAGGAATTAATATTACCTAGGGCAAGGAATTAAAATTACCTACAGATGCATCTCTCCAATCATCAACGCAGGGTTGTCAGATCTGAATTCATGAATTGAAAAGAAACACCGATGCTCTCCATAAAGAATTCTAAAATTTATTAATGAAGGGAGGCATGAAAAGAATACAATGATTTGGGCTTCTATTTATAGGAGATAGAAACCCTAGGTTACAATTGATTCATATGTCTACATTTACCATAATATCCTTAGGAAGACCTAGTCAAAGTAGACTTCAAGCTTTGGTAAAATTTTATGTCTCTGTCTCTTTAAAAAAGTATTGGGCCTTGGATCTTTGGGCTTCCTTATTATTTGGTTCTTTATTAAAATAGCTTCTATGTTTCTTCCAGATCACCAGTGAATAATTGCGGTGGACTTTTAACCGTTCGCTTTGTAATCTTGGACCTTGCATTGCCTTGTACTTTGTGAATTTTATCTTTGATGTAGGCTTGATCAAGAGTCTTCTATTTGTTGGTCAAAGTCCACTTTTTCATCGTCTTTACATCGTTTTCACTGTTTTCTGTCTAAGAACCTGTAACCTGTGACATGTAGCAGACATGCGTCAAAAGCACCTGTTTATTTATAAAAAGAATAAGAATGGAGAATATAATAATGCAATATTATGGTGTGAACAAATACCCCCAAACTTATCTTTTGCTCGTCCTCGAGCAAACTTATTTTTATTCACTAAATTCCTAACCTAGCCGCACTTTCGCAGGGAAACACGATTGCACTGAGCTCGTGCAACAAGCCGTTAAACCTCTAGGTGTCCCTAGTAGGAGGAGTGTTGTCTCCTGAGGGTTTTCAGCGGATTACACCCACAAAATCCTATCAATTTAGCCCATTAACTTTTGTTCTCCAATTAGGTTTTCTAACTAAGAATTCTATTATCTTTTACTTGTAAATTATCCACCCACATTCTTCACACTTCCTCATTATTTAACTTAAGATTATATATGTTCTATAGACTTACTTAGCTTTCGGCATCTCTTAAGTTTTCCATCTAGGATTCCATCTCGACTTAGGAATTTCTATCAACTCTATTAAAGATATAAGTTCTATTTTTCATTCCTCTCTCTTATCTAAATTCCAATCACATATCCCTACGTGTGTGTATAGATCACCCCTACACTTAGAAATTCAAATCAAGCAATCATACTCTCGTCCATTGTCCAAAGCACTTATTAATTGGTGAATTTAATTGAATTTTGCTCACACATCCTTCATGCGACTGTTAATACTTCTTGAGGTACCAACAACCGATTACAAGATGCGTTTGCACTTTAAAGCGTACTTCCTAGTCTTGCAACACCCAAGGCTTTAGCAGTGACTCCCAAACCAGTTGGTCTAAGGCACTAGGTGATGAAGCACCCTCGCTAAATATTTTTCTATTTTTTTACAGCCTTAAGTAATCACAAAAACCAGTGTCCATTTTTTTATGCTTTATTCACTTTTTTTTTCTTTTATTTTCATTGTACTAAGGACTTTAGATAAGAGCACTTCAAGGTCTCCTCTACTATTCCAAGTTTCAAGGTGCGTGATTGTGCAAATTGTAGGGTAGACATTTTCAGAATCTAGACTTAAGCTAGGAACTATTTTTCAAACTTATACTCTAATAAGAACATCAATACTCTTCCTTTGTTTCAACTTAGCCCCAGAAGTGAACCCAAAATTTGCCTATTTCTAAATAAACTACAAAAACATATACTTTCTACCGTTAGACTTTAAGGAAGGTTATTTTTAGGGTTTTAATTCACTAAGTCTAAGATCTAGTTGTTCCTAGCCAGTTAACCTATTTGTCAAACTCAAGTCAATTAGCCAAGATTGAATACAATAATTTTTATAATTTTTGAAATTTTTCAAATTTTTATTGTTTTTCAAATAAATATGCAAATGCAAAAATATGTACAAATGAATGCGAAGGAAGAAGACGTACCAAGCATACCCCCAAACTTGAACTTGACAGTGTCCTCACTGTCATATTAAACCAAGAGGGTTAAAATGTCGGCACTCCCCTGTTTATCTATTTATAATTTTTTTTTTATATATTTTTTGTTTTGAAATTTTTTTATATTTTTTATAGAAAAAGAAAAAAATATATATATACATATATACAAAGGTTCCCCTCAAACTTAAGCTTGGCCTTACACAAGCCAAAGGTTAACACCAACCATTCAAAAATCTTATCGTGGTAATGGTCAAGTTGGTGGAAGAATGGGGTGTAGAAGAAAGAAATGAGAAACACGCGAGACCGTGTGGAAAGAAGAGAATACGGTATCGGTGGGGGAGAAGAATGGCGAAAAGAAGAAGGAAATGGAGTACGATCTTGAGGGTGTAAATCGAGTGAATAAATTAGCACAATATGTGATGATCGATATGTTAAAAGCGATTGTGCTAACCTATCAACCCGTCGTGAAATGGGGTCAAATCCCTCAAGATTCACAAGAAGACACGGGTACGCCGAACTTGATATTTGAGATGAAAGCGTCACGGTCACTTGCACGGTCGGAACAATAGGAAGGACGAAAGGAAGTGAATTAGGGATAGTATCATTCTCACCGTAATAAACTGTGTCGAACTGGAAAGATTTCATCAATGGTTCGAAACGACTGTAAGTAACCGAGTCTGAAGGATTAACTAACTCATCTGAAAATGCAAAGGACTCAAACTTGGGCGGTGAGACTTCAACATCGTCCGAAAAAGTGAAACACTCGTAAGTGTCATCGGCTGTGGGAACTGTGTCGGATTCAATGGAAAAGTTTTCAAGCTCACAGTCGTCAAGCGTGAAATGAGGCGTAGTCGGAACGATGGAAAAGAGAGAGGGTGATTTAGGTAAAGGTTCAAGAGGATGAATTGGAAAATCCGACACATCAAAGAAAAATGGTTCAACCTCAATATGATCCTCACTACTCTCCTCAATATTATCCTCATAATTCTCCACAATATTCAACTCATCCATGCCATTATCATCAAAATCAAGACGCATATGAGATTCGGGAGAAACATTTAATAATTCGAGATGATGATTTGAACATAAAATTTCAATTATATCGACAGGTTCATCATCCGAAATATTCCCGGCGTCTATATCCTCAATCAAGTGAAAATCAATTTCTTTAGACACCTCATCAAAATGATGGATATTTATCGATTTAGGTTCTAGAGTGGAGGTGTAAAGATCGAAAGGATTAGGTGCGGTTTCGCTCGAAAGGGGTTCTTCACAATTTGGCAAATCAAGCACTAAAAAATCACACAACTCATTTTTATTTTCAACAGGTGAACTATTTAGGGCAATCGATGGAAAACAGGAGTTGTGGGCTTCAATTGGGTACGGGTAGGTTTGATTTGAAAATCCTCTCTCATTCTCATTATGTCCAACCGCCTCCTTATACATTAAAATTTTTTGAGCTAGCGGGAAACTAGCTACCGATTCAGCAGGTTGCATAAGGGTGGCCACGGATGCTTCCACATTCCTAACCATTTTGTTTGTTGCTGCGATATACGCCTCCAACGCCTCTTCCAAACTAGACTTGGGTGGTAAGGGGGTTTCGGTAAAAAATTCGAAATTGTTTGGATATGTGAAACTCCCTAATGGCTGTGTAGAAACATTGTCTAGTGACGGTGGAAAAGTCGGGTAGGACTGGTAGGAAGTGGGTGATTGGACAGGGGTAGGGTCAACATATGGATAAAAAGGTGAATAATCTTGTAGATCCCTATAACTAGATGTGTGGAGAGGGGTGAAAGATCGGCTGTGAGATTGAGCAATGTGCTCAGCAATGGACATCGGCCTAGGAGTGTCAGAAGGACTCGAAAGAGTGGTATCAACATATGGAAGTGGTGAAGGTTGACTTGGTTGACATAAAGTGGGTTGAAAAGTCAAACTGTTTCTCTTAGACTCCTCTATGTGATCTTTCAAAGATTTTTTAGGCATGGAAGGATCGTCTTTAAATTGACCGAACACATTGACATATGACGCAAAATTAGGTTCGGGATACCAAAGTTCGGCAAGAGATTTTTTATGTCGGGTACCCATGTTAGAAGAAGAAAGGTGACAAGAAGGATGGTTGGTGGTGCAAGGATTTATTTGAGGCTAAAATTTTTTGCAAGTTTCTATAAAATATTTGTTCTTTTTATTTTCATTCTCTATCTTTAATTGGAAAAATTTTGTTGCAAAAAGATATTTAGAGAAAAGATATGCAACAACAAAATATTTTATAAAAAAGATATGCAACAGCAAAATGTTACTTGCAATCTAATTTCATTTCAAGCGGGGCCCAAAAATCCTGCACAAGATTGTTATTTTGGAGAGGAATAAGATTTTTGAGCGCAAAGAAATCCTGCAAGCAAATTTACAGAAGATATATCAAGATTTGCAGAGGAGGAGAGAGAAAACTCACAGAAATTTCCAGTAGCGGAACTGTTTTTTTTTTAATCTCGCGCTTCAGCCCTTTTTTTCAAGCCCTGAATTGACCAGGCCGCGGCGGTTCCACGGCCGGAAGGGGGCTCGCGCGGCGGTTCCGCCGCGGTTTGGTATCTTCGGAGGTTTTTTTTTTGACCAGATCACCGCGATTCTTCTTGTTGACTCGGTCCTCCAAATTTCTTCTGTTCCTCGGTTGTTGTGATCTTCTATTTGTTCGGATTTTATATTTGCTGTTTTGATCTCTGTAGATTTTCAGATCCGAATTTGTGTGCAAATCCTGCAAAATTCAAACAAGAATACCTTTCCAAAAATAACAGATGATATTTTTTTTATATTTTTTTGTGATTTTTCAGATTTTTATGATTTTTTTTAATTTTTATGATTAACCCGAAATTGCAAAAAGGAAAGTTTTACGCCATCCCCGGCAACGGCGCCATTTGATTGATCTCAAAAACTATATATTACCGCAATCAAGAACGGCGTCGCTTTGCAGCTAGCCGGTGAGTACGGGTCGGTCCACAGGGATGTTGTGAATCTCCTATTCGCTCAAACGAGTTAATTCCGATGGGAGCCGGATTGATTATTAAATCTAAAAATTGAAGTTGTATGATACTAGGATTAGAAACTTGCTAGGATTAGGTTTAGGGAAAATTTGGTAAACAAAGATCTACATCTCTTTCCATTGCCTTTAATTAAAGATATCATATTAGTGTTATGGTAAATCTTAATAAAGGGGATTAGGATGATTGGGAAGATTGATTCTTCCTCTAGATTCTTGTCCTTCCTTTCTTAATCTTTACCCTAACCTCCATGGAAAACCTTAAAATCCGGGCCTTTAAACTACGGAATCACCGTTACCTCGAGGGTAGAGTGCCGTAGGGAGCGGAATAAGAAGGTATGCATGGAGTTCTAATTTTCATAAAAGATTGGCAAAGAAAAGAGATGAGAGATCTTCGTCTCTCAAATCCTTCCCCATTCCTAACCCTAACAAGCGAGGAGACTACTCACTCATTAGGGAATTAAAATACATTTATCTAGGGCAGAGAATAGAAGATCTAACTAGGGCAAGGAATTAAAATTACCTAGGTCAAGGAATTAAAATTACCTACAGATGCATCTCTCCAATCATCAACGCAGGGTTGTCAGATCTGAATTCATGAATTGAAAAGAAACACCGATGCTCTCCATAAAGAATTCTAAAATTTATTAATGAAGGGAGGCATGAAAAGAATACAATGATTTGGGCTTCTATTTATAGGAGATAGAAACCCTAGGTTACAATTGATTCACATGTCTACATTTACCAAAATATCCTTAGGAAGACCTAGTCAAAGTAGACTTCAAGATTTGGTAAAATTTTATGTCTCTGTCTCTTTAAAGAAAGTATTGGGCCTTGGATCTTTGGGCTTCCTTATTATTTGGTTCTTTATTAAAATAACTTCTATGTTTCTTCCAGATCTCCAGTGAATAATTGCGGTGGACTTTTAACCGTTCGCTTTGTAATCTTGGACCATGCATTGCCTTGTACTTTGTGAATTTTATCTTTGTTGTAGGCTTGATCAAGAGTCTTCTATTTGTTGGTCAAAGCCCACTTTTTCATCGTCTTTACATCGTTTTCACTGTTTTCTGTCTAAGAACCTGTAACCTGTGACATGTAGCAGACATGCGTCAAAAGCACCTGTTTATTTATAAAAAGAATAAGAATGGGGAATATAATAATGCAATATTATGGTGTGAACACAACACATAACATCACATGTCATCAACGTAAGTAAATATGCCCATCCCAATTGTCGTTGATATATAGCAACGAAACCGGCGATATCACATATTACACTTACGGTCACAGAAAAGAAAGTGTAAAACTACAACAGTTGGAATCCGCAAACTCTTTAGACATCGTATGCCTAAAAAAATGAATTCCTTAGACATCGCATGCCTAACAATTATAAACCCCGCATTTTAGTCTCAATATCGAAAACACTTTTCAATATCAAGTCGGGCAATTCAACAAGATTCCCGACTTCCTAAACGAATACTCGTCGCAAACTTTAGTAGAGGGCCGCACCCCCGATACCGTCGCCGAAGTGCACTAAGGCGGAACACCTCTGCCGCGAGCACCCGAACGGATGCTTTCGGCCACGGGGTTCTCCTACAGTCACTTGGTCGGGGCTATGGGGCGTGGCTATCTATTAAGTTTACCGGCGAGTATCCGCGTACGCTACGTGATTGCGACGGACTTTTGATCACATCAAAATTCCGTGGCAACCGATCAAGTGAGACTAAACTGCTATGTTTATAACATTCATTCAGTTATCTCATATCTACTTGTGAATTCCAAATATTGTATCTCATTCCAGATAAATAGAAAATGTTAAACTTTCCGATCGAACAATCAAAACACCCAAGTTTTCCCGAAACAGTCAACACATGAAACAAGTTTAAAAAACATTCACTTCATGCCACAGTACCAACGATCCAGCCGTAGAAGGGTCAAGCCAACGCCTAACATATGGCACGCCGTACTGCCCCAAACCTTAAGGTTCAAAGGGCAGTTCAAGACGGTCATATAATCGAGTTAAGGTTTGTTGTCTTCTAGAGGGTCCATCGCGTTACTTGCACTACTTAGAACGTTCTTAAACCACGGAAAAATCCAACACTTGGAAATTTTCCGGCAGGGGAAAAATTGGGTATTTATATCCGGTCGAACTTTTTAACATGTTATAAAATTACCCGGAAAAACACTTAGACGAAATTAAACTTTCGATCGAAGCAACGAACTCCCAATACAACCCAGAAAACTCAACTGTGGGGTATAAATTAAAAATATCCAGAAGTATCAGGAATGACATAAGAACATTACTGTGCAAACTGCATAGAAAGAGGTGACTGTACGGTCGCGGAACCGCCGCACGAGCCATGCTCCTGCCGCGGTTCCGCGGCGCTTTAATCGACTTAGGCGCACGTGATGCACAGTAACTCTTAAAAAACCCTGCTGATTTTTCTGCATATTTTTAATTCACAAAAATCCCAGTTTTGAAAAATTGTACAGCGAAGGGTTTTCAATTAGGGTTTCAGGATCGATCGGACTTCTAACATCGTCTACACTTCGCCTAAAGCTCTAGCTAGGCTCTGATACCACTGTAGGGTTCCTAGGCACACCCATGAGGTTCTACAACAGATCAACCATGCCAAAATCAAAAATTTCCATTTGCCAAAGAACCATATAGAAGATCGTTAACTAGAGGTAAGGCGAAACATGCAAGCAAACTACTTTGCTACTAAGTGAAAGAGACTACAACCTTTGTAGATCCGGTCCTCCACTTCTCTAGCTGCGTGTTGACGTCCCTCCGCTGCGATCATCGGAATCTCGGACTCTAGCGTCGGTTTCAACGGAGAAATGGGCGGGCTAGAACGTTGACTTCGATACCGAAGATGATCTACGTCGAGGCGACTCAAACTCAAGCTCCATCTTCACTAAGTCATGAAACTTGTGAAGAAAACACCCTATACAACATGGCAAGTGGTAGAGGATGAAGAAATAGGAAGTGGGTTCACTTTGGATTTGGATTTCTCACTTGGATTCATCACTTGGAATTTTCAAGATTGCTTTCTTTTCTTCATGAAGAAGAAGAAGAAGAAAAGAAAATGAATTATTGTGAAAAGAAAATTCAAGTGAAGTTATCATATTGCAACCATGGGTGAGATTAACCTTTGTATAGAATAAACTAGGGTTTAGGTAAATGGTTAGGTTAAGGAAAGAAACAAAATGGTTAATACTTTAAATGCTTCATGAAGCTTCAAGAGTAAAACAAAACAAGCCACCATTTTATTTCGTGCCAAAAATAAATAAAGAAAATAAATAAAACAAATAAAACCAAACCATTAACCTAAACATGGTTTAAAGCAAACATACACCCAAGTTTGCATGTATCATCAAACATGATACAAACTAGTGCACAAACATATATCATATATACAACTTGTGCAAATCAAGTGAGAAAATCCATCTTAAGTGAACAAATACTAGTTAATGTAAAGTAATATATCAAATATATAATTATACATTAAATCATTAAATCAACACTTGATTTAATGATCCGGTCATACTGCATATAACCGACTAATATTATGTGTATCAATGTATCGAATCAACACTTGATTCGGTAACCCGGCTATATCTTATATAACCGTCCAATGATACAAATCGCGAGAATAGAATGCAGTATCACATACTGGTATTATTCTCGGTCCCGCATATATCTCATATGCGCTCCTATTTCGTTTCGCTTTAGCCAGGAAACCTCTGTGTAGGACTCTAAATACTCGTCAATACGCCGGCAGCAAGTGATGATCATATCAAACACCCACAAGCCGCAAGCGGTCTGCTAAACGTAACGGCCACCCGGGTATTGAGCGATCAGAAGATCAACGAGCAAGCCCGCTCACACTCCTGTGAATCCAACCAGCAACACTTACTGTACAGTCCGGTCTGTTCGTTTGATATGTCGCATATCTTGCCTAGGGGTGGTAAACGTCAGACCCCAGTAGCTTGATAAGTCATGTCGATATAAGGTCCATAACAAGCGTGAAACTAATGATAACTCTTACCAGTAAATCACTATAAGCCTGGCCAGGGATTTCCAGTTATGGCCAGTCGAGCATAGCGTAACATCAACCCCCAATACCGGGAGAGACGAATCCCCTCCTATCGCTCATTGCCTCCTTGTGAATCGGGACTGTACCCAAAAACCACCTGTTTGCACAACTCAGTGGAGCCGTGGTAGGGTGGAAATCAAAGCACAGTGGGAGATACACAAGACTCTATGACGATCTCGGGTCAACGACTAAGCTGTACCAGTGTCACCAGAGAACTGCCATCTGACGTAAGGTATAATACCATCTGGGAGTTCTCAGCGAGTCCGTTCAGTGTACCCAGTCTCCACTGAGCACCCGTATACCATCTCTGATGTCAAACACCAATGGATATGGGATCATCCATCGCCCATCACATGGGTCGAGAAAATATACGCTAGTCTACACTGGAATATCGTTGCCCCATCTCGATTTTCCCACGACTAGGAACATTGAAGGATGTACTCATGGACTACCCAGGCCCCACTAGTATGATCTACATCATAGTCCTGCAAGTCGAGTACACATCCTAAGGGCTTTATCAACATGCAACAAAGAGACAGAAAGTATACATGTTAAGATAAAGAGCAAACAGATAGCATACTATCATGTCGAGCAAGAAAGTCAAACCTATATATGTCCCAGCATCCACTACAATATACATCCTATGTACAGTAATGGCCTCTAGGGCATACATATAACTAACAGGAGGTTCGCAGCTTTCAAGGGCTGGCAGGCTACTACAGGCGATTCGTGCAGGACTTCTCTCGCATTGCTACACCTTTGACCGGGTTGACCCGGAAGGGAGTTCATTTCGATTGGATGGAGGAGTGTGAGCACAGTTTTCAGCAGCGATGGGCTCTACTGAGTACGACACCAGTGCTATGTTTGCCTTCAGGATCTGGCGGATTTGTGGTCTATTGTGATGCTTCACGAGTGGGGCTAGGGTGCGTATTGATGCAGCATGACAGGGTGATGGCGTATGCTTCGCGACAATTAAAGAAACATGAACAGAACTACCCCACTCACGATTTGGAGATGGCTGCAGTGGTCTTTGCACTTAAGATCTGGCGACATTACCTATATGGCGAGTCGTGCCGGATATTCACCGATCACAATAGCTTAAAGTATATATTTCAGCAGCGAGACCTGAAACTTACACATCGCCGATGGATGGAGTTAGTGAAGGAATACGATTGTGAGATCTTGTATCACCCGGGCAGGGCTAATGTAGTGGAGGATGCCTTGAGCAGGAGTCCCGGGGGTAGTCTATCTTGTTTGAGCGCAGTACAGAGGCAGTCGTCGGCAGATTGGCGGATTTTATGCGACAGCCGGGTACAATTCGAGTTTACGCCGATCGGAGGAGAGATTGCCCGTGTTTGTGCACGCCCACAGTTGCTCGATCATATACATGAGGCACAACACAGTGATGACTGATGTTCAGAGATTCGGACACAGATTGGACAGGGAAGATTTTCCGAGTTCGTGATCGATGATCAGGGGATACTACGATTTGGGGCTAGACTGTGCCTACCAGATGCTGATGGATTGCAGCGCGAGATTCTTGAAGAGGCACATCGATCGGTATACAGTGTTCATCCCGGTTCCACCAAGATGTACCATGACATGAGAGGTGTTTACTGGTTGGACGGAATGAAGAGAGACATCGCAGATTTTGTGTCGAGATGCCTGACTTGTCAGCAAGTCAAGGCTGAGCACCAGAGGCCCGCGGGAGAGCTACAGCCATTACCCATTCCGGAGTGGAAATAGGAGCAGATATCTATGGACTTCATTGTGGGTCTACCCAGGACTAGTCGAGGGTATGACTCCATCTGGGTGATCGTAGATCGTTTGACGAAAGCGGCTCACTTCCTACCGGTGAAGTCGACTTTCGGATTTGCTCAGTATGCCCAGATATACATTGACGAGATTGTACGACTGCACGGAGTTCTGACATGTATCGTGTTCGACAGAGGCACCCAGTTTACCAGCAGACTATGGCAGAGGCTTCAGGAGGCTTTGGGCACTCGCTTGAGTTTCAGCACAGCATTTCACCCGCAGACTGATAGACAGTCAGAGCGGACTATTCAGAATCTCGAGGACATGCTCAGAGCATGCGTATTAGACTTCGGAGGTAGCTGTGATCATCATTTACCCCTAGTAGAGTTCTTCTACAATAACAGCTACCAGGAGACCATTCAGATGGCACCTTTTGAGGCTCTTTATGGGAGGAGATGCAGATCGCCCACCTGTTAGACGGAGCTCAGTGAGAGCAGTATCTTAGGGCCACAGATTGTTGAGGAGACAACCGCGAAGATCCAGTTGATTCGCGATAGGATGAGAGCAGCCCAGAGCAGGCAGAGATCTAATGCGGACCGTCGTCGACGCAGACTTGAGTTTTCTGTTGGTGACCATGTTTTCTTGAGGGTCTCCCCAATGAAAGGCGTGATGAGATTTGGGAAGAAGGGGAAGCTTAGTCCCAGATATGTGGGCCCCTTAGAGATCCTCGAGCGTGTTGGTGCAGTTGCGTATCGGTTAGCCCTTCCGCCCAGTTTTCCAGATGTGCACCCCGTATTTCACGTTTCGATGCTCCGCAGATGTCTTCATGATCCTTCGCATGCGATTCAGCACCCGACGATCCAGCTTGAGCGCGACCTTTCCTATGTAGAGCAGCCGGTGATGATCTTGGATCAATAAGTGAAGAAATTGATGTCGAAAGAGATACCGTCCGTCAAGGTACTTTGGCGTGGTCAGAGCAGCGAGGAGGTCACTTGGGAGATCGAGAGCGAGATGAGGAAGAGGTATCCCCACCTTTTTGAAGGTACGTGTTGTTAGATTTTTAAATTCGGGGACCGAATTTCTTTAAGGGGGGTAGATTGTAACACTTTGAAATTCGTTTAGGATGTTTTCGCGTTAATTAGCAATTTGATGTGTTTTTCATAAAAGCCGAGTATCGTATTTTCCTTCTTGGCTAGGGATAATTGTGTTGTGAAGTGTTATATATATATGTTTATATATAATTTTAGGGTTATTAATTATTTTTAGTCGTGTTGCCCTAATTGGAAAATTTTCCATTTTGTTGTGTACACTTGCACACTTAGCCATTTTGTGACCTAGGTTAAAGTGTTAGCCATTTCTTTCTTTGCATGGTTCATTGTTATTTCCCCACCCTTTTATCAAAACAAAACCCTTTTTTTTTAAATTCAAGAATTAATTAGAATATAGAAGCATGGTGGTTAGGTGAGCATTTGACTTTTGTGACCATTTTCTTCCCTCTTTTCTCTCTCCTTTCTCATTGCAGAATTTCTGCAGAGGCAGCAACCAAAACCCAGCAAAATTCATCACATTCCCTTCTCTTTTCACTTCTCTTTGATCTCCACACAAAACCTTACACAAATCTAACCATTTCCTTCACAAAACCATGGGAAAAAGGAGCTTTTATGGTGTTTGGGAGCAAATCTGCATACATGAGGAGGGAGCTGGAACATTTGGTGTTTTATAAGGTCTTTAGAAGGTATCAACTCATGTTTAACACCCTTTCTCCATAACTTGTAGTATTTCTAGCAAAAAAATCTCATTTTTGTGCATTTTAGTGATATTAAGGGATATTTGTGATACATATGTTAGATTTGGGTTTTGTTAGCTTGGTTAACTCTATTATGTGCTATTAGAGCTATTTAAGCCAGGTTTTTTATCCAGTTTGCACATAAATACCATAAAGAATCATTTTAGTGTAAAAATGTGGTTTTTAACTAGAAATAGGGCTCTGTAGGATCTGTTGCTACCCGAGTTATTTCAGAATGAAATTGTATTTACTGTAGCATGTATGAGGGGTATAGAGTGCACACACAAAACCTGGGAGCCCATCTCCCTACCCAGGCCGCCGAAAAATACATTCTGGCCGCAAATTGCGGCCAGATGAGTGAGTTGGGGGTTGGGGTTTGGGCCACTGGAGTCTGCTTCTATTTGGTGTATTTTGGTATATATATTTTCATAATATCTGTTCTGTATCAAATCTGGAGTTGAATACCCAATTTCCCGTATTTTTTAATCTTTCGCGACACGCGTGATACGTGTGTGTGGGTTTGGGGTTTCTGCGTATCGCGACGCATCGGAGTGACTTCAGGCACGTAATCATACGTTTTAGCGTATCGCGCACACGCGCGCTTGGTTTGCGACACGGGTTTCTAGTTGACTTTAAATGTCGTGTTTGTATGGTTTTGAGCTTATGTGTGATATATTGTGAAATTCTAGGTTCGCAGGCAAGTGCGACGGACGCCGCGAAGAAGGGGAAACAAGTCGTCGGCTATGCCTAGCGAGAGACTACGGTGAGTAGATTTAACATCTACAGGGAAATCGCTCGCATGGCGTTATGCGTCAGGGCTGATAGGACCTTGTAGCTGTATTTTACACTTACATCCATTGACTGTTCATGGCTACTATTTATTGCATACCGCATTCTCTATTATATGTATATAAACTAGAATTGATAGCGTAGGACACTGCACTGTCACTAACGGTTCAAGTTGCACGAGCACGATTTATATACTACACTCACACCGTTAGTGATTGCCATGACACTCACATTACAGGATTGTTATAAATCATATATCATACTGATTCCGCTTTATTTAAGTTGTCATGATTTTCCATATACATCACATACCCATACTTGTACCACATACATCATATATTTATACTTGGGCACATATTCATCACATACTCATACCAGTGCACACATATATTGATATCTTCATACCTGCGCACATTCACACTGTATACTCATACCAGTGCACACACATATTGATATCATCATACCTGTGCACATGCACACTGTATACTCATACCAGTGCACACATACATTGGTATCTTCATACCTGCGCACATGCACATTGTATATTCATATCAGTGCACACATACATTGATATCTTCATACTTGCTTAGATTACGCATTGAGATATGTTGTTTCCATGTTAATTCTGTATTTGGGAAACCGTGGATATTTCAAAAGAGAATAGTTAATTATTTAAAAACCCGGTTTGCCTTGATATGATATTTCGGTGCGTCCACCATGTGTTTTCTCGGTGCTAGAGTGATATATGTGAACCCGAATCAAGGAGTTGGATGAGGACGATTACGGGTACATGGTGGACCCGGTATGGTACCCCAGGGCGAGAACGGTTTGGCTGTGTAGTAGACGGTGAGCCTGGCAGAGGCACTACTACCTACCGGTGATTGGTTGGACCTGGCGGTTATCCGTAGGATGCTGACTAGAGTCGATAGATGGATGCGGAATGATCCCTACTGCCGGGCTGAAGGCCGATACCGCAGACGGATCCCGTGGGCTGACCCGGACTGACGGGGCCCGATGGAGGAGGATTTGCGTGTCGATACTGGACACGAGTACTTATGATATTTGGGTGCCGATGTTGGGCACTCATGATTCTCAGAGATGTACAGGATTGGAGGGCCGATGAGAGTGCCTGTGCCTGAGCCATTTGGGGGGGGGGCTCTGGGTGCATTGATGGACACCGATTATATATTCCACATTGACATTCCGTGTAGATGTTATATTTCCCATGCTCAACATTCATTATTGTATCTCATCCTGTAGTTATATTACCAGATAGAGCACTTGCATGATTATTGCACATACAGCTTATCACGCATTGATATCATCTGCTGGCATATGATATAGTAGCGCAGTACGTGCATGCTCGCGATTACCTTTATATGTTATTTTTATTCACGAGTTAGCAACTCACCCCCGTTGTGCCATAGTATTTGCAGGTTGCCCCTCGGAGTAGTCGCAGCAGGCTGCTTTCTTACATCTTTTGGCTACAGATACTACTACAGTTGGTGCGAGAGCTGTTTTGCTGATAGGTGGGTTGTGGTATCTGGTTACTTCTTTTGTACACACTGTTGTATCTAGTATTCTCCATCTACCATATATGTATTTGACTTAGAGACAGTGTGAGGACGATGATGTATATTATTGGTATTCTGGTGTCGAGCTCGTTGTGAGCCGACTTTACTTATGCAGTTTATTCTATCTGTGATGTTCCCACTTGTTGCTCTTGATCTTCGCTACGGCGTCGTATATTGCTATCTTGGTGATTGTTTACTTAAGATTTCTAAGCACCTTTGTAAATGCTTCCATTTAATGCTTAAAACACTCTATACTTTTACTGGTTTGATTTCTGGGTTTTCGGTTCACTTAGTCGCGTTACGCCTGTAGACGTTACGTGGTTAAGTGCCGGTCACGGGCCAAACTTTGGGTCGTGACATATAAGTATCTAATCTAACATACGCACCCGAACCATACAATCAGATTTTTAAAGAAGCGAATCGTAGTTTTGAAAATAGGGGGTTACGGTGTTTTTAAGGAAAAGATATCATTTGAAATTCAGTAACGTCCCTCAAGGTATCTATTTAAAAGATGCATACGATTCTTCAGTTTATAAATATGTATGGCTCGGATGACACATCCACGTCGACTATCTTGTCCTATAGTATCCTAAACGGCAATATCGTCAAACATCATCCTCAAATCCCGTCATCACATATTGGACGTATTATATCACTTATAACTATCTTTAGTTTCTAATATGGTTTCACTAACTATCATTTAACTCTAACCCTAGTTTCCAAATCTAGGTTTTCTTAACCTTATTCTATAAATCAGTTTCCGTCAAAACTTTGCGGGGGTGCTATACGCCATCCACCCGACTTCCCCCCGTGGATATAGATCCACTCACCTTGTTCTTGCTTGCCGATGTCGATGTCGCCATCCTCTTCTTCACCGTCTTGAAATCTTCGCATGGTACCTACATATCATAACACATTGCAATTGCGTATTAAAATCAAGTCGGAAACCAAAACGGCACAAGTTTCGCTCATAGGTCAAAACCTATAGCTTCGCGTGCAAAACACGACTAAAAATCCTAGTCGTTGATGTTCAAACGCCACAAGACCAAATACAAATTCCAATATCAAAACCAAGCATCCCAAAATACGGAAAACATAGCCAAAAACACCCCAATGTGCTCCCAGATTTTACCCTAGGCCAAATTGGTCAATTCTGCACCTATGGAGGGTCTAATTTACTGAAGATAAAGCCCCGAAACCAACATGGATCAAATCCACCCTACTCTGGCCGCAAATTGCGGCCAGAATGATTAAATCAGTGGCCATTTGGTGGAGTTGGGGTCTCAGGTCTCTGTGGTAGCTTCCTATGTGTCTGCATGTGTCACTGTGTTCGCTAAATTATTTTTAGTGCCCCCGGGTTACTCCAGATTTCCATATACCCTCACAAATCAACACAAAACCGACATAATCAATTCCTAAATCCGTATTTTTTTTCTATACTAAATCCCAGGTCTTAAACAGCCACTCAATCACCACCAATCCACAATTTCACTCAAACCCTCACTAGGATTTTCTAATTTCCACAAATCACCACTAAACGAGTTCTAAGCTAAACTAAAAGCTAGGAATTTAAACTAAACCAACATGGAAAGAGATATACCTCATGGATGTCTCTTAAGAAAACCCTAGAAGTCCCAAAGTTGCCAAAATCCTATTTTGCTTGGTTCAATGTGATGAGCATGAAGAGGGGATCATTTTTTGTGAAAGGGGTTTAGGGTTTTGGGGATTATTTGGAGATGGATCTAGGGCTTGAAGGTGGAGAGAGATGAGGGTGAGTAAAATGAAGAAGGAGATGAAAATTGTGGAGGAATGAAGATGGAGGTAGCCCCCCCTCTCAATTATTCTCAATCTCTCTCTCTCCAAGTCAACATTATGTTTTCTTTCTCTCTCCTCACTCATCATGACACCTTTTCTTTCTCTTTTCTAACAAAAACACATACACCCATATAGAACAACACCATGAAATAAAATGTAACATTTCATGGTGCATTTACCATGAAAAACTGTAGAAACACGGATTTGGCTTAATCGCGATTAGCAGTGTACTAATCGGGTTTTTATCAAAACTGCATATAATAAATTTTAAAAATGCCAAATACTTTAAATATATTTTTAAATGAATAAATCATTTTAATTTCAAATTATTTCACAATTATTGGTATATATTTATACCCTTTTCCGAAAACCTCAATTTCGCAAATCGTGCAGTTTTCGGGAAAAATATTATTTTAATATTAAATTCGAAAAATAATATTTTATATTTTTTGAAATGTTACACATACACCATACTAATTAAAGTGGTGTGGTTTTAATGTTTAAAGTAAATCAAAATTAGTGGATTATTTGTTTTGTGCATGAAGTTTGTAGAAGCTTATGGACGCTTTGACAAAGTCCACTCACTTTGTTTTACTTTAGATATTTGTTAACCTAACCATTTTAATTAGCCATGGTTATGTCTCTACATGAGTTAGTATATGATACTCACTCACTATAGTTCACTCTCTCACTTGATCATTTCATTCTTTTCTCATTTGTTCATCTTCTTTTTCACGCTCAAAAAGCTTTCTAGAGTTTGAAAAAGTAAGAAAGTATTGTGAGAAAAATAATTCTAAAGTGAGCCCACTTCCTATTTCCTCATTATAAGGCTACGGTAGCGCCCCGGCCGTCTACAGACGCCAAATGCGGAACAAAAACTTTTTAACTGGCGCTATCGTATACTATAACCCGGATCTGCCATTATTGCTAAACTAACAAACTTTAAAGAGAGTAGAAAGGTTATATCGAACGATCCGAGTCCTTCGTTCTTTAACCATCATCCCACGCTCCGTTGCGGCAGCTCCGATCTCTTCGATCTCTGATCTGCTCGTCCAGGTGGCACCACGTCAACGATTCTTTAAACGGGCTCCCGCCACTGACCCGAGGCAACTCGGTCGTCAAGTTTTCTAAAAGAGACGACCAAGATTGATGTAGAGAATGAGTAGAATACTTTGTCTCGCTTCGTCCAAAGCCATGGACGAACGGTTAATGAAGTTTCCAATTAATTCGGGTGATGGAATGAAATAAGCTATGAAATTTCCATACACCCCAAAACTATCATAATCTTTTAACCAAATGAATCAATCAAGTGTGTGTGAGAGAGGAGGGGGCCGTCCACACTTATATGAAGAGGGAGGTGAGGGTAGGAGCAAATTTGTGACAATAAGAATGAAGCTTATTACGAAAGAATGAGTCATGTATGAACACAAAGTATGAACACAATAAATGCACCATTAATGAACAAATGAGTCACAAGCCTAATCACCTCTTCTAGAACCTTCTAGAAGCATCCACACTTATCCAAAGAAAAGATAAATCCGTATTTAACCGAATGTTAAATACGGCTGATAGAAAACTGGAAACTGGCAACTTCCAAAAGCGGTCCTGAAACGAATTTCAGGACAACCCCGTAACTGTATAAATATACCCGCATTTGTATTACGACCGAATACAAATGCAACTGAGACAAAGATATTATATCTACTCAATATAATACTCGGATCCGGCTTAAACCAAAGGCCACCAGTATTATCTGCCCGAAATATGACATGTGCGTAAACGCACGTGCATTTTCTGAACCCTGCCATAAAACCATACGGCCTCTACAACGTTTCGCCCGAACTTGGGAAACTGTCTGTGGGGGACTCTAATGACTCGTCAGCACCCTGGTAGTGGGTTTAACCACAAGCCGTCAGCGACACTAGCTATGCGTAACGGCTGCCCATGGACTGACCTCAAGGGAGGTCGATGAGAGAACTCATCCGGAAACCCTACTGAGCCTAACAGTGACAATGTATATACAGTCCGGTCCGTTCGTCTATGAGTATCGCATATCTGCCTTGGGGGCTGGTAACGTTAGACCCCCAAAAGCAGTATAAGTCGTGTCGGAGTGTAGCCCAATAACTCCCTGAGATACTACTGGAGTACCTACAAGTAAATCTCCTGCCACGGCCGTGGGCTTTGTGTAATGGCTCTCCTAGACACAATACGATCTCACCCCCAATACCAGGAGAGACGAATCCCCTGCCGTTCCGCTCACGTGCCACCATGTGGCTCGGGACTGTACCCAAAAGCTACCTGTTTGCAGGACTCCTTTGAGCCATGGTAGGGTAGAAATCAAAGCACAGTGGGAACTCACACGAGACAAATGACGACCTCAGTTCAATGAACTAACCTGTACACATGTCACAAGGGAACTGCTATCTGACGATATGTATAATACCAACTAGCAGGTTCCCGGCGAGTCCTGTCCGGTGTACTCATAACCCAATGAGCAACTGTATACATCTTAGGTGATCCAACTGAGACCAGTGGCTTGTGAGACCGGCCACCTCCCCTCGTCGGGGTCTCGACTGTATACACTAGTCTACTCAGGAGTATCGATGCCCTGTCTCGAAACTCCCACAACTAGGGACCACAATTAAGGATATGCTTATAAACTACCCAACTCTCACGTATATGATCACCATCGTACTGTTGGTAGTAAAGCAAGATTCCAAGGGCTCTATCAAAGTGTAACAGTGATCAGTCACCTGAACCTGTACACGACTGATAAAGGCAAACCAGATAGCGTACTATCATCTCGAGTAAGACTGTCCTACCGGTATAGGTCCTCCGCAATCATTGCAATCACTTACCTGCGATCCAATAATTGACTCTGAGGGCACTATCTCCAACAATCTCCCACTTGCACTTAAGGATAATTATTGCGATGTCGACTACTCACAGCATGTGTGAAACCGAACATCCAACTCCTCTACTAATCAGTTTCATAAAGCCCGTTTGTAAAACTATTGTGTTCGAGAAATAGCCTCAGTGAGTGGATCCGCCCAGATGTTTCTTTCTATATCTCTCTTAATCTCAAGTTCGCGGAGAAAGCCATCTCCCGAATTGAGTAATACCTGTCTTAGAATATGTCTAGATATCTGATGGGACCCAGTTTATAAATGAACTCCAAATCCAAACATCTTAGACTGTATCGATCACTGAACCTAATCAGTATCCTGCACCAAGCCTCCCACAGTATCCTCTTGGACCACCTGCCCATAATACTGTCCCTCGTCAGAAGGAAAAAATATAACTCTGACAATCACTCTGTCAACCATGTCACCTTTGAAGCCTGGAATGATAACCATCTCCCGATGGAGGCTGCCGTCATCAAATCCGTGGAACATGTACTTATGTTCTAAAACTGCTTCCTTATGTTTCTCCAGGATTGGATTAATACAAACTTATTGCATATAGTGCAAAAACAACATTTGGTGTGGTACTTGACATCTCATGATTGACTCAATTGCCTAAGCAAATGATCTGCCAATCATGCACATCCCTCTCCCCTTTAGTCTGTAAGACACCTTTAGAGAGGGTGACTCCATCACCTGCAGGTACACCACCATGCCAGGAGTCATCTATTCTAAAAACCATTAGAATACTGTCAAAGTACCCACATTGGGAAACTACCCAAATCCAGATCTAAAACCATAGATCTAGAAACCAGAATGTCTGATATTATATCCATATCCTGTCTGGAGAAACAACTGTGTGACGACCACAGTACAACCGATCGTAGTGTAGGAATTTTACTTCCTACTCTGTGTATGTCATCCAGATACCATGACATCACACCCTACTACCTTCTTAACAGATCCATCCCCTATTCTGATTGAAGTCAAACCCATGACTGTCACATCAAAACTAGATGATCTATCTCCGCTATATCTGCTCTAGTCTATAAATAGACATAAGCTACTTGCCCACTAAACTTCCGCTGCTCCCACTGACTACGACAACCCTCTGGCAGAATAATATATACGTGCACTTCTAAAGCTAGTTTAGAACGACGCTATACTTAACCTCCTGCCGGGTCTCACAGTCCGGAACAACAGTAGTGTCAAGTTTGGGTAAACAAGAACCTCCCTGTCACCGTCCTTGAGGCTACCGGAGCAACTCTTGGGTGTCTGAGGTTACCCATCATATCTGCGGAGTGGCTATTGGAATGCCAAACCTGATTGAATATATAGGTCCTATTAAATTTTCCGTAATCGTTCGCGGTTCTGGAATCACTTCCAGTTCTACCATACTCCCACTACTGTTTTCTGAAAAAATCCATTTTACTAAAACTGTTGCGAGTCAAGAACAATATACTATTGATCTTCCAAATGGTTGAAAATCAATCCTCGTCATAGCCAGGGTCAACCCACAAACAGCAATTACAGAAACGTGCCCTGAGTTTTCCAGAGTCTGGTTTTAAGCATAAGCTGGACAACTCTCCGTACCTTAACATCGTTAAGGTATGAACCATTCTATATCCAATATAGAAACCTTGGCACTTATTTAATTGGAACCAGATTCAATCACGCAGCTGTCTCTAGTGCATATCAGCTTAATGGAAAAAAGGCTAATCAGCATTACTCAACTTAGGAATCCATCCAATTATGAGCAACCTGAAAGAGAAACAAGTTTCTCAAAACATTACTATTATCTGAACACCAATCACATGAATCTACATCTTCGATCTCTTTGAAGAATCCCGATACTTGCAACATCTAGTTCTCTACTTTATTCTTATACCCACAACTTCTCAAAACTTAGACCATGTATTTCTACGAAACACTTGTCTACAAACTAGAGAAGTCATAAGTAAACAGAACATAGTACGAGGACCTACCCCTTTGTCCTGATGGACACTTGGACAACATACAATACTCTGTATAAGTCTGCTGAGTTGAGAAACTCAAAACCTGTGCGTCGTAGGTGGAAAACTGTACCCTGGCGATTTCCTCAAATATCACCAATTACAACGAATTCCGATATAATGAGGATAATCACCTTATTCCCAATAACTTGCTCCCACTCATCATCTGTAAAACCATACAGATATGAGAATGAAACCTGGTAAATACATTCCCTTAGAGTAAGTATCTTATAGGGAAAACAGTTTTCTTTTAACAATGCACTCAAACATAAAAATGTTTCGTAGGGTTATCCTGGTATTCCTAGCAATGCCTCTTCCATAATCCAATTCATTACTTCAACCGTATATTTTATTGCCATCTCTCCAAATCCCTTTATTTGTCTTTAGTCATTACCTTCTGTACACCATCGTTAGGCTAAATGGTTTTCTTCCTTCCCTACCCTTCGGCACCAGCCTATGGTTTGGAAGAAGACTATCCAGTAAGCATAATAGGTGTACCCTCCTAAACCAAAGAGTACTCGCATCTTGAGAGAAGGTGATGATAAAATACAACTGAATAATACCTTATTCTTTTAAAGGTGAAATAGGAGTGGCGATGAAGTACGCGGTTTGGTCGTGAATGATAGTAGTCGCAATTTACTTTGCCCTCTTTCTAATCCCTTTATTTTGTATTTACATATTACCTTCTGCACACCCTACTTAGGCTAATTGGTTTTCTTCATTCCCTACCTTTCGGCACCTGCCTATGGTTTGGAATAAGACTATCCAATAAGCGTAATAGGTGTACTCTCCTAAACCAAGGAGCCCTCGCAACCTGAGAGAAGGTGATCATAAAAGACAACTGAATAAACCAATTCTATTTCTCCTGAACCTTGATCCATCCTCGAAGAAATCCCTCCGAGTTCGTATATAACCATACGATGGATCTATCCAATGGAAGTGGATGTCCATAGTAATACGGGGTGTTCTGAGAAATGCAAAGGGTAAAAGAAGGAGTGGCAATGACTTATGCAACTTAGACAAACCAAAAACCAGTATTATAAGAAGGTTCGGTCAACTTGGTCACTGAGTCAAAGTCTAGGGTCGGTCAAAGGTCGCTGCTAAAGAGAGAGAGAGAGAAAAGATACACTCTGCGTGCACTCTAACCTAGATCAGAATGGTTATCACTTTATCTAATCCGGAAACCTCCCACTGTACTGTCAAATTCTTCTCCAAACCTGAAAGAAGAATCAATCGGGATCACCCGAAGAGTAAACCAACTCATCAGTGGGAATCGGGATCCAACTCTCATCGTATGATAACGTGACGGAATCCATCCACGTTACTCATACTCCAGAAGGTATGCGCATACTTGGCAAGTTTCAGTTTCTTTAGAAACTCCCGATATGATTTTTGCCCCATGTTCTTATGACCTTGGCTTTGGTCAAAATGTCATAAGTCACATGCCAAGTTCTACCCGTCACTATCTTGTCAATTTGAACCCACCCTCACATGCCCCTGACTTTGGCCAATCGGCAGAACGACTGTTCGAAACCAACTCATCTATCTATGCAACAAATGAATACCCAGCAGCTACCAAACACTGTTCCTTAACTTTGGCTAAAATGCATAGCTTGAATACTACTGAATACCCAAAAGAAATGACGGAGGGCTAGGGCTGGTTTTTGGCGAAAAACCTTTAACGTAGTGAACTTGATATCGCTGAAGGAACCTGATAGCTTTTTATAAAAATATAGTGGAGAAAACCTTTGCTAAAGAAGTCATTCCCGGTGAAGGGATCTCGGCTCTTTCCTCGTGGAATGAGGTGCAGGATATTCCAACCGAATACCGCGGTTCAAAGCAACATGTAATCGACTATAGTGAAGTTATTACCCTGACGCAAACTTCTGCCCAAGGGGTCAGTCCCGGTGAAGGGATATCGGCCCTTGCCCCGTCGAATGAGGTGCAGGATATTCCAACCGAATATCACTATGCAAAACAAAAGGAAACATCTTTGTAATAACACTTTTCAAATTTGTTCCAACAACTGCCAAAAAGGTTTGCTTTCCTTTGCATTGATCAAAATCAAAGCAGCCCCATCAATTAAACACACCAGAAAAGAACGAAAATAAAATGTATGTATATGCCATCCACATTCGTCACTGGGTCCCGTCATCACCCGTTAGGTTACTTAACTAACGACAGAGCGGGGACTGAACTAGCGCGGGTGGAAAACATATACAACATCTAATAGTATATATACCAATATACAATAATCGCTCCAGGCATGATAATATGCAACATTACAGATAAGTAATAAGCATCACAGAACAATACAGATAATCTGGGATCCCCGAGTTTCATAGAGCTGCTGCAGAAACCCGACGTTCCCCTGGTCGTGTGGATAACCTGTGCAATGAAACCTAGACCCCTACGGGTGCGGCAAGTTACCCGCCAAAACCTGAAGCGAGGCAGCTCCCTTCAGCAAAGTGAATGGACCACCCTGCACTTCACGGAATCCGGTAGCTTGAGCACCCCTTCTTGGGTCAACCTGCACCCCCTACGAGTGCGGTGAATAGTCTACCAATTTTATAGTAAGGCCCCTCTGCCTCTCAGAGCCATGAGATGCGGACCCGTTGCCTTCCAGAACCCGGCTATCCGTGCACTCCGTCGCGGGGTAAAACCTAGTATAGAAATGAAAAATATGTACAACGGGTGCATCGACCTCAACCCGGTCGTGCCCCAAAAGAATATTATACAACTGTTGGAGATAGTGCCCTCATAGTCAATTATTGGATCGCAGGTACGTGATTGCAATGATTGCGGAGGACCTATACCGGTATGACAGTCTTATTCGAGATGATAGTATGCTATCTGGTTTGCCTTTATCAGTCGTGTACATGTTCAGGTGACTGATTGCATGTTACACTTTGATAGAGCCCTTAGGATCTTGCTTTACTACCAACAGTATGATGGCGATCATATATGTGAGAGTTGGGTAGTTTATATGCATATCCTTAATTGTGGTCCCTAGTCGTGGGAGTTTCGAGACAGGGCATCGATACTCCGGAGTAGACTAGTGTGTACAGTCGAGACCCCGACGAGGGGCGGTGGCCGGTCTCACAAGCCACTGGTGTCAGTTGGATCACCTAAGATGTATACAGGTGCTCATTGGGTTATGAGTACATCGGACAGGACTCGCCGGGAATCTGCTAGTTATTATTATATCTACCGTCAGATAGCAGTTCCCTGGTGACATGTGTACAGGTTAGTTCATCGACCTGAGGTCGTCATTTGTCTCGTGTGAGTTCCCACTGTGCTTTGATTTCTACCCTACCACGGCTCAAAGGAGTCGTGCAAACAGGTAGTTTTTGGGTACAGTCCCGAGCCATATGGAGGCACGTGAGCGGATCGACAGGGGATTCGTCTCTCCCGGTATTGGGGGCGAGATCGTGCTGTGTCTAGGAGAGCCATTACACAAATCCATGGCCATGGTAGGAGATTTACTGGTAGGTACTCCAGTAGTATCTCAGGGTGTATTTGGGCTTCACTCTGACATGACTTATACTGCTGTTGGGGGTCTGACGTTACTAGCCCCCTAGGCAGATATGCGATACTCATTGACGAACGGACCGGACTGTATATACATTGTCACTGTTAGGCTCAGTAGGGTTTTTCGGAGGAGTTCGCTCATCGGTCTCCCTTGAGTTCGCTCCTCGGCCACCCTTGAGGTCAGTCCATGGGCAGCCGTTATGCATAGCTAGTGCCGCTGACGGTTTGTGGTTAAACCCACTGCCAGGGTGCTGACGAGTCATTAGAGTCCCCCACAGGCAGTTTCCCAAGTTCGGGCGAAACGTTGTAGAGGCCGTATGGTTTTATGGCATGGTTCGGAAAATGCACGTGCGTTTACGCACGTGTTATTTTTCGGGCAGATAATACTGGTCGGCTTTGGTTTAAGCCGGATCCGAGTATTATATTGAGTAGGTATAATATCTTTGTCTCAGTTGCATTTGTATTCGGTCGTAATACAAATGCGGGTATATTTATACAGTTTCGGGGTTATCCTGAAAGTCGTTTCAGGATCACTTTTGGAAGTTGCCAGTTTCCAGTTTTCTATCAGCCGTCTTTTAACATTTGGTTAAAGACGGATTTATCTTTTCTTCTGTTGTGATGAGTCGTGCTTCTAGAAGTTTCTAGATATGGTGACTAGGGCGATCGTCCACGGATTTGGACGAAGTGAGACAAAGTGATCTACTCATTCTCTACATCATTCTTGGTCGTCTCTTTTAGCAAACTTGACGATCGAGTTGCCTCGAGTCAGAGGCGGGAGCCTGTTTAAAGAACCGATCATGTGGTGCCACCTCGAAGAGGAGATCGGAGATCGACGAGATCGGAGCAGCCGCAACGGAGCGTGGGATGATGGTTGAAGAACGAAGGACTCGGATCGTTCGGTATAACATTCCTACACTCTTTACAGTTTGTTAGTTTAGCAATAATTGCAGATCCGGGTTAAAGTATACGATAGCGCCAGTTAAAAAGTTTTGTTCCGCATTTTGGCGTCTGTAGACTGCCGGGGCGCTTGCGTAGACTTACAGTGGTATCAAAGCCTCACCATTTTGCTATACTAACTTGTGCTAACGCGTTTAAAACATCGATCCGACCGGAAATCAAAAATCACAAAATTACAACTTGACAGTTTCTGTTGTTTTTAAACGGTCTGATAAAATTATTCTACACATCTCAGAATACTGTGCAGGCTTTTATTAGAATGACGTAGAAATTTGGGCACGTGATTCGATAAGACAGCCGCGGAAACGCGGTCAAACCTATGGTTTGACCGCGCTTCCGCGGCCAAACAGTGAGATCGTGGCCCCAAATTTTTATAGTGGGTTCTTGGTTAGATTTTGGGGTTTTTGGTAAATATCGTTTTGGCCCAGATTTTGTTACTGTTAACCAGTAAGCCGTGGGGCCCACTTTTTGATATTTGGTCGATCGAAATTTAAACATGTTAGTTTACAGTGCTTACATTATATCTCCGACCGGGAATGTCATTTGATCGGTAAACCGCGTCTGATTGCTATAGTTCTTTTAGACGGGTTTGCGAACGTGACATTCGCGTTGATGTTCTGTGTTGTGCTGTGATGTTGCGGATTTGTCGTGGTGGATAGCAGTGTGCAATGGTAGTGCAGTTTGAGTTTATTTGTACATTTGATATTGCGGGGCGAGCGTCCAACTTGTGGACAGCCGTCACTGCCTGTTGTATAATATTCTTTTGGGGCACGACCAGGTTGCGGTCGATGTACCTATTGTACTATTTTTCATTACTGTACTAGGTTTTGCCCCGCGACGGAGTGCACGGATAGCCGGGTTCTGGAGGGCAACAGGTCCGCATCTCATGGCTTTGAGAGGCAGAGGGGTCCCACTCTAGAATTGGCAGACTATTCGCCGCACAAGTAGGGGGTACAGGTTGACCCAAGGAGGGGTGCCCAAGCTTACCGGATTCCGTGAAGTGCTGGGTGGTCCATTCACTATGCTGTAGGGGGCTGCCTCGCTTCAGGTTTTGGCGGGTAACTTGCCACACCCGTAGGGGTCTAGGTTTCATTGCACAGGCTATCCACACGACAGGGGAACGTCGGGTTTTCAGCAGCGGCTCTGTGAAACTCGGGGATCCCAGATATCTGTATTGTTCTGTGATGCTTATTACTTTTCTGTAATGTTGCATACTATCACGCCTGGAGCGATTATTGTATATTGGTATATATACTATTAGATGTTGTATATGTTTTACACCCGCGCTAGTCCAGTCCCCACTCTGTCGTTAGTTAAGTAACCTAACGGCTTATGACGGGACCCAGTGACGAATGCGGATGGCATATACGTACATTTTATTTTCGTTCTTTTCTGGTGTGATCAATTGATGGGACTGTGTTGATTCTGATCAATGCAAAGTTAAAACAAACCTGTATACAGTTGTTGGAACAAATTTAAAATGTGTTGTTACAAAGACGTTTCCTTTTGTTATGCATAGCGGTATTCAGTGGAATATCCTGCACCTCATTCGACGGGGCAAGGGGCGATATCCCTTCACCGGGACTGACCCCTTGGGCAGAAGTTTGCGTCAGCGTAATAACTTCACTATAGTCAATTACAAGTTGCTTTGCATAGCGGTATTCAGTGGAATATCCTGCACCTCATTCCACGAGAAAAGAGCCGAGATCCCTTTACCGGGAGTGACCTCTTTAACAAAAGGTTTTCACCACTATATTTTAAAAAAGCTATCAGGTTCCTTCAGCGATATCAAGTTCACTACGTTAAAGGTTTTTCGCCAAAAACCATCCGTAGCCCTCCGTCATTTCATATGAATGGTCAGTAGTATTCAAGCTATGTTGGTCTAGCCCTTAACTAGGACATAGTGATTGGTAGCTGCTGGGGTGTTCACATGTTGCATAGATAGATGCGTTGGTTTGGGACAGTCGTACAGCCTTGTTGGCCCATAGTCAAGGGCGAGTGTTGGAGATAGTGCCCTCATAGTCAATTATTGGATCGCAGGTACGTGATTGCAATGATTGCGGAGGACCTATCCCGGTAGGACAGTCTTACTCAAGATGATAGTATGCTATCTGGTTTGCCTTTATCAGTCGTGTACATGTTCAGGTGACTGATTGCATGTTACATTTTGATAGAGCCCTTAGGATCTTGCTTTACTACCAACAGTATGATGGCGATCATATACGTGAGAGTTGGGTAGTTTATATGCATATCCTTAATTGTGGTCCCTAGTCGTGGGAGTTTCGAGACCGGGCATCGATACTCCGGAGTAGACTAGTGTGTACAGTCGAGACCCCGACGAGGGGCGGTGGCCGGTCTCACAAGCCACTGGTGTCAGTTGGATCACCTAAGATGTATACAGGTGCTCATTGGGTTATGAGTACACCGGACAGGACTCGCCGGGAATCTGCTAGTTAGTATTATATCTACCGTCAGATAGCAGTTCCCTGGTGACATGTGTACAGGTTAGTTCATCGACCTGAGGTCGGCATTTGTCTCGTGTGAGTTCCCACTGTGCTTTGATTTCTACCCTACCACGGCTCAAAGGAGTCGTGCAAACAGGTAGCTTTTGGGTACAGTCCCGAGCCATATGGAGGCACGTGAGCGGATCGGCAGGGGATTCGTCTCTCCCGGTATTGGGGGCGAGATCGTGCTGTGTCTAGGAGAGCCATTACACAAAGCCCACGGCCGTGGCAGGAGATTTACTGGTAGGTACTCCAGTAGTATCTCAGGGTGTTATTGGGCTTCACTCCGACACGACTTATACTGCTATTGGGGGTCTGACGTTGCTAGCCCCCTAGGCGGATATGCGATACTCATTGACGAACGGACCGGACTGTATATACATTGTCACTGTTAGGCTCAGTAGGGTTTTCGGAGGAGTTCGCTCATCGGTCTCCCTTGAGTTCGCTCCTCGGCCACCCTTGAGGTCAGTCCATGGGCAGCCGTTACGCATAGCTAGTGCCGCTGACGGTTTGTGGTTAAACCCACTGCCAGGGTGCTGACGAGTCATTAGAGTCCCCCACAGACAGTTTCCCAAGTTCGGGCAAAACGTTGTAGAGGCCGTATGGTTTTATGGCAGGGTTCGGAAAATGCACGTGCGTTTACGCACGTGTCGATTTTCGGACAGATGATACTGGTCGGCTTTGGTTTAAGCCGGATCCGAGTATTATATTGAGTAGGTATAATATCTTTGTCTCAGTTGCATTTGTATTCGGTCGTAATACAAATGCGGGTATATTTATACAGTTTCGGAGTTATCCTGAAAGTCGTTTCAGGATCACTTTTGGAAGTTGCCAGTTTCCAGTTTTCTATCAGCCGTCTTTTAACATTTGGTTAAAGACGGATTTATCTTTTCTTCTGTTGTGATGAGTCGTGCTTCTAGAAGTTTCTAGATATGGTGACTAGGGCGATGACTTGGCTTCATGACTCATTAGGCATTAATGGTGTCATTAAAGCTTTTGGTGACTAGGGTTTTTAGTTCAATGTTTCTAAATGACTCATCCATTTTCATTAAAGCTTCTTGGATTGCTTAAGATATTTAAGAGTGAGAAGCTTTCTCTTATTGTCACCACTTGCTCCTACGGTCACCTCCCTCCTTCATATATATGGCTTGCCCTCTCTCTCTTCTCATTCTCACTCTCACTTGAGTTTTCATTGCTAGAAAAAAGATTATGATAGATTTGGGGTGTATGGAATCCACAGCTCATTTCATTCCATCACCCAATTCCCTCAGCAACTTCATTAACCGATCGTCCACGGATTTGGACGAAGTGAGACAAAGTCATCTACTCATTCTCTACATCAATCTTGGTCGTCTCTTTTAGCAAACTTGACGATCGAGTTGCCTCGAGTCAGAGGCGGGAGCCCGTTTAAAGAACCGATCATGTGGTGCCACCTCGACGAGGAGATCGGAGATCGACGAGATCGGAGCAGCCGCAACGGAGCGTGGGATGATGGTTGAAGAACGAAGGACTCGGATCGTTCGGTATAACCTTCCTACACTCTTTACAGTTTGTTAGTTTAGCAATAATGGCAGATCCGGGTTAAAGTCTACGATAGCGCCAGTTAAAAAGTTTTAGTTCCGCATTTTGGCGTCTGTAGACGGCCGGGGCGCTAACGTAGGCTTACAGTGGTATCAGAGCCTCACCATTTTGCTATACTAACTTGTGCTAACGCGTTTAAAACATCGATCCGACCGGAAATCGAAAATTGCAAAAATCACAAAATTCAAGCCCGACAGTTTCTGTTAAATTTAAACGGTCTCAAAATTTATTTCTGGATGTCTTAAAAATCCGTGCAGGGAATTCTAAGAACCACGACCAAATTTGGGATCGTGATCCCTCCAGACCGCCGCGGAAGGGCGGCCAAACCCATGTTTTGGCCGCGCAACCGCGGCCACGTGGGGAGCACGTGCTCCCAAATTTGGACAGTGGGTTCTTTGATTGATTTTGGGGTTTTTGGAATATAAAGTTTTGGCCCAGATTTTGTTACTGTTCACCAGTAAGCAGTGGGGCCCACTTTTTGATATTTGGTCTTTGGTCGATCAAAATTTAAACACGTTAGTTTACAGTGCTTACATTATATCTCCGACCGGGAATGTCATTTGATCGGTAAACCGCGTTTAACTGCTATAGTTCTTTTAGACGGGTTTGCGAACGTGACATTCGCGTTGATGTTCTGTGTTGTGCTGTAATGTTGCGGATTTGTCGTGGTGGATAGCAGTGTGCAATGGTAGTACTGTTTGAGTTTATTTGTACATTTGATATTGCGGGGCGAGCGTCCAACTTGTGGACAGCCGTCACTGCCTGTTGTATAATATTATTTTGGGGCACGACCAGGTTGCGGTCGATGTACCTATTGTACTATTTTTCATTACTGTACTAGGTTTTACCCCGCGACGGAGTGCACGGATAGCCGGGTTCGGGAAAGCAACGGGTCCGCATCTCATGGTTTTGAGAGGCAGAGGGGCCCCACTTCAGAATTGGCAGACTATTCGCCGCACTCGTAGGGGGTACAGGTTGACCCAAGGAGGGGTGCTCAATTTACCGGATACCGTGAAGTGCCGGGTGTTCCATTCACTATGCTGTGGGGACTACCTCGCTTCAGGTTTTGGCGGGTAACTTGCCACACCCGTAGGGGTCTAGGTTTCATTGCACAGGCTATCCACACGACAGGGGAACGTCGAGTTTCAGCAGCGGCTCTGTGAAACTCGGGGATCCCAGATATCTGTATTGTTCTATGATGCTTATTACTTTTCTGTAATGTTGCATATTATCACGCCTGGAGCGATTATGTATATTGGCTTATATACTATTAGATGTTGTATATGTTTCACACCCGCGCTAGTCCAGTCCCCGCTCTGTCGTTAGTTAAGTAACCTAACGGGTGATGACGGGACCCAGTGACGAATGCGGATGGCATATACGTACATTTTATTTTCGTTCTTTTCTGGTGTGATTAATTGATGGGACTGCGTTGATTCTGATCAACGCAAAGTAAAAACAAACCTGTATACAGTTGTTGGAACAATTTAAAAGTGTTATTGCAAAGACGTTTCCTTTTGTTATGCATAGCGGTATTCAGTGGAATATCCTGCACCTCATTCGACGGGGCAAGGGTTGATATCCCTTCACCGGGACTGACCCCTTGGGCAGAAGTTTTGCGTCAGGGTAATAACTTCACTATAGTCGATTACATGTTGCTTTGCATAGCGGTATTCAGTGGAATATCCTGCACCTCATTCCACGAGGAAAGAGCCGAGATCCCTTTACCGGGAGTGACCTCTTTAGCAAAAGGTTTTCGCCACTATATTTTAAAAAGCTATCAGGTTCCTTCAGCGATATCAAGTTCACTATGCTAAAGGTTTTTCGCCAAAAACCAGCCGTAGCCCTCCGTCATTTCATATGGATGGTCAGTAGTATTCAAGCTATGTTGGTCTAGCCCTTAGCTAGGACATAGTGATTGGTAGCTGCTGGGGTGTTCACATGTTGCATAGATAGATGAGTTGGTTTGGGACAGTCGTACAGCCTTGTTGGCCCTTAGTCAAGGGCGAGTACGGGTGGGTTCAAATTAACAAGATAATGATGGGAAGAACTTGACATGTGACTTATGGTGGGCTGGCCCTTAGTCACGATCATAAGAGCATGGGGCAAAAACAATATCGGGAGTTTCTAAAGAAACAGAAACTTGCCAAGTATGCGCATACCTTCTGGAGTATGAGTAACGTGGATGCATTCCATCACGTTATCATGCGATGAGAGTTGGATCCCGATTCCCACTGATGAGTTGGTTTACTCTTCGGGTGATCCCGATTGATTCTTCTTTAGGTTTGGAAGAGAATTTGACAGGACAGTGGGAGGTTTCCGGATTAGATAAAATGATGACCATTCTGATCTAGGTTAGAGTGCACGCAGAGTGTTTCTTTTCTCTCTCTCTCTTTGGCAGCGACCTTTGACCGACCCTAGACTATGACTCAGTGACCAGGTTGACCGAACCTTCTTAAAAATACTGGCTTATTGGATTGTCTGAGTTGCATAAGTCATTGCCACTCCTTCTTTTACCCTTTGCATTTCTCAGAAAACCCGTATTACTACGGATATCCACTTCCATTGGATAGATCCATCGTATGGTTATATACGAACTCGAAGGGACTTCTTCGGGGATGGATCCAGGTTCAGGAGAAATAGAATTGGTTTATTCAGTTGTCTTTTATTATCACCTTCTCTCAGGTTGCGAGAGCTCCTTGGTTTAGGAGAGTACACCTATTACGCTTATTGGATAGTCTTATTCCAAACCATAGGCTGGTGCCGAAAGGTAGGGAATGAAGAAAACCAATTAGCCTAAGTAGGGTGTGCAGAAGGTAATATGTAAAGACAAAATAAAGGGATTAGAAAGAGGGCAAAGTAAATTACGACTGATATCATTCACGACCAAAACCGCGTACTTCATCGCCGCTCCTATTTCACCTTTAAAAAGAATAAGGTATTATTCAGTTGTCTTTTATCATCACCTTCTCTCAGTTGCGAGTACTCCTTGGTTTAGGAGGGTACACCTATTATGCTTACTGGATAGTCTTCTTCCAAACCATAGGCTGGTGCCGAACGGTAGGGAAGGAAGAAAACCAGTTAGCCTAACGATGGTGTACAGAAGGTAACGACTAAAGACAAATAAAGGGATTTGGAGAGATGGCAATAAAATATACGGTTGAAGTCATGAATTGGATTATGGAAGAGGCATTGCTATGAATACCAGGATACCCCTACGAAACATTTTCATGTTTCAGTGCATTGTTAAAAGAATAACTGTTTTCCCGATTAGACACTTACTCCAAGGGTATGTATTTACCGGGTTTCATTCTCATATCTGTATGGTTTTACAGATGATGAGTGGGAGTAAGATATTTGGAATAAGGTGATCATCCTCATTATATCGGAATTCGTTGTAATTGGTGATATTTAAGGAAATCGCCAGGGTACAGTTTTCTACCTACGACGCACAGGTTTTGAGTTGTTTAACTCAGCGGACTTATACAGAGTATTGTATGTTGTCCAAGTGTCCATCAGGACAAAGGGGTAGGTCCTCGTACTATGTTCTGTTTACTTATAACTTCTCTAGTATTTAGACGAGTGTTTCGTAGAAATACAAGGTCTAAGTTTTGAGAAGTTGTGGGTATAAGAATAAAGTAGAGAACCAGGTATCACAAGTATCGGGATTCTTCAAAGAGATCGAAGATGTAGATTCTTGTGATTGGTATTCAGATAATAGTGATGGTTTTGAGAAACGTGTTTCTCTTTCAGGTTACTCATAATTGGATTGATTCCTAAGTTGAGTAATGCTGATTAGCCTCTTTCCATTAAGTTGATATGCACTGGAGACAGCTGCATGGATTGAATCTTGGTTCCAATTAAATAAGTGCCAAAGTTTCTGTATTGGATATAGAATGGATCGTACCTTAAAAGAAATTAAGGTATGGGGAGTTGTCCAGCTTATGCTTAAAACCAGACTCTGGATAACTCAGAGCACGCTTCTGTAGTGGCTGTTTGTGGGTTGACCCTGGCTATGACGAGGGTTGATATTCTACCATTTGGAAGATCAATAGTAATATTGTTCTTGACTCGCCACAGTTTTAGTAAAAATGGATCTTTTTCAGAAAACAGTAGTGGGAGTATGGTAGAACTGGAAGTGATTCCAGAACCGCGAACGATTACGGAAAATTTAATATGACCTATACATTCAATCAGGTTTGACATTCCAATAGCCACTCCGCAGGTATGGTAGGTAACCTCAGACACCCGAGAGGTACTTCGGTAGGCTCAAGGACGGTGACAGGGAGGTTCTTATCTACCAAGACTTGACACTACTGTTGTTCCAGGATATGAGACCCGGTAGGAGGGTTGTCGTAGTCAGTGGGAGCAGCGGAAGCATAGTGGGCAAGATGCTTATATCTATTTATAAACTTGAGCAGTTATAGCGGAGATAGATCATCTAATTTTGATGTGACAGTCATGGGTTTGACTTCAATCAGAATAGGGGATGGATCAGTTAAGAAGGTAGTAGGGTGTGATGTCATGGTATCTGGATGACATACACAGAGTAGGAAGTAAAATTCCTATACTACGATCGGTTGTACTATGGTCGTCACACAGTTGTTTCTCCAGACAGGATATGGATGTAATATTTGACATTCTGGTTTCTAGATCTATGGTTTTAGATCTGGATTTGGGTAGTTTCCCAATGTAGGTACTTTGACAGATATTCTAATGGTTTTTAGAATAGTTAACTCCTAGCAAGGTAGTGTACCTGCAGGTGATGGAGTCACCCTCTCTAAAGGTGTCTTATAGACTAAAGGGGAGAGGGATGTGCATGATTGGCAGATCACTTGCTTAGGCAATTGAGTCAATCATGAGATGTCAAGTACCGCACCAGATGTTGTTTTTGCACTAGATGCAATAAGTTTGTATTAATCCAATCCTGGAGAAACATAAGGAAGCAGTTTTAGAACATTAGTACATGTTCTATGGATTTGATAACGGCAGCCTCTTTCGGGAGACGGTTATCATTCCAGGCTTCAAAAGTGACATGGATGACAGAGTGATTGTCAGAGTTTTAGTTTTTCTTCTGACGAAGGACAGTATTAAGGACAGGTGGTTCCAGAGGATACTGTGGGTGGCATGGTGCTGGATACTGATTAGGTTCAGTGATCCATACAGTCTAAGGAGTTTGGATATGGAGTTCATTTATGAACTAAGGTCCCATCAGATATCCAAACATATTCTAAGACAGGTACTACTCAATTCGGGAGATGGCTTTCTCCGCGAACTTGAGATTAAGAGAGATACAGAAAGAAACTTCTACGCGGATCCACTCACCGAGGCTATTTCTCGAACACAATAGTTTTACAAACGGGCTTTGTGAAACTGATTAGTAGAGGAGTTGGATGTTCGGTTTCACACGGGCTGTGAGTAGTCGACATCGCAATAATAGCCTTGAGTGCAAGTGGGAGATTGTTGGAGATAGTGCCCTCATAGTCAATTATTGGATCGCAGGTACGTGATTGCAATGATTGCGGAGGACCTATCCCGGTAGGACAGTCTTACTCAAGATGATAGTATGCTATCTGGTTTGCCTTTATCAGTTGTGTACATGTTCAGGTGACTGATTGCATGTTACATTTTGATAGAGCCCTTAGGATCTTGCTTTACTACCAACAGTATGATGGCGATCATATACGTGAGAGTTGGGTAGTTTATATGCATATCCTTAATTGTGGTCCCTAGTCGTGGGAGTTTCGAGACAGGGCATCGATACTCCGGAGTAGACTAGTGTGTACAGTCGAGACCCCGACGAGGGGCGGTGGCCGGTCTCACAAGCCACTGGTGTCAGTTGGATCACCTAGGATGTATACAGGTGCTCATTGGGTTATGAGTACACCGGACAGGACTCGCCGGGAATCTGCTAGTTAGTATTATATCTACCGTCAGATAGCAGTTCCCTGGTGACATGTGTACAGGTTAGTTCATCGACCTGAGGTCGGCATTTGTCTCGTGTGAGTTCCCACTGTGCTTTGATTTCTACCCTACCACGGCTCAAAGGAGTCGTGCAAACAGGTAGCTTTTGGGTACAGTCCCGAGCCATATGGAGGCACGTGAGCGGATCGGCAGGGGATTCGTCTCTCCCGGTATTGGGGGCGAGATCGTGCTGTGTCTAGGAGAGCCATTACACAAAGCCCACGGCCGTGGCAGGAGATTTACTGGTAGGTACTCCAGTAGTATCTCAGGGTGTTATTGGGCTTCACTCCGACACGACTTATACTGCTATTGGGGGTCTGACGTTGCTAGCCCCCTAGGCGGATATGCGATACTCATTGACGAACGGATCGGACTGTATATACATTGTCACTGTTAGGCTCAGTAGGGTTTTCGGAGGAGTTCGCTCATCGGTCTCCCTTGAGTTCGCTCCTTGGCCACCCTTGAGGTCAGTCCATGGGCAGCCGTTACGCATAGCTAGTGCCGCTGACGGTTTGTGGTTAAACCCACTGCCAGGGTGCTGACGAGTCATTAGAGTCCCCCACAGACAGTTTCCCAAGTTCGGGCAAAACGTTGTAGAGGCCGTATGGTTTTATGGCAGGGTTCGGAAAATGCACGTGCGTTTACGCACGTGTCGATTTTCGGACAGATGATACTGGTCGGCTTTGGTTTAAGCCGGATCCGAGTATTTTATTGAGTAGGTATAATATCTTTGTCTCAGTTGCATTTGTATTCGGTCGTAATACAAATGCGGGTATATTTATACAGTTTCGGGGTTATCCTGAAAGTCGTTTCAGGATCACTTTTGGAAGTTGCCAGTTTCCAGTTTTCTATCAGCCGTCTTTTAACATTTGGTTAAAGACGGATTTATCTTTTCTTCTGTTGTGATGAGTCGTGCTTCTAGAAGTTTCTAGATATGGTGACTAGGGCGATGACTTGGCTTCATGACTCATTAGGCATTAATGGTGTCATTAAAGCTTTTGGTGACTAGGGTTTTTAGTTCAATGTTTCTAAATGACTCATCCATTTTCATTAAAGCTTCTTGGATTGCTTAAGATATTTAAGAGTGAGAAGCTTTCTCTTATTGTCACCACTTGCTCCTACGGTCACCTCCCTCCTTCATATATATGGCTTGCCCTCTCTCTCTTCTCATTCTCACTCTCACTTGAGTTTTCATTGCTAGAAAAAAGATTATGATAGATTTGGGGTGTATGGAATCCACAGCTCATTTCATTCCATCACCCAATTCCCTCGGCAACTTCATTAACCGATCGTCCACGGATTTGGACGAAGTGAGACAAAATCATCTACTCATTCTCTACATCAATCTTGGTCGTCTCTTTTAGCAAACTTGACGATCGAGTTGCCTCGAGTCAGAGGCGGGAGCCCGTTTAAAGAACCGATCATGTGGTGCCACCTCGACGAGGAGATCGGAGATCGACGAGATCGGAGCAGCCGCAACGGAGCGTGGGATGATGGTTGAAGAACGAAGGACTCGGATCGTTCGGTATAACATTCCTACACTCTTTACAGTTTGTTAGTTTAGCAATAATGGCAGATCCGGGTTAAAGTCTACGATAGCGCCAGTTAAAAAGTTTTAGTTCCGCATTTTGGCGTCTGTAGACGGCCGGGGCGCTAACGTAGGCTTACAGCGAGTACGGGTGGGTTCAAATTAACAAGATTATGATGGGAAGAACTTGACATGTGACTTATGGTGGGCTGGCCCTTAGTCACGATCATAAGAGCATGGGGCAAAAATCATATCGGGAGTTTCTAAAGAAACTGAAACTTGCCAAGTATGCGCATACCTTCTGGAGTATGAGTAACGTGGATGCATTCCATCACGTTATCATGCGATGAGAGTTGGATCCCGATTCCTACTGATGAGTTGGTTTACTCTTCGGGTGATCCCGATTGATTCTTCTTTAGGTTTGGAGGAGAATTTGACAGGACAGTGGGAGGTTTCCGGATTAGATAAAGTGATGACCATTCTGATCTAGGTTAGAGTGCACGCAGAGTGTTTCTTTTCTCTCTCTCTTTGGCAGCGACCTTTGACCGACCCTAGACTATGACTCAGTGACCAGGTTGACCGAACCTTCTTAAAATACTGGCTTTTGGATTGTCTGAGTTGCATAAGTCATTACCACTCCTTCTTTTACCCTTTGAATTTCTCAGAACACCCGTATTACTACGGATATCCACTTCCATTGGATAGATCCATCGTATGGTTATATACGAACTCGAAGGGACTTCTTCGAGGATGGATCCAGGTTCAGGAGAAATAGAATTGGTTTATTCAGTTGTCTTTTATTATCACCTTCTCTCAGGTTGCGAGAGCTCCTAGGTTTAGGAGAGTACACCTATTACGCTTATTGGATAGTCTTATTCCAAACCATAGGCTGGTGCCGAAAGGTAGGGAATGAAGAAAACCAATTAGCCTAAGTAGGGTGTGCAGAAGGTAATATGTAAAGACAAAATAAAGGGATTAGAAAGAGGGCAAAGTAAATTGCGACTGATATCATTCACGACCAAAACCGCGTACTTCATCGCCACTCCTATTTCACCTTTAAAAGAATAAGGTATTATTCAGTTGTCTTTTATCATCACCTTCTCTCAGTTGCGAGTACTCCTTGGTTTAGGAGGTCACACCTATTATGCTTACTGGATAGTCTTCTTCCAAACCATAGGCTGGTGCCGAACGGTAGGGAAGGAAGAAAACCATTTAGCCTAACGATGGTGTACAGAAGGTAACGACTAAAGACAAATAAAGGGATTTGGAGAGACGGCAATAAAGTATACGGTTGAAGTCATGAATTGGATTATGGAAGAGGCATTGCTATGAATACCAGGATACCCCTACGAAACATTTTCATGTTTCAGTGCATTGTTAAAGGAAAAACTGTTTTCCCGATTAGACACTTACTCCAAGGGTATGTATTTACCAGGTTTCATTCTCATATATGTATGGTTTTACAGATGATGATTGGGAGTAAGATATTGGGAATTAGGTGATTATCCTCATTATATCGGAATTCGTTGTAATTGGTGATAGTTGAGGAAATCGCCAGGGTACAGTTTTCCACCGACAACGCACAAGTTATGAGTTGTTTAACTCAGCGGACTTATACAGAGTATTGTATGTTGTCCAAGTGTCCATAAGGACAAAGGGGTAGGTCCTCATACTATGTTCTGTTTACTTATAATTTCTCTAATATTTAGACAAGTGTTTCGTAGAAATACAAGGTCTAAGTTTTGAGAAGTTGTGGGTATAAGAATAAAGTAGAGAACCAGGTGTCACAAGTATCGGGATTCTTCAAAGAGATTGAAGATGTAGATTCTTGTGATTGGTATTCAGATTATAGTGATGGTTTTGAGAAACGTGTTTCTCTTTCAGGTTACTCATAATTGGATGGATTCCTAAGTTGAGTAATGCTGATTAGCCTCTTTCCATTAAGTTGATATGCACTGAAGACAGTAGCATGATTTGAATATGGTTCCAATTAAATAAGTGCCAAAGTTTCTGTATTGGATATAGAATGGATCGTACCTTAAAAGAAATTAAGGTATGGGGAGTTGTTCAGCTTATGATTAAAACCAGACTCTGGATAACTCAGGGCACGTTTCTGTAGTGGCTGTTTGTGGGTTGACCCTGGCTATGACGAGGGTTGATATTCTACCATTTAGAAGATCAATAGTGATATTGTTCTTAACTCGCCACAGTTTTAGTAAAAATGGATCTTTTTCAGAAAACAGTAGTGGGAGTATGGTAGAACTGGAAGTGATTCCAGAACCGTGAAGGATTACGGAAAATTTAATAGGACCTATGCATTCAATCAAGTTTGACATTCCAATAGCCACTCCGCAGATTTGGTAGGTAACCTCAGACACCTGAGAGGTACTTCGGTAGGCTCAAGGATGGTGACAGGGAGGTTCTTATCTACCCAGACTTGACACTACTGTTGTTCCAAGTTATGAGACCCGGTAGGAGGGTTGTCATAGTCAGTGGGAGCAACGGAAGCATGGTGGGCAAGTAGCTTATGTCTATTTATAGACTTGAGCAGTTATAGCGGAGATAGATCATCTAATTTTGATGTGACAGTCATGGGTTTGACTTCAATCAGAATAGGGGATGGATCAGTTAAGAAGGTAGTAGGGTGTGATGTCATGGTATCTGGATGACATACACAGAGTAGGAAGTAAAATCCCTATACTACGATCGGTTGTACTGTGGTCGTCACACAGTTGTTTCTCCAGACAGGATATGGATATAATATTTGACATTCTGGTTTCTAGATCTATGGTTTTAGATCTGGATTTGGGTAGTTTCCCAATGTGGGTACTTTGACAGATATTCTAATGGTTTTTGGAATAGTTGACTCCTAGCATGGTGGTGTACCTGCAGGTGATGGAGTCACCCTCTCTAAAGGTGTCTTACAGACTAAAGGGGAGAGGGATGTGCATGATTGGCAGATCACTTGCTTAAGCAATTGAGTCAATCATGAGATGTCAAGTACCACACCAGATGTTGTTTTTGCACTAGATGCAATAAGTTTGTATTAATCCAATCCTGGAGAAACATAAGGAAGCAGTTTTAGAACATAAGTACATGTTCTACGAATTGATGACGGCAGCCTCCTTCGGGAGACGGTTATTATTCCAAGCTTCAAAGGTGACATGGTTGACAGAGTGATTGTCAGAGTTATAGTTTTTCCCTCTGACGAAGAGGGACAGTATTATGGACAGGTGGTCCAAGAGGATACTGTGGGTGGCATGGTGCCGGGTACTGATTAGGTTCAGTGATCGATACAGTCTAAGAAGTTTGGATTTGGAGTTCATTTATGAACTAGGTCCCATCAGATATCCATACATGTTCTAAGACAGGTATTACTCAATTCGGGAGATGGTTTTCTCCGCGAACTTGAGATTAAGAGAGATATAGAAAGATACTTCTAGGCGGATCCACTCACTGAGGCTATTTCTCGAACACAATAGTTTTACAAACGGGCTTTGTGAAACTGATTAGTAGAGGAGTTGGGTGTTGGTTTCACACGGGCTGTGAGTACGCAACATCGCAATAATTAACCTTGAGTGCAAGTGGGAGATTGTTGGAGATAGTGCCATCATAGTCAATTATTGGATCGCAGGTACGTGATTGCAATGATTGCGGAGGACCTATACCGGTATGACAGTCTTACTCGAGATGATAGTATGTTATCTGGTTTGCCTTTATCAGTCGTGTACATGTTCAGGTGACTGATTGCATGTTACACTTTGATAGAGCCCTTAGGATCTTGCTTTACTACCAACAGTATGATGGCGATCATATACGTGAGAGTTGGGTAGTTTATATGCATATCCTTAATTGTGGTCCCTAGTCGTGGGAGTTTCGAGACAGGGCATCGATACTCCGGAGTAGACTAGTGTGTACAGTCGAGACCCCGACGAGGGGCGGTGGCCGGTCTCACAAGCCACTGGTGTCAGTTGGATCACCTAAGATGTATACAGGTGCTCATTGGGTTATGAGTACACCGGACAGGACTCGCCGGGAATCTGCTAGTTATTATTATATCTACCGTCAGATAGCAGTTCCCTGGTGACATGTGTACAGGTTAGTTCATCGACCTGAGGTCGTCATTTGTCTCGTGTGAGTTCCCACTGTGCTTTGATTTCTACCCTACCACGGCTCAAAGGAGTCGTGCAAACAGGTAGTTTTTGGGTACAGTCCCGAGCCATATGGAGGCACGTGAGCGGATCGGCAGGGGATTCGTCTCTCCCGGTATTGGGGGCGAGATCGTGCTGTGTCTAGGAGAGCCATTACACAAATCCATGGCCATGGTAGGAGATTTACTGGTAGGTACTCCAGTAGTATCTCAGGGTGTATTTGGGCTTCACTCCGACATGACTTATACTGCTGTTGGGGGTCTGACGTTACTAGCCCCCTAGGCAGATATGCGATACTCATTGACGAACGGACCGGACTGTATATACATTGTCACTGTTAGGCTCAGTAAGGTTTTTCGGAGGAGTTCGCTCATCGGTCTCCCTTGAGTTCGCTCCTCGGCCACCCTTGAGGTCAGTCCATGGGCAGCCGTTATGCATAGCTAGTGCCGCTGACGGTTTGTGGTTAAACCCACTGCCAGGGTGCTGACGAGTCATTAGAGTCCCCCACAGGCAGTTTCCCAAGTTCGGGCGAAACGTTGTAGAGGCCGTATGGTTTTATGGCATGGTTCGGAAAATGCACGTGCGTTTACGCACGTGTTATTTTTCGGGCAGATAATACTGGTCTGCTTTGGTTTAAGCCGGATCCGAGTATTATATTGAGTAGGTATAATATCTTTGTCTCAGTTGCATTTGTATTCGGTCGTAATACAAATGCGGGTATATTTATACAGTTTCGGGGTTATCCTGAAAGTCGTTTCAGGATCACTTTTGGAAGTTGCCAGTTTCCAGTTTTCTATCAACCGTCTTTTAACATTTGGTTAAAGACGGATTTATCTTTTCTTCTGTTGTGATGAGTCGTGCTTCTAGAAGTTTCTAGATATGGTGACTAGGGCGATGACTTGGCTTCATGACTCATTAGGCATTAATGGTGTCATTAAAGCTTTTGGTGACTAGGGTTTTTAGTTCAATGTTTCTAAATGACTCATCCATTTTCATTAAAGCTTCTTGGATTGCTTAAGATATTTTAGAGTGAGAAGCTTTCTCTTATTGTCACCACTTGCTCCTACGGTCACCTCCCTCCTTCATATATATGGCTTGCCCTCTCTCTCTCCTCATTCTCACTCTCACTTGATTCATTAGAGAAAAGATTATGATAGCATTTGTGTGCATGGAAATTTCATTGCTTCTTTCATTTCCATCACCCGATCAAACGGCAACTTCATTAACCGATCGTCCACGGATTTGGACGAAGTGAGACAAAGTCATCTACTCATTCTCTACATCATTCTTGGTCGTCTCTTTTAGCAAACTTGACGATCGAGTTGCCTCGAGTCAGAGGCGGGAGCCCGTTTAAAGAACCGATCATGTGGTGCCACCTCGAAGAGGAGATCGGAGATCGACGAGATCGGAGCAGCCGCAACGGAGCGTGGGATGATGGTTGAAGAACGAAGGACTCGGATCGTTCGGTATAACATTCCTACACTCTTTACAGTTTGTTAGTTTAGCAATAATGGCAGATCCGGGTTAAAGTATACGATAGCGCCAGTTAAAAAGTTTTGTTCCGCATTTTGGCGTCTGTAGACTGCCGGGGCGCTAGCGTAGACTTACAACAACAGGCAGTGACGGCAGTCCACATGTTGGACGCTCGCCCCACAATATCAAATGTACAAATAAATCCAAACTGCACTACCATTGCACACTGCTATCCACCACGACAAATCCGCAACATCACAGCACAATACAGAACATCAATGCGAATGTCACGTTCGCAAACCCGTCTAAAAGAACTATAGCAATCAGACGCGGTTTACCGATCAAATGACATTCACGGTCGGAGATATAATGTAAGAACTGTAAACTAACATGTTTAAATTTCGATCGACTAAATATCACGAAGTGGGCCCCACATACATCTGCAGTACAGTAACAAAATCTAGGCCCAAAAGATATATACCAAAAAACACAATTTCCAGAGAAGAATAAAATGTAGAAAGTTGGATCACTGGTCTCACATATTGGCCGCGGAAGCGCGGTCAAACTCTAGGTTTGACCGCGGTTCCGCGGTGGTATGGTGAGGTCACGTGACCAAATTTCTACATATAGCTTATAAAACCCTGCACAACTTTCTATGATATGTAAAATAATTTTTGGACTTGATTTAAAATCGACTGAAACTGTGAACTGAAAATTTGTAGTTTTTGATATTCGGTCCGATCGATATTTTAAACGCGTTAGCACAAGTTAGTAAAGCAAAATGGTGAGGCTCTGATACCACTGTAAGTCTACGGTAGCGCCCCGGCCGTCTACAGACGCCAAATGCGGAACAAAAACTTTTTAACTGGCGCTATCATATACTATAACCCGGATCTGCCATTATTGCTAAACCAACAAACTGTAAAGATAGTAGAAAGGTTATACCGAACGATCCGAGTCCTTCGTTCTTTAACCATCATCCCACGCTCCGTTGCGGCTGCTCCGATCTTTTCGATCTCTGATCTGCTCGTCCAGGTGGCACCACGTCAACGATTCTTTAAACGGGCTCCCGCCACTGACCCGAGGCAACTCGGTCGTCAAGTTTGTAAGTCCATGTTACCTCTCCCGGTTCTTTCGGGCTTGCGGAAATGGTAAAAAACAATTTTTACGGTATAGGTAACTTGGACTACAAAAACGGATCTTGGCTAAACAACACACTAGCAACCCAACTAAAGAGTTGTCTACTCGGTTAGGGGTTATACCTCAACTTGAACTCCTTCTTCTTGGACTCTTTGTAGTGGTCGGATGGTGCTTTCATCGTCTCCTTCTCTTGTCGAAGATCGATCCACCTGAGGGTATCTTCCTTGAGCTCCTTTCTCGATCTTGAGAGAACTATGGTGTCCGGCTTGCTAAAACTTCTACCTTAGGGAGAGTAGTGAGTGCTTTAGGGTGTTTTATCTTTATGGAGATGTTTCTCAACACATGAGAATTGTTCTCCTTGAACTATAGGAGGAAGAAGAAGAGAGGAGGAGAGAGAATGGTTATGATAGAATGAGATGTTTTTTTACAACCATAACAATATAAGTGAATTATCAAATTAATAAAATTAATCAAATGAAAAAGTTGATGGAAGGTTTGATGAGACCATTATCATTTCACATTAAATGGTTTTTGCAAAGATTAAAGAGCATCTTTGATGTGTAATGATGATGGTCAAAGTTTCAACCATGGTTAACTAGTCAACCTTGGTCAACAAGTCAACAAACCCATCCGTGACACAATTTCATTTAATTAATATTATTAATTGATATATCACAAATTCATTAGGGTTTGGAAAAAGACGACTGTCAACTGTGCATACACACCCGTTCCAAAACCCTAATAAAAAAAACCCTCTTCCTCCGCCTCAAACAACTGTGCATACACACCCGCATTCGTGTCCCGAGGAACATGAATACAATGAGATAAAACTAATCCCAAAACATATACTAGGATCTTGCTCAAACCAGAGCCCACTAGTAATGACCGTCCGGACACCAAACGTGCACAAGTGTGCGGATGTGAACGAACCCTGTCGCAAAACCATGCGACCTCTACTCTGTTTTGCCCAAAGGCGAATAACCCTCTGTGTGGGACTCTAAAGACTCGACACTACGCTGGCAATGGGTTTAACCACAGACCGCAAGCGGCACTAGCTGTGTGTAACGGCCCCCAGGTAGATGCCGATAAGAAGATGGATGAGGTGAAACCCATCTGAACTCCTACTGAGCCTGAATGTGACAGTCTCCGTACAGTCCGGTCTGTTCGTCTGATTGTAGGTTTACTATGCACACTAAGGAGGCTCTACAAGGCATCGACCATGCCGGATTAAAAATTTTAGGTGCCTAACAACCCGAAGCAAGATCGTTAACTAGATATTAGGCGAATCAAAAGCAAGTAAATCACATTTACACTAAAGGAAAGGGACTACAACTATTGTAGATCTGGTCCTCCACTTCCATAGCTCCGTGACGACGTACCTTCGCTGCGATCAACCAACTCCTGGACTCTCGGACGGCTCCATGAGGAAATTGCAACGGGATCGCTTGAAGTCTTCGGTGCCGAAGATGATCTACGTCGAGGGAATACGGACTCAAGCTCGTACCTCACTAACCATAGAATTAGTGAAGCAAACACCCTAAACTAAAGTGCTAGTCTAGTAGAGGATGGTGAGATAGGAAGTGGGTACTCTTTAGATTTTGATTTCTCACTCTAAATCTTCACTTGAAATTTTCTAGCAAGCTATCTCTTTTTCTTCAAGAAGAAGAAGAAGAAGAAAGAAAAGAATGAATTATCAATTAAAGAAAATCAAGTGAAGCCTTATCATAATGCAACCATGGGTGAGGTTAACTCATGTAGAGAATAAACTAGGGTTTAGGTTGATGGTTAGGTTAAAGGATAAAAACAAAATGGCAAGACTTTTTCAAAGATGCTAGCATGCTTCATGAAGCTTCTAGCAAAGAAACAAAAATGCCACCATTTTGTTTTTCCAAAATTAAATAAATAAAACCTTAACCATTAACCTAAACTATGGTTTAAAGCATACACACCCAAGTTTGCATGTATCATCAAACATGATACAATCTTATGCACAAAAAATATATCACATATACAACTTGTGCACATCAAGTGAGAAAATCAATCTTAAGTGAACCAATACTAGTTAATATAAAGTAATATATCAAATATATAATTATACATTAAATCATTAAATCAACACTTGATTTAACGATCCAGTCATATCGCATATAACCGACTAATATCAATGTATCGACTTATCAAATCAATCCTTGATTCGATAACTAGGTTATATCACATACAACCAATCGATACAATCATCGCGAGAATTGAATACGGTATCACATACTCGCATCATTCTCGGTCCCGCACATATCACATATGCGCTCCTATCTCGTTTTGCCTGAGCCAGTACAACCTCTATGTAGGACTCTAAAGACTCGTCAATACGCCGTCAGTAGGTGATGATCATATCAAACACCCACAAGCCGTCAGCGGTACTAGCTGGACATAACGGCTACCTGGGTATTGAGCGATCAGAAGATCAGCAAGCAAGCCCGCTCCAACTCCTGCAAAAAAGCCTGACAGTGACACTACCGTACAGTCCGGTCTCCTCGTCTGATATGTCGCATATCAAGTCTAGGGGTGGTAAACGTCAGACCCCAATAACCGATAAGTCGTGCCGATATGAGGCGCATAACGGGTCAAGAAACTACGGGTAACACTTACCAGTAAATCTCTAAACCAGCCCTGGCCAGGGACTTCCCTGTTATGGCCAATCGAGCACAGCGCAACATCAACCCCCAATACCGGGAGAGACGAAACCCCTCCTATCGCTCATTGCCTCCATGTAACTCGGGACTGTACCCAAAAACCACCGTTTTGCACGCCCTCTTGGACGTGGTAAGGTGGAAATCAAAACACAGTGGGAATCGCACAAGACTCTATGACGATCTCGGATCTACAGACTAACCTGTACCAGTGTCACCAGAGAACTGCCATCTGACGTAAGGTATAATACCATCTGGGAGTTCTCGGCGAGTCCGTCCAGTGTACCCATTCTCCACTGAGCACCCGTATATCATCTCTGATGTCAAACACCAATCGATATGGGATCATCCATCACCTATCTGTAAGGGTCGAGAAGGTATACGCTAGTCTACTCTGGTATATCGATGCCCCGTCTCGATATACCCACAACTAGGGACCTTGAAAGATGTACTTATGGACTACCATGTCCCCATTAGTATGATCCGCATCACAGTCCAGGGAGTCAAGTACACATCCTAAGGGCTTTACCAACATGTAACAGAGAGACAATCAGTATACACGTTAAGGTAAGGAGTAGCCAGATAGCATACTATCCTGTCGAGCAAAAAAGTCATCCCTATATATGTCTAAGCATCCACTACAATATACAACACATGTATAGTAATGGCCTCTAGGGCATACATATAACTAACACTGATAACATCGCATGGCTGGCCTAGGGGGTGGTAAACGTCAGTCCCCTAATAGCGGTACAAGTCGTGTCGGAGTGTAGCCCAGAACACCCTGAGATAACACTGGAAACCTACCAGTATATCTCGCTTGCCCTGGCTAGGGACTACTTGTGTAATGGCTCTCCTAGACACAGCGCGATGTCAACCCCCAATACCGGGAGAGACGGATCCTGTCTAACCGTCACTGCCTCCAAGTGCTTCGGGACTGCACCCAACTACTACCTATTTGCACGTCTCCTTTGAGCCGTGGTAGGGTAGTAATCAAAGTAAAGTGGGAACACACTCGAGGCGAAGTGTCAGTGTCAAGTCAGCGGACTAAGCTGTACTCATGTCACCTGGGAACTGATAACTGACGATAGGTATAATACCAACCAACAGTTCCCGACGAGTCTTGTCCAGTGTACTCGTAACCTAACGAGCACCCGCATACTATCTCAAGTACGACGTACTGACGGCTGTGGGACAGACCGCCTCCCGCACTGGGATGAGAAGTGCATACACTAGTCTACTCCGGAGTATCGATGCCCTGTCTCGATAATCCCACGACTAGGGACGTGTGTATAAGGATGTGCTTGTAGATTACCCAGCTCCCACGAGTGTGACTGCCATCACAACGCTGATTATCAAGCAAAGATCCTAAGGGCTCCACTAATGCATATAGATGATACAATAAAGAAACACATGTACACATTAAAGCAGAGACAAACCAAGTAGCATACTACCATTTCGAGCAAGATTATCTATACAACTGTGAATATCCCAAGCTTCCATCAAGTAATATACATACTAGTATGATACAGTAATGGCCTCTAGGGCATATACACTAACAATCTCCCACTTGCACTAAGGCCATGTACTTGCATATCGAAATCCTATCATCTCGATCAGCCGCTCGAACAGAGTCTGGGGTAAGGCCTTCATGAATGGATCTGCAGTGTTATCTTCTGAAGCAACCCTCTGAACCTCGATCTCCTTGCGATTCACGATCTCCCTGATAAGGTGATACCGCCTCAAGATGTGTCTGGATTTCTGATGGGACCTGGGTTCCTTTGCTAAAGCTATAGCCCCATTGTTGTCGCAATACAGAGGTATTGGGTCAACAATGAATGGAACCACCTGAAGTTCTTTCAAGAACTTCCTTATCCAGACGGCTTCTTTTGCGGCATCAGATGCAGCGATATATTCCGCTTCCATAGTCGAGTCAACAACGGTATCCTGTTTGGAACTCTTCCAACACACCGCCCCTCCATTGAGGGTAAAGACAAAACCCGACATGGACTTGGAATCATCCTTGTCACTCTGGAAGCTGGAGTCAGCAAAGGCCTCAATCTGGAGGTCTTTTCCACCATACACCAAGAACACCTCCTTAGTCCTTCTCAGGTACTTGAGAATGTTCTTTACCGCTATCCAGTGTTTCTCCCCAGGGTTTGACTGATACCTGCTTACCACACTCAGTGCATAAGCCACATCTGGTCTGGTACACAACATCGCATACATTATAGAGCCTACCACAGAAGCGTAGGGTATAATAGACATGCGATCCTTTTCCAAATCAGTCTTGGGAGACATCTCTTTGGAGAGGGTGATCCCGTGACAAGCCGATAGATTACCGCGCTTGGAATCTTCCATGCTGAATCTTTTCAGTATGGTGTCGATGTACCTGGACTGCGAAAGTCCTAATATCCTCTTGGATCTATCACGATAGATCCGGATCCCCAGAATGTAGGAGGCATCAACCAGGTTTTTCATGGAGAATCTGTGTGACAAGAACCCTTTGACAGATTGTAGCATAGGAATGTCATTTCCTATCAAGAGAATGTCATTCATGTATAAAACGAGGAATACAACAGTTCTCGCTACAAATCTACTATAGATGCATGGTTCATCTGGATTTTTGATAAACCCAAATTCTTTGACCGTCTCATCAAAACAGATGTTCCAACTCCGCGATGCCTGCTTTAGTCCATAGATGGACTTAAGCAACTTGCACACCTTTCCGCTGCTCCCACTCTGAATGAAACCCTCTGGCTGGTCCATATAGACACTCTCCTCTAAATTTCCATTTAGAAAAGCGGTCTTTATGTCCATCTGCCAAATCTCATAATCGTGGAAGGCAGCAATGGCAAGAAGGATCCGAATGGATTTCAGCATAGCCACTGGAGAAAAGGTTTCGTCATAGTCCAAACCAGGTCTTTGACGAAAACCCTTTGCAACAAGTCTAGCTTTATAGGTCTCGACCTGTCCATCTACACCAATCATCCTTTTGAAGATCCACTTGCATCCTACGGGTTTTACCCCATCTGGAGCAACGTCCAAAGTCCATACTTTGTTGGTGTACATGGACACCATTTCGGTCCGCATTGCATCCAGCCATTTTACCGAGTCAACGCTTTGAATGGCCTGCTGGAAGCTAGTCGGCTCATCACTATCAATGATGCAATCTTCTCTATCACCGTCTATAAGAAAACAGTAGTATCTCTCGGGCGGATGAGACTGCCTACTACTCCTGCGGAGCGGCATCGGAATGTCCTGATCTTTTGAACCCTCTGGTTCTACTAAGCTTTCAGTAATAGCTTGTGGTTCTGGAATTTCTTCCAGTTCTATTGCGCTCCCACTTATTTCCTTTTCTAAGAACTGGTGTTCCAGAAAGTGGGCATTACGAGAAACAATGATCTTTTGTTCCTCTGCGTAATAGAAAAGATACCTCCTGGAGTTCTTTGGGTATCCCACAAACTTGCACAGTACTGAGCGTTGTAAGTGCACGGCGGCGCCCCGGCCGTCAATCCGACGGCCAAACGCGGAAACGGTGGTAAACTTAAATTTTGCGGACTTTGCAAACCGGCACCACCGCGCACAAAACCCCGGATCGTAACCATTAAACTAGTCTAAGCTAACTAACAAGATAGTGTTAGAGATGTACCGACGATTCAAGTCCTCCGGTCTTCATCTCCACTCCGATCTCCTCGCGGGATCTCCGTCCGTCTCCTCCTCGTCGGAAAGGGCACCACGAAGCCGGGTACTTTTACGGGCTCCCACCTCTATACCGAGGCAACTCGCGCATGAAGCCGGCTACTCGACATGCTCAAGATATGCTGTAGGGAGTGTAATGTAGAATGTATGTCTCACTTTGGGGTTGGTTGCCATAGATGGAGGAATGGTGTATAGAAAATTGGTGCTTTCAATTTTCTAGCAATGGAATGAGATGAAGAATGATATACACAAAATGAATCACTCTCATTTTTCTTCCTCTTAAAGATGAAGCTCTCATTTTCTTCTCTTTTCTTCTTCTCTCTTTCTTTTTACAACCATGATAATAATCTCTCACACATTTAGAAATGGTGGAGGATAATAATATGAAGCAAGAGGGAGGTGAGTGTAGTAAAAGGAGGAGGGTGACCACATCCAAACATAATCATCACTAAACTTTACATCAACCTCAAATCATTTCTAATCTCATCAAATCATGAAAAGCAAAGATGCTTATCATATAAACCCTTATGCAAATAAGTCCCCCACAATTTGTTATTTGCAAATTTGCAAATAACACCCTCCACCGGAAAAGTCCGGCCGGGAAAGAACAAAGAAAAACCGGCCGGAACGGAAAGCAAAGTGGCAACTCTAGAAAACTGGTCCCGTAATAAATTACAGGAAAACCCCATACTGTGCATACACACCCGCATTTGTATTCCGTCCGGATACAAATGCAATGAGACAAAATCTACACTGTACTAAACTATGACCGGCTTAAGCCAAAGCCGGCTAGTAAAAGCCGTTCGATCCTGATCCGCGCAATACCGCGCGTATCTGATCGAACCCTGCCATATAACTATACGACCACTAGTACAAAACTGTCCGATCCTGATCCATGCAATACCGCACGTATCTGATCGGACCCTGCCATATCTCCATACGGCCTCTACAGCGTTTCGCCCGAAAGCTTGAGTAACTGAAAGTGTGGTGGACTCTAAAGACTCGTCAATACTATGGCTGTGGATTTAACCACTAGCACGTCAGAGGTATAAGCCAATACATGACGGGCCACCAGCTATTGACCAAAAGGGACGTCGATGAGGAAGCTCACCCCGACACCCAACTGAGCCTGTCAGTGACAATATCCGTACAGTCCGGTCCGTTCGTCTATGAGCATCGCATGGCGGGCCTAGGGGGTTGGTAAAAGTCAGACCCCCAAAAGCGGTACAAGTCGTGTCGGAGTGTAGCCCAGAACACCCTGAGATACTACTGGAATACCTACCAGAAAATCTCCTGCCTTGGCCAAGGTCTTTTCATGTTCTGGCTCTCCTAGACACAGCGCGACCTCACCCCCAATACCGGTAGAGACGAACCCCTGAAGATCCGCTCACTGCCTCCATGTGGCTCGGGACTGTACCCAACTAAAACCTGTTTGCACGACTCCTTTGAGCCGTGGTAGGGTAGTAATCAAAGTACAGTGGGAACTCACACGAGACAAATGACGATCCCCAGGTCGATGAACTAACCTGTACACATGTCACCAGGGAACTGCTATCTGACGTCAGGTATAAGACCAACTAGCATGTTCCCGGCGAGTCCTGTCCGGTGTACTCATAACCCAATGAGCACCTGTATACATCTTAGGTGAACCAACTGACACCAGTGGCTTGTGAGACCGGCCACCGCCCCTCGTCGGGGTCTCGACTGTATACACTAGTCTACTCTGGAGTATCGATGCCCTGTCTCGAAACTCCTACGACTAGGGACCTTTTAAGGATGTGCTTATAGACTCCAGCTCTCACTTATATGATCGCCCTCATACTGCCGGTAGTCAAGCAAGAATCCTAGGGGCTCTATCAACGTGCAATAGCGACATGTCAGGTCGCCTAAAGCAGTACACGATGATAAAGGAAAACCAGATAGCATACTATCATCTCGAGTAAGACTGTCCTACCGGGATAGGTCCTCCCTCAATCATTGCAATCACGTGCCTGTGATCCAATAATTGACTCTGAGGGCACTATCTCCAACAATCTCCCACTTGCACTCAAGGCTAATTATTGCGATGTCGCATACTCACAGCCCGTGTGATACCGAACACCCAACTCCTCTACTAGTCAGCCTCACAAAATCCGTTTGCAAAACTATTGCGTTCGAGGAATAGCCTCATTGAGTGGATCCGCCTTGATGTTTCTTTCTATGTCTCTCTATATCTCAAATTCGCGGAGAAAACCATCTCCCGAAATGAGCAATACCTGTCTTAGAATGTCTGGATGTCTGATGGGACCTAGCTCAAAAATGAACTCCAAATCCAAACTTCTTAGACTGTATCGTCAACTGAACTTAATCAGTATCCTGCGCCATGCCTCCCTCAGTATTGCCTTGGATCACCTGTCCAAAATACTGCCCCTCATCAGAAGGAAAAACTATAGCTCTGACAACCTCCTTGTCGTCCATGTCACCTTGGAAGCCTGGAATGATAACTGTCTCTCGAATGAGGCTGTCGTTATCATATCCCTAGAACAGCCACTTATGTTCCAAAACTGCCTCCGACTGTTTCTCCAGGATTGGATGAATATCAACTTATTGCATCTACTGCAAGAACAACATCTGGTGTGGTACTTGACATTTCATGATTGACTCAATTGCCTAAGCAAGTGATCTGCCAATCATGCACATCCCTCTCCCCTTTAGTCTGTAAGACACCTTTAGAGAGGGTGACTCCATTACCTGCAGGTGTACTACCGTGCCAGGAGTCGTCCATTCTAAATACTCATAGAATGCTGTCAAGGTACCCAGATTAGGAAACCACCCAAATCTAGATCTAAAACCATAGATCTAGTAACCAGTATGTCTGATATAATGTCCAAGTCCTTTGTGGAGAAACCACTGTGTGACGACCAAAGTATAACCGATCGTAGTAAAGGAATATCACTTCCTACTACCTTCTCAACAGATCCATCCCCTATTCTGATGACGTCAAACCTATGACTGTCACATCAGAAATGGATGATCTATCTCCGCTACATCTGCTTTAGTCTGTAAATAGACATAAGCCTGATGTCCACCAATGCTTCCGCTGCTCCCACTGACTACGACAACCCTCTGGCAGAGTCATACAGACGTGCACTTCTAAAGCTAGTTTAGAACGACGCTATACTCATCCTCCTGCCGGGTCTCGCAGCCTGGAACAACAACAATGGCAAGTGTGGGTAAACAAGAACTTCCCTGTCACCGTCCTTGAGGCTACCGAAGTATCTCTCGGGTGCCTGAAGTTACCCACCTTATCTGCGGAGTGGCCAATGGAATGTCAAATTAGATTGAATCTTTAGGTTCCTTATCAAATCTTCAGTAATCGTTTGCGGTTCTGGAATCACTTCCAGTTCTACCATACTCCCACTGCTGTTTTTGAAAAAATCCATTTTTAATAAAACTGTGGCAAGTCATGAACAATATTTCTATTGATCTCCCAGATGGTAGAAAGTCAACCCTCGTCATAGCCTGGGTCAACCCACAAACAGCCATTACAGAAACGTGCCTATGAGTTATCCGGAGTGTGGTTTTAAGCATAAACCGGACAACTCCCCGTACCTTAACATCGTTAAGATATGAACTGTTCTATATCCAATATAGAACCAGAGGCACTGATTTAATTGAACCAGATTCAAATCATGCAGCTATCTCCAGTGCATGTCAACTAAATGGAGAGAGGCCGATCAGCGTTACTCAACTTAGGAATGCTTCCAATTATGAGTAACCTGAAAGGGAAGCAACTATCAACTGAATACCATACACAAGTATCTATATCTTCGATCACTTTGAAGAATCCCGATACTTGCTACACCTGGTTCTCTACTCTATTCAAATACCTATAACTCCTCAAAACTTAGACCCTGTGTTTCCACGAAACACATGTCTAAGGGCTAGAGAAGTTAAAAGTAAACAGAATATAGTATGAGGACCAACCTCTCTGTCCTAATGGACACTGGACAACATACAATACTCTGTATAAGTCCCTTGAGTCTTACAACTCATTCACTGTGTGTCGTAGGTTGAAAACTGTACTTATGGTTAAGAAGAATTACACCGCTGTTTAATGCTCCTTACCTAACCATCCACTGATATAGGTAAATGTCATCGACATAATATCAAAAGGTATATCTCACTCTATGAAAATAGACGTACAGATATATCAATTTGAAATTGGTGCACAACAGCGGATATTCAAAACCAAATATTTGCCGACCGGCAAACAACCCAGGTGGCATCCTCAAATATCACCAATTACAACGAATCCCGATATAATGAGGATGATCACCTAATTCCCAAAAACTTACTCCCACTCATCATCTGTAAAACCATACAGATGTGAGAATCAAACCTGGTAAATACATACCCTGGAGTAAGTATCTAATCGGGAAATCAGTTCTCTTTTAACATTACACAGTGAAACTGAAACATTGAAATGTTTCGATAGGGTATCCTGGTATTCCTAGTAATGCCTCTTCCAGTATCCAGATTCACAACTGTAACCGTAAAATTCTTTGCCACCTCTCCAAATCCCTTCATATGTCTTTAGTCATTACCTTCTGCACACCCCTTTAGGCCAAATGGTTTTCTTCCTTCCCTACCGTTCGGCACCAGCCTATGGTTTGGAAGAAGACTATCCAAAAAGCATAAAGGGTGTACTGTCCTAATCCTAGGAGCACTCGCAACGCGAGAGAAGGTGAAGATAAAAGACACCTGAATGTACTTTATTCCTATTTCTCCTGGACCAGAATCCATCCCCGAACTGGAACAAGTTCCTTTCGAGTTCGTATATAACCATACGATGGAGTATCCAATAAAATGGGATCTTCGTAGTGATACGGAGTGTCCTGGAGAAATACAAAGGTGATTTAGGATTGGCGAAGAAATACTTGGTTTGGTCGTGAATAGCAGTCGCAATTTACTTTGCCCTCTTACTAATCCCTTGCTTTGTCTGAACTCAATACCTTCTGTACACCGTTTATGCTAACTGGTTTTCTTCATTCCCTACCGGTCGGCACCAGCCTATGGTTTGGAAGAAGACTATCCAATTTGCATAATAGGTGTACTACTCCTAAACTAAGGAGTACTCGCAACCTGAGAGAGGGTGAAAAGGAAAGACAACTGAATAATCTTATCCGTTTTCTCCAAAACCAGAAACCATCCTCGAAGTCCTTCGAGTTCGTATATAACCATACGATGGTTTTGTCCAATGGAAGTGGACGTTCATAGTAATACGGGGTGTCCTGGAGAAAAGGGTAAAAGTAGGAGTGGCAATGAGGTCTGCAACTCTGACAATCCAAAAGCCAGTGTTTAGTAGGTTCGGTCAACTTGGTCACTGAGTCATAGTCTAGGGTCGGGTCAATGGTCGCTGCCAGAGAGAGAGAGAAAAGAAACACTCAGCGTGCACTCTAACCTAGATCAGAATGGTTATCACTTTTTCTAATCAGGAAACCTCCCACTGTACCTCAAATTCTCCTCCAAACCTGAAAGAAGAATTAGTCGGGGTCACCCGAGGAGTAAACCAACTCATCAGTGGGAATCGGGATCCAACTATCATCGCATGATAACGTGACGGAATCCGCTCACGGTATCACACTCCAGAAGGTATGCGCATATCTGGCAAGTTTCAGTTCTTTTGAAACTCCCGATGTGATTTCTGCCCCATGCTCTTATGACCTTGACTTTGGCCAACAAATCATAAGTCACATGTCAAGTTCTACCCGTCATTCTCCAGGTTAATTTGAATCCACCCGCACAAGCCCTTGACTTTGGCCAACAAGGCTATACGACTGTTCCAAACCAACGCATCTATCTATGCTGCATATGAATAACCAACAGCTACCAAACACTGTGCCTTGACTTTGGCCAACAAACACAGCTTGAATACTATTGACTACCCATATGAAACGACGGAGGGCTACGAATGGTTTCTGGCGAAAACCTTTAACGTAATGAACTTGATATCGTTGAAGGAACGGATAGCTTTTTAGAAAATATAGTGACGAAAACCTTTACTAAAGAGGTCACTCCTGGTGAAGGGATCTCGGCTCTTTCCCCGTAGAATGGGGTGCAGGATATTCCAAATGAATACCACAATGCAAAGCAAAAGTAATCGGCTATAGTGAAGTCATTGCCCTGACGCAAACTGTTTGTCCAAGGGGTCACTCCCGGTGAAGGGATCTCGGCCCTTGCCTCGTCGACTGAGGAGCAGGATATTCCAAATGAATACCACGATGCAAAACAAAAGTAAACGTCCTTGCAATAACAGCTTTTTGAAAAGTGTTCCAACAACATCAGAATAGGTTTGTTTAACTTGCATTGATCCGAATCAACGCAGTCCCATTAATTAATCACACCACAAAGAACGAAAATATACTGACGTACGTATATGCCATCCGCATTCGCCACTGGGTCCCGTCATCACTCGTTAGGTTAGCTTACTAACGACAGAGCGGGGACTGGACTAGCGCGGATGAAAAACATATACAACATCTACTAATATATATACCAATATATTACATTTCGCTCAAGGCGTGAAAAGAAATGCATCATCATAGAAATGTACAGCATCACAGAACAATACAGATATGTGGGATCCCCGGGTTTCACAGAGCCACTACTGAAACCCGACGTTCCCCTGGTCGTGTGGATAGCCTGTGCAATGAAATCCTAGACCCCTACGGGCGCGGCAAGTCACCCGCCAAAACCTGAAGTGAGGCAGCCCCCTTCAGCTCCGTGAATGGACCACCCAGCACTCCACGGAATCCGGCGACTTGGGCACCCCTCCTGGGTCAACCTGTACCCCCTACGAGTGCGGCGAATAGCCCGCCAATCCTAGAGTGAAGCCCCTTCCGTCTCAATGCCATGAGATGCGGGCTTGTTGCCCTCTAGAACCCGGCTATCCGTGCACCCCACCGCGGGGTAATCCTAGTACAGAAAATAAAATATACATACAACGGGTACATCGACCGCAACCAGGTCGTGCCCCAAAAGAATAATACAAACAGGCAGTGACGGCAGTCCACATGTCGGACGCTCGCCCCGCAAAATCAAATGTACATAATACACCAACACTGTACTAGCATTGCATCCAGGCTATCCCCCACGACCGATCCGCAACATCACAGCATAAACATAGAACATCAACGTGAAAGTCACGTTCGCAAATCCGTCTAACCGGGCTATAGCAGTTAGACAGGATTTACCGATCGAGTGACATTCACGGTCGCAGATATAATGTAAATACTGTGAAAAATGTGTTTAAAATATCCGATCGATCAAAAATTAACAAGTGGGCCCTCAATCGAAACTGTAGCACTCACAGAAATCCTGGGCCCAATTTTAATATTCCAAAACCCATAATTTAAGCCCAGAAAGCCTCTGGAAAAATTTGGTGATGTGATGTGAATAGTGCGCGGCGGAAGGGCCGCGCGAGGGGGGGTTTCGCGGCGCTTCCGCGCTCCCACTGTGGAGTTACATCGTCAAATTTTTACAGAACTCTTAGATTTTCCAGTACATCAATATTTTACCACCTGAAAAATTTTTCGAGACCAAAAATTTTCAACAGAAACTGATTCGAACTAAAATGCAGTTTTGGAACATTCGATCGATCGAAACAGAAAAACACATTACACCAAGCTAGACTATGTTAATGGCGAGGCTCTGATACCACTGTAAGTGCACGGCGGCGCCGCGGCCGTCAATCCGACGGCCAAACGCGGAAACGGTGGTAAACTTAAATTTTGCGGACTTTTCAAACCGGCACCACCGCGCACAAAACCCCGGATCGTAACCATTAAACTAGTCTAAGCTAACTAACAAGATAGTGTTAGAGATGTACCGACGATTCAAGTCCTCCGGTCTTCATCTCCACTCCGATCTCCTCGCGGGATCTCCGTCCGTCTCCTCCTCGTCGGAAAGGGCACCACGAAGCCGGGTACTTTTACGGGCTCCCACCTCTATACCGAGGCAACTCGCGCATGAAGCCGGCTACTCGACATGCTCAAGATATGCTGTAGGGAGTGTAATGTAGAATGTATGTCTCACTTTGGGGTTGGTTGCCATAGATGGAGGAATGGTGTATAGAAAATTGGTGCTTTCAATTTTCTAGCAATGGAATGAGATGAAGAATGATATACACAAAATGAATCACTCTCATTTTTCTTCCTCTTAAAGATGAAGCTCTCATTTTCTTCTCTTTTCTTCTTCTCTCTTTCTTTTTACAACCATGATAATAATCTCTCACACATTTAGAAATGGTGGAGGATAATAATATGAAGCAAGAGGGAGGTGAGTGTAGTAAAAGGAGGAGGGTGACCACATCCAAACATAATCATCACTAAACTTTACATCAACCTCAAATCATTTCTAATCTCATCAAATCATGAAAAGCAAAGATGCTTATCATATCAACCCTTATGCAAATAAGTCCCCCACAATTTGTTATTTGCAAATTTGCAAATAACACCCTCCACCGGAAAAGTCCGGCCGGGAAAGAACAAAGAAAAACCGGCCGGAACGGAAAGCAAAGTGGCAACTCTAGAAAACTGGTCCCGTAATAAATTACAGGAAAACCCCATACTGTGCATACACACCCGCATTTGTATTCCGTCCGGATACAAATGCAATGAGACAAAATCTACACTGTACTAAACTATGACCGGCTTAAGCCAAAGCCGGCTAGTAAAAGCCGTTCGATCCTGATCCGCGCAATACCGCGCGTATCTGATCGAACCCTGCCATATAACTATACGACCACTAGTACAAAACTGTCCGATCCTGATCCATGCAATACCGCACGTATCTGATCGGACCCTGCCATATCTCCATACGGCCTCTACAGCGTTTCGCCCGAAAGCTTGAGTAACTGAAAGTGTGGTGGACTCTAAAGACTCGTCAATACTATGGCTGTGGATTTAACCACTAGCACGTCAGAGGTATAAGCCAATACATGACGGGCCACCAGCTATTGACCAAAAGGGACGTCGATGAGGAAGCTCACCCCGACACCCAACTGAGCCTGTCAGTGACAATATCCGTACAGTCCGGTCCGTTCGTCTATGAGCATCGCATGGCGGGCCTAGGGGGTTGGTAAAAGTCAGACCCCCAAAAGCGGTACAAGTCGTGTCGGAGTGTAGCCCAGAACACCCTGAGATACTACTGGAATACCTACCAGAAAATCTCCTGCCTTGGCCAAGGACTTTTCATGTTCTGGCTCTCCTAGACACAGCGCGACCTCACCCCCAATACCGGGAGAGACGAACCCCTGAAGATCCGCTCACTGCCTCCATGTGGCTCGGGACTGTACCCAACTAAAACCTGTTTGCACGACTCCTTTGAGCCGTGGTAGGGTAGTAATCAAAGTACAGTGGGAACTCACACGAGACAAATGACGATCCCCAGGTCGATGAACTAACCTGCACACATGTCACCAGGGAACTGCTATCTGACGTCAGGTATAAGACCAACTAGCATGTTCCCGGCGAGTCCTGTCCGGTGTACTCATAACCCAATGAGCACCTGTATACATCTTAGGTGAACCAACTGACACCAGTGGCTTGTGAGACCGGCCACCGCCCCTCGTCGGGGTCTCGACTGTATACACTAGTCTACTCTGGAGTATCGATGCCCTGTCTCGAAACTCCTACGACTAGGGACCTTTTAAGGATGTGCTTATAGACTCCAGCTCTCACTTATATGATCGCCCTCATACTGCCGGTAGTCAAGCAAGAATCCTAGGGGCTCTATCAACGTGCAATAGCGACATGTCAGGTCGCCTAAAGCAGTACACGATGATAAAGGTAAACCAGATAGCATACTATCATCTCGAGTAAGACTGTCCTACCGGGATAGGTCCTCCCTCAATCATTGCAATCACGTGCCTGTGATCCAATAATTGACTCTGAGGGCACTATCTCCAACAAGCGTGCCTCGAGTTTGTCCGCATGCTGCTTTTTGACAAAAGTTGGACATCCCCAAATCTTCAGGTATTGAAGATAGGGTTTCTTCCCACTTCATAACTCATATGGTGTGGTAGGAACAGTCTTAGTGGAAACTCGGTTCAAAAGGTATGCGGCTGATTCTAGCCATATCCCCAGAATGATCGCGGCAACCCAGCGTTACTCATCATGGACCGTACCATATCCAATAGTGTTCGATTCCGTCTTTCCGATACACCGTTATGTTGCGGAGTGTATGGAGGAGTAAGATGAGAGAGAATTCCATTCTCTTTTAGGTAATCCAGGAACTCGGCACTCAAGTATTCACCACCTTGATCCGATCTCAGTGTCTTGATACTTTTGCCTGTTTGTTTTTCTACTTCATTCTTGTATTCTTGGAACCTTTCAAAGGCTTCAGATTTATGTTTCATTAAGAAGACATGTCCGAACCTTGAAAAATCATCCGTAAAAGTAATGAAGTAAGAATAACCGCTTCGCGCATGTGTAGACATTGGACCGCACACGTCGCTGTGTACGAGTCCCAAGAGCTCGCTCGCTCTTACTCCGTGTCCAGTGAATGGAGTTTTTGTCATCTTCCCTTTGAGACAGGATTGACAAGTTGCATACGATTGATATTCGAACGGATCCAAATATCCTTCTGTTTGTAACTTCGTCAACCTTCTCTCATTGATGTGACCGAGTCTACAATGCCATAAGAAAGCCTGATTGATTTCTGGAGACTTTCTTTTGTGTGTATTCTGGACATTGAAAATCTGTGGTTGGTTTAATACGTAAATACCATTGCTCAATGTACCTGACCCAATCAGAACTTGATTAAGGTGAATGTTTACAACATTACTTACAAACGCAAATTCATAACCATCTTTAGAAACTAAAGATACAGAAATGATATTACAAGTTGCATTGGGTACAAAAAAGCAATTTCGTAAAACCAAAACATGTCCATCTGACATTCCCAGGTGATAGTCCCCCACGGCCTCAGCATCCATGCTAGCTCCGTTTGCAACTTTGAGGGTCATGTCACCTGCCTTCAAAAACCTACGCTTTCTCAACCCCTGCAAAGAATTACAGATATGAGATCCTGATCCGGTATCCATTACCCAGGAAGTAGAGTTTATTGATAGACAGTTTTCAATAACATACACACCTGAAGCTGAAGCCGCAACTTGCTTCAGATCCTGTGTTCTGGCCTTCCAAGCGCTGCAATCTTTCTTCCAGTGTCCACTCTTGTGACAATAAAAGCACTCTCTTTCCCCACAAACTTTCCTTCTACCTTTGTTGCTTTTGCCTTTCCCTTTGTATCCACTTTACTAACACCGCCCCTTGGTTTGGCGGGGGCTTTCTTCTTCTTTCCCTTGGCTTTCTCCCTGGACTTAGAAGAGGAAGATCCTCCTACAAACAAAGTGGATGTTTCCCTACCTTTCTGTAGGCTGCCCTCTGCACTCCTCAGCATGTTGAGGAGTTCTGAAAGTTCAACTTCCTTTTCTTGCAAGTTGAAATTCAGGATGAACTGGGCGTAAGTGGAAGGAAGGGACTGAAGAATTAAGTCCGTATAGAGCTCATTCTCCAACGTGGTCCTAAGGTCCGCGAGCTTCTCTATGTAGCCAATCATCTTAAGCACGTGTTTCGCTACCGATGATCCGACGGCCAATCTTGCCGAAAATAATTTCTTCGACACTTCATATCTGACAATACGAGATTGCTCTCCATACAGTTCTTTTGTATGGAGAAATATGGATTCAAGGTCCATATTCTCATGCCTCCTCTGATGTTCGTTGTCCATAGAGGCAAGCACGAGGCAGTTGGCCTTCGCGCAATCGATCTCCCATGTCTTACGGATTTCTATATCCGCGACGCTGGAGGAGGGACCTGGGACAGGGGGAGCTTTGGTGGTAAGGAGATACCCCAACTTGTCGTAAGTGATTGCCATTTTGACATTCCTGAGCCAATCTTTGTAGTTTGGCCCTGTCAGTATGTTTTTATCTAGTAGTAACTTAAGTCCAGTCATGATGTTTGGTCGCTGCAATTAGGAGAGAGAGAAGAAACACTTTAGCATGATGCTCTTGCAATTTTAGAGTGGTTTTTAATTTGTCTAAACAGGATGGCTCCCACTGTCTCTCGAATCCCTCCTCAAACCAAAAAGGAAGAACTAGTCGGGATCAATCTCACCGTACAATACTTGCTTAACCGTTCAGCCAGGCCAGTGTCGGTACTTCGAGGGAGGTTTTCCAACTCTTTCGCGAAATTCCTTAATTAAATAACCTCTTTTCCCTAGGGGCGTAGCCCCGCTAACACCTTTCTAGACACCTACTAGGTTTATAGCATTGATCGTTAAGTGAGAAATTTCCCGAGGAGTAGCATATACTCACAGTAGGATCGGGATCCAAATATCATCGTGTGATGAAACTGAAGGAATCCTACCAGAATCATCACACTCCAAATGGTATGCAACACTAGCAAGTTTCAGTACTTTTGAAACTCCCGATGTGGATTTTTGCCCCATGCTCTTATGACCTTGGCGGGAGGTCAAATTGTCATAAGTCACATGTCAAGTTCTACCCATCATTATCCAGGTTAATTTGAACCCACCCGTACCTACCCTTGACGTAGGCCAAAATGGCAGTACGACTGTCTCAAACCAACGCATTCTATTTATGCAACAGATAAATATCCGGCAGCTACCAATCACTATGCCTTGGCGTGAGGTCAAAATACATAGCTTGAATACTACCGAATATTTAACTGAAATGATGGAGGGCTACAAATGGTTTTGGCAAAACCGTGAACGTAGTGAACTTGATATAATCAATGGAACGCGATAGCTTTTAAAATGAGTGGTTCAAGCTCCGCATTTAAAAGTTGGTTTTTGAAAAGAACCGAGTGGTTTTGAAACTGTTCCAACGACTTTTACTTGGTTTATTTTTTCTTGCATTAATTCCAATGCGTCCCATCATTTAAACCTACCATTGCAGAAAACAACCAAAATATGGCGCGCGCTTATGCCATCCGCATTCGCCACGGGGCCCCGTCATCACCCGTTAGGTTACTTAACTCACGACAGAGCGGGGGCTGGACTAGCGCGGATGCAAAACATAAGCAACACCTAAATAGATATCATATATAGATATATAGCAATGATAGTCAATCCAGATCACAGATGAACACTTTGGATATATTAGGAATCCGCGATTCGTTCGAGCCTGCAACGAGAAGCGGATTACACGGTCGCGATGAATAGCCAAACCACACCCTAGACCCCTACGGGTGCGGCAAACTACCCGCCAAGTACCCGAAGCGAAGCAACCTTCCTCAGCTCGTGAGTAGGCCACTCGGCACTTCGAGATACCCGGTAGTTTGTGCACCCACCTTGGGTCTATCCTAGGAGCAAAAACAGAAAAAAGAAATTATACAATGACGGCTACAACCCCGACCTGGTTGTGCGGCCATACAAATAATATTACATCAAATTACATGTTACATGAATTGAAAGAATAAGAAAACTCTCATCTCACAACCCCCCGGCTATTCATCCGCGACAATCCAACGAGTTCATATACACAAACCATCAACATCACAGATCACAGATATGTATAACCCCCACTAATCGACGTATAGCGATTAGCAGACGTTCAATACATATATAACATTACAGATACAACCCATTAGCCAAAGTCTACAGAAAATCGACCAAAATACGGATTTGTAACTACCCCAAAAACAAATTTGTTCTCTGGAAATTCTGGGCAGAAACAAACCATCGCAAAATTCCTAAAACACCACCAGAAACAAATTGCAGTAGAAACGATCCACGACCGAGTCAACTCGGCCGCGGATCCGCGGCAGACGCAAGCTTCTGCCGCGGAACCGCGGCGAGTTGGTCGGTTCACTGGATCGTTTTTCTTGCAGTTTCATAAAAAAAAGCCTGAGCCGATGTTTAGTACATGATTTATTATTTTTAGAGCAGAAAAAAAATCGGCAGAAACTAGGGTTTTCCGGGGTGTTTTGCGGTTTTTTCTTTCGGTCGAAATTCTAAATACTTTGCTAACATGCCAAGGTGTGTTTAGTTAGGCTCTGATACCACTGTAAGTCCATGTTACCTCTCCCGGTTCTTTCGGGCTTGCCAAAATGGTAAAAAACAATTTTTACGGTATAGGTAACTTGGACTACAAAAACGGATCTTGGCTAAACTACACACTAGCAACCTAACTAGAGAGTTGTCTACTCGGTTAGAGGTTATACCTCAACTTGAACTCCTTATTCTTGGACTCATTGTAGTGGTCGGATGGTGCCTTCCTCGTCGCCTTCTCTTGTCGAAGATCGATCCACCTGAGGGTATCTTCCTTGAGCTCCTTTCTCGATCTTGAGAGAACTAAGGTGTCCGGCTTGCTAAACCTTCTACCTTAGAGAGAGTAGTGAGTGCTTTAGGGTGTTTTATCTTCAAGGATATGTTTCTCAACACATGAGAATTGTTCTCCTTGAACTAGAGGAGGAAGAAGAAGAGAGGAGGAGAGAGAATGGTTATGATAGAATGAGATGTTTTTTTACAACCATAACAATATAAGTGAATTACCAAATTAATAAAATTAATCAAATGAAAAAGTTGATGGAAGGTTTGATGAGACCATTATCATTTCACATTAAATGGTTTTTGCAAAGATCAAAGAGCATCTTTGATGTGTAATGATGATGGTCAAAGTTTCAACCATGGTCAACTAGTCAACCTTGGTCAACAAGTCAACAAACCCAACCATGACACAATTTCATTTAATTAATATTATTAATTGATATATCACAAATTCATTAGGGTTTGGAAAAAGACGACTGTCAACTGTGCATACACACCCGTTCCAAAACCCTAATAAAAAAATCCTCTTCCTCCGCCTCAAACAACTGTGCATACACACCCGCATTCGTGTCCCGAGGAACATGAATACAATGAGATAAAACTAACCCCAAAACATATACTAGGATCTGGCTCAAACCAGAGCCCTCTAGTAATGACCGTCCGGACACCAAACGTGCACAAGTGTGCGGATGTGAACGAACCCTGTCGCAAAACCATGCGACCTCTACTCTGTTTTGCCTAAAGGCGAATAACCCTCTGTGTGGGACTCTAAAGACTCGACACTACGCTGGCAGTGGGTTTAACCATAGACCGCAAGCGGCACTAGCAGTGAGTAACGGCCCCCAGGTAGACGCCGATAAGAAGACGGACGAGGTGAAACCCATCTGAACTCCTACTGAGCCTAAATGTGACAGTCTCCGTACAGTCCGGTCTGTTCGTCTGATAACATTGCATGGCGGGCCTAGGGGGTGGTAAACGTCAGTCCCCTAATAGCGGTACAAGTCGTGTCAGAGTGTAGCCCAGAACACCCTGAGATAACACTGGAAACCTACCAGTATATCTCGCTTGCCCTGGCCAGGGACTACTTGTGTAATGGCTCTCCTAGACACAGCGCGATGTCAACCCCCAATACCGGGAGAGACGAATCCTGTCTAACCGTCATTGCCTCTAAGTGCTTCGGGACTGCACCCAACTACTACCTGTTTGCACGACTCCTTTGAGCCGTGGTAGGGTAATAATCAAAGTACAGTGGGAACACACTCGAGGCGAAGTGTCAGTGTTAAGTCAACGGACTAAGCTGTACTCATGTCACCTGGGAACTGATAACCGACGATAGGTATAATACCAACCAACAGTTCCCGACGAGTCCTGTCCAGTGTACTCGTAACCTAACGAGCACCCGCATACTATCTCAAGTACGACGTACTGACGGCTGTGGGACAGACCGCCTCCCGCATTGGGATGAGAAGCGCATACGCTTGTCTACTCCGGAGTATCGATGCCCTGGCTCGATAATCTCACGACTAGGGACGTGTGTATAAGGATATGCTTGTAGATTACCCAGCTCCCACGAGTGTGACTGCCATCACAACGCTGGTAATCAAGCAAAGATCCTAAGGGCTCCACTAATGCGTATAGATGATACAATAAAGAAACACATGTACACATTAAAGCAGAGACAAACCAAGTAGCATACTACAATTTCGAGAAAGATTGTCTATACAACTGTGAATATCCCAAGCTTCCATCATGTAATATACATACTAGTATGATAGAGTAATGGCCTCTAGGGCATATACACTAACAAAGTTTGCTAAAAGAGACGACCAAGATTGATGCAGAGAATGAGTAGAATACTTTGTCTCGCTTCGTTCAAAGCCATGGACGAACGGTTAATGAAGTTGCCAATTAATTCGTGTGATGGAATGAAATAAGCTATGAAATTTCCATACACCCCAAAACTATCATAATCTTTTAACCAATTGAATCAATCAAGTGTGTGTGAGAGAGGAGGGGGACGGCCACACTTATATGAAGAGGGAGGTGAGGGTAGGAGAAAATTGGTGACAATAAGAATGAAGCTTATCATGAAAGAATGAGTCATGTATGAACACAAAGTATGAACACAATAAATGCACCATTAATGAACAAATGAGTCACAAGCCTAATCACCTCTTCTAGAACCTTCTAAAAGCATCCACACTTATCCAAAGAAAAGATAAATCCGTATTTAACCGAATATTAAATACGGCTGATAGAAAACTGGAAACTGGCAACTTCCAAAAGCGATCCTGAAACGAATTTCAGGACAACCCCGTAACTGTATAAATATACCCGCATTTGTATTACGATCGAATACAAATGCAACTGAGAAAAACATATTATATCTACACAATATAATACTCGGATCCGGCTTAAACCAAAGCCCACCAGTATTATCTGCCCGAAATATGATATGTGCGTAAACGCACGTGCATTTTATGAACCCTTCCATAAAACCTTACGGCCTCTACAACGTTTCGCCCGAACTTGGGAAACTGTATGTGGGGGACTCTAATGACTCGTCAGCACCCTGGCAGTTGGTTTAACCACAAGCCGTCAGCGGCACTAGCTATGCGTAACGGCTGCCCATGGACTGACCTCAAGGGAGGCTGATGAGCGAACTCATCCGGAAACCCTACTGAGCCTAACAGTGACAATGTATATACAGTCCGGTCCGTTCGTCTATGAGTATCGCATATCTGCTTAGGGGGCTGGTAACGTCAGACCCCCAAAAGCAGTATAAGTCGTGTCGGAGTGTAGCCCAATAACACCCTGAGATACTACTGGAGTACCTACCAATAAATCTCCTGCCACGGCCGTGGGCTTTATGTAATCGCTCTCCTAGACACAGCACGATCTCACCCACAATACCGGGAGAGACGAATCCCCTGTCGATCCGCTCACGTGCCTCCATGTGGCTCGGGACTGTATCCAAAAGCTACCTGTATGCACGACTCCTTTGAGCCGTGGTAGGGTAGAAATCAAAGCACAGTGGGAACTCAGACGAGACAAATGACGACCTCAGGTCGATGAACTAACCTGTACACATGTCACCAGTGAACTGCTATCTGACGATATGTATAATACCAACTAGCAGGCTCCCGGCGAGTCCTGTCCGGTGTACTCATAACCCAATGAGCAACTATATACATCTTAGGTGATCCAACTGACACCAGTGGCTTGTGAGACCGGCCACCGGCCCTCGTCGGGGTCTCGACTGTATACACCAGTCTACTCCGGAGTATCGATGCCCTGTCTCGAAACTCCCACGACTAGGGACCACAATTAAGGATATGCTTATAAACCACCCAACTCTCACGTATATGATCGCCATCATACTGTTGGTAGTTGATCAGTCGAAAATACTGCATTTCTAACACAGCAATTTCCCTACCTTTTGCAGTCAAGTAGAGGTATCCGGTATTCATATCACACATATTTGCAAAACACATGTAAAATACGGGATTACTTGTACTGTGTGCTAAAACCAGCATTTTTAGGGAAATTGTGTGTTTTTCATGGCATCGCATTGCGCAACACTTGTCTTGGAGTCTATGCAGGAAATTCCGGAAGCAGAGCCCAAAATTGGGAAAAGATCTGATAAAAGATGCACCAACTCAAAGGCTGAGGTTCGGGTAGTAATACAGAAATCTAAATAAAATTCCATACATCAGAAAGAGGCCTACATTGAAGCCCAAGAATTACCATGTAAAAAGAAAGCATCAAGGCCACCAAAGGGCCGCGGATCCGCGGCCCAAGCCCCCTTGGCGCGGCGGATCCGCGGCCATTTGAGGAGATCATTTCTCCAAATTTCATCACATGCTTATTTATAACGGCCATAGCTTCCAGAAGACCCCAGAAGCTCCACGTGGCATTTCTAGAAGGATCTGCTTAACAACTTCTTGGAGGGAAAATTCAAATTTTGGGCTTAACTAACTTTTTGGGGGGAAATTTGAATATTTGGTCAACAAACTCTTGTAGGGAAATTCAAATTTAGGCTTAACTAACTTTTTGGAGAGAAATTCAAATATTGGCTAACTAACTTTTGAGAGGGAAATTCAAATATTGGCCAACTAACTTGTGGAGGGAAAATTCAAATTCAAATCCTAGCTCTAGGGTTTTGGGAGTCTATAAAAGAGAGCCTAGAGCTAGGGTGAAAAAGGGTTCAAGAATCATCACCATCTTCAACCCACAAGTTTAGTGACAAAAGCTTGTGCCAAATTCAATCTCCATCCCCAATTCAAAATCAAGATCAAGATCCCGAGATCAATTTGAGCAAGAGAGCCTTCAACCTTTAGCAAGCGACGCCGGATTCCAACGGAGCAAGAGATCCACGCCGATCCGCGACTCAAGGAGCCGAGCGAAGCCGAAATCGACGATCTAGTTCCTTCCTTTTGTAAATTCAAGAGAGTTGTAACGAAATTTGTTGATAAATAAAGGTGTATTTTCTATACTCTTGCTTATCTTTTAATTCAAGCATAATGATTAGAATTCAATTTGTGATTGTGTTTGTGATCATGATGTTTGAGTAATCTCCGCTCGTGTAGGAGTTGTGACGATCTTTAGATGATGATGAGTTAGATATTTCTACAATTCTTAAATCCTATAATGTTTGGAAATTCTAGTGAATCAAATGATTAATGACCTAGTTTCGAGATGATGCTTTCTTGATCGTGTTCACTCGAAACTAGGGAACAACTATTAAACATTTGATTAATTAGAAGCTAGAATTTGAATGCGATCCATCGAAAGGTCAAAGGATTATTTGCGGAATCCCTAATTTTCTCGAAAAGATCCTTAAACCTCGATGAATTTACATCGATCTAGTATCAATTTATTAATGGATAAGAATTAGTAATTTTTAGATCTCATCACATCTATAGATCCGATCTACTCCGACGAGCCTTACATCTAGTCTTGATTGTTGGTTGGAAATTATCTCTCATCCCTATTCTTGCTCTTTAATATTTCTTTTAGATCTAGATTTTTCTTACTTTTTGATCTACAATTACAAATCATGAATTGTTTTCTTTTCTTTGCCCTAAATTTTCAACTCATCTAATTCGGAAATTGAACGGAACTCACTTTCCCTGTGGACGATCCGCAACTTACTAACGCGCTACATCCGACACCGTTATTGATTGCGGTCAAAATATTTTTGATTGTGATTTCTAAAATCTATTTTCTCAAAAACACTACACAATCGGAAAATCGTACCAATCAAAATGGCGCCGTTGCCGGGGATCGTGTGCTATTTGTTCATTTTTTGAAATTTGAGTTGAAAAGTTTATTCCATCAATATTTTTTTAGATCAAAACTTGCACAAAATACTAATACGTGTTGTTGTGGTTAATTGCAAGGAGATCTGGAGCTTGCTGGAAAATTTGAAAATTGTTTGAAGAATTCCAGAGGACTAAGGAAGTGATCTGAAGCTTGCTGGAAAAATTCAGTGCAGAGATCCCACTGTAGCAGCGCGGAACCGCGGCATTAGAAGCTATTTGCGGCGGAAGCGCGGCGCTTCAAGGGGTTCTCTGGAAAATTTTTGGCAGGTAATTTCTAACTTTCTTATCTCCTTCCTAAAATCTGCTCCAATTAACATTTCGTGCAGGTTTCTTTGCAAATAATCGCTGCGCCGCAAAATGCAAAATAAAATTTGTGCTTGTTTTTGATTTTGTAGTTGTTTGCATAACTAATACGGAAATTAAGGGGCACGGCCAAATCCAGATTAGGTGGGGAGTTCATTACCCTTCCTAGGCCCCAAAAATCACAAACCTGCATCCGCATTACCCTCATTAATTAAAAAAATATCTAAAGATGACTCTAAGGACCGTCGCGCTCACTTAGGACAGAAGAAGGCCGTGGGTAATCCATTGCTTATCCGCGTTTCTCTTGTGGTGCCTAGGCAAGTGTGTCGAAGGCTAGTGGTTAGTTAATTAGGCCCACTACTTACGTAGTGGAGAACCTCCCACTTACCTGGCACTTACCTGGCCACAGGAGGGACAAAGAGGCAGTGGAGGATTCTATCCTGCGTCTTGTCTTCTGGCAGTTAGGAGCGGTCTAGAGATTGGACCTAGGTGACCATAAATTTTAGGGTATTGCTTGTTGCATCATATTTTCAAAATCCGTATCATTTTTTCAAAACAAACACCACACTCACTTCATTCCCCTAATTATAAATCACGCTGCCACTTGTACTAACCCCTTTTAGTACAAGATAGGCTGGACACGGGATTCTAGTGCCCGTCTTGTCCGCGTCCCCTCGATCGACTCCGAAGTCGGTATTTCTCCATTTACCTTTCTTTTACCCCCCACCACACCCACACCGATGGATCGGCCTCCATCAAACCTCTTTGCCGCTACTCTGCCGCCGTCCGTTGGTGCGCAGATTCCACCCCGCATCTCTCTCCAAGAGAGGTGTTACCCTTTGCGAGGTCCTATCTCGACCTGCTTATCCATTCCACCAGCCAACGGGGATAACTTTGAGATTAAGCCCCAGTACATCAACCTTCTACCCAAATTCCACGGTCTCGAGACTGAAGACGCGTACGTTTTTATTACCAAATTTGAAAACGTATGCGCAATGATGGGTACATCACAACTTTCTGTGGATGCCATGCGTCTACGAATTCTTCCATTTACCTTGTGCGATTTAGCCGAGAAGTGGCTATATAACACCACCGCACATTCCATAACGAATTGGGAAGAATTCGTTGCGGCATTCCTTAAGAAATTTTATCCCATGCAAAAGACAGCTCGAATCCGTAGTGAACTCTATCAATTCTCCCAGCTTCCGGCTGAACCATTTTCAAAATACTTTGACCGATTCAAGGATCTTTTGGTTCAATGCCCACATCACGGCATCCCGAGATGGGAACTTTGCCGAATCATATATGAGGGCAGTAACCCTACCACTAAATAAAACCTTGAAAACATGTGTCAAGGAACCTTTATGACCAAGGATGATGGGGAAGCGTGGAAATTTTTAGAAGAGTTCGCTGAAAAGTCACTTCAGTGGGAGACTGGAACCCAGCCATCGAGTAGGGGTGGCGTACACCAAATAGATGTGTCCATAGGTGTTCGAGCTGAGATGGAAGCAATGCAAAAGAAGCTCGACGCTATGGAACACAAATTCCTAGCAGCCTCCCTAAACCCAATGTCGCTCCCCAAAACCGTTTGTGGGTGCTGTTCAGACCCTTCTCACTTAACAGAAGAATGTCCATTAAACTCTCAGTTTCAAGGTCTCGAGCATACCAATGCCGCATTCCAAAGACCTAGAAACGACCCTTATTCTTCTACATACAATCAGGGTTGGAGGAATCACCCGAATTTTGCCTGGAATCAATCCCAAAACACGGTTCCAAACCCTAATCAATTCCAACGGGCTCTTCCTCCACAACAGCAACCACTTCACCTCACCCAGCACCCCTACCAGTCACAAAATTTCCAAAACCAGGTCAACACTCCTGCACCTTCTAATCCTGTGCAGTCGACCTGTTCTGACGACTTCTCTCAATTCGCTCAAACCATGAAATCACTCATGTCAAATTTCATGGAAGTGTCGGCCGAGGTTAAGTCTTCCGTCGGTGAGATAAAGAAAAACTCAGCGTCCCAAGCTGAGAGTATCAAAACGATGGAAGCTGAGATTGCACGACTTAAGGCCGAATTAAGTGCGAGAGAAAAAGGGAAACTTCCGTCTCAACCCCTACCGAATCCTGGGCATTACAATGTAAATGCCATGACAACATTGAGATCTGGGAGAGTGCTGGATAACCATGTTGGGGAAGAAGTTGATGATATTGATGATCCTATCAACACCCCGGCTGACACCTTTCCTCACACACACGCTTCTGCTTCTGATTCTTGTTCTTCTACCCCACCGCCTTCTCACGAGCCTATTCTCCATTTCCCACTAGGCTCGACATGTCACGACCCAGAATTGGCCCGTGACGGCCCTAATACTATGCAACGCCTAAGGACGCAACATAGTAAAAGAAAGCCAAACCCAGAAATCTAAACCATGAGAAATACGGAAAAGATAATATAAGTTTTGAAAACAATTGAAATCGCAACCCAAATTCTTTAAAAGTCTTCCTTTCTTTCTTTAAAATTTTAGCAACACCCCATTTTCATAAAGATTAGTCAATAAGAGTACAACAGAAGAATAAGGACAGTAGAGAAAAAGCTGTATATATAAAAGACATTTAATCCACAATAATACACACTACGTCCTCACCAAGTCTCTATGTCAAAATACAACAGTAGATGGAGAGTACAATACAACGAAGGTACAAAATATAATACAGATAACCGTCTAACCCACCTATGCAAAATGGTACTATGAGCTGATGCGGTATCTGTAGCAAAAGATGGAAGCTGGATAGCTGGATAGGGGAATAGCCTGCCTCGACTACTCTGGGGAAAAACCTGAAACACCTGTGGCACAACGGGGGTGAGTTGCGAACTCGTGAATAGTATAAAACATATGCAGGTAATCGCAGGAATGCACGTACAGCATGAATCTAAGATACGCGATTACAGTAGTAATGATATGTCATGCAATGCTGGAATAAAGAGAGTACACTAGCAGGTACAATCAATATGTGAAGCGATGATGGCATGATAGTAGTATGCAATGTCTATGCAATAGAGATATGAGAAAGCAAATATGCAACTATCATAAGGGTACACTACAAGTACTACCAATATATGAATCTGTGCATAAGATAGGTAATGGTGAGGTGTAGGGTGGAATATGTCATTTTCCACGGAAACCTGACATCGTGGCAGGATCACAATCCACCAAGATACTCCAATCCCAAATCCTCAAACCAGGCCCCACATTGGGCACTCACATCAAATAAGTCTCACATCTCCTCAATGTACAATGTCGAGTAATCTCCTATATCCCGAATGTACAAGTCACCAATCACATAGGTATATCCAATGTCCAAGTCCCAATGAATCACCTAGTATCCCAAGTCCAATCTCAAGTAAGTTCTAGCATCCTAAAGGTAAATATATGTACAGAAATAAATATGATGGGGGCAATACACATATATTAGCGTCCCATTCCACTAATATTGGTGTAAGGGTATATATAACAACGGCTAAGTCCCCTGTTATATATACAAAAAGGGGTTAAAGAAATATCATGAAACCGTGTGCCAAGCATCGACACAGAAATCCTCGTATATGGGGCTCCGTCAGTCCGGACAGCCCACGGGGTCCGTCTGTAGTGTCGGCCCTCGGCCTCGACAGTACAGGTCATCCCGCATCCATCTCTCTACTCTGGCCAGTAGCCTCCAGACAACTGCCAGGTCAAAATAATCACCGGTAGGTACTCGCCCGCCTCCAGGCTCAATCGGCAAACCCATCGATCTTCTTGCCGAGGGGAACCATACCGGGCCCCACCATGTACTCTCATACGGCAACCACACATCGTATGGAGCATAGAATCAGCACCGATAAAACTCATGGGGGACGCTCGAAATATCATATCAAGGAAACCGGGTTGTTACATGTATGCATAATTTCATGAACTCCCGCGGTTCCCAAATCCCGAAAACATCATATAAAATCCAGATAAACAATGCATAAACACAGGAATAATGTATGCGATATATCTGAATGCGAGCAGGTAAACACAAGTATATAGCCGAACCAGATGTATGCGAAATCATGATAAGGTACTGCTAAGTAACATCAGTAAATGTGAATATGCGACAACTGAATATGTATCTAACATACAGGTGTAGCCAAGTATAGGTATCTACCTATAGGAACTGATGTCGTATACCCCCCCTGGGTATAGTAACATATGTAGGAAATCCCTCCTGGTATAGGTAAAATATGTAGGAGGTATACCTGTAGCTGTATCGCAAGTGAAAATATACCTATCACTAAAGGTATGATACACTATAGGTATACCGATAAACTAGATGTCAAGTGTGGTAAGCAATGGTAGCTATAAGGGTAGTGTGTGACATGGCAATTATTGACGGTGTGTGTGTAGCATGCAATCCGTGCTCGTGCAACATGAATCGTCAATAATGTGTGCAGTGTCCTACGGCTGCTAGTCACAGTATATAGCTATATCTAGGAAATGTAGTAAAACGCAATTCTACAATGACGTAGAATGTGCGACAGGAACTTGAATCCTAGCCCAGACGCATAACGCCATGCGGGCGATTCCCCTGTAGATGTTATATCTACTCACCTAAACTCCACGCTGGGTGAATCCTATCATTCGCTCCCCTGTAGCCGTGTTCGTAGCTCCTGCCTGCAAACCTGTAAACATAACATGGAAATCACATATAAGCCACATATCTCGCGAAACGCGATATCGAATCGAAACGAGAAACTCGCGTCGCGAACTAAACGCGCGTGGCACGATACGCTGAATCGTGTGCGTACGCGTCTAAAAACCATCGCGACACGCCGCGATACGCTGGATCACAGAACTCACTCACGTATCGCGCGTATCGCGCAAACTCGACGAAACACAAAAGCGACATATAGTCCCAGATTTTCCTACAGGCCAAAACTTACAAAACTATACATACCAAAGACCTAGAAAACACTGCAGAGAACCATACTCAAAACCCCAACACCCCAGCCCACCTTTGGGCCGCAAATTGCGGCCAAAACAGAGAAATTGGCGGCCAGGTTTGGGAGGTAGGGGCTCGTGCTCTGGTGGTGGTGTCTAGACCTAGGTAGTATGCCCCAGTTTTCCCAATTTTTCCCTGAAGGCATCGGGTCTATAGCAGATCACAAAAGTCACAATTATCGCTTTAAAAACACCAATTTGCACAATAAGGAAACCTTAGGGTATTTTAGTGTAATCCGGGGTTAAACTTAGTTAAGTGACCCTAACAACACTAAATTTACCTAGGGTAGCTAACCAAATCAACAAATTACCAAAATCCCACATAATTACCATAAACTAGCACTAATTTAGCAATTTGACACAACCGACGCTATCAATCACACAACTAAGCAAACTAGGAATTGGGGTTTGGAAATATACCCACAAGGATCACAAGAAGCAGGAGAAGGAGTGTGAGGAGCTGCTCCAAGTTGCTGGAGCTCAAACTGCTGCTGCTGTTGCCTCTGAAGCTGCTGCTTCTGCTGCTGCTGCTGCTGTTACTTGCTCTGCTGTTGCTGCTGCTTGCTACTTCTGCTTCTTCTGCTGCCTCTGGTGCTGCTGATGATAATGATGATGAAGATGCTGATGATGTTGGTGTTGTAGCTGATGTTGTTGTTGTTCTTGCTGGTGATGATGCTGCTGCTGCTCCTGAAGGCTGCTGCTTCTGCAGTTGCTGTGAGTGTGTGTGTGAGGAATGAGAGTGAGTGAGAAGAGAGAGATCAGAGAGAGAAATGAGAGGAAAGCAATAACCCCCCCTCCACTCTCTTTCTCTTCCCTCATTTAATGAGCATGGCATGAGCCATGATGCCCATGCTCATCCTCTCTCTTTCCCAAAGTCAACCAATAATTAAATTCAAAACTCCATTTTAAAATCCTTTTTAAATTAAAAACTATCATGACTAAAACCCATACTAATAACAACCATAACACTTAAACAAATCTTAAAACTAACTTAAGACAAAAGGTTGGCTAACCATGGTTGCTAATCATGGTTAAACACCAAAAACAAGCCTAGTTAACATGCACAAGTGTGTGTGTGCCTAATAAAATTCCAATAAAATACTCAATAATTAGGATAAAATATTTAAAACTTAATTTGGTAAACTTTTTATTAAAAACCACATATTAAAATATAATTAGCTACAAAACACATTCTAAGGTGTTACACGACACCTCAGCCCACCTCTTTTACTCCTCCACAGACGATCCCCACTTCTATTTTGGGATCGGGGCCACACACACTTCCTTCTCCTATGATGGACCCAGCGCTCATTGCTAAAGCACCTTACCCGAACCGGTTAAGGGCTAACACATCGAGTCCACATATGGAGAAGATTATGGACATGTTCAAGCAAGTTAACATCAACATCCCTCTCCTAGATGCGATTCAACAAGTCCCCGCTTATGCGAAAATTCTTAAGGACTTGTGCACTAGGAAGAGGAAGACTCAAGTGCCAAAGAAGGTCTTCATGTCTAATAGCATTAGCACTGCTTTTATCCCTCCGCTACCAAAGAAACGTAAGGACCCAGGATGTCCTACGATATCGATTTCTATTGGGGATAAACACATCAATCGTGCTCTTTTAGACCTTGGAGCCAGTGTTAACCTGCTTCCTTTTTCAGTTTATGAGCAACTAGGGATCGGAGAGTTGAAACCAGCCCATTGCACTCTCCAGATGGCTGACCGATCAATCACCAAACCTAGGGGTGAACTGGAGGATGTGTTAATAAAAATCGGGGAATTCGTTTTCCCTGTGGATTTTATTGTACTTGATACACAGCCTGTAGCGAACCCATGGAATCAAATTCCGGTGATTTTAGGTCGTCCCTTTTTGGCCACTTCCAATGCAATAATCAAATGTCGAAATGGTTCTATGACCCTATCTTTCGGGAATAGGTCAATAGAGCTGAACATTTACAAGATTGGAAGTGTACCCTCCGAACCTACTGCTCATATCTGTTCTGTCGACTTAATGGATGTCGACAGCAGCGAATTTGATGATCCTCCTGATACCGATCTTGACTCTTTTCATACGTTGTTGTTTGACCCAACTATGTATCATACACATACGGACTCTTCCACCGAGATGTCCGGGTCAACAACTAACACCGATTATGAATTGCTTTTAGATTCTGAAGATCACCCCGCACTTTGTGATGACATTATTCTTCGGGGTATTGATGAAACTTTTGAGGAGATCTTCGCTGATGAACTCGCATTTCTGAATAACACGGGTGTTGAGATGAATCATGTCCCAATCACTGAAATTGAACCTCCACCCCTTCCTCTGAATTGTAAAAAGAATGCGAGTAATCCATCACATTAACTGCTTCGTCTCTCCAAAATGAGACGCACACACACTCTCTTCCACCCCTTACCCTTTCCCCACTTCTTCTTCCACCAACCCGAACACTGCATTGATAAAATCTTCGAATGGTTGGTGTTGATCTTCGGTCTTTGCAAAGCTTGGCATCGACCAATGATTCTTGACCCCCTCATGTGATTTTCAAAGCTTAACATTGCATAACTCAAGTTTGGGGGGGGGACAATTTTTCTGGCTCTTGGAAAGAAAATTTTTACAAAAATATCGAGTCAAAAATAAGTTTGGGGGAGGGTCTTCACTTATATATTTTGCCCCCACTAATAAATTCCTCCCAAGCTTACAGGTTTTGTAGATATTGCGATTGGCAACAGTGAGGACACTGTTGAAAACAAGTTTGGGGGAGGTTTGTGCTTAGTTTTGCATCATGTGCATATCATTTGCATAAGCACAAAACATTTCTTTAAAAACCATAAAAATTTAAAAAATTTCAAAACCCATAAAAATTTTGTGTAAAGATTTTTTGTAAATAATTTTTCAAAACCCATAAAAACCTATAAAAATTTAAAAAAAAATTTCAAAATCCATAAAAATTCAAAAAATTTCAAAACTCATAAAAATATAAAATTTTTCAAAATATAAAAATATTTAATATTTATGATAATAAAAGATTAGATAGTGAACAATTACATCCATGAGATTAGAAAAATTTAAGAAAATAGAGAAAATTAGAAGTTTTCTTATACGAACTAGTAATAAGTAGTTATGAGCCGTTGTCCCAAGGGTTAGTAAGATGAAGGAAGTCACTAATCTGAGGATAAAAATAAGTCTGAAAAATAGTTTCTATTCTGGAAAGCCAAGCATTTTGAACGTTGATACCCTGCTATTCGCACTTACACACGTGTTAAAGCCCGGGTTAGTAGAGGATACCTTGAAATGCTCTTGTCTTAAAGCCGATGTATAAAAAAAAAATGAAGAAAGTGGTGAGAAAAATGGATACTGGTTTTGTTATCACCAAGGGCAATAATAAAAAAATCTATAGCAAGGATGCCTTTTCACCTAGTGCCCTAAGGCCAACTGGTCTGGGAGTCACTGCTATACCTAAGGTGGTGCAAGACGAGGAAAATACACCAAATATGCAAGCACATGAGTAATCGGTCAGTTAGTACCTCAAGAAGTATTAACGGTCGCATGAAAGTGTGTGAGCTCATCAAAATTAAAAAGTACTGAGGCTGATGGGCAAGAGTATGATAGCTTGAATTGAATTCTCCGGGTGTAGGGATGTCCTTTACACACACGCAGGGTGATATGATCGATGTTTGGAATAAAGATAGGAATGAAGAATAAGACGATGTTTTATTGAAGGAGGATGTGATTTCTAACATCTTTTCATGACCATTAAGATAGGGCTCATGACAACCGAAAAGCTAGCTTAGTTGGAAACCCTAATTTTCAAAGCTTTTCTTTTACAATTCTTTTCTTTAAATGTAATCTTCATGATCTTTCTTTTATTATTGGATTTTGTGGGTGCAATCCGCTGAAAACCCTCAGGAGACAACACTCCTCCTACTAGGGACACCTAGAGGTTTAAAGGCTTGTTGCACGTGCTCAGTGCAATCGTGTCGCCTACGAAAGTGTGCTTTTCTCTTTCTTTGTTTTCTCCTTCTCTTTTTAATAAAACTGTTCGATCGAGACGATCGAAAATAAGTTTGGGGGAATTTGATCAGTCGAAAATACTGCATTTCTAATACAGCAATTTCCCTACCTTTTGCAGTCAAGTAGAGGTATCCGGTATTCATATCACACATATTTGCAAAACACATGTAAAATACGGGATTACCTGTACTGTGTGCTAAAACCAGCATTTTTAGGGAAATTGTGTGTTTTTCATGGCATCGCATTGCGCAACTCTTGTCTTGGAGTCTATGCAGGAAATTCCGGAAGCAGAGCCCAAAATTGGGAAAAGATCTGATAAAAGATGCACCAACTCAAAGGCTGAGGATCGGGTAGTAATACAGAAATCTAAATAAAATTCCATACATCAGAAAGAGGCCCATATTGAAGCCCAAGAATTACCATGTAAAAAGAAAGCATCAAGGCCACCAAAGGGCCGCGGATCCGCGGCCCAAGCCCCCTTGGCGCGGCGGATCCGCGGCCATTTGAGGAGATCATTTCTCCAAATTTCATCAAATGCTTATTTATAACGGCCATAGCTTCCAGAAGACCCCAGAAGCTCCACGTGGCATTTCTAGAAGGATCGGCTTAACAACTTCTTGGAGGGAAAATTCAAATTTTGGGCTTAACTAACTTTTTGGGGGGAAATTTGAATATTTGGTCAACAAACTCTTGGAGGGAAATTCAAATTTAGGCTTAACTAACTTTTTGGAGGGAAATTCAAATATTGGCTAACTAACTTTTGAGAGGGAAATTCAAATATTGGCCAACTAACTTGTGGAGGGAAAATTCAAATTCAAATCCTAGCTCTAGGGTTTTGGGAGTCTATAAAAGAGAGCCTAGAGCTAGGGTGAAAAAGGGTTCAAGAATCATCACCATCTTCAACTCACAAGTTTCGTGACAAAAGCATGTGCCAAATTCAATCTCCATCCCCAATTCAAAATCAAGATCAAGATCCCGAGATCAATTTGAGCAAGAGAGCCTTCAACCTTTTGCAAGCGATGCCGGATTCCAACGGAGCAAGAGATCCACGCCGATCCGCGACTCAAGGAGCCGAGCGAAGCCGAAATCGACGATCTAGTTCCTTCCTTTTGTAAATTCAAGAGAGTTGTAACGAAATTTGTTGATAAATAAGGGTGAATTTTCTATACTCTTGCTTATTTTTTAATTCAAGCATAATGATTAGAATTCAATTTGTGATTGTGTTTGTGATCATGATGTTTGAGTAATCTCCGCTCGTGTAGGAGTTGTGACGATCTTTAGATGATGATGAGTTAGATATTTCTACAATTCTTAAATCCTATAATGTTTGGAAATTCTAGTGAATCAAATGATTAATGACCTAGTTTCGAGATGATGCTTTCTTGATCGTGTTCACTCGAAACTAGGGAACAACTATTAAACATTTGATTAATTAGAAGCTAGAATTTGAATGCGATCCATCGAAAGGTCAAAGGATTATTTGCGGAATCCCTAATTTTCTCGCAAAGATCCTTAAACCTCGATGAATTTGCATCGATCTAGTATCAATTTATTAATGGATAAGAATTAGTAATCTTTAGATCTCATCACATCTATAGATCCGATCTACTCCTACGAGCCTTACTTCTAGTCTTGATTGTTGGTTGGAAATTATCTCTCATCCCTATTCTTGCTCTTTAATGTTTCTTTTAGATCTAGATTTTTCTTACTTTTTGATCTACAATTACAAATCATGAATTGTTTTCTTTTCTTTGCCCTAAATTTTCAACTCATCTAATTCGGAAATTGAACGGAACTCACTTTCCCTGTGGACGATCCGCAACTTACTAACGCGCTACATCCGACACCGTTATTGATTGCGGTCAAAATATTTTTGATTGTGATTTCTAAAACCTATTTTCTCAAAAACACTACACAATCGGAAAATCATCCAATCAGTAGTAAAGCAAGATCCTAAGGGCTCTATCAAAGTGTAACAGTGATCAGTCACCTGAACCTGTACACGACTGATAAAGGCAAACCAGATAGCGTACTATCATCTCGAGTAAGACTGTCCTACCGGTATAGGTCCTCCACAATCATTACAATCACGTACCTGCGATCCAATAATTGACTCTGAGGGCACTATCTCCAACACTCATCCTCTACTAGATTAGCACTTCAGTATAGGGTGTTTTCTTCACTAATCCTTTAGTTAGTGAAGTAGAATCTTGAGCTATTATTCCCTCGACGTAGATCATCTTCGGCCTCGAAGACTTCAAGCAAGAACGTTCCATTCGCCTTGTAAAGCCATGCAAGGGTCCGGGAGTTCCATCAACGCAGTGAAGGGACTACTACAAGGAGCTTATGACCTGAAGGACCGATCTACAAAGGTTGTATTTCTAGTTCACTTAGTTGTAAATGGTTTACTATAGTTTCCGTATTGTTTTCTAGTTAACGATTCTAGTTTAAAGTTCCTTGAAATGGCAAATTTTTGAAAATGACATGGAAGATGCCTCCCGAAACCTTGCTGCCATCGATAGGAACCCTACACAAATAACCCCCGTCGCTGACGTACAAACATTAGACGACGGAACACAATATCAAATATCAAATCAAGTTAAAATGAATTCATAAAACAATGCATCAACTCGTGAAAATGGTCCCAGATTTTACCCCAACTGAAATTAGCCAATTTTGCATATGTAATGGGTCTAGTTTACTGATGATGGAGCCACAGAACAAACACGAGACAATTCCAACCCACCCTGGCCGCAAATTGCTGCCAGATGGAATAAATCTGCAGCCCAGGTGAGGGTGTTGGGGCTAGGATCTTGGGTAAATCTTCCTAGGTGCCTGCTTATCTCTCAGTGTTTGCTAAATAACTTTTAGAGTCCTGGGGTGTTTGCAGATTTCAATTTCCCCACACAATTCTCACAAAATACGAATATCGGGGATTTCTAAGTTCGCTAATTGGGGTTCTAGTCTCAGGTTTTGGTCTTAAATCAATCACCACAGGGTTTTAAGGTCACCATTAAGCCTCACTTATACCCTAGGATTCAATTCAAATCCCAATCCTTTTCTTGAAATTTCAAAGTTCGCTAAACTACACAATATCGATTCTAAACTTGTATGGATACTTAAGGAATTGAAATACTAATCTAATGGTGCAGAAATTATCTCATTTAGCTACTCAAGAATTTTCTTGAGTTGCCCCAAGTAATCAAAATCAAATTTTTCTTGGTCCAAAGTGCATCTAGTGAGCTTGTGCATGTTTTTGATGTAGTGGAGATGATGTTTTGGGGTGTTTTTCATGGTGTTTTGAGGGTTTAGAGGGGGAGGGGGAGGGGGAGAGGGAGCAGCCAACTTCTGAAATGAGAGGGAAATGGTGAAGAGATGAAGGATGAAGCCAAGTCAAAGAAGACCCCTCACTCTCTCTCATGCCCATACCCATTTCTTTATTCATTTTCTTTTTCTTTTTCTTTTCATTTCTTTTCTTTTCTCTTCTCATTTAAACACAAACCATGCATGAAAAATGAGAAAAAGCCATGATAAAAAAATGTAACAAGTGTTAAAATGTGACATGGTGCATGTTATGTGTACAAATCCGGCTTAATACGCGATTAGTGATATTTAATCGCGATTAGCATTAAAATGGAATATAATAATTATAAAAATTCATAATTTGCCTAAATCATATGAAGCACCCTCATTTCAGTAATATCTATAATTTTCCAAATTTTTCCCGATTTATCGGTATTTAATTATACCGTAATAATAAAATATTCCATATATTTTTTATTTAATTATAGAAATTCCCAAAAATAATATTTTATTTTTCTGAAATGTTACAGTCTTTCCGCCTTAAAAAAATTCGGTCCCCGAATTTAAATTTAAACCCCTCAAATACTAAAACATTTCAGTAAAAGACTAAGTCATCGGGGTCCCGAAATCATAAATACATAAAGCACATCATAGCGCAATGCATGCGCATGAAAAACAAGTATATAATCCAAAATCAAAACTCCGTCAAGCATTCCGCAATCATCGGAGTTATGGTGAAGACACCAATGTCAAATCTAATGCGAAAACCAACATGATATACATCAACTATATATGTAAATATCATTAAAACAACGGAAAGAAATGCATACCAAACCTTTCATGTTGCTGTGTTATGCGTGTATCGCGGCACAGTGGCGGACGTTTATTGTAAGAAAATAACTATATCTATATATATCCTTTGTTTAATATACACGTTACGCCGTTTTGAAAATAATTTAGAAGGGTTTCCTTTGTTAAACGTTTCGTGTCGTCTCAGACACGTAGGTAATGTAAGTCGATGTACAACACCCCACGACATGCGGGGAGGCGGAAATATGAAAAACGATCTTGTTTTTATGCTAAACGTCGACTAACCGCATGAATCGAAGCTAAACGATAACTAACATCAAACATAGAAGTTCTAAACTACTATGTAAAGGGATTATACCTAAAGAACCGTGTCCTTCGTCTTTACGAACTCCACCTCCTCCTCGGCCTTCTCCAAGTAGTAGACGATCCATCACGAGAGCTAAACTCCAAGCTTTGCCTCTAAACTTGAGGCAACGAGGTATCTTCAAGTGCTAATCAAAGTACCTAGATGAAATAGAGTATGGTTAAGGATTAAGTGTAAGTCTACGCTAGCGCCCCGGCAGTCTACAGACGCCAAGATGCGGAACAAAACTTTGAAACTGGCGCTATCGTATACATTAACCCGGATCTGCGATTATTGCTAAACTAACAAACTGTAAAGAGTGTAGGAATATTGTACCGAACAATCCGAGTCCTTCGTTCTTCAACCATCATCCCACGCTCCGTTGCGGCTGCTCCGATCTAGTCGATCTCCGATCTCCTCGTCGAGGTGGCACCACATGATCGGTTCTTTAAACGGGCTCCCGCCTCTGACTCGAGGCAACTCGATCGTCAAGTTTGCTAAAAGAGACGACCAAGAATGATGTAGAGAATGAGTAGATGACTTTGTCTCACTTCGTCCAAATCCGTGGACGATCGGTTAATGAAGTTGCCGTGGAAATCGGGTGATGGAATGAAATGAACTGTAAAATTCCATACACCCTGAATACTATCATAATCTTTTCTAACCAAAATGAAACATCAAGTGAAGTGAGGAGGAGAGAGAAGGCCGGCCACTTATATATGATGGAGGGAGGTGACCGTAGGAGCAAGTGGTGACCATAAGCAAAAAGCTTCTCACTTCAAAATAACTTAACCAAAACAAGAATGCTTTAATACAAAGCATGACTCACTTAAACCTAGTCACCCTTTAATAAATGCAAAGATGAGTCACTTAGCCTTGTCACAAATTCTAGAACCTTCTAGAACCTTCTAGAAGCACGACTCACTCTCATCCAAGAAAAGATAAATCCGCCTTTAACCAAATGTTAAAAGACGGCTGATAGAAAACTGGAAACTGGCAACTTCCAAAAGTGATCCTGAAACAACTTTCAGGATAACCCCGAAACTGTATAAATACACCCGCATTTGTATTACGACCGAATTCAAATGCAACTGAGACAAAGATATTATACCTACTCAATATAATACTCGGATCCGGCTTAAACCAAAGCCGACCAGTATCATCTGCCCGAAAAATAACACGTGCGTAAACGCACGTGCATTTTCCGAACCCTGCCATAAAACCATACGGCCTCTACAACGTTTCGCCCGAACTTGGGAAACTGTCTGTGGGGGACTTTAATGACTCGTCAGCACCCTGGCAGTGGGTTTAACCACAAACCGTCAGCGGCACTAGCTATGCGTAACGGCTGCCCATGGACTGACCTCAAGGGAAGCTGATGAGCGAACTCAAGGGAGGCCGATGAGTGAACTCATCCAGAAACCCTACTGAGCCTAACAGTGAAAATGTATATACAGTCCGGTCCATTCGTCAATGAGTATCGCATATCCGCGTAGGGGGCTAGTAACGTCAGACCCCCAATAGCAGTATAAGTCGTGTCGGAGTGAAGCCTCAATACACCCTGAGATACTACTGGAGTACCTACCAGTAAATCTCCTACCATGGCCATGGATTTGTGTAATGGCTCTCCTAGACACAGCACGATCTCGCCCCCAATACCGGGAGAGACGAATCCCCTGCCGATCCGCTCACGTGCCTCCATATGGCTCGGGACTGTACCCAAAAGCTACCTGTTTGCACGACTCCTTTGAGCCGTGGTAGGGTAGAAATCAAAGCACAGTGGGAACTCACACGAGACAAATGACGACCTCAGGTCGATGAACTAACCTGTACACATGTCACCAGGGAACTGCTATCTGACGGTAGATATAATACTAACTAGCAGATTCCCGGCGAGTCCTGTCCGGTGTACTCATAACCCAATGAGCACCTGTATACATCTTAGGTGATCCAACTGACACCAGTGGCTTGTGAGACCGGCCGCCGCCCCTCGTCGGGGTCTCGACTGTACACACTAGTCTACTCCGGAGTATCGATGCCCTGTCTCGAAACTCCCACGACTAGGGACCACAATTAAGGATATGAATATAAACTACCCAACTCTCACGTATATGATCGCCATCATACTGTTAGTAGTAAAGCAAGATCCTAAGGGCTCTATCAAAGTGTAACATGCAATCAGTCACCTGAACATGTACACGACTAATAAAGGCAAACCAGATAGCATACTATCATTTCGAGTAAGACTGTCATACCAGTATAGGTCCTCCGCAATCATTGCAATCACGTACCTGTGATCCAATAATTGACTATGAGGGCACTATCTCTAACAATCTCCCACTTGCACTCAAGGCTAATTATTGCGATGTTGCGTACTCACAGCCCGTGTGAAACCAACACCCAACTTCTCTACTAAGCAGTATCACAAAGCCCGTTTGTAAAACTATTGTGTTCGAGAAATAGCCTCAGTGAGTGGATCCGCCTAGAAGTATCTTTCTATATCTCTCTTAATCTCAAGTTCGCGGAGAAAACCATCTCCCGAATTGAGTAATACCTGTCTTATAACATGTCTGGATATCTGATGGGACCTTAGTTCATAAATGAACTCCATATCCAAACTTCTTAGACTGTATCGATCACTGAACCTAATCAGTATCGAGCACCATGCCACCCACAGTATCCTCTTGGACCACCTGTCCATAATACTGTCCCTCTTCGTCAGAGGGAAAAACTATAACTCTGACAATCACTCTGTCAACCATGTCACCTTTGAAGCCTGGAATGATAACCGTCTCCCGAAGGAGGCTGCCGTCATCAAATCCGTAGAACATGTACTTAAGTTCTAAACCTGCTTCCTTATGTTTCTCCAGGATTGGATTAATACAAACTTATTGCATCTAGTGTAAAACCAACATTTGGTGTGGTACTTGACTTCTCATGATTGACTCAATTGCCTAAGCAAGTGATCTGCCAATCATGCACATCCCTCTCCTCTTTAGTCTGTAAGACACCTTTAGAGAGGGTGACTCCATCACCTGCAGGTACACCACCATGCTAGGAGTCAACTATTCCAAAAACCATTAGAATATCTGTCAAAGTACCCACATTGGGAAACTACCCAAATCCAGATCTAAAACCATAGATCTAGAAACCAGAATGTCAAATATTATATCCATATCCTGTCTGGAGAAACAACTATGTGACGACCACAGTACAACCGATCGTAGTATAGGAATTTTACTTCCTACTCTGTGTATGTCATCCAAATACCATGACATCACACCCTACTACCTTCTTAACAGATCCATCCCCTCTTCTGATTGAAGTCAAACCCATGACTGTCACATCAAAAATAGATGATCTATCTCCGCTATAACTGCTCAAGTCTATAAATAGACATAAGCTACTTGCCCACTATGCTTCTGCTGCTCCCACTGACTACGACAACTCTCTTACCGAGTCTCATATCCTGGAACAACAGTAATGTCAAGTCTTGGTAGATAAGAACCTCCCTGTCACCGTCCTTGAGGCTACCGAAGTACCTCTCGGGTGTCTGAGGTTACCTACCATATCTGCGGAGTGGCTATTGGAATGTCAAACCTGATTGAATATATAGGTCCTATTAAATTTTCCGTAATCGTTCGCGGTTCTGGAATAACTTCCAGTTCTACCATACTCCCACTACTGTTTTCTGAAAAAGATCCATTTTACTAAAACTGTGGCGAGTCAAGAACAATATCACTATTGATCTTCCAAATGGTAGAATATCAACCCTCGTCATAGCCAGGGTCAACCCACAAACAGCCACTACAGAAACGTGCCCTGAGTTATCCAGTCTCTGGTTTTAATCATAAGCTGGACAACTCCCCGTACCTTAATTTCTTTTAAGGTACGATCCATTCTATATCCAATACAGAAACTTTGGCACTTATTTAATTGGAACCAGATTCAATCCATGCAGCTGTCTCCAGTGCATATCAACTTAATGGAAAGAGGCTAATCAGCATTACTCAACTTAGGAATCCATCTAATTATGAGTAACCTGAAAGAGAAATACGTTTCTCAAAACCATCACTATAATCTGAATACCAATCACAAGAATCTACATCTTCGATCTCTTTGAAGAATCCCGATACTTGTGATACCTGGTTCTCTACTTTATTCTTAAACCCACAACTTCTCAAAACTTAGACCTTGTATTTCTACGAAACACTCGTCTAAATACTAGAGAAGTTATAAGTAAATAGAACATAGTACGATGACCTACCCCTTTGTCCTGATGGACACTGGACAACATACAATACTCTGTATAAGTCCGCTGAGTTTGAACAACTCAAAACCTGTGCGTTGTAGTTGGAAAACCGTACCCTGTCGATTTCCTCAAATATCATCAATTACAACGAATTCCGATATAATGAGGATGATCACCTAATTCCCAATATCTTACTCCCACTCATCATCTGTAAAACCATACAGATAAGAGAATGAAACCTGGTAAATACATACCCTTAGAGTAAGTGTCTAATCGGGAAAACAGTTTTTCCTTTAACAATGCACTGAAACATGAAAATGTTTCGTAGGGGTATCCTGGTATTCATAGTAATGCCTCTTCCATAATCCAATTCATGACTTCAACCGTATATTTTATTGCCATCTCTCCAAATCCCTTTATTTGTCTTTAGTCGTTACCCTCTGTACACCATCGTTAGGCTAAATGGTTTTCTTCCTTCCCTACCGTTCGGCACCAGCCTATGGTTTGGAAGAAGACTATCCAGTAAGCATAATAGGTGTACCATCCTAAACTAAGGAGTACTCGCATCTCGAGAGAAGGTGACGATAAAAGACAACTGAATAATACCTTATTCTTTTTAAAGGTGAAATAGGAGCGGCGATGAAGTACGCGGTTTTGGTCGTGAATGATATCAGTCGCAATTTACTTTGCCCTCTTTCTAATCCCTTTATTTTGTCTTTACATATTACCTTCTGCACACCCTACTTAGGCTAATTGGTTTTCTTCATTCCCTACCTTTCGGCACCAGCCTATGGTTTGGAATAAGACTATCCAATAGGCGTAATAGGTGTACTCTCCTAAACCAAGGAGCTCTCGCAACCTGAGAGAAGGTGATAATAAAAGACAACTGAATAAACCAATTCTATTTCTCCTGAACCTGGATCCATCCCCGAAGAAGTCCCTTCGAGTTCGTATATAACCATAAGATGGATCTATCCAATGGAAGTGGATATCCGTAGTAATACGGGTGTTCTGAGAAATGCAAAGGGTAAAAGAAGGAGTGGCAATGACTTATGCAACTCAGACAATCCAAAAGCCAGTATTTTAAGAAGGTTCGGTCAACCTGGTCACTGAGTCATAGTCTAGGGTCGGTCAAAGGTCGCTGCCAAAGAGAGAGAGAGAAAAGAAACACTCTGCGTGCACTCTAACCTAGATCAGAATGGTCATCATTTTATCTAATCCGGAAACCTCCCACCGTCCTGTCAAATTCTCCTCCAAACCTAAAGAAGAATCAATCGGAATCACCCGAAGAGTAAACCAACTCATCAGTAGGAATCGGGATCCAACTCTCATCGCATGATAACGTGATGGAATGCATCCACGTTACTCATACTCCAGAAGGTATGCGCATACTTGGCAAGTTTCAGTTTCTTTAGAAACTCCCGATATGATTTTTGCCCCATGCTCTTATAACCTTGGCGTTAGGTCAAAATGTCATAAGTCACATGCCAAGTTCTACCCATCACTATCTTGTTAATTTGAACCCACCCGCACATGCCCTTGGCGTTAGGTCAAAATGGCAGAACGGCTGTCCCAAACCAACTCATCTATCTATGCAACAATTGAATACCCAGCAGCTACCAAACACTATGCCTTGGTGTTAGGTCAAAATACATAGCTTGAATAATACTGAATACCCAAAAGAAGTGACGGAGGGCTATGGCTGGTTTTTGGCGAAAAACCTTTAGCGTAGTGAACTTGATATCGCTGAAGGAACCTGATAGCTTTTTAAAATATAGTGGCGAAAACCTTTTGCTAAAGAGGTCACTCCCGGTAAAGGGATCTCGGCTCTTTCCTCGTGGAATGAGGTGCAGGATATTCCACTGAATACCGCTATGCAAAGCAACTTGTAATCGACTATATTGAAGTTATTACTCTGACGCAAACTTCTGCCCAAGGGGTCAGTCCCGGTGAAGGGATATCGGCCCTTGCCCCGTCGAATGAGGTGCAGGATATTCCACTGAATACCGCTATGCATAACAAAAGAAAATATCTTTGTAACAACACTTTTTAAATTGTTCCAACAACTGTAAACAGGTTTGTTTTAACTTTGCATTGATCAGAATCAACGCAGTCCCATCATTTAATCACACCAGAAAAGAACGAAAATAAAATGTACGTATATGCCATCCGCATTCGTCACTGGGTCCCGTTATAACCCGTTAGGTTACTTAACTAACGACAGAGCGGGGACTGGACTAGCGCGGGTTAAAACATATACAACATCTAATAGTATATAAACCAATATACAATAATCGCTCCAGGCGTGATAGTATGCAACATTACAGAAATGTAATAAGCATCACAGAACAATACAGATAATCTGGGATCCCCGAGTTTCACAGAGCCGCTGCTGAAACTCGACGTTCCCCTGTCGTGTGGATAGCCTGTGCAATGAAACCTAGACCCCTACGGGTGCGGCAAGTTACCCGCCAAAACCTGAAGCGAGGCAGCCCCCTACAGCATAGTGAATGGACCACCCAGCACTTCACGGAATCCGGTAATCTTGAGCACCCCTCCTTGGGTCAACCTGTACCCCCTACGAGTGCGGCGAATAGTCTGCCAATTCTAGAGTGGGACCCCTCTGCCTCTCAAAGCCATGAGATGCGGACCCGTTGCCCCCCAGAACCCGGCTATCCGTGCACTCCGTCTCGGGGCAAAACCTAGTACAGTAATGAAAAATAGTACAATAGGTACATCGACCGCAACCTGGTCGTGCCCCAAAAAGAATATTATACAACAGGCAGTGACGGCAGTCCACAAGTTGGACGCTCGCCCCGCAATATCAAATGTACAAATAAACTCAAACTGTACTACCATTGCACACTGCTATCCACCACGACAAATCCGCAACATCACAGCACAACACAGAACATCAACGCGAATGTCACGTTCGCAAACCCGTCTAAAAGAACTATAGCAACTAAACGCGGTTTACCGATCAAATGACATTCCCGGTCGGAGATATAATGTAAGCACTGTAAACTAACGTGTTTAAATTTCGATCGACCAAAGACCAAATATCAAAAAGTGGGCCCCACTGCTTACTGGTGAACAGTAACAAAACCTGGGCCAAAACGATATTTACCAAAAACCCCAAAATCCAACAGAGAAGCCACTGGAAAAATTTGGGATCATGAACTCCCCAAGTGGCCGCGGATGCGCGGCCAAACCATGGGTTTGGCCGCGTTTCCGCGGCAAGTTGGAGGAATCACGAGACCAAATTTCGTCGTGGTTCTTAGAAAAGCCTACACAGATTTTTAAGACATACAGAATTAATTTTTGAGACCGTTTAAAAACAACAGAAACTGTCGGGCTAGGATTTTGTAATTTTCGATTTCCGGTCGGATCGATGTTTTAAACGCATTAGCACAAGTTAGTAAAGCAAAATGGTGAGGCTCTGATACCACTGTAAGTCTACGCTAGCGCCCCGGCAGTCTACAGACGCCAAGATGCGGAACAAAACTTTTAAACTGGCGCTATCATATACATTAACCCGGATCTGCCATTATTGCTAAACTAACAAACTGTAAAGAGTGTAGGAAGATTGTACCGAACGATCCGAGTCCTTCGTTCTTCAACCATCATCCCACGCTCCGTTGCGGCTGCTCCGATCTCGTCGATCTCCGATCTCCTCGTCGAGGTGGCACCACATGATCGGTTCTTTAAACGGGCTCCCGCCTCTGACTCGAGGCAACTCGATCGTCAAGTTTGCTAAAAGAGACGACCAAGAAAGATGTAGAGAATGAGTAGATGACTTTGTCTCACTTTGTCCAAATCCGTGGACGATCGGTTAATGAAGTTGCCGTGGAAATCGGGTGATGGAATGAAATGAACTGTAAAATTCCATACACCCCGAATACTATCATAATCTTTTCTAACCAAAATGAAACATCAAGTGAAGTGAGGAGGAGAGAGAAGGCCGGCCACTTATATATGATGGAGGGAGGTGACCGTAGGAGCAAGTGGTGACCATAAGCAAAAAGCTTCTCACTTCAAAATATCTTAACCAAAACAAGAATGCTTTAATACAAAGCATGACTCACTTAAACCTAGTCACCCTTTAATAAATGCAAAGATGAGTCACTTAGCCTTGTCACAAATTCTAGAACCTTCTAGAACCTTCAAGAAGCACGACTCACTCTCATCCAAGAAAAGATAAATCCGCCTTTAACCAAATATTAAAAGACGGCTGATAGAAAACTGGAAACTGGCAACTTCCAAAAGTGATCCTGAAACAACTTTCAGGATAACCCCGAAACTGTATAAATACACACGCATTTGTATTACGACCGAATACAAATGCAACTGAGACAAAGATATTATACCTACTCAATATAATACTCGGATCCGGCTTAAACCAAAGCCGACCAGTATCATCTGCCCGAAAAATAACACGTGCGTAAACGCACGTGCATTTTCCGAACCCTGCCATAAAACCATACGGCCTCTACAACGTTTCGCCCGAACTTGGGAAACTGTCTGTGGGGGACTCTAATGACTCGTCAGCACCCTGGCAGTGGGTTTAACCACAAACCGTCAGCGGCACTAGCTATGCGTAACGGCTGCCCATGGACTGACCTCAAGGGAAGCTGATGAGCGAACTCAAGGGAGGCCGATGAGTGAACTCATCCAGAAACCCTACTGAGCCTAACAGTGACAATGTATATACAGTCCGGTCCGTTCGTCAATGAGTATCGCATATCCGCCTAGGGGGCTAGTAACGTCAGACCCCCAATAGCAGTATAAGTCGTGTCGGAGTGAAGCCTCAATACACCCTGAGATACTACTGGAGTACCTACCAGTAAATCTCCTACCATGGCCATGGATTTGTGTAATGGCTCTCCTAGACACAGTGTAAGTCCACGTTGCGACCCCCGGTTCTTACGGGGAGGCGGAAACGGTATAAAAATCAAATTTTTAGCGCAAGGGGGCAACATGGACTAAACAAAGTCGGGATCTTTTCCTAAACTAAAACTAGCAAACTTGCTAAAGAGAGTTAGCTACTCGGATGAAGATGGTTATACCTAAACTTGTCTTGAACTCCTTCGTCTTCAAGCTCCAATGGTGGTCCGATGGCTTCTTCTCGTCGTCTCCGTACGCCGAAGATAGATCCACCTGAAAGCTCCAACCTTTAGCTTCTTCTTCGTTCTTTGAAGAAACTAGTTCACTTGGTTTGCTAAACCTAGTGAACTAGAATGAGTAGAGAGGAAATAGAATGGGATTTTATCTATGGTTCTTGGTTCTCAACTCATGAGAGATGTGAACCATAGATTAAAGAGAGGGAGCAAGAGCAAGAGGGTGAGAGCAAAATGGAGAGCTCAAGAACAAGAGAGAGAATGAGCAAGAAAGAATGAGGCTCTCTTTTGTCTCTCACCCTCTCATAATCCAAAGTAATCATAACTCATCATATCAATAAAAGTCTTATGTGATGGTTGAAGCAACCATAACCTTATCATGTCATGCACTCATTTTACTCAAAAGAACAAGCAAGTAAAAGTCTTTGGCATGAAATGATAGCCATGGTTATCATGATGGTCAACTAGTCAAGCCTAGTCAATCGGTCAACAAAGTCAACAAGTCAACAAGTCAACAAAAGTCAACAAGTCAACAAAGTCAACAAAAGTCAACAACCAAGTCACCATAATACTTAATTAATATAATAGTTAATCACATATCATATTCTCATTAGGGTTAGCAAAAAGTCAAAAAGTCAACGGTCAACTGTCAACAACCCTAATGAGAATCCGCTGTCTGTGCCTCCCTGTCAACTGTGCATACACACCCGCATCCACGTTCCGAGGAACACGAATGCAAACTGGATAAATCCAATCCCATAAGGTACACTAGGATCTGGCTTAAACCAAAGCCCGCTAGTGTAAACTGTCCGGACACTGTACGTGCACAAGTGAACGGATGTGACCGAACCCTGTCGCAAAACCATGCGACTTTTCGCAATACCATGCGACCTCTACTCTTTTGCCTAAAGGCGAAAAGCTTTCTGTGTGGGACTCTAAAGACTCGACACTACGCTGGCAGTGGGTTTAACCACAGACCGCAAGCGGCACTAGCTGTGCGTAACGGTCCCCAGGTAATGCCGATAAGAAGACCGACGAGGCGAAACCCATCTGAACTCCTACTGAGCCTGAGTGTGACATTCTCCGTACAGTCCGGTCTGTTCTTCTGATACATCGCATGGCGGGCCTAGGGGCGGTAAACGTCAGTCCCCCAATAGCGGTACAAGTCGTGCCGGAGCGAAGCCCAAAACATCCTGAGATAACACTGGAAACCTACCAGTATATCTCGTTTGCCCTGGCTAGGGACTACTCGTGTAATGGCTCTCCTAGACACAGCGCGATGTCAACCCCCAATACCGGGAGAGACGAATCCTGTCTTACCGTCACTGCCTCCAAGTGCTTCGGGACTGCACCCAACCACCACCTGTTTGCACGACTCCTTTGAGCCGTGGTAGGGTAGTGATCAAAGTACAGTGGGAACACACCCGAGGCGAAGTGACAGTGTCAAGTCAGCGGACTAAGCTGTACTCATGTCACCTGGGAACTGATAACTGACGATAGGTATAATACCAACTAGTCAGTTCCCGACGAGTCCTGTCCAGTGTACCCGTAACCTAACGGGCACCCGCATACTATCTCAAGTACGACGTACTGACGGATGTGGGACAGACCATCTCCCACACTGGGATGAGAAGCGCATGCGCTGGTCTACCCCGGAGTATCGATGCCCTGTCTCGATAGTCCTGCGACCAGGGACCTGCATAAGGATGTGCTTATAGATTACCCAGCCCCACTAGTGTGACGGCCATCACATCGCTGGTAATCAAGCAAAGATCCTAAGGGCTCCACTAATGTGTATAGGCGATATACAAAAATAAACACATGTACACATTGAAGTAGAAACAAACCAAGTAGCATACTACTATTTTGAGCAAGATTGTATATACAAGGTGAATATCCCAAGCATCCATTAAGTAATATACATACTAGTATGATACAGTAATGGACTCTAGGGAATATACACTAACACACAGCACGATCTCGCCCCCAATACCGGGTGAGACGAATCCCCTGCCGATCCGCTCACGTGCCTCCATATGGCTCGGGACTGTACCCAAAAGCTACATGTTTGCACGACTCCATTGAGCCATGGTAGGGTAGAAATCAAAGCACAATGGGAACTCACACGAGACAAATGACGACCTCAGGTCGATGAACTAACCTGTACACATGTCACCAGGGAACTGCTATCTGACGGTAGATATAATACTAACTAGCAGATTCCCGGCGAGTCCTGTCCGTTGTACTCATAACCCAATGAGCACCTGTATACATCTTAGGTGATCCAACTGACACCAGTGGCTTGTGAGACCGGCCACCGCCCCTCGTCGGGGTCTCGACTGTACACACTAGTCTACTCCGGAGTATCGATGCCCTGTCTCGAAACTCCCACGACTAGGGACCACAATTAAGGATATGCATATAAACTACCCAACTCTCACGTATATGATCGCCATCATACTGTTGGTAGTAAAGCAAGATCCTAAGGGCTCTATCAAAGTGTAACATGCAATCAGTCACCTGAACATGTACACGACTGATAAAGGCAAACCAGATAGCATACTATCATTTCGAGTAAGACTGTCATACCGGTATAGGTCCTCCGCAATCATTGTAATCATGTACCTGTGATCCAATAATTGACTATAAGGGCACTATCTCCAACATTAAGTTGTCTAACTAATCCTTGTACTCAACACATGAGAGGGGAGGATTAGGGTTTGAAGAGAGAGAGCTTGAAGAGAGAGAAGGTGAACATAATAATTGAAATGAGAAAATGAGTTATCATAATATATATCAAGCATTTTATTTTATCAAGAAAAGAAAAGATAATGATTTACAACCATGCTTGATAAATATCTAATGGTGATTCACATTCATGAGTCATTAAGCAATTATGAAGCATTAATGAAATGGATGAATCATCCATATGACTCACTAATCTCATTTAATGTATATGCCACCTTAACCTCCTTAGTCACCATCTTCCAGAAGCTTCTCGCGCAATTACGAGAACGCCCCTCCTATCCGTGAAAACACGGAAAAACTTTAGACTGTATAAATCCAATAACCGGATACTAGTATCTGGCTTAAACCAAAGCCGACTAGTAAAAACTGTCCGAAAGTCGTACGTGCGTAAACACACGTATGCGTCCGAAGCCTTGTCGTAAAACCATACGACCTCTATATCGTTTCGCCTGGAGTAGGGAAACTCTCTGCGTGGGACTCTAGAGACTCGACTACTACGCTGGCAGTGGGTTTAACCATAGACCGCAAGCGGCACTAGCTGTACATAACGATCCCCAGGTAGATGTCGATAAGAAGGCCGATGAGGAAACCCATCCGAACTCCTACTGAGCCTGCTGTGACAATCTCCATACAGTCCGGTCCGTTCGTCTAAGACTATCGCATATCGAGCCTAGGGGCGGCTAGCGTCAGTCCCCTAATAGCGGTATAAGTCGTGTCGGAGCGAAGCCCATTACACCCTGAGAAACTACTGGAACCTACCAGTAAATCTCGCTTTCCCTGGCCAGGAACTTTGCGTAATGGCTCTCTGACACAGCGCGATATCAACCCCCAATACCGGGAGAGACGAATCCTGTCTAACCGCCACTGCCTCCAAGCGCTCGGGACTGCACCCAACTGCTACCTGTTTGCACGATTCCTTTGAGCCGTGGTAGGGTAGCAATCTAAGAATAGTAGGACACACTCGAGGCGAAGTAGCAGTGTCAAGTCTGCGGACTATGCTGTACTCATGTCACCTGGGAACTGTTCACTGACGACTGGTATAAAACCAACCAACAGTTCCCTGTGAGTCCTGTCCGGTGTACCCGTAACCTAACGAGCACCTGCATACTATCTCCAGTACGACGTACTGACGGCTGTGGGATAGACCATCTCCCCAACTGGGATGAGAAGCGTACACACTAGTCTACTCCGGAGTATCGATGCCCTGTCTCGATAATCCAACGACTAGGGACCTGAATAAGGATGTGCTTGTAGACTACCCAGCCCCCACTAGTGTGACTGCCATCACAACGCTGGTAGTCAAGCAAGATCCTAAGAGCTCTATCAATACGTATACTCACATATTAAGATAGAAAAACCAAGTAGCATACTACCATGTTTAGCAAGACTGTTATATACATGTGAATATCCCAAGCTTCCATTAAGTAATATACAAACTAGTATGATACAATAATGGCCCCTAGGGCATATACACTAACAATCTCCCACTTGCACTAGGGCCATGTACTGGCATATCGAAGACCGATGATCTCGAGTAGCCTCTCGAACTGAATCTGAGGTAGGGCCTTCGTGAATGGATCAGCAATGTTCTCTTCAGAAGCAACTCTCCGAACCTCGATCTCCTGACGATCAATGATCTCCCTGATCAGGTGATACCGCCTTAAGATGTGTCTGGATTTCTGATGGGACCTTGGTTCCTTTTCTAAATCTATAGCTCCGTTGTTGTCGCAATACAGAGGTATTGGATCAACTATGGTAGGAACCACCAGAAGTTCTGTTAGGAACTTCTTCATCCAGACTGCTTCTTTTGCGGCATCGCAAGCAGCTATATACTCCGCTTCCATTTTTGAGTCGGCAACGGTGTCCTGCTTGGAGCTCTTCCAGCACACCTCCCCTCCATTGAGGGTAAAGACATAACCCGACATGGACTTGGAATCGTCCTTATCACTCTGGAAGCCGGAATCAGCAAAGGCCTCCAACCTGAGGTCTTTTCCGCCGTAAACCAAGAAAATCTCCTTTGTCCTTCTCAGGTACTTGAGAATGTTCTTTACTGCTCTCCAGTGCATCTTCCCTGGGTCTGACTGATACCGGCTTACCACGCTCAGTGCGTAAGCTACATCTGGTCTGGTGCACAACATCGCATACATTATAGAGCCTACCGCAGAAGCGTAGGGTATAATAGACATGCGTTCCCTTTCCAAATCAGTCTTGGGAGACATCTCTTTGGAGAGGGTGATTCCGTGACAAGCCGGTAGATTACCGCGCTTAGAATCTTCCATACTGAATCTTTTCAGTACAGTGTCGATATACCTGGACTGCGAAAGTCCCAACATCCTCTTGGATCCATCACGATAGATCCGGATCCCCAGAATGTAAAAGGCATCACCCAGGTCTTTCATGGAGAACCTGTGTGACAAGAATCCTATGACAGATTGTAGCATAGGAATGTCATTTCCTATCAATAGAATGTCATCTACGTACAAGACGAGGAATACGACACTTCTGGCTACTACTTTACTATATATGCACGGTTCATCTGGATTTTTGATAAAGTCATATTCTTTGACTGTCTCATCAAAACAGATGTTCCAACTCCGCGATACCTGCTTTTGTCCATAAATGGACTTGAGCAGCTTGCATACTTTCCCGCTGCTCCCACTCTGATTGAAACCCTCTGGCTGATCCATATAGACGCACTCTTCTAAATTTCCATTCAGAAAAGCCGTTTTTACGTCCATCTGCCAGATTTCATAATCATGGAAGGCAGCAATAGCAAGAAGGACCCGAATGGATTTAAGCATAGCCACTGGAGAAAAAGTTTCGTCATAGTCCAAACCAGGTCTTTGACGAAAACCCTTTGCAACAAGTTTAGCCTTATAGGTTTCCACCTGTCCATCTACACCAATCCTTTTCTTGAAGATCCATTTGCATCCTATGGGTTTTACCCCATCTGGAGCAAAGTCCAAAGTCCATACTTTGTTGGTGTACATGGACTCCATTTCGGTCCGCATTGCATCTAGCCATCGTACCGAGTCGCCGCTCTAGATGGCCTGCTGGAAGTCAGTAGGTTCATCATCATCTATGATGCAATCCTCTCTATCCCCATCTATGAGAAAACCGTAGTATCTCTCAGGCGGATGAGACGGCCTACTACTCCTGCGGAGGGGTGCGGGAATGTCCTGTTCTTCTTGAACTTCCGGTTCTACCAAACTTTCAGTATTAGTTTGTGGTTCTGGAATTTCTTCCAGTTCTATTTCGCTCCCACTTGATTCCTTTTCTAAAAACTGATGTTCTAGAAAATGGGCATTACGAGAAACAAATACTTTTTGTTCCTCTGCGTAATAGAATAGATATCCCCTGGAGTTCTTTGGATATCCCACAAACTTACACTTTACTGATCGTGCCTCGAGCTTGTCCACATGCTGCTTTTTAACAAAAGCTGGACATCCCCAAATTTTTATATACTGTAGATGGGGTTTCTTCCCGCTCCACATCTGATATGGAGTGGAAGACACAGTCTTGGTAGGTACCATGTTCAAAAGATATGCCGCTGATTCTAGCGCATAACCCCAGAAAGATCGCGGTAACTCAGCATTACTCATCATGGATCGTACCATATCCAATAGGGTTCGATTCCGTCTCTCCGATACACCATTATGCTGTGGAGTGTATGGAGGAGTAAGCTGAGAAAGAATTCCTTTCTCTTTTAGGTAACCTAGGAACTCGGCACTCAAGTATTCACCACCTCGATCAGATCTAAGTGTCTTGATACTTTTGCCGGTTTGGTTTTCTACTACATTCTTATGCACTTGGAATTTCTCTAAAGCTTCGGATTTATGTTTCATCAGATAAATGAATCCGTATCTTGAGTAATCATCCGTGAAAGTAATGAAATAGGAAAAACCACCTCTTGCATGCGTAGACATTGGACCACATACCTCGCTGTGTATGAGTCCTAAGAGCTCGCTCGCTCTTACTCCTTGTCCAGTAAATGGAGTCTTTGTCATGTTTCCTTTGAGACAAGATTGACAAGTGTCATAAGTTTGATATTCGAACGAGTCCAAATATCCTTCTCTATGCAACTTGGTCAACCTTCTCTCATTGATGTGACCCAGTCTACAATGCCATAAGAAAGCTTTATTTAAATCTGGAGACTTTCTTTTTAGTGTGTTCTGGACATTGAAAATTTGGTGTTGGTTTAAAACATATATACCGTTATTTAGTGTACCGGACCCAATCAAACCATGATTAAGGTGGATGTTAACAACATCTCTTACAAACGTGAAATCATAACCTTTATTTGATAACAAGGAAACTGATATGATATTACACGTTAAGCTTGGTACAAAAAAACAGTTATGTAAAACCAAAATGTGTCCACTCGTCAATCTTAGGTGATAATCCCCGACGGACGCAGCTCCCACGCTAGCTCCGTTAGCAACCTTTAGGGCCATATCACCTTCCTTCAGCACTCTACGGTTTCTCAGTTCCTGCAATGAATTGCAAATATGAGATCCTGATCCGGTATCCAATACCCAGGAAGTAGAGTTGATCGACAGACAATTCTCAATTACAAACACACATGAAGTCGAAGCCACAGCTTGCTTCGGTTCCTGGTTCTTGGCGTTCCACGCCTTGCAATCATTCTTCCAGTGCCCTTTCCTGTGACAATGGAAGCACTAATCCTGGCCAACTACCGGTACCGCAAACTTTTTCTTTCCCTTCCCTCCCACCTTACTTACACCTCCTCTAGGTCTGGGGGCGGCCTTCTTCTTCCTTCCTTTGGCCCTAGCCTTGGACCCGGAAGAAGATGCACCGCCAACAAACATAGCGGGTGTTTCCCTTGCCTTCAGCAAGGTGCCCTCTGCACTCCTTAACATGTTCAGGAGTTCCGGAAGTTCAACTTCTTTTCTTTGAATGTTGAAGTTCAGGATAAACTGGGCGTAGGTGGAAGGAAGGGACTGGAGAATAAGGTCTGTATAGAGCTTATTATCCAAAGTCGTCCCAAGGTCTGCGAGCTCTTCTATATAGCCGATCATCTTTAGGACATGTTCTCCTACTGATGACCCGACAGCCAACCTCGCTCGAAACAAGTTCTTAGAGGTTTCGTATCTTGCTATACGAGATTGCTCTCCATAAAGTTCCTTTGTATGGAGAAATATGGCATCTAGTTCCATATCCTCGTGCCTCCTCTGATGTTCATTGTTCATCGAGGCAAGCACGATGCACTTGGCTTTCGCGCAATCGAAATCCCAGGTTTTGCGGATTTCCTTATCCGCATTACTGGATTTGGGACCAGGGACAGCAGGTGCCGTAGCGGTGAGGACGTACCCCAATTTGTCATAGGTCAAAGCCATTTTGACATTTCGCAGCCAATCTTTATAGTTTGGCCCTGTCAGTATATTTTTCTCTAAAAGTAACTTAAGTCCAGTCATTTTCAGGGTCGCTGCAATTAGGAGAGAGAGAAGAAAACTCTTTAGCATGATGCTCTTTCAAGTTTAGAGTGGTTTTTAGTTTATCTAAACTGGATGGCTCCCACTGTTTCTCGAATCCTTCCTCAAACCATAAAAGAAGAATTAGCCAGGACTATTCTCACTGTACAATTCTTGCTTAACCGTTCAGCCAGGCTAGTGTCGATACTTCGAGGGAGGTTTTCCAACGCTTTCGCGAAGTTCCTTAATTAAAGAACCTCTTTTCTCTGGGGGCGTAACCCCGCTGACACTTTTCTTGATACCTACTAGGTTTATAGCATTGATCGTTAAGTGACGAATATCCTGATAAGTAGCATATACTCACAGTAGGATCGGGATCCAAATATCATCGTATGATAATGTTGAAGGAATGCTACCAACATCCATCAAACTCCAAATGGTATGCATCTCTTTGCAAATTTCAGTTTCTTTAGAAATTCCCGATATAAGTTTTTGCCCCTTGCTCTTATGACCTTGGCGTTAGGTCAAAATGTCATAAGTCACATGTCAAGTTCTACCCATCATTATCTTGTCAATTTGAACCCATCCGTATATATCCTTGACGTTCGGCCAAAATGATAATACGACTGTCCCAAACTAACTCATCTATCTATGCAACAAATGAATATCCAGTAGCTACCAAACACTATGCCTTGGCGTTAGGTCAAAATACATAGCTTGAATACTACTGAATACCCAGATGAAATGACGGAGGGCTACGAATGGATTTGGCGAAACCGTAAACGTAGTGAACTTGATATAACCGTAGGAACCTCATAGCTTTTAAAAAGAGTGGTTAAAGCTCCGCATTTAAAAATATCTGTTTTTAAAATTAACCGAGTGGTTTCTTTTAAATTGTTCCAACGATTAAACTTTTGGTTTACTTTCTTTGCATTATAAATAATGCGTCCCATCATTAATCTATCATTGCAGAAAACAACGAAAATACAACGTCCTCTTATGCCATCCGCATTCGCCACGGGGTCCCGTCATTACCCGTTAGGTTACTTAACTAACGACAGAGCGGGGGCTGGGCTAGCGCGGGTGTAAAACATAAGTGACGTCTAAATAGCTATCATATATAGATATTGTACATTCGTCAGACGCAATAATAGGCATTCCAGATCACAGATGAACTTAATTGGATTTGCAAGCAATCCGTGTTTGTTTTGAGCCTGCAACAAAAGACGGATTACACAGTTGTGATGAATAGCCATTACCCCACCCAAGACCCCAACGGGTACGGCAAACTACCCACCCGGCAGTTTGTGCACCCCACCTTGGGTCTGTCCTAGGAGCAAAAACAGTAAAATGAAATAATACAACGGTGGCTACAACCGCAACCTGGATGTGCCCCGCAAAATAATATTACAACAAATTACATTTACATCAAATGAATTAAATAATAACCCATCACTTAACCCAGGCTAAACATCACAATAGTCCAACACAGTTCATATCCACAAACTGTAAAAAACATTACAGAAATGTGCAACCCCCTGTCAACCGACATACTAGCAGTTAGGGGAGGTTTACGAACACATTATACAAACACAGATATAATCCAACAAGCAAATACCGTATAATTTCGATCGATTAAACACATTTAATTTTGCTCCAATACTTCTCTGTAAATCTGAAACCTGAGCAAAAATTAAAAAATTCCAGAAAATACCAAATATCACAGAGAACCAACACAGGAAATTTGGGCTGGTGAATCGGCAACTCGGCGGCGGAATCGCGGCGGATCGGGGGGATTCGTCGCGGTTCCGCGGCGCTTTAGCCGATTCATGAGCCCAATTTTCTTGGGTGTTCTAATACTATCATTTAAGGCTTTCTGAAGGTCCCTGAAAAATTTTTGGACCCTATTTAAAAATCGACAGAAACCATGATATCGGGGTTTTCCGGTTTTGGTTTTTTCCGTTCGAAATTCATACAATTTTGCAAGTGAGTTAATTATTGTTTAGCGAGCCTCTGATACCACTGTAAGTCGATGTACAACACGCCACGACATGCGGGGAGGCGGAAATATGAAAAACGATTTTGTTTTATGCTAAACATCGACTAACCGCATGAATCGAAGCTAAACGATAACTAACATCAAACATAGAAGTTCTAAACTACTATGTAAAGGGATTATACCTAAAGAACCGCGTCCTTCGTCTTTACGAACTCCACCTCCTCCTCGGCCTTCGCCAAGTAGTAGACGATCCACCACGAGAGCTAAACTCCAAGCTTTGCCTTTAAACTTGAGGCAACTAGGTATCTTCAAGTGCTAATCAAAGTACCTAGATGAAATAGAGTATGGTTAAGGATTAAGTAGTCTAACTAATCCTTGTACTCAACACATGAGAGGGGAGGATTAGGGTTTGAAGAGAGAGAGCTTGAGGAGAGAGAAGGTGAACATAATCATTGAAATGAGAAAATGAGTTATCATAATATATATCAAGCATTTTATTTTATCAAGAAAAGAAAAGATAATGATTTACAACCATGCTTGATAAATATCTAATGGTGATTCACATCCATGAGTCATTAAGCAATTATGAAGCATTAATGACATGGTTGAATCATCCATATGACTCACTAATCTCATTTAATGTATATGCCACCTTAACCTCCTTAGTCACCATCTTCTAGAAGCTTCTCGCGCAATTATGAGAACGCCCCTCCTATCCGTGAAAACACGGAAAAACTTTAGACTGTATAAATCCAATAACCGGATACTAGTAACCGGCTTAAACCAAAGCCGACTAGTAAAAACTGTCCGAAAGTCGTACGTGCGTAAACACACGTATGCGTCCGAACCTTTGTCGTAAAACCATACGACCTCTATATCGTTTCGCCTGGAGTAGGGAAACTCTCTGCGTGGGACTCTAGAGACTCGACTACTACGCTGGTAGTGGGTTTAACCACAGACCGCAAGCGGCACTAGCTGTACGTAACGGTCCCCAGGTAGATGTCGATAAGAAGGCCGATGAGGAAACCCATCCGAACTCCTATTGAGCCTGCTGTGACAATCTCCATACAGTCCGGTCCGTTCGTCTAAGACTATCGCATATCGGGCCTAGGGGGCGGCTAGCGTCAGTCTCCTAATAGCGGTATAAGTCATGTCGGAGCGAAGCCCATTACACCCTGAGAAACTACTGGAACCTACCAGTAAATCTCGCTTGCCCTGGCTAGGGACTTTGCGTAATGGCTCTTTGACACAGCGCGATATCAACCCCCAATACCGGGAGAGACGAATCCTGTCTAACCGCCACTGCCTCCAAGTGCTCGGGACTGCACCCAACTGCTACCTGTTTGCACGACTCCTTTGAGCCGTGGTAGGGTATCAATCTAAGAACAGTGGGACACACTCGAGGCGAAGTAGCAGTGTCAAGTCTGCGGACTATGCTGTACTCATGTCACCTGGGAACTGTTCACTGACGACTGGTATAAAACCAACCAACAGTTCCCTGTGAGTCCTGTCCGGTGTACCCGTAACCTAACGAGCACCTGCATACTATCTCCAGTACGACGTACTGACGGCTGTGGGACAGACCATCTCCCCAACTGGGATAAGAAGCGTACATACTAGTCTACTCCGGAGTATCGATGCCCTGTCTCGATAATCCAACGACTAGGGACCTGAATAAGGAGGTGCTTGTAGACTATCCATCCCCCACTAGTGTGACTGCCATCACAACGCTGGTAGTCAAGCAAGATCCTAAGAGCTCTATCAATACGTATACTCATATATTAAGATAGAAAAACCAAGTAGCATACTACCATGTTTAGCAAGACTGTTATATACATGTGAATATCCCAAGCTTCCATTAAGTAATATACAAACTAGTATGATACAATAATAGCCCCTAGGGCATATACACTAACAGGTAAATACTGAGACTATAGCTCCTTTTTGGAAATACCTTCGATATCTATCAATGCATGCAAAAATATACTCTGGTACTATCCTCGGACTAGTCTTGCTCAGCTATTATACCACATAGCTAATATCATAAAAATGTACTACTCATAGGAAATCATCCCCAAAATATGCATAAGAATGCCGCGTGCGTCTGGTGCGCACGGAAATCGAAATCCATAAATGTGTCATACATGTGCACAGAAACAAAATCTAAGTGCAACGGGTGTGCACGAAACACCTGTCATAGGCAACGGGTGTGCCTGACAGCGATATCAGGTGCATCTGATATGCACGAAGAATATCGATTTAGTGCATCTGGCGTGCACCAAAATCGCATCAAGCGCCCAAGTATGCGCAAGAATCCAAATCAAATGCAAAGAGTGCACGAAATCGACATCAATATCATAATCGAAATCGACGGTATACAATAAACCTCAATCCAAATCAGGTATACCGCGGTATATAATCTCACAACCATGTGCATCAGCGTGCACAATTCAAATCAAAACACTAAAAGTGCATGAAAACTATGCCGAAAGCACAAGTCAAATCATATGCATATCATAGGCATGAAATCAAAATCAACCTCTCGAATGACATCAAATCGAAGTCAAGTGCAACCGTAGTGTACAAAATCTCAATCATGCAAACAAATCGTCTAAAATACCGAAATCCAAATATGTCGGATGCGTGATATTCGAATCACCAAATCCCATATCGTAAACACTGTCGTCGATATGTCCATCCCTCACAGTCGAGAAGGTGTCAGTGAATCCATAGCTAGTAGAGCAAGATATCTACATGCTTCCTGTTCATGGTCTGGCGCATGGTGCTTTTAGGCTCTTGTCTCTCACTGCGAATTACTAGATATATAGCTCCTCGGCTCAACAACCCAATATGGAATAACGACGGAAACAGTCCCGCTCTGGCACATCCTCTAAAGATCTCTGGCCAACTATCTCATCGACCATGCCGAACTCTGGCCTGCTAGGTGCGCACAATATGACCTCTCCTGGGTCCAAGTCTCCTCGTATAGTATTCCAGAAAGGTTCTGTCGAAGCCTCTCCCAAATATCGTTTCTGGTGAACGGCCCGGAAGTCATCATCCTTTACTAAATCAATTTCTTATTCCGGAACGGCTGCATACTCATCACGACTTCTTCTGGAAGATATATCCATATACAACGCCTCAGCATGCGTATCCCATCTCTGATGTCAGCGGAGTGGAACTTCATCTCGTCGAAATCTCGTACGAATCTCTTACTCCACTTTTCTCTAATGTTGACTACTTCGGACTCGTCTCTTCGTGGCTGTATGGACTGCGCTCCAACGGCTATTGTTGGATATATGTATGCCCTAGAGGCCATTATATGATAGTGGATGTATTTATACATGTATATATATATATATATTCAGTGTACATTCTTGCTCGACAAGATAGTATGCTATCTGGTTCTTCTTTATCTGACATGTTGATTTGATCATGCTTTTATTCATTCATACATGTTGATAAAGCCCTGAGGATATAGGCTTAACTACTGTGATTATGATAGAGATCATACTAGTGGGACATCAGTAGTTTATAAGCATATACTGGAATGTCCCTAGTCGTAGGTGTATCTAGACGGGGCATCGATATACCAGTGTAGACTAGCGTATATGATACTAGATCCATATGATGGGCGATGGATGTTCCCACATTCATCGATGTTTGACATAGAGATCGTATACGGGTGCTCAGTGGTGACTGGGTACACTGTACGGGCTCGCCAAGAACTCCTATATGGAATTATATCTATCGTCGGATAGAAGTTCTCAGGTGACACTGGTGCAGGTTAGTATATAGACCCGAGATCGTCATAGTGTCTTGTGTGTTCTCCCACTGTACTTTGATTACCACCCTACCACGGCTCTACTGAGTCGTAGAAACAGGTGGCCGTTGGGTACAGTCCCGAGACACACGAAGGCGATGAGAGATAGGAGGGGTTTCGTCTCTCCCGGTATTGGGAGTTGATGCTGTGCTGTGCTCGACTGGCTATATCAGTAAGTCCCTGGCCAGGGCTGTTGAGATTTGCTGATAAGTGTTATCAGTAATTTCTCGATCTGTTATAGACCATTCATCGGCACGACTTATTGAGTTATTAGGGTCGACATTACCATCCCTAGACTCGATATGCAGCATATCTAACAAAGAGACCGGACTGTACGGTAGTGTTGCCGGTTGGCACGACGGGAGTTGTAGCAGGTTCGCTTGTTTTCTTCTGATCGCTCAATACCCGGGTGGCCGTTACGTTTAGCTGACCACTTGCGGCTTGGGGGTGCTTGATATGATCATCACCCACTGCCGGCGTATTGACGAGTCTTAGAGTCCCATAAAGGAGTTACCTAGTCCAGGCGAAACGTTGTGGTGCGCATATGCGATATGTGCGTGGGCCCGGTTAAAATGCGTGTATGAGATACCGTATATTAATCGGGCGGCTTGCTTTTGGTCGGGTCGTATGTGATATGGCCGGGTTGATAAATCAAGTGTTGATTTATCATTTAACCATTAGTTTCTCACTACAAATCCTCTTCCTGTCTTTTTGGTGTATGCATGCATGTATGCATTCATTCTTGTTTATGCACATATGGATGTGCATGCACACATACATGCATACATCATTCTATCATGGTTGTATATATAGAAGATGGTGGCAATATAATACTCACACCATATAATTATATATATGGATATATATTGTATTTGTTTTAAAACAAAAGAAAAGAAAAAGATTAACACATGGTTATCTTTTACACTCTTCTTTGAACTAACCTTGTTCACCTACTTTTTAACCATGATTTAATCTTCCTTTTGTGTTTTAACTCAAGTGCAATAATATCCATATAATGTAACTATGGTTTGAGATGAAGAGTAGAAAATATATATACATATATTTTCTATTTTTCATAACACATTATCATTCTCTTGTTTTTCCAAAATCCATCATCTTCTTCCTCCTTGCTCCTTTGCTCTCTAGATTTCTCAAGGGAGCAAAATACTCATCAAGTTAGGATTTTGAAGTGAGAAAACCAACCACAACACCATTCTACACTAGTCTTGCCCACTTGTGAAGAGTGTTAGCTTCCATTTTCTTCTCTTGATCTTGTGAAGTTACAAGCATGGACAAAGAGGACTCCGGGTGGATCATCGTGGACCTAGAGGTTCTCAAGCGGACGTTTTCCAACCCTCAAGTAGCCGAGGAGTCTAGCGTAGGGAGCTACAAAGGTTGTACTCTCAAAACCCTAGCTTTATCTACTTGTGATGATGTGTATGTTTAGAAACCCTAAAATTCTAGTGATGATTCTTTGCATGTTCACTTAGCACCTTAAAAATTTAATTTTGTGACATGTGATTCCTCTTCATAAGGTGCTAGGTAAACCTAACATTGGTATCGGAGCCGACCTAGAACTTTAGGCGACATTTTAACGAAGTTAAAACTCCGATCGAACGAAAATACGGACTTTTAGAACACTCTTTGGATATTTTTTCAAACTATGGTTTTTCCAGAATTAAAAATCCTGAAAAAACTCAGCAGGCAAATCTAAGCACAACTGTGAAAAACGACTCCATGAACAGTACTTTCCACCGCAGAATAGCAGCCATAGCCTGCTTGGGCTACGGTTCCGCGGCCGTACAGATGATTTGTTGCGTCGTTTTTGTACAGTAATTATTTTGTCTGCTTGTGTATATTTTTGGGTATTTTGTAATCTGAATCTAGTGTTGTATGTTCTTGAGATTGTTTTGGATTCTATGATTCGATCGGAATTTTAATTTCGTGATTTTTTCCGAGTAACTTAGAAAGTATTAAAAAGTTCGACCGAGTATCATTAACTCACTTTTTCACCGGGTTTAAATCTTTTGGAAATACGTGCAAGTTTTGTGGTGGACCCTCTAGAAGACAACAAACCTTAACTCGATTATGTGACCGTCTTGAACTGCCTTTTGAACCTTAGGGTTTGAGGCAGTACGGCGTGCCACATGTGAGGCGTTGGCTTGACCCTTCTACGGCTGGACCGCTACTACTGTGACACATTCCTGGTTTTTTGAACTCCGCTCAAGTGTTGAGCTATAGGAAATTTTGGGTATTTGATTATTCGATCGAAATATTTAATACTGTCTATTTATCTGGATTGTGATACAATATGTGGAATTCATATAGTAAGGCATGAAATGCGAGGTATGTGATATCTCGGATTTACGATGTCTAAAGAGAATGCGGATTCCAAATATTGTAGTTTTACAAAACTTTTCTATGACCGTAAGTGTAGTATGTCGCATATCGCCGGTTTCGTTGCTATACACCAACGACAATCGGGATACGCATACTTACTTACGTTGATGATATATGATATTATGTGTTGCTGAGACATGATGTGCAGGATTGTCGCTGTTGAATAGCCGGGGTTTTTTTTATGTGAGATGAGAGTTTTATTTTTCATTCTTGTAAAATTCAAATGTAATGTAATATTCTTTTATTTGGGGCACTTCCGGGTTGAGGTTGATGTCACTAGTGTTGTATATTATTTTCTTTTCCGCATTAGGATAGGCCCAAGGAAGGGAGCACAAGTGACCGGGTTCTGGGGTTCAGTGGGAGGCCATCTCGAGGAGTCGAGACCGGGTCTCCTAAACTCCAGGATTGGTAGGGTCGCTTGCCGCTCTCGTAGGGGTCTAGGGGTGTGGTCTTGGCTATTCATCGCACTGTGGAATCCGTATTTTCTATTGTTGGATAAATACTAAATACGTACATCCTAGTATATCCCACATTATATATATGTTTCTGCTGCCTGTGTTCTGTGATATCTGAGACGAATGATATATTATATATGAGATATATAGTAGACGTTGCTTATGTTTTGCACCCGCGCTAGTCCCGTCCCGGTATGTCGTTAATTAAGTAACCTAATGGTGCATAACGGAACATTGCGGTGAATGCGGATGGCATAAGCGTATGTTGTATTTTTGTTTCTTTTCTGTGATTGGCTTAAGGACTTAAATGATGGGACTACATTAATATGATTAATCTAAAGAAAATAAACCTAAAAAGATGTTGTAGAATCGGATTTGAAAACCACTCGGCTCTTTATGAAAAATCTATATTTGAAAACTGCGGAGCACAAGCCACTCCTTTTGAAAACCATTTGATTCTACGACGATATCAAGTTCAAAGCGTTAAAGATTTTCTTAAAAATCATCCGCAACCCTCCGTCATTTTAGGAAGTAGAGTACTTAGTATTCGTGCTATGTTTGTTGACTTTAGTTAAGGCGTAGTGTACGGTAGCTAAGTGATGTCTTCCTACACTGCATATGATGCAGGTTGATTAGGACATTCATGCGACTTTGTTGACTATAGTTAAGGGTCATATGGGTGGGTCTAATTAATCAAGAAATGACGGGTAGAACTTGAATGCTACTTATGATTTGTTGACCATAGTTAATGTCATAAGTACTAGGGGTAAAAATCACATCGGGAATTTCAAGTGTTGAGATTTGCAATGAGATTGCATACCTTCCATATGATGGTTGGATCCCGATCCCACTGTGGGCAATAGTTGCTCCTAGGAGATTTTTGCAGTTTACAATTAGCTAACTCATTAGGTGTCTAGAAAGGTGTTAACGGGGCTACGCCTCTGGGAAAACAAGGTTTACTTTAATTAGGTCCGTGCGAAAGCACGGGGAACCTCCCTCAAGTACCGACACTGGCCTGGCTGAACGGTTAGCGAAGTTGTAGACTGTAATTAATCCTGGCTAGTTTTCTTTTTAAGGTTTGAATGAAAAACTTGATTAAAGCAGTAGGAGACATCGATTAGACAAGATAATAACCAATCTGATCTTTGCAAGAGCTTTCGCTGAGTGTATTCTTTTCTCTCTCATAATGGCAGATACCAATGACTGGACTCAAGCTTCTACTAGATAAAAACAAACTGAATGGGACCAATTATAAAGACTGGTTAAGGAATCTGAAAATTTCCTTGACTTATGATAAAGTATCATATGTCCTCACGTCTTCAGCCCTGCCCGTCCCAGGTCCAAAATCCTCAGTTGCGGACATTGAAGTCCGCAAGACATGGGATGCTGACTGTGCCACGGCCAAATGCCTCGTGCTTGCATCGATGGACAACACACATCAAAAGCAGCACGAGAATATGGACATTCAAACCATATTCCTCCATAAAAGGAGTTGTATGGAGAGCAATCCCGCGTATTACGATACGAAGCATAAAAGAAATTGTTTCAGATGCGAATGGCCCCTGGCACACCGGTAGGAGACCATGTTCTGAAGATGATAGCTCTCATAGAAGAGCTTGATGACCTTGGATGGACGATGGACAATGAACAATATACGGATATTATTCTGCAGTCCCTCCCCTCAACCTTTGCTCAATTCATAGTTAACTTCAACATGCACAACATGGAGAGGGAACTACCTGAACTCCTTAATATGTTAAGGAGTGCAGAGAGCACACTGAAATCAGTGAAAACTCCCATTATGACTGTTGGACAATCTTCCTCTTCTCGCCCAAAGGCTAAGGCCAAGGGAAAGAAAAAGAAGAAGCCCACCAATCCTAAGGGTGGAGTTAAAAAGGTCAAGGGGAAGGAAAAGTCCAAAGCTGGAGAGTCGGGAAAAGGTGAATGTTTTCATTGCCACAAAACAGGACATTGGAAGCGCAACTGTACAGAGTACTTGAATCTCAAGAAGAAGCATGGGGATGCTTCCGCTTCAGGTGTGTTTGTGACAGAAAACTGTTTTTCAATAAACTCTGCTTCCTGGGTATTAGATACCGGTTCAGGTTCTCACATTTGCAATTCTATGCAGGGGCTGAGAAATAGCAAAGTTTTGAAGACAGGTGACCATACTCTCCGCGTTGGAAATGGTTCCAATGTACATACAGTCGCAGTGGGAGAGTATCACTTGGGGTTGCCATCTGGGTGTATATTGGTTTTGAACCCATGTTATTTTGTACCAAGTATGCTTTGTAATATAATATCTATTTCTTTGTTAGACAATGAAGGATATAATTTTGTATTGCAGAACAATGTTATGAACATTCACATAAATCAAATGTTGGTTGGGTATGGTACACTTAATAACGGGATATACGTCCTAAATCAACACACAGTTTTCAGCATACAACACACTAATAAAAGAAAACTTTCAGAAATAAATGAAGCTTTTCTTTGGCACTGTAGACTTGGTCATATTAACGAAACAAGACTAAGCAAGTTACACAAAGATGGATATTTAAATCCTTTTGAATATAAATCTTATGCGACTTGCCAGTCTTGTATCAAGGGTAAAATGACCAAAACTCCGTTTACCGGACACGGAGAAAGAGCAGCCGAGCTCCTAGGACTCATACATAGTGATGTATGTGGGCCAATGTCTACACAGGCTAGAGGCGGTTTTTCTTGCTTCATTACTTTCACTGACGATTTCCCAAGATTCGGTCATGTATTTTTACTAAAGCACAAATCCGAAGCCTTCAAGAAATTCACTGAATATAAACAAGAAGTAGAAAAACAAACCGGCTTGAGTATCAAGATGCTTCGATCAGATCGAGGTGGGGAGTACCTCAGTACAGAATTTGCAAACTTCCTAAAAGAGAATGGGATTCTCTCTCAGCTCACTCCTCCTTACACACCACAGCACAACGGTGTGTCTGAACGACGGAATATGACCCTATTAGATATGGTCCGATCCATGATGAGTGATGCTGAGTTACCTATCTCATTTTGGGGGCATGCATTGGAGACTGCAGCATTTCTTTTGAACAGGGTTCCAACCAAAACCGTGTCTACCATGCCATATGAGATATGGCATGGGAAGAGACCATCTATTAAGAGAATTAAGATTTGGGGTTGCCCGGCCTATGTTAAAAAGCAGAATCCGGACAAACTAGAGACACGGTCAGTCATGTGCAACTTTGTGGGATATCCAAGGAACTCTTATGGATATATATTCTACCACAAGGAGGAACAGAGGGTGTTTGTTTCTCAGTATGCCACATTCTTAGAAAAAGAGTTTTTCACAGATAAAGATGATGGCAATGTGGTGGATCTAGAAGAGGTTCTATAGACACAAACTACAAATGACGACATGGTTGAACCGGCTGTTGCAATAGAAACTGAGGAACCTCAGCCACTCCGTAGGTCTGGTAGGACTTCTCGCCCACCGGAGAGGTACTACGGTTTGCTCATTGATGGTGACATAGAAGACTACATCATGGAGGATGATGATCCTACCAGTTTTCAGCAAGCTATCACGAGTGGAGACTCTGTGAAGTGGCTGGATGCCATGAGATCCGAAATGGAGTCTATGTACACCAACAAAGTTTGGACTTTGGATGTTGTACCCCCTGGGGTAAAACCTGTTGGATGCAAATGGATCTTTAAAAGAAATATTGGTGTAGATGGGCAGGTAGAGACCTACAAGGCAAGACTTGTGGCAAAGGGTTTTCGTCAAAGAACAGGTTTGGACTATGACGAGACTTTTTCGCCCGTAGCCATGCTTAAATCCATTCGGATCCTACTTGCTATTGCTGCACACTATGACTATGAAATCTGGCAGATGGACGTTAAAATGGCATTTCTAAATGGGGATTTAGAAGAATGCGTTTATATGGATCAGCCGGAGGGCTTCATTGACAGTGGGAGCAGCGGGAAAGCATGTAGATTGCTTAAATCCATATATGGGTTAAAGCAGGCATCACGGAGTTGGAACATCTGTTTCGATGATGTTATCAAAGAGTTTGATTGCATCAAAAATCCAGATAAACCTTGTGTTTATAAGAAGTATATAGGGAGAGCTGTCACATTCCTCGTATTGTACGTGGATGACATTCTTCTGATAGGAAATGATATTCCTATGCTACAGTCGGTCAAATCTTTCTTATCACTAAGGTTCTCCATGAAGGACCTGGGTGATGCCACATACATTCTGGGCATAAGGATCTATAGGGATAGATCCAAGAGGTTATTGGGATTGTCCCAAACCAAGTACATCAACACCATCCTAAAAAGGTTTAGTATGGAAGACTCCAAGCGGGGTGCCTTACCCGCTTGCCATGGGGTCACTCTCTCCAAGGATTCTTGTACAAAGACCGATGAAGAGAGAGCTCGCATGAGCATTATACCCTATGCTTCGGCAGTAGGATCTATAATGTATGCGATGTTATGTACACGCCCAGATGTAACTTATGCACTTAGTGTTGTGAGCAGGTATCAATCCAACCCAGGGGAGAATCACTGGATAGCTGTGAAGAATATTCTTAAGTACTTGCGAAGGACTAAAGAATTGTTCTTGGTGTATGGTAATGGAGATCTCCAAATGGAGGCCTTTACCGATTCGAGCTTCCAGAGCGATAAGGACGCCAGCAAATCTATCTCAGGGTTTGTATTTACCCTCAACGGATGGGCGGTAAGTTGGAAGAGTTCCAAAGAGGATACCGTTGCAGACTCTACGATAGAGGCTGAGTACATTGCTGCGAGTGATGCCGCCAAGGAAGCCATCTGGATGTGGAAGTTCGTCTCGGAGCTAGGAGTAGTTCCAACCATAATTGATCCAATACCATTGTGTTGTGATAATAATGGGGCTATGGCATTATCCAAGGAGCCCAGGTCCCATCAGCGGTCCAGACACATCCTGAGGCGCTTTCATTTGATCCGGGAGATTGTAGATCTCCGCGAGATCGAGATTAAGAGAGTAGACACAAAGAATAACGCCGCGGATCCACTCACCAAGGCCCTCCCTCAGCCGCGGCATGAGCGACTTTTTGAGATGTTGGGTATGAGATACACCAATAACCGGCCTTAGTGCAAGTGAGATATTGTTGGATATATGTATGCCCTAGTGGCCATTATATGATAGTGGATGTATTTATACATGTATATATATATATTCAGTGTACATTCTTGCTCGACATGATAGTATGCTATCTGGTTCTTCTTTATCTGACATGTTGATTTGATCATGCTTTTATTCATTCATACATGTTGATAAATCCCTGAGGATATAGGCTTAACTACTGTGATTATGATAGAGATCATACTAGTGGGACATCAGCAGTTTATAAGCATATCCTGGAATGTCCCTAGTCGTAGGTGTATCGAGACCGGGCATCGATATACCAGTGTATATGATACTAGACCCAATTGATGGGCGATGGATGTTCCCATATTCATCGATGTTTGACATCGAGATCGTATACGGGTGCTCAGTGGTGACTGGGTACACTGGACGGACTCGCCGAGAACTCCTATATGGAATTATATCTAATGTCGGATAGCAGTTCTCAGGTGACACTGGTGCAGGTTAGTCTGTAGACCCGAAATCTGTAAGTGCACGGCGGCGCCCCGGCCGTCAATCCGACGGCCAAACGCGGAAACGGTGATAAACTTTAAAATTTGCGGACTTAGCAAACCGGCACCACCGCGCACTAAACTCCGGATCGTGCCATTGAACTAGTCTAAGCTATCTAGAGAGGGGGTAGAGAAGTATACCATACGATCCGAGTCCTCCGGTCTTCATCTCCACTCCGATCTCCTCGCGGGATCTCCGTCCGTCTCCTCCTCGTCGGAAAGGGCACCACGAAGCCAGGTACTTTTACGGGCTCCCACCTCAATACCGAGGCAACTCGCGCATGAAGCCGGCTACTCGACATGCTCAAGATATGCTGTAGAATGCAGTGTAGAATGCGCTTTGTCTCAATGGGGTTTGTAGTTGCCATGATGGAGGAATCAAAGAATAGAAAAATGGTGCTTGCATTTTTCTAGCAAGAAAATGAGATCAAGAATGAACTCTCAAGATGAAACTCTCATTTTCTTTCTCTCTTTTCCTTTTCTTCTTCTCTCTTTTCTTTTCTTCAACCATTTCATCAAGTGAGAGCAAGAGGGTGGAGGAATGAATATGATAGCATCAACATGAAGGGAGGTGAGTGTAGGAGATAATGAAGGGTGACCACAACCAAGACATAATCATCACAAAACTCACATCAACTCTTCTTATCAAATCTAATCACATAAAGCAAATGATAATGAAGGATAAGAAAGGCATCAAAAGATGCTTTCATAATAAATCATCTTACAAATAAAACCTCCACAAAAGTAATTTGCAAAACTGCAAATTACCCCCTCCATCAGAAAAGTCCGGCCGGGAAAGAACAAAGAAAAACCGGCCGGAACGGAAAGCAAACTGGCAACTCCAGAAAACTGGTCCCGTAATAAATTACAGGAAAAACCCCATACTGTGCAAACACACCCGCATCTGTATTCCGTCCGGATACAAATGCAATGAGACAAAATCTACACTGTACTATACTAGGATCGGCTTAAACCAAAGCCGGCTAGTAAAATCCGTCCGATCCTGATTCGTGCAATACCGCACGTACCTGATCGAACCTTGCCATATTACTATACGGCTACTAGTATAAACTGTCCGATCCTGATCCGTGCAATACCGCACGTATCTGATCGGACCCTGCCATATCTCCATACGGCCTCTACAGCGTTTCGCCCGAAAGCTTGAGTAACTGAAAGTGTGGTGGACTCTAAAGACTCGTCAATACTATGGCTGTGGATTTAACCACTAGCACGTCAGAGGTATAAGCCAATACATGACGGGCCACCAGCTATTGACCAAAAGGGACGTCGATGAGGAAGCTCACCCCGACACCCAACTGAGCCTGTCAGTGACAATATCCGTACAGTCCGGTCCGTTCGTCTATGAGCATCGCATGGCGGGCCTAGGGGGTTGGTAAAAGTCAGACCCCCAAAAGCGGTACAAGTCGTGTCGGAGTGTAGCCCAGAACACCCTGAGATACTACTGGAATACCTACCAGTAAATCTCCTGCCTTGGCCAAGGTCTTCGTGTAATGGCTCTCCTAGACACAGCGCGACCTCACCCCCAATACCGGGAGAGACGAACCCCCGAAGATCCGCTCACTGCCTCCATGTGGCTCGGGACTGTACCCAACTAAAACCTGTTTGCACGACACCTTTGAGCCGTGGTAGGGTAGTAATCAAAGTACAGTGGGAACTCACACGAGACAAATGACGATCCCCAGGTCGATGAACTAACCTGCACACATGTCACCAGGGAACTGCCATCTGACGTCTGGTATATGACCAACTAGCATGTTCCCGGCGAGTCCTGTCCGGTGTACTCATAACCAAATGAGCACCTGTATACATCTTAGGTGAACCAACTGACACCAGTGGCTTGTGAGACCGGCCACCGCCCCTCGTCGGGGTCTCGACTGTATACACTAGTCTACTCTGGAGTATCGATGCCCTGTCTCGAAACTCCTACGACTAGGGACCTTTTAAGGATGTGCTTATAGACTACCAGCTCCCACGTATATGATCGCCCTCATACTGCCGGTAGTCAAGCAAGAATCCTAGGGGCTCTATCAACGTGCAATAGCGACATGTCAGGTCACCTAAAGCAGTGCACGATGATAAAGGTAAACCAGATAGCATACTATCATCTCGAGTAAGACTGTCCTACCGGGATAGGTCCTCCCTCAATCATTGCAATCACGTGCCTGTGATCCAATAATTGACTCTGAGGGCACTATCTCCAACAATCTCCCACTTGCACTCAAGGCTAATTATTGCGATGTCGCATACTCACAGCCTGTGTGATACCGAATACCCAACTCCCCTACTAGTCAGTCTCACAAAACCCGTTTGTGAAACTATTGCGTTCGAGGAATAACCTCAGTGAGTGGATCCGCCTTGATGTTTCTATCTATGTCTCTCTATATCTCAAGTTCGCGGAGAAACCCATCTCCCGAAATGAGCAATACCTGTCTTAGAGTGTCTGGATGTCTGATGGGACTTAGCTCATAAATGAACTCCAAATCCAAACTTCTTAGACTGTATCGTCAACTGAACTTAATCAGTATCCTGCGCCATGCCTCCCTCAGTATCACCTTGGACCAACTGTCCAAAATACTGCCCCTCGTCAGAAGGATAACTATAACTCTGACAACCTCCTTATCGTCCATGTCACCTTGGAAGCCTGGAATGATAACTGTTTCTTGGATGAGGCTGTCGTTATCATATCCCTAGAACATCCACTTATGTTCTAAAACTGCTTCCGACTGTTTCTCCAGGATTGGATCAATATCAACTTATTGCATGTAATGCAAGAACAACATCTGGTGTGGTACTTGACATCTCATGATTGACTCAATTGCCTAAGCAAGTGATCTGCCAATCATGAGTATCCCTCTCCCCTTTAGTCTATAAGACACCTTTAGAGAGGGTGACTCCATTACCTGCAGGTGTACTACCGTGCCAGGAGTCGTCCATTCTAAATACTCATAGAATGCTGTCAAGGTACCCAGATTAGGAAACCACCCAAATCTAGATCTAAAACCATAGATCTAGTAACCAGAATGTCTGATAGAATGTCCAAGTCCTTTGTGGAGAAACCACTGTGTGACGACCAAAGTATAACCGATCATAGTATAGGAGTTTCCTTTCCTACTACCTTCTCAACAGATCCATCCCCTATTCTGATGACGTCAAACCTATGACTGTCACATCAGAAACAGATGATCTATCTCCGCTACATCTGCTTTAGTCTATAAATAGACATAAGCCTGATGTCCACCAATGCTTCCGCTGCTCCCACTGACTACGACAACCCTCTGGCAGAGTCATATACACGTACACTTCTGAAGCTGGTTCAGAACGACGCTATACTCATCCTCCCACCGGGTCTCGCGGCCTGGAACAACAACAATGGCAAGTGTGGGTAAACAAGAACTTCCCTGTCACCGTCCTTGAGGTTACCGAAGTACCTCTCGGGTGCCTGAAGTTACCCACCTTATCTGCGGAGTGGCCAATGGAATGTCAAATCAGATTGAATCTTTAGGTTCCTTATCAAATCTTCAGTAATCGTTTGCGGTTCTGGAATCACTTCCAGTTCTACCATACTCCCACTGCTGTTTTTGAAAAAATCCATTTTTAATAAAACTGTGGCGAGTCTTGAACAATATTTCTATTGATCTCCCAGATGGTAGAAAGTCAACCCTCGTCATAGCCTGGGTCAACCCACAAACAGCCATTACAGAAACGTGCCTTGAGTTGTCCAGAGTCTGGTTTTAATCATAAGCCAGACAACTCCCCGTACCTTAACAACGTTAAGATATGAACTGTTCTATATCCAATATAGAACCAGAGGCACTGATTTAATTGAACCAGATTCAAATCATGCAGCTGTCTCCAGTGCATGTCAACTAAATGGAGAGAGGCCGATCAGCGTTACTCAACTTAGGAATGCTTCCAATTATGAGTAACCTGAAAGAGAAGCAATTTCTCTTTATCATTACTATCAACTGAATACCATACACAAGTATCTACATCTTCGATCACTTTGAAGAATCCCGATACTTGCTACACCTGGTTCTCTACTCTATTCAAATACCTATAACTCCTCAAAACTTAGACCCTGTGTTTCTACGAAACACATGTCTAAGAACTAGAGAAGTTAAAAGTAAACAGAATATAGTATGAGGACCAACCCCTCTGTCCTAATGGACACTGGACAACATACAATACTCTGTATAAGTCCGCTGAGTCTAACAACTCTTTCACTGTGTGTCGTAGGTTGAAAACTGTACTTATGGTTAAGAAGAATTACACCGCTGTTTAATGCTCCTTACCTAACCATCCACTGATATAGGTAAATGTCATCGACATAATATCAAAAGGTATATCTCACTCTATAAAAATAGACGTACAGATATATCAATTTGAAATTGGTGCATAACTGCGGATATTCAAAACCAAATATTTGCCGACCGGCAAACAGCCCAGGTGATTTCCTCAAATATCACCGATTACAACGAATCCCGATATAATGAGGATGATCACCCAATTCCTAATAACTTACTCCCACTCATCATCTGTAAAACCATACAGATGTGAGAATCAAACCTGGTAAATACATACCCTGGAGTAAGTGTCTAATCGGGAAATCAGTTTTCTTTTAACAGTACACAGTGAACCTGAAACATTGAAATGTTTCGTTGGGGTTTCCTGGTATTCTTAATAATGCCTCTACCAATATCCAGATTCACAACTATAACCGTATAATTCTTTGCCACCTCTCCAAATCCCTTCATATGTCTTTAGTCATTACCTTCTGTACACCCCTTTAGGCCAAATGGTTTTCTTCCTTCCCTACCGTTCGGCACCAGCCTATGGTTTGGAAGAAGACTATCCAAAAAGCATAAAGGGTGTACTGTCCTAATCCTAGGAGCACTCGCATCGCGAGAGAAGGTGAAGATAAAAGACACCTGAATGTACTTTATTCCTATTTCTCCTGAACCAGGATCCATCCCCGAACTGGAACGAGTTCCTTTCGAGTTCGTATATAACCATACGATGGATTATCCAATAAAATGGGATCTTCGTAATGATACGGAGTGTCCTGGAGAAATACAAAGGTGATTTAGGATTGGCGAAGGAATACATGGTTTGGTCGTGAATATCTGTTGCAATTTACTTTGCCCTCTTACTAATCCCTTACTTTGTCTTAACTTAATACCTTCTGTACACCGTTTAGGCTAATTGGCTTTCTTCCTTCCCTACCGGTCGGCACCAGCCTATGGTTTGGAAGAAGACTATCCAATTTGCGTAATAGGTGTACTACTCCTAAACCAAGGAGTACTCGCAACCTGAGAGAGGGTGAAAAGAAAAGACAACTGAATAGTCCTATCCGTTTTCTCCAGAACCGGAAACCATCCTCGAATAAATCCCTTCGAGTTCGTATCTAACCATACGATGGTTTTGTCCAATGGAAGTGGACGTTCGTAGTAAAACGGGGTGTCCTGGAGAAAAGGGTAAAAGCAGGAGTGGCAATGAGGTTTGCAACTTTGACAATCCAAAAGCCAGTGTTAAGAAGGTTCGGTCAACTTGGTCACTGAGTCAAAATCTTAGGGTCGGGTCAATGGTCGCTGCCAGAGAGAGAGAAAAGAAACACTCAGCGTGCACTCTATCCTAGATCAGAATGGTTATCACTTTTTCTAATCAGGAAACCTCCCACTGTACCACAAATTCTTCTCCAAACCTGAAAGAAGAATTAGTCGGGGTCATCCGAGGAGTAAACCAACTCATCAGTGGGAATCGGGATCCAACTCTCATCGCATGATAACGTGACGGAATCCGCTCACGGTATCACACTCCAGAAGGTATGCGCATATCTGGCAAGTTTCAGTTCTTTTGAAACTCCCGATGTGATTTCTGCCCCATGCTCTTATGACCTTGACTTTGGCCAACATATCATAAGTCACATGTCAAGTTCTACCCGTCATTCTCCAGGTTAATTTGAATCCACCCGTACATACCCTTGACTTTGGCCAAAATGGCAGTACGACTGTCCCAAACCAACGCATCTATCTATGCTGCATATGAATACCCCAATAGCTACCAATCACTGTGCCTTGACTTTGGCCAACATACACAGCTTGAATACTATTGACCACCCATATGAAACGACGGAGGGCTACGAATGGTTTCTGGCGAAAACCTTTAACGTAAAGAACTTGATATCGTCGAAGGAACGGATAGCTTTTAAAAATATAGTGACGAAAACCGTTGCTAAAGAGGTCACTCCCGGTGAAGGGATCTCGGCTCTTTCCCCGTAGAATGGGGTGCAGGATATTCCAAATGAATACCGCGATGCAAAGCAAAAGTAATCGGCTATAGTGAAGTTAATGCCCTGACGCAAACTTCTGTCCAAGGGGTCACTCCCGGTGAAGGGATCTCGGCCCTTGCCTCGTCGACTGAGGAGCAGGATATTCCAATGAATACCACGATGCAAAACAAAAGTGAACGTCCTTGCAATAACAGCTTTTTGAAAAGTGTTCCAACAACATCAGATTAGGTTTGTTTTTAACTTGCATTGATCCAAATCAATGTAGTCCCATCAATTGATCACACCAAAAAGAACGAAAATATACTGACGTACGTATATGCCATCCGCATTCGCCACTGGGTCCCGTCATTACCCGTTAGGTTAGCTAACTAACGACAGAGCAGGGACTGGACTAGCGCGGATGTAAAACATATACAACATCTACTAATATATATACCAATATATTATATTTCGCTCAAGGCGTGAAAGAAATGCAACATCACAGAGAATGAATAGCATCACAGAAACAATACAGATATCTGGGATCCACGGGTTTCACAGAGCCACTACTGAAACCCGACGTTCCCCCTGGTCGTGTGGATAGCCTGTGCAATGAAATCCTAGACCCCTACGGGCGCGGCAAGTCACCCGCCAAAACCTGAAGCGAGGCAGCCCCCTTCAGCACCGTGAATGGACCACCCAGCACTTCACGGAATCCGGTAACTTGGGCACCCCTCCTGGGTCAACCTGTACCCCCTACGAGTGCGGCGAATAGCCCGCCAATCCCAGAGTGAAGCCCCCTCCGTCTCAATGCCATGAGATGCGGGCTTGTTGCCCTCTAGAACTCCGGCCATACGTGCACCCCACCTTGGGGTAATCCTAGTACAGAAAGTAAAATATACAAACACCGGGTACATCGACCGCAACCAGGTCGTGCCCCAAAAGAATAATACAATCAGGCAGTGACGGCAGTCCACATGTCGGACGCTCGCCCCGCAATATCAAATGTACATAATACAACAGCACAGTAACTAGCATTGCATCCAGGCTATCCCCCACGACCGATCCGCAACATCACAGCATAAACATAGAACATCAACGTGAAAGTCACGTTCGCAAATCCGTCTAACCGGGCTATAGCAGTTAGACAGGATTTACCGATCGAGTGACATTCACGGTCGCAGATATAATGTAAATACTGTGAAAAATGTGTTTAAAATATCCGATCGATCAAAAATTAACAAGTGGGCCCCCAAACAAAAACTGTAGCACTCACAGAAATCCTGGGCCCAATTTTAATATTCCAAAACCCATATTTTAAGCCCAGAAGGCCTCTGGAAAAATTTGGTTATGTGATGTGAATAGTGCGCGGCGGAAGGGCCGCACGAGATGGGGTTTCGCGGCGCTTCCGCGCTCCAACTGTGGAGTTACATCGTCAAATTTTTACAGAACTCTTAGATTTTCCAGTACATCAATATTTTACAACCTGAAAAATTTTCCGAGACCAAAAATTTTCAACAGAAACTGATTCGAACTAAAATGCAGTTTTGGAACATTCGATCGATCGAAACAGAAAAACACATTACACCAAGCTAGACTATGTTAATGCCGAGCTCTGATACCACTGTAAGTGCACGGCGGCGCCCCGGCCGTCAATCCGACGGCCAAACGCGGAAACGGTGATAAACATTAAAATTTGCGGACTTAGCAAACCGGCACCACCGCGCACTAAACTCCGGATCGTGCCATTGAACTAGTCTAAGGCTATCTAGAGAGGGGGTAGAGAAGTATACCATACGATCCGAGTCCTCCGGTCTTCATCTCCACTCCGATCTCCTCGCGGGATCTCCGTCCGTCTCCTCCTCGTCGGAAAGGGCACCACGAAGCCGGGTACTTTTACGGGCTCCCACCTCATAACGAGGCAACTCGCGCATGAAGCCGGCTACTCGACATGCTCAAGATATGCTGTAGAATGCAGTGTAGAATGCGCTTTGTCTCAATGGGGTTTGTAGTTGCTATGATGGAGGAATCAAAGAATAGAAAAATGGTGCTTGCATTTTTCTAGCAAGAAAATGAGATCAAGAATGAACTCTCAAGATGAAACTCTCATTTTCTTTCTCTCTTTCCTTTTCTTCTTCTCTCTTTTCTTTTCTTCAACCATTTCATCAAGTGAGAGCAAGAGGGTGGAGGAATGAATATGATAGCATCAACATGAAGGGAGGTGAGTGTAGGAGATAATGAAGGGTGACCACAACCAAGACATAATCATCACAAAACTCACATCAACTCTTCTTATCAAATCTAATCACATAAAGCAAATGATAATGAAGGATAAGAAAGGCATCAAAAGATGCTTTCATAATAAATCATCTTACAAATAAAACCTCCACAAAAGTAATTTGCAAAACTGCAAATTACCCCCTCCATCAGAAAAGCCCGGCCGGGAAAGAACAAAGAAAAACCGGCCGGAACGGAAAGCAAACTGGCAACTCCAGAAAACTGGTCCCGTAATAAATTACAGGAAAAACCCCATACTGTGCATACACACCGCATCTGTATTCCGTCCGGATACAAATGCAATGAGACAAAATCTACACTGTACTATACTAGGATCGGCTTAAACCAAAGCCGGCTAGTAAAATCCGTCCGATCCTGATTCGTGCAATACCGCACGTACCTGATCGAACCTTGCCATATTACTATACGGCTACTAGTATAAACTGTCCGATCCTGATCCGTGCAATACCGCACGTATCTGATCGGACCCTGCCATATCTCCATACGGCCTCTACAGCGTTTCGCCCGAAAGCTTGAGTAACTGAAAGTGTGGTGGACTCTAAAGACTCGTCAATACTATGGCTGTGGATTTAACCACTAGCACGTCAGAGGTATAAGCCAATACATGACGGGCCACCAGCTATTGACCAAAAGGGACGTCGATGAGGAAGCTCACCCCGACCCCCAACTGAGCCTGTCAGTGACAATATCCGTACAGTCCGGTCCGTTCGTCTATGAGTATCGCATGGCGGGCCTAGGGGGTTGGTAAAAGTCAGACCCCCAAAAGCGGTACAAGTCATGTCGGAGTGTAGCCCAGAACACCCTGAGATACTACTGGAATACCTACCAGTAAATCTCCTGCCTTGGCCAAGGTCTTCGTGTAATGGCTCTCCTAGACACAGCGCGACCTCACCCCCAATACCGGGAGAGACGAACCCCCGAAGATCCGCTCACTGCCTCCATGTGGCTCGGGACTGTACCCAACTAAAACCTGTTTGCACGACTCCTTTGAGCCGTGGTAGGGTAGTAATCAAAGTACAGTGGGAACTCACACGAGACAAATGACGATCCCCAGGTCGATGAACTAACCTGCACACATGTCACCAGGGAACTGCCATCTGACGTCTGGTATATGACCAACTAGCATGTTCCCGGCGAGTCCTGTCCGGTGTACTCATAACCCAATGAGCACCTGTATACATCTTAGGTGAACCAACTAACACCAGTGGCTTGTGAGACCGGCCACCGCCCCTCGTCGGGGTCTCGACTGTATACACTAGTCTACTCTGGAGTATCGATGCCCTGTCTCGAAACTCCTACGACTAGGGACCTTTTAAGGATGTGCTTATAGACTACCAGCTCCCACGTATATGATCGCCCTCATACTGCCGGTAGTCAAGCAAGAATCCTAGGGGCTCTATCAACGTGCAATAGCGACATGTTAGGTCACCTAAAGCAGTGCACGATGATAAAGGTAAACCAGATAGCATACTATCATCTCGAGTAAGACTGTCCTACCGGGATAGGTCCTCCCTCAATCATTGCAATCACGTGCCTGTGATCCAATAATTGACTCTGAGGGCACTATCTCCAACAAAATCGTCATAGAGTCTTGTGTGTTCTCCCACTGTACTTTGATTACCACCCTACCACGGCTCTACTGAGTCGTGCAAACAGGTGGACGTTGGGTACAGTCCCGAGACACACGAAGGCGATGAGCGATAGGAGGGGTTTCGTCTCTCCCGGTATTGGGAATTGATGTTGTGCTGTGCTCGACTGGCTATATCAGTAAGTCCCTGGCCAGGGCTGTTGAGATTTTCTGATAAGTGTTATCAGTAGTTTCTCGATCTGTTATACACCATTCATCGGCATGACTTATTGAGTTATTAGGGTCGACGTTACCATCCTTACACTCGATATGCAACATATCTGACGAAGAGACCGGACTGTACGGTAGTGTTGCCGGTTGGCTCGACGGGAGTTGTAGCAGGTTCGCTTGTTTTCTTCTGATCGCTCAATACCCGGGTGGCCGTTACGTTTAGCTGACCGCTTGCGGCTTGGGGGTGCTTGATATGATCATCACCCTCTGCCGGCGTATTGATGAGTCTTAGAGTCCCACAAAGGAGTTACCTATTCCAGGTGAAATGTCGTGGTGCGCATATGCGATATGTGCGTGGGCCTGGTTAAAATGCGCGTATGAGATACCGTATATTAATCGGGCGGCTTGCTTTTGGTCGGGTCGTATGTGATATGACCGGGTTGATAAATCAAGTGTTGATCTATCATTTAACCATTAGTTTCTCACTACAAATCCTTTTCTTGTCTTTTTGGTGTATGCATGCATGTATGCATTCATTCTTGTTTATGCACATATGGATGTGCATGCACACATACATGCATACATCATTCTATCATGGTTGTATATATAGAAAATGGTGGAAATATAAGACTCACACCTTATAATTATATATATGGATATATTTTGTATTTGTTTTAAAACAAAAGAAAAGAAAAAAATTAACACATGGTTATCTTCTACACTCTTCTTTGAACTAACCTTGTTCACCTACTTTTTAACCATGATTTAATCTTCCTTTTGTGTTTTAACTCAAGTGAAATAATATCCATATAAAGTAACTATGGTTTGAGATGAAGAGTAGAAAATATATATACTTATATTTTCTATTTTTCATAACACATTATCATTCTCTTGTTTTTCCAAAAGCCATCATTTTCTTCCTCCTTGCTCCTTTGCTCTCTAGATTTCTCAAGCGAGCAAAATACTCATCAAGTTAGGATTTTGAAGTGAGAAAACCAACCACAACACCATTCTACACTAGTCTTGCCCACTTGTGAAGACTGTTAGCTTCCATTTTCTTCTCTTGATCTTGTGAAGTTACAAGCTTGGACAAAGAGGACTCCGGGTGGATCATCATGGACCTAGAGGTTCTCAAGCGGACGTTTTCCAACCCTCAAGTAGCCGAGGAGTCTAGCATAGGGAGCTACAAAGGTTGTACTCTCAAAACCCTAGCTTTATCTACTTGTGATGATGTGTATGTTTAGAAACCCTAAAATTCTAGTGATGATTCTTTGCTTGTTCACTTAGCACCTTAAAAATTTAATTTTGTGACATGTGATGACCCTTCATGAGGTGCTAGGTAAACCTAACAGCTATACTCGTATTTGGAGTCTCCCAAGTAATGTATCCCATCACATGATATCTGAATGACGTCGAACCTCTCGATCGATTCGTCAAAGTTCCATAATCCCCCAAGAGCTCAACATCTTGAGTACGGTTTAATAGTATTCCCGTACATGCCACAGTACCTATGGACTAGCCGTAGAAGGGAAGACCCAAGCCTTACTAAAGGCACCGCGGAACTGCCGCCAACCCTAAGGTTCAAAAGCGTTCCCATGGTCATTATGTCGAGTTAGGGTTCATTCCTCTAGAGGGTCCACGGAATTACTCGCATGTTTCTCCAAATACTTTAAACTTGGAAAAATGGTTCTGACATTCGATCGTTTCTATCGACACTCAATGTACCTGCGTGAAGTCATCTCTAGCTGAAATAAATCAATCTGATGACCTTGCATCGGGGTAGGCAACGAATCACATGTCCTAGTCATTCCTCCTTGGGTGACTAGCGATCTTCTATCATATCTCTAAGTATAACTCGTGCGGCATTAGTTCCAAACATCTGGGGCGATATCTTGTCATTCGCAGCAATCACTGGCTCATTCGTCCGCACGCTGAACAGTGCCTCAATCACCAAGAATAATGGTGCATCAACGGTCATCACATTCTGGTTGGCCTCTAGCAGTGGCCCAATCCTCTGGTGCTGATCTGCACGTCCAAGAAATCTCTTAAAAGTGATCCATCAAACGCTCATGGCGCGAAAACACAATAAAATGACGCATCTATGCAAATCGTATGTCCCTGGAATAACGCCCTAGTCTATCCTCGTCCGTGATGAGCTCATGCTGACCGCAACTCTAGTCGTATCTCTCTCTGCTCGTGTAATCGTGGCAGCAAAACCATAAACCGATATCGATGAGGATAGATCATGAATGAATATAATTATGTGCAAGGAAATGTACATCCTAAGGCTTCTTAAGCGGAGTAGCGGATCGTAAGTACGCCGCGGAACATACACGGTACGTCACTCTCCTTAAGTCACCTACTCCATCAACCAAGGTCAACCTATGCGACGAAAGTTCGGGACTAATACCCCCTCGACTAAGTCTATGTTCCGTAAGGTCAAGCCTAGATTCCGTATATAAACAAACGCTCTAGGCTCCGCATAGTCAAACATAGACTCTAACCAAGGTTAACCTAGAGCTCTGATACTAACTGTCACGACCCGAAATGGCACGTGACTGGCACTTGAATCACATGAAGTCTATAGGACCATATCTAATTCAAGTAAACCAAAATCCCAGAAATCTAAAACCATTTTAAATAATAAATGAAGGAAAACTAGTTTTAAAGAAAGTGGTTTTAATAGAAGAAGATGAATTATGCGTTTTTGAAACATCAAGTCATTTCTGAAAATTTCGGCAGAGTTTACTAGCCCCGAACGGGGTACAACATGAATAATATATACATGAATGATAAAGGCATCCCCAAGCGGGAGATAACTCTTCGTCAATCGACGGTCATAACTGTTAGTGTATATGCCCTACAGGCCATTACTGTATCATACTAGTTTGTATATTACTTGATGGAAGCTTGGGATATTCACCTTGTATAGACAATCTTGCTCAATATAGTAGTATGCAACTTGGTTTGTTTCTACTTTAATGTGTGCATGTGTTTCTTATAGCATATCGCCTTTACATATTAGTGGATCCCTTAGGATCTTTGCTTGATTACCAGCGTTGTGATGGCAGTCACACTCGTGGGGGCTGGGTAATCCACAAGCACATCCTTATGCAGGTCCTTAGTCGTAGGACTATCGAGACAGGGCATCGATACTCCAGAGTAGACTAGCGTATGCGCTTCTCATCCCAGCTTGGGAAACGGTCTGTCCCACAGCCGTCAGTACGCCGTACTTGAGATAGTATGCGGGTGCTCGTTAGGTTACGAGTACCCTGGACAGGACTCGTCGGGAACTGTTGGTTGGTACTATACCTATCGTCAGTTATCAATTCCCAGGTGACATGAGTACAGCTTAGTCCGTTGACTTGACACTGTCACTTCACCTCGAGTGCGTTCCCACTGTACTTTAATTACCACCCAACCACGGCTGAAAGGAGTCGTGCAAACAGGTAGTTTTTAGGTGCAGTCCTGAAGAACTTTGAGGCAGTGACGGTTAGACAGGATTCGACTCTCCCGATATTGGGGGTTGATATCGCGCTGTGTCTAGGAGAGCCATTACACAAAGTCCCGGGCCAGGGCAAGCGAGATAGACTGGTAGGTTTCCAGTGCTATCTCAGGTGTTCTGGGCTACACTCCGACACGACTTGTACCGCTAGTAGGGGACTGACGTTTACCGCCCCCTAGGCCCGCCATGCGATGTTCTCAGACGAACAGACCGGACTGTACGGAGATTGTCACATTCAGGCTCAGTAGGAGTTCAGATGGGTTTCACCTCATCCGTCTTCTTATCGGCATCTACCTAGGGATCGTTACGTACAGCTAGTGCCGCTTGCGGTCTGTAGTTAAACCCACTGCCAGCGTAGTGTCGAGTCTTTAGAGTCCCACATAGAGGGTTATTCGCCTTTGGGCAAAACAGAGTAGAGGTCGCATGGTTTTGCGACAGGGTTCGTTCACATCCGCGCACTTGTGCACGTTTGGTGTCCGGAAAGTTGTTACTAGCGGGCTCTGGTTTGAGCCAGATCCTAGTATATGCTTTGGGGTTAGTTTTATCTCATAGTATTCGTGCTCCTCGGAACACGAATGCGGGTGTGTATGCTCAGTTGACTGAGGCAGAGGAAGAGGATTCTCATTAGGGTTTTGGTACGGGTGTGTATGCACAGTTGACGGTTGTCGTTTACCAAACCCTAAAGAATATGTGAAATATCAATTGATAATGTTATTTAAATGAAATTGGGTTATGGTTAGGGTTTGTTGACTTGTTGACCAAGGTTGACTTGTTGACCAAGGTTGAAACATTGACCATCATCATTTCTTTCCGAAGATGCTCTTTGATCTTTGCAAAAACATTTAATGTGAAATGATAATGGTCTTATCAAACCAACCATCACCTTTTTCATTTTGGATTAATATTATTAATTAGATAATTCACATATATTGTTATGGTTGTAAAAACTATTCTCATTCTATCATATTGATTCTCTCTCATCCTTTCTTCTTCCTCTTCCTCTAGCTCAAGGAAAATTCATCTCATGTGTTGAGAAACATTTCCTTGGAGATAAAACACCAAAACCACTCTCTACTCATCCTAAGGTTTAAGGTCTAGATAGTCGGACACTTTAGTTATCTCAAGTTCGAGAAATAAGCTCAAGGTAGAGACCCTCAGGTGGATCCATCTTTGGCAAGAGAAGGAAACGAGGAACGAACCATCCGACCACCACCAAGAGTCCAAGAGAAGGAGTTCAAGTTGAGGTATAACCCCTAACCGAGTAGAAATAGCTCTTGTTAGTTTCTAGTGTCTAGTTTAGCAAAGATCCGTGTTTTATAGTCCATGTTACCATGACCCGAAAAATCGTTGTTCATCATTTCCGCAGGCCCGAAAGAACCGGGAGAGGTAACGTGGACTTACAGTGGTATCAAAGCCTAGCTAAACACACCCTAGCATGTTAGCAAAGTATCTAGAATTTCGATCGGACGAAAAACCGCAAAACACGTTAAAAATACCAAGTTTCTGCCGATTTTTTTTTCTGCTCAAAAAATAATAAATCTTGTATTAAAAATCGGCTCAGGCTTTTTAAAGAACAGGCAAGAAAAACGATCCAGTGAGTCGATCAACTCACCGCAGATCCGAGGCCGGAGCTTGCTCCCGCCGCGGATCCGCGGCCGATCCGCGACCGAGTTGACTCGGCCGTGGATCGTTTCTCATGAAGTTTTCTCCTGTTGGTGTTTTGTGATTTTTCAGATGGTTTGTTTCTGCCCAGAATTTCCAGAGAACAAGTTTGTTTTTAGGGTAGTTACAAATCCGTATTTTGGTTGATTTTCTGTATACTTTGGCTAATGGGTTGTATCTGTAATGTTATATTTGTATTGAACGTCTGCTAATCGATATACGTCGATTAGTGGGTGTTATACATATCTGTAATCTGTAATGTTGATGGTATGTGTATATGAATTCGTTGGATTGTCGTGGATGAATAGCCGGGGGGAATTGTGAGATGAGAGTTTTGTTTATCTTTCAATTCATGTAATATGTAAATTTGATGTAATATTATTTGTTTGGCCGCACAACCGGGGTGAGGTTGTAGCCGTCATTGTATAATTTCTTTTTACTGTTTTTTCCTCCTAGGAAAGACCCAAGGTGGGGTGCACAAACTACCGGGTATCTCGAAGTGCCGAGTGGCCTACTCACGTCGTTGAGGGAGGTTGTGTAAGTCCACGTTGCCCACCCCGGTGCTTACGGGGAGGCGGAAAACGGAATAAAAATCGGATTTTTATCATGCTAGGCAATATGGACTAGACAAAGGAGGATCATTGATAAACAAAAACAAGCTAAAGCTAACTAGAAACTAGCTAAAGGGTAGAATGGTTATACCTAGGGCTTTATGTCCTTCTCTCCTTGCTCCTTGGAGTAGTAGAAAGGGATCACCTTTGTCGTCTTCTCACGTCGAAGAAGGATCCACCCGAAAGCCTCAACCTTTGGCTTCAACTTCAAGCTAGAAGTAACTAGGGTGCTAGAAGTGCTAATCCTAGAACCCTAGATGAGAGTAGAGATTATCAAGAAGAGGTTTTTCTCAAGCTCAAGTGTTTCTCAACACATGAGAGGGGAGAGCTTGAGGAAGAGGAAGAGCAAGAGAGAGAAAGTATATGATAGAATGAGAGAATTATGAAGCATTCTCACATATATGTGTGAATTATTGTAAATTGATAATTAGTGAGATAATTGTCATGGCTTAATCAACACATGACCATTATCATTTCATTTTTAATGCAAATTGCAAGGATCAAAGAGCATCTTCCAACTGAAATGATGATGGTCAAAGTGTCAACCTAGGTCAACAAGTCAAGAATGTCAAATGGTCAAAACCATAACCATGCACAATTATATTAAACTAATATCACTTAACCATAATACACACAAAAGTATTAGGGTTAATAAAATGACAACGGTCATTAACCCTAATCAAAGTCCTCTCCCTCTGTCTTAAGCAACTGTGCATACGCACCCGTATTCGTGATCCGAGGAACACGAATACAAAGAGATAAAACCAATACCAAATCATATACTAGGATCTGGCTTAAACCAAAGCCTCCTAGTATAAGCTGTCCGGACAGCAAACGTGCACAAGTGCGCGGATGTGAACGAACCCTATCGCAAAACCATGCGACCTCTACTCATTTTGCCTAAAGGCGAATAGCTCTCTGTGTGGGACTCTAAAGACTCGACACTACGCTGGCAGTGGGTTTAACCACAGACCGCAAGCGGCACTAGCTGTACATAACGGTCCCCAGGTAGATGCCGATAAGAAGACCGACGAGGTGACCCCATCTGAACTCCTACTGAGCCTGTATGTGACAGTCTCCGTACAGTCCGGTCTGTTCGTCTGATACATCGTATGGCGGGCCTAGGGGGCGGTGAATGTCAGTCCCCTAATAGCGGTACAAGTCGTGTCGGAGTGTAGCCCAGAACACCCTGAGATAACACTGGAAACCTACCAGTATATCTCGCTTGCCCTGGCCAGGGACTACTTGTGTAATGGCTCTCCTGGACATAGCGCGATGTCAACTCCCAATACCGGGAGAGACGAATCCTGTCTAACCGTCACTGCCTCCAAGTGCTTCGGGACTGCACCCAAAAACTACCTGTTTGCACGACTCCTTTGAGCCGTGGTAGGGTAGTAATCAAAGTGTAGTGGGAACACACTCGAGGCAAAGTGACTGTGTCAAGTCAGCGGACTAAGCTGTATTCATGTCACCTGGGAACTGATAACTGACGATAGGTATAATACCAACCAACAGTTCCCGACGAGTCCTGTCCAGTGTACTCGTAACCTAACGAGCACCCGCATACTATCTCAAGTACGACGTACTGACGGCTGTGGGACAGACCGTCTCCCACGCTGGGATGAGAAGCGCATACGCTAGTCTACTCCGGAGTATCGATGCCCTGACTCGATAGTCCAACGACTAGGGACCTGTATAAGGATGTGCTTATGGATTATCCAGCCCCCACGAGTGTGAGCGCCATCACAACGCTGGTAATCAAGCAAAGATCCTAAGGGCTCTACTAATATGTATATCAGCGATATGCTAAAAGAAACACATGCACATATTAAAGCAGAGACAAACCAAGTAGCATAATACCATTTCGAGCAAGATTGTATATACACCTGTGAATATCCCAAGCTTCCATCAAGTAATATACAAACTAGTATGATACAGTAATGGCCTCTAGGGCATATACACTAACAATCTCCCACTTGCACTAAGGCCATGTACCGGCGTATCGAAGACCTATCATCTTGATCAGCCGTTCGAACAGAGTCTGGGGCAAGGCCTTCGTGAATGGATCTGCTGTGTTATCTTCTGAAGCAACCCTCCGAACCTCGATCTCCTGGCGATCCACGATCTCCCTGATCAGGTGATACCGCCTCAAGATGTGTCTGGATTTCTGATGGGACCTGGGTTCCTTCCCTAAAGCTATAGCCCCGTTGTTGTCTCAATACAGAGGTATTGGGTCAACAATGGACGGAACCACCTGAAGTTCTTTCAAGAACTTCCTCATCCAGACAGCTTCTTTTGCGGCATCAGATGCAGCGATGTATTCCGCTTCCATAGTCGAGTCAGCAACGGTTTCCTGTTTGGAGCTCTTCCAACACACCGCCCCACCATTGAGGGTGAAGACAAAACCCGACATGGACTTGGAATCATCCTTGTCACTCTGGAAGCTGGAGTCAACAAAGGCCTCCATCTGGAGGTCCTTTCCGCCATACACCAAGAACATCTCCTTAGTCCTTCTCAGGTACTTGAGAATGTTCTTTACCGCTATCCAATGTTTCTCCCCAGGGTTTGACTGATACCTTCTTACCACACTTAGTGCATAAGCCACATCCGGTCTGGTACACAACATCGCATACATTATAGAGCCTACCGCAGAAGCGTAGGGTATAATAGACATGCGATCCCTCTCCAAATCTGTCTTGGGAGACATCTCTTTGGAGAGGGTGATCCCGTGACAAGCCGGTAGATTACCGCGCTTGGAATCTTCCATACTGAATCTCTTCAGTATGGTGTCGATGTACCTGGACAGTGAAAGTCCTAATATCCTCTTGGATCTGTCACGGTAGATCCGGATACCCAGAATGTATGAGGCATCACCTAGGTCTTTCATGGAGAACTTGTGTGAGAAGAACCCCTTGACAGATTGTAGCATAGGAATGTCATTTCCTATTAAGAGAATGTCATCCACGTATAAAACGAGGAATACTACAGTTCTCGCTACAAATCTACAATAGATGCATGGTTCATCTGGATTTTTCATAAAGCCAAATTCCTTGACCGTCTCATCAAAACAGATGTTCCAACTCAGCGATGCCTGCTTTAGTCCATAAATGGACTTAAGCAACTTGCACACCTTTCCACTGCTCCCACTCTGAATGAAACCCTCTGGCTGGTCCATATAGACACACTCCTCTAAATGTCCATTTAGAAAAGCTGTCTTTACGTCCATCTGCCAAATCTCATAATCGTGGAAGGCAGCAATGGCAAGAAGGATCCGAATGGTTTTCAGCATAGCTACTGGAGAAAAGGTTTCGTCATAGTCCAAACCAGGTCGCTGACGAAAACCCTTTGCAACCAGTCTAGCTTTATAGGTCTCAACCTGTCCATCTACACCAATCTTCCTTTTGAAGATCCACTTGCATCCTACGGGTTTTACCCCATCTGGAGCAATGTCCAACGTCCATACTTTGTTGGTGTACATGGACTCCATTTCGGTCCGCATTGCATCCAGCCATTTTACCGAGTCGATGCTCTGAATGGCTTGCTGGAAGCTAGTAGGCTCATCACAGTCTATGATGCAATCCTCTCTTTCCCCGTCAATGAGAAAACCGTAGTATCTCTCGGGCGGATGAGACTGCCAGTACTCCTGCGGAGTGGCGTGGGAATGTCCTGATCTTTCGAACCCTCTGGTTCTACTAAGCTTTCAGTAATAGCTCGTAGTTCTGGAATTTCTTCTAGTTCTATTGCGCTCCCACTTATTTCTTTTTCTATGAACTGGTGTTCTAGAAAGTGGGCATGGCAAGAAACAAAGACCTTTTGATCCTCTTCGCAATAGAAGAAATATCACTTGGAGTTCTTTGGATATCCCACAAACTTGCACTGTACTGAGCGTGCCTCGAGCTTGTCCGCATGCTGCTTTTTTACCAAAGCTGGACATCCCCATGTCTTAATGTGATGAAGATAGGGTCTCTTCCCATTCCATATCTGATATGGTGTAGTAGGCACAGTCTTAGTTGGAACTCGGTTCAAAAGGTATGCAGCTGATTCTAGCGCATATCCTCAGAACGATCGCGGCAACTCAGCGTTACTCATCATGGACCGTACCATATCCAATAGGGTTCGGTTCCGTCTCTCCGATACACCGTTATGTTGCGGAGTGTATGGAGGAGTAAGCTGAGAGAGAATTCCATTCTCTTTTCAGTAACCCAGGAACTCGGCACTCAAGTATTCACCACCTCGATCAGATCTCAGTGCCTTGATACTTTTGCCTGTTTGTTTTTCTACTTTATTCTTATATTCCTGGAATTTTTCAAAAGCCTCGGATTTATGTTTCATTAAGAAGACATAACCGTACCTTGAAAAGTCATCCGTAAAAGTAATGAAGTAAGAATAACCGCTTCGCACATGTGTAGACATTGGACCGCACACGTCGTTGTGTACGGGTCCCAAGAGCTCGCTTGCTCTTACTCCATGTCCAGTGAACGGAGTCTTTGTCATCTTTCCTTTGAGACAGGATTGACAAGTTGCATACGATTGATATTCGAACGGATCCAAATATCCTTCTGTATGTAACTTAGTCAACCTTCTCTCATTGATGTGACCCAGTCTACAATGCCATAAGAATGTTTTATTGATTTCTGGAGACTTTCTTTTGTGTGTATTCTGGACATTGAAAACCTGTGGTTGGTTTAATACGTATATACCGTTGTTTAATGTACCTGACCCAATCAAAACTTGATTAAGGTGAATGTTCACTACATTACTTACAAATGCAAATTCATAACCTTCTTTAGATAATAAAGATACAGAAATGATATTACAGGTTGCATTTGGTACAAAATAACAACTACGTAAAACCAAAAAGTGTCCATCCGATAATCCCAGGTGATAGTCCCCCACGGCCTCAGCATCCATGCTAGCACCGTTTGCAACTCTGAGGGTCATGTCACCTGCCTTCAAAACTCTACGCTTTCTCAACACCTGCAAAGAATTACAGATATGAGATCCTGATCCGGTATCCAATACCCAGGAAGTAGAGTTTATTGATAGACAATTTTCAATAACATACACACCTGAAGCCGAAGCCGCAACTCGCTTCAAATCCTGGGTTCTGGCCTTCCAAGCCTTGCAATCCTGTTTCCAATGACCACTTTTGTGACAGTAGAAGCATTCTTCCTTCCCCACCAGCTTTCCCGCTACCTTTGTTGCCTTTCCTTTTCCCTTCGTATCCATTTTACTGACACCGCCTCTTAGTTTGGCGGGGGCTTTCTTCTTCTTACCCTTGGCTTTCACCGTGGATCTAGAAGAGGAATATCCTCCTACAAACAAAGTGGATGTCTCCCTACCCTTCTGTAGGGTGCCCTCAGCATTCCTCAACATGTTCAGAAGTTCGGAAAGTTCAACCTCCTTTCCTTGCATGTTGAAGTTTAAGACAAACTAGGCATAAGTGGAAGGAAGGGACTGGAGAATCAAATCAGTGTAGAGTTCATTCTCCAACGTGGTCCCAAGGTCCGCAAGCTCTTCTATGTAGCCAATCATCTTAAGCACGTGTTCCGCTAGCGATGATCCGACGACCAATCTTGCCGAAAATAGCTTCTTCGACACTTCGTATATTTCGATACGAGACTGCTCTCCATACAGTTCTTTTGTATGGAGAAATATGGACTCTAGGTCCATATTCTCATGCCTCCTCTGATGTTCGTTGTCCATCGAGGCAAGCACGAGGCATTTGGCCTTCGCGCAATCGATCTCCCATGTCTTACGGATTTCCTTATCCGCGACGCTGGAGGTGGGACCTGGGACAGGGGGAGCTTTGGTGGTAAGGACATACCCCAACTTGTCGTAAGTGATTGCCATCTTGACATTCCTGAGCCAATCTTTGTAGTTTGGCCCTGTCAGTATGTTTTTATCTAGTAATAACTTAAGTCCGGTCATGTTGAATGGTCGCTGCAATTCGGAGAGAGAAAATAAACACTTTAGCATGATGCTCTTGCAAGTTTAGAGTGGTTTTTAGTTTGTCTAAACTGGATGGCTCCCACTGTCTTTCGAATCCATTCTCAAACCGTAAAGAAAGGATTAGTCGGGATCAATCTCACCGTACAATACTTGCTTAACCGTTCAGCCAGGCCAGTGTCGGTACTTCGAGGGAGGTTTTTCAACGCTTTTGCGAAGTTCCTTAATTTAAGAACCACTTTTCCCTGGGGGCGTAGCCCCGCTACCACCTTTCTAGACACCTACTAAGTTTATAGAAATGATCGTTAAGTGAGAGTTTTCCCGAGGAGTAGCATATACTCACAGTAGGATCGGGATCCAAATATCATCGCGTGATAAAACCGAAGGAATCCTACCAGAATTATCACCCTCCAAATGGTATGCAGCGCCAGCAAGTTTCAGTACTTATGAAACTCCCGATGTGGATTTTTTCCCATGCTCTTATGACCTTGACTTTGGCCAAAATATCATAAGTCACATGTCAAGTTCTACCCGTCATTCTCCTGGTTAATTTGGACCCACCCGTACCTACCTTTGACTTTGGCCAAAATGGCAGCACGACTGTTCCAAACCAACGCATCTATCTATGCTGCACATGAATACCCAATAGCTACCAATCACTATGCCTTGACTTTGGCCAAAATACATAGCTTGAATACTTTTTGACCATTCATGTGGAATGACGGAGGGCTACGAATGGTTTTGGATAAACCGTGAACATAGTGAACTTGATATAATCGATGGAACGAGATAGCTTTTAAAAGGAGTGGTTCAGGCTCCACGTTTAAAAGTTTAGTTTTGAAAAGAACCGAGTGGTTTTCAAAAGTGTTCCAATCGACTTTTACTTGGTTTATTTTCTTGCATTAGTTCTTTTAATGCGTCCCATCATTTAATCCTACCATTGCAGAAAACAACCAAAATATGACGTACGCTCATGCCATTCGCATTCGCCACGGGGCCCCGTCATCACCCGTTAGGTTACTTAACTAACGACAGAGCGGGGGCTGGGCTAGCACGGCTGTAAAACATAAGCAACGCCTAAATAGTTATAGTATATAAATATATAGCAATGATAGACATTACATATCACAGATGAATACATTGGATATACTAGGAATCCGCAATCCGTTCGAGCCTGCAACGAAAAGCGGATTACACGGTCGCGGTGAATAGCCAATACCCCACCCAAGACCCCTACGGGTGCGGAAAACTACCCGCCAAGTACCCGAAGCGAAGCAACCTCCCTCAACAGCGTGAGTTGGCCACTCGGCACTTAGAGATACCCGGTAGTTTCTGCGCCCCCTCCATCGGTCTATCCTAGGAGCAAAAACAGTAAAAAGAATTATACAATGACGGCTACAACCCCGACCCGGTTGTGCGGCCATACAAATAATAATACATCAATTTACATGTTACAATGAATGAAAGAAAAAGAAACACTTATCTCACATCCACCCCGGCTATTCACCCGCGACAATCCAACGCATTCATATACACATACCATCATCAAACACAGATCACAGATATGTATAACCCCCACTAATCGACTTATAGCGATTAACAGACGTTCAATACATATAAACATCACAGATATAACCCATTAGTCAAAGTGTAGTGAAGTTCGATCAAAAATACGGATTTATAGGCCCCCAAAAACAAATTTCTTTTCTGGAAAATCTGGGCTGAAATAAACCATCTTAAAAATCCCAAACCCACAACCTAAAAACACTACACCAAACTCGGTCATGAACCAAGTCAAAACGGCGGCGGTTCCGCGGCAAAAGTATACCCATTGCCGCGGAACCGCGGCACTTTGAAGGGATCACTCGACCGTTTTTGGTGGGCTTCTTCACAAAACCCTGAGATGATTTTTGATGTAAGATTTATTTTATTTTGAACAGAAAAAATTTCAACAGAAACTTAGGGTTTTGATGTTTTGGTTTTTCGATTTTTCCGATCAAACTTCCATACACTTTTACTACCTAGCAAGTTTATGTTTAGTTAGTCTCTGATACCACTGTAAGTCCACGTTGCCGACCCCGGTGCTTACGGGGAGGCGGAAAACGGAATAAAAATCGGATTTTTATCATGCTAGGCAACATGGACTAGACAAAGGAGGATCTTTGCTAAACAAAAACAAGCTAAAGCTAACTAGAAACTAGCTAAATGATAGAATGGTTATACCTAGGGCTTTATGTCATTCTCTCCTTGCTCATTGGAGTAGTAGAAAGGGATCACCTTTGTCGTCTTCTCACGTCGAAGAAGGATCCACCCGTAAGCCTCAACCTTTGGCTTCAACTTCAAGCTAGAAGTAACTAGGGTGCTAGAAGTGCTAATCCTAGAACCCTAGATGAGAGTAGAGATTATCAAGAAGAGGTTTTTCTCAAGCTCAAGTGTTTCTCAACACATGAGAGGGGAGAGCTTGAGGAAGTGGAAGAGCAAGAGAGAGAAAGTATATGATAGAATGAGAGAATTATGAAGCATTCTCACATATATGTGTGAATTATTGTAAATTGATAATTAGTGAGATAATTGTCATGGCTTAATCAAGACATGACCATTATCATTTTATTTTTAATGCAAATTGCAAGGATCAAAGAGCATCTTCCAAATGAAATGATGATGGTCAAAGTGTCAACCTAGGTCAACAAGTCAAGAATGTCAAATGGTCAACAACCATAACCATGCACAATTATATTAAACTAATATCAATTAACCATAATACACACATAAGCATTAGGGTTAATAAAATGACAATGGTCATTAACCCTAATCAAAGTCCTCTCCTTCTATCTCAAGCAACTGTGCATACGCACCCGTATTTGTGATCCGAGGAACACGAATACAAAGAGATAAAACCAATCCCAAATCATATACTAAGATCTGGCTTAAGCCAAAGCCCGCTAGTATAAGCTGTCCGGACAGCAAACGTGCACAAGTGCGCGGATGTGAACGAACCCTGTCGCAAAACCATGCGACCTCTACTCATTTTGCCTAAAGGCGAATAGCTCTCTGTGTGGGACTCTAAAGAATCGACACTACGCTGGCAGTGGGTTTAACCACAGACCGCAAGCGGCACTAGCTGTACGTAACGGTCCCCAGGTAGATGCCGATAATAAAACTGACGAGATGACCCCATCTGAACTCCTACTGAGCCTGTATGTGAAAGTCTCCGTACAGTCCGGTCTGTTCGTCTGATACATCGCATGGCGAGCCTAGGGGGCGGTGAACGTCAGTCCCCTAATAGCGGTACAAGTCGTGTCGGAGTGTAGCCCAGAACACCCTGAGATAACACTGGAAACCTACCAGTATATCTCTCTTGCCCTGGCCAGGGACTACTTGTGTAATGGCTCTCCTGGACACAACGCGATGTCAACCCCCAATACCGGGAGAGACGAATCCTGTCTAACCGTCACTGCCTCCAAGTGCTTCGGGACTGCACCCAAAAACTACCTGTTTGCACGACTCCTTTGAGCCGTGGTAGGGTCGTAATCAAAGTGCAGTGGGAACACACTCGAGGGGAAGTGACAGTGTCAAGTCATCGGACTAAGCTGTACTCATGTCACAAGGGAACTGATAACTGACGATAGGTATAATATCAACCAACAGTTCCCGACGATTCCTGTCCAGTGTACTCGTAACCTAACGAGCACCCGCATACTATCTCAAGTACGACGTACTGACGGCTGTGGGACAGACCGTCTCCCACGCTGGAATGAGAAGCGCATACGCTAGTCTACTCCGGAGTATCGATGCCCTGTCTCAATAGTCCAACGAATAGGGACCTGTATAAGGATGTGCTTATGGATTACCCAGCCCCCACGAGTGTGAGCGCCATCACAACGCTGGTAATCAAGCAAAGATCCTAAGGGCTCTACTAATATGTATATCGGCGATATGCTAAAAGAAACACATGCACATATTAAAGCAGAGACAAACCAAGTAGCATACTACCATTTCGAGCAAGATTGTATATACAACTGTGAATATCCCAAGCTTCCATCAAGTAATATACAAACTAGTATGATACAGTAATGGCCTCTAGGGCATATACACTAACAGGTTGCTTCGCTACTGGTACTTGGCGGGTAGTTTGCCGCACCCGTAGGGGTCTAGGGTGGGGTATTGGCTATTCATCGCGACCGTGTAATCCGCTTTTCGTTGCATGCTCAAACGGAATCCGGATTACTAGTATATATAATGTATTCATCTGTGATCTGGAATGGCTATCATTGCATCTGACGAATGTATATATCTATATGTAGATATTTATTTAGGCGTTGCTTATATTTTGCATCCACGCTAGTCCAGCCCCCGCTCTGTCGTTAGTTAAGTAACCTAACGGGTGATGACGGGACCCCGTGGCGAATGCGGATGGCATAAGCATACGTCATATTTTCGTTGTTTTCTGCAATGGTAGGATTAATTGATGGGACACATTAAAATTAATGCAAGAAAAATAAACCAAAGTAAAAGTCGTTGGAACACTTTCAAAAACCACTCGGTTTCTTTTCAAAATAAATTTTAAACGTGGAGCTTAAACCACTCCTTTTAGAAGCTATCTCGTTCCATCGATTATATCAAGTTCACTACGTTCACGGTTTCGCCAAAACCATTCGTAGCCCTCCATCGTTTCACATGGATGGTCAATAGTATTCAAGCTATGTTTGTTGGCCAAAGTCAAGGCATAATGATTGGTAGCTATTGGGTATTCATGTGCATCATAGATAGATGTGTTGGTTTGGGACAGTCGTACTGCCTTGTTGGCCAAAGTCAAGGGCAGGTGCGGGTGGGTTCAAATTAACCTGGAGAATGACGGGTAGAACTTGACATGTGACTTATGATTTGTTGGCCAAATTCAAGGTCATAAGAGCATGGGGCAAAAATCCATATCGGGAGTTTCAAAAGAACTGAAACTTGCTAGCGCTGCATACCATTTGGAGTGTGATGATTCTCGTAGGATTCCTTCAGTTTTGTCACGCAATGATATTTGTATCCCGATCCTACTGTGAGTATATGCTACTCCTCGGGAAACTTCTCACTTAACGATCAATGCTATAAACCTAGTAGGTGTCTAGAAAGGTGTTAGCGGGGCTGCGCCCCCAGGGAAAAGAGGTTATTTAATTAAGGAACTTCGCGAAAGCGTTGGAAAACCTCCCTCGAAGTACCGACACTAGCCTGGCTGAACGGTTAAGAAAGTTTTGTATGGTGAGATTGATCCTGACTAATTCTTCCTTTTTGGTTTCAGGAGGGATTCGAGAGACAGTGGGAGCCATCCTGTTTAGACAAATTAAAAACCACACTAAACTTGCAAGAGTATCATGCTAAAGTGTTTCTTCTCTCTCTCCTAATTGCAGCGACCAAACATCATGACTGGACTTAAGTTACTACTAGATAAAAACATACTGACAGGGCCAAACTACAAAGATTGGCTCAGGAATGTCAAGATGGCAATCACTTACGACAAGTTGGGGTATGTCCTTACCACCAAAGCTCCCCCTGCCCCAGGTCCCACCTCCAGCGTCGCGGATAAGGAAATCCGTAAGACTTGGGAGATTGATTGCGCGAAGGCCAAGTGCCTCGTGCTTGCCTCTATGGACAATGAACACCAGAGGAAGCACGAGAATATGGACCTTGAATCTATATTTCTTCATACAAAAGAACTGTATGGAGAACAATCCCGTATCGCCAGATACGAAGTCTCGAAAAAGCTGTTTTCGGCGAGATTGGCTATCGGATCACCGGTATCGGAACACGTGCTTAAGATGATTGGCTTCATTGAGGAGCTCGCGGACCTTGGGACCACATTGGAGAATGAGCTCTATAGGGACTTGATTCTCCAGTCCCTTCCTACCACTTACGCCCAGTTCATCCTGAACTTCAACTTACAGGAAAAGGAAGTTGAACTTTCAGAACTCCTCAACATGCTGAGGAGTGCAGAGGGCACCCTACAGAAAGGTAGGGAAACATCCGCTTTGTTTGTAGGAGGATCTTCCTCTTCTAGATCCAAGGAGAAAGCCAAGGGAAAGAAGAAGAAAACCCCCGCCAAACCAAGGGGCGGTGTTAGTAAAGTGGATATGAAGGGAAAGGCAAAAGCAACAAATGAAGCGGGAAAGCTTGTGGGAAGGGAAGAATGCTTTTACTGTCACAAGAGTGGACACTGGAAGAAAGATTGCAGGGCTTGGAAGGCCAGAACACAGGATCTGAAGCAAGTTGCGGCTTCAGCTTCAGGTGTGTATGTTATTGAAAACTGTCTATCAATAAACTCTACTTCCTGGGTATTGGATACCGGATCAGGATCTCATATCTGTAATTCTTTGCAGGCGTTGAGAAACCGTAGGGTTTTGAAGGCAGGTGATATGACCCTCAGAGTTGCAAACGGAGCTGGCATGGATGCTGAGTCCGTCGGGGACTATCACCTGGCGTTGTCAGATGGACACCTTTTGGTTTTGCGTAATTGTTATTTTGTACCCAATGCAAATTGTATTATCATTTCTTTATCTTTAATATCTAAAGAAGGTTATGAATTTTCATTTGTAAGAAATGTTGTTAACATTCGCCTTAATCAAGTTCTGATTGGGTCAGGTACATTAAACAATGGAAAATGTTGGAGATAGTGCCCTCAGAGTTAATTATTGGATCACAGGCACGTGATTGCAATGATTGAGGGAGGACCTATCCCGGTAGGACAGTCTTACTCAAGATGATAGTATGCTATCTGGTTTACCTTTATCATCGTGTACTGCTTTAGGTGACCTTACAGGTCACTATTGCACGTTGATAGAGCCCCTAGGATTCAAGCTTGACTGCCAGCAGTATGAGGGCGATCATATACGTGGGAGCTGGAAATCTATAAGCACATCCTTAAAAGGTCCCTAGTCATGGGAGTTTCGAGACAGGGCATCGATTCTCCAGAGTAGACTAGTGTATACAGTCGAGACCCCGATGAAGGGCGGTGGCCGGTCTTACAAGCCACTGGTGTCAGTTGGTTCACCTAAGATGTATACTGGTGCTCATTGGGTTATGAGTACATCGGATAGGACTCGCCGGGAACATGCTAGTTGGTCTTATACCTGACGTCAGATAGCAGTTCCCTGGTGACATGTGTACAGGTTAGTTCATCGACCTGAGGATTGTCATTTGTCTCGTGTGAGTTCCCACTGTACTTTGATTACTACCCTACCACGCTCAAAGGAGAAATGCAAACAGGTTTTAGTTGGGTACAGTCCCGAACCATATGGAGGCAGTGAGCGGATCTGCAGGGGTTTGTCTCTCCCGGTATTGGGGGTGAGGTCGCGCTGTGTCTAGGAGAGCCATTACACGAAGTCCTTGGCCAAGGCAGGAGATTTACTGGTAGGTATTCCAGTAGTATCTCAGGGTGTTCTGGGTTACACTCCGACACGACTTGTACCACTTTTGGGGGTCTGACTTTTACCAACCCCCTAGGCCCGCCATGCTATGCTCATAGACGAACGGATCGGACTATACGGATATTGTCACTGACAGGCTCAGTAGGGTGTCAGGATGAGTTCGCTCATCGACGTCCCTTTTGGTCAATAGCTGGTAGCTCGTCACGTATGGCTAATACCTCTGACGTGCTAGTGGTTAAATCCACAGCCATAGTATTGACGAATCTTTAGAGTCCCCCACATTCAGTTACTCAAGTTTTCGGGCGAAACGCTGTAGAGGCCGTATGGAGATATGGCAGGGTTCGATCAGATACGTGCGGTATTGCACGGATCAGGATCGGACGGTTAGTACTAGAGGCCGTATGGATATATGGCAGGGTTCGATCAGATACGTACCGTATTGCACGGATCAGGATCGGACGGATATTACTAGCCGACTTTGGTTTAAGCCGGATCCTAGTATAGTACAGTGTAGATTTTGTCTCATTGCAATTGTATTTCAGTCGGAATGCAAATGCAGGAGTGTATACATAGTAGCGGGGTTTTCCTGTAATTTATTACGGGACCAGTTTTCTGGAGTTGCCAGTTTGCTTTCCGTTTCGGCCATATTTCTTTGTATCTTTCCTTGGCCGAAGATTGGTGGGGGAGGGCTTATTTGCATTTGTGCAAATTAGCTATTTGGAGGGTTGTCTTTGCATACTTTTGTATCATGATGGTTTCATGATGGAGCCCCATCCCTTGACCTTCCATGATTCTTGATCGCTTGACTTTTTGTAGCAATCATGGTTGTTGATTAGTTGATGGAGTGTGGTTTTGCCAGTGATGATGATTCTTGCATGATGACGATTCCTCTCACTTGCATTATTCTTGTGGCTATCTTTTTTATGCTCTCTCTCTCATTCTCTCCACTCCCATATGCATGGCCGGCCAAGCTCATTAGAGGGCGGTCCAATATTTTTGGTGTGGGTTTTTGTTCATTTGGCTTTGCAAAAATTCCAACAAGTTCCATCTCCAAACTACATCTCATTCCTCCACCTCTATGGAAACTCCACTCAAACCCCAATGAGACATAGATCCCTACACTATTCTACAGCAAATCTTGGGCACGTCGACTCGCCAGCTTCGTGCCCGAGTTGCCTCGGTATAGAGGCGGGAGCCCGTAAAAGAAGCCGGCGACGTGGTGCCTTTCCGGCGAGGAGGTGGAGACCGGAGATTCCGCGGGGAGATCGGGACGACGACGAGAAGACCGAAAGACACGGATCGTTCGGTATATCTCTCTTCCCCATCTTGTAGTTAGCTAGGACTAGTTTAATGGCACGATCCGGGTTTATAGTGCGCGGTGGTGCCGGTTTGAAATGTAAAGTAAATCACCGCTTCTGCATTCCGGCGTCGGATTGACGGCCGGGGCGCCGCCATGCACTTACAGTGGTATCAGAGCCTCGCCATTAACATAGTCTAGCTTTGTCTAATGTGTTTTACATTTCCGATGGAACAAAATTCCAAAAACCCGCGTTTTCTTTGCATCAGTTTTCTGTCGATTTTTTTCTGGTTCGAAAAATTTTTCAGCGTGTTTCAGAATGATGTTCAGGGAAGTATAAGCCTCCTGTAAAAATTTGGTCCCACGATCTCATTATCTCACCGCGGAACCGCGGCCAAACCCATGCTTGGGCCGCGGTTCCGCCGCTGTTTAGACTGTTCAGTGCACCAATTTTTTATAGAGGCCTCCTGACTTGAAAATATGGGTTTTGGAATATTATTTTTGGGCCCAGAATTTCTTTATGTGCTACAGTAATGATTGGGGCCCATTTGGTAAATTTTGATCGATCGGATATTTTAAACACATTAGTTCACAGTATTTACATTATATCTGCGACCGTGAATGTCACTCGATCGGTAAATCCTGTCTAACTGCTATAGCCCGGTTTGACGGATTTGCGAACGTGACATTCACGTTGATGTTCTGTATTGTGCTGTGATGTTGCGGATTGGTCGTGGGGGATAGCCTGGATGCAATGCTAGTACAGTTTTTGTTGTATTATGTACATTTGATATTGCGGGACGAGCGTCCGACATGTGGACTGCCGTCACTGCCTGTTTGTATTATTATTTTGGGGCCGACCAGGTTGCGATCGATGTACCCGTTGTATGTATATTTTACTTTCTGTACTAGGATTACCCCAAGGTGGGGTGCACGGATAGCCGGGTTCTACAGGGCAAGAAGCCCGCATCTCATGGCATTGAGACGGAGGGGGCTTCACTCTAGAATTGGCGGGCTATTCGCCGCACTCGTAGGGGGTACAGGTTGACCCAGGAGGGGTGCCCAAGTTACCGGATTCCGTGAAGTGCCGGGTGGTCCATTCACGTTGCTGAAGGGGGCTGCCTCGCTTCAGGTTTTGGCGGGTAGCTTGCCGCGCCTGTAGGGTTCTAGGATTTCATTGCACAGGCTATCCAAACGACCAGGGGAACGTCGGGTTTCAGTAGTGGCTCTGTGAAACCCGGGGATCCCAGATATCTGTATTGTTCTGTGATGCTGTACATATCTGTGATGTTGCATTTTATCACGCCTTGAGCGAAATATTATATATTGATATATATATATTAGTAGATGTTGTATATGTTTTGCATCGGCGCTAGTCCAGTCCCCACTCTGTCGTTAGTTAGCTAACCTAACGGGTAATGACGGGACCCAGTGGCGAATGCGGATGGCATATACGTACATCAGTATATTTTCGTTCTTTGTGGTGTGATCAATTGATGGGACTGGGTTGATTCGGATCAAAGCAAGTTAAAAACATACCTAATCTGATGTTGTTGGAACACTTTTCAAAAAGCTGTTATTGCAAGGACGTTCTCTTTTGTTTTGCACCGTGGTATTCAGTTGGAATATCCTGCTCCTCAGTCGACGAGGCAAGTGCCGAGATCCCTTCACCGGGACTGACCCCTTGGACAAAAAATTTGCGTCAGGGCAATAACTTCACTATAGCCGATTAATTTTTCTTTGCATCGTGGTATTCAGTTGGAATACCCTGCACCTCCTTCTACGGGGAAAGAGCCGAGATCCCTTCACCGGGAGTGACCTCTTTAGCGAAGGTTTTCGTTACTATATTTTTATAAAAGCTATTTGTTCCTTCAACGATATCAAGTTCTTTACGTTAAAGGTTTTCGCCAGAAACCATTCGTAGCCCTCCGTCATTTCAGTTAAATATTCGGTAGTATTCAAGCTATGTATTTTGACCTCACGCCAAGGCATAGTGATTGGTAGCTGTCGGGTATTTATCTGTTGCATAGATAGATGCGTTGGTTTGGGACAGTCGTACTACTATTTTGGCCTACGTCAATGGTATGTACGGGTGGGTTCAAATTAACCTGGACAATGACGGGTAGAACTTGACATGTGACTTATGATATTTTGACCTCACGCCAAGGTCATAAGAGCATGGGGCAAAAATCCACATCGGGGGTTTCTAAAGAAACTGAAACTTGCCAGATATGCGCATACCTTCTGGAGTGTGATAGCGTGAGCGGATTCCGTCACGTTATCATGCGATGATAGTTGGATCCCGATTCCCACTGATGAGTTGGTTTACTCCTCGGGTGATCCCGACTAATTCTTCTTTCTAGTTTGGAGGAGAATTTGACGGTACAGTAGGAGGTTTCCAGATTAGATAAATTGGTAACCATTCTGATCTAGGATAGAGTGCACGCTGAGTGTTTCTTTTCTCTCTCTCTTTGGCAGCGACCATTGACCCGACCCTAAGACTATGACTCAGTGACCAAGTTGACCGAACCTTCTTAAACACTGGCTTTTGAATTGTCAGAGTTGCAAACCTCATTACCACTCCTACTTTTACCCTTTTCTCCAGGACACCCCGTATTACTACGAACGTACACTTCCATTGGACAAAACCATCGTATAGTTATATACGAACTCGAAGGAATTTATTCGAGGATGGTTTCCGGTTCTAGAGAAAACGGATAGGACTATTCGGTTGTCTTTTCTTTTTACCTTCTCTTAGGTTGCGAGTACTCCTTGGTTTAGGAGTAGTACACCTATTACGCAAATTGGATAGTCTTCTTCCAAACCTTAGGCTGGTGCCGAACGATGGGGAATGAAGAAAACCAATTAGCATAACGATGGTGTGCAGAAGGTATTAAGTTAAGACAAAGCAAGGGATTGGTAAGAGGGCAAAGTAAACTGCGACTGCTATTCACGACCAAACCAAGTATTTCTTCGCCAATCCTAAAATCACCTTTGTATTTCTCCAGAACACTCCGTATCACTACGAAGATCCACAGTTTTTTGGATACTCCATCGTATGGTTATATACGAACTTGAAAGGAACTTGTTCTAGTTCGGGGATGGATTCTGGTTCAGGAGAAATAGGAATAAGGTTTATTCGGTTGTCTTTTATCTTCACCTTCTCTCGCATTGCGAGTGCTCCTAGGATTAGGACAGTACACCCATTATGCTTATTGGATAGTCTTCTTCCAAACCATTGGCTGGTGCCGAACGGTAGGGAAGGAAGAAAACCATTTGGCCTAAAGGGGTGTGCAGAAGGTAATGACTAAAGACATATAAAGGGATTTGGAGAGGTGGCAAAGAATTACACGGTTACAGTTGTGAATATGGATTATAGAAGAGGCATTATTAGGAATACCAGGATACCCCATCGAAACATTTCAATGTTTCAGTTTCACTGTGTAATGTTAAAAGAAAACTGATTTCCCGATTAGATACTTACTCCAGGGTTTGTATTTACTAGGTATGATTCTCACATCTGTATGGTTTTACAGATGATGAGTGGTAGTAAGTTATTGGGAATTGGGTGATCATCCTCATTATATCGGGATTTGTTGTAATCGGTGATATTTGAGGAAATCGCCTGGGTTGTTTGCCGGACGGCAAATTTTTTGTTTTGAATATCCGCTGTTATGCACCAATTTCAAATTGATATATCTGTACGTCTATTTTCATAGAGTGAGATATACCTTTCTGAAATTATGTCTGTGACATTTACCTATATCAGTGGATGGTTAGGTAAGGTGCATTAAACAGCGGTGTAATTCTTCTTAACCATAAGTACAGTTTTCAACCTACGACACACAGTGAATGAGTTATCAGACTTAAGGGACTTATACAGAGTATTGTATGTTGTCCAGGGTCCATCAGGACAGAGCGGTTGGTCCTCGTACTATATTCGGTTTACTTATGACTTCTCTAGTTTTTAGACAGATGTTTCGTGGAAACACAAGGTCCGAATTTTGAGAAGTTATAGGTATTTGAATAAAGTAGAGAACCAGGTATTGCATGTTTCGGGATTCTTCAAAGTGATCGAAGATGTAGATACTTGTGTATGATATTCAGTTAATAGTAATGACTAAGAGAACTTGCTTCTGTTTCAGGTTATTCATAATTGGATGCATTCCTAAGTTGAGTAACGCTGATCGGCCTCTTTCCATTTAGTTGACATGCATTGGAGACAGCTGCATGATTTGAATCTGGTTCAATTAAATCAGTGCCTCTGGTTCTATATTGGATATAGAACAGTTCATATCTTAACGATGTTAAGGTACAGGGAGTTGTCCGGCTTATGATTAAAACCAGACACTGGACAACTCAAGGCACGTTTCTGTAATGGCTGTTTGTGGGTTGACCCAGGCCATGACGAGGGTTGACTTTCTACCATCTGGAAGATCAATAGTGATATTGTTCTTGACTCGCCACAGTTTTATTAAAAATGGATTTTTTCAGAAAAACAGTAGTGGGAGTATGGTAGAACTGGAAGTAATTCCAGAACCACAATCGATTACTGAAGATTTCATAGGAACCTAAAAATTCAATATGGTTTGACATTCCATTGGCCACTCTGCAGATACGGTGGGTAACCTCAGGCACCCGAGAGGTACTCCGGTAGCCTCAAGGACGGTGACAGAGAGGTTCTTGTTTACCCAGACTTGCCATTGCTGTTGTTCCAGGCTGCGAGACCCGGCATGAGGATGAGTATAGCGTCATTCTAAACTAGCTTTAGAAGTGTACGTGTATATGACTCTGCCAGAGGGTTGTCGTAGTCAGTGGGAGCAGCGGAAGCATTGGTGGACAGGTGGCTTATGTCTATTTATAGACTAAAGGAGATATAGCGGAGATCGATCATCTATTTCTGACGTGACAGTCATAGGCTTGACTTCGTCAGAATAGGGGATGGATCTGTTGAGAAGGTAGTAAGGTGTGATGTCATGGTATTTGGATGACATACACAGAGTAGGAAGCGATATTCCTACACTACGATCGGTTATACTTTGGTCGTCACACAGTGGTTTCTCCACATGGGACTTGGACATTATATCAGACATACTGGTTACTAGATCTATGGTTTTAGATCTAGATTTGGGTGGTTTCCCAATTAAGGGTACTCAGACAGCATTCTAAGAGTATTTAGAATGGACGACTCCTGGCACGGTAGTGTACCTGCAGGTGATGGAGTCACCCTCTCTAAAGGTGTCTTACAGACTAAAGGGGAGAGGGATGTGCATGATTGGCAGATCACTTTCTTAGGCAATTGAGTCAATCATGAGAGGTCAAGTACCACACCAGATGTTGTTCTTGCACTAGATGCAATAAGTTGACATTGATCCAATCCTGGAGAAACAGTCGGAAGCAGTTTTAGAACATAAGTGGATGTTCTAGGGATATGATAACGACAACCTCATTCGGGAGACAGTTATCATTCCAGGCTTCCAAGATGACCTGGACGACAAGGAGGTTGTCAGAGTTATAGTTTTCCTTTTGACGAGGGGCAGTATTTTGGACAGGTGGTCCAAGGCAATACTGAGGGAGGCATGGCGCAGGATACTGATTAAGTTCAGTTGACGATACAGTCTAAGAAGTTTTGATTTGGAGTTCACTTATGAGCTAGGTCCCATCAGACATCCAGACACATTCTAAGACAGGTATTGCTCATTTCGGGAGATGGCTTTCTCCGCGAACTTGAGATATAGAGAGACATAGAAAGAAACATCAAAGCGGATCCACCCGCTGAGGCTATTCCTCGAACGCAATAGTTTCGTAAACGAGCTTTGTGAGACTGACTAGTAGAGGAGTTGGGTGTTCGGTATCACACGGGCTGTGAGTATGCGACATCGCAATAACTAGCCTTGAGTGCAAGTGGGAGATTGTTGGAGATAGTGCCTTCAGAGTCAATTATTGGATCACAGGAACGTGATTGCAATGATTGAGGGAGGACCTATCCCGGTATGACAGTCTTACTCAAGATGATAGTATGCTATCTGGTTTACCTTTATCATCGTGTACTGCTTTAGGTGACCTTACAGGTCACTATTGCACGTTGATAGAGCCCCTAGGATTCATGCTTGACTGCCAGCAGTATGAGGGCGATCATATACGTAGGAGCTGGTAGTCTATAAGCACATCCTTAAAAGGTCCCTAGTCGTGGGAGTTTCGAGACAGGGCATCGATTCTCCAGAGTAGACTAGTGTATACAGTCGAGACCCCGACGAGGGGCGGTGGCCGGTCTCACAAGCCACTGGTGTCAGTTGGTTCACCTAAGATGTATACAGGTGCTCATTGGGTTATGAGTACACCGGACAGGACTCGCCGGGAACATGCTAGTTGGTCTTATACCTGACGTCAGATAGCAGTTCCCTGGTGACATGTGTACAGGTCAGTTCATCGACCTGAGGATCGTCATTTGTCTCGTGTGAGTTCCCATTGTACTTTGATTACTACCCTACCACGCTCAAAGGAGACGTGCAAACAGGTTTTAGTTGGGTATAGTCCCGAGCCACATGGAGGCAGTGAGCGGATCTGCAGGGGTTCGTCTCTCCCGGTATTGGGGGTGAGGTCGCGCTGTGTATAGGAGAGCCATTACACGAAGTCCTTGGCGAAGGCAGGAGATTTACTGGTAGGTATTCCAGTAGTATCACAGGGTGTTCTTGGTTACACTCCGACACGACTTGTACCGCTTTTGGGGGTCTGACTTTTACCAACCCCCTAGGCCCGCCATGCGATGCTCATAGACGAACGGACCGGACTGTACGGATATTTTCACTGACAGGCTCAGTAAGGTGTCAGGATGAGTTCGCTCATCGACCTCCCTTTTGGTCAATAGCTGGTAGCTCGTCATGTATGGCTAATACCTCTGACGTGCTAGTGGTTAAATCCACAACCATAGTATTGACGAGTCTTTAGAGTCCCCCACATTCAGTTACTCAAGTTTTCGGGCGAAACGCTGTAGAGGCCGTATGGTGATATGGCAGGGTTCGATCAGATACGTGCGGTATTGCACGGATCAGGATCGGACGGTTAGTACTAGAGGCCGTATGGATATATGGCAGGGTTCGATCAGATACGTGCAGTATTGCACGGATCAGGATCGGACGGATATTACTAGCCGGCTTTGGTTTAAGCCGGATCCTAATATAGTACAGTGTAGATTTTGTCTCATTGCATTTGTATTTCGGTCGGAATACAAATGCGGGTGTGTATACACAGTAGCTGGGTTTTCCTGTAATTTATTACGGGACCAGTTTTCTGGAGTTGCCAGTTTGCTTTCCATTTCGGCCATATTTCTTTGTATCTTTCCTTGGCCGAAGATTGGTGGGGGAGGGCTTATTTGCATTTTTGCAAATTAGCTATTTGGAGGGTTGTCTTTGCATACTTTTGTATCATGATGGTTTCATGATGGAGCCCCATCCCTTGACCTTCCATGGTTCATGATTGCTTGACTTTTTGTAGCAATCACGGTTGTTGATTAGTTGATGGAGTGTGGTTTTGCTAGTGATGATGATTCTTGCATGATGACGATTCCTCCCACTTGCATTATTCTTGTCGCTATCTTTTTGATGCTCTCTCTCATTCTCTCCACTCCCATATGCATGACCGGCCAAGCTCATTAGAGGGCGGTCCAATATTTTTGGTGTGGGTTTTTGTTCATTTGGCTTTGCAAGAATTCCCACAAATTCCATCTCCAAACTACATCTCATTCCTCCACCTCTATGGCAACTCCACTCAAACCCCAATGAGACATAGATCCCTACACTATTTTACAGCAAATCTTGGCCACGTCGACTCGCCAGCTTCGTGCCCGAGTTGCCTCGGTATAGAGGCGGGAGCCCGTAAAAGATGCCGGCGACGTGGTGCCTTTCCGGCGAGGAGGTGGAGACCGGAGATTCCGCGGGGAGATCGAGACGACGACGAGAAGACCGAAGCACACGGATCGCTCGGTATATCTCTCTTCCCCATCTTGTAGTTAGCTAGGACTAGTTTAATGGCACGATCCGGGTTTATAGTGCGCGGTGGTGCCGGTTTGAAATGTAAGGTAAATCACCGCTTCCGCATTCCGGCGTCGGATTGACGGCCGGGGCGCCGCCGTGCACTTACAGAATATACGTATTAAACCAACTACAGATTTTCAATATCCAGAATACACACAAAAGAAAGTCTCCGGATTCAAATCTGGCTTTCTTATGGCATTGTAGACTGGGTCACATCAATGAGAGAAGGTTGACGAAGTTACATACAGAAGGATATTTGGATCCGTTCGAATATCAATCATATGCAACTTGTCAATCCTGTCTCAAAGGAAAGATGACAAAGACTCCGTTCACTGGACACGGAGTAAGAGCGAGCTCGCTCTTGGGACTCGTACACAGCGACGTGTGCGGTCCAATGTCTACACATGCGTGAAGCGGTTATTCTTACTTCATTACTTTTACGAATGACATTTCAAGGTACGGATATGTCTTCTTAATGAAACATAAATCCGAAGCCTTTGGAAAATTCCAGGAATATAAGAATGAAGTAGAAAAACAAACAGGCAAAAGTATCAAAACACTGAGATCTGATCGAGGTGGTGAATACTTAAGTGCCGAGTTCCTGGATTACTTAAAAGAGAATGGAATTCTCTCTCAGCTTACTCCTCCATACACTCCGCAACATAATGGTGTATCGGAGAGACGGAACCGAACTCTATTGGATATGGTACGTTCCATGATGAGTAACGCTGAGTTACCGCGGTAATTCTGGGGATATGCACTAGAATCAGCTGCATACCTTTTGAACCGAGTTCCAACTAAGATTGTGCCTACCACACCATATCAGATGCGGTGTGGGAAGAAACTCTATCTTAAGCACATTAAGACATGGGGATGTCCAGCTTTTGTCAAAAAGTAGCATACGGACAAACTCGAGGCACGCTCAGTACAGTGCAAGTTTGTGGGATATCCAAAGAACTCCAAGGGATATTTCTTCTATTGCGAAGAAGAACAAAAGGTTTTTGTTTCTCGTCATGCCCACTTCTTGGAAAATGAGTTTTTGGAAAATCAGATAAATGGGAGCGCAATAGAACTGGAAGAAATTCCAGAACCACGAGCTATTACTGAAAGCTTAGTAGAACCAGAGGGTTCGAAAGATCAGGACATTCCTACGCCGCTCCGCAGAAGTAGTAGGCAGTCTCATCCGTCCAAGAGATACTACGGTTTTCTCATAGACGGGGATAGAGAGGATTGCATCATTGATAGTGATGAGCCGACTAGCTTCCAGCAGGCCATTCAGAGCGTTGACTCGGTAAAATGGCTGGATGCAATGCGGACCGAAATGGAGTCCATGTACACCAACAAAGTATGGACGTTGGACATTGCTCTAGATGGGGTAAAACCCGTAGGATGCAAGTGGATCTTCAAAAGGAAGATTGGTGTAGATGGACAGGTTGAGACCTATAAAGCTAGACTTGTTGCAAAGGGTTTTCGTCAAAGACCTGGTTTGGACTATGACGAAACCTTTTCTCCAGTGGCTATGCTGAAATCCATTTGGATCCTTCTTGCCATTGCTGCCTTCCACGATTTTGAGATTTGGCAGATGGATGTAAAGACCGCTTTTCTGAATGGAAATTTAGAGGAGTGTGTCTATATGGACCAGCCAGAGGGTTTCATTCAGAGTGGGAGCAGCGGAAAGGTGTGCAAGTTGCTGAAGTCCATCTATGGACTGAAGCAGGCATCGCGGAGTTGGAGCATCTGTTTTGATGAGACAGTCAAAGATTTTGGCTTTATCAGAAATACAGATGAACCATGCATCTATAGTAGATTTGTAGCACGAACTGTCGTATTCCTCGTTTTATACGTGGATGTCATTCTCTTGATAGGAAATGACATTCCTATTCTACAATCTGTCAAAGGGTTCTTGTCACACAGGTTCTCCATGAAAGACCTGGGTGATGCCTCTTACATTCTGGGGATCCAGATCTATCGTGACAGATCCAAGAGGATATTAGGACTTTCACAGTCCAGGTACATTGACACCATACTGAAAAGATTCAGTATGGAAGATTCCAAGCGCGGTAATCTACCGGTTTGTCACGGGATCACCCTCTCCAAAAAGATGTCTCCCAAGACTGATTTGGAAAGGGATCGCATGTCTATTATACCCTACGCTTCTGCGGTAGGATCTATAATGTATGCGATGTTGTGTACCAGACCAGATGTAGCTTATGCACTGAGTGTGGTAAGCCGGTATCAGTCAAACCCTGGGGAGAAACACTGGATAGCGGTAAAGAACATTCTCAAGTACCTGAGAAGGACTAAGGAGATGTTCTTGGTGTATGGCGGAAAAGACCTCCAGATCGAGGCCGTTGCTGACTCTAGCTTCCAGAGTGACAAGGATAATTCCAAGTCCATGTCGGGTTATGTCTTTACCTTCAATGGAGGGGCGGTGTGTTGGAAGAGTTACAAACAGGAAACCGTTGTTGACTCGACGATGGAAGAGGAATATATCGCTGCATCTGATGCCGCAAAAGAAGCCGTCTAGATGAAGAAGTTCTTGGTAGAACTTCAGGTGGTTCCGTCCATTGTTGATCCAATACCTCTGTATTGCGACAACAACGGGGCTATAGCTTTAGCGAAGGAACCCAGGTCCCATCAGAAGTCTAGGCACATCTTGAGGCGGTATCAACTGATCAGGAAGATCGTGGGTCGCCAGGAGATCGAGGTTCGGAGAGTTGCTACGGAAGATAATGTAGGGTGTTTTTCGTCACCCCATTGAGATGGGAATACGCGCACGCTTGTCAGGCGTACTACAGATTCCCCCTGCCTAGGGTAGGCCGGGATTTAATGATTGTGGGGATCCGAATCTCCGGCAGCCGCGGACTAAGCTGCCGTTAATTACCCCTCACCTTTGGAGCGAGGGAACCTCCGATTGACGGGTTAAACGGGTCATGCGAACTCAATGTGCAGTGTACGTGTGTGTTGTTTTGGAGGGGGGTTTGAATATATCGGGTACCACGCAGAGTTTTTACGGGGGTCCCGCTACCCTGATAGCGGGCTGGGGGTCAAGGGGGCTAGCAGCCCCCTTGTGGGGTGCGGGGCAGCGCCCCGTTAGAAATTTTTTCTGACAGGGACAGTGTCGTGGAGTATGTGTATGTGTACATTTGTATACATATGTATATATATAAAAAGGGGAAAAAGATATCCAAAGGATGCGTGGGGACAGTGCTTGAGCGCAAGTGCGCCACGTGTCGGCACATGGGCGCTTTCCGCTCGAGCACAGAGCGCTGGAGCACAAGCGCGCCACGTGTCGGCACGTGGGCGCTTTGCGCTCTAGCACAGAGCACTTGAGCGCAACGCGCCACATGTCGGCACGAGGGTGCTTTGCTCTCGAGCGCAGAGCGCTGGAGGGCAAGCGCGCCACATGTCGGCACGTGGGCGCTTTGCGCTCGAGTGCAGAGCGCAAGCGCGCCACGTGTCGACATGCGGACGCTTTGCGCTCGAGCGCAAGCGCGCCACGTGTCGGCATGTGGGCGCTTTGCGGTCGAGCGTGAGGTGCTGGAGTGCAAGCGCGCCACGTGTCGGCACGTGGGCGTTTTGCGCTCGAGCGCAGTGCGCTGGAGCGCAGTGCGCTGGAGCGCAGTGCGCTGGAGCGCAAGCGCCACGTGTCGACACGTGGGCGCTTTGCGCTCGAGCGCTAGCGCACCAGCGAGGAAAAGGGGGGGTTTTAGCCCCAGAAATTCTCTAAAGAGAAAATAGGGTGGAGTTAAACTCTTAATATGCTTTGGGTTAAGGAAATGGGTCCTTCTTCTTTCTTTGCTGGCCGATCTTGGAGATAAAGAGATGTGAGATTTAAAAATCTTTTCTTTTTGAGATCTGATGGCAGATCTGAGTTCCCCTTAATGGGTTTTGTGGTGGAAAACTATTTAGTTTTTGATAAAGGAAGAGTAAAACTATTGATTTAGTTCAAAGGAAAAAAGAAGGTTTTGGAACCTTGAAGAAGGAAGAAAGATCTCAGATCTGAAACTTTTTTGGGAAAGAGAAAAGTTGTTGAGATATTTCATTATTTTTGCCTTTATAGGCTATACTCTTTTACACATAGCCCCTTGGGCTTCACAAAATGGCATTTTGGCTATCCCATGGCTCATGTGCCATTTCTTTTTGCACATAAGCCATGGGCTTTAAAAAAATTTGGCTTTATGCCTATTTTTCTTACATTTATCCATAAAATAACAATAAAAGAAATGCAACAAAATTATTTTTTACAAAATTTTTATCTTGGCATGGGGGGAGGCCAGCCGCTTCCTGTTCTGGCTCGACCCGGGCATGGGCCCACTGGATCTGTGCTTGGGCCCACTTGGCTTGGGGTTGACTTTGATTTTGACTTGGTCAACCGGGGTGTAAATTTTTACCCCAACAAATTGCCCCCCATCAATAAATGCACACCACATATGTGGGTCGTGTGCATGAAATTGATGGATCTTCTTTTACTTGGAGGCGACCTGATTTGGTTCCCACTTTTTGGGAAGCTGGCACTGCCCTTTTTACGACATGGACGGTCGTTGCTTGACATGACTCCGAGATGGAGTGTCCGTGATAGACGTTTCCCCTGGCCCGGAGTGATCTGGTTCCCGCTTTGTAGGAATCCTGCGCTGCCCTTTTTTGCGACATGGGCGGTCGGTGCTGCCCTTTTTGCGACTTGGACGGTCGGTTCTGACCTTTTTGCGACGTGGACGGTCGGTACTGCCATTTTAGCGACGTGGACGGTCGATGCTGCCCTTTTTGCGACTTGGACGGTCGATGCTGCCCTTTTTGCGACTTGGACGGTCGGTGCTGCCCTTTTAGCGACTTGGACGGTCGGTTCTGCCCTTTTTGCGACATGGACGGTCGGTGATGCCATTTTAGCGACGTGGACGGTCGATGCTTCCCTTTTAGCGACGTGGACGGTCGGTGCTGCCCTTTTAGCGACGTGGACGGTCGATGCTGCCCTTTTTTGCGACTTGGACGGTCGGTGCTGCCCTTTTTGCGACTTGGACGGTCGGTGCTGCCCTTTTTGCGACTTGGACGGTCGTTGCTTCCCTTTTAGCGACGTGGATGGTCGGTGCTGCCCTTTTAGCGACGTGGATGGTCGATGCTGCCCTTTTTGCGACTTGGACGGTCGGTGCTGCCCTTTTTGCGACTTGGACGGTCGGTGCTGCGCTTTTTGCGACTTGGATGGTCGTTGCTTCCCTTTTAGCGACGTGGACGGTCGGTGCTTGATTTGACTTGCTCTGCTTCTTGCAGTGTCAGGGGTAGACTTGACTTGCTCCGCTTCTTGCGGTGTCGAGATTGGATTCTGACTCGCTCCGCTTTCTGCGGTGTCGGAGTGGAAGTTGACTTGTTGATTTTGATTTGGGTTCACATCAGCATCGCTATACTGGAATATGGTACCAGGAGCGAATCATCATCTGTCATTGAGAGGATTCTGGGATTTTGGTTTTTGTTTGGCATCTGCATTGCTGCACTGGAATAATGCCAGGAGCAACTCATCATTTGCCCCGAGAGGATTTGAGAATTGATGGCTTAGGAGGCAGGTTTAGATCCCTATCACCTAAGACTTTTCAATTTCATGGGCCGTGAGGGTCCCATAAAATCATTTTCTCCCTACGAGTCGAAAGGATCTCGTAGGTGTATTTTCTCCATAGGAGTCGTGGGGACTCCTAAGTGTGTTGCTCCTTTGTGAGTCGTAAGGATCTCACGCGGGAATTTTCTCCTCTCAAAGTCGAGAGGACTTTGAGAGTGCATTTCATCTCCTTTTCACGAGTTTGCGCCCTTTCAGGTTTTCACAAACTCGTCGGCAGTCCTGCTGTTTTTACTCACGGAGCCCTTTCGGGTTTTCCTCCGTGCCCATTTTGCTTGTGGACATACCCTTTTTTTATTTTTATTTTTATTTTATTTTATTTTATTATATATTTTTTTAGTGGGACTTTAAATGTGGTCTCACCGGTAGGACTTAGGAGAGATTGGGATTGTTTTACGCCCGTGGATAGTATACGGTTTTGCAGGATGTATGATCCAGACCGTAGGGCCGGAAAGATTTCAGGGATTTGTTGGCGTCTGCATCGCTGCACTGGAATGTGGTACTAGGAGCGACTCATCATTCGCCGTTGGGGTATGGGATTAGGAATTTGGTTGGCGTCTGCAACGCTACACTGGAATATGGTACCAGGAGCGACTCATCATTCGCCACTTGGGGACTTGGAATTTGGAACTTGTTTGGCATTAGCATTGCTGCACTGGAATAACGCCAGGAGCAACTCATCATTTGCCTTGGGAGGACTTGGGATTTTGGGTTTTTGGTCGGCATCAGCACCGGTAACACTGAAGCGAAATGCCAGGAGCGACTCATCATTTGCCATTGCCCGTTGGGGAACGATGGCTTAGGAGACAGGTTTGGGTCCCTATCGCTTAAGGCTTTTCAATTTTATGGGCCGTGAGGGTCCCATAAAGCATTTTCTCCCTACGAGTCGTAAGGATCCCGCAGGTGTGTTTTCTCCTTAGGAATCGTGAGGATTCCTAAGTGTGTTGCTCCTTTGTGAGTCGTAAGGATCTCACGCAGGGGTTTTTTGCTCACAAGGTCGAGAGGACTACGCGAGTGTATTTCATCTCTTTTCACGAGTTTGTGCCTTTTTGGGTTTTCACAGACTCGCCGGTATTCCTACTGTTTTTACTCACGGAGCTCTTTCGGGTTTTCATCCGTGCCCGTTTTGCTTGTGGACGTACCGTTTATTTCTTCTCTTTTATTTTCTTTTTCTCTTTTTTTTCGGCCACTAGTGGGACTTTAAAAGTAGTCTTACCGGCAGGATTTGGGAGAAATAGGGGTCATTTACGCCCGTGGATTGTATACGGTTTTGCAGGATGTCTGATCCAGACCGTAGGGCTGATGTGCTCAATTTGCCTGCGACTTGGAGCATTCACGTGTAGTATTTCTTGAGATATCGGCCATTGATGGGTGGCATGGGCCTTTCTCCCTTGGCACTTATTAGTTGGTAGGATCCTCCGTCAAACACTTTCTCGATGACGTATGGTCCTTCCTAGTTTGGCTCGAATTTTCCCTTGGCATGTCGATTGGGTATAATCGGTCTTTTGAGGACCAACACCAATTCACCTTTCTTGAAAGCGCGGAGACGGGTTTTCTTGTCATAGGCCCGTGACGTTTGGGCTCGGTATAGCTCCAGACTTTGCTGCACCGCGAGCCTCTTTTCTTCGAGCGCATCGAGTTCTTCAAGTCGAAGGAGCACGTTTTCCTCCTCCGTCAACTCATGCTGAATGGCCATTCTTAAGCTTGGAACTTCGACTTCGAGGGGGAGGACCGCCTCCACTCCGAAGAGCAATGAGTATGGAGTGGACTGAGTTGGAGTACGGTGCGTGGTACGATATGCCCACAATGCCTCGTGAAGCTTGAGATTCCAGTCTCTCTTGTTGGCTGAAGCATTTTTCCTCAGGAGCTTGCATAGAGTCTTACTGAAGGCTTCGGCGAGCCCATTGGCTCTTGGATTATAGATGGAGGAATATCTCCAGTCTATCTTGTGCTGAGTAGCGAACCTTGAGACATTGAAGCTCTTGAAAGAAGGCCCGTTGTCAGAAATGATTCTTCTTGGTGTACCGAAGCGGTATAGAATATTATGCTGGAAGAATGTCAGAATATCTTTAGTCTTGACTTCTTTTAGCGGGACAGCTTCAGCCCATCTGGAGAAGTAGTCAGTTGCGGCCAGTATGAACCGGTGTCCTTTAGATGACGGAGGATCAATTGGGCCGACAATGTCGGTGCCCCAGACTTCGAAGGGCCACGACGCCACCGTAGGATGCAACGGATTGGGATGCTTGTGAATGAAATCACCATGGATTTGGCAGATCTGACATTTCTTTGCATGTTCTCCGCAATCCCATATCATGGTGGGCCAGTAATACCCAAGCCGTTTGATTTGAAGTCGCATCTTGGGGCCAGATTGGTGAGCACCGCAAACGCCCGAGTGAACATCTTTCATGACCTTTTGGGCTTCGCCCAATGACAGACACCTGAGCCAGAGTTGGTCATATGACCTGCGGTATAACGTGTCATTTACAAACACGTATCGGAGAGCTCTTTTCTTCAGCTGAATCCTCGCCGATTTTTCTTCGGGCAGCTTGTCATATCGGAGGTACTCTATGAAGGGTTCTCTCCAATCGGGCTCGTCTTGGATGATTGAAGCTTCTTCGGCGGGACTGCTCTTCTGTTCCGCGCTTTCCTCTTCTCGTAGAGAGACTGGGGGTAGAATTTGCCGGCTCCTGACTTTGATCAGAATTTCGTCCATGTCAGGATCAGCCAGCTCCTTGGCTAAGCGAGCGAGTATGTCGGCTTTTCCGTTCAACGCTCTGGGGATTCTCATTAGTTCAATATGGGTGAACCGTTTAATGAGTTCCACCACCCGGCCTCTGTACCGAGCTAACTCGGGTTTGTATATCTTATAGTCGCCACTTACTTGGTTGACGACAAGCTGGGAGTCACCGTAAACCCGTAGCCGAAGGATTTCCATTTCTATGGCGAGTTCCAAACCAGTTATCAGAGCTTCATACTCGGCTTCATTGTTTGTCCGAGGCTCGGTGAGAGCAAAAGAATGCCGTAGGGTTCCCATTGATGGCGTGATGAACACCAATCCTATCCCCACTTTTACCTCCGGGACGCTTGATCTGACGGAGCTCCTTATTGATGAGGCCCCATCGAAGTAAAGCTCCCAACATGGCTCATCTTCCTCGAGGTGCAGCACTTGTTCGTCGGGTAACTCACAATTTAGCGGCGACTCTTCTGGTATGGGATGAGCGGCAAGAAAGTCTGTAATAGCTTGCCCTTTTACTGCTTTCTGAGGGGTATAAACTATGTCAAACTCAAGTAGCATGACAGCCCATCTTGCCATTCTGCCGGCTAGGCTTGCTTTGGTCATCAAGTGTTTGAGCGGGTCGACCTTGGAGATCAGCATAACCCGAAGAGCGAGCAAATAGTGCCTCGGCTTCTTCACAGCAAATATTAGAGCCAGGCATTGCTTTTCGATTGGGGAGTAGTTGTGTTCCGCCCCGACTAGAGTTCGACTGAGGTAGTAGAGGGCATTTTCTTTTCCCTCCTCGTTATTCTGGGCAAGGAGCGCACCGAGTGACTCTTCCAGCGCGGCAGTGTAGAGAATCAGCGGTTTATTTGGAATGGGAACGGCCAGCACTGGAGGGTGCAACAAGTATTGTTTGATGCTTTCGAACGCTACTTGACATTCGACATCCCAGATAAAAGGAGCTCTTTTCTTCATGAGCTTTGAGAAGGGCCTACATCTCCCCGATAAATTTGAGATAAACCTCCGTATATAAGCAAGCTTGCCTTGGAAAGATCGCCGCGTCAGACTCTTCGGAGGGGGCATCTCCATGATGGCCTTTATCTTTGATGGGTCAACTTCGATCCTTCGATGTCGGACTATGAAGCCCAGGAATCTTCCCGATGACACGCCAAAAGCGCACTTCACAGGATTCATCTTCAGATTGTATTCCTTCAGTCTGGTGAGAACGGTCCTGAGATCTTGGATATGATCGTCCTTGGCTTTAGTCTTGACGACCAGATCATCAACAGAGCATTCGACGACTTTATGGATTAGGTCATCAAAGATATTAGTCATTGCCCTTTGATATGTAGCACCTGCATTCTTCAGTCCGAATGGCATTACCTTGTAGCAATATATTCCGATCGGGGTTCGAAATGATGTGTGCTTCTCATCCTCAGGTGACATCTTGATCTGATTATATCCAGACGAGCCATCCATAAAAGTGAACAGTTCATAATTTGAGGTGTCATCGACCATCATTTCCATGACCGGTAGCGGGAAGTCGTCTTTAGGACATGCCTTGTTGAGGTCCCTGAAATCGACACAAACTCGGATCTGCCCATTTTTCTTCTTCACTGGGACTATGCATGCGAGCCAGTCTGCATATTTCTCTTCCCTGATGAAGCCGGCATCCATGAGTTTCTTGGTTTCCTCGATGACCTTTTCTTCCAACTCCCTTCTCATTCTTCGAGGAGCTTGTTTGACTGGCTTAGCATCAGGAGATATAGCCAGCTTATGCACGGCTACCTCAGGGGAAAGGCCAGGCATCTCTTTGTATGTCCACGCGAAGCAGTCGACGAACTCACGTAGCAGGGCAATTATCTGCTCTTTCATTTCCTCCGACAAGAGTGAGCTGATGTAGGTCGGCCTTGGATTATCGGGCGTTCCTAAGTCGATCTCAGTTAGCTCATCAAAGGTTGCTTGTCCGCCATCTTCGAGCTCTTGAGGAGCTTCTTCTGGTCGGCTATCTCGTCATCATTATTCGATCTTTCGCTGGCCTCACCAACATGGATCATGTAGCACGCTTTGGAATCAGGTTGAATGTAGCTTATGCCCCGTCTATCTGGAATTCGTCCATCGATGAGTGCTCGGACCTGGGGCGGATACCATAGCCCTTCGTAAAACTTTGCTTCGGACTCCGTTTGATATAACAGACATCCGCACTTCTTAAAGTATTCCCGCATCTCGGGCGCATAGTATCTGGGATTGAGGACGGCTCTTATGCCTCTCTCATAGGGAAGGCATGCGACAGAAAGGTCGTCTGGGTGCACAACGGGGTTTGACCTGTAAAACAGGATGCCCTTCTGTCCATTTTTCCTCCCGGGCACGTAGAAAGTTTTCAGCTGGTCCACGGTAGAGACTGACTGTAGGGTGTTTTTCGTCACCCCAGTGAGATGGGAATACGCGAGCGCTTGTCAGGCGTACTACAGATTCCCCCTGCCTAGGGTAGGCCGGGGTTTAATGATTGTGGGGATCCGAATCTCCGGCAGCCGCGGACTAAGCTGTCGTTAATTACCCATCGCCTTTGGGGCGAGGGAATCTCCGATTAACGGGTTAAACTGGTCATGCGAACTCAATGTGCAGTGTGCGTGTGTTTTGAAAGGGGGTTTTGGATATATCGGGAGCCACGCAGAGTTTTTACGGGGGTATGTATATGTGTGAATTTGTATACATATGTATGTGTATGCGTATGTACATAAAAAAAGGGGGGAAAGACATCTAAAGGATGCGTGGGGCAGCACCCTGGGCGCTGTGCGTTAGGTGCTGTGCGCTCAGCGCGCGCGCGCGCCACGTGTCGGCACGCGGGCGCCTTGCGCACTTGCGCAGGTGCGCGCGCGCGCTCTACGTGTCGGCACGCGGGCGCCTTGCGCACTTGCGCAGGTGCGCAAGCGCGCGCGCCACATGTCCGCACGCGGGGGCCTTGCGCACTTGCGCAGGTGCGCAAGCGCGCGCGCCACGTGTCGGCACGCGGGCGCCTTGCGCACTTGCGCAAGCGCGCACGCCACGTGTCGGCACGCGGGCGCCTTGCGCACTTGCGCAAGCGCGCACGCCACGTGTCGGCACGCGGGCGCCTTGCGCACTTGCGCAAGCGCGCAGGTGAGGCACAAGAGGCTTTTAGCCTGAAGAAATTTCTCAGAAGAGAAATCAGAGAGGAGTTGGACTCCTGAATGTGTTTTTCTTCTTTTTTTGAGGGTTTAGTGAAAGATGTTCTTCTTCTTCCTCCTCTGTTAGCTGGATCTTGAAGATCAAGAGATGCGGGATTTCAAAATCTTTTCTTTTTGAGATCTGATGGAAGATTTGAGTTCCCCTTGATGGGTTTTGTGGTGAAAACTAATTTGTTTTATAAAAATGAGAGTAGAACTCTTGATTTAATTCAAAAGAAAGAAGAAGGTTTTGGAACCTTGAAGAAGGAAGAAAGAGCTCAGCTCTGAAAATTTTTGGAGAGAATGAAAGGTATATATTTTTTTTATTCATCATGTTGCCTTTTATAGGCTTACATATTTGCATATAGCCCCTTGTGCTTCACAAAAATGGCGTTTTAGCCATCCCATGGCTCATGTGCCATTTCATTTTTGCACATAAGCCATGGGCTTACAAAATATTGGCTTTATGCCCATTTTACATACATTCATGTAAAAAAAATTACATAAAAATTATTTATTACATGATCTATATTTTAGCATGGAGGAGGCTGGCCGCAGGCTCGACTTGGGCATGGGCCCGCTTGACCTGGGCTTGGGCCCACCTGGCTTGGGGTTGACCTTGACTTTGACTCGGTCAACGGGGGTGTAAATTTTTACCCCAACAAAGTGCCCCCCATCAATAAATGCACACCGCACATTTGAGTTGTGTGCATGAAATTGATGGATCTTGAAGCTGAACTTCGAGGTGGAACATCATTCCGGAGGCGAAGCATCATCCCGAGGAGCATGATTCCCGAGGATCGGAGCATCATTCCGATTTGCGGAGCATAATTCTAGAGTTCGGAGCATCTTTCCGAAGAGCGGAGCATGATTCCAGAGTTCGGAGCATCATTCCGATGGGCGGAGCATAATTCTAGAGATCGGAGCATCATTCCGATGTGCGGAGCATAATTCCAGAGTTCGGAGCATCTTTCCGAAGAGCGGAGCATAATTCCAGGATTCGGAGCATCATTCCGAAGGGCGGAGCTTGATTCCAGAGTTCGGAGCATCTTTCCGAAGGGCGGAGCATGATTCCAGAGTTCGGAGTATCTTTCCGAAGAGCGGAGCATGATTCCAGAGTTCGGAGCATCTTTCCGAAGAGCGGAGCATCATTCCAGGGATCGGAGCATCGTTCCGATGGGCGGAGCATAATTCTAGAGATCGGAGCATCATTCCGATGTGCGGAGCATAATTCCAGAGTTCGGAGCATTTTTCCGAAGAGCGGAGCATAATTCCAGGATTCGGAGCATCATTCCGAAGGGAGGAAAATATTCCGAGGCGAAGCATGATTTCGACACGGGGTATATTCTGAGACGGAGCATGATTCCGGCGCAGAGCTTGTTGGCTGACTTGATTCCGAGGCGGAGCATAATTCCGACGAGGAGGTCGTTGGTTGATTCCGAGCCGAAGCATAATTCCGACAGGGAAGGCAGATATCCCGAGGCGAAGCATGATTTCAACACGGGGTAAATTCTGGGACGGAGCATGATTCCGCCGTAGAGGTTGTTGCTTTGATTTGATTTGGGTTGACATCAGCATCGCTACACTGGAATATGGTACCAGGAGCGAATCATCATTTGTCATGAAAGGATTTGGGAATTGGGTTTTTTTTTTGTTTGGCATCAGCATCGCTACACTGGAATATGGTACCAGGAGCGAATCATCATTTGCGTTTGCTTATTAGGAAACGATGGCTTAGGAGACAGGTTTTAGGTCCCTATCGCCTAAGACTTTTCAATTTTGTGAGCCGTGAGGGTCTCACAAAGCATTTTCTCCCTACGGGTCGTAAGGATCCCGTAAGTGTATTTTCTCCTCGGGAGTCGTGGGGACTCCCAAGTGTGTTGCTCCGTTGTGAGTCGTAAGGATCTCACGCGGGAATTTTCTCCTCACAAAGTCGAGAGGACTTTGCGAGTGCATTTCATCTCTTTTTCACGAGTTTGCGCCCTTTCGGGTTTTCACAAACTCGCCGGCAGTCCTGCTGTTTTTACTCACGGAGCCCTTTTGGGTTTTCATCCGTGCCCATTTTGCTTGTGGACATACCCTTCTTTTTTTTTGAATCTTCACCGCCGGTGGGACTTTGAATGTGGTCTCACCGGTAGGACTGGGAGGCATTGTGATTGTTTTACGCCCGTCGATTATATACGGTTTTGCAGGATGTATGATCCAGACTGTAGGGCCATAAAAATTTCGGGACTTTGTTGGCGTGTGCATCGCTGCACTGGAATATGGTACCAGGGGCGACTCATCATTCGCCATTGGGGCATGGGATTGGAATTTGGTTGGCGTCTGTATCGCTGCACTGGAATATGGTACCAGGAGCGACTCATCATTCGCCGTTAGGGTATGGGATTTGGAATTGGTTGGCGTCTGCATCGCTGCATTGGAATATGGTACCAGGAGCGACTCATCATTCGCCGCTTGGGGATTGGGGAGCGATGGCTTAGGAGACAGGTTTAGATCCCTATCACCTAAGACTTTCCAATTTTATGGGCCGTGAGGGTCCCATAAAAGCATTTTCTCCCTACGAGTCGTAAGGATTCCGCGGGTGTATTTTCTCCTTAAGAGTCGTGAGGACCCCCAAGTGTGTTTTACTTTTATGAGTCGTAAGGATCCCACAAAGGTTTGTTCTCCTCATGTATCGTGAGGACACATTAGTGGGTCTTCTCAATGGAGCATAATTCCAAAGGCGGAGACCAGCCGCGTAACCGGTAATCGTGGTGGGGCATGGGTATGCTGAGAATTATTTGAGCCCGTGGATTGTATACGGTAGTCAATTCGGGGACCCACCATAGGGCTGGGAGAACTTTGGAAATTTGAATTTTTGTTTGGCGTCTGCATCGCTGCACTGGAATATGGTACCAGGAGCGACTCATCATTCGCCGCTGTTTTTTTGTTGTTTTTGTATTTTTTTGTTTTACCGCGATTGCTCCATCATTTCAGCTTTTCTTATCGCGAAGGTCGCGATTGCCCTATCATTTCGGCTTTTATTCGCGGTTGCCCCATCATTTCGGCTTTTATCTTCATCTTTATTTTACTCGCTGATTTTTATTGCAAGTTGCCCCATCATTTCGGCTTTTCTTTATTTTTTCTTTTATTTACACATTTTTTTGTTTACATTTTTTTTTTTACATTCCCAGTTTAACGACTTAGAGGTCGACTGTTCCCAGTTTAATGACGTGGTGGTCGACTGTTCCCAGTTTAATGACGTGGTGGTCGACTGTTCCCAGTTTAATGACGTGGTGGTTGATTGTTTTCAGAGATAGGCAGATGTCTAAGAGAATCGGTTTCACGAAGAACTTCGGTCTCCGTTTGTATGAAATTGGCGGTTGCAACTTGACTGTTTGTTAACACACCTTTGGACAGTTCTATCTCTCCTGCCTTGTATTGCTTTTCAACCCAATCTTTGAAGACGAAGCAGTCCTCAATGGCATGACCTATCACTCTGTGTTAGGGGCAGTATTTGGGGTCGTCGGTCCTATTTGCTTCCTGCGGTCTTTTTGACTCTGGCAGTTGTAGACCGTTCTTCAGGGCGTCTTTGAATATTTTACGGATTTTGTCCCTTCTGAAGGAATAGACCTTATCCAGCTTCTCTTTCAGTGGAGATTCTCCTCCCTCTCCGAACATTGGCTTTCGAGGCTGGTTGGCGCTAGGCCCGCTCATCCCTTGCCTATTTCGGTTAGCCGAAGTGTTAAAAGATTCAGTATCGTCAGAACCTCCGCCTTTGCGATTTTCGTCCTTTCGGTTTCTCCAGGACCTATTGTTATTTTGGGAGTCAGAGGAGGACTCCTGCTTTGAGCGTTCCAACATCTGGACTTTTCTGGTCAGCTCTTGGAATGTTTTGAGACCCGCGGTACATAGAAACGGGGCCATCCAATTGTTGAGATTTCCGACGAGGAGACTGACAGATTGGTCCTGCTCTATCGGCGGTTCGCATTTGACGGAGAGATTGCGCCATCGGGTTATAAAATCCGTGCTGCTTTCGTTGTTCTTGGGCTTGGTCCTTACGAGCTCGGCAATGGTGATCTTATCGCTGACGCTCATGAACCTCTGCCGAAACAGAGACTCCATTTGGACAAAAGTTGTGACGGAGCCATCCGGTATGCTCGCGTACCAGTCGAAAGCAACATCGGTCAAGCTATTAACGAACTGGCGGAGGAGAAGCGCATCATTGCCCCCAGTATTTCCGCATGAGGCTTTGAAGTGGGCGATATGCTGATTCGCATTTCCCGTCCCATCGAATCTTCCGAATTTGGGGATGACATAGCCGCTAGGAAATTCTACCAGATCATACTGAGCAGGATATGGTCTCCCACTACTGCTGATATCTTTTCGCGCTTCGGCTTCGGCCACCAATGTTTTGACTTTGCTGGCAACCAAATCCATGATTTGATCTTGAGTTAGCGGGCTATTGTCATCAGTAGCCAAGACATTTCCCGAGATAGGATGCGACTGGTTTTCATGTAGTTCGCCCACTTTTGGATTTGAGGGAATAGGCGTCGGCTGCTTTGGGACACCATTTCCCGGTTCACGAGCAGAGCCCTCTGCTTGATTGGGCGGCTGAGAGGCAAGTTGGGCCGTGAGCTGCATCACGACATTCGTCAAGTCATCGATTTTGGAGTAGAGTTTGGCCATCTCCTTGTCTTTGTTTCTGAGCTGCTTTCGGAGCTCTTGAAGCAGCTCTTGCTCTGCGGTCCTGGGGCGGAAAGTCGGCTCTTCTTCGCTTTCCGAGCCTGACTCCTCATGGACCGAAGGGTCTTTCCGCCTATCGTCCTCATCAAGAGGGTTTTCATCACCCAGCAGAGGCGTCTGTTCTTGGGAAGCGGCCACCACATTCAAGCCAGATTGGGTTTGAGATGTGGTAGCCCCGTCTTTGCTCTTGCTGCGCGTGCCCACTGTGTAGACAGTGTGGACCACATACCCAGCCATTTCCTCATCTTCGGCGGGGTAACCCTGTTCTTCGAACCTCATGAGGTTCAGCCTGGCAGGAGCCCTAGCCCTTTTGTTGGCTCTATATCTGAGCCTTTTCTCCCTCAGCTTCTCTATTTTGAAGGCTTGGCGGGCATCCGCTGCCCGGGAAGCCATTGTGAGTTGATCAGCGGGGAGCTTAGAGAAGACACCCGATCGAGCATTTGTCAGGGGCGCCGCTGGAGCTTGCTCGGGACGCGTTGTAGCTTTGTTGGTGTTGATGTCCTTGCCCCCAGCTGGGGCCAAGCAAAGTCGTTCAGATACCGACTTGCGTTTGGATTGGGGCGCCCTTGAGATCACAACATTTGGTCTTCTGCCTTTCGAGACCGGTTTGTCTGCCACCGGGGCTTGAGGAGATGGGATGGCGCCAACTGGCATGAACATAATAGAGCCAAATGGTAGCAGCGGCTCCTCCCATTGTCGCCCGAGACTGGCCGGAAGTACCATCCTGGAGTCTATCTTCATCGTGTAGGAGACGGGAGCCGTGTTCATCATCGAAGACATCGTCGGAAGGTGACTGCTTGAAAATCTGCATGAAAAAGCATTATTTTTAGTATAAATACAGGTATGTATATTGATTGAGTTCGCATGAACGCTTAACCCGAAATATGGGAGGAGAGATTGGTCCCACCGGGCGTGCCAGAATTTGTAGGGTGTTTTTCGTCACCCCAGTGAGATGGGAATACGCGAGCGCTTGTCAGGCGTACTACAGATTCCCCCTGCCTAGGGTAGGCCGGGGTTTAATGATTGTGGGGATCCGAATCTCCGGCAGCCGCGGACTAAGCTGTCGTTAATTACCCATCGCCTTTGGGGCGAGGGAACCTCCGATTAACGGGTTAAACTGGTCATGCGAACTCAATGTGCAGTGTGCGTGTGTTTTGAAAGGTGGTTTTGGATATATCGGGAGCCACGCAGAGTTTTTACGGAGGGGGAGAATGTGGCGGAGTATGTATATGTGTGAATTTGTATACATATGTATGTGTATGCGTATGTACATAAAAAAAGGGGGGAAAGACATCTAAAGGATGCGTGGGGCAGCACCCTGGGCGCTGTGCGTTAGGTGCTGTGCGCTCAGCGCGCGCGCGCGCCACGTGTCGGCACGCGGGCGCCTTGCGCACTTGCGCAGGTGCGCGCGCGCGCGCCATGTGTCGGCACGCGGGCGCCTTGCGCACTTGCGCAGGTGCGCAAGCGCGCGCGCCACGTGTCGGCACGCGGGGGCCTTGCGCACTTGCGCAGGTGCGCAAGCGCGCGCGCCACGTGTCGGCAGGCTGGCGCCTTGCGCACTTGCGCAGGTGCGCAAGTGCGTGCGCCATGTGTCGGCACGCGGGCGCCTTGTACACTTGCGCAAGCGCGCACGCCACGTGTCGGCACGCGGGCGCCTTGCGCACTTGCGCAAGCGCGCAGGTGAGGTACAAGAGGCTTTTAGCCTGAAGAAATTTCTCAGAAGAGAAATCAGAGAGGAGTTGGACTCCTGAATGTGTTTTTCTTCTTTTTTTGAGGGTTTAGTGAAAGATGTTCTTCTTCTTCCTCCTCTGTTAGCTGGATCTTGAAGATCAAGAGATGCGGGATTTCAAAATCTTTTCTTTTTGAGATCTGATGGAAGATTTGAGTTCCCCTTGATGGGTTTTGTGGTGAAAACTAATTTGTTTTATAAAAATGAGAGTAGAACTCTTGATTTAATTCAAAAGAAAGAAGAAGGTTTTGGAACCTTGAAGAAGGAAGAAAGAGCTCAGCTCTGAAAATTTTTGGAGAGAATGAAAGGTATATATTTTTTTTATTCATCATGTTGCCTTTTATAGGCTTACATATTTGCATATAGCCCCTTGGGCTTCACAAAAATGGCGTTTTAGCCATCCCATGGCTCATGTGCCATTTCATTTTTGCACATAAGCCATGGGCTTACAAAATATTGGCTTTATGCCCATTTTGCATACATTCATGTAAAAAAAATTACATAAAAATTATTTATTACATGATCTATATTTTAGCATGGAGGAGGCTGGCCGCGGGCTCGACTTGGGCATGGGCCCGCTTGACCTGGGCTTGGGCCCACCTGGCTTGGGGTTGACCTTGACTTTGACTCGGTCAACGGGGGTGTAAATTTTTACCCCAACACTGACAATACGTCGAGCTCTTTGCACATCCGTTCCGGCACCCTTGTGATGGCCAGGGACCCTTCTGCGACTTCGAAGGTCTCTCGTAGTTTCGCTTGCTGCATGGGGGGCCAATCTCCACAGCTGTTGCATGGCAGGTCCTCCTCTTCTGACTCTTCAGTGTCACTGCCAAGATGAGGGCGGACTTTGCTGCTAGTTGGGCCTTTAGTAACAGATTCGTCCGTATCGCTGCCGAAATGAGGGCGAGTTTTACGAAAGGACGGGCTTCCAGCGTCGGACTCATCAGTGTCACTGCCGAAATGCGGGCGCACTTGGGTATTTTTGCTTTTGAAAGTGACAGCCGGCGCAGATTTGCTTTTGAGTCTTGGGGCCTGTCTATCTTCAATCAGTTATGGCTTAGAATTTTGGTGGTTCATAAAGTACCGAGAATCTTCATATCGGACTTCATGCACACCGAACGGCTGGATGTCTCCGTCAATGCGTCTTTCTTCGCCATTTTTAGTATACTTCATGCATTGATGGAGAGTTGACGGAATGATGCCGTAATCGTGGAGCCACGGCCGCCCCAAGAGAATCTTATAAGACGTGTCGGCGTCGATCACGTATATCTTAGCTTCAGTTTGCAGCTCCCCGAATTTGATTGGCAAAGCTATAGACCCCAGAACTTGCTGGCAATTTTGGTTGAAGCCTTGAATGACAATCCTTTCCCTTGACAGGTGTCGGACGTCCATTGAAAAACTCTTCAGAGTTCGCAAGTTCATGATATTCACTGAGGACCCCGGATCAATATGCGATTAATTGGATCTCCGTCGCTGTACCCGGTCACGTAAAGCGGCCGATTATGCTCAGCCGTTCCCAGTAGTAAGTCTTCATCCTTAAATGTGACTATGGCGGCATGCAGAGCATGCTGGGCTTCTTTCATATTAATTTCCGCAAAGTGAGCCTGATACCGCTCGGGGTTTTGTAGAGCGTGAATGAGAACATCTCTAAGCTCCTTAGATAGGACCAAGGCGTCGTAGATGCTCAGGAGAGACGGAAGCTTCCGGAGATGTGCCAAGACATTATAGTCCACTGAGGAAGGACTTATGTTTTCATCAGTCAGTTCTCTGCCATCTTCTTCATTAGCGACATGTTTTTCCTTCCCTTTTGGGGCGTTGCCCTGATTTGGCGGTAGAGCCCTGCCACTTCTGAGCTGGATTTTATTGGCCTTTATGGCGAGCTCCTCGTCCTCTTCGGGAAAACAGAGCTCATCCTCGGAGTCGCTTCCAAGATGGATGGCGTAGCAGGTCACTACTGGGATCTCCTCATTGGAGGCTTCTTCTAACTCCTCCAGAATTTTAGCCGCTTGTACAGGGAAGAACTCCTTCAATTGAATCAATGTTCTTTCCTTTTGTTCATATTCTTCGAGGGAATCGATATATTTTTGAATGGTTGATCTCCCTGCAGACTCTTTTTAGCGCCTAGCTGCACTTTTCTTCTTGTTGAGCTTCTTGGATTTTGAGCCTGATGGAGCCGCATTGGCAGCTGGACTGGTAGGCTTCTTCTGCCCTTCCCGTTCCGTCCTAGGTTCTTTACGAAGTAGCTTTATCATCTTCTTCGTCTTATTAGATATGTGCGTACTCCACGTAGGCCGTGAAGAGTCAGTTTCGTTTGTCAGGGAAGCAGGTTCAGCTGTCTGCTCCCAGAAGGCTTCAACTTCTGTTTGTATAAAGTTGGCGGTTGCAACTTGATTGTTCACCAACACGCTTTTGGATAGCTCGATCTCTCCAGCCTTGTACTGCTTCTCGACCCAGTCTTTGATGATATAGCAATCCTCGATCGCATGGCTCACTACTCGGTGGTACGGGCAATACAGGGGATTGTCGGTCATTTTTGCTTCTTGAGGACTTTTCGACTCGGGCAATTGTAGGCCGTTGTTCGAGGCATCTTTAAATATCTTACGGACCTTGTCCCTTCTGAAAGAGTAAACCTTGTTCTTCTTCTCCTCTAGGGAAGGCCCATCTCCTCCAAGCAATGGCTTTCGAGACCGGTTGGTTTTGGATTCGCTCGCCCTTCGCTTTTCTTCATTGTCGGACGCATTGAAGACACTGGTACTGCTGGAACTCCCGCTTCTACGGCTGTCGTCCCGCTTGCTTTTCCAAGTTTTGTCTCTCTGAGAGTCCGGCGGGGACTCTTGCTTCGAGCGTTCCAGCATTTGGACTTTCTTGGTTAGCTCCTGAAATGTCTTGAGGCCCGCTGTACACAAGAATGGCACCATCCAATTGCTAAGGTTCCCAATAAGAAGGCTGACGGACTGGTCCTGCTCCAGCGGCGGATCGCACTTGACCGTGAGATTACGCCATCGGGCGATAAAGTCAGTGTTGCTTTCATTCTTCCCCGGCTTGGTCCTCACAAGGTCGGCAATGGAGATTTTATCACTGACGCTCATGAACCTTTGTAGAAACAGGGACTCCATTTGGGTAAAGGTAATGACGGACCCGTCCGGTATACTCGCATACCAGTCGAAGGCGACACCGGTCAGGCTGTTGACAAACTGACGAAGAAGGAGCGCATCATTGCCCCCTGTATTTCCGCACGATGCTTTGAAGTGGGCGACGTGCTGATTTGCATTCCCCGTTCCATCAAATCTTCCGAACTTAGGAATGACGTAGACACTTGGGAACTCAATCAGATCGTACTGTGCGGGATATGGCCGCCCACTACTGCCGATTTCTTTCTGAGCTTCAGCTTCGGCCACCAATGTTTTAACCTTGCTGGTGACCAAATCCATTATCCGATCCTGTGTTAGCGGGATAGTGCTACCTGGGGCCAAGGCGTCCCCAGAAGCTGAATGTGGCCGGCTTTCGTTCGGCTCGACCAGTCTTGGTCCCAAAGGAACAGGCATTGGCTGCCTCGGATTGTCATCACCCGGCTGATTAGTAGCGGCTTGTACCCGATTGGGAGGCGCTCGAGCAATTTGAGCCGTAAGCAGCATCACCACGTTTGTTAAGTCGTCAATCTTCGAATAAAGCTTGGCCATCTCTTTATCTTTGCTCCTGAGCTGTTTTCGAAGCTCTTGAAGCAGCTCTTGCTCCGCGGTCCTGGGGCGGAAAGTCGGCTCTTCCTCGCTGTCCGAGCTTGACTCTGCATGGACCGAGGGGTCTTTCTGCCTATCATCCTCATCGAGAGGGTTTTCTTCATCCAACGGGGGCGGCTATTCTTGGGCAGCGGCAACCACATTCAGGCTAGATTAGGCCTGGGATGTGGTGGCCCCATCCTTGCTTTTGCTGCGAATGTTGTCGCTGGGGCGCCCGCCCGCCATATAAACCGTATGGATGATATATCCGGTCGTCTTTCTATCATTGGCAGCTGATTTCACGGATCGCTGTCTTGACCCCCTTGTTTCGGTAGCTGGTAGTCGATTGAAGGCGGCTGTCCTAGCCAGGTTCTTGAATAGTGCTGGCGCTTCTTTTCTGGGTTTTCCCCGCTGCTTTCGTGCGGCACAGAGTGCTTGATAGACTCTTGAAGAGACAGTGTCATACTTTTTCTGTTGGGGCCGGGACACGTCTCTTTGTGGCACTGTTCGGAACGCTGTCTTCTTGATTCTGGCGGTCATGGCATTTTTCTGAACCCACTTTAGAGGCTCGAAGGAATTGCTGATTCTTACGTCCGACTCAGCCGTCGTCGCGGGGCAACCCTGCACTTGGAACTTCACACGATTCCATTTGGCCGAAGCCTTGGCCCTCTTGTTGGCTTGATACCCGAGCCGCTTCTGCCTTAACTTTTCTGTTCTAAGCGCCTGGCAGACTTCGACTCTTTGGGAAGACGCCACAGACCGGGCGATGGAGGGCCTTGGAGATACGCTCGATTGTGCATTTGTTGGAGTCATCGCCTGAGCTCGTCCGCAACATTTGATGTTGCCCTTTGTACCGAAGTTCTTGCCCCCCACTGGAGCACAAGAGAATCGTTCAGATACCGTCTTAAGTTTCGGTTGTGGTGCCTTGGCGATCACGACATTCGGCCTCTTACCCCTTGAGATCGGCTTGGCCACCTGTTCCGCCGAGATCTCCGCCAGATGAGAGCTTCCAGCAGGGTAGATGATGACGGAGCCAAACTGGCGGGGCGGTTCCTCCCACTGTCGACTGAGGCTTGCGGGGAGAACCACACGAGCGTTGATCTTGACCACGTACGGAATCGGGGTCACGTTGGAAGGTGAATTCGTCTGGGGAGACATTGTCGTCGAAGGTTGATTGCTGCACGGAAAAAAGAATATCATTTCAGTATAGGCAATCAATATGTATATTGATTGAGTTCGCATGAACGTTTAACCCGAAATATGGGAGGAGAGATTGGTCCCACCGGGCGTGCCAGAATCTGTAGGGTGTTTTTCGTCACCCCATTGAGATGGGAATACGCGCACGCTTGTCAGGCATACTACAGATTCCCCCTTCCTAGGGTAGGCCGCGGTTTAATGATTGTGGGGATCCGAATCTCCGGCAGCTGTGGACTAAGCTGCCGTTAATTACCCCTCGCCTTTGGAGTGAGGGAACCTCCGATTGACGGGTTAAACTGGTCATGCGAGCACAATGTGCAGTGTACGTGTGTGTTGTTTTGGAGGGGGGGTTTGAATATATCGGGAGCCACGCAGAGTTTTTACGGGGGTCCCGCTACCCTGATAGCGAGCTGGGGGTCAAGGGGGCTAGCAGCCCCCTTGCGGGGTGCGGGGCAGCGCCCCGTTAGAAATTTTTTCTGACAGGGACAGTGTCGTGGAGTATGTGTATGTGTACATTTGTATACATATGTATATATATAAAAAGGGGAAAAAGACATCCAAAGGATGCGTGGGGCCAGCGCCTGGGCGCTTGAGCGCAAGCGCGCCACGTGTCGGCACGTGGGCGCTTTGAGCTCGAGCGCAGAGCGCTGGAGCGCAAGCGTGCCACGTGTCGGCACGAGGGCGCTTTGCGCTGGAGCGTAGAGCGCTGGAGCGCAAGCGCGCCGCGTGTCGGCACGAGGGCGCTTTACGCTCGAGCGCAGAGCGCTGGAGCGCAAGCGCGCCACGTGGGCGCTTTGCGCTCGAGCGCAGAGCGCAAAGCGCAAGCGCGCCACGTATCGAAATGCGGGCGCTTTGCGCTCGAGCGCTGAGCGCTGGAGCGCAAGCGCGCCACGTGTCGGCACGTGGGCGCTTTGCGCTCGAGCGCAAGGCGCTGGAGCGCAAGCGCGCCATGTGTCGGCACGTGGGCGTTTTGCGCTCGAGCGCAGTGCGCTGGAGCGCAAACGTGCCACGTGTCGGCACGTAGGCGCTTTGCGCTCGAGCGCTAGTGCACCATCGAGGAAAAAGGGGGTTTTTAGCCCCGGAAATTCTCTAAAGAGAAAATAGGGTAGAGTTAAACTCGTAATTTGCTTTGGGTTAAGGAAATGGGTCCTTCTTCTTCCTTTGCTGGCCGATCTTGTAGATAAAGAGATGTGAGATTTAAAAATCTTTTCTTCTTGAGATCTGATGGCAGATCTGAGTTCCATTTAATGGGTTTTGTGGTGGAAAACTATTTAGTTTTTGAAAAAGGAAGAGTAAAACTCTTGATTTAATTCAAAGGAAAAAAAGAAGGTTTTGGAACCTTGAAGAAGGAAGAAAGATCTCAGATCTGAAACTTTTTTTGGAAAGAGAAAAGTTGTTGAGATATTTCATTATCTTTGCCTACACATAGCCCCTTGGGCTTCACAAAATGGCATTTTGGCTATCTCATGGCTCATGTGCCATTTCTTTTTGCACATAAGCCATGGGCTTTACAAAAATTTGGCTTTATGCCTATTTTTCTTACATTTATCCATAAAATAACAATAAAAGAAATGCAACAAAATTATTTTTTACAAAAATTTTATCTTGGCATAGGGGGAGGCCGGCCGCTTCCTGTTCTGGCTCGACCCGGGCATGGGCCCACTGGATCTGGGCTTGGGCCCACTTGGCTTGGGGTTGACTTTGATTTTGACTTGGTCAACCGGGGTGTAAATTTTTACCCCAACAGATAACACTGCTTATCCATTCACAAAGGCCTTACCCCAGACTCAGTTCGAGCGGCTGATCGAGATGATAGGTCTTCGATACGCCAGTACATGGCCTTAGTGCAAGTGGGAGATTGTTAGTGTATATGCCCTAGAGGCCATTACTGTATCATACTAGTTTGTATATTACTTGATGGAAGATTGGGATATTCACCTTGTATAGACAATCTTGCTCAATATAGTAGTATGCTACTTGGTTTGTTTCTACTTTAATGTGTGCATGTGTTTCTTATAGCATATCGCCTTTACACATTAGTGGAGCCCTTAGGATCTTTGCTTGATTACCAACGTTGTGATGGCAGTCACACTCGTGGGGGCTGGGTAATCCACAAGCACATCCTTATGCAGGTTCCTAGTCGTAGGACTATCGAGACAGGGCATCGATACTCCAGAGTAGACTAGCGAATGCGTTTCTCATCCCAGCTTGGGAAACGGTCTGTTCCACAGCCGTCAGTACACCGTACTTGAGATAGTATGCGGGTGCTCGTTAGGTTACGAGTACACTGGACAGGACTCGTCGGGAACTGTTGGTTGGTACTATACCTATCGTCAGTTATCAGTTCCCAGGTGATATGAGTACAGCTTAGTCCGTTGACTTGACACTGTCACTTCACCTCGAGTGTGTTCCCACTGTACTTTGATTACTACCCTACCACGGCTCAAAGGAGTCGTGCAAACAGGTTGTTTTTGGGTGCAGTCCCGAAGCACTTGGAGGCAGTGCCAGTTAGACAGGATTCGTTTCTCCCGGTATTGGGGGTTGATATCGCGCTGTGTCTAGGAGAGCCATTACACAAAGTCCCTGGCCAGGGCAGGCGAGATAGACTGGTAGGTTTCCAGTGCTATCTCAGGTGTTCTGGGCTACACTCTGACACGACTTGTACCTCTAGTAGGGGACTGACGTTTACCGCCCCCCAGGACCGCCATGCGATGTTCTCAGACGAACAGACCGGACTGTACGGAGATTGTCACATTCAGGCTCAGTAGGAGTTCAGATGGGTTTCACCTCGTCCGTCTTCTTATCGGCATCTACCTAGGGACCGTTACGTACAGCTAGTGCCGCTTGCAGTCTGTGGTTAAACCCACTGCCAGCGTAGTGTCGAGTCTTTAGAGTCCCACACAGAGGGTTATTCGCCTTTGGGCAAAACAGAGTAGAGGTCGCATGGTTTTGCGACAGGGTTCGTTCACATCCGCGCACCTGTGCACGTTTGGTGTCCGGACAGTGGTTACTAGCGGGCTCTGGTTTAAGCCAGATCCTAGTATATTCTTTGGGGTTAGTTTTATCTCATAGTATTCGTGCTCCTCGGAACACGAATGCGGGTGTGTATGCACAGTTGACTGAGGCAGAGGAAGAGGATTCTCATTAGGGTTTTGGTACGGGTGTGTATGCACAGTTGACGGTTGTCGTTTACCAAACCCTAATGAATATGTGAAATATCAATTGATAATGTTATTTAAATGAAATTGGGTTATGGTTAGGGTTTGTTGCCTTGTTGACCAAGGTTGACTTATTGACCATGGTTGAAACATTGACCATCATCATTTCTTTCCAAATATGCTCTTTGATCTTTGCAAAAACATTTAATATGAAATGATAATGGTCTTATCAAACCAACCATCACCTTTTTCATTTTGGATTTATATTATTAATTAGATAATTCACATATATTGTTATGGTTGTAAAAAATATTCTCATTCTATCATATTGATTCTCTCTCATCCTTTCTTCTTCCTCTTCCTCTAGCTCAAGGAAAATTCATCTCATGTGTTGAGAAACATTTCCTTGGAGATAAAACACCAAATCCACTCTCTACTCATCCTAAGGTTGAAGGTCTAGCAAGCCGGACACTTTAGTTCTCTCAAGTTCGAGAAAGAAACTCAAGGTAGAGACCCTCTGGTGGATCCATCTTCGGCAAGAGAAGGAGACGAGGAACGAACCATCCGACCACCACCAAGAGTCCAAGAGAAGGAGTTCAAGTTGAGGTATAACCCCTAACCGAGTAGCAATAGCTCTTGTTAGTTGCTGGTGTGTAGTTTAGCAAAGATCCGTGTTTTATAGTCCATGTTACCATGACCCGAAAAATCGTTTTTCATCATTTCCGCAAGCCCGAAAGAACCGGGAGTGGTAACGTGGACTTACAACAACCACGCAAGAAATATAATATACAACGCTGAAGGGCGAGGATCAAAACTCAGAGGAAACTCAAAATCATCAAGAAAACCATAAAAATACAACGCGCGACTCTAAGGTCGAAGTAACAACAACTGGTTTTCTAAGTCAAATAAATATACATGTTCGGTTGATGGAGTTTCTAGATACAACAATGTAAATACAGTACAAGGGTAGTCACTATGCGAGTGAACCCACCTACCAAAGCAATCACCCGAAAAGGAGCAGTGTGCCAGCAAAGCCGCAACAAAACCTGTACGGCAAAACCTGCAAGAAACTGTGGCACAACGGGGGTGAGTTGCCAACTCGAGAGTAGAAAACATCACAGAGCAGAAATCGTATGAATGACTCAATCCTAAGTCAATATGATCAGTAATATATATATCCTCAAAATGATAAAGTCTGAAGCATGATAAGGTGGCAAGGGTAAACATCTATACATAAGTGTAATACCAAGTGCTCGTGTTAGTGCCTCAGGTAGCAACATATCATATATATAAGGTTTGATCAATGTAATCAGCATGAATCAGTGTCGACTATTTACTCAAGTCTATAAGTATGTGGATAGTCATCCAACTATGTAATCAATGCCTGTATGCATATGGATCTCGTCCACGTGTCAACCAATGACACAACAACATCATGCATGTAAATGTCATAAAAGCAAATGCATGAAAGTATGAGGATATAAATCAACGTGTGTCCCTCATGACACATCAAAATCATGGAACCCGGGTGTCCAACATCGACAATCAAAAACATCATGAAACCCGTGTTCTGCATCGACACGTAAATCCTCATATCTCGGGCTCCGTCAGTACGGATCGGCCCACGGGCTCCGTCAGTCCTGATCGGCCTATATCATCTCTCTACTCCGGTCGGTATCCTCCGGATATCCGCCGAGCCCAAATACTATCACCGGCAGGTAGTTCTCACCTGCCAGGCTCACCGTCTAACAATACGAGTCTTCTTTCCCCGGGGCACTGATAGTGTTTATGCCCTAGAAGGCCATTACTGTATCATACTAGTTTGTATATTACTTAATGGAAGCTTAGGATATTCACATGTATATAACAGTCTTGCTAAACATGGTAGTATGCTACTTGGTTTTTCTATCTTAATATGTGAGTATACGTATTGATAGAGCTCTTAGGATCTTGCTTCACTACCAGCGTTGTGATGGCAGTCACACTAGTGGGGGCTGGGTAGTCTACAAGCACATCCTTATTCAGGTCCCTAGTCGTTGGATTATCGAGACAGGGCATCGATACTCCGGAGTAGACTAGTGTGTACGCTTCTCATCCCAGTTGGGGAGATGGTCTGTCCCACAGCCGTCAGTACGTCGTACTGGAGATAGTATGCAGGTGCTCGTTAGGTTACGGGTACACCGGACATGACTCACAGGGAACTGTTGGTTGGCTTTATACCAGTCGTCAGTGAACAGTTCCCAGGTGACATGAGTACAGCATAGTCCGCAGACTTGACACTGCTACTTCTCCTCGAGTGTGTCCCACTATTCTTAGATTGCTACCCTAGCACGGCTCAAAGGAGTCGTGCAAACAGGTAGCAGTTGGGTGCAGTGCCGAGCACTTGGAGGCAGTGGCGGTTAGAAAGGATTCGTCTCTCCCGGTATTGGGGGTTGATATCGCGCAGTGTCAGAGAGCCATTACGCAAAGTCCCTGGCCAGGGCAAGCGAGATTTACTGGTAGGTTCCAGTAGTTTCTCAGGGTGTAATGGGCTTCGCTCCGACACGACTTATACCGCTATTAGGGGACTGATGCTTGCCGCCCCCTAGGCCCGATATGCGATAGTCTTAGACGAACGGACCGGACTGTATGGAGATTGTCACAGCAGGCTCAGTAGGAGTTCGGATGGGTTTCCTCATCGGCCTTCTTATCGACATCTACCTGGGGACCGTTACGTATAGCTAGTGCCGCTTGCGGTCTGTAGTTAAACCCACTGCCAGCGTAGTAGTCGAGTTTCTAGAGTCCCACGCAGAGAGTTTCCCTACTCCAGGCGAAACGATATAAAGGTCGTATGGTTTTACGACAAGGGTTCGGACGCATACGTGTGTTTACGCACGTACGACTTTCGGACAGTTTTTACTAGTCGGCTTTGGTTTAAGCCAGTTACTAGTATCCAGTTATTGGATTTATACAGTCTAATGTTTTTCCGTGTTTTCACGGATAGGAGGGGCGTTCTCGTAATTGCGCGAGAAGCTTCTTGAAAATGGTGACTAAGGAGGTTAAGGTGGCATATACATTGAATGAGATTAGTGAGTCATATGAGTGATTCATCCATGTCATTAATGCATCATAAATGCTTAATGACTCGTGGTAATGAATCACCATTAGATATTTATGAAGCATGATTATTCATCATTTGATTTTCTTTTCTTGATAAATCTTAATGCTTCATATATATTATGATAACTCATTTTCTCATATTAATTATTATTCTCACCTTCTCTCTCCTCAAGCTCTCTCTCTTCAAACCCTAATCCTCCCCTCTCATGTGTTGAGTACAAGGATTAGTTAGATTACTTAATCCATAACCCTCACTCTATATCATCTAGGTACTTTAATTAGCACTTAAAGAAACCTAGTTGCCTCAAGTTTAGAGGCAAAGCTTGGAGTAAAGCTCTCGTGGTGGATCGTCTACTACTTGGAGAAGGTCGAGGAGAAGGTGGAGTTCGTAAAGATGAAGGACACGGTTCTACAAGTATAATCACTTCATATAGTAGTTTAGAACTCCTATGTTAGTTGTTAGTTATCGTTTAGCTTCGATTCATGCGGTTAGTCGATGTTTATGCAAAGAACAAGATCGTTTTTCATATTTCCGCCTCCCCGCTAGTAGTGGGGTGTTGTACATCGACATACAGTGGTATCAGAGCCTCGCTAAACAATAATTAACTCATTAGCAAATTCGTAAGCTATTCGAACGCAAAACGAACCAAAAACCGACATCGATATCACTACTTTCTGTCGAATTTTAAACAGGCTTTAAAAATTTTTCAGGGTGCTTCAGAATAACCTACAGAGAGATATAAGAAAACTGGTGAAAAATGGGTTCCTGAATCGGCCAAACGACCGCGGAACCGCGGCGGATCCCACCGATCCGCCGCGCAACCGCGGCCGAGTTGGGGCCGATTCAACCCAATTTTCACCAGTAATTCATCTGTGATATTTTTGTGTTTTCTGGGATGTTTATTTTTCTGCTCAAGTCTCAGGTGCACAGAGAAGTATTGGAGTAGAATCTAATGTGTTTGCATGATCGAAATTTTACGATGTTTGCTAATTTGATTATATCTGTGTTTGTATAATGTGTTCGTAAACCTCCCCTAACTGCTAGTATGTCGGTTGGCAGGGGGTTGCACATTTCTGTAATGGATTTTATCTGTTTGTGTATATGAACTTTGTTGGACTGTTGTGATGTATAGCCGGGGTTTTGTGATGGGTTATTATTTAATTCATTTGATGGAAATGTAATTTGTTGTAATATTATTTTACGGGGCACATCCAGGTTGCGGTTGTAGCCACCGTTGTATTATTTCATTTTCCTGTTTTTTCTCCTAGGACAGACCCAAGGTGGGGTGCACAAACTGTCGGGAGGGTAGTTTGCCGTACCCGTTGGGGTCTTGGGTGGGGTAATGGCTATTCATCACAACCGTGTAATCCGTCTTTTGTTGCAGGCTCAAAACAAACACGGATTGCTTGCAAATCCAATAAAGTTCATCTGTGATCTGGAATGCCTATTATTGCGTCTGACGAATGTACAATATCTATAGATGATAGCTATTTAGATGTCACTTATGTTTTACACCCGCGCTAGCCCAGCCCCCGCTCTGTCGTTAGTTAAGTAACCTAACGGGTAATTACGGGACCCCGTGGCGAATGCGGATGGCATAAGAGGACGTTGTATTTTCGTTGTTTTCTGCAATGATAGGTTAATGATGGGACGCATTATTTATAATGCAAAGAAAATAAACCAAAAGTTGAATCGTTGGAACAATTTAAAAGAAACCACTCGGTTATTTTAAAAGAGCAGAATTTTTTTTTTGCGGAGCTTTAACCACACCTTTTAAAAAGCTATCAGGTTCCTTCGATTATATCAAGTTCACTACGTTCACGGTTTCGCCAAAACCATTCGTAGCCCTCCGTCATTTCTTATGAATGGTCAGTAGTATTCAAGCTATGTTTGTTTGGCCCTTAGTCAAGACATAGTGATTGGTAGCTACTGGGGTATTCATTTGTTGCATAGATAGATGAGTTGGTTTGGGACAGTCGTATTACTTTGTTTGGCCCTTAGTCAATAGTATATACAGATGGGTTCAAATCAATAGGATAATGATGGGCAGAACTTGACATGTGACTTATGATTTGTTGGGCCTTAGTCAAGATCATAATAACATGGGGCAAAAATCTATATCGGGAATTTCTAAAGAAACTGAAATTTGCAAAGAGATGCATACCATTTGGAGTTTGATGAATGTTGGTAGGATTCCTTCAACATTATCATACGATGATATTTGGATCCTGATCCTACTGTGAGTATATGCTACTTATCAGGATATTCGTCACTTAACGATCAATGCTATAAACCAAGTAGGTGTCAAAAAAGGTGTCAGCGGGGTTACGCCCCCAGAGAAATGAGGTTCTTTAATTAAGGAACTTCGTGAAAGCGTTGGAAAACCTCCCTCGAAGTATCGACACTAGCCTGGCTGAACGGTTAAGCAAGAATTGTACAGTGAGAATAGTCCTGGCTAATTCTTCTTTTATGGTTTGAGGAAGGATTCGAGAAACAGTAGGAGCCATCCAGTTTAGATAAATTAAAAACCAATCTAAACTTTCAAGAGCATCAAGCTAAAGTGTTTTCTTCTCTCTCTCTCATTGCAGCGACCTTGTGACCATGACTAGGTTACATCTAGATAACAAGTTGACTGAATCTAACTTATATGACTGGCAAAGGTCTGTCCAGATGACCATTGCCTATGACAAGCTGGACCACCCTATTACTACTCAAGATCCCACCGTCCCAGGTCCAATTTCCACCGTCGCGGATATGGATATCCGTCAGACAAAGGAAAAGAATAAAGCGAAAGCCAAGTGCCTCGTGTTGGCTTCAGTTGATGGTATATACCAGAAGCAGCACGAGAAGATGGACTCTGTTTCCATCTTTCTCCATAACAAAGATTTATATAGAGAGCAATCTCATATCGCAAGATATGAGTCCTCGAACGAATTAATTCAAGCGAGGTAGGCTGACGGGTCATCTGTAAGGGACGACGTCCTTACGATGACTAGCTATATTGATGAGCTCAAGGACCTGGAGACCACGTTGGGAAACAGGTCATATACTGACTTATTTCCACAGTCCCTACCTTCTACTTACACCCTGAAAGAAACCAGGGAGACACAAGCTCTGCTTAATAGGGGACCTTCTTCTTCTTCATCCAAGGCGAAAGCAAAGGGTGAAAAGAAGAAGACCTCTACAAAGCCGATATACGGTGTCAGCAAAGTAGGAAGAAAGGGAAGAGAAAAAGTTTCGGGACTTGGTATAGGTAAGGAGGGATATTCCTATTGTTATGGGAATGGACATTGGCAGAAGGATTGCAGGGCTTTGGAAGCCAGTAGCCAGGATACGAATCATGTTGTGGCTTCAGCCTCAAGTGTGTTTGTAATTGAGAACTGTTTGTCAATTAACTCTACTTCCTGGGTACTAGATACCGGAGCAGGATCTCATATCTGTAATTCATTACATGCTTTGAGAAACCGTAAAGTTATAAGGATAGGTGATTTGTCTCTCAGAGTTGCAAACGGAATGAGCGTAGACGCTGAATCCGTGGGAGAATTTCGCCTAGGTTTGACAAGTGGGCAGATATTGATTCTACGTAATTGTCTGTATGTACCTAGTTTGACTTGTAATATCATATCAGTGTCCTCACTTTCAAGAGAGGTATATGACTTACATTCGTAAGCGATGTAGTTCACATCCACCTAAATCAAGTTCTGATTGGGTCCGGTACATTAGATGACGGTATATACGTATTGAATCGAGCACAGGTTTTCAATGTCCAGAACACACTTAAAAGAAAGTCTCCAGAAGAGAATCAGGCTTTCTTATGGTATTGTAGACTAGGTCACATCAATGAAACACGATTAACGAAGTTACATAGAGAAGGATATTTGAATCCGTTCGAATATCAATCTTATGCCACTTGTGAATCTTCTCTCATGGGAAAGATGACAAAGTCTCCGTTTACTGGATACAGAGTAAGAGCGAGCGAGCTCTTAGGACTCGTACACAGTGACGTGTGCGGTCCAATGTCTACACATGCGCGAGGTGGTTATTCCTACTTCATTATTTTTATGGATGATTTCTCTAGGTATGGATATATCTTCTTAATGAAGCATAAATCCGAGGCCATTGAGAAATTCTAAGAATACAAGAATGAAGTGGAAAAACAGACAGGCAAAAGTATAAAAACACTGAGATCTGATCGAGGTGGTGAATACTTAAGTGCCGAATTCCTGGGTTACTTAAAAGAGAATGGAATTCTCTCTCAGCTTACTCCTCCATACACACCACAACACAATGGTGTATCGGAAAGGAGGAATCGAACCCTATTGGATATGGTTCGTTCCATGATGAGTAAGGCTGAGTTACCACGATCTTTCTGGGGTTATGCACTAGAATCAGCTGCATATCTTTTGAACCAGGTTCCAACCAAGACTGTGCCTAGCATGCCATATCAGATGTGGAGTGGGAAGAAACCCTGTCTAAAACATTTTAGGACATGGGGGTGTCCAGCTTTTGTAAAAAAGCAGCATCCGGACAAGCTCGAGGCATGCTCAGTACAGTGTAAGCTTGTGGGATATCCAAAGAACTCCAAGGGATATTATTTCTATTACGCAGAGGAACAAAAGGTTTTTGTTTCTCGTCATGCCCACTTCTTAGAAACTGAATTTTTAGAAAATCAGAAGAGTGGGAGCGCAGTAGAACTGGAAGAAATTCCAGAACCACAAGCTGTTACTGAAAGTTTGGTGGAACAAGAAGTTTCAGAAGAAAGGGACATACCAGCGCCTATCCGCAGAAGTAGTAGGCAGTCTCATCCGCCCGAGAGATACTACGGTTTTCTCATAGATGGGGATAGAGAAGATTGCGTCATTGATAATGACGACCCAACTAGCTTCCAGCAAGCCATTCAGAGCGGTGACTCGGTAAAATGGCTGGATGCAATGCGGACCGAAATGGAGTCCATGTACACTAACAAAGTATGGACTTTGGACACTGCTCCAGATGGGGTGAAACCCGTAGGATGCAAGTGGATCTTCAGAAAGAAGATTGGTGTAGATGGACAGGTTAAAACCTATAAGGCTAGACTTGTTGCAAAGGGTTTCCGTCAAAGACCTGGTTTGGACTATGACGAAACCTTTTCTCCAGTGGCTATGCTGAAATCCATTCGGGTCCTTCTTGCTATTGCTGCCTTCCACGATTATGAGATCTGGCAGATGGACGTAAAGATGGCCTTTCTAAATGGAAATTTAGAAGAGAGCGTCTATATGGATCAGCCAGAGGGATTCATTCAGAGTGGGAGCAGCGGTAAAGTATGCAAGCTACTTAAGTCCATTTATGGACTAAAGCAGGCATCGCGGAGTTGGAACATCTGTTTTGATGATACTGTCAAAGAATTCGACTTTATCAAAAATCCAGATGAACCATGTATTTTCAGTAAGATTGTAGGGAGAGTTGTTATATTCCTCGTCTTGTACGTGGATGACATTCTCCTAATAGGAAATGATATTCCTATGCTACAGTCAGTCAAAAGATTCTTGTCACAGAAATTCTCCATGAAGGACCTGGGTGATGCCACCTACATTCTGGGGATCCAGATCTATCGTGATAGATCAAAGAGGATGTTGGGACTTTCACAGTCCAGGTACATAGACACCATATTGAAAAGATTCAGTATGGAAGATTCTAAGTGCGGTAACCTACCGGCTTGTCACGGAATCACCCTCTCTAAAGAGATGTCTCCCAAGACTGATTTGGAAAGGGAACGAATGTCGATTATACCCTACGCTTCTGCGGTAGGCTCTATAATGTATGCGATGTTATGTACCAGACCAGATGTAGCATACGCATTGAGCGTTGTAAGCCGGTATCAGGAAAACCCAGGGGAGAATCATTGGATAGCAGTAAAGAACATTCTCAAGTACCTTAGGAAGACTAAGGAGATGTTCTTGATTTACGGCGGAAAGGACCTCAAGATGGAGGCCTATGCTGATTCCGGCTTCCAGAGTGACAAGGATGACTCCAAGTCCATGTCGGGTTATGTCTTTACCCTCAATGGAGGGGCGGTCTGTTAGAAGAGTTCTAAGAAGGACACTGTTGCTGACTCAACGATGGAAGCGGAGTACATAGCTGCTTGCGATGCCGCAAAAGAAGCTGTCTAGATGAAGAAGTTCCTCACAGAACTTCAGGTGGTTCCTACCAGTGTTGGTCCAATACCTCTGTATTGCGACAACAACGGCGCTATAGCTTTAGCGAAGGAACCCAGGTCCCATCAGAAGTCCAGACACATCTTAAGGCGGTATCACCTGATCAGGGAGATCGAGGTAAAGAGAGTAAATACAGAGGATAACATTGCTGATCCATTCACTAAGGCCCAACCTCAGATTCAGTTCGAGAGGCTACTCGAGATCATCGGTCTTCGATGCGCCAGTCAATGGCCCTAGTGCAAGTGGGAGATTGTTAGTGTTTATGCCCTAGAAGGCCATTACTGTATCATACTAGTTTGTATATTACTTAATGGAAGCTTGGGATATTCACATGTATATAACAGTCTTGCTAAACATGGTAGTATGCTACTTGGTTTTTATATCTTAATATGTGAGTATACGTATTGATAGAGCTCTTAGGATCTTGCTTCACTACCAGCGTTGTGATGGCAGTCACACTAGTGGGGTCTGGGTAGTCTACAAGCACATCCTTATTCAGGTCCCTAGTCGTTGGATTATCGAGACAGGGCATCGATACTCCGGAGTAGACTAGTGTGTACGCTTCTCATCCCAGTTGGGGAGATGGTCTGTCCCACAGCCGTCAGTACGTCGTACTGGAGATAGTATGCAGGTGCTCGTTAGGTTACGGTTACACCGGACAGGACTCACAGGGAACTGTTGGTTGGTTTTATACCAGTCGTCAGTGAACAGTTCCCAGGTAACATGAGTACAGCATAGTCCACAGACTTGACACTGCTACTTCGCCTCGAGTGTGTCCCACTGTTCTTAGATTGCTACCCTAGCACGGCTCAAAGGAGTCGTGCAAACAGGTAGCAGTTGGGTGCAGTCCCAAGCACTTGGAGGCAGTGGCGGTTAGACAGGATTCGTCTCTCCCGGTATTGGGGGTTGATATCGCGCTGTGTCAGAGAGCCATTACGCAAAGTCCCTGTCCAGGGAAAGCGTGATTTACTGGTAGGTTCCCGTAGTTTCTCAGGGTGTAATGGGCTTCGCTCCGACACGACTTATACCGCTATTAGGGGACTGACGCTTGCCGCCCCCTAGGCCCGATATGCGATAGTCTTAGACGAACGGACCGGACTGTATGGAGATTGTCACAGCAGGCACAGTAGGAGTTCGGATGGGTTTCCTCATAGGCCTTCTTATCGACATCTACCTGGGGACCGTTACGTACAGCTAGTGCCGATTGCGGTCTGTGGTTAAACCCACTGCCAGCGTAGTAGTCGAGTCTCTAGAGTCCCACGCAGACAGTTTCCCTACTCCAGGCGAAACGATATAGAGGTCGTATGGATTTACGACAAGGGTTCGGACGCATACGTGTGTTTACGCACGTACGACTTTCGGACAGTTTTTACTAGTCGGCTTTGGTTAAGCCAGTTACTAGTATCCGGTTATTGGATTTATACAGTCTAAAGTTTTTCCGTGTTTTCACGGATAGGAGGGGCGTTCTCGTAATTGCGCGAGAAGCTTCTAGAAGATGGTGACTAAGGAGGTTAAGGTGGCATATACATCGAATGAGATTAGTGAGTCATATGAGTGATTCATCCATGTCATTAATGCATCATAAATGCTTAATGACTCATGGTAATGAATCACCATTAGATATTTATGAAGCATGATTATTCATCATTTGATTTTCTTTTCTTGATAAATCTTAATGCTTCATATATATTATGATAACTCATTTTCTCATATTAATTATTATTCTCACCTTCTCTCTCCTCAAGCTCTCTCTCTTCAAACCCTAATCCTCCCCTCTCATGTGTTGAGTACAAGGATTAGTTAGACTACTTAATCCATAACCCTCACTCTATATCATCTAGGTACTTTAATTAGCACTTAAAGAAACCTAGTTGCCTCAAGTTTAGAGGCAAAGCTTGGAGTAAAGCTCTCGTGGTGGATCGTCTACTACTTGGAGAAGGTCGAGGAGGAGGTGGAGTTCGTAAAGACGAAGGACACGGTTCTACAAGTATAATCACTTCACATAGTAGTTTAGAACTCCTATGTTAGTTGTTAGTTATCGTTTAGCTTCGATTCATGCGGTTAGTCGATGTTTATGCAAAGAACAAGATCGTTTTTCATATTTCCGCCTCCCCGCTAGTAGTGGGGTGTTGTACATCGACTTACAGGTACTTCACCGGGTCCACCATGTACCCACAGTCGGTGCCTACCGCTCCTCGAATTGGGTTACTCATGCCAATCTCCGAACTGAGAAAACACATGGTGGACATACTGAAATATCATATCAAGAGAAACCGGGTTTTTAAAACAATACATACTCTCTTTTGAAATAACCACGGTTCTCAAATCCAGAAATCTCATGAAAACAACATATCTCAATGCGTATAATCATAAAGCATGATGTATGCGACATCTAACAGAAATGTAAGCATATCCGTATATCATGCAACATGGAATAGTAATATGCACATATCAAGGGAAAACCGCTCTTTTAAATGAATCTAGTTTTAAAATATATCTTGCGGTTCCCAAATCTCCGAAATCAAGCCAGAATCATCTATGTATGTGCAAATATGTATGTATGCAAGTATGGGTGTACAATATGTATGTATGCAAGTATGGGTGTACAATATGTATGTACGCAAGTTTGGCATGCAAGGAGTCATATCCTGATGCAACAATCCTACCGTGTAGTGACATGGCAATTATCGATGATGAAGTGTGTGAGCCGGCAAGCAGGTGTACGTGGAGCATACGCATCATCGATAATGGTGCTGGTGGCCTGACAGCATGGATTTAATATAACATAAATCACAAGTATATAAGCATGCAATGCACTAATAACAACATGAATATATGGAAATGAAAGGTAAATGCAACAAAAAGGAATCTACATTTGTTATACGAGTCATACAGTTTGTAATTTGAAATCACACGAATCGTGGGTTTTGGAAAAATAGGGGCTACGGTGTTTTTATGAAAAAAGGTACGGCCTTTGGAATATCCGTAGAATCCCTTGGCCTGTCTTTAAAATACTCACGATTTGTTAGTTTTGAAATAGGTATGACTCGAGTCTAGTCTAACGTCTACAAGTAACTACAGGACTAAACTAACATGCTAATCGAGAAGGTACGGAAACCACCTAAATCTGAGTCGATACAAATAAAATATAATAGTCGGTGATCCCGCCTCAATAGTATCACATACGATACAATATACAATATGACATCCTCGAGTCAAGAGTTCGGATCTATCATCAATATATATCTCGTACGGTAAATCCATCGTACGGCATCCCAAATCTGGGTACGGGTCAAATATCACATTCATCTCATTATTCATCTGGTATCCTTATCATCATATCTCATGAACAGGGGGTACTGATCTAAGCCAAGTACAAACTGATACCATCTGCATGTAGGACCACGGCAGCGCCCCGGCCGTCTGAACGAGGCCAAAATACGGAAACGATACTTTTCTTTAACTTTTAAAACTGGCGCTACCGCGTACTAAAAACCCCGATCGGGCCATTAACCTACTCCTAGCAACAAGAGAAAGGGTAGAGAGCTATACCGAGCGATCCGTGTCCTTCGGTCTTCGGCCTCCATCCCAATTTCCTCGCGGAATCTCCGGTCTTCAACTCCTCGTCGGAAAGGGCACCACATCGCCGGGTTCTTTTACGGGCTCCCACCTCTGGACCGAGGCAACTTGGGCACGAAGTTGGCGAGTCAACGTGTCCAAGGATGCTATAGGCTAGTGTAGAATAGTTTGTCTCTATTGGGGTTGAAGTTGCCATGGTTTTGGTGGAGGAATGAGATAAACCTTTTGAGATGGAGCTATAGGATTTTTGCAAGCAAAATGAGACCAAAACTCATGCCCAAAAATTTGGACAGCCCTCCTCAAGTGTGGCCGGCCAAGCAACTAAAGAATGAGAAGGAGAAAAGTCAAGGGGGGAGCAATAATACAAGCAAGAGAAAAGGTGATGATGATGAATAATCACCACAACAAAGTCTCACTCTAAAACCAATCACTCAACCCATGTCATCACAAAAGTCAAGCCATGATGCACAATCATGAAGCAACCATGTGTCACTAAATGTATTCTCCATAATAAAATGCACAATTGCAAATAACCCCTCCACCAATTTTCAGCAAAAATGGACGAAACGGAAAGCAAACTGGCAACTTCAAAAAACTGATCCCGTAATAAATTACAGGAAAACCCCGCGACTGTATATACATACCCGCATTTGTATTCTGACCGAATACAAATGCAATGAGACAAAATCTACACAGCACAATACTAGGATCCGGCTTAAACCAAAGCCCGCTAATATTATCCGTCCGATTATGATCCGTGCAATACCGCACGTATAAGATCGAACCCTGCCATATCTCCATACGGCCTCTACAGCGTTTCGCCCGAAACTTGAAAAACGGTCCGTGGGGGACTCTAAAGACACGTCAATACTTTGGCTGTGGATTTAACCACTAGCAAGTCAGAGGTATTAGCCATACGTAATGGGCTACCAGGTATTGACCAAAAGAGACGTCGATGAGCGAACTCATCCTGACACCCTACTGAGCCTGTCAGTGACAATATCCGTACAGTCCGGTCTGTTCGTCTATGAGCATCGCATGGCGGGCCTAGGTGGTTGGTAAAAGTCAGACCCCCAAAAGCGGTACAAGTCGTGTCGGAGTGTAGCCCAGAACACCCTGAGATACTACTGGAATACCTACCAGTAAATCTCCTTCCTTGGACAAGGACTTCGTGTAATGGCTCTCCTAGACACAGCATGACCTCACCCCCAATACCGGGAGAGACGAACCCCTGCAGATCCGCTCATTGCCTCCATGTGGCTCGGGACTTTACCCAACTAAAACCTGTTTGCACGACTCCTTTGAGCCGTGGTAGGGTAGTAATCAAAGTAAAGTGGGAACTCACACGAGACAAATGACGATCTCAGGTCGATGAACTAACCTGTACACATGTCACCAAGGAACTGCTATCTGACGTCTGGTATAAGACCAACTAGCATGTTCCTGGCGAGTCCTGTCCGGTGTACTCATAACCCAATGAGCACCTATATACATCTTAGGTGAACCAACTGACACCAGTGGCTTGTGAGACCGGCCACCGCCCCTCGTCGGGGTCTCGACTGTATACACTAGTCTACTCTAGAGTATCGATGCCCTGTCTCGAAAACTCCCACGACTAGGGACCTTTTACGGATGTGCTTATAGACCTCAGCTCCCATGTATATGATTGCCATCATACTGCTGGCCGTCAAGCAAGAATCCTAAGGGCTCTATCAACGTGCAATAGTGACCTGTAAGGTCACCTGAAACAGTACACGATGATAAAGATAAACCAGATAGCTTACTATCAGCTTGAGTAAGACTGTTCTAACGGTATTGGTCCTCTCTCAATCATTGCAATCACGTGCCTGTGATCCAATAATTGACTCTGAGGGCACTATCTCCAACAATCTCCCACCTGCACTCAAGGCTAATTATTGCGATGTCGCATACTCATAGCCCGTGTGATACCGAACACCCAACTTCTCTACTAATCAGTCTCACAAAACCCGCTTGCAAAACTAATGCGTTCGAGGAATAGCCTCAGTGTTTGGATCCGCTCTAATGTTTCTTTCTATGTCTTTCTTTATCTCAAGTTCGCGGAGAAACCCATCTCCCGAAATGAGCAATACCTATCTCAGAATATGTCTGGATATCAGATGGGACATAGCTCACAAATGAACTCCAAATCCAAACTTCTTAGACTGTATCGTGAACTGAACTTAATCAGTATCTTGCGCCTTGCCTCCCTCAGTATCCCCTTGGACCATCTGTCCAAAACGCTGACCCTCGTCAGAGGGAAAACTATAACTCTGACAGCCACTCTGTCATCCAGGTCACCTTTGAAGCCAGGAATGATAACTGTCTCCTAAAAGAGGCTGTGGTTATCATATCCCTAGAACATCCACTTATGTTCTAAAACTGCTTCCGACCATTTCTCCAGGATTGGATTAATATCAACTTATTGCATCTACTGCAAAAACAATATCTGGTGTAGTACTTGACATCTCATGATTGCCTCAATTACCTAAGCAAGTGATCTGTCAATCATGCGCATCCCTCTCCCCTTTAGTCTATAAGACACCTTTAGAGAAGGTGACTCCATCACCAGCAGGTACACTACCGTGCTAGGAGTCGTCCATTCTAGATACCATTAGAATGCTGTCCAAGTACCCTGATTGGGAAACTACCCAAATCTAGATCTAAAACCATAGATCTAGTAACCAGAATATCTGATGTAATATCCATGTCCTTTGTGGAGAAACCACTGTGTGACGACCAACGTATAACTGATCGTAGTATAGGAATTTCACTTCCTACTCTGTGTATGTCATCCAAATACCATGACATCACACCCTACTACCTTCTTAACAGATCCATCCTCTATTCTGATGAAGTCAAACCTATGACTGTCACATCAGAAATAGATGATCTATCTCCGCTATATCTGCTTTAGTCTATAAATAGACATAAGCAACTTGTCCACCAATGCTTCCGCTGCTCCCACTGACTACGATAACCCTCTGGCAGAATCATATACACGTGCACTTCTAAAGCCAGTTCAGAACGACGCTATATTCATCTTCCCGCCGGGTCTCACAGTCTGGAACAACAGTAGTGTCAAGTCTGGGTAAACAAGAACCTCCCTGTCACCGTCCTTGAGCATACCGAAGTACCTCTCGAGTGCCAGAGGTTACCCACCTTATCTGCGGAGTGGCCAATGGAATGTCAAACCAGATTGAATCTTTAGGTTCTTATCAAATTTTCAGTAATCATTAGAGGTTTTGGAATCACTTCCAGTTCTACCATACTCCCACTTCTGTTTTCTGAAAAAATCCATTTTACTTAAAACTGTGGTGAGTCTAGAACAATATCACTATTGATCTTCCAGATGGTAGAATGTCAACCCTCTTCATAGCCTGGGTCAACCCACAAATAGCCATTACAGAAACGTGCCTTGAGTTATCCAGAGTCTGGTTTTAAGCATAAGCCGAACAACTCCCTGTACCTTAACATCGTTAAGATATGAACTGTTCTATATCCAATATAGAAACAGAGGCACTGATTTAATTGGAACCACATTCAAATCATGCAGCTGTCTCCATTGTATGTCAACTAAATGGAAGGAGGCCTATCAGCGTTACTCGACTTAGGAGTGCTTCTAATTATGAGTAACCTGAAAGAGTAGACAGTTCTCTTAATCATTACTATCAACTGAATACCATCCACAAGTATCTACATCTTCGATCACCTTGAAGAATCCCGATACTTGCAACGCCTGGTTCTCTACTTTATTCTTATATCTATAACTTCTCAAAACTCAGACCTTGTATTTCTACGAAATACATGTCTAAGAACTAGAGAAGTCACAAGTAAACAAAATATAGTACGAGTACCAACCCCTCTGTCCTAATGGAAACTGGACAACATACAATACTCTGTATAAGTCCCTTGAGTCTAATAACTCAATCCCTGTGTGTCGTAGGTTGAAAACTGTACTTATGGTTAAGAAGAATTACACCGCTGTTTAATACTCCTTACCTAATCATCCACTGATATAGGTAAATGTCATAGACAAAATTTCAAAAAGGTATATCTCACTCTATAAAAATAGACGTACAGATATATCAATTTGAAATTGGTGCATAACAACGGATATTCAAAACCAAATATTTGCCGTCCGACAAACAGCCCAGACGATTTCCTCAAATATTACCAATTACAACGAATTCCGATATAATGAGGATGATTACCTAATTCCCAATAACTTACTCCCACTCATCATCTGTAAAACCATACAGATGTGAGAATCATACCTGGTAAATACATACCCTGGAGCAAGGGCTAATTGGGAAATCAGTTTTCTTTTAACAATACACAGTGAAACTGAAACATTGAAATGTTTCTTAGGGGTATCCGGGTATTCCTAGTAATGCATCTTCCATTATCCAGATTCACAACCATAACCGTATATCTCATTGCTATCTCTCCAAATCCCTTTATATGTCTTTAGTCGTTACCTTCTGTACACCCTCTTAGGCTAAATGGTTTTCTTCCTTCCCTACCGTTCGGCACCAGCCTATGGTTTGGAAGAAGACTATCCAATAAGCGTGGGTGTACTGTCCTAATCCTAGGAACACTCGCAATGCGAGAGAAGGTGAAGATAAAAGACAACCGAATAAACCTTATTCCTATTTCTCCCGAACCAGAATCCATCCCCGAACTGGAACAAGTTCCTTTCGAGTTCGTATATAACCATACGATGGAGTATCCAAATAACTGTGGATCTTCGTAGTGCTACGGAGTGTTTTGGAGAAATACAAAGGTGAAATAGGAGTGGTAATGAAATACTTGGTTTGGTTGTGAATAGCAGTCGCAATTTTCTTTGCCCTCTTACTAATCCCTTTATTTGTCTTTACTTAATACCTTCTGTACACCATCGTTAGGCTAATTGGTTTTCTTCATTCCCTACCGGTCGGCACCTGCCTATGGTTTGGAAGAAAACTATCCAATTTGCGTAATGGGTGTACTGCCCTAATCCACGGAGCACTCGTAATCTGAGAGAAGGTAAAAGGAAAAGACAACTGAATAGTCCTATTCGTTTTCTCCAGAACTGGAAACCATCCTTGAATAAATTCCTTCGAGTTCGTATATAACCATACGATGGTTTCATCCAATGGAAGTGGATGTTCGTAGTAATACGGGGTGTCCTGGAGAAAAGGGTAAAAGTAGGAGTGGCAATGAGGCATGCAACTCTGACAATCCAAAAGTCAGTGTTTTAAGAAGGTTCGGTTAATCTTGGTCACTGAGTCATAGTCAAAGGTCGGGTCATGGTAGTTGCCGAAGAGAGAGAGAAAAGAAACACTCAGTGTGCACTCTAACCTAGATCAGAATGTTTACCAATTTATCTAATCAGGAAACCTCCCACTGTAACCTCAAACTCTCCTCCAAACCTGAAAGAAGAATTAGTCGGGATCACCCGAGGAGTAAACCAACTCATCAGTGGGAATCGGGATCCAACTATCATTGCATGATAACGTGACGGAATCCACTCACGTTATCACACTCCAGGAGGTATGCGCATATCTGGCAAGTTTCAGTTTCTTTAGAAACTTCCGATGTGATTTTTACCCCAAGCAGTTTATGACCTTGACTAGGTCAACAAACCATAAACCGCTAGTCAAGTTCAACCCGTCATTATTCTGGATTGCATTAAACCCACCCATACGTGCTCTTGACTAGGTCAACAAAGTCGCACGACTGTCCTACCCAATCCCACTTATGCTACAAACAAGTACCACTTAGCTACCGAACACTACGTCTTGACTAGGTCAACAAACGCAGCACGAATACTAAATAATACCCGTAAGAAATGACGGAGGGCTACGGTTGGTTTTTGGCGAAAAACCTTTGACGTAATGAACTTGATATCGTTGAAGGAACTGCATAGCTTTTTATAAATATATAGTGGCGAAAACCTTTGCTAAAGAGGTCACTCCCGGTGAAGGGATCTCGGCTCTTTCCCCGTAGAATGAGGTGCAGGATATTCCAACTGAATACCACGATGCAAAGCAAAAGGCAATCGGCTATAGTGAAGTTATTACCCTGACGCAAACTTCTGTCCAAGGGGTCACTCCAGGTGAAGGGATCTCGGCCCTTGCCTCGTCGACTGAGGTGCTGGATATTCATAACCGAATACCACTGTGCAAAACAAAAGAGAATGTTCTTGCAATAACAGCTTTTTGAAAATTGTTCCAACAACATCAGAATAGGTTTGTTTAGCTTGCATTGATCCGAATCAATGCAGTCCCATCAATTGATCACACCAATAAAGTACGAAAATAATGATGTACGTATATGCCATCTGCATTCGCCACAGGTTCCCGTCATTACCCGTTAGGTTACTTAACTAAGGACAGAGCGGGGACTGGACTTGCGCGGATGCAAAACATATACAACATCTACTAGTATATATATAAATATATAATATTCGCTCAAGGCGTGATAAAATGCAACATCACAGAAATGGAATAAGTATCACAGAACAATACAGATATCTGGGATCCCCGGGTTTCATAGAGCCGCTACTGAAACCCGACGTTCCCCAGGTCGTGTAGATAGCCTGTGCAATGAAATCCTAGACCCCTACGGGCGCGGCAAGTTACCCACCAAAACCTGAAGTGAGGCAGCCCCCTTCAGCAACGTGAATGGACCACCCAGCACTTCACGGAATCCGGTAACTTGGGCACCCCTCCTTGGGTCAACCTGTACCCCCTACGAGTGCGGCGAATAGCCTGCCAATTCTAGAGTGAAGCCCCCTTCGTCTCAAAGCCATGAGATGCGGGCCCGTTGCCCTCTAGAACCCGGCTACCCGTGCACCCCTCCGTGGGGTAATCCTAGTACAGAAAGTAAAATATACAACGGGTACATCGACGTCAGCCCGGCCACGCCCCAAAAGAATAATATACAAACAGGCAGTGACGGCAGTCCACATGTCGGACACTCGCCCCGCAATATCAAATGTACATATACAACCAAACTGTACTACCATTGCATCCAGGCTATTCACCACGACAAATCCGCAACATCACAGCACAACACAGAACATCAACGTGAATGTCACGTTCGCAAATCCGTCTAAAAGTGCTATAGCAGTTAGACAGGATTTACCGATCAAGTGACATTCACGGTCACAGATATAATGTAAATACTGTGAACTAATATGTTTATTATTTTCGATCGACTAAATTTCCCGAAGTGGGCCCCAAGCACTACTGTAGCACTCAAAATAAATCTGGGCCCAAAACGAATATACCAGAAACCCTATTTCCATCTCAGAAACCCACTGTAGAAATTTGGTGTATTTTGGCCACAGTACGGCGGCGGATCCGCGGCCCAAACGTGGTTTTGGCCGCTGATCCGCCGCGCTACAGTAATTTCAGCCGACCCAATTTTCACAGCATTTTTATAAAACCCTGCACGTATTTTTGCAGTGTACCAAATAATTTTTTGAGCACGGCAAAAATTCGACAGAAACCTGGACTTGAAAATGGGGTTTTTGGAAATCCGTTCGATCGAACTTGTAAACACGTTAGAGCAAGCTAGACTAGGCTAATGGCGTGGCTCTGATACCATGTAGGACCACGGCAGCGCCTCGGCCGTCTGAGCGAGGCCAAAATACGGAAACGATACTTTTCTTTAACTTTTAAAACTGGCGCTACCGCGTAATAAAAACCCGGATCGGGCCATTAACCTACTCCTAGCAACAAGAGAAAGGGTAGAGAGCTATACCGAGCGATCCGTGTCCTTCGGTCTTCGGCCTCCATCCCGATCTCCTCGCGGAATCTCCGGTCTTCATCTCCTCGTCGGAAAGGGCACCACATCGCCGGGTTCTTTTACTGGCTCCCACCTCTGGACCGAGGCAACTCGGGCACGAAGTTGGAGAGTTGACGTGTCCAAGGATGCTGTAGGCTAGTGTAGAATAGTTTGTCTCTATTGGGGTTGAAGTTGCCATGGTTTTGGTGGAGGAATGAGATGAACCTTTTGAGATGGAGCTATAGGATTTTTGCAAGCAAAATGAGACCAAAACTCATGCCCAAAAATTTGGACAGCCCTCCTCAAGTGTGGCCGGCCAAGCAACTAAAGAATGAGAGGGAGAAAAGTCAGGGGGGGAGCAATAATACAAGCTAGAGAAAAGGTGGTGATGATGAATAATCACCACAACAAAGTCTCACTCTAAAACCTATAAACTCAACCCATGTCATCACAAAAGTCAAGCCATGATGCACAATCATGAAGCAACCATGTGTCACTAAAAGTCTTCTCCACAATAAAATGCACAATTGAAAATAACCCCCTCTACCAATTTTCAGCCAAAGAAAGAAACAAAGGAAAATGGCCGAAACGGAAAGAAAACTGGCAACTTCAAAAAACCGATCCCGTAATAAATTACAGAAAAACCCCGCGACTGTATATATATACCCACATTTGTATTCCGACCGAATACAAATGCAATGAGACAAAATCTACACAGTACAATACTAGGATCCGGCTTAAACCAAAGCCCCCTAGTATTATCCGTCCGATCATGATCCGTGCAATACCGCACGTATAAGATCGAACCCTGCCATATCACCATACGGCCTCTAAAGCGTTTCGCCCAAAACATGAGAAACGGTCTGTAGGGGACTCTAAAGACTCATCAATACTTTGGCTGTAGATTTAACCACTAGCACGTCAGAGGTATTAGCCATACGTAACGGGCTACCAGGTATTGACCAAAAGGGACGTCGATGAGCGAACTCATCCTGACACCCTACTGAGCCTGTCAGTGACAATATCCATACAGTCCGGTCCGTTCGTCTATGAGCATCGCATGGCGGGCCTAGGGGGTTGGTAAAAGTTAGACCCCCAAAAGCGGTACAAGTCATGTCGGAGTGTAGCCCAGAACACCCTGAGATACTACTGGAATACCTACTAGTAAATCTCCTGCCTTGGCCAAGGACTGTAAGTCGATGTACAACACCCCACGACATGCGGGGAGTCGGAAATAAGAAAAACGATCTTGTTTTTATGCTAAACATCGACTAACCGCATGAATCGAAGCTAAACGATAACTAACATCAAACATAGAAGTTCTAAACTACTATGTAAAGGGATTATACCTAAAGAACCGTGTCCTTCATCTTTACGAACTCCACCTCCTCCTCGGCCTTCTCCAAGTAGTAGACGATCCACCACGAGAGCTAAACTCCAAGCTTTGCCTCTAAACTTGAGGCAACTAGGTATCTTCAAGTGCTAATCAAAGTACTTAGATGAAATAGAGTATGGTTAAGGATTAAGTAGTCTAACTAATCCTTGTACTTAACACATGAGAGGGGAGGATTAGGGTTTGAAGAGAGAGAGAGCTTGAGGAGAGAAAAGGTGAACATAATAATTGAAATGAGAAAATGAGTTATCATAATATATATCAAGCATTTTATTTTATCAAGAAAAGAAAAGATAATGATTTACAACCATGCTTGATAAATATCTAATGGTGATTCACATCCATGAGTCATTAAGCAATTATGAAGCATTAATGACATGGATGAATCATCCATATGACTCACTAATCTCATTTAATGTATATGCCACCTTAACCTCCTTAGTCACCATCTTCTAGAAGCTTCTCGCGCAATTACGAGAACGCCCCTCCTATCCGTGAAAACACGGAAAAACTTTAGACTGTATAAATCCAATAACCGGATACTAGTAACTGGCTTAAACCAAAGCCGGCTAGTAAAAACTGTCCAAAAGTCGTACGTGCGTAAACACACGTATGCGTCCGAACCCTTGTCGTAAAACCATACGACCTCTATATCGTTTCGCCTGGAGTAGGGAAACTCTCTGCGTGGGACTCTAGAGACTCGACTACTACGCTGGCAGTGGGTTTAACTACAGACCGCAAGCGGCACTAGCTGTACGTAACGGTCCCCAGGTAGATGTCGATAAGAAGGCCGATGAGGAAACCCATCCGAACTCTTACTGAGCCTGCTGTGACAATCTCCATACAGTCCGGTCCGTTCGTCTAAGAATATCGCATATCGGGCCTAGGGGGCGGCTAGCGTCAGTCCCCTAATAGCGGTATAAGTCGTGTCGGAACGAAGACCATTACACCCTGAGAAACTACTGGAACCTACCAGTAAATCTCGCTTGCCCTGGCCAGGGACTTTGCGTAATGGCTCTCTGACACAGCGCGATATCAACCCCCAATACCGGGAGAGACGAATCCTGTCTAACCGCCACTGCCTCCAAGTGCTCGGGACTGCACCCAACTGTTACCTGTTTGCACGACTCCTTTGAGCCGTGGTAGGGTAGCAATCTAAGAACAGTGGGACACACTCGAGGCGAAGTAGCAGTGTCAAGTCTGCGGACTATGCTGTACTCATGTCACCTGGGAACTGTTCACTGACGACTGGTATAAAACCAACTAACAGTTCCCTGTGAGTCCTGTCCGGTGTACCCGTAACCTAACGAGCACCTGCATACTATCTCTAGTACGACGTACTGACGGCTGTGGGACAGACCATCTCCCCAACTGGGATGAGAAGCGTACACACTAGTCTACTACGGAGTATCGATGCCTTGTCTCGATAATCCAACGACTAGGGACCTGAATAAGGATGTGCTTGTAGACTACCCAGCCCCCACTAGTGTGACTGCCATCTCAACGCTGGTAGTCAAGCAAGATCCTAAGAGCTCTATCAATACGTATACTCACATATTTAGATAGAAAAACCAAGTAGCATACTACCATGTTTAGCAAGACTGTTATATACATGTGAATATCCCAAGCTTCCATTAAGTAATATACAAACTAGTATGATACAGTAATGGCCTTCTAGGGCATAAACACTAACAATCTCCCACTTGCACTAGGGCCATGTACTGGCGTATCGAAGACCGATGATCTCGAGTAGCCTCTCAAACTGAATCTGAGGTAGGGCCTTCGTGAATGGATCAGCAATGTTCTCTTCAGAAGCAACTCTCCGAACCTCGATCTCCTGACGATCAATGATCTCCCTGAACAGGTGATACCGCCTTAAGATGTGTCTGGATTTCTGATGGGACCTTGGTTCCTTTGCTAAAGCTATAGCTCCGTTGTTGTCGCAATATATAGGTATTGGATCAACTATGGTAGGAACCACCTGAAGTTCTGTTAGGAACTTCTTCATCCAGACTGCTTCTTTTGCGGCATCGCAAGCAGCTATATACTCCGCTTCCATTGTTGAGTTGGCAACGGTGTCCTGCTTGGAGCTCTTCCAGCACACTGCCCCTCCATTGCGGGTAAATACATAACCCGACATGGACTTGGAATCGTCCTTATCACTCTGGAAGCCGGAATCAGCAAAGGCCTCCAACCTGAGGTCTTTTCCGCCGTAAACCAAGAACATCTCCTTTGTCCTTCTCAGGTACTTAAGAATGTTCTTTACTGCTCTCCAGTGCATCTCCCCTGGGTTTGACTGATACCGGCTTACTACGCTCAGTGCGTAAGCTACATCTGGTCTGGTGCACAACATCGCATACATTATAGAGCCTACCGCTGAAGCGTAGGGTAAAATAGACATGCGTTCCCTTTCCAAATCAGTCTTGGGAGACATCTCTTTGGAGAGGGTGATTCCGTGACAAGCCGGTAGATTACCGCGCTTAGAATCTTCCATACTGAATCTTTTCAGTACAGTGTCGATATACCTGGACTGCGAAAGTCCCAACATCCTCTTGGATCTAAGACGATAGATCCGGATCCCCAGAATGTAAAAGGCATCACCCAGGTCTTTCATGGAGAACCTGTGTGACAAGAATCCTTTGACAGATTGTAGCATAGGAATGTCATTTCCTATCAATAGAATGTCATCCACGTACAAGACGAGGAATACGACACTTCTGGATACTACTTTACTATATATGCACGGTTCATCTGGATTTTTGATAAAGTCATATTCTTTTACTGTCTCATCAAAACAGATGTTCCAACTCCGCGATGCCTGCTTTAGTCCATAAATGGACTTGAGCAGCTTGCATACTTTCCCGCTGCTCCCACTCTGATTGAAACCCTCTGACTGATCCATATAGACGCACTCTTCTAAATTTCCATTCAGAAAAGCCGTTTTTACGTCCATCTGCCAGATTTCATAATCATAGAAGGCAGCAATAGCAAGAAGGACCCGAATGGATTTGACCATAGCCACTGGAGAAAAAGTTTTGTCATAGTCCAAACTAGGTCTTTGACGAAAACCCTTTGCAACAAGTCTAGCCTTATAGGTTTCCACCTGTCCATCTACACCAATCTTTTTCTTGAAGATCCATTTGCATCCTATGGGTTTTACCCCATCTGGAGCAAAGTCCAAAGTCCATACTTTGTTGGTGTACATGGACTCCATTTCGGTCCGCATTGCATCTAGCCATCGTACCGAGTCGCCGCTCTGGACGGCCTGCTGGAAGTCAGTAGGTTCATCATCATCTATGATGCAATCCTCTTTATCCCCATCTATGAGAAAACCGTAGTATCTCTCAGGCGGATGAGACGGCCTAATACCCCTGCGGATGGGTGCGGGAATGTCCTGTTCTTCTTGAACTTCCGGTTCTACTAAACTTTCAGTATTAGTTTGTGGTTCTGGAATTTCTTCCAGTTCTATTTCGCTCCCACTTTATTCCTTTTCTAAAAACTGATGTTCTAGAAAATGGGCATTACGAGAAACAAATACCTTTTGTTCCTCTGCGTAATAGAATAGATATCCCCTGGAGTTCTTTGGATATCCCACAAACTTACACTTTACTGATCGTGCCTCGAGCTTGTCCACATGCTGCTTTTTAACAAAAGCTGGACATCCCCAAATTTTTATATACTGTAGATGGAGTTTCTTCCCTCTCCACATCTGATATGGAGTGGTAGGCACAGTCTTGGTAGGTACCATGTTCAAAAGATATGCCGCTGATTCTAGCGCATAACCCCAGAAAGATCGCGGTAACTCAGCATTACTCATCATGGATCGTACCATATCCAATAGGGTTCGATTCCGTCTCTCCGATACACCATTATGCTGTGTAGTGTATGGAGGAGTAAGCTGAGAGAGAATTTCTTTCTCTTTTAGGTAACCTAGGAACTCGGCACTCAAGTATTCACCACCTCGATCAGATTTAAGTGTCTTGATACTTTTGCCGGTTTGGTTTTCTACTTCATTCTTCTACTCTTGGAATTTCTCAAAAGCCTCGGATTTATGTTTCATCAGATAAATGAATCCGTATCTTGAGTAATCATCCGTGAAAGTAATGAAATAGGAAAAACCACCTCTTGCATGCGTAGACATTGGACCACATACATCGCTGTGTATGAGTCCTAAGAGCTCGCTCGCTCTTACTCTTTGTCCAGTAAATGGAGTCTTTGTCATCTTTCCTTTGAGACAAGATTGACAAGTGTCATAAGTTTGATATTCGAACGAGTCCAAATATCCTTCTCTATGCAACTTGGTCAACCTTCTCTCATTGATGTGACCCAGTCTACAATGCCATAAGAAAGCTTTATTTAAATCTGGAGACTTTCTTTTTAGTGTGTTCTGGACATTGAAAATTTGAAGTTGGTTTAAAACATATATACCGTTATTTAGTGTACCGGACCTAATCAAACCATGATTAAGGTGGTTGTTAACAACATCTCTTACAAACGTGAAATCATAACCTTTATTTGATAACAAGGAAACTGATATGATATTACACGTTAAGCTTGGTACAAAAACACAGTTATGTAAAACCAAAATGTGTCCACTCGTCAATCCTAGGTGATAATCCCCGACGGACGCAGCTCCCACGCTAGCTCCGTTAGCAACCTTTAGGGTCATATCACCTACCTTCAGCACTCTACGGTTTCTCAGTGCCTGCAATGAATTGCAAATATGAGATCCTGATCCGGTATCCAATACCCAGGAAGTAGAGTTGATCGACAGACAATTCTCCATTACAAACACACCTGAAGTCGAAGCCACAGCTTGCTTCGGTTCCTGGTTCTTGGCGTTCCACGCCTTGCAATCCTTCTTCCAATGCCCTTTCCTGTGACAATGGAAGCACTCATCCTGGCCAACTACCGGTACCGCAAACTTTTTCTTTCCCTTCCCTCCCACCTTACTTACACCTCCTCTAGGTCTGGGGGCGGCCTTCTTCATCCTTCCTTTGGCCCTAGCCTTGGACCCGAAAGAAGATGCACCGCCAACAAACATAGCGGGTGTTTCCCTTGCCTTCTGCAAGGTGCCCTCTGCACTCCTTAACATGTTCAGGAGTTCCGGAAGTTCAACTTCTTTACTTTGAATGTTGAAGTTCAGGATAAACTGGGCGTAGGTGGAAGGAAGGGACTGGAGAATAAGGTCTGTATAGAGCTCATTATCCAAAGTCGTCCCAAGGTCTGCGAGCTCTTCTATATAGCCGATCATCTTTAGGACATGTTCTCCTACTGATGACCCGACAGCCAACCTCGCTCGAAACAAGTTCTTAGAGGTCTCGTATCTTGCTATACGAAATTGCTCTCCATAAAGTTCCTTTGTATGGAAAAATATGGCATCTAGTTCCATATCCCCGTGCCTCCTCTGATGTTCATTGTTCATCGAGGCAAGCACGATGCACTTGGCTTTCGCGCAATCGAAATCCCAGGTTTTACTGATTTCCTTATCCGCATTACTGGATTTGGGACCAGGGACAGCAGGTGCCGTAGCGGTGAGGACGTACCCCAATTTGTCATAGGTCAAAGCCATTTTGACATTCTGCAGCCAATCTTTATAGTTTGGCCCTGCCAGTATATTTTTCTCTAAAAGTAACTTAAGTCCAGTCATTTTCAGGATCGCTGCAAGTAGGAGAGAGAGAAGAAAACTCTTTAGCATGATGCTCTTGCAAGTTTAGAGTGGTTTTTAGTTTATCTAAACTGGATGGCTCCCACTGTTTCTCGAATCCTTCCTCAAACCATAAAAGAAGAATTAGCTAGGACTATTCTCACTGTACAATTCTTGCTTAACCGTTCAGCCAGGCTAGTGTCGATACTTCGAGGGAGGTTTTCCAACGCTTTCGCGAAGTTCCTTAATTAAAGAACCTCTTTTCTCTGGGGGCGTAACCCGGCTGACACTTTTCTTGACACCTACTAGGTTTATAGCATTGATCGTTAAGTGACGAATATCCTGATAAGTAGCATATACTCACAGTAGGATCGGGATCCAAATATCATCGTATGATAATGTTGAAGGAATGCTACCAACATTCATCAAACTCCAAATGGTATGCATCTCTTTGCAAATTTCAGTTTCTTTAGAAATTCCCGATATAAGTTTTTGCCCCATGCTCTTATGACCTTGGCGTTAGGTCAAAATGTCATAAGTCACATGTCAAGTTCTACCCATCATTATCTTGTCAATTTGAACCCATCCGTATATATCCTTGACGTTCAGCCAAAATGATAATACGACTGTCCCAAACTAACTCATCTATCTATGCAACAAATGAATATCCAGTAGCTACTAAACACTATCCCTTGGCGTTAGGTCAAAATACATAGCTTGAATACTACTGAATACCCAAATGAAATGACGGAGGGCTACGAATGGTTTTGGCGAAACCATGAACGTAGTGAACTTGATATAACCGAAGGAACCTGATAGCTTTTAAAAAGAGTGGTTAAAGCTCCGCATTTAAAAATATCTGTTTTTAAAATTAACCGAGTGGTTTCTTTTAAATTGTTCCAACGATTAAACTTTTGGTTTATTTTCTTTGCATTATAAATAATGCGTCCCATCATTAACCTATCATTGCAGAAAACAACGAAAATACAACGTTCTCTTATGCCATCCGCATTCGCCACGGGGTCCCGTCATTACCCGTTAGGTTACTTAACTAACGACAGAGCGGGGGCTGGGCTAGCGCGGGTGTAAAACATAAGTGATGTCTAAATAGCTATCATATATAGATATTGTACATTCGTCAGACGCAATAATAGGCATTCCAGATCACAGATGAACTTAATTGGATTTGCAAGCAATCCGTGTTTGTTTTGAGCCTGCAACAAAAGACGGATTACACAGTTGTGATGAATAGCCATTACCCTACCCAAGACCCCAACGGGTACGGCAAACTACCCACCCGGCAGTTTGTGCACCCCACCTTGGGTCTGTCCTAGGAGCAAAAACAGTAAAATGAAATAATACAACGGTGGCAACAACCGCAACCTGGATGTGCCCCGCAAAATAATATTACAACAAATTACATTTACATCAAATGAATTAAATAATAACCCATCACTTGACCCCGGCTAAACATCACAACAGTCCAACACAGTTCATATCCACAAACAGAAAAAAACATTACAGAAATGTGCAACCCCCTGCCAACCGACATACTAGCAGTTAGGGGAGGTTTACGAACACATTATACAAACACATATATAATCCAACAAGCAAATACCGTATAATTTCGATCGATTAAACACATTTAATTTTGCTCCAATACTTCTCTGTAAATCTGAAACCTGAGCAAAAATTAAAAAATTCCAGAAAATACCAAATATCACAGAGAACCAACACAGGAAATTTGGGCTGGTGAATCGGCAACTCGGCGGCGGAATCGCGGCGGATCGGGGGGATTCGCCGCGGTTCCGCGGCGCTTTAGCCGATTCATGAGCCCAATTTTCTTGGGTGTTCTAATACTATCATTTAAGGCTTTCTGAAGGTCCCTGAAAAATTTTTGGACCTCATTTAAAAATCGACAGAAACCATGATATCGGGGTTTTCCGGTTTTGGTTTTGTCCGTTCGAAATTCATACAATTTTGCAAGTGAGTTAATTATTGCTTAGCGAGGCTCTGATACCACTGTAAGTCGATGTACAACACCCCACGACATGCGAGGAGGCGGAAATATGAAAAACGATCTTGTTTTTATGCTAAACATCGACTAACCGCATGAATCGAAGCTAAACGATAACTAACATCAAACATAGAAGTTCTAAACTACTATGTAAAGGGATTATACCTAAAGAACCGTGTCCTTCGTCTTTACGAACTCCACCTCCTCCTCGGCCTTCTCCAAGTAGTAGACGATCCACCATGAGAGCTAAACTCCAAGCTTTGCCTCTAAACTTGAGGCAACTAGGTATCTTCAAGTGCTAATCAAAGTACCTAGATGAAATAGAGTATGGTTAAGGATTAAGCAGTCTAACTAATCCTTGTACTCAACACTTGAGAGGGGAGGATTAGGGTTTGAAGAGAGAGAGCTTGAGGAGAGAGAAGGTGAACATAATAATTGAAATGAGAAAATGAGTTATCATAATATATATCAAGCATTTTATTTTATCAAGAAAAGAAAAGATAATGATTTACAACCATGCTTGATAAATATCTAATGGTGATTCACATCCATGAGTCATTAAGCAATTATGAAGCATTAATGACATGGATGAATCATCCATATGACTCACTAATCTCATTTAATGTATATGCCACCTTAACCTCCTTAGTCACCATCTTCTAGAAGCTTCTCGCGCAATTACGAGAACGCCCCTCCTATCCGTGAAAACACGGAAAAACTTTAGACTGTATAAATCCAATAACCGGATACTAGTAACTGGCTTAAACCAAAGCCGACTAGTAAAAACTGTCCGAAAGTCGTACGTGCGTAAACACACGTATGCGTCCGAACCCTTGTCGTAAAACCATACGACCTCTATATCATTTCGCCTGGAGTAGGGAAACTCTCTACGTGGGACTCTAGAGACTCGACTACTACGCTGGCAGTGGGTTTAACCACAGACCGCAAGCGGCACAAGCTGTACGTAACGGTCCCCAGGTAGATGTCGATAAGAAGGCCGATGAGGAAACCCATCCGAACTCCTACTAAGCCTGCTGTGACAATCTCTATACAGTCCGGTCCGTTCGTCTAAGACTAACGCATATCGGGCCTAGGGGGCGGCTAGCGTCAGTCCCCTAATAGCGGTATAAGTCGTGTCGGAGCGAAGCCCATTACACCCTGAGAAACTACTGGAACCTACCAGTAAATCTCGCTTGCCCTGGCCAGGGACTTTGCGTAATGGCTCTCTGACACAGCGCGATATCAACCCCTAATACCGGGAGAGACGAATCCTGTCTAACCTCTACTGCCTCCAAGTGCTCGGGACTGCACCCAACTGCTACCTGTTTGCACGACTCCTTTGAGCCGTGGTAGGGTAGCAATCTAAGAACAGTGGGACACACTCGAGGCGAAGTAGCAGTGTCAAGTCTGCGGACTATGCTGTACTCATGTCACCTGGGAACTGTTCACTGACGACTGGTATAAAACCAACCAACAGTTCCCTGTGAGTCCTGTCCGGTATACCCGTAACCTAACGAGCACCTGCATACTTTCTCCAGTATGACGTACTGACTGCTGTGGGACAGACCATCTCCCCAACTGGGATGAGAAGCGTACACACTAGTCTACTCCGGAGTATCGATGCCCGGTCTCGATAATCCAACGACTAGGGACCTGAATAAGGATGTGTTTGTAGACTACCCAGCCCCCACTAGTGTGACTGCCATCACAACGCTGGTACTCAAGCAAGATCTTAAGAGCTCTATCAATACGTATACTCACATATTAAGATAGAAAAACCAAGTAGCATACTACCATGTTTAGAAAGACTGTTATATACATGTGAATATCCCATGCTTCCATTAAGTAATATACAAACTAGTATGATACAATAATGGCCCCTAGGGCATATACGCTAACAAGGACTTCATGTAATGGCTCTCCTATACACAGCACGACCTCACCCCCAATACCGGGAGAGACGAACCCCTGCAGATCTGCTCACTGCCTCCATGTGGCTCGGGACTGTACCCAACGAAAACCTGTTTACACGACTCCTTTGAGACGTGGTAGGATAGTAATCAAAGTACAGTGGGAACTCACACGAGACAAATGACGATCTCAGGTCGATGAACTAACCTGTACAGATGTCACCAGGGATCAGCTATCTGACGTTTGGTATAAGACCAACTAGCATGTTCCCTGCGAGTCCTGTCCAGTGTACTCATAACCTATTGAGCACCTGTATACAACTTAGGTGAACCAACTGACACCAGTGGCTTGTGAGACCGGCCACCGCCCCGCGTCGGTGTTAGTTGTATGTATGCCCTAGAGGCCAGTATTGTACAGATGATGTATATTATATTGGATGCTTGGACATATATAGAGATGACTTTCTTGCTCGATATGATAGTATGCTATCTGGTTACTCTTTATCTTAACATGTACACTAGTCTCTTTATACTGTCTTATAGTTACATGTTGGTAAAGCCCTTAGGATGTGTACTTGACTACCTGGACTATGATGCGGATCATACTAGTGGGGACATGGTAGTCCATAAGTACATCCTTCAAGGTCCCTAGTCGTGGGTGTATCGAGACGGGGCATCGATATACCAGTGTAGACTAGCGTATACGCTTCTCGACCCATGTGATAGGCGATGGATGATCCCATATCCATTGGTGTTTGACATCAGAGATGGTGTACGGGTGCTCAGTGGAGACTGGGTACACTGGACGGACTCGCCGAGAACCCCCAGATGGTATTATACCTCACGTCAGATGGCAGTTCTCAGGTGACACTTGTACAGGATAGTCTGTAGACCCGAGATCGTCATGGAGTCTTGTGTGATTCCCACTGTGCTTTGATCTCCACCTTACCACGTCCATAAGGGCGTGCAAAACGGTGGTCTTTGGGCACAGTCCCGAGTTATATGGAGGCAATGAGCGATAGGAAGGGTTTCGTCTCTCCCGGTATTGGGGGTTGATGTTGCGCAGTGCTCGATTGGCCGTAGCAGGGAAGTCCCTGGCCAGGGCTGATCAGAGATTTGCTGGTAAGTGTTACCAGTAGTTTCTCGACCCGTTATGAGCCTCACATCGGCACGACTTATCGGGTTATTGGGGTCTGACGTTTACCACCCCTAGACTTGATATGCGACATATCAGATGAAGAGACCGGACTGTATGGTAAGTGTTACTGGTCGGATTCGCAGGAGTGTGAGCGGGCTAGCTCGTCGATCTTCTGATCGCTCAATACCCGGGTGGCCGTTACGTTTAGCAGACCGCTTGCGGCTTGTGGGTGCTTGATATGATCATCATCTGCTACCGGCGTATTGACGAGTCTTTAGAGTCCTACACAGAGGTTTCCTGGTTCAAGCGAAACGAAATAGGAGCGCTTATGAGATATGTGCAGGACCGAGAATAATGCGTGTATGTGATACCGCTTTTCATTCTCGCGATATATGTTTTCGATTGGTTATATTCGATATGACTTAGTTATCGAATCATTGATTCAATAAATCGATACATTGAATACTAGTCGGTCATGTGCGACATGACCGAATCATTGAATCAAATGTTGATTTAATGATTTAATGTATAATTATATATTTGATATATTACTTTGCATTAACTAGTATTGGTTCACTTTAAACGGATTTTCTCACTTGATGTGCAAGTTGTATATGTGATATACTTTTTGTGCACAAATATGTATCATGTTTGATGATGCATGCTCACATGGTTAGGTGTAAAGAATTAAACCATGGTTAAGAAGATAATTAGGGTTTTGATTTATTCTCTCATTTATTTATCCATTCTTTATTTATTTAAATGGATAAATGAAAATATAATGGTTTCTTTTGTCATGAAGCTTGTTGAAGCTTCATGAAGCTTTGACTAAAGAAACCATTTTGTTTTCTAGCTTAACCTTAACCTTTCTCATTAACCATGGTCTTTTCTCTACACTTAACCTTGGTTGAGATATGATAAGTATTGGATTTATTTTTCTATTTTATAACAACACTTATCATATTTTAGCTTCTTCTTCTCCTTCTTCTTCAAGAGAGAAAACAAGTTGCCATCAATGGCAACATGAGCAAAAGTGAGTGAAATCCAAATCTAAAGTGTACCCACCTCCTATTTCTTCACCCTCTACCTCTTCCCAAGTTGTTTTGGGTGTTTACTTCACAAGTTTCACAAGTTTGTGAAGTCGGAGCTTGAACTAGTGCAACCTCGACGTAGATCGTCTTTGACACAAAGCCGACGAACTATTCCGCATATTATTCCGATGAAGCCGACGAATGAGTCGAGGATTCATGATGGACAGCGAGGGCATGACCACGTGGAGCTAAGGAGGTGGAAATCCGGATCTACAAAGGTTGTAGCTTCCCACTTCTAGTTAAAGTGTTAACTAAGTTTTCTTTTCGCCTAAAATTCTAGCAACGATCCGTAGTCTAGGGTTTCTCGGCACCAAAAATTTTAAATTGGCATGTCCGATGCCTTGTGAGACCTTACTAGAGTGCCTAGGAACCTTTCACTGGTATCAGAGCCTAGCTAGAGTCTTAGGCGAAGTCTAGACGGATTTTGAAGTCCGATCGAACCCGAAAGTCCAAAATTTCCATGCTCTCTGTACATTTTTGAAAACAGTGAGTTTTTCTTCATTAAAAATATTCAGAAAATCAAGCAGGCTTTTATATGAATTACTGTGAAATCCGAGGTCCTAATTCAAAATTTCCAGCGCGGAACCGCGGCACATGCTATACATGGTGCGGCGGTTCCGCGGCCTTACTGTTCATTTGTGCACTTTAGAATTCACAGTAACTCTCATTTTTCTGTGGTGGTTTTCCTGGACATTTTTAATAGTCATTCAAGAGTTGAATTTTCTGGGGTTGTTTTGGGGATTCGGTATTTCGATCGGATTATCAAATTTCGTCTTTTGTGTTTTTCCGGATAATTTTCAGAATATGTTGAAAAGTTCGACCGGATACAAATACCCAACTTTTCCCCTGTCGGGAAATTTCCAAGTGTTGGACTTTTCCGTAGTTTAACGACGTTCTAAGTAGTGCAAGTAACGCGATGGACCCTCTAGAAGACAACAAACCTTAACTCGATTATGTGACCGTCTTGAACTGCCCTTTGAACCTTCGGGTTTGGGGCAGTACGGCGTGCCACATGTGAGGCGTTGGCTTGACCCTTCTACGGCTGGACCGTCGGTACTAAGGCACGAACTGAATTTTGTTAGACTTATTTCATGTGTTGGACTGTATCGGGAAAACTTGGGTATTCGACTGTTCGATCCAAAAGTTTAACATTATCTGTTTATCTGGAATGTGATACAATAATTGGAATTCACAAACAGTTATGAGATAACTGGATGAATGTTATAAATCTAGCACTTTAGTCCCATACGATATTGAAAAGAGTTTTCGATAATGAGACTAAAATGCGGGATTTATATCTGTTAGGCATGTGATGTCTATGTGTTTCATTCAATTAGGCATGCGATGTCTAAAGGAGTTGCGGATTCCAATTGTTGTAGTTTTACACTTTCTTTTCTGTGACCGTAAGTGTAGTATGTTCATATCGCCGGTTTCGTTGCTATACGTCAACGACAATTGGGGTATGCATACTTACTTACGTTGATGACATGTGATGTTATGTGTTGCTGGATATGTTATATTGGATCGTCGTATTCGAATAGCCGGGGGGTTTTATATGAGATGAGTGTTTTTCATTTTCATTCAAGTAAAAACTTGTATGTAATATTCTTTTATTTGGGGCACTTCCAGGTAGCGGAAGATGTCACCCTTTGTATATTATTTACTTTTCCGCATTAGGATAGACCCAAGGAGGGGAGCACAAGTAACCGGGTTCTGGGGTCCAGTGGGAGACCAACTCGAGGAGTCGAGTCCGGGTCTCCTAACCCTAGAATTGGCAGGGTTGCTTGTCGCTCTCGTAGGGGTCTAGGGGTGTGGGATTGGCTATTCATCACGACCGTGGAATCCGTGTTTTATACTGGCTCGTATTGAAAACATGGACGTCCTAGTATATCCAATATTTCATATGTTTATTCTGCTGCGATATCTGTGTTGTGACTCTGTGATGGATATAGTATATATAGTATATATGATATATTATATAGACGTTACTTATGTTTTACACCCGCGCTAGCCCTGCCCTGCTCTGTCGTTAGTTACCTAACCTAACGGTGCACGAGGGGACATCGAGGCGAATGCGGATGGCATAAGTGTACGTCATATCTATTTGTGATGTTGAGGTATTTAAATGATGGGACTTCATCAATGTGATTAATGAATGATAAGAAACCTAAGATGTTGTAGAATCGAATTTTAAAATAAAACAGGTAGCTACAGTTTTTGCTTTGCACAGCGGTATATATGATATACCCTGCACCTCATTCGACGAGGAAAGGACCGAGATCCCTTCACCGGGAGTGACTCCTTTAGCAATAACTGGCAGATGCTACAGACTCGGTTTGCTTTTGACTGCTTTTAAGAGTTTTTGCTTTGCACAGCGATATATATGATATATTCCGCACCTCATTCGACGAAGAAAGGACCGAGATCCCTTCACCAGGAGTGACTCCTTTAGCAAAACTGGAAAAGCCTCAAAATCACTCCATTTCAAAACTTCATTTGATTCTACAACGATATCAAGTTCATTACGCTCATGGTTTTATGAAAACCTGCGTAGCCCTCCGTCATTTCAGATAAAGAATATTTAGTATTCGTGCTGCGTTTGTTGACCTCTGTCAAGGCGTAGTGTGCGGTAGCTAACTAGTAGTTATCTGTAAAGCATGTGATGTGATTGGATTAGGGTAGTCGTACGACCTTGTTGACCTCTGTCAAGGGTCGTGCGAGTGGGTTTGATTCAATCAAGAAATGACGGGTTGAACTTGACTAGTGCACTATGATTTGTTGACCTCTGTCAAGGTCATGGCACACTAGGGGCAAAATATTATCGGGAATTTCAAGTGTTGAAATTTGCAATGAGATTGCATACCTTCTATGAGATAGTTGGATCCCGAAACCCGCTGCGAGTAAGAGTTACTCCTGGGAGAGTTTTACACATTGCAATTAGCCGATCAAGTAGGTGTCTAGAAAGGTGTTAACGAGGTTACGCCTCTGGGAAAACGAGGTTTACATTAATTAGGTTCGTGCGAAAGCACGGGGGACCTCCCTCAAAGTACCGACACTGGCCTGGCTGAAAGATTGGCGAACTTGTAGTGTGTAATTAATCCCGGCTAGTCTTTCCTTTTAGGGTTTGAAGGAAGATTTGATAAAAAGCAGTGGGAGCCATCCTGATTAGATAAGATAATAACCAATCTGATCTTGCACGAGCATACGCTAAAGTGTTTTCTTCTCTCTCTCTCCAGGTAGCGACCAGTTCATGCCTTAATCAAGATAATAATATGGATGTATTGACCGAACCCGCATGTTATACTGTGCTGGGGAACGTTGGTTCCGTTCTTTCCTATAAGAGTTATAGGAATGAACAGGATATAGGGGAATACCAGGATTCCCATGCCACCCGATTGAAGAAAGTACATGTTGATGCATTTTCTTCGGGTTTGTTCGTTACTGAGAACTGTTTCTCTATTTGCTCTACGTCCTGGGTATTGGATACCGGATCAGGATCCCATATATGTAATCAGTTACATGGGCTGAGGAAAGGTAGAGAACTTGGAGAAGGTGATAAAGACATTAGAGTTGGAAATGGTGCAATTGTTGCAGCTAAGACTGTCGGGGAATATCACCTAGTATTACCAACTGGTAATACATTGGTTCTGAACGAATGCTATTACATGCCGAACCTGATATGCAACATTATATCGGTTTCTTTATTAAGTAAAGAGGGATATAATTTTGTATTACAGGATAATGTTATGAACATTTTCCGTAACCAAAAGTTGGTTGGATCAGGCACGTTATGCAATGGCATTTATGTTCTAAATCAATCAACTGTTCTGAGCATAACAAACACACACAAGAGGAAGAGTTCTGAACTGAACGAATCCTTCTTGTGGCATTGTAGACTGGGTCACATCAATGTGACACGACTAGCTAAGTTGCATAAAGATGGATATTTAAATCCGTTTGAATTTTCATCTTATGACACTTGCCAGTCATGTCTCAAAGGCAAGATGACCAAGACTCCGTTTACGGGACACGGAGAAAGAGTTACCGAACTCTTGGGACTAATACATAGTGATGTATGCGGTCCCATGTCTACACATGCCACGGATGGTTCTTCGTACTTCATTACATTCACTGACGATCTCTCAAGATACGGACATGTGTACTTGATAAGACACAAGTCTGAAGCTTTTGAGAAATTCAGAGAATATAAACAAGAAGTCGAGAAACAAACCGGAAAAAGTATTAAAATCCTTCGATCTGATCGAGGAGGTGAATACTTGAGCAATGAATTCCTGGACTTCCTAAAAGAGAATGGGATTCTCTCTCAGCTTACTCCTCCTTATACACCACAGCACAACGGTGTATCGGAGCGGAGGAATCGCACCCTATTAGATATGGTGCGCTCTATGATGAGTACAGCTGAGTTACCTATTTCCTTCTGGGGTATACGCTTGAGTCAGCGGCATACCTATTGAATCAAGTTCCAACTAAATCTGTACCTACCACACCATATGAGATATGGAGTGGGAAGAGACCATGTCTTAAACGAGTTAAGATATGGGGTTGTCTGGCCTATGTCAAAAGGCAAAATCCAGATAAACTCGAGGCACGGTCAGTTCTATGTAAGTTTGTGGGATATCCTAAACATTCAAATAGATATTTATTCTACCACAGTGAACAACAAAAGGTGTTTGTTGCTCAACATGCCACCTTTTTAGAAAAGGAATTTCTTGCAAAAGAGATTAGTGGCTCTGAGGTAGAACTGGAAGAAGTTCCAGAAACACAAACTATAACTGAAGATTTAGTGGAACCGGAGGATTCAGTAGTACCCGACGAACCCCAGCCTCTCCACCGATCTGGTAGGGTTTCTCGTCCACCTGAGAGATACTACGGTTTTCTCATTGATGGTGGAAGCGAGGATTGCATCATGGAAGATGATGACCCAACTAGCTTCGAGCAGGCCATCACGAGTGGGGACTCAGTGAAATGGCTGGATGCTATGCGGTCTGAGATGGATTCCATGTACACCAACAAAGTATGGACTTTGGAAGTTGCTCCTGAAGGGGTAAAACCCATAGGGAGCAAGTGGATCTTCAAGAAGAAACTTGGTGTAGATGGGAAAGTGGAGACTTTCAAAGCTAGACTTGTAGCAAAGGGTTTTCGTCAAAGACCAGGTGTGGACTATGACGAGACCTTTTCTCCAGTGGCTATGCTTAAATCCATCCGGATCATGCTTGCCATCGCTGCATATCATGATTACGAAATCTGGCAAATGGATGTTAAGACCGCCTTTCTAAACGGTGATTTAGAAGAGTGCGTGTACATGACTCAGCCAGAGGGCTTCGTAGATAGTGGGAGCAGCGGGAAGGTGTGCAAGCTGCTTAAATCCATTTATGGATTAAAGCAAGCATCGCGGAGTTGGAACATCTGCTTTGACGTCGTTATCAAAGAGTTTGATTTCGTCAAAAATCCAGATGAACCTTGTATCTACAAGAAGGTGGCAGAGAGTAAGGTTGTCTTCCTCGTATTGTACGTGGACGACATACTCTTGATAGGAAATGATATTCCTATGCTGCAGTCGGTCAAGCTCTTCTTATCACAAAGATTCTCAATGAAAGATCTTGGTGATGCCTCCTGCATATTGGGAATAAGGATTTATAGAGATAGATCCAAACGGATTTTGGGATTGTCCCAATCCAGGTACATTGACACCATACTAAAGAGGTTTAGTATGGAAGAGTCCAAGCGTGGGAATTTGCCCACGATCTCTGGAGTCACTCTCTCCAAAGAGATGTCTCCTAAGACTGATTTGGAGAGAGCTCGCATGCAAGGGATACCCTATGCTTCTGCAGTAGGCTCTATCATGTATGCGATGCTATGTACCAGACCCGATGTAGCATACTCACTAAGTGTAGTGAGCAGGTATCAAGCTGATCCTGGAGAGAGTCACTGGACAGCTGTGAAGAGCATTCTCAAGTACTTGCGAAGGACTAGAGATATGTTCTTGGTGTATGGTAACGGAGAACTCCAAGTGGAGTCCTTTACCGATTCGAGCTTCCAGAGTGATAAGGACGACTCTAAGTCGCAGTCGGGTTTTGTCTTTACCCTTTACGGAGGGGCGGTTAGCTGGAAGAGTTCCAAGCAGGAAACCGTGGCAGACTCGACGATGGAGGCTGAATACATCTCTGCCAACGATGCTGCCAAAGAGGCTGTCTGGATCAAGAAGTTCATTACTGAACTTGGAGTGGTTCCATCCATTGAGCATCCAATACCTTTGTATTGCGATAACAATGGAGCGGTGGCTTTGGCCAAGGAACCCAGGTCCCATCAGTGATCCAGGCATATTCTGAGGCGGTATCACCTGATCCGGGAGATAGTTGATCGCCGGGAGATCGAGGTCAGGAGAGTTGACACGAAGAACAACACGGCGGATCCACTCACGAAGGCCATTCCCCAGATACAGTTTGAGAGACTCTTCGGGATGCTCGGTATGCGATACTACAGCAGCTGGCCCTAGTGCAAGTGGGAGATTGTTAGTTGTATGTATGCCCTAGAGGCCAGTATTGTACAGATGATGTATATTATATTGGATGCTTGGACATATATAGAGATGACTTTCTTGCTCGATATGATAGTATGCTATCTGATAACTCTTTATCTTAACATGTACACTAGTCTCTTTATACTGTCTTATAGTTACATGTTGGTAAAGCCCTTAGGATGTGTACTTGACTACCTGGACTATGATGCGGATCATACTAGTGGGGACATGGTAGTCCATAAGTACATCCTTCAAGGTCCCTAGTCGTGGGTGTATCGAGACGGGGCATCGATATACCAGTGTAGACTAGCGTATACGCTTCTCGACCCATGTGATAGGCGATGGATGATCCCATATCCATTGGTGTTTGACATCAGAGATGGTGTACGGGTGCTCAGTGGAGACTGGGTACACTGGACGGACTCGTCGAGAACTCCCAGATGGTATTATACCTCACGTCAGATGGCAGTTCTCAGGTGACACTTGTACAGGATAGTCTGTAGACCCGAGATCGTCATGGAGTCTTGTATGATTCCCACTGTGCTTTGATCTCCACCTTACCATGTCCATAAGGGCGTGCAAAACGGTGGTCTTTGGGCACAGTCCCGAGTCACATGGAGGCAATGAGCGATAGGAGGGGTTTCGTCTCTCCCGGTATTGGGGGTTGATGTTGCGCAGTGCTCGATTGGCCGTAGCAGGGAAGTCCCTGGCCAGGGCTGATCAGAGATTTGCTGGTAAGTGTTACCAGTAGTTTCTCGACCCTTTATGAGCCTCACATCGGCACGACTTATCGGGTTATTGGGGTCTGATGTTTACCACCCCTAGACTTGATATGCGACATATCAGACGAAGAGACCGGACTGTATGGTAAGTGTTACTGGTCGGATTCGCAGGAGTGTGAGCGGGCTAGCTCGTCGATCTTCTGATCGCTCAATACCCGGGTGGCCGTTACGTTTAGCAGACCGCTTGCGGCTTGTGGGTGCTTGATATGATCATCATCTGCTACCGGCGTATTGATGAGTCTTTAGAGTCCTACACAGAGGTTTCCTGGTTCAAGCGAAACGAAATAGGAGCGCATATGAGATATGTGCAGGACCGAGAATAATGCGTGTATGTGATACCGCATTTCATTCTCGCGATATATGTTTTCGATTGGTTATATTCGATATGACCTAGTTATCGAATCATTGATTCAATAAATCGATACATTGAATACTAGTCGGTCATGTGCGACATGACCGAATCATTGAATCAAATGTTGATTTAATGATTTAATGTATAATTATATATTTGATATATTACTTTGCATTAACTAGTATTGGTTCACTTTAAACGGATTTTCTCACTTGATGTGCAAGTTGTATATGTGATATACTTTTTGTGCACAAATATGTATCATGTTTGATGATGCATGCTCACATGGTTAGGTGTAAAGAATTAAACCATGGTTAAGAAGATAATTAGGGTTTTGATTTATTCTCTCATTTATTTATCCATTCTTTATTTATTTAAATGGATAAATGAAAACATAATGGTTTCTTTTGTCATGAAGCTTGTTGAAGCTTCGTGAAGCTTTGACTAAAGAAACCATTTTGTTTTCTAGCATAACCTTAACCTTTCTCATTAACCATGGTCTTTTCTCTACACTTAACCTTGGTTGAGATATGATAAGTATTGGATTTATTTTTCTATTTTATAACAACACTTATCATATTTTAGCTTCTTCTTCTCCTTCTTCTTCAAGAGAGAAAACAAGTTGCCATCAATGGCAACATGAGCAAAAGTGAGTGAAATCCAAATCTAAAGTGTACCCACCTCCTATTTCTTCACCCTCTACCTCTTGCCAAGTTGTTTTGGGTGTTTACTTCACAAGTTTCACAAGTTTGTGAAGTCGGAGCTTGAACTAGTGCAACCTCGACGTAGATCGTCTTTGACACAAAGCCGACGAACTATTCCGCATATTATTCCGATAAAGCCGACGAATGAGTCGAGGATTCATGATGGACAGCGAGGGCATGACCACGTGGAGCTAAGGAGGTGGAAATCCGGATCTACAAAGGTTGTAGCTTCCCACTTCTAGTTAAAGTGTTAACTAAGTTTTCTTTTCGCCTAAAATTCTAGCAACGATCCGTAGTCTAGGGTTTCTCGGCACCAAAAATTTTAAATTGGCATGTCCGATGCCTTGTGAGACCTTACTAGAGTGCCTAGGAACCTTTCAGTCGGGGTCTCGACTGTATACACCAGTCTACTCTGGAGTATCGATGCCCTGTCTCGAAAACTCCCACGACTAGGGACCTTTTAAGGATGTGCTTATAGACCCCAGCTCCTACGTATATGATCGCCGTCATACTGCTGGCCGTCAAGCAAGAATCCTGAGGGCTCTATTAACGTGCAATAGTGACCTGTAAGGTCACCTGAAATAGTACACGATGATAAAGATAAACCAGATAGCATACTATCATCTTGAGTAAGACTGTTCTAACGGTATAGGTCCTCTCTCAATCATTGCAATCACGTGAATGTGATCCAATAATTGACTCTGAAGGCACTATCTCCAACACTGCATATATATATGTTGGATATATGTATGCCCTAGAGGCCATTATGAGATAGTGTATGTACTGATGTGTATATATATATATTCGGGTGACAGTCTTGCTCAAAATGATAGTATGCTATCTGGTTTTACTTTATCATATGTTCACTTGATCGTGTTTATATTCATTTGGTACATGTTGATAAAGCCCTAAGGATATTGGCTTAACTACTGGAATTATGATGCGGATCATACTAGTGGGACATCTGTAGTTTATAAGCATATCCTTGAAATGTTCCTAGTCGTAGGTATATCGAGACAGGGCATCGATATTCCAGCTTAGACTAGCGTATACCTTTCTTGTTCCATATGATGGGCGATGGATGATCCCATATCCGTCTGGTGTGTTGACACCGAAGATAGTATACGGGTGCTCAGTGAGACTGGGTACACTGAACGGACTCACCGAGAACTCCTATATGGTATTATATCATACGTCGGATAGCAGTTCTCAGGTGACACTGGTACAGGTTAGTCTGTAGACCCGAGATCGTCATAGAGTCTTGTGTGTCCTCCCACTGTACTTTGATCTCCACCCTACTGCGGCTCTACTGAGTCGTACAAACAGGTGGATTTTGGGTATAGTCTCGAGGCATGTGGAGGCAGTGAGCGATAGGAGGGGTTTCGTCTCTCCCGGTATTGGGGGTTGATGCTGTGCTGTGCACGATTGGCTATAACGGGAAGTCCCTGGCCAGGGCTGCTGAGATATTACTGATAAGTGTTATCAGTAAGTTTCTCGATCTGTTATAGACCATATACCGGCATGACTTATTGAGTTATTGGGGTCGACGATTCCATCCCTAGACTCGATATGCAGCATATCTGACGAAGAGACCGGACTGTACGGTTAGTGTTGCCAGATGGATTGACAGGAGTTTTGACAGGTTCGCTTGTTCTTATTCTGATCGCTCAATACCCGGGTGGCCGTTACGTTTAGCTGACCGCTTGCGGCTTGTAGGTGTTTGATATGATCATCATCTACTGCTGGCGTATTGACGAGTCTTAGAGTCCCACATAGAAGTTTCTCGGCTCTGGCGAAACGAAGTGGTGCACATATGAGATATGCGCAGAGCCTCGATTAAATACTAGTATATGATACTGTATTTTAATCGGGCATTTAATATTAGTCGGGTCATATGAGATATGATGGATTTATTAAATCAAGTGTTGATTTAATATTGGCTTTTATATTATTTATTTAAATCCTTTTCTTATTTTGGATACATGCATGTATATGTACATGATGATGTGCACACATACATACATGCATGAAATGTATCATGGTTGTTGATACAAAGAGGAAGGCAATATAAGAATCATATTGTAGTTATGATAATGTTTAGATTTTTCATTAAAGTTTAAAAGCAAAAGGAATGGTTAATGAGTCATTACTTCCACACTCATCTACACACTTCTTTAACTCAACCATAGTTTCCATTCCTTTTGCCATTTAACCTTAGATGAAATATCTAGATTTTTATTCTACTATGGTTAAAGTTATGATAAGATCTCTCACTCTCTCTCATTATCCTTTTACATTATCATTATCTTAGAAAAAGAAAAAAGAGTGAGAGTTCTTCTTCTTCCTAAAACCCTAGCTCTCTTTTAATAGTTAAAAAGAGTTAGAAAAAGAAAAGAAAAGGTAATAAATAAGAACATCAACCACTTCATCATCCTACACAACCCTAGCCATCTTGTATAGGGTGTTGTGCTTCAAGGATTTTCAAAGATCGTAGGAAGCATTAAGCTTAGGGCAAAGCGCTTCGGGTGGATCGTCGTGGACAAGGAGTTGATCAAGTGGACCTTTCCAAAGCTTAGGAGTCTTCCAAAGTGAACTACAAAGGTTGTAGTTTCAACACTTAGCATAACTTAACTCTTATACTTGATACTATTAATTGTTACTTCATATATTCTAGTTCGATTCTTAGTATAGTTTGCTTATCACCTCAAAAATTTTATTGTTATAGCATGCATGATGCTTCTAAACCTTCATAGAGGTGTTAAGAAAACCCTACATGGTATCAGAGCCAAGCTAGAACTTTGTAGTAGCCTAAACGACATTGAAAACATCGAACGGACGAAAACCGACACCCGAAAAGTGCTCTCTGGAAATTTTTTAAAAACCTGGTATTTTTCAAATTAAAAATATGTAAAAAACAGAGCAGGAAATTGTATGGACCCACAAGAAAAACGATGCCCTAATTCACCTATTCAACCGCGGAACCGCGGCCAAGAGTGGCTTGTTGCGGCGGTTCCGCGGCGGTATAGTTGACTTATGGGCCCATTTTTCTTGTGCTGGCCCGTATGTGTTTTCTGGTGTTACTGGTATATTTAGAATCTGCCCAGGTGTTGAGATTACAGAGCAGTTTCTGGTTGTTTAATGTGTTTGATCCGATGTTCCAACGTCGTTTAGTTTAATAGTATGTGTTACAATGATTGAAATCTACAAATTTGTTTGTTGCGTGTAAATCTAGCAATTCGGTCTCGGGAATAACGGAAATCTTGTTGAATTATCCGGTATGTTTTGAAAAGGTGTTTTCTTGGATGAGACCCAAATGCGAGCTTTACATTGTTTAGGCATGAAATCTTGTGTATGTGATATTCCGGATTTGTGTTGTCTAAAGGCGGTTAAAGATTCCAATTGTTGTATATTTCCTTTTTATTTCTCTGTGTCGAATGAGATTTGATATGCAGGATTGTCGCAATGAATAGCCGGGGGTTTTCTTTTTATGTGAGATGAGAGTATTCTTTCAATTCATGTAATACTAATTTGTATGTAATATTCTTTTATTTGGGACACTTCCGGGGTGAGGTTGTTGTCACCAGTGTTGTATATTATTTACTTTTCCGCATTAGGATAGACCCAAGGTGGAGGGCACAAGTGACCGGGTTCTTGGGTTCAGTGGGAGGCCATCTCGAGGAGTCGAGACCGGGTCTCCTAAACTCCAGAATTGGTAGGGTCGCTTGCCGCTCTCATAGGGGTCTAGGGATGTGGGCTTGGCTATTCATCGCGACCGTGGAATCCGTATTTTTATTGCTGGCTAAATATAAAATACGGACCTCCTAGATATCCTTCTATGTGCTTCTGCTGCTTTTATTATCTGATGTGATCTTTTAATGCATATTTTCGTTTCTCTCTGTAATGGCTTAGGATTTAAATGATGGGACTACATTAATGAGATTAATGTAAAAGATAAATGAACCTAAAAAGATGTTGTAGAATCAGATTTTAAACACACCCGGCCTTTTTGTAAGAAAAAAGCAAGTTTTAAAATACGGAGCTTAAGCCACTCCTTTTAAACTCATTAGATTCTACAACGATATCAAGTTCAAAGCGTCAAAAGTTTTTCTAAAAACTATCCGCAACCCTCCGTCATTTTAGGAAGTAGAGTACTTAGTATTCGTACTGCGTATTTTGACTTTAGTTAAGGCGCAGTGTACGGTAGCTGAGTGATGTCTTCCTACACTGCATATGATGCTGAATAATTAGGACATTCATATGATTATGTTGACTTTAGTTAAGGGTCATATGAGTGGGTCTAGTTAATCACGAAATGACGGGAAGAACTTGACTAGTACTTATGATATGTTGACTTTAGTTAAGGTCATAAGTACTAGGGGTAAAAATTATTTCGGGAATTTCAAGAGTTGAAAATTACAATGAGATTGTATACCTACTATATGATAATAGGATCCCGATCCCACTGCGAGCAAATGTTGCTCCCGGGAGAATTTTGCACTTTACAATTAGCTGACTCGGTAGGTGTCTAGAAAGGTGCTAAACGGGGCTACGCCTCTGGGAAGACGAGGTTTACTCTAATTAGGTCCGTGCGAAAGCACGGGGAACCTCCCTCAAGTACCGGCACTGGCCTGGCTGAGAGGTTGGCGAAGTTGTAGATTGTAATTAATCCCGGCTAGTTTTCTTTTTAAAAGGTTTTAAAGAAAATTTGATAAAAAACAGTGGGAGACATCGATTAGACAAGATAATAACCAATCTGATCTTTGCAAGAGCATTCGCTAAGTGTATTCTTTTCTCTCTCTTAATGGCAGATACCCATGACAGGACTTAAGCTTCTATTAGACAAAAACAAGCTGAATGGGACAAACTATAAAGACTGGCTGAGGAATTTAAACATAGCCTTGACTTATGATAAAGTATCATATGTCCTTACCGCACCAGCCTTGCCCCCCCTAGGTCCTAAACCTTCAGTTGCGGATAGGGAAATCCGCAAAACCTGGGACACTGACTGTGCCACGGCAAAATGCCTCGCGCTTGCATCGATGGATAACACACATCAGAAGCAGCACGAGAATATGGACGTACAAGCCATATTCCTCCATACAAAAGAGTTGTATGGAGAGCAATCTCGCGTATTAAGATACGAAGCGTCTAAGAAATTGTTTCAGATGCGCATGACCGCTGGCACATCAGTAGGAGACCATGTTCTAAAAATGATAGCTCTCATAGAAGAGCTTGAGGACCTTGGGTGGACAATGGACAATGAACAGTATACAGATATCATTCTACAGTCTCTCCCCTCCACCTTTGCTCAGTTCATCGTTAACTTCAACATGCACAACATGGAGAAGGAACTGCCTGAACTCCTTAATATGTTAAGGAGTGCAGAGAGCACACTGAAGTCAGTGAAGACTCCCGTTATGTCTGTTGGGCAATCCTCCTCATCTTACCCAAAGGCTAAGGCCAAGGGAAAGATGAAGAAGAAACCCACCAAACCTAAGGGTGGAGTCAAAAAGGTAAAGGGAAAAGGCAAGTCCAAGGTTGGGGCATCAGAGAAAGGCGAATGTTTCCATTGCAAGAAGACGGGACACTGGAAAAGGAACTGTATTGAGTACCTAGCACTCAAGAAGAAGCATGATGATGCTTCAGCCTCAGGTGTGTTCGTAATTGAAAACTGTTTTTCTATTAATTCTGCATCCTGGGTATTGGATACCGGTTCAGGTTCTCATATTTGCAATTCTGTGCAGGCGTTGAGAAATAGCAGAGTTCTGAAGACAGGTGATCATACTCTCCAAGTTGGAAATGGTTCCAATATAAATGCAGTTTCAGTAGGAGAGTATCACCTAGGTTTGCCTTCGGGTTGTATATTGGTTTTGAACCCGTGTTATTTTGTACCAACTATGCTTTGTAATATTATATCAGTTTCCTTGTTAGACAATGAAGGATATCATTTTGCTGTGCAACACAATGTTATGAACATTAAACTGAATCAAGAGTTGATTGGTTGTGGTACATTAAGTAACGGGATATACGTCCTTAATCAACACACAGTTTTCAACATACAACACAAAAATAAAAGGAAATTTTCAGAAATAAATGAAGCTTTTCTTTGGCATTGTAGACTTGGTCATATTAATGAAACAAGACTAAACAAGCTTCATAAAGATGGATATTTAAATTCATTTGAGTATAAATCTTATGCAACTTGCCAGTCTTGTATCAAAGGTAAAATGACCAAAACCCCGTTTACAGGACACGGAGAAAGAGCTACTGAGCTCCTAGGCCTCATACATAGTGATGTATGCGGACCAATGTCTACACATGCAAGAGGCGGTTTTTCATACTTCATAACTTTTACTGATGATTTCTCAAGATTTGGTCATGTATATTTGATAAAACATAAATCTGAAGCTTTCGAGAAATTCAAGGAGTATAAACATGAAGTAGAAAACCAAACAGGAAAGAGTATCAAGATACTTCGATCAGATCGAGGTGGAGAGTACTTAAGTACTGAGTTCTTAGACTTCCTAAAAGAGAATGGGATTCTCTCTCAGCGCACTCCACCTTACACACCACAGCACAACGGTGTGTCAGAACGAAGGAACCGTACCCTATTAGATATGGTACGATCCATGATGAGTGATGCTGAGTTACCTCTCTCGTTTTGGGGGCATGCATTGGAAACAGCAGCTTTTCTGTTAAACAAAGTTCCAACCAAAACCGTGTCTACCACTCCATATGAGATATGGCATGGGAAGAAACCATCTCTTAAAAGAGTTAAGATTTGGGGTTGTCCGGCTTTTGTTAAAAAGCAGAATCCAGACAAACTCGAGACACGATCAGTCAAATGTATATTTGTAGGATATCCTAAACATTCGTTTGGGTATCTCTTCTACCACAAAGAGGAACAAAAAGTGTTTGTTTCTCAGTATGCCACCTTTTTAGAAGATGAGATTTTTTCAAACATTACAAATGGCAATATGGTAGATCTAGAAGAAGTTCTAGAAACACAAATTACAGATGACAACTTGGCTGAACCTGAAGTTATAACAGAATCTAATGAACCTCAGCCACTCCGTAGATCTGGTAGGATTTCTCGCCCACCGGAGAGATACTACGGTTTTCTCATTGATGGTGATAGAGAAGACTGCATCATGGATGATGATGATCCTTCCAGTTTTCATCAGGCTATCACGAGTGGTGACTCTGTGAATTGGCTGGATGCCATGAGATCCGAAATGGAGTCTATGTACACCAACAAAGTATGGACTTTGGAAGATGTACCCTCCGGGATAAAACCTGTGGGATGCAAATGGATCTTTAAAAGAAAGATCGGTGTAGATGGACAGGTAGAGACCTATAAAGCAAGGTTGGTAGCGAAAGGTTTTCGTCAAAGACCAGGCTTGGACTATGACGAGACTTTCTCTCCGGTAGCCATGCTTAAATCCATTCGGATCCTACTCGCTATTGCTGCTCACTACGACTATGAAATCTGGCAGATGGACGTTAAAACTGCATTCCTAAATGGTGATTTAGAGGAATGCGTTTATATGGATCAACCAGAGGGATTCATTGATAGTGGGAGCAGCGGTAAAGCATGTAAGTTACTTAAATCCATTTATGGATTAAAGCAGGCATCACGGAGTTGGAACATCTGTTTTGATGATGCTATCAAAGAGTTTGATTTCATCAAAAATCCAGATGAACCTTGTGTTTATAAGAAGACTGTAGGAAGAAATGTCACAATCCTCGTATTGTACGTAGATGACATACTTCTGATAGGAAATGACATTCCTATGCTACAGTCGGTCAAATCATTCTTATCACAAAGGTTCTCCATGAAGGACCTGGGAGATGCCACATACATATTGGGTATACGGATCTATAGGGATAGATCCAAACGGTTATTGGGATTGTCCCAAACCAAGTACATTAACACCATCCTAAAGAGATTTAGTATGGAAGACTCCAAGCGGGGTGCCTTACCCGCTTGCCATGGAGTCACTCTCTCAAAAGACGATTGCCCAAAGTCTGATATAGAGAGAGCTCGCATGAGCATTATTCCCTATGCTTCGGCAGTAGGATCGATAATGTATGCGATGTTATGTACACGCCCTGATGTTGCTTATGCACTTAGTGTAGTAAGCAGGTATCAATCTAACCCAGGGGAGAATCACTGGATTGCTGTAAAGAACATTCTTAAGTACTTGCGAAGGACTAAAGAATTGTTCTTGGTGTATGGTAATGGGGATCTCCAAATGGAGGCCTTTACCGATTCGAGCTTCCAGAGTGACAAGGATGACAGCAAGTCTATCTCAGGGTTTGCATTTACCCTCAATGGAGGGACGGTGAGTTGGAAGAGTTCCAAACAGGATACCGTTGCAGACTCAACGATGGAAGCTGAATATATTGCTGCAAATGATGCTGCCAAGGAAGCTGTCTGGATGAGAAAATTCATCGCGGAGCTAGGAGTAGTTCCAACCATTATTGATCCAATACCTCTGTATTGTGACAATAATGGGGCTATGGCGTTGGCCAAAGAGCCCAGGTCCCATCACAAGTCCAGACACATCCTGAGGAGATATCATGTGATCCGGGAGATAGTTGATCGCCGCGAGATCGAGATTAAGAGAGTAGACACAAAAGACAACGCTGCGGATCCATTCACCAAGGCCCTCCCTCTGCCGCAGCATGAGCGACTTTTTGAGATGCTAGGTATGAGATATGCCAATAACTGGCCTTAGTGCAAGTGGGAGATTGTTGGATATATGTATGCCCTAGAGGCCATTATGAGATAGTGTATGTACTGATGTGTATATATATATATTCGGGTGACAGTCTTGCTCAAAATGATAGTATGCTATCTGGTTTTACTTTATCATATGTTCACTTGATCGTGTTTATATTCATTTGGTACATGTTGATAAAGCCCTAAGGATATTGGCTTAACTACTGGAATTATGATGCGGATCATACTAGTGGGACATCTGTAGTTTATAAGCATATCCTTGAAATGTTCCTAGTCGTAGGTATATCGAGACAGGGCATCGATATTCCAGCTTAGACTAGCGTATACCTTTCTTGTTCCATATGATGGGCGATGGATGATCCCATATCCGTCTGGTGTGTTGACACCGAAGATAGTATACGGGTGCTCAGTGAGACTGGGTACACTGAACGGACTCACCGAGAACTCCTATATGGTATTATATCATACGTCGGATAGCAGTTCTCAGGTGACACTGGTACAGGTTAGTCTGTAGACCCGAGATCGTCATAGAGTCTTGTGTGTCCTCCCACTGTACTTTGATCTCCACCCTACTGCGGCTCTACTGAGTCGTACAAACAGGTGGATTTTGGGTATAGTCTCGAGGCATGTGGAGGCAGTGAGCGATAGGAGGGGTTTCGTCTCTCCCGGTATTGGGGGTTGATGCTGTGCTGTGCACGATTGGCTATAACGGGAAGTCCCTGGCCAGGGCTGCTGAGATATTACTGATAAGTGTTATCAGTAAGTTTCTCGATCTGTTATAGACCATATACCGGCATGACTTATTGAGTTATTGGGGTCGACGATTCCATCCCTAGACTCGATATGCAGCATATCTGACGAAGAGACCGGACTGTACGGTTAGTGTTGCCAGATGGATTGACAGGAGTTTTGACAGGTTCGCTTGTTCTTATTCTGATCGCTCAATACCCGGGTGGCCGTTACGTTTAGCTGACCGCTTGCGGCTTGTAGGTGTTTGATATGATCATCATCTACTGCTGGCGTATTGACGAGTCTTAGAGTCCCACATAGAAGTTTCTCGGCTCTGGCGAAACGAAGTGGTGCACATATGAGATATGCGCAGAGCCTCGATTAAATACTAGTATATGATACTGTATTTTAATCGGGCATTTAATATTAGTCGGGTCATATGAGATATGATGGATTTATTAAATCAAGTGTTGATTTAATATTGGCTTTTATATTATTTATTTAAATCCTTTTCTTATTTTGGATACATGCATGTATATGTACATGATGATGTGCACACATACATACATGCATGAAATGTATCATGGTTGTTGATACAAAGAGGAAGGCAATATAAGAATCATATTGTAGTTATGATAATGTTTAGATTTTTCATTAAAGTTTAAAAGCAAAAGGAATGGTTAATGAGTCATTACTTCCACACTCATCTACACACTTCTTTAACTCAACCATAGTTTCCATTCCTTTTGCCATTTAACCTTAGATGAAATATCTAGATTTTTATTCTACTATGGTTAAAGTTATGATAAGATCTCTCACTCTCTCTCATTATCCTTTTACATTATCATTATCTTAGAAAAAGAAAAAAGAGTGAGAGTTCTTCTTCTTCCTAAAACCCTAGCTCTCTTTTAATAGTTAAAAAGAGTTAGAAAAAGAAAAGAAAAGGTAATAAATAAGAACATCAACCACTTCATCATCCTACACAACCCTAGCCATCTTGTATAGGGTGTTGTGCTTCAAGGATTTTCAAAGATCGTAGGAAGCATTAAGCTTAGGGCAAAGCGCTTCGGGTGGATCGTCGTGGACAAGGAGTTGATCAAGTGGACCTTTCCAAAGCTTAGGAGTCTTCCAAAGTGAACTACAAAGGTTGTAGTTTCAACACTTAGCATAACTTAACTCTTATACTTGATACTATTAATTGTTACTTCATATATTCTAGTTCGATTCTTAGTATAGTTTGCTTATCACCTCAAAAATTTTATTGTTATAGCATGCATGATGCTTCTAAACCTTCATAGAGGTGTTAAGAAAACCCTACAATATACGTTGTATGAAAACACACGCCTAAAGGCCCGCTATAATCTCATGTCGTATCTCATAATACGAATCAAAACATATCACCGATCTCATGGAATCATGCCCAATCTCATCGACTCATATCCAAGTACCATAAACAATCCTCATCATCCAGGTATAGGTATACGTATATATATATACATAGTCCCATACGTATGTCTGTATATATATACAAATCCCCATATACGCACAAGTAAAATATAGTAAGCATGTGTGTGCGTGTGGGTGTGAACCTTATTCTAGGGCTCGCAACTAAACTAACTAACGACACTATCATCCAATTATACTAAAATTATCCATGACTCCCAAAGTCCATTTAGATAATCATAAACTCAAAATAAACAAGTAAATATATCCATATAAAATGTACCATACACTACACTACGAACTGCGGGGGTGCTATACGCCATCCACCCGACTTCCCCCTTAGATATATATATCTACTCACCTTGATCTTCGCTTGCTGGAGTCGATGACGCCATGCTCATCCTCGTCGTCTTGAAATCCACACGGGGTACCTACATGTCACAATGTATCGTATCGCATTAAAAACCAAATCAAAACCAAAACGACACGCTAGAAGCCTATAGGTTAGAACCTATGGACTATGCCTTCAAAACCACCAAATAACCCCTGTCGCTGACGTACAAACATTAGACGACGGAACACAATATCAAATATCAAATCAAGTTAAAACGAAGTCGTAAAACAATGCATCAACTCATGAAAATGGTCCCAGATTTTACCTTAACTGAAATTAGCCAATTTTGCATATCTAAAGGGTCTAGTTTACTGATGATGATGTAGGGTTCCTAGACACACTAATGAAGTCTCACAAGTGATCAAACATGGCCAATTAATATTTTACAAGTGCCGAGAAACCCTAATACGGATCGTTAACTAGATATATAGGCGATGCGATGCAAGTAAACAACTTTATCTAAAAGGAAAGAGGCTACAACCTTTGTAGATACGGTCCTCCACCTCCTAGGCTTTGTGATGATGTCCCTCCGCTGTCCATATCGGATCCCGGACTCTAGCATCGGTTTCATCGGAGAAATGGGCGGGCTAGGTCGTCGACTTCGATGCCGAAGATAATCTACGTCGAGGCATCACAAGATCAAGCTCCCACTTCACCAAGTCATGAAACATGTGAAGAAAACACTCTATACTACTTGGCAAGAGGTTGAGGATGAAGAAATAGGAAGTGGGTTCTATTTGGATTTGGATTTCTCACTTGGAATCAACACTTGATAAATTTCAAGAAAGCTTTTCTTTATTCATCAAGAAGAAGAAGAAGAAAAGAATGGAAAATGAATTCATTCTAATTGAATAATCAAGTGATGGTTATCATAATGTAACCATGGTAAAGTGTAGAGAATAAACTAGGGTTAGGTGAATGGTTAGGTTTAGTGGTAAAAACAAAATGGAAGACTTTTCAAAGATGCTTTGAAGCTTCAAGAAGCTTTTAGCAAAGAACAAATAAATCCACCATTTTATTTTGCCAAAAATGATTAAACAAATAAATATATAAAATCAAAACCCTAACCATTACACAACCATGGTTTAATCATACACTTAACCAAGTTAGCATGTACCATCAAACATGATACAATCAAGTGCACATAAAAATATATCACATATACAATGCGCACATCAAGTGAGAAAATCCTTTTAAAGTGAACCAATACTAGTTAATGCAAAGTAATATATCAAATATATAATTATACATTAAATCATTAAATCAACAATTGATTCAATGATCCGGTCATGTCGCATATAACCAACTAGTATCCAATGTATCGACTTATCGAATCAATCCTTGATTCGATAACTAGGTTATATCGCATACAACCAATCGATACATTCATCGCGAGAATAGAATACAGTATCACATACACGCATTATTCTCGGTCCCGCACATATCTCATATGCGCTCCTATTTCGTTTCGCTTGAGCCAGGAAACCTCTGTGTGGGACTCTAAAGACTCGTCAATACGCCGGCAGCAGGTGATGATCATATCAAACACCCAAAAGCCGCAAGCGGTCTGCTAAACGTAACGGCCACCCGGGTATTGAGCGATCAGAAGATCGACGAGCAAGCCCGCTCACACTCCTGTGAATCCAACCAGTAACACTTGCCGTATAGTCCGGTCTGTTCGTCTGATATGTCGCATATCTCGCCTAGGGGTGGTAAACGTCAGACCCCAATAGCTCGATAAGTCATGCCGACGTAAGGTCCATAACATTCGTGAAACTACTGATAACTCTTACCAGTATATCACAACAACCCTGGCCAGGGATTTCCTGTTATGGCCAGTCGAGCATAGCACAACATCAACCCCCAATACCGGGAGAGACGAATCCCCTCCTATCGCTCATTGCCTCCATGTGAATCGGGATTGTACCCAAAAACCACATGTTTGCATGACTCAGTAGAGCCGTGGTAGGGTGGAAATCAAAGAACGGTGGGAGACACAGAAGACTCTATGACGATCTCGGGTCAACAGACTAAGCTGTACCAGTGTCACCAGAGAACTTCCATCTGACGTGAGGTATAATCCATCTGGGAGTTCTCGGCGAGTCCGTTCAGTATACCCAGTCTCCACTGAGCACCCGCATACCATCTCCGATGTCAAACACCAATGGATATGGGATCATCCATCGCCCATCACATGGGTCGAGAAGATATACGCTAGTCTACTCTGGAATATCGATGCCCCGTCTCGATATTCCCACGACTAGGAACAATGAAGGATGTACTCATTGACTACCCAGGCCCCACTAGTATGATCTTCATCATAGTCCTGGAAGTCAAGTACACATCCTAAGGGCTTTATCAACATGTAATCAGAGAAACAGAAAGTATACATGTTTAGATAAAGAGCAACCAGATAGCGTACTATCATGTCGAGCAAGAAAGTCCTACCTATATATGTCCCAGCATCCACTACAATATACATCCTATGTACAGTAAAGGCCTCTAGGGCATACATATAACTAACAATCTCCCACTTGCACTAGGGCCATCTGTAGCAGTGGTTGCAGTATCACATACTCAACCATCCCATAAAAGTCTCTCTTTGGGAAAAGGCCTTCGTGAGTGGATCCGCTGTGTTGTCCTCTAAGTCTACTCTCCTTACCTCGATCACCCTGGAGATCAACTATCTCCATGATCAGGTGATGCTGCCTCAGAATATGTCTGGGTCACTGATGGGATCATGGTTCCTTGGCCAAAGCCACACTTCCATTGTCACACAATGGTGGGAACCTAGTTCATCTTATGAACCAATATACACCCAAACTTCCTCTTTGGTAGTATCTTTAATAGCGATGTTACCGGCCTTTACCGTCTAGTTTGCCACGGTATGTAGCTTGGAACTCTTCCAACATACCGTCCCTTCACTGAGGGTAAAGACAATGCCTGCGACTGACATTCAGTCGTCCTTATCACCCTGGAACCTTTCCAATGATTCTCCCCAGGATCAACTGATACCATCTCACTTCAATTAGTGAGAATCCTAACATCCATTTAGATCTATCTCATAGACCCAAATCTCAGAATTAAGGAGGTATCACTTTGATCCTATATGAAGAATCTATGTGATAAGAGGAGATCGACCGATCGTAGCATAGGAAACTATTTTCCTATCAAGAGTATGTTGTCCACGTACTCTACGAGGATCATTACCATACTCCATACTACCCTTTTGTACATACAAGGTTCATCTACCATTTTGATGAAGTCAAACTCTTTGACTACCACATCAAAACAGATGTTCCAACTCCGCGATGCCTGCTTTATCCTGTAAAGCAACTTGCACACGTTTCCGCTGCTCCCACTGTTTGCGAAGCCCTCTGGCTGTGTTCTTATTGACGTTCTCTTCTAAATCATTATTTAGAAAAGTAGTCATGGCACCCAACCACCAGATATCGCAGTTATGGTATGAAGCAGTGGCAAATAGGATCTGGATGGACTTAAGCATAGTCCCTAGAAAAGGTTTCATCATTATCCACACCTGGTTGATGACTAAAACCTTTAACAAGTCTAGCTTTGAAAGTCTCAACTTTTCCATGTACACCAAGTAATCTTCTCAAGATATACTTGCTACTGATGGGGATTTAACCCTTCAGATATAGCAAACAAAGTCCATACTTTGTTGGTGTATATGGATTCCATCTCAGATCGCTAAGCATCCACCCATTCTTACAGAGTCCCTACTCTTGATGGCCTGCTCGAAACTAGTTGGGTCATCATCTCATGATGCATTCCTCGCTCCCACTGTCATCGAGAAACCGAGGTATCTCTCAGGCGGATGAGGAACCCTACTAGATCGGCGGAGAGGCTGAGGTTCGTCGGGGACTATTGAATCCTTTGGTTCTGTCAAATCATCAGCTGCAGTTTTGTATATATGGAACCTTTCCAGTTCTACAGAACTGAACTTACCTTGATTTTGTTCGGATTTTGCTTTTAGACATAGGTCGGACAACCCCAAATCTTAACTCGCTTAAGAGATAGGCTCTTCCCATACCATATCTCATATGGAATGGTAGGCAGTGATCTGATTCGAACCTAATTCAATAGGTATGCAGCTTCTCAAGCGCATAATTCCCAAAACGAAATAGGAAACTCAGTAGTACTCATCATAGAGCACACCATATCTAATATTGTGCGATTGCTCCACCCTGATACCCCGTTGTGCTGTGGTGTATTCAGAGGAGTAACACTGAGAGAGAATCGCATTCTCCTTTAGAATAGTCCAGAAATTCTATGCACAAGTATTCTCCTCCCTGATCTTATCATAGGACATAATACTTATACCCGGTTATTGGTTCTCTACTTCTAACTTAAATTCTGTGAATACCTCAAAAGCTTCGGACTTATACTTCAACAGAAACATATGACTGAATCTTGAGAGATTATCAGAGAATATAATGAAGTATAAAGAACCAGTCCTGGCATGTGTAGACAGGAGACCTTACATACATCATCATGTATCAGTCCCAAGAGTTCATTAACTCTTTCTCGGTTTTCAGTAAACGGAGCTATGGTCATCTAATCTTTGTGACATGACTGGCTAGTTTCACAAGATGTAAATTCAAACTGATTTAAATATGCATCTAAAATGTAACTTCAGCCAGTCGGGTCGCATTGATGTGACCTAGTCTACAATGCCTCAAGAAGGATTCGTTCATTTCTGAACTCTTCCTCTTGTATGTGTTCTGTATACTAGGAACTGTAGTTTGATTTAGAACGTCAATGCTTTTAGATAACGTGCCTGAACCGATCAACTTTTGATATAGGAAATGTTCAAAACATTATCCATCAATACAAAATTTTATCATTTCTTTACTAATAAAGAGACTGATACGATTTTGTATATCAGGTTCGGTATCTAATAGCATTTGTTCAGAATCAATGTATTGGTAATACAGGGTGACAGGGACCAACAGACTTGGCTGCAACACTTGCCCCGTTTTCTGTCTCATGAAACTTATCACCCGTTCTCAGTCTTTCTACCTTTTTGTAGCCCTATGTAACCGATTACATATCTGGGATCCCGATCCGGTATCAAATACTCAGGATGCAGAGAATACTGAGAAACAATTCTTTATAATGAACATACCCGAAGGAGATGCATCATATGCACTTTCTTCGTTTGGGCGGCATAGGAATTCTGGTATTCCCCTATTTCCTGCTCTGTCTTATAACAATTATAAGTTGGAGCGGGACCAACGTTCCCCAGCTCAGTATAACAAGCGGGTTCGGTCAATACATCCATATTATTATCTTGATTAAGGCATGATATGGTCGCTACCTGGAGAGAGAGAGAAGAAAACTGTCACGCCCCGCTTCCCAGAGTACGCAAGATTGGGCACGTGACATAGCCAACCATGCTACCTGTGGATAGGAAGCATCCATCCACAGTCACATTACGGTTGTAAGGATATCAAGAACAAGATAAAATACTAATCTAACACATTTCCAAATCCATAATAACAGGAATCAATAAACAGTAAGTGCGGAAGCTAATGATCCAATACAATAATAGAAGGGTACGTCCCGTAATGCGGGATCACACCTGGAAATAAAATGCAATAAATGAACTAACCACTACAGAACTCACAAATCAGCCTGCTGGCTGAAGTACTCCTGCTCAGTCGTCGACAGTGGTAAAGAATCTGGGCCATGCAAACCCAGACGTCAGCGCGTCATGACATCAAGTATATAGTATAAACATGGTAATAAGGAATGCAAGTATGAACATGAATAAAGCAGTAGCAAGGAATAACACGCAGGGTAATGTGCAATGGTGTCCAAACTGTCCTATCAGGTTTTCTACTCTATAGTCTTTGAAACCAATTAATGAATCGTCGATGTAACTCAATAGTATCCCGTGCGTGCCCGGGACCACGGTCATGATCCTCGGGGCTGAGTCCGAGACGTGCCGCTAAGCAGTAAAAGGTAGTAGGATGGACGAGTGATGTCAGCATCATCACTCCCGGACTGGCCAAGCCCGTAAGACTGATCAGAACAATGTATCGAACTGTTGAGTTACAAGTCGGTTTCACCTTTGATTTCCCCATACCCCCAAACTATGTATGTCAGGTCAGGTATTCAGTAGTCAAGGACTAATGCCAACAAAGTCAAGTAAAAGTAGGTCTGTCTGGATCGACAGCAGGAATGGTTAGGTTTGTCGGCATTAGGCATGAAATCAGGGAACAAGTAATGTCATGGTACAACAGGATGGGTCGGTATGTATGTATATGTCAGGTGTAGAGTGTACGGTACCATGTCATGTCAAGTAGGAAGTGTAACAGGTCATCTCAGGAAGCACAAGATATCATGTGGGTGCTCATAATCAAACTATCATAAGTATATATATAAATAAACAAGCATGAGTACTATCAGAACAATAAACTGGAACATATAATATGATATGTAAATAAATATAATTTCAAGGATATGGATGCACAGTTATCGATTAGGGTTACATTTATAGTTCCAATATTAATTAGGATGCAATTTATTAAACATGGAGTGTTAGTATCACATTATTATGTAATAGTGTGATCTATGCTTGCAATTATATGTATCTTAAATGCGATAGATGCAAACGGGTATCCGAAAAGTTATAAAACTGTAAAATGGTAATGTGGGATGTACAACTAAACAATATGTGATATAAATGTTGATATAATAATATTAATATGGATAGCATATTCGAAGCGATTAGTAACTATAAAAGATGTACTGATTAACCATGCACAAGAAGGTTCCGTTCAGAAATTCAGCGTCACCCAAATTTGTAAAATAGCTTAAAAATAACAAACGTTCTCCAAAAGAGACGTATCTTATACCAAAACAAAGATAATTCAATAAGGTTTTCAGTTTTATAAGTATAAACATCTCAGGTTATCCCTACAAAAAGTTATGAATATTCAAAGTTGAAAGTTTGCTGCTGGAATTTCCCTGGACAGCAGTTTAGAGACGTGTTCACTTGCATTTTACGTTAATTAAACAATTTATTTTGCAAGTTAATATTTCATAGAGTTATAGTATTCTGAATTATCTTCGTAACGAACTAAAGAACGTATACTAATGATTTTTCTATGATTTATAATGAATTTTATAAGATAAGGTGTACAGTAAATTTCAGATTTGTCATATCCGATTTTTCAACGACATTTCATATGTAAACTATAAGATTTTCAAATGTATAACATTATAAAATGAAGATTATAAAAGTATATAGCATATAGCAAGATTAACTTGCCTCGATGGGTCGCGAATCGGGAAAACGGAATGTTAACCGTCGGCGGGGAAAACTCGCGACGGCGCACGGTTCACGGAATGAACCCAAACGACGAACAAAGGAACCACACGGGTCGGGGTATCTCGCTGGAACGTCGAGAAACGTCACCGGAACGACGGAATTCCGGCAACAAAAGAACAGTTAAAAGAAATGAGAAACGAGACATGAAGCAAGAAGAGAAAAATGATAAAGAGAAGTACGAGAGAATATATGAGGGAGAGGGAGAGAGAGGAAAAAGTGGAGAGAGAGAGAGAGAAAGTGGGGCCCGCGGGGTTAAAGGGGAGGTTGTGATTGGCTGAGAGAATAAATTAAGAAGGATATAAAAGATTGTAAAAATATTATATGGTTAACTTAAAGATTTAAAAGATAGGTAATGAACAGTAAGATATCAGGTTAGTTAGAAAAATATATGCGAAGGTTTTAATAATATTAAAATTTAGGATTTTGGCGCCAAATGAAACATTTCCAAATTGCGTCCGGGTTGGGTCCAAAAATTCGAAATTCAAATAATAGGATTTTAAGCGGGTTCCAAATTTTAAAATGAAATGTTTTATGATTAAAAAGCATACTCTCAAAACGGACACACGCACGTGCACGTAGCCATCCAAACTCGCCCGTTTCACTGAACGGGACGAGAACACACTGCACGGACGCTACCACGAGGCTAAGGATGTCAAGTAGGCCAAGATGAATATTTTTTAATTTTATTTTAGATGCTAAAATTTGTTATATGCAGAATGACTTAGCCAGATAAAATTTTACAGTCAGACCCAAATAAGCAAGATAAATGAAATGAGTAATATCTAATGCTCAACCAATAACAGAAAATAGTAGCATTGGGCTCGGGTGTTACATTATACCCAACTACAAAAGAATTTCGTCCTCGAAATTCCAAGAATACAAGATAGAAGACTACAGGAAAAGGTGAGGATATTTCTGTCGGATCTCGTCTTCTCGCTCCCACATGGACTCTCCATGCGATCGATTACCCCAAGAAACGAGCACAAGGGGGATAACCTTGTTCTTAAGAACCTTTTCTCTCCGATCCTTGATTTCAACTGGTCGCTCTTCAAAAGTTAGGTCCTCCCGTACAGTCAACTCCGAATGATCCAATACTTGGGTTTCATCTCGAACATACCTCCGTAGTTGAGATACATGAAACACATCGTGCACTCCTGCCAAGGATTGTGGTAACGCCAAATGGTACGCTACCTCTCCAACACGCTCCAATATCTCGAAAGGTCCAACGAATCGAGGGCTAAGCTTTCCCCGACTTCCAAAGCGAATCATCCCTCTAGTCGGTGATATCTTCAGGAATACCAAATCACCCACGGCGAACTCTAGAGGTCTTCTTGACGTGTCGGCCCAACTTTTCTGTCTGCCTTGAGCTGCCTTCATATGCTTCCTGATTGTATTCACCTTCTCGACTGTCTGTACCACAAAATCTGGTCCTAGTAACCTTCGTTCACCAACATCATCCCAACAAACAGGTGAACGGCACTTACGACCATACAGTGCTTCAAACGGAGCCATCTGAAAAGTTGCTTGGAAGCTATTGTTGTACGAAAACTCCACCAGGTGTAGATGATCTTCCCAAGAACCTTTGAAGTCCAACATGCAAGCCCTCAACATATCTTCAAGGGTCTGGGTCGTTCTCTCCGATTGTCCATCAGTCTGAGGATGATAAGCCGTGCTGAACTTCAATCGAGTCCCCAAACTTTCTTGTAAACTCCTCCAGAAGTGTGATAAGAACCGAGTGTCCCGATCGGACACGATGCTCACCGGTACGCCATGCAATCTTACAATCTTCTGCATGTACCGCTCTGCCAAAGTCTCCGTTGATTGACCAACCTGGAAAGGAATAAAGTGAGCTGCCTTGGTCAACCGATCGACAATCACCCATACTGCATTGTTGCCATTTGGACTTCGCGGTAAAGCCGTCACGAAATCCGTGGTTATATGTTCCCACTTCCACTGAGGAACCGGAAGTGGTTGCAACAAACCAGCAACCCTTTGGTGTTCAGCCTTGACTTGCTGACACACCAAGCACTTAGCCACGAAGCGAGCAATTTCCCTTTTCATTCCTTCCCACCAAAAGTGCTGTAGAATATCTCGGTACATCTTTGTACCTCCTGGATGTATAGAATAAGCTGAACTGTGTGCCTCCTTCATAAGCTCTTCACGAACATCCCCCTTTGGCACACACAAACAGCTACCATACCTCAACGAACCATCTTCGTAGACCAGTAAATCTATTCGTAGTCCAGCCTCAACCCGCTCTCGAAACTTCTGCGGTCTAGGATCCTGCGATTGTGCCGCTTTAATCTTCTCAACCAAGAACAACTGTACTTGCAACTGCATCGACTGTCCCGTAGAATGTGGTAGCACAACTTCCAAGTCAAATCTTCGAAAATCTGCAATGATCTCCCCCTGTGTAGTTAACACCTGAATTGCTGGTAACCGACTAAGCGCATCCGGCACAACATTAACCTTCTCCGGATGGTACTTAAGATCAAGATCGTAGTCAGCCATCAGCTCCAACCATCTACGCTGCCTCATGTTAAGCTCCTTCTGTGTAAACACATACTTCAAGCTCTTATGATCTGTAAAAACTTCGACTCTTTCCCCCAAAAGGTAGTGTCTCCAAATCTTCAAAGCAAAAATCACAGCCGCACGCTCCAAGTCATGAGTTGGATAATTCTTCTCATGGGTCTTCAACTGTCTCGATGCGTATGCTACAACCTTCCCATGCTGCATCCAAACACATCCCAATCCTTTCCCAGATGCGTCGCTATGAATCACTAGTCCTCCGGAATTGTCTGGTACGGTCAGGATAGGGGCGGTTATCAACTTCTGCTTCAACGTCTCAAAAGCCAACGCACACTTATCCGTCCATACAAAAGGTACCTCCTTGCGCGTAAGCTTGGTCAACGGTTCTGCCAAACGAGCGAAGTTCTCCACAAATCTCCTGTAGTATCCGGCTAATCCAAGGAAACTTCTTATCTCAGCTACATTCCTTGGAATAGGCCAATCTCGAACTGCTGCAATCTTTTCGGGATCGACGGCGATTCCATCGCCCGACACAACATGCCCCAGAAACTTCACTTCTTCCAGCTAGAATTCGCACTTACTCATCTTCGCGAATAACTTCTCTTGTCCCAGCGTCTGCAGTGCGATCCTTAAATGCTCAGCAGGCTCCTCCGGACTCTTCGAGTATACCAGAATATCGTCAATGAATACCACAATAAACTGGTCCAAGAATGGTGAAAAGATCCTGTTCATCAAATCCATGAATATTGCCGGCGCATTAGTCACTCCGAAGGGCATCACTAGATACTCGAAATGTCCATATCGAGTCCGAAACGTCGTCTTGCAAATGTCTTCTGCTCTCACTCGAACCTGATAATATCCTGATCGCAAATCCAGTTTCGAGAATACTCTCGCGCCACTAAGCTGCTCAAAAGTTCTCCAATGCGAGAGATCGGGTACTTGTTCTTAATAGTCACCCGGTTCAATTCTCGATAGTTGATGCACATCCTTCTCGTGCCATCCTTCTTCTTTATTAGAAGAACTGGAGCTCCCCAAGGTGAGTTGCTGCTTCGAATCCAACCCTTCTCGAGTAATTCACCAACTTGTTTCTTAACTTCTTCCAATTCCACTGGTGCCATCGGATAATAAGATTTTGATACTGGCGCTGCACCAGGAATAAGGTCAATCGCGAACTCCACATCTCGCTTCGGCGGTAAGCCCGATATATCTTCAAATACGTCGAACAACTGCCGGCTCTTCATTACTATCAACTTCCATAGCTGCAAGAACACTGTTTGTCGGCCTAGCCCTAAACTCGACTGGCCCGACAGAACTGCTTCCTTACCGTAACCGTTGTCTACATTGTTGGCCACGAAAGGTCCAGCAAGACTACTGAGTCTCGTCCATTCTGCTGCATGCACGTCCACGGTTGCTCCATTCTGCCTTAGTCCGATGAACTTCTCTTCCATTTCCTCCGCGCAGTCCGCAGAAGGACTTCTCCAGTAAACTCTTAGAAAAAAACCGCCCACTGCTTGGCCTGGGGCAAGCGGTTCTCCTCCACAAGCCACCACTCTCGGGCGTAATCCACTAGTTGAATGCGCACTACATCAACTCCTTTGTCCTCTGGAATCTGTGCCGCAATCAGCAAATTCTCCGTGTCACTAGCCACTGCTCGGCTGGCAACGGCTCCTCCAGACCAGTGAAAGTAGACGGACCCAAAAGTCTGAAATCTGCTACAGTCCCTACTCGTTCGACTGGTCTAGTTCCATCGTTGTTTACGAAAAGTTATAAAACTGTAAAATGGTAATGTGGGATGTACAAATAAACAATATGTGATATAAATGTTGATATAATAATATTAATATGGATAGCATATTCGAAGCGATTAGTAACTATAAAAGATGTACTGATTAACCATGCACAAGAAGGTTCCGTTCAGAAATTCAGCGTCACCCAAATTTGTAAAATAGCTTAAAAATAACAAACGTTCTCCAAAAGAGACGTATCTTATACCAAAACAAAGATAATTCAATAAGGTTTTCAGTTTTATAAGTATAAACATCTCAGGTTATCCCTACAAAAAGTTATGAATATTCAAAGTTGAAAGTTTGCTGCTGGAATTTCCCTGGACAGCAGTTTAGAGACGTGTTCACTTGCATTTTACGTTAATTAAACAATTTATTTTGCAAGTAAATATTTCATAGAGTTATAGTATTCTGAATTATCTTCGTAACGAACTAAAGAACGTATACTAATGATTTATCTATGATTTATAATGAATTTTATAAGATAAGGTGTACAGTAAATTTCAGATTTGTCATATCCGATTTTTCAACGACATTTCATATGTAAACTATAAGATTTTCAAATGTATAACATTATAAAATGAAGATTATAAAAGTATATAGCATGTAGCAAGATTAACTTGCCTCGATGGGTCGCGAATCGGGAAAACGGAACGTTAACCGTCGGCGGGGAAAACTCGCGACGGCGCACGGTTCACGGAATGAACCCAAACGACGAACAAAGGAACCACACGGGTCGGGGTATCTCGCTGGAACGTCGAGAAACGTCACCGGCACGACGAAATTCCGGCAACAAAAGAACAGTTAAAAGAAATGAGAAACGAGACATGAAGCAAGAAGTGAAAAATGATAAAGAGAAGTACGAGAGAATATATGAGGGAGAGGGAGAGAGAGGAAAAAGTGGAGAGAGAGAGAGAGAAAGTGGGGCCCGCGGGGTTAAAGGGGAGGTTGTGATTGGCTGAGAGAATAAATTAAGAAGGATATAAAAGATTGTAAAAATATTATATGGTTAACTTAAAGATTTAAAAGATAGGTAATGAACAGTAAGATATCAGGTTAGTTAGAAAAATATATGCGAAGGTTTTAATAATATTAAAATTTAGGATTTTGGCGCCAAATGAAACATTTCCAAATTGCATCCGGGTTGGGTCCAAAAATTCGAAATTCAAATAATAGGATTTTAAGCGGGTTCCAAATTTTAAAATGAAATGTTTTATGATTAAAAAGCATACTCTCAAAACGGACACACGCACGTGCACGTAGCCATCCAAACTCGCCCGTTTCACTGAACGGGACGAGAACACACTGCACGGACGCTACCACGAGGCTAAGGATGTCAAGTAGGCCAAGATGAATATTTTTTAATTTTATTTTAGATGCTAAAATTTGTTATATGCAGAATGACTTAGCCAGATAAAATTTTACAGTCAGACCCAAATAAGCAAGATAAATGAAATGAGTAATATCTAATGCTCAACCAATAACAGAAAATAGTAGCATTGGGCTCGGGTGTTACAAAAACACTCTGCGTGCGCTCTTGCAAGATCAGATTGGTTATTTATTTTATCTAATCAGGATGGCTCCCACTGTTTTTATCAAATCTTCCTTCAAACCCTAAAAGGAAAGACTAGCCGGGATTAATTACACTCTACAAGTTCGCCAATCTTTCAGCCGGGCCAGTGTCGGTACTTTGAGGGAGGTTCCCCGTGCTTTCGCACGGACCTAATTACAGTAAACCTCATTTTCCCAGAGGCGTAACCCCGTTGACACCTTTCTAGACACCTACTTGATCGGCTAATTGCAAAGTGTAAAACTCTCCCAGGAGTAACAATCACTCGCAGTGGGTATCGGGATCCAACTATCTGTAACGTCTTCAAAATAATAAAATATGATTTTTGGAAAATTTTATAATTTAATATTATTTTAATGAATATTTTAATATTCTGGTATAATTAAATACAAATAAATGGGGAAAAATTATGGAAAATTCTAAAATAAGGTATTTTAAGGAATTATGCCATTTTAAAGTTTTTAAGATTAGTTATATGCTAATTTAGTGCTAATCGCGATTAAGAATCGCTAATTGGATTTTTAGCATTTTTGTGCAAAAATGTGCACATATCATTTTCTACACTTGTTAAACTTGTGTTACATTTTTGTTGCCATGGTTCATTTGGATTCACTATTGGAGTGAGAAGGAAAAGAAAAGAAAAGGGAAAAAGTAAGTAATGAGTGAGAGAGAGAGACTAGGTCAAACCCCACCTTTTTAACCATCCCTCATCATTTTTCCCCTTCTCATTCTCTCTCCTCTCTTTCCCTTGCTGCTGCAGCTCTCTTTCCCTCTCTCTCCCTCTTCATGAAACCCTAGATCCACAATGAAAACAAAGTCAAAACCTCATTCCCACTTCACATAAAGTATTCCCGAGCTCACTAGCTACACATTGAACCTAGCAAGATTGGATTTGGAGGACTTTGAGCAACTCAAGAATTTTCTTGAGTTGCCAAAGGAGGTAATTTCTGCACCTATAGAGTAGTATTTCAATTCCTTGTGTAACTATTCTAGTTTCATATCGATATTGTGATGTTTGTGGATTTTAGAGAATTCAAGTTAGGGTTTAGGGTAAAACTGAGAATCAAGATGAAATTGAGGCTTATTGAGATCTTAGAAAACCTGGTGTAATGCAAAATTGGACCCAAACCTGGAATTGGAACCAGAATACGGAATTACGGAACCGATATCGGAAAAACTGGAAATCTGTCACTGTTTTGTGTAATCTGCTATCACCCCGAGATCCCTAAAATAAAACTGAGTTGACAGTGAGATGTGCAGGCACCAGAGAACCACCACCCCAAACCCTAGCTCCCCACTTCACTTTGAGGCCGCCAATTATCCCATTCTGGCCGCAATTTGCGGCCAGAGCAGGGTGGATTTGTTTCGTTTTCTGTGCATGCCCCTATTTCCTCTAATATTGACCCTGGGTACTTCTAGTTTTGACTGATTCCATCTAGGGTGAAATCCGGGTTGATTTTCCTATGTTGGTGTATGATTTACGACTTGATTTAGCATGGATTTTGGTGTTTTGTGATTCATTCCTGTCGGGTGGCGTTTGGACGTCAACGACAAGTGAATATTGATCGTGTTTACATGCGAGTCGATAGGTTTTTACCTATGCGGGTAGCGTGTGCTATTTTGGTTTCCGATGTGATTTTCATGTGCTTTAGCATTGTGATGTACTTGTAGGTACCCTACAAGATGTGGAAGCAAAGAAGATGAAGATGGCGACATCGGCACCGATACATGAGAAGCAAGGTGAGTAGATTTATATCTACGGGGAGAAGTCGGGTGGATGGCGTATAGCACCCCCGCAGTCCGTGGTGATGTATACGAATACGTATACACACATATATTTATTATGTGCTGTTTAGGGTTATTGATGATAATAATGGATTATTGGTGATAAGGATGTATTGGTTGAGTAGTGCGAACCCTAGAGTAGTGGTTGCACCCACACTCATACATACACACATACTTGCGTACATTCTTTCATATATCTGTGCGCACATGATGGTGGGTATATCTACACATGTGTATGGGACTGTGTGTTCATAAACGAGTTTTGAGGATGATACGTGGGATTGAGTTGAGTCGATGAGATTCGATTGAGGCCGTGAGATTTGGCGACATGACAGAGTTCATATTGGAGATGTGATATGATGGTAGTGATGCCTGTCATGTGATGAGATATGTGATATCGACTCAGATTTAAGTGGTTTCCATACCCCTCTCTTTTGACTTGACTGTGGGTTCGTAGTTCGCATAGTAGGCGTTAGACTAGACCCGAGTCATACCTATTTCAAAACTAACGAATCGGGGATATTTTAAAGTTAGGCAGAAGGGTTTATACGGGTATTTTCAAATGATGTAGCTTTTCTTAAAACACCGTAGCCCTTGTTTTACCAAAAGCCCTGATTAGTCTTATTTCAAATGGCACCACTGCATGACATGTACAGATTGGTGTAGATTCTTTACTTTTGCGTTGATTATTCGATTCTGCATATTCATGCTATTTGCATTTCATCGCTTATACTGTGGTTATATTTCAGTCATGCTGCTAGGACACCAGCACCATTATCGATGATGCATATGTTCCACGTACACTTGTTGCCGGCTCACACACTCATCATCGATAATTGCCATGTCACTACACTGTAGTGCTACTGCATTCAGTATATGATCCTTGCATGACATGATGATGTGCATACCTTCCCTTATATGTCGCGTACATGTTGCTTTCTGATTATACGCATTGAGATATGCTGTTTCCATGATATTTCTGGTTTTTGGGAACCGTGGGTATTTTCAAAGAGGATATGTAATTGTTTTGAAAACCCGGTTACCCTTGATATGATATTTCAGTGCGTCCACCATGTGTTTTCTCGGTGCTGAGAGCGACATGTGTAACCCGAATCGAGGAGTGGACGAGCCGATTGCGGGTACATGGTGGACCCGGTATGGTTCCCCTCGGCAAGATGATCGATGAGCTTTGCCGATTGAGCCTGGAGGCGGGCGAGTACCTACCGGTGATTTTGTTGGACCTGGCGGTTATCCGGAGGATACCGACCAGAGTCGATAGATGGATATAGGCGTACTGCCGGGGCCGAGGGCCGATACCGCAGACAGAGCCTGTGGGCCGATCCGGACTGACGGAGCCCGATATATGAGGATTTACGTGCCGATGCTGGGCACAGTTTTCATGATGTTTTCGAGTGCCGATGCTGGGCACTCCGGTTCCATGATTTTGACGTGTCGCGAGGGACACAGGTGGTTTATATCCTCATATTTCCATGCATATGCTGATGATATTTACATGCATGATGGTTATTGTCATTGGGTGACGAGTGGACGGGATCCACGTGTGTGCAGATTTGTTTACATTGATCATACCTCATATTCATGACATGCTATTACCTGAGGCACTAGCACGAGCACTTGGCATTACACCCATGTATAGAGGTTACATTGCCAGTTTAGCATGCTTCAGCTTTATTCATATTGAGGTTATTTGTATCTGATCGTATTGACCTAGGATGAGTCATGCATTCGATATCTGCTTGTAGATATTTTCTATTCACGAGTTGGCAACTCACCCCCGTTGTGCCCCAGTTCTTGCAGGTTGCCGTACAGATTCCATAGCGGCATTTCTGGCACACTGCTTCCTTATGGGTGACTTGCTTGGATAGGTGGATTCTTTTGTATCAGAACCGCCATTGTTCATGTATTATTTATTGTATCTAGAATTTCCATCAACCAAAACTTGTATATTGTTTCAGACTTAGAAAACAGTGTTGTATTATTTCTACCTTAGAGTCGCGCTAGTAGTATTACGGTTTTCTGGCTGTTTGGAGTTTCTTTTTGGGTTTTGATCCTCGCCCTTTGGCGTTGTATATTATTATTGCTTGCGTAGTTGTGACCGTCGATTGACGAAGAGCTAGCTCCCGCTTGGGGATGCCTTTTATCATTTCATATATATTATTCTTGTTGTACCCCGTTCGGGGCCAGTTTTTACAAAGGAAACTCTGCCGAAATTTTCAGGAAAGGTTACACATTTTAAAAATACACATTCGGCTTAGTTATTTAAAAACTTTGATTTTCGAAACATGATTTCCTTACTTTTCAAAACCAGTTTTCCTTATCTACGCTTTAAATGGTTTTAGATTGCTGGGCGCTTTTGGCTTACTTGGATCAGATTGGGTCTTATAGACTTCATATGGTTCAAGGGCCAGTCACGTGCTTTTTCGGGTCGTAACAAAATTGGTATCAGAGCGCTAGGTTGACCTTGGTTCGAGTCTGAGTTTGACTATGTGGAGCCTAGGGCGTTATTTATATACGGAACTTAGGCTTGACCTTACGGAACTTAGACTTAGTCGAGGGGGTATTAAACCCGAACTTTCGTCGTGTAGGATGACCCTTGGTTGATGGAATAGGTGACTAAAGTAGAGTGACGTACCATGGGTATGTTCCGCGGCATACTTACGACACGCCACTCCGCTTAAGAAACCTTAGGTTGTACATTTCCTTGCACCGTATTATATTCCTTTCTATGATCTACCTTCATCGATACTGGTTGTGGTTTTGCTGCCGCGATTGCACGGGCAGAGTGAGCTACGGCTCGAGTTGTGTCAGCATGAGCTCGTCGGGGACGAGGGCTGATCGGGGCGTGATTCTAGAGACATACGGTTGCATTGAGGCTTCGTATTTTGTGTTTCCGCACTTTGAGCGTTTGACAGATCGCTGTTGCGAGATTTCTCGGATGTACCGGTCGGTACCAGAGGATTGAGCCACTGATAGAGGCCAGCCAGGATGTGATGACCGTTGATATATCGCTTATTCATGATGGTTGAGGCGCTGCTTAGCGTACCGATGAATGAGCCAGTTGCTGCTGCGAATGATAAGATATCGCCCAGATGATTGGAGCTACTGCAGCATGAGCATATTCTTAGAGATATGATGGTGAGTCGCTAGCCACCGAGGATGAATGACTAGGACATGTAGTTCGTTCGCTTACCCCGATGCGAGATCATCAGATAGATTGTTTCTAGATAGAGGCGACTTCACGCAGGTTCGTTGAGAGTCGATTGAGACGATCGAATGTCAGGAACCCATTTTCCAAGTTTAAAGTATACGGAAAGACATGCAGGTGATTCTATGGACCCTCTAGAAGAATGAAACCCTAACTCGACATAATGACCGTGTGAAAGCCTTTGAACCTTAGGGTTTGCGGCGGTTCCTCGGCGCCATTAGTGAGGCTTGGGTTTGCCCTTCTACGGCTGGACCACCGACGCTGTGGCATGTACTCGATACTATTAAACTGTACCCGAGATGTTGAGCTCTTGGGGGGATTGTGAGGTTCTGACGAGTCGATCGGATGAGTCGACATCATTCGGACATCATGTGATGGGACACTGCTTGGGAGACTCCAGATGCGAGCATAGCCGTCGGAGCGCAGTCCGTGCATCCACGATGAGATGAGTCCGAATCAGCCGACATTGGAGCAAGGTGGAGTAAAGAGTGCGCACGCGATTTCGACGAGATGACGTTCCACTCCGCTGACAACAGAGATGTGTCATGCACGCTGAGCACGGGTACGGCTAGATATCTTTTACTGAGTAAGGAAGTTACCGAGTTTGTGATTTCGAGTCCGCGTGAGGGACTTCGGATGGACCGTAGCCGAAGGCCTTGCAGTGCGCAGATAGAGACGCGATGTCGAAAAGGACAATGATACAGACAAGCGGGACAAGTGGTTCGTACGAGACGATGATGAGCTGTCATTACTCCCCGTCGAGACCAGAGGCCCGATATGCTTACAGAGGCGTTAGGATGCGACCAATTTCCAAGGAAATGCCGTGCTGAGGACACAGATGTCCATGGAACGAGAAAGGACTAAGCAAGAGTACTAGACTCCGTACAGTTTGGCTTAGGCAAGATCGGAAGAGACCTTGAGTAGGATTCCTTCCAGTACACTGCTGCAATAAGAGTTGCACCCAGGATCGATGTGTGATGTGCATTCAGAGGACCCGAGGTCGGCGCCAGAGATATGCTGCTTTACGAGCGGTCGTGAGGATTGACCGAGAGATGACCAGGAAAGTGCCAGAACGGAATCGTTCCTGTCAGCACACCTGACCGGGCCGATGAGCCGAAGGATTGCGAGATTGGTAATCTACAGGAAAGATCAGGAACCAAAGGCAGAGGACGCCATCCGCGAGCAAGAGGAAAGTAGATATCTTGCGCCGCTAGCATCGGATGTACCGGTACCTTCTCGACCCTGAAGAAGGATATACCGACGACGGTATTTATGATTTGTGATTTTGTGATTTGACTATCACGTATCCGTTGCTTTGGATTTTGGTATTTTGGCGATCCATTTGCATGATTGGTTTTGATGACTGAGTTCTATGATTTCTGTTTCCGTGCACCATGGTTGCACTTATTGGGCATTTATACCTGGCGCATCATTATTATTCTGGAGGTATTGATTGTGATTTCGTGCCTATTTTATGCCGGTGATTTGATTTACACTTCCAGCATAGTTTTCATGCACTTCTAGTGTTTTGATTTGATTTGTGCACGCTGATGCACACGGTTATGAGATTTTCCATCGCGGTACACTTGATTTTGATTGAGCCGCATTATATCGTTGATTTTGACCCTGATATTGATGATTGATTCTTGCACTCCGTGCTTTTGGTTTGACTTACGCATGTCCGGCGTTTGCTATTGGATTTCATGATTCCGTGCATGTTGAGTGCGCAGGGTTTAGATTTTCATTCGTGCACGATGGATACACCGATTTGGATTTTCGCGCATGTTGGGCGCATATGTTGAGATACGATTTTGGTGCACACCCGATGCACTAAATCGAAATTCTTCGTGCATGTCAGATGCACCGGATTTCTGGCTGTCAGGCACACCCGTTGCCTATGACAGATACTTCGTGCACACCCGTTGCACCTAGATGTTGTTTTGTGCACATGTTTAGTACATATATGGATTTTGATTTCCGTGCACGCCAGACGCACAGGGTGGTGTTATGTGCATTTCTGAGATTTATTCTCTATGGAGCAATACTTTTTATGATGTTGGATATTTGCTTTCATACTGAGCCGGACTAGTCAGTGGAAAGTACCTGGATATATTTTGCATGCATCGATAGTTATCGAAGGGATTTCCGAAAAGCGAGCTATAGTCTCAGTATATACCTACGTGTCCGATATGACACGAAATGTTTTAAAAACAAGGAAACCCTTCTAAATTGTTTTCAAAACGGCGGAACGTACCTATTAAACAAAGGATATATATATATACGTATATAGTTATTTTCTTATGAAAAACGTCCTCCACTGTGCAGTGTTACGCGCATCGCACAGCAACTTAAAAGATTGGGCATGCATTTTCATCAGCTATTCACATGTATAGATTGGATGTCTACATGTATAGTTCTGATTTATATCATATTGATTTTGTATTGGATTTGACATTTGTGTCTTTACCATGACTCCGATGATTGCGGATGCTTGATGGAGTGTTGCTTTTGAGTTATCTGCTCAGTACTCATGCGCATGCATTGCGTTATGATGTTTTATGTATTGCTGATTTCGGAGCCCCGATAACTTAGAATTTGTATTGAAATATTTTAGCATTTGGGGGTTTAAATTTAAATTCGGGGACCGAATTTCTTTAAGGGGGGTAGATTGTAACGTCTTAAAAATAATAAAATATGATTTTAGGGAAATTTTATAATTTAATATTATTTTAATGAATATTTTAATATTCTGGTATAATTAAATACAAATAAATGGGGGAAAATTATGGAAAATTCTAAAATAAGGTATTTTAAGGAATTATACCATTTTAAAGTTTTTAAGATTAGTTATATGCTAATTTAGTGTTAATCACGATTAAGAATCGCTAATTGGATTTTTAGCATTTTTGTGCAAAAATGTGCACATATCATTTTCTACACTTGTTACACTTGTGTTACATTTTTGTTGCCATGGTTCATTTGGATTCACTATTAGAGTGAGAAGGAAAAGAAAAGAAAAGGGAAAAAGTAAGTAATGAGTAAGAGAGAGAGACTAGGTCAAACCCCACCTTTTGAACCATCCCTCATCATTTTTCCCCTTCTCATTCTCTCTCCTCTCTTTCCCTTGCTGCTGCAGCTCTCTTTCCCTCTCTCTCCCTCTTCATGAAACCCTAGATCCACAATGAAAACAAAGCCAAATCCTCATTCCCACTTCACAAAAAGTGTTCCCGAGCTCACTAGCTACACATTGAACCTAGCAAGATTGGATTTGGAGGACTTTGAGCAACTCAAGAATTTTCTTGAGTTGCCAAAGGAGGTAATTTCTGCACCTATAGAGTAGTATTTCAATTCCTTGTGTAACTATTCTAGTTTCATATCGATATTGTGATGTTTGTGGATTTTAGAGAATTCAAGTTAGGGTTTAGGGTAAAACTGAGAATCAAGATGAAATTGAGGCTTATTGTGACCTTAGAAAACCTGGTGTAATGCAAAATTGGACCCAAACCTGGAATTGGAACCAGAATACGGAATTACGGAACCGATATCGGAAAAACTGGAAATCTGTCACTGTTTTGTGTAATCTGCTATCACCCCGAGATCCCTAAAATAAAACTGAGTTGACAGTGAGATGTGCAGGCACCAGAGAACCACCACCCCAAACCCTAGCTCCCCACTCCACTTTGAGGCCGCCAATTATCCCATTCTGGCCGCAATTTGCGGCCAGAGCAGGGTGGATTTGTCTCGTTTTCTGTGCATGCCCCTATTTCCTCTAGTATTGATCCTGGGTACTTCTAGTTTTGACTTATTCCATCTAGGATGAAATCCGGGTTGATTTTCCTATGTTGGTGTATGATTTACGACTTGATTTAGCATGGATTTTGGTGTTTTATGATTCATTCCTGTCGGGTGGCGTTTGGACGTCAACGACAAGTGGATATTGATCGTGTTTACATGCGAGTCGATAGGTTTTTACCTATGCGGGTAGCGTGTGCTATTTTGGTTTCCGATGTGATTTTCATGTGCTTTAGCATTGTGATGTACTTGTAGGTACCCTACGAGATGTGGAAGCAAAGAAGATGAAGATGGCGACATCGGCACCGATACATGAGAAGCAAGGTGAGTAGATTTATATCTACGGGGAGAAGTCGGGTGGATGGCGTATAGCACCCCCGCAGTCCGTGGTGATGTATACGAATACGTATACACACATATATTTATTATGTGCTGTTTAGGGTTATTGATGATAATAATGGATTATTGGTGATAAGGATGTATTGGTTGAGTAGTGCGAACCCTAGAGTAGTGGTTGCACCCACACTCATACATACACACATACTTGCGTACATTCTTTCATATATCTGTGCGCACATGATGGTGGGTATATCTACACATGGGTATGGGACTGTGTGTTCATTTACGAGTTTTGAGGATGATACGTGGGATTGAGTTGAGTCGATGAGATTCGATTGAGGCCGTGAGATTTGGCGACATGACAGAGTTCATATTGGAGATGTGATATGATAGTAGTGATGCCTGTCATGTGATGAGATATGTGATATCGACTCAGATTTAGGTGGTTTCCATACCCCCTCTCTTTTGACTTGACTGTGGGTTCGTAGTTCGCATAGTATGCATTAGACTAGACCCGAGTCATACCTATTTCAAAACTAACGAATCGGGGATATTTTAAAGTTAGGCAGAAGGGTTTATACGGGTATTTTCAAATGATGTAGCTTTTCTTAAAACACCGTAGCCCTTGTTTTACCAAAAGCCCTGATTCGTCTTATTTCAAATGGTACTACTGCATGACATGTATAGATTGGTGTAGATTCTTTACTTTTGCGTTGATTATTCGATTCCGCATATTCATGCTATTTGCATTGCATCGCTTGTACTGTGGTTATATTTCAGTCATGCTGCTAGGACACCAGCACCATTATCGATGATGCATATATTCCACGTACACTTGTTGCCGGCTCACACACTCATCATCGATAATTGCCATGTCACTACACTGTAGTGCTACTGCATTCAGTATATGATCCTTGCATGACATGATGATGTGCATACCTTCCCTTATATGTCGCATACATGTTGCTTTCTGATTATACGCATTGAGATATGTTGTTTCCATGATATTTCTGGTTTTTGGGAACCGTGGGTGTTTTCAAAGAGGATATGTAATTGTTTTGAAAACCCAGTTACCCTTGATATGATATTTCAGTGCGTCCACCATGTGTTTTCTCGGTGCTGAGAGCGACATGTGTAACCCGAATCGAGGAGTGGACGAGCCGATTGCGGGTACATGGTGGACCCGGTATGGTTCCCCTCGGCAAGATGATCGATGAGCTTTGCCAATTGAGCCTGGAGGCGGGAGAGTACCTACCGGTGATTTTGTTGGACCTGGCGGTTATCCGGAGGATACCGACCAGAGTCGATAGATGGATATAGGCGTACTGCCGGGGCCGAGGGCCGATACCGCAGACAGAGCCTGTGGGCCGATCCGGACTGACGGAGCCCGATATATGAGGATTTACGTGCCGATGCTGGGCATAGTTTTCATGATGTTTTCGAGTGCCGATGCTGGGCACTCCGGTTCCATGATTTTGACGTGTCGCGAGGGACACAGGTGGTTTATATCCTCATATTTCTATGCATATGTTGATGATATTTACATGCATGATGGTTATTGTCATTGGGTGACGGGTGTACGGGATCCACGTGTGTGCAGATTTGTTTACATTGATCATACCTCATATTCATGACATGCTATTACCTGAGACACTAGCACGAGCATTTGGCATTACACCTATGTATAGAGGTTACATTGCCAGTTTAGCATGCTTCAGCTTTATTCATATTGAGGTTATTTGTATCTGATCGTATTGACCTAGGATGGGTCATGCATTTGATCTCCGCTTGTAGATATTTTCTATTCACGAGTTGGCAACTCACCCCCGTTGTGCCCCAGTTCTTGCAGGTTGCCGTACAGATTCCATAGCGGCATTTCTGGCACACTGCTTCCTTTTGTGTGACTTGCTTGGATAGGTGGGTTCTTTTGTATCAGAACCGCCATTGTTCATGTATTATTTATTGTATCTAGAATTTCCATCTACCAAAACTTGTATATTGTTTCAGACTTAGAAAACAGTGTTGTATTATTTCGACCTTAGAGTCGCGCTAGTAGTATTACGGTTTTCTGGCTGTTTGGAGTTTCTTTTTGGGTTTTGATCCTCGCCCTTTGGCGTTGTATATTATTATTGCTTGCGTGGTTGTGACCGTCGATTGACGAAGAGCTAGCTCCCGCTTGGGGATGCCTTTTATCATTTCATATATATTATTCTTGTTGTACCCCGTTCGGGGCCAGTTTTTACAAAGGAAACTCTGCCGAAATTTTCAGGAAAGGTTACACATTTTAAAAATACACATTCGGCTTAGTTATTTAAAAACTTTGATTTTCGAAACATGATTCCTTACTTTTCAAAACCAGTTTTCCTTATTTACTCTTTAAATGGTTTTAGATTGCTGGGCTTTTGGCTTACTTGGATCAGATGGGGTCCTATAGACTTCATATGGTTCAAGGGCCAGTCACGTGCTCTTTCGGGTCGTGACACTATCATATAGAAGGTATGCAATCTCATTGCAAGTTTCAACACTTGAAACTCCCGATAAAGATTTTTTACCCCTAGCACCTATGACCTTAACTATGGTCAACAAATCATAAGTACTAGTCAAGTTCTACCCGTCATTTCGTAATTAATTAGACCGACCCACATGACCCTTAACTAAGGTCAACAAAGTCACGCGACTGTCCTAACTAATCGCATCATATGCGGTGTAGGAAGACATCACTTAGCTACCGTACACTGTGCCTTGACTATGGTCAACAAACACAGCACGAATACTAAGTACTCTACTTCCTAAAATGACGGAGGGTTGCAGCTGGTTTTTATGAAAACCTTTAATGCTTTGAACTTGATCTCGTTGCGGAATCAAATGGTTTTTAAATGGAATGTTTTTAGGCTTTTCTAGTTTTGCTAAAGGGGTCACTCACGGTGAAGGGATCGTCGGCCCTTTCCTCGTCGAATGAGGTGCGGGATATATCATATATATCACTGTGCAAATCAGAAACTATAGAAGCAATCAAAAGACAAACCGAGAGTTGTAGCATCTGCCAGTTATTGCTAAAGGAGTCACTCCCGGTGAAGGGATCTCGGTCCTTTCCTTATCGAATAAGGTGCTGGATGTTATACAAGGAACACCTCGATGCAAAGAAAGAACTGTAGCTACCTGTTTATTTTGAAATTCGATTCCACAACATCAATTAGGTTTATTTTCTTTAATTAATCTCATTAATGAATATCCCATCATTTAAATTACCTAAACATCACAGATAAATATGACGTACGCTTATGCCATCCGCATTCGCCTCGATGTCCCGTCTGCACCGTTAGGTTAGGTAACTAACGGCAGAGCGGGGCAGGGCTAGTGCGGGTGTAAAACATAAGCAACATCTATATAATATATCATATATACTATATATACTATCTATCTGAACAAATCACATGATCACATCACAGATAACGCAGCAGAAGAAACATATGAAATATTGGATATACTAGGACGTCCGTGTTTTTAATACGAGCCAGTATAAAACACGGATTCCACGGTCGCGATGAATACCCAATCCCACACCCCTAGACCCCTACGAGAGCGGCAAGCAACCCTACCAATTCTAGGGTTAGGAGACCCGAACTCGACTCCTCGAGGTGGTCTCCCACTGGACCCCAGAACCCGGTTACTTGTGCTCCCCTCCTTGGGTCTATCCTAATGCGGAAAAGTAAATAATATACAAATGGTGACAACATCCGCAACCTGGAAGTGCCCCAATAAAAGAATATTACATACAAGTTTTTACATGAATGAAAATGAAAAAACACTCATCTCACATAAAAACCCCCCCGGCTATTCGAACACGACGATCCAATATAACATATCCAGCAACACATAACATCACATGTCATCAACGTAAGTAAAATATGCGCATTCCAATTGTCGTTGACATATAGCAACGAAACCGGTGATATCACATATTACACTTACGGTCACAGAAAAGAAAGTGTAAAACTACAACAGTTGGAATCCGCAAACTCTTTAGACATCGCATGCCTAATCAAATGAAAGACTTAGACATTGCATGCCTAACAATTATAAACTCCGCACTTTAGTCTCATTATCGAAAACTCTTTTCAATACAATGTCGGGCAATTCAACAAGATTCCCGGCATCCAGATCAAATGCTCATCACAAACTTTAGTAGGCGGCCGCACCCCTGATACCGTCGACGAAGTGCACAAGGGCGGAACACCGCTGCCGCGAGCACCCGGACGGATGCTTTCGGCGACGGGGTTCTCCTACAGTCACTTGGTCGGGGCTTTGGGGTGAGGCTGTCTATTAAGTTTACCCGGCGAGTATCCGCGTACGCTACGTGATTGCGACGGACTTTTGATCACATCAAAATTCCGTGGCAACCGATCAAATGAGACTAAATTGCTGTATTTATAACATTCATTCAGTTATCTCATAACTACTTGTAAATTCCAATTGTTGTATCACATTCCGGATAAATAGAAAATGTTAAACTTTCCGATCGAACAATCGAACACCCAAGTTTTCCCGAAACAGTTCAACACATGAAATAAGTCTAAAAACATTCAGTTTGTGCCTCTGTACCAACGGTCCAGCCGTAGAAGGGTCAAGCCAACGCCTCACATGTGGCACGCCGTACTGCCCCAAACCCTAAGGTTCAAAGGGCAGTTCAAGACGGTCACATAATCGAGTTAAGGTTTGTTGTCTTCTAGAGGGACCATCGCATTACTTGCACTACTTAGAACGTCGTTAAACTACAGAAAAGTCCAACAAATGGAAATTTCCCGGCAGGGGAAAAAGTGGGTATTTATATCCGGTCGAACCTTTTAACATATTCAAAAATTACCCGGAAAAACACACAGACAAAATTAGACAATCCGATCGAAACACCGAGTCCCCAATACAACCCAGAAAACTCAACTCTTGAGTTCAGATTAAAAATTCCCAGGAAACTCAGCAATGAAATATAGAAGTTACTATGCAAAAAGAACTGTCTAAAGAGGCTAAGTGTCCGCGGAACCGCCGCATTAGCCATGCTAATGCCGCGGTTCCGCCGCGCTTTAATGGAATTAGGCTATCGAATTTCACAGTAACTCTTACAATCACCTGCTGATTTTTATGCATATTTTTAATATTAAAAAATCCCCGAATTTCAAAAATGTACAGAGAGCATTTTTTGGGTTTGGGTTTTGGTTCGATCGGACTTCTAACTCCGTCTACGCATCGCCTAAGGCTCTAGCTTGGCTCTGATACCACTGTAGGGTTCCTAGACACACTAATGAAGTCTCACAAGTGATCAAACATGGCCAATTAATATTTTACAAGTGCCGGGAAACCCTAATACGGATCGTTAACTAGATATATAGGCGATGCGATGCAAGTAAACAACTTTATCTAAAAGGAAAGAGGCTACAACCTTTGTAGATCCGGTCCTCCACCTCCTAGGCTTCGTGATGATGTCCCTCCGCTGTCCATATCGGATCCCGGACTCTAGCATCGGTTTCATCGGAGAAATGGGCGGGCTAGGTCGTCGACTTCGATACCGAAGATGATCTCGTCGAGGCATCACAAGATCAAGCTCCCACTTCACCAAGTCATGAAACTTGTGAAGAAAACACCCTATACTACTTGGCAAGAGGTAGAGGATGAAGAAATAGGAAGTGGGTTCTCTTTGGATCTGGATTTCTCACATGGAATCAACACTTGATAAATTTCAAGAAAGCTTTTCTTTCTTCATCAAGAAGAAGAAGAAGAAAAGAATAGAAAATGAATTCATTCTAATTGAATAATCAAGTGATGGTTATCATAATGTAACTATGGTAAAGTGTAGAGAATAAACTAGGGTTAGGTGAATGGTTAGGTTTAGTGGTAAAAACAAAATGGAAGACTTTTCAAAGATGCTTTGAAGCTTCAAGAAGCTTTTAGCAAAGAACAAATAAATCCACCATTTTATTTTGCCAAAAATGATTAAACAAATAAATATATAAAATCAAAACCCTAACCATTACACAGCCATGGTTTAATCATACACTTAACCAAGTTAGCATGTATCATCAAACATGATACAATCAAGTGCACATAAAAATATATCACATATACAATGTGCACATCAAGTGAGAAAATCCTTTTAAAGTGAACCAATACTAGTTAATGCAAAGTAATATATCAAATATATAATTATACATTAAATCATTAAATCAACACTTGATTCAATGATCCGGTCATGTCGCATATAACCAACTAGTATCCAATGTATCGACTTATTGAATCAATCCTTGATTCGATAACTAGGTTTTATCGCGTACAACCAATCGATACATTCATCGCGAGAATAGAATACGGTATCACATACACGCATTATTCTCGGTCCCGCACATATCTCATATGCGCTCCTATTTCGTTTCGCTTGAGCCAGGAAACCTCTGTGTAGGACTCTAAAGACTCGTCAATACGCCGGCAGCAGGTGATGATCATATCAAACACCCACAAGCAGCAAGCGGTCTGCTAAACGTAACGGCCACCCGGGTATTGAGCGATCAGAAGATCGACGAGCAAGCCCGCTCACACTCCTGTGAATCCAACCGGTAACACTTGCTGTATAGTCCGGTCTGTTCGTCTGATATGTCGCATATCTCGCCTAGGGGTGGTAAACGTCAGACCCCAATAGCTCGATAAGTCATGCCGACGTAAGGTCCATAACAATCGTGAAACTACTGATAACTCTTACCAGTATATCACAACAACCCTGGCCAGGGATTTCCTGTTATGGCCAGTCGAGCATAGCACAACATCAACCCCCAATACCGGGAGAGACAAATCCCCTCCTATCGCTCATTGCCTCCATGTGAATCGGGACTGTACCCAAAAACCACCTGTTTGCACGACTCAGTAGAGCCGTGGTAGGGTGGAAATCAAAGCACAGTGGGAGACCACAAGACTCTATGACGATCTCGGGTCAACAGACTAAGCTGTACCAGTGTCACCAGAGAACTTCCATCTGACGTGAGGTATAATACCATCTGGGAGTTCTCGGCGAGTCCGTTCAGTATACCCAGTCTCCACTGAGCACCCGCATACCATCTCCGATATCAAACACCAATGGATATGGGATCATCCATCGCACATCATATGGGTCGAGAAGATATACGCTAGTCTACTCTGGAATATCGATGCCCCGTCTCGATATTCCCACGACTAGGAACAATGAAGGATGTACTCATTGACTACCCAGGCCCCACTAGTATGATCTTCATCATAGTCCTGGAAGTCAAGTACACATCCTAAGGGCTTTATCAACATGTAATTAGAGAAACAGAAAGTATACATGTTAAGATAAAGAGCAACCAGATAGCGTACTATAATGTCGAGCAAGAAAGTCCTACCTATATATGTCCCAGCGTCCACTACAATATACATCCTATGTACAGTAATGGCCTCTAGGGCATACATATAACTAACATATGGAGCCACAGAACAAACGCGAGACAATCCCAATCCACCCTGGCTGCAAATTGCGGCCAGATGGAATAAATCTGCGGCCCAGGTGAGGGTGTAGGGGCTAGGGTCTTGGGTAAAGCTTCCTGGGTTACTGCTTATCTCTCAGTGTTTGCTAAATAAATTTTAGAGTCCCCGGGTGTTAGCAGATTTCATTTTCCCTACACAATTCTAACAAAATACGAATATCGGGGATTTCTAAGTTCGCTAATTGGGGTTCTAGTCTCGGGTTTTGGTCTTAAATCAATCACCACAGGGGTTTAAGGTCACCATTAAGCCTCACTTATACCCTAGGATTCAATTCAAACCCCAATCCTTTTCTTGAAATTTCAAAGTTCGCTAAACTACACAATATCGATTCTAAACTTGTATGGATACTTAAGAAATTGAAATACTAATCTAATGGTGCAGAAATTACCTCATTTGGCAACTCAAGAATTTTCTTGAGTTGTCCTAAGTATTCAAAATCAAAATCTTCTTGGTCCAAAGTGCATCTAGTGAGCTTGTGCATGTTTTTGATGAAGTGGAGATGATATTTTGGGGTGTTTTTCATGGTGTTTTGAGGGTTTAGAGGTGGAGGGAGCATCCAACTTCTGAAATGAGAGGAAATGGTGAAGAGATGAAGGATGAAGCCAAGTCAAAGAAGACTCCTCACTCTCTCTCATGCCCATACCCATTTCTTTATTCATTTCCTTTTTCTTTTCATTTCTTTTCTCGTCTCATTTAAACACAAACCATGCATGAAAAATGAGAAAAGGCCATGATAAAAAAATGTAACAAGTGTTAAAATGTGACATGGTGCATCTTATGTGTACAAATCTGGCTTAATACGCGATGATTAGTGATATCTAATCGCGATTAGCATTAAAATGGAATATAATAATTATAAAATTCATAATTTGCCTAATTCATATAAAGCACCCTCATTTCAGTAATATCTATAATTTTCCAAAATTTTCCCGATTTATCGGTATTTAATTATACCGTAATAATAAAATATTCCATATATTTATTATTTAATTATAAAAATTCCTAAAAATAATATATTATTTTTCTTAAATGTTACAAGTATGATGGCGATCTTATATGTGAGAGCTTGGTGGTCTATAAGCACATCCTTAAAATGTCCATAGTCGTGGGAGTTTCGAGACTGGGCATCAATTCTCCAAGAGTAGACTAGTGTATACTGATCGAGACCCCGAGGCGGTGGCCGGTCTCACAAACCATTGGTGTTAGTCGGTTCACCTAAGATGTTTACAGGTGCTTATTGGGTTATGAGTACACCGGACGGACTCGCCGAGAACATGCTAGTTGGTATTATACCTATTGTCAGATTGCAGTTCCCTGGTGACGTGTACAGGTTAGTCTATCGACCCGAGATCGTCATATGTCTCGTGAGAGTTCCCACTATGCGTTGATCACTACCCTACCGCGGCTCAAAGAAGTCGTGCAAATAGGTTTTAGTTGGGTACAGTCCCGAGCCACATGGAGGCAGTAAGCGGATCGTCGGGGGATTCGTCTCTCCTGGTATTGGGGGTTGATGTCGCGGTGTGCACGGGTGGCCATCACCAGAAATCCTTGGCCAAGGTAGTCGAGAATTATTGATTCGGATCAGTAGTTTCTCAGGTGGTGATGGGCTTCATACCGACACTAAATGCCGCGTTATTCGGGGTCTGACTTTATCCACCCCCTAGACACGATATGCGATACTCATAGAAGAACAGACCGGACTGTATGGATATTGTCACTGTCAGGCTCAGTAGGATTTCAGGATGAGTTTGCATATCAGCCTCCCTTTCTGTCAATACCTGGGTAGCCGTTACGTACAGCTAATGCCACTGACGTGCTTCTGGTTAAACCCACTACCAGCGTATTGACGAGTCTTTAGAGTCCCACACAGAGGGTTTCACTGCTTCGGGCAAAACATTGTAGAGGCCGTATGGTTTTATGGCAGGGTTCGATCATATACGTGCACTTGTGCACGGATCAGGATTCTGACGGATAATACCAGTGGGCTTTGGTTTAAGCCGGATCCTAGTATTATATTGTTGGATTGTTTTCGTCTCGTTGTATTCGTATTCAGTCGGAATACGGATGCGGGTATGTATATACGGATGAGGGGTATTCTTATAATTCGTTACAAGATTACTTTAGTTGATGCCATTTCTTTTATTGTGTTAAACATTTATTTTAAATGTTTATTTAGTGGGAAAGTTTGAGTCATGGTTCATACATGTACACTTGGTGACTCATGGTGGTGGGTCATGGTGGCATGATGTTTGTTTTGTTGTGTTGTGAGATATTTGTGTGAGATATTTTTTCTTGAGTTGGTTTTCTTGAGTTGCTAGCTCTTTACATTATTGCTCACAACAAAACATAACACATACACAAAAACAACAGAAGAAAAAGAGGCAGCCACATTTTTTCTTCACTTGCTTTTTTCTTAGCCTCACACTTTCTCTCTATGGCGTCTTCTTCAACCTCCACCCTGTTGGATATGTATGCCCTAGATGCCATTATTGTATATGTATACATTTGGATGCTTGGACATATATGTTGTCATGCCCCGCTTCCTGGTATACGGCGAAGCGGACGCGACTGGGTCCGCTACGTATTTACTCAGAAGTAAACACGCTAAGCGTATCTAGTCAGAAGTAAACACGCTAAGCGTATCTAAGCAATATAAAAGTAAATGTACACAAGAGACATGACGTAAATAAACAACAACTTTATTTATTAACATTCTTTTTACAATACATCTGGAAAGTAAATACATGGAATGAAAAGAAAAGCCTAAACAGTGCAATAACAGAAATGGAAAGTACTGAAATGAAATGTACAAGTAACTAGAGCTCCGGGTCGAAAGCTAGCTGGTCCAAATTCTTGCTAGTGGGATCGATCTCCAGTGAGTCCGAAACACCTGACGACATTCCAAAGAAGAAAGAGAATGTCGTCAGCGAACAAATCGCTCGGTAAGTCCCGTAAATAGACAAGAATGGAATAGACAGAACAGAGAGTATATTGTTATGATGTTGTATTTAGTGTGAACGCTGTTGTTTGTAGCTCGATACAGACGATGCCAGTGTATACGAGAGGAGTCTCAATAGACCAGAGACTACGGTGGACGGAATACAAGGAACCGTTCAGCCACGGTACAACGACAATTGAATTCAGGTTAGGTGTCTTAATGGTTGCAGTCTCGTGCCACTTCTAACACCTTCCATACCAATCTACCACTTATAAACCCCGCGATGTCTTGTTTGTATTGTTTGTATTGTATTGTCTTATAAATTGAATTGTATAAATGGATGACTTGCCGGAATCATGATATCAGTAAATGGATGTAACTGGAGATCATGTAGATGGATGTATATCCGTGGTTCGGTTCAGTCAGTAGAGATTGAATAGATTGAATTTATGGATTCATGGATTCATGTTGAATTGTAGTTTGATACTTGAATCATATTCAAGTCAGATTGATTATATCGAGACTCAGTATGAGTCAGACAATTAGAAAATAAATTGAATCCTGAATTATATTTTGGTGCTATCGGTAACCGCTGCACATGGACGGCAGGATTTGTGTCTTTTTCAAAGACGATTATCGTGTTGATAACACCGTTTGTTAAGTTTTCTACCTTAAATAGGCAAGCACCCATATCTCCGTCTCCCTGAGGCTCAAGAGACTGGTCCCGCTTAAACCTATGTTTACTAGGGTCCTTATTGTAATTTAGTATAACTTGAGAGGGTTTTATATAAAATAATTTTGTATAATTTTCAAAATACACCTCAAGTATTTTATTATCGTATTTAGAGTTTTCATGGATGTATATTTGATCAATATGGTATTTCTAGAGAATAAAGCCTAATTTCATAATATATGTATTTATTTGTAATATTGGAATTGTAAGGTATTTTCTTGTAAATGGAATATTTTTCTTGAATTTTGAAAATGTGGAATATTATAAATATTAAAAATAGATATTTTGATATTAATTACATATATATATATTAAAAATATAAGTTTTATTTATAATAGAAATCATATTTTTCTAAAGAAAATTGTATTTTAAATCTTTCGAGACCGTATGCTCCTTGCGGAGGTCTGCATCTCGCACTACTAAGCCCGAGGATATGTGATAATCCGCACCATCCCGAACGGGTTCCCCTAAATGGGTTGTAGCGGTACATTGCAAAGATTTGTTAAAAATACAAATCTTGTAGAAAAATGTTTTTTTTAAGTCGGAGGTAGTTATGTGTAAAATCGTTTTCTCCAAATCTATGTTCCCAAATATCATCGTGCTATATTACATATGAGTGTTGTGAGGAGGTAGGTCATTACCTCATGAGTTTTCTAAAGCTAGCATGGTTAAAAGGTATAAACATGTTGATATGAAACATAAAGGTATTTTAATGTAAACTTGAAATAAAATTGGTTATGGCTATAATTTTAATGTCAAACTTGTTCTATTGTCTTAGTTAATGAGCATTAAACAATATATCAAAAGTTGTAGGTTTGTTATTAAGAAAATATTGTACTTTTTGAAAGAAAAGAGAAATGGAAACCGGATAACTCCGCTTCCGACACGTTTTAATAATTAAGAATTTGAGAACGGCAAAAGAGAGAGAGAGAAGGGGGAATTACAGGTTGATTAGCTAGAGGAGAGAAAGAGGAAGAAGTAGGAGGTGCCGGTGTATCGTTTCGTCGTCGGAATCTTCTCGGATCGTCGTCGGAAGTTCGTCGGAGCTTCGCTCTTTGCTAACTCCACTTGCACACAAAAAGTCTTGGGAATTTTCTTGAGAGTTTGGGCAGGGATTTGTGAGTGAGGGGGTGATTTGAGGTATGGTATTTATAGGAAAAATTAGGGTTTAGGGTAATGAAAGGGTGTATTAAAATTTTGTATTAAAAATGGATTAAATGGGGGTTTTAATTTGCTCTGTAAATGTGCAGGGAAATTAAATAATACAGGGGTTATGGGGTAGGCCAAAGGTTTCATAGGAAAGAAGAAAAAATGGGATCGGGCCGAGTTGACCCGGTGGCGCCTGCCGAGTCAACCGTTCCGCCGGCCCGAGTCGGGGTCCATCTTCTTGCCACGTGTCCCCGTTGCTTCATCTTGACTCGTGGACCCGTTTGTTTTATGTGTGACTCTTGTTTTACGTGTTGTGCACGTGTAGACTCTTGGGATTTGATTGGTAGGATACGTGCGTGTTCAAGTTTAGTTTTAAATACCGCAATCAGGACGGTTTCGCTTGTAGCTAGCCGGTTGAGTACGGGTCGTCCGCAGGGAGATGGGAGTCTTTTTCAATGTGTTTTAACGAGTTAAGTCCGGTTGTTCAGATTTTGTTTGCAATTATCTAAGTGTTGAGTTGATATTTAAAGCGAGCTTGTTAGGGTTAGGATTAGGTTAGTTGAGTTAGGAGTCTCCACATCTTTCGTTGCCCCTCTTAATATCGGTGTTACGGTAATCGGCAACAACGGGGATTAGCATGACTAGGAAGGAACTTGCGAGTATAAGCTAGGCTTTCCAACGCAAGTCCTTCCTTTTGGTGCTTGTCCGTCCGTTCTTGGCTCTTAGCCATAACCTCCGGTTAATTCAACCACAACCGGTCTCACTACGGAATCACCGCTATCATGTTGGATAGGGTGCCGTAAGGAGCGGATTGTGGTTCAATTAACGGGAGTCGATTTAAGCTGCTGGGCAAGGAAAGAGTGAGAAAGATTTCCTTCTCTCAAACTTCCCTTATCCTACCCTAACAAGAATGAACTACTCACACATCATAATACGGAAAAATAAAACAAAACAAAAGAGGAAGATAGAAAGAAAGAGATTAGAAGAATACGACTAGCTATTTGCGACCTCACCTTGGCGAGGATCGAGCGTAAGCATCATTGTCGTATGTAAGGATAAAGAAAAAGAGAGAAGAAAGAAACAACAAGGAAATAACAACAACTACTTAACAAATTAAAGTTACAACAAGTAAAGAAAGAGCAAGACAAGCATGATAATAAAATGATCTTCTTTATTTACCATTCCTCCCTCACAAAGCTCACTACAAGTTTAATGGAGAAGAGATGAGAAGAAGAAGAACATGTAAACTAAAACCTAGAAAAAGAAAATACAAGAATGGACCCCTTCCTTCACAAAGTTCTGGGCTATTTATAGGCCAAAAAATGAAAACCTAGGGCAACCACCAGAACACATCTGAAAAGACCAAACTGCCCCCAAAAGCCCATGCCCTGACTCCTCTGTATGGCCGCGGATCCGCCGCCTATGCCCCCTATTGGCCGCGGATCCGCGGCCCTATTGTGGAGTTAGGGTGTGGGCTTCTGTGTACTTCCCTGGTCTTCTGTCCCCTCTTGTCTGGTGTATGTATTTTCTGAAAATTCTTTCCCATTTCTTCCAGAATTTCTGTTGAGGAAAGGTGGACTTTTTGTGGATGTTTTTGTCATGATTGCCTCGAGCTCCGCGTAGATCTCTTGGATTTTGTGCTACCATTGAGCCTTGTGCATGAGAATGACATTGATTTGACATTTTGTCTTCCTAAACTGGTATCTGGCAACATACGGATGAAGAGCGGAGACCGTGTTTTATCTGTGGTTGGCAGGAACCCGGATTTTGTCGTGTTTTCCATGAATTTCACCGTTTTAGAACCGAGTACCTGTATCCTGCAAATGACTAGCAAACACGGCTCAAGAGTATCTACCGATATGCAATGTGACAAAAATTGGGCGGTATGAAAATGCAAAAAATCTGATATGAACAAATACCCCCAAACTTATCATTTGCTCATCCCGAGCAAAGCCCATTTATTCACAAAAAAATTCCTAACCTCACTTTCGCAGGGAACGCGATTGCACTGAGCATGTGCAACAAGCCGTTAAACCTCTAGGTGTCCCTAGTTGGAGGAGTGTTGTCTTCTGAGGGTTTTCAGCGGATACTACCCACAAAATCCGGTCAAGTTGGTTTTGTAAAATTACTAAGATTCAAACCCTAAAGTTTTGTTTTAGAAAATAACAATTCTATAATCCTAAGTCTAGACAATCGAACCTTTATTTTTCACACCTCGCATCTTATTTAACCACAGATTTTATATGTCTTTACGTGCAGTGCAAATAGTGTCGTTAAGTTCCAGAAGGATCTATTAAAGTCATCATGTCGCATAATAAAGCCCAGATAACAATTTTAAAAGGATCACATAAGTTTTATAAAGAGTTAAGCATTTTTCAAGTTTCGTTTTCCAGTAAGGTTTCAACTTCAGAATTTCTATCTTCCTTAACAGGAAACTAAGTCGTATTTTTCACTCCACCTTTTTCTTGTTTTCATTTCATACACACCTCTGTGAACATGCAATAGTCTTTATCAAAGAGTAAAACCTTCATATCTCCGTTAAATTTTTTTTTTAAAAGCCTGTCTTTTATCAAGATTATTCTCACACAAAGAACCGTTAGGAATTTTAACTCGGAGAGAACACTTGCTTGACTTTGTTTTAAACTGGACTTTCTAGGATTCTTAGTGAGCTTTGGGCCAATGCACCCAAACCAGTTGGTTTTAGGGCATTAGTTGTAGAAACACCCCAGCGGACTTAATTACTCAAGTTACCTAGGTCCAAAAACAAAAGACAGTTTGTCGTGAAAATCAGATGATTTAATACGAACGGAGATATAACCGGCAGTTCAAATATTTTTTTTGGATAAAAGACGTGTTTAGTGGGTTTGGTGTGTAATCATTCCAATCAAGTTTTAGATGGGTTATTTTTCAGACTTAGCTCCAATTACGGCATCAATAACATTCCTTTATATTCGCTTTACTTCATAAACTATTGTTGACATTACTTATTTCAGAACAAACCTATTTGATCCTCAGAAAATCATTTATCTGTTTAAAACATGAAAGACTTGTCATCTAATTCCCAAAATCTTACGAAACGTGTAGTGTGATGTAAAGACGTATATCAGCTATAGTTAACTTCAAAGGAGAGTTATCTTTCAGGTTTTCAAAATCCAAACATAAGATCTAGTTATTCCTATTTTTTCAAACAAAAACCGTCGAATGTTGAATCAGAGTTCTTCCACAAGCTAACTTGACAAAAAAGTGTTTATATTTTTTTAGAAAATTTTCAAATTTTTATGGATTTTATGGATATTAATATGCAGATGCAAAATATACATATGAATGCGAAGGTAAGAAATGCGTACCGAGCGTACCCCCAAACTTAAACCGGACAATGTCCTCACTGTCGTTGCATGAAGAGAGTAGTTGGAAGGTTCAAAATTTTCGGTTAGTGATACACAAATTTTTATTTGTTTTTGTTTTTAAAGAAAAGAAAAAGAATATACACAAATATATACAAAATGGTTTGTACATACCCCCAAACTTATTTGGAACAGTGTCCGCTGTTCTTTGCTGGATAACCGAAGTTTGGAGGTAGGCAGAGGAAGATCATTCAGGGTAAACCGGCTCCTGTAAGAACAGGAGCTCCTCTGTTGGATCGGCGCTACGGTACGGTTTGCATCGGTGTCCGTTTACTTTGAAAAATGAACCGTCCTTTGGATTTTCCAAATCCACAGCGCCCTGCGGATACACATTCCGCACGAAATACGGCCCTTTCCAGCGAGATCTGAGCTTTCCTGGATGGAAATGAAGTCGGGTGTCGTAAAGCAGTACCTGCTGACCAGGTACGAAGGTTTTGCGCAAAAGGTGTTTATCGTGAAACACCTTCGTTCGATTCTTAACGACAACCGCGTTGTCGTAAGCCTCATCCCTAAGCTCGTTTAGTTCGTTCAACTGCAGCTTCCGATGGCTGCCCGCGTCCTCAAGAGACAGATTCAGCTCCTTTATCGCCCAAAATGCGCGATGCTCTATTTCGACAGGAAGGTGGCAGGCTTTTCCGTACACAAGCCGATAGGGAGACATGCCAACGTCGGTCTTATAAGCAGTTCTAAATGCCCAAAGGGCATCAGTGAGTTTCAGAGACCAATCCTTACGGTTCTTGGAAACCGTCTTCTCCAGTATCTGCTTGATTTGCCGATTTGAAACTTCGGCCTGCCCGCAGGTTTGGGGGTGGTAGGGCATAGATAGCTTATGATTAATGGAGAATTTCCGCATCAAGGCTTCGAAAGTTTTATTGCAGAAATGACTTCCATTGTCGCTAATGATCGCTCCGGGGTGCCCAAACCGTGAGAAAATGTTTTCTTTAAGGAACCTAACGACAACCTTGTTGTCGTTAGTTCGGCTGGGCACAGCCTCGACCCATTTAGAGACATAATCAACAGCTAGAAGGATGTACAAGTTCCCGAAAGAGCTGGGAAACGGCCCCATGAAATCTATCCCCCAAACATCGAAAATCTCCACAACCAAGATCGGTTGGAGCGGCATCTCGTTCCTCCGGGATATCCGGCCCATGTGTTGGCACCGGGAGCAAGTCTTACAATAGTCGTGAGCGTCTTTGAAAAGTTGTGGCCAGTAGAAACCACATTGCAAGATTTTCTCAGCTGTCTTTCTGGGCCCAAAATGCCCGCCACACGCTTGATCGTGGAAAAATGACAGCACACTCTTGAATTCCTCATCAGGGACACACCGACGAATAATCTGGTCGGGACAGTACTTGAACAAGTAGGGTTCGTCCCAGTAAAAGTGTTTTACTTGGGATAAGAAGCGAAGTCTGTCCTGACTTGACCATTCGGTCGGTCGTAATCCCATGGCCAAATAGTTCACAATATCTGCGAACCAGGGTTCGCAAGATACTGTCAAGAGTTGTCCATCCGGGACAACGTCGTTAATTGGAATTGGAAGCGAAGGCGAAGAAGGAAGTCGTGAGAGATGGTCGGCAACTACGTTTTCACATCCTCTTTTGTCCTTAATGACAATGACAAACTCTTGAAGCAAGAGGATCCAACGTATTAACCGAGATTTTGCATCTTTCTTCGCAAAAAGATGGCGCAGAGCTGAATGGTCAGTGTAGACAATGACTGGAGAGCCGATGAGGTAGGGCCTGAACTTTTCTAAAGCGAATACAACAGCTAAGAATTCCTTCTCAGTTGTTGTATAGTTGAGTTGGGCGTCGTTCAAGGTTCGGCTCGCATAATAGATTACGTGCGGCATCTTGTTGATGTGTTGTCCAAGGACAGCACCAATGGCAGAGTCGGATGCATCGCACATAATCTCAAATGGGTGCGTCCAGTCAGGTGAAGAAAGAACGGGAGCAGAAGTGAGTGAGCGTTTCAATGACTCGAATGCAGTCACACAGCTCGAGTTGAAGTCGAAAGGTGTATCCTTGGCCAGCAAAAGAGTCAAAGGCTTAGCAATCTTGCTAAAGTCCTTGATGAACCGTCTATAAAAACCGGCATGGCCAAGGAAGGCTCGGATATCTCTGACGCATCGGGGAGGAGGCAGATTGGAAATGACCTCAATCTTTGCTTTGTCAACCTCTATGCCATTTTGCGAGATGATATGTCTTAAGACAATACCTTCACGCACCATGAAGTGGCATTTCTCCCAGTTCAAAGTGAGATTCTTGTCCTTACAGCGGGTAAGGACAGCGTCAAGATGCAGCAAACACTCGTCGAAGGAGTCGCCGAAGATGGAGAAGTCATCCATGAAAATCTCCAGAAATTTTTCCACCATGTCAGAGAAGATACCCATCATACACCGCTGGAAGGTAGCGGGCGCATTGCATAACCCAAAGGGCATGCGTCGATATGCAAACGTGCCGAAAGGACAAGTGAAAGTGGTCTTGTCCTGGTCTTTTTCGGCGATGGGAATTTGATTATAGCCGAAGTAGCCATCAAGAAAGCAGTAGTACTCGTGTCCAGCCAATCGTTCAAGCATTTGGTCAATGAAAGCTAGCGGAAAGTGGTCTTTCCGCGTTGCGGTGTTGAGTTTTCTGTAATCAATGCAAACTCGCCACCCAGTTTGGGTGCGAGTAGGGATTAACTCGTTCGCCTCGTTGGTTATGACCGTGATGCCCGACTTCTTGGGGACAACATGAATGGGGTTAACCCACTGGCTATCAGAGATAGGGTAAATGATACCACTATCTAGACATTTGACGATCTCCTTCTTCACAGCCTCCTTCATGACTGGATTAAGACGTCTTTGTGGATCCCGGGATGGTTTGGCATCATCCATCAGATGAATGTGATGCTCAACGATGAAGGGACTAATCCCCTTGATGTCCGCCATGGACCAGCCAAAAGCTTGCCTGTTGCTGTGCAAGACCGCGAGAAGGGCTTTCACTTGCTCGGGAGCTAGAGAAGCCGAGATGATAACAGGGAGGGTCTCGTTCTCACCTAAGTAAGCATACTTAAGGTGAGATGGCAACGGCTTGAGTTCGAGCGTTGGAGGTGAAATGATGGAAGGCAAGACTGGTGCAAAGGTCTCGAACTCAAAGGACACCAGCAAAGGTTCAAAGCGAGTGTAAGCAACCGAGTTGGATGGTTCAGGTAACTCATCCGAAAAGTCGAAAGATTCAAACTCGGGTTGTGCGCGGCTAAGATCGTTCGAGAACGTGAAACACTCGTAGTCGTTGTCGGGCGCAAAAACAGCAGCAGGTTCGAAGAGAAACGCACTAGTGGCGTCAAGATTATCGTGATCAAACAGAAACTCCTCGAATTCACACTTTTCTTGGGTGATCTCCTGGATCGAGCAGACGTCCAGTATATGAGCATTAGGTTCGGCGGGCTGATTCCCCAACCTAAAAATGTTGAGTTCAATCGTCATATTTCCAAAAGAGAGGTTCATCGAACCGTTGCGACAATTGATCACAGCATTTGAGGTTCCGAGAAATGGGCGACCGAGTATCACCGGAATTTGATTCCGGGGGTTAGCTACAGGCTGTGTATCTAATACAATGAAGTCAATGGGGAATATGAAGTCCCCGACTTTTATCAACACATCCTCTAGCTCACCCCTAGGATGGGTGATTGATCGGTCGGCCATTTGGAGAGTGCAGTGTGTGGGTTTCAGCTCTCCGACGCCTAATTGCTCGTATACTGAATACGGAAGCAGGTTAACACTGGCACCAAGATCTAATAGTGCGCGGTTGATGTTCTTATCCCCAATAGTAATTGAAATCGTAGGACAGCCAGGGTCCTTCCGTTTTTGTGGTAAAGATTGGGTAAGGGCATCACTCACAGCACTAGCCAAGAAAACTTTCTTGGGTACCTGAGACTTCCTCGTTTTCGTGCACAAGTCCTTTAAGATTTTCGCGTAGGACGGGACTTGTTGGACAGCATCTAAAAGAGGAATGTTAATGTTAACCTGCTTGAATAACTCCAGAATCTTCTCCATTTGAGGATTTTGTTTATTAGACCTCAACCGGTTTGGAAATGGAACATTTTCAAATTGGTTGAGTCTAATGCTGGAGTAGGAGATTGTGGAGTTGGAACGGATCCCAGAATAGGTGTTTTCGTGGAGTGAGAAGTGGGTCCGTTCAGAGCAGAAGAAGAGGAAGGAGAGCCTGTTGAAGAACGGAGAATCGGCTCGGAAGACGAAGAAGAAGAAGAAGAAAAAGAAGAAGAAGAAGCAGCGGCCGGGGTGTCATCGTTGATTTGTTTGCCAATGTTGTTATGCAGCATCCTTCCCGATCTCAGTGTGGTCACGACACTCACATTTTGGTTCTGTTGTTCAAGAGCAACATGTGCATTATGTGGGTGACCGGGATTTGGGAGTGGCTGGGACGGGAGCTTCCCCTTTTCTCGCTCGCTTAAGGCCGCATTCAGCTGTGCAATCTGGGCCTCGATGGTCTTGATGCTTTGCCCGTGTGCGGCAGTGTGTTGCACTAAGGATTGAATGGAAGACTGGATGTTGGCGGTGGATTGAGTCGATTGTTTAACAAACGCCTCCAGACTTCGCTCGAGCGAGGAAACCTTATTGTTGTTTGACGGAACAAAGTTGTTTGGTGGAAAAGAGTTATTGGGTGCAAAATTGTTCGTCTGGTTTTGGAAAGGTTGGGGTTGGAAGGGCTGCTGATACTGAGTTTGTTGTTGCGCTTGTTGTTGCGGCGGAGGGGCCCTTTGGAAATTGTTGCCTTGGAATTGATTCTGATTCTGATTCCAGGCGAAATTGGGGTGGTTCCTCCAACCGGGATTGTAGGTGAAAGAGTATGGATCATTCCTCGGTCTTTGCTGGAAGGCAGCATTAACCTGATCCTGTCCTTGCGAGGGTGGATTGTAAGGACACTCTTCGGTCAAGTGGGAAGGATCGGAACAACAAGCGCAGATGGTACGAAGGGGGAGAACAGGGGTGGGGGCAGGAGCAGAAAATTTGCTCTCTATTGCTTCAAGCTTTCTTGTTATAGCAGCCATTTCAGCTTTCATCGCAATAGAGACGTCAAGTTGGTGGATTCCTACCCTAGACTGACCGGTAGAAGCGGAGGTAGAAGAAGAAGAAGTCGGTCTGGTGCTCTCCCACTGTAGCTTTTGCTCCGCAAGGTCGTCAAAGAACTGCCACGCTTCCTCGTCAGATTTCGATAGGAAGTGGCCCTGACAGATGGTTTCCAGCAACTGCTTCGTTGCTGGGTTCAGTCCCTCGTATAAGGTTTGGCAGAGCTGCCATTTCTCTATACCGTGGTGAGGACACTGAACAAGAAGGTCTTTGTACCGGTCAAAGCACTTCCAGAAGGGTTCAGAAGGAAGCTGGGAGAATTGGTTGATTTCATTTCGAATCCTTGCGGTTTTATGATTCGGATAAATTTTTTTTAGAAACGCTTTAACAAACTCGTCCCAGCTGGTGATTGAGTGGGAAGCGGTGCTATACAGCCATTTTTCAGCGAGATCACATAAAGTGAACGGAATGACCCGTAGACGTATAGCATCGTCTGACAGCTGGGTGGTTTTCATCATGGCACAGACGTTTTGAAATTTATTGATGAAGATATAGGCATCTTCAGATTCAAGCCCATGAAAGCGTGGAAGCATGTTGATGAAATGGGGCTTAATTTCAAAGTTGTCCCCATTGGCCGGAGGAAGAGAAAGGCAGGTAGGAAGTGCAGAACGGGTGGGGTAGAAACGATCCTGGAGCGCGATTCGCTGCGGCGCTACAACAGGCGGAGGTGGTGGGATATTGGTCTCCGTAGGAGGTGGAGCCAATCCAGCGGTGGTCAAAGAAATGTTCGGATTAAATACCGACATCGCGGAAGAAGACGTTGGTGAAGGTGAAGGTGAAGGTGAAGATGTATGAACAGAATTCCGGTCAACGTCGGAGTTGGCCGTCAAAGGAAGGGGTGAAAGAGGAGTGGATGGAGTATCGACTTCGGAGTCGATCGCGTAGTCGGTCGCGACTAACGTAACGCGGACTAGACAGGCTCTAGTGTCCCGAGTCCAAGCGGACATACACTAAACGAGTTTAGTATAGTCAAAGCGGAGAAGGTGAGGGTAAGAAAACGTCAATGGAGAAAGGCGATGGGTGGTGGGTGAAAATGGATTTGGCGACAAAAGGGCAAGTTTTTATAAAAGTTTTTGATTTTTTTTTTCTTTTTTTTTTGTTTAGAAAGATTTTTACAGAAATATGTACGGAAATACAGCTTAAGCAATCACAAACAAGATATGCACAATCACACCTAGATCTAGGGTAACCTAGGTCTACTAGATCTGCTCCTGAACTTGATTGTCGAAGTTAAACAGTGTCGAGAAACAGGCTTAAAAATACACTGATCATAAGGGGAGGTTGTCCAACGCTTTCGCGAAGTTCCTTAATTAAATAACCCTTTCTCTTTCGGCGGTTGCGCCTTTAACACTTTCCTAGACACCTCGTAAACAATATACGGTTAAGCGAGGTTCTAAACACGGTTTATCTTCTCCTAATGAGCGCGAAGTCCTTAGGGCTGAAGTCTAGTATTTTTTTGTCACGGGATCACCCTCTCCAAAGAGATGTCTCCCAAGACTGATTTGGAGAGGGATCGCATGTCTATTATACCCTACGCTTCTGCGGTAGGCTCTATAATGTATGCGATGTTGTGTACCAGACCAGATGTAGCATATGCATTGAGCGTTGTAAGCCGGTATCAGTCGAACCCAGGGGAGAAACACTGGATAGCGGTAAAGAACATTCTCAAGTACCTGAGAAGGACTAAGGAGATGTTCTTGGTGTATGGCGGAAAAGACCTCCAGCTTGAGGCCTTTGCTGACTCCAGCTTCCAGAGTGACAAAGATGACTCCAAGTCCATGTCGGGTTATGTCTTTACCCTCAATGGAGGGGCGGTTTGCTTGAAGAGTTCCAAGCAGGAGACCGTTGCTGACTCAACTATGGAAGCGGTGTACATAGCTGCTTGCGATGCCGCAAAGGAAGCTGTCTGGATGAAGAAGTTCCTCACGGAGCTTCAGGTGGTTCCTACCATTGTTGATCCAATACCGCTGTATTGCGACAACAACGGAGCTATAGCTTTAGCGAAGGAACCCAGGTCCCATCAGAAGTCCAGGCACATTTTGAGGCGGTATCACCTGATCAGGGAGATCATAGATCGCCAGGAGATCGAGGTGAAGAGAGTTAATACGGAGAACAACACTGCAGATCCACTCACGAAGGCCCTACCCCAGACTCAGTTCGAGCGGCTGATCGAGATGATAGGTCTTCGATACGCCAGTACTTGGCCTTAATGCAAGTGGGAGATTTTTAGTGTATATGCCCTAGAGGCCATTACTCTATCATACTAGTTTGTATATTACTTGATGGAAGCTTGGGATATTCACAGTTGTATATACAATCTTGCTCGAAATGGTAGTATGCTACTTGGTTTGTCTCTACTTTAATATGTGCATGTGTTTCTTTTAGCATATTGCTGATATACATATCAGTAGAGTCCTTAGGATCTTTGCTTGATTACCAGCGTTGTGATGGCGCTGACACTCGTGGGAGCTGGGTGATCTATAAGCACATCCTTATACAGGTCCCTAGTCGTTGGACTATCGAGACAGGGCATCGATACTCTGGAGTAGACTAGAGTATGCGCTTCCCATCCCAGTGTGGGAGACGGTCTGTCCCACAGCCGTCAGTACGTCGTACTTGAGATAGTATACAGGTGCTCGTTAGGTTATGAGTACACTGGACAGGACTCGTTGGGGACTGTTGGTTGGTATTATACCTATCGTCAGTTATCAGTTCCCAGGTGACATGAGTACAGCTTAGTCCGTTGACTTGACACTGTCACTTCTCCTCGAGTGTGTTCCCACTACACTTTGATTACTACCCTACCACGGCTCAAAGGAGTCGTGCAAACAGGTAGTTTTTGGGTGCAGTCTCGAAGCACTTGGAGGCAGTGAGGGTTAGACAGGATTCGTCTCTCCCGGTATTGGGGGTTGACATCGCGCTGTGTCCACGAGAGCCATTACACGAGTAGTCCCTGGCCAGGGCAAGCGAGATATACTGGTAGGTTTCCAGTGTTATCTCAGGGTATTCTCGGCAACACTCAGACACGACTTGTACCTCTATTAGGGGACTGACGTTCACCGCCCCCCTAGGCCCGCCATGCGATGTATCAGACGAACAGACCGGATTGTACGGAGATTGTCACATACAGGCTCAGTAGGAGTTCAGATGGGGTTCACCTCGCTGTCTTCTTATCGACATCTACCTGGGGACCGTTACGTACAGCTAGTGCCGCTTGCGGTCTGTGGTTAAACCCACTGCCAGCGTAGTGTCGAGTCTTTAGAGTCCCACACAGAGAGCTATTCGCCTTTAGGCAAAATGAGTAGAGGTCGCATGGTTTTGCGACAGGGTTCGTTCATATCCGCACACTTGTGCACGTTTGCTGTCCGGACAGTTTATACTAGCGGGCTTTGGTTTAAGCCGGATCCTAGTATATGATTTGGTATTAGTTTTTCTCATTGTGTTCGTGTTCCTCGGATCACGAATACCGGTGCGTATGCACAATTGCTTGAGACAGAGGGAGAGGACCTTGATTAGGGTTAATGGCTATTGTCATTTTATTAACCCTAATGATTATGTGTGTATTATAGTTAATTGATAATTAGTTTAATAATTGTGCATGGTTATGGTTGTTGACCATTTAACCTTATTGACTTGTTGACCTAGGTTGACACTTTGACCATCATCATTTCTTTTGGAAGATGCTTTTTGATCCTTGCAAATTGAAATGATAATGGTCATGTCATGATTAACCATGACAATTATCTAGCTAATTATTTAATTAAAATAATTCACACATATTAGTGAGAATGGTTCAATTATTCTTATTCTATCATATCTTTTCTCTTTCTTGTTCTTCCTCTTCCTCAAGCTCTCTCCCTCTCATGTGTTGAGAAACACTTGAGCTTGAGAAAAACCCTCTCTTGATCTTCTCTACTCTCATCTAGGGTTAAAGGACTAGCACTTCTTGAACCCTAGTTACTTCTAGCTTGGAGTTGAAGCCAAAGGTTGAGGCTTTCGGGTGGATCTTTCTTCGGCGTGAGAAGACAAGCAAGGTGACCTCCTTCCACCACTCCAAGGAGCAAGGAGAGAAGGACTTAGAGCCCAAGGTATAACCTTTCTAGCACTTAGCTAGTTACTAGTTAGCTTTAGCAAGTTTTTGTTTAGCAAAGATCCTTCTAAGCATAGTCCATGTTGCCTAAGTTCATAAAAATCCGATTTTTATTCCGTTTTCCGCCTCCCCGCAAGCACCGGGGTGGGCAACGTGGACTTACACGTTAGTTACCTAACCTAACGGTGCACGAGGGGATATCAAGGCGAATGTGGATGGCATAAGTGTACGTCGTATTTATCTGTGATGTTTAGGTGATATAAATGATGGGACTTCATTAATATGATTAATGAAATAAAAAAAACCTAAAAGATGTTGTGGAATCGAATTTTCAAAAACAGGTAGCTACAGTTCTTGCTTTGCATCGCGGTGTTCCTTATAGAACGTCCTGCACCTTATTCGATAAGGAAAGGGCCGAGATCCCTTCACTGGGAGTGACCCCTTTAGCAATAACTGGCAGATGCTACAACCCTCGGTTTGTCTTTTGATTGCTCCTATAGTTCTTGCTTTGCACAGCGGTATATATGATATATCCTGCACTTTATTCGATGAGGAAAGGGCCGACGATCCCTTCACCGGGAGTGACCCCTTTAGCAAAACTAGAAAAGCCTAAAAAACACTCCATTTTACAATTATTTGATTCTACAACGATATCAAGTTCATTACGCAATAGGTTTTCAGAAAAACCTGTCGTAGCCCTCCTTCATTTCAGATAAGTAGTAGTTAGTATTCGTGCTGCGTTTGTTGGCCTTTGTCAAGGCGTAGTGTGCGGTAGCTGATTGGTGCTTATCTGCTTATGCATATGATGCAGATTGGGTTAGGGTAGTCGTGCGACCTTGTTGTCCTTTGTCAAGGGTCATGCGGGTGGGTTTAATTCAATCTGGAAATGACTGGTTGAACTTGACTGGCATCCTATGGTTAGTTGGCCTTTGTCAAGGTCATAGGAGGTTAGGGGAAAAATTATCGGGAATTTCAAGTGTTGAAATTTGCAATGAGATTGCATACCTTCTATGAGATAGTTGGATCCCGATACCCGTAGCGAGTAATTGTTACTCCTGGAAGAGTTTTAGACATTACAATTAGCCGATCAAGTAGGAGTCTAGAAAGGTGTCAACGGGGTCACGCCTCTGCGAAAACGAGGTTTACTTTAATTAGGTCCGTGCGAAAGCACGGGGAACCTCCCTCAAAGTACCGACACTGGCCTGGCTGAAAGATTGGCAAACTTGTAGCGTGTAAGTAATCCCGGCTAGTCTTTCCTTTCAGGGTTTGAAGGAAGATTTGATAAAAACAGTGGGAGCCATCCTGATTAGATAAAATAATAACCAATCTGATCTTGCAAGAGCGCACGCAGAGTGTTTTCTTCTTTCTCTCTCCAGGTAGCGACCATGTCACGCCTTAATCAAGTTAATAAAACGGATATATTGACCAACCCGCTTGTTATACTGAGCTGGGGAACGTTGGTCCCGCTCCAACTTATAATTGTTATAAGACAGAGCAGGAATTTGGGGATTACAAGAATTCCCGTGCCGCCCAAACGAAGAAAGTGCATACCGATGCATCATCTTTGGTTGTGTTCATTACTGAGAACTGTTTCTCAAATGTTCTTTACGTCCTGGGTATATGATACCGCAACAAGATCCCACATATATAATATATTACATGGGCTACAGAAAGGTAAAGAACTGAGAACGGGTGATAAGTTTCATGAGGCAGAAAACGGTGCAAGTGTTGCAGCCAGGTCTGTTGGTCACTGTCACCCTGTATTACAAGAATATATTGATTCTGAACAAATGTTATTAGATACCGAACCTGATATACAAAATCATATCAGTCTCTTTATTTAGAAAAAGAAGGATATAATTTTGTATTGATTGGATAATGTTTTGAACATTTCCTATATCAAGAGTTGATCGGTTCAGGCACGTTATCTAAAAGCATTAACGTTCTAAATCAAACCACAGTTCTTAGTATATAGAATACACACAAGAGGAAGAGTTCAGAATTGAATGAATCCTTCTTGAGGTATTGTAGACTAGGTCATGTCAATGCGACCCGACTAGCTAAGTTACATTGAGATGCACATTTAAATCTGTTTGAATTTACATCTAGTGAAACTTGCCAGTCATGTCACAAAGATAAGATGACCATAGCTCTGTTTAATGGAAACAGAGAAAGAGTTAGTGAACTCTTGGGATGATACATATTGATGTATGAAGGTCCCCTGTCTACACATGCCAAGACCGGTTCTTTGTACTTCATTACCTTCTCTGATGATCTCTCAAGATTCAGACATATGTTCCTGTTGAAACACAAGTCCGAAGCTTTTGAAATATTCACAGAATATAATTTAGAAGTAGAGAACCAACAACGGGTATAAGTATTATGTCCTTTGATGTGATCAGGGAGGAGAATACTTGAGCACGGGATTCCTGGACTATTCTAAGAATAAGATTCTCTCTCAGCATTACTCCTCCGTATACACCATAGCACGGCGGTGTATCGGGGCGGATCAATAGCACCCTATGTGTTATGGTGTGCTCTATGATAAGTACTTCTGAGTTTCCTATTTCCTTTTAGGGAGTTATGCATTTATGAAGTTGCATACCTATTGAATAGGGTTCCGATCAAATCAGATGCCTACCATTTCATATGAGATATGGAAAGGGAAGAGCCCATCTCTTAAGTCAGTTAAGATTTGGGGTTGTCCAGCCTATGTCTAAAAGCATAATCCAGACAAGCTCGAGGCAAAGTCAGTTCTGTGGAAGTTTGTTAGATATCCCAAGCATACGCAAGGGAATATCTTCTACCTAACCGAGGAACAAAAGATGTTTTGTTACTCAGTATGCCACCTTTGTGAAAGGGAATTTCTTGTGAAGAAATTATTGGTCATAAGGTAGAACAGGAAACAGTTCCAGCTATACAAACTGCAGCTGATGATTTGGTAGAACCAAAGGATTCAATAGCAACCAACGAACCTCAGCCTCTCCGCCGATCTAGTAGGTTTCCTCACCCACTTGAGAGATACTCTGGTTTCTCTATGACAGTGGGAGCGAGGATTGCATCATGGGATGATGACCTAACTAGTTTCGAGCTGGCCATCAGGAGTGGGGCTCTGTAAGAATGGCTGGATGTTAATCGATCTGAGATGGAATCTTTTTACACCAACAAAGTATGGACATTGGTTGCTTTATCTGAAGGGTTAAATCCCCATCAGGAGCAAGTATATCTTGAGAAGATTACTTGGTGTACAAGGAAAAGTTGAGACTTTCAAAGATAGACTTGTTAAAGGTTTGCATCATTGACCAGCTATGGATTGTGATGAACCTTTTCTAAGTACCTATGCTTAAGTCCATCCAGATCGTACTTGCCACGGCTACATACCATGACTACGATATCTGGAGGTTAGGTGTCATGACTGCTTTTCTAAATAATGATTTAGAAGACAGAGTCTATAAGTACACAGTCAGAGGGCTTCGTTGACAGTGGGAGCAGCGGAAACGTGTGCAAGATGTTTTATGTGATAAAGCAGGCATCGCTGAGTTGGAACATCTGTTTTGATGAGTTAGTCAAAGAGTTTGACATCATCAAAATGGTAGATGAACCGTGTATATACAAAAAGGTAGTAGGGAGTATGGTGGTGATCCTCGTATAATACGTGGATGACATACTCATGATAGGGAAGTAGTTTCCTATGCTAGGCTCGGTCAATCTCCGCTTATCACAAGGATTCTCCATATAAGATCATAATGATACTTCCTGAATCCTGGATTTTGGATCTATGAGATAAATCTAATTGGATGTTAGGATACTCACTAGTTGTAGTGAGATGGTATCAATTGATCCTGGGGAGAATCACTGGAAAGGTTCCAGGGTGATAAGGACGACTGAATGTCAGTCGCAGGCATTGTCTTTACCCTCAGTAAAGGGACGGTATGTTGGAAAAGTTCCAAGCTAAATATCGTGGCATACTAGACGATAAAGGCTGGATACATCGCTACCAAAGATGCTACCAAAGAGGCGGTCAGGGTGTATATAAGTTCATGAGATGAACTTCGTTCCTCCCATTGTGTGACAATGGAGTTGTGGCTTATGCCTAGGAACGCCCGTCCTATCAGTGATCCAGACATATTCTTAGGCAGTATCACCTGATCGTGGAGATGGTTGATCTCCAGGAGATCGAGGTTAGGAGAGTAGACTCAGAGGACAACACGGCGGATCCACTCACGAAGGCCTTTTCCCAGAGAGAGACCTTATGGGATGGTTGAGTATAAGATACTATAACCACTGCTATCAGATGGACCTAGTGCAAGTGGGAGATTGTTAGTTATATGTATGCCATAGATGCCATTACTATACATAGGATGTATATTGTAGTGGATGCTTGGACATATATAGGGATGACTTTCTCGCTCGATATGATAGTATGCTATCTGGTTACTCTTTACTTTAACGTGTACACTGATTGTCTCTCTGTTACATGTTGGTATAGCCCTTAGGATGTGTACTTGACTACCTGGACTATGATGCGGATCATACAAGTAGGGACATGGTAGTCCATAATTACATCCTTCAAAGTCCCTAGTCGTGGGTGTATCGAGATGGGGCATCGATATACTAGAGTAGACTAGCGTGTAGCTTCTCGAGCCATATAGATGGGTGATGGATGATCCCATATCCATTGGTGTTTGACATTAGAGATGATATACGGGTGCTCAGTAGAGACTGGCTACACTGGACGGACTCGCCGAGAACTCCCAGATGGTATTATACCTTACGTCAGATGGCAGTTCTCTGGTGACATTGGTACAGGTTAGTCTGTATACCCGAGATCGTCATAGAGTCTTGTGTGATTCCCACTGTGCTGTGATTTCCACCTTACAACGTCCAAGTGGGCATGCAAAACGGTGGTTTTTGGGTACAGTCCCGAATCACATGGAGGCAATGAGCGATAGGAGGGGTTTCGTCTCTCCCGGTATAGGGAGTTGATGTTGCACTGTGCTCGATTGGCTATAACAGGAAGTCCTTAGCCAAGGCAGCTTTCGGGATTTACTGGTAAATGTTACCAGTAGTTTCTCGACCCGTTATGAGCCTCATATCGACAAGACTTATCGAGTTATTGGGGTCTGACGTTTACCACCCCTAGACGAGATATGCGACATAGCATACGAACAGACCGGACTATACGGTAGTGTTACTGGTTGGATTCACAGGAGTGTGAGCGGGCTTGCTCGTTGATCTTCTGATCGCTCAATACCCGGGTGGCCGTTACGTTTAGCAGACCGCTTGCGGCTTGTGGGTGTTTGATATGATCATCACCTACTGCCGGCGTATTGACGAGTCTTTAGAGTCCTACACAGGGGTTTCCTGGCTCAAGCGAAACGAAATAGGAGCGCATATGAGATATGTGCGGGACCGAGAATAATACCAGTATGTGATACTGTATTCTATTCTCGCGATTTGTATCATTGGACGGTTATATAAGATATAGCCGGGATACCGAATCAAGTGTTGATTCGATACATTGATACACTTGATATTAGTCGGTTATATGCAGTATGACCAGATCATTAAATCAAGTGTTGATTTAGTGATTTAATGTATAATTATATATTTGATATATTACTTTACATTAACTAGTATTGGTTCACTTAAGATTATTTTCTCACTAGATTGTGCACATTGTATATATCATATATTTTTGTGCACTTGTTTGTATCATGTTTGATGATACATGCAAACTTGGGTTTGTGTATACTTTAAACTATGATAAGGTTAATGGTTAGGGTTTGATTTACTCATTTATTTATTCATTTATTTTTTTAGGCAAAAACAAATATGGTGGCTTTCTTTGTTTTATTCTTGGAGTTTCATGAAGCTTCACCATTTTGTTTTTATTCTTAAACCTAACCATTATCTAAACCCTAGTTTATTCTCTACATGAGTTAAACTAACCCATGGTTGCTATATGATAAGAATCACTTGAATTTTCTATTTAATTAATTCTTTCCTTCTTCGTCATCTTCTTGATGAAGAAAGAAAAAGCTTGCTAGAAAATTCTAAGTGATGATTCCAAGTGAGAAATCCAAATCCAAAGTGAACCCACTTCCTATTTCTTCATCCTCTATCACTTGCCATGTAGTAGAGGGTGTTTTCTTCACAAGTTTCTTGACCTAGTGAAGATGGAGCTTGAGTTTGAGTCGCCTCGACGTAGATCATCTTCGGCATCGAAGTCAACGACCTAGCCCGATTATTTCTCCGACGAAACCATCGCTAGAGTCCGGGATTCCGATGATCGCAGCGGAGGGACGTCTACACGGAGCTAAAGAAATGGTGGAGCGATCTACAAAGGTTGTAGTCCCATTCACTTAGCAATAAAGTTGTTTACTTGCTTGCTTTTCGCCTAATCTCCAGTTAACGATCTTGCATAGGATTCTTATGCACATGAAAAATTTGAATTTGTCATGGTTGATGCCTTGTGGAACCTCTTGAGTGTGCCTAGTAACCCAACAGAAATCAAAGCATAGTGGGAATCATACAAGACTCTATGACGATCTCGAGTATACAGACTACCCTGTACCAGTGTCACTAGAGAACTACCATCTGACGTGAGGTATAATACCATCTGGGAGTTCTCGGCGAGTCCGTCCAGTGTACCCAGTCTCCACTGAGCACCCGTACACTATCTTTGATGTCAAACACCGATGGATATGGGATCATCCATCACCCATCATATGGGTCAAGATACGTATATGCTAGTCTACTTTGTTGTATCGATGCCCTGTCTCGATACACCCTCAACTAGGAACAATTATAGGATGTACTCACTGACTACCCTGGCCCCACTAGTATGATCTCATCATAGTCCCAGTAGTCGAGTACATATCTTAAGGGCTTTATCAACATGTGAGAACAAGCCAGTAAACTAATACAAGTCAATATGTTAAGATAAAGTGTAACCAAATAGCATACTATCATGACGAGCAAGAAAGTCCTCTTTATATATATCCAAGCATCCATTATAATATACATCATATGTACAACAATGGCATCTAGGGCATATATATAACTAACAAACCCTTTGCAACAAGTCTAACTTTGAAAGTCTCCACTTTCCCATATACCCCAAGTTTTTTTCTTGAAGATCCACTTGTTCCCAATGGGTTTTACCCCTTCAGGAGCATCTTCCAAAGTCTATACATTGTTGGTGTACATGGATTCCATCTCGTACCGCATTGCATCCAGCCATTTCACTGAGTCCCCACTCGTGATGGCCTGCTCGAACCTAGTTTTTTCATCATCCTCCATGATGCAATCCTCGCTCCCACCATCCATGAGAAAACCGTAGTATCTCTCAGGTGGGTGAGGAACCCTACTAGATCGGCGGAGTGGCTGGGGTTCATCGGGAACTACCGAATCCTCTGGTTCCACCAAATCTTCTGTTGCAGCTTTTGTAGCTGGAACCTCTTCCGGTTCTATCACTTTTCCACTAATTTCTTTTATAAGAAATTCCTTTTCTAAAACGGTGGCATGTTGAGAAACAAACACCTTTTGTTCCTCACTGTGGTAGAAAAAATATCCATATGAGTTCTTTGGATATCCCACAAACTTGCAAAGAACTGACCGTAGCCTCGAGTTTGTATGGATTTTGTCTTTTGACATAGGCCGGCCAACCTCATATCTTAACTCGTTTAAGATATGGACTCTTCCTACTCCATATCTCATAAGGTGTAGTAGGTACGGATTTAGATGGAACTTGATTCAATAGGTATGCTGCTGTCTCCAGCGCATTCCCCCAGAAGGAAATAGGTAACTCAGCTGTGCTCATCATAGAGCGCACTATATCTAATTGGGCGCGGTTCCTCCATTCTGATACACCGTTGTGCTGTGGTGTATATGGAGGAGTTAGCTGAGAGAGAATCCCATTCTCTTTTAGGAAGTCCAGGAATTCATTGCTCAAGTATTCACCTCCTCGATCAAATCGAAGGATTTTAATACTTTTCCCGGTTTGGTTCTCAACTTCTTGTTTATATTCTCTAAATTTCTCAAAAACTTCTGATTTGTATTTCATCAGGAACACATATCCGAATCTAGAGAGATCGTCAGTGAATGTAATGAAGTAAGAAGAACCATTCCTGGCAAGTGTAGACATGGGACCGCATACATCACTATGTACCAGTCCCAAGAGTTCCGTAACTCTTTCTTCGTGTCCCGTAAACGGAGTTTTGGTCATCTTTCCTTTGAGACATGATTGGCAAGTGTCATAAGATGAAAATTCGAATGGATTCAAATATCCATCCTTATGCAACTTAGCTAGCCGTGTCGCATTGATGTGACCAAGTCTACAATGCCACAAGAAGGATTCGTTCATTTCTGAACTCTTCCTCTTGTGTGTGTTTCTTATGCTCAAAACTGTTGATTGATTTAGAACATAAATGCCATTGCACAACGTGCCTGATCCAACCAACTTTTGGTTTAGGAAAATGTTCATAACATTATCCTGTAATACAAAATTATATCTCTCTTTACTCAACAAAGAAACCGATATAATGTTGCATATCAGGTTCGGCATGTAATAGGATTCATTCAGAATCAATGTATTCCCGTTGGTAATACAAGGTGATATTCCCCGACGGTTTTAGCTGCAACAATTGCACCATTTCCAGCCCTTATGTCTTTATCACCTTCTCCAAGTTCTTTACCTTTTCTAAGCCCATGTAACTGATTACATATATGGATCCTGACCCGGTATCTAATACCCTGGATGTAGACAAATGGAGAAACATTTCTCTGTAACGAACGCACCCGAAGAAAATGCATCATCATGTACTTTCTTCATTCGGGTGGCATAGGAATCCTGGTATTCCCCTATATCCTTTTCAGTCTTATAACTCTTATAACAAAGAACGGAACCAACGTTCCCCAGCACAGTATAACATGCGGGTTCGGTCAATACATCCATATTATTATCTTGATTACGGCATGATATGGTCGCTACCTGGAGAGAGAGAGAAGAAAACACTTTCTCATATGCTTTGTCCAAGATCAGATTGGTTATTACTTTATGTAATCAGGATGGGCTCCCACTGTTTTTATCAAATCTTCCTTCAACCCAAAAAGGAAAGACTAGCCAGGATTAATTACACTCTACAACTTCGCCAATCTTTCACCCAGGCCAGTGTCGGTACTTTGAGGGAGGTTCCCCGTGCTTTCGCACGGACCTAATTAAAATAATCCTCGATTTCCAAGAGGCGTAACCCCGTTGACACCTTTATAGACACCTACTTGATCGGCTAATTGTCCTGTGTAAAACTTGTAGGGTTACTAGGCACTCTAATAAGGTTCTATAAGGCATCAACCATGCCCGATTTTAAAAATTTAGCCGTGCCTAACAACCCTAAGCAAGATCTTGGCTAGACTATTAGGCTATCACATGCAAGTAAATAACTTTTACTACTAAGTGAATACGAAATACAGCCTTTGTAGATCGGTCCTTCACATCTAAAGCTCCTTGTTATAGTACCTTCACTGCGATCATGGTTCTCCCGGGCTCTTGCATGGCTTCACGAGGTGAATGAAGCGTCCTTGCTTGAAGTCTTCGAGGCCGAAGATGATATGCGTCGAGGGAATACCAACTCAAGCTTCTACTTCACTAATTAGAGAATTAGTGAAGCAAACACCCTAAACTAAAGTGCTAGTCTAGTAGAGGATGGAGAAATAGGAAGTGGGTTCTCTTTAGAATTTTATTTCTCACAATCTTTTACTCTCTTTTCAAAACCCTAGCAAGCTTTTTCTTTTGCTCAAAGAAGATGAAGATGAACAAAAGAAAAGGATGAGGATAAATGATCAAGTGAGTGAGCTAACCATGGTGAGTGGGTATCATATACTAACTCATGTAGAGACATTACCATGGCTAATCCTAAATGGTTAGGTTAATAAAAATCTAAAGTAAAACAAAGTTAGTGGACTTTGTCAAAGCATCCATAAGCTTCTACAAGCTTCATGCTTGTGACAAAAGCTCCACTAATTTGTAATTACCTTATATAATTATTAACCACCATTTAAAATAGAATGGTGTATGTCTTGCACACCCATGTATGATGTATCATCAACCATGATACAAAATGAAAAACACACATTTAATATATATCACATATATACTAAAGTTGTGCACATGTGAGAAAAATCCTTAAGTGAACAAATGTTAGTTAATGTAAATTAGTATATCATATATACAATTATACACTAAATTATTAAATCAACACTTGACTTAATAATCTGGTTATATCTCATATAACCGACTAACATCCAATGTATCGACTTATCGAATCAACACTTGATTCAATAACCCGGCTATATCACATAAAACCGACCGATACAAAAAAGTCGCGAGAATAGAATACGGTATCACATACACGCATCATTCTCGGTCCTGCACATATCACATATGCGCTCCTATTTCGTTTTGCCTGATCCAGTAAAACCTCTATGTAGGATTCTAAAGACTCGTCAATACACCGGCAGTAGGTGATGATCACATCAAGCACCCACAAGCCGTCAGCGGTACTAGCTGAACGTAACGGCTACCCGGGTATTGAGTGATCAGAAGATCAATAAGCAAGCCCGCTCTAACTCCTGTAAAAGCCAAACGGTAACACTTCCCGTACAGTCCGGTCTCCTCGTCTGATGTGTCACATATCAAGTCTAGGGGTGGTAAACGTCAAACCCCAATAACCGATAAGTCGTGCCGATGTGAGGCTTATAACGGGTCGAGAAACTACCGGTAACTCTTACCAGTAAATCACTAAATCAGCCCTGGCCAGGGACTTCCCTGTTATGGCCAATCGAGCACAGCGCAACATCAACCCCCAATACCGGGAGAGACGAAACCCCTCCTATCGCTCATTGCCTCCATGTGACTCGGGACTGTACCCAAAAACCACCCGTTTGCACGCCCTCTTGGACATGGTAAGGTGGAAATCAAAGCACAGTGGGAATCACACAAGACTCTATAACGATCTCGGGTCTACAGACTAAACTGCACAAGTGTCATTAGAGAAGTGCCATCTGACGTGAGGTATAATACCATCTGGGAGTTCTCGTCGAGTCCGTCCAGTGTACCCAGTCTCCACTGAGCACCCGCATATCATCTCTGATGTCAAATACTAATGGATATGGGATCATCCATCTCCCATCTATATGGGTCGAGAAGCTATACGCTAGTCTACTCTGGTATAACGATGCCCCGTCTCGATACACCCATGACTAGGGACCTTGAAGGATGTACTTATGGACTACCATGTCCCCACTACTATGATCCGCATCATAGTCCAGGTAGTCAAGTACACATCCTAAGGGCTTTAACAACATGTAACTATAAGACAGTATCAAGAGACAAGTATACATGTTAAGATAAAGAGAAACCAGATAGCATACTATCATGTCGAGCAATAAAGTCCTCTCTATATATGTCCAAGCATCCAATATAATATACATCATCTGTACAATACTAGCCTCTAGGGCATACATACAACTAACAATCTCCCACTTGCACTAGGGCCAGCTGCTGTAGTATCGCATACCAAGCATCCCGAAGAGTCTCTCAAACTGTATCTGGGGAATGGCCTTCATGAGTGGATCCGCTGTGTTGTTCGTCGTGTCAACCCTCCTGACCTCGATCTCCCGGCGATCTACTATCTACCGGATCAGGTGATACCGCCTCAGAATATGCCTAGATCGCTAATGGGACCTGGGTTCCTTGGCCAAAGCCACTGCTTCATTGTTATGACAATACAAAGGTATTGGATGCTCAATGGATGGAACCACTCCAAGTTCAGTAATGAACTTCTTGATCCAGACAGCCTCTTTGGCAGCATCGTTGGCAGCGATGTATTCAGCCTCCATCGTCGAGTCTGCCACGGTTTCCGGGTTGGAACTTTTCCAGCTAACCTCCGCTCCGTAAAGGGTAAAGACAAATCCTGAGTGCGACTTAGAGTCGTCCTTATCACTCTGGAAGCTCGAATCGGTAAAGGACTCCACTTGGAGTTCTCCGTTACCATACACCAAGAGCATCTCTTTTGTCCTCCGTAAGTACTTGAGAATGCTCTTCACAGCTGTCCAGTGACTCTCTCCAGGATCAGCTTGATACCTACTCACTACACTTAGTGAGTATGCTACATCGGGTCTGGTACATATTATCGCGTACATGATAGAGCCTACAGCCGAAGCATAGGGTATCCCTTGCATGCGAGCTCTCTCCAAATCAGTCTTGGAAGACATCTCTTTGGAGAGAATGAATCCAGAGATCGTGGGTAAGTTCCCACGCTTGGATTCTTTCATACTAAACCTCTTTAGTATGGTGTCAATGTACCTGGATTGGGACAATCCCAATATCTTTTTAGATCTATCTCTATAGATCATAATTCCCAGTATGCAGGAGGCATCACCTAGATCTTTCATTAAAATCTTTGTGATAAGAAGAGATTGACTAATTTCAGCATAGGAATGTCATTTCCTATCAAGAGTATGTCGTCCACGTACAATACGAGGAAGACAACCTTACCCTTTGCCACCTTCTTGTAGATACAAGGTTCATCTACGTTTTTGACGAAATCAAACTCTTTGATAACGACGTCAAAGCAGATGTTCCAACTCCGCGATGCTTGCTTTAATCCATAAATGGATTTAAGCAGCTTGCACACCTTCCCGCTGCTCCCACTAGCTACGAAGCCCTCTGGCTGAGTCATGTACACGCTCTCTTCTAAATCACCATTTAAAAAGGCGGTCTTAATATCCATTTGCCAGATTTCGTAGTCATGATATGTGTTGGAGATAGTGCCCTCAGAGTCAGTTATTGGATCACAGGCACGTGATTGCAATGATTGAGGGAGGACCTATCCCGGTAGGACAGTCTTACTCGAGATGATAGTATGCTATCTGGTTTATCTTTATCATCGTGTACTGCTTTAGGTGACCTGACATGTCCCTATTACACGTTGATAGAGCCACTAGGATTCTTGCTTGACTACCAGCAGTATGATGGCGATCATATACGTGGGAGCTGGTAGTCTATAAGCACTTCCTTAAAAGGTCCCTAGTCGTAGGAGTTTCGAGACAGGGCATCAATACTCCATTAGTAGACTAGTGTATACAGTCGAGACCCCGACGAGGGGCGGTGGCCGGTCTCACAAGCCACTGGTGTCAGTTGGTTCACCTAAGATGTATACAGGTGCTCATTGTGTTATGAGTACACCGGACAGGACTCGACGGGAACCTGCTAGTTGGTCTTATACCAGACGTCAGATAGCAGTTCCCTGGTGACATGTGTACAGGTTAGTTCATCGACCTGAGATCGTCATTTGTCTCGTGTGAGTTCCCACTGTGCTTTGATTACTACCCTACCACGGCTCAAAGGAGTCGTACAAACAGGTTTTATTTGGGTACAGTCCCGAGCAACATGGAGGCAGTGAGCGGATCTTCAGGGGTTCGTCTCTCCCGGTATTGGGGGTGAGGTCGCGCTGTGTCTAGGAGAGCCATTACGCAAAGCCCTCGGCCGAGGCAGGAGATTTACTGGTAGGTATTCCAGTAGTATCTCAGGGCGTTCTGGGATACACTCCGACACGACTTGTACGGCTTTTGGGGGTCTGACTTTTACCAACCCCCTAGGCCCGACTTGCGATGCTCATTGACGAACGGACCAGACTGTACGGATATTGTCACTGACAGGCTCAGTAGGGTGTCAGGATGAGTTCTCTCATCGACGTCCCTTTTGGTCAATAGCTGGTGGCCCGTCACGTATTGGCTTATACCTCTGACGTGCTAGTGGTTAAATCCACAGCCATAGTATTGACGATTCTTTAGAGTCCACCACACTTACAGTTACTCAAGCTTTCGGGCGAAACGCTGTAGAGGCCGTATGGAGATATGGCAGGGTCCGATCAGATACGTGCGGTATTGCACGGATCAGGATCGGACAGTTTTGTACTAGTGGCCGTATAGTTATATGGCAGGGTTCGATCTGATACGTGCAGTATTGCACGGATCTGGATCGAACGGATATTACTAGCCGGCTTTGGCTTAAGCCGGTCCTAGTTTAGTACAGTGTAGATTTTGTCTCATTGCATTTGTATCCGGACGGAATACAGATGCGGGTGTGTATGCACAGTATCGAGGTTTTCCTGTAATTTATTACGGGACCAGTTTTCTGGAGTTGCCAGTTTGCATTCCGTTCCGGCCGGTTTTCCTTTGTTCTTTCCCGGCCGGACTTTTCCGATGGAGGGGGTTATTTGCAAACATTTGTGGAGGGGGTTTCCTGCACTTGTAGCATTATGATAAGTTAAGCATCTTTGCTTTTTCATGATGGATTGCTTTTTGAGATTAGATTGTGATTAGAGTTGATTTGAATGGATTTGACCTTGTTATCATTCCTTTTTGGATGTGGTCACCTTTCTACTTTTACTACTTTTACCTCCCTTCATGAGTTTGTTTTTCCTCCACCATTTGTTCAAGAAGGAGGGGCCGGCCACTACACAAGAGGATGAAGGGTTTTCATTTTGTGAAGTGGGAAATTATCATCTCATTTTTATACACCAAAGTTCATCTCCATTTTTGTTCATTACTTCCCTCCATCCAATGGCAACTTCACTACCCCAAATGAGACAAGCATTTCTACACTACATTCTACAGCAAATCTTGGGCACGTCGACTTGCCAGCTTTGTACCTGAGTTGCTTCGGTATTGAGGTGGGAGCCCGTAAAAGACGCAGGCGATGTGGTGCCCTTCCGGCGAGGAGGCGACGATATGGAGACTAGACTTTCCGCGAGAGATCGGGACGATGACGAGAAGACCGGAGGACTCGGATCACTCGGTATATCTCTCACCCTTTCTCTTGATAGCTAGTATCGGTTAATGGTTAACGATCCGGGTTTTATTGTCCGCGGTAGCGCCAGTTTCCAAGTAAGGAAAAATTTTGATTCCGCATTTTGGCCTCGGTTAGACGGCCGGGGCGCTGCCGTGGCGCAACATGGTATCAGAGCCACGCCATTAACCTTGCCTAGCTTGTTCTAATGCGTTTTACTTATCCGATCGACCAAAATTCCAAAATCCGCGTTTTGCATGCATCAGTTTTCTGTCGATTTTTTCCGGGCTCGAAAATTTTTTCAGATTGTAGAAAACTGATGTACATGAAATTATAAGAAAACTGCAATAATTTAGTACACTGATCCCTTTATAGGACCGCGGAACCGCGGCTATGACCCCTTGTTTGCCGCGGTTCCGCCGCAGTATATTGGTTTCAATTTGCCAATTTTTTGCAGTGGGCTTTTGGGCTTAAGATAGGGGTTTTGGAATATTAAAATTGGGCCCAGAATTTCTGTGAGTGCTACAGTATTACTTGGGGGCCCACTTGTTAATTTTTTATCGATTGGATATTTTAAATACATTATTTACATTATATCTGCGACCGTGAATATCACTTGATCGGTAAATCCTGTCTAACTGCTATAGCCCGGTTAGACGGATTTGCGAACGTGATTTTCACGTTGATGTTCTGTGTTTATGCTGTGATGTTGCGGATCGGTCGGTGTGGATAGCCTGGATGCAAAGCTAGTACTGTTTTGTTTTATATGTACATTTGATATTGCGGGGCGAGCGTCCGACATGTGGACTGCCGTCACTGCCAGTTTGTATTATTCTTTTGGGGCACGACCTGGTTGTGGTCGATGTACCCGGTGTATGTATATTTTACTTTCTGTACTAGGATTACCCCGCGGAGGGGTGCACGGATAGCCAGGTTCTAGAGGGCAACGGGCCCGCATCTCATGGCATTGAGACGGAGGGGGCTTCACTCTAGGATTGGCGGGCTATTCACCGAATTCGTAGGGGGTACAGGTTGACCAAGGAGGGGTGCCCAAGTTACCGGATTCCATGAAGTGCTGGGTGGTCCATTCACGGTGCTGAAGGGGGCTGCCTCGCTTCAGGTTTTGGCGGGTGACTTGCCGCGCCCGTAGGGGTCTAGGATTTGATTGCACAGGCTATCCACACGACCAGGGGAACGTCGGGTTTCAGCAGCGGCTCTGTGAAACCCGGGGCTTCTAGATATCTGTATTGTTCTGTGATGCTGTACATTTCTGTGATGTTGCATTTTATCACGCCTTGAACGAATATAATATATTGGTATATATATTAGTAGATGTTGTATATGTTTTACATCCGCGCTTGTCCAGTCCCCGCTCTGTCGTTAGTTAGCTAACCTAACGGGTAATGACGGGACCCAGTGGCGAATGCGGATGGCATATACGTACATCAGTATATTTTCGTTCTTTGTGGTGTGATCAATTGATGGGACTGCATTGATTCGGATCAATGCAAGCTAAACAAACCTATTCTGATGTTTTTGGAACACTTTTCAAAAAGCTGTTATTGCAAGGACGTTCACTTTTGTTTTGCATCGTAGTATTCATTTGGAATATCCTGCTCCTCGGTCGACGAGGCAAGGGCCGAGATCCCTTCACCGGGAGTGACCCCTTGGACAGAAGTTTGCGTCAGGGCATTAACTTCACTATAGCCGATTACTTTTGCTTTGCATCGTGGTATTCAGTTGGAATATCCTGCACCTCATTCTACGGGGAAAGAGCCGAGATCCCTTCACCGGGAGTGACCTCTTTAGCAAAGGCTTTCGTCACTATATTTTTATAAAAACTATGCAGTTCCTTCAACGATATCAAGTTCATTACGTTAAAGGTTTTTCGCCAAAAACCAGCCGTAGCCCTCCGTCATTTCCTACAGGTATTATTTGGTATTCGTGCTGCGTTTGTTGACCTAGTCAAGACGTAGTGTTCGGTAGCTAAGTGGTACTTGTTTGCTGCATAAGTGGGATTGGTTAAGACAGTCGTGCGGCCTTGTTGACCTAGTCAAGGGCACATACGGGTGGGTTTAATGCAATCCAGAATAATGACGGTTGAACTTGACTGGCGGTTTATGGTTTGTTGACCTAGTCAAGGTCATAAACCGCTTGGGGTAAAAATCACATCGGGAGTTTCAAAAGAACTGAAACTTGCCAGGCATGCGCATACCTTCTGGAGTGTGGTGACTTGAGTGGATTCCGTCAAGTTATCATGCGATGATAGTTGGATCCCGATTCCCACTGATGAGTTGGTTTACTCCTCGAGTGATCCCGACTAATTCTTCTTTCAGGTTTGGAGGAGAATTTGAGGTTACAGTGGGAGGTTTCCTGATTAGATAAATTGGTAACCATTCTGATCTAGGTTAGAGTGCACGCTGAGTGTTTCTTTTCTCTCTCTCTTTGGCAGCGACCTTTGACCCGACCCTAAGACTATGACTCAGTAACCAAGTTGATCAAACCTTCTTAACACAGGCTTTTGGATTGTCAGAGTTGCAAACCTCGTTGCCACTCCTACTTTTACCCTTTTCTCCAGGACACCCCGTATTACTACGAACGTCCACTTCCATTGGACAAAACCATCGTATGGTTATATACGAACTTGAAGGAATTCGAGGATGGTTTCCGGTTCTGGAGAAAACGGATAGGATTATTCAGTTGTCTTTTCCCTTTTACCTTCTCTCAAGTTGTGAGTACTCCTTGGTTTAGGAGATAGCACACCTATTACGCAAATTGGATAGTCTTCTTCCAAACCTTAGGCTGGTGCCGACCGGTAGGGAATGAAGAAAACCAAATAGCCTAAACGGTGTGCAGAAGGTATTAAGATTAAGACAAAGCAAGGGATTAGTAAGAGGGCAATGTAAATTGCGACTGCTATTCACGACCGAACCAAGTATTTCTTCGCCAATCCTAAATCACCTTTGTATTTCTCCAGGACACTCCGTATCACTACGAAGATCCACAGTTTATTTGGATACTCCATCATATGGTTATATACGAACTCGAAAGGAACTTGTTCCAGTTCGGGGATAGATTCTGGTTCAGGAGAAATAGGAATAAGGTTTATTCGGTTGTCTTTTATCTTCACCTTCTCTCGCTTTGCGAGTGCTCCTAGGATTAGGACAGTACACCTTTTATGCTTATTGGATAGTCTTCTTCCAAACCATAGGCTGGTGCCGAACGGTAGGGAAGGAAGAAAACCATTTGGCCTAAGGGGTGTGCAGAAGATAATGACTAAAGACATATAAAGGGATTTGGAGAGATGGCAAAGAATTATACGGTTATAGTTGTGAATCTGGATAATGGTAGAGGCATTACTAGGAATACCAGGATACCCCATCGAAACATTTCAATGTTTCAGTTCAGCTGTGTACAGTTAAAAGAAAACTGATTTCCCGATTGGACACTTGCTCCAGGGTATGTATTTACCAGGTTTGATTCTCACATCTGTATGGTTTTACAGATGATGAGTGGGAGTAAGTTATTGGGAATAGGGTAATCATCCTCATTATATCGGGATTCGTTGTAATCGGTGATATTTGAGGAGATCATCTGGGCTGTTTGCCGGTCGGCAAATTTTTGGTTTTGAATATCCGCTGTTGTGCACCAATTTCAAATTGATATATATGTACGTCTATTTTCATAGAGTGAGATATACCTTTTGATATTATGTCGATGACATTTACCTATATCAGTGGATGGTTCGGTAAGGAGCATTAAACAACGGTGTAATTCTTCTTAACCATAAGTACAGTTTTCAACCTACGACACACAGTGAAAGAGTTGTTAGACTCAGCGGACTTATACAGAGTATTGTATGTTGTCCAGTGTCCATTAGGACAGAGGGGTTGGTCCTCATACTATATTCTGTTTACTTTTAACTTCTCTAGTTCTTAGACATGTGTTTCGTAGAAACACAGGGTCTAAGTTTTGAGGAGTTATAGGTATTTGAATAGAGTAGAGAACCAGGTGTAGCAAGTATCGGGATTCTTCAAAGTGATCGAAGATGTAGATACTTGTGTATGGTAGTCGGTTGATAGTAAAGATAAACAGAAATTACTTCTCTTTCAGGTTACTCATAATTGAAAGCATTCCTAAGTTGAGTAACGCTGATCGTCCTCTCTCCATTTAGTTTACATGCACTGGAGATAGCTGCATGATTTGAATCTGGTTCAATTAAATCAGTGCCTCTGGTTCTATATTGGATATAGAACAGTTCATATCTTAACGATGTTAAGGTACGGGGAGTTTTCCGGCTTATGCTTAAAACCAGACACTGGACAACTGAAGGCACGTTTCTGTAAAGGCTGTTTGTGGGTTAACCCAGGCTATGACGAGGGTTGACTTTCTACCATCTGGCAGATCAATAGAAATATTGTTCTAGACTCGCCACAGTTTTATTAAAAATGGATTTTTTCAAAAACAATAGTGGGAGTATGGTAGAACTGGAAGTGATTCCAGAACCGCAAACGATTACTGAAGATTTGATAAGGAACCTAAAGATTCAATTTGATTTGATATTCCATTGGCCACTCCGCAGATAAGGTGGGTAACCTCGGGCACCCGAGAGGTACTCCGGTAGCCTCAAGGACGGTGGCAGGGAGGTTCTTGTTTACCCACACTTGCCATTGCTGTTGTTCCAGGCTGTGAGACCCGGTGGGAGGATGAGTATAGCGTCGTTCTAAGCTAGCTTTAGAAGTGCACGTCTATATGACTCTGCCAGAGTGTTGTCGTAGTCAGTGGGAGCAGTGGAAGCATTGGTGGACATCAGGCTTATGTCTATTTATAGACTAAAGCAGATGTAGCGGAGATAGATCATCTATTTCTGACGTGACAGTCATAGGTTTGACTTCATCAGAATAGGGGATGGATCTGTTGAGAAGGTAGTAGGGTGTGATATCCTGGTATTTGGATGACATACACAGAGTAGGAAAAGAAACTCCTATACTACGATCGGTTATACTTTGGTCGTCACACAGTGGTTTCTCCACACAGGACTTGGATATTGTATCAGACACTCTGGTTACTAGATCTATGGTTTTAGATCTAGATTTGGGTAGTTTCCCAATCTGGGTACCTTGACAGCATTCTATGAGTATTTAGAATGGATGACTCCTGGCACGGTAGTGTACCTGCAGTTGATGGTGTCACCCTCTCTAAAGGTGTCTTACAGACTAAAGGGGAGAGGGATACGCTTGATTGACAGATCACTTGCTTAGGCAATTGAGTCAATCATGAGATGTCAAGTACCACACCAGATGTTGTTCTTGCAGTAGATGCAATAAGTTGATATTAATCCAATCCTGGAGAAAAAATCGGAAGCAGTTTTAGGACATAAGTGCGTGTTCTAGGGATGTGATAACGACAGCCTCTTTTAGGAGACGATTATCACTCCAGACTTCCAAGGTGACATGGATGGCAGAGTGGCTGTCAGAGTTATAGTTTCTCCTTCTGACGAGGGGCAGTATTGTGGACAGGTGGTCCAAGGCAATACTGAGGGAGGCATGGCGCTGGGTACTAATTAAGTTCAGTTATCGATACAGTCTAAGAAGTTTGGATTTGGAGTTCATTTATGAGCTAGGTCCCATCAAATATCCAGACATACTCTTAGACAGGTATTGCTCATTTCGGGAGATGGTTTTCTCCGCGAACTTGAGATATAGAGAGACTTAGAAAGAAACATCACAGCGGATCCACTCACTGAGGCTATTCCTCGAACGCAATAGTTTCGCAAACGGGTTTTGTGAGACTGACTAGTAGAGGAGTTGGGTGTTCGGTATCACACGGGCTGTGAGTATGCGACATCGCAATAATTAGCCTTGAGTGCAAGTGGGAGATTGTTGGAGATAGTGCCCTCAGAGTAAATTATTGGATCACAGGCACGTGATTGCAATGATTGAGGGAGGACCTATCCCGGTAGGAAAGTCTTACTCGAGATGATAGTATGCTATCTGGTTTATCTTTATCATCGTGTACTGCTTTAGGTGACCTGACATGTCGCTATTACACGTTGACAGAGCCCCTAGGATTCTTGCTTGACTACCAGCAGTATGATGGCGATCATATACGTGGGAGCTGGTAGTCTATAAGCACTTCCTTAAAAGGTCCCTAGTCGTAGGAGTTTCGAGACAGGGCATCGATACTCCATTAGTAGACTAGTGTATACAGTCGAGACCCCGACGAGGGGCGGTGGCCGGTCTCACAAGCCACTGGTGTTAGTTGGTTCACCTATGATGTATACAGGTGATCATTGGGTTATGAGTACACCGGACAGGACTCGCCGGGAACCTGCTAGTTGGTCTTATACCAGACGTCAGATAGCAGTTCCCTGGTGACATGTGTACAGGTTAGTTCATCGACCTGAGATCGTCATTTGTCTCGTGTGAGTTCCCACTGTGCTTTGATTACTACCCTACCACGGCTCAAAGGAGTCGTGCAAATAGGTTTTAGTTGGGTACAGTCCCGAGCTACATGGAGGCAGTGAGCGGATCTTCAGGGGTTCGTCTCTCCCGGTATTGGGGGTGAGGTCGCGCTGTGTCTAGGAGAGCCATTACGCAAAGCCCTCGGCCGAGGCAGGAGATTTACTGGTAGGTATTCCAGTAGTATCTCAGGGCGTTCTGGGCTACACTCCGACACGACTTGTACCGCTTTTGGGGGTCTGACTTTTACCAACCCCCTAGGCCCGACATGCGATGCTCATAGACGAACGGACCGGACTGTAAGGATATTATCACTGACAGGCTCAGTAGGGTGTCATGATGAGTTCTCTCATCGACGTCCCTTTTGGTCAATAGCTGGTGGCCCGTCACTTATTGGCTTATACCTCTGACGTGCTAGTGGTTAAATCCACAGCCATAGTATTGACGATTCTTTAGAGTCCACCACACTTACAGTTACTCAAGCTTTCGGGCGAAACGCTGTAGAGGCCGTATGGAGATATGGCAGGGTCCGATCAGATACGTGCGGTATTGCACGGATCAGGATCGGACAGTTTTGTACTAGTGGCCGTATAGTTATATGGTAGGGTTCGATCTGATACGTGCGGTATTGCACGGATCTGGATCGAACGGATATTACTAGCCGGCTTTGGCTTAAGCCGGTCCTAGTTTAATACAGTGTAGATTTTGTCTCATTGCATTTGTATCCGGACGGAATACAGATGCGGGTGTGTATGCACAGTATCGGGGTTTTCCTGTAATTTATTACGGGACCAGTTTTCTGGAGTTGCCAGTTTGCATTCCGTTCCGGCCGATTTTCCTTTGTTCTTTCCCGGCCGGACTTTTCCGATGGAGGGGGTTATTTGCAAGTTTGCAAATAACATTTGTGGAGGGGGTTTCTTGCACTTGTAGCATTATGATAAGTTAAGCATCTTTGTTTTTTCATGATGGCTTGCTTTTTGAGATTAGATTGTGATTAGAGTTGATTTGAATGGATTTGACCTTGTTATCATTCCTTTTTGGATGTGGTCACCTTTCTACTTTTACTACTCTTACCTCCCTTCATGAGTTTGTTTTTCCTCCACCATTTGTTCAAGAAGGAGGGGCCGGCCACTACACAAGAGGATGAAGGGTTTTCATTTTGTGAAGTGGGAAATTATCATCTCATTTTTATACACCAAAGTTCATCTCCATTTTTGTTCATTACTTCCCTCCATCCAATGGCAACTTCACTACCCCAAATGAGACAAGCATTTTTACACTACATTCTACAGCAAATCTTGGGCACGTCGATTTGCCAGCTTCGTGCCCGAGTTGCCTCGGTATTGAGGTGGGAGCCCGTAAAAGACGCAGGCGATGTGGTGCCCTTCCGGCGAGGAGGCGACGATATGGAGACTAGACTTTCTGCGGGAGATCGGGACGATGACGAGAAGACCGAAGGACTCGGATCACTCGGTATATCTCTCACCCTTTCTCTTGATAGCTAGTATCGGTTAATGGTTAACGATCCAGGTTTTATTGTCCGCGGTAGCACCAGTTTCCAAGTAAGGAAAATTTTTGATTCCGCATTTTGGCCTTGGTTAGACGGCCGGGGCGCTGCCGTGGCGCAACAATATGCAGCGATGGAAAGCATGATCCAGATGGATTTAATCATAGCCACTGGAGAAAAGGTTTCGTCATATTCCACACCGGGTCTTTGACGAAAACCCTTTGCAACAAGTCTAGCTTTGAAAGTCTCCACTTTCCCATCTACACCAAGTTTTTTCTTGAAGATCCATTTGCTCCCAATGGGTTTTACCCCTTCAGGAGAATCTTCCAAAGTCCATACTTTGTTGGTGTACATGGATTCCATCTCGGACCACATTGCATCCGGCCATTTCACTGAGTCCCCACTCGTGATGGCCTACTCGAAGCTAGTTAGGTCATCATCAACCATGATGCAATCCTCGCTCCCACCATCCATGAGAAAACCGTTGTATCTCTCAGGTGGTAGAGGAACCCTACTAGATCTGCGGAGTGGCTGGGGTTCATCGGGAACTACCGAATCCTCTGGTTCCACCAAATCTTCTGTTGTGGTTTGTACAGCTAGAACCTCTTCCAGTTCTACCTCAGAGCCACTAATCTCTTTTGCAAGAAATTCCTTTTCTAAAAAGTTGGCGTGTTGAGCAACAAACACCCTTTGTTCCTCACTGTGGTAGAAGATATACCGCGAATTCTTGGGATATCCAACAAACTTACACAAAACAGACCTTGCCTCGAGATTGTCCGGTTTTTGTCTTTTGACATAGGCCGGGCAAACCCATATCTTAATAAAATTAAGATATGGTCACTTCCCCTCCCATATCTCATATGGGGTGGTAGGCACAGATTTGGTGGGAACCCTATTCAGTAGGTATGCTGCTGTCTCCAGTGCATAGCCCCAGAAGGAAATAGGTAACTCAGCTGTGCTCATCATAGAGCGCACCATATCTAATAAAGTGCGGTTCCTCCGTTCCGATACACCGTTGTGCTGTGGTGTATATGGAGGAGTCAGCTGAGAGAGAATCCCATTCTCTTTTAGGAAGTCCAGGAATTCATTTATCAAGTATTCACCTCCTCGATCAGATCGAAGGATTTTAATACTTTTCCCGGTTTGGTTCTCGACTTCTTCTTTATATTCTCTAAATTTCTCAAAAGATTCAGATTTGTGTTTTATCAGGAACACATATCCTAACCTAGAGAGATCGTCAGTGAATGTAATGAAGTACGAAGAACCAACCCTGGCATGTGTAGACATGGGACCGCATACATCACTATGTACCAGTCCTAAGAGTTCCGTAACTCTTTCTCCGTGTCCCGTAAACGGAGTTTTGGTCATCTTTCCTTTGAGACATGATTGGCAAGTATCATAAGATGAAAATTCAAACGGATTAAAATATCCATCCTTATGCAACTTAGCTAGTCGTGTCGCATTGATGTGACCCAGTCTTCAATGCCACGAGAAGGATTCTTTCAGTTCTGAACTCTTCCTCTTGGGTGTGTTTGTTATGCTCGGAACTGTTGATTGATTTAGAACATAAATGCCATTGCACAACGTGCCTGATTCAACCAACTTTTGGTTTAGGAAAATGTTCATAACATTATCCTGTAATACAAAAGTATATCCCTCTTTACTCAACAAAGAAACCGATATAATGTTGCATATCAGGTTCGGCATGTATTAGCATTCGTTCAGAATCAATGTATTACTAGTTGGCAATACAAGGTGATATTCCCCGACGGTTTTAGCTGTAACAATTGCACCATTTCCAACCCTTATGTCTTTATCACCTTCTCCAAGTTCTCTACTTTTCCTAAGCCCATGTAACTGATTACATATATGGGATCCTGACCCGGTATCTAATACCCAGGACGTAGAGCAAATGGAGAAACAGTTCTCTGTAACGAACACACCCGAAGAAAATGCATCAACATGTATTTCTTCAATCGGGTGGCATGGGAATCCTGGTATTCACCTATATCCTGTTCAGTCTTATAACTTTTATAAGAAAGAACGGAACCAACGTTCCCCAGCACAGTATAACATGCGGGTTCAGTCAATACATACATATTATTATCTTTATTAAGGCATGATATGGTCGCTACCTAGAGGGAGAGAGAAGAAAACACTTTAGCGTATGCTCTTGCAAGATCAGATTGGTTATTATTTTATCTAATCAGGATGGCTCCTACTGTTTTTATCAAATCATCCTTCAAACCCTAAAAGGAAAGACTAGCCGGGATTAATTACACCCTACAATTTCACCAATCATTCAGCCAGGCCAGTGTCAGTACTTTGAGGGAGGTTCCCCGTGCTTTCGCACGGACCTAATTAAAGTAAACCTCGTTTTCCCAGAGGCGTAACCCCGTTGACACCTTTCTAGACACCTACTTGATCGGCTAATTGTCCTGTGTAAAACTCTCCCAGGAGTAACAATTACTCGCAGTGGGTATCGGGATCGAACTATCTCATAGAAGGTATGCAATCTCATTGCAAATTTCAACACTTGAAATTCCCGATAATATTTTTCCCCAAGCATCCTATGACCCTGACGGAGGTCAACAAACAACAGGGTGCAAGTCAAGTTCAACCCGTCATTTCTTGATTGAATCAAACCCATCCGCACGACCCTTGACGGAGGTCAACAAGGTCGTACGACTACCCTAATCCAATCTGCATCATATGCATAAGCAGATAAATACTAGTTAGCTACTGCACACTAAGCCTTGACGGAGGTCAACAAACGTAGCACGAATACTAAGTAGGACTTATCTGAAATGACGGAGGGCTACGTCATGTTTTTCTGAAAACCTATTGCGTAATGAACTTGATATCGTTGTAGAATCAAGTGAATTTTGAAATGGAGTGATTTTGAGGCTTTTATTAGTTTTGCTAAAGTGGTCACTCTCGGTAAAGGGATCTTGGCTTTTTCCTTATGGAATAAGGTGCAGGATATATCATATATATCGCTATGCAAAGAAAAAGCTCCAAAAGCAATCAAAAACAAACCGAGTGTTGTAGCATCTGCCAGTTTTGCTAAAGAGGTCACTCCCGGTGAAGGGATCTCGGCTCTTTCCTCATCGAATAAGGTGCGGGATATATCATATATATCGCTATGCAAAGCAAAAACCGTAGCTACCCTTTTTGAAAAATTTGATTCTACAACATCTTTTAGGTTTCTTTTCTTTCATTAATCATATTAATGAAGTCCCATCATTTAAGTCACCTAAACATCTCAGATAAATACGACGTACACTTATGCCATCCGCATTCGCCTCGATGTCCCCTCGTGCACCGTTAGGTTAGGTAACTAATGGTAGAGCGGGACAGGGCTAGCGCGGGTGTAAAACATAAGTAACGTCTATATAATATATCATATATACTATATACAGTATCTATCACACCATATCAAATGATCACATCACATATATCGCAGTAGAAGAAACATATGAAATATTGGATATACTAGGACGTCAATGTTTTATTTTGAGGCTCTATAAAACACGGATTCCACGGTCGCGATGAATAGCCAAACCCACACCCCTAGACCCCTACGAGAGCGGCAAGCAACCCTACCAATTCTAGAGTTAGGAGAACCGGACTCGACTCCTCGAGTTGGTCTCCTACTGGACCCTAGAACCCGGTTACTTGTGCCCTCCTCCTTGGGTCTATCCTAGTGCGGAAAAGTAAATAATATACAAATGGTGATATCAACCTCATACCGGAAGTGCCCCAATAAAAGAATATTACAAACATTTAATTTTACATGAATGAAAATAAAAACCCGCGTCTCACATAAAACCCCCGGCTATTCAAAAACACGACGATCCAATATAACATATCCAGCAACACATAACATCATATGTCATCAACGTAAGAAAATATGCGCATCCCAATTGTCGTTGACATATAGCAACGAAACCGGCGATATCACATATTACACTTACGGTCCCAGAAAAGAAAGTGTAAAACTACAACATTTGGAATCCACAATCTCTTTAGACATCGTAAATCCGAAATATCACATACTTCGCATTTCATGCCTAACTATATGAATTTGAGATATTATATCACATTCCAGATAAATAGACAGTATTAAACATTCTGATCGAATAATCAAATACCCAAGTTTTCCCAAATAGTTCTCAACACTTGAGGGGAGTTTAAAAACATCCATCACATGCCACAGTACCAATGATCCAGCCGTAGAAGGGTAAAGCCAACGCGTCACATGTGGCAACGCCGTACTCTCCCAAACCCTAAGGATCAAAAGGCAGTTCAAGACGGTCACATAATCGAGTTAAGTTTTGTTGTCTTCTAGAGGGTCCATTGCGTAACTTGCACGATTTAGACGTTCTTAAACTACGGAAAAAATCCAACACTTGGAAATTCCCCGGGTCGGGAAAAAGTGAGTTATTAATATCCGTTCGGACTTTTTAATACTTTCTAAATATCCGGAAAACAGAACGAAATTAAATTTTCCGATCGAATCAACGAATACAAAATAAACCCCAGAACACTCAACACTCGAGTCAGTTTAAAAATACCAAGAAAATATAACTCACAGAATAGAGATTACAGTGCAAAAATGAGGGCATAAATCCTCTGTACTGCCGCGGATCCGCGGCCCGAGCGCGGTACGACCACGGTTCCGCGGCCCGAGCGCGGTACGACCGCGGTTCCGTGGCGGTTTGTACGGATTATGCTCTCGTTTTTCACTACAATTCTTATATTTCCCTGCTGATTTTTTTAGGCATTTTTAATTCAGAAAAATCATAGTTTTTAAAATTTGTCCAGAGAGGGGTTCATTTTGGCGTTTCGTGGTTCATTCGGAGTTTTAACATCGTATACTCGACGCCTAATGATCTAGCTAGGCTCTGATACCACTGTAGGGTTACTAGGCACTCTAATAAGGTTCTACAAGGCATCAACCATGCCCTATTTAAAAAATTTAGCAGTGCCTAACCACCCTAAGCAAGATCTTGGCAAGACTATTAGGCTATCACATGAAAGTAAATAACCTTTACTACTAAGTGAATACGAAATACAATCTTTGTAGATCGGTTCTTCAATTCTAAAGCTCCTTGTTGTAGTCGCTTCGCTGCGATCTTGGTTCTCCCGGGCTCTTGCATGGCTTCACGAGGCGAAAGAAGCGTCCTTGCTTGAAGTCTTCGAGGCCGAAGATGATCTACGTCGAGGGAATACCAACTCAAGCTTCTACTTCACTAACTAGAGAATTAGTGAAGCAAACTGTAAGTGCACGGCGGTGCCTCGGCCGTCAATCCGACGCCGGAATCCGGAAGCGGTGATAAACTTTAATTTTTGCGAACTTAGCAAACCGGCACCACCGCGCACTAAACACCCGGATCGAACCATTAAACTAGTTCTAGCTAACTACAAGACGGGTTAGAGATATACCGAGTGATCCGAGTCCTCCGGTCTTCTCGTCATCGTCCCGATCTCCCGCGGAAAGTCTTGTCTCCATATCGTCGCCTCCTCGCCGGAAGGGCACCACATCGCCTGCGTCTTTTACGAGCTCCCGCCTCAATACCGAGGCAACTCGGGCATGAAGCCGGCAAGTCGACATGCCCAAGATATGCTGTACAATGTAGTATAGATGATGCTTGTCTCTTTGGGGTTATGTTACCTTGATGGAGGAATCAATATGAACTCATGAAGAGGAGAAGGATTTCTTTTTGTGGCAAGCATGCAAATGAGACATAGATAATTCCCTTATCAAAATGAATTCCTCTCATTTTCACTCAAGATGTGGCCGGCCATTACAAGGAGGAATTTAACAAAGGGGTGAGTGTAGTAAAAGCATATGGTGACCATATCCACAAAAGCAAGCTTCACTTCTAAACACAAATCAATCTCATCTCATTAATACAAGTAATGATGCATGAAAAGATAAGATGGAAAGGGAATCTAAAGATGCTATCATAATTTCTCATCTCACAAATAAACCCTCCACAATCTGTTATTTGCAAACTTGCAAATAACACCCTCCATCCGAAAAGTCCGGCCGGGAAAGAACAAAGGAAAACCGGCCGGAACGGAATGCAAACTGGCAACTCCAGAAAACTGGTCCCGTAATAAATTACAGGAAAACCCTGACACTGTGCATACACACCCGCATCTGTATTCCGACCGGATACAAATGCAATGAGACAAAATCTACACTGTTCTAAACTAGGACCGGCCTAAACCAAAGCCGGCTAGTTATATCCATTCGATCACGTATCTGATCGAACCCTGCCATATATCCATACGGCCACTAGTACAAACCGTCCGATCCCGATCCGTGAAATATCGCACGTATCTGATCGGACCCTGCCATATCTCCATACGGCCTGTACAGCGTTTCGCCCGAAAGCTTGAGTAACTGAAAGTGTGGTGGACTTTAAAGACTCGTCAATACTATGGCTGTGGATTTAACCACTAGCACGTCAGAGGTATAAGGTAATACGTGACGGGCCACCGGCTATTGACTAAAAGGGACGTCGATGAGTGAACTCATCCTGACACCCTACTGAGCCTGTCAGCGACAATATCCGTACAGTCCGGTCCGTTCGTCTATGAGCATCGCATGTCGGGCCTAGGGGGTTGGTAAAAAGTCAGACCCCCAAAAGCGGTACAAGTCGTGTCGGAGTGTAGCCCAGAACACCCTGAGATACTACTGGAATACCTACCAGTAAATCTCCTGCCTTGGCCAAGGACTTCGTGTAAAGGCTCTCCTAGACACAGCGCGACCTCACCCCCAATACCGGGAGAGACGAACCCCTGAAGATCCGCTCACTGCCTCCATGTGGCTCGGGACTGTACCCAACTAAAACCTGTTTGCACGACTCCTTTGAGCCGTGGTAGGGTAGTAATCAAAGTACAGTGGGAACTCACACGAGGCAAATGACGATCCCCAGGTCGATGAACAAACCTGTACACATGTCACCAGGGAACTGCTATCTGACGTCAGGTATAAGACCAACTAGCATGTTCCCGGCGAGTCCTGTCCGGTGTACTGATAACCCAATGAGCACCTGTATACATCTTAGGTGAACCAACTGACACAAGTGGCTTGTGAGACCGGCCACCGCCCCTCGTCGGGGTCTCGACTGTATACACTAGTCTACTCTGGAGAATCGATGCCCTGTCTCGAAACTCCTACGACTATGGACCATTTAAGGATGTGCTTATAGACTATCAGCTCCCACGTATATGATCGCCCTCATACTGCTGGCAGTCAAGCAAGAATCCTAGGGGCTCTATCAACGTGCAATAGCGACATGTCAGGTCACCTAAAGCAGTACACGATGATAGAGGTAAACAAGATAGCATACTATCATCTCGAGTAAGACTGTCCTACCGGGATAGGTCCTCCCTCAATCATTGCAATCACGTGCCTGTGATCCAATAATTGACTCTGAGGGCACTATCTCCAACAATCTCCCACTTGCACTCAAGGCTAATTATTGCGATGTCGCATACTCACAGCCCGTGTGATACCGAACACCCAACTCCTCTACTTGTCAGTATCACAAAACTCGTTTGCGAAACTATTGCGTTCGAGAAATAGCCTCAGTGAGTGGATCCGCCTGTGGTGTTTCTTTCTATGTCTCTCTCTATCTCAAGTTCGCGGAGAAAGCCATCTCCCGAAATGAGCAATACCTGTCTTAGAATGTCTGGATGTCTGATGGGACCTAGCTCATAAATGAACTCCAAATCCAAACTTCTTAGACTGTATCGTCAACTGAACTTAATCAGTATCCTGCGCCATGCCACCCTCAGTATTGCCTTGGACCATCTGTCCAAAATACTGCCCCTCGTCAGAGGGAAAACTATAACTCTGACAATCACCCTGTCGTCCATGTCACCTTGGAATCCTGGAGTGATAACCGTCTCCTAAAGGAGGCAGCCGTTATCATATCCCTAGAACATTCACTTATGTTCTAAAACTGCTTCCGACTATTTCTCCAGGATTGGATCAATATCAACTTATTGCACCTACTGCAAGGACAACATCTGGTGTGGTACTTGACATCTCATGATTGACTCAATTGCCTAAGCAAGTGATCTGCCAATCATGCACATCCCTCTCTACTTTAGTTTATAAGACACCTTTAGAGAGGGTGACTCCATCACTTGCAGGTACACTACCGTGCCAGGAGTCGTCCATTCTAAATACTCTTAGAATGCTGTCTAAGTACCCAGATTGGGAAACCACCCAAATCCAGATCTAAAACCATAGATCTAGTAACCAGTATGTCTGATATAATGTCCAAGTCCCATGTGGAGAAAACACTGTGTGACGACCAAAGTATAACCGATCGTAGTATAGGAATATCACTTCCTACTACCTTCTCAACAGATCCATCCCCCATTCTGATGACGTCAAACCTATGACTGTCATATCAGAAATAGATGATCTATCTCCGCTACATCTGCTTTAGTCTATAAATAGACATAAGCCTGATGTCCACCAATGCTTCCGCTGCTCCCACTTACTACGACAACCCTCTGGCAGAGTCATATAGACGTGCACTTCTAAAGCTAGTTTAGAACGACGCTATACTCATCCTCCTGCCGGGTCTCGCAGCCTGAAACAACAACAATGGCAAGTGTGGGTAAACAAGAACTTCCCTGTCACCGTCCTTGAGGCTACCGTAGTACCTCTCGGGTGCCAGAAGTTACCCACCTTATCTGCGGAGTGGCCAATGGAATGTCAAATCAGATTGAATCTTTAGGTTCCTTATCAAATCTTCAGTAATCGTTTGCGGTTCTGGAATCACTTCCAGTTCTACCATACTCCCACTACTGTTTTTGAAAAAATCCATTTTTAATAAAACTGTGGCGAGTCTAGAACAATATTTCTATTGATCTGCCAGATGGTAGAAAATCAACCCTCGTCATAGCCTGGGTCAACCCACAAACAGCCATTACAGAAACGTGCCTTGTGTTGTCCAGTGTCTGGTTTTAATCATAAGCCGGACAATTCCCCGTACCTTAACAACGTTAAGATATGAACTGTTCTATATCCAATATAGAACCAGAGGCACTGATTTAATTGAACCAGATTCAAATCATGCAGCTGTCTCTAGTGCATGTCAACTAAAAGGAGAGAGGCTGATCAGCGTTACTCAACTTAGGAATGCTTCCAATTATGAGTGACCTGAAAGAGAAGTAATTTCTCTTTATCTTTACTATCAACTGAATACCATACACAAGTATCTACATCTTCGATCACTTTGAAGAATCCCGATACTTTCTACACCTGGTTCTCTACTCTATTCAAATACCTATAACTCCTCAAAACTCAGACCCTGTGTTTCTACGAAACACATGTCTAAGAACTAGAGAAGTTAAAAGTAAACAGAATATAGTATGAGGACCAACCCCTCTGTCCTAATGGACACTGGACAACATACAATACTCTGTATGAGTCTGCTGAGTCTAACAACTCTTTCACTGTGTGTCGTAGGTTGAAAACTGTACTTATGGTTAAGAAGAATTACACCGCTGTTTAATGCTCCTTACCTAACCATCCACTGATATAGGTAAATGTCATCGACATAATATCAAAAGGTATATCTCACTCTATGAAAATAGACGTACAGATATATCAATTTGAAATTGGTGCACAACAGCGGATATTCAAAACCAAATATTTGCCGACCGGCATACAAGCCCAGGTGATCTCCTCAAATATCACCGATTACAACGAATCCCGATATAATGAGGATGATCACCCAATTCCCAATGACTTACTCCCACTCATCATCTGTAAAACCATACAGATGTGAGAATCATACCTGGTAAATACATACCCTGGAGTAAGTAACTAATCGGGAAATCAGTTTTCTTTTAACATTACACAGTGAAACTGAAACATTGAAATGTTTCGGTGGGGTATCCTGGTATTCCTAGTAATGCCTCTACCATTATCCAGATTCACAACTATAACCGTATAATTCTTTGCCACCTCTCCAAATCCCTTTTTATGTCTTTAGTCATTACCTTCTGCACACCCCTTTAGGCCAATTGGTTTTCTTCCTTCCCTACCGTTCGGCACCAGCCTATGGTTTGGAAGAAGACTATCCAATAAGCATAATGGGTGTACTGTCCTAATCCAAGGAGCACTCGCAATGCGGGAGAAGGTGAGGATAAAAGACACCTGAATAAACCTTATTCCTATTTCTCCTGAACCAGAATCCATCCCCGAACTGGAACAAGTTCCTTTCGAGTTCGTATATAACCATACGATGGAGTATCCAAATAAACTGTGGATCTTCGTAGTGATACGGAGTGTCCTGGAGAAATACAAAGGTGATTTAGGATTGGCGAAGGAATACTTGGTTTGGTCGTGAATAGCAGTCGCAATTTACTTTGCCCTCTTACTAATCCCTTGCTTTGTCTGAACTTAATACCTTCTGCACACCATCGTTATGCTAATTGGTTTTCTTCATTCCCTACCGGTCGGCACCTACCTATGGTTTGGAAGAAGACTATCCAATTTGCATAATAGGTGTACTACCCCTAAACAAAGGAGTACTCGCAACCTGAGAGAAGGTAGAAGGAAAAGACAACTGAATAGTCCTATTCGTTTTCTCCAGAACCGGAAACCATCCTCGAATAAATTCCTTCGAGTTCGTATCTAACCATACGATGGTTTTGTCTAATGGAAGTGGACGTTCATAGTAATACGGGGTGTCCAGGAGAAAAGGGTAAAAGTAGGAGTGGCAATGAGGTTTGCAACTCTGACAATCCAAAAGTCAGTGTTAAGAAGGTTCGGTCAACTTGGTCACTGAGTCATAGTCTAGGGTCGGGTCAATGGTCGCTGCCAAAGAGAGAGAGAAAAGAAACACTCAGCGTGCACTCTACCCTAGATCAGAATGGTTACCAATTTATCTAATCTGGAAACCTCCCGCTGTACCTCAAATTCTCCTCCAAACCTGAAAGAAGAATTAGTCGGGGTCACCCGAGGAGTAAACTAACTCATCAGTGGGAATCGGGATCCAACTATCATCGCATGATAACGTGACGGAATCCGCTCACGCTATCACACTCCAGAAGGTATGCGCATATCTGGCAAGTTTCAGTTCTTTTGAAACTCCCGATGTGATTTTTACCCCATGCTCTTATGACCTTGACTAAGGCCAACAAATCATAAGTCACATGTCAAGTTCTACCCGTCATTGTCCAGGTTGATTTGAACCCACCCGTACAAGCCCTTGACTAGGGCCAACAAGGCTATACGACTGTACCAAACCAACGCATCTATCTATGCAGCATATGAATATCCAATAGCTACCAAACACTGTGCCTTGACTAAGGCCAACAACACAGCTTGAATACTATTGACTACCCATATGAAACGACGGAGGGCTACGAATGGTTTCTGGCGAAAACCTTTAACGTAATGAACTTGATATCGTTGAAGGAACAGATAGCTTTTTAGAAAATATAGTGACGAAAACCTTTACTAAAGAGGTCACTCCAGGTGAAGGGATCTCGGCTCTTTCCCCGTAGAATGGGGTGCAGGATATTCCAAATGAATACCACGATGCAAAGCAAAAGTAATCGGCTATAGTGAAGTTAATGCCCTGACGCAAACTTCTGTCCAAGGGGTCACTCCCGGTGAAGGGATCTCGGCCCTTGCCTCGTCGACTGAGGAGCAAGGTATTCCAAATGAATACCACGATGCAAAACAAAAGTGAACGTCCTTCCAATAACAGCTTTTTGAAAAGTGTTCCAACAACATCAGAATAGGTTTGTTTTAACTTGCATTGATCCGAATCAACGCAGTCCCATCAATTGATCACACCACAAAGAACGAAAATATACTGATATACGTATATGCCATCCGCATTCGCCACTGGGTCCCGTCATTACCCGTTAGGTTAGCTAACTAACGACAGAGCGGGGACTGGACTAGCGCGGATGTAAAACATATACAACATCTACTAATATATATACCAATATATTATATTCGCTCAAGGCGTGATAAAATGCAACATCACAGAAATGTACAGCATCACAGAACAATACAGATATCTGGGATCCCCGGGTTTCACAAAGCCACAACTGAAACCCGACGTTCCCCTGGTCGTGTGGATAGCCTGTGCTATGAAATCCTAGACCCCTACGGGCACGGCAAGTTACCCGCCAAAAGCTGAAGCGAGGCAGCCCCCTTCAGCGCCGTGAATGGACCACCCAGCACTTCACGGAATCCGGTAACATGGGCACCCCTCCTGGGTCAACCTGTACCCCCTACGAGTGCGGCGAATAGTCCGCCAATTATAGAGTGAAGACCCCTCCGTCCCAATGCCATGAGATGCGGGCTTGTTGCCCTCCAGAACCCGGCTATCCGTGCACCCCTCCGCGGGGTAATCCTAGTACAGAAAGTAAAATATACATACAACGGGTACATCGACCGCAACCTGGCCGTGTCCCAAAAAAAATAATACAAACAGGCAGTGACGGCAGTCCACATGTCGGACGCTCGCCCCGCAATATCAAATGTACATAATACAACAAAACTGTACTAGCATTGTATCCAGGCTATCCCCCACGACCGATCCGCAACATCACAGCAAAATCACAAAACATCAACGTGAAAGTCACGTTCGCAAATCCGTCTAACCGGACTATAGCAGTTAGACTGGATTTACCGATCAAGTGACATTCACGGTCGCAGATATAATGTAGATACTGTGAAATAATGTGTTTAAAATATCCGATCGATCAAAAATTAACAAGTGGGCCCCCAAGCAATGCTGTAGCACTCACAGAAAATCTGGGCCCAATATTAATATTCCAAAACCCCTAAAATTGGCCCAGAAGCCCACTGGAAAAAAATGATACAGTGACGACAGCAATGTGCGGCGGAACCGCGGCCCAAGGGGGGTTTGGCCGCGGTTCCGCGCTCTCGTAGTGGACTGACTGTGTCGAATTTTTCCAGTAGTCTAAGAATTTCCAGTACATTAGTTTTTTACAACCTGAAAAATTTTTAGACACCAAAAAATTTTAACAGAAAACTGATGTGAACTAAAATTGGGTTTTTGGAATTTTGGTTGATCGGAACTGAAAAACACATCAAACGAAGCTAGACGAAGTTAATGGCGAGGCTCTGATACCACAGTAAGTGCATGGCGGCGCCCCGGCCGTCAATCCGACGTCGGAAAGCGGAAGCGGTGATAAACTTTAATTTTTGCGAACTTAGCAAACCGTCACCACCGCGCACTAAACACCCGGATCGAACCATTAAACTAGTTCTAGCTAACTACAAGACCGGCTAGAGATATACCGAGTGATCCGAGTCCTCCGGTCTTCTCGTCATCGTCCCGATCTCCCGCGGAAAGTCTTGTCTCCATATCGTCGCCTCCTCGCCGGAAGGGCACCACATCGCCTGCGTCTTTTACGGGCTCCCGCCTCAATACCGAGGCAACTCGGGCATGAAGCCGGCAAGTCGACATGCCCAAGATATGCTGTAGAATGTAGTGTAGATGATGCTTGTCTCTTTGGGGTTATGTTGCCTTGATGGAGGAATCAATATGAACTCATGAAGAGGAGAAGGATTTCTTTTTGTGGCAAGCATGCAAATGAGACATAGATAATTCCCTTATCAAAATGAATTCCTCTCATTTTCACTCAAGATGTGGCCGGCCATTACAAGGAGGAATTTAACAAAGGGGTGAGTGTAGTAAAAGCATATGGTGACCATATCCACAAAAGCAAGCTTCACTTCTAAACACAAATCAATCTCATCTCATTAATACAAGTAATGATGCATGAAAAGAAAAGATGGAAAGGGAATCTAAAGATGCTATCATAATTTCTCATCTCACAAATAAACCCTCCACAATATGTTATTTGCAAACTTGCAAATAACACCCTCCATCCGAAAAGTCCGGCTGGGAAAGAACAAAGGAAAACCGGCCGGAACGGAATGCAAACTGGCAACTCCAGAAAACTGGTCCCGTAATAAATTACAGGAAAACCCCGACACTGTGCATACACACCCGCATCTGTATTCCGACCGGATACAAATGCAATGAGACAAAATCTACACTGTACTAAACTAGGACCGGCTTAAACCATAGCCGGCTAGTTATATCCGTTTGATCACGTATCTGATCGAACCCTGCCATATATCCATACGGCCACTAGTACAAACCGTCCGATCCCGATCCGTGCAATACCGCACGTATCTGATCGGACCCTGCCATATCTCCATACGGCCTCTACAGCGTTTCGCCCGAAAGCTTGAGTAACTGAAAGTGTGGTGGACTCTAAAGACTCGTCAATACTATGGATGTGGATTTAACCACTAGCACGTCAGAGGTATAAGCCAATACGTGACGGGCCACCAGCTATTGACTAAAAGGGACGTCGATGAGTGAACTCATCCTGACACCCTACTGAGCCTGTCAGCGACAATATCCGTACAGTCCGGTCCGTTCGTCTATGAGCATCGCATGTCGGGCCTAGGGGGTTGGTAAAAAGGCAGACCCCCAAAAGCGGTACAAGTCGTGTCGGAGTGTAGCCCAGAACACCCTGAGATACTACTGGAATACCTACCAGTAAATCTCCTGCCTTGGCCAAGGACTTCGTGTAAAGGCTCTCCTAGACACAGCGCGACCTCACCCCCAATACCGGGAGAGACGAACCACTGAAGATCCGCTCACTGCCTCCATGTGGCTCGGGACTGTACCCAACTAAAACCTTTTTGCACGACTCCTTTGAGCCGTGGTAGGGTAGTAATCAAAGTACAATGGGAACTCACACGAGGCAAATGACGATCCCCAGGTCGATGAACTAACCTGTACACATGTCACCAGGGAACTGCTATCTGACGTCAGGTATAAGACCAACTAGCATGTTCCCGGCGAGTCCTGTCCGGTGTACTCATAACCCAATGAGCACCTGTATACATCTTAGGTGAACCAACTGACACCAGTGGCTTGTGAGACCGGCCACCGCCCCTCGTCGGGGTCTCGACTGTATACACTAGTCTACTCTGGGGAATCGATGCCCTGTCTCGAAACTCCTACGACTATGGACCATTTAAGGATGTGCTTATAGACTATCGTATATGATCACCCTCATACAGCTGGAAGTCAAGCAGGAATCCTAGGGGCTCTATCAACGTGCAATAGCGACATGTCAGGTCACGTAAAGCAGTACACGATGATAGAGGTAAACCAGATAGCATACTATCATCTCGAGTAAGACTGTCCTACCGGGATAGGTCCTCCCTCAATCATTGCAATCACGTGCCTGTGATCCAATAATTGACTCTGAGGGCACTATCTCCAACACAAACACCCTAAACTAAAGTGCTAGTCTAGTAGAGGATGGAGAAATAGGAAGTGGGTTCTTTTTAGAATTTTATTTCTCACAATCTTTTACTCTCTTTTCAAAACCCTAGCAAGCCTTTTCTTTTGCTCGAAGAAGAAGAAGATGAACAAAAGAAAAGGATGAGGATAAATGATCAAGTGAGTGAGCTAACCATGGTGAGTGAGTATCATATACTAACTCATGTAGAGACATTACCATGGCTAATCCTAAATGGTTAGGTTAATAAAAATCTAAAGTAAAACAAAGTTAGTGGACTTTGTCAAAGCATCCATAAGCTTCTACAAGCTTCATGCTTGTGACAAAAGCTCCACTAATTTGTAATTACCTTATATAATTATTAACCACCATTTAAAATAGAATGGTGTATGCCTTGCACACCTATGTATGATGTATCATCAACCATGATACAAAATGAAAAACACACATTTAATATATATCACATATATACTAAAGACGTGCACATGTGAGAAAAATCCTTAAGTGAACAAATGTTAGTTAATATAAATTAATATATAATATATACAATTATACACTAAATTATTAAATCAATACTTGACTTAATAATCCGGTTATATCTCATATAACCGACTAACATCCAATGTATCGACTTATCGAATCAACACTTGATTCGATAACCCGGCTATATTACATAAAACCGACCGATACAAAAAGTCGCGAGAATACAATACGGTATCACATACATGCATCATTCTCGGTCCCGCACATATCACATATGCGCTCCTATTTCGTTTTGCCTGCGCCAGTAAAACCTCTATGTAGGACTCTAAAGACTCGTCAATACGCCAGCAGTAGGTGATGATCACATCAAGCACCCACAAGCCGTCTGCGGTAGTAGCTGGACGTAACGGCTAGCCGGGTATTGAGTGATCAGAAGATCAGCAAGAAAGCCCGCTCCAACTCCTGTAAAAGCCAAACGGTATAACTTCTTGTACAGTCCGGTTTCCTCGTCTGATATGTCACATATCAAGTCTAGGGGTGGTAAACGTCAGGCCCCAATAACCGATAAGTCGTGCCGATGTGAGGCTCATAACGAGTCGAGAAACTACCGGTAACTCTTACCGGTAAATCTCTAAATCAGCCCTGGCCAGGGACTTCCCTGTTATGGCCAATCGAGAACAGCGCAACATCAACCCCCAATACCGGGAGAGACGAAACCTCTCCTATCGCTCATTGCCTCCATGTGACTCGGGACTGTACCCAAAAACCACCCTTTTGCACGCCCTCATGGACGTGGTAAGGTGGAAACCAAAGAACAGTGGGAATCACACAAGACTCTATGACGATCTCGGGTCTACAGACTAGCCTGCACAAGTGTCACCAGAGAACTGCCATCTGACGTGAGGTATCATACCATCTGGGAGTTCTCGGCGAGTCCGTCCAGTGTACCCAGTGTCCACTGAGCACCTGTATATCATCTCTGATGTCAAACACCAATGGATATGGGATCATCCATCGCCCATCTATATGGGTCGAGAAGCTATACGCTAGTCTACTCAGGTATATCGATGCCCCGTCTCGATACACCCACGACTAAGGACCTTGAAGGATGTACTTATGGACTGCCATGTCCCCACTAGTATGATCTGCATCATAGTCCAGGTAGTCAAGTACACATCCTAAGGGCTTTACCAACATGTAACTATAAGACAATATCAAGAGACAAGTATACATGTTAAGATAAAGAGCAACCAGATAGCATACTATCATGTCGCGCAAGAAAGTCCTCTCTATATATGTCCAAGCATCCAATATAATATACATCATCTGTACAATACTGGCCTCTAGGGCATACATAATGTTGGAGATAGTGCCCTCAGAGTCAATTATTGGATCACAGACACGTGATTTCAATGATTGAGGGAGGACCTGTCCCAGTAGGACAGTCTTACTTAAGATGATAGTATGCTATCAGGTTTATCTTTATCATCGTGTACTGCTTTAGGTGACCTTACGAGTCGTTATTACACGTTGATAGAGCCCCTAGGATTCTTGCTTGACCACCAGCAGTATGAGGGCGATCATATACGTGGGACAAGGTCAACAAACCATAGACCGCAAGTCAAGTTTAACCCGTCATTTCATGAGTAAATTAAACCCACCCGCACGACCCTTGACAAAAAGGCCACACGACTACCCAAATCCAATCCGCGTTATATGCATAAGCAGATAAATACTAGTCAGATACTGCACACTACGCCTTGACAATGTTAACAAACGCAGCACGAATACTAAGCAGGACTTATCTGAAATGACGGAGGGCTACAACAGGTTTTTCTGAAAACCTATTGCGTATTGAACTTGATATCGTTGCAGAATCGAGTGAATTTTGAAAAGGAGTGTTTTTTAGGCTTTCACTAGTTTTGCTAAAGAGGTCACTCCCGGTGAAGGGATCTCGGCTCTTTCCTTATGGAATAAGGTGCAGCATATATCATATATATCACTATGCAAAGTGAAAACTCCAAAAGCAATCAAAAGACAAACCGAGTGTTGTAGCATCTGCCAGTTTTGCTAAAGAGGTCACTCCCGGTGAAGGGATCTCGGCTCTTTCCTCATCGAATAAGGTGCGGGATATATCATATATATCACAATGCAAAGCAAAATCTGTAGCTACCCTTTTTGAAAATTTGATTCTACAACATCTTTTAGATTTCTTTTCTTTCATTAATCAAATTAATGAAGTCCCATCATTTAAGTCACCTAAACATCACAGATAAATATGACGTACACTTATGCCATCCGCATTCGCCTCGATGTCCCGTCGTGTACCGTTAGGTTAGGTAACTAACGGTAGAGCGGGGCAGGGCTAGCATGAGTGTAAAATATAAGTAACGTATATATAATATAACATATATACTATATACAGTATCCATCTCAACATATCAAGTGATCACATCACAGATATCGCAGCAGAAGAAACATATGAAACATTGGATATACTAGGACGTCCGTGTTTTATTTTGAGCCTTTAGAAAACACGGATTCCACGGTCGCGATGAATAGCCAAACCCACACCCCTAGTGTTAGTTATATGTACGCCCTAGAGGCCATTACTATACATGAGATGTATATTGTAGTGGATGCTTGGATATATATAGGGAGGACTTTCTTGCTCGACATGATAGTATGCTATCTGGTTACTCTTTACCTTAACGTGTACATTGATTGTCTCTCTGTTACATGTTGGTAAAGCCCTTAGGATATGTACTTGACTGCCTGGACTATGATGCGGATCGTACTAGTGGGGACATGGTAGTCCATAAGTACATCCTTCAAGGTCCCTAGTCGTGGATGTATCGAGACAGGGCATCGATGCACCAGAGTAGACTAGCGTATACCATCTTGACCCATATGATGGGCGATGGATGATCCCATATCCATCGGTGTTTGACATCAAGGATGGTGTACGGGTGCTCAGTGGAGACTGGGTACACTGTACCGACCCGTCGAGAACTCCCAGATGGTATTATACCTTACGTCAGATGGCAGTTCTCTGGTGACACTGGTACAGCTTAGTCTGTTGACCCGAGATTGTCATAGAGCCTTGTGTGATTCCCACTGTGCTTTGATTTCCATCATACCACGTCCAAGAGGGCGTGCAAAAAGGTGGTTTTTGGGTACAGTCCCGAATCACATGGAGGCAACGAGCGATAGAAGGGGATTCGTCTCTTCCGATATAGGGAGTTGATGTTGCGCTGTGTTCGATTGGCTATAACCGGAAATCCCTGGCCAGGGTTGCTGAGATTTACTGGTAAGTTTTATCAGTAGTTTCTCGAACTGTTATAGACCTCATATCGACACGACTTATCGAGCTACTGGGGTCTGACGTTTACCACCCCTAAGCGAGATATGCAACATATCAGAAGACGAGACCGGACTGTACGGGAGTGTTACTGATTGGATTCGCAGGAGAACTAGAGGGACTGTACGGGATTGTTTTCTTCTCTCTCTCTCCAGGTAGCGACCATATCATGCCTTAATCAAGATAATAAAATGGATATATTGACCGAACCCGCTTGTTATACTGAGCTGGAGAACGTTGGTCCCGCTCCAACTTATAATTGTTATAAGACAGAGCAGGAAATTAGGGAATACCAGATTTCCCGTGCCGCCCAAACGGAGAAAGTGCATGCGGATGCATCTTCTTCGGATGTGTTCATTACTGAGAACTGTTTCTCAGTATCCTTTACGTCCTGGGTATGAGATACCGGATCAGGATCCTGCATATGTAATCTGTTACATGGCTACATAAAGGTAGAGAACTGATAACGGGTGATAAGTTTCATGAGACAGAAAACGGTGCAAGTGTTGCAGCCAAGTCTGTTGGTCACTGTCATCCTGTATTGCCAGAATACATTGATTCTGAATGAATGTTGTTAGATACCGAACCTGATATACAACATCATATCAGTCTCTTTATTAGTAAAGAAGGATATAATTTTGTATTGTTGGATAATGTTTTGAACATTTCCTATATCAAGAGTTGATCGGTCCAGGTACGTTATCTAAAAGCATTGACGTTCTAAATCAAACTACAGTTCTTAGTATACAGAACACACACAAGAGGAAGAGTTCAGAAATGAACGAATTCTTGAGGTATCGTAGACTAGGTCATATCAATGCGACCCGACTAGCTGAAGTTACATTTAGATGCATATTTAAATCTATTTGAATTTACATCTTGTGAAACTTGCCGGTCATGTCACAAAGATAAGATGACCATAGCTCTGTTTATTGGAAACAGAGAAAGAGTTAGTGAACTCTTGGGATTGATACATGCTGATGTATGAAAGTCTCTTGTCTACACATGCCAAGACCGGTTCTTTGTACTTCATTACATTCTTTGATGATCTCTCAAGATTAAGACATATGTTCCTGTTGAAACACAAGTCCGAACCTTTTGAGATATTCACAGAATGTAAGTTAGAAGTAGAGAACCAAAATACGGGTAAAAGTATTATGTCCTTTTATGTGATCAAGGAGGAGAATACTTGAGCACGGAATTCCTGGACTATTCTAAAGGAGAATGAGATTGTCTCTCAGCATTACTCCTCCGTATACACCACAGCACGTCGATGTATCAGGGCGGAGCAATCACACCCTATTAGATATGGTGAGCTCTATGATGAGTACTACTGTGTTTCCTATTTCTTTTTGGGAGTTATGCACATGAGAAGCTACATACCTATTGAATAGGGTTCAAATCAAATCATGCCTACCACTTCATATGTGATATGGAAAGGGAAGAGCCCATATCTTAAGTTTGTTAAGATTTGGGGTTGTCCGGCCTATGTCTAAAAAGAAAAATCCGGACAAGCTCGAGGCAAGGTCTGTTATGTAGAACTGGAAATGTTCCAGATATACAAACTGCAGCTGATGATTTGGTAGAACCAAAGGATTCAATAGTTTCCAACGAACCTCAGCCTCTCCGCCGATCTAGTAGGGTTCCTCACCTACCTGAGAGATACTTCGGTTTCTCTATGACAGTGGGAGCGAGGATTGCATCATGAGATAATGACCCAACTAGTTTCGAGCAGGCCATCAGAAGTGAGACTCTGTAAGAATGGCTGGATGCTTATCGATCTGAGATGGAATCCTTATACACCAACAAAGTATGGACTTTGGTTGCTTTATCTGAAGGGTTAAATACCCATCAGGAGCAAGTATATCTTGAGAAGATTACTTTGTGTACATGGAAAAGTTGATACTTTCAAAGCTATGCTTAAGTCCATCCAGATCCTACTTGCCACGGATACATACCATAACTACGATATCTGGCGGTTGGGTGTCATGACTCCTTTTCTAAATGATGTTTTAGAAAAGAGCGTCTATAAGTACACAGCCAGAGGGCTTCGTAAACAGTGGGAGAAGCGGAAACGTGTGCAAGATGTTTTATGTGATAAAACAGGCATCGCGGAGTTGGAACATCTGTTTTGATGTGGTAGTCAAAGAGTTTGACTTCATCAAAATGGTAGATGAACCTAGTATATACAAAAAGGTAGTAGGGAGTATGGTGGTGATCCTCGTAGAGTACGTGGATGACATACTCTTGATAGGGAAGGAGTTTCCTATGCTGCACTCGGTCAATCTCCGGTTATCACAAGGATTCTCAATATAGGATCATAGTGATACCTCCTGAATCCAAGCTTTTGGTTGTATGAGATAGATCTAAATGGTTGTTAGGATTCTCACTAGTTGTAGTAAGATGGTATCAATCGAACCTGGGGAGAACCACTGGAAAGGCTCCAGGGTGATAAGGACGACTGAATGTCAGTCGCAGGCATTGTCTTTACCCTCAATGGAGGGACGGTATATTGGAAGAGTTCCAAGCTAGATACCGTGACATACTAGACGATTAAAGGCAAGATACATCGCTACCAAAGATACTACCAAAGAAGCAGTCTGGGTGTATATTAGTTCATGAGATGAACTTCGTTCCTACCATTGTGTGACAATGGAGTTGTGGTTATGCGAAGGCACCCTCGTCCCATCAGAAATCCAGATATAATTCTTAGGCGGTATCACCTGATCATGGAGATGCTTGATCTCTACGGAGATCGAGGTTAGGAGAGTAGACTAAGGGGACAACACGGCGGATCCACTCACAAAGGCTTTTTCCCAGAGAGAGACTATTATGGGATGGTTGAGTATGAGAAACTTCAACCGCTGTTATCAGATGGCCCTAGTGCAAGTGGGAGATTGTTAGTTATATGTATGCCCTAGAGGCCATTACTATACATGAGATGTATATTGTAGTGGATGCTTGGACATATATAGGGAGAACTTTCTTGCTCGACATGATAGTATGCTATCTGGTTACTCTTTACCTTAACGTGTACACTAATTGTCTCTCTGTTACATGTTGGTAAAGCCCTTAGGATATGTACTTGACTGCCTGGGCTAAGATGCGGATCATACTAGTGGGGACATGGTACTCCATAAGTATATCCTTCAAGGTCCCAAGTCATGGATGTATCGAGACAGGGAATCGATGCACCAGAGTAGACTAGCGTATACGCATCTTGACCCATATGATGGGCGATGGATGATCCCATATCCATCGGTGTTTGACATCAAGGATGGTGTACGGGTGCTCAGTGGAGACTGGGTACACTGGACGGACTCGCCGAGAACTCCCAGATGGTATTATACCTTACGTGAGATGGCAGTTCTCTGGTGACACTGGTACAGCTTAGTTTATTGACCCGAGATCGTCATAGAGTCTTGTGTGATTCCCACTGTGCTTTGATTTCCATCATACCACGTCCAAGAGGGCGTGCAAAAAGGTGGTTTTTGGGTACAGTCCCGAATCACATGGAGGCAATGAGCGATAGGAGGGGGTTTCGTCTCTCCCGGTATAGGGAGTTGATGTTGCGCTGTGTTCGATTGGCTATAACCGGAAATCCCTGGCCAGGGTTGCTGAGATTTACTGGTAAGTGCTATCAGTAGTTTCTCGAACTGTTATAGACCTCATATCGACACGACTTATCGAGCTACTTGGGTCTGACGTTTACCACCCCTAGGCGAGATATGCAACATATCAGACGACGAGACCGGACTGTACGGGAGTGTTACTGATTGGATTCGCAAGAGAACTAGCGGGCTTGCTTGTTGATCTTCTGATCGATCAATACCCGGGTGGTTGTTACGTTTAGCAGACTGATTGCGGCTTGTGGGTGTTTGATATGATCATCACCTACTACCGGCATATTGACGAGTCTTTAGAGTCCTACAGAGGGGTTTCCTGGCTCAAGCGAAACGGAGTAGGAGCACATATGTGATATGTGCGGGACCGAGATTAATACGATATGAGATACCGTATTCTATTCTCGCGATTTGTAACATTGATCGGTTGTATGCGATATAGCCGGGTTATCGGATCAAGTGTTGATTCGATAAGTTGTTACACATGATATTAGTCGGTTATTGCCGGATTATTAAATCAAGAGTTGATTTAATAATTTAATATATAATTATATATTTGATATATTACATTTCATTAACTAGTATTAGCTCACTTAAGATTTATTTTCTTGCTAGATTGTGCACATTGTTTATATGTGATATATGCAAGTGTACATGTTTGTATCATGCTTGATGATACATACAAGTTGGGTGTATGAGACTTAAACCAAGTCAAGGTTAAATTAGGGTTTACTAATTTCCTAACAAATAACAAAAGAGATGAGACTTTGGTCAAAGTTAAGCTTCATGAAGCTTGATAAACATTGACAAAGTCAACTCTTTTGTCATTCCTTAGGATATTAGTTAACCCGACCCTTAACCTCATACTTTGGATAATTCTCTACATGAGTTAAGCATGAGGGCTTAACTCAACCATGGTGCAATAATTCATTGGATAAGTTTTCATTTTGGATGAATTATTCACTTCATCTTCTTCTTCATCAAGCTCCATGAAAAGCTTGCTAGCTCTAATGGTGCCATGAGAAAAAGTGTGAGAAAATCAAATTTAAAGTGAGCCCACTTCCTACTTCTTCATCCTCTACCACTTTCCATGTAGTAGAGTGTGTTCTCTTCACAAAGTTCATGACCTAGTGAAGGAATAACTTGAGTTAGTGTCTCCCCGACGTAGATCATCTTCGGCCTCGAAGTCATCGTAGCAAGCACGTTCGTTCTTCTTGCGGAGGTTATCTAGAGTCCGGAGTTCATGGTCGCAGCGAAGGGGACATCTACACGGAGCTTAAGAAGTGAAGGACCGGATCTACAAAGGTTGTAATCCCTCTCACTTAGTGTTAAAGTGTTTAACATGTTAGTTTTCACCTAAACCCTAGTTTAAAGATCCGGCTTCGGGTTGTTCGGCACGGCTAAAATTTTAATCGGGCATGGTTGATGCCTCGTAGAACCTTATGAGCGTGCCTAGCAACCCTACAGTGGTATCAGAGCCAAGCTAGAGCTTTAGGCGAAGTCTGAGCGAAATTTAATGTCCGATCGAACCCGGAAACCCCGATGTTTACCCCTCTCTGGATAATTTTCAAAAAGTTGATTTTTTATGAATTAAAAATTCTCAGAAAAACAAGCAGGAAAAACTAAGAATTACTGTGAAGTACGGTCCACTAAGCCAAAAATTGTGACTTAGTCCTTGTAAATTCATATATTTATTCTTAGGTCCTTTATTGTCATTTTTTTCTGGGAATTGTTTAATTCCACTTAAGTGTTGAGTTTTTTAGGGTTGTATTGGGGACTCGTTGATTCGATCGGATAATTTAACTTTGTTTAGTTTGTCCGGGTAATTTTTAGAAACTGTTAAAAAGTTCGAACGGATATTAATAACTCACTTTTTCCCCTGTCGGAAATTTTTTCAGAAGTTGGATTTTTTCTAGAGTTTAAGAACGTTCTAAGTCGTGCAAGTAACGCGGTGGACCCTCTAGAAGACAACAAACCTTAACTCGATTATGTGACCGTCTTGAACTGCCTCTAAACCTTAGGGTTTGGGGCAGTACGGTGTGCCACATGTGAGGCGTTGGCTTGACCCTTCTACGGCTGGACCATTGGTACTGTGGCATGTGATGGATGTTTTAAAACCGATTTCAAGTGTTGAGATATATTGGGAAAATCTTGGGTGTTTGATTATTTGATCGGAAAGTTTAACATCGTCTATTTATCTGGAATGTGATACAATAATTGGAATCCACATGCAGTTATGAGATAACTAATTTGAAAGTTATAAATCTAGCGGTTTAGTCTCGATAATCGGTTGCCACGGAATTTTGATGTGATCAAAAGTCCGTCGCAATCACGTAGCGTACGCGGATACTCGCCGGGTAAACTTAACAGACAGCCACGCCCCATAGCCCCCACCAAGCGACTGCAGAAGAACCCCGTCGCCAAAAGCATCCGTTCGGGTTTTCGCTGCAACGGTGTTCCGCCTTAGTCCACTTCGTTGACGGCATCCGGGGGTGCGGCCATCTACTAAAGTCTGCGACGAGCATTCGATCAGGATGTCGGGAATCTTGTTGAATTAGCCGACTTGATATTGAAAAGAGTTTTCGATAATGAGACTAAAATGCGGGGTTTATAATTGGATAGGCATGCGATGTCTAAGGAGGTTGCTGATTCCAACTGTTGTAGTTTTACACTTTATTTTCTGTGACTGTAAGCGTAGTATGTGGTGTATCGCCGGTTTTGTTGCTATACATCAACGACAATCGGGATACGCATACTTGCTTACATTGATGATATGAGATATTATGTGTTGCTATGATATGTTATATTGGATCGTCGCGTTTTGAATAGCCGGGGGTTTTATGTGAGATGAGAGTTTTTCTTTTTCATTCATGTAAAATTCATTTGTATGTAATATTCTTTTATTGGGGCACTTCCGGGCTGAGGATGATGTCACCATTGTATATTATTTACTTTTCCGCATTAGGTGGACCCAAGGCGGGGAGCACAAGTAACCAGGTTCTGGGGTCCAGTGGGAGACCATCTCGAGGAGTCGAGACCGGGTCTTCTAACCCTAGAATTGGCAGTGTTGCTTGCCGCTCTCGTAGGGGTCTAGGGATGTGGGTTTGGCTATTCATCGCGACCGTGGAATCCGTATTTTATACAGCCTCGTACTAAAACACGGACATCCTAGTATATCCAATATTTCATATATGTTCTTCTGCTGCAATGTTCTGTGATGAGATCATATTACTGCCTGAGACGAATGTTTATATTATATATATGAGATATATATTATATATTGTTGATTTCGTTTCATATCTGATACTTGTGAAGCATATTAAAATGGGATTCATTAATGAGATTAATGAAATAAAAGAAACCTAAAGATGTTGTAGAAACTTGTTTAAAAACTGGTAGCTCTAGTTCTTGCTTTGCATAGTGGCGTTCCTTGTAGAATATCCAGCACCTTATTCGATAAGGAAAGAGCCGAAATCCCTTCACCGGGAGTGACCTCTTTAGTGAAACAAGCAGATGCTACAAACTCGGTTTGTCTTTTGATTGCTTCTATAGTTCTTGCTTTGCATAGTGGTATATATGATATATCCTGCACCTTATTCGATGAGGAAAGGGCAGACGATCCCTTCACCGGGAGTGACCCCTTTAGCAAAACTAGAAAAGCCTCAAAAACACTCCATTTTAAAATCATTTGATTCTACAACGATATCAAGTTCATTACGCAATAGGTTTTCAGAAAAACCTGTCGTAGCCCTCCGTCATTTCAGATAAGTTGTATATAGTATTCGTGCTACATTTGTTGGCTTTCGTCAAGGTGTAGTGTGCGGTAGCTATATGCTGCTTATCTGCAGCATACGATGCGATTGGATTAGGGTAGTCATACGGCTTTGTTGGCTTTCATCAAGGGGCGTGCGGGTGGGTTTAATTCAGTCAAGAAATGTACGGGTTGAACTTGACTAGCGCGCTATGGTTTGTTGGTTTTCGTCAAGGTCATAGCACGTTAGGGGCAAAATATTATCGGGAATTTCAAGTGTTGAAATTTGCAATGAGATTGCATACCTTCTATGAGATAGTTGGATCCCAATATCCACTGCGAGTAAGAGTTACTCCTGGGAGAGTTTTACACATTACAATTAGCCGATCAAGTAGGTGTCTAGAAAGGTGTTAACGGGGTTACGCCTTTGGGAAAACGAGGTTTACTTTAATTAGGTCCGTGCGGAAGCACGGGGAACCTCCCTCAAAGTACCGACACTGGCCTGGCTGAAAGATTGGCAAACTTGTAGCGTGTAATTAATCCCGGCTAGTCTTTCCTTTTAGGGTTTGAAGGAAGATTTGATTAAAATAATGGGAGACATCCTGATTAGATATATTAGATAACCAATCTAATCTTGCAAGAGCATACACTGAGTGTTTTCTTCTCTCTCTCTCCAGGTAGCGACCATATCATGCCTTAATCAAGATAATAAAATGGATATATTGACTGAACCCGCTTGTTATACTGAGCTGGGGAATGTTGGTCCCGCTCTAACTTATAATTGTTATAAGACAGAGCAGGAAATTAGGGAATACCAGATTTCCCGTGCCGCCCAAACGGAGAAAGTGCATGCTGATGCATCTTCTTCGGGTGTGTTCATTACTGAGAACTGTTTCTCAGTATCCTTTACTTCCTGGGTATGAGATACCGGATCAGGATCCCGCATATGTAATCTGTTACATGGGCTACAGAAAAGTAGAGAACTGAGAATGGGTGATAAGTTTCATCAGACAGAAAACGGTGCAAGTGTTGCAGCCAAGTCTGTTGGTCACTGTCACCCTGTATTACCAGAATACATTGATTCTGAACGAATGTTGTTAGATACCGAACCAGATATACAACATCATATCAGTCTCTTTATATGTAAAGAAGGATATAATATTTTATTGTTGGATAATGTTTTGAACATTTCCTATATCAAGAGTTGATCGGTTCAGGCACGATATCTAAAAGCATTGACGTTCTAAATCAAACTACAGTTCTTATTATACAGAACACACACAAGAGGAAGAGTTCAGAAATGAACGAATCCTTCTTGAGATATTGTAGACTAGGTCATATCAATGCGACCCGACTAGCTGAAGTTACATTTAGATGCATATTTAAATCTGTTTGAATTTACATCTTGTGAAACTTGCCGGTCATGTCACAAAGATAAGATGACCATAGCTCTGTTTATTGGAAACAGAGAAAGAGTTAGTAAACTCTTGGGATTGATACATGCTGATGTATGAAAATCTCCTATCTACACATGCCAAGACCGGTTCTTTGTACTTCATTACATTCTCTGATGATCTCTCAAGATTCAGACATATGTTCCTGTTGAAACACAAGTCCGAACCTTTTGAGATATTCACAGAATGTAAGTTAGAAGTACAGAACCAAAATACGAGTACAAGTATTATGTCCTTTTATGTGATCAAGGAGGAGAATACTTGAGCACGGAATTCCTGGACTATTCTAAAGGAGAATGAGATTTTCTCTCCGCATTACTCCTCCGTATACACCACAGCACGTCGGTGTATCGGGGCGGAGCAATCACACCCTATTAGATATGGTGAGCTCTATGATGAGTACTACTGAGTTTCCTATTTCCTTTTGGGAGTTAAGCACTTGAGAAGCTACATACCTATTGAATAGGGTTCAAATCAAATCATGCCTACCACTTCAAATGTGATATGGAAAGGGAAGAGCCCATATCATAAGTTTGTTAAGATTTGGGGTTGTCCGGCCTATGTCTAAAAAGCAAAATCCGGACAAGCTCGAGGCAAGGTCTGTTATGTAGAACTGGAAATGTTCCAGCTATACAAACTACAGCTGATGAATTGGTAGAACCAAAGGATTCAATAGTTTCCAACGAACCTCAGCCACTCCGCCGATCTAGTAGGGTTCCTCACCCACCTGAGAGATACTTCGGTTTCTCTATGACAGTGGGAGCGAGGATTGCATCATGAGATAATGACCCAACTAGTTTCGAGCAGGCCATCAGGAGTGAGACTCTGTAAGAATGGCTGGATGCTTATCGATCTGAGATGGAATCCTTATACACCAACAAAGTATGGACTTTGGTTGCTTTATCTGAAGGGTTAAATCCCCATCAGGAGCAAGTATATCTTGAGAAGATTACTTGGTGTACATGGAAAAGTTGAGACTTTCAAAGCTATGCTTAAGTCCATCTAGATCCTACTTGCCACGGCTACATACCATGACTAAGATATCTGGCGGTTGGGTGTCATGACTGCATTTCTAAATGATGGTTTAGAAAAGTGCGTCTATAAGTACACAGCCAGAGGGCTTCGTCGACAGCGGGAGCAGCGGAAACATGTGCAAGATGTTCTATGTGATAAAACAGGCATCGCGGAGTTGGAACATTTGTTTTGATGTGGTAGTCAAAGAGTTTGACTTCATCAAAATGGTAGATGAACCTAGTATATACAAAAAGGTAGTAGGGAGTATGGTGCTGATCCTCGTAGAGTACGTGGATGATATACTCTTGATAGGGAAGGAGTTTCCTATGCTGCACTCGGTCAATCTCCGCTTATCACAAGGATTCACCATATAGGATCATAGTGATACCTCCTGAAACCAAGATTTTGGTTGTATGAGATAGATCTAAATGGATGTTAGGATTCTCACTAGTTGTAGTAAGATGGTATCAATCGAACCTGGGGAGAATCACTGGAAAGGTTCCAGGGTGATAAGGACGACTGAATGTCAGTCGCAGGCATTGTCTTTACCCTTAGTGGAGGGACGGTATGTTGGAAGAGTTCCAAGCTAGATACCGTGACATACTAGACGGTTAAAGAAAAGATACATCACTACCAAAGATGCTACCAAAGAGGCAGTCTGGGTGTATATTAGTTCATGAGATGAACTTCGTTCCTACCATTGTGTGACAATGGAGTTGTGGCTTATGCCAAGGAATCCTCGTCCCATCAGAAATCCAGATATAATTCTTAGGCAGTATCACCTGATCATGGAGATGCTTGATCTCCATGGAGATCGAGGTTAGGACAGTAGACTCAGAGGACAACACGGCGGATCGACTCACAAAGGCTTTTTCCTAGAGAGAGACTATTATGGGATGGTTGAGAATGAGATACTTCAACCACTGTTATCAGATGGCCCTAGTGCAAGTGGGAGATTGTTAGTTATTTGTATGCCCTAGATGCCATTACTATACATGAGATGTATATTGTAGTGGATGCTTGGACATATATAGGGAGGACTTTCTTGCTCGACATGATAGTATGCTATCTGGTTACTCTTTATCTTAACGTGTACACTGACTGTCTCTCTGTTACATGTTGGTAAAGCCCTTAGGATATCTACTTGACTGCCTTGACTATGATGCGGATCATACTAGTGGGGACATGGTAGTCCATAAGTACATCCTTCAAGGTCCCTAGTCGTGGATGTATCGAGACAGGGCATCGATGAACCAGAGTAGACTAGCGTATACGCATCTTGACCCATATGATGGGTGATTGATGATCCAATATCCATCGGTGTTTGACATCAAGGATGGTGTATGGGTGCTCTGTGGAGACTGGGTATACTGGACGGACTCGACGAGAACTCCCAGATGGTATTATACCTTACGTCATATGGCAGTTCTCTGGTGACACTGGTACAGCTTAGTCTATTGACCCGAGATCGTCATAGACTCTTGTGTGATTCCCACCGTGCTTTGATTTCCATCATACCACGTCCAATAGGGCGTGCAAAAAGGTGGTTTTTGGGTAAAGTCATGAATCACATGGAGGCAATGAGCGATAGGTGGCGATTCGTCTCTCCCAGTATAGGGAGTTGATGTTGTGCTGTGTTCGATTGGCTATAACCGGAAATCCCTGGCTAGGGTTGCTGAGATTTACTGGTAAGTGTTATTAGTAGTTTCTCAAACTGTTATAGACCTCATATCGACACGACTTATCGAGCGACTGGGGTCTGACGTTTACCACCCCTAAGCGAGATATGCAACATATCAGACGACGAGACCGGACTGTACGGGAGTGCTATTGATTGGATTCGCAGGAGAACTAGCGGGCTTGCTTGTTGATCTTCTGATCGCTCAATACCCGAGTGGCCGTTACGTTTAGCAGACCGCTTGCGGCTTGTGGGTGTTTGATATGATCATCACCTACTACCGGCGTATTGACGAGTCTTTAGAGTCCTACACAGGGGTTTCCTGGCTCAAGGGAAAAGGAGTAGGCGCACATATGTGATATTTACGGGACCGAGATTAATACGATATGAGATACCGTATTCTATTCTCGCGATTTCTAACATTGATCAGTTGTATGCGATATAGCCGGGTTATCGGATCAAGTGTTGGTTCGATAAGTTGTTACACATGATATTAGACGGTTATTGCCGGATTATTAAATCAAGAGTTTATTTAATAATTTAATGTATAATTATATATTTGATATATTACATTTCATTAACTAGTATTAGCTCACTTAAGATTTATTTTCTTGCTAGATTGTGCACATTGTTTATATGTGATATATGCAAGTGAACATGTTTGTATCATGCTTGATGATACATACAAGTTGGGTGTATGAGACTTAAACCAAGTCAAGGTTAAATTAGGGATTACTAATTTCCTAACAAATAACAAAAGAGATGAGACTATGGTCAAAGTTATCAAGCTTCATGAAGCTTGATAAACATTGACAAAGTCAACTCTTTTGTCATTCCTTAGGATATTAGTTAACCCAACCCTTAACCTAATACTTTGGTTAATTCTCTACATGAGTTAAGCATGAGGGCTTAACTCAACCATGGTGCAATAATTCATTGGATAAGTTTTCATTTTGGATGAATTATTCACTTCATCTTCTTCTTTATCAAGCTCCAAGAAAAGCTTGCTAGCTCTAATGGTGCCATGAGAAAAAGTGTGAGAAAATCAAATCTAAAGTGAGCCCACTTCGTACTTCTTCATCCTCTAACACTTGCCATGTAGTAGAGTGTGTTTTCTTCACAAAGTTCATGACCTAGTGAAAGAATAGCTTGAGTTAGTGTCTCCACGACGTAGATCATCTTCGGCCTCGAAGTCATCATAGCAAGCACGTTCGTTCTTCTTGCGGAGCATATCTAGAGTCCGGAGTTCATGATCGCAGAGAAGGGGACATCTACACGGAGCTTAAGAAGTGAAGGACCGGATCTACAAAGATGTAATCCCTCTCACTTAGTGTTAAAGTGTTTAACATGTTAGTTATCGCCTAAACCCTAGTTTAAAGATCCGGCTTCGGGTTGTTCGGCACGGCTAAAATTTTAATCGGGCTTGGTTGATGCCTCGTAGAACATTGTGAGCATGCCTAGAAACCCTACACCTAGACCCTTATGAGAGCGGCATGCAACCCTACCAATTCTAGAGTTAGGAGACCCGGACTCGAATCTTCGAGTTGGTCTCCCACTGGACTCTAGAACCCGGTTACTTGTTCTCTCTTCCTTGGGTCTATCCTAGTGCGGAAAAGTAAATAATATACATATGGTGACAACAACCTCAACCCGGAAGTGCCCCAATAAAAGAATATTACATGCATTTAATTTTACATGAATGAAAATAAAAACTCTCATCTCACATAAAACCCACGGCTATTCAAAACGCGATGATCCAATATAACATATCCAGCAGTACATAACATCACAAGTCATCACAGCAAAGAAAAACTAGACGATGTTAAACATTCAAATCGAATCATCGAACACCCAAGGTTACCCAGAAAACTCAACACTTGAGCGTAGTTTAAAGTAATTCAGCATACTCCACAGCACCAATGAACCAGCCGTAGAAGGGCCAAACCAACGCCTCACATGTGGCACCGCCGAACCACCACAAACCCGAGGGTTCAGTGGCGGTTCTGACGGTCACATAATCGAGTTAAGGTTTTGTTCTTCTAGAGGGTCCATCTCATAACTTGCATGATCTTTGAAAACTTTTTAGCTACAGGAAAAATCCAACACTTGGAAATTTTCCCGGCAAGGGTTAAAGTGGGTATTTGACATCCGATTGAACTTTTTAACGTCTAAAGATACCTGAAAGCAGTTAAAATTACGACTACGAAACACTCCTATTTGTCATTATAGTAAATTAACGTCACATGACAATTTAGCAAAAATAAACAACACTGGAAGCACCAAAACCCATGTAACAGAACATTGTAAAAATCTGGAGGGGTGCTCGGAATTGGCCGGTGGCGGGGTGTCGCCGGCCCAAAAGTGTCAAAATGCCTCCAAATTTCATCAGTGTTCATGTTATCAAATATTTTTGATTCTTTACTTGTTTAAAAAATTTTAGGGTTCGTTTTAAATTCGAAAGAAACATGATTTTTAGGGTTTCAAGTTCGGAGTTTGTTTCGTGTTCGTTATCTAACATTATCCGTATTATTTCCTAGCTAGGCTCTGATACCATTGTAGGGTTCCTATCGACGGCAGCAAGGTTTCGGGAGGCATTATCCTTGCCATTTTTAAATTTTTGTCGTTAAAGGGAACTCTAAATTAGAATCGTTAGCTAGAATACAATACGGAAACAAATAGTAAACCTTTTACCATCTAAGTGAAAAAGGAAATACAACCTTTGTAGATCTGTCCTTCACTTCATAAGCTCCTTATAGTAGCCCCTTCGCTGCGATCGTGGTTCTCCAGGACTCTTGCATGGCTTCACGGGGCGAAAGGAGCGACCTTGCTTGAAGTTTTCGAGGACGAAGATGATCTACGTCGAGGGAATGCTAACTCAAGCTACTACTTCACTAAATAGAGAATTAGTGAAGCAAACACCCTAAACAAAGATGCTAGTCTAGTAGAGGATGATGAAATAGGAAGTGGGTCACTTTAGAATTTCTTTTCTCACAATATTTCTCACTTTGGATCAAACCCTAGAAAGCTTTTGGCTTTGAGGAAGAAGATGAACAAATAGATGAGAATGAAAATGATCAAGTGAGAGAGTGAACCATGGCGAGTGAGTATCATATACTAAATCATGTAGAGAGATAACCATGGCTAATCCAAAATGGTTAGGTTAATAAAAATCTAAAGTAAAAACAAAGTGAGTGGACTTTGTCAAAGCAATCCACAAGCTTCTACAAGCTTCATGCTTGTGACAAAAGCTCCACTAATTTGTAATTACCTTAAATAATTATAACCCACCATTTAAAATAGAATGGTGTATTTCTTACACACCCATGTATGATGTATCAACAACCATGATACAAAAAGAAAAACACAATTTAATATATATCACGTATATATATTAAAGTTATGCACATGTCAGAAAAACAAATGTTTAAGTGAACCAATGTTTGTTAATGTAAAGTAGTATATCACATATACAATTATACACTAAATTATCAAATCAACACTTGACTTAATAATCCGGCTATATCACATATAACCAACCAACATCCAATGTATTGACTTATCGAATCAACCCTTGATTCGATAACCCGGCTATATCGCATCTAACCGACCGATACAAAATCGCGAGAATAGAATACGGGATCACATACACGCATTATTCTCGGTCCCGCACATATCACATATGCGCTCCTATTTTATTTTTCCTGAGCCAGTAAAACCTCTATGTAGGACTCTAAAGACTCGTCAATACGCCGGCAGTAGGTGATGATCACATCAAGCACCCACAAGACGGCAGCGGTACTAGATGGACGTAACGGCTACCCGGGTATTGAGAGATTAGAATATCAGCAAGCAAGCCCGCCCCAACTCCTGCAAATGCCTGATGGTAACACTTACCGTACAGTCCGGTCTCCTCGTCTGATATGTCGCATATCAAGTCTACGGATGGTAAACGTCAGACCCCAATAACCGATAAGTCATGCCGATGTGAGGCTCATAACAGGTCGAGAAACTACCGGTAACACTTACCAGTAAATCTCTAAAACAGCCCTGCCCTGGGACTTCCCTGTTATGGCCAATCGAGCACAGCACAACATCAACCCCCAATACCGGGAGAGACGAAACCCCTCCTATCGCTCATTGCCTCCATGTGACTCGGGACTGTACCCAAAAACCACCGTTTTGCATGCCCTCTTGGATGTGGTAAGGTGGGGAAAAAAGCACTGTGGGAATCATACAAGACTCTATGACGATCTCGGGTCTACAGACTAACCTGTACTAGTGTCACCAGAGAACTGCCCTCTGACGTGAGATATAATACCATCTGGGAGTTCCCGGTGAGTCAGCCCAGTGTACCCAGTCTCCACTGAGCACCCGTATACCATCTCTGATGTCAAACACCAATGGATATTGGATCATCCATCGCCCATCTCATGGGTCGAGAAGCGTATACGCTAGTCTACTCTGGTATATCGATGCCCTGTCTCGATTCACCCACGACTAGGAACGTTAAACGATGAACTTATGGACTACCATGGCCCCACTAGTATGATCTACATCATAGTCCTGGTAGTCAAGTACACATCCCAAGGGATTTACCAATATGTAACCATAAGACAATATCAAGAGACTAGTATATATGTTAAGATAAAGAGCAACCAGATAGCATACTATCATATCGAGAAAGAAAGTCCTCTCTATATATGTCCAAACATCCAATATAATATACATCATCTGTACAATACTGGCCTCTAGGGCATACATACAACTAACACTCCGTTCATTTCTAGCCTTTACCAAAACAATTGTTAATCTAATCTCTAAGTGTGGTCGTGATTATCAATGAATTGATAGCGTGCCCATTTAGGATGTTAACTATTCTTTTGGTAAAGTTTATAAACTTTATAGGTCATAATAAGAGTTTAAGGATCTTCATCTTCCATTAATCTACCCTAATCCTATGAACCCTAACAAGCAAAGAATTACTCACGCAAGTTGGGAAAAGAAAAGATAGAGAGGGAAATCATATTGAAGAACTACAAAGAAATAAAATAAGAAAACAACTATCTTTATTAATCAACAAGATCAATTACACTTTGTTCCCTTAGAAAATGATTACAAAATGCTAGTTTGCTTCTCGATCTCTTCTAAGGAGGTAGATGAACTGTTCATGATCAACCAGGATTCTTGAGCCATCATTGACTTCGTGATTGCGTCGGTGTGATAATTTTTCCAAGAGGCTCTCGGTCCTTATTTATAGTCACAGAGCCAGAACCCTAGTTTCCTAATATGGTAACTAGTTTTTAGGATCCCAGCCAAAAAATCCAGAGCCCTAACTCCTCAGAAGTGCGGCGGAACCCCGGCCGTTGGATGGGTTTGGCCGCGGATCCGCGATGGGGTAGACGGATCGTGGCTTCTAATTTCTGTGGATTCATATTTGTAACACTTGGTGATATTTTGAGTATCTAGACTTTGAAAATCTTCTCTACGTTTCTGCCAGAATTGGTTTCTTCAATTTACTTGAATATCTTCGCAGATTTGATCTCGCCAACTTGGATTTCCTTGAAACTTCAGTCATTATATAATTCCTGCACAATTATCTCAATAAATGATATTAGTAGAATTTGTTTTTATTGAGATATTATCTTAACCATTTGTGATGATATTTTAGTTTTAAGATAAGTGGTCAAAGATATTTAATAAGGTAAGCATATTTAAATAGACCAAATATTACATGAATATTATATTCTTACATTTCCCTTCATAATGTTAATTATAATATATAAACACATGAAAATAGTATTTTTACGGATAAACCCTTATATGTGTTATATTTATAAAAAAGAAATTTTATTATATATAAATAGTAAGGAAAATATCATATCAAAAGTGCAGTTTTATCAACATAAAAAATACCTCCAAACTTATCTTTGATCGTCCCGAGCAAACTAGTTATTCAAGAGAAGGAGAAAAAACTGAGTAGCACACTTTCGTAGGCAACACGATTGCACTGAGCACGTGCAACAAGCCGTTAAACCTCTAGGTGTCCCTAATAGGAGGAGTTTTGTCTCCTGAGGGTTTTCTGCGGATTACACCCACAAAATCCTATAATAAAAGAAAGATGGTGAAAGTTACATATAAAGATAAGAACTTATAAAAGAAAGAAATTGAAAATAACAGTTTCCAACTATACCGGCTTTTAGGTTGCTATGAGCCCTATGTTAATGGTCGTGAAAAGATGTTAGAAACCATATCACCCCTCAATAAAACACCGCCTTTAGTCTTCCTCCCTATCTATCTTCTAAACATTGATCATATACCCCTACGTGTGTGTAAAATACATCCATACACTTAGAGCATTCAATTCAAGCTATCATACTCTTGTCCATCTTCCAAAGTACTTTATAGTTGGTGAATATTTTAGATGGAATTGCTCACACATCCTTCATGCGATCGTTAATACTTCTTGAGGTACTAACCGTCCGATTACAAAATGTGCTCGTGCATTTAGGCGTGATTCCTCGTCTTGCAACACCTAAGGCTTAGTAGTGGCTCCCAAACCAGTTGGTCTAAGGCACTAGGTGATAAAACACCCTCGCTATATTTTTTTTATGCTACCTTGGTAATTACAAAACCAGTGTTCATTTTTTTCTTTCTTCACCTCTTATATTTTATTTTATTTTCCTTTATACTAAGGCTTTTAGACAAGAGCATTTCAAGGTATCCTCTACTATCCCAAGTTTCAAGGTGTATCTATGTGCGTATAGTAGGGTATCAACGTTCAAATGTTAGGTCTAAAGAATAGGGACTATTTTTCAGACTTATTTTTATCCTCAGATTAGTAATTTCCTTCATCTTAGTAACCCTTGGAACAACGCTCATAACTACTTATTACTAGTTTCATTTAAGAAAACATCTAACTTTCTTGTTTTTCTCAAACTAATCATATTTTTCATAGGTAAATTTTCATTTTCAAACTTTCATTATCAAATTTTTTTTGTGCTTATATATAGTATAATGCAAAGTGTTAGTGTATATGCCCTAGAGGCCATTACTGTATCATACTAGTGTCTATATTACTTAATGGAAGCTTGGGATATTCACAGTTGTATATACAATCTCGCTCAAAATAGTAGTATGCTACTTGGTTTGTTTCTACTTCAATGTATACATGTATTTATTTTAGTATATCACCTATACACATTAGTGGAGTCCTTAGGATCTTTGCTTGATTACCAGCGTTGTGATGGCAGTCACACTAGTGGGGGCTGGGTAATCTATAAGCACATCCTTATGCAGGTCCCTAGTCGCAGGACTATCAAGACAGGGCATCGATACTCCGGAGTAGACTAGCATATGCGCTTCTCATCCCAGTGTGGGATATGGTCTGTCCCACAGCCATCAGTACGTCGTACTGGAGATAGTATGCGGGTGCTCGTTGGGTTACTAGTACACTGGACAGGACTCGTCGGGAACTGACTGGTTGGTATTATACCTATCGTCAGTTATCAGTTCCCAGGTGACATGAGTACAGCTTAGTCCGCTGACTTGACACTGTCACTTCGCCTCGAGTGTGTTCCCACTGTACTTTGATTACTACCCTACCACGGCTCAAAGGAGTCGTGCAAACAAGTAGTAGTTGGGTGCAGTCCCGAAGCATTTGGAGGCAGTGACGGTTAGACAGGATTCGTCTCTCCCGGTATTGGGCGTTGACATCGCGCTGTGTCTAGGAGAGCCATTACACGAGTAGTCCCTGGCCAGGGCAAGCGGATATACTGGTAGGCTTCCAGTGTTATCTCAGGGTGTTTTGGGTTTCACTCCGACACGACTTGTACCGCTATTAGGGGACTGACGTTTACCGCCCCCCTAGGCCCGCCATGCGATGTATCAGACGAACAGACCGGACTGTACGGACACTGTCACATTCAGGCTCAGTAGGAGTTCAGATGGGTTTCACCTCGTCAGTCTTCTTGTCGGCATCTACCTGGGGACCGTTACGCACAGCTAGTGCCGCTTGCGGTCTGTGGTTAAATCCACTGCCAGCGTAGTGTCGAGTCTTTAGAGTCCCACACAGAAAGCTATTCGCCTTTAGGTAAAAGAGTAGAGGTCGCATGGTTTTGCGACAGGGTTCGGTCACATCCGTGCACTTGTGCACGTACAGTGTCCGGACAGTTAACACTAGCGGGCTTTGGTTTAAGCCAGATCCTAGTGTACGTTTTGGGATTGATTTTATCTGGTATGTATTCGTGTTCCTCGGAACGCGGATGCGGGTGTGTATGCACAGTTGACGGAGAGACAGAGGCAGAGGATTCTCATTAGGGTTGTTGACTGTTGACCATTGACTTCTTGCTAAACCCTAATGAGAATATGATATATGATTAACAATAATATTAATTAAGTATTATGGTGACATGGTTGTTGAGGGGTTGACTTTGTTGACTTGTTGACTTTGTTGACTTGTTGACCGGTTGACTAGGTTGGACTAGTTGACCATCATGATGACAATGGCTATCATTTCATGGCAAAGACTTTTTGCTTGCTTTTTCTTTTGTGAAAAATGAGTGCATGAAATGATATGGCTATTGTAGCTTAAACCATCACATAATACTTGATTGCTATGATTTGTTATGATGGCTTTGGATTATGAGAGCCAAGAGAGAAAAGTCTTTCTCATTCTATCATTTTCATTCTCTCTCTTGTTCTTGAGCTCTCATCTTCTTCCTCTTGCTCTCCCTCTCTCTAGTCTATGGTTCACTTGTCTCATGTGTTGAGAAGCAAGAACCATAGAGAAAAATCCTAACACACTCTCCTCTACTCACTCTAGTTCACAAGGTTTACCAAACCGAGTGAACTAGTTTCTTCAAAGTTCGAAGAAGAAGCCAAAGGTAGAAGCTTTCGGGTGGATCGATCTTCGGTGCAAGGAGACGACGGGGTGAAGCCGATCCGTACACCATCGACGTTTGAAGACGAAGGAGTTCAAGAAAGAAAGGTATAACCCCCTAACCGGGTAGTTAACAACTCATAGTTAGGTTGTTAGTTAGATAGTTTAACAAAGATCCTTTTTGAGTCAATGTTACCGCCTCTATAAAATTATTTTTCATCAAATTCCGCAAGCCCGTAAGTACCGTTGGAGAGGTAGCATGGACTTACAGTGGTATCAGAGCCTAGTTAAACACTACCTAACATGTTAGCATAGTAACTAGAAATTCGATCGGAGAAAAAGTCGCGAAATACACCCAGATATCAAACTTGCTGTCGATTTTCAAAGTGCTGTAAAAGTAATAAATCATGCTTTAAAAATCGACTCAGGGTTTTTGGAGTCTACTGTAGAAATACGGTCCTGTGAACCCATCAAACCGCCGCGGAAGCGCGGCAATAGCTTGCTATTGCCGCGGTTCCGCGGCCGATTAAGCTCTTCTCTGGATCTTCTTTACTACAGTATACTCAGTGGGGTATTTTGGGAATTTTGGTATGTTTTTTTCGGCCCAGATTTTCCAGAAAGAAAATTTTGTTTTTGGGGCTTTAAAAAACCGTATTTTGATCGAGTTTCTTATGACTTAAGCTGACGGGTTTATTTCTGTGATGTGATATTTGTATTGAACGTCTGCTAATCGCTATATGTCGATTAGTGGGAGTTATACAAATCTATGATCTGTAATGTTATTGGTTTGTGTATAAGAATTCATTGGATTGTCGCGGGTGAATAGCCGGGGGGTTGTGAGACGAGAGTTTTCTTTTCTTTCAATTCATGTAAATTTGTAAATTGATGTAATAATTATTTATATGGCTGCGCAAACCGGGTCGGGGTTGTAGCCGCCATTGTATAATTTCTTTTTACTGTTTTTGCTCCTAGGATAGACCCATGGAGGGGGTGCACAAACTACCGGGTATCCCGAAGTTCCTAGTGGCCTACTCACGGAGTTGAGGGAGGTTGCTTCGCTTCGGGTACTTGGCGGGTAGTTTGCCGCACCCGTAGGGGTCTTGGGTGGGGTATTGGCTATTCACCGCGACCGTGTAATCTTCTTTTCGTTACAGGCTCGTACGAATTGCGGGTTCCTAGTATATCCAATGTGTTCATCTATGATGTGAAATGGCTATCATTGCAATATATATCTATATATGATATTATTTAGGCGTTGCTTATGTTTTACAGCCGCGCTAGCCCAGCCCCCGCTCTGTCGTTAGTTATGTAACCTAACGGGTAATGACGGGGCCCCGTGGCGAATGCGAATGGCATAAGCGTACGTCATATTTTGGTTGTTTTCTGCAATGGTAGGCTTAAATGATGGGACGCATTAATAGAACTAATGCAAGAAAAATATGCATTAAAAGAACTAATGCAAGAAAATAAACCAAGTAAAAGTCGTTGGAACACTTTCGAAAAACCACACGGTTCTTTTCAAAACCAACTTTTAAATGCGGAGTTTGAGCCACTCGTTTTAAAAGCTATCATGGTTCCATCGATTGTATCAAGTTCACTACGTTCACGGTTTCGCCAAAACCATTCGTAGCCCTCCGTCGTTTTAGTTAAATATTCAGTAGTATTCAAGCTATGTATTTTGACCTTCGCCAAGGCATAGTGATTGGTAGCTGCTGAATGTTTATCTGTAGCATAGATAGATGCGTTGGTTTGGGACAGTCGTACTACTATTTTGGCCTTCGTCAAGGGTATGTACGGGTGGGTTCAAATTAACCTGGATAATGACGGGTAGAACTTGACATGTGACTTATGATATTTTGGCCCTTCATCAAGGTCATAAGAGCAGGGGAAAAAATCCACATCGGGAGTTTCAAAAGAACTGAAACTTGCTAGTGTTGCATACCATTTGAAGTGTGATGATTTTGGTAGGATTCCTTCAGTTTCGTTACGCGATGATATTTGGATCCCGATCCTACTGTGAGTATATGCTACTCCTCGGGAAATTTCTCACTTTACGATCAGTGCTATAAACCAAGTAGGTGTCTAGAAAGGTGTTAGCGGGGCTACGCCCCCAGGGAAAAGAGGTTCTTAAATTAAGGAACTTCGCGAAAGCGTTGGAAAACCTCCCTCGAAGTACCGACACCAGCCTGGCCGAACGGTTAAGCATGTATAGTACGGTGAGACTGATCCTGACAAATTCATCCTTTTTGGTTTGAGGCGGGATTTGAGAGACAGTGGGAACCATCCTGTTTAGACAAATTAAAAACCACTCTAAACTTGCAAGAGCATCATGCTGAGCGTTTTCTTCTCTCTCTCTTAATTGCAGCGACCAAGTGACCGCACCTAGGTTCATCTAGATAATAAAATGACTGAACCTGACTGTTATGACTAGCAAAGGTCTGTCCAGATGTCCATTGCCCATGACAAGCTGGGACACCTCTTAACTAATCAAACCCCTGCCGTCTCAGGTCCAGTTTCCCCTGTCACGGATATTTACATCCGCAGGACATCGGAAAGGGATTGTGCGAAAGCCAAGTGCCTCGTGTTAGCCTCAGTTGATGGTGCATACCATGGGCAGCACGAGAAGATGGACTCAGTTTCTATTCTCCTCCATAACAAAGATTTATATGGAGAGCAATCTCGTATCGCAAGATATGAGACCTCGAACGAATTGCTTCAAGCGAGGTTGGCTGTCGGGTCATCTGTAGAGGACAACGTCTTTACAGAGACCAGCTATTTTGAGCTCACGGACCTGGAGACCACGTTGGAGAATGGGTCAAGTACTGACTTAATTCTACAGTCCCTGCCCTCTGCTTATACCCTGAAGGATACCAGGGAAGAAGAAGGAAAAGCAAGGGCAAATGTTTCAGGACTGGATGTAGTAAAAGAGGGACGTTCCTATTGCAACGGGAATGAACAATGGCAGAAGGTTTACAGGGCTTGCAAAGCCAGTAGCTAGAATTCGAAGCATGTTGTGGCTTCGGCTTCGAGTGTGTTTGTAATTGAGAATTGTATGTCAGTTAACCCTACTTCCTGGGTATTGGATATCGGATCAGGATCTCATATCTGTAATTCATTACAGGCTCTGAGAAACCGTAGGGTTATCAGGAAAGGTGATATGAATCTCAGGGTTGCTAACGGAATGAGCATGGATGCTGAATCCGTAGGGGAATATCACCTTGGACTGACAACTGGGCAGATATTGATTCTGCGTGACTGTTTGTATGTACCAGGTGCGACTTGTAATATTATATCTGTATCCTTACTTTCTAAGGAAGGATATGATTTTACTTTTGTAAGCGATGTAGTAAACATCCACCTAAATCAAGTACTGATTGGGTCTGGTACATTAAATAACGGTATATACGTATTAAATCAAGCTCAGATATTCAGTGTCCAGAACACACTTAAAAGAAAGTCTTCAGAATTAAATCAGGCTTTCTTATGGCATTGTAGACCGGGTCACATCAATGAGACACGGTTAACAAAGTTACATAAAGAAGGATACTTGGATCCGTTCGAGTACCAGTCTTATGCCACTTATGAATCTTGTCTCATGGGAAAGATGACAAAGACTCCGTTCACTGGACACGGAGTAAGAGCGAGCGAGCTCTTGGGACTCATACATAGTGATGTGTGTGGTCCAATGTATACACATGCACGAAGCGGTTATTCATACTTCATTACTTTCACAGATGATTTCTCTAGGTATGGATATGTCTTCTTAATGAAGCACAAATCCGAGGCCTTTGAGAAATTTCGGGAATACAAGAATGAAGTTGAAAAACAAACAGGCAAAAGTATTAAGACACTGAGATCTGATCGAGGTGGAGAATACTTGAGTGCCGAGTTTCTGGACTACTTAAAAGAGAATGGAATTTTCTCTCAACTTACTCCTCCATACACACCACAACACAACGGTGTATCGGAAAGGCGGAATCGAACCCTATTGGATATGGTTCATTCCATGATGAGTAAGGCTGGGTTAACGCGATCCTTCTGGGGTTATGCACTAGAAACAGCTGCATATCTCTTGAACAAGGCTCCTACCAAGACTGTGCCTACCACCCCATATCAGATGTGGAGTGGGCTGAAACCCTGTCTTAAGTACCTAAAGACATGGGGATGTTCAGCTTTTGTTAAAAAGAAGCATGCAGACAAACTCGAGGCACGCTCAGTACTGTGTAAGTTTGTGGGATACCCAAAGAACTCCATGGGGTATTTTTTCTATTACGCAGAGGAACAAAAGGTTTTTGTTTCTCGTCATGCCCATTTTCTGGAACATCAGTTTCTAGAAAAAGGAAAAAGTGGGAGAGCAATAGAACTAGAAGAAATTCCAGAACCACAAGCTATTACTGAGAGCTTGGAAGAACCAGAAGTTTCAGGAGAACCGGACATTCCTGCGCCACTCTGCAGGAGTAGTAGGCAGTCTAATCCGCCCGAGAGATACTACGGTTTTCTCATAGACGGGGATAGAGAGGATTGCACCATGGATTATGGTGAGCCTACTAGCTTCCAGCAAGCCATTCAGAGCGGTGACTCGGTAAAATGGCTGGATGCAATGCGGACCGAAATGGAGTCCTTGTACACCAACAAAGTATGGACGTTGGACGTTGCTCCAGACGGGGTAAAACCCGTAGGATGCAAGTGGATCTTCAAAAGGAAGAATGGTGTAGATGGAAAGGTTGAGACCTATAAAGCTAGACTGGTTGCAAAGGGTTTTCGTCAAAGACCTGGTTTGGACTATGACGAGACCTTTTCTCCAGTAGCTATGCTGAAATCCATTCGGATCCTTCTTGCCATTGCTGCCTTCCACGATTATGAGATTTGGCAGATGGACGTAAAGACCGCTTTTCTAAATGGAAATTTAGAGGAGTGTGTCTATATGGACCAGCCAGAGGGTTTCATTCAGAGTGGGAGCAGCGGAAAGTTGTGCAAGTTGCTTAAGTCCATCTATGGACTAAAGCAGGCATCGCGGAGTTGGAACATCTGTTTTGATGAGATGGTCAAGGAATTTGGCATTATCAAAAATCCAGATGAACCATGCATCTATAGTAGATTTGTAGCGAGAACTGTAGTATTCCTCGTTTTATACGTGGATGACATTCTCTTAATAGGAAATGACATTCCTATGCTACATTCTGTCAAGGGGTTCTTGTCACACAGGTTCTCCATGAAAGATCTGGGTGATGCCTCATACATCCTGGGGATCCGGATCCATCGTGATAGATCCAAGAGGATATTAGGACTTTCACAGTCCAGGTACATCGACAACATACTGAAAAGATTCAGTATGGAAGATTCCAAGCGCGGTAACCTACCGGCTTGTCACGGGATCACCCTCTCTAAAGAGATGTCTCCCAAGACTGATTTGGAGAGGGATCGCATGTCTATTATACACTACGCTTCTGCGGTAGGCTCTATAATGTATGCGATGTTGTGTACCGGACCGGATGTAGCTTATGCACTGAGTGTAGTAAGTCGGTATCAGTCAAACCCTGGGGAGAAACACTGGATAGCGTTAAAGAACATTCTCAAGTACCTGAGAAGGACTAAGAAGATGTTCTTTGTGTATGGCGGAAAAGACCTCCAGATCGAGGCCTTTGCTGACTCCAGCTTCCAGAGTGACAAGGATGATTCCAAGTCCATGTCGGGTTTTGTCTTTACCCTCAATGGAGGGGCGGTGTCTTGGAAGAGTTCCAAACAGGAAACCGTTGCAGACTCGACGATGGAAGCGGAATACATCGCTGCATCTGATGCCGCAAAAGAAGCTGTCTGGATGAGGAAGTTCTTGAAAGAACTTCATGTGGTTCTGTCCATTGTTGATCCAATACCTTTGTATTGCGACAACAACGGGGCTATAGCTTTAGCGAAGGAACCCCGGTCCCATCAGAGATCCAGACACATCTTGAGGCGGTATCACCTGATCAAGGAGATCGTGGATAGCCAGGAGATCGAGGTTCGGAGGGTTGCTTCAGAAGATAACACTGCAGATCCATTCACCAAGGCCTTGCCCCAGACTCAGTTCGAGTGGCTGATCGAGATGATAGGTCTTCGATACGCCAGTACATGGCCTTAGTGCAAGTGGGAGATTGTAAGTGTATATGCCCTAGAGGCCATTACTGTATCATACTAGTTTGTATATTACTTAATGGAAGCTTGGGATATTCACAGTTGTATATACAATCTCGCTCAAAATAGTAGTATGCTACTTGGTTTGTTTCTACTTCAATGTGTACATGTGTTTATTTTAGTATATCACCTATACACATTAGTGGAGCCCTTAGGATCTTTGCTTGATTACCAGCATTGTGATGGCAGTCATACTAGTGGGGGCTGGGTAATCTATAAGCACATCCTTATGCAAGTCCCTAGTCACAGGACTATCGAGACAGGGCATCGATACTCCGGGGTAGACTAGCGTATGCGCTTCTCATCCCAGTGTGGGAGATGGTCTGTCCCACAGCCATCAGTACGTCGTACTGGAGATGGTATGCGGGTGCTCATTGGGTTACGAGTACACTAGACAGGACTCGTCGGGAACTGACTGGTTGGTATTATACCTATCGTCAGTTATCAGTTCCCAGGTGACATGAGTACAGCTTAGTCCGCTGACTTGACACTGTCACTTCGCCTCTAGTGTGTTCTGATTGATACGAAAAAGTGTTTGTAGTTTAACCGCAATCAATAACGGTGTCGCACGTAGCTAGACCGAGATGAGTACGGGTCGTCCTCTGGGAAACGTGGAACCTTTTACTTTTACTTTAGATGTGTTGAGAAAGAGAAGAGGGATAAAGAATTTTATAGAATGGTTTCTAGATCTACGTTCAACAAGAATGTAAAATATAGATCTAGATTATTTTAAAGATGTAATTAATATAATAAGAGGGCTTGTAGGGTTAGTTAGGATTTAGTAGTTATGGACGATTGATTAAAAGTTACCATTTTTATCCATTAATAGATTTAGAACTAGAACGACGGTGATGCGTGTAAATTAGGGTTTCTGGAGAGAAAAGGAATCCCACTCTTAACCCTTATCTCGACACGGAACTCCGTTCATATCTAGCCTTTACCAAAACAATCATTAATCTAATCTCTAATCGCGGTCGGAACTAGCAAAGAATTGCTAGCGCGCCCAATTAGGATGTTAATGATTCTTTTGATAAAGTTCCTAAACTTTATAGGACTAAAAAAGGGTTTAATTATTTTCATCGTCCATTAGCCTACCCTAATCCTACGAACCCTAACAAGCGGAGAATTACTCGCGCATGTTGGGAGAAGAAGATGAAAAGAAAGAGAGGGAAAACATAATGTAAAATGCAAAAGAATAAAATAAAACAACTACCTTTATTAATCAACTTGAACAATCTACACTTTGATTCCATAGAAAATGATTACAAAGACTAGTTTGCTTCTCGATCTCTTCCAAGGAGGTAGAAGAACAGTTGATGATCAGCCTGGATGCGTGAGCCGTCTGGGACTTCGTGATCTCGTCGGCTTGATGATTTTTCCAAGAGGCTCTCGGTGCCTTTATATAGTGCAAACCCAGAATCTTATTGTTGAGAAGTTGGTAAAATTCAGCAGTTGTCAATCTCCCAAAATATTGCCTTCCAACTCATCATTATTGCGGCGGATCCGCGGCCCAAAGGTGTGTTTGGCCGCGGATCCGCGCTCAAGGGATGTGATCAATTGCTTATTTTTATTGGGCTTTCATCTGGTGACATGTGGCAATCCTAGGCATCTTCAGAATCTGAAAATCTTTTCTCTGTTGCTTCCAGACTTGGTCTCCAAGTTTGCTTCTTAATTTGGCAAGTTTTCTTCAACAAATTGATTTGTTTGTTAAATCCTTCATAACAACATGGAAATATTCTGCACAACAACTCAAATAAGATTTTAGTAGACTTTGTTCTACTAGGATTAGATCAATAATATTATTTGCATACATTTTCCTACCAAATGATAATTAAAATATATTAACACATGGAAAATAATGTTTTTACACATAAACCCTCATATGTATAATATATTATAATATAGTACTTTTTTAATATGAAAATGGTAGGGAAAATGTAATACAAGTGTGCAGTTTTATCAACTGAACATGTTCCCACTGTACTTTGATTACTCCCCTACCACGGCTCAAAGGAGTCGTGCAAACAGGTAGTAGTTAGGTGCAGTCCCGAAGCATTTCGAGGCAGTGACGGTTAGACAGGATTCGTCTCTCCCGGTATTGGGGGTTGACATCGCGCTGTGTCTAGGAGAGCCATTACACGAGCAGTCCCTGGCCAGGGAAAGAGGGATATACTGGTAGGCTACCAGTGTTATCTCAGGTTGTTTTTGGCTTCACTCCGACACGACATATACCGCTATTAGGGGACTGACGTTTACCGCCCCCTAGGCTCGCTATGCGATGTATCAGATGTACAGACCGTACTGTACGGAGACTGTCACATTCAGGCTCAGTAGGAGTTCAGATGGGTTTCACCTCATCAGTCTTCTTGTTGGCATCTACCTGGGGACCGTTACGCACAGCTAGTGCCGCTTGCGGTCTGTGATTAAACCCACTGCCAGCGTAGTGTCGAGTCTTTAGAGTCCCACACAGAAAGCTATTCGCCTTTAGGCAAAAGAGTAGAGGTCGCATGGTTTTGCGACAGGTCGCATGGTTTTGCGACAGGGTTCGGTCACATCCGTGCACTTGTGCACGTACAGTGTCCGGACAGTTAACAAAAGCGGGCTTTGGTTTAAGCCAGATCCTAGTGTCCGTTTTGGGATTGATTTTATCTGGTATGTATTCGTGTTCCTCGGAACGTGGATGCGGGTGTGTATGCACAGTTGACGGAGAGACAGAGGCAGAGAATTCTCATTAGGGTTGTTGACTGTTGACTGTTGACCATTGACTTCTTGCTAAACCCTAATGAGAATATGATATATGATTAACAATAATATTAATTAAGTATTATGGTGACATGGTTGTTGAGGGGTTGACTTTGTTGACTTGTTGACTTTGTTGACCGGTTGACTTGGTTGGACTAGTTGACCATCATGATGACAATGGCTATCATTTCATGGAAAATACTTTTTTCTTGCTTGTTCGCTTGTGAAGAATGAGTGCATGAAATGATATGGCTATTGTAGCTTAAACCATCACATAATACTTGATTGCTATGATTTGTTATGATGGCTTTGGATTATGAGAGCCAAGAGAGAAAAGTCTTTCTCATTCTATCATTTTCATTCTCTCTCTTGTTCTTGAGCTCTCATCTTCTTCCTCTTGCTCTCCCTCTCTCTAGTCTATGGTTCACTTGTCTCATGTGTTGAGAATCAAGAACCATAGAGAAAAATCCCAACACACTCTCCTCTACTCACTCTAGTTCACAAGGTTTAGCAAACCGAGTGAACTAGTTTCTTCAAAGTTCGAAGAAGAAGCCAAAGGTAGAAGCTTTCGGGTGGATCGATCTTCGGCGCAAGGAGACGACGGGGTGAAGCCGATCCGTACACCATCGAGGTTTGAAGACGAAGGAGTTCAAGAAAGAAAGGTATAACCCCCTAACCGAGTAGTTAACAACTCATAGTTAGGTTGTTAGTTAGATAGTTTAACAAAGATCCGTTTTGAGTCCATGTTACCACCTCTAGAAAATTATTTTTCATCAAATTCCGCAAGCCCGTAAGTACCGGGAGAGGTAGCATGGACTTACACAAAGTAATGCGTAAATAAGCACAAACCTCCCCCAAACCTATTTGCACCAGTGTCCTCACTGTTGTCATCTTTTAAATCTCAAAATCTGTAGACTTGGGAGGAAAAGTTATCAAAAGGTACAAGAAATAATGAAAGTGAAATTCTCCCCCAAACTTATTTTTGGCTCGTAATTTTATATAAAAATTCTTTCAAGGGCCAAAATATCCGTCCAAAACTTGAGTTAAATTGTATCAAGCATTTAAAATTATTAGGGGGGTTAAAGTTATTGGTCAAAGTAAAGCCTTGCAAAGACCAAAAGTCAACACCAACCATTCGAATAATTTATCGATGAAACGCACCGGTTGGTGGAAAATCAGAGATTTGAAGAAGTGGGAGATAGGAGGCGGTATGGTTTATGTCTCGGTTGATAGAGACGAAACAGTAATGGGGAACGAAAACGAGAATGTGGATGATTACGAATGGAAAGAATGGTCACAATCTCGTATGGGATAAAAAGATATGGTGGTGGTTCAACTTCTTCAGGTGGAGGTTGATTAATCACAAAATCCGGGTCATTTAGGAATGCGAGTTCGTCGATGAAAATGTCATCAAAACATTCATCGATGGTCCGATTGAACGTTTCAATGTCAATAAGTGTTGCGCCAGAATTCAACATACTTGATTTGTCAAAAATTATGGAGGTAGGAGACTCGAAAAGCTCATCGACCTCATTCTCAAAAGAATCTAAATCAAGTTGTCTTTCTAGAATTATCGAACCCGAAATATCGGATTGTGATTCATCAACACTCGCTATCATTAAAGGAAGATTAGAAGAAGAACAAGAGAAAGTGGGAGATAAAATGGGTAAACAAATTGGTGTGTCGAGTATTGCTGAACCAGATGAAGGAGATGAAGGCTGAAATTCGGTCTGCTGTTCGGTTATACAATTATTATCAACTCCAAGACGCATTTGGAGCTCCGGAAGAATAATTAAATGCTCGAGATGATAACCACAAGGAAGTGAAAGGACCTGATGAATTGGTGGAACAAACTCATCCAAAATTTCGGGTTCATCATTCAATATATCCCAACGTCAATCTCCACATTCAAGTGAAGGTTAGAATTCTCAAACACCTCATTAAAAGTATGGTTTTCAATCAATTTTGGTTCTAGAGTGGAGGTGTAGAGATCACAAGGGTTGGGTATGGCTTCACTTGAAATGAAACTTTCACAATCGGGTAAATCAAACACTACAAAGTCACACAACTCATCAGGCATTTTATCTTCAATTGATGAATCATTTGGTGTACTCGATGAATCTGTGAAACTGGAGTTGTGGATTTCAGTTTGGAATCGGGAGCTTTGATTGTGGGATGCTTGACAGAGAATTTTTTTGAGTTATCTGCTCATTGTTCATGCGCATGCATTGCGCTATGATGCGTTTTATTTATTGATGGTTTCGGGACCCCGGCGACTTAGTCTTTTACTGAAATGTTTTAGTATTGAGGGGTTTAAATTTTAATTCAGGGACCGAATTTCTTTAAGGAGGGAAGACTGTAACATTTCATTAAAATAAAATATTATTTTAGGGAATTTTTATAATTTACTAATAAAATATTGAATATTTTAATAAGGCGGTATAATTAAATACCGATAAATTGGGATTTTTTTTGAAAATTATGGAAATTACTAAAAAGTGGGTGCTTTGTGTGATTTAAGCAAATTATGAAATTTTATGATTTATTACACATTAATTTTGTGTTAATCGCGATTAAAAATCGCTAATCGGGTTTTAAGCGTGTTTTGTAAACATGACATGCACATGTCATTTTAACACTTGTTACATTTTTCCTACATGATTTTTGGGTGTATGGTTAATTGTTTTGGGTTTACTATTGCAAAGAGAAGGAAATAAAAAGAAAAGAAAAAAGGAAAAAAGATAAAGAATAGAATAGTGTAAGGTATGGGTGAGAGTGAGAGAGAGAGGGTGAGGGGTCAAACCAAAGTGATGGCTCATTGTTCTCTCTTCATCTCTTCACCATTTTTGCTCCCTCTTCACCATGGCAACACCCATCTCCCTCCTCCACTTCAAGCCTCACAAAACCCCCAAAACAAAACCAAAACCGCATCTCCTTTTCACAAAAAGCATGCTCAAGCTCAAGGGATGCACATTGGACCAAGAAAAATCGAATTTTGTGGACTTTGGGCAACTCAAGAATTTTCATGAGTTGCCAAATGAGGTAATTTATGCACCTTTAGATTAGCATTTCAATTCCTTATGTATCCATATATGTTTAGTATCGATGTCGAGTGGTTTTGTGAACTTAGAAAATCCCTAGATGAGGTTAGGGTTTTGAATTTAATCCAAGGGTGAAATTGAGTGCAATAGTGACCTTAAACCCCAGTGTTGTTTGATTGGAGACCTAAACCTGAGACTTAACCGCGGAATACGAATTTATAAACCCGATATCGGAAAAACTGTGAATTTTTTATGGTATTTGGAAATCTGCTAACACCCGGGTGACCTGAAAATTATTTAGCAAGGACAGTGATACATGCAGGCACCCAGGAAGCATCACCCAAAACCTTAGCCCCTACCTCCCCAACCTGGCTACAGATTTAACCCATATGGCCGCAAATTGCATCCTGGGTCCCACCATTTTGATTCGTGTTTCTTCCATGGCTCCATCTCCAGTAAACTAGACCCTTGTCATATGCAAAATTGGCTAATTTGACCTAGGGTAAAATCTGGGACCATTTTCAAGAGTTTCTGTTTTGATTCGGGGTTTCGTTTCTCGTATTTTGAATTCTGGATTTTAGGAATTTGGTTTTAACTCGATGATCTGACGTTTGTACGACGATATCGAGGGTCATTTGGTGATTTTGAAGGCGTGGTCCATAGGTTCTAACCTATAGGCCTTAGTGTGTCGTTTTGGTTTTCCAATGTGATTTTAATACGTATTTTCGATTGTGTTATATGTGTAGGTACCCCACGTGATGTCGAGACGTTGAAGATGAAGATGGCGACATCGGCATCGGCACACAAGCAACAAGGTGAGTAGATTTATATCTAGGGGAGAAGTCGGATGGATGGCGTATAGCACCCCCGCAAAGTCATAAGGAATGATGTGATATGTTATAGATTTGCATTTATATGTTATGGAGAGATTGAACACTTAGCAAGGGGAGCTTTAGGGGATCATGGTTTTAGTGTTAGCGAGAATTGAAGAAAGGACTTTAGGCGATTTCTTAGTCGTGAAACCTTAGAGTAAGATTTGCATACACGCACATACACATACTCGCATACATTTACTTTCTTGTGCTTATTGGGTACACCTATCTATTTTGGTATTCATACACTTGGATGATGGGAATGTTATATGATATTTGGAAATGAGTCGATATGATCGGGCATGATGCCGTAAGATATTTAATGTGTGACGGAGATACGTCATGATGTTATAGCGCGTCGTTGGACGATGATACTATGTGGATGATGATATATATATGATGGTTGACATATGATCGAGATATGAGATGAGATATGTTAAGATATTTATAATGGATCGCTTGGGCGATGTATACTTCTTTATGATAATATGTGTTGATGACATCGGATTGAATGAGACTTTAGATCAGTAGCCAGATCATGATATTGTTGATGATATTAGTATTGTACTAGACTTAGATCGGTACCCCTGTCAGGATATGTGATGATAAGGAATTCAGCTGACTAATGAGATAAATGTGATATTTGACCTGTACCCAGATTTAGGATGCCGTACGATAGATTTACCGTACGTGATATAGTTATAAGGATAGATCCGCACACTTGACTCGAAGATGTCATATTATTTATTGTATCGTACGTGATACTATGAGGCGAGATCACCGACTACTAGGTATATATGTATAGATTGACTCAGACTTAGGCGGATTCCCTTACCCTTTTGGATGGGCTCGAGTCATACTCTTTACCAAAAGTAGGGAGTCGTGAGTATGTTCTTATACCAAACTGTATGACTCATATATTGGGTAGGTATATTTTCAGTGTTGTTGTTACTACATCACTTTATGTACATTTCATGATGTTTCATCGCATTGCATGCTTGTACATATGTTATCTATAACCATCATGAAACCCTGCTGTCAGGACACTGGCACCATTACCGATGATGCGTATGCTCCACCTACACTTGCTTGCCGGCTCACACACATCTTCATCGGTAATTTCCATGTCACGTACACTTTAGAAAATACTATTCCATGACATAGCTTGCTAGTTGATAGTTGCGATATGTTATAGCTTTCACATGCTAGTTTAACTACTGCAATTAATTGCATGCTATCAGATGCATTCATATATTCATTGGTCATGCAGTATTATGGAGATTTGTGACGATATTCACTGTTTATTTACTCTTGATTTTGGATTTCGGATTCCCATGAGATTTCAGGAATTGGGGGAAAACCGCAAGAAAATATAAACTTCTCTCTCCCTCTTTTTAAAATGCAAGTTGGGGTTTTCTCTTGATGTATGAGTCGTCCACCATGAGTTTTCATGATTGTTGTTGTATTTCGAGACCCGATTCGAGGAGTTGGATGAACCGTCTCGGGTACATGGTGGGCCCAGTATGGTACCCCGGGGTAAGAAGCTCGAGTTGTATTCGATGAGCCTGGCAAGGGAGCACTACCTACCGATGATATTATTTGGACTCGTCAGTTATCCGGAGGATACCGGCCGGAGTCATGAGATAGTTATAGGCTGATCCATTCTGCCGGAGCCCGCGGTCCTATCCCGCAGATGATACGGATGCCTGAGATATTGATATTTAAGATTTGAGACACTGAGATATTGAGATTTGATGATACAGGTTAGTCCGGGCAGCCGTAGCCTGAGATATTGAGATATTGGGATTTATTTTTTGTGTCGATACTTGACACGGATTTCTCTGTTGATTTTATTGATGTTACTCAATTTATATACATACAGATGTCTCATTAAAAATAGAATCGCATTTCATTACATTACATTCATACCTCATACATATGATACATTGCTACCCGAGGCACTGACACGAGCACATGGGATTACACTTGTGTATAGATGTTTATCCTTGCCACCTTTTCATGCTTCAGACTTAATTATTTGAGGATATTACTGATCGTATGACCTAGGATTGCGTTATACATGCGGTTTCTACTCGTAGATGTTTTCTACTCATGAGTTGGCAACTCACCCCCGTTGTGCCACAGTTCCTTGCAGGTTTTGCTATACAGGTTTCATTGCGGCTTTGCTGGCACACTGTTCCTTCCGGGTGATTGCTTTGGTAGGTGGGTTCTTTGCATCAGGACCACCATTGTATTTTATTTATTCAGTTGTATCTAGTAAACTCCATCAAACAGACTTATATTATTTGATAGACATAGAAGACCTGTGTTTATTATTTCGACCTTAGAGTCGCGCGTTGTATTATTATGGTTTTCATGCTATTTTTGAGGTTCCTTTTGAGTTTTGATCCTCGCCCTTTGGCGTTGTATATTTTATTGCTTGCGTGTTTGTAACCGTCGATTGACGAAGAGCTATCTCCCGCTTGGGGATGCCTTTTATTATTTCGTATACTATTCATGTTGTACCTCGTTTGGGGCCAGTTTTTACAATGGAAACTCTGCCGAAATTTTCAGAAATGACTTGATGTTTTTAAAACGCATAATTCGGCTTATGCTATTAAAATTACTTGCTTTAAATTGGCTTTTCCTTCACTCTACTACTTAATTGGTTTTGATTTCTGGGTTTTGGCTTACTTAGATTACGTACGCCTCGAGACGTTTCGTAATTTAAGTGCTGGTCATGTTCCGTACTTTTCGGGTCGTGACACAAAGCTCAGCAAGAGTTCGTCTGTTTGGTTTTCCCATTATAAGAAGGTGAAAAGAGGAAGGAGGGTAAAAAGATTTAAGCTCTAGTTGGATTGTTTTGCTTTGAAAGTGGGACTTGAGGGTTGAATCAACAAATCACAAAATGCACAGGCAAACCCTAGAACTAAGGTTACCTATGTCAAGTCACTAGACCGCTCCTAGACTTCCAAAGGAGAAGCCGCAGGATCAATCCTCTACCACCTCTTTATCATTTTCGTGGCCAGGTAAGCGCCAGGTAAATGGGAGGTATCCGCTATACGAATCACCGAAAATAGCGAGCCTTATTAAGTAACCACTTTCCTTAGACACACTTGCCTAGACACCACAAAAGAAATGTAGATAAGCGATAGATTACCCACGACCTTCCTCTGTCCTATTTGAGCGTGACGGTCCTTAGGGTCTTGATATAGATATATTTTTTAATTAATACAGGGTTATGCGGATGCTCGTTTTATGATTTGTGGGGCCTAGGAAGGGTGATGAAATCTCCACCTAATATGAAAATATATTATTGGATTTTTAGAGGAGAGAGAAAGATATAAAGAAGATACCAGAGAATTTGGAAACCCTAAGTCCCCTAATGAGCGGCGGTTCCGCCGCCAATAGGCTCTTTACACTGCGGTTCCGCCGCCGACTAAGAAGATCTGATGAATATTTTTGCTACGTGGTCTCCTTTGTGTTGGAGATAGTGCCCTCAAAGTCAATTATTGGCTTGCAGGTACGTGATTGCAATGATTGAGGCAGGACATATACCGATATGACAGTCTTGCTCGAGATGATAGTTTGCTATTTGGTTTGTCTTTATCATCGTATACATGCTTTAGTTCACTATTGCATGATGATAGAGCCCATAGGATTCTTGCTTGACTACCAGCAGTATGATGGCGATCATATACGTGGGAGCTGGGGTCTATAAGCACATCCTTAAAGTGTCCCTAGTCGTGGGAGTTTCGAGTCAGAGCATAGATACTCCATAGTAGACTAGTGTATACAGTCGAGACCCCGACGAGGGGCGATGGCCGGTCTCACAATCCATTGGTTTCAGTAGGATCACCTAAGATGTATACAGGTGCTCATTGAGTTATGAGTACACCGGACATGACTCGCCGGGAATCTGCTAGTTGGTATTATACATATCGTCAGATAGCAATTCCCCGGTGACATGTGTACATGTTAGTTCATCGACCTGAGATCGTCATTTGTCTCATGTGAGTTCCCGCTGTGCTTAGATTACTACCCTACCACGCTCAAAGGAGTTGTGCAAACAGGTTTTAGTTGGGTACAGTCCCGAGCCACATTGGAGGAAAGTGAGCAGATCGTCGAGGATTCGTCTCTCCCGGTATTGGGGGTTGATGTCGTGCAGTGCACGGGTGGCCATCACTAGGAATCCTCGGCCGAGGTAGTGGAGAATTACTGATTGGGATCAGTAATTTCTCAGGTGGTGATGGGCTTCATGCCGACACGATTTATCGTGTTATTAGGGGTCTGACTTTATCCACCCCCTAGACTCGATATGCGATACTCTTCAGACGAATGGACCGGACTGTATGTACATTGTCACTGTCAGGCTCAGTAGGGTTTATAGATGAGTTCGCTCGTCAGCTTCCCTTCCAATCAATACATAGGCAAACCGTTACGTACAGTTTGTACATCTAACGTGCTGGTGGTTATACCCAGTGCCAGTGTGTTGATGAGTCATTAGAGTCCCCCACAGACACTTTCCCAAGTTCGGGCGAAACGTTGTAGATCCCGAATGGTGATATGGCAAGGTTCGAAAAAAGTACGTGCGTTTTCGCACGTGTCGTTTTTCGGACAGATAATACTGGTCGGTTTTGGTTTAAGCCGGATCCGAGTATTATACTGTGTAGATATAATATCTTTGTCTCAGATGCATTTGTATTCAGGCGTAATACAAATGCGGGTATGTTTATACCATTACGGGGTTATCCTGAAATTCGTTTCAGGATCACTTTTGGAAGTTGCCAGTTTCCAGTTTTCTATCAGCCGTATTTTGACATTCGGTTAAATACGGATTTATCTTTTCTTGATAAGGTGAGTCAGTGTTCTATAAGGTTCTAGAGAGGGTGATTAGGCTTGTGACTCACTTGTTCTTTAATGGTGCATTTATTGTGTTCACACTTTGTGTTCACACTATGTGTTCACACTTTGTGTTCACACTATGTGTTCACACTTTGTGTTCACACTAGATATTTTTCTTAATGTCACCTCCCCCTCTCATACACTCACCCCCCCACCTCCTATAAGATGGCCGACCCCTCTCTCCTCTCTGATATACAATTTGATGGAAATTGTTCACTAGAAATAGATTATGATAGATTCGGGTTCATGAAAATTAGATAGCCTCTTTCTCATTTCACCCGATCCAAAAGGCAACTTTCATAATCGTTCGTCCGTGACCTTGGACGTAACGAGACAAAGTGTTCTACTCATTCTCTACTTCATCTTGGTCGTCTCTTTTAGCAAACTTGACGATCGAGTTGCCTCGGTTCAGAGGCGGGAGCCCGTTTAAAGATCCGTCGACGTAGTGCCACCTGGACTACAAGATTGGAGATCGAGGAGATCGGAGCAGCCGCAACAAGCGTGGGATGATGGTTGAAGACCGAAGGACCCGGATCATTCGGTATAACGTTTCTACCCCCTTTGCAATTTGTTAGTTTAGCTTTAATGGAAGATCCGGGTTACGGTACACGATAGCACCAGTTTCGTTAAAAGTTTTTGTTCCGCATTTGGGGTCTGTTAGACGGCCGGGGCGCTGCCGTGGACTTACAGTGATATCAGAGCCTCACCATTAAGCTATACTAACTTGTGCTAACGAGTTTAAAAGATCGATCGAACGGAATTTTCGAAATCACAATTTTCAAGTGCTAATGTTTTTGTCGATTTTAAACAGTGTCTAAAAATTATTTTGATCGTCCCAGAAAATTAAGCAGGGTTTTTGAAGCATACGGCAGAAAATTGGGCACGTGATCCAACTTTACCACCGCGGATCCGCGGTCAAACCTAGGGTTTGACCGCGGAACCGCGGCGCTTTAGTAGGAACAGTGTACCAATATTTTCCAGAGAGCTTCTATGTGGAAATTGTGGTTTTTTGGTATATATCTTTTGGGCCCAGATTTTATTACTGTACAGCAGATGTACTTGGGGCCCACTTCGGGAAATTTTGTCGATCGAAATTTTAAACTTGTTAGTATGCAGTACTTACTTTATATCTCCGACCGGGAATGTTATTTGGTCGGTAAACCGCGTCTGATTGCTATAGTTCTTTTAGACGGGTTTGCGAACGTGACATTCGCGTTGATGTTTTGTGTTGTGCTGTGATGTTACGGATATGTCGTGGTGGATAGCAGGGTGAAATGATAGTGCAGTTTTGATTTAATTGTACATTTGATATTGCGGGGCGAGCGTCCAACATGTGGACTTCCGTTACTGCCTGTTGTATAATATTCTTTTGGGGCACGACCGGGTCGAGGTCGATGTACCCGTTGTACATATTTTATTTTCTGTACTGGGTTTATCCCGCGAAGGAGTGCACGGATAGCCGGGTTCTGGAGGGCAACGTGTCCGTATCTCATGGCTTTGAGAGACAAAGGTACCTTACTCTAGAATTGGCAGACTATTCGCCGCACTCGTAGGGGGTACAGGTTGACCCAAGGAGGGGTGCTCAATTTACCGGATTCCGTGAAGTGTCGGGTGTTCCATTCACTATGTTGTGGGGACTACCTCGCTTCAGGTTTTGGCGGGTAACTTGCCGCACCCGCAGGGGTCTAGGTTTCATTGCACAGGCTATCCACACGACCAGGGGAACGTCAGGTTTCAGTAGCGGCTCTGTGAACCCTGGGGATCCCAGATTATCTGTATTGTTCTGTGATACTTATTACTTTTCTGTAATGTTGTATATTATCACGCCTGGAGCGATTATTGTATATTGGTATATATACTACTAGATGTTGTATATGTTTTACACCCGCGCTAGTCCAGCCCCCGCTCTGTCGTTAGTTAAGTAACCTAACGAGTGATGACGGGACCCAGTGGCGAATGCGGATGGCATATACGTACATTATATTTTCGTTCTTTTCTGGTGTGATTGATGGGACCGCGTTGATTCTTATCAATGCAAGGATAAAACAAACCTATATTTGATGTTGTTGGAACAAATTTTAAAAGGTGTTATTACAAAGATGTTTCCTTTTGTTTTGCATATTGATATTCAGTTGGAATATCCAGCACCTCATTCGACGAGGCAAGGGCAGATATCCCTTCACCGGGAAAAACCCCTTGGGCAGAAGTTTACGTCAGGGTAGTAACTTTAATACAGTCAATTGCAAGTTGCTTTGCATCGCGGTATTCAGATGGAATATCCTGCACCTCATTCCACGAGGAAAGAGCCGAGATCCCTTCACCGGGAGTGACCTCTTTAGCAAAACGTTTTCGGTACTATATTTTTGTAAAAAGCTATCAGGTTCCTTCAGCGATATCAAGTTCATTACGTTAAAGGTTTTTCGCCAAAAACCAGTCGTAGCCCTCCGTCATTTCTTATGGATGGTCAGTAGTATTCAAGCTATGTTTGTTGGACTTCGTCAAGGCATAGTGTTTGGTAGTTGCTGGGTATTCATTTGTTGCATAGATAGATGTGTTGGTTGGGACAGTCGTATAGCCTTGTTGGCCTTCGTCAAGGGCTTGTGCGGGTGGGTTCAAATTAACCTGGACAATGACGGGTATAACTTGACATGAGACTTATGATTTGTTGGCCTTCGTCAAGGTAATAAGAGCATGAGGCAAAAATCACATCAGGAGTTTCAAACATACAGCAAACTTGCCAGGCATGCGCATACCTTCTGGAGTGTGATAACTTGAGTGGCTTCCATCAAGTTATCATGCGATGATAGTTGGATCCCGATTCTCACTGATGAGTGAGTTTACTCTTCGGGTGATCCAGACTAATTCTTCTTTCCGGTTTGGAGGAGAATTTGAGATTACAGTGGGAGGTTTCTGTTGGAGATAGTGCCCTCATAGTCAATTATTGGATCGCAGGTACGTGATTGCAATGATTGCGGAGGACCTATCCCGGTAGCACAGTCTTACTCGAGATGATAGTATGCTATCTGGTTTGCCTTTATCAGTCGTGTACATGTTCGGGTGACTGATTGCATGTTACACTTTGATAGAGCCCTTAGGATCTTGCTTTACTACCAACAGTATGATGGCGATCATATACGTGAGAGTTGGGTAGTTTATATGCATATCCTTAATTGTGGTCCCTAGTCGTGGGAGTTTCGAGACAGGGCATCGATACTCCGGAGTAGACTACTGTGTACAGTCGAGACCCCGACGAGGGGCGGTGGCCGGTCTCACAAGCCACTGGTGTCAGTTGGATCACCTAAGATGTATACAGGTGCTCATTGGGTTATGAGTACACCGGACAGGACTCGCCGGGAATCTGCTAGTTAGTATTATATCTACCGTCAGATAGCAGTTCCCTGGTGACATGTGTACAGGTTAGTTCATCGACCTGAGGTCGTCATTTGTCTCGTGTGAGTTCCCACTGTGCTTTGATTTCTACCCTACCACGGCTCAAAGGAGTCGTGCAAACAGGTAGCTTTTGGGTACAGTCCCGAGCCATATGGAGGCACGTGAGCGGATCGGCAGGGGATTCGTCTCTCCCGGTATTGGGGGCGAGGTCGTGCTGTGTCTAGGAGAGCCATTACACAAAGTCCATGGCCATGGCAGGAGATTTACTGGTAGGTACTCCAGTAGTATCTCAGGGTGTTATTGGGCTACACTCCGACACGACTTATACTGCTATTGGGGGTCTGACGTTACTAGCCCCCTAGGCAGATATACGATACTCATTGATGAACGGACCGGACTGTATATACATTGTCACTGTTAGGCTCAGTAGGGTTTTCCGGATGAGTGCGCTCATCGGCATCCCTTGAGGTCAGTCCGTGGGCAGCCGTTACGCATTGCTAGTGCCGCTGACGGTTTGTGGTTAAACCCACTGCCAGGGTGCTGACGAGTCATTAGAGTCTCCCACAGACAGTTTCCCAAGTTCGGGCGAAACGTTGTAGAGGCCGTATGGTTTTATGGAAGGGTTCGGAAAATGCACGTGCGTTTACGCACGTGTCGATTTTCGGACAGATGATACTGGTCGGCTTTGGTTTAAGCCGGATCCGAGTATTATATTGAGTAGGTATAATATCTTTGTCTCAGTTGCATTTGTATTCGGTCGTAATACAAATGCGGGTATATTTATACAGTTTCGGGGTTATCCTGAAAGTCGTTTCAGGATCACTTTTGAAAGTTGCCAGTTTCCAGTTTTCTATCTGCCGTCTTTTAACATTTGGTTAAAGGCGGATTTATCTTTTCTTGGATGAGAGTGAGTCGTGCTTCTAGAAGGTTCTAGAAGGTTCTAGATTGGGTGAGGTGTCGAGTGACTCATGCTTTGATATCAACCATTTCTTGTTTTGCTTAAAGATCTTTATGCTTGATATTTGTTCATAATATCTTTTGGGTTATGATAAGGTTGCATCCTATGGTCACCCCCCTCTCCTACGGTCACCTCCCTCATTCTATAAAGAGGCCGGCCCCATTCTATAAAGAAGCTCGACAGTTCTGTTAATTTTAAACGGTCTCAAAATTCATTTCTGTATATCTTAAAAATCCGTGCAGGCATATTTAAGAACCACGACAAAATTTGGGGTCGTGATCCCTCCAGGCTGCCGCGGAAGAGCGGCCAAACCCATGGTTTGGCCGCCCATTCGCGGCCACGTGGGGAGCACGTGCTCCCAAATTTTGTCAGTGGGTTCTGTTTGGGTTTTTGTGATTTTTGGTATATATATTTTTGGCCCAGGTTATGTTACTGTTCACCAGTAAGCCGTGGGGCCCACTTTTTGATATTTGGTCTTTGGTCGATCGAAATTTAAACACGTTAGTTTACAGTGCTTACATTATATCTCCGACCGGGAATGTCATTTGATCGGTAAACCGCGTCTGATTGCTATAGTTCTTTTAGACGGGTTTGCGAACGTGACATTCGCGTTCATGTTCTGTGTTGTGCTGTGATGTTGCGGATTTGTCGTGGTGGATAGCAGTGTGCAATGATAGTACAGTTTGTGTTTATTTGTACATTTGATATTGCGGGGCGAGCGTCCAACATGTGGTTGCGGTCGATGTACCTTTTGTACTATTTTTCATTACTGTACTAGGTTTTACCCCGCGACGGAGTGCACGGATAGCCGGGTTCGGGAGGGCAACGGGTCCGCATCTCATGGCTTTGAGAGGCAGAGGGGTCCCACTCTAGAATTGGCAGACTATTCGCCGCACTCGTAGGGGGTACAGGTTGACCCAAGAAGGGGTGCTCAATTTACCGGATTCCGTGAAGTGCCGGGTGTTCCATTCACTATGCTGTAGGGACTACCTCGCTTCAGGTTTTGGCGGGTAACTTGCCGCACCCGTAGGGGTCTAGGTTTCATTGCACAGGCTATCCACACGACATGGGAACGTCGAGTTTCAGCAGCGGCTCTGTGAAACTCGGGGATCCCAGACATCTGTATTGTTCTGTGATGCTTATTACTTTTCTGTAATGTTGCATATTATCACGCCTGGAGCGATTATGTATATTGGTTTATATACTATTAGATGTTGTATATGTTTTACACCCGCGCTAGTCCAGTCCCCGCTCTGTCGTTAGTTAAGTAACCTAACGAGTGATGACGGGACCCAGTGACGAATGCGGATGGCATATACGTACATTTTATTTTCGTTCTTTTCTGGTGTGATTAATGATGGGACTGCGTTGATTCTGATCAATGCAAAGTAAAACAAACCTGTTTACAGTTGTTGGAACAATTTAAAAAGTGTTATTGCAAAGTCGTTTTCTTTTGTTATGCATAGCGGTATTCAGTGGAATATCCTGCACCTCATTCGACGGGGCAAGGGCCGATATCCCTTCACCGGGACTGACCCCTTGGGTAGAAGTTTGCGTCAGCGTAATAACTTCACTATAGTCGATTACAAGTTGCTTTGCATAGCGGTATTCAGTGGAATATCCTGCACCTCATTCCACGAGGAAAGAGCCGAGATCCCTTTACCGGGAGTGACCTCTTTAGCAAAAGGTTTTCGCCACTATATTTTAAAAAGCTATCAGGTTCCTTCAGCGATATCAAGTTCACTACGCTAAAGGTTTTTCGCCAAAAACCAGCCGTAGCCCTCCGTCACTTCTTTTGGGTATTCAGTAGTATTCAAGCTATGTATTTTGACCTAACGCCAAGGCATAGTGTTTGGTAGCTGCTGGGTATTCAATTGTTGCATAGATAGATGAGTTGGTTTGGGACAGCCGTTCTGCCATTTTGACCTAACGCCAAGGGCATGTGCGGGTGGGTTCAAATTAACAAGATAGTGATGGGTAGAACTTGGCATGTGACTTATGACATTTTGACCTAACGCCAAGGTTATAAGAGCATGGGGCAAAAACTATATCAGGAGTTTCTAAAGAAACTGAAACTTGCCGAGTATGCGCATACCTTCTGGAGTATGAGTAACGTGGATGCATTCCATCACGTTATCATGCGATGAGAGTTGGATCCTGATTCCCACTGATGAGTTGGTTTACTCTTCGGGTGATCCCGATTGATTCTTCTTTAGGTTTGGAGGAGAATTTGACAGAGACAGTGGGAGGTTTCCGGATTAGATAAATTGATGACCATTCTGATCTAGGTTAGAGTGCACGCAGAGTGTTTCTTTTCTCTCTCTCTCTTTGGCAGCGACCTTTGACCGACCCTAGACTATGACTCAGTGACCAGGTTGACCGAACCTTCTTAAAATACTGGCTTTTGGATTGTCTGAGTTGCATAAGTCATTGCCACTCCTTCTTTTACCCTTTGAATTTCTCAGAACACCCGTATTACTACGGATATCCACTTCCATTGGATAGAGCCATCGTATGGTTATATACGAACTCGAAGGGACTTCTTCGGGGATGGATCCAGGTTCAGGAGAAATAGAATTGGTTTATTCAGTTGTCTTTTATTATCACCTTCTCTCAGGTTGCGAGAGCTCCTTGGTTTAGGAGAGTACACCTATTACGCTTATTGGATAGTCTTATTCCAAACCATAGGCTGGTGCCGAAAGGTAGGGAATGAAGAAAACCAATTAGCCTAAGTAGGGTGTGCAGAAGGTAATATGTAAAGACAAAATAAAGGGATTAGAAAGAGGGCAAAGTAAATTGCGACTGATATCATTCACGACCAAAACCGCGTACTTCATCGCCGCTCCTATTTCACCTTTGAAAGAATGAGGTATTATTCAGTTGTCTTTTATCGTCACCTTCTCTCGAGATGCGAGTACTCCTTAGTTTAGGAGGGTACACCTATTATGCTTACTGGATAGTCTTCTTCCAAACCATAGGCTGGTGCCGAACGGTAGGGAAGGAAGAAAACCATTTAGCCTAACGATGGTGTACAGAAGGTAACGACTAAAGACAAATAAAGGGATTTGGAGAGATGACAATAAAATATACGGTTGAAGTCATGAATTAGATTATGGAAGAGGCATTACTATGAATACCAGGATACCCCTACGAAACATTTTCATGTTTCAGTGCATCGTTAAAGAAAAACTGTTTTCCCGATTAGACACTTAATCCAAGGGTATGTATTTACCAGGTTTCATTCTCATATCTGTATGGTTTTACAGATGATGAGTGGGAGTAAGATATTGGGAAAAAGGTGATCATCCTCATTATATCGGAATTCGTTGTAATTGGTGATATTTGAGGAAATCGCCAGGGTACAGTTTTCAACCTACGACGCACAGGTTATAAGTTGTTTAACTCAGCGGACTTATACAGAGTATTGTATGTTGTCCAGTGTCCATCAGGGACAAAGGGGTAGGTCCTCGTACTATGTTCTGTTTACTTATAATTTCTCTAGTATTTAGACGAGTGTTTCGTAGAAATACAAGGTCTAAGTTTTCTGAAGTTGTGGGTATAAGAATAAAGTAGAGAACCAGGTATCACAAGTATCGGGATTCTTCAAAGAGATCGAAGATGTAGATTCTTGTGATTGGTATTCAGATGATAGTGATGGTTTTGAGAAACGTGTTTCTCTTTCAGGTTACTCATAATTGGATGGATTCCTAAGTTGAGTAATGCTGATTAGCCTCTTTCCATTAACTAGATATGCACTGGAGACAGATGCATGGATTGAATATGGTTCCAATTAAATAAGTGCCAAAGTTTCTGTATTGGATATAGAATGGATCGTACCTTAAAAGAAATTAAGGTACGGGGAGTTGTCCAGCTTATGATTAAAACCAGACACTGGATAACTCAGGGCACGTTTCTGTAATGGCTGTTTGTGGGTTGACCCTGGCTATGACGAGGGTTGATATTCTACCATTTGGAAGATCAATAGTGATATTGTTCTTGACTCGCCACAGTTTTAGTAAAAATGGATCTTTTTCAGAAAACAGTAGTGGGAGTATGGTAGAACTGGAAGTGATTCCAGAACCGCAAACGATTACGGAAAATTTAATAGGACCTATATATTCAATCAGGTTTGACATTCCAATTGCCACTCCGCAGGTATGGTAGGTAACCTCAGACACCCGAGAGGTACTTCGGTAGGCTCAAGGACGGTGACAGGGAGGTTCTTATCTACCAAGACTTGACACTACTGTTGTTCCAGGATATGAGACCCGGTAGGAGGGTTGTCATAGTCAGTGGGAGCAGCGGAAGCATAGTGGGCAAGATGCTTATATCTATTTATAGACTTGAGCAGATATAGCGGAGATAGATCATCTAATTTTGATGTGACAGTCATGGGTTTGAGTTCAATCAGAATAGGGGATGGATCAGTTAAGAAGGTAGTAGGGTGTGATGTCATGGTATCTGGATGACATACACAGAGTAGGAAGTAAAATTCCTATACTACGATCGGTTGTACTGTGGTCGTCACACAGTTGTTTCTCCAGATAGGATATGGATATAATATTTGACATTCTAGTTTCTAGATCTATGGTTTTAGATCTGTATTTGGGTAGTTTCCCAATGTGGGTACTTTGACAGATATTCTAATGGTTTTTGGAATAGTTGACTCCTAGCATGGTGGTGTACCTGCAGCTGATGGAGTCACCCTCCCTAAAGGTGTCTTACAGACTAAAGGGGAGAGGGAAGTGCATGATTGGCAGATCACTTGCTTAGGCAATTGAGTCAATCATGAGATGTCAAGTACCACACCAAATGTTGGTTTTGCACTAGATGCAATAAGTTTGTATTAATCCAATCCTGGAGAAACATAAGGAAGCAGTTATAGAACATAAGTACATGTTCTACGGATTTGATGACGGTAGCCTCCTTCGGGAGACGGTTATCATTCCAGGCTTCAAAGGTGACATGGTTGACAGAGTGATTGTCAGAGTTATAGTTTTTCCCTCTGACGAAGAGGGACAGTATTATGGACAGGTGGTCCAAGAGGATACTGTGGGAAGCAAGGTGCCCGATACTGATTAGGTTCAGTGATCGATTCAGTCTAAGAAGTTTGGATATGGAGTTCATTTATGAACCAGGTCCCATCAGATATCCAGATATATTCTAAGACAGGTATTACTCAATTCGGGAGATGGTTTTCTCCGCGAACTTGAGATTAAGAGAGATATAGAAAGATACTTCTAGGCGGATCCACTCACTGAGGCTATTTCTCGAACACAATAGTTTTACAAACGGGCTTTGTGATACTGCTTAGTAGAGAAGTTGGGTGTCGGTTTCACACGGGCTGTGAGTAGTCGACATCGCAATATTAGCCTTGAGTGCAAGTGGGAGATTGTTGGAGATAGTGCCCTCATAGTCAATTATTGGATCGCAGGTACGTGATTGCAATGATTGCGGAGGACCTATCCCGGTAGCACAGTCTTACTCGAGATGATAGTATGCTATCTGGTTTGCCTTTATCAGTCGTGTACATGTTCAGGTGACTGATTGCATGTTACACTTTGATAGAGCCCTTAGGATCTTGCTTTACTACCAACAGTATGATGGCGATCATATACGTGAGAGTTGGGTAGTTTATATGCATATCCTTAATTGTGGTCCCTAGTCGTGGGAGTTTCGAGACAGGGCATCGATACTCCGGAGTAGACTAGTGTGTACAGTCGAGACCCCGACGAGGGGCGGTGGCCGGTCTCACAAGCCACTGGTGTCAGTTGGATCACCTAAGATGTATACAGGTGCTCATTGGGTTATGAGTACACCGGACAGGACTCGCCGGGAATCTGCTAGTTAGTATTATATCTACCGTCAGATAGCAGTTCCCTGGTGACATGTGTACAGGTTAGTTCATCGACCTGAGGTCGTCATTTGTCTCGTGTGAGTTCCCACTGTGCTTTGATTTCTACCCTACCACGGCTCAAAGGAGTCGTGCAAACAGGTAGCTTTTGGGTACAGTCCCGAGCCATATGGAGGCACGTGAGCGGATCGGCAGGGGATTCGTCTCTCCCAGTATTGGGGGAGAGGTCGTGCTGTGTCTAGGAGAGCCATTACACAAAGTCCATAGCCATGGCAGGAGATTTACTGGTAGGTACTCCAGTAGTATCTCAGGGTGTTATTGGGCTACACTCCGACACGACTTATACTGCTATTGGGGGTCTGACGTTACTAGCCCCCTAGGCAGATATGCGATACTCATTGACGAATGGACCGGACTGTATATACATTGTCACTGTTAGGCTCAGTAGGGTTTTCCGGATGAGTGCGCTCATCGGCATCCCTTGAGGTCAGTCCGTGGGCAGCCGTTACGCATTGCTAGTGCCGCTGACGGTTTGTGGTTAAACCCACTGCCAGGGTGCTGACGAGTCATTAGAGTCTCCCACAGACAGTTTCCCAAGTTCGGGCGAAACGTTGTAGAGGCCGTATGGTTTTATGGCAGGGTTCGGAAAATGCACGTGCGTTTACGCACGTGTCGATTTTCGGACAGATGATACTGGTCGGCTTTGGTTTAAGCCGGATCCGAGTATTATATTGAGTAGGTATAATATCTTTGTCTCAGTTGCATTTGTATTCGGTCGTAATACAAATGCGGGTATATTTATACAGTTTCGGGGTTATCCTGAAAGTCGTTTCAGGATCACTTTTGGAAGTTGCCAGTTTCCAGTTTTCTATCTGCCGTCTTTTAACATTTGGTTAAAGGCGGATTTATCTTTTCTTGGATGAGAGTGAGTCGTGCTTCTAGAAGGTTCTAGAAGGTTCTAGATTGGGTGAGGTGTCGAGTGACTCATGCTTTGATATCAACCATTTCTTGTTTTGCTTAAAGATCTTTATGCTTGATATTTGTTCATAATATCTTTTGGGTTATGATAAGGTTGCATCCTACGGTCACCTCCCTCTCCTACGGTCACCTCCCTCATTCTATAAAGAGGCCGGCCCTCTCTCTCTCTTATGGTTATTGATTTCATTTGTAGAAAAAGATTATGATAGTTTGGGGTGTTTGGAATTTACAGCTCATTTCATTCCATCACCCGATTTCCTCGGCAACTTCATTAACCGATCGTCCACGGATTTGGACGAAGTGAGACAAAGTCATCTACTCATTCTCTACATCATTCTTGGTCGTCTCTTTTAGCAAACTTGACGATCGAGTTGCCTCGAGTCAGAGGCGGGAGCCCGTTTAAAGAACCGATCATGTGGTGCCACCTCGACGAGGAGATCGGAGATCGACGAGATCGGAGCAGCCGCAACGGAGCGTGGGATGATGGTTGAAGAACGAAGGACTCGGATCGTTCGGTATAACATTCCTACACTCTTTACAGTTTGTTAGTTTAGCAATAATGGCAGATCCGGGTTAAAGTATACGATAGCGCCAGTTTAAAAGTTTTGTTCCGCATTTTGGCGTCTGTAGACTGCCGGGGCGCTAGCGTAGACTTACAGTTTCCTGATTAGATAAAGTGATAACCATTCTGATCTAGGTTAGAGTGCACGCAGAGTGTTTCTTTTCTTTCTCTCTTTGGCAGCGACCTTTGACCGACCCTAGATTATGACTCAGTGACCAAAGTTGACCGAACGTTCTTAAAATACTGGCCTTTGGTTGTCTTAGTTGCATAAATCATTGCCGCTCCTTCTTTTACCGTTTGCATTTCTCAGAACACCCCGTATTACTACGGATATCCACTTCCATTGGATAGATCCATCGTATGGTTATATACGAACTCGAAGGGAATTCTTCGAGGATGGATCCAGGTTCAGGAGAAATATAATTAGTTTATTCAGTTGTCTTTTATTATCACCTTCTCTCAGGTTGCGAGGGCTCCTTAGTTTAGGAGAGTACACCTATTACGCTTATTGGATAGTCTTATTCCAAACCATAGGCAGGTGCCGAAAGGTAGGGAATGAAGAAAACCAATTAGCCTAAGTAGGGTGTACAGAAGGTAATATGTAAAGACAAAATAAAGGGATTCGAAAGAGGGCAATGTAAATTGCGACTGTTATCATTCACGACCAAACCGCATACTTCATCGCTATTCCTATTTCACCTTTGCTTTTTCCCCAGTTCGGGGGAAATAGAATAAGGTATTATTCAGTAGTCTTTTAACATCACCTTCTCTCAAGTTGCGAGTACTCCTAGGATTAGGAGGGTACGCCTATTATGCTTACTGGATAGCCTTCTTCCAAACCATAAGCTGGTGCCGAACGGTAGGGAAGGAAGAAAACCATTTAGCCTAACGAAGGTGTACAGAAGGTAACGACTAAAGACAAATAAAGGGATTTGGAGAGATGGCAGAGAAATATACGGTTAAAGTCATGAATTGGATTATGGAAGAGGCATTACTAGGAATACCAGGATACCCCTACGAAACATTTTCATGTTTCAGTTACACTGTACATTGTTAAAGGAAAACTGATTTCCCGATTAGATGCATACTCCAGGGTATGTATTTACCAGGTTTCATTCTCATATCTGTATGGTTTTTACAGATGATGAGTGGGAGTAAGTTATTGGGAATTAGGTGATCATCCTCATTATATCGTAATTCGTTGTAATTGGTGATATTTGAGGAAATCACCTGGGTACAGTTTTCAACCTACGATGCACAGGTTTTGAGTTATTCAAACTCAGTGGACTTATACAGAGTATTGTATATTGTCCAGTGTCCGTAAGGACAAAGGGATAGGTCCTCGTACTATGTTCTGATTACTTATGACTTCTCTCGTTTTTAGACAAGTGTTTCGCAGAAATACAATGTCTAAGTTTTGAGAAGTTATGGGTATAAGAATAAAGTAGAGAACCAGGTATCGCAAGTATCGGGATTCTTCAAAGAGATTGAAGATGTAGATTCTTGTGATTGGTATTCAGTTAATAGTAATGGTTTTGAGAAACTAGTTTCTCTTTCAGGTTACTCATATTTGGATGGATTCCTAAGTTGAGTAATGCTGATTAGCTTTTCTCCATTAAGATGATATGCACTGGAGACAGCTGCATGATTTGAATCCGGTTCCAATTAAATAAGTGCCAAAGTTTCTATATTGGATATAGAATGGTTCATATCTTAACGATGTTAAGGTAAGGGGAGTTGTCCAGCTTATGCTTAAAACCAGACACTGGATAACTCAAGGCACGTTTCTGTAATGGCTGTTTGTGGGTTGACCCTGGTTTGGACGAGGGTTGACATTTCTACCATCTAGAAGATCAATAGTGATATTGTTCTTGACACGCCACAGTTTTATTAAAATGGAATTTTCAGAAAACGGTAGTGGGAGTATGGTAGAACTGGAAGTGATTCCAGAACCGCAAACGATTACAGAAAATTTAATAGGACCTATATATTCAATCAGGTTTGACATTCCATTAGCCACTCCGCAGATATGGTGGGTAACCTCAGACACCCGAGAGATAGTCCGGTAGCCTCAAGGACGGTGACAGGGAGGTTCTTGTTTACCCAGACTTGACACTACTGTTGTTCTAGACTATGAGACCCAGCAAGAGGATAACTATAACGTCATTCTAAACTAGCTTTAGAAGTGTACGTAGATATTATTCTGCTAGAGGGTTGTCGTAGTCAGTGGGAGCAGCGGGAGCATAGTGAGCAAGGAGCTTATGTCTATTTATTGGCTTGAGCAAATATAGCGGAGATTAGATCATCTGATTTTGATGAGACGGTCATGGTTTTGACTTCATCAGAATACGGGATGGATCTGTTGAGAAGGTAGTAGGTGTGATGTCCTGGTATTTGGATGACATACACAGAGTAGGATGTAAAATTCCTATACTTCAATCGGTTGTACTTTGGTCGTCACACAGTTGTTTCTCCAGAAAGGATATTGATGTAATATCAGACATTCTGGTTACTAGATCTATGGTTTTAGATCTAGATTTGGGTAGTTTCCCAATATGGGTACTTTGACAATATTCTAATGGTATTTGGAATAGATGACTCCTGACATGATGGTGTACCTGCAGGTGATGGAGTCACCCTCTCTAAAGGTGTCTTAGACACTAAAGGAAAGAGGGAAGTGCATGATTGGCAGATCACTTGCTTAGGCAATTGAGTCAATCATGAGATGTCAAGTACCACACCAGATGTAGTTTTTGCACTTGATGCGATAAGTTAATATTAATCCAATCCTGGAGAAACATAAGGAAGCAGTTGTAGAACATAAGTGTTTGTTTTACGGATTTATGGCCGCAGCCTCCTTTGGGAGACGATTATCATTCCAGGCTTCAAAGGTGACATGGATGACAGAGTGATTGTCAGAGTTATAGTTTTCCCTCTGACGAGGGACAGTATTATGGACTGGTGGTCCAAGAGGATACTGTGGGAGGCATGGTGCTGAATACTGATTAGGTTCAGTGATCGATACTGTCTAAGAAGTTTTGATTTGGAGTTCATTGTTGAACTAGGTCCCATCAGATATCCAGACATATTCTAAGACAGGAATTACTCGATTCGGGAGATGGCTTTCTCCGCGAACTTGAGACTAAGAGAGACATAGAAAGAAACATCAGGGCGGATCCACTAACTGAGGCTATTTCTCGAACACAAGAGTTTTACAAACAAGCTTTGTGAAACTGATTAGTAGAGGAGTTAGATGTTCGGTATCACATGGGCTGTGAGTATGCGACATCGCAATAATTAGCCTTAAGTGCAAGTGGGAGATTGTTGGAGAAAGTGCCCTAAAAGTCAATTATTGGATTGCAGGTACGTGATTGCAATGATTTAGGCAGGACCTATACCGATATGACAGTCTTGCTCGAGATGATAGTTTGCTATCTGGTTTGTCTTTATCATCGTATACATGCTTTAGTTCACTATTGCATGATGATAGAGCCCATAGGTTTCTTTCTTGACTACGTGCAGTATGATGGCGATCATATACGTGGGAGCTGGGGTCTGTAAGCACATCCTTAAAGTGTCCCTAGTCGTGGGAGTTTCGAGTCAGGGCATCGATACTTCAGATTAGACTAGTGTATACAGTCGAGACCCCGACGAGGGGCGATGGCCGGTCTCACAAGCCATTGGTGTCAGTAGGATCACCTAAGATGTATACAGGTGCTCATTGAGTTATGAGTACACCGGACAGGACTCGCCGGGAATCTGCTAGTTGGTATTATACATATCGTCAGATAGCAATTCCCCGGTGACAAATGTACAGGTTAGTTCATCGACCTGAGATCGTCATTTGTCTCATGTGAGTTTCCACTGTGCTTAGATTACTACCCTACCACGCTCAAAGGAGTTGTGCAAACAGGTTTTAGTTGGGTATAGTCCCGAGCTATATTGGAGGCAAGTGAGCGGATCGTCGAGGATTCGTCTCTCCCGGTATTGGGGGTTGATGTCGCGCAGTGCACGGGTGGCCATCACTAGGAATCCTCGGCCGAGGTAGTGGAGAATTACTGATTGGGATCAGTAATTTCTCAGGTGGTGATGGGCTTCATGCCGACACGATTTATCGTGTTATTAGGGGTCTGACTTTATTCACCCCCAAGACTCGATATGCGATACTCTTTAGGCGAATGGACCGGAATGTATGTACATTGTCACTGTCAGGCTCAGCAGGGTTTATAGATGAGTTCGCTCGTCAGCTTCCCTTCCAATCAGTACATAGGCAAACCGTTACGTACAGTTTGTACCTCTAACGTGCTAGTGGTTTTACCCAGTGCCAGTGTGTTGATGAGTCATTAGAGTCCCCCACAGACACTTTCCCAAGTTCGGGCGAAACGTTGTAGAGGCCGTATGGTGATATGGTAAGGTTCGGAAAAAGCATGTGCGTTTTCGCACGTGTCGTTTTTCGGACAGATAATACTGGTCGCTTTTGGTTTAAGCCGGATCCGAGTATTATACTGTGTAGATATAATATTTTTGTCTCAGATGCATTTGTATTCGGTCGTAATACAAATGCGGGTATGTTTATACCATTACGGGGTTATCCTGAAATTCGTTTCAGGATCACTTTTGAAAGTTGCCAGTTTCCAGTTTTCTATCAGCCGTATTTTGACATTCGGTTAAATACGGATTTATCTTTTCTTGATGAGGTGAGTCAGTGTTCTAGAAGGTTCTAGAGAGGGTGATTAGGCTTGTGACTCACTTGTTCTTTAATGTTGCATTTATTGTGTTCATACTTTGTGATCACACTTTGTGTTCGCACTATGTGTTCACACTTTGTGTTCACACTAGATATTTTTCTTAATGTCACCTCCTACTCTCCTACACTCACCCCCCACCTCCTATAAGATGGCCGGCCCCTCTCTCCTCTCTGATAGACAATTTGATGGAAATTGTTCACAAGAAAAAGATTGATAGATTCGGGTTCATGAAAATTAGATAGCCTCTTTCTCATTTCACCCGATCCAAAAGGAAACTTCCATAACCGTTCGTCCGTGACCTTGGATGTAACGAGACAAAGTGTTCTACTTATTCTCTACTTCATCTTGGTCGTCTCTTTTAGCAAACTTGACAATCGAGTTGCCTCGGTTCAGAGGCGGGAGCCCGTTTAAAGATCCGTCGATGTGGTGCCACCTGGACGATAAGATTGGAGATCGAAGAGATCGGAGCAGCCGCAACAAGCGTTTTTCGGACAGATAATACTGGTCGGTTTTGGTTTAAGCCGGATCCGAGTATTATACTGTGTAGATATAATATCTTTGTCTCAGATGCATTTGTATTCAGGCGTAATACAAATGCGGGTATGTTTATACTATTACGGGGTTATCCTGAAATTCGTTTCAGGATCACTTTTGGAAGTTGCCAGTTTCCAGTTTTCTATCAGCCGTATTTTGACATTCGGTTAAATACGGATTTATCTTTTCTTGATAAGGTGAGTCAGTGTTCTATAAGGTTCTAGAGAGGGTGATTAGGCTTGTGACTCACTTGTTCTTTAATGGTGCATTTATTGTGTTCACACTTTGTGTTCACACTATGTGTTCACACTTTGTGTTCACACTATGTGTTCACACTTTGTGTTCACACTAGATATTTTTCTTACTGTCACCTCCCCCTCTCATACACTCACCCCCCCACCTCCTATAAGATGGCCGACCCCTCTCTCCTCTCTGATATACAATTTGATGGAAATTGTTCACTAGAAATAGATTATGATAGATTCGGGTTCATGAAAATTAGATAGCCTCTTTCTCATTTCACCCGATCCAAAAGGCAACTTTCATAATCGTTCGTCCGTGACCTTGGACGTAACGAGACAAAGTGTTCTACTCATTCTCTACTTCATCTTGGTCGTCTCTTTTAGCAAACTTGACGATCGAGTTGCCTCGGTTCAGAGGCGGGAGCCCGTTTAAAGATCCGTCGACGTAGTGCCACCTGGACTACAAGATTGGAGATCGAGGAGATCGGAGCAGCCGCAACAAGCGTGGGATGATGGTTGAAGACCGAAGGACTCAGATCATTCGGTATAACGTTTCTATCCCCTTTGCAATTTGTTAGTTTAGCTTTAATGGCAGATCCGGGTTACGGTACACGATAGCGCCAGTTTCGTTAAAAGTTTTAGTTCCGCATTTTGCGTCTGTTAGACGGCCGGGGAGCTGCCGTGGACTTACACCTTGCTCCTCTGGATCTTGATGAATGTCTCTGAATCTCTGTTTCCTCAAGTCTGTGACTCCATATTCCCTCGCAAAAATTCACACAATAATCATTAAATATACAATTTGCAGTTTTGTTTCGTTTATGATATAGATCGAATAAGAATTCAACACAAATAGTAAGAATAAAAAATTACGCATGTATCCCCGGCAACTTCGCCATTTGATTGGTTTGTATTTTAGAGAAGTGTTTGTAGAATAACCGCAATCAGCACGACGTCACTTGTAGCTAGACTGAGATGAGTACGGGCCGTCCTCAGAGAAACGTTGAATCTTTTAGGCTTACTTTAAGCGTGTTGATTAGCAAAGAAGGAAGAATAAAGAATGATTGTTGGTTCTAGATCTACGTCAAACACGGATGCAAAATATAGATCTAGATTGACTACGGATGTAGGTTTTGTATTAGAAGAGGACTTTTAGGGTTCATTAAGATTTAGTAGTCATGGATGATTAATTAAAGATTACTCCTTTTATTCTTTAATAGATTTAAAACTAGATCGATAGTGATGCATGTAGATTAGGGTTCTTGGAGGGAAAATGGTTCCCACTCTTAACCCCTATCTCGACATGGATCTCCGTTCATATCTAGCCTTTACCAAAACAATTGTTAATCTAATCTCTAATTGTTGTCGTGATTATCAATGAATTGATAGCACGCCTAATTAGGATGTTAACTATTCTATTGGTAAAGTTTATAAATTTTATAGGATATAAAAAGAGTTTAAGAATCTTCATCATCCATTAATCTACCCTAATCCTCTGAACCCTAACAAGCAAAGAATTACTCGCGCATGTTGGGAAAAGAAAAGATAGAGAGGAAAATCATATTGAAGAACTACAAAGAAATAAAATAAGAAAACAACTACCTTTTTTAATCAACAAGATCAATTACACTTTGTTCCCTTAGAAAATGATTACAAAATGCTAGTTTGCTTCTCGGTCTCTTCTAAGGAGGTAGATGAACTGTTGCTGATCAACCAGGATTCTTGACCAGTCATGGACTTCATGATCGCGTCGGTGTGATAATTTTTCCAAGAAGCTCTCGGTCTTTATTTATAGTCACAAAGCCAGAACCCTAGATTCCTAATATGGTAACTAGTTGTTAGGATCCCAACCAAAAAATCCAGAGCGCTAACTCCTCAGAACTGCGGCGGAACCGCGGCCGTTGGATGGGTTTGGCCGCGGATCCGCGGTGGAGTAGACGGATCGTGGCTTCTAATTTTTGTGGATCATATCTGTAACACTTGGTGATCTTTTGAGTATCTAGACTTTGAAAATCTTCTCTACGTATCTTCCAGAATTGGTTTCTTCAATTTACTTGAATATCTTCGGCAGATTTGATCTCGCTAACTTGGATTTCCTTGAAACTTCTGTCATGATATAATTCCTGCACAATTATCTCAATAAATGATATTAGTAGAATTTATTTTTATTGAGATATTATCTAAACCATTTGTGATGATATTTTAGTTTTAAGAGAATTGGTGAAAAATATTTAATAAGGTAAGCATATTTAAATAGACCAAATATTACATGAATATTATATGCTTACATTTCCCTTCATAATGTAAATTATAATATATAAACCCATGAAAATAGTATTTTTACGAATAAACCCTTATATGTGTTATATTTATAATAAAAATCTTTTATTATATATAAATAGCAAGGAAAATATCATATCAAAAGTGCAGTTTTATCAACTGAACAAGTTTCCTTAGAGAAATGAACAACCTTGCTCGATATCTTCGAGGCCGAAGATGATCTACGTCGAGGACATTCAAACCCAAGCTATCTCTTCACTAGGTGATGAACTTTGTGAAGAGAACACCCTAAACTAAATGGATAGTAGTAGAAGATGATGATGTAGGAATTTTTCTCACTTTAGATTTGATTTTCTCACTCATTTTCAACATTTTCCATAAAGCTAGAGAGCTAGAGGAAGGAGATGAAGAAAACAACTCAAGAATAAAATCAAGTGGTGGATGGCAACCATGGGTGAGTTAGTATCATATACTAACCATTGTAGAGACTAAACTATGGCTAATTATAATGCTTTGGTTAATAAATATCTTTAAGTAAAACAAAACATGTCGACTTAGTCAAAGATGTTTCAAGCTTCTCCAAGCATCCAAGCATGACAAATTCTCACCAATTTTAAATTACTAAGATAAATAAAAACCCTCACATTATTATAAGCATGTTGTAGGTCATACACACACCCATGTTGCATATATCAACAAGCATGATAAAAAATCACGTACACAAATATATATCACATATATACTTAATGCACAATCAAGTGAGAAAAGAAATCTTAAGTGAGCTAATATAGTTAATGTAAATTAATATATCAAATATATAATTGTAACATTTCAGAAAATATAAAATATTATTTTTGGAATTTAATATTAAAATAATATATTTCGCGAAAACTTCCTGATTTGCGAAATTGGGGTTTTCGAAAAAGAGTATAAATATATACCAATAATTATGAATCAATTGGGGATTTAAAATGATTTATTCATTTAAAAATATTTTTATTTGGATTTGGCATTTTTAGAATTTATTTTATGCAGTTTAAATAAAAACCCAATTAGTGCACTGCTAATCGCGATTAGGCCAAATCCGTGTTTCTACAGTTTTCCATGGTTGGTGCACCATGTCATGTTTTATTTTGGTTACATGTTGTGTTATTGTGTTGTTTTGGGGTATTATATGGTTTGGTTTTAAAAGAAAAGAGAAAAGGTTAAAGAAATAATGATTGGGGAGAGAGAGAGAGAGAGAAAGAGAGTGAGATATGAGTGTGAGGGTGAGAATAAGAGAATGAGAGAGAGACATGGCAGCCCCATTTTCCTCATCTCATTTGTTTTCTCATCTTCTTCCTCCTCATCTCCCTCCACATAAATCCCCAAATATCATCTCCAAATATTCATCCAAACCCTAAACCCCTTTCATTAAAAATGATCCCCTTTTCATACTCTACAAAATAGACCAAGCAAAGTTGGATTTTGATGACATCGGGAAGCTAGGGTTTTTCTTGAGTTGCCCAAATAAGGTATAATTCCTTCACTTAGTTTAGTTTCAAATTTTCCTAGCATTCTAGTTTAGTTTAGAATTTATTTACGAATGGGTTTGTGAACTTAGAAGGGTTTGGGAAATTGTGTGGAACTGATGATGAGTAGTGGCTATTAACAAGACTTGAGTGGTGTTTTATTGACCTAGAATAGAAAATAGTGTTGTGCCACGGCAGCGCCCCGGCCGTCTTTCCGAGGCCAAAATACGGAATCAAAAATTTTCCTTACTTGGAAACTGGCGCTACCGCGGACAATGAAAACCTGGATCGTAACCATTAACCTAATGCTAGCTAACAAGAGATGGGAAGAGAAGTATACCGAGTGATCCGAGTCCTCCGGTCTTCTCGTCATCATCCCGATCTCCCGTGGAAAGTCTAGTCTCCATATCGTCGCCTCCTCGCCGGAAGGGCACCACATCGCCTGCGTCTTTTACGGGCTCCCGCCTCAATACCGAGGAAACTCGGGCATGAAGCCGGCAAGTCGACATGCCCAAGAAATGCTGTAGAATGTAGTGTAGAAGATGCTTGTCTCTTTGGGGTTATGTTGCCTTGATGGAGGAATGAAGAACATTGAAGGGAGCTAGAAATAGTGTAGCAAGAAAAATGAGAGGTGAATAATTTTCTCATGCAAATGAACTCCTCTCTTTTTCTCCCCTCCTCACCCAAAAATGAGGCCGGCCATCTCTAGAGAATGGTGGAGGGATGAATGTGTAGCATGAAGGGAGGTGATGGTAGGAGAAGAGAAGAGGTGACCACACCAAACATTATCATTACAAACTTACATCCAAACCATACCCTCTCATATCACAATTAATGCAAGTGATGGTGCAAAAGAAAAGATGCCATCATAATTAATCATCTTACAAATAAAACCTCCACAATATGTTATTTGCAAACTTGCAAATAACACCCTCCATCCTAAAAGTCCGGCCGGGAAAGAACAAAGGAAAACCGGCCGGAACGGAATGCAAACTGGCAACTCCAGAAAACTGGTCCCTTAATAAATTACAGGAAAACCCTGATACTGTGCATACACACCCGCATCTGTATTCCGTCCGGATACAAATGCAATGAGACAAAATCTACACTGTACTAAACTAGGATCCGGCTTAAACGAAAGCCGGCTAGTAATATCCGTCCGATCCTGATCCGTGCAATACCGCACGTATCTGATCGAACCCTGCCATATAACCATACGGCCACTAGTACAAACCGTCCGATCCTGATCCGTGCAATACCGCACGTATCTGATCGGACCCTGCCATATCTCCATACGGCCTCTACAGCGTTTCGCCCGAAAGCTTGAGTAACTGTAAGTGTGGTGGACTCTAAAGACTCGTCAATACTATGGCTGTGGATTTAACCACTAGCACGTCAGAGGTATTAGCCAATACGTGACGGGCCACCAGTTATTGACCAAAACGGACGTCGATGAGCGAACTCATCCTGACACCCTACTGAGCCTGTCAGTGACAATATCCGTACAGTCCGGTCCGTTCGTCTATGAGTATCGCATGGCGGGCCTAGTGGGTTGGTAAAAGTCAGACCCCCAAAAGCGGTACAAGTTGTGTCGGAGTGTAGCCCAGAACGCCCTGAGATACTTCTGGAATACCTACCAGTAAATCTCCTGCCTCGGCCGAGGGCTTTGCGTAATGGCTCTCCTAGACAAAGCGCGACCTCACCCCCAATACCGGGAGAGACGAACCCCTGAAGATCCGCTCACTGCCTCCATGTGGCTCGGGACTGTACCCAACTAAAACCTGTTTGCACGACTCCTTTGAGCCGTGGTAGGGTAGTAATCAAAGCACAATGGGAACTCACACGAGAAAAATGACGATCCTCAGGTCGATGAACTAACCTGTACACATGTCACCAGGGAACTGCTATCTGACGTCAGGTATAAGACCAACTAGCATGTTCCCGGCGAGTCCTGTCCGGTGTACTCATAACCCAATGAGCACCTGTATACATCTTAGGTGAACCAACTGACACCAGTGGCTTATGAGACCGGCCACCGCCCCTCGTCTGGGTCTCGACTGTATACACTAGTCTACTCTGGAGAATCGATGCCCTGTCTCGAAACTCCCACGACTAGGGACCATTTAAGGATGTGCTTATGGACTACCAGCTCTCACGTATATGATCGCCATCATACTGCTGGCAGTCAAGCAAGAATCCTAGGGGCTCTATCAACGTGTAATAGCGACATGTCAGGTCACCTAAAGCAGTACACGATGATAAAGATAAACCAGATAGCATACTATCATCTCGAGTAAGACTGTCCTACCGGGATAGGTCCTCCCTCAATCATTGCAATCACGTGCCTGTGATCCAATAATTGACTCTGAGGGCACTATCTCCAACAATCTCCCACTTGCACTCTAGGCTAATTATTGCGATGTCGCATACTCACATCCCGTGTGATACCGAACACCCAACTCCTCTACTAGTCAGTCTCACAAAACCCGTTTGCGAAACTATTGCGTTCGAGGAATAGCCTCAGTGAGTGGATCCGCAGAGAAGTTTCTTTCTATGTCTCTCTATATCTCAAGTTCGTGGAGAAAACTATCTCCCGAAATGAGCAATACCTGTCTTGGAACGTCTGGATGTCTGATGGGACCTAGTTCATAAATGAACTCCAAATCCAAACTTCTTAGATTGTATCTTCAACCGAACTTAATCAGTATCTTGCACCAAGCCTCCCTCAGTATTGCCTTGGACCACCTGTCCAAAATACTGCCCCTCATCAGAAGGAAAACTATAACTCTGACAGCCACTCTGCCATCCATGTCACCTTGGAAGCCTGGAGTGATAACCGTCTCCTAAAGGAGGTTGTCGTTATCACATCCCTAGAACACGCACTTATGTCCTAAAACTGCTTTCGATTGTTTCTCCAGGATTGGATTAATATCAACTTATTGCATCTACTGCAAGAACAACATCTGGTGTGGTACTTAACATCTCATGATTGACTCAATTGCCTAATCAAGTGATCTGTCAATCATGCGCATCCTCTCCCCTTTAGTCTGTAAGACACCTTTAGAGAGGGTGACTCCATCACCTGCAGGTACACTACCGTGCCAGGAGTCGTCCATTCTAAATACTCATAGAATGCTGTCAAGGTACCCAGATTGGGAAACTACCCAAATCTAGATCTAAAACCATAGATCTAGTAACCAGAATGTCTGATATAATATCCAAGTCCTGTGTGGAGAAACAACTGTGTGACAACCAAAGTATAACCGATCGTAGTATAAGAATATCACTTCCTACTCTGTGTATGTCATCCAAATACCATGACATTACACCCTACTACCTTCTCAACAGATCCATCCCCTATTCTGATGAAGTCAAACCTATGACTTTCACATCAGAAATAGATGATCTATCTCCGCTGTATCTGCTTTAGTCTATAAATAGACATAAGACTGATGACCACCAATTCTTCCGCTGCTCCCACTGACTACGACAACCCTCTGCCAGAGTCATATAGACGTGCACTTCTAAAGCTAGTTTAGAACGACGCTATACTCATCCTCCTGCCGGGTCTCATAGTATGGAACAACAGCAATGGTATGTCTGGGTAAACAAGAACCTCCCTGCCACTGTCCTTGAGCATACCGAAGTACCTCTCGAGTGCCTGAGGTTACCCATCATATCTGCGGAGTGGCCAATGGAATGTCAAACCAGATTGAATGTTTAGGTTCCTGTGAGATCTTCAGTAATCGTTTGTGGTTCTGGAATCACTTCCAGTTCTACCATACTCCCTCTACCGTTTTTCTGAAAAAATCCATTTTTGTTAAAACTGTGGCGAGTCAAGATGGTAGAAAGTCAACCCTTGTCATAGCCTGGGTCAACCCACAAACAGCCATTACAGAAACATGCCTTGAGTTATCCAGAGTCTGGTTTTAATCATAAGCCGGACAACTCCCCGTACCTTAACAATGTTAAGATATGAACTGTACTATATTCAATATAGAACCAGATGCACTGATTTAATTGAACCAGATTCAAATCATGCAGCTATCTCCAGTGCATGTAAACTAAATGGAAGGAGACCGATCAGCGTTACTCAACTTAGGAATGCTTCCAATTATGAGTAACCCGAAAGAGAAGCAAGTTCTCTTAATCATTACTATCAACTGAATACCATATACAAGTATCTACATCTTCGATCACTTTGAAGAATCCCGATACTTGCAATACCTGGTTCTCTACTTTATTCAAATACCTACAACTTCTCAAAATTCGGACCCTGTGTTTCCACGAAACAGCCGTCTAAAAACTAGAGAAGTCATAAGTAAACCGAATATAGTACGAGGACCAACCCCTCTGTCCTGATGGACCCTGGACAACATACAATACTCTGTATAAGTCCCTTGAGTCTGATAACTCATTCACTGTGTGTCGTCGGTTGAAAACTGTACTTATGGTTAAGAAGAATTACACCGCTGTTTAATGCTCCTTACCTAACCATCCACTGATATACGTAAATGTCATCGACATAATATCAAAAGGTATATCTTACTCTATGAGAATAGACGTACAGATATATCAATTTGAAATTGGTGCACAACAGCGGATATTCAAAACCAAATATTTGCCGACCGGCAAACGGCCCAGATGATCTCCTCAAATATCACCGATTACAACGAATCCCGATATAATTAGGATGATCACCCTATTCCCAATAACTTACTCCCACTCATCATCCGTAAAGCCATACAGATGTGAGAATCATGCTTGGTAAATACATACCCTGGAGTAAGTATCTAATCGGGAAATCAGTTTTCTTTTAACATTACACAGTGAAACTGAAACATTGAAATGTTTCGGTGGGGTATTCCGGTATTCTTAGTAATGCCTCTTCCATTATCCAGATTCACAACTATAACCGTATAATTCTTTGCCACCTCTCCAAATCCCTTTATATGTCTTTAGTCATTACCTTCTGCACACCCCTTAGGCCAAATGGTTTTCTTCCTTCCCTACCGTTCGGCACCAGCCTATGGTTTGGAAGAAGACTATCCAATAAGCATAAAAGGTGTACTGTCCTAATCCTAGGAGCACTCGCAAAGCGAGAGAAGGTGAAGATAAAAGACAACCGAATAAACCTTATTCCTATTTCTCCTGAACCAGAATCCATCCCCGAACTGGAACAAGTTCCTTTCGAGTTCGTATATAACCATACGATGGAGTATCCAAATAAACTGTGGATCTTCGTAGTGATATGGAGTGTCCTGGAGAAATACAAAGGTGATTTAGGATTGGCGAAGAAATACTTGGTTCGGTCGTGAATAGCAGTCGCAATTTACTTTGCCCTCTTACTAATCCCTTGCTTTGTCTTAACTTAATACCTTCTGCACACCATCGTTATGCTAATTGGTTTTCTTCATTCCCTACCGGTCGGCACCAGCCTAAGGTTTGGAAGAAGACTATCCAATTTGCATAATAGGTGTGCTATCTCCTAAACCAAGGAGTACTCGCAATGAGAGAAGGTGAAAAGAAAAGACAACTGAATAATCCTATTCGTTTTCTCCAGAACCAGAAACCATCCTCGAAGTCCTTCGAGTTCGTATCTAACCATACGATGGTTTTGTCCAATGGAAGTGGACGTTCGCAGTACTGCGGGGTGTCATGTAGAAAAGGGTAAAAGTAGGAGTGGCAATGAGGTCTGCAACTCTGACAATCCAAAAGCCTGTGTTAAGAAGGTTCGGTCAACTTGGTCACTGAGTCATAGTCCAGGGTCGGGTCAATGGTCGCTGCCAAAGAGAGAGAGAAAAGAAACACTCAGCGTGCACTCTAACCTAGATCAGAATGGTTATCACTTTATCTAATCAGGAAACCTCCCACTGTACCTCAAATTCTCCTCCAAACCTGAAAGAAGAATTAGTCGGGATCACCCGAGGAGTAAACCAACTCATCAGTGGAAATCGGGATCCAACTATCATCGCATGATAACTTGACGGAATCCACTCAAGTCACCACACTCCAGAAGGTATGCGCATGCCTGGCAAGTTTCAGTTCTTTTGAAACTCCCGATGTGATTTTTACCCCTAGGACCCAAGTGACCTTGACGAATAATCAACAAATCAAAAGGTCCTAGTCAAGTTCAACCCGTCATTATCTTGATTGCGTTAAACCCACCCGCACGACCCTTGACGAATAATCAACAAAGTCGTACGACTGTCCTAACCAATCCACATATCCATACGACAGAAAGCATTACAGAGCTACCGCACACTACGCCTCGGCGAATAGCAACGACAAACGTAGCGCGAATACTAAGCAATACTAATCTGAAATGACGGAGGGCTACGGATGGTTTTTGGCGAAAAACCTTTAACGTAATGAACTTGATATCGTTGAAGGAACTGGATAACCTTTTAGAAAATATAATGACGAAAACCTTTACTAAAGAGGTCACTCCCGGTGAAGGGATCTCGGCTCTTTCCCCGTAGAATGAGGTGCAGGATATTCCAACTGAATACCACGATGCAAAGCAAAAGTAATCGGCTATAGTGAAGTAATGCCATGACGCAAACTTCTGTCCAAGGGGTCACTCCCGGTGAAGGGATCTCGGCCCTTGCCTCGTCGACTGAGGAGCAGGAGATTCCAAATGAATACCACGATGCAAAACAAAAGTGAACGTCCTTGCAATAACAGCTTTTTGAAAAGTGTTCCAACAACATCAGAATAGGTTTGTTTATTTTGCATTGATCCGAATCAACGCAGTCCCATCAATGGATCACACCACAAAGAACGAAAATATACTGACGTACATATATGCCATCCGCATTCGACACTGGGTCCCGTTATCACCCGTTAGGTTACTTAACTAACGACAAAGCGGGGACTGGACTAGCGCGGATGCAAAACATATACAACATCTACTAATATATATACCAATATATTATATTCGCTCAAGGCGTGATAAGAATGCAACATCACAGAAATGTACAGCATCACAGAACAATACAGATATCTGGGATCCCCGGGTTTCACAGAGCCGCTGCTGAAACCCGACGTTCCCCTGGTCGTGTGGATAGCATGTGCAATGAAATCATAGACCCCTACGGGCGCGGCAAGTCACCCGCCAAAACCTGAAGCGAGGCAGCCCCCTTCAGCACCGTGAATGGACCACCCAGCACTTCATGGAGTCCGGTAACTTGGGCACCCCTCCTGGGTCAACCTGTACCCCCTACGAGTGCGGCGAAAAGCCCGCCAATCCCAGAGTGAAGCCCCCTCCGTCTCAATGCCATGAGATGCGGGCCCGTTGCCCTCTAGAACCCGGCTATCCGTGCACCCCTCCGCGTGGTAATCCTAGTACAGAAAGTAAAATATACATACACCGGGTACATCGACCGCAACCAGGTCGTGCCCCAAAAGAATAATACAAACAGGCAGTGACGACAGTCCACATGTCGGACGCTCGCCCCGCAATATCAAATGTACATAATACAACAAAACTGTACTAACATTGCATCCAGGCTATCCCCCACGACCGATCCGCAACAACACAGCATAAACATAGAACATCAACGTGAAAGTCACGTTCACAAATCCGTCTAACCGGGCTATAGCAGTTAGACAGGATTTACCGATCAAGTGACATTCACGGTCGCAGATATAATGTAAAAACTGTGAAATAATGTGTTTAAAATATCCGATCGATCAAACAATTAACAAGTGTGCCCCCAAGGAAAACTGTAGCAGTCACAGAAAATATGGGCCCAAATTTAATATCCCAAAACCCCCAAAATCAGCCCACAAGCCCACTGTAAAAATTGGACACAGTGAGGAAAGCAAAGTGCGGCGGAACCGCGGCCCAAGGGGGGTTTGGCCGCGGTTCCGCGCTTCATCCATCAACTGAGTGCGTCGAATTTTTACAGTAGTCTTATAATTTCTAGTACATTAGTTTTATACAACCTAAAAAATTTTTAGACACCAAAAATTTTCAACAGAAAACTGATGTGAACGAAAATGTAGTTTTTGGGATTTTGGTCGATCGGATAAGTAAAACGCATTAGAACAAGCTAGGCAAGGTTAATGGCGTGGCTCTGATACCATGTTGCGCCACGGCAGCGCCCCGGCCGTCTTTCCGAGGCCAAAATGCGGAATCAAAAATTTTCCTTACTTGGAAACTGGCGCTACCGCGGACAATGAAAACCCGGATCGTAACCATTAACCTAATGCTAGCTAACAAGAGATGGGAAGAGAAGTATACCGAGTGATCCGATTCCTCCGGTCTTCTCGTCATCGTCCCGATCTCCCGCGGAAAGTCTAGTCTCCATATCGTCGCCTCCTCGCCGGAAGGGCACCACATCGCCTGCGTCTTTTACGGGCTCCCGCCTCAATACCGAGGCAACTCGGGCATGAAGCCGGCAAGTCGACATGCCCAAGAAATGCTGTAGAATGTAGTGTAGAAGATGCTTGTCTCTTTGGGGTTATGTTGCCTTGATGGAGGAATGAAGAACATTGAAGGGAGCTAGAAATAGTGTAGCAAGAAAAATGAGAGGTGAATAATTTTCTCATGCAAATGAACTCCTCTCTTTTTCTCCCCTCCTCACCCAAAAATGAGGCCGGCCATCTCTAGAGAATGGTGGAGGGATGAATGTGTAGCATGAAGGGAGGTGATGGTAGGAGAAGAGAAGAGGTGACCACACCAAACATAATCATTACAAACTTACATCCAAACCATACCCTCTCATATCACAATTAATGCAAGTGATGGTGCAAAAGAAAAGATGCCATCATAATTAATCATCTTACAAATAAAACCTCCACAATATGTTATTTGCAAACTTGCAAATAACACCCTCCATCCTAAAAGTCCGGCCGGGAAAGAACAAAGGAAAACCGGCCGGAACGGAATGCAAACTGGCAACTCCAGAAAACTGGTCCCGTAATAAATTACAGGAAAACCCCGATACTGTGCATACACACCCGCATCTGTATTCCGTCCGAATACAAATGCAATGAGACAAAATCTACACTGTACTAAACTAGGATCCGGCTTAAACTAAAGCCGGCTAGTAATATCCGTCCGATCCTGATCCGTGCAATACCGCACGTATCAGATCGAACCCTGCCATATAACCATACGGCCACTAGTACAAACCGTCCGATCCTGATCCGTGCAATACCGCACGTATCTGATCGGACCCTGCCATATCTCCATACGGCCTCTACAGCGTTTCGCCCGAAAGCTTGAGTAACTGTAAGTGTGGTGGACTCTAAAGACTCGTCAATACTATGGCTGTGGATTTAACCACTAGCACGTCAGAGGTATTAGCCAATACGTGACGGGCCACCAGCTATTGACTAAAAGGGACGTCGATGAGCGAACTCATCCTGACACCCTACTGAGCCTGTCAGTGACAATATCCGTACAGTCCTGTCCGCTCGTCTATGAGTATCGCATGGCGGGCCTAGGGGGTTGGTAAAAGTCAGACCCCCAAAAGCGGTACAAGTCGTGTCGGAGTGTAGCCCAGAACGCCCTGAGATACTACTGGAATACCTACCAGTAAATCTCCTGCCTCGGCCGAGGGCTTTGCGTAATGGCTCTCCTGGACACAGCGCGACCTCACCCCCAATACCGGGAGAGACGAACCCCTGAAGATCCGCTCACTGCCTCCATGTGGCTCGGGACTGTACCCAACTAAAACCTGTTTGCACGACTCCTTTGAGCCGTGGTAGGGTAGTAATCAAAGCACAGTGGGAACTCACACGAGACAAATGACGATCCTCAGGTCGATGAACTAACCTGTACACAAGTCACCAGGGAACTGCTATCTGACGTCAGGTATAAGACCAACTAGCATGTTCCCGGCGAGTCCTGTCCGGTGTACTCATAACCCAATGAGCACCTGTATACATCTTAGGTAAACCAACTGACACCAGTGGCTTATGAGACCGGCCACCGCCCCTCGTCGGGGTCTCGACTGTATACACTAGTCTACTCTGGAGAATCGATGCCCTGTCTCGAAACTCCCACGACTAGGGACCATTTAAGGATGTGCTTATGGACTACCAGCTCTCACGTATATGATCGCCATCATACTGCTGGTAGTCAAGCAAGAATCCTAGGGGCTCTATCAACGTGTAATAGCGACATGTCAGGTCACCTAAAGCAGTACACGATGATAAAGATAAACCAGATAGCATACTATCATCTCGAGTAAGACTGTCCTACCGGGATAGGTCCTCCCTCAATCATTGCAATCACGTGCCTGCGATCCAATAATTGACTCTGAGGGCACTATCTCCAACAAATAGAACACAAACACGACTTAGAACTTTCCAAAATCGGTTATTTAGTAAACACAGAGAGGCGAGCATGCGACCTAGAAGCTAACCCCAAGACCCGAGACCCTGTATGTCCATGTCACGTACCCCCTCGTGTTCGTAGGGAGGCGGAATATATGAAAAACAATTATCAAAGCTTCGTAACACGGACTTGAGCACACGGATCGTGTCTAAACCATTGCTAACAAACTATGAAAGGTTTAACTACTCAGATTCAAAGTTATACCTTACGTTACTTGTCCTTCGGGTCTTCATCGATGTCCTCCACACCTCATAGGCTCTATGGAACATGGGCACCTCGAGTCAAAGATGATCCACCCGAGAGTCTATAGTCCAAGCTCCTATCTCGAATCTGAGATAACTACGGCTTCTAGTTTGCTAATCTAGAAATCCTAGAGGGTGTAGAGTATTTAGATGGATTACTTAGTCTCTTTAAACCCTAGGATTCTTAACACATGAGAGCTATTAGGGTTTGAGGAAGAAGATGAAGACTTGACGAGAGAGAAGTGTTTTGTGATAATGAAAATGAATAATACTCTTGCTAGAATAATATGAAGCATAATAATCTCTCTCTTGATAATATCAAGATAATATCTAGCATGCTTCATTTAATTCTAAGGGTGAATCACCTCATGAGTCATTAAGCATTTAACGTAAACTTACACCTCATCCTCCACCTCATTTAGTTTAAATCACAAAAGAAATAAACACAAATGAGTCACCTCTTTCTAGAAGCTTCCCGAGAAATTACGAGACTTCCCCTCCCATCCGTATTTCCAAAAAACACGGATAATCATTGACTGAATAAATCCATCTGTATAATACTAGAATCTGGCTTAAACTAAAACCCGCTACTACTATATGCCCGATCATAGTACGTGCACAAGTGTACGTAAGTGATCGCGGCCCTACCGTAAAACCATACAGCCTCTACACCATTTGCCCAGTGCAGGGAATCTCTGTGTGTGGGATTCTAAAGACTCGACACTACGCTGGCAGTGGGTTTAACCACATACCGCAAGCAGTATTAGCTGTACGTAATGGTCCCCAGGTAGATATCGATAAGAAGGACGATGAGGAAACCCATCCGAACTCCTACTGAGCCTGTATATGACAATCTCCGTACAGTCCGGTCTGTTCGTCTATAACTATCGCATTGCGGGCCTAGGGGGGCGGTAAACGTCAGATCCCTTAAAGTAGTATAAGTCGTGTCGGAGTGAAGCCCATTACTCCTTGAGAAACTACTGGAATCTACCAGTAAATCTTGCTTGCCCTGGCCAGGGACCTTGCGTAATGGCTCTCCATACACAGCGCTATATCAACCCCCAATACCGGGAGAGACGAATCCTATATAACCACCACTGCCTCTAAGTGTTTCGGGACTGCACCCAACTACTACCTGTTTGCACGACTCCTTTGAGCCGTAGTAGCGTAGTAATCTAAGTACAGTGGGAACACACTTGAGGTGAAGTAGCAATGTCAAGTCGACGGACTAAGTTGTACTCATGTCACCTGGGAACTGCAATCTGACGATAGGTATAGTACCAACCTGCAGTTCCCGGCGAGTCCTGTCCGGTGTACCCGTAACCTAACGAGCACCTGCATACTATCTCCAGTACGACGTACTGATGGCTGTGGGACAGACCATCTCCCCAGCTGGGATGAGAAGCGTATACACCTGTCTACTCTAGAGTATCTATGCCCCTCTCGATAATTCTACGACCAGGGACCTGTATAGGATGTTGCTTATAGACTACCCAGCCCCCACTAGTGTGACTGCCATCACAACGCTGGTAATCAAGGAAAGATCCTAAGGGCTCTACTAATATGTATAAACGATATGTTAAAAAGAAACATATGCACATGTTAAAGTAGAAACAAACCTAGTAGCATACTACCATTTTTAGAAAGACTGTCAATACAACTGTGAATATCCCAGGCTTCCATTATGTAATATACAAACTAGTATGATACGGTAATGGCCTCTAGGTCATAAACACTAACAATCTCCCACTTGCACTGGGCCATGTACTGGCATATCGCAGACCAATCATCTCGAATAGCCTCTCTAACTGCGTCTGAGGAATGGCCCTTGTGAATGGATCAACAGTGTTATTCTCCGTATCTAGTCTCTTCACCTCGATCTCCCGGCGATCTACGATCTCCCTGATCAGGTGATACCGCCTTAAGAAGTGTCTGGACTTCTGATGGGACCTGGGTTACTTCGCTAAAGCTATCGAGCCATTGTTGTTGCAATACAGAGGTATTGGATCAACACTGGTAGGAACCACCTGAAGTTCTGTTAGGAACTTCTTCATCCAGACAGCTTCTTTTGCAGCATCGCAAGTAGCTACGTACTTTGCTTCCATCTTCGAGTCAGCAACGGTGTCCTGCTTGGAACTCTTCCAACAGACCGTCCCTCTATTGAGGGTAAAGACATAACCCGACATGGACTTGGAGTCATCCTTGTCACTCTGGAAGCTGGAGTCGGCAAAGGCCTCGATCTGGAGGTCCTTTCCGCCATACAGCAAGAACATCTCCTTATTCCTCCTCAGGTACTTGAGAATGTTCTTTACTGCTATCCAGTGCTTCTCCCCTGGGTTTGTCTGGTACCGGCTTACAACGCTCAATGCTTATGCTACATCTGGTCTGGTACATAACATTGCATAAATTATAGAGCCTACCGCAGAAGCGGAGTGTATAATCGACATGCGAGCCCTTTCCAAATCAGTCTTGGGAGACATCTCTTTGGAGAGGGTGATTCCGTGACAAGCCGGTAGGTTACCGCGCTTATAATGTTCCATACTGAATCTTTTCAATATGGTGTCTATGTACCTGGACTGCGAAAGTCCCAACATCCTCTTTGATCTATCACGATAGATCTGGATCCCCAGAATGTAGGTGGCATCACCCAGGTCATTCATGGAGAACTTCTGTGACAAGAATTCTTTGACTGACTGTAGCATAGGAATATCATTTCCTATTAGGAGAATGTCATCCACGTACAAGACGAGGAATACTACAACTCTCCCTACAATCTTACTGTATATGCATGGTTCATCTGGATTCTTGATAAAGTCGAATTCTTTGACAGTATCATCAAAATAGATGTTCCAACTCCGCGATGCCTGCTTTAGTCCATAAATAGACTTAAGCAACTTGCACACTTTACCGCTGCTCCCACTCTGAATGAATCCCTCTGGCCGATCCATATAGACGCACTCTTCCAAATTACAATTTAGAAAAGCCATCTTTACGTCCATCTGCTAGATCTCATAATCGTGGAAGGCAGCAATGGCAAGAAGGACCCAAATGGATTTGAGCATAGCCACCGGAGAAAAGGTTTCGTCATAGTCCAAACCAGGTCTTTGACGAAAGCCCTTTGCAACAAGTCTAGCCTTATAGGTTTCAACTAGTCCATCTACACCAATCTTCTTTCTGAAGATCCATTTGCATCCTACGGGTCTTACCCCATCTGGAGCAATGTCCAAAGTCCATACTTTGTTAGTGTACATGGACTCCATTTCAGTCAGCATTGCATCCATCCATTTTACTGAGTCGCCGCTCTGAATGGCTTGCTGGAAGCTAGTAGGGTCATCATTATCAATGATGGAATCTTATCTATCCCCGTCTATAAGAAAACCGTAGTATCTCTCGAGCGGATGAGACTGCCTACTACTTCTGCGGATAGGCGCTGGGATGTCCCTTTCTTCTGAAACTTCTGGTTCTACCATACTTTCAGTAACAGCTTGTGGTTTTGGAATTTCTTCTAGTTTTATTGCGCTCCCATTCTTCTGATTTTCAAAAAATTCAGCTTCCAAGAAGTGGGAATGACGAGAAACAAAAACCTTTTGTTCTTTTGTGTAATAGAAATAATATCCCTTGGAGTTCTTTGCATATCTCACAACCTTACACTGTACTGAGCGTGCCTCGAGCTTGTCCGCATGTTGCTTTTTAACAAAAGCTGGACATCCCCATGTCCTAAAGTATTTAAGACAGGGTTTCTTCCCACTCCACTTCTGATATAGTGTGGTAGGCACAGTCTTGGTTGGAACCTGGTTCAAAAGATATGCAGCTGATTCTAGTGCATAACCGCAGAAAAATCACGGTAACTCAGCCTTACTCATCATGGAACGAACCATATCCAATAGTGTTCGATTCCTCCTTTCTGATACACCATTATGTTGTGGTGTGTATGGAGGAGTAAGCTGAGAGATAATTCCATTCTCTTTTAAGTATCCAAGGAACTTGGCACTTAAGTATTCACCACCTCGATCAGATCTCAGTTTCTTGATACTTTTGCATGTCTGTTTTTCCACTTCATTCTTGTATTCCCGGAATTTCTCAAAGGCCTCGGATTTATGCTTCATCAAGAAGATATGTCCATACCTAGAGAAATCATCCGTAAAAGTAATGAAGTAGGAATAACCACCTCTTGCATGTGTAGACATTGGACCGCACACGTCACTGTGTACGAGTCCCAAGAGCTCGCTCGCTCTTACTCCGTGTCCAGTAAACGGAGTCTTTGTCATCTTTCCCATGAGACAAGATTCATAAGTAGCATAAGATTGATATTCGAACGGATTCAAATATCCTTCTCTATGTAACTTAGTCAACCTTGTTTCATTGATGTGACCCAGTCTACAATGCCATAAGAAAGACTGATTTATTTCTGGAGACTTTCTTTTAAGTGTGTTCTGTACATTGAAAACATGAGCTTGATTTAATACGTATATACGGTTATCTAATGTACCGGACCCAATCAGAACTTGATTTAGGTGGATGTTTACTACATCGCTTACGAATGTAAAATCATATCCCTCTCTAGAAAGTGAGGATACTGATATGATATTACAAGTCAAACTAGGTACATACAAACGGTTACGTAGAATCAATATCTGCCCACTTGTCGGTCCTAGGCAATATTCGCCCACGGATTCAGCGTCCATGCTCATTCCGTACGCAACTCTGAGAGACATATCACCTACCCTGATAACTCTACGGTTTCTCAAAGCATGTAATGAATTACAGATATGAGATCCTGATCCGGTATCTAGTACCCACGAAGTAGAGTTAATTGACAAACAGTTCTCAATTACAGACACACCCGAGGCCAAAGCCACAACATGCTTCGAATCCTGGCTACTGGCTTCCAAAGCCCAGCAATCCATCTGCCAATGCCCCTTCCCACAACAATAGGAACATCCCTTCTTACATACACCAAGTCCTGAAACTTTTGCTCTTCCCTTTCCTTCTACTTCACTGACACCGTATATCGGCTTTGTGGAGGTCTTCTTCTTTTCACCCTTTGCTTTCGCCTTGGATGCAGAAGAAGAAGGTCCCCTATTAAGCAGAGCGGATGTCTCCCTGGTTTCCTTCAGGGTGTAAGTAGAGGGTAGGGACTGTGAAAATAAGTCATCATATGACCTGTTTCCCAACGTGGTCTCCAGGTCCGTGAGCTCATCAATATAGCTAGTCATCGTAAGGACGTCATCCCCTACAGATTACCCGACAGCCAATCTCGCTTGAAGCAATTCGTTCGAGGTCTCATATCTGGCGATACGAGATTGCTCTCCATATAAATCTTTGTTATGGAGGAAGATGGAAACTAAGTCCATCTTCTCGTGCTGCTTCTTGTATACACCATTCTCTGAAGCCAACACGAGGCACTTGGCATTCGCACTGCCCTTTTCTAATGTCTGACGGATATCCATATCCGCGACGGTGGAAACTGGACCTGGGACGGCAAGGGCTTGAGTAGTAATAGGGTGGTCCATCTTGTCATAGGCAATGGACATCAAGACAAACCATTGCCAGTCATAAAAGTCAGATTCAGTCAACTTGTTATCTAGATGTGACCTAGTCATGGTCATAGGGTCGTTGTAGTTAAGAGAGAGAGAAGAAAAGACTTTAGCATGATGCTCTTGAAAGTTTAGATTGGTTTTTAGTTTATCTAAACTGGATGGCTCCCACTGTTTCTCGAATCCTTCCTCAAACCATAAAAGAAGAATTAGTCAGGACTGATCTCACCGTACAATACTTGCTTAACCGTTCAGCCAGGCTAGTGTCGGTACTTCGAGGGAGGTTTTACGACGCTTTCGCTAATTTCCTTAATTAAATAACCTCTTTTCCCTGGAGGCGTAGCCACGCTGACTCTGTTCTAGACACCTACTTGGTTTATAGCATTGATTGTTAAGTGACGAATCTCCTGATGAGTAGCATATACTCACAGTAGGATCGGGATCCAAATATGATCGTGTATTAATGCTGAAGGAATCCTACCAATATTATCAAACTCCGAATGGTATGCAACACTAGCAAGTTTCAGTTCTTTTAGAAACTCCCGATGTGGATTTTTGCCCCATGCTCTTATGACCTTGACTAAGGACCAACAAATCATAAGTCACATGTCAAGTTCAACCCGTCATTATCCAGGTTGATTTGAACCCACCCGTATATACTCTTAACTATGGGCCAACAAAGTAATACGACTGTCCTAATCCAACGCATCTATCTATGCTACATGTGAACACCCCAGCAGCTACAAATAACTATGTCTTGACTAAGGGTCAAACAAACATAGCTTGAATACTACTGACCATTCATATGAAACGACGGAAGGCTATGACTGGTTTTGGAGAAACCGTGAACGTAGTGAACTTGATATAACCGAAGGAACCTGATAGCTTTTTAAAAGAAGTGGTTAAAGCTCCGCAATTAAAAATTCTGCTCTTTTAAAATAACCGAGTGGTTTCTTTTACATTTGTTCCAACGATTCAGCTTTGGTTTGTTTTCTTTGCATTAATATAATGCATCCCATCATTCATCCTATCATTGCAGAAAACAACGAAAATACAACATTCGCTTATGCCATCCGCATTCGCCACTGGGTCCCGTCATTCACCCGTTAGGTTAACTAACTAACGACAGAGCGAGCGCTGGGCTAGCGCGGATGCATAACATAAGCAACGCCTACTAGATATCATATATAGATACTGTACATTCGTCAGACGCAATAATAGGCATTGCAGATCACAGATGAACATATTAGATATACTAGGAATCCGCGTTTCGTTTAAGCATGCAACAAAAGGCGGATTACACGGTCGTGATGAATAGCCAAACCCCACCGTAGACCCCTACGGGTGCGGCAAACTACCCGCATAGTTCCAGAAGTGAAACAGTCTCCCTCAACAACGTGAGTAGGCCATTTAACACTTGAAAGTTCCCGGTAGTTTGTGCACCTCATCTTGGGTCTATCATAGGAGCAAAAAATAATAAATGAAATAATACAATGGTGGCTACAACCTCAACCCGGATGTGCCCCGCAAAAGAATATTACAACATATTACAATTTACATCGAATGAAAGATAAAAACTCTCATCTCACATCCCCGGATATTCATCCACGACGATCCAATGAAGTTCATATACACAAACAAATATACCCATTACAGAAATGTGCAACCCCAAACTAACCGACATACTAGCAATTAGCGGAGGTTTAGGAACACATCAAACACAACTTGAAACAACAAACAATATAAAACTGCGACTTCGAAACACCCGGTATTTGCCACAATAAAGAATTAACAGTAAAATCAAAATTGGCAAAAACAAACAACTCCTGAAGCCCTAGATTAAAGTCAAAAAGCCACACACTAAAAATGAAGCATTTCCCTCAATTTTAGGCCCAGCTCGCCGGAAAAAAGCCCATTGTGGCCGGCCCAATTTTCGAGAAAATGTCCAGTTTTTTTTCTATGTTCTTTTTACTGCTCAAATAGCACTCTGTACTTGTTTAAAAAAATTTCAGAGCCTCTTTCAAAATCGACAGAAACTTGAACCTGGGCATCGATGTTTACGAGTCGTGTCGGTTTCGTAGTTTTAACTTGTTGTTTAAACTGTTAGCTATGGTTTAGAAGGCTTTGATACCACTGTATGTCCATGTCACGCACCCCACGTGTTCGCGGGGAGGCGGAATATATGAAAAACAATTATCAAAGCTTCGTAACACGGACTTGAGCACACGGATCGTGTCTAAACCATTGCTAACAAACTACGAGAGGTTTAACTGCTCGGATTCGAAGTTATACCTCACGTTACTTGTCCTTCGGGTCTTCATCGCTGGCATCCACACCTCGTAGGCTCTATGGAACATGGGCACCTCAACGGCCTCCTCGAGTCAAAGATGATCCACCCGAGAGTCTATAGTCCGAGCTCCTATGATCCACCCGAGAGTCTATAGTCCGAGCTCCTATCTCGAATCTGAGATAACTATGGCTTCTAGTTTGCTAATCTAGAAGTCCTAGAGGGTGTAGAGTATTTAGATGGATTACTTAGTCACTTTAAACCCTAGGATTCTCAACACATGAGAGCTATTACGATTTGAGGAAGAAGATGAAGACTTGAGGAGAGAGAAGTGTTTTGTGATAATGAAAATGAATAAAACTCATGCTAGAATAATATGAAGCATAATAATATCTCTCTTGATAATATCAATATAATATATAGCATGCTTCATTTAATTTTAAGGGTGAATCACGTCATGCGTCATTAAGCATTTAATGTAAACCTCCACCTCATCCTCCACCTCATTTAGTTTAAATTACAAAAGAAATAATCACTAATGAGTCACCTCCTTCTAGAAGCTTCCCGAGAAATTACGAGACTTCCCCTCCCATCCGTATTTCCGAAAAACATGGATAATCTTTGACTGAATAAATCTATCTGTATAATTCTAGAATCTGGCTTAAACCAACGCCCACTACTATTATCTGCCCGATCATAGTACGTGCACAAGTGTGTTAGTTGTATGTATGCCCTAGAGGCCAGTATTTTACAGATGATGTATATTATATTGGATGCTTGGACATACATATAGAGGACTTTCTTGCTCGACATGATAGTATGCTATCTGATTGCTCTTTATCTTAACATGTATACTTGTCTCTTTATACTGTCTTAAAGTTACATGTTGGTAAAGCCCTTAAGATGTGTACTTGACTACCTGGACTATGATGCGGATCATACTAGTGGGGACATGGTAGTCCATAAGTACATCCTTCAAGGTCCCTAGTCGTGGGTGTATCGAGATGGCCAGTGTCGACTAGCGTATACGCTTCTCGACCCATGAGATGGGCGATAGATGATCCAATATCCATTGGTCTTTGACATCAGAGATGGTATACGGGTGCTCAGTGGAGACTGAGTACACTGGACGGACTCGCCGAGAACTCCCAAATGGTATTATACCTCGCGTTGGATGGCAGTTCTCTGGTGACACTTGTGCAGGTTAGTCTGTAGACCCGAGATCGTCATAGAGTCTTGTGTGATTCCCACTGTGCTTTGATTTCCACCATACCACGTCCATGAGGGCGTGCAAAACGGTGTTTTTTGGGTACAGTCCCGAGTCACATGGAGGCAATGAGCGATAGGAGGGGTTTCGTCTATTGGGGATTGATGTTGCGCTGTGCTCGATTGGCCATAACAGGGAAGTCCCTGGCCAGGGCTGATTTAGAGATTTACTGGTAAGTGTTACCAGTAGTTTCTCGACCCGTTATGAGCCTCACATCGGCACGACTTATCGGTTATTGGGGTCTGACGTTTACCACCCCTAGACTTGATATGCGACATATCAGACGAGGAGACCAGACTGTACGGGAAGTGTTACCGGCAGGCTTTTACAGGAGTTGGAGCGGGCTTGCTTGCTGATCTTCTGATCGCTCAATAACCGGGTAGCCGTTACGTCCTGCTAGTACCACCGACGGCTTGTGGGTGCTTTATTTGATCATCGCCTACTACCGGCGTATTGACGAGTCTTTAGAGTCCTACATAGAGGTTTTACTGGCTCAGGGAAAATGAAATAAGAGCACGTATGTGATATGTGCGGGACCGAGAATAATGCGTGTATATGATACCGTATTCTATTCTCACGACTTTTTGTATCGGTCGGTTATATATGTTATAGCCGGGTTATCGAATCAAGTGTTGATTCGATAAGTCGATACATTGGATGTTAGTCGGTTATATGTGATATGACGGGATTATTAAGTCAAGTGTTGATTTAATAATTTATTGTATAATTGTATATTTGATATACTAGTTTACATTAACTAACACTTGTTCACTTTAGGTTTTTTTTTCCACATGTACACAACTTTGATATATATGTGATATATATTAAAATTGTGTTTTCTTTTAGTTTATCATGGTTGATGGTACACATGACTTGGGTGTATGAGACTTACACCATGCTATTTATTTATTTTGGATTTTAATATTCAAAGTAATTACAAAATTAGTGGAGGATTAGCTTAATTCTTGAAGCTTGTGGAAGCATTGACTAATTACACTAAATTTGTTTTTACTATGGATATATCTTAACTCAACCATAAAGATTAGCCATGGGTTAAGTCTCTACAAGAGTTAGTATATGATACTCACTCACCATGGTTACCTTTCTCACTTGATCATTATCCTCATCTCTTTCTTTTGTTCATCTTCTTCTTCATTGCTAAAAAGAGAAAGCTTGCTAGGGTTTGATCAATAGTGAGAAAGATTATGAGAAATAAAATTCTAAAGAGAACCCTCTTCCTATTTCTCCATCCTCTACTAGACTAGAACTTTAGTTTAGGGTGTTTGCTTCACTAATTCTCAAGTTAGTGAAGTAGAAGCTTGAGTTTGCATCCCCTCGACGTAGATCATCTTCGGCCTCGAAGACTTCAAGCAAGGACGCGTCTTTCACCTCGTGAAGCCATGCAAAGGTCCGGGAGAACCACGATCGCAGCGAAGGGACTTCAACAAGGAGCTATAGAAGTGAAGGACCTATCTACAAAGGTTGTATTTCGTATTCACTTAATCGTAAACGTAGTTTACTAGCATATGAAACCCTAATTTTCTAGCAACGATCTTGTTTAGGGTTATTCGGCACGGCTAAAATTTTAAACGGGCATGTTTGAAGCTTCCTTAACCCTTGTTAGAGTGCCTAGTAACCCTACAGTGGTATCAGAGCCTAGCTAGAACATTAGGCGATGTGTTAACGAAGTTAAAACTCCGAACGAACCACGATATATCAAAGTTAACCCCCTCTCTGTACATTTTTTCAAAACTGTGTAATTTAAGTATTAAAAATACCTAAAAAATTCAGCAGGGTTTTCTACGAATTACCATGATAAACAAGCCCCTAAGTCCTCCATGTGGCCGCGGAACCGCGGAAATAAGCCACTTTTAGCGGCGTTTCCGCGGCAAGAAAAGGGAATTAGGGACGGTTCTTTGTGCAGTAACATCCTTAACTGTTCCTGCATTTTTCTAGGTATGTTTAAAACTGACTCAAGTGTTGAGTATTTTGGGGTTTATTTTGTAATCGTCGATTCGAACGGAGAATTTAATTTTGTTTTGTTATTCCGGATAATTTAGAAAGTATTAAAATGTTCGAATGAATATCATTAACTCAATTTTTCCCGGCACAAAAAACATTCAAATGTTGAATTTTTCTCGGGTTTAAATCTTTCGAAAAAACGTGAAGAAATGCGATGGACCCTCTAGAAGACAACAAACCTTAACTCGATTATGTGACCGTCTTGAACTGCCTTTTGAACCTTATGGTTTGAGGCAGTACGGCGTGCCACATGTGAGGCGTTGGCTTGACCCTTCTACGGCTGGACCGTTGCTACTGTGACGTATTCTGGAATTTTTGAACTCCGCTCAAGTGTTGAGCTATTTAGAAAATCTTGGGTATTTAATTATTCGATCGGAAAGTTTAATACTATCTATTCATCTGGAATGTGATACAATATGTGGAATTCATATAGTTAGGCATGAAATGCGAAATATGTGATATTTCGGATTTACGATGTCTAAAGAGATTGTGGATTCCAAATGTTGTAGTTTTACACTTTATTTTCTATGACCGTAAGTGTAATATGTGATATCTCCGGTTTCTTTGCTATATGTCAACGACAATTGGGATGCGCATATTTACTTATGTTGATGACATGTGATGTTCTGTGTTGCTGGATATGTTATATTGGATCGCGCGTTCTGAATAGCCGGGGGTTTTATGTAAGATGAGTGTTTTTATTTTCATTCATGTAAAATAAAATGTATGTAATATTCTTTTATTGGGGCACTTCCGGGATGAGGTCGATGTCACCATTTGTATATTATTTACTTTTCCGCACTAGGATAGACCCAAGGAGAAGAGCACAAGTAACCTGGTTCTAGAGTGCAGTGGGAGACCAACTCGAGGAGTCGAGTCCGGGTCGCCTAACTCTAGAATTGGTAGGGTTGATTGCCGCTCTCGTAGGGGTCTAGCGGTGTGGGTTTGGCTATTCATAGCGACCGTGGAATCCGTGTTTTATAGAGGCTCAAAATAAAACATAGACGTCCTAGTATATCCAATGTTTCATATGTTTCTTCTGATGCGATATCTGTGATGTGACCATGTGATGTGATGTGATAAATAGTGTATATATTATATAGACGTTATTTATGTTTTACACCCGCGCTAGCCCTGCCCTGCCCTGCCGTTAGTTACCTAACCTAACGGTGCACGAGGGGACATCGAGGCGAATGCGGATGGCATAAGCGTACGTCGTATATATCTGTGATGTCTAGGTGACTTAAATGATGGGACTTCATTAATGTGATTAATGAAAGAAAAGAAACCTAAAAGATGTTGTAGAATCAAATTTTTCAAAAAGGGTAGCTACAGTTTTTGCTTTGCATAGCGGTATATATGATATACCCTGCACCTTATTCGATTAGGAAAGAGCCGAGATCCCTTCACCGGGAGTGACCTCTTTAGCAAAACTGGCAGATGCTACAAAACTCGGTTTGTTTTTGATGGCTTTTGGAGTTTTGCTTTGCATAGCGATATATATGATATGTCCCGCACCTTATTCGATGAGGAAAGAGCCGAGATCCCTTCACCGGGAGTGACCCCTTTAGCAAAACTAATGAAAGCCTCAAAATCACTCAATTTCAAAATTCACTCGATTCTACGACTATATCAAGTTCATTACGCAATAGGTTTTCAGAAAAACCCGTCGTAGCCCTCCGTTATTTCAGATAAGTCCTGCTTAGTATTCGTGCTGCGTTTGTTGACCTTGTCAATGCGTAGTGTGCGGTACCTGACCAGTATTTATCTGTTTATGCATATGATGCAGATTGTTTTAGGGTAGTCGTACGGCCTTGTTGACCTTGTCCAGGGTCGTGCGGGTGGGTTTAATTCAATCAAGAAATGATGGGTTGAACTTGACTTACGGTCTATGGTTTGTTGACCTTGTCAAGGTCAAAGATCGTTTGGGGCAAAATATTATCGGGAATTTGAAGTGTTGAAATTTGCAATGAGATTGCATACCTTCTATGAGATGGTTGGATCCCGATACCCACTGCGAGTAATTGTTACTCCTAGGAGAGTTTTACACAGGACAATTAGCCGATCAAGTAGGTGTCTAGAAAGGTGTCAACGGGGTTACGCCTCTGGGAAAACGAGGTTTACTTTAACTAGGTCCGTGCGAAAGCACGGGGAACCTCCCTCAAGTACCGACACTGACCTGGCTGAAAGTTCGGCGACGTTGTAGGGTGTAATTAATCCCGGCTAGTCTCTCCTTTTAGGGTTTGAAGGAAGATTTGATAAAAACAGTGGGAGCCATCCTGATTAGATAAAATAATAACCAATCTGATCTTGCAAGAGCATACGCTAAAGTGTTTTCTTCTCTCTCTCTCCAGGTAGCGACCATATCATGCCTTAATCAAGATAATAATATTGATGTATTGACCGAACCCGCATGTTATACTGTGCTGGGGAACGTTGGTTCCGTTCTTTCTTATAAAAGTTATAAGACTGAACAGGATATAGGGGAATACCAGGATTCCCATGTCACTCGAATGAAGAAAGTACATGTTGATGCATTTTCTTCGGGTGTGTTCGTTATAGAGAACTGTTTATCCATTTGCTCTACGTCCTGGGTATTAGATACCGGGTCAGGATCCCATATATGTAATTAGTTACATGGGCTTAGGAAAGGTAGAGAACTTGGAGAAGGTGATAAAGACATAAGGGTTGGAAATGGAGCAATTGTTGCAGCTAAAACCGTCGGGGAATATCACCTTGTATTGCCAACTGGTAATACATTGATTCTGAACGAATGCTATTACATGCCGAATCTGATATGCAACATTATATCGGTTTCTTTGTTGAGTAAAGAGGGATATAATTTTGTATTACAGGATAATGTTATGAACATTTTCCTTAACCAAAAGTTGGTTGGATCATGCACGATGTGCAATGGCATTTATGTTCTAAATCAATCAACAGTTCTGAGCATAACAAACACACACAAGAGGAAGAGTTCAGAAAAGAACGAATCCTTCTCGTGGCATTGTAGACTGGATCACATCAATGTGACACGACTAGCTAAGTTGCATAAGGATGGTTATTTGAATCCGTTTGAATTTTCATCTTATGACACTTTCCAGTCATGTCTCAAAGGCAAGATGACCAAAACTCCGTTTACGGGACACGGAGAAAGAGTTACGGAACTCTTGGGACCGGTACATAGTGATGTATGCGGCCCCATGTCTACACATGCCAGGAATGGTTCTGCGTACTTCATTACATTCACTGACGATCTCTCTAGATTCGGATATGTGTTCCTAATGAAACACAAATCAGAAGCTTTTGAGAAATTTAGAGAATATAAACAAGAAGTCGAGCACCAAACCGGAAAAACTATTAAAATCCTTCGATCTGATCAAGGAGGAGAATACTTGAGCAATGAATTCCTGGACTTCGTAAAAGAGAATGGGATTCTCTCTTAGCTGACTCCTCCATATACACCACAGCACAACGGTGTATCGGAACGGAGGAACCACACCCTATTAGATATTGTGTGCTCTGTGATGAGCACAGCTGAGTTACCTATTTCCTTCTGGGGTATGCGCTGGAGACAGCAACATACCTATTGAATCAAGTTCCATCTAAATCAGTACCTACCACACCATATGAGATATGGAGTGGGAAGTGGCCATATCTTAAACGAGTTAAGATATGGGGTTGTCCGGCCTATGTCAAAAGACAAAATCCGGACAAACTCGAGGCACGGTCGGTTCTTTGCAAGTTTGTGGGATATCCAAAGAACTCATATGGGTATTTTTTATACCACAGTGAGAAACAAAAGGTGTTTTTTGCTCAACATGCCACCTTTTTAGAAAAGGAATTTCTTGTAAAAGAAATTAGTGGCAAAGTGGTAGAGGTGGAAGAGGTTCCAGATACACAAACTGCAACTGAAGATTTAGTGGAACCAGTGGATTCAGTAGTTCCCAACGAACCTCAGCCTCTCCGCCGATCTAGTAGGGTTCCTCACCCACCTGAGAGATACTACGGTTTTCTCATGGATGGTGGGAGCGAGGATTGCATCATGGTTGACCCAGCTAGCTTCGAGCAGGCCATCACGAGTGGGGACTCAGTGAAATGGCTGGATGCAATGTGGTCCGAGATGGAATCCATGTATACCAACAAAGTATGGACTTTGGAAGATGCTCCTGAAGGGGTAAAACCCATTGGGAGCAAGTGGATCTTCAAGAAAAAACTTGGTGTAAATGGGAAAGCGGAGACTTTCAAAGCTAGACTTGTTACAAAGGGTTTTCGTCAAAGACCAGGTGTGGACTATGACGAAACCTTTTCTCCAGTGGCTATGCTTAAATCCATCCGGGTCATGCTTGCCATCGCTGCATATCATGACTACGAAATCTGGAAAATGGATGTTAAGACCGCCTTTCTAAACGGTGATTTAGAAGAGTGCGTGTACATGACTCAGCCAGAGGGCTTCGTAGATAGTGGGAGCAGCGGGAAGGTGTGCAAGCTTCTTAAATCCATTTATGGATTAAACCAAGCATCGCGGAGTTGGAACATCTGCTTTGACGTCGTTATCAAAGAGGTTGATTTCGTCAAAAACGTAGATGAACCTTGTATCTACAAGAAGGTGGCAGAGATTAAGGTTGTCTTCCTCGTATTGTACGTGGACGACATAGTCTTGATAGGAAATGACATTCCTATGCTGCAATCGGTCAATCTCTTCTTATCACAAAGATTCTCAACGAAAGATCTAGGTGATGCCTCCTGCATACTGGGAATTATGATCTATAGAGATAGATCTAAAAGGATATTTGGATTGTCCCAATCCAGGTACATTGACACCATACTAAAGTGGTTTAGTATGGAAGAGTCCAAACATGGGTTTTTACCCACGATCTCAGGGCTCACTCTCTCCAAAGAGATGTCTCCTAAGACTGATTTGGAGAGAGCTCGCATGAAAGGGATACCCTATGCTTCGGCTGATGGCTCTATCATGTACGCGATGCTATGTACCAGACCCGATGTAGCATACACACTAAGTGTAGTGAGTAAGTATCAAGCTGATCCTGGAGAGAGTCACTGGACAGCTGTGAAGAGCATTCTCAAGTACTTGCGAAGGACTAAAGAGATGCTCTTGCTGTATGGTAACAGAGAACTCCAAGTGGAGTCCTTTACCGATTCAAGCTTCCAGAATGATAAGGACGCCTCTAAGTCGCAGTCGGGATTTGTCTTTACCCTTTACGGAGGTGCGGTTAGCTGGAAGAGTTCCAAGGAGGAAACCGTGGCAGACTCGACGATGGAGGCTGAATACATCGCTGCTAACGATGCTGCCAAAGAGGCTGTCTGGATTAAGAAGTTCATTACTGAACTTGAAGTGGTTCCATCCATTGAGCATCCAATACCATTGTATTGCGATAACAATGGAGCGGTGGCTTTGGCCAAGGAACCCAGGTCCCATCAGCGATCCAGGCATATTCTGAGGCGGTATCACCTGATCCGGGAGATAGTTGTGTTGGATATATGTATGCCCTAGAGCACATTATGCGATAGTGGATGTATTTATACATGTATATATATATATATTCAGCGTACATTCTTGTTCGACATGATAGTATGCTATCTGGTTCTTCTTTATCGGACATGTTGATTTGATCATGCTTTTATTCATTCATACATGCTGATAAAGCCCTGAGGATATCGGCTTGACTACAGTGATTATGATAGAGATCATACTAGTGGGACATCTGTAGTCTATAAGCATATCCTGGAAAGTCCCTAGTCGTAGGTATATCGAGACGGGGCATTGATATACCAGAGTAGACTAGCGTATATGATACTAGACCCATACGATGGGCGATGAATGTTCTCACGTTCAACGATGTTTGACATCAAGATCATATATGGGTGCTCAGTGGTGACTGGGTATACTGGACGGACACACCGAGAACTCCTATATGGAATTATATCTATCGTCGGATAGCAGTTCTCAGGTGACACTGGTACAGGTTAGTCTGTAGACCCGAGATCGTCATAGAGTCTTGTGTGTTGTCCCACTGTATTTTGATTGCCACCCTACCACGGCTCTACTGAGTTGTGAAAACAGGTTGTGCAAACAGGTGGCCATTGGTTACAGTGCCGAGACACACGAAGGCAATGAGCGATAGGAGGGGTTTCGTCTCTCCCGGTATTGGGAGTTGATGCTGTGTTGTGCCCGACTGGTTATATCAGTAAGTCCCTGGCAAGGGCTGCTGAGATTTGCTGATAAGTGTTATCACTAGTTTCTCGATCTGTTATAGACCATTCACCGGCATGACTTATTGAGTTATTGGGGTCGACGTGACCATCGCTAGGCTCGATATGCAGCATATCTGACGAAGAGACCGGACTGTACGGTAGTGTTCCCGGTTGGCTCGATGGGAGTTGTAGCAGGTTCGCTTGTTTTCTTCTGATTGCTCAATACCCGGGTGGCCGTTACGTTTAGCTGACCGCTTGCGGCTTAGGTGTGCTTGATATGATCATCACCCACTGCCGGCGTATTGACGAGTCTTAGAGTCCCACAAAGGAGTTACCTAGTGCAGCCGAAACGTTGTGGTGCACGTATGCGATATGCGCTTGGACCCGATTAAAATGCGTGTATATGATACCGTATATTGATCGGGCGTCTTGCTTTTGGTGGGGTCATATGTGATATGGCGGGATTTATAAATCAAGTGTTGATTTATCATTTAAGCATTAGTTTTCTCACTTGAAATCTTTTCTTGTACATGATGGATGTATGCATGCATGTATGCTTTCTTTCTTTTAGTTTCATGCACATATGGATGTGCATACATACATACATACATCATCCTTCATGGTTGATTATACATGGAAAATGGTGGCAATATAAGACTCACACCTTGGTTATTTATATGGATTATTGTTTATATTTGTGTTAAAAACAAAATGGAAAATGAAAGGATAATTCATGGCTAGTTTCTACATCTTTCTTAAACCTAACCATGCTCACCTACTCTTAACCATGAGTTAACCTTCTCTTTGTGTTTTAAACTCAAATTAAATAATATCTTTATAATCTAACCATGGTTTGAGATGAGGATAAGAAAATATATATACATATATTTTCTTTTTTCTTCACAAGGGTTTTTCTTTTTCACTCTTGTTAAAAGAAAGCCATCATCTTCTTCCTCCTTCACCATTTTGCTCTCTAGACTTTTTTTTGTAAGCAATATACTCATCAAGTTAGGTTTTTGAAGTGAGAAAAGCCACCACAACATCATTCTACACAAGTTTAGCCCACTTATTTAGAGTGTTATCTTCATTTCTTCTCTTGAAAAGTGAAGTTGTAAGCTTGGACTAGGAGCTTCGGGTGGATCGTCGTGGACACTAGAATACTTCAAGAGAACCTTCCTCCAACACTCAAGAGGCCAAAGAGTCTAGCGAAAGGAGCTACAAAGGTTGTACTATCGAAACCCTAGTCTTTGTTGCCTTTAATGTTTAGAAACCCTAATTTTCTAGGATAGATCCTTTGTATGCTTACTTAGCACCATAAAAATTTGATCTTTGTGACATGTGATGCTTCCAAACTCTACATAGGGTGCTAGGTAATCCTAAAATTGGTATCAGAGCCGACCTAGAACATTAGGAGACACTTTTACGAAGCAAAAACTCCAATCGAACCAAAATACGACGTTTCGAGACATTCTCTGGACAATTTTTTAAAACCTGTCATTTTTCAGAATTAATAATACTTAAAAAATACAGCAGGAAAAACTAAGAAACACTGTGAAATACGAAGCCATGATACATACAAACCGCCGCGGAACCGCGGCAAATCCTTGCTTAGGCCGCGGCTCCGTGGCCGTACAGAGACTTCATTGCTTCCTATTTGCACAGTAATTCTTATAACTGCTTATATATTGTTTTAGGTATGTTTAATCTGAATCTAGTACTGTATATTCTGGAGATGGTTTTGGACTCGACGATTCGATCGGAATTTTCATTTCGTTGCTTTTCCGGGTAAATTAGAAAGTATTGAAGTGTTCGAACGAGTATCATTTGCTCACTATTCACGGGGTTTAAATATTTTGGAGATACGTGCAAGTTTTTTTTTGTGGTGGGCCCTCTAGAAGACAACAAACCTTAACTCGATTATGTGACCGTCTTGAACTGCCTTTTGAACCTTAGGGTTTGGGGCAGTACAGCGTGCCATATGTGAGGCGTTGGCTTGACCCTTCTACGGCTGGACCGCCACTATTGTGTCACACTCTGGGTTTTTGAACTCCGCTCAAGTGTTGAGCTTTAGAGAATCTTGGGTATTTGATCGTTCGTTCGAAAACTTTAATACTGTCTATTAATTTGGAATGTGATACAATATGTTGAATTCATATAGTTTAGGCATGAAATACGAAGTATGTGATATTTCGCATTTATGATGTCTAAAGAGAATGTGGATTCCAAATATTGTAGTTTTACACTTTCTTTTCTGTGACCGTAAGTGTAGTATGTTCGATATCGCCGGTTTCATTGATATACATCAACGACAATTGGGGTACGCATACTTACTTACGTTGATGATATGTGATATTATGTGTTGCTGAGATATGATGTGCAGGATTGTCGCGATCGAATAGCTGGGTTTTTTTTATGTGAGATGAGAGTTTTATATTTTCATTCATGTAAATTCAAATGTAATGTAATATTCTTTTATTTGGGGCACTTCCGGGTTGAGGTTGATGCCACCAATGTTGTATATTATTTACTTTTCCGCATTAGGATGGACCCAAGGAGGGGAGCACAGGTGACCTGGTTCTAGGGTTCAGTAGGAGGCCATCTCGAGGAGTCGAGACCGGGTCTCCTAAACTCCAGAATTGGTAGGGTCGTTTGCCGCTCTCGTAGGGGTCCAGGGTGTGGGCTTGGCTATTCATCGCGACCGTGGAATCCGTATTTTCTATTCTGTCTAAATACTAAATACGGACGTCCTAGTATATCCCACATTATATCTATGTTTCTGCTGCCTGTGTTCTGTGATATCTGAGACGAATGACATATTATATATATGATATATAGTAGACGTTGCTTATGTTTTGCACCCGCGCTAGTCCCGTCCCGGTATGCCGTTAGTTAAGTAACATAACGGTGCATAACGGAACATTGCGGCGAATGCGGATGGCATAAGCGTACGTGTTATTTTCGTTTCTTTTCTGTGATTGGCTTAAGGACATAAATGATGGGATTACATTAATATGATTAATGTAAAGAAAATAAACCTAAAAAGATGTTGTAGAATCGGATTTGAAAACCACTCGGCTCTTTATGAAAAAGCTGTATTTCAAAAACTGCGGAGCACAAGCCACTCCTTTTCAAAACCATTTGATTCTACGACGATATCAAGTTCAAAGTGTTAAAGATTTTCTTAAAAATCATCCGCAACCCTCCGTCATTTTAGGAAGTAGAGTACTTAGTATTCGTGCTACGTTTGTTGACTTTAGTTAAGGCGTAGTGTACGGTAGCTAAGTGATGTCTTCCTACACTGCATATGATGCAGATTAATTAGGACATTCATGCGACTTTGTTGACCATAGTTAAGGGTCATATGGGTGGGTCTAATTGATCAAGATATGACGGGTAGAACTTGACTGGTACTTATGATTTGTTGACCATAGTTAAGGCATAAGTACTAGGGGTAAAAATCACATCGGGAATTTCAAGTGTTGAGATTTGCAATGAGATTGCATACCTTCCATATGATGGTTGGATCCCGATCCCACAGTGGGCAATAGTTGCTCCTAGGAGAGTTTTGCAGTTTACAATTAGCTAACTCATTAGGTGTCTAGGAAGGTGTTAACGGGGCTATGCCTCTGGGAAAACGAGGTTTACTTTAATTAGGTCCGTGCGAAATCATGGGGAACCTCCCTCAAGTACCGACACTGGCCTGGCTGAATGGTTAGCGATGTTGTTGACTGTAATTAATCCTGGCTAGTTTTCTTTTTAAGGTTTGAAAGAAAAACTTGATTAAAGCAGTGGGAGACATCGATTAGACAAGATAATAACCAATCTGATCTATGCAAGAGCTTTCGCTGAGTGTATTCTTTTCTCTCTCTTAATGGCAAATACCAATGACTGGACTCAAGCTTCTACTAGATAAAAACAAACTGAATGGGATAAATTATAAAGACTGGCTGAGGAATCTGAAAATAGCCTTGACTTATGATAAAGTATCATATGTCCTCACGGCTTCAGCCCCGCCCACCCCAGGTCCAAAATCCTCAGTTGCGGACTGAAGTCCGCAAGACATGGGACGCTGACTATGCCACGGCCAAATGTCTCACGCTTGCATCGATAGACAATACACATCAAAAGCAGCACGAGAATATGGACATTCAAACCATATTCCTCCATACAAAGGAGTTGTATGGAGAGCAATCCCGCGTATTACGATACGAAGCATCAAAGAAATTGTTTCAGATGCGAATGGCCCCTGGCACACCAGTAGGAGACCATGTTCTGAAGATGATAGCTCTTATAGAAGAGCTTGAGGACCTAGGATGGACAATGGACAATGAACAATATACAGATATTATTCTGCAGTCCCTCCCCTCCACCTTTGCTCAGTTCATAGTTAACTTCAACATGCACGGCATGGAGAAGGAGCTACCTGAACTCCTTAATATGTTAAGGAGTGCAGAGAGCACTATGAAATCAATGAAAACTCTCGTTATGACTGTTAGGCAATCTTCTTCTTCTCGCCCAAAAGCTAAGGCCAAAGGAAAGAAAAAGATGAAGCCCACCAATCTTAAGGGTGGAGTTAAAAAGGTGAAGGGAAAGGAAAAGTCCAAAGCTATAGACTCGGGGAAAGGTGAATGTTTTCATTGCCACAAGACAGGACATTGGAAGCGCAACTGTACGGAGTACTTGAACCTCAAGAAGAAGCATGGGGATGCTTCCGCTTCAGGTGTGTTTATGACAGAAAACTGTTTTTCAATAAACTCTGCTTCCTGGGTATTAGATACCGGTTCAGGTTCTCACATTTGCAATTCTATGCAGGGACTGAGAAATAGCAAAGTTTTGAAGACATGTGACCATACTCTCCGCGTTGGAAATGGTTCCAATGTACATACAGTCGCAGTGGGAGAGTATCACTTGGGGTTGCCATCTGGATGTATTTTGGTTTTGAATCCATGTTATTTTGTACCAAGTATGCTATGTAATATAATGTCAGTTTCTTTGTTAAAAAATGAAGGATATAACTTTATATTGCAGAACAATGTTATGAACATTCACCTGAATCAAATGTTGGTTGGGTATGGTACACTTAATAACGGAATATACGTCCTAAATCAACACACAGTTTTCAGTATACAACACACTAATAAAAGAAAACTTTCAGAATTAAACGAAGCTTTTCTTTGGCACTGTAGACTTGGTCATATTAACGAAACAAGACTAAACAAGTTACACAAAGATGGATATTTAAACTCTTTTGAATATAAATCTTATGCGACTTGCCAGTCTTGTATCAAGGGTAAAATGACCAAAACTCCGTTTACTGGACACGGAGAAAGAGCTACTCAGCTCCTAGGCCTCATACATAGTGATGTATGTGGGCCAATGTCTACACAGGCTAGAGGCGGTTTTTCATACTTCATTACGTTCACTGACGATTTCTCAAGATTCGGTCATGTATTTTTATTAAAGCACAAGTCCGAAGCTTTCGAGAAATTCATTGAATATAAACAAGAAGTAGAAAAACAAACCGGCTTGAGTATCAAGATGCTTCGATCAAATCGAGGTGTTGAGTATCTCAGTACAGAATTTGCAAACTTCCTAAAAGAGAATGGGATTCTCTCTCAGCTCACTCCTCCTTACACACCAAAGCACAACGGTGTGTCACAACGACGGAATAGGACCCTTTTAGATATGGTTCGTTCCATGATGAGTGATGCTGAGTTACCCGTCTCGTTTTGGGGGCATGCATTGGAGACTGCAGCGTTTCTGCTAAACAGGGTTCCGACCAAAACCGTGTCTACCACGCCATATGAGATATGGCATGGGAAGAGACCATCTCTTAAGAGAATTAAGATTTGGGGTTGCCCGGCCTATGTTAAAAAGTAGAATCCAGACAAACTCGAGACACGGTCAGTCATGTGTAACTTTGTGGGATATCCAAAGAATTCTTATGGATATCTATTCTACCACAAAGAGGAACAAAAAGTGTTTGTTTCTCAGTATGCCACATTCTTAGAAAAAGAGTTTTTCACAGATAAAAATGATGGCAAGGTGGTGGATCTAGAAGAGGTTCTAGAAACACAAACTATAAATGACGATTGGGTTGAACCGGCTGTTGCAAAAGAAACTGAGGAACCTCGGCCACTCCGTAGGTCTGGTAGGACTTCTCGCCCACCGGAGAGGTACTACGGTTTCCTCATTGATGGTGACGGAGAAGAGTGCATCATGGATGATGATGATCCTACCAGTTTTCAGCAGGCTATCACGAGTGGAGACTCTGTGAAGTAGCTGGATGCCATTAGATCCGAAATAGAGTCTATGTACACCAACAAAGTATGGACTTTGGACATTGTACCCCCTGGGGTAAAACCTGTGGGATGCAAATGGATCTTTAAAAGAATGATTGGTGTAGATGGGCAGGTAGAGACCTATAAGGCAAGACTTGTGGCAAAGGGTTTTCGTCAAAGACCAGGTTTGGACTATGACGAAACTTTTTCGCCCGTAGCCATGCTTAAATCCATTCGGATCCTACTTGCTATTGCTGCTCACTACGACTATGAAATCTGGCAGATGGACGTTAAAACAGCATTTCTAAATGGAGATTTAGAAGAATGCGTTTATATGGATCAGCCAGAGGGCTTCATTGACAGTGGGAGCAGCGGGAAAGCATGTAGATTGCTTAAATCCATATATGGGTTAAAGCAGGCATCTCGGAGTTAGAACATCTGTTTCGATAATGTTATCAAAGAGTTTGATTTCATCAAAAATCCAGATGAACCTTGTGTTTATAATAAGACTGTAGGAAGAGCTGTCACATTCCTCGTATTGTACGTGGATGACATTCTTCTGATAGGAAATGATATTCCTATGCTACAGTCGGTCAAATCTTTCTTATCACTAAGGTTCTCCATGAAGGACCTGGGTGATGCCACATACATCCTGGGCATAAGGATCTATAGGGATAGATCTAAAAAGTTATTGGGATTGTCCCAAACCAGGTACATCAACACCATCCTAAAAAGGTTTAGTATGGAAGACTCCAAGCGGGGTGCCTTACCCGCTTTCCATGGAGTCACTCTCTCCAAGGATTCTTGTCCAAAGACCGATGAAGAGAGAGCTCGCATGAGCATTATACCCTATGCTTCGGCAGTAGGATCTATAATGTATGCGATGTTATGTACACGCCCAGATGTAGCTTATGCACTTAGTGTTGTAAGTAGGTATCAATCCAACCCAGGGGAGAACCACTGGACAGCTGTGAAGAACATTCTTAAGTACTTACGAAGGACTAAAGAATTGTTCTTGGTGTATGGTAATACATATCTCCAAATGGAGGCCTCTACCGATTCGAGCTTCCAGAGCGATAAGGACGACAGCAAATCTATCTCAGGGTTTGTATTTACCCTCAATGGAGGGGCGGTAAGTTGGAAGAGTTCCAAACAGGATACCGTTGCAGACTCTACGATGGAGGCTGAGTACATTGCTGCAAATGATGCCGCCAAGGAAGCCGTCTAGATAAAGAAGTTCGTCTCGGAGCTAGGAGTAGTTCCAACCATTATTAATCCAATACCCTTGTATTGTGATAATAATGGGGCTATGGCGTTAGCCAAGGAGCCCAGGTCCCATCAGCGGTCCAGACACATCCTGAGGCGCTTTCATTTAATCCGGGAGATTGTAGATCGCCGCGAGATCAAATTAAGAGAGTAGCCACAAAGAATAACGCCACGGATCAACTCACCAAGGCCCTCCCACAGCCGCAGCATGAGCGACTTTGTGAGAAGTTGGGTATGAGATACGCCAATAACTAGCCTTAGTGCAAGTGGGAGATTGTTGGATATATGTATGCCCTAGAGTCCATTATGTGATAGTGGATGTATTTATACATGTATATATATATATATATATTCAGTGTACATTCTTGCTCGACATGATAGTATGCTATCTGGTTCTTCTTTATCTGACATGTTGATTTGATCATGCTTTTATTCATTCATACATGCTGATAAAGCCCTGAGGATATCGGCTTGACTATAGTGATTAAGATAGAGATCATACTAGTGGGACATCTGTAGTCTATAAGCATATCCTGGAAAGTCCCTAGTCGTAGGTATATCGAGACGGGGCATTGATATACCAGAGTAGACTAGCGTATATGATACTAGACCCATACGATGGGCGATGAATGTTCCCACGTTCATCGATGTTTGACATCAAGATCATATACGGGTGCTCAATGGTAACTGGGTACACTGGACGGACTCACCGAGAACTCCTATATGGAATTATATCTATCGTCGGATAGCAGTTCTCAGGTGACACTGGTACAGGTTAGTCTGTAGACCCTAGATCGTCATAGAGTCTTGTGTGTTCTCCCACTGTACTTTGATTGCCACCTTACCACAGCTCTACTAAGTTGTGCAAACAGGTGGCCGTTGGGTACAGTCCCGAGACACACGAAGGCAATGAGCGATAGGAGGGGTTTCATCTCTCCCGGTATTGGGAGTTGATGCTGTGCTGTGCCGGACTGGTTATATCAGTAAGTCCCTGGCCAGGGCTGCTGAGATTTGCTGATAAGTGTTATCAGTAGTTTCTCGATCTGTTATAGACAATTCACCGGCACGACTTATTGAGTTATTGGGGCCGACGTGACCATCCCTAGGCTCGATATGCAGCATATCTTACGAAGAGACCGGACTGTACGGTAGTGTTGCCGGTTGGCTCGATGGGAGTTGTAGCAGGTTCGCTTGTTTTCTTCTGATCGCTCAATACCCGGGTGGCCGTTACGTTTAGCTGACCGCTTGCGTCTTGGGGGTGCTTGATATGATCATCACCCACTGCCGGCGTATTGACAAGTCTTATAGTCCGACAAAGGAGTTACCTAGTCCATGCGAAACGTTGTGGTGCGCGTATGCGATATGCGCTTTGACCAGGTTAAAATGCGCATATAAGATACCGTATATTGATCGGGCGGCTTGCTTTTGGTGGGGTCATATGTGATATGGCCGGATTGATAAATCAATTTTTGATTTAGCATTTAAGCATTAGTTTTCTCACTTGAAATCTTTTCTTGTACGTGATGGATGTATGCATGCATGTATGCTTTCTTTCTTTTAGTTCCATGCACGTATGGATGTGCATACATACATACATACATCATCCTTCATGGTTGATTATACATGGAAAATGGTGGCAATATAAGACTCACACCTTGGTTATTTATTTGGATTATTGTTTATATTTATGTTAAAAACAAAATGGAAAATGAAAAGATAATTCATGGCTAGTTTCTACATCCTTCTTAAACCTAACCATGCTCACCTACTCCTAACCATGAGTTAACCTTCTCTTTGTGTTTTAAACTCAAATTAAATAATATCTTTATAATCTAACCATGGTTTGAGGTGAGGATAAGAAAATATATATACATATATTTTCTTTTTTCTTCACAAGGGTTTTTCTTTTTCACTCTTGTTAAATGAAAGCCATCATCTTCTTCCTCCTTCACCGTTTTGCTCTCTAGACTTTTTTAGTGAGCAATATACTCATCAAGTTAGGTTTTTGAAGTGAGAAAAGCCACCACAACATCATTCTACACAAGTTTAGCACACTTGTTTAGAGTGTTATCTTCATTTCTTCTCTTGAAAAGTGAAGTTGCAAGCTTGGACTAGGAGCTTCGGGTGGATCGTCGTGGACACTAGAAGACTTCAAGATAATCTTCCTCCAACACTCAAGAGGCCAAAGAGTCTAGCGAAGGGAGCTACAAAGGTTGTACTCTCAAAACCCTAGTCTTTGTTGCCTTTAATGTTTAGAAACCCTAATTTTCTAGGATAGATCCTTTGTATGCTTACTTAGCACCATAAAAATTTGATCTTTGTGACAAGTGATGCTTCCAAACTCTACATAGGGTGCTAGGTAATCCTAACAAGTTGATCGCCGGGAGATCGAGGTCAGGAGGGTTGACACGAATAACAACACAGCTGATCCACTCAAGAAGGCCATTCCCCATATACAGTTTGAGAGACTTTTCGGGATGCTTGGTATGCGATACTACAACAGCTGGCCCTAGTGCAAGTGGGAGATTGTTAGTTGGATGTATGCCCTAGAGGCCAGTATTGTACAGATGATGTATATTATATTGGATGCTTGGACATATATAGAGAGGACTTTCTTGCTCGATATTATAGTATGCTATCTGGTTGCTCTTTATCTTAACATGTATACTTGTCTCTTTATACTGTCTTAAAGTTACATGTTGGTAAAGCCCATAGGATGTGTACTTGACTACCTGGGCTATGATGCTGATCATACTAGTGGGGACATGGTAGTCCATAAGTACATCCTTCAAGGTCCCTAGTCGTGGGTGTATCGAGACGGGGCATCGATATACCAGTGTAGACTAGCGTATACGCTTCTCGACCCATGAGATGGGCGATGGATGATTTCATATCCATTGGTGTTTGACATCAGAGATGGTATACGGGTGCTCAGTGGAGACTGGGTACACTGGACGGACTCGCCAAGAACTCCCTGATGGTATTATACCTCACGTCGGATGGCAGTTCTCTGGTGACACTTGTGCAGGTTAGTCTGTAGACCCGAGATCGTCATAGAGTCTTGTGTGATTCCCACTGTGCTTTGATTTCCACCTTACCACTTCCATGAGGGCGTGAAAAACGGTTGTTTTTGGGTACAGTCCCGAGTCACATGGAGGCAATGAGCGAGAGGATGGGTTTCGTCTCTCCCGGTATTGGGGGTTGATGTTGCGCTGTGCTCGATTGGCCATAACAGGGAAATCCCTGGCCAGGGCTGATTTAGAGATTTACTGGTAAGTCTTACCAGTAGTTTCTCGACCCGTTATGAGCCTCACATCAGCACGACTTATCGGTTATTGGGGTCTGACGTTTACCACCCCTAGACTTGATATGCGACATATTAGACGAGGAGACCGGACTGTACGAGAAGTGTTACTGGCAGGCTTTTACAGAAGTTGGAGCGGGCTTGCTTGCTAATCTTCTGATCGCTCAATACCCGGGTAGCCGTTACGTCCATCTAGTACCGCTGACGGCTTGTGGGTGCTTGATGTGATCATCACCTACTGCCGGCGTATTGACGAGTCTTTAGAGTCCTACATAGAAGTTTTACTGGCTCAGGGAAAATGAAATAGGAGCATGTATGTGATATGTGCGGGACCGAGAATAATGCGTGTATGTGATACCGTATTCTATTCTCGCGACTTTTTGTATCGGTCGGTAATATATGATATAGCCGGGTTATCGAATCAAGTGTTGATTCGATAAGTCGATACATTGGATGTTAGTCGGTTATATGTGATATGACCGGATTATTAAGTCAAGTGTTGATTTAATAATTTATTGTATAATTGTATATTTGATATACTAGTTTACATTAACTAACACTTGTTCACTTTAGTTTTTTTTTCACATGTACACAACTTTGATATATATGTGATATATATTAAAATTGTGTTTTCATTTAGTTTATCATGGTTGATGATACACATGACTTGGGTGTATGAGACTTACACCATGCTATTTATTTATGTTGGATTTTAATAATCAAAGTAATTACAAAATTAGTGGAGGATTAGCTTATTGCTTGAAGCTTGTGGAAGCATTGACTAATTCCACTAAATTTGTTTTTACTATGGATATTTCTTAACCCAACCATAAAGATTAGCCATGGGTTAAGTCTCTACAAGTGTTAGTATATGATACTCACTCACCATGATTACCTTTCTCACTTGATCGTTATCCTCATCTCATTCTTTTGTTCATCTTCTTCTTCATTGCTAAAAAGAGAAAGCTTGCTAGGGTTTGATCAATAGTGAGAAAGATTGTGAGAAATAAAATTCTAAAGAGAACCCACTTCCTATTTCTCCATCCTCTACTAGACTAGAACTTTAGTTTAGGGTGTTTGCTTCACTAATTCTCAAGTTAGTGAAGTAGAAGCTTGAGTTGGCATCCCCTCGACGTATATCATCTTCGGCCTCAAAGACTTCAAGCAAGGCCGCGTCTCTCGCCTCGTGAAGCGATGCAAGGGTCTGGGAGAACCACGATCGCAGTGATGGGACTTCAACAAGGAGCTATATAAGTGAAGGACCGATCTACAAAGGTTGTATTTCGTATTCACTTAATCGTAAACGTAGTTTACTAGCATATGAAACCCTAATTTTCTAGCAACGATCTTGTTTAGGGTTATTCGGCATGGCTAAAATTTTAAACGAGCATGTTTGATGCTTCCTTATCCCTTGTTAGAGTGCCTAGTAACCCTACAAAGTGTACGTAAGTGATCGCGGCCCTGCCGTAAAACCATACGTCCTCTACACCATTTTCCCGGTGCAGGGAAACTCTCTGTATGGCACTCTAAAGACTCGACACTACGCTGGCAGTGTGTTTAACCATATGCCGCAAGCGGTACTAGCTGTACGTAACGGTCCCCAGGTAGATGTCGATAAGAAGAACGATGAGGAAACCCATCCGAACTCCTACTGAGCCTGTATGTGACAATCTCCGTACAGTCCAATTTGTTCATCTAGGACTATCGCATAGCGGGCCTAGGGGGGCGGTAAACGTCAGACCCCTAAAAGCGGTATAAGTAGTGTCGGAGTGAAGCCCATTACTCCTTGAGAAACTACTGGAACCTACCAGTAAATCTCGCTTGCCCTGGCCAGGGACCTTGCGTAATGGCTCTCCATACACTGCGCGATATCAACCCCCAATACCGGGAGAGACGAATCCTGTCTAACCGCCTCTGCCTCCAAGTTCTTCGGGACTGCACCCAACTACTTCCTGTCTGCAGGACTCCTTTGAGCCGTGGAAAGGTAGTAATCTAAGTACAGTGGGAACACACTCAAGGCGAAGTAGCAATGTCAAGTCGACTGACTAAGTTGTACTCATGTCACCTGGGAACTGCAATCTGACGATAAGTATAGTACCAACCTGCAGTTCCCGGCGAGTCCCGTCCGGTGTACCCGCAACCTAACGAGCACCTGCATACTATCTCCAGTACGATGTAATGATGGCTGTGGGACAGACCATCTCCCTAGCTGGGATGAGAAGCGTATACACTAGTCTACTCCGGAGTATCGATGTCCCTCTCGATAATCCTACGACCAGGGACTTGTATAGGATGTTGCTTATAGACTACCCAGCCCTCACTAGTGTGACTACCATCACAACGCTGGTAATCAAGCAAAGATCCTAAGTGCTCTACTAATATGTATAAGCAATATGTTAAAAAGAAACATATGCACATGTTAAAGCAGAAACAAACCAAGTAGCATACTACCATTTTTAGCAAGACAGTCAATAAAACTGTGAATATCCCTGGCTTCCATTAAGTAATAGAAAAACTAGTATGATACAATAATTGCCTCTATGGCATAAACACCAACAGACCCCCACTCCTGTTCCAGGCCGCAGATTTATCCTTAGTGACCGCAATTTACGGCCACACTGTAGGGGATTGGGTTGAGTTTGGGTGTATGGCCTTGTGTTGTGATATATAGACTAACCCTATGTGCAAAATCTTTTAGTTTGTCCTAGGATGAAATCTGGGAGTGGATTTCCTATGGTATTGTTTTCATGTTTTTGCGATTCTGAATTCTTGGGTTTGGTGTTTGGTATTTTATTTTGTTGTTGGGTGTTTGTACGTCAAAAACAAGGGTTGTTTGATTGTTTTGCACGCGTAGGCTATTGGTTTTAACCAATGAGCGCACCGTGTGCCGTATCAGTTTTACGGATTCGATTTTAATAGCGATTGAGATTGTGTATTATTGTAGGTACCTTCACGTGGATTCCGAGGCGACGGATCATGGCATCATCGACTTTGGCAAGCAAGGATCAAGGTGAGTAGATCTTGTTAGTTATATGTATGCCCTAGAGGCCAGTATTGTACAGATGATGTATATTATATTGGATGCTTAGATATATATAGAGAGTACTTTCTTGCTCGATATGATAGTATGCTATCTGGTTGCTCTTTATCTTAACATGTATACTTGTCTCTTTATGCTGTCTTATAGTTACATGTTGGTAAAGCTCTGAGGATGTGTACTTGACTACCTGGACTATGATGCGGATCATACTAGTGGGGACATGGTAGTCCATAAGTACATCCTTCAAGGTCCCTAGTCATGGGTCAATCGAGACGGGGCATCGATATACCAGAGTAGACTAGCGTATACGCTTCTCGACCCATGAGATGGGCGATGGATGATCCCATATCCATTGGTGTTTGACATCAGAGATGGTATACGGGTGCTCAGTGGAGATTGGGTACACTGGACGGACTCGCCGAGAACTCCCAGATAGTATTATACCTCACGTCAGATGGCAGTTCTCTGGTGACGCTTGTGCAGGTTAGTCTGTAGACCCGAGATCGTCATAGAGTCTTATGTGATTCCCACCGTGCTTTGATTTCCACCTTACCACGTCCATGAGGGCGTGCAAAACGGTGGTTTTTGGGTACAGTCCCGAGTCACATGGAGGCAATGAGCGATAGGAGGGGTTTCGTCTCTCCCGGTATTGGGGGTTGATGTTGCGCCGTGCTCGATTGGCCATAACAGGGAAGTCCCTGTCCATGGCTCATTAGAGATTTACTGGTAAGTGTTACCAGTAGTTTCTCGACCCGTTAAGAGCCTCACATCAGCACGACTTATCGGTTATTGGGGTCTGACGTTTACTACCCCTAGACTTGATATGAGACATATCAGACGAGGAGACCGAACTGTACGAGAAGTGTTACCGGCAAGCTTTTACAGGAGTTGGAGCGGGCTTGCTTGCTGATCTTCTGACCTCTCAATACCTGGGTAGCCGTTACGTTTAGCTAGTACCGTTGACGGCTTGTGGGTGCTTGATGTGATCATCACCTACTGCCAGCGTATTGACGAGTCTTTAGAGTCCTACATAGAGGTTATACTGGCTCAGGAAAAACAAAATAGGGGCGCATATGTGAAATGTGCGGGACCAAGAATAATGCGTGTATGTGATACCGTATTCTATTCTCGCGACGTTTTGTATCGGTCGGTTATATATGATATAGCCGGGTTATCGAATCAAGTGTTGATTCGATAAGTCGATACATTGGATGTTAGTCGGTTATATGTGATATGACCGGATTATTAAGTCAAGTGTTGATTTAATAATTTATTGTGTAATTGTACATTAGATATACTAGTTTACATTTACTAACACTTGTTCACTTTAGGGTTTTTCTCACATGAGCACAAATTTAATGTATATTTGATATATATTAAAATTGTGTTTTCTTTTATTGTATCATGGTTGATGATACATCACACTTGGGTGTATGAGACATACACCATGCTATTTGTTATGTTGGGTTTTAACATTTAAAAGTAATTACAAAATTAGTGGTAAATTAGAAAAATGCATGAAGCTTGTGGAAGCTTGTGGATGCATTGACTAAAGTCCACTAAATTTGTTTTTACTTTGGGTTTTAACCTAACCTTAACACTTAGCCATGGTAATGGCTCTACAAGAGTTAGTATATGATACTCACTCACCATGGTTACCCTTCTCACTTAATCATTATCCTCATTTTTCTTTTCTTTTGTTCATCATCTTCTTCTTCATTGAACAAAAGAGAAAGCAAACTAGGGTTTTGAAAAGAGAGAAAAAGATTATGAGATATAAAAATTCAAAGAGAACCCACTTCCTATTTCTCCATCCTCTACTAGATGAGCACTTTAGTATAGGGTGTTTGCTTCACTAATTCTCAAATTAGTGAAGTAGTAGCTTGAGTCGGAATTCCCTCGACGTAGATCATCTTCGGCCTCGGAGACTTCAAGCAAGGTCGCACCTTTCGCCTCATGAAGCCATGCAAGGGTCCGGGAGAACCACGATCGCAGGGAAGGGACTTCATCAAGGAGCTAAAGGAGTGAAGGACCGATATACAATGGTTGTATATCGCATCCCTTTAGAGTAAAGTTGATTACTTGCTATTTTATTCGCCTAAACTCTAGTATACGATCTTTCTTAGTGTTATTCGGCACCTAAAATTTTTAATTTTGGAATGGACGATGCCTTGTAGAGCATTGTTAGTGTGCCTAGTAACCCTACAGTGGTATCAGATCCTAGCTAGAGCATTAGGCGATGTGTTAACGAAGTTGAAACCTCGATCGAACCCGAATACGCAAATTTAACCACCTCTCTGGACTTTTTTCAAAATCTGTGATTTTTCAGTATTAAAAATACCTAAAAAATTCAGCAGGGTTTTATTAGAATTGTGGTGGAAAACGACAGCATGAGCCGTACAATCCACTACGGAACCGCCGCCGTACCCTGCTTGGGCCGCGGTTCCACGGCTATACAGAGAGTACATGCTATCATTTTTCCACTGTAATTCATATTGCTCTTATTTGTATTTTCTGGGTATTTTTAAATTAACTCAAGTGTTGAGTATTTTGGGGTTTATTTTGTAATCGTCAATTAGATCGGAGAATTTAATTTTCTTCTGTTATTCCGGATAATTTAGAAATTACTAAAATGTTCGAACGGATATCATTAACTCAATTTTTCTCAGCACAAAAACATTCAAGTGTTGAATTTTTATCGGGTTTTAAATTTTTCGGAAAAACGTGCATGTGATGTGACGGACCCTCTAGAAGACAACAAAGCTTAACTCGATTATGTGACCGTCTTGAACTGCCCTTTGAATCTTAGGGTTTGGGGCAGTACGGCGTGCCACATGTGAGGCGTTGGCTTGAATTTTTGAACTCCGCTCAAGTGTTGAGCTATTTAGGAAATCTTGGGTATTTGATTTTTCGATCGGAAAGTTTAATACTGTCTATTTATCTGGAATGTGATACAATATATGGAATTCATATAGTTAGGCATGAAATGCGGAATATGTGATATTTCGGATTTACGATCTCTAAAGAGATTATGGATTCCAAATGTTGTAGTTTTACACTTTTTTTTCTGTGACCGTAAGTGTAATATGTGATATCGCCGGTTTCGTTGCTATATGTCAACGACAATTGGGATGCGTATATTTACTAACGTTGATTACATGTGATGTTATGTGTTGCTGGATATGTTATATTGGATCGTCGCGTTTTGAATAGCCGGAGGTTTTATGTGAGATGAGAGTTTTTTAATTTCATTCATTTAAAATAAAATGTATGTAATAATCTTTTATTGGGGCACTTCCGAGATGAGGTCGATGTCACCATTTGTATATTATTTACTTTTCCGCACTAGGATGGACCCAAGGAGGGGAGCACAAGTAACCGGGTTCTAGGGTCCAGTGGGAGACCAACTCGAGGAGTCGAGTCCGGGTCTCCTAACCCTAGAATTGGTAGGGTTGCTTGCCGCTCTCGTAGGGGTCTAGGGGTGTGGGTTTGGCTATTCGTCGCGATCGTGGAATCCGTGTTTTATAGAGGCTCAAAATAAAACACGGACGTCCTAGTATATCCAATATTTCATATGTTCCTTCTGCTGCGATATCTGTGTTGTGATCATTTGATGTTCTGAGATAAATACTGTATATAGTATATATGATTTATTATAAAGATGTTGCTTATGTTTTACACCCGCGCTAGCCCTGCCCTGCTCTGCCGTTAGTTACCTAACCTAACGGTGCACGAGGGGACATCGAGGCGAATGCGGATGGCATAAGTGTACGTCGCATTTATCTGTGATGTTTAGGTGATTTAAATGATAGGACTTCATTAATGTGATTAATGAAAGAAAAGAAACCTAAAAGATGTTGTAGAATCAAATTTTAATAAAAAGGGGTAGCTACAGTTTTGCTTTGCATAGCGATATATATGATATATCCCGCACCTTATTCGATGAGAAAAGAGCCGAGATCCCTTTACCGGAAGTGACCTCTTTAGCAAAATTGGCAGATGCTACAACACACGGTTTGCATTTGACTGCTTTTGGAGTTTTGCTTTGCATAGCAATATATATGATAGATCCCGCACCTTATTCAATAAGGAAAGAGCCGATATCCCTTCACAGGGAGTGACCTCTTTAGCAAAACAAATAAAAGCCTCAAAATCACTCCATTTCAAAATTCACTAGATTCTACAACGATATCAAGTTCATTACGCAATAGGTTTTCAGAAAAACCTTTCGTAGCCCTCCGTCATTTCAGATAAATTGTATATAGTATTCGTGCTGCATTTGTTGGCTTTCGTCAAGGTGTAGTGTGTGGTAGCTATATACTGCTTATCTGCTACATATTATGCGATTGGATTAGGGTAGTCGTACGGCTTTGTTGGCTTTCGTCAAGGGTCGTGCGGGTGGGTTTAATTCAATCAAGAAATGTACGGGTTGAACTTGACTAGCGGGCTATGGTTTGTTGGCTTTCGTCAAGGTCATAGCACGTTAGGGGCAAAACATTATCAGGAATTTTAAGTGTTGAGATTTGCAATGAGATTGCATACCTTCTATGAGATAGTTGGATCCCGATACCCACTGCGAGTAATTGTTACTCCCGGGAGAGTTTTACACAGGAGAATTAGCCGATCAAGTAGGTGTCTAGAAAGGTGTCAACAGGGTTACGCCTCTAGGAAAACGAGATTTACTTTAATTAGGTCCGTGCGAAAGCACGGGGAACCTCCCTCAAAGTACCGACACTGGCCTGGCTGAAAGATTGGCGAAGTTGTAGGGTGTAATTAATCCTGGCTAGTCTTTCCTTTTAGGGTTTGAAGGAAGATTTGATAAAAACAGTGGGAGCCATCCTGATTAGATAAAATAATAACTAATCTGATTTTGCAAGAGTATACGCTAAAGTGTTTTCTTCTCTCTCTCTCCAGGTAGCGACCATATCATGCCTTAATAAAGATAATAATATGGATGTATTGACCGAACCCGCATGTTATACTGTGCTGGGGAACGTTGGTTCCGTTCTTTCTTATAAGAGTTATAAGAATGATCAGGATATAGGGGAATACCAGGATTCCTATGCCACCCGAATGAAGAAAGTACATGTTGATGCATTTTCTTCGGGTGTGTTCGTTACAGAGAACTGTTTCTCCATTTGCTCAACGTCCTGGGTATTAGATACCGGGTCAGGATCCCATATATGTAATCAGTTACATGGGCTTAGGAAAGGTAGAGAACTTGGAGAAGGTGATAAAGACATAAGAGTTGGAAATGGTGCAATTGTTGAAGCTAAAACTGTCGGGGAATATCACTTTGTATTGCCAACTGGTAATACATTGATTCTGAACGAATGCTATTTCATGCCGTACCTGACATGCAACATTATATCGGTTTTTTTGTTGAGTAAACAGGGATATAATTTTGTATTACAGGATAATGTTATGAACATTTTCCTAAACCAAATGTTGGTTGGATCAGACACGTTGTGCAATGGCATTTATGTTCTAAATCAATCAACAGTTCTGAGCATAAAAAACACACACAAGAGAAAGTGTTCATAACTGAACGAATCCTTCTTGTGGCATTATAGACTGGGTCACATCAATGCGACATGACTAGGTAAGTTGCATAAAGCTGGATATTTGAAACCGTTCGAATTTTCATCTTATGACACTTGCCAGTCATGTCTCAAAGGCAAGATGACCAAAACTCCGTTTACGGGACACGGAGAAAGAGTTACCGAACTCTTGGCACTGATACATAGTGATGTATGCGGTCCCATGTCTACACATGCCAGGGATGGTTCTTCGTACTTCATTACATTCACTGACGATCTCTCAAGATACGGACATGTGTTCCTGATAAGTGTAACATTTTCAAAAGTATAAAATATTAATTTTGGGAATTGTTATAATTTAATATTATTTTATTGATTATTTTAATAATTAAATGCAAATAAATAGGAAAAATGTTAGAAAAATTAGGAAAAATTTTGGAAAATTCGAAAATTGGGTAAATTAGTGAATTATGACATTTTTTAAGTTTTTGTGATTAATTTGACACTAATTTAGTGCTAATCGCGATTAAAATCGCTAATCGGGTTTTTTGGCAATTTTGTGCAAAACTTGCACATATCACTTTTTCTCACACTTATGCATTTTCTTTCATGTGTTTCTTATTTGGGATTACTATTGAGGTGAGAAGGTTTGGGTTAAGGATTAAAAGAGAAAAGGAAAAGAAAAAGAATAAAGAATGGAGTTGGTGAGAGAGGGTATGGGCATCTTTGACAAACCCTTAGCCATTGTTCTCCTCTTCATTTCTCTCCCTCTCCTTTGGCTCTTGCTGCTGCTGCCACTTCCTCATCTCCCTCCCCTCTTCAACTCCTCTTTTCATCTCAAAAACAACCTCAAAACCATATATCGGTTTCATTAAAAATGTGCACAAGCTCGAGATCTACAAGATGGACTAAGAAAGCATGGATTTTGGCCACTAGGGGCAACTCAAGAAAATTCTTGAGTTGCCAATTGAGGTAATTTCTGAACCATTAGCTTAATTGTAGCATTTCCTATAACCCCATGTTAAGATTATATCGATATTGTGTGATATTATGGACTTGATGAAAACCTAGTTAGGGTTTGAGAGAAACTTGAGTTGTAATGTGAAATTGAGCTCAGTAGAGGACTTGTAAACACCCTAGTGCATGAATTGGAACCCAAAACCTGAAGCTAGAACCAGAAATACGGATTTTAGAAACCGATATCGGGGAAGTTGTGTAATCTGTGCAGGTTAATTTGAATCTGCTATCACCCCGAGGACCCTAAAATGATATTGAGTGGACAGTGGTATGTGCAGGCACCCAGGAAGCTAACCCCAAAGCCTTAGCCCCCAACTCCCTAACCCGGCCGCCAAAAATCCCATTCTGGCCGCAAATTGCGGCCAGACCCTGATGAAATTGCCTCGTTTTCTGTGCCTAGCCCCATTTCCTCTATTCTTGGCCCAGGGTACTTCTAGTTTTGACTGATTCTATCTAGGGTAAAATCTGGGACATATTTCATGAGTTGCTGTTTTGGATTCGTGTTTCCGTATTCCGTATTTTCATTTCTGAAATGGTGGTTTGTGTTTTGCCTCGACTATTTGGCGTTTATACGACGATATAGAGGATTTATATGTGGTTTTGAAGGCGTGCCATAGGTTCTCACCTATAGGCCCCCTTATCGTATCGTTTTGGATTTCATGCGCCGTTTTAGCTTGGATTTGGTTTTAATGCGCATATGCGATATTTGATGTGTAGGTACCCATGAAGACTTCGGGACGACAAGCAATTGCGTGGTGATGTCCGCAAATGATGTTTCAGGTGAGTAGATTATATCTACAGGGGGAAGTCGGGTGGATGGCGTATAGCACCCCCGCAGTCCGTAGCTAGTATACTATATATGGTGGTTTTATGATAGTTATAGTGTGTTGTAGCTTTGTGATAGGTGTTTCATGGATAGTGTAGGGTAGAAGTGACTAGTGTAGTTCATAGTCGCGAACCTAGGGTAGAATTGCACCTACACACACACCCTTGCATATTACTTGTATATCTCTTATACCTACCCTTGATGGATGATATTTGATGACGTTGGTAATGAGTCGATAATGTGGGCTTGATGACGTGAGATCGGTGATTGGATACGATTCATTGTGGGATATGACTTGTGATTTCTTGCGGGCTTGGGATATGTGCTTACCCCGCATGCATTCTTCACTGATGGTATCGTTTGGTGCTAGACCTAGAGTAGTACCCCAGGCTATGTGATCTGATGATAGTGATACCTGTTATGTGATGAGATAGTGAGATGTTGACCCGTACCCAGCTATTGGGATGCCGTACGATGGTTACCGTACGAGCCGATATTGATGATAGATCCGCACTCATAACTCGAGGATATCTTATGATATGACATTGAGGCGAGATCACCGACTATATACCTTTATATATGTATCGACTCAGATTTAGGCGGTTTCCATACCCCTCCAGACTTGCATGATACTTAGATCAGTAGTTGCATAGTAGATGTTAGATTAGACCAGAGTCATACCTATTTCAAACTAACGAATCGGGAATATTGCAAGATAGGAAAAAGGGGATTCTACGGATATTTTCAAATGTATAGAGTCTATTTTCTAAACACCGTAGCCCTTGTTTTACCAAAGACCCCGATTCGTCTTATTTCAAAAGGCAAGGTTGCATGATATAGCTTTTGAGTTAGATTCTTCACTATTGCGTTGATTATTCGATTGCACCTGTTCATACTATTTGCATGGCATTACTTGTGCTTATTGTTATATTGCCATCATGCTGTTAGGACACCAGCACCATTATCGATGATGCGTATGTTCCACGTACACTGATTGCCGGCTCACACACTTCATCATCGATAATTGCTATGTCACTACACTGTAGTACTGCTGCATTCATGGTATGATTTCCGCATGGCATATTGTACACATCGACCTGTACACAAACATATATGATTTGACTTGATATTCATACCTGATACATATGTCACACCTGATCATTATATCGTAGCTCATCTATATGTGACATGACTTGATATTCATACCTGATACATATGTCACACCTGATCATCATATTGTAGCTCATTTATATGTGACATGACTTGATATTCATACCTGATACATATGTCACACCTGATCATCATATTGTAGCTCATTTGTATGTGACATGACTTGATACTCACATTTGATGCTTACATCACACCTGATCATTATATTATAGCTCATTTGTATGTGACATGACTTGATACTCACATTTGATGCTTACATCACACCTGATCATTATATTATAGCTCATTTGTATGTGACATGACTTGATACTCACATTTGATGCTTACATCATACCTGATACATATGTCACACCTGATCATTATATTGTAGCTCATTTATATGTGACATGACTTGATACTCACATTTGATGCTTATATCACACCTAATCATCTTATCGTAGCTCATCTATATGTGACTTGACATGATATTTATGTTTGACGCACATATCATATCAGATTGGTGACTTACATTTTGGTTTGGATTATATGTGATTTCTGGATTTGGGAACCGTGGCTATTTCAAATATGTATTCATTTAAAAACCCGGTTCCCTTGATATGATATTTCGGTGCGTCCACCATGTGTTTTCTCGGTGCTAGAGTGATATATAAAAACCCGAATCGAGGAGGCGGTTGAGGCCGATTACGGGTACATGGTGGACCCGGTATGGTACCCCGGGGCGAGAACGGTTTCGCTGTGTGATAGACGGTGAGCCCGGCAGAGGGACTACTACCTACCGGTGATTGTACTTGAGCTCGGCGGATATCTGGAGGATTCCGACCGGAGCACAGAGATGGACATGGGTTGACCCGTACTGCCGGGGCCGAGGGCCGATACCGCAGACGGAGCCCAGAGATGGACATGGGTTGACTCGTACTGCCGGGGCCGAGGGCCGATACCGCAGACGGAGCCCCATATGGATAAGGATTTACGTGTCGATGCTTGGCACGGGTTTCATGATGTTTTACCATGATGTTGTTTATATCCTCATATTGCATACATGATGTTTATCGTCATTGGGTGACGGGTGGACGGGTTCCACGCATATACAGACATAGATCATATACAGATATTGATCATATACAGACATAGATCATATACAGATATGGATCATATACAGACATAGATCATATACAGATATTGATCATATACAGACATAGATCATATACAGATATGGATCATATACAGACATAGATCATATACAGACATGGATCATATATAGACATGGATCATATATATACAGACTGGATTTACACTTATCATACTTCATTTGTATATAACAGGGTATGAGGGCGCTGTTATATATACCCTTACACCAATATTAGTGGTATGGGACGCTAATATATGTGTATTGATATCATTGATACTGCATCATATTTACTTCTTGCAGACATACCTTATACTGATGACATGTTATTACCTGAGTACTTGGCACCACATACATATTTAGATGTTACCTTGCCACCTTATCACACTCATATGTACTCTTGTGGATTATATTACTGATTGTTGACTTAGGTTTATGTCTTGCATTCGGTTTCTGCTTGTAGATATTTCTATTCACGAGTTGGCAACTCACCCCCGTTGTGCCACAGTTCTTGCAGGTTCTGCCGTACAGGTTTCATTGCGGCATTTCTGGCACACTACCTTCTTGCGGGTGGCTTGCTTTTGGTAGGTGGATTCTTTCACATCAAGAACCACCATTGTATTCATTTTATTCATTGTATCTAGAATTTCCATCAACCAAAACTTGTATATTGTTTCAGACCTAGACTTTAGTGATGTATTATTCGACCTTAGAGTCGCGCTTAGTAGTATTGCGGTTTCTGGTTGCTTGAGCTTTCTTTTGGGTTTGATCCTCGCCACTTGGCGTTGTATATTATTGTTGTATGTGTGGTTGTGACCGTCTTTTGACGAAGAGCTAGCTCCCGCTTGGGGATGCCTTTATCATTGCATATATATATATTGTCATTCTTGTTGTACCCCATTCGGGGCCAGTTTTACAAAGGAAACTCTGCCGAAATTTTTAGAAAAGACTGTACTGTTTTAAATTGCATATTCGGCTTAGTTATTTAAAAACATTGATTTTTAAACATGTAGTTCTTTACTTATTCTTAAAAAGGGTTTTAGATTTCTGGGTTTTCGGCTTACTTAGTCGTGTTACGCCTGTAGGCGTTACGTGGTTAAGTGCCGGTCACGGGCCAAACTTTGGGTCGTGACAATAAGACACAAGTCTGAAGCTTTTGAGAAATTTAGAGAATATAAATAAGAAGTCGAGAACCAAACCGGAAAAAGTATTAAAATCCTACGATCTGATTGAGGAGGTGAATACTTGAGCAATGAATTCCTGGACTTCCTAAAAGAGAATGGGATTCTCTCTCAGCTGACTCCTCCATATACACCACAGCACAACGGTGTATCTGAACGGAGGAACTGCACCCTACTAGATATGGTGCGCTCTATGATGAGCACAGCTGAGTTACCTAATTCCTTCTGGGGGTATGCGCTAGAGACAGCCATACATCTATTGAATATGGCCTCCACCAAATCTGTGCCGACCACTCCATATGAGATATGGAAAAGGAAGAGACCATGTCTTAACTATGTAAAGATATGGGGTTGTCCAGCCTATGTCAAACGACAAAATCCGGACAAACTCGAGGCACGGTCTGTTCTATGCAAATTTGTAGGATATCCCAAGAATTCTCAAAGGTATATCTTCTACCACACTGAGGAATAAAGGGTGTTTGTTTCTCGGCATGCCACCTTTTTAGAAAAGAAATTTCTTGCAAAAGAGATTAGTGGTCATGAGGCAGAAGTGGAAGAGGTTCCAGCTACAAAAACTGCAACAGAAGATCTGGTGGAACCAGAGGATTCGGTAGTTCTCGATGAACCCCAGCCACTCCGGCGATCTAGTAGGGTTCCTCACCCACCTGAGAGATACTACGGTTTTCTCATGGATGGTGGGAGAGAGAATTGCATCATGGTTGATGATGACCCAACTAGCTTCGAGCAGGCCATCATGAGTGGGGACTCAGTGAAATGGCTGGATGCAATGCGGTCCGAGATGGAATCCATGTACACCAACCAAGTGTGGACTTTGGTAGTTGCTCCTAAAGGGGTAAAACCCATTGGGAGCAAGTGGATCTTCAAGAAAAAACTTGGTGTAGATGGGAAAGTGGAGACTTTCAAAGCTAGACTTGTTGCAAAAGGTTTTCGTCAAAGACCAGGTGTGGACTATGAAGAAACATTTTCTCCAGTGGCTATGCTTAAATCCATCCAGATCATGCTTGCCATCGCTGCATATCATGACTACGAAATCTGGCAAATGGATGTTAAGACCGCCTTTCTAAACGGTGATTTAGAAGAGTGCGTGTAAATGACTCAGCCAGAGAGCTTCGTAGATAGTGGGAGCAGCGCGAAGGTGTGCAAGCTGCTTAATTCCATTTATGGATTAAAGCAAGCATCGCGAAGTTGGAACATCTGCTTTGACTTCGTTATCAAAGAGTTTGATTTCGTCAAAAATGTAGATGAACCTTGTATCTACAAGAAGCTGGCAGAGAGTAAGATTGTCTTCCTCATATTGTACGTGGACGACATACTCTTGATAGGAAATGATATTCCTATGCTGCAATCGGTGAAGCTCTTCTTATCACAAAGATTCTCAATGAAAGATCTTGGTGATGCCTCCTGCATATTGGGAATCATGATCTATAGAGATAGATCTAAAAGGATATTGGGATTGTCCCAATCCAGGTACATTGATACCATACTAAAGAGGTTTAGTATGGAAGAATCCAAACGTGGGTTTTTACCCACGATCTCAGGGCTCACTCTCTCCAAAGAAATGTCTCCCAAGACTGATTTGGAGAGAGCTCGCATGCAAGGGATACCCTATGCTTTGGCAGTATGCTCTATCATGTATAGGATACTCACTAAGTGTAGTGAGTAGGTATCAAGATGATCCTGGAGAGAGTCACTGGACAGCTGTGAAGAGCATTCTCAAGTGCTTATGAAGGACTAAAGAGATGCTCTTGGTGTATGGTAATGGAGAACTCCAAGTGGAGTCCTTTACCGATTAAAGCTTCCAGAGTGATAAGGACGACTCTAAGTCGCAGTGGGGATTTGTCTTTACCCTTTACGGAGGGGCTGTTAGCTGGAAGAGTTCCAAGCAGGAAACCGTGGCAGACTCGACGATGGAGGCTGAATACATCGCTGCCAAAGATGCTGTCAAAGAGGCTGTCTGGATCAAAGAGTTCATTACTGAACTTTGAGTGGTTCCATCCATTGAACATCCAATACCTTTGTATTGCGATAACAATGGAGCGGTGGCTTTGGCTAAGGAACCCAGGTCCAATCAGCGATCCAGGCATATTCTGAGGTGGTATCACCAGATCCGGGAGAAAGTTGATCGCCGGGAGATCGAGGTCAGGAGGTTTGACACGAAGAACAACACTGCGGATCCACTCACGAAGGCCATTCCCCAGATACAGTTTGAGAGACTCTTCGGGATGCTCGGTATGCGATACTACAGCAGCTAGCCCTAGTGCAAGTGGGAGATTGTTAGTTATATGTATGCCCTAGAGGCCAGTATTGTACAGATGATGTATATTATATTGGATGCTTGGACATATATAGAGGACTTTCTTGCTCGATATGATAGTATGCTATCTGGTTGCTCTTTATCTTAACATGTATACTTGTCTCTTTATGCTGTCTTATAGTTACATGTTGGTAAAGCCCTTAGGATGTATACTTGACTACCTGGAATATGATGCGGATCATACTAGTGGGGACATGGTAGTCCATAAGTACATCCTTCAAGGTCCCTAGTCATGGGTGTATCTAGACGAGGCATCGATATACCAGTGTAAACTAGCGTATACGCTTCTCGACCCATGAGATGGGCGATGGATGATCCCATATCCATTGGTGTTTGACATCAGAGATGGTATACGAATGCTCAGTGGAAACTGGGTACACTAGACGGATTCGCTGAGAACTCCTAGATGGTATTATACCTCACGTCAGATGGCAGTTCTCTGGTGATGCTTGTGCAGGTTAGTCTGTAGACCCGAGATCGTCATAGAGTCTTGTGTGATTCCCACTGTGCTTTGATTTCCACCTTACTACGTCCATGAGGGCGTGCAAAACGGTGATTTTTGGGTACAGACCCGAGTCACATTGTGGCAATGAGCGATAGGAGGGGTTTCGTCTCTCCCGGTATTGGGGGTTCATGTTGCGCAGTGCTCGATTGGCCGTAACAGGGAAGTCCCTGGCCAGGGCTGATTAGAGATTTACTAGTAAGTGTTACCAGTAGTTTCTCGACCCGTTATGAGCCTCACATCGGCATGACTTATCGGTTATTGGGGTCTGATGTTTACCACCTCTAGACTTGATATCCGACATATCAGACGAGGAGACCGGACTGTACGGGAAGTGTTATCGGCAGGCTTTTACAGGAGTTGGAGCGGGCTTGCTTGCTGATCTTCTGATCGCTCAATACCCGGGTAGCCGTTACGTCCAGCTAGTACCGCTGACGGCTTGTGGGTGCTTGATGTGATCATCACCTACTGCCGGCGTATTGACGAGTCTTTAGAGTCCTACATAGAGGTTATACTGGCTCAGGCAAAACGAAATAGGGGCGCATATGTAATATGTGCGTGACCGAGAATAATGCGTGTATGTGATACCGTATTCTATTCTCGTGACTTTTTGTATCGGTCGGTTAATATGATATAGCCGGGTTATCGAATCAAGTGTTGATTCGATAAGTCGATACATTGGATGTTAGTCGGTTATATATGATATGACCGGATTATTAAGTCAAGTGTTGATTAAATAATTTATTATATAATTGTATATTACATGTACTAGTTTACATTTTCTAACACTTATTCACTTTAAGGTTTTTCTCACATGAGCACAAATTTAATGTATATTTGATATATATTAAAATTGTGTTTTCTTTTATTATATCATGGTTGATGATACATCACACTTAGGTGTATGAGACATACACCATGCTATTTGTTATGTTGGGTTTTAACATTTAAAAGTAATTACAAAATTAGTGGTAAATTAGAAAAATGTATGAAGCTTGTGGAAGCTTGTGGATGCATTGACTAAAGTCCACTAAATTTGTTTTTAGTTTGGGTTTTAACCAAACCTTAACACTTATCCATGGTAATGGCTCTACAAGAGTTAGTATATGATACTCACTCACCATGGCTACCCTTCTCACTTAATCATTATCTTCATTTTTCTTTTCTTTTGTTCATCATCTTCTTCTTCATTGAACAAGAGAGAAAGCAAACTAGGGTTTTGAAAAGAGAGAAAAAGATTGTGAGATATAAAAATCCAAAGAGAACCCACTTCCTATTTCTCCATACTCTACTAGATCAGCACTTTAGTATAGGGTGTTTGCTTCACTAATTCTCAAATTAGTGAAGTAGTAGCTTGAGTCGGAATTCCCTCGACGTAGATCATCTTCGGCCTCGGAGACTTCAAGCAAGGTCGCACCTTTCGCCTCGTGAAGCCATCCAAGGGTCCGGGAGAACCACGATTGCAGCAAGGGGACTTCATCAAGGAGCTAAATGAGTGAAAGAACGATCTACAAAGGTTGTATATCGCATCCCTTTAGAGTAAAGTTGATTACTTGCTATTTTATTCGCCTAAACTCTAGTATACGATCTTGCTTTGTGTTATTCGGCACCTAAAAATTTTAATTTTGGCATGGACGATACCTTGTAGAGCCTTGTTAGTGTGCCTAGTAACCCTACAGATCTATATCTACGCAGGAAATCGGGTGGATGGCATATAGCACCCCCACAAGTTTTTGATGGAAACCGATCTAGAGGATACAGTCGTAGAAACCTAGATTAGGAACTAGGGTTATGGTTAAACAGATAGTTAGAGAAAATATAAGTGATTGGATATATATATTAGGATATGAGATGAAAGCTTTAGGGATATGAAAAGTGAAAGTGAATCACGACTTATGGATAGGTAGTTACACTAGAATAAGCATTGAGATTTAGAGTAACATGAAACTACATTAATAAGAAGAATGTATATATAAGATTGACTTGATGTAGGATGACTTAATGCGAGGAAAAGAATTTATGATGTGACATGATTACTTGATGATATGTCGGTATACGGATGCGAGTCGATCGAGATTATTGATACCTTGCCGGTCCCCTGATATGAGTTTGTTATGGATGTGACATGGGACATAAGTATATAGATATATTTAGAATGTCGTGAATCATGAGTGATATGTCATACGAGACGTTAGGTCCGTACCCCTCTTTGTCATATAGGATGATAGGATCTCCGATGGTTTAATGCCGTCGTACGATGGTTTACCGTACGTGACGAGTTTTATGATGACAGATCCATACCCTTGACTAGAGGATGTCGTACGATGTATTGTACTGTACGTGATGCTGTGAGGCTTGATGCTAATTGTTAGATTCACCGACTCGTTTATATTGTTAGATACGTATACCTGTCAGCATTTTGCATACGATTTACTTTATGCTACGCTCATGTCACTCGCATTGCATTACTCATACTTGTGCTAGTACATCTGCACCATTATCGATGATGTATATGTTACACTTACACAGATTGGCCGGCTCACACACTTCATCATCGATAATTGCCATGTCACTACACGGTAGGATTGCTGCATCATGATATGAACCCTTGCATGATTTACCTGCTATAGTTAGATATACATCTTTATACGATGTTGTATTTGACATCCGATTAAATTGGGAACCACAAAACATATTTAAAAACAGGATTTGATTTTTAAAAGTGGTTTTCCATTGATATGTGCATATTCCTGTTCCATGTTGTATGATATACGGATATGCTTACATTTCTATTATATGTCGTATACATCATGCTTTATGATTATACGCATTGAGATATGTTGTTTTCATGAGAATTCCGGATTTAAGAACCGTGGTTATTTCAAAAGAAAGTATGTATTGTTTTCAAAACCCCGGTTTCTCTTTATATGATATTTCAGTGCGTCCACCATGCGTTTTCTCAGTTCTGAGACGTGTGATATGTGAAACCCGATTCGAGGAGTTGGATGATCCGTTTGCGGGTTCATGGTGGACCCGGTACGGTACCCCGGGGCGAGATGATCGTGGGGATGAAGATGAGCCTGGCAGAGGGAATACTACCTACCGGTGATTTGTTGGACATGGAGGTTATCCGGAGGATACCGACCGGAGTCGAGAGATGGATGGGGGCCGACCCGTCTGCCGGAGCCCACGGGCCGATCCCGCAGACGGAGCACGATGGCCGATCCGGACTGACGGAGCTCGAGATATGAGGATTTTTTTGTCGATGCTGGACACGGGTTTCATGATGTTTCGAGTGTCGATGCTGGACACTCATGTTCCATGATTTTGATTTGTCGCGAGGGACACACGTTGATTTATATCCTCATACTTTCATGCATATGCTTTTATGATATTTACATGCATGATGTTGTTGTCTCATTGGTTGACACGTGGACGAGATCCACATGCATACATGCATTGATTATATGGTTGGATTGTAGGGTTGCTATGCACGCGCACAAGGGTCTACGAGGCATCGACCATGCCCGATTAAAAAATTAGCCATGCCGAACAACCCGAATACGGATCTTTAAACTAGAGATTAGGCGAAAACTAACATGTTAACAACTTTAACACTAAGTGAGAGGGATTACAACCTTTGTAGATCCGGTCCTTCACTTCATATGCTCCGTGTTGTGGTCCTTTCGCTGCGATCATCGGGTTCCGGACTCTCGAGAGGTTCCACGAAGAGAAAGATGCAACCTTTGCTTCCGATCTTCGATACAAAGATGATCTACCTTGAAGTTTCGTTAACACAAGCTAACACTCATGAAATGATGTGAACACCCTCATCTAAATGGCAAGGGAAGATGAGGATGATGAAGAAGGATTTTTGCTCTCTTTATTTATCTTTTTCTCACATTTATTCATCACTTGGAAAAAGCTAGTAAGCTTTTTCCATGAAGAAAGAAGAAGGAAGAAGATGATGAATATGATAGAAATCCTTTTGTGATGAATAGAAAGAATTAATATGATAAATAATGCAACCATGGTCAACTAAACTCATGTAGAGAATTAACTAGGGTTAGGGTTTGGATTGGGTTAAAGCATGAGTCACTTGAAAATATCTTTCACAAAACAAAACCAAAACCTTCTAGAATCATCTAGAAAGCTTAACCCTAATCCAAACCCTAATCATGTTTAAACTCCACTAAACATGTTGCATTAGTTATCATATCATGTTACAATATTATATATCACATATATAATATTTATCGTAACAAAATAAAATAATACAATTAACATATATCGCATATATATCAATGTATTACCCGAGTGAGAAAAAGAATCTTTTAGTGAGCTAATATTAGTTAATGTAATTTAATATATCACATATATTATTATACATTAAATTATCGAATCACCACTTGATCCGACAATCCGGCTATATCGCATATAACCGACTAATATTTATCCGTACCGATTCATCGAATCAACACTTGATCCGATGACCCGGCTGATATCATATATCGCGAGAATAGAATACGGTATCTCATATCGCATTATCCTTGGTCCCGCACATATCACATATGTGCTCCTACTCCGTTTTGCCTGAGCCAAGAAACCTCTGTGTAGGACTCTAAAGAATCGTCAATACGCCGGCAGTAGGTGATGATCATATCAAACACCCACAAACTGCAAGCGGTCAGCTAAACGTAACAGCCACCCGGGTATTGAGCGCTCAGAAGATCAACAAGCAAGCCTGTAACTTCACCTGTGAATCCAATCAGTAACACTCCCGTACAGTCCGGTCTCGTCGTCTGATATGTCGCATATCTCTCCTAGGGGTGGTAAACGTCAGACCCCAGTAGCTCGATAAGTCGTGTCGATATGAGGTCTATACCTGTTCGAGAAACTACTGATAACACTTACCAGTAAATCTCAACAACCCTGGCCAGGGATTTCCGGTTATAGCCAATCGAACATAGCACAACATCAACTCCCTTTACCGGGAGAGACGAATCCCCTCCTATCGCTCATTGCCTCCATGTGATTCGGGACTGTACCCAAAAGCCACCTTTTTGCACGCCCTCATGGACGTGGTATGATGGAAATCAAAGCACAGTGGGAATCACACAAGACTCTATGACGATCTCGGGTCAACAGACTACTCTGTACCAGTGTCACCGGAGAACTGCCATCAGACGTGGGGTATAATACCATCTGGGAGTTCTCGGCGAGTCCGTCCAGTGTACCCAGTCTCCACTGAGCACCCGTACACCATCCTTGATGTCAAACACCGATGGATATGGGATCATCCATCGTCCATCATATGGGTCAAGATGCGTATACGCTAGTCTACTCTGGTGCATCGATGCCCTGTCTCGATACACCCTCGACTAGGAACAGTTATAGGATGTACTCGTCGACTACCGTGGCCCCACTAGTATGATCTCATCATAGTCCCAGTAGTCGAGTACATATCCTAAGGGCTTTATCAACATGTAATATAGAGACAATCAGAGTACATGTTAAGATAAAGTGCAACCAGATAGCATACTATCATGTCGAGCAAGAAAGTCCTCCCTATATATGTCCAAGCATCCACTACAATATACATCGTATGTACAGTAATGGCCTCTACGGCATACATATAACTAACAATCTCCCACTTGCACTAGGGCCAACTGTTGTGGTATCACATACCAAACAATTAGCTGCGGTTGAAGTATCTCATACTCAACCATCCCGTAAAAGTCTCTACTGGGAAAAAGGTCTTTGTGAGTGGATCCGCGCTGTCGTCCTCTATGTCTACTCTCCCAACCTGGATCTCCCTGGAGATCAACCATCTCCATGATCAGGTGATACTGCCTAAGAATTATATCTGGATTTGTGATGGGACGTTAGTTCCTTGGCTAAAGCCACAACTCCATTGTCACACAATGGTAGGAACGAAGTTCATCTTATGAACTTATATATATCCAGACTGCCTCTTTGGTAGCATCCTTGGTAACGATGTATCTTGCCTTTAATCGTCTAGTATGTCACGGTATCTAGCTTGGAACTCTTCCAACATACCGTCCCTCCACTGAGGGTAAAGACAATGCCTGCGACTGACATTCAGTCGTCCTTATCACCCTGGAACCTTTTCAGTGATTCTCTTCAGGATCGATTGATACCATCTCACTACAACTAGTGAGTGTCCTAACATCCAATTAGATCTATCTCATAGATCCAAAACCCAGGATTTAGGAGGTATCATTTTGATCCTATATGGAGAATCCTTGTGATAAGCGGAGATTAACCGAGCGTAGCATAGGAAACTCCTTCCCTATCAAGAGTATGTCATCCACGTACTCTACGAGGATCACCACCATACTCTCTACTACCTTTTTGTATATACAAGGTTCATCTACCATTTTGATGAAGTCAAACTCTTTGACTACCACATCAAAACAGATGTTCCAACTCCGCGATGCCTGCTTTATCATATAAAACATCTTGCTCACGTTTCCGCTGCTCCTACTGTCTACGAAGCCCTCTGGCTGTGTACTTATAGACGCTATTTTCTAAAACATCATTTAGAAAGGCAGTCATGACACCCAACCGCCAGATATCGTAGTCATGGTATATAGCCGTGGCAAGTAGGATCTGGATGGACTTAAGCATAGCTTTGAAAGTCTCAACTTTTCCATGTACACCAAGTAATCTTCTCAAGATATACTCGCTCCTGATGGGGATTTAACCCTTCAGATAAAGCAACCAATGTCCATACATTGTTGGTGTATAAGGATTCCATCTCAGATCGATAAGCATCCAGCCATTCTTACGGAGTCCCACTCCTGATGGCCAGGTCGAAACTAGTTGGGTCGTCATCTCATGATGCAATCCTCGCTCCCACTGTCATAAAGAAACCGAAGTATCTCTCAGGTGGGTGAGGAACCCTGCTAGATCGGCGGAGAGGCTGGGGTTCGTTGGAAACTATTGAATCCTTTGGTTCTACCAAATAATCAGCTGCAGTTTGTATAGCTGGAACCATTCCAGTTCTACATAACAGACCTTGCCTCGAGCTTGTCCGGATTTTGCCTTTTAGACATAGGCCGGACAACCCCAAATCTTAACTAACTTAAGATATGGGCTCTTCCCTTTCCATTTCACATATGAAGTGGTAGGTAACTGATTTGATTTGAACCCTATTCAATAGGTATGCAGCTTCTCAAGTGCATAAATCCCTAAAGGAAATAGGAAACTCAGTAGTACTCATCATAGAGCACACCATATCACATAGGGTGCTATTGCTCCACCCCGATACACCGACGTGCTGTGGTGTATACGGAGGAGTAATGCTGAGAGAGAATCTCATTCTCCTTTAGAATAGTCCAGGAATTCCGTGCTTAAGTATTCTCCTCCTTGATCACATCATAGGACATAATACTTTTACCCGTATTTTGGTTCTCTACTTCTAATTTATATTCTGTGAATATCTCAAAAGGTTCGGACCTGTGTTTCAACAGAAACATATGTCTGAATCTTGAGAGATTATCAGAGAATGTAATGAAGTAGAAAGAACCGATCTTGGCATGTGTAGACAGGGGACCTTACATACATCAACATGTATCAATCCCAAGAGTTCACTAACTCTTTCTCTGTTTCCAATAAACAGAGCTGTGGTCATCTTATCTTTGTGACATGACCGGCAAGTTTCACAAGATGTAAATTCAAACTAATTTAAATATGCATCTAAATGTAACTTCAGCCAGTCGGGTCGCATTGATATGACCTAGTCTACAATGCCTCAAGAAGGATTGGTTCATTTCTGAACTATTCTTCTTGTGTGTGTTCCGTATACTAAGAACTGTAGTTTGATTTAGAACGTCAATGCTTTTAGATAACGTGCCTGAACCGATCAACTCTTGATATAGGAAATGTTCAAAACATTATCCAACAATACAAAATTTTATCATTTCTTTACTAATAAAGAGACTGATATGATTTTGTATATCAGGTTCGGTATCTAATAACATTCGTTCAGAATCAATGTATTCTGGTAATACAGGGTGACAGTGACCAACAGACTTGGCTACAACACTTGCACCGTTTTCTGTCTCATGAAACTTATCACCTGTTCTCAGTTCTCTACCTATCTGTAGCCCATGTAACAGATTACATATACGGGATCCTGATCCGGTATCATATACCCAGGACGTAAAGGATACTGAGAAACAATTCTATGTAGTGAACACACCCGAAAAAGATGCATCAGCATGCACTTTCTTCGTTTGGGCGGCACGGGAAATCTGGTATTCCCCAATTTCCTGCTCTGTCTTATAACAATTGTAAGTTGGAGCGGGACCAACGTTCCCCAGCTTAGTATAACAAGCGGGTTCGGTCAATATATCCGTATTATTATCTTGATTAAGGCGTGATATGGTCGCTACCTAGAGAGAGAGAAGAAAACACTCAGCGTATGCTCTTGCAAGATTAGATTGGTTATCTAATATATCTAATCAGGATGTCTCCCACTGTTTTAATCAAATCTTCCTTCAAACCCTAAAAGGAAAGACTAGCCGGGATTAATTACACGCTACAAGTTCGCCAATCTTTCAGCCAGGCCAGTGTCGGTATTTTGAGGGAGGTCCCCCGTGCTTTCGCACGAACCTAATTAAAGTAAACCTCATTTTTCCAGAGGCGTAACCCCGTTAACACCTTTCTAGACACCTACTTGATCGGCTAATTGTAATGTGTAAAACTCTCCCAGGAGTAACTCTTACTCGCAGCGGGTATCGGGATCCAACTATCTCATAGAAGGTATGCAATCTCATTGCAAATTTCAACACTTGAAATTCCCAATAATATTTTTACCCCTAGCAGCTATATGACCTTAACATGGTCAACAAATCATAAGTGCTAGTCAAGTTCAACCCGTCATTTCCCGATTGAATTAAACCCACCCGCACGACCCTTAACATGGTCAACAAAGTCGCACGACTACCCTAATCCAATCGCATCATATGCTTATACAGATAAGCACTAATCAGCTACCGCACACTACGCCTTAACATGGTCAACAAACGTAGCACGAATACTAACTAATACTTATCTGAAATGACGGAGGGCTACGACAGGTTTTTAAGAAAACCTTTTGTGTAATGAACTTGATATCGTTGTAGAATCGAGTGATTTTTAAATGGAGTGTTTTTTAGGCTTTTCTAGTTTTGCTAAAGGGGTCACTCCCGGTGAAGGGATCGTCGGCCCTTTCCTCATCGAATAAGGTGCAGGATATTTCACAAATATCACTATGCAAAGCAAGAACTATAGAAGCAATCAAAAGACAAACCGAGTGTGTAGCATCTGCCAGTTATTGCTAAAGGAGTCACTCCCGGTGAAGGGATCTCGGTCCTTTTCTCATCGAATAAGGTGCTGGATGTTCTACAAGGAACACCGCTATGCAAAGCAAGAACTAGAGCTACCAGTTTTTAAACAAGTTTCTACAACATCTTAGTTTTCTTTTATTTCCATTAATCTCATTAATGAAGTCCCATTTTATTATGCTTCACAAGCATCACTTTTGAAACGAAATCTGCAATATAACATATATCTCATATATATAATATAAACATTCGTCACAGGCAGTAATATGATCTCATCACAGAACATTGCAGCAGAAGAACATATACGAAATATTGGATATACTAGGACGTCCGTGTTTTTAATACGAGCCTGTATAAAACACGGATTCCACGGTCGCGATGAATAGCCAAACCCACATCCCTAGACCCCTACGAGAGCGGCAAGCAACACAGCCAATTCTAGGGTTAGGAGACCCGGTCCCGACTCCTCGAGATGGTCTCCCACTGGACCCTAGAACCCGGTTACTTGTGCTCCCCGCCTTGGGTCTACCTAATGCGGAAAAGTAAATAATATACAACGGTGACATCTTCCGCTACCTGGAAGTGCCCCAATAAAAGAATATTACATACAAATGAATTTTACATGAATGAAAAAGAAAAAACTCTCATCTCACATAAAACCCCCGGCTATTCAGAACGCGACGATCCAATATAACATATCACAGCAACACATAATATCTCATATCATCAACGTAAGCAAGTATGCGTATCCCGATTGTCGTTGATGTATAGCAACGAAGCTGGCGATACACCACATACTACGCTTACGGTCACAGAAAAGAAAGTGTAAAACTACAACAGTTGGAATCCGCAACCTCCATAGACATCGCATTCCTAACCAAATGAATTCCTTAGACATCACATACCTAACAATTATAAACCCCGTATTTTAGTCTCATTATCGAAAACTCTTTTCAATGTCAAGTCGGGCAATTCAACAAGATTCCCGACGTCCTGATCGAATGCTCGTCGCAAACTTTAGTAGACGGCCGCACCCCCAGATGCCGTCGACGAAGTGCACTAAGGTGAAACACCTCTGCCGCGAGCACCCGAACGGATGCTTTCGGCGACGGGGTTCTCCTACAGTCACTTGGTCGGGGCTATGGGGCGTAGCTGTCTATTAAGTTTACCCGGCGAGTATCCGCGTACGCTACGTGATTGCGACGGACTTTTGATCACATCAAAATTCCGTGGCAACCGATCATCTGAGACTAAACTGCTATGTTTATAATATTCAAATCAGTTATCTCATAACTACCTGTGGATTCCAAATATTGTATCACATTCCAGATAAATAGACAAAGTTAAACTTTCCGATCGAATCATCAAACACCCAAGATTTCCCCAATATATCTCAACACTTGAAATCAGTTTAAAAACATCCATCACATGCCACAGTACCAATGGTCCAGCCGTAGAAGGGTCAAGCAAACGCCTCACATGTGGCACGCCGTACTGCCCCAAACCCTAAGGTTCAAAAGGCAGTTCAAGACGGTCACATAATCGAGTTAAGGTTTCTTGTCTTCTAGAGGGTCCACCGCGTTACTTGCACAACTTAGAATGTTCTTAAACACGAGGAAAAATCCAACTTTTGAAAAAATTTCCGACAGGGGAAAAAGTGAGTTATTGATATCCGTTCGAACTTTTTAACAGTTTCTAAAAGTTATCCGGACAAAACACAAAAGACGCAGTTAAAGTTCCCGATCGAATCATCGAATCCCCAATACAACCCAGAAAATTCAACAGTTGAATAAATATTAAAAATTCCCAGAAAATACAGCACTAAAAGACAAGAATTACTGTACAAATTTCAAATGCTGAAGTGACTAACGAGCCGCGGAACCGCCGCACAAGCCATGCTTGTGCCGCGATTCCGCCGCGCTTTGGTGGAATCAGACACACGTGCTTCACTGTATTTCCTAAAATTCCCTGCTGAATTTTTTAGGTATTTTTAATATGGAAAAAATCACAATTTTGAAAAATTTCCAGAAACTAGGGTATATCGGGTTTTCCGGCTTCGATCGGACTTTAAACTTCGTCTAGACTTCGCCTAAAGCTCTAGCTTGGCTCTGATACCACTGTAGGGTTGCAATGCACGTGCACAAGGGTCTACGAGGCATCGACCATGCCCGATTAAAAAATTAGCCGTGCCGAACAACCCGAATACGGATCTTTAAACTAGAGATTAGGCGAAAACTAACATGTTAACAACTTTAACACTAAGTGAGAGGGATTACAACCTTTGTAGATCCGGTCCTTCACTTCATATGCTCCGTGCTGTGGTCCCTTCGCTGCGATCATCGGGTTCCGGACTCTCGAGAGGTTCTACGAAGAGAAAGATGCAACCTTTGCTTCCGATCTTCGATACAAAGATGATCTACCTTGAAGTTTCGTTAACACAAGCTAACACTCATGAAATGATGTGAACACCCTCATCTAAATGGCAAGGGAAGATGAGGATGATGAAGTAGGATTTTTGCTCTCTTTATTTATCTTTTTCTCACATTTATTCATCACTTGGAAAAAGCTAGTAAGCTTTTTCCATGAAGAAAGAAGAAGGAAGAAGATGATGAATATGATAGAAATCCTTTTGTGATGAATAGAAAGAATTAATATGATAAATAATGCAACCATGGTCAACTAAACTCATGTAGAGAATTAACTAGGGTTAGGGTTTGGGTTGGGTTAAAGCATGAGTCACTTGAAAATATCTTTCATAAAACAAAACCAAAACCTTCTAGAATCATCTAGAATGCTTAACCCTAATCCAAACCCTAATCATGTTTAAACTCCACTAAACATGTTGCATTAGTTATCATATCATGTTACAATATTATATATCACATATATAATATTTATCGTAACAAAATAAAATAATACAATTAACATATATCGCATATATATCAATGTATTACCCGAGTGAGAAAAAGAATCTTTTAGTGAGCTAATATTAGCTAATGTAATTTAATATATCACATATATTATTATACATTAAATTATCGAATCAACACTTGATCCGACAATCCGGCTATATCGCATATAACCGACTAATATTTATCCGTACCGATTCATCGAATCAACACTTGATCCGATGACCCGGCTGATATCATATATCGCGAGAATAGAATACGGTATCTCATATCGCATTATCCTCGGTCCCGCACATATCACATATGTGCTCCTACTCCGTTTTGCCTGAGCCAAGAAACCTCTGTGTAGGACTCTAAAGAATCGTCAATACGCCGGCAGTAGGTGATGATCATATCAAACACCCACAAGCTGCAAGCGGTCAGCTAAACGTAACAGCCACCCGTGTATTGAGCGCTCAGAAGATCAACAAGCAAGCCTGTAACTTCTCCTTTGAATCCAATCAGTAACACTCCCGTACAGTCCGGTCTCGTCGTCTGATATGTCGCATATCTCGCCTAGGGGTGGTAAACGTCAGACCCCAGTAGCTCGATAAGTCGTGTCGATATGAGGTCTATAACAGTTCGAGAAACTACTGATAACACTTACCAGTAAATCTCAATAACCCTGGCCAGGGATTTCCGGTTATAGCCAATCGAACACAGCACAACATCAACTCCCTATACCGGGAGAGACGAATCCCCTCCTATCGCTCATTGCCTCCATGTGATTCGGGACTGTACCGAAAAGCCACCTTTTTGCACGCCCTCTTGGACGTGGTATGATGGAAATCAAAGCACAGTGGGAATCACACAAGACTCTATGACGATCTCGGGTCAACAGACTACTCTGTACCAGTGTCACCGGAGAACTGCCATCTGACGTGCGGTATAATACCATCTGGGAGTTCTCGGCGAGTCCGTCCAGTGTACCCAGTCTCCACTGAGCACCCGTACACCATCCTTGATGTCAAACACCGATGGATATGGGATCATCCATATCGAACCCTGCCATATAACTATACGGCCACTAGTACAAAACTGTCCGATCTTGATCCGTGCAATACCGCACGTATCTGATCGGACCCTGCCGTATCTCCATACGGTCTCTACAGCGTTTCGCCCGAAAGCTTGAGTAACTGTAAGTGTGGTGGACTCTAAAGACTCGTCAATACTATGGCTGTGGATTTAACCACTAGCACGTCAGAGGTATTAGCCAATACGTGACGGGCCACCAGCTATTGACCAAAAGGGACGTCGATGAGCGAACTCATCCTGACACCCTACTGAGCCTGTCAGTGACAATATCCGTACAGTCCGGTCCGTTCGTCTATGAGCATCGCATGTCGGGCCTAGGGGATTGGTAAAAGTCAGACCCCCAAAAGCGGTACAAGTCGTGTCGGAGTGTAGCCCAGAACACCCTGAGATACTACTGGAATACCTACCAGTAAATCTCCTGCCTCGGCCGAGGGCTTTGCGTAATGGCTCTCCTAGACACAGCGCGACCTCACCCCCAATACCGGAAGAGACGAACCCCTGAAGATCCGCTCACTGCCTCCATGTGGCTCGGGACTGTACCCAACTAAAACCTGTTTGCACGACTCCTTTGAGCCGTGGTAGGGTAGTAATCAAAGTACAGTGGGAACTCACACGAGACAAATGACGATCTCAGGTCGATGAACTAACCTGTACACATGTCACCAGGGAACTGCTATCTGACGTCAGGTATAAGACCAACTAGCATGTTCCCGGCGAGTCCTGTCCGGTGTACTCATAACCCAACGAGCACCTGTATACATCTTAGGTGAACCAACTGATACCAGTGGCTTATGAGACCGGCCACCGCCCCTCGTCGGGGTCTCGACTGTATACACTAGTCTACTCTGGAGAATCGATGCCCTGTCTCGAAACTCCCACGACTAGGGACCTTTTAAGGATGTGCTTATGGACCACCAGCTCTCACGTATATGATCGCCATCATACTGCCGGCAGTCAAGCAAGAATCATAGGGGCTCTATCAGCGTGTAATAGCGACCTGTAAGGTCACCTGAAGCAGTACACGATGATAAAGGTAAACCAGATAGCATACTATCATCTCGAGTAAGACTGTCCTACCGGGATAGGTCCTCCCTCAATCATTGCAATCACGTGCCTGTGATCCAATAATTGACTCTGAGGGCACTATCTCCAACAATCTCCCACTTGCACTCAAGGCTAATTATTGCGATGCCGCATACTCACAGCCCGTGTGATACCGAACACCCAACTCCTCTACTAGTCAGTCTCACAAAGCTCGTTTGCGAAACTATTGCGTTCGAGGAATAGCCTCAGTGAGTGGATCCGCTGTGATGTTTCTTTTTATGTCTCTCTATATCTCAAGTTCGCGGAGAAAGCTGTTAGTTATGTATATGCCCTAGAGGCCATTGTTGTACATATGATGTATATTATAATGGATGCTTGGTTATATATAGAGAAGACTTTCTTGCTCGTCATGATAGTATGCTATTTGGTTTCACTTTATCTTAACATGTTGACTTGTATTGGTTTACTGTTTAACTCTCACATGTTGATAAAGCCCTTAGGACTTGTACTCGACTACTGGGACTATGATGAGATCATACTAGTGGGGCCGCGGTAGTCGATGAGTACATCCTATAACTGTTCCTAGTCGAGGGTATATCGAGACAGGGCATCGATACACCAGAGTAGACTAGCGTATACGCATCTTGACCCATATGATGGGCGATGGATGATCCCATATCCATCGGTGTTAGACATCAGAGATGGTGTACGGGTGCCCAGTGGAGACTGGGTACACTGGACGGACTCGCCGAGAACTCCCAGATGGTGATATACCACACGTCAGATGGCAGTTCTCCGGTGACACAGGTACAGGGTAGTCTGAAGACCCGAGATCGTCATAGAGTCTTGTGTGATTCCCACTGTGCTTTGATTTCCACCTTACCACGTCCAAGAGGGCGTGCAAAACGGTGGCTTTTGGGTACAGTCCCAAATCACATGGAGGCAATGAGCGATAGGAGGGGATTCGTCTCTCCCGGTATAAGGAGTTGATGTTGTGCTGTGTTCGATTGGCTATAACTGGAAGTCCCTGGCCAGGGCTGATATAGAGATTTACTGGTAAGTGTTACTAGTAGTTTCTCGACCTGTTATGAGCCATACATCGACACGACTTATCGGTTACTGGGGTCTGACGTATACCACCCCTAGACTTGATATGCGACATATCAGACGAACAGACCGGACTGTACGGGAGTGTTACTGGTTGGATTCACAGGAGAACGCACAGGCTAGCTTGTTGATCTTCTGATCGCTCAATACCTGGGTGGCTGTTACGTTTAGCTGACCGCTTGCAGCTTGTGGGTGTTTGATATGATCATCACCTGCTACCGGCGTATTGACGATTCTTTAGAGTCCTACACAGAGGTTTCTTGGCTCAGGTGAAACAGAGTAGTGGCACATATGTGATATGCGCAGGAGCGAGAATAATGCGATATGGGATACCGTATTAGATTCTCGCGATATATGGATATGAACCGGGTCATCGGATCAAGTGTTGATTCGATGAATCGGTACATGATATACTAGTCGGTTATATTCGATATAGCCGGATCGTCGGATCAAGTGTTGATTCGATGATTTAATATATAATAATATATATGATATATTATTATATTAACTAATATTGGCTTACTTTATTATTTCATTTTCTCAGTGGATGATACATTGATATATATACGATATATGTTAATTGTATTATTTTCTTTTGTTGCAAATATATAATATATATGTGATATATATTATTGTGACATGATATGATTAATTGTTAAACATGTTTAAGGATGATTAATTGAGGTTAGGGTTTGATTGGGTTTAGTTGCTTCAAGTTCTTTCTAGAAGCAATTTTCTTTTGTCATTTGTAAAGATATTTTGGATGACACATTTTTAACTTAACCAAACCCAAACCCTAGTTGTTTCTCTACACATTCTCATCCATTCATCCTTGACCATGGTTAATAATTAAATCATATGTTTATATTTCTATTCATCACAAAAGAAAATGGATTATCATTATTCTTTTTCATTATCCTCTTCTTCTTCTTCTCTCTTGAAGAAGCTCTCTTGATTTTCTTAAGTGATGATAAAATATGAGAAAATGATATAGAAAGAAAGCAAAATCACTACTCTCTCATCCTCATCTCATCTAGCCCTTGGGATTAGGGTGTTCTTCTCTTTAGAGTGAGATAGCTTGAGTTCTTCGAAACCTCGACGTAGATCATAGGAGATTTGGATTACGACGAGCTAGAATGGATCGTTCGAGTCGTGGAGCCTCTCATGAGTCCGGGAGATCGTGGATCGCGGCAAAGGGACTTCTACTCGGAGCTTGTGAAGTGAAGGAGCGGACTACAAAGGTTGTAATCCCTCACACTTAGATAAAAGTTATCATCTTGCATATAAAACCCTAATAATCTAGCAAAGATCCCGGCTTTGGGTTGTTCGGCACGTCTAAAATTTAATCCGGGCATGTTTGATGCCTTAAGAACCTTCACAAGAGTGCCTAGGAACCCTACAGTGGTATCAGAGCCTAGCTAGAGCATTAGGCGATGTGTTACGAAGTTAAAACTCCGATCGAACCCGAAACGGACAAAATGGACCCCTCTCTGGAATTTTTTTAAATTTTGGGATTTTTCTGAATTAAAAATATGTAAAAAAATCAGCAGGCAATTATAAGAATTACCCTAAAATACGATCCCCTAAATCGATCAAACGGCGGCGGAAGGGCGGCACAAGCATGGCTTGCGCGGCGCTTCCGCGGCGGGTTGATGAGATGTTGACACGTGGCTTTGATGGTAATTCCCGTAGTTACTTGCTAAGTATTCTGGATATTTTTATTCTATTCCAGGTGTTTAATATTCTGGGGTTTGTTTTGTAATAGTAGACTCGATCGGAAATTTTAAATTCGTATTTCTTTCCGGATATTTAGAAACTGTTAAACTATTTGAACGGATATCATTAACTTACTGTTTCCCGGTACGGCAAACTTTCAAGTGTTGAAATTTATTCGGGTTTAAATCTTTCGGAAAATTGTACAAGTTAAGCGGTGGACCCTCTAGAAGACAACAAACCTTAACTCGATTATGTGACCGTCTTGAACTGCCTTTTGAACCTTCGGGTTTGGGGCAGTACGGCGTGCCATATGTGAGGCGTTGGCTTGACCCTTCTACGGCTGGATCACTGGTACTGTGACATATTCTGGGATTATTTGAACTCCGCTCAAGAGTTGAGCACTTCGGGAAATTTTGGGTGTTTGATTATCTGTTCAAATAGTTTAATACCGTATATTTATCTGGAATGTGATACAATATGTGGAATTCATAGAGTTAGGCATGAAATACGAAGTATGTGATATTTCGGATTTACGATGTCTAAAGTGATTGTGGATTCCAAATATTGTAGTTTTACACTTTCTTTTCTGTGACCGTAAGCGTAGTATGTGGTGTATCGCCGGCTTCGTTGCTATACATCAACGACAATCGGGATACGCATACTTGCTTACGTTGATGATATGAGATATTATGTGTTGCTGTGATATGTTATATTGGATCGTCGCGATCAGAATAGCCGGGGGTTTTATGTGAGATGAGGGTTTTTATTTTCATTCATGTAAAATTCATTTGTAATGTAATATTCTTTTATTTGGGGCACTTCCAGGATGCGGTTGCTGTCACCAGTGTATATTATTTACTTTTCCGCATTAGGTAGACCCAAGGAGGGGAGCACAAGTAACCGGGTTCTAGGGTCCAGTGGGAGGCCATCTCGAGGAGTCGAGACCGGGTCTCCTAACCCTAGAATTGGCAGAGTTACTTGCCGCTCTCGTAGGGGTCTTGGGATGTGGGTTTGGCTATTCGTCGCGACCGTGGAATCGATGTTTTATACAGGCTCGTATTAAAAACACGGACGTCCTAGTATATCCAATATTTCATATATGTTCTTCTGCTAAAATGTTCTGTGATGAGATCATATTACTGCCTGAGACGAATGCTTGTACTATATATATATATATGCTGATATATAAATATTACTGCTTTCGTTTCTTCTGTGATGCTTAGGAAGCATAAGCTGATGGGATTTTGATTAATGAGATTAATAAAAGAAAAGAAACCTAAAGATGTTGTAGAATCAAAACTTAATAAAAAGGGTTGCTACAGTTTTGCTTTGCACAGTGATATATACGATATATCCTGCACCTTATTCGATGAGGAAAGGACCGAGATCCCTTCACCGGGAGTGACTCCTTTAGCGAAACTGGCAGATGCTACAAAACGCGGTTTGTCTTTTGATTGCTTTTAGTGTTTTGCGTTGCACAGCGGTATATATGATATATCCTGCACCTTATTCGATGAGGAAAGGGCCGACGATCCCTTCACCGGGAGTGACCCCTTTAGAGAAACTAAGAAAAGCCTAAAAAACACTCCTTTTCAAAAAAAAACACATGATTCTACGACGATATCAAGTTCATTACGCTCAGGGTTTTCTGAAAAACCTGCGTAGCCCTCCGACATTTCAGATAGGTAATACTTAGTATTCGTGCTACGTTTGTTGGCTTTCGTCAAGGCGTAGTGTGCGGTAGCTAATTATTACTTATCTGTTACATATGATGAGATTGGGTTAGGGTAGTCGTGCGGCTTTGTTGGCTTTCGTCAAGGGACGTACGGCTGGGTTTAATTCAATCAAGAAATGTTCGGGTTGAACTTGACTAGCGCACTATGGTTTGTTGGCTTTCGTCAAGGTCATAGGATGCTAGGGGTAAAAATAGTATCGGGAATTTCAAGTGTTGAAATTTGCAATGAGATTGCATACCTCCTATGAGATAGTTGGATCCTGATACCCACTGCGAGTAAGAGTTACTCCTGGGAGAGTTTTACACAGGACAATTAGTCATTCAAGTAGGTGTCTAGAAAAGTGTTAACGAGGTTACGCCTCTGGGAAAACGAGGTTTACTAATTAGGTCCATGCGCAAGCACGGGGAACCTCCCTCAAAGTACCGACACTGATCTGGCTGAAAGATTGACGAAATTGTAGGGTGTAATTAATCCCGGCTAATCTTACCTTTTAGGGTTTTAAGGTAGATTTGATAAAAACAGTGGGAGACATCCTGATTAGATAAGATAATAACCAATCTAATCTTGCAAGAGCATACGCTAAAGTGTTTTCTTCTCTCTCTCTCCAGGTAGCGACCATTTCAGGCCATAATCAAGATAATAATATGGATGTATTGACTGAACCTGATTATTGTACTGAGCAAGGGAACGTCAGACCCGTTCTTTCTTATAAGAGTTATAAGACTGAACAGGAAACAGGAGAATATCTGGATTCTCTCGCCGCCCAAAAGAACATGCATGTTGATGCATCTTCTTCGGGTGTGTTTGTTATTGAGAACTGTTTCTCAGTTCACCCTACGTCCTGGGTATTAGATACCGGATCAGGATCCCACATATGCAAACAGTTGCATGGGCTACGTAAAGGTAGAGAACTGGGAAAAGGTGATCATTCCGTTCAAGTAGGGAACGGTGCAAGTATTGTAGCCAAAGCAGTTGGCGAATATCACCTTGTATTACCAAGTCATAATACACTGATTCTAAATGAATGCTATTATATACCGAACATGATGTGCAACATTATATCAGTTTCTTTATTGAGTAAAGAGGGATATAATTTTGTAGTACAGGATAATGTTATGAACATATTCCTAGATCAAAAGTTGATTGCATCAGGCTCGTTACATAATGGCATATTCATTCTAAATCAGAATACAGTCCTGAATATACAAAACACACACAAGAGGAAAAGTTCAGATGTGAACGAATCCTACTTGTGGCATTGTAGACTTGATCATATCAATGCGACACGACTGGATAAGTTACATAGAGATGGTTATTTGAATCCGTTCGAATTATCACCTTATGATACTTGCCATTCATGTCTCAAAGGAAAAATGACCAAAGCTCCGTTTAGTGGATACGGAGAAAGAGTTACCGAACTCTTAGGACTGATACATAGTGATGTATGCGGTCCCATGTCTACGCATGCCAGGAACGGTTCTTCCTACTTCATTACATTCACTGACGATCTCTCTAGATACGGACATGTGTTTCTGATGAAACACAAGTCTGAAGCTTTTGAGAAATTCAGAGAATATAAGCACGAAGTAGAGAACCAAACGGGCAAAAGTATTAAGATTCTTCGATCTGATCGAGGAGGTGAATACTTGAGCGGTGAGTTCCTAGATTATCTAAAAGAGAATGGGATTCTCTCTCAGCTTACTCCTCCTTAAACACCACAGCACAACGGTGTATCGGAACGAAGGAATCAGACCCTATTAGATATGGTACGATCTATGATGAGCGAGGCTGAGTTACCTATTTCCTTCTGGGGGTATGCGCTTGAGACAGCGATACATCTATTGAATATGGTTCCTACCAAATCAGTGCCTACCACTCCATATGAGATATGGAAAGGGAAGAGACCATCTCTTAAGTATGTTAAGATATGGGGTTGTCCAGCCTATGTCAAAAGACAAAATCCGGACAAACTCGAGGCAAGATCTGTCTTATGTAAGTTTGTAGGATATCCCAAGAACTCACAAGGGTATATCTTCTACCACACTGAGGAACAAAAGGTGTTTGTTTCTAAACATGCCATCTTTTTGGAAAAGGAATTTCTTGCAAAAGAAATTAATGGCAATGAGGTAGAACTAGAAGAGGTTCCAGCAACACAAACTATAACAGAAGACTTGGTAGAACCAGAGGATTCAGTAGTACCCGACGAACCCCAGCCTCTCCGCCGATCTAGTAGGGTTTCTCGTCCACCTGAGAGATACTACGGTTTTCTCATTGATGGTGGAAGCGAGGATTGCATCATGGATGATGATGAACCGACTAGTTTCGAGCAGGCCATCACGAATGGTGACTCTGTGAAATGGCTGGATGCAATGCGATCTGAGATGGAATCCATGTACACCAATAAAGTATGGATTTTAGAAAATGCTCCTGAAGGGGTAAAACCCATTGGGAGCAAGTGGATTTTTAAAAAGAAATTTGGTGTAGATGGAAAAGTTGAGACTTTCAAAGCTAGACTGGTAGCAAAGGGATTTCGTCAACGACCAGGTGTGGACTATGACGAAACCTTTTCTCCAGTAGCTATGCTTAAGTCCATCCGGATCTTACTTGCCATTGCTGCATATCATGACTACGAAATCTGGCAAATGGATGTTAAGACCGCCTTTCTAAACGGTGATTTAGAAGAGTGCGTGTACATGACTCAGCCAGAGGGCTTCGTAGATAGTCGGAGCAGCGGAAAGGTGTGCAAGCTGCTTAAATCCATTTATGGGTTAAAGCAAGCATCGCGGAGTTGGAACATCTGTTTTGATGTTGTAGTCAAAGAGTTTGACTTCATCAAAAATATAGATGAACCTTGTATCTATAAAAAGGTGGCAGAGGGTAAGGTAGTCTTCCTCGTATTGTACGTGGATGACATACTCTTGATAGGAAATGATATTCCTATGCTGCAATCAGTCAAGCTCTTCTTATCACAGAGATTCTCAATGAAAGATCTAGGTGATGCCTCCTTCATATTGGGAATCATGATCTATAGAGATAGATCTAAAAGGATACTGGGATTGTCCCAATCCAGGTACATTGACACCATACTAAAGAGGTTTAGTATGGAAGAATCCAAACGTGGGAATCAGCCCACGATATCTGGACTCACTCTCTCCAAAGAGATGTCTCCCAAGACTGATTTGGAGAGAGCTCGCATGCAAGGGATACCCTATGCTTCGGCAGTAGGCTCTATCATGTATGCGATGCTATGTACCAGACCCGATGTAGCATACTCACTAAGTGTAGTGAGTCGGTATCAAGCAGATCCTGGAGAGAGTCATTGGACAGCAGTGAAGAACATTCTCAAGTACTTACGAAGGACTAAGGAGATGTTCTTGGTGTATGGTAACGGAGAACTCCAGGTGGAGTCCTTTACCGATTCCAGCTTCCAAAGTGATAAGGACGACTCTAAGTCGCATTCGGGTTTTGTCTTTACCCTCAATGGAGGGGCGGTATGTTGGAAGAGTTCCAAACAGGATACCGTTGCAGACTCAACGATGGAGGCTAAATACATCGCTGCCAACGATGCTGCCAAAGAGGCTGTCTGGATCAAGAAGTTCATTAGTGAACTTGGTGTGGTTCCATCCATTGAGCATCCAATACCTCTGTATTGCGATAACAATGGAGCTGTGGCTTTGGCCAAGGAACCTAGGTCCCATCAGAAGTCCAGACATATTCTGAGGCGGTATCACCTGATCAGGGAGATAGTTGATCGCCGGGAGATCGAGGTCAGGAGAGTAGATACGAAGGACAACACTGCGGATCCATTCACGAAGGCTATTCCCCAGATACAGTTTGAGAGATTATTCGGGATGCTAGGTATGAGATACTACAGCAGCTGGCCTTAGTGCAAGTGGGAGATTGTTAGTTATGTATATGCCCTAGAGGCCATTGTTGTACATATGATGTATATTATAATGGATGCTTGGTTATATATAGAGAAGACTTTCTTGCTCGTCATGATAGTATGCTATTTGGTTTCACTTTATCTTAACATGTTGACTTGTATTGGTTTACTGTTTTACTCTCACATGTTGATAAAGCCCATAGGACTTGTACTCGACTACTGGGACTATGATGAGATCATAATAGTGGGGCCGCGGTAGTCGATGAGTACATCCTATAACTGTTCCTAGTCGAGGGTATATCGAGACAGGGCATCGATACACCAGAGTAGACTAGCGTATACGCATCTTGACGCATATGATGGGCGATGGATGATCCCATATCCATCGGTGTTAGACATCAGAGATGGTGTACGGGTGCTCAGTGGAGACTGGGTACACTGGACGGACTCGCCGAGAACTCCCAGATGGTGATATACCACACGTCAGATGGCAGTTCTCCGGTGAAACAGGTACAGGGTAGTCTGAAGACCCGAGATCGTCATAGAGTCTTGTGTGATTCCCACTGTGCTTTGATTTCCACCTTACCACGTCCAAGAGGGCGTGCAAAACGGTGGCTTTTGGGTACAGTCCCGAATCACATGGAGGCAACGAGCGATAGGAGGGGATTCGTCTCTCCCGGTATAGGGAGTTGATGTTGTGCTGTATTCGATTGGCTATAACTGGAAGTCCCTGGCCAGGGCTGATATAGAGATTTACTGGTAAGTGTTACTAGTAGTTTCTCGACCTGTTATGAGCCATACATCGACACGACTTATCGGTTACTGGGGTCTGACGTATACCACCCCTAGACTTGATATGCGACATATCAGACGAACAGACCGGACTGTACGGGAGTGTTACTGGTTGGATTCACAGGAGAACGCACAGGCTAGCTTGTTGATCTTCTGATCGCTCAATACCTGGGTGGCTGTTACGTTTAGCTGACCGCTTCCAGCTTGTGGGTGTTTGATATGATCATCACCTGCTACCGGCGTATTGACGATTCTTTAGAGTACTACACAGAGGTTTCTTGGCTCAGGTGAAACAGAGTAGTGCCACATATGTGATATGCGCAGGAGCGAGAATAATGCGATATGGGATACCGTATTAGATTCTCGCGATATATGGATATGAACCGGGTCATCGGATCAAGTGTTGATTCGATGAATCGGTATATGATATATTAGTCGGTTATATTCGATATAGCCGGATCGTCGGATCAAGTGTTGATTCGATGATTTAATATATAATAATATTTATGATATATTATTATATTAACTAATATTGGCTTACTTTATTATTTCATTTTCTCAGTGGATGATACATTGATATATATGCGATATATGTTAATTGTATTATTTTCTTTTGTTGCAAATATATAATATATATGTGATATATATTATTGTGACATGATATGATTAATTGTTAAACATGTTTAAGGATGATTAATTGAGGTTAGGGTTTGATTGGGTTTAGTTGCTTCAAGTTCTTTCTAGAAGCAATTTTCTTTTGTCATTTGTAAAGATATTTTGGATGACATATTTTTAACTTAACCAAACCCTAACCCTAGTTGTTTCTCTACACATTCTCATCCATTCATCCTTGACCATGGTTAATAATTAAATCATATGTTTATATTTCTATTCATCACAAAAGAAAATGGATTATCATTATTCTTTTTCATTATCATCTTCTTCTTCTTCTCTCTTGAAGAAGCTCTCTTGATTTTCTTAAGTGATGATAAAATATGAGAAAATGATATAGAAAGAAAGCAAAATCACTACTCTCTCATCCTCATCTCATCTAGCCCTTGGGATTAGGGTGTTCTTCTCTTTAGAGTGAGATAGCTTGAGTTCTTCGAAACCTCGACGTAGATCATCGGAGATTTGGATTACGACGAGCTAGAATGGATCGTTCGAGTCGTGGAGCCTCTCATGAGTCCGGGAGATCGTGGATCGCGGCAAAGGGACTTCTACTCGGAGCTTGTGAAGTGAAGGAGCGGACTACAAAGGTTGTAATCCCTCACACTTAGATAAAAGTTATCATCTTGCATATAAAACCCTAATAATCTAGCAAAGATCCCGGCTTTGGGTTGTTCGGCACGTCTAAAATTTAATCCGGGCATGTTTGATGCCTTAAGAACCTTCACAAGAGTACCTAGGAACCCTACAAAAGCCATCTCCTGAAATGAGCAATACCTGTCTTAGAATGTCTGGATGTCTGATGGGACCTAGCTCATAAATGAACTCCAAATCCAAACTTCTTAGACTGTATCGTCAACTGAACTTAATCAGTATCCTGCGCCATGCCACCCTCAGTATTGCCTTGGACCACCTGTCCAAAATACTGCCCCTCGTCAGAAGGAAAACTATAACTCTGACAACCTCCTTGTCGTCCATGTCACCTTGCAAGCCTGGAATGATAACTGTCTCCCAAATGAGGCTGTCGTTAACATATCCCTAGAACATCCACTTATGTTCTAAAACTGCTTCCGACTGTTTCCCCAGGATTGGATCAATGTCAACTTATTGAATCTAGTGCAAGAACAACATCTGGTGTGGTACTTGACATCTCATGATTGACTCAATTGCCTAAGCAAGTGATCTGCCAATCATGAGTATCCCTCTCCCCTTTAGTCTATAAGACACCTTTAGAGAGGGTGACTCCATCAACTGCAGGTGCACTACCGTGCCAGGAGTCGTCCATTCTAAATACTCATAGAATGCTGTCAAGGTACCCAGATTGGGACACCACCCAAATCTAGATCTAAAACCATAGATCTAGTAAACAGTATGTCAGATATTATGTCCAAGTCCCATATGGGGAAACCACTGTGTGACGACCAAAGTATAACCGATCGTAGTATAGGAGTTTCTTTTCCTACTATGTGTATGTCATCCAAATAACAGGATATTACACCCTACTACCTTCTCAAAAGATCCATCCCCTATTCTGATGAAGTCAAACCTATGACTGTCACATCAGAAATAGATGATCTATCTCCGCTGTAACTGCTTTAGTCTACAAATAGACATAAGCCTGAAGACCACCAATGCTTCCGCTGCTCCCACTGACTACGACAACCCTCTGCCAGAGTCATATAGACGTGCACTTCTAAAGATAGTTTAGAACGACGCTATACTCATCCTCCTGCCGGGTCTCACAGTCTGCAACAACAGCAATGGTAAGTCTGGGTAAACAAGAACCTCCCTGCCATCGTCCTTGAGCATACCGAAGTACCTCTCGAGTGCCTGAGGTTACCCATCATATCTGCGGAGTGGCCAATGGAATGTCAAACAAGATTGAATCTTTAGGTTCTTATCAAATCTTCAGTAATCGTTTGCGGTTCTGGAATCACTTCCAGTTCTACCATACTCCCACTACTGTTTTCTGAAAAAATCCATTTTTATTAAAACTGTGGCGAGTCTAGAACAATATTACTATTTATCTCCCAGATGGTAGAAAGTCAACCCTCGTCATAGCCTGGGTCAACCCACAAACAACCATTACAGAAACGTGCCTTGAGTTGTTCAGTGTCTGGTTTTAAGCATAAGCCGGACAACTCCCCGTATCTTAACAATGTCAAGATATGAACTGTTCTATATCCAATATAGAAACAGAGGCACTGATTTAATTGGAACCAGATTCAAATCATGCAGCTGTCTCCAGTGCATGTCAACTAAATGGAAGGAGGCCGATCAGCGTTACTCAACTTAGGAATGTTTCCAATTATGAGTAACCTGAAAGAGAAGCTAGTTCTCTTAATCATTACTATCAACTGAACACCATACACAAGTATCTACATCTTCGATCACTTTGAAGAATCCCGATACTTGCTACACCTGGTTCTCTACTCTATTCAAATACCTATAACTCCTCAAAACTTAGACCCTGTGTTCCTACGAAACACATGTCTAAGAACTAGAGAAGTTAAAAGTAAACAGAATATAGTATGAGGACCAACCCCTCTGTCCTAATGGACACTGGACAACATACAATACTCTGTATAAGTCCGCTGAGTCCATCAACTCTTTCACTGTGCGTCGTAGGTTGAAAACTGTACTTATGGTTAAGAAGAATTACACCGCTGTTTAATGCTCCTTACCTAACCATCCACTGATATAGGTAAATGTCATCGACATAATATCAAAAGGTATATCTCACTCTATGAAAATAGACGTACAGATATATCAATTTGAAATTGGTGCACAACAGCGGATATTCAAAACCAAATATTTGCCGACCGGCAAACAGCCCAGATGATCTCCTCAAATATCACCGATTACAACGAATCCCGATATAATGAGGATGATCACCCTATTCCCAATAACTTACTCCCACTCATCATTTGTAAAACCATACAGATGTGAGAATCAAACCTGGTAAATACATACCCTGGAGCAAGTGTCCAATCGGGAAATCAGTTTTCTTTTAACAGTACACAGCTGAACTGAAACATTGAAATGTTTCGGTGGGGTATTTTGGTATTCCTAGTAATGCCTCTTCCATTATCCAGATTCACAACTGTAACCGTATCATTCTTTGCCACCTCTCCAAATCCCTTTATATGTCCTTAGTCATTACCTTCTGCACACCCCTTAGGCCAAATGGTTTTCTTCCTTCCCTACCGTTCAGCACCAACCTATGGTTTGGAAGAAGACTATCCAATAAGCATAATGGGTGTACTGTCCTAGTCCTAGGAGCACCCGCAATGCGAGAGAAGGTGAAGATAAAAGACAACCGAATAAACCTTATTCCTATTTCTCCTGGACCAGAATCCATCCCCGAGCTGGAACAAGTTCCTTTCGAGTTCGTATATAACCATACGATGGAGTATCCAATAAACTGTGGATCTTCGCAGTGATACGGAGTGTCCTGGAGAAATACAGAGGTGATTTAGGATTGGCGAAGAAATACTTGGTTTGGTTGTGAATATCAGTCACATTTTACTTTGCCCTCTTACTAATCCCTTGCTTTGTCTTAATCTTAATACCTTCTGTACACCGTTTAGGCTAATTGGTATTCTTCATTCCCCACCGTTCGGCACCGGCATAAGGTTTGGAAGAAGACTATCCAATTTGCGTAATAGGTGTACTATCTCCTAAACCAAGGAGTACTCGCAATGAGAGAAGGTGAAAAGAAAAGACAACTGAATAATCCTATTCGTTTTCTCCAGAACCAGAAACCATCCTCGAAATCCTTCGAGTTCGTATATAACCATACAATGGTTTTGTCCAATGGAAGTGGACGTTTGTAGTAATATGGGGTGTCCTGGAGAAAAGGGTAAAAGTAGGAGTGGCAATGAGGTTTGCAACTCTGACAATCCAAAAGCCAGTGTTAAGAAAGTTCGGTCAACTTGGTCACTGAGTCATAGTCCAGGGTCGGGTCAATGGTCGCTGCCAGAGAGAGAGAGAAAAGAAACACTCAGCGTGCACTCTAACCTAGATCAGAATGGTTACCAATTTATCTAATCAGGAAACCTCCCACTGTACCACAAATTCTCCTCCAAACCTGAAAGAAGAATTAGTCGGGGTCACCCGAGGAGTAAACTAACTCATCAGTGGGAATCGGGATCCAACTATCATCGCATGATAACTTGACGGAATCCACTCAAGTCACCACACTCCAGAAGGTATGCGCATGCCTGGAAAGTTTCAGTTCTTTTCAAACTCCCGATGTGTGTTTTTACCCCTAGGACCCAAGTGACCTTGACTGAGCCAACATATCAAAGGATCCTAGTCAAGTTCAACCCGTCATTATCTTGATTGCATTAGACCCACCATCACGAATCCTTGACTGAGCCAAAATGACCGCACGACTGTCCTAACCAATCTCATATCCATGCAACAGAAAAGCATTACATAGCTACCGAACACTACGCCTCGGCTAAGCACGACATACGCAGCACGAATACTAAGTAATACTAATCTGAAATGACGGAGGGCTACGAATGGTTTTTGGCGAAAAACCTTTTACCGTAATGAACTAGATATCGTTGAAGGAACTAGATAACTTTTTAGAAAATATAGTGACGAAAACCTTTACTAAAGAGGTCACTCCCGGTGAAGGGATCTCGGCTCTTTCCCCGTAGAATGAGGTGCAGGATATTCCAACTGAATACCACGATGCAAAGTAAAAGTAATCGGCTATAGTGAAGTTAATGCCCTGACGCAAACTTCTGTCCAAGGGGTCACTCCCGGTGAAGGGATCTCGGCCCTTGCCTCGTCGAGTGAGGAGCAGGATATTCCAAATGAATACCACGATGCAAAACAAAAGTGAACGTCATTGCAATAACAGCTTTTTGAAAAGTGTTCCAACAACATCAGAATAGGTTTGTTTATCTTGCATTGATCCGAATCAACGCAGTCCCATCAATTGATCACACCACAAAGAACGAAAATATACTGATGTACGTATATGCCATCCGCATTCGCCACTGGGTCCCGTCATTACCCGTTAGGTTAGCTAACTAACGACAGAGCGGGGACTGGACTAGCGCGGATGTAAAACATATACAACATCTACTAATATATATACCAATATATTATATTCGCTCAAGGCGTGATAAGAATGCACCATCACAGAAATGTACAACATCACAGAACAATACAGATATCTGGGATCCCCGGGTTTCACAGAGCCGCTGCTGAAACCCGACGTTCCCCTGGTCGTGTGGATAGCCTGTGCAATGAAATCCTAGACCCCTATGGGCGCGGCAAGTCACCCGCCAAAACCTGAAGCGAGGCAGCCCCCTTCAGCACCGTGAATGGACCACCCAGCACTTCATGGAATCCGGTAACTTGGGCACCCCTCCTGGGTCAACCTGTACCCCCTACGAGTGCGGCGAATAGCCCGCCAATCCTAGAGTGAAGCCCCCTCCGTCTCAATGCCATGAGATGCGGGCCCGTTGCCCTCTAGAACCCGGCTATCCGTGCACCCCTCCGCGGGGTAATCCTAGTACAGAAAGTAAAATATACATACAACGGGTACATCGACCGCAACCAGGCCGTGCCCCAAAAGAATAATACAAACAGGCAGTGACGGCAGTCCACATGTCGGACGCTCACCCCGCAATATCAAATGTACATAATACAACAAAACTGTACTAGCATTGCATCCAGGCTATCCCCCACGACCGATCCGCAACAACACTGCATAAACATAGAACATCAACGTGAAAGTCACGTTCGCAAATCCGTCTAACCGGGCTATAGCAGTTAGACGGGATTTACCGATCAAGTGACATTCACGGTCGCAGATATAATGTAAATACTGTGAAATAATGTGTTTAAAATATCCAATCGATCAAAAATTAACATGTGGGCCCCCAAGTAGTACTATAGTACTCACAGAAATTCTGGGCCCAAAAATAATATTCCAAAACCCCTATTTTCAACACTTAAGCATTCTGCAAAATTTTGGGGGATTGAACAGTCCAAGTTGCGGCGGAACCGCGGCCCAATCATGGATTTGGCCGCGGTTCCGCGACGTTATGAACTGTTCACGAGCCCAAATTTTTAGAGAACTCTTAGAATGTTCTGTACATCATTCTGTAATCACCTGAAAAATTTTTAGAGCCCGGAAAAAATCGACAGAAAACTGATGCATGCAAAAACGCGGTTTTTGGAATTTTGGTCGATCGGATAAGTAAAACGCATTAGAACAAGCTAGGCAAGGTTAATGGCGTGGCTCTGATACCATGTTGCGCCACGGCAGCGCCCCAGCCGTCTATCCGAGGCCAAAATGCGGAATAAAAAATTTTCCTTACTTGGAAACTGGCGCTACCGCGGACAATGAAAACCCGGATCGTAACTATTAACCTAATGCTAGCTAACAAGAGATGGGAAGAGAAGTATACCGAGTGATCCGAGTCCTCCGGTCTTCTCGTCGTCGTCCCAATCTCCCGCGGAAAGTCTAGTCTCCATATCGTCACCTCCTCGCCGGAATGACACCACATCGCCTGCGTCTTTTACGGGCTCCCGCCTCAATACCGAGGCAACTCGGGCATGAAGCCGACAAGTCAACATGCCCAAGAAATGCTGTAGAATGAAGTGTAGAAACTTTATCTCTTGGAGTTTATATAGTTGCCATTGATGGATGGAGGAAAAGGTAAAGAAAATTGGTGCTTTCAATTTTCTAGCAAGAAGAAGATGGGATGAAGAAATCCTCACATAACAAAGATGAACTCTCTCTTTCTTTTTTCTCTCAAGTGAACCCTTCTTCTTCTTGTGAGAATCATATGGTGGAGGAATGAAAATCCAAACCATAACAAGAAGGGAGGTGAGTGTAGGAGAAAGAGAAAGGTGACAATATCCAAACCTCATCATAACAATCTCACATCAACTACTAATCACCTTTAAGTGATGTAAAGAGAATCAAATGATGGTGGAAAAGAAAAGATGCCATCATAATCAATCATCTCACAAATAAACCCTCCACAAAATGTTATTTGCAAACTTGCAAATAACCCCCTCCATCAGAAAAGTCCGGCCGGGAAAGAACAAAGGAAAACCGGCCGGAACAGAATGCAAACTGGCAACTCCAGAAAACTGGTCCCGTAATAAATTACAGGAAAACCCCGATACTGTGCATACACACCCGCATCTGTATTCCGACCGGATACAAATGCAATGAGACAAAATCTACACTGTACTAAACTAGGATCCGGCTTAAACCAAAGCCGGCTAGTAATATCCGTCCGATCCTAATCCGTGCAATACCGCACGTATCAGATCGAACCCTGCCATATAACTATACGGCCACTAGTACAAAACTGTCCGATCCTGATCCGTGCAATACCGCACGTATCTGATCGGACTCTGCCGTATCTCCATACGGTCTCTACAGCGTTTCGCCCGAAAGCATGAGTAACTGTAAGTGTGGTGGACTCTAAAGACTCGTCAATACTATGGCTGTGGATTTAAACACTAGCACGTCAGAGGTATTAGCCAATACGTGACGGGCCACTAGCTATTGACCAAAAGGGACGTCGATGAGCGAACTTATCCTGACACCCTACTGAGCCTGTCAGTGACAATATCCGTACAGTCCGGTCCGTTCGTCTATGAGCATCGCATGTCGGGCCTAGGGGTTGGTAAAAGTCAGACCCCCAAAAGCGGTACAAGTCGTGTCGGAGTGTAGCCCAGAACACACTGAGATACTACTGGAATACCTACCAGTAAATCTCCTGCCTCGGCCGATGGCTTTGCGTAATGGCTCTCCTAGACACAGCGCGAACTCACCCCCAATACCGGGAGAGACGAACCCCTGAAGATCCGCTCACTGCCTCCATGTGGCTCGGGACTGTACCCAACTAAAACCTGTTTGCACGACTCCTTTGAGCCGTGGTAGGGTAGTAATCAAAGTACCGTGGGAACTCACACCAGACAAATGACGATCTCAGGTCGATGAACTAACCTGTACACATGTCACCAGGGAACTGCTATCTGAGGTCAGGTATAAGACCAACTAGCATGTTCCCGGCGAGTCCTGTCCGGTGTACTCATAACCCAATGAGCACCTGTATACATCTTAGGTGAACCAACAGACACCAGTGGCTTGTGAGACCGGCCACCGCCCCTCGTCGGGGTCTCGACTGTATACACTAGTCTACTCTGGAGAATCGATGCCCTGTCTCGAAACTCCCACGACTAGGGACCTTTTAAGGATGTGCTTATGGACCACCAGCTCTCACGTATATGATCGCCATCATACTGCCGGCAGTCAAGCAAGAATCCTAGAGGCTCTATCAGCGTGTAATAGCGACCTTTAAGGTCACCTGAAGCAGTACACGATGATAAAGGTAAACCAGATAGCATACTATCATCTCGAGTAAGACTGTCCTACCGGGATAGGTCCTCCCTCAATCATTGCAATCACGTGCCTGTGATCCAATAATTGACTCTGAGGGCACTATCTCCAACAGCTGGCACATGGTTGCATTCGGGAGATTGCTTTGATAGGTGGTACATATTGGATCGTACCCCTCTTGTATTTATTATTCATATTGTATCTAATCAACTCCATCAATCAAACTATTATTTGTATAAGTAATGAGACTTAGTGAGACTTATGGTTGCGAGACTTAGAGCGAGGGGTATTCCGCTACTTGTGGTTTTGATGTCTTGCTTATTTCTTTATCTTTTGTGGTGAATTTCGGCGTTGGGCGTCGTATACCTATATTTATGCTTTGCGTGGTTGTGGATCCGCCGATTGGTGAAGAGCTAGCTTCCGCTTGGTGATGCCTTTATATTATCTTGTATTGTGGTTTTGGATCAAAAAATACAAAGGAGGTTCTGCCCTAATCTTTAAAAGTCGAAACATGTTTTCAACTAGTAACACCCACTTGGATTTTTATGTTCCATTGTATATGTATTTACGAAAACTTTTGATTTCATCATACCTTATTTTCAAAACCTCACCTCTTTTATTTTCTGAAAAAGGTTTAGATTTCTGAGTTTCGGCTTACTTGAATTACGTTACGCCTTTAGACGTGGCGTGATTTAAGTGCCGATCACGAGCTAATATTTCGGGTCGTGACAAAGTTGGTATCAGAGCGCTAGGTTTAACCTTTGTTCGAGTTTAGATTTGACTATGTAGAGTCTAGGGTATAAATTATTTCGGAACCTAGGCTTGACCTTACGGAACTTAGACTTGATGTAACATCTTCAAAAATATAAAATATTAATTTTGGGAATTTTTATAATTTAATATTATTTTATTGATTATTTTAATATTAAATGCAAATAAATAGGAAAAATGTTAGAAAAATTATGAAAAATTATGGAAAATTCTAAAATAGGGTAAATTAGTGAATTATGACATTTTTAAGTTTTTGTGATTAGTTTGACACTAGTTTAGTGCTAATTGCGATTAAAATCGCTAATTGGGTTTTTTGGCAATTTTGTGCAAAACTTGCACATATCACATTTTCTACACTTGTACATTTTTCTAGCCATGGTTTTCATTTGGGTTTACTATTCTTGTGAGAAGCCTTTGGGAATTATGGAGAAAAGGGAAAAGAAAAAGAATAAAGAAAATGGGAGTTGGTGAGAATGAGAGGTATGGACCTTTGACCAAACCCTTAGCCCTTGTTTTCTCCTTCTCATTCTCCCCCTCTTCCTCCTCCTACTGCTGCTGCCCCTTCCTCATCTCCCTCCCCTCCTCAAGCCATGGAACATCTCATAAAACACCCCAAAACCCCAAACTCCTTTCAATAAAATTGTGCAAAATCCCTAGATCTACACATGGAGCTAAAGAAGCATGGATTTGGCCACTAGAGGGCAACTCAAGAAAATTCTTGAGTTGCTAATGAAGGTAATTTCTGAACCATTTGCTTAATTATAGCCTTTCCTATAACCCCATGTCAAGATTTTATCGATATTGTGTGATATTATGGAATTGAGGAAAACCTAGTTAGGGTTTGAGTGGATTTGATGTTGCATTATGAAATTGAGCTCAGTTAAGATTATACCAACACCCTAGTGTTTGAATTGAGACCCTAACCTGAAGCTTGAACCCATAATACGGATTTTAGAAACCAATATCGGGGGAAAAACTGGAATCTGCCACTGTTATTTAGAATCTGCTATCACCCTAGATGCCCTAAAATAAAATTGGAATTACAGTGGCATGTGCAGGCACCATTGAACCAACACCCCAAACCCTAGCCCCTGCCTCTCCTTCCCGGCCGCCAAAACCTCCTTTCTGGCCGCAATTTGCGGCCAGACCAGAGAGAATCTCCTCGTTTTGCGTGCCTGGCCCCATTTCATCAATTCTTGGCCCTGGGTACTTCTAGTTTTGATAGATTCTTCCTAGGGTGGAATCTGGGGCATATATCCTATGTTGTCGTTTTGGATTCGTGTTTCCGTATTCCGTATTTTTGGATTCTGAAATGGTGGAATGTGTTTTGCCTCGACTATTGTCGTTTATACGACGATATAGAGAACTATGGATGGTTTTGAAGGTGTGCCATAGGTTCTCACCTATAGGCCCCCTTATCGTATCGTTTTGGATTTTATGCGCCGTTTTAGATTGGATTTGGTTTTAATGCGCATATGCGATATTTTGATGTGTAGGTACCCATGAAGACTTCGGGACGACAAGCATACGTGGTGACGTCCGTATTGATGATGCAAGGTGAGTAGATTATATCTACGGGGGAAAGTCGGGTGGATGGCGTATAGCACCCCCGCAGTCCGTAGATAGCTTATATTATAGTATTGTGATATTTGGGTGTATTTTGGTTATGTAGGGTTAGAAGTGACTAGTGTAGTTCATAGTCGCGAACCCTAGGATAGAATTACCCTATACATATACCCTTGCTTTTCACATGTACTTACACTGTGATTGATGATATGTGACGACTTTGGAGATGAGTGGATATTGTGGGCTTGGTGCCCTGGGATCGGTGATTTGATACGATTCATACGTGGGTTATGACTTGTGATTCTTGCGGGCTTGGGATGGTGTTTACCCCCGCATGCATACTTTACCGATGTTACCGTTTGTACTAGATATAGAGTAGTACACCCAGACTGTATGATCTGATGATGGTGATATTTGCTATGTGATGAGACAGTGAGATGTTGACCTGTACCCAGCTTTTGGGAATGCCGTACGACGGTTTACCGTACGAGCTGATATTGATGATAGATCCGCACTCATAACTCGAGGATATCTTACGATATGACATTGAGGCGGGATCGCCGACTATATATCTTTATATATATATACCGACTCAGATTTAGGTGGTTTCCACACCTACCCCTCCTGATTTGACCGGATACTTAGATGTAGTTTGCATAGTAGATACTTCACTGTGGTGTTGACTACTAGATTTCTGCAGTCTCATGCTATTCGCATTGCTGGCATACATTCATTGCTATATTATTATTATGCTGTTAGGACACCAGCACCATTATCGATGATGCGTATGCTTCACGTACACTATTTGCCGGCTCACACACTTCATCATCGATAATTGCCATGCCACTACACCGTAGTACTATTGCATTCATGAGATGATTCTTCCTTCGACATATGCACATTACTATTCCATGTTGCATGATTTCCGATATGATTACTCTCTTTACATGTTGCATATACGATGGATTGATTGCATAGTACGTCGCATTGGATTTATTTCCTGATGTTGGATTTTCATGTGATTTCTGGATTTGGGAACCGTAGCCTTTTCGAATAAGTAACCATTTAAAAACCCGGTTCCCTAGATATGATATTTGGGGCGTCGCCCCGTGTTTTCTCGGTGCTAGAGGATGCGTTGAGATAGGGTATGCTCCGGAATGACGGATGCCCGATGGATTGAGATAGGGTATGCTCCGGAATGACGGATGCCTGATGGATTGAGATAGGGTATGCTCCGGAATGACGGATGCCCGATGGATTGAGATAGGGTATGCTCCGGAATGACGGATGCCCGATACAGGAGGATTTACGTGTCGATGCTAGGCACGGGTTTCATGATGTTTTTTCATGATTTTGTTTATATCCTCACATTGCATACATGATGCTTATTGTCATTGGATGACGGGTGGACGGGTCCCACATATATACAGACATGGTTCATATACAGACTGGATTTACACTTATCTTACACCAATATTAGTGGTATGGGACGCTAATATATGTGTATTGATATTATTGATATTCTTCATTGATACTTCATGCAGACATACCTTATACTGATGACATGTTATTACCTGAGTACCTGGCACTATATTCATGATTAGATGTTACCTTGCCACCTTATTACACTCAGATGTACTCTTGTGGATTATATTATTGATCGCTGACTTAGGATTATGTCTTGCATTCGATTTATCCTTGTAGATGTTTCTATTCACGAGTTGGCAACTCACCCCCGTTGTGCCACAGTTCTTGCAGGTTTTGCCGTACAGGTTCTTTTGCGGCATTTCTGGCACACTTCCTTCTTGCGGGTGATTTGCTTTTGGTAGATGGATTCTTTTGCATCAAGAATCCCCATTTTATACTTATTTATTTATTGTATCTAGAAATGTCCATCAACCAAAACTTGTATATTCTTTCAGACCTAGACTTCAGTGTTGTATATTTCGACCTTAGAGTCGCGCTTAGTTGTATTGCGGATTTCCTTGTTGCTTTTGAGCTTTCTTTTGGATTTGATCCTCGCCACTTGGCGTTGTATATTATCATATCTTGCGTGGTTGTGACCGTCGATTGACGAAGAGCTAGCTCCCGCTTGGGGATGCCTTTATCATTTCATATATTGTTATTCATGTTGTACCCCCTTTTTGGGGCCAGTTTTACAAGAGAAACTCTGCCGGAATTTTTAGAAAAGACTTATTGCTTTCAAAACATACCTTCGGCTTAGTTATTTAAAAACCTTGATTTCAAACCTGTATTTCTTCACTTCTTTAAACCAGTTTTCTTTACTTATTCTTCAAAATGGTTTTAGATTTCTGGGCTTTTGGTTTACTTGGATCAGATGGAGTCCTATAGGCTTCATAGGGTTCAAGGGCCAGTCACGTGCTCTTTCGGGTCGTGACAAAGTTGGTATCAGAGCGCTAGGTTGACCTTGGTTCTGGTTTAAGTTTGACTATGTGGAGCCTAAGGAGTTGTTTATATACGGAACTTAGGCTTGACCTTACGGAACTTAGACTTGGTTGAGGGGGTGTAAACCCGAACTTTCGTCGTTTTAGGATGACCCTTGGTTGATGGATTAGGTGACTAAAGTAGAGTGACGTACCGTTGGTATGTTCCGCGGCATACTTACGACACGCCACTCCGCTTAAGGAACCTTAGGATGGACATTTGTTTTGAGATCAGTGATTCTTTCATATCCTGGATTATACATCCATTTGAGATTCCCGATTCTATTAGTTTCATGATCATACCTCCATTGATGCTGTTCCTTCCTATGATCATGTATCCACTTTGGAGCTGTTGTTTCCCTTCTTGCCACTGGTGTACTCTTTGATACTCGATTGAGATTCCTGTCACCATGTTTGAGCGCAGTTTGGGCTGCTGCTAGGGTTACGGCCGGTGTGAGCTCGTTTGGTACGAGGGCCGACCTTTGTGTTTTCTGGTGACATGGGAACGTCTCGAGTTAGTGTTGGTGTTTGTGACCTCTAGTGGAGGCGAGTGCTTGGTGTGCACCGGATGATCGTGCCTTTGTTAGAGCTGCCAGCTGAGAGAGGACTGTTGATGTACAGCATACCTCAGAGATTGTGATGTCGCCTATCGTACAGACAGATGGACCAGCTGTTGCTGAGATTGACAGGACGTTGCTTTCGGAGCTTACGAGCTGAGATTGCCGGAGCGTTCAGGCAGATATGCAACAGATGATAGCTAGTCTACCCGATTTGAGAGACGAAGGTGATTCGTCCGATTTTGCGCCAGAGCGGGCCCAGTTGAGTTGAAGATTTCCAGTGTGGAGAGTCTTACTCGGATCTAGAGCAGATCGACTCAGAGATGACCGCTTATGTGTTGCCTTTCCTGGAGGATTGAGGCGTTGTTCGGCGTACAGGCGTATGAGCCAGTTGCTGCTGCAAATGATGAGATATCGCCCAGATGATTGGAGCTACTGCAGCATGAGCATGTACTTAGAGAGATGATAGCGAGTCGCTAGTCACCGAGGATGAATGACTAGGACGTGTGGTGAGTTCGCTTACCCCGATGCGAGGACATCAGGTGGATTGATTTCAGATAGAGACGACTTCACGCAGGTTCGTTGAGAGTCGATTGAGACGATCGAATGTCAGGAGCCATTTTCCAAGTTTAAAGTATACGGAAAGACATGCAGGTGATTCTATGGACCCTCTAGAAGAATGAAACCCTAACTCGACTTAATGACCGTGTGACAGCCTTTGAACCTTAGGGTTTACGGCGGTTCCGCGGCGCCATTAGTGAGGCTTGGGTTTGCCCTTCTACGGCTGGACCACCGACGCTGTGGCATGTACTCGATACTATTAAACTGTACCCGAGATGTGAGCTCTTGGGGGATTATGAGGATCTGACGAGTCGATCGGATGGTTCGACATTTTTCGGACATTGTGATGGGACACTGCTTGGGAGACTCCAGATGCGGGGATAGCCGTTGGAGCGCAGTTCGTGTAGCCACGATGAGACGAGTCCGAATCAGTCGACATTTGAGCAGAGTGAAGAAAAGAGTTCGTACGAGATTTCGACGAGATGATGTTCCACTCCGCTGACATTAGAGATGTGATACGCACCCAGAGGCGTGGTTTATGGATATATCTTCCAGAAAGAAGCATGATAAGTATGCAGCCGTTCCGGAATGAGCTTGAGTTTCAGCATTGGATAATGACTTCCGGGCATTTCGGCAGGATTGAGAGTTGAGAAAAGAACCTCGGCAGGACCTTTCTGGAGTACGATACGAGAAGACCTAGACCAGGAGTGGTCGTGTTGCGCACACCCAGCAGGCCAGAGTTCGGCATTGTCGACGAGGTAGTTGACCAAGTTCGGATAGAGGAACTTAACAAGATGCGTTGCGAATTGATCGAGGACGGACGAGTGATGAGTATTCCTCCGATGGTTGAGACGTGTTTCCGAGGACCAGTTCGGCCTGACATCTGCTACAGAGTGATGAAGCTACAGGATACGCGATTTCGAGTCCGTGTGAGAGACTTCAGATTGACCGTGGCCGAGAACAGTGCAGTGCATAGGTAGCTTGGCGTGACGTCATAGTGGACGACGAGGGAGACAGTTGGAACAAGAGGTTCGTGTGAGACACTGACGAGCTGTCATTGCTTCCCGTCGAGACTAGAGACCTGATTTGCTTACAGAGACGTTGGGAGGTGACCAGTTTCCGAGAAAATATTGGGCTAAGGACACAGGTGTCTTTTAAGCGAGAAGAGGTTGTGCAGGAGAGCCAGCCTCCGCACAGATCGGCATAGGCATGATTGGAAGAGACCTTGAGCAGGATTCCTTCCAGGGCGTTGCTGCAATGATGTTGCACCCAGGATCAGATGTGTGACGTGCATTCAGAGAGCCAGAGGCCAACGCCAGTGATATGCTTCCTTACGAGTGGTCGTGAGGTTTGACCGAGAAGTGCCAGAACGGAATCGTCCCCGTTAGCACACCTGACAGGGCCGATGAGCCGATTGACCGCGTGATAGGTAATCCGCAGAGAAGGTAAGGACCCAGAGAGTCAGAGGACGCCAGACCGTGAACATGAGGCAGTTAGATATCCTGCGCTGCTAGCAGTGGATTGCGCCGACTCCTTCTCGACCTTGAAGGAGGAACTACCGAAGACGGTGTTTAGGATTTGTGATTTTGTGATTCGATTATCACGTATCCGTCATTTTGGATTTCGGTATTTTTGGGCGTTCTGTTTGCATGATTTAGTTTTGGTGACTGAGTTTCATGGTTTTGGTTTCATGCACCCACTGAATATTTATATATTTTGCGCTGAGTTATTACATTTGAGAAGTTGATTGAGATTTCATGCCTATCGTATTCAGTGATTTGAGTTACACTTCCAGCATAGTTTTCATGCACCTTTAGTGTTTTGATTTACGATTTTGGTGCACGCCAGATGCACTAAATCGGGATTTTTCGTGCATGTCACATGCACCTGACTTTTCTGTCAGGCACACACGTTGCCTACGACAGATGTTTCGTGCACACCCGTTGCACCTAGATGTTGTTTGTACACCTATTTGACACATATATGGATTTTGATTCCTTGCGCACCAGACGCATAGGATATTCTTATATATGCATTTTGGGGATTGATTTCTAGTAGAGCAGTATACTTTTATGATATTCTTATGTGTTGATGCTTTCGGAGCCTCGACAAAATGGATTATACTGAAATTGTTTTAGTAGTGGGGGTTTAAATTTAAATTCGGGGACCGAATTTCTTTAAGGGGGGTAGATTGTAACATCTTCAAAAATATAAAATATTAATTTTGGGAATTTTTATAATTTAATATTATTTTATTGATTATTTTAATATTAAATGCAAATAAATAGGAAAAATGTTAGAAAAATTATGAAAAATTATGGAAAATTCTAAAATAGGGTAAATTAGTGAATTATGACATTTTTAAGTTTTTGTGATTAGTTTGACACTAGTTTAGTGCTAATTGCGATTAAAATCGCTAATTGGGTTTTTTGGCAATTTTGTGCAAAACTTGCACATATCACATTTTCTACACTTGTACATTTTTCTAGCCATGGTTTTCATTTGGGTTTACTATTCTTGTGAGAAGCCTTTGGGAATTATGGAGAAAAGGGAAAAGAAAAAGAATAAAGAAAATGGGAGTTGGTGAGAATGAGAGGTATGGACCTCTGACCAAACCCTTAGCCCTTGTTTTCTCCTTCTCATTCTCCCCCTCTTCCTCCTCCTACTGCTGCTGCCCCTTCCTCATCTCCCTCCCCTCCTCAAGCCATGGAACATCTCATAAAACACCCCAAAACCCCAAACTCCTTTCAATAAAATTGTGCAAAATCCCTAGATCTACACATTGAGCTAAAGAAGCATGGATTTGGCCACTAGAGGGCAACTCAAGAAAATTCTTGAGTTGCTAATGAAGGTAATTTCTGAACCATTTGCTTAATTATAGCCTTTCCTATAACCCCATGTCAAGATTTTATCGATATTGTGTGATATTATGGAATTGAGGAAAACCTAGTTAGGGTTTGAGTGGATTTGATGTTGCATTATGAAATTGAGCTCAGTTAAGATTATACCAACACCCTAGTGTTTGAATTGAGACCCTAACCTGAAGCTTGAACCCATAATACGGATTTTAGAAACCAATATCGGGGGAAAAACTGGAATCTGCCACTGTTATTTAGAATCTGCTATCACCCGAGATGCCCTAAAATAAAATTGGAATTACAGTGGCATGTGCAGGCACCATTGAACCAACACCCCAAACCCTAGCCCCTGCCTCTCCTTCCCGGCCGCCAAAACCTCCTTTCTGGCCGCAATTTGCGGCCAGACCAGAGAGGAATCTCCTCGTTTTGCATGCCTGGCCCCATTTCATCAATTCTTGGCCCTGGGTACTTCTAGTTTTGATAGATTCTTCCTAGGGTGGAATCTGGGGCATATATCCTATGTTGTCGTTTTGGATCCGTGTTTCCGTATTCCGTATTTTTGGATTCTGAAATGGTGGAATGTGTTTTGCCTCGACTATTGTCGTTTATACGACGATATAGAGGACTATGGATGGTTTTGAAGGCGTGCCATAGGTTCTCACCTATAGGCCCCCTTATCATATCGTTTTGGATTTTATGCGCCGTTTTAGATTGGATTTGGTTTTAATGCGCATATGCGATATTTTGATGTGTAGGTACCCATGAAGACTTCGGGACGACAAGCATACGTGGTGACGTCCGTATTGATGATGCAAGGTGAGTAGATTATATCTACGGGGGAAAGTCGGGTGGATGGCGTATAGCACCCCCGCAGTCCGTAGATAGCTTATATTATAGTATTGTGATATTTGGGTGTATTTTGGTTATGTAGGGTTAGAAGTGACTAGTGTAGTTCATAGTCGCGAACCCTAGGATAGAATTACCCTATACATATACCCTTGCTTTTCACATGTACTTACACTGTGATTGATGATATGTGACGACTTTGGAGATGAGTCGATATTGTGGGCTTGGTGCCCTGGGATCGGTGATTTGATACGATTCATACGTGGGTTATGACTTGTGATTCTTGCGGGCTTGGGATGGTGTTTACCCCCGCATGCATACTTTACCGATGTTACCGTTTGTACTAGATATAGAGTAGTACACCCAGACTGTATGATCTGATGATGGTGATATTTGTTATGTGATGAGACAGTGAGATGTTGACCTGTACCCAGCTTTTGGGAATGCCGTACGACGGTTTACCGTACGAGCTGATATTGATGATAGATCCGCACTCATAACTCGAGGATATCTTACGATATGACATTGAGGCGGGATCGCCGACTATATATCTTTATATATATATACCGACTCAGATTTAGGTGGTTTCCACACCTACCCCTCCTGATTTGACCGGATACTTAGATGTAGTTTGCATAGTAGATACTTCACTGTGGTGTTGACTACTAGATTTCTGCAGTCTCATGCTATTCGCATTGCTGGCATACATTCATTGCTATATTATTATTATGCTGTTAGGACACCAGCACCATTATCGATGATGCGTATGCTTCACGTACACTATTTGCCGGCTCACACACTTCATCATCGATAATTGCCATGCCACTACACCGTAGTACTATTGCATTCATGAGATGATTCTTCCTTCGACATATGCACATTACTATTCCATGTTGCATGATTTCCGATATGATTACTCTCTTTACATGTTGCATATACGATGGATTGATTGCATAGTACGTCGCATTGGATTTATTTCCTGATGTTGGATTTTCATGTGATTTCTGGATTTGGGAACCGTAGCCTTTTCGAATAAGTAACCATTTAAAAACCCGGTTCCCTAGATATGATATTTGGGGCGTCGCCCCGTGTTTTCTCGGTGCTAGAGGATGCGTTGAGATAGGGTATGCTCCGGAATGACGGATGCCCGATGGATTGAGATAGGGTATGCTCCGGAATGACGGATGCCCGATGGATTGAGATAGGGTATGCTCCGGAATGACGGATGCCCGATGGATTGAGATAGGGTATGCTCCGGAATGACGGATGCCCGATGGATTGAGATAGGGTATGCTCCGGAATGACGGATGCCCGATACAGGAGGATTTACGTGTCGATGCTAGGCACGGGTTTCATGAAGTTTTTCCATGATTTTGTTTATATCCTCACATTGCATACATGATGCTTATTGTCATTGGGTGACGGGTGGACGGGTCCCACATATATACAGACATGGTTCATATACAGACTGGATTTACACTTATCTTACACCAATATTAGTGGTATGGGACGCTAATATATGTGTATTGATATTATTGATATTCTTCATTGATACTTCATGCAGACATACCTTATACTGATGACATGTTATTACCTGAGTACCTGGCACTATATTCATGATTAGATGTTACCTTGCCACCTTATTACACTCAGATGTACTCTTGTGGATTATATTATTGATCGTTGACTTAGGATTATGTCTTGCATTCGATTTATCCTTGTAGATGTTTCTATTCACGAGTTGGCAACTCACCCCCGTTGTGCCACAGTTCTTGCAGGTTTTGCCGTACAGGTTCTTTTGCGGCATTTCTGGCACACTTCCTTCTTGCGGGTGATTTGCTTTTGGTAGATGGATTCTTTTGCATCAAGAATCCCCATTTTATACTTATTTATTTATTGTATCTAGAAATGTCCATCAACCAAAACTTGTATATTCTTTCAGACCTAGACTTCAGTGTTGTATATTTCGACCTTAGAGTCGCGCTTAGTTGTATTGCGGATTTCCTTGTTGCTTTTGAGCTTTCTTTTGGATTTGATCCTCGCAACTTGGCGTTGTATATTATCATATCTTGCGTGGTTGTGACCGTCGATTGACGAAGAGCTAGCTCCAGCTTGGGGATGCCTTTATCATTTCATATATTGTTATTCATGTTGTACCCCCTTTTTGGGGCCAGTTTTACAAGAGAAACTCTGCCGGAATTTTTAGAAAAGACTTATTGCTTTCAAAACATACCTTCGGCTTAGTTATTTAAAAACCTTGATTTCAAACCTGTATTTCTTCACTTCTTTAAACCAGTTTTCTTTACTTATTCTTCAAAATGGTTTTAGATTTCTGGGCTTTTGGTTTACTTGGATCAGATGGAGTCCTATAGGCTTCATAGGGTTCAAGGGCCAGTCACGTGCTCTTTCGGGTCGTGACACTTGAACTAGGGGGGTATTAGACCCGAACTTTCGTTTCATAGGTTGACCCTGAATGATGGAGTAGGTAGCTTGAGTAGAGTGACGTACCGTACGTCTGTTCCGCGGCATATTTACGATATGATACTCCACTTAAGAAACCTTATGATGTACATATTTTGAGATCAGTGATTCTCTTCGTACCATGATTATACATCCATTTGAGATCCTTGATTCTATTCGTTTCAATGATCATACTCTTATTGATGTTGTTTCTTCTTACGATCATGTATCCATCATGGATCTGTTGATTCCTTTCATTCCGTTGCTCTATTTTCGTCGACACATGATTGAGGTTCCTGTCGCCATGGTTTGAGCGCAGATTGAGATGCTGCTAGGGATGCGGTCGGGGCGAGCTCGTCATGGATAAGGACTGACCATTGTGTTTTCTGGTGACATGGGAACATCTCGATGCAGTGTTTGTGTTGTGATCTCTTATTGAGGCTAGTGTTTGGTTTTATACCGGATGATCGGGCCATTATTAGAGCTGCCATTTGTGAGAGGACTGTTGATGTACAGCCTACCACAGAGATTATGATGTCTCTTCCAGAGCTTATGAGCTGAGATCGCTGGAGCTTCCAGGAAGAGATGCGACAGATGATAGCTAGTCTATCCCGAGTTGAGAGACGAAAGCGATTTGTCAGATTGATGCGCCGACGCAGGCCCAGCTGATTTGAAGATTTCCAGTGTGGAGAGTCTTACTCTGATCTAGAGTAGACCGATCCAAAGATGACCGTTGATGTATCGTCTTTCATGGAGGATTGAGGCATTTTTTAGCATGCGGACGAAGGATATTCGCATGTCGTCTGGGCGAAGTTAAAAAGTTCGAACAAAAGTCAGAAACCCATATTCTAAGTTTAAAGTATTCGGAGGAACATGGAAGTAATTCTGTGGACCTTCTAGAAGAATTGTTGGGTTACGGCAGCGCCCCAGGCGTCAATCCGAGGCCAAATGCGGAACAAAAACTTTTCAAACTTGGCGCTTCCTGTTCATACCAGAATATTGCATTTTATACCGCCCATTCTTACGCACGTTTGTTTATAGGCAGGTGCTTTTAATCAGTGTTTGCTACATATTTACAGGATACTGGTTCTCAGCTCTAGACAGTGAAATTCATAGAAAAGTACGTCAAATTCCGGATTACTGCCAACAACAGATAAAACACGGGTCTCCGCTCTCTATCCGTATGTTGCCACACACCAGTTTAAGGGACAAAATGGCAAATCGATGTCATTTTCGTGCACAAAGCTCAATGTCAACACAAGATCCAACATATCTACGCGGAGCTCGAGGAAATCTTGGCAAAAGATCCACATCACATCACCTTTTGATCTACTGAAATTCTGGAAGAAATGAGAAGAGTTTCTGAGAAAAAGTCATATACCACACTGAACAGTACTAAAAACTAGGGAAAACCACCAAATTTCATTGCCTAACTCCTCTAAACGGACGCGGTTCCGCGGCATAAGCGCGCTTAGGCCGCAGAACCGCGGCCATTTAGTCTCCTCTCGTTGTCGTTTTTCAGGGGCATGTTGGTCTTTTCTTGTTGGGGCAGATTCTTGCCCTAGGTTTCCAGTTCCCCTCCTATAAATACCCCAGAACTGAGCCAAACCAAGGTGTTAATTTCTTTAGCCTCTTTTAGTGTAGTTTTGTTCTTCTTCTTCTTCTTCTTCATCTCTCCTCCATGAAAATGTAGTGAGAGCATTTAGTGGATGTTAAATGAAGGTGAGAGTTTTTGTATCATTCTTGTTTGTTTAGCTTCCCCTTGAGATTCTTGCTTTCTCTTGATCTTTCAACCTCTTCATTGAGCTTGAAAGTTTAAGGGTTTGTTATTGATCTCAAGGGTTGTATCTTCTTATGGAATTAGTGCTTCATTTCACATGAGTTCTTTACCCTTCTCTTGATCTTGCAACCTCTTGATTGAGCTTGCAAGTTTAAGGGTGGGCTATTGATCTCATGCTTGTCTTGAGTTCTAGTTTCTAGTTCTTTTTATTGCTTATTTCTTTCTTGCTTTTTATTACCATGCTTTACTTTTTTGCACTTAAATTCCATTCACTTACTTACTTGTAATCTTTTCTTTTCTTTTGCTCTTTTTGGTTCGTTTTTGTGAATGGTTGTAATTATCGTTGTTAAGAATAAATACGGTATTGTAAGTTAACGTTTCTTTGCTCATTTCCTTTTCCCGTTATTTTCCATTGAACTCCGCCCAAACGTTACGCAAGCGCTCCGTTAGGCACCCCAGCCTACCAAGGTAACGGTGATTCCTAACCGCGACCGGTTGCGTTCGGTTTGGCCAGAGGCGAAAGCAAGAGACAAGAACGGACGGACAAGGGTAAATAAGCCGGATTCCACGAATACCGTGCTTAAATCCCCTAATCCACGTTGTTGCCGATTCCTCTAGCTTCAATTGGTCAAGACTCGGCTCAAAGGTTTTGAGTACGGATTTCTTTAGCTTACAATTTCTTATCTTTTTCTTAACAACTTTATACTTGCATATAAAACACATAGATTAGTTTGAACAAACACATACAAATTCTTTATTGGCTCGTCTAAAACAAGAACGGACATACAACCGTCTCCCTGTGGATCGACCCGTGCTCAACCGGCTAGCTGCATAGCGACACCGTCCTGATCGCGGTTATAACTTTAGAATTTTGAACATCCGACACGCCAATAGCGTGCGATTAAATGGCGCCGTTGCTGGGGAGACGGTAGCGTATTTTCTTTCTTGTTATTCGGGTTAACATTCTTTTTGTATATATTTATAAAAAAAAATCTTTTTGTTATTTTTGATCATTTTTGTGGGCAAGAGTGCAGATTTTTGCGGATTTGCAAACTGCGATTGTGGGGAGCAAAGTGTACGTTCAAGGCTAAGGTGATTGCAAAGTACGGTGCCAAAGATCCGGGTAGTTTGACCCGCGCAAGCGAACTTTTCAAGTTTACGGGATTTTATTCAACGGGGGTTTCCTAACCCAAAAACTTAACGGTACGTACTTTACTAACACCTTCTTCTCAAATCCGACGCATCCAATATACTATTCTTTGCAGGATTCTTTGCAAGTTCGCTAGCAAACGCTAAAAATTGACTAACCCGTATTTTTTGCAGTGCCGTGCTTAAACTAAAAAACGATTGTTTAATTCTTTATAGAATTTTTATTGAATTGCGCATTGCATACATTAATATGGACTTAAGGGCAAGTGAACCCCACAACATACGGTAAAGGATTTCATCACCTTTTCCGTGGCCCACAAATCACGAACTTGAGCATAACGTTTACCCGCACAAAATTTAAAAGAAACTAGACTTTAAGCCTTAAGGACTTCGCGCTCACTAGGAGAAGTTAACTGTGTTTAGAACCTCGCTTAACGGTATATTGTTTACGGGCTGTCTAGGAAAGTGTTAACGGCGAAACCGCCAAAAGAGAAAGGGTTATTTAAATAAGGAACTTCGCGAAAGCGTTGGAAAAACTCCCCTTATCTCTGCACTTACCTGGCCTGGTGATCAGTGTACCTTGAGCCCGTTTCTCGACACAGTTTTACTTCGACAATCAAGTTCTGGAGCAGGTCTAGTTGACCTAGGATTACCCTAGAACGATTAGGTGTGTGGTATTTTTGTGTCGTGATTGTTTTTGTCCAGTTTCTTTTTGTGTGTATATTTCATTCTTTTGTTAATATCTAACTAAAAAAAATTCACATTCTTTTCCACCTCATTTTCTCTGCCTTTCTTTCTTTCTCTCTTCATATCATGGGTACCCCACCTCGCAAAACTCTTGCCGAACTTTGGTACCCACAACCAGACATTACTTCTTACGATTCTTTCTTTGGCCGAACGTCAAACGATCCCTCCATGCCCAAAATCTCTTTGAAAGATCGGATAGACGCATCTAGGACAAATACTTGCCCTCCGCAATCCACTTTGTATCAACCTTTTCAACCTCCCCCACCCTCTTATGTTGATACCCCTTTTGCAAGTCCTCCTTTGTCCATCTCTGAACATATTGAACAATCTTGTAGCCAATCTTTCACTCCTTTCACCACTACAGATTATGGGATCAACAATTCCATTCACCTTCTTATCCAAATGTTGATCCTGTTCCTGTCCAGCCATTCAATTCCTACCAGTCCTACCCGACTTTTGCACCTTCCCTAGACATTGTTTCTGAACCGCCATTTGGGAGTTTTCAGTATCCAAACAACTTTGAATCTTTTACTGAAACCCCTTCACAACCCATGTCTTGTCTGGAACAGTCTTTGGAAGACTTTAGGGTAGCGTCGTACCAACAGATGATGGATTTGAATGCGTCCATGGCCGCCCTCATACAACCTAGTGACCCGGTAGCTAGTGTTCAACTAGCTCCAAATTTTCCACTGTATGAAGAGGCGGTAGGACAGGTTGACAATTTGAGTGGAGAGAGTGAGATGTACCCCCTTCCGAATCAAGCCTACCTGTTTCAACTTGAATCCCACAACTCCGGTTTTGATTGTCTATCTAGTGTTCCAAACGATTCATTGATTAAAGATAGAACAGATAATGAGTTGTGTGACTTTGTAGTGTTTGATTTGCCCGATTGTGAAGGATCCTTTTCGAGTGAAACCACACCCAATCCTTTTGACCTCTACACCTCCACTCTAGAACCTGAATTGATTAATATCCATGCTTTTGTTGAGGTGTCTGAGAATATTGATTTTCACTTGATTGAGGATATCGACGCTGGGAATATTTTTGATGATGAACCTGTAGATTTGGCAGAGTTTCTCTCTCCAATTCATTATCCCGAGTCATTAACTGTTTTTCCCGAACCCCATATGCGTCTTGATTTTGATGAAAATTGCATGGATAAGCTGAATTTTGAGGAAACTTTTGAGGATATTTTTGAGGATGAACCAGTTTTAATTGATGAGTCGGATTTTCTAATTCATCTTGTTCCTTTCATTGACTGTGTACACCCTCCTGAACCTTTAACCGATAACCTTCCTCAATCACCTACCTCCATCCTTTCCATCGATCCGACCATGCAAGAAACCGTATCACTTTCATTTCATATGTCTGGTTTACCGAGTTCGGCGTACCCATAGTTTCTCACGAATCTTGAAGGATTTGACCCCATTTCTCGATGGGTTAATAGATTAGCACAAACGCTTCTCACACATCAGTCATCACAAATTGTGCTAATCTATTCACTCCATTTCCACCCTCAAGTTCGTATTCCACTTCCTTCTCCCTTCCGCCATTCTTCTTCTCATATACCGAGACCGTATCCCGCTTCTATCTCCATACGGTCTCACGTATTCTCCATTTCTTTCCTCTTCACCTTCTTGCACCAACCCACATCTTACAGAGATAGAATTTTTGAATGGTTGGTGTTAACTTTTGGCCTTTGTAAGGCCTTGTATAGCTTGATACTATTCTCTTTCCCCCATAATCCTGAATTTCAACGCTTAACAGTGGAAACACTGTTTTACTTAAGTTTGGGTGGGACTCCTTTTTGTATATATTTTTTGTTTTCATTTTTGTTTTGTATATAATTTGTTTCTATGGAGCGCCGACAATTTTGACCCTCTTGGTGTAGCCTGACAGTGAGGGCACTATCAAGTTTAAGTTCGGGGGTGTGCTCGGTAAGCTTTCTTCCTTCGCATTCATTTGTATATTTTGCATTTGCATACCTTATTAAAAACCCACAAAAATTGAAAATTTTCCAAAAAATATAAAAACTTTTTCTTCAAGTTAGCTAATAGGGTAACTTAGATTTTTATTCTGAAAGTTTAGTTGATATGTTAGAAATAACTAAATTCTAGACTTAGGGATTGAAAATCCTTAAAATAACCCTCATTCTGTCTAACTTTGGTATGTATACGTCTTTACAGTTTTTTGAGTTCAGTTCTTGAGTTAAGTCAAGATGAAGGGAAAGTATAGAAGCTTTATTGGAGGATAAGTCAGAAAAATAGTTTCTTTTCTTGAGTTCAAATTTAGAAAGTATATATCCTATAAACTGCACTTACACGCACCTTGAAACTTGGGATAGTAGTGGATACCTAGAAATACTCTTGCCTGAAAACCTAGTATGAAAGAAAAAACGGTATTTAAAGCTAAACACCAAAAGAGCATATTGAAAAATATATCCGGTATTGAAAAAGAAAAAGAAAAAGAAAAAGAAAAAGAAAAAAATAGAATAAAGTCAAGACCTGGAAACTGCTATTTACGCTTTAAAGTTCACACATTCAGTAATCGGTCGTTAGTGCCTCAAGAAGCATTAATAGTTGCATGAAAGGTGTGTGAGCAAATCCGTCCATCCTTAATAAAAAGAAGTAGTATTAGGTATTAGGGCAAGGGTAATATAGTTTGAATTGAATTTTTGAGTGTAGGGGTGCAAATATACACACACGTAGGGGTATACAATCGATGTTTGGATAAAAGATAGAACTAAAGAATAAAACTTGTGTTTTCTGTAAAGTTGATAAAAATCCCTGATTTGAGGCCGCACTTTAGAAGGAAAACTCAGGAGATCCAAGGTTAAATAGATAGGAGGTGTGAAAGATAAGGGTTGGATATTTCTAACTTAGGATGATAGAATTTCTAACGTAAATACTAAATTGTAGGAGTAGAATCGATGTTAACTTATAACACTAGCTTGACGGGATTTTGTGGGTGTAATCCGCTGAAAACCCTCAGGAGACAACACTCCTCCTACTAGGGACACCTAGAGGTTTAACGGCTTGTTGCACGCGCTCAGTGCAATCGCGTTCCCTGTGAAAGTGCGGTTAGGATTTTATTTTTGTGAATATTTGGTTTTGCTCGGGACGAGCAAAAGTTAAGTTTGGGGGTATTTGTTCATACCAGAATATTTCATTTTATACCGCCCATTCTTACGCTCGTTTGTTTATAGGCAGGTGCTTTTAATCAGTGTTTGCTACATATTTACAGGATACTGGTTCTCAGCTCTAGACAGTAAAATTCATAGAAAAGTACGTCAAATTCCGGATTACTGCCAACAACAGATAAAACACGGGTCTCCGCTCTCTATCCGTATGTTGCCACACACCAGTTTAAGGGACAAAATGGCAAATCGATGTCATTTTCGTGCATAAAGCTCAATGTCAACACAAGATCCAACATATCTACGCGGAGCTCGAGGAAATCTTGGCAAAAGATCCACATCACATCACCTTTTGATCTACTGAAATTCTGGATGAAATGGGAAGAGTTTCTGAGAAAAAGTCATATACCATACTGAAGAGTACTAAACACTAGGGAAAACCACCAAATTTCATGGCCTAACTCCTCTAAACGGCCGTGGTTCCGCGGCATAAGCGCGCTTAGGCCGCGAAACCGCGGCCATTTAGTCTCCTCTCGTTGTCGTTTTTCAGGGGCATGTTGGTCTTTTCTTGTAGGGGCAGATTCTTGCCCTAGGTTTCCAGTTCCCCTCCTATAAATACCACAGAACTGAGCCAAACCAAGGTGTTAATTTCTTTAGCCTCTTTTAGTGTAGTTTTGTTCTTCTTCTTCTTCTTCTTCATCTTTCCTCCATGAGAATGTAGTGAGAGCATTGAGTGGATGTTAAATGAAGGTGAGAGTTTTTGTATCATTCTTATTTGTTTAGCTTCCCCTTGAGATTCTTTCTTTCTTTTGATCTTTCAACCTCTTCATTGAGCTTGAAAGTTTAAGGTTTTTTTATTGATCTCATAGGTTGTATCTTCTTATGGAATTAGTGCTTCATTTCACATGAGTTCTTTACCCTTCTCTTGATTTTGCAACCTCTTGATTGAGCATGCAAGTTTAAGGGTTGGCTATTGATCCCATGCTTGTCTTGAGTTCTAGTTTCTAGTTCTTTTTATTGCTTATTTCTTTCTTGCTTTTTATTTCCATGCTTTACTTTCTTGCACTTAAATTCCATGCACTTACTTACTTGTAATCTTTTCTTTTCTTTTGCTCTTTTTGGTTCATTTTTGTGAATGGTTGTAATTATCGTTGTTAAGAATAAATACGGTATTGTAAGTTAACGTTTCTTTGCTCATTTCCTTTTCCCGTTATTTTCCATTGAACTCCGCCCAAACGTTACGCAAGCGCTCCGTTAGGCACCCCATCCTACCAAGGTAACGGTGATTCCTAAACGCGACCGGTTGCGTTCGGTTTGGCCGGAGGCGAAAGAAAGAGACAAGAACGGACGGACAAGGGTAAATAAGCCGGATTCCACGAATACCGTGCTTAAATCCCCTAATCCACGTTGTTGCCGATTCCTCTAGCTTCAATTGGTCAAGACTCGGCTCAAAGGTTTTGAGTACGGATTTCTTTAGCTTACAATTTCTTATCTTTTTCTTAACAACTTTATACTTGCATATAAAACACATAAGTTAGTTTGAACAAACACATACAAATTCTTTATTGGCTCGTCTAAAACAAGAACGGACATACAACCGTCTCCCTGTGGATCGACCCGTGCTCAACCGGCTAGCTGCATAGCGACACCGTCCTGATCGCGGTTATAACTTTAGAATTTTGAACATCCGACACGCCAATAGCGTGCGATCACTACCGTAACCAATCAGCCGGATCGTACCATTAACGCTAAACTAGCTAACTACTAAAATGATAGAGTGGCTATACCGATCGATCCGTGTCCTTCGGTATTTAGCCATCATCCCTGGCTCCACACAGCATCTCCGATCTCCGGTCTCCTCGTCGGAAGGGCACCACGTCAAGAAGTCTTTTTACGGGCTCGCACTTCAAACCAAAGTAACACGAACATGAAGTTTGCTAGCCGACATGTCCAAGGAGATGTAGAGAATGTGTGTGATAAGTTTGGCTCAAGCATCCATTGATCCTCAACACATGATAGTGTATGGATACAGGTTGAAGATGATGCCATGATGGAAGTAGTGAGCTAGAGGAAGAAGAAGAAGAGTCTTTTCTTTTCTATTGTGTTGGAATGAATTGTGAGAGCCATAGAATAATCTCAAGAGTCAACCCAAGGGTTAGTGGCCGTCCACTCTCGTTCTACCTCTCATTTCAACACAATAAACTGTTGGAGATAATGCCCTCAGAGTCAATTATTGGATCACAGGTACGTGATTGCGGTGATTGAGGGATGACCTATCCCGGTAGGACAGTCTTACTCGAGATGATAGTATGCTATCAGGTTTACCTTTATCATCGTGTACTGTTTCAGGTGACATGACACGTCGCTATTACACGTTGATAGAGCCCCTAGGATTCTATGCTTGACCACCAGCAGTATGAGGGCGATCATATACGTGGGAGCTGGTAGTCTATAAGCATATCCTTAAATGGTCCCTAGTCGTGTGAGTTTCGAGACAGGGCATCGATACTCCATAGTAGACTAGTGTATACAGTCGAGACCCCGACGAGGGGCGGTGGCTGGTCTCACAAGCCACTGGTGTCAGTTGGATCACCTAAGATGTATACAGGTGCTCATTGGGTTATGAGTACACCGGACAGGACTCGCCGGGAACATGCCAGTTGGTCATATACCAGACGTCAGATGGCAGTTCCCTGGTGACATGTGTGCAGGTTAGTTCATCGACCTGGGGATCGTCATTTGTCTTGTGTGAGTTCCCACTGTACTTTGATTACTACCCTACCACGGCTCAAAGGAGTCGTGCAAACAGGTTTTAGTTGGGTACAGTCCCGAGCCACATGGAGGCAGTGAGCGTATCTTCAGGGGTTCGTCTCTCCCGGTATTGGGGGTGAGGTCGTGCTGTGTCTAGGAGAGCCATTATACGAAGCCCTCGGCCGAGGCATGGAGATTTACTGGTAGGTATTCCAATAGTATCTCAGGGTGTTCTGGGCTACACTCCGACACGACTTGTACCGCTTTTGGGGGTCTGACTTTTACCAACCCCCTAGGCCCGCCATGCGATGCTCATAGACGAACGGACCGGACTGCACGGATATTGTCACTGACAGGCTCAGTAGGGTTGTCAGGCTGAGTTTACTTACAGACATCCCTTTTAGTCAGTACCTAGTAGCCCGTTACGTATTGGCTTATACCTCTGACGTGCTAGTGGTTAAATCCATAACCAAGGTGTTGACGAGTCTTTAGAGTCCCCCACATTCAGTTACTCAGCTTTTGGGCGAAAGGATGTAGAGGCCGTATGGAGATATGGCAAGGTCCGATCAGATACGTGCGGTATTGCACGGATCAGGATCGGACAGATTGTACTATAGGCCGTATGGAGATATGGCAAGGTCCGATCAGATACGTGCGGTATTGCACGGATCAGGATCGGACAGTTTGTTCTATAGGCCGTATGGATATATGGCAGGGTTCGATCAGATACGTGCGGTATTGCACGGATCTGGATCGAACGGATATTACTGGCCGGCTTTGGTTTAAGCCGGATCCTAATATAGTACAGTGTAGATTTTGTCTCATTGCATTTGTATTTCGGTCGAAATACAGATGCGGGTGTGTATGCACAGTATCGGGGTTTTCCTGTAATTTATTACGGGACCAATTTTCTGGAGTTGCCAGTTTGCTTTTAGTTTCGGCCGATTTCCTTTGTATCGTTCATTGGCCGAAGATTGGTGGAGGAGGGCTTATTTGCATTGTTGCAAATAAGTATTTGTGGAGGGGTTTCCTTGCATATTCTTGTGTCATGATAGCCATTCCTTGACCTTGACTTCTTGACTTCTCCATCATGGCTTGACTTTCATATGACATGGTTTTCATGATGGTTGTGGTGGAGTGAGGTTCTCTTTTGGTGATCATTTCTTTGCATGATTTGGTTGTTGAGTGTTGGTGTTTCTATTGTGATCATTATTCCATATGATAACCATTCCTCTCTCTCTCTTGGTAGAAAAGAGAATGGCTCCCATTTTTTTGAGCTTCTTGCACCATCTCATTTCTCTCCTCCACATTAGTCTTGTATCATCCCTCCACCAAAATGGCATCTCCATGAACCCCAAATGAGACACAAGTTCTACTAGATATTCTACAGCAATTCTTGGGCACGTCGAGTAGCCGGCTTCGTGCCCGAGTTGCCTCGGCATTGAGGTGGGAGCCCGTAAAAGAAGTAGGCGATGTGGTGCACTTCCGGCGACGAGGAGGAGACGGCACATTCCGCAGGAGATCGGGACGGCGACGAGAAGACCGGAGGACTCGGATCTGTCGGTATACTTCTCTTCCTTATCTTGTAGTTAGCTTAGACTTGTTAATGGTTACGATCCGGATGTTTAGTGCGCGGTGGTGCCGGTTTGCTAAGTCCGCAAAATTAAAGTTTTTCACCGCTTCCGCATTCCGGCGTCGGATTGACGGCCGGGGCGCCGCCGTGCACTTACAGTGGTATCAGAGCCTCGCCATTAACTTCGTCTAGCTTCGTTTGATGTGTTTGCATTTCCGATCGATCAAAATGTCCAAAATCCCGTATTTTTGTGCACATCATTTTCTGTCGAATTTTTTTTGAGTCAAAAAATTTTTCAGGTTGTCTCAGAATGATGTGCAGGGAGTTCTAAGACTACTGCAAAAATTTGGTAAAGTGATCATACCTTACGACCGCGGAAGGGCGGCCTTAGCCCCTCATTGGCCGCGCTTCCGCCGCAGGAATGAGGCTTCACTTCACCAATTTCTTTCAGTGGGCTTGTGGGCTTATTTTATGGGTTTTGGGATATTAAAATTGGGCCCAAGTTTTCTGTGTGTGCTACAGTTTTGATTGGGGGCCCACTTGTTAAGGTTTGATCAATCGGAAAATTTTAAACACATTTTTCACAGTATTTATATTATATCTGCGACCGTGAATGTCACTCGATCGGTAAATCCGGTTTAACTGCTATAGCTCGGTTAGACGGATTTGCAAACGTGACTTTCACGTTGATGTTTTGTTTTTGCTGTGATGTTGCGGATCGGTCGTGGGGGATAGCCTGGATGCAATGCTAGTACAATGCTGTTGTATTATGTACATTTGATATTGCGGGGCGAGCGTCCGACATGTGGACTGCCGTCACTGCCTGTTTGTATTATTCTTTTGGGGCACGACCTGGTTGCGGTCGATGTACCCGTTGTATGTATATTTTACTTTCTGTACTAGGATTACCCCAGGAGGGGTGCACGGATAGCCGGGTTCTAGAAGGCAACAAGCCCGCATCTCATGGCATTGAGACAGAGGGGGCTTCACTCTAGGATTGGCGGGCTATTCGCCGCACTCGTAGGGGGTACAGGTTGACCCAGGAGGGGTGCCCAAGTTACCGGATTCCGTGAAGTGCTGGGTGGTCCATTCACGGCGCTGAAGGGGGCTGCCTCGCTTCAGGTTTTGGCGGGTGACTTGCCGCACCCGTAGGGGTCTAGGATTTCATTGCACAGGCTATCCACACGACCAGGGGAACGTCGGGTTTCAGCGGCTCTGTGAAACCCGGGGATCCCAGATATCTGTATTGTTTCTGTGATGCTGTACATTTTCTGTGATGTTGCATTTCTTTTCACGCCTTGAGCGAAATATAATATATTGGTATATATATTAGTAGATGTTGTATATGTTTTACATCCGCGCTAGTCCAGTCCCCGCTCTGTCGTTAGTTAGCTAACCTAACGGGTAATGACGGGACCCAGTGGCGAATGCGGATGGCATATACGTACATCAGTATATTTTCGTTCTTTTTGGTGTGATCAATTGATGGGACTGCATTGATTCGGATCAATGCAAGTTAAAAACAAACCTAATCTGATGTTGTTGGAACACTTTTTCAAAAAGCTGTTATTGCAAGGACGTTCACTTTTGTTTTGCATCGTGATATTCAGTTGGAATATCCAGCTCCTCAGTCGACGAGGCAAGGGCCGAGATCCCTTCACCGGGAGTGACCCCTTGGACAAAAAGTTTGCGTCAGGGCATTAACTTCACTATAGCCGATTACTTTTGCTTTGCATCGCGGTATTCATTTGGAATATCCTGCACCCCATTCTACGGGGAAAGAGCCGAGATTCCTTCACCGGGAGTGACCTCTTTAGCAACGGTTTTCGTCACTGTATTTTTAAAAGCTATCAGTTCCTTCGACGATATCATGTTCTTTACGTTAAAGGTTTTCGCCAGAAACCATTCGTAGCCCTCCGTCGTTTCATATGGGTGGTCAATAGTATTCAAGCTGTGTATGTTGGCCAAAGTCAAGGCACAGTGATTGGTAGCTATTGGGGTATTCATATGCAGCATAGATAGATGCGTTGGTTTGGGACAGTCGTACTGCCATTTTGGCCAAAGTCAAGGGTATGTACGGGTGGATTCAGATTAACCTGGAGAATGACGGGTAGAACTTGACATGTGACTTTTGATATGTTGGCCAAAGTCAAGGTCATAAGAGCATGGGGCAGAAATCACATCGGGAGTTTCAAAAGAACTGAAACTTGCCAGATATGCGCATACCTTATGGAGTGTGATAGCGTGAGCGGATTCCGTCAGGTTATCATGCGATGATAGTTGGATCCCGATTCCCACTGATGAGTTAGTTTACTCCTCGGGTAACCCCGACTAATTCTTCTTTCAGGTTTGGAGGAGAATTTGAGGTACAGTGGGAGGTTTCCAGATTAGATAAATTGGTAACCATTCTGATCTAGGTTAGAGTGCACGCTGAGTGTTTCTTTTCTCTCTCTCTTTGGCAGCGACCATTGACCCGACCCTAAGACTATGACTCAGTGACCAAGTTGACCGAACCTTCTTAAACACTGGCTTTTGGATAGTCAGAGTTGCGAACCTCATTGCCACTCCTACTTTTACCCTTTTCTCCAGGACACCCCGTATTACTACGAACGTCCACTTCCATTGGACAAAACCATCGTATGGTTAGATACGAACTCTAAAGAATTTATTCGAGGATGGTTTCAGGTTCTGGAGAAAACGGATAGGATTATTCAGTTGTCTTTTCCTTTTACCCTCTCTCAGGTTACGAGTACTCCTTCGTTTAGGGGTAGTACACCTATTACGCAAATTGGATTGTCTTCTTCCAAACCTTAGGCTGGTGCCGACCGGTAGGGAATGAAGAAAACCAATTAGCCTAACGATGGTGTGCAGAAGGTATTAAGTTAAGACAAAGCAAGGGATTAGTGAGATGGCAAAGTAAATTGCAACAGATATTCATGACCAAACCAGGTATTTCTTCGCCAATCCTAAAATCACCTTTGAATTTCTCCAGGACACTCCGTATCACTACGAAGATCCACAGTTTATTGGATACTCCATCGTATGGTTATATACGAACTCGAAAGGAACTTGTTCCAGTTCGGGGATGGATTCTGGTTCAGGAGAAATAGGAATAAGATTTATTCTGGTGTCTTTTATCTTCACCTTCTCTCGCACTGCGAGTGTTCCTAGGATTGGGACAGTACACCCATTATGCTTATTGGATAGTCTTCTTCCAAACCATAGGCTGGTGCCGAACGATAGGGAAGGAAGAAAACCATTTGGCCTAAAGGGGTGTGCAGAAGGTAATGACTAAAGACATATGAAGGGATTTGGAGAGGTGACAAGGAATTACACGGTTACAGTTGTGAATCTGGATAATGGAAGAGGCATTACTAGGAATACCAGGATACCCCATCGAAACATTTCAATGTTTCAGTTTCACTGTGTAATGTTAAAAGAAAACTGATTTCCGATTAGATACTTACTCCAGGGTATGTATTTACCAGGTATGATTCTCACATCTGTATGGTTTTACAGATGATGAGTGGGAGTAAGTTATTGGGAATTGGGTGATCATCCTCATTATATCGGGATTCGTTGTAATCGGTGATATTTGAGGAAATCACCTGGGCTGTTTGCCGGTTGGCAAATATTTAGTTTTGAATATCCGTTGTTATGCACCAATTTCAAATCGGTATATCTGTACGTCTATTTTCATAGAGTGAGATATACCTCTCTGAAATTATGTCGATGACGTTTACCTATATCAGTGGATGGTTAGGTAAGGAGCATTAAACAGCGGTGTAATTCTTCTTAACCATAAGTACAGTTTTCAACCTACGACACACAGTGAATGAGTTATCAAACTCAAGGGACTTATACAGAGTATTGTATATTGTCCAGGGTCCATCAGGACAGAGGGGTAGGTCCTCGTACTATATTCGGTTTACTTATGACTTCTCTAGTTTTTAGACAGGTGTTTCGTGGAAACACATGGTCCGAATTTTGAGAAGTTATAGGTATTTGAATAGAGTAGAGAACCAGGTGTAGCAAGTATCGGGATTCTTCAAAGTGATCGAAGATGTAGATACTTGTGTATGGTATTCGGTTGGTAGTAGTGACTAAGAGAAATTGCTTCTCTTTCAGGTTATTCATAATTGGAAGCATTCCTAAGTTGAGTAACGCTGATCGGCCTCCTTCCATTTTGTTGACATGCACTGGGGACAGCTGCATGATTTGAATCTGGTTCAATTAAATCAGTGCCTCTGGTTCTATATTAGATATAGTACAGTTCATATCTTAACATTGTTAAGGTACGGGGAGTTGTCCGGTTTATGCTTAAAACCAGACATTGGACAACTCAAGGCACGATTCTGTAATGACTGTTTGTGGGTTGACCCAGGCTATAACGAGGGTTGACTTTCTACCATCTGGATGAACAATAGCGATATTGTTCTAGACTCGCCACAGTTTTATTAAAAATGGATTTTTTCAGAAAATAGTAGTGGGAGTATGGTAGAACTGGAAGTGATTCCAGAACCACTAACGATTACTGAAGATTTGATAAGGAACCTAAAGATTCAATCTGGATTGACATTCCATTGGCCACTCCGCAGATTTGGTGGGTAACTTCAGCCACCCGAGAGGTACTACGGTAGCCTCAAGGACGGTGGCAGGGAAGTTCTTTTTTACCCACTATTACCATTGCCGTTGTTCCAGGTTACGAGACCCGGCAGGAGGATGAGTATAGCGTCGTTCTGAACTCGCTTCAGAAGTGTACGTGTGTATGACTCTGCCAGAGGGTTGTCGTAGACAGTGGGAGCAGCGGAAGCATTGGTGGACAGGTAGCTTATGTCTATTTATAGACTAAAGCAGATGTAGCGGAGATAGATCATCTATTTCTGACATGACAGTCATGGGTTTGACTTCATCAGAATAGGGGATGGATCTTTTGAGAAGGTAGTAGGGTGTGATATCCTGGTATTTGGATGACATACACAGAATAGGAAAAGAAACTCCTATACTACAGTCGGTTATACTTTGGTCGTCACACAGTGGTTTCTCTATATGGGACTTGGACATTATATCAAACATACTGGTTACTAGATCTATGGTTTTAGATCTAGATTTGGGTGGTTTCCCAATCAGGGTACTTGACAGCATTCTAAGAGTATTTAGAATGGACGACTCCTGGCACGGTAGTGTACCTGCAGGTGATGGAGTCACCCTCTCTAAAGGTGTCTTTCAGACTAAAGAAGAGAGGGATGCTCATGATTGGCAGATCACTTGCTTAGGCAATTGAGTCAATCATGAGATGTCAAGTACCACACCAGATGTTGTTCTTGCAGTAGGTGCAATAAGTTGACATTAATCCAATCCTGGAGAAACAGTCGGAAGCAGTTTTAGAACATAAGTGAATGTTCTAGGGATATGATAACGACAGCCTCATTCGGGAGACAGTTATCATTCCAGGCTTCCAAGGTGACATGGACGACAAGGAGGTTGTCAGAGTTATAGTTTTCCTTCTGACGAGGGGCAGTATTTTGGACAGGTGGTCCAAGGCAATACTGAGGGAGGCATGGCGCAGGATACTGATTAAGTTCAGTTGACGATACAGTCTAAGAAGTTTGGATTTGGAGTTCATTTATGAGCTATGTCCCATCAGACATCCAGACACATTCTAAGACAGGTATTGCTCATTTCGGGAGATGGGTTTCTCCGCGAACTTGAGATATAGAGAGACATAGAAAGAGACATCAAGGCGGATCCACTCACTGAGGCTATTCCTCGAACGCAATAGTTTCGCAAACGAGCTTTGTGAGACTGACTAGTAGAGGAGTTGGGTGTTCGGTATCACACGGGCTGTGAGTATGCGACATCGCAATAATTAGCCTTGAGTGCAAGTGGGAGATTGTTGGAGATAATGCCCTCAGAGTCAATTATTGGATCACAGGTACGTGATTGCGGTGATTGAGGGAGGACCTATCCCGGTAGGACAGTCTTACTCGAGATGATAGTATGCTATCAGGTTTACCTTTATCATCGTGTACTGTTTCAGGTGACATGACACGTCGCTATTACACGTTGATAGAGCCCCTAGGATTCTATGCTTGACGACCAGCAGTATGAGGGCGATCATATACGTGGGAGTTGGTAGTCTATAAGCATATCCTTAAATGGTCCCTAGTCGTGTGAGTTTCGAGACAGGGCATCGATACTCCATAGTAGACTAGTGTATACAGTCGAGACCCCGACGAGGGGCGGTGGCCAGTCTCACAAGCCACTGGTGTCAGTTGGATCACCTAAGATGTATACAGGTGCTCATTGGGTTATGAGTACACCGGACAGGACTCGCCAGGAACATGCCAGTTGGTCATATACCAGACGTCAGATGGCAGTTCCCTGGTGACATGTGTGCAGGTTAGTTCATCGACCTGGGTATCGTCATTTGTCTTGTGTGAGTTCCCACTGTACTTTGATTACTACCCTACCACGGCTCAAAGGAGTCGTGCAAACAGGTTTTAGTTGAGTACAGTCCCGAGCCATATGGAGGCAGTGAGCGTATCTTCAGGGGTTCGTCTCTCCCGGTATTGGGGGTGAGGTCGTGCTGTGTCTAGGAGAGCCATTACACGAAGCCCTCGGCCGAGGTAAGGAGATTTACTGGTAGGTATTCCAGTAGTATCTCAGGGTGTTCTGGGCTACACTCCGACACGACTTGTACCGCTTTTGGGGGTCTGACTTTTACCAACCCCCTAGGCCCGCCATGCGATGCTCATAGACGAACGGACCGGACTGCACGGATATTGTCACTGACAGGCTCAGTAGGGTTGTCAGGCTGAGCTTACTTACAGACATCACTTTTAGTCAGTACCTAGTAGCCCGTTACGTATTGGCTTATACCTCTGACGTGCTAGTGGTTAAATCCACAACCAAGGTGTTGACGAGTCTTTAGAGTCCCCCACATTCAGTTACTCAGCTTTCGGGCGAAAGGTTGTAGAGGCCGTATGGAGATATGGCAAGGTCCGATCAGATACGTGCGGTATTGCACGGATCAGGATCGGACAGATTGTACTATAGGCCGTATGGAGATATGGCAAGGTCCGATCAGATACGTGCGGTATTGCACGGATCAGGATCGGACAGTTTGTTCTATAGGCCGTATGGATATATGGCAGGGTTCGATCAGATACGTGCGGTATTGCACGGATCAGGATCGAACGGATATTACTGGCCGGCTTTGGTTTAAGCCGGATTCTAATATAGTACAGTGTAGATTTTGTCTCATTGCATTTGTATTTCGGTCGAAATACAGATGCGGGTGTGTATGCACAGTATCGGGGTTTTCCTGTAATTTATTACGGGACCAGTTTTCTGGAGTTGCCAGTTTGCTTTTAGTTTCGGCCGATTTCCTTTGTATCGTTCATTGGCCGAAGATTGGTGGAGGAGGGCTTATTTGCATTGTTGCAAATAAGTATTTGTGGAGGGGTTTCCTTGCATATTCTTGTGTCATGATAGCCATTCCTTGACCTTGACTTCTTGACTTCTCCATCATGGCTTGACTTTCATATGACATGGTTTTCATGATGGTTGTGGTGGAGTGAGGTTCTCTTTTGGTGATCATTTCTTTGCATGATTTGGTTGTTGAGTGTTGGTGTTTCTATTGTGATCATTATTCCATATGATAACCATTCCTCTCTCTCTCTTGGTAGAAAAGAGAATGGCTCCCATTTTTTTGAGCTTCTTGCACCATCTCATTTCTCTCCTCCACATTAGTCTTGTATCATCCCTCCACCAAAATGGCATCTCCATGAACCCCAAATGAGACACAAGTTCTACTAGATATTCTACAGCAATTCTTGGGCACGTCGAGTAGCCGGCTTCGTGCCCGAGTTGCCTCGGCATTGAGGTGGGAGCCCGTAAAAGAAGTAGGCGATGTGGTGCACTTCCGGCGACGAGGAGGAGACGGCACATTCCGCAGGAGATCGGGACGGCGACGAGAAGACCGGAGGACTCGGATCTGTCGGTATACTTCTCTTCCCCATCTTGTAGTTAGCTTAGACTTGTTAATGGTTACGATCCGGATGTTTAGTGCGCGGTGGTGCCGGTTTGCTAAGTCCGCAAAATTAAAGTTTTTCACCGCTTCCTCATTCCGGCGTCGGATTGGCGGCCGGGGCGCCGCCGTGCACTTACATAAACAATCACTAATGTGACATTTGCACAAGAAATAAGACCATGAGTCACCAATGAAGCACATGTCTCATTTAATGCACAAAATAATCACTCCCACTCACAATTTCCACCATCTAAACATTAACCCAAATGTTTAGTCCAACAAAAAGATATGGCAACATCTAAAGGAAACTCGTGACGGATCACAAGGATACCCCTCACCTCTATATACATACCCGCATCCACATTCCGACTGAATGCAAATGCGATGAAACTAAAGTAATCCAACAAATCTAATACTAGGATCGGGCTTAAACCAAAGCCCACTAGTATGATCTGTACGATCTTGAACCGTGCATAAGTGTACGTATATAATCGAACCCTGCAATAAAACCATACGGCCTCTACAACGTTTCGCCCGAACTTGGGAAACTTTCTTTGGGGGACTTTAAAGACTCGTCAATACGTTGGCAGTGGGTTTAACCACAAGCACGTCAGGGGTACTTGCTGTACATAACGGCTGCCCATGTATTTAGCAAAAGGGAAGCTGACGAGCGAACTCATCCTGAAACCCTACTAAGCCTATCTGTGACAATCTCCGTACAGTCCAGTCTGTTCGTCTATGAGTATCGCATATTGGTCCTAGGGGGATGGTTAATGTCAGACTCCTAATAGCGGTATAAATCGTGTCGGAGTGTAGCCCAGAACACCTTGATAAACTACTAGAATACCTACCTGTAAATCTCACTTGCCTTGGCCAAGGAATTTTTGTAATGGCTCTCCAGACACAACGCGATATTAACTCGCAATACCGGGAGAGACGAATCCTATCTAACCGCTACTTCCTCCAAGTGCTTTAGGACTGCACCCAACTACTACCTGTTTCCACGACTCCTTTGAGCCGTGGCAGGGTAGCAATCAAAGAACAGTGGGAACACAATTGAGGTAATGTAGCAGTGTCAAGTCAACGGACTAAGCTGTACTCATGTCACCTTGGAACCGCTCCTGACGATTGGTATAGTACCAATCAGCAGTGCCTCTGCGAGTCCGTCCGGTGTACTGATAACCCAATGAGCACCTGTATACTATCTTAGGTGAACCAACTGACACCAATGGCTAGTGAGACCAGACACCGCCCCTCGTCGGGGTCCCGATCCGTATACACTAGTCTACTAATGGAGTATCGATGCCAAATCTCGAAACTCCCACGACTAGGGACACTTTAAGGATGTGCTTATAGACTACCCAACTCTCACGTATATGATGTCCATCATACTGCTGGTAGTCAAGCAAGAATCTTATGGGCTCTATCAACGTGTAACAGTGATCTGTAATGTCACCTGAAGCATGTACACGATGATAAAGACAAACTAGATAGCATACTATCATCTCGAGCAAGACTGTCCTACCGGTATAGGTCCTCCCTCAATCATTGCAATCACGTGCCGGTGATCCAACAATTGACTTTGAGGGCATTATATCCAACAATCTCCCACTTGCACTTAAGGTTAATTATTGCGATGTCGTATACTCACAGCCCGTGTGATACCGAACACCCAACTCCTCTACTAATCAGTTTCACAAAGCTCGTTTGTAAAACTATTGCGTTCGAGAAATAGCCTCAGTGAGTGGATTCGCCCTGATGTTTCTTTCTATGTCACTCTTAATCTCAAGTTCGCGGAGAAAACCATCTCCTGAATTGAGCAATACCTGTCTTAGAATATGTCTGGATATCTGATGGGGCCTAGTTCGCAAATGAACTCCAAATCCAAACTTCTTAGACTGTATCGTCAACTGAACTTAATCAGTATCCTGCTCCATGCCTCTCACAGTATCCGCTTGGACCACCTGTCCAAACTACTGCCCCTCGTTAGAGGGAAAACTATAACTCTGACAGTCACTCTGTCATCCAGGTCACCTTAAAAGCCTGGAATGATAACTGTCTCCCGAAGAAGGCTATCGTTATCATATCCCTAGAACATTCACTTATGTTATAAAACTGCTTCCGAACTTTTCTCCAGGATTGGATTAATATCTCAACTTATTGCATTTGTGCAAAAACTACATCTGGTGTGGTACTTGACATCTCATGATTAACTCAATTACCTAACCAGGTGATATGCCAATCATGCACATCCCCCTCCTCTTTAGTCTGTAAGACACCTTTAGAGAGGGTGACTCCATCACCTACAGATATACTACCATTCCAGGAGTCGTCCATTCTAAAACACCTTTAGAATACTGTCTAAGTATCCATATTGGGAAACTACCCAAATCTATATCTAAAACTATAGATCTAGTAACCAGAATATCTGATATTATATTTATATCCTATGTGGAGAAACCACTGCGTAACAACCAAAGTATAACCAATCGTAGTATAGGAATTTCACTTCCTACTATTGTAAGTCCACGGTAGCGCCCCGACCGTCTATCAGACGCCAAATGCGGAAAAAAAACTTTTACAACTGGCGCTATCGCGTGCTTTAACCCGGATCTGCCATTAAAGCTAAACTAACAAACTACAAAGTGGGTAGAAAAGTAATACCGAACGATCCGAGTCCTTTGGTCTTCAACCATCATCCCAAGCTTTGTTGCGGCTATTCCGATCTCCTGAATCTCCAGTCTTCTCGTCCAGGTGGCACCACATCGACAGATCATTAAACGGGCTCCCGCCTCTGAACCGAGGCGACTCGATCGTCAAGTTTGCTAGAAAAGACGACCAAGATGATGTAGAGAAAGAGTAGAACACTTTGTCTCGTTACGTCCAAATCCATGGACGAACGGTTAATGAAGTTGCCTTTTGAATCGGGTGAAATGAGAATTGTAGCTATCTAATTTCATAAATCCCAAACTATCATAATCTCTTTTATCAAGTGAGAGAGTGAGTGAAGAGGAGGGGAGGGGCCGGCCATATATAGAGTGGGGGGGAGGTGAGTGTAGGATGGGGGGTGACCACAACAATTAATGAAGAGAATGAATCACCTAAACACCTAGTATGAACTCATTTAAAGAAACAATGATTCATAACACATAGTCATCAACACATAAATGCTCCATTAATACACTAAGCCACCTCACCATCCTAGTCACCATCCTAGACACCATCTAGAAGCTTCCACACTCATCTCAAGAAAAGATAAATCCGCATTTAACCGAATGTTAAATACGGCTGATAGAAAACTGGAAACTGGCAACTTCCAAAAGTGATCCTGAAACGAATTTTAGGATAACCCCGTAACTGTATAAATATACCTGCATTTGTATTACGACCGAATACAAATGCAACTGAGACAAAGATAATATGTCTACTAAGTATAATACTCGGATCCGGCTTAAAGAAAATCCCACCAGTATTATCTTCCCGAAATATGACACGTGCGTAAACGCACGTGCATTTTCCGAACCCTGCCATAAAACCATACGGCCTCTACAATGTTTTGCCCGAACTTGGAAAACTATCTGTGGGGGACTCTAATGACTCGCCATTACCCTGGCAGTGGGTTTAACCACAAGCCGTCAGCGGCACTAGCTATGCATAACGGCTGCCCATGCACTGACCTCATGGGAGGCTGATGTGCGCACTCATCCAGAAACCCTACTGAGCCTAACAGTTACAATGTATATACAGTCCTGTCCGTTCGTCTATGAGTATCGCATATCCGGCCTAGGGGCTAGTAACGTCAGACCCCCAATAGCGGTATAAGTCGTGTCGGAGACAAGCCCTGAACACCCTGAGAAACTACCGGAGTACCTACCAGTAATTCTCACCTGCCTTGGCCAAGGACTTGGTGTAATGGCTTTCCTAGACACAACGCGATCTCCACCCTCAATACCGGGAGAGACGAATCCCCTGCCGATCCGCTCATGTGCCTCCATGTGGCTCGGGACTGTACCCAAAAACTACCTGTTTGCACGAATCCTTTGAGCCGTGGTAGGGTAGAAATCAAAGCACAGTAGGAACTCACACGAGACAAATGACGACCTCTGGTCGATGAACTAACCTGTACACATGTCACCAGGGAACTGCTATCTGACGATATGTATAATACCAACTAGCAGGTTCCCGGCGAGTCCTGTCCGGTGTACTCATAACCCAATGAGCACCTGTATACATCTTAGGTGATCCAACTGACACCGGTGGCTTGTGAGACCGGCCACCGCCCCTCGTCGGGGTCTCGACTGTATACACTAGTCTACTCCGGAGTATCGATGCCCTGTCTCGAAACTCCCACGACTAGGGACCACTATTAAGGATGTGCTTATGGACTACCCAACTCTCACGTATATGATCTCCCTCATACTGTTGGTAGTCAAGAAAGATCCTAAGGGCTCTATCATTGTGTAACATGTAATCAGTCACCTGAACATGTACACGACTGATAAAGGCAAACCAGATAGCATACTATCATCTCGAGTAAGACTGTCCTACCGACATAGGTCTTCCTCAATCATTGCAATCACGTTCCTGCGATCCAATAATTGACTTTGAGGGCACTATATCCAACAACTATATATATGTAATCCAAATACAAGGACATCACACCCTACTACCTTCTTAACAGATCCATCCCTTATTCTGATGAAGTCAAAACCTATGACTGTCACATCAAAAAATAGATGATCTATCTCCGCTATATCCACTTTAGTCTATAAATAGACATAAGCTACCTGTCCACTATGCTTCCGCTGGTCCCACTGACTACAACAACCCTCTGGCAGAGTCATATACACGTACATTTCTAAAGATAGTTTAGAACGACTTTATACTCATCCTCCTGCCGGGTCTTATAGTCTGGAACAACAGCAATAGCAAGTTTGGGTAAACAAGAACCTCCCTGTCACCATCCTTGAGGATACCATAGTACCTCTCGGGCGCCTGAGGTTATCCACCATATCTGCGGAGTGGCTAATGGAATGTCAAATCTAATTGAATCTTTTGGTCCTATTAAATTTTCAGTAATCATTTGCGGTTCTGGAATCACTTCAAGTTCTACTATACTCCCACTACTGTTTTCAGAAAAAGTCCATTTTACTAAAACTGTGGTGAGTCAAGAACCATATAACTATTGATCTTCCAGATGGTAGAAAGTCAACTCTCGTCATAGCCCGGGTTAACCCACAAACTGACATTACAGAAACGTACCTTGAGTCATCCAGTGTCTGGTTTTAAGCATAAGCCGGACAACTCCATGTACCTTAACATTGTTAAGATATTAACTGTTCTATATCCAATATAGAAACAGAGGCACTGATTTAATTGGAACCAGATTCAAATCATGCAGTTGTCTCCAGTGCATGTCAACGAAATGGAGAGAGGCCGATCAACATTACTCAGCTTAGGAGTGCGTCCAATTATGAGTAACCTAAAAGAGAAACTTGTTTCTCAAAACCATTACTATCAACTGAATACCTCATACAAGTATCCACATCTTCGATCACCTTGAAGAATCCCGATACTTGTGACACCTGGTTCTCTTCTTTATTCTTGTACCTATCACTTCTCAAAACTTGGACCTTGTATTTCTACGAAACACGTGTCTAAAACTAGAGAAGTCACAAGTAAATAGAATATAGTACCAGTACCAACCCCTCTGTTCTAATGGACACCGGAAAACATACAATATTTTGTATAAGTCCCCTGAGTTGAATAACTCAAACCCTGTGCGTCGTAGGTTGAAAACTGAACTATGGTTATGAAGAATTACACCGCTGTTGAATGCTCCTTACCTAACCATCAACTAATATAGGTAAATGTCATAGACATAATTTAAAAATGTTATATCTCACTTTATAAAATAAACGTACAGTTATATCAGTTTGAAATTGGTGCATAACAACGGATATTCAAAACCAAATATTTGTCGTCTGGCGAAAACCCAGGCGATTTCCTCAAATATCACCAATTACAATGAATTCCAATATAATGAGGATGATCACCTAATTTCCCAATAACTTACACCCACTCATCATCTGTAAAACCATACAGATGTGAGAATCAAACGTGGTAAATACATACCCTGTAGCAAGGGCTAATTGGGAAATCAGTTTTCAATTAACAAGGCATAGTGAAACTGAAACATGAAAAATGGTTCGAAGGGTACCCGGGTATTCCTAGTAATGCCTCTTCTATTATCCAAATTCATGACTATAACCGTATATACACAGTTTGGTCGTGAATTATAGCAGTTGCATTTTACATTGCCCTCTTTCTAATCCCTTTATTTGTCTTTACTTATTACCTTTTGTACACCACACTTAGGCTAATTGGTTTTCTTCATTCTCTACCTTTCGGCACCTGCCTATGGTTTGGAAGAAGATTATCCAATAAGCGTAATAGGTGTACCCTCTCCTAATCCTAGGAGCCCTCATAACTGGAGAGAAGATAAAGGGAAAGACAACTGAATAGTCCTATTCCTATTTCTCCAGAACCAGAATCCAACCTTGAATCTGGAACAAGTTCCTTTGATTTCGTATATAACCATACGATGGATTTATCAAATGGAAATGGATATTCATAGTGATACGGGGTGTTCTGGAGAAATGCAAAGGGTAAAAGAAGGTGTGGCAATGATGTATGCAACTCAGACAATCCAAAAGTCAATTTTCTAAGAAAGTTCGGTTAACTTGGTTACTGAGTTATAGTCTAGGGTCGGGTCATGGTCGCTGTCAAAAAGGGAGAGAAAGAAATACTCTGTGTGCACTCTAACCTAGATCAGAATGGTTATTCACTTTATCTAATCAGGATGTCTCCCACTGTATCCTCAAATTCTCCTCCAAACCTGAAAGAAGAATTAACCGGGATCACCCGAGAAGTAAACCAACTCATCAGTGGGAATCCGGATCCAACTATCATCGCATGATAACCTGATGGAATCCACTCAAGTCATCATACTCCAGAAGGTATCCACATGCCTGGAAAGTTTCAGTTTCTTTAGAAACTCCCGATGTGATTTTTACCCCTAGGACCCAAGTGACCTTGATGAATAATCAACAAATCAAAAGGTCCTAGTCAAGTTCAACCTGTCATTCTCTTGATTGCATTAAACCCACCCACACGACCCTTGACGAATAATCAATAAAGTCGTACGACCATCCTAACCAATCGACATATCCATGCGATAGAAAGCATTACAGAGCTACCGCACACTATGCCTCGGCGAATAGCAACGACAAACGTAGCGCGAATACTAAGCAATACTAATCTGAAATGACGGAGGGCTACGGCTGGTTTTTGGCAAAAAACCTTTAACGTAATGAACTTGATATCGTTGAAGGAACCGGATAGCTTTTTACAAATATATAGTGGCAAAATCATTGCTAAAGACGTCACTCCCGGTGAAGGGATCTCGGCTCTTTCCCCGTAGAATGAGGTGCAGGATATTCCAAACTGAATACCACGATGGAAAGAAAAAAATAATCGACTATAGTGAAATTATTACCCTGACGTAAACTTCTGCCCAAGGGGTCACTCCTGATGAAGGGATCTCGGCCCTTGCCTCGTCGAATGAGGTGCTGGATATTCCAAACTGAATACCGCTGTGCAAAGCAAAAAATAACATCCTTGTAATAACAACTTTTTGAAATTTGTTCCAACAACATCGAATAGGTTTGTTTTCCTTGCATTGATACGAATCAACGCAATCCCATCAATTAATCACACCAGAAAAGAACGAAAATAAATTGTACGTATATGACATCCGCATTCGCCATTGGGTCCCGCCATCACCCGTCAGGTTACTGTTCAGTTGATAAAACTGCACATTTAATATGACATTTTTCCTACTATTTCTATATAATAAAAGGTGTTTATTATAAATATGACACATATGAAGGTTTATCTGCAAAAATACTATTTTCATATGTTTTATATATTATAATCAACATTATGTAGGAAAAAGTAAGCATATAATATCCATGTAACATTTGGCCCATTTAAATATGTTTACCTTATTAAATACCTTTGAACAATTCACAAAACTAAAATATCATGACAAATGGTTAAAGATAATATCTCAATAAAAAACAAATTCTACTAACATCATTTATTGAGATAATTGTGCAGGAATTAGATCATGACTAAAATCAAGGAAATCCGAGTTGGCGAAATCAAATCTGCCGAAGATATTCAAGTAAATTGAAGAAACTAATTCTGGCAGAAATATAGAAACGATTTTCAAAGTCTAGATACTCAAAAGATTACAAAGTGTTACAAATACGAAGCTACAAAAATTAAAGGTCATGATCTCACCAAAAGGGGGCGGATCCGCAGCCAAACCTATCCAATGGCCGCGGTTCCGCCGTGGATTTGAGGAGTTGAGATATGGGATTTTGGTGGTTAGGATCCTAACAACTAATTTCCATATTAGGAAACTAGGATCTGGCTCTGTGACTATAAATAAGGACCTAGAGACTCTTGGAAAAATCATCAAGCTGAAGAGATCACGAAGTCCACGACAGGATCACGCATCCATGCTGATCATCAACGGTTCATCTACCTCCTTAGAAGAGATCGAGAAGCAAACTAGGATTTTGTAATCATTTTCTAAGGGAATAAAGTGTAAATGAATTTTGTTGATTAATAAAGGTAGTAGTTTTCTTATTCTATCTCTTTGTAGTTTTAATATGTTTTCTCTCTCCATCTCTTCTTCTCCCAACATGCGCGAGTAATTCTTCGCTTGTTAGGGTTCATGGGATTAGGGTAGGTTAATGGATGATGAAGATCCTTAAACTCTTTTTAAGTCCTATAAAGTTTATAAACTTTATCAAAAGAATAGTTAACATCCTAATTGGGCGCGCTATTAATTCATTGATAATCGCGACCATGATTAGATATTAGATTAACAATTGTTTTGATAAAGGCTAGATATGAACGGAGTTCCATGTCGAGATAGGGGTTAAGAGTGGGAACCCTTTTCCCTCCAGAAACCCTAATCTACATGCATCACTGTCGTTCTAGTCTTAAATCTATTAAAGGATAAAAAGAGTAATCTTTAATTAATCATCCATAACTACTAAATCCTAATGAACCCTACGAGCCCCCTTTTAATATTAAACTTACCTCCGTAGTTAATCTAGATCTATATCCTGCCTCCGTGTTTTACGGGGATCTAGAATCTACAACCATTCTTCACCATTCTTTATTCTTCCTCCTTTCTTTCTCAACACGCCTAAAGTAAGATTAAAAGATTCAACGTTTCCCTGAGGACGACCCGAACTCATCTCGGTCTAGCAACACGCGACACCGTTCTGATTGCGGTTATTCTAAAAACACAACTTTAAAATCAATCAATCAAATGGCGCCGTTGCCGGGGATATGTGCGTAATTTTTTAATTCTTACTATTTGTGTTGAATTTTTATTCGATCTATATCATAATTAAAACAAAACTGCAAATTATTTATTTAGAGAATTGTGTGTGAATTTTGCAAGGAGATCTGGAGTCACAGACTTGAGGAAACAGAAAGACAGAGACATTCATCGAGATCTAGAGGAGTACAGAAGGCCACAGAGAAAAATTTCATCAACTGTTCCTTCTTTCTTGCAGCGGAACCGCGGCACAAGAGCCATATTCGCGGCGGAAGCGTGGCTAAAGGGAGGAGTTAGGGGTCATAACTTTTCTGGTAAGTTCTCAACTCTTTCTCTCTCCTCTGAAATCCAATAAAATATCTTTTTTGCAGGATTCTTTGCAAAATTTTGCCACTCAAAAATATTTTTGCAAAGTTTTGTAATTGGTTTGTTAATTCATATTTTAATACGGATTTTTAAGCGGCAAGAACAAAATTCAGATTAGGTAGGGTTTTTATCACCCTTCCTAAGCCCCACAAATCACAAACCGAGCATCTGCATCAACCCTGTTGGATATATGTATGCCCTAGAGGCCATTATGTGATAGTGGATGTATCTATACATGTATATATATATATATATTCAGTATGCATTCTTGCTCGACATGGTAGTATGCTATCTGGTTCTTCTTTATCTGACATGTTGATTTGATCATGCTTTTATTCATTCATACATGCTGATAAAGCCCTGAGGATATCGGCTTGACTATAGTGGTTATGATAGAGATCATACTAGTGGGACATCTGTAGTTTATAAGCATATCCTGAAATGTCCCTAGTCGGAGGTGTATCGAGACGGGGCATCGATATACCAGAGTAGACTAGCGTATATGATACTAGACCCATGTGATGGGCGATGGATGTTCCCACATTCATCGATGTTTGACATCAAGATCATATACGGGTGCTCAGTGGTGACTGGGTACACTGGACGGACTCACCGAGAACTCCTATATGGAATTATATCTATCGTCGGATAGCAGTTCTCAGGTGACACTGGTACAGGTTAGTCTGTAGACCCGAGATCGTCATAGAGTCTTGTGTATTCTCCCACTGTACTTTGATTGCCACCCTACCACGGCTCTACCGAGTCGTGCAAACAGGTGGCCGTTGGGTGCAGTCCCGAGACACACGAAGGCGATGAGCGATAGGAGGGGTTTCGTCTCTCCCGATATTGGGAGTTGATGTTGTGCAGTGCCCGACTGGTTATATCAGCAAGTCCCTGGCCAGGGCTGCTGAGAATTGCTGATAAGTGTTATCAGTAGTTTCTCGATATGTTATAGACCATTTACCGGAACGACTTATTGAGTTATTGGGGTCGACGTGACCATCCCTAGGCTCGATATGCAGCATATCTGACGAAGAGACCGGACTGTACGGTAGTGTTGCCGGTTGGCTCGACGGGAGTTGTAGCAGGTTCGCTTGTTTTCTTCTGATCGCTCAATACCCGGGTGGCCGTTACGTTTAGCTGACAGCTTGCGGTTTGGGGGTACTTGATATGATCATTACCCTCTGCCGGCGTATTGACGAGTCTTAGAGTCCCACACAGGAGTTACCTAGTCCAGGCGAAACGTTGTGGTGCGCGTATGCGATATGCGCATGGACCCGATTAAAATGCGCGTATATGATATTGTACATTGATCGGGCGGCTTGCTTTTGGTGGGGTCATATGTGATATGGCCGGATTGATAAATCAAGTGTTGATTTATCATTTAACCATTAGTTTTCTCACATAAACCCTTTCTTGTTTTTGATAGATGTATGCATGCATGCATGTGTTTCTTTCTTTCATTCTAGTTTCATGCACATGTAGATGTGCATACATGTATACATACATACACCCATCCATCATGGTTGTTAGCATATGGAAATGGTGGCAATGTAAGACTCACACCATGGATTAAATAATGGATTATTATTTAATTTTGGTTTTAAAACAAAATGAAAAGAAAAAGATAATCATTCTAGTTTCTACATTCTTCTTCTAACCTAACCAAGATCAACTACCACTAACCTAGGGTTATCATTCTCTTTATCATTTAAAACCCAAGTTAAATTAACTCTCCATCATTTAATCATGGTTGAATGCAAGAAGGAAATAAATATATATAATGATATATATTTCATTTTCTTTTTGAACTAAGGGTTATTTTTCACCTCTTGTTAAAAATAGCCACCATCTTCATCCTCCTTCATCTTTTTCCTCTCTAGTTTTTTCTAGTGAGTTAAACACAATTAAAGAAAGGTTTTTGAAGTGAGATCCTTAGCCACAACATCATTCTACTCAAGTCTAGCCAACTTGATTAGAGTGTTCTCTTTGCTTTTCCAAAGTTGCAAGCTTGGACGGGAATCTTCGGATGGATCGTCGTGGACGAAAGAGGACTACAAGTGGACCTTCTTCCAACACCCTAGAGATCAAGGAGTTAAGCAAAAGGGGAGATACAAAGGTTGTAGCCTTCAAACCCTAATTTTTATTAACTTAAAGTCTCGTAACCCTAATTTTCTTGGATCGATTCCTTTGCGTGTTTGTTTAGCACCTTAAAAATACATACATTGAGACATGTGATGTTTCAAAACTCTTCATAGGGTGCTAGGCAATCCTTACATTGGTATCAGAGCCGACCTAGAACATTAGGCGACGCTTTTACGAAGTAAAAATCCCGATCAAACAAAAATACGATCTTTTTGGACCCTCTCTGGACAAATTTTAAAATCTGACCTTTTTCATAATTAAAAATACTTAAAAAATACAGCAGGGAAATATAAGAATTGTGGTGAAATACAATACAGTGAACAGTCCATATGGCCACGGAACCACGGCAATTCCTTGCTTAAGCCGCGGCTCCGCGGCCGTACAGTGGCATCATGCTATGAAAATTGCACCATAATTCCTAGGTCTGCTAGTATACTGTTTTAAGTAAGTTTAATCTGAATATAGTACTGTTTTTTTCTGGAGATGGTTTTGGACGCGTAGATTCGATCGGTATTTTCATTTCGTTGCTTTTCCGGGTAAATTAGAAAGTATTGAAGTGTTTGAACGAGTATCATTTGCTCACTACTCACGGGGTTTAAATATTTTGGAGATACGTGCAAGTCTTTTTGCAGTGGTCCCTCTAGAAGACAACAAACCTTAACTCGATTATGTGACCGTCTCGAACTGCCCTTTGAACCTTAGGGTTTGGGGCAGTACGGCGTGCCACATGTGAGGCGTTGGCTTGACCCTTCTACGGCTGGACCGCTACTACTGTGTCACACTCCAGGTGTTTGAACTCTGCTCAAGTGTTGGGCTTTAGTGAATCCTGGGTATTTGATCGTTCGTTCGAAAACTTCGATACTGTCTGTTTATCTGGAATGTGATACAATATGTGGAATTCATATAGTTTAGGCATGAAATACGAAATATGTGATATTTCGCATTTATGATGTCTAAAGAGAATGTGGATTCCAAATATTGTAGTTTTACACTTTCTTTTCTGTGACCGTAAGTGTAGTATGTTCGATATCGCCGGTTTCGTTGCTATACATCAACGACAATCGGGGTACGCATACTTACTTACGTTGATGATATGTGATATTATGTGTTGCTGAGATATGATGTGCAGGATTGTCGCGATTGAATAGACGGGGGGTTTAATGTGAGATGAGAGTTTAATATTTTCATTCATGTAAATTCAAATGTAATGTAATATTCTTTTATTTGGGGCACTTCCGGGTTGAGGTTGTGTCACCAGTGTTGTATATTATTTACTTTTCCGCATTACGATAGACCCAAGGTGGGGAGCACAAGTGACCGGGTTCTGGGGTTCAGTGGGAGGCCATCTCGAGGAGTCGAGACCGGGTCTCCTAAACTCCAGGATTGGTAGGGTCGCTTGCCGCTCTCGTAGGGGTCTAGGGGTGTGGGCTTGGCTATTCATCGCGACTGTGGAATCCGTATTTTCTATTATTGGCTAAATACAAAATACGGACATCCTAGTATATCCCACATTATATATATGTTTCTGCTGCCTGTGTTCTGTGATATCTGAGAAGAATGACATATTATATATATGATATATAGTAGACGTTGCTTATGTTTTACACCCGCGCTAGTCCTGTCCCGGTATGCCGTTAGTTAAGTAACCTAACGGTGCATAACGGAACATTGCGGCGAATTCGGATGGCATAAGCGTACGTGTTATTTTCGTTTCTTTTCTGTGATTGGCTTAAGGACTTAAATGATGGGATTACATTAATATGATTAATGTAAAGAAAATAAACCTAAAAAGATGTTGTAGAATCAAATTTGAAAACCACTCGGCTCTTTATGAAAAAGCTATATTTCAAAACTGCGGAGCAAAAGCCACTCCTTTTGATAACCGTTTGATTCTGCAACGATATCAAGTTCAAAGCGTTAAAGATTTTCTTAAAAATCATTCGCAACCCTCTGTCATTTTAGGAAGTAGAGTACTTAGTATTCGTGCTACGTTTGTTGACTTTAGTTAAGGCGTAGTGTACGGTAGCTAAGTGATGTCTTCCTATACTGCATATGATGCAGATTAATTAGGACATTCATGCGACTTTGTTGACCATAGTTAAGGGTCATATGGGTGGGTCTGATTGATCAAGAAATGACGGGTAGAACTTGACTGGTACTTATGATTTGTTGACCATAGTTAAGGTCATAAGTACTAGGGGTAAAAATTACATCGGGAATTTCAAGTGTTGAAATTTGCAATGAGATTGCATACCTTCCATGTGATGGTTGGATCCCGATCCCACTGTGGGCAATAGTTGCTCCTAGGAGAGTTTTGCAATTTACAATTAGCTAACTCATTAGGTGTCTAGAAAGGTGTTAACGGGGCTACGCCTCTGGGAAAACGAGGTTTACTTTAATTAGGTCCGTGCGAAAGCACGGGGAACCTCCCTCAAGTACCGACACTGGCCTGGCTGAACGGTTAGCGAAGTTGTAGACTGTAATTAATCCTGGCTAGTTTTCTTTTTAAGGTTTGAAAGAAAACTTGATTAAAGCAGTGGGAAACATCGATTAGACAAGATAATAACCAATCTGATCTATGCAAGAGCTTTCGCTGAGTGTATTCTTTTCTCTCTCTTAAGGGCAGATACCCATGACTGGACTCAAGCTTCTACTAGATAAAAACAAACTGAATGGGACCAACTATAAAGACTGGCTGAGGAATCTGAAAATCGCCTTGACTTATGATAAAGTATCATATGTCCTCACGGCTTCAGCCCCGCCCGTCCTAGGTCCAAAATCCTTAGTTGCGGACGTTGAAGTCCGCAAGACATGAGACGCTGACTGTGCCACGGCCAAATGCCTCGCGCTTGCATCGATGGACAATACACATCAAAAGCAGCACGAGAATATGGACATTCAAACCATATTTCTCCATACAAAGGAGTTGTATGGAGAGCAATCCCGCGTATTACGATACGAAGCATCAAAGAAACTGTTTTAGATGCGAATGGCTCCTGGCACACCAGTAGGAGACCATGTTCTGAAGATGATAACTCTTATAGAAGAGCTTGAGGACCTAGGATGGACAATAGACAATGAACAATATATAGATATTATTCTGCAGTCCCTCCCCTTCACCTTTGCTCAATTCATAGTGAACTTCAACATGCACGGCATGGAGAAGGAACTCCCTGAACTCCTTAACATGTTAAGGAGTGCAGAGAGCACTATGAAGTCAGCAAAAACTCCCGTTATGACTATTGGACAGTCTTCCTCTTCTCGCCCGAAAGCTAAGGCCAAGGGAAAGAAAAGAAGAAACCCACTAATCCTAAGGGCGGAGTTAAAAAGGTGAAGGGAAAGGAAAAGTCCAAGGCTGGAGACTCGGGGAAAGGCGAATGTTTTCATTTCCACAAGACAGGACATTGGAAGCGCAACTGCACGGAGTACTTAAGTCTCAAGAAGAAGCATGGTGATGCTTCTGCTTCACGTGCGTTTGTAACAGAAAACTGTTTTTCAATAAACTCTGCTTCCTGGGTATTGGATACCGGTTCAGGTTCTCAAATTTGCAATTCTATGGAGGGGCGGAGAAATACCAAGGTTTTGAAGACAGGTGACCATACTCTCCACGTTGGAAATGGTTCCAATGTACATACAGTCGCAGTGGGAGAGTATCACTTGGGGTTACCTAAATCAAATGTTGGTTGGGTATGGTACGCTTAATAACGGAATATATGTCCTAAATCAACACACAGTTTTCAGTATACAACACACAAATAAAAGAAAACTTTCAGAATTAAATGAAGCTTTTTTTTGGCATTGTAGACTTGGTCATATTAACGAAACAAGACTAAACAAGTTACACAAAGATGGATATTTAAACTCTTTTGAATATAAATCTTATGCGACTTGCCAGTCTTGTATCAAGGGTAAAATGACCAAAACTCCGTTTACCCGACACGGAGAAAGAGCTACTCAGCTCCTTGGCCTCAAACATAGTGATGTATGTGGGCCAATGTCTACACAGGCTAGAGGCGGTTTTTCATACTTCATTACATTCACCGACGATTTCTCAAGATTCGGTCATGTATTTTTATTAAAGCACAAGTCCGAAGCTTTCGAGAAATTCATTGAATATAAACAAGAAGTAGAAAAACAAACCGGCTTGAGTATTAAGATGCTTCGATCAGATCGAGGTGGTGAGTATCTCAGTACAGAATTTGCAAACTTCCTAAAAGAGAATGGGATTCTCTCTCAGCTCACTCGTCCTTACACACCACAGCACAACGGTGTGTCAGAACGACGGAATAGGACCCTATTAGATATGGTCCGGTCCATGATGAGTGACGCTGAGTTACCAGTCTCGGTTTGGGGGCATGCATTGGAGACTGCAGCGTTTCTGCTAAACAGGGTTCCAACCAAAGCCGTGTCGACCACGCCATATGAGATATGAAATGGGAAGAGACCATCTCTTAAGTGAATTAAGATTTGGGGTTGCCCGGCCTATGTTAAAAAGCAGAATCCGGACAAACTCGAGACACGGTCAGTCATGTGTAACTTTGTGGGATATCCAAAGAATTCTTATGGATATCTGTTCTACCACAAAGAGGAAAAAAAGGTGTGTAAGTCCATGCTACCTCTCCCGGTACTTTCGGGAATGCGGAATTTGGTAAAAACGATTTTTATAGAGGTGGTAACAGGGACCTAAAACCCGGATCTTGGTTAAACATCTATCTAACAATCTAACTACGAGTTTCTAGCTACTCGGTTAGGGGGTTATACCTTGCTTGTCTTGAACTCCTTCGTCTTCAAGCTCCGATGGTGGTCCGGATTGGCTTCTTCTCGTCGTCTCCGTACGCCGAAGATAGATCCACCTGAAAGCTCCAACCTTTGGCTCCTTCTTCGTTCTTTGAAGAAACTAGTTCACTCGGTTTGCTAAACCATGTGAACTAGAGTGAGTAGAGAAGAGTTTGTATGGGATTTTATCTATGGTTCTTGATTCTCAACTCATGAGACAAGAGAACCATAGATTCAAGAGAGGGAGCAAGAGCAAGAGGGTGAGAGCAAAGCAAGAGAGCTCAAGAACAAGAGAGAGAATGAGCAAGAAAGAATTGAGCAAGTCTTTTGTCTCTCACCCTCTCATAATCCAAAGTCATCATAACTCATTATACCAAATCAAGTGTTATGTGATGGTTGAAGCAACCATAACCATATCATTTCATGCACTCATTTTGCACAAATGAGCAAGCAAGCAAAAGTCTTTGCCATGAAATGATGGCTATGGTTATCATGATGGTCAACTAGTCAAGCCTAGTCAACCGGTCAACAAAGTCAACAACTCAACAAAAGTCAACAAGTCAACAAAGTCAACAACCATGTCACCATAATACTTAATTAATATAATAGTTAATCACATATCATATTCTCATTAGGGTTGAGCAAAAAGTCAAATAGTCAACTGTCAACAACCCTAATGAGAATCCGCTGCCTCTGCCTCCGTGTCAACTGTGCATACACACCCGCATCCGCGTTCCGAGGAACACGAATGCATACTGGATAAATCCAATCCCAAAAGGTACACTAGGATCTGGCTTAAACCAAAGCCCGCTAGTGTAAACTGTCCGGACACTGTACGTGCACAAGTGCACGGATGTGACCGAACCCTGTCGCAAAACCATGCGACCTGTCGCAATACCATGCGACCTCTACTCTTTTGCCTAAAGGCGAAAAGCTTTCTGTGTGGGACTCTAAAGACTCGACACTACGCTGGCAGTGGGTTTAACCACAGACCGCAAGCGGCACTAGCTGTGCGTAACGGTCCCCAGGTAATGCCGACAAGAAGACCGACGAGGCGAAACCCATCTGAACTCCTACTGAGCCTGAGTGTGACATTCTCCATACTGTCCGGTCTGTTCGTCTGATACATCGCATGGCGGGCCTAGGGGGCAGTAAACGTCAGTCCCCCAATAGCGGTACAAGTCGTGCCGGAGCGAAGCCCAAAACACCCTGAGATAACACAGGAAGCCTACCAGTATATCTCGTTTGCCCTGGCCAGGGACTACTCGTGTAATGGCTCTCCCAGACACAGCGCGATGTCAACCCCCAATACCGGGAGAGACGAATCCTGTCTAACCGTCACTGCCTCCAAGTGCTTCGGGACTGCACCCAACCACTACCTGTTTGCACGACTCCTATGAGCCGTGGTAGGGTAGTAATCAAAGTGCAGTGGGAACACACTCGAGGCGAAGTGACAGTGTCAAGTCAGCGGACTAAGCTATACTCATGTCACCTGGGAACTGATAACTGACGATAGGCATAATACCAACTAGTCAGTTCCCGACTAGTCCTGTCCAGTGTACCCGTAACCTAACGAGCACCCGCATACTATCTCAAGTACGACGTACTGACGGCTGTGGGACAGACCGTCTCCCACACTGGGATGAGAAGCGCATGCGCTGGTCTACTCCGGAGTATCGATGCCCTGTCTCGATAGTCCTGCGACCAGGGACCTGCATAAGGATGTGCTTATAGATTACCCAGCCCCACTAGTGTGACGGCCATCACATCGCTGGTAATCAAGCAAAGATCCTAAGGGCTCCACTAATGTGTATACGCGATATACAAAAATAAACACATGTACACATTGAAGTAGAAACAAACCAAGTAGCATACTACTATTTTGAGCAAGATTGTATATACAAGGTGAATATCCCAAGCTTCCATTAAGTAATATACAAACTAGTATGATACAGTAATGGCCTCTAGGGCATATACACTAACAATCTCCCACTTGCACTATGGCCATGAACTGGCGTATCGAAGACCTATCATCTCGATCAGCCGCTCGAACTGAGTCTGGGGCAAGGCCTTGGTGAATGGATCTGCAGTGTTATCTTCTGAAGCGACTCTCCGAACCTCGATCTCCTGGCGATCCACGATTTCCCTGATCAGGTGATACCGCCTCAAGATGTGCCTGGATCTCTGATGGGACCTGGGTTCCTTCGCTAATGCTATAGCCCCATTGTTGTCATAATACAGAGGTATTGGATCAACAATAGACGGAACCACCTGAAGTTCTTTCAAGAACTTCCTCATCCAGACGGCTTCTTTTGCGGCATCAGATGCAGCGATGTATTCCGCTTCCATCGTCGAGTCTGCAACAGTTTCTTGTTTGGAACTCTTCCAACACACCGCCCCTCCATTGAGGGTAAAGACAAAACCCGACATGGACTTGGAATCATCCTTGTCAGTGTGGAAGCTGGAGTCAGCAAAGGCCTCGATCTGGAGGTCTTTTCCGCCATACACCAAGAACATCTCCTTAGTCCTTCTCAGGTACTTGAGAATGTTCTTTACCGCTATCAAGTGTTTCTCCCCAGGGTTTGACTGATACCGGCTTACCACACTCAGTGCATAAGCTACATCCGGTCTGGTACACAACATCGCATACATTATAGAGCCTACCGCAGAAGCGTAGGGTATAATAGACATGCGATCCCTCTCCAAATCAGTCTTGGGAGACATCTCTTTAGAGAGGGTGATCCCGTGACAAGCCGGTAGGTTACCGCGCTTGGAATCTTCCATACTGAATCTTTTCAGTACGGTGTCGATGTACCTGGACTGTGAAAGTCCTAATATCCTCTTGGATCTATCACGATGGATCCGGATCCCCAGGATGTATGAGGCATCACCCAGGTCTTTCATGGAGAACCTGTGTGACAAGAACCCCTTGACAGATTGTAGCATAGGAATGTCATTTCCTATTAAGAGAATGTCATCCACGTATAAAACGAGGAATACTACAGTTCTCGCTACAAATCTACTATAGATGCATGGTTCATCTGGATTTTTGATAAAGCCAAATTCTTTGACCGTCTCATCAAAGCAGATGTTCCAACTCCGCGATGCCTGCTTTGATGTTCCAACTCCGCGATGCCTACTTTAGTCCATAGATGGACTTAAGAAACTTGCACACCTTTCCGCTGCTCCCACTCTGAATGAAACCCTCTGGTTGGTCCATATAGACACACTCCTCTAAATTTCCATTTAGAAAAGCGGTCTTTACGTCCATTTGCCAGATCTCATAGTCGTGGAAGGCAGCAATGGCAAGAAGGATCCGAATGGATTTCAGCATCGCTACTGGAGAAAAGGTTTCGTCATAGTCCAAGCCAGGTCTTTGACGAAAACCCTTTGCTACCAGCCTAGCTTTATAGGTCTCAACCTGTCCATCTACACCAATCTTCCTTTTGAAGATCCACTTGCATCCTACGGGTTTTACCCCGTCTGGAGCAATGTCCAACGTCCATACCTTGTTGGTGTACATGGACTCCATTTCGGTCCGCATTGCATCCAGCCATTTCACTGAGTCAACGCTCTGAACGACCTGCTGGAAGCTAGTAGGCTCATCATAATCTATGATGCAATCTTCTCTATCCCCGTCTATGAGAAAACCGTAGTATCTCTCGGACGGATGAGTCTGCCTACTACTCTTACGGAGCGGCGTAGGAATGTCCTGTTCTTTCGAACCCTCTGGTTCCACTAAGCTTTCAGTAATAGTCTGTGGTTCTGGAATTTCTTCCAGTTCTATTGCGCTCCCACTTATCTGGGTTTCCAAAAACTCAGTTTCCAAGAAGCGGGCATGCTGAGAAACAAAAACCTTTTGTTCCTCAACGGAATAGAAAAGATACCCCCTGGAGTTCCTTGGGTATCCCACAAACTTACACTGTACTGAACGTGCCTCGAGCTTGTCCGCATGCTGCTTTTTTACAAAAGCTGGACATCCCCATACCTTAAGATACTTAAGACAGGGTTTCTTCCCAGTCCACATCTGATATGGGGTGGTAGGCACAGTCTTGGTGGGAGCCTTGTTCAAAAGGTACGCAGCTGATTCTTGCGCATACCCCCAGAATGATCGCGGTAACTCAGCGTTACTCATCATTGACCGAACCATATCCAATAGGGTTCGGTTCCGTCTCTCCGATACACCGTTATCTTGCGGAGTGTATGGAGGAGTAAGCTGAGAGAGAATTCCGTTCTCTTTTAAGTAATTCAGGAATTCAGCACTCAAGTATTCTCCACCTCGATCCGATCTTAGAATCTTGATACTTTTGCCGGTCTGTTTTTCTACTTCATTCTTATACTCCTGGAATTTTCCAAAGGCTTCGGACTTATGTTTCATTAAGAAGACATAACCGTACCTTGAGAAGTCATCCGTAAAAGTAATGAAGTAAGAATAACCGCTTCGCGCATGTGTAGACATTGGACCGCACACGTCGCTGTGTACGAGTCCCAAGAGCTCGCTCGCCCTTACTCCGTGTCCAGTAAACAGAGTCTTTGTCATCTTTCCTTTGAGACAGGATTGACAAGTGGCATACGATTGATATTCGAATGGATTCAAATATCCTTCTGTATGTAACTCCGTCAACCTTCTCTCATTGATGTGACCCAGTCTACAATGCCATAAGAAAGTCTGATTTATTTCCGGAGACTTTCTTTTGTGTGTATTCTGGACATTGAAAATCTGTGGTTGGTTTAATACGTATATACCATTACTCAATGTACCTGACCCAATCAAAACTTGATTAAGGTGAATGTTTACAGCATTACTTACAAACGCAAATTCTTAACCTTCTTTAGAAACTAAAGATACAGAAATGATATTACAAGTTGCGTTGGGTACAAAAAAGCAATTACGCAAAACCAAAACATGTCCATCTGACATTCCCAGGTGATAGTCCCCCACGGCCTTAGCATCCATGCTAGCTCCGTTTGCAACACTGAGGGTCATGTCACCTGCTTTCAAAACACTACGGTTTCTCAACGCTTGCAAAGAATTACAGATATGAGATCCTGATCCGGTATCCAATACCCAGGAAGTAATGTTTATTGAAAGACAGTTTTCAATAACATACACACCTGAAGCTGATGCCGCAACCTGCTTCAATTCCTGTGTCCTGGCTTTCCAAGCCCTGCAATCATTTTTCCAGTGACCTTTCTTATGACAATAGAAGCATTCTTCCTTATCCACTAGCTTCCCCGCTATCTTTGTTGCTTTAGTTTTTCCCTTCGTATCCACTTTACTAACACCGTCCCTTGGTTTGGCGAAGGCTTTCTTCTTCTTTCCTTTGGCTTTCGCCTTGGACCTAGAAGAAGATGATCCTCCTACAAACAAAGTGGATGTTTCCCTACCTTTCTGTAGGGTTCCCTCTGCGCTCCTCAGCATGTTGAGGAGCTCTGAAAGTTCAACTTCTTTTTCTTGTAAGTTGAAGTTCAGTATGAACTGGGCGTAAGTGGAAGGAAGGGACTGGAGAATCAAGTCCGTATAGAGCTCATTCTCCAACGTGGTTCCAAGTTCCGCGAGCTCCTCAATGAAGCCAATCATCTTAAGCACGTGTTCTGCTACCGATGATCCGATGGCCAACCTTGCCGAAAATAACTTTTTCGACACTTCGTATCTTGCGATACGAGAGTGCTCTCCATACAGTTCTTTTGTATGGAGAAATATGGATTCAAGGTCCATATTCTCGTGCCTCCTCTGATGTTCGTTGTCCATCGAGGCAAGTACGAGGCACTTGGCCTTCGCGCTATCAATCTCCCAGGTCTTACGGATTTCCTTATCCGCGACGCTGGAAGTAGGACTTGGGACGGGGGGAGCTTTGGTGGTAAGAAGATACCCCAGCTTGTCGTAAGTGATTGCCATTTTGACATTCCTGAGCCAATCTTTGTAGTTTGGCCTTGTCAGTATGTTTTTATCTAGAAGTAACTTAAGTCCAGTCATTTCGATTGGTCGCTGCAATTAGGAGAGAGAAGAAGAAACACTTAGCATGATGCTCTTGCAAGTTTAGAATGGTTTTTAATTTGTCTAAACAGGATGGCTCCCACTGTTTCTCGAATCCCTCCTCAAACCAAAAAGAAAGAATTAGTCAGGATCAATCTCACCGTACAATACTTGCTTAACCATTCGGCCAGGCTGGTGTCGGTACTTCGAGGGAGGTTTTCCAACACTTTCGCGAAGTTCCTTAATTTAAGAACCTCTTTTCCCTGGGAGCGTAGCCCCGCTAACACCTTTCTAGACACCTACTTGGTTTATAGCATTGATCGTTAAGTGAAAGATTTCCCGAGGAGTAGCATATACTCACAGTAGGATCGGGATCCAAATATCATTGTGTGACGAAGCTGAAGGAATTCTACCAGAATCATCACACTCCAAATGGTATGCAAATCTAGCAAGTTTCAGTACTTATGAAACTCCCGATGTGGATTTTTGCCCCGTTCTCTTATGACCTTGACGAAGGTCAACAAATCATAAGTCACATGTCAAGTTCTTCCCGTCATTATCCAGGTTAATTTGAATCCACCTGTATATCCCCTTGACGAAGGTCAACAAGGTAATGTGAATGTCTCAAACCAACGCATCTATCTATGCTACATATGAATACCCAGCAGCTACCAATCACTATGCCTTGACGAAGGTCAACAAACACAGCTTGAATACTATTGAATATTCATACGAAACGACGGAGGGCTACGAATGGTTTTGGCGAAACCGTGAACGTAGTGAACTTGATATAGTCGATGGAACGAGATAGCTTTTAAATGGAGTGGCTCAAACTCCCCATTTTAAAAGTTTGTTTTGAAAAGAATCGAGTGGTTTTTCGAAAGTGTTCCAACGACTTTTACTTGGTTTATTTTCTTGCATCAGTTCTTTTAATGCGTGATATTCTTGCATTAGTTCTTTTAATGTGTCCCATCATTTAATCCTACCATTGCAGAAAACAACCAAAATATGACGTACGCTTATGCCATTCGCATTCGCCACGGGGCCCCGTCATTACCCGTTAGGTTACTTAACTAACGACAGAGCGGGGGCTGGGCTAGCGCGGCTGTAAAACATAAGCAACGCCTAAATAATATCATATAAAGATATACTGCAATGATAAACATTTCAGATCACAGATGAACACATTGGATATACTAGGAACCTGCAATTCGTACGTGCCTGTAACGAAAAACAGATTACACGGTCGCGGTGAATAGCCAATACCCCACCCAAGACCCCTACGGGTGCGGCAAACTACCCGCCAAGTACCCGAAGCGTAGCAACCTCCCTCATCTCCATGAGTAGGCCACTCGACACTTCGGCATACCCGGTAGTTTGTGCACCCCCTCCATGGGTCTATCCTAGGAGCAAAAACAGTAAAAAGAAATTATACAATGACGGCTACAACCCCGACCCGGTTGTGCGGCCATACAAATAATTATTACATCAATTTACAAATTTATATGAATTGAAAGAAAAGAAAACTCTCGTCTCACAACCCCGGGCTTTTCACCCGCGACAATCCAACATATTCATATACACATTCCAGCAACATTACAGACCAAAGATTTGTATAACCCCCACTAATCGACATATAGCGATTAGTAGACGTTCAATACAAATATCACATTACAGAAAAACCCGTTAGCTTAAGTCATTTAGAAGTTCGATCAAAAATACGGATTTTCGGGACCCCAAAAATAAAATTTTCGTTCTGGAAAATCTGGGCAGAAAACACATATACCAAAAATCCCAAAATACCCCTGTGAGAATACTGTAGCAAAGAAAGAACAGAGAGGAGCCAAGTCGGCCGCGGAACCGCGGCAATAGCAAGCTATTGCCGCGTTTCCGCGGCTCTTTGATGGGATCACTGGACCAAATTTCTACAGTATTCACAGAAAACCCTGAGTCGATTTTAGGTGTGAAAATAATCAACTTTTGAACAATATAAAAATCGACAGAAACTTCGAATTTTGGGGTTCGTTTTCGGGACTTTTTCTTTGATCGATCTTCTAGTTACTTGCTAACATGTTAGATCGAGTTTAACCAGGCTCTGATACCACTGTAAGTCCATGCTACCTCTCCCGGTACTTTCGGGAATGCGGAATTTGGAAAAAACGATTTTTATAGAGGTGGTAACATGGACCTAAAACCCGGATCTTGGTTAAACATCTATCTAACAACCTAACTACGAGTTTCTAGCTACTCGGTTAGGGGGTTATACCTTGCTTGTTTTGAACTCCTTCGTCTTCAAGCTCCGATGGTGGTCCGGATTGGCTTCTTCTCGTCGTCTCCGTACGCCGAAGATAGATCCACCTGAAAGCTCCAACCTTTGGCTCCTTCTTCGTTCTTTGAAGAAACTAGTTCACTCGGTTTGCTAAACCTTGTGAACTAGAATGAGTAGAGAAGAGTTTGTATGGGATTTTATTTATTGTTCTTGATTCTCAACTCATGAGACAAGAGAACCAAAGATTCAAGAGAGGGAGCAAGAGCAAGAGGGAGGGAGCAAGAGCAAGAGAGGGAGGGAGCAAGAAAGAATCGAGCAAGTCTTTTGTCTCTCACCCTCTCATACTCCAAAGTCATCATAACTCATTATACCAAATCAAGTGTTATATGATGGTTGAAGCAACCATAACCATATCATTTCATGCACTCATTTTGCACAAATGAGCAAGCAAGCAAAAGTCTTTGCCATGAAATGATGGCTATGGTTATCATGATGGTCAACTAGTCAAGCCTAGTCAACCGGTCAACAAAGTCAACAAGTCAACAAAAGTCAACAAGTCAACAAAGTCAACAAAAGTCAACAACCATGTCACCATAATACTTAATTAATATAATAGTTAATCACATATCATATTTTCATTAGGGTTGAGCAAAAAGTCAAATAGTCAACGGTCAACTGTCAACAACCCTAACGAGAATCCGCTGCCTCTGCCTCCCTATCAACTGTGCATACACACCCGCATCCGCGTTCCGAGGAACACGAATGCATACTGGATAAATCCAATCCCAAAAGGTACACTAGGATCTGGCTTAAACCAAAGCCCGCTAGTGTAAACTGTCCGGACACTGTATGTGCACAAGTGCACGGATGTGACCGAACCCTGTCGCAAAACCATGCGACCTCTACTCTTTTGCCTAAAGGCGAAAAGATTTCTGTGTGGGACTCTAAAGACTCGACACTACGCTGGCAGTGGGTTTTAACCACAGACCGCAAGCGGCACTAGCTGTGCGTAACGGTCCCCAGGTAATGCCGACAAGAAGACCGACTAGGCGAAACCCATCTGAACTCCTACTGAGTCTGAGTGTGACATTCTCCGTACAGTCTGGTCTGTTCGTCTGATACATCGCATGGCGGGCCTAGGGGGCGGTAATCGTCAGTCCCCCAAGAGCGGTACAAGTCGTGCCGGAGCGAAGCCCAAAACACCCTGAGATAACACAGGAAGCCTACCAGTATATCTCGTTTGCCCTGGCCAGGGACTACTCGTGTAATGGCTCTCCTAGACACAGCGCGATGTCAACCCCCAATACCGGGAGAGACGAATCCTGTCTAACCATCACTGCCTCCAAGTGCTTCGGGACTGCACCCAACCACTACCTGTTTGCACGACTCCTTTGAGCCGTGGTAGGGTAGTAATCAAAGTGCAGTGGGAACACACTCGAGGCGAAGTGACAGTGTCAAGTCAGCGGACTAAGCTGTACTCATGTCACCTGGGAACTGATAACTGACGATAGGCATAATACCAACCAGTCAGTTCCCGACGAGTCCTGTCCAGTGTACCCGTAACCTAACGAGCACCCGCATACTATCTCAAGTACGACGTACTGACGGCTGTGGGACAGACCGTCTCCCACACTGGGATGAGAAGCGCATGCGCTGGTCTACTCCGGAGTATCGATGCTCTGTCTCGATAGTCCTGCGACCAGGGACCTGCATAAGGATGTGCTTATAGATTACCCAGCCCCACTAGTGTGACGGCCATCACATCGCTGGTAATCAAGCAAAGATCCTAAGGGCTCCACTAATGTGTATACGCGATATACAAAAATAAACACATGTACACATTGAAGTAGAAACAAACCAAGTAGCATACTACTATTTTGAGCAAGATTATATATATAAGGTGAATATCCCAAGCTTCCATTAAGTAATATACAAACTAGTATGATACAGTAATGGCCTCTAGGGCATATACACTAACAAGGTGTTTGTTTCTCAGTATGCCACATTCTTGGAAAAAGAGTTTTTCACAGCTAAAGATGATGGCAAGGTAGTGGATCTAGAAGAGGTTCTGGAGACACAAACTACAAATGACGATTTGGTTGAACCGGCTGTTGCAACAGAAACTGAAGAACCTCGGCCACTCCGTAGGTCTGGTAGGACTTCTCGCCCACCGCAGAGGTACTACGGTTTCCTCATTGATGGTGACGGAGAAGATTGCATCATGGATGATGATGATCCTACCAGTTTTCAGCAAGCTATCATGAGTGGTGAGTTTGTGAAGTGGCTGGATGCCATGAGATCCGAAATGGAGTCTATGTACACCAACAAAGTATGGACTTTGGACGTTGTACCCCCTGGGGTAAAACCTGTTGGGTGCAAATGGATCTTTAAAAGAAAGATTGGTGTAGATGGGCAGGTAGAGACCTATAAGGCAAGGCTTGTGGCGAAAGGTTTTCGTCAAAGACCAGGTATGGACTATGACGAAACTTTTTCGCCCATAGCCATGCTTAAATCCATTCAGATCCTACTTGCTATTGCTGCTCACTACGACTATGAAATCTGGCAGATGGACGTTAAAACAGCATTTCTAAATGGAGATTTAGAGGAATGCGTTTATATGGATCAGCCAGAGGGCTTCATTGACAGTGGGAGCAGCGAGAAAGCATGTAGACTGCTTAAATCCATATATGGGTTAAAGCAGGCATCTCGGAGTTGGAACATCTGTTTCGATGATGTTATCAAAGAGTTTGATTTCATCAAAAATCCAGATGAACCTTGTTTATAAGAAGGCTGTAGGAAGAGCTGTCACATTCCTCGTATTGTACGTGGATGACATTCTTCTGATAGGAAATGATATTCCTAAGCTACAGTCGGTAAAATCATTCTTATCACTAAGGTTCTCCATAAAGAACCTGGGTGATGCCACATACATCCTGGGCATAAGGATCTATAGGGATAGATCCAAAAAGTTATTGGGATTGTCCCAAACCAGGTACATCAACACCATCCTAAAAAGGTTTAGTATGGAAGACTCCAAGCGGGGTGACTTACCCGCTTGCCATGGAGTCACTCTCTCCAAGGATTCTTGTCCAAAGACCGATGAAGAGAGAGCTCGCATGAGCATTATACCTTATGCTTCGGCAGTAGGATCTATAATGTATGCGATGTTATGTACACGCCCAGATGTAGCTAATGCACTTAGGGTTGTAAGCAGGTATCAATCCAACCCAGGGGAGTGTTGGAGATAGTGCCCTCAAAGTCAATTATTGGATCACAGGCACGTGATTGCAATGATTGAGGGATGACCTATCCCGGTAGGACAGTCTTACTCGAGATGATAGTATGCTATCTGGTTTACCTTTATCATCGTGTACTGCTTTAGGTGACCTGACAGGTCGCTATTGCACGTTGATAGAGCCCCTAGGATTCTTGCTTGACTGCCAGCAGTTTGAGGGCGATCATATACGTGGGAGATGGTAGTCTATAAGCACATCCTTAAAAGGTCCCTAGTCGTGGGAGTTTCGAGACAGGGCATCGATTCTCCAGAGTAGACTAGTGTATACAGTCGAGACCCCGACGAGGGGTGGTGGACGGTCTCACAAGCCACTGGTGTCAGTTGGTTCACCTAAGATGTATACAGGTGCTCATTGGGTTATGAGTACACCGGACAGGACTCGCCGGGAACATGCTAGTTGGTCTTATACCTGACGTCAGATAGCAGTTCCCTGGTGACATGTGTACAGGTTAGTTCATCGACCTGAGATCGTCATTTGTCTCGTGTGAGTTCCCACTGTGCTTTGATTACTACCCTACCACGGCTCAAAGGAGTCGTGCAAACAGGTTTTAGTTGGGTACAGTCCCGAGCCACATGGAGGCAGTGAGCGGATCTTCAGGGGTTCGTCTCTCCCGGCATTGGGGGTGAGGTCACGCTGTGTCTAGGAGAGCCATTACACGAAGTCCTTGGCCAAGGCAGGAGATTTACTGGTAGGTATTCCAGTAGTATCTCAGGGTGTTCTGGGCTACACTCCGACACGACTTGTACCGCTTTTGGGGATCTGACTTTCACCAACCCCCTAGGCCCGCCTTGCGATGCTCATAGATGAACGGACCGCACTGTACGGATATTGTCACTGACAGGCTCAGTAGGGTGTCAGGATGAGTTCGCTCATCGACGTCCCTTTTGGTCAATAGCTGGTGGCCCATCACGTATTGGCTTATACCTCTGACGTGCTAGTGGTTAAATCCACAGCCATAGTATTGACGAGTCTTTAGAGTCCACCACACTTACAGTTACTCAAGCTTTCGGGCGAAACGCTGTAGATGCCGTATGGAGATATGGCAGGGTCCGATCAGATACGTGCGGTATTGCACGGATCAGGATCGGACGGTTTGTACTAGTGGCCGTATGGATATATGGCAGGGTTCGATCAGATACGTGCGGTATTGCACGGATCAGGATCGGACGGATATTACTAGCCGGCTTTGGTTTAAGCCGGATCCTAGTATAGTACAGTGTAGATTTTGTCTCATTGCATTTATATCCGGTCGGTATACAGATGCGGGTGTGTATGCACAGTATCGGGGTTTTCCTGTAATTTATTACGGGACCAGTTTTCTGGAGTTGCCAGTTTGCATTCCGTTCCGGCCGGTTTTCCTTTGTTCTTTCCCGGCCGAACTTTTTTGATGGAGGGTGTTATTTGCAAGTTTGCAAATAACATTTTGTGGAGGGCTTTCTTGCATATTGGTAGCATCATGATAGTTTTTCATGATAAGATTCTTTTTCCTTCTTATCACTTGCTTTATGGTGATTAGAGTCGATTAGAGTTTGATGTAAGATTGTTATCATTTCTTTAGGGTTATGGTCACCCCCTTACTTTTACTACACTCACCTCCCTTATACATGATGCTTTCCCTCCACCATTTCCTTGGATAGGCCGGCCACAATTTGAGAGGGGAAGAAGAGAGAGGATCATTTTGTGAGGGTGGGAAAATTATCATTCATATCATTTTTCCATTGCCACCAAAATTCCCAAGTTCATTTCTCAACCTCATTCCTCCATCAAGGAAACATAACCCCAAAGAGACAAAGCACTACACATTCTACAGCAAATCTTGGGCACGTCGACTTGCCAGCTTCGTGCCCGAGTTGCCTCAGTATAGAGGCGGGAGCCAGTAAAAGATGCAGGCGATGTGGTGCCCTTCCGGCGAGGAGGCCACAACCGGAGTTTCCGCAGGAGATCGGGACGACGACGAGAAGACCGGAGGACTCGGATCACTCGGTATATCTCTAACCCGTCTTGTAATTAGCTAGGACTAGTTAATGGTTCGATCCGGGTGTTTAGTGCGCGGTAGTGCCGGTTTGCTAAGTTTGCAAAATTAAAGTTTATCACCGCTTCCGCATTCCGGCGTCGGATTGACGGCCGGGGCGCCGCCGTGCACTTACAGTGGTATCAGAGCCTCGCCATTAACTTAGTCTAGCTTTGTTTAATGTGTTTGCATTTCCGATCGACCAAAATTCCAAAAAACCACATTTTCCTCACATCAGTTTTCTGTTGAAATTTTTTGAAGCCCAAAAATTTTTCAGGTTGTAGAAAAATGATGTACTGGAAATTATAAGCACTCTGTAGAAATTCGACACAGTGAATCGACCACTGAAGCGCGGAACCGCGGCCAAACCCCCCTTTGGGCCGCGGTTCCGCCGCACATTGGTGTCCTCGCTGTATCATTTTTTTCCAGTGGGCTTCTGAGCTGATTTTAGGGGTTTTGGAATAATAACATTGGGCCCAGAATTTCTTGATCTGCTACAGTATTGCTTGGGGGCCCACTTGTTAATTTTTGATTGATCGGATATTTTAAACACATTATTTCACAGTATTTACATTATATCTGCGACCGTGAATGTCACTCGATCGGTAAATCCTGTCTAACTGCTATAGCCCGGTTAGACGGATTTGCGAACGTGACTTTCACGTTGATGTTCTGTGTTATGCTGTGATGTTGCGGATCGGTCGTGGGGGATAGCCTGGATGCAATGCTAGTACAGTTTTTATTGTATTATGTAGATTTGATATTGCGGGGCGAGCGTCCGACATGTGGACTGCCGTCACTGCCTGATTGTATTATTATTTTGGGGCACGATCAGGTTGCGGTCGATGTACCCGTTGTATGTATATTTCACTTTCTGTACTAGGATTACCCCGCGGAGGGGTGCACGGATAGCCGGGTTCTGGAAGGCAACAAGCCCGGATCTCATGGCATTGAGACGGAGGGGGCTTCACTCTAGGAATGGCGGGCTATTCGCCGCACTCGTAGGGGGTACAGGTTGACCCAGGAGGGGTGCCCAAGTTACCGGATTCCGTGAAGTGCTGGGTGGTCCATTCACTTTGCTGAAGGGGGCTGCCTCGCTTCTGGTTTTGGCGGGTGACTAGCCGCGCCCGTAGGGGTCTAGGATTTTCATTGTACAGGCTATCCACACGACCAAGGGAACATCGGGTTTCAGTAGCGGCTCTATGAAACCCGGGGATCCCAGATATCTGTATTGTTCTGTGATGCTGTACATTTCTGTGATGTTGCATTATATCACGCCTTGAGCGAAAATTATATATTGTATATATATTAGTAGATGTTGTATATGTTTTTCATCCGCGCTAGTCCAGTCCCCGATCTGTCGTTAGTTAGCTAACCTAACGGGTAATGACGGGACCCGGTGGCGAATGTGGATGGCATATACGTACCTCAGTATATTTTCGTTCTTTGCGGTGTGATCAATTGATGGGACTGTGTTGATTCGGATCAATGCAAGTTAAAAAAAATCCTAATCTGATGTTGTTGGAACACTTTTCAAAAAAGCTGTTATTGCAAGGACGTTCTCTTTTGTTTTGCATCGTGGTATTCAGTTGGAATATCCTGCTCCTCAGTCGACGAGGCAAGGGCCGAGATCCCTTCACCGGGAGTGACCCCTTGGACAAAAAGTTTGCGTCAGGGCATTAACTTCACTATAGCCGATTGCTTTTTCTTTGCATCATGGTATTCATTTGGAATATCCTGCACCCCATTCTACGGGGAAAGAGCCGAGATCCCTTCACCGGGAGTGACCTCTTTAGTAAAGGTTTTCGTCACTATATTTTCTAAAAAGCTATCCGTTCCTTCAACGATATCAAGTTCTTTACGTTAAAGGTTTTCGCCAGAAACCATTCGTAGCCCTCCGTCGTTTCATGTGGGTAGTCAATAGTATTCAAGCTGTGTTTGTTGGCCAAAGTCAAGGTACAGTGTTTGGTAGCTGTTGGTTATTCATATGCAGCATAGATAGATGCGTTGGTTTGGAACAGTCGTACTGCCTTGTTGGCCAAAGTCAAGGGTAGGTACGGGTGGATTCAAATCAACCTGGAGAATGACGGGTAGAACTTGACATGTGACTTATGATTTGTTAGCCAAAGTCATGGTCATAAGAGCATGGGGTAAAAATCCACATCGGGAGTTTCAAAAGAACTGAAACTTGCCAGATATGCGCATACCTTCTGGAGTGTGATGACGTGAGCGGATTTCGTCACGTTATCATGCGATGATAGTTGGATCCCGATTCCCACTGATGAGTTGGTTTACTCCTCGGGTGATCCCGACTAATTCTTCTTTCAGGTTTGGAGGAGAATTTGACGGTACAGTGGGAGGTTTCCTGATTAGAAAAAGTGATAACCATTCTGATCTAGGATAGAGTGCACGCTGAGTGTTTCTTTTCTCTCTCTCTTCGGCAGCGAACATTGACCCGACCCTAAGACAATGACTCAGTGACCAAGTTGACCGAACCTTCTTAACACTGGCCTTTGGATTGTCAGAGTTGCAGACCTCATTGCCACTCCTACTTTTACCCTTTTCTCCAGGACACCCCGTATTGCTACGAACGTCCACTTCCATTGGACAAAACAATCGTAAAGTTATATACGAACTCGAAGGAATTCGAGGATGGTTTCTGGTTCTGGAGAAAACGAATAGGACTATTCAGTTGTCTTTTCCTTTTACCTTCTCTCTCAGATTGCGAGTACTCCTTGGCTTAGGAGATAGTACACCTATTACGCAAATTGGATAGTCTTCTTCCAAACCTTAGGCTGGTGCCGAACGGTGGGGAATGAAGAATACCAATTAGCCTAAACGGTGTACAGAAGGTATTAAGTTAAGACAAAACAAGGGATTAGTAAGAGGGCAAAGTAAATTGCGACTGCTATTCACGACCAAACCAAGTATTTTCTTCGCCAATCCTAAATCACCTTTGTATTTCTCCAGGACACTCCGTATCACTACGAAGATCCCAAGTTTATTGGATAATCCATCGTATGGTTATATACGAACTCGAAAGGAACTTGTTCCAGTTCGGGGATGGATCCTGGTTCAGGAGAAATAGGAATAAGGTTTATTCGGTTGTCTTTTATCTTCACCTTCTCTCGCGTTGCGAGTGCTCCTAGGATTAGGACAGTACACCCATTATGCTTATTGAATAGTCTTCTTCCAAACCATAGGCTGGTGCCGAACGGTAGGGAAGGAAGAAAACCATTTAGCCTAAAGGGGTGTACAGAAGGTAATGACTAAAGACAAATAAAGGGATTTGGAGAGGTGGCAAAGAATTATACGGTTACAGTTGTGAATCTGGATAATGGAAGAGGCATTACTAGGAATACCAGGATACCCCAATGAAACATTTCAATGTTTCAGTTTCACTGTGTACTGTTAAAAGAAAACCGATTTCCCAATTAGACACTTGCTCCAGGGTATGTATTTACCAGGTATAATTCTCACATCTGTATGGTTTTACAGATGATGAGTGGGAGTAAGTTATTGGGAATTGGGTGATCATCCTCATTATATCGGGATTCGTTGTAATCGGTGTTATTTGAGGAAGTCACCTGGGTTGTTTGCCGGTCGGCAAATATTTGGTTTTGAATATCCGTTGTTATGCACCAATTCCAAATTGATATATCTGTACGTCTATTTTTATAGAGTGGGATATACCTTTTTGAAATTATGTCTACGACATTTACCTATATCAGTGGATGGTTAGGTAAGGAGCATTAAACAGCGGTGTAATTCTTCTTAACCATAAGTACAGTTTTCAACCTACGACACACAGTGAATGAGTTATCAGACTCAAGGGACTTATACAGAGTATTGTATGTTGTCCAGCGTCCATGAGGACAGAGGGGTTGGTTCTCGTACTATATTCGGTTTACTTATGACTCCTCCAGTTTTTAGACAGGTGTTTCGTGGAAACACAGGGTCTGAATTTTGAGAAGTTATAGGTATTTGAATAAAGTAGAGAACCAGGTATTGCAAGTATCGGGATTCTTCAAAGTGATCGAAGATGTAGATACTTGTGTAAGGTATTCAGTTGATAGTAATGATTAAGAGAACTTGCTTCTCTTTCAGGTTACTCATAATTGGAAGCACTCCTAAGTTGAGTAACGCTGATCGGACTCTCTCCATTTACTTGACATGCACTGGAGACAGCTGCATGATTTGAATCTGGTTCAATTAAATCAGTGCCTCTGGTTCTATATTGGATATAGAACAGTTCATATCTTAACAATGCTAAGGTACGGGGAGTTGTCCGGTTTATGCTTAAAACTAGACTCTGGATAACTCAAGGCACGTTTCTGTAATGGCTGTTTGTGGGTTGACCCAGGCTATGACGAGGGTTGACTTTCTACCATCTAGAAGATCAAAGTGATATTGTTCTTGACTCGCCACAGTTTTATTAAAAATGGATTTTTTCAGAAAAACAGTAGTGGGTGTATGGTAGAACTGGAAGTGATTCCAGAACCACAAACGATTACTGAAGATTTCATAGGAACCTAAAGATTCAATCTGGCTTGACATTCCATTGGCCACTCCGCATATAAGGTGGGTAACCTCAGGCACCCGAGAGGTACTCCGGTAGCCTTAAGGACGGTGACAGGGAGGTTCTTGTTTACCCAGACTTGCCATTGCTGTTGTTCCAGACTGTAAGACCCGGCAGAAGGATGAGTATAGCGTCGTTCTAAACTGGCTTTAGAAGTGTACGTCTATATGACTCTGCCAGAGGGTTGTCGTGGTCAGTGGGAGCAGCGGAAGCATTGGTGGACAGGTAGCTTATGTCTATTTATAGACTAAAGCAGAGTAGCGGAGATAGATCATCTATTTCTGATGTGACAGTCATAGGTTTGACTTCGTCAGAATAGGGGATGGATCTGTTGAGAAGGTAGTAGGGTGTGATGTCATGGTATTTGGATGACATACACAGAGTAGGATGTCATATTCATATACTACGATCGGTTATTCTTTGGTCGTCACACAGTGGTTTCTCCACATGGAACTTGGACATTATATCAGACATACTGGTTAGTAGATCTATGGTTTTAGATCTAGATTTGGGTGGTTTCCCAATCAGGGTACATAGACAGCATTCTAAGAGTAATTAGAATGGACGACTCCTGGCACGGTAGTGTACCTGCAGGTGATGGAGTCACCCTCTCTAAAGGTGTCTTATAGACTAATTTGGAGAGGGATGTGCATGATTGGCAGATCACTTGCTTAGGCAATTGAGTCAATCATAAGATGTCAAGTACTACACCAGATGTTGTTCTTGCACTAGGTGCAATAAGTTGATATTGATCCAATCCTGGAGAAACAGTCGGAAGCAGTTTTAGAACATAAGTGGATGTTCTAGGGATATGATAACGACAGCCTCATTCGGGAGAATGTTATCATTCCAGGCTTCCAAGGTGACCTGGACGACAGGGAGGTTGTCAGAGTTATAGTTTTTCCCTCTGACGAGGGGCAGTATTTTAGACAGGTGATCCAGGGAGATACTGAGGGAAGCATGGCGCAGGATACTGATTAAGTTCAATTGACGATACAGTCTAAGAAGTTTGGATTTGGAATTCATTTATGAGCTAGGTCCCATCAGACATCCAGACACATTCTAAAACAGGTATTGCTCATTTCAGGAGATGGTTTTCTCCGCGAACTTGAGATATAGAGAGACATAGAAAGAAACGTCAAGGCGGATCCACTCACTGAGGCTATTCCTCGAACGCAATAGTTTCGCAAACGAGTTTTGTGAGACAGACAAGTAGAAGAGTTGGGTGTTCCGTATCACACGGGCTGTGAGTATGCGACATCGCAATAATTAGCCTTGAGTGCAAGTGGGAGATTGTTGGAGATAGTGCCCTCAGAGTCAATTATTGGTTCACAGGCACGTGATTGCAATGATTGAGGGAGGACCTATCCCGGTAGGACAGTCTTACTCGAGATGATAGTATGCTATCTGGTTTACCTTTATCATCGTGTACTGCTTTAGGTGACCTGACAGGTCGCTATTGCACGTTGATAGAGCCCCTAGGATTCTTGCTTGACTGCCAGCAGTATGAGGGCGATCATATACGTGGGAGCTGGTAGTCTATAAGCACATCCTTAAAAGGTCCCTAGTCGTGGGAGTTTCGAGACAGGGCATCGATTCTCCAGAGTAGACTAGTGTATACATTCGAGACCCCGACGGGGGACGGTGGCCAGTCTTACAAGCCACTGGTGTCAGTTGGTTCACCTAAGATGTATACAGGTGCTCATTGGGTTATGAGTACACCGGACAGGACTCGCCGGGAACATGCTAGTTGGTCTTATACCTGACGTCAGATAGAAGTTCCCTGGTGACATGTGTACAGGTTAGTTCATCGACCTGAGATCGTCATTTGTCTCGTGTGAGTTCCCACTGTGCTTTGATTACTACCCTACCACGGCTCAAATGAGTCGTGCAAACAGGTTTTAGTTGGGTACAGTCCCGAGCCAAATGGAGGCAGTGAGCGGATTTTCAGGGGTTCGTCTCTCCCGGTATTGGGGGTGAGGTCGCGCTGTGTCTAGGAGAGCCATTACACGAAGTCCTTGGCCAAGGCAGGAGATTTACTGGTAGGTATTCCAGTAGTATCTCAGGGTGTTCTGGGCTACACTCCGACACGACTTGTACCGCTTTTGGGGGTCTGACTTTTACCAACCCCCTAGGCCCGCCATGCGATGCTCATAGACGAACGGACCAGATGTACGGATATTGTCACTGACATTCTCAGTAGGGTGTCAGGATGAGTTCGCTCATCGACGTCCCTTTTGGTCAATAGCTGGTGGCCCGTCACGTATTGGCTTATACCTCTGACGTGCTAGTGGTTAAATCCACAGCCATAGTATTGACGAGTCTTTAGAGTCCACCACACTTACAGTTACTCAAGCTTTCGGGCGAAACGCTGTAAAGGCCGTTTGGAGATATGGCAGGGTCCGATAAGATACGTGCGGTATTGCACGGATCAGGATCGGACGGTTTGTACTAGTGGCCGTATGGATATATGGCAGGGTTCGATCAGATACGTGCGGTATTGCACGGATCAGGATCGGACGGATATTACTAGCCGGCTTTGGTTTAAGCCGGATCCTAGTATAGTACAGTGTAGATTTTGTCTCATTGCATTTGTATCCGTTCGGTATACAGATGCGGGTGTGTATGCACAGTATCGGGGTTTTCCTGTAATTTATTACGGGACCAGTTTTCTGGAGTTGCCAGTTTGCATTCCGTTCCGTCCGATTTTCCTTTGTTCTTTCCCGGCCAGACTTTTTTGATGGAGGGTGTTATTTGCAAGTTTGCAAATAATATTTTGTGGAGGGCTTTCTTGCATATTGGTGGCATCATGATAGTTTTTCATAATGAGATTCTTTTTCCTTCTTATCACTTGCTTTATGGTGATTAGAGTTGATTAGAGTTTGATGTGAGATTGTTATCATTTCTTTAGGGTTGTGGTCACCCCCTTACTTTTACTACACTCACCTCCCTTATACATGATGCTTTCCCTCCACCATTTCCTTGGATAGGCCGGCCACAATTTGAGAGGGGAAGAAGAGAGAGGATCATTTTGTGAGGGTGGGAAAATTATCATTCATATCATTTTTCCATTGCCACCAAAATTCCCAAGTTCATTTCTCAACCTCATTCCTCCATCATGGCAACATAACCCCAAAGAGACAAAGCACTACACATTCTACAGCAAATCTTGGGCACGTCGACATGCCAGCTTCGTGCCCGAGTTGCGTCGGTATAGAGGCGGAAGCCCGTAAAAGATGCAGACGATGTGGTGCCCTTCCGGCGACGAGGCGACAACCGGAGTTTCCGCAGGAGATCGGGAGGACGACGGGAAGACCGGAGGACTCGGATCACTCGGTATATCTCTAACCCGTCTTGTAATTAGCTATGACTAGTTAATGGTTCGATCCGGGTGTTTAGTGCGCGGTAGTGCCGGTTTGCTAAGTTCGCAAAATTAAAGTTTATCACCGCTTCCGCATTCCGGCGTCGGATTGACGGCCGGGGCGCCGCCGTGCACTTACAGTAGTATCAGAGCCTCGCCATTAACTTAGTCTAGCTTTGTTTAATGTGTTTGCATTTCCGATCGACCAAAATTCAAAAAATTGTGATCAGAGCCGGGGCTTGGGTTTGCCCTTCTACGGTTGGTCCATAGGTACTGGGGCATGTACTAGATATTATTAAACTGTGCTCAGGTGTTGAGCTTTCGGGGAATTATGGGACTTTGACAAAACGATCGAAAAGTTTGACGTCGTCCGAATATCATGTGATAAGAGATCAACAAGCCGACCAGCTTCGGATAGAGGACCTCACCCAGATGCGTTGTGAGTTGATCGAGAGCGGACGAGTATGAGCATTCATCCGATGGTTGGGACGAGTTCCCGAGGACGTGTTCGGCTAGAGATCTTCTACAGAGTGATGAAGATACCGAGTTCGTGATTTCGAGTCCGTGTGAGAGACTCCGGATTGACCGCAGCCGAGGGCGAATTGCAGTACGCAGATAGCATGACGTGACGTCTAAGTGGACGATGATAAAGACGAGTAGAACCAGAGGATCGTGCGAGATGCTGACGAGCTATTGTTACTCCCCGTCGAGATTAAAGATTTGATATGAATATAGAGGCGTTGGGATACGACCAGTTCCCGAGGAAATGTTGTGCTGAGAAAGAAGATGTCTAGAAAACGAGAAAGGATTATGTAAGAGAACCCGTACAGTTCGGCATAGGCGAGATCGGGAGAGACCTTAAGCAGGTTCCTTCCAGGACACGGCTGCGATAAGATTTGCACCGAGGATCAGTTGTGTCATGTGTATTCAGAAGGCCAGTGGCTGACGCCAGTGACATGCTGCTTTACGAGTGGTCGTGATAATTGGCCGAGAGATGACCAGAGAAGTGCCAGAGCGGAATCATTCCCGTTAGCACACATGACCGGGCCGATGAGCCGATGGATTGCGAGATTGGTAATCCGAATAGAAAATGAGGACCCAGAGACAGAGGGCGCCAGACCGTGAGCAGGAGGCAAGCGGATGTTCTTAAACTGCCAGTTTGGGCGCACCGACATATTTTCGACAATGTAGGAGGTGTACCTCAATGTCATTTTTTGCGATTTGCGATTGTGATCCGAGTATCACGCTTATATCGCTTGGATTTGAGTTTTGATGATATTGCTTTCGTGCACCATGGCTGCACCTACTGGATTTATATTTTATACACTGTTGTGTTGATTTGAAATTTGTCCATACCTATTGCGTTTGATGTCGATTTTGTACCTTCGTAGCATGTGTTTATGATTTCGTCGATTTCATACGGATGATGTGATTTTTGTACTCGGTATAGCCCACATGTGCTTGTAGTGCATTGATACGGATTTGTGCTCATATTTTCCTCCTTTTTTGATTTATACACCTTGGAACACTCGGTGTCGTTCTTATACGCATTTGAGTTATTAATGTGATTTTCGTTCATTGGTTTCACCGTACTTGTATTTCGCGCATTTGATGCACCAGATTTGAGATTTTCGTGCACAATAGATGCACCAAATATTGTTGTCGTGCACACCCGTTGCACTGGACAGATGTTTTCGTGCACACTTGTTGCACTTAGTTTTGCTTTTGTGCATATTGTGGCACCTGTATTCAGATTTGATTTCCGTGCGTACCAGACGCACGTGAATGTTGGATACGACTTTCGAGCCTGATTTTGCTCTTGAGCATCTTATTTTCATGATAGGCACTATATTATGAAGTAGCCAAACATGACTGATCTGAGGACAGTACCTGAGTACTTTGCATGCATTTAAAAAGTTTAACAAGAGGTTTTCAAAAAGGAGCTATAGTCTCATTATTTCTTACGTGTCCGTGAGCGACACGAACGTTAAAAAGGAAAACCTTTTGGGCTATTTTAGAAACGGCAGAACGCATATTTAGCAAAACATATATGAATGTATATTTATTACTTTACAAATGAGCGTCTGTCACTTATGCCGTGAGTTACACATCACGCGGCCATTCAGAGAAGCTTTTTGCATGTGCTTTATTCGGTTTTAGGAGATTTTCAAGGATGCGTACTATACACGTATTATAGTATTTGACTAGTGTATATTGGATTTCGGTAGTGGAGTTCGAGATTTGTAACTCCATTGTAACTCCGATGATATGCGTGCAAATCTGATGATTTGCGTGACGCTTGATGGAGTTCGATTTTGAGTTTTATACTCGTTTTTATGCGCACTTGATGCGCTGTGGTATTTCTATAGCTTCCATGATTTCGAAGCCCCGTTGATTTGAGTTGAGTATTGAAATGTTTTAGTATTTGGAGGTTTAAATTTAAAATCGGGGACCGAATTTATTTAAGGGGGGAAGATTGTAACATTTCAGAAAATATAAAATATTATTTTTGGAATTTAATGTTAAAATAATATATTTCGCGAAAACTACCCGATTTGCGAAATTGGGGTTTTCGAAAAAGGATATAAATATAAACCAATAATTGTGAACAAAATTGGGGATTTAAAATGATTTATTCATTTAAAAATATATTTATTTGGATTTGCCATTTTTAAAATTTATTATAAGCAGTTTAAATAAGAACCCGATTAGTGCACTACTAATCGCGATTAGGCCAAATCCGTGTTTCTACAGTTTTCCATGGTTAGTGCACCATGTCATGTTTCATTTTGGTTACATGTTATGTTATTGTGTTGTTTTGGGGTATTATATGGTTTGGTTTTAAAAGAAAAGAGAAATGGTTAAAGAAAGAATGATTGGAGAGAGAGAGTGTGAGATATGAGTGTGAGGGTGAGAATAAGAGAAGGAAAGAGAGAGGGGGGGAAGCCCCATTTTCCTCATCCCATTTGTTTTCTCATATTCTTCCTCCTCATATTCCTCCACATAAATCTCCAAATATCATCTCCAAATATTCATCCAAACCCTAAACCCCTTTCATTAAAAATGATCCCCTCTTCATACTCTACAAAATGGACCAAGAAAAGATGGATTTTGATGACATTGGGAAGTTAGGGTTTTTCTTGATTTGCCCAAACGAGGTATAATTCCTTCACTTAGTTTAGTTTCAAGTTTTCCTAGCATTCTAGTTTAGTTTAGAATTTATTTACGAATGCGTTTGTGAACTTAGAAATTCAAGAGAAGGGTTTGGGAAATTGTGTGGAAGTGATGATGAGTATGTAAGTCTACGGTAGCGCCCCGGCCGTCGACAGACGCCAAATGCGGAACAAAAACTTTTTAACTGGCGCTATCGTATACTATAACCCGGATCTGCCATTATTGCTAAACTAACATACTGTAAAGAGAGTAGAAAGGTTATACCGAAGGATCCAAGCCCTTCGTTCTTTAACCTTCATCCCACGCTCCGTTGCGGCTGCTCCGATCTCGTCGATCTCTGATCTCCTCGTCTAGGTGGCACCACGTCAATGATTCTTTAAACGGGCTCCCGCCTCTGACTCGAGGCAACTCGGTCGTCAAGTTTGCTAAAAGAGACGACCGAGATTGATATAGAGAATGAGTAGAAGACTTTGTCTCGTTCCGTCCAAAGCCATGGACAAACGGTTAATGAAGTTTCCATTTGAATCGGGTGATGGAATGAAATGAGCAATGAAATTTCCATACACCCCAAAAATATCATAATCTTTTCTTTCTAGCAACCATAATCAACAAGTGAGTAAGAGAGAGGGGGGGCGGCCATCTTATAGGAATGGGGGTGAGTGTAGGAGAGAAGAGAGTGACCACAAGAGAAAATATCTAGTGTGAACACAAATAAATATCTAGTGTGAACACAAATAAATATCTAGTGTGAACACAAAGAAAGCAACCAATGAAACAATAACACCTCACCGATTCTAGAACCTTCTAAAAGCATCCACACTCTTCCAAAGAAAAGATAAATCCGTCTTTAACCGAATGTTAAAAGACGGCTGATAGAAAACTGGAAACTGACAACTTCCAAAAGTGATCCCGAAACAAATTTCAGGATAACCCTGTAACTGTATAAATATACCCGCATTTGTATTACGACCGAATACAAATGCAACTGGGACAACGATATTATATCTACTCAATATAATACTCGGATCCGGCTTAAACCAAAGCCGACCAGTATTATCTGCCCGAAAAATGACACGTGCGTAAACGCACGTGCATTTTCCGAACCCTGCCATAAAACCATACGGCCTCTACAACGTTTCGACCGAACTTGGGAAACTGTCTGTGGGGGACTCTAATGACCCGTCAGTACCCTGGCAGTGGGTTTAACCACAAACCGTCAGCGGCACTAGCTATGCGTAACGGCTGCCCATAGACTGACCTCAAGGGAGGCCGATGAGCGAACTCATCCGGAAACTCTACTGAGCCTAACAGTGACAATGTATATACAGTCTGGTCCGTTCGTCTATGAGTATCGCATATCTGCCTAGGGGGCTAGTAACGTCAGACCCCAATAGCAGTGTAAGTCGTGTCGGAGTGTAGCCCAATAACACCCTGAGATACTACTCGAGTACCTACCAGTAAATCTCCTGCCACGGCCGTGGGCTTTGTGTAATGGCTCTCCTAGACACAGCACGATCTCGCCCCCAATACCGGGAGAGACGAATCCCCTGCCGATCCGCTCACGTGCCTCCATATGGCTCGGGACTGTACCCAAAAGCTACCTGTTTGCACGACTCCTTTGAGCCGTGGTAGGGTAGAAATCAAAGCACAGTGGGAACTCACACGAGACAAATGATGACCTCAGGTCGATGAACTAACCTGTACACATGTCACCAGGGAACTGCTATCTGACAATATGTATAATACCAACTAGCAGATTCCCGGCGAGTCCTATCCGGTGTACTCATAACCCAATGAGCACCTGTATACATCTTAGGTGATCCAACTGACACCAGTGGCTTGTGAGACCGGCCACCGCCCCTCGTCGGGGTCTCGACTGTATACACTAGTCTACTCCGGAGTATCGATGCCCTGTCTTGAAACTCCCACGACTAGGGACCACAATTAAGGATATCCATATAAACTACCCAACTCTCACGTATATGATCGCCATCATACTGTTGGTAGTAAAGCAAGATCCAAAGGGCTCTATCAAAGTGTAACATGTAATCAGTCACCTGAACATGTACACGACTGATAAAGGGAAACCAGATAGCATACTATCATCTCGAGTAAGACTGTCCTACCGGTATATATCCTCCGCAATCATTGAAATCACGTACCTGCGATCCAATAATTGACTCTGAGGACACTATCTCCAACAATCTCCCACTTGCACTTATGGCTAATTATTGCGATGTCGACTACTCACAGCCCGTGTGAAACCGAACATCCAACTCCTCTGCTAATCAGTTTCACAAAGCCCGTTTGCAAAACTATTGTGTTCGAGAAATAGCCTCAGTGAGTGGATCCGCCTAGATGTTTCTTTCTATATCTCTCTTGATATCATGTTCGCGGAGAAAACCATCTCCCGAATCGAGTAATACCTGTCTTAGAATATGTCTGGATATTTGATGGGACCTAGTTCATAAATGAACTCCAAATCCAAACTTCTTAGACTGTATCGATCACTGAACCTAATCAGTATCCTGCACCAAGCCTTCCACAGTATCCTCTTGGACCACCTGTCCATAATACTGTTCCTCGTCAGAGGGAAAACTGTAACTCTGACAATCACTCTGTCATCCATGTCACCTTTGAAGCCTAGAATGATAACCGTCTCCCGAAAAAGGCTGCCATCATCAAATCCGTAGAACATGTACTTATGTTCTAAAACTGCTTCCTTATATTTCTCCAGGATTGGATTAATACAAACTTATTGCACTTAGTGCAAAAACAACATCTGGTGTGGTACTTGACATCTCACGATTGACTCAATTGCCTAAGCAAGTGATCTGCCAATCATGCACTTCCCTCTCTCCTTTAGTCCGTAAGACACCTTTAGAGAGGGTGACTCCATCACCTGCAGGTACACCACCATGCCAGGAGTCATCTATTCTAATAACCATTAGAATACTGTCAAAGTACCCACATTGGGAAACTACCCAAATCCAGATCTAAAACCGTAGATCTAGAAATCAGAATGTCAAATATTATATCCATATCCTTTCTGGAGAAACAACTGTGTGACGACCACAGTACAACCGATCGTAGTATAGGAATTTTACTTCCTACTCTGTGTATGTCATCCAAATACCATGACATCACACCCTACTACCTTCTTAACAGATCCATCCTCTATCCTGATTGAAGTCAAACCCATGACTGTCACATCAAAATTAGATGATCTATCTCCGCTATAACTGCTCAAGTCTATAAATAGACATGAGCTACTTGCCCACTATGCTTCTGCTCCTCCCACTGACTACGAAAACCCTCCTACCGGGTCTCATAACCTGGAACAACAGTAGTGTCAAGTCTGGGTAGATAAGAACCTCCCTGTTACCGTCCTTGAGGCTACCGGAGTATCTCTCGGGTGTCTGTGGTTACCCATCATATCTGCGGAGTGGCTAATGGAATGTCAAACATGATTGAATATATAGGTCCTATTAAATTTTCCGTAATCGTTTACGGTTCTGGAATCACTTCCAATTCTACCATACTCCCATTACTGTTTTTTTTTTGAAAAAATCCATTTTACTAAAACTGTGGCGAGTCAAGAACAATATCACTATTGATCTTCCAGATGGTAGAATATCAACCCTCGTCATAGCCAGGGTCAACCCACAAACAGCCATTACAGAAACGTGCCCTGAGTCATCCAGAGTCTGGTTTTAAGCATAAGCTGGACAACTCCCCGTACCTTAATATCTTTTAAGGTATGAACCATTCTATATTCAATATAGATACTTTGGCACTTATTTAATTAGAACCAGATTCAAATCATGCAACTGTCTCCAGTGCATATCAACTTAATGGGAAGAGGCTAATCAGCATTACTCAACCTAGGAATCCATCCAATTATAAGCAACCTGAAAGAGAAACAAGTTTCTCAAAACCATTACTATCATCTGAATACCAATCACAAGAATCTACATCTTCGATCTCTTTGAAGAATCTCGATACTTGTGACACGTGGTTCTCTACTTTATTCTTATACCCATAACTTCTCAAAACTTAGACCTTGTATTTCTACGAAACACTTGTCTAAAAACTAGAGAAGTCATAAGTAAACAGAACATAATAAGAGGACCTACCCCTTTGTCCTGATGGACACTAGACAACATACAATACTCTGTATAAGTCCGCTGAGTTAAGAAACTCAAAACCTGTGCGTCGTAGGTTGAAAACTGTACCCTGGCGATTTCCTCAAATATCACCAATTACAACGAATTCCGATATAATGAGGATAATTACCTAATTCCCAATAACTTACTCCCACTCATCATCTGTAAAACCATACAGATATGAGAATGAAACCTGGTAAATACATACCCTTGGAGTAAGTATCTAATCGGGAAAACAGTTTTCTTTTAACAATGCACTGAAACATGAAAATGTTTCGTAGGGGTATCTTGGTATTCATAATACCTCTTCCATAATCCAATTCATGACTTTCACCGTATATTTCTTTTCTATCTTTCCAAATCCCTTTATTTGTCTTTAGTCGTTACCTTCTGTACACCATCGTTAGGCTAAATGGTTTTCTTCCTTCCCTACCGTTCGGCACCAGCCTATGGTTTGGAAGAAGACTATCCAGTAAGCATAATAGGTGTACCCTCCTAAACCAAGGAGTACTCACATCTTGAGAGAAGGTGTTGATAAAAAACAACTGAATAATACCTTATTCCTTTAAAGGTGAAATAGGTGTGGCGATGAAGTACGCGGTTTTGGTCGTGAATGATAACAGTCGCAATTTACTTTGCCCTCTTTCTAATCCCTTTATTTTGTCTTTACATATTACCTTATGCACACCCTACTTAGGCTAATTGGTTTTCTTCATTCCCTACCTTTCGGCGCCTGCCTATGGTTTGGAATAAGACTATCCAATAAGCGTAATAGGTGTACTCTCCTAAACCAAGGAGCCCTCGCAACCTGAGAGAAGGTGATAATAAAAGACAACTGAATAAACCAATTCTATTTCTCCTGAACCTGGATTCATCCTCGAAGAAATCCCTTCGAGTTCGTATATAACCATACGATGGATCTATCCAATGGAAGTGGATGTCCGTAGTAATACGGGTGTTCTGAGAAATACAAAGGGTAAAAGAAGGAGTGGCAATGACTTATGCAACTCAGACAATCTAAAAGCCAGTATTTTAAGAAGGTTTGGTCAACTTGGTCACTGAGTCATAGTCTAGGGTCGGTCAAAGGTGTCTGCCAAAGAGAGAGAGAAAAGAAACACTCTGCGTGCACTCTAACCTAGATCAGAATGGTTATCACTTTATCTAATCTGGAAACCTCCCACTGTCCTGTCAAATTCTCCTCCAAACCTGAAAGAAGAATCAACCGGGATCACCCGAAGAGTAAACCAACTCATCAGTGGGAATCGGGATCCAACTCTCATCGCATGATAACGTGATGGTATGCGTCCATGTTACTCATACTCCAGAAGGCATGCGCATACTTGGCAAGTTTCAGTTTTTTTAGAAACTCCCGATATGATTTTTGCCCCATGCTCTTATAACCTTGGCATTAGGTCAAAATGTCATAAGTCACATGCCAAGTTCTACCCGTCACTATCTTGTTAATTTTAACCCACCCGCACATGCCCTTGGCGTTAGGTCAAAATGGCAGAATGGCTGTCCCAAACCAACTCATCTATCTATGCAACAAATGAATACCCAGCAGCTACCAAACACTATGCCTTGGCGTTAGGTCAAAATACATAGCTTGAATACTACTGAATACCCAAAAGAAGTGACGGAGGGCTGCGGCTGGTTTTTGGCGAAAAACCTTTAACGTAGTGAACGTGATATCGTTGAAGGAACCTGATAGCTTTTTAAAATATAGTGGCGAAAACCTTTTGCTAAAGAGGTCACTCCCGGTGAAGGGATCTCGGCTCTTTCCTCGTGGAATGAGGTGCAGGATATTCTACTGAATACCGCGATGCAAAGCAACTTGTAATCGACTATATTGAAGTTATTACCCTGACGCAAACTTCTGCCCAAGGGGTCAGTCCCGGTGAAGGTATATCGACCCTTGCCCCGTCGAATGAAGTGCAGGATATTCCACTGAATACCGCTATGCAAAACAAAAGGAAACGTCTTTGCAATAACACTTTTTAAATTTGTTCCAACAACTGCAAACAGGTTTGTTTTCCTTTGCATTGATCAGAATCAATGCAGTCCCATCAATCAATTACACCAGAAAAGAACGAAAATAAAATGTACGTATATGCCATCCGCATTCGTCACTGGGTCCCGTCATCACCCGTTAGGTTACTTAACTAACGACAGAGCGGGGACTGGACTAGCGCGGGTGTAAAACATATACAACATCTAATAGTATATAAACCAATATACAATAATCACTCCAGGCGTGATAATATGCAACATTACAGAAAAGTAATAAGCATCACAGAACAATACAGATAATCTGGGATCCCCGGGTTTCACAGAGCCGCTGCTGAAACCCGACGTTCCCCTGTCGTGTGGATAGCCTGTGCAATGAAACCTAGACCCCTACGGGTGCGGCAAGTTATCTGCCAAAACTTGAAGCGAGGCAGCCCCCTACAGCAAAGTGAATGGACCACCCAGCACTTCACGGAATCCGGTAATCTTGGGCACCCCTCCTTGGGTCAACCTGTATCCCCTACGAGTACGGCGAATAGTCTGTCAATTCTAGAGTGAGGACCCTCTGCCTCTCAAAGCCATGAGATGCGGACCCGTTGCCCTCCAGAACCCGGCTATCCGTGCACTCCGTCGCGGGGTAAAACTAGTACAGAAACGAAAAATAGTACAACAGGTACATCGACCGCAACCTAGCCGTGCCCCAAAAGAATATTATACAACTGGCAGTGACGGCAGTCCACATGTTGGACGCTCCCCCTGCAATATCAAAAGTACAAATAAACTCAAACTGCACTACCATAGCATACTGCTATCCACCACGACAAATCCGCAACAGCACAGCACAACACAGAACATCAACGCGAATGTCACGTTCGCAAACCCGTCTAAAAGAACTATAGCAATAAGACGCAGTTTACCGATCAAATGACATTCCCGGTCGGAGATATAATATAAGCACTGTAAACTAACATGTTTAAATATCGATCGACTAAATATCACGAAGTGGGCCCCACGAACATCTGTTGAACAGTAACAAAATCTGGGCCCAAAAGATATATACCAAAAACCTCAAATTCCAACATAGAAGCTACTGTGCAAATTTGGGGGCATGATCTCACATAATGGCCGCGGATGCGCGGTCAAACCATAGGTTTGATCGCGATTCCGCGGCAGTCTTGTCGAATCATGTGCCCAAATTTGTACGGTGTTCTTAGAAAACCCTGCACAACTTTCTGTGATATGTAGAATAATTTTTGGAACCCTTTAAAAATCAACAGAAACTGTGAAAATGAATTTTGCGGTTTTTGATATCCGGTTCGATCGATATTTTAAACGCGTTAGCACAAGTTAGTAAAGCAAAATGGTGAGGCTCTGATACCACTGTAAGTCTACGGTAGTGCCCCGACCGTCGACAGACGCTAAATGCGGAACAAAAACTTTTTTAACTGGCGCTATCGTATACTATAACCTGGATCTGCCATTATTGCTAAACTAACATACTGTAAAGAGAGTAGAAAGGTTATACCGAACGATCCGAGTCCTTCGTTCTTTAACCATCATCCCACGCTCCGTTGCGGCTGCTCCGATCTCGTCGATCTCTGATCTCCTCGTCTAGGTGGCACCACGTCAACGATTCTTTAAACGGGCTCCCGCCTCTGACTCGAGGCAACTCGGTCGTCAAGTTTACTAAAAGAGACGACCAAGATTGATGTAGAGAATGAGTAGAAGACTTTGTCTCATTCCGTCAAAAGCCATGGACGAACGGTTAATGAAATTGGCATTTGAATCGGGTGATGGAATGAAATGAGCAATGAAATTTCCATACACCCCAAAACTATCATAATCTTTTCTTTCTAGCAACCATAATCATCAAGTGAGTAAGAGAGAGGGGGACCGGCCATCTTATAGGAATGGGGGGTGAGTGTAGGAGAGAGGAGAGTGACAACAAGAGAAAATATCTAGTGTGAACACAAATAAATATCTAGTGTGAACACAAATAAATATCTAGTGTGAACACAGTGTGAACACAAAGAAAGCAACCAATGAAACAATAACACCTCACCGCTTCTAGAACCTTCTAGAAGCATCCACACTCTTCCAAAGAAAAGATAAATCCGTCTTTAACCGAATGTTAAAAGACGGCTGATAGTAAACTGGAAACTGGCAACATCCAAAAGTGATCCCGAAACAAATTTCAGGATAACCCCGTAACTGTATAAATATACCCGCATTTGTATTACGACCGAATACAAATGCAACTGAGACAAAGATATTATATCTACTCAATATAATACTCGGATCCGGCTTAAACCAAAGCCGACCAGTATTATCTGCCCGAAAAATGACACATGCGTAAACGCACGTGCATTTTCCGAACCCTGCCATAAAACCATACGGCCTCTACAACGTTTCGCCCGAACTTGGGAAACTGTCTGTGGGGGACTCTAATGACCAGTCAGTACCCTAGCAGTGGGTTTAACCACAAACCGTCAGCGGCACTAGCTATGCGTAATGGCTGCCCGTGGTGAGCGAACTCATCCGGAAACCCTACTGAGCTTAACAGTGACAATGTATATACAGTCCGGTCCGTTGGTCTATGAGTATCGCATATCTGCCTAGGGGGCTAGTAACGTCAGACCCCAATAGCAGTATAAGTCGTGTCGGAGTGTAGCCCAATAACACCCTGAGATACTACTAGAGTACCTACCAGTAAATCTCCTGCCACGGCCGTGGGCTTTGTGTAATGGCTCTCCTAGACACAGCACGATCTCGCCCCCAATACCGGGAGAGACGAATCCCCTGCCGATCCGCTCACGTGCCTCCACATGGCTCGGGACTGTACCTAAAAGCTACCTATTTGCACGACTCCTTTGAGCCGTGGTAGGGTAGAAATCAAAGCACAGTGGGAACTCACACGAGACAAATGACGACCTCAGGTCGATGAACTAACCTGTACACATGTCACCAGGGAACTGCTATCTGACGATATGTATAATACCAACTAGAAGATTCCCGGTGAGTCCTGTCCGGTGTACTCATAACCCAATGAGCACCTGTATACATCTTAGGTGATCCAACTGATACCAGTGGCTTGTGAGACCGGCCACCGCCCCTCGTCGGGGTCTCGACTGTATACACTAGTCTACTCCGGAGTATCGATGCCCTGTCTCGAAACTCCCACGACTAGGGACCACAATTAAGGATACGCATATAAACTACCCAACTCTCACGTATATGATCGCCATCATACTGTTGGTAGTAAAGCAAGATCCTAAGGGCTCTATCAAAGTGTGACATGTAATCAGTCACCTGAACATGTACACGACTGATAAAGGAAAACCAGATAGCATACTATCATCTCGAGTAAGACTGTCCTTCCGGTATAGATCCTCCGCAATCATTGCAATCACGTACCTGCGATCCAATAATTGACTCTGAGGGCACTATCTCCAACAGAGTAGTGGCTGTTAACAAGACTTGAGTGGTGTTTTATTGACCTAGAACAGAAAATAGAACCCAAACATGACTTAGAACTTTCCGACATCGGTTAAATTGACAGTTTGTGAGGGTATATCGGAATCTGGAGTAACCCGAGAGCACCAAAAATTATTTAGCAAAAACTGAGAGGTGAGCAGGCGACCTAGAAGCTAACCCCAAGACCTGAGACCCCCACTGCTGTTCCAGGCCGCAGATTTATCCTTGGTGGCGGCAATTTGCGGCCACAGTGTAGGGGATTGAGTTGAGTTTAGGTGTATGGCCTTGTGTTGTGATATATAGACTAACCCTATGTGCAAAATCCCTCAGTTTGGCCTAGGGTGAAATGTGGGAGTGGATTTCCTAGGGTGTTCTTTTCGTGTTTTTGCGATTCTGAATTCTTTGGTTTGGTAATTGGTATTGTATTTTTTTGTTGGGCGTTTGTACGTCAAAAACAAGGGTTGTTTGATTGTTTTCCATGCGTAGGCTATAGGTTTTAACCTATGAGCGCACCGTGTGCCGTATCGGTTTTCCGGATTCGATTATAATAGCGATTGCGATTGTATATTATTGTAGGTACCTTCGCGTGGATTCCGAGGCGACGGAGCATGGCATCATCGACTTCGGCAAGAAAGGATCAATATGAGTAGATCTATATCTACGGAGGAAGTCGGGTGGATGGAGTATAGCACCCCCGCATGTTTTTTATGGAAACCGATCAATAGGTTACAGTTGTAGAAACCTAGATTAGGAATAAGGGTTATGGTTAAACAGATAGTTAGAGAAAATATGAGTGATTGGATATATATATTGGGATATGAGATGAAAGCTTTAGGGATATGAAAAGTGAAAGTGAATCACGACTTATAAATAGGTAGTTACTCTAGAAAAAGCATTGAGATTTAGAGTAACATGAAACTATATTAATAAGGAGAATGTATATATAAGATTAACTTGATGTAAGATGACTTAATACGAGAAAAAGAATTTACGATGTGACACGATGACTTGATGATATGTCGGTATACGGATGCGAGTCGATCGAGATTATTGATACCTTGCCGGTCTCCTGATATGAGTTTGTTATGGATGTGAACTGGGACATAGGTATATAAATATATTTAAAATGTAGTGAATCATGAGTGATATGTCGTACGAGACGTTAGGTCCGTACCCCTCATTGTCATATAGGATGATAGGATCCCCGATGGTATAATTCCGCCGTACGATAGTTTACCGTACGTGACGAGTTTTATGATGATAGATCCATACCCTTGACTAGAGGTGTTGTACGATGTATTGTACCGTACGTGATGCTGTGAGTCTTGATGCCGATTGTTAGATTCACCGACTCGGTTATATTGTTAGATACGTATACCTGTTAGCATTTTACATACGATTTACTTTTTGCTACGCTCATGTCACTCGCATTGCCTTACTCATACTCGGTTATATTGTTGATATGTGCATATTATTGTTCCATGTTGTATGATATACGAATATGCTTACATTTCTGTTATATGTCGCATACATCATGCTTTATAATTATACGCATTGGGATATGCTGTTTTAATGAGATTTCTGGATTTGAGAACCGTGGTTATTTCAAAAGAAAGTATGTATTCTTTTCAATGCGTCCACCTTGCATTTTCTCGGTTCTAAGACGTGTGATATGTGAAACCCAATTCGAGGAGTTGGATGATCCGTTTGCGGGTTTATGGTGGACCCGGTACAGCACCCCGCGGCGAGATGATCGTGGGGATGACGATGAGCCTGGCAGAGGGACTACTACCTACCGGTGATTAGTTGGACCTGGCGGTTATCCGGAGGATACCGACCGGAGTCGAGAGATGGATGGGGGCCGGATCCCGCAAGCCGATCCCGCAGGCTGATCCCGCAGACAGAGCTCGAGGGCCGATCCGAACAGACACAGCCCGAGGTATGAGGATTTACGTGTCGATGATGGACATGGGTTTCATGATGTTTCGAGTGTCGATGCTCGACACTCAGGTTCCATGATTTTGATGTGTCGCGGGGGACACACGTTGATTTATATCCTTATACTTTCATGCATATGCTTTTATGATATTTACATGCATGATGTTTTTGTGTCATTGATTGACACGTGGACGAGATCCACATGCATACATGCATTGATTATATGGTTGGATGATATCCCCATGCATATTGACATTGAGTATATTATTGGCATATATACAGATACGGTCACCCTAGATATCATAGTATTACCTTTATGATATAGTTCACTTAGGAAGTCTTTGTTTATTCGATTTCTACCTGTTGATATTTTTCTACTGACGAGTTGGAAACGAACCCCCGTTGTGCTACAGTTCCTGCAGGTTGACCGCATGGTTCAGTAGCGGCATCGCTGGCACATGGTTGCATTCGGGTGATTGCTTTGGTAGGTGGTACATATTGGATCGTACCCCTCTTGTATTTATTATTCATATTGTATCTAATCAACTCCATCAATCAAACTAGTATTTGTATAACTAATGAGATTTAGTGAGACTTGTGGTTGCGAGACTTAGAGCGAGGGGTATTCCGCTACTTGTGGTTTTGATGTCTTGCTTATTTCTTTATCTTTTGTGGTGAACTTCACCGTTGGGCGTCGTATACCTATATTTATGCTTTGCGTGGTTGCGGATATGCCGATTGGCGAAGAGCTAGCTTCCGCTTGGGGATGCCTTTATATTATCATGTATTGTGGTTTTGGATAAAAAAAATAACAAAGGAGGTGCTGCCCAAATCTTTAAAAGTCGAAACATGTTTTTAACTAGTAACACCCACTTGCATTTTTATGTTCCATTGTATATGTATTTAGGAAAACTTTTGATTTCATCATACCTTATTTTCAAAACCTAACTTCTTTTATTTTCTTAAAAAGGTTTAGATTTCTGGATTTCAGCTTACTTGAATTATGTTACGCCTTTAGACGTGGTGTGATTTAAGTGCCGATCAAGAGCTAAAATTTCGGGTCGTGACAATAATTATATATTAGGTTATTAAAACAACACTTGATTTAATATTCCGTCTATACCTCATATAACCGACTAATATCTAGTGTATAATTTTATCGAATCAACACTTGATTCGATAACCTGGCTATATCGCATATAACCGACCGATCATACAAATCGTGAGAATAGAATATGTTATCACATACTCGTATTAATCTCGGTCCCGCAAATATCACATATGTACTCCTACTTCGTTTCTCTTGAGCAAGGAAACCTCTGTGTAGACTCTAAAGACTTGTCAATACGCCGGCAGTAGGTGATGATCATATCAAACACCCACAAGCCGTAAGAGGCCTGCTAAACGTAATGGCCACCTGGGTATTGAGAGATCAGAAGATCAACAAGCAAGCCTGCTCATACTCCTGCGAATCCAATCAGTAACACTACCGTACAGTCCGGTCTCTTCGTCTGATATGTCGCATATCTTGCCTAAGGGTGGTAAAAGTCAGACCCCAATAGCTTGATAAGTCATGCCGATGTAAGGTCCATAACAGGTCGAGAAACTACTAATAACACTTACCAGTAAATTTCATCTACCATGGACAGGGATTTCCAGTTATGGCCAATCGGGCATAGCGCAACATCAACCCCCAATACCGGGAGAGACGAATCCTCTCCTATCGCTCATTGCCTCCATATGACTCAGGACTATACCCAAAAACCACCTGTTTGCATGACTAAGTAGAGCCGTGGTAGGGTGGAAATCAAAGCATAGTAGGAGACACACAAGTCTCTATAACGATCTCGGGTCGACAGACTAACATGTACCAGTGTCACCAGAGGACTGCTATCTGACATGAGGTATAATACCATCTAGGAGTTCTCGGCGATTCCGTTCAGTGTACCCAGTCTCCACTGAGCACCCGTATACCATCTCTGATGTCAAACACCAATGGATATGGGATCATCCATCGCCCAACGCATGGGTCGAGAAGCTATACGCTAGTCTACTCTGGAATATTGATGCCCTGTTTCGATATTCCCACGACTAGGAACATTGAAGGATGAACTCATGGACTGCCGAGGCCCCACTAGTATGATCTGCATCATAATCCTGGTAGTCAAGTACACATCCTAAGGGCATTATCAACATGTAACAGAGAGACAGTAAATGTACATGTTAAGATAAAGAGCAACCAGATAGCGTACTATCATGTCGAGCAAAAATTCCTCCCTATATATGTCCAAGCATCCACTATAATATACATCTCATATACAATAATGGCCTCTAGAGCATACATACAACTAACAATCTCCCACTTGCACTAAAGCCAGTTGTTGTAGTATAGCATTGTAAGTCCATGGTAGCGCCCCGGCCGTCTAACAGACGCCAAATGCGGAACAAAAACTTTTTATAACTGGCGCTATCCCGTACTATAAGCCGGATTTGCCATTAAAGCTAAACTAACAAACTACAAAGTGGGCAGAAGAGTTATACCGAACGATCCGAGTCCTTCGGTCTTCAACCATCATCCCACGCTTGTTGCGGCTGCTCCGATCTCCTGAATCTCCAGTCTTCTCGTCCAGGTGGCACCACGTCGACGGATCTTTAAAAAGGCTCCCGCCACTGAACCGAGGCAACTCGGTCGTCATGTTTGCTAAAAGAGACGACCAAGATGAAGTAGAGAATGAGTAGAACACTTTGTCTCGCTTCGTCCAAAGTCATGGACGAACGGTTAATGAAGTTTCCTTTTGGAATCGGGTGGAAATGTGAAATGAGTATCTATCAAATTTCCATACACTTAAACTCTCATCTTTTTTCCTCTCAAGCAACCATATCCTCACAAGAGGGGAGGGGCCGGCCATATATGGTGAGGGGGAGAGTGTAGGAGAGGGGAGAGTGACCATAGCATTAATGAAGAGAATGTGTCATCTAACACCTAGTATGAACTCATTTAAAGAAACAATGATTCATAAGACATAGTCATCAACACATAAATGCTCCATTAATGCACTAAGCCACCTCACAATTCTAGTCACCATCCTAGTCACCATCAAGAAGCTTCCACACTCATCTCAAGAAAAAATAAATACGCATTTAACCGAATGTTAAATACGGCTGATAGAAAACTGGAAACTGGCAACTTCCAAAAGTGATCCTGAAACGAATTTCAGGATAACCCCGTATCAGTATAAACATACCCGCATTTGTATAACGACCGAATACAAATGCAACCGAAACAATGATATTATATCTACACAGTATAATACTGGGATCTGGCTTAAACCAAAGCCTACCAGTATTATCTGCCCGAAATATGACACGTGCAAAAACGCACGTGCATTTTCCGAACCCTGCCGTAAAACCATACGGCCTCTAAAACGTTTCGCCCGAAATTGGGAAAGTGTCTGTGTGGGACTCTAATGACTCATCAACACACTGGCACTGGATATAACCTCTAGCACGTCATAGGTACAAGCTGTACGTAACGGTTGCCTATGTATTGATTGGAAGGGAAGCTGACGAGCGAACTCATCAATAAACCCTACCGAGCCTAACATTGAAAATATACATACAGTCCGGTCTGTTCGTCTATGAGTATCGCATATCGGCCTAGGGGCTGGTAACATGAGACCCCCAATAGCAGTATAAGTCGTGTCAGAGAGTGGCCCAAAACACCCTGAGATACTACTGGAGTACCTACCAGTAAATCTCCTGCCTCGGCCGAGGGCTTTGTGTAATGGCTCTCCTAGACACAGCGCGATCTCACCCCCAATACCGGGAGAGACGAATCCCCTGCCGATCCGCTCACTTGCCTCCATGTGGCTCGGGACTGTACCCAAAAAAGACCTGTTTGCACGACTCCTTTGAGCCGTGGTAGGGTAGAAATCAAAACACAGCGGGAACTCACACGAGACAAATGACGACCTCAGGTCGATGAACTAACCTGTACACATGTCACCAGGGAACTGCAATCTCACGATATGTATAATACCAACTAGCATGTTCCCGGCGAGTCCTGTCCGGTGTACTCATAACCCAATGAGCACCTGTATACATCTTAGGTGAACCAACAGACACCAATGTCTTGTGAGACCGGCCACCGCCCCTCGTCGGGGTCTTGACTGTATACACTAGTCTACTCTAGAGTATCGATGCCCTGTCTTGAAACTCCGACGACTAGGGATACTTTAAGGATGTGCTTACAGACCCCAGCTCCCACGTATAAGATCGCCGTCATACTGCTCGTAGTCAAGCAAGAATCCTATGGGCTCTATCATCATGCAATAGTGAACTAAAGCATGTATACGATGATAAAGACAAACCAGATAGCAAACTATCATCTCGAGCAAGACTGTCATATCGGTATAGGTCCTTCCTCAATCATTGCAATCACGTACCTGCGATCTAATAATTGACTTTGAGGGCACTATCTCCAACAACCTCCCACTTGCACTTAAGGCTAATTATTGCGATGTCGCATACTCATAGCCCGTGTGATACCGAACATCCAAGTCCTCTACTAATCAGTTTCACAAAGCTAGTTTGTAAAACTCTTGTGTTCGAGAAATAGCCTCAGTGAGTGGATCCTTCCTGATGTTTCTTTCTATGTCTCTCTTAATCTCAAGTTCCCGGACAAAGACATCTCCCGAACCGAGTAATACCTGTCTTAGAATATGTCTGGATATATGATGAGACCTAGTTCATAAATGAACTCCAAATCAAAACTTCTTAGACTGTATCGATAACTGAACCTAATCAGTATCCAGCACCATGCCTCCCACAGTATCCTCTTGACCCACCTGTCCATAATACCGTCCCTCGTCAGAGGGAAAACTATAACTCTGACAATCACTCTGTCATCTATGTCACCTTGGAAGCCTGGAATGATAACCGTCTCCCGAAGGAGGCTGCTGTCATCAAATCCGTAGAACATCCACTTTTGTTCTAAGACTGCTTCCTTATGTTTCTCCAATATTGGATTAATATTAACTTATCGCATCTAGTGCAAAAACAACATCTGGTGTGGTACTTGACATCTCATGATCGACTCAATTGCCTAAGCAAGTGATCTACCAATCATGCACTTCTCTCTCCCCTTTAGTCTGTAAGACACCTTTAGAGAGGGTGACTCCATCACCTGCAGGTACACCACCATGCCAGGAGTCATCTATTCTAAAATACTATTAGAATACTGTCAAAGTACCCATATTGGGAAACTACCCAAATCTAGATCTAGTAACCAGAATGTCTGATATTATATCCATGTACTTTGTGGAGAAACAACTGTGTGATGACCAAAGTACAACCGATCGTAGTATAGGAATTTTACTTCCTACTCTGTGTATGTTATACAAATACCAGGACATCACACCCTACTACCTTCTTAACAGATCCATCCCCTATTCTGATGAATTCAAACCTATGACTGTCATATCAAAATTAGATGATCTTATCTCCGCTATATCTGCTCAAGTCTATAAATAGACATAAGCTACTTGCCCACTATGCTTCCGCTGCTCCCACTGACTACGACAACCCTCTGGCAGAATAATATTTATGTACACTTCTAAATCTTGTTTAGAACGACGTTATACTTATCCTCTTGCCGAGTCCCATAGTCTCGAACAACAGTAGTGTCAAGTCTGGGTAAACAAGAACCTCCCTATCACCGTCCTTGAGGCTACCGGAGTACCTCTCGGGTGTCTGAGGTAATCCACCATATCTGCTGAGTGGCTAATGGAATATCAAACCTGATTGAATAGATTGGTCCTATTTAATTTTCCGTAATCGTTTGCGGTTCTGGAATCACTTCCAGTTCTACCATACTCCCATTACTGTTTTCTGAAAAATCCATTTTACTAAAACAGTGGCGAGTCAAGAACAATATCACTATTGATCTTCCATATGGTAGAAAATCAACCATCGTCAAAGCCAGGGTCAACCCACAAACCGCCATTACAGAAACGTGCCTTGATCTATCAGTGTCTGGTTTTAAGCATAAGCTGGACAACTCCCCGTATCTTAACATCGTTAAGATATGAACCATTCTATATACAATATAGAAATAGAGGCACTAATTTAATTGGAACCAGATTCTTATCTTGCAGCTGTCTCCGGTGCATATCAACTTAATGGAAAAAGGCTAATCAGCATTACTCAACTTAGGAATCCATCCAATTATGAGTAACCTGAAAGAGAAACAAGTTTCTCAAAACCATTACTATCACTTGAATACCAATCATAAGTATCTACATCTTCGATCTCTTTGAAGAATCTCGATAATTGTGACACCTGTTTCTCTACTTTATTCTTTTACCCAAAACTTCTCAAAACTTAGTCATTGTATTTCTAAGAAATACTTGTCTAAAAACTAGAGAATTCACAAGTAAACAGAACATAGTATGAGGACCAACCCCTTTGTCCTGACGGACACTGGACAACATACAACACTCTGTATAAGTCCGCCGAGTCGAATAACTCAAAACATGTGCATCGTAGGTTGAAAACTGTACTTATGGTTAAGAACTACTCCGTTGTTCAATGCTCCTTACCCAATCGTCAACTGATATAGGTAAATGTCATCGACATAATATCAAAAAGTTATATCTCACTTTATAAACGTACAGATATATCATTTTGAACTTGGTGCATAACAACGGATACTCAAAACCAAATACATGTCGTCCGGCAAAAACCCAAGCGACTTCCTCAAATATCACCAATTACAACAAATTCCGATATAATGAGGATGATCACCTAATTCCCAATAACTTTCTCCCACTCATCATCTGTAAAACCATACAGATGTGAGAATCATACTTGGTAAATACATACCCTGGAGTAAACATCTAATCGGAAAATCGGTTTTCTTTTAACAATGCACAGTGTAACTGAAACATGAAAATGTTTCGTAGGGGTATCCTGGTATTCCTAGTAATGCCTCTTCCATAATCCAATTCATGACTGTAACCGTATAATTCTTTGCCATCTCTCCAAATCCCTTTATTTGTCTTTAGTCATTTCCTTCTGTACACCCCTTTTAGGCTTAGTGGTTTTCTTCCTTCCCTACCGTTCGGCACCAGCCTATGGTCTGGAAGAAGACTATCCAGTAAGCATAATAGGTGTACCCTCCTAATCCTAGGAGCACTCGCAACTTGAGAGAAGGTGATGATAAAAGACAACTGAATAATACCTTATTCTATTAAAGGTGAAATTGGAGTAGCGATGAAGTACGCGGTTTGGTCGTGAATGATAACAGTTGCAATTTACTTTGCCCTCTTTCTAATCCCTTTATTTTGTCTTTAGCTATTACCTTCTGTACACCCTACTTAGGCTAATTGGTTTTCTTCATTCCCTACCTTTCGACACCAGCCTATGGCTTGGAATAAAACTATCCAATAAGCGTAATAGGTGTACTCTCCTAAACCAAGGAGCCCTCGCAACCTGAGAGAAGGTGATAATAAAAGACAACTGAATAAACCAATTCTATTTCTCCTGAACCTGGATCCATCCTCGAAGAAGTCCCTTCGAGTTCGTATATAACCATACGATGGATCTATCCAATGGAAGTGGATGTTCGTAGCAATACGGGGTATTCTGAGAAATACAAAGGATAAAAGAAGGAGCGACAATGACTTATGCAACTTTAGACAATCCAAAAGCCAGTATTTCAAGAAGGTTCGGTCAACTCGGTCACTGAGTCATAGTCTAGGGTCGGTCAAAGGTCGCTGCCAAAGAGAGAGAGAGAGAAAAGAAACACTCTGCGTGTACTATAACCTAGATCAGAATGTTTATCACTTTTTCTAATCAGGAAACCTCCCACTGTAATCTCAAATTCTCCTCCAAACCTGAAAGAAGAATTAGTCGGGATCACCCGAAGAGTAAACTAACTCATCAGTGAGAATCGGGATCCAACTATCATCGCATGATAACTTGATGGAAGCCACTCAAGTTATCACACTCCGGAAGGTATGCGCATGCCTGGCAAGTTTCCTGTATGTTTGAAACTCCCGATATGATTTTTTTCCCATGCTCTTATAACCTTGGTGTAACACCTTAGTATGTGTTTAGTGGCTAATATATTTAAATAAAGGATTTTTAACAAAAAGTTTACCAAATTGAGTTTCAAATATTTTTCCAAATTTAATAAATATTTTTCTAGAATTTTCCTAGGCTTGCACACACATGTGCATGTAAACTAGGGTTTATAAATGAGGTAATACCATGATTAGCAACCATGGTGGGTTTAATCATGGGGATTAGGTCTTTTGGGTTTTAATTAAGTCTAATTAGTTAATTGATGGTTTCTTTAATTTGAATTTCCTTTTGGAGTGTTGACTTGGTGAGAATGAGAGAGAGAGAATGCATCATGGCAAAAGCCATGCTTGCATTTAATGAAGAGAGAGAGTGGAGGGGTTGACCTTGGGGATTATCTTTTATTTTCCACTCATTCTTGTGTTGTTTCTCTCAACCTCTCACTCATACACTCACACACACACACACCCCTCACAGCAGCTGCATCAGCAAACTCAGCAGCAGCACCTCCAGCCACAGCAACAGCAACTCAGGCAACAGCAGCAGCAGCTCCAGGCAGCAGCAACAGCTCCAGGCAGCAGCAACAGCACCCCAGCAGCACCATTCCCTCTTCTTCTTCTTTTTCTACTTGCTTGTGAGATTCCTTGATGGTATAACCTCTAAACTTATTCCTACTTTCACCTAATTGTGTAGTTAGCTTCGATTAGCGATAGTTTTGTGTATTTAGTGCTTTATGTGGTGATTAGGGGGGAAACTTGACCAAGTGATATATGAACTGGTTTTAGTAAGTTGATGGAGTGTTGTTAGGGCCATGTTAACCTAGCTTAGCCCCCAATTGCACTAAAATAACACCAGATCCCAATTTGATGCAAATTCATCGTTTTTAAGCAAATTTTGACTTTCTGTAAACTGCTATCGACCCAGTGAGTTCAGAATAATTTTGAGATGACTGCAGTATAGTTGTTAGGTGCTGATCCCCCAGGTAGAACACGACCCCCAAAATCTGTACTGTGGCCGCCGGAATATTGATTCTGGCCGCAAATTGCGGCCAGATGGGGAGGGTTTGGGTTAGAGTTTGGCTCTATTGGTGTCTGCTGCAACCCTTAGACTCATGGCATGTATAATTTTATTTAATTCTTGCTGTAGAAAAATCAGGAGCTATGTACATATTTTTCGTATTTTAAACCTTCGCGACACGCGTGATACGTGTGTAGGTTTCGGTTTTCTGCGTATCGCGATGCGTCAGGGTAGTTTCAGGCGCATAATCACACGTTTTAGCGTATCGCGCACACGCGCGGTTGGTTTGCGACGCGGGTTTCTAATTTGACCGTAATATCACGTTTTTGTGGATTTGAGCTTATATATGATATATTGTGTGATTCTAGGTTCGCAGGCGAGTGAGACGGACGCTGCGAAGAAGGGGAAGCAAGTCGTCGGCTACACTTAGCGCAAGACTTCGGTGAGTAGATTTAACATCTACGGGGATATCGCCCGCATGGCGTTATGCGTCAGGGCTGATAGGACCTTATAGTTATATGTTGCATTTACCCCATTGACTGTCATTGCATACCGCATTCCCTGCTATATGAAGTAAACTTAGAATTGATAGAACACTGCACTATTACTAACGGTTCATGATGCACGAGCACTAATCTGCATGTTACACACACACCGTTAGTAATTGCCATGACACACTCACTGTAGAACTGCCATGATTATATTGCTGTAGTTCATTTCACATATGATTCGATATGATTTTCATAGAAATTGAGAGCCGCAAGATGTCTTTAAAATCGGAAACTATTTTTAAAAGTGGTTTCCCCTTGTACCTATATTATGGCTTGATGTACATAGCACATCGCATTTGATTTACTTCTTGGTGTTGGATTTTCATGTGATTTCTGGTTTTGAGGACCGTGGGATTATTTAAGAAAAGATGCACTATTTGAAAACCCGGTTCCTCGTGATATGATATTTTGGTGCGTCCACCACGCGTTTTCTCGGTGCTGAGACGTGTGTTTGAAACCCGATTCGAGGAGTTGGATGATCCGTTTGCGGGTTCGTGGTGGACCCGGTATGGTTCCCCGGGGCGATAAATGTTTTTCGTGGAGTAGACGATGAGCCTAGCAGGGTGGCGAGTACCTACCGGTGATTGGTTGGACTTGGCGGTTATCCGGAGGATACTGACCAGAGTCGAGAGATGGATGCGGGATGATCCGTACTGCCGGGGCCGAGGGCCGATACCGCAGACGGAGCCCGTGGGCTGATCCGGACTTATGGAGCCCGATATATGAGGATTTGCGTGTCGATGCTGGACACGATTATTTTATGATATTTGGGTGCCGATGTTGGGCACTCGTGATTTCTCAGAGATTTACAGGATTTGAGGGCCGAGGAGGGTGCCGGCGCCTCAGTTTATTTAGGATTTGAGGTGCAGTTTTGGGCACCGATTACCTTTCCACGTTTATATTCCGTGTAGATGTTATTTATCCCATGCTCAGCATTGATTATCATTTATCTCATCCTGTAGTTATTTTACCTGATAGAGCACTTGCATGACTATTGCACATACTGCTTATCACGTATTGATATCATCTGCTGGCATATGATAGAGTAGCGCAGTACATGCATGCTCGCGATTACCTTTATTTGTTATCCCTATTCACGAGTTGGCAACTCACCCCCGTTGTGCCACAGTATTTGCAGGTTGCCTCTCGGAGTAGTCGCGGCTGGCTGCCTTTTGCATCTTTTGGCTACAGATACTACTACAGTTGGTGTGAGAGCTGTTTTGCTTTTAGGTGGGTTGTGGTATCTGATTACTTTTATTCTACCCCTTTTGTATCTAGTATTCTCCATCTACCATATATGTACTGGACTTAGTGACAGTGTGAGGATGATGATGTATATTTTCTTTGTATTTTGGTGTCGAGCTCATGGGAGCCGACGGTTTATTTATTACATTTTATTATTCTGTGATGTTAACTTATTGCTCATTCTTCGCTACGGCGTCGCATATTACTCTTATGATGATGGTTTCCGCCGTTGGGCGTGATTGCTCCCGTTTGGGAATGTTTTGTTTCATTATATCTCATTTTCACTCATATCCTGTTTTTTACCCGATTTCGGGGTTATTTTTACAAAGGAAATGCTGCCAAAATTATTTAAATGATAACGTAACTTTAAAAGAACTTATTGAACTATTTAAGATTTTCTAAATGTCTTAATTAAATGTTTTCAACACTCGCTACTTTAAAATGGTTTTGATTTCTGGGTTCGGCTTACTTAGTCGCGTTACACCTGTAGACGTAGCGTGGTTAAGTGCCGGTCACGAGTCGAAATATTGGGGTCGTGACACTTGGTGTTGGTCAAAATGTCATAAGTCACATGCCAAGTTCTACCCGTCACTGTCCAGGTCAATTTGAACCCACCCGCACATGCCCCTGACGTTGGCCAAATGGCAGAACGACTGTCCCAAACCAACTCATCTATCTTTGCAACAAATGAAATACCCAGCAGCTACCAAACACTATGCCCTGGCATTGGTCAAATGCATAGCTTGAATACTACTGAATACCCAAAAGAAATGACGGAGGGCTACGGCTGGTTTTTGGCGAAAAAACCTTTAATGTAATGAACTTGATCTCGTTGAAGGAAACTGATAGCTTTTTATAAAAATTTACTGGGGAAAACCTTTGCTAAAGAGGTCACTCCCGGTGAAGGGATCTCGGCTCTTTCCTCGTGGAATGAGGTGCAGGATATTCCAACTGAATAGCATGATGCAAAACAACTTGTAATCGACTATATTGAAGTTATTACCCTGACGTAAACTTCTGCCCGAGGGGTCACTCCCGGTGAAGGGATATCTGCCCTTGCCTCGTCGAATGAGGTGCAGGATATTCTAACTGAATATCACTATACAAAACAAAAGAAAATATCTTTGTAATAACACCTTTTAAAATTTGTTCCAACAACATCAAATATAGGTTTGTTTTATCCTTGCATTGATAAGAATCAATGCAGTCCCATCAAATAATCACACCAGAAAAGAACAAAAATAAAATGTACATATATGCCATCCGCATTCGTCACTGGGTCCCGTCATCACCCGTTAGGTTACTTAACTAACGACAGAACGGGGGCTGGACTAGCGCGGGTGTAAAACATATACAACATCTAATAGTATATATACCAATATACAATAATTGCTCCAGGCGTGATAATATGCAACATTACAGAAAAGTAATAAGCATCACAGAACAATACAGATAATCTGGGATCCCCGGGTTTCACAGAGCCACTGCTGAAACCCAACGATCCCCTGGTCGTGTGGATAGCCTGTGCAATGAAACCTAGACCCCTACGGGTGCGGCAAGTTACCCGCCAAAACCTGAAGCGAGGCAGCCCCCTACAACAAAGTGAATGGACCACCCAGCACTTCACGGAATACGGTAATCTTGGGCACCCCTCCTTGGGTCAACCTGTATCCCTTACGAGTGCGGCGAATAGTCTGTCAATTCTAGAGTGAGGCCCCTCTGCCTCTCAAAGCCATGAGATGCGGACCCGTTGCCCTCCAGAACCCGGCTATTCGTGCACTCCGTCGCGGGGTAAAACTAGTACAGAAATGAAAAATAGTACAACTGGTACATATACCGCAACCTGGTCGTGCCCCAAAAGAATATTATACAACAGGCAGTGACGGCAGTCTACATGTTGGACGCTCGCCCCACAATATCAAATGTACAAATAAATCCAAACTGCACTATCATTGCGCCCTGCTATCCAGCACGACAAATCCGCAACAACACAGCACAACACAGAACATCAACGCGAATGTCACGTTCGCAAACCCGTCTAAAAGAACAATAGCAATTAGACGTGGTTTACCGATCAAATGACATTCCCGGTCGGAGATATAAAGTAAGTACTGTAAACTAACACGTTTAAATTTCGATCGACAAAATTTCTCAAAGGGGCCCCCACAAACATCTGCTGTACAGTAACAGAATCTGGGCACAAAAGAATATTACCAAAAACCACAATTTCCTCATTGAAGCTCTCTGGGAAAAATTGAAGCTGTCACGACCCGAAGTTTGGCCCATGACCGGCACTTAACCACGTAACGTCTACAGGCGTAACGTGACTAAGTGAACCGAAAACCCAGAAATCAAACCAGTGAAAGTATAGAGTGATAGAAGTTTTAAAGGAAGCACTAACCAAAACATGATAAGAAAACTAAGTAACAATCTCTAAGAAAACAATATACGACGCCGTAGCGAAGATCAAGATCCACAAGTGGGAACAACACAGATAGAATGAAGTGCAAATACAGCCGGCTCACAACGAGCTCGACACCAGTCACAAATATAATACAACATCGTCCTCACACTGTTTCTAAGTCAAATACATACATGGTAGATGGAGAATACTAGATACAACAATGTACATACTGAAAGATAAACAGATACCGCACAAAACCCACCTATCAGCAAAAGAGCTAGTACACCAGCTATGGGGGTATCTGTGTCAAAAGATGCAAGCAGCCTGCCGCGACTACTCCGAAGGGCAACCTGCAAACACTGTGGCACAACGGGGGTGAGTTGCCAACTCGTGAATAGAGATAACATATAAAGGTAATCGCGAGCATGTACGTACTACACTACTCTATCATATGCCAACAGATGATATCAATATGAGGTGAGCAGTATGTGCAAAAATCATGCAAGTGCTCTATAGGGTACTGTACTATCAGATGAGGTACAAATGCTCTAACAGGTGATGCATCCACAGGATGAGGTACAAAAGTAATACTGAGCAGGGGCAATATAATATCTACACGGAATGTCAACGTGGAACATCTACAATCGGCTTCTCAATGCACCCAGACCTCCCATAAATAGCTCATGCGCCGGCACTCTCCTCGGCCCTCAAATCCTGTGCATCTCTAAGAATCCCGAGTGCCCAACATCGGCACCCAAATATCATAAATGCTCGTGTCTAGCATCGATACGCAAAACATCCTGTATCGGGCATCCGTCAGTCCGGGTCAGCCCTCTCTCAAAGTATATATCGGGAATCCGTCAGTCCGGGTCATCCCTCTCTCAATACATATCGGACATCCGTCATTCCGGGTCAGCCCTATATCAATCCATCGGGCATCCGTCATGCCGGGTCAGCCCTCTCTCAAAGTATATATCGGGAATCCGTCAGTCCAGGTCATCCCTCTCTCAATACATATCGGACATCCGTCATTCCGGGTCAGCCCTATATCAATCCATCGGGCATCCGTCATTCCGGGTCAGCCCTATATCAATACATATCGGGAATCCGTCATTCCGGGTCATCCCTCTCTCAGTACATGTCTCTAGCACCGAGAAAACACGGGGCAGCGCCCCAAATATCATATCAAGGGAACCGGGTTTTTAAATGATTATTTATTTGGAAGGGCCACGGTTCCCAAATCCAGAAATCACATGAATCTCAACCAATAATATAAGTAATTGTGATGTGATATGTGTATCAAGTATGAATATCGAGTCATGTCACATATAGGTGAGCTACAAGGCAATGAATCAATGTGATATAGGTATCAAATATGAGTATCAAGTCATGTCACATATAAATGAGCTACAAGGCAATGAATCAATGTGATGTATGTTGTAGGTATGCAATGCACTAGCTAGTAACCATGAACATGCAATATATATAAGGAACACTATAAGGTCCTATCAGCCCTGACGTAGAACGCCATGCGGGCGATATCCCCGTAGATGTGAAATCTACTCACCGTAGCCTTCCACTAGGTATAGTCAACAACCTGAATCCCCTCCTCCGCGGCGTCCGTTGTACTCGCCTGCGAACCTAGAATTACACAATATATCACACGTAAGCTTGAAATCACAAAAACGCGACATTTAAGCCGAACCATTAACTCGTGTCGTGAACCAAACTCGCGTGTGCGCGATACGCTAAAACGCGTGGTTACGCACCTAAACGCATCCTGACGCGTCGCGATACGCAGAAACCCAAAACCCACACACACGTATCACGCGTGTCGCGAAAGGTTGAAAATACGGGAAAATAGGTATTCTACCCCAGATTTTGATACAGGAAAGATATTTCAAAACTATATATGCCAAAATAACCCACACACAAGCAGAGACCTACACCCCAAACCCCAACCCAAATCTCCCCCATCTGGCCGCAATTTGCGGCCAGAATGCCCATTTTGGCGGCCAGACTTGGGAATTGGGTTCCCAGGTTTGGTTGGTGCACTCAATTCTCCCCATACATGCTGCAGTACTATATAGATTTCTACTGAAAAGTCTCGGGTAGTAGCAGATTCCTACAGTGCCTATTTCTAGTTAAAAACCCCACTTGTGCACTAAATTGAAACTTTATGGTATTTTCCTGAAATCTGGAACAAACCTAGGTCTAATCACACACTAACAACTTGTTAACAAGCTAATCAAGCCACAACAACATAAGTTTTAACATGTTACACTAAACCCCCTCCAAAATCACTAAAATAGAACAAAAAAAAGTGATATTTCTTAACTAAACATACAAGTTATGGAAATTGGGTGCTAGGATTAGGATTTTATACCTTAAAATGACCTTAAAACACCAAGGGTTCCAGCTTTTTCCCTCAGTTGCAGATTAGCTCCCCAAACACCTCAAAAACTTCATTTTTCCTAAGGTTTAGTGAAGAAAAAGAGTTGATTGTGTAGGGTTTTGGTGTAGGATTCAAAAAGGAATGAAAAGAGAGAGAAGAGAGGAAGAAAGAGATGTTCTTTTCTGCAGATTTTTCTGCAGGAAGTGCAGAAAAATGATTGGAAGAGAGAGAGAAGAGAGAAGAAAAAGTCCAAAAGTCAAGGCCTCACCTAACACCATGCTCATTTGTTTAATGGATTTCTTTCCTTTTTGTTGTTTCATTTGAAATTATAAAAAGGGTTTAGAAAAGGATTAAATGGTGGGGAAAAGAGTTTGCAACCATGCACAAGAATGGTTAACAAGTTACACCCATAAACCTAAGTTACAAAATGGCTAAGTGTGCATGTGTATGCTATATAAAGAAAATTCCTAATGAGGGTAACCCGACTAAAAATAATTAATAAACCCTATATAAATGTCTAAGATATAAGTGCATAGCACTTCACAACACAATCATCACTAATTATCACAAAAGGCATCCAAACGGAAATCCAAAGTGTTACAATCTACCCCCCTTAAAGAAATTCGGTCCCCGAATTTAAAAATCTAACTTACGCCCCTTCAAAAGATGGGGATACCTCTTCCTCATCTCGCTCTCGGTCTCCCAGGTGACCTCCTCCCTGCTCTGGCCACGCCAAAGTATCTTGACGGGCGGTATCTCTTTCGACCTCAATCCTTTCACTTGTCGATCTAAGATCACCATCGGCTGCTCCGCATAGGAAAGGTCGCGCTCAAGCTGGATCGTCGGGTGCTGAATCGCATGCGAAGGATCATGAAGATATCTGCGGAGCATCGAAACATGAAATACGGGCTGCACGTCTGGAAAACTGGGCGGAAGGGCTAATCGATACGCAACTGCACCAATTCGCTCAAGGACCTCCAATGGGGCCCACAAATCTAGGACTAAGCTTCCCCTTCTTTCCAACCTCATTACGCCCTTCATTGGGGAGACCCTCAAGAAAACATGATCACCAACAGAAAACTCAAATCTGCGTCGACGACGGTCCGCATAAGATCTCTGCCTACCCTTGGCTGCTCTCATCCCATCGCGAATCAAATGGATCCTTGCTGTCGTCTCCTCTACTATCTGTGGCCCCAAGATACTGCTCTCACTGAGTTCCGTCCAACAGGTGGGTGATCTGCATCTCCTCCCATAAAGAGCCTCAAATGGTGCCGTCTGAAAGGTCTCCTGGTAGCTGTTGTCGTACGAGAACTCTATTAAGGGCAATTGATGATCCCAGCTACCTCCGAATTCTAAACGCATGCTCTGAGCATGTCCTCGAGAGTCTGAATAGTCCGCCCTGACTGTCCATCGGTCTGCGGATGGAACGCTGTGCTGAAACTCAACGAGTGCCCAAAGCCTCCTGAAGCCTCTGCCATAGCTGGCTGATAAACTGGGTGCCTCTATCGGACACGATGCATGTCGGAACTCTGTGCAGTCGTACAATCTCATCAATGTAAATCTGGCATACTGGGCAAATCCGGAAGGCGTCTTCGCCGGTAGGAAGTGAGTCGCTTCCGTCAACGGTCCACGATCACCCAGATGGAGTTATACCCTCGACTAGTCCTGGGTAGACCCACAATGAAATCCATAGATATCTGTTCCCATTTCCACTCCGGAATGGGTAACGGCTGTAGCTCTCCCGCTGGCCTCTGATGCTCAGCCTTGACTTGCTGACAAGTCAGGCATCTCGATACCAAATCTGCAATGTCCCTCTTCATACCGTCCCACCAGTAAGCATCTCTCAAGTCATGGTATATCTTGGTGGAACTGGGATGAACATTATGTACTGATCGATGTTCCTCCTCGATAATCTCATGCCGCAATCCCTCAGCATCTGGTACGCACAGTCTAGCTCCAAACCGTAGTATCCCCTGATCATCGATCACGAACTCGGAAAATCTACCATGTCCCATCTGTGTTCTGATCTCTGAACAGCGGTCAACACTGAGCTGTGCCTCTTATATACGGTCAAGCAACTGTGGGCATGCACGAACATGTACAATCTGTCCTCCGGTCGGCGTAAACTCGAACTGTACCCGGCTGTCGCATAAGATCTGCCAACCTGCCGACGACTGCCTCTGTACTGTGCTCAAACATGTTAAACTACTCCCGGGCCTCCTGCTCAAAGCATCCGCCACCACATTTGCCTTGCCCGGTTGATGCAAGATCTCACAGTCGTAGTCCTTCACTAATTACATCCGTCGGTGCTGTCTAAGGTTCGGGTCTCGCTGCTGACATATGTACTTTAAGCTCTCGGGGTCGGTGAATATCTGGCACGACTCCCCATATAGATAATGTCGCCAGATCTTGAGTGCAAAGACCACTGCAGCCTTCTCCCGATTCGTGAGTAGGGTAATTCTGCTCATGTCTCTTTAATTGTCGCGAAGCATACGCGATCACCCTATCGTGCTGCATCAGAACGCATCCTAGCCCCACTCGAGAAGCATCACAGAAGACCACAAATCCGCCCGGTCCGGAAGGTAAAGATAACACCGGTGCCGTCGCCAGCTGAGTCCGTAACTGCTGGAAACTGTGTTCGCACTCCTCCGTCCAATCGAAGGGAACTCCCTTCCGGGTCAACCCGGTCAACGGTGTAGCAATACGTGAGAAGTCCTGCACAAAACGCCTGTAGTAACCGGCCAACCCCAAAAAGCTGCGAATCTCCGTCACTGACGTGGGTCTAGGCCAACTCCGAACTGCCTCGACCTTCCTCGGGCCAACACATAAACCGTCTCGTCAAATCACGTGTCCCAAGAAATCTACGCTGTCCAGCCAACAAGCACACTTAGAGAATTTCGCATAAAGCTGGTGCTCCCTCAATGTCTGCAATGAAATCCGTAGATACTGCTCGTGCTCCTCACTACTTCGGGAATACACCAAGATATTGTCAATGAAGACTATAATGAACAGACCAAATAAGGCCAGAAAATACGGTTCATCAAGTCCATGAAGGCTGCTGGCGCATTGGTGAGTCCGAACGACATCACCAAAAACTCATAATGGCCGTAACGAGTACTGAAAGTTGTCCTAGGAATGTTCTCCTGTCTAACCCGCAGCTGATGGTAGCCCGATCGCAAATCGATCCTCGAAAAGTATCCTACCTCCCCGAAGCTGGTCGAACAAATCGTCGATGCGTGGCAAAGGATATTGATTCCGCCTGTCACCTTATTCAGCTGGCGGTAGTCAATACACAAACGCAACAGCCGCCTTTCTTCTTGACGAACAGGACTGGAGTGCCCCAAGAAGAAACACTAGGTCGAATAAATCCTTTATCCAGCAAGTCCTGCAACTGACCCTTCAACTCTCTAAGTTCCGCCGGGGCCATCCAATAAAGCGGTACCGAAATAGGTCCCGTGCCAGGAACCAAATCAATGCAGAAAGAATTATCACGCTCGGGCGGCCGTCCAGGAAGCTCGTCAGGGAACACATCAGGGAACTCGCTACCAACCGGAACCTGATCCGAAAGAAACTCTATAGCCCTAGTATCGCAAACATATGCGAGAAATCCCTGACATCCTTTCCGCAAAAGCTGTCCAGCGCGAACAGAAGAAATCACACCGTGTGGGGTGGCACTACGGTCCCCCAACACAACAACAACAACCGACTCTCCCGCAGGAGTAGTCACAACTAGCGGTTGACCAAGCAAACCGGACTCTCTACTCGAACTCAGCACAAGGTGTGTGGATACATACGGGTACGTGGAAACATATGAGCAGAAGGATCCGGATCAAACAATACGTGTGCAGCAAAGGACATACTGAAAGAGTACCTGAAACCACAGCCTCGGATACTCTCGCGCCCCGATGAGTCGAAGCGAAAACTTGTGCCTGTCCTTCATTTGCGACTGACCGAACTCCTCCTCTACTAGCCTGACCCCTCTGTGCAAACCCTCCACGTCCACGACGTCTCAGAACACGACCCTGACGTGCAGTGAAGAAACACTGCCTGATGAGGTGTTGAAGGCTTCCGCATCGTAAACACCTACGCACTGAATGCTGTCCTGCCTGGGGATGGAAGCCAAACGACTGTCCTCGTTGATTGTTAGGATAAGTGCGTGTTCAAGTTCTAGTTTAAATACCGCAATCAAGACGGTTTCGCTTGTAGCTAGCCGGTTGAGTACGGGTCGTCCGCAGGGAGATGGGAGTCTTTTTCAATGTGTTTTAACGAGTTAAGTCCTGTTTTCAGATTTTATTGTGGTTATCTAAGTGTAAGTTGATATTTAAAGAGAGCTTGTTAGGGTTAGGATTAGGTTAGTTTGAGTTAGGAGTCTCCACATCTTTCGTTGCTCCACTTAATATCGGTGTTACGGTAATCGGCAACAACGGGGATTAGCACGACTAGGAAGGAACTTGTGAGTATAAGTTAGGCTTTCCAACGCATAGTCCTTCCTTTTGGTGCTTGTCCGTCCGTTCTTGGCTCTTATCCATAACCTCCGGTTAATTCAACCACAACCGGTCTCACTACGGAATCACCGCTATCATGTAGGATAGGGTGCCGTAAGGAGCGGATTGTGGTTCAATTAACGGGAGTTGATTTAAGTTGTTGGGCAAGGAAAGAGTGAGAGAGATTTCCTTCTCTCAAACTTCCCTTATCCTACCCTAACAAGTATAAAATTACTCACACTTCATGATAAGGAAAAACAAAACAAAACAAAGAGGAAGATAGAAAGAAGGAGATTAGAAGAATACGACTAACTATTTGCGACCTCACCTTGGCGAGGATCAAGCGTAAGTATCATTGTCATATGAAGGATAAAGGAAAAGTGAGAAGAAAGAAACAACAAAAATAACAACAACTACTTAACGAATTACAACAAGTAAAATTACAACAAGCATAAAAATAAAGAGACAAGCATGATAATAAATTGTTCTTCTTTATTCATCACTCTTCACTCAAAAGCTCACTTACAAGTTTAATGGAGAAGAGGTGAGAAGAGGAAGAAGAAACACTAAACCTAAGCAAAATGAAAATACAAGATTATGGACCCTTTCCTTCACAGAATTCTGGGGTATTTATAGGCTGGAAAATGAGAAACTAGGGCAACCATAAGGGCCAAAATGAAAAGACCAAAGTGCCCCCGAAAACCCGGCATGATTGGCGCCAGAACGGCCGCGGTTCCGCGGCCTGGACCCTCCTTTGGCCGCGGAACCGCGGCCCTATGGTGGACTTGGGCTCTGTGCTTTTTTTGTGGGACCCTGGTTTGCTGTGAGCTTCAATCTGATACATGTGTTTTCTCATAATTTCTTCACGAATTTTCCAGAATTTCTGTTGAGGGAAAGGTGGACTTTTTGTCAAGATTTTGTCATGATTGCCTCGAGCTCCGCGTAGATCTCTTGGATTTTGTGCTACCATTGAGCCTTGTGCATTGATTTGACATTTTGTCTTCCTATTGGTATCTGGCAACATACGGATGAAGAGCGGAGACCGTGTTTTATCTGTGGTTGGCAGGAACCGGATTTTGTCGTGTTTTTCATGAATTTCTCCGTTTGAGAACCGGGAACCTGTATCCTGCAATTGACTAGCAAACACGGCTCAAGAGTATCTACCGACATGCAATGTGATAAAAATTGGGCGGTATGAAAATGCAAAAATCTGATATGAACAAATACCCCCAAACTTATCATTTGCTCGTCCCGAGCAAAGTCCATTTATTCACAAAAAATTTCCTAACCTCACTTTCGCAGGGAACGCGATTGCACTGAGCATGTGCAACAAGCCGTTTAACCTCTAGGTATCCCTAGTAGGAGGAGTGTTGTCTCCTGAGGGTTTTCAGCGGATACTACCCACAAAATCCGGTCAAGTTGGTTTTGTAAAATAACTAAGATTCAAACCCTAAAGTTTTGTTTTAGAAAATAACAATTCTATAATCCTAAGTCTAGACCATCGAACCTTTATTTTTCACACCTCGCTTCTTATTTAACTACAGATTTTACATGTCTTTACGTGCGGTGCAAATAGTGTCGTTAAGTTCCCGAAAGGTCGAATAAAGTCATCATGTCGCACAATAAGGCCCAGATAATAATTTTAAAAGGATCACATAAGTTTTATAACGAGTTAAGCATTTTTCAAGTTTCGTTTTCCAGTAAGGTTTCAACTTCAGAATTTCTATCTTCCTTAACAGGAAACTAAGTCGTATTTTTCACTCCACCTTTTCCTTGTTTTCATTTCATACACACCTCTGTGAACGTGCAATAGTCTTTATCAAAGAGTAAAATCTTCATATCTCCGTTAAAATTTTTTTTTAAAAGCCTGTCTTTTATCAAGATTATTCTCACACAAAGAACCGTTAGGAATTTTAACTCGGAGAGAACACTTGCTTGACTTTGTTTTAAACTGGACTTTCTAGGCTTCTTAGCGAGCTTTGGGCCAATGCACCCAAACCAGTTGGTTTTAGGGCATTAGGTGTAAAAACACCCAGCGGACTTAATTACTCAAGTTACCTAGGTCCAAAAACAAAAGACAGTTTGGCGTGAAAATCAGATGATTTAATACGAACGGAGATATATCTGGCAGTTCAAATATTTTTTTGATAAAAGACGTGTCTGGTGTGTAATCATTCCAATCAAGTTTTAGGTGGGTTATTTTTCAGACTTAGCTCCAATTACGGCATCAATAACATTCCTTCATATTCGCTTTACTTCATAAACTATTCTTGACATTACTTATTTCAGAACAAACCTATTTGATCCTCAGAAAATTATTTATCTGTTTAAAAGTTTAAACATGAAAGACTTGTCATCTAATTCCCAAAATCTTACGACACGTGTAGTGTGATGTAAAGACGTATATCAGCTATAGTTAACTTCAAAGGAGGGTTATCTTTCAGGTTTTCAAAATCCAAACATAAGATCAAGTTATTCCTATTTTTTCAAACAAAAACCGTCGAATATTGAATCAAAGTTCTTCCACAAGTTAACTTGACAAAAAAGTTTTTATATTTTTTTAGAAAATTTTCAGATTTTTATGGATTTTATGGATTTTAATATGCAGATGCAAAATATACATATGAATGCGAAGGTAAGAAATGCGTACCGAGCGTACCCCCAAACTTAAACTGGACAGTGTCCTCACTGTCGTGGCATGAAGAGAGCAGTTAGAAGGTTCAAAATTGTCGGTTAGTGATACACAATTTTTATTTGTTTTTGTTTTTAAAGAAAAGAAAAAGAATATACACAAATATAAACAAAATGGTTTGTACATACCCCCAAACTTATTTGGAACAGTGTCCACTGTTCTTGGCTGGATAACCGAAGTTTGGAGGTAGGCAGAGGAAGATCATTCAGGGTAAACCGGCTCCTGTAAGAACAGGAGCTCCTCTGTTGGTTCGGCGCTAAGGTACGGTTTGCATCGGTGTCCGTTTACCTTGAAGAGTGAACCGTCCTTTGGATTTTCCAAATCCACAGCGCCCTGCGGATACACATTCCGCACAAAATACGGCCCTTTCCAGCGAGATCGGAGCTTTCCAGGATGGAAATGAAGTCGGGTGTCGTAAAGAAGTACCTGTTGACCAGGTACGAAGGTTTTGCGCAAAAGGTGTTTATCATGAAACACCTTCGTTCGATTCTTAACGACAACCGCGTTGTCATAAGCTTCATCCCTAAGCTCGCTCAGTTCGTTCAGCTGCAGCTTCCGATGGCTGCCCGCGTCCTCCAGAGAAAGATTCAGCTCCTTTATCGCCCAAAACGCGCGATGCTCGATTTCGACAGGAAGGTGGCAGGCTTTTCCGTACACAAGCCGATAGGGAGACATGCCAAGGTCGGTCTTATAAGCGGTTCTAAATGCCCGAAGGGCATCAGTGAGTTTCAAAGACCAATCCTTACGGTTCTTGGAAACCGTCTTCTCCAATATCTGCTTGATTTGCCGATTTGAAACTTCGGCCTGCCCGCAGGTTTGGGGGTGGTAGGGCGTAGAAAGCTTATGATTAATGGAGTACTTCCGCATCAAGGCCTCAAAAGTCCTATTGCAGAAATGACTTCCATTGTCGCTAATGATTGCTCGGGGGTGCCCAAACCGGGAGAAAATGTTTTCTTTAAGGAACTTAACGACAACCTTGTTGTCGTTAGTCCGGCTGGGCACAACCTCGACCCATTTAGAGACGTAATCAACAGCTAGAAGAATGTACAAGTTCCCAAAAGAGTTGGGGAACGGCCCCATGAAGTCTATCCCCCAAACATCGAAAATCTCCACAACCAAGATCGGTTGGAGCGGCATCTCGTTCCTCCGGGATATCCGGCCCAAGTGTTGGCACCGGGAGCAAGTCTTGCAATCGTCGTTAGCGTCTTTGAAAAGTTGTGCCCAGTAGAAACCACATTGCAAGATCTTCTCAGCTGTCTTCCTGGGCCCAAAATGCCCGCCACACGCTTGATCGTGGCAAAATGACAGCACACTCTTGAATTCCTCATTAGGGACACACCGACGAATGATCTGGTCGGGACAGTACTTGAACAAGTAGGGTTCGTCCCAGTAAAAGTGTTTTACTTGGGATAAGAAGCGATGTCTGTCCTGACTCGACCATTCGGTTGGTAGCAATCCCGTGGCCAAATAGTTCACAATATCTGCGAACCAGGGTTCGCACGATACTGTCAAGAGTTGTTCGTCCGGAAAAACGTCGTTTATCGGAATTGGAAGCGAAGGCGAAGAAGGAAGTCGCGAGAGATGGTCGGCAACCACGTTTTCACATCCTCGTTTGTCCTTAATGACAAGGTCAAACTCTTGAAGCAAAAGGATCCAACGGATTAACCGAGACTTGGCATCTTTCTGCGCAAAAAGATGGCGCAGAGCTGAATGGTCCGTGTAGACAATGACTGGAGAGTCGATGAGGTAGGGCCTGAACTTTTCTAAAGCAAATACAACAGCTAAGAATTCCTTCTCAGTTGTTGTATAGTTAAGTTGGGCGTCGTTCAGGGTTCGGCTAGCGTAGTAGATCACGTGCGGCATCTTATTGATGTGCTGTCCAAGGACAGCACCGATGGCAAAGTCGGATGCATCGCACATAATCTCGAATGGGTGCGTCCAGTCAAGAGAAGAGAGAACGGGAGCAAAAGTGAGTGAGTGTTTCAATGATTCAAAAGCAGCCGCACAGCTTGAGCTGAAGTCGAATGGCGTGTCCTTGGCCAGGAGAAGAGTCAAGGGCCTAGCAATCTTGCTAAAGTCCTTGATAAACCGTCTATAAAAACCGGCGTGGCCAAGGAAGGCTCGGATATCTCGGACGCATCGGGGAGGAGGAAGATTGGAAATGACCTCAATCTTAGCTTTGTCTACCTCAATGCCCTTCTGCGAGATGATATGTCCTAAGACAATACCTTCGCGCACCATGAAGTGGCATTTCTCCCAGTTCAAAGTGAGATTCTTGTCCTTACATCTGGTAAGGACAGCGTCGAGATGCAGCAGACACTCGTCAAAAGAATCGCCAAAGATGGAGAAGTCGTCCATGAAGATCTCCAGAAATTTCTCCACCATGTCTGAGAAAATTCCCATCATACACCGCTGGAAGGTAGCGGGCGCATTGCATAACCCAAAGGGCATGCGACGATATGCAAACGTGCCGAAAGGACAAGTGAAAGTGGTCTTGTCCTGGTCTTTTTCGGCGATGGGAATTTGATTATAGCCAGAGTAGCCATCTAGAAAACAATAGTACTCGTGTCCGGCCAATCGTTCGAGCATCTGGTCAATAAAAGGTAGCGGAAAGTAGTCTTTCCGCGTTGCGGCGTTGAGTTTTCGGTAATCAATGCATACTCGCCACCCAGTTTGGGTGCGAGTAGGGATTAACTCGTTTGCCTCATTAGTGATGACCGTAATGCCCGACTTCTTGGGGACAACATGAATGGGGCTAACCCACTGGCTATCAGAGATAGGGTAAATGATACCACTATCTAGACATTTGACGATCTCCTTCTTCACAGCCTCCTTCATGACTGGATTGAGACGTCTTTGTGGATCCCGGGCTGGTTTGGCATCATCCATCAGATGTATATGATGCTCTACGATCAGGGGACTAATCCCCTTAATGTCCGCCATGGACCAGCCAAAAGCTTGCCTATTGCCGTGCAAGACTGAAAGAAGGGCTTTCTCTTGCTCAGGAGCTAGAGAAGCCGAAATGATAACTGGGAGGGTCTCGTTCTCACCTAAGTAAGCGTACTTAAGGTGAGACGGCAAAGGCTTGAGTTCGAGAATTGGAGGTGAAATGATAGAAGGAAGGATTGGAGAAAAGGTCTCGAACTCAAAGGATTCCAACAAAGGTTCGAAACGAGTGTAAGCCACCGAGTTGGATGGTTCAGGTAACTCATCCGAAAAGTCAAACGATTCAAACTCGGGTGGAGAGCGGCTAAGATCGTGTGAAAACGTAAAACACTCATAGTCGTAGTTGGGCGCGAAAGCAGCAGCAGGTTCGAAGAGAAACGCACTAGTGGCGTCAAGGTTGTCGTTGTGAAATAGAAACTCCTCGAACTCACATTCTTCAGGGGTGATCTCCTGGATCGAGCAAACATCTAATATATGAGCATTAGGTTCGGTGGGCTGATTCCCCAACCTAAAAATGTTGAGTTCAATTGTCATATTTCCTAAAGAGAGGTTCATCGAACCGTTGCGACAATTGATCACAGCATTTGAGGTTGCGAGAAATGGGCGACCGAGTATCACCGGAACTTGATTCCGGGGGTTAGCTACAGGCTGTGTATCAATACAATGAAGTCGACGGGGAATATGAAGTCCCCGACTCTGATTAACACATCCTCTAGCTCACCCCTAGGATGGGTGATCGATCGGTCGGCCATTTGGAGAGTGCAGTGTGTGGGTTTCAACTCTCCGACGCCTAATTGCTCGTATACTGAATACGGAAGCAAGTTAACACTGGCACCAAGATCTAATAGTGCGCGGTTGATGTTCTTATCCCCAATGGTAATTGAAATCGTAGGACAGCCAGGGTCCTTCCGTTTTTGTGGTAAAGATTGGGTAAGGGCATCACTCACAGCACTAGCCAAGAAAACTTTCTTGGGTACCTGAGACTTCCTCTTTTTCATGCACAAGTCCTTTAAGATTTTCGCGTAGGACGGGACTTGTTGGACAGCATCTAAATGAGGAATATTAATGTTAACTTGCTTGAATAACTCCAAAATGTTCTCCATTTGAGGATTTTGTTTATTAGACCTCAACCGGTTTGGAAATGGAACATTTTGAAAATTGGTTGAGTCTAATGCTGGAGGAGGAGATTTTGGAGTTGGAACGGATCCCAGAATAGGTGTTTTCGTGGAGTGAGAAGTGGGTCCGTTCAGAGCAGAAGAAGAGGAAGGAGAGCCTGTTGAAGAACGGAGAATAGGCTCGGAAGACGAAGAAGAAGAAGGAGAAGAAGAAGCGGCGGCCGGGGTGTCATCGTTGATTCGCTTGCCAATGTTGTTTTGCAGCATCCTTCCCGATCTCAGCGTAGTCACGGCACTCACATTATGGTTTTGTTGTTCAAGAGCAACATGTGCATTATGTGGGTGACCGGGATTCGGCAGTGGCTGGGACGGAAGCTTCCCCTTCTCTCGCTCGCTCAAGGCCGCGTTCAGCTGTGCAATCTGGGCCTCGATGGTTTTGATGCTCTGCCCGTGTGCGGCGGTGTGTTGCACTAAAGATTGGATCGAAGACTGGATGTTGGCGGTAGATTGAGTCGATTGTTTAACAAACGCCTCCAGACTTCGCTCGAGCGAGGAAACCTTATCAGTGTTTGACGGAACAAAAGTGTTATTTGGTGGAAAAGGATTGTTTGGTGCAAAATTGTTCGTCTGGTTTTGGTAAGGTTGGGGTTGGAAGGGCTGCTGAAACTGAGTTTGTTGTTGCGCTTGTTGTTGCGGTGGAGGGCCCCTTTGGAAATTGTTGCCCTGGAATTGATTCTGATTCTGATTCCAGGTGAAATTGGGGTGGTTCCTCCAACCGGGATTGTAGGTGGAAGAGTATGGATCATTCCTCGGTCTTTGCTGGAATGCATTAACCTGATCCTGTCCTTGCGATGGTGGATTGTAAGGACACTCTTCGGTCAAGTGGGAAGGATCGGAACAACAAGCGCAGATGGTACGAAGTGGGAGAACAGGGGCAGGAGTAGGAGCAGAAAATTTTCTCTCTATCGCTTCAAGCTTTCGTGTAAGTGCAGCCATTTCAGCTTTCATCGCAATAGAGACATCGAGTTGGTGGATTCGTGCCCTAGACTGACCGGTTGAAGTGGAGGTAGAAGAAGAAGAAGTCGGTCTTGTGCTCTCCTACTGTAGCGTTTGCTCCGCAAGATCGTCAAAGAACTGCCACGCTTCATCGTCAGATTTCGATAGGAAGTGGCCCTGACAGATGGTTTCCAGCAACTGCTTCGTTGCTGGGTTCAGTCCCTCGTATAAGGTTTGGCAGAGTTGCCATTTCTCTATACCGTGGTGAGGACGCTGAACAAGAAGGTCTTTGTACCGGTCAAAGCACTTCCAGAAGGGTTCAGAAGGAAGCTGGGAGAATTGGTTGATTTCATTTCGAATTCTTGCGGTCTTATGATTTGGATAGAATTTTTTCAGAAACGCTTTAACAAACTCGTCCCAGCTGGTGATTGAGTGGGAAGCGGTGCTACACAGCCATTTTTCAGCGAGATCGCATAGAGTGAACGGAATGACCCGTAGACGTATAGCATCGTCCGACAGCTGGGTTGTTTTCATCATGGCACAGACATTTTGAAATTTATTGATGAAGATATAGGCATCTTCAGTTTCGAGCCCATGAAAACGTGGAAGCATGTTGATGAAATGGGGCTTAATTTCAAAGTTGTCCCCATTGGCCGGAGGAAGAGAAAGGCAGGTGGGAAGTGCAGAACGGGTGGGGTAGAAACGATCCTGGAGCGCAATTCGCTGCGGCACTACAACAGGCGGAGGTGGTGGAAGATTGGTCTCCATAGGAGGTGGAGCCATTCCAGCGGTGGTCAAAGAGATGTTCGGATTAAATCCCGACATAGCGGAAGAAGAGGTGGGTGAAGGTGAAGGTGAAGGTGAAGATGTATGAACAGAATTCCGGTCAACGTCGGAGTTGGCCGCCAAAGGAAGGGGTGAAAGAGGAGTGGACGGAGTATCGACTTCGGAGTCGATCGCGTAGTCGGTCGCGACTAACGTAACGCGGACTAAACGGGCGCTAGTGTCCCGAGTCCAAGCGGACATACACTAAACGAGTTTAGTATGGTCAAAGCGGAGAAGGTGCGGGTAAGAAAACGTCAATGGAGAAAGGCGATGGGTGGTGGGTGAAAATGGATTTGGAGACAAAAGGGCAAGTTTTTATAAAAGTTTTTGAATTTTTTTATTTTTTTTTTAGAAAAAGATTTACAGAAGTATGTACGAAAATACGGCTTATGCAATCACAAACAAGATATGCACAATCACACCTAGATCTACGGTCGCCTAGGTCTACTAGACCTGCTCCTGAACTTGATTTTCGAAGTTAAACAGTGTCGAGAAACAGGCTTAAAAATACACCGATCACGGGGCCAGGTAAGTGCAGAGATAAGGGGAGGTTGTCCAACGCTTTCGCGAAGTTCCTTAATTAAATAACCCTTTCTCTTTCGGCGGTTGCGCCTTTAACACTTTCCTAGACACCCCGTAATCAATGTACGGTTAAGCGAGGTTCTAAACAAGGTTTATCTTCTCCTAATGAGCGCGAAGTCCTTAGGGCTGAAGTCTAGTATTTTTTAATTTACAATGGACAATGCATATGCTTTAGTGATTTTTGGGGTCCTGGGAAGGGTGATGAAATCCCCACCCAATCTGGATTGGTTTCAAGCCCCTTAAGTCCGTATTAAAGAATGCAAAACAGTAACAAATCAACAGCAAACAATTTTTATTTGCGGCGCAAAGAATCCTGCACAAGAACAGTTTATTGGAAGGGGGAGAAGAATTTGCGCAAAGAAGGCTGCAGAAAACACAGTTTATTGGAGTCCAGAGGAGTGGAGAGAGGCAGAGGGACTTACAGAGATTTTTACCGTAGACCGGATGCTTCGTTTTTGTCCGTCGCGGTGTAGCCGCGAAAATGTGGGTCTATCTTCCCACGTCTTTGGCACTGTACTTGAACTCCGTATTTCCAACGTCTTTGGCGTCGATCTTGAACTTCGTATTTTCCTGCGCACTTGCACAAAAACTAATCAAGAATAACAAGATGGTTTTTTTTTTTTTACAAAGTATGTATTTTTTTTCGTTTTTTTTTATACTTACAAATTAACCCGAAATTACACAAAAAAACAAACTACCGTCTCCCCGGCAACGGCGCCATTTGATTGTTAGGATAAGTGCGTGTTCAAGTTCTTGTTTAAATACCGCAATCAAGACGGTTTCGCTTGTAGCTAGCCGGTTGAGTACGGGTCGTCCGCAGGGAGATGGGAGTCTTTTTCAATGTGTTTTAACGAGTTAATTCCTGTTTTCAGATTTTGTTGTGGTTATCTAAGTGTAAGTTGATATTTAAAGAGAGCTTGTTAGGGTTAGGATTAGGTTAGTTTGAGTTAGGAGTCTCCACATCTTTCGTTGCCCCACTTAATATCGGTGTTACGGTAATCGGCAACAACGGGGATTAGCACGACTAGGAAGGAACTTGCGAGTATAAGTTAGGCTTTCCAACGCATAGTCCTTCCTTTTGGTGCTTGTCCGTCCGTTCTTGGCTCTTATCCATAACCTCCGGTTAATTCAACCACAACCGGTCTCACTACGGAATCACCGCTATCATGTAGGATAGGGTGCCGTAAGGAGCGGATTGTGGTTCAATTAACGGGAGTTGATTTAAGTTGTTGGGCAAGGAAAGAGTGAGAGAGATTTCCTTCTCTCAAACTTCCCTTATCCTACCCTAACAAGTATAAAACTACTCACACTTCATGATAAGGAAAAACAAAACAAAACAAAGAGGAAGATAGAAAGAAGGAGATTAGAAGAATACGACTAACTATTTGCGACCTCACCTTGGCGAGGATCAAGCGTAAGTATCATTGTCATATGAAGGATAAAGGAAAAGTGAGAAGAAAGAAACAACAAAAATAACAACAACTACTTAACGAATTACAACAAGTAAAATTACAACAAGCATAAAAATAAAGAGACAAGCATGATAATAAATTGTTCTTCTTTATTCATCACTCTTCACTCAAAAGCTCACTTACAAGTTTAATGGAGAAGAGGTGAGAAGAGGAAGAAGAAACACTAAACCTAAGCAAAATGAAAATACAAGATTATGGACCCTTTCCTTCACAGAATTCTGGGGTATTTATAGGCTGGAAAATGAGAAACTAGGGCAACCATAAGGGCCAAAATGAAAAGACCAAAGTGCCCCCGAAAACCCGGCATGATTGGCGCCAGAACGGCCGCGGTTCCGCGGCCTGGACCCTCCTTTGGCCGCGGAACCGCGGCCCTATGGTGGACTTGGGCTCTGTGCTTTTTTGTGGGACCCTGGTTTGCTGTGAGCTTCAATCTGATACATGTGTTTTCTCATAATTTCTTCACGAATTTTCCAGAATTTCTGTTGAGGGAAAGGTGGACTTTTTGTCATGATTGCCTCGAGCTCCGCGTAGATCTCTTGGATTTTGTGCTACCATTGAGCCTTGTGCATTGATTTGACATTTTGTCTTCCTATTGGTATCTGGCAACATACGGATGAAGAGCGGAGACCGTGTTTTATCTGTGGTTAGCAGGAACCGGATTTTGTCGTGTTTTTCATGAATTTCTCCGTTTGAGAACCGGGAACCTGTATCCTGCAATTGACTAGCAAACACGGCTCAAGAGTATCTACCGACATACAATTTGATAAAAATTGGGCGGTATGAAAATGCAAAAATCTGATATGAACACTCGTCCTAAGCCTCTGCTCTGGGCTGGTATACCCGTATGATTCCTCCACTGTTCCGGAATTCTCACGGTCTCTGGAAGACGCGTCTCATACATGGGAGCTGCCTCCACCGGTGCTATGTAGGGGACGGAATACTGCATGATGATCGCCAGGAACAACTGGGTAACAGGGGTGGCAACCATCTGTCGCTGTGCTCGAACGACCTCTACCAATGAGCTCATCGCCTGGCATAGGCCCTGCATCTCTACCACTAGTCTAGCAACCTGAGCTGCCGCAGGGGAAACAATCTGTCCTGGTGCAACAGGAGTACTACTCGGATTAGTCCTTGTCTCAGATGAATCAACTCGAGCCTCGGCCCTCACGGCTGCTCTCTGCGCCCTCGTAGTCCTTGGCGGCATATTGGCTATCAGAAACAACAGGATTCGATAAGGATACGGAAAATCGAATCACAAGAATGTATATACTCAAGGAGGAATTTAAATCAACAAGTCCTAAGGTCGCGTAGGCGAAGTACCGTGCCGTGAGTATGCCGCGGAACATACACACGCTACGCTACCCTGCCGCAGCTACCTACTCCATCATACCAGGGTCGTCCTACACTCCGAAAGGTAAAACCTACGCTCTGATACCAACTTTGTCAGGACCCGAAGTTTGGCCCGTGACCGGCACTTAACCACGTAACGTCTACCGGCGTAACGCGACTAAGTGAACCGAAAACCCAGAAATCAAACCAGTGAAAGTATAGAGTGATAGAAGTTTTAAAGGAAGCACTAACCGAAACATGATAAGAAAACTAAGTAACAATCTCTAAGAAAACAATATACGACGCCGTAGCGAAGATCAAGATCCACAAGTGGGAACAACACAGATAGAATGAAGTGCAAATACAGCCGGCTCACAACGAGCTCGACACCAGTCACAAATATAATACAACATCGTCCTCACACTGTTTCTAAGTCAAATACATACATGGTAGATGGAGAATACTAGATACAACAATGTACATACTGAAAGATAAACAGATACCGCACAAAACCCACCTATCAGCAAAAGAGCTAGTACACCAGCTATGGGGGTATCTGTGTCAAAAGATGCAAGCAGCCTGCCGCGACTACTCCGAAGGGCAACCTGCAAACACTGTGGCACAACGGGGGTGAGTTGCCAACTCGTGAATAGAGATAACATATAAAGGTAATCGCGAGCATGTACGTACTACACTACTCTATCATATGCCAACAGATGATATCAATATGAGGTGAGTAGTATGTGCAAAAATCATGCAAGTGCTCTATAGGGTACTGTACTATCAGATGAGGTACAAATGCTCTAACAGGTGATGCATCTACAGGATGAGGTACAAAAGTAATGCTGAGCAGGGGCAATATAATATCTACACGGAATGTCAACGTGGAACATCTACAATCGGCTTCTCAATGCACCCAGACCTCCCATAAATAGCTCATGCGCCGGCACTCTCCTCGGCCCTCAAATCCTGTGCATCTCTAAGAATCCCGAGTGCCCAACATCGGCACCCAAATATCATAAATGCTCGTGTCTAGCATCGATACGCAAAACATCCTGTATCGGGCATCCGTCAGTCCGGGTCAGCCCTCTCTCAAAGTATATATCGGGAATCCGTCAGTCCGGGTCATCCCTCTCTCAATACATATCGGACATCCGTCATTCCGGGTCAGCCCTATATCAATCCATCGGGCATCCGTCATTCCGGGTCAGCCCTCTCTTAAAGTATATATCGGGAATCCGTCAGTCCGGGTCATCCCTCTCTCAATACATATCGGGCATCCGTCATTCCGGGTCAGCCCTATATCAATACATATCGGGAATCCGTCATTCCGGGTCATCCCTCTCTCAGTACATGTCTCTAGCACCGAGAAAACACGGGGCGGCGCCCCAAATATCATATCAAGGGAACCGGGTTTTTAAATGATTATTTATTTGGAAGGGCCACGGTTCCCAAATCCAGAAATCACATGAATCTCAACCAATAATACAAGTAATTATGATGTGATATGTGTATCAAGTATGAATATCGAGTCATGTCACATATAGGTGAGCTACAAGGCAATGAATCAATGTGATATAGGTATCAAATATGAGTATCAAGTCATGTCACATATAAATGAGCAACAAGGCAATGAATCAATGTGATGTATGTTGTAGGTATGCAATGCACTAGCTAGTAACCATGAACATGCAATATATATAAGGAACACTATAAGGTCCTATCAGCCCTGACGTAGAACGCCATGCGGGCGATATCCCCGTAGATGTGAAATCTACTCACCGTAGCCTTCCACTAGGTATAGTCAACAACCTGAATCCCCTCCTGCGCGGCGTCCGTTGTACTCGCCTGCGAACCTAGAATTACACAATATATCACACGTAAGCTTGAAATCACGAAAACGCGACATTTAAGCCGAACCATTAACTCGTGTCGTGAACCAAACTCGCGTGTGCGCGATACGCTAAAACGCGTGGTTACGCACCTAAACGCATCCTGACGCGTCGCGATACGCAGAAACCCAAAACCCACACACAAGCAGAGACCTACACCCCAAACCCCAACCCAAATCTCCCCCATCTGGCCGCAATTTGCGGCCAGAATGCCCATTTTGGCGGCCAGACTTGGGAATTGGGTTCCCAAGTTTGGTTGGTGCACTCAATTCTCCCCATACATGCTGCAGTACTATATAGATTTCTACTGAAAAGTCTCGGGTAGTAGCAGATTCCTACAGTGCCTATTTCTAGTTAAAAACCCCACTTGTGCACTAAATTGAAACTTTATGGTATTTTCCTGAAATCTGGAACAAACCTAGGTCTAATCACACACTAACAACTTGTTAACAAGCTAATCAAGCCACAACAACATAAGTTTTAACATGTTACACTAAACCCCCTCCAAAAGCACTAAAATAGAACAAAAAAAGTGATATTTCTTAACTAAACATACAAGTTATGGAAATTGGGTGCTAGGATTAGGATTTTATACCTTAAAATGACCTTAAAACACCAAGGGTTCCAGCTTTTTCCCTCAGTTGCAGATTAGCTCCCCAAACACCTCAAAAACTTCATTTTTCCTATGGTTTAGTGAAGAAAAAGAGTTGATTGTGTAGGGTTTTGGTGTAGGATTCAAAAAGGAATGAAAAGAGAGAGAAGAGAGGAAGAAAGAGATGTTCTTTTCTGCATATTTTTCTGCAGGAAGTGCAGAAAAATGATTGGAAGAGAGAGAGAGAAGAGAGAAGAAAAAGTCCAAAAGTCAAGGCCTCACCTAACACCATGCTCATTTGTTTAATGGATTTCTTTCCTTTTTGTTGTTTCATTTGAAATTATAAAAAGGGTTTAGAAAAGGATTAAATGGTGGGGAAAAGAGTTTGCAACCATGCACAAGAATGGTTAACAAGTTACACCCTTAAACCTAAGTTACAAAATGGCTAAGTGTGCATGTGTATGCTATATAAAGAAAATTCCTAATGAGGGTAACCCGACTAAAAATAATTAATAAACCCTATATAAATGTCTAAGATATAAGTGCATAGCACTTCACAACACAATCATCACTAATTATCACAAAAGGCATCCAAACGGAAATCCAAAGTGTTACAGAAGCATTGTTCCCACAAAGTCGCCGCGGTTCCGCGGTGAAACCCTAGGTTTGACCGCGGATCCGCGGTGGTCATGTGGGATCACGTGCCCATATTTTCCCATAATTCTTAGAAAACCATACACTGTAAGTCCACGGTAGCGCCCCGGCCGTCTAACAGTCGCCAAATGCGGAACAAAAACTTTTTACAACTGGCGCTATCGCGTACTATAAGCCGGATCTGCTATTAAAGCTAAACTAACAAACTACAAAGTGGGCAGAAGTGTTATACCGAACGATCCGAGTCCTTCCGTCTTCAACCATCATCCCATGCTTTGTTGCGGCTGCTCCGATCTCCTGAATCTCCAGTCTTCTCGTCCAGATGGCACCACTTCGACTGATCTTTAAACGGGCTCCCGCCTTTGAACCGAGGCAACTCGGTCGTCATTTTTGCTAAAAGAGACGACCAAGATGAAGTAGAGAAGGAGTAGAACACTTTGTCTCACTTCGTCCAAAGTCACGGACGAACGGTTAATGAAGTTTCCTTTTGGAATCGGGTTGAAATGTGAAATGAGTTTCTATCAAATTTCCATACACTTAAACTCTCATCTTTTTTCCTCTCAAGCAACCATATCCTCACAAGAGGGGAGGGGCCGGCCATATATGGTGAGGGGGGTGAGTGTAGGAGAGGGGAGAGTGAACATAGCATTAATGAAGAGAATGTGTCATCTAACACCTAGTATGAACTCATTTAAAGAAACTATGATTCATAACACATAGTCATCAACACATAAATGCTCCATTAATGCACTAAGCCACCTCACTATTCTAGTCACCATCTAGAAGCTTCCACACTCATCTCAAGAAAAGATAAATCAGCATTTAACAGAATGTTAAATACGGCTGATAGAAAACTGGAAACTGGCAACTTCCAAAAGTGATCCTGAAACGAATTTCATGATCACCCCGTATCAGTATAAACATACCCGAATTTGTATTACGACCGAATACGAATGCAACTGAGACAAAGATATTATATCTAAACAGTATAATACTGGGATCCGGCTTAAACCAAAGTCTACCAGTATTATCTGCCCGAAATATGACACGTGCGAAAACGCACGTGCATTTTACGAACCCTGCCATAAAACCATACGACCTCTACAGCGTTTCGCCCGAACTTGGGAATGTGTCTATAGGGGACTCTAATGACTCATCAACACACTGGCACTGGGTATAACCTATAGCACGTCAGAGGTACAAGTTGTACGTAACGATTTCCTATGTATTGATTGGAAGGGAAGCTGACGAGCGAACTCATCTATAAACCCTACTGAGCCTAACGGTGACAATATACATACAGTTCGGTCCGTTCGTCTATGAGTATCGCATATCGGCCTAGGGGCTGGAAACGTCAGACCCCCAATAGCAGTATAAGTCATGTCAGAGAGTGGCCCAGAACACCTTGAGATACTACTGGAGTACCTACCAGTAAATCTCCTGCCTCGGCCGAGAGCTTTGTGTAATGGCTCTCCTAGACACAGCGCGATCTCACCCCAATACCGGGAGAGACGAATCCCCTTCCGATCCGCTCACTTGCCTCCATGTGGCTCGGGACTGTACCCTAAAAAGACCTGTTTGCACGACTCCTTTGAGCCATGGTAGGGTAGAAATCAAAGCACAGTGGGAACTCACACGAAACAAATGACGACCTCTGGTCGATGAACTAACCTGTACACATGTCACCAGGGAACTGCTATCTGACGATATGTATAATACCAACTAGCATGTTCCCGGTGAGTCCTGTCCGGTGTACTCATAACCCAATGAGCACCTGTATACATCTTAGGTGAACCAACTGACACCAATGGCTTGTGAGACCGGCCACCGCCCCTCGTCGGGGTCTCGACTGTATACACTAGTCTACTCTGGAGTACCGATGCTCTGTCTCGAAACTCCCATGACTAGGGATACTTTAAGGATGTGCTTACAGACCCCAGCTCCCACGTATATGATCGCCATCATACTGCTGGTAGCCAAGCAAGAATTCTATGGGCTCTATCATCATGCAATAGTGAACTAAACCATGTATACGATGATAAAGACAAACCAGATAGCAAACTATCATCTCGAGCAAGACTGTCATATCGGTATAGGACCTTCCTCAATCATTGCAATCACGTACCTGCGATCCAATAATTGACTTTCAGGGCACTATCTCAAAACAAGAATACCCAACGTCCTATAAAAAAGTCTCTCACGGGAAAGGCCTCAGTGAGTGGATTCGCCGTGTTAACCTCTGAGTCTTCTCTCCTAACCTCGATCTCTTGGTGATCAACCATCTCCATGATCAGGTTATACTGCCTTAGATTATGTCTGGGTCACTGATGGGACCAGGGTTCCTAGGCCAAAGCCACGCCTCCATTGTCACACAATGGTGGGAACCTAGTTCATCTTATGAACAAATATATACCTAGACTGCCTCTTTAGTAGTATCTTCGATAGCGATGTATCCGGCCTTTATCGTCTAGCCTGCCCCGGTATCAAGCTTGGAACTCTTCCAACATACTGTCCCTCCACTGAGGGTAAAGACAGTGCCTGTGATTGACTAACAGTCGATCTTATCACTCTGGAAGCTCGATTCGGTAAAGGACTCCTACTGGAGTTCACCGTTACTAAACTCCGAGAACAATTCTTTAGTGCTTCTCAAGTACTTAAGAAGGTTCTCCAAATCTGTAGAGCGATTCTCCCCAGGATCATTTGATACCATCTCACTACTGTTGGGGTAAAAATTTACACCCCAGTTGACCGAGTCAAAGTCAAGGTCAACCCCCAAGCTAGGTGGGCCGAAGCCCAGGTCAAGCGGGCCCATGCCCAAGTCAAGCCCACGGCCAGCCTCCCCATGGCAACGACAAAATCATGTAATAAATAATTTTTATGTAATTTTTTATACATGAATGTATTTAAAATGGGCATAAAGCCAATATTTTGTAAGCCCATGGCTTATGTGCAAAAATGAAGTGGCACATGAGCCATGGGATGGCTAAAATGCCATTTTTGTAAAGCCCAAGGGGCTATATGTGAATATGTAAGCCTATAAAAGGCAACATGATGAATAAAAAAGTAACACCTTTCATTCTCTCCAAAAATTTCCAGAGCTGAGCTCTTTCTTCCTTCTTCAAGGTTCCAAAACCTTCTTCTTTCTTTTGAATTAAATCAAGAGTTTTACTCTTCCTTTTTCAAAACTAAATAGTTTTCCACCACAAAACCCACAAAGGGGAACTTGGATCTGTCATCAGATCTTAAAAAGGAGAGATTTTGAAATCCCACATCTCTTGATCTTCAAGATCCAGCTAACAGAGGAGGAAGAAGAAGAACATCTTTCACTAAACCCTCAAAAAGGAAGAAAAACACATTCAGGAGTCCAACTCCTCTCTGATTTCTCTTCTGAGAAATTTTTTTAGGCTAAAAGCCTCTTGTGCCTCTCCGGTGCGCAGCGCAAGTGCGCAAGGCGCCAGCGTGCCGACACGTGGCGCGCGCGCGCGCTTGCGCAGGTGCGCAAGGCGCCCGCGTGCCGACACGTGGCGCGCGCGCGCTTGCGCACCTGCGCGCTTGCGCAGGTGCGCAAGGCGCCCGCGTGCCGACACGTGGCGCGCGCGCTTGCGCAACTGCGCAAGTGCGCAAGGCGCCCGCGCGTCGACACGTGGCGCGCGCGCTTGCGCAACTGCGCAAGTGCGCAAGGCGCTCACGTGCCGACACGTGGCCCCCACGCATCCCTTGGATGCCTTTTCCCTCTCTTTTTATATACATACATATACACATACATATGTATACAAATTCACACATATACATACTCCGCCACATTCTCCCCCTCCAAAAAATTTTTCGGGCCGGGGCGCTGCCCCGAACCCCGCAAGGGGGCTGCTAGCCCCCTTGACCCCCAGCCCGCTATCCGGGTAGCGGGACCACCGTAAAAACTCTGCGTGGCTCCCGATATATCCAAAACCCCCTTTCAAAACACACGCACACTGCACATTGAGTTCGCATGACCAGTTTAACCCGTTAATCGGAGGTTCCCTCGCCCCAAAGGCGATGGGTAATTAACGGCAGCTTAGTCCGCGGCTGCCGGAGATTCGGATCCCCACAATCATTAAACCCCGGCCTACCCTAGGCAGAGGGAATCTGTAGTACGCCTGACAAGCGCTCGCGTATTCCCATCTCACTGGGGTGACGAAAAACACCCTACAGATTCTGGCACGCCCGGTGGGACCAATCTCTCCTCCCATATTTCGGGTTAAACGTTCATGCAAACTCAATCAGTATACATATCGATACTTATACTAAAATAATGCTTTTTCATGCAGATTTTCAAGCAATCACCTTCCGACGATGTCTTCGATGATGAACTCAGCTCCCGTCTCCTACACGATGAGGATAGACTCTAGGACGGTCCTTCCGGCCAGTCTCGGGCGACAATGGGAGGAGCCGCTGCTACCATTTGGCTCTATTATGTTCATGCCAGTTGGCGTCATCCCAGCTCCTCAACCCCCGGTGACAGACAAACCGGTCTCGAAAGGCAGGAGACCAAATGTGGTGATCTCAAGGGCGCCCCAACCCAAACGCAAGTCGGTGTCTGAACGAATTTCCTTGGCTCTAGCTAGGGGCAAGGCCATCAACACCAACAAAGCTATAACGCGTCCCGAGCAAGCTCCAGCGGTGCCCTTGACCACTGCTCGATCGGGTGTCTTCTCTAAGCTCCCCTCTGATCAACTCACAATGGCTCCCCGGGTAGTGGATACCCGCCAAGCCTTCAAAATCGAGAAGCTGAGGGAGAAAAGGCTCAGATATAGAGCCAACAAAAGGGCTAGGGCTCCTGCCAGGCTGAACCTCATGAGGTTCGAAGAACAGGGTTACCCCGCCGAATATGAGGAAATGGCTGGGTATGTGATCCACACTGTCTACACGGTGGGCACGCGCAGCAAGAGCAAGGACGGGGCTACCACATCTCAAACCCAATCTGGCTTGAATGTGGTGGTCGCTTCCCAAGAACAGCCGCCTCTGCTGGGTGATGAAAACCCTCTTGATGAGGATGATAGGCGGAAAGACCGTTCAGTCCATGAGGAGTCGGGCTCGGAAAGCGAAGAAGAGCCGACTTTCCGCCCCAGGACCGCAGAGCAAGAGCTGCTTCAAGAGCTCCGAAAGCAACTCAGAAGCAAAGACAAGGAGATGGCCAAGCTCTACTCAAAGATCGACGACTTGACAAATGTCGTCTTACGGCTCACGGCCCAACTGTCCTCTCAGCCGCCCAATCAAGCGGAGGGCTCTGCTCGTGAACCGGGAAGTGGTGTCCCAAAGCAGTCGACGCCTATTCCCTCAAATCCAAAAGTGGGCGAACTATATGAAAACCAGTCGCATCCTATCTCGAGAAATGTCTTGGCTACCGATGACAGTAGCCCGCTAACTCAAGATCAAATCATGGATTTGGTTGCCAGCAAAGTCAAAACATTGGTGGCCGAAGCCGAAGCGCAAAAAGATATCAGCAGCAGTGGGAGACCATATCCTGCTCAGTATGATCTGGTAGAATTTCCTAGCGGCTATGTCATCCCCAAATTCGGAAGATTCGATGGGACGGGAAATGCGAATCAGCATATCGCCCACTTCAAAGCCTCATGCGGGAATACTGGGGGCAATGATGCGCTTCTCCTCCGCCAGTTCGTTAATAGCTTGACCGATGTTGCTTTCGACTGATACGCGAGCATACCGGATGGCTCCGTCACAACTTTTGTCCAAATGGAGTCTCTGTTTCGGCAGAGGTTCATGAGCGTCAGCGATAAGATCACCATTGCCGAGCTCGTAAGGACCAAGCCCAAGAACGACGAAAGGAACACGGATTTTATAACCCGATGGCGCAATCTCTCCGTCAAATGCGAACCGCCGATAGAGCAGGACCAATCTGTCAGTCTCCTCGTCGGAAATCTCAACAATTGGATGGCCCCGTTTCTATGCACCGCGGGTCTTAAAACATTCCAAGAGCTGACCAGAAAAGTCCAGATGTTGGAACGCTCAAAGCAGGAGTCCTCCTCTGACTCCCAAAATAACAATAGGTCCTGGAGAAACCGAAAGGACGAAAATCGCAAAGGCGGAGGTTCTGACGATACTGAATCTCTTAACACTTCGGCTAACCGAAATAAGCAAAGGATGAGCGGGCCTAGCGCCAACCAGCCTCGGAAGCCAATGTTCGGAGAGGGAGGAGAATCTCCACTGAAAGAGAAGCTGGATAAGGTCTATTCCTTCAGAATGGACAAAATCCGTAAAATATTCAAAGACGCCCTGAAGAACGGTCTACAACTGCCAGAGTCAAAAAGACCGCAGGAAGCGAATAGGACCGACGACCCCAAATACTGCCCCTATCGCAGAGTGATAGGCCATGCCATTGAGGACTGCTTCGTCTTCAAAGATTGGGTCGAAAAGCAATACAAGGCAGGAGAGATAGAACTGTCCAAAGGCGTGCTAACAAACAGTCAAGCTGCAACCGCCAATTTCATACAAACGGAGACCGAAGTTCTTCGTGAAACCGATTCTCTCAGGCATCTGCCTTTCTCTGAAAACAATCGACCGCCACGTCATTAAACTGGGAACAATCGACCTCTAAGTCGTTAAACTGGGAATGTAAAAAAAATGTAAATAAACGAAAAATGTGTAAATAAAAGAAAAATAAAATAAAGCCGAAATGATGGGGCAACTCGCAATAAAAATCAGCGAGTAAAAATGAAAATGAAAATAAAGCCGAAATGATGGGGCAACCGCGAATAAATAGCCGAAATGATAGGGCAATCGCGACCTTCGCGATAATAAAAGCTAAAATGATAGAGCAATCGCGGTAAAACAAAATCAAAAACCAAAAAAAAAAATTAAATAAAAATAATAATAAACAGAACAACGGCGAATGATGAGTCGCTCCTGGTACCATATTCCAGTGCAGCGATGCAGACGCCAAACAAAAATTCAAATTTCCAAAGTTCTCCCAGCCCTACGGCCAGTCCCCAAATTGACTACCGTGTACAATCCACGGGCTCAAATAATTCTCAGTATACCCATGCCCCACCGCAACCACCAGTTACGCGGCTGGTCTCCGCCTTTGGAATTATGCTTCATTGGAAAGACCCACTCATGTGTCCTCACGACGCATGAGGAGAACAAACCTTCGTGAGATCCTTACGACTCACCAAGGAAAAACACACTTAGGAGTCCTCACGACCCTTAAGGAGAAAATACACCTGCGGGATCCTTACGACTCGTAGGGAGAAAATGCTTTTATGGGACCCTCACGGCCCATAAAATTGAAAAGTCTTAGGTGATAGGGATCCAAACCTTTCTCCTAAGCCATCGCTCCCCAATCCCTAAGTGGCGAATGATGAGTCGCTCCTGGTACCATATTCCAGTGCAGCGATGCAGACGCCAACCAAATTCCAAATCCCAATCTCCAACGGCGAATGATGAGTTGCTCCTGGTACCATATTCCAGTGTAGCGATGCAGACGCCAACCAAATTCCAAATCTCATACCAACGGCGAATGATGAGTCGCTCCTGGTACCATATTCCAGTGCAGCGATGCAGACGCCAACAAAGTCCTGAAATATTTCTGGCCCTACGGTCTGGATCATACATCCTGCAAAACCGTATACAATCCACGGGCGTAAAACAATCCCAATCTCTCCCAAGTCCTCCCGGGGCAAATGATGAGTTGCTCCTGGCATTATTCCAGTGCAGCAATACAGATGCCAAACAAAAAAAAATTCCCAAATCCTCTCATGACAAATGATGATTCGCTCCTGGTACCATATTCCAGTGTAGCGATGCTGATGTCAACCCAAATCAAATCAACCAACAAAGCTCTGCGTCGGAATCATGCTTCGTCTCAGAATGTGCACCCCGTGTCGAAATGATGGTTCGCCTCGGTGTATCTGCCTTCCCTGTCGGAATTATGCTTCGGCTCGGAATCAACCAACGACCTCCTCGTCGGAATTATGCTCCACCTCGGAATCAAGTCAACCAGCAAGCTCTGCGTCGGAATTATACTTCGTCTCAGAATGCACCCCGTGTTGAAATGATGCTTCGCCTCGGTGTACCTGCCTTCCCTGTCGAAATTATGCTTCGTCTCGGAATCAAGTCAGCCAACAAGCTCTGCGCCGGAATCATGCTCCGCCTCAGAATGTATCCCGTGTCGAAATCAATGCTTCGCCTCGGAATATCTGCCTTCCTTGTCGAAATTACGCTTCACCTGGGAATCAACCTCTGCATCGAAATTATGCTTCGGTCAAAATATCTGCCGCTCTTCGGAAAGATGCTCTGAACTCTGGAATCATGCTCCGCTCTTCGGAAAGATGCTCCGAACTCTGGAATCATGTTCCGCCCTTCGGAATGATGCTCCGATCCCCTGGAATTATGTTCCGCTCATCGGAATGATGCTCCGATCCCTGGAATTATGTTCCGCTCTTCGGAAAGATATTCCGAACTCTGGAATCATGTTCCGCCCTTCGGAATGATGCTCCGATCCCCTGGAATTATGTTCCGCTCATCGGAATGATGCTCCGATCCCTGGAATTATGCTCCGCTCTTCGGAAAGATGTTCCGAACTCTGGAATAATGTTCCGCCCTTCGGAATGATGCTCCGATCCCCTGGAATTATGTTCCGCTCATCGGAATGATGCTCTGATCCCTGGAATTATGCTCCGCTCTTCGGAAAGATGTTCCGAACTCTGGAATCATGTTCCGCCTATCGGAATGATGCTCTGAATCCTGGAATTATGTTCCGCTCATCGGAATGATGCTCCGATCCCTGGAATTATGCTCCGCTCTTCAGAAAGATGTTCCGAACTCTGGAATCATGTTCCGCCCTTCGGAATGATGCTCCGAATCCTGGAATTATGCTCCGCTCTTCGGAAAGATGCTCCGAACCCTAGAATTATGCTCTGATCATCGGAATAATTCTCCGATCTCCGGAATGATGCTCCGACCCTGGAATTATGCTCCGCGCTTCGGAATGATGCTCTGACGTTGGAATTATGCTCCGCGAATCGGAATGATGCTCCGATCCTCGGGAATCATGCTCCCCGGGATGATGCTTCGCCTCCGGAATGATGTTCCACCTCGAAGTTCAGCTTCAAGATCCATCAATTTCATGCACACAACTCAAATGTGCGGTGTGCATTTATTGATGGGGGCACTTTGTTGGGGTAAAAATTTACACCCCGGTTGACCGAGTCAAAGTCAAGGTCAACCCCCAAGCTAGGTGGGCCGAAGCCCAGGTCAAGCGGGCCCATGCCCAAGTCAAGCCCACGGCCAGCCTCCCCATGGCAACGACAAAATCATGTAATAAATAATTTTTATGTAATTTTTTATACATGAATGTATTTAAAATGGGCATAAAGCCAATATTTTGTAAGCCCATGGCTTATGTGCAAAAATGAAGTGGCACATGAGCCATGGGATGGCTAAAATGCCATTTTTGTAAAGCCCAAGGGGCTATATGTGAATATGTAAGCCTATAAAAGGCAACATGATGAATAAAAAAGTAACACCTTTCATTCTCTCCAAAAATTTCCAGAGCTGAGCTCTTTCTTCCTTCTTCAAGGTTCCAAAACCTTCTTCTTTCTTTTGAATTAAATCAAGAGTTTTACTCTTCCTTTTTCAAAACTAAATAGTTTTCCACCACAAAACCCACAAAGGGGAACTTGGATCTGTCATCAGATCTTAAAAAGGAGAGATTTTGAAATCCCACATCTCTTGATCTTCAAGATCCAGCTAACAGAGGAGGAAGAAGAACATCTTTCACTAAACCCTCAAAAAGGAAGAAAAACACATTCAGGAGTCCAACTCCTCTCTGATTTCTCTTCTGAGAAATTTTTTTAGGCTAAAAGCCTCTTGTGCCTCTCCGGCGCGCAGCGCAAGTGCGCAAGGCGCCAGCGTGCCGACACGTGGCGCGCGCGCGCTTGCGCACCTGCGCGCTTGCGCAAGTGCGCAAGGCGCCCGCGCGCCGACACGTGGCGCGCGCGCTTGCGGAACTGCGCAAGTGCGCAAGGCGCCCGCGCGCCGACACGTGGCGCGCGCGCTTGCGCAACTGCGCAAGTGCGCAAGGCACCCACGTGCCGACACGTGGCCCACACGCATCCCTTGGATGCCTTTTCCCTCTCTTTTTATATACATACATATACACATACATATGTATACAAATTCACACATATACATACTCCGCCACATTCTCCCCCTCCAAAAAATTTTTCGGGCCGGGGCGCTGCCCCGAACCCCGCAAGGGGGCTGCTAGCCCCCTTGACCCCCAGCCCGCTATCCGGGTAGCGGGACCCCCGTAAAAACTCTGCGTGGCTCCCGATATATCCAAAACCCCCTTTCAAAACACACGCACACTGCACATTGAGTTCGCATGACCAGTTTAACCCGTTAATCGAAGGTTCCCTCGCCCCAAAGGCGATGGGTAATTAACGGCAGCTTAGTCCGCGGCTGCCGGAGATTCGGATCCCCACAATCATTAAACCCCGGCCTACCCTAGGCAGGGGGAATCTGTAGTACGCCTGACAAGCGCTCGCGTATTCCCATCTCACTGGGGTGACAAAAAACACCCTACAACTACACCTACTGAGAATCCTAACATCTACTTAGATCTATCTCATAGATAAAAAAACAGGATTTAGGAGGTATCACCTAGATCCTACATAGAGAATCAATGTGATAAGAGGAGATTTACTGAGCGTAGCAAAGGAAACTCCTTTCCTATCTAGAGTATGGCATCTATGTACAATACAAGGAAGACCACCTTACACTCTACACCCTTTTTGTATAACTTTTTGTATATACAAGGTTCATCTACCATTTTGATGAAGTCAAACGCTTTGACTATCACATCAAAACAGATGTTCTAACTCCGCGATGTCTACTTTAACGCATAAAGCAACTTGCACACGTTTCCGCTGCTCCCACTGTCTATGAAGCCCTCTGCCTGTGTACTTATAGACGCTCATTTCTACATCAGTATTCAGAAAAGCAGTCATGACACCCAACCACCAGATATCGTAGTCATGGTATGTAGCAATGGCAAGTAGGATCCGGATGGACTTTGTAAGTGCACGGCGGCGCCCCGGCCGTCAATCCGACGGCCAAATGCGGAAGCGGTGACAAACTTTAATTTTGCAAACTATCAAACCGCCACCACCGCGCACTAAAATCCGGATCGAACCATTAAGTAGTCCTAGCTAACTAACAAAATAGGGAAGAGAGATATACCGACTGATCCGAGTCCTCCGGTCTTCTCGTCGTCGTCCCGATCTCCCGCGGAACGTCCGGTCTCCATCTCCTCGCCGGAAGGGCACAACGTCGCCTGTTTCTTTTACGGGCTCCCGCCTCTGTACCGAGGCAACTCGGGCGCAAAGTTGGCCAGCCGACGCGTCCAAGGGATGCTGTAAAATAGTGTAGTAGCCATGTCTCTTTTGGGGTTTAAGAGGTTGCCATTTATGGAGGAATTTTGCACCAGAATTTTCATGGATGGATGCTAAGAAAAATGAGCATCTAAAAAGAATTGAGCTCGGCCAGAAATCAAAGCTCCTTTTGTGCTCACTGGAAATGTGTGTGGGTAGTATGCACAAATTAAAACCATTTTTGTGCTCCCTGGAAATGTATATGGGTGAAGTATATAAATCAAAAAAAAAACAAGCAAAAAGAAATATGCAGCTCACAGCACACATAATGGGGGGGGCCACCAAAATGACATGAAGAAAATTTTCCACACAAAATAACCCCTCCCCAAGAACAGTGGCCGGCCCCATACAAAATCCAAGTGGGAAAAAGAATTGATAAAGATAAGGTCACACCAAATTTCTTTTCAACTCAAATCAAACAACCATCAAATTAATGCAAAGGAGGTGACAAGAAAAGGATCTCATCATGATGGAGGAACTAATGCAATAAAGCCCTCCACAAATAAGTTATTTGCAAACTGCAAATAACCCCTCCAACGAAAAGTCCGGCCGTGAAGGAATAATGAAAAACCGGCCGGAACGGAATGCAAACTGGCAACCACAGAAAACCGATCCCGTAATAAATTACAGGAAAACCCCGCTACTGCAAATACATGCCCGCATTTGTATTCCCACTGAACACAAATACAAAGAGACAAAACTACACTATCTAACACTAGGATCCGGCTTAAGCCAAAGCCGGCTAGTAAAAACCGTCCGATCACGATCCGTGCAATACCGCACGTATCTGATCGAACCCTGCCATATCTCCATACGGCCTCTACAGCGTTTCGCCCCAAAGCTTGAGTAACTGAAAGTGTGGTGCACTCTAAAGACTCGTCAATACTATGGCTGTGGATTTAACCACTAGCACGTCAGAGGTATAAGCCAATACGTGACGGGCCACCAGCTATTGACTAAAAGGGACGTCGATGAGCGAACTCATCCTGACACCCTACTGAGCCTGTCAGTGACAATATCCGCACAGTCCGGTCCGTTCGTCTATGAGCATCGCATGTCGGGCCTAGGGGGTTGGTAAAAGTCAGACCCCCAAAAGCGGTACAAGTCGTGTCGGAGTGTAGCCCAGAACACCCTGAGATACTACTGGAATACCTACCAGTAAATCTCCTGCCTTGGCCAAGGACTTCTTGTAATATCTCTCCTAGACACAGTGCGACCTCACCCCCAATACCGGGAGAGACGAACCCCTGAAGATCCGCTCACTGCCTCCATGTGGCTCGGGACTGTACCCAACTAAAACCTGTTTGCATGACTCCTTTGAGCCGTGGTAGGGTAGTAATCAAAGCACAGTGGGAACTCACACGAGACAAATGACGATCCCCAGGTCGATGAACTAACCTGTACACATGTCACCTGGGAACTGCTATCTGACGTCAGGTATAAGACCAACTAGCATGTTCCCGGCGAGTCCTGTCCGGTGTACTCATAACCCAATGAGCACCTGTATACATCTTAGGTGAACCAACTGACACCAGTGGCTTGTGAGACCGGCCACCGCCCCTCGTCGGGGTCTCGACTGTATACACTAGTCTACTCTGGAGAATCGATGCCCTGTCTCGAGACTCCTACGACTAGGGACCTTTTAAGGATGTGCTTATAGACTCCAGCTCTCACTTATATGATCGCCCTCATACTGCTGGAAGTCAAGAAAGAATCCTAGGGGCTCTATCAACGTGCAATAGCGACATGTCAGGTCACCTAAAGCAGTACAAGATGATAAAGGTAAACCAGATAGCATACTATTATCTCGAGTAAGACTGTCCAACCGGGATAGGTCCTCCCTCAATCATTGCAATCACGTGCCTGTGATCCAATAATCGACTCTGAGGGCACTATCTCCAAAAATCTCCCACTTGCACTCAAGGCTAATTATTGCGATGTCCCATACTCATAGCCTGTGTGATACCGAACACCCAACTCCCCTACTAGTCAGTCTCACAAAATCCGTTTGTGAAACTATTGCGTTCGAGGAATAGCCTCAGTGAGTGGATCCGCCTAGATGTTTCTTTCTATGTCTCTCTATATCCCAAGTTCGCGGAGAAAAACCCATCTCCCGAAATGAGCAATACCTGTCTTAGAATGTTTGGATGTCTGATGAGACCTAGCTCATAAATGAACTCCAAATCCAAACTTCTTAGACTGTATCGTCAACTGAACTTAATCAGTATCCTGCGTCATGCCACCCTCAGTATTGCCTTGGACCACCTGTCCAAAATACTGCCCCTCGTCAGAAGGAAAACTATAACTCTGACAACCTCCTTGTCGTCCATGTCACCTTGGAAGCCTGGAATAATAACTGTCTCCCAAATGAGGCTGTCGTTATCATATCCCTAGAACATCTACTTATGTTCTAAAACTGCTTCCGACTGTTTCTCCAGGATTGGATCAATATCAACTTATTGCATCTAGTGCAAGAACAACATCTGGTGTGGTACTTGACATCTCATGATTGACTCAATTACCTAAGCAAGTGATCTGCCAATCATGCACATCCCTCTCTACTTTAGTCTATAAGACACCTTTAGAGAGGGTGACTCCATCAACTGCAGGTATACTACCGTGCCCGGAGTCGTCCACTCTAAATACTCTTAGAATGCTGTCAAGGTACCCTGATTGGGAAACCACCCAAATCTAGATCTAAAACCATAGGTCTAGTAACCAGTATGTCTGATATAATGTCCAAGTCCCATGTGGAGAAACCACTGTGTGACGACCAAAGTATAACCGACCGTAGTATAGGAGTTTCCTTTCCTACTCTGTGTATGTCATCCAAATACCAGGATATCACACCCTACTACCTTCTCAACAGATCCATCCCCTATTCTGATGACGTCAAACCTATGACTGTCACATCAGAAATAGATGATCTATCTCCGCTATATCTGCTTTAGTCTATAAATAGACATAAGCCTGATGTCCACCAATGCTTCCGCTGCTCCCACTGACTACGACAACCCTCTGGCAGAGTCATGTAGACGTGCACTTCTAAAGCTAGTTTAGAACGACGCTATACTCATCCTCCTGCCGGGTCTCGCAGCCTGGAACAACAACAATGCCAAGTGTGGGTAAACAAGAACTTCCCTGTCACCGTCCTTGAGGCTACCGGAGTACCTCTCGGGTGCCTGAAGTTACCCACCTTATCTGCGGAGTGGCCAATGGAATGTCAAACCAGATTGAATCTTTAGGTTCCTTATCAAATCTTCAGTAATCGTTTGTGGTTCTGGAATCAATTCCAGTTCTACCATACTGTTCATACCAGAATACTGCATTTTATACCGCCCATTCTTACGCTCGTGTGTTTATAGGTAGGTGCTTTTTATCCGTGTTTATTACATATTTGCAGGATACAGGTTCTCGGTTCTAAAACGGTGAAATTCATGGAAAACACGACAAAATCCGGGTTCCTGCCAACCACAGATAAAACACGGTCTCCGCTCTTCATCTGTATGCTGCCAGATACCAGTTTAGGAAGACAAAATGTAAAATCAATGTCATCCTCATGCACAAGGCTCAATGGTAGCACAAAATCCAATAGATCTACGCGGAGCTCGAGGCAATCATTCCAAATCTTGACAAAAAGTCCACCTTTCCCTCAACAAGAATTCTGGAAGAAATGTGGAGGTATTATCAGAAACTATATGTACCAAACAACAGGGCACAGAAAACCAGGGAACCCAGCCAAAAACCACTTCCCAATTCCCCTATAATGCCGCGTTTCCGCGGCCAATAGGGGGTATTGGCCGCGGAAACGCGGCCATACTGTGGGATCATCATGTCATCTTTTGGGGGTATTTTTGGGATTTCATCTATGCTCTGTTGGTTGCCCTAGAACTCCATTTCCCTGCCTATAAATACAGCAGAACTTGCCAAAGCCAAGGGTCATTCTTTGGTGTCCATTCTTTTGTAGGATTTAGTTCTTTTTCTTCTTCTTCTTCATTCCTCTTCCATGAAATTGTAAGTGAGAAGCTTTTTGTGGATGTGAATAAAGATGAAGGTTTTTTGTATTATCCTTTTTGTTTAAGCTTCCCCCTTGAGCTCTCTACCTTAACTTGATCTTGCAACCTCTTAAGTGAGCTCGCAAGTTTAAGTTTTGGTCATTGGTCTCAAGGGGTTGTATCATTTCGTTCTCGTCTTAGCGCTTCAATTCACATGCGTTCTCTACCCTTCCCTTGATCTTGCAACCTCTTCATTGAGATTGCAAGTTTAAGGGTTGGCTATTGATCCCATGCTTGTTTTGAGTTCTATGGTTCTTGTAATTACTTTCTTGCATTTTTCATTCTTGTCTTTAATTACTTGCAATTTATTTCCATGCACTTTAATTACTTGCAATTTACATTCATACACTTAATTTCTTGTAATCTTTTCTTTTCTTTGTTCTTTTCTTTTTGTTCTCTTTTGTTTATATTGTGAATGTTGTAATTATTGTTCTTGTTATGAATTAATACGGTTTCATAAGTTAACATTTCTTTGCCAATTCCTTTTCCCGTTATTTTCCATTTGAACTTCGCCCAAACCATACGCAAGCGCTCCGTTAGGCACCGTACCCTGACAAGGTAACGGTGATTCCTAACCGCGACCGGTTGCGTTCGGTTTGGCCGGAGGCGAAAGCAAGAGACAAGAACGGAAGGACAAGGGTAAATAAGCCGGATTCCACGAATACCGCGCTTAAATCCCCTCATCCACGTTGTTGCCGATTGCTTAGCTTCAATTGGTCAAGACTCGGCTCAAAGGTTTTTGAGTACGGATTTCTTAGCTTACAATCTCGTATTTTTCTTAACAACTTTATACTTGCAGATAAACACATAGGTTAGATCAAACACTCATACAGATTCTTTATTAACTCGTCTAAAACAAGAAGGTAAGATAACACCATCTCCCTGTGGACCGACCCGTGCTCAACCGGCTAGCTGCAAAGCGACACCGTCCTGATCGCGGTTACACTTTAATTCTTTGAACATCCGACATGCCAAAAGCGTGCGATCAAATGGCGCCGTTGCCGGGGAGACGGTAGCGTATTTTCTTTCTTGTTATTCGGGTTAATATTCTTTTTGTATATATATAAAAAAAATATTCTTTTTGTTTTTTTTGGACAATATTTTTGTGGGCAAGTGTGCAGATTTTTGTAGATTTGCAAACTGCGATTGTGGGAGCAAAGTGTACATTCAAAGTTAAGGTGATTACGGAGTACAGTGCCAAAGATCCGGGTAGTTTGACCCGCGCAAGCGAACCTTTCAAGCTTACCGGACTCGATTCAACGGGGGTTTCTTAACCCAAAACTTAAACGGTACGTACTTTACTAACACCTTCTTCTCAAATCCGACGCTTCCAATATACTATTCTTTTGCAGGATTCTTTGCAAGTTCGCTAGCAAACGCCAAAATTGACTAACCCGTATTTGTTGCAGCGCCGCGCTTAAAATAAAAAACGATTGTTTGATTCTTTATAGAATTTTTTTGAATTGCGCATTGCATCAATTAATACGGACTTAAGGGCAAGCGAACCCCACAACATACGGTAAAGGATTTCATCACCTTTTCCGTGGCCCACAAATCACGAACTTAAGCATAACGATAACCCGCACAAATTTTAAAAGAAACTAGACTTTAAGCCTTAAGGACTTCGCGCTCACTAGGAGAAGTTAACTGTATTTAGAAGCTTGCTTAACGGTATATTGTTTACGGGGTGTCTAGGAAAGTGTTAACGGTGAAACCGCCAAAAGAGAAAGGGTTATTTAATTAAGGAACTTCGCGAAAGCGTAGGAAAACCACCCCTTATCTCTGCACTTACCTGGCCTCGTGATCAGTGTATCTTGAGCCTGTTTCTCGACACAGTTTTACTTCGACAATCAAGTTCTCGAGCAGGTCTAGTTGACCTAGGTGAACCCTAGAACGATTAGGTGTGTGGTATTTTTGTGTCGTGATTATTTTTGTCCATATTCTTTTTTGTGTATATTTCATTCTTCTGCTAACAACTAACTAAAAAAAAAATCACATTCTTTTTCCCCTCCTTTTCTCTACCTTTCTCTCTCTCTCTTCATATCATGGGTACTCCACCTCGCAAAACTCTTGCCGAAATTTGGTACCCACAACCAGACATAACTTCCTACGGTTCTTGTTTTGGCCGAACTTCGAACGACCCCTCCATGCCCAAAGTTTCACTGAAAGATCGCATAGCAGCGTCTAGGACAAACACTTGCACTCCTCATTCCACTTCGTATCAACCATTTCAAACATGCACACCCGCTTATGTTGATACCCCTTCTGCAAGTCGTCCTATGTCTCTTGCTGAACGAATTGAACAATCCCGTAGCCGATCTTTCACTCCTTTCACCACTACAAATTCTTGGGATCAACAATTCCATTCACCTTCTTATCCAAATGTTGATCCCACTCCTGTCCAGCCATTCAATTCCTACCAATCCTACCCTACTTTTGCACCTTCCCTAGACAGTACTTCAGAACCGCCATTTGGGAGTTTTCAGTATCCAAACAACTTTGAATCTTTTACTGAAACCCCTTCTCAACCTATGTCTAGTCTGGAACAGTCATTGGAAGACTTTAGGGTAGCGTCAAGCCAACAGATGATGGATTTGAATGCGTCCATGGCCGCCCTCATGCAACCTAGTGACCCGGTAGCTAGTTTTCAACTAGCTCCAACTTTTTCAATGTATGATGAGGCGGCAGGACAGGCTGTGAATTTGAGTGGAGAGAGTGAAATGTACCCCCTTCCAAATCAAACCTACCCGTCCCAAATTGAATCCCACAACTCCTGTGTTGAAAGTCTATCAAGTGTCCCAAATGAATTATCAGTTGAAGATAGAATGTTTAATGAGTTGTGCGACTTTGTAGTGTTTGATTTGCCCGATTGTGAAGGGACCTTGCCAAGTGAAACTACACCCAATCCTTTTGACCTCTACACCTCCATCTTAGAACCTGAATTGATTGAAATCCATGCTTTTGATGAGGTGTCTGAGAATATTGATTTTCACTTGATCGAGGATATTGACGCTGGGAACATTTTGGATGATGAACCCGTCGATTTGGCTGAGTTTGTCTCTTCAAATCATCATCCCGAGTCTTTAACTGTTTTTCCCGAACTTCATATGCGTCTGGATTTTGAAGAAAAGTGCATGGATGTACTAATTTTTGAGGAGAACATTGATGATAGTTTTGAGGATGAACCAGTTTTAATTGATGAGTCGGATTTTCCAATTCATCCTATTCCTTCCACCGACTGTGTACACCCTCCTGCACCTTTAACCGATACCCTTCCTCAATCACTTCCCCCCACCCTTTCCATCGTTCCGACCTTGCAAGAACCCGTATCACTTTCATTTCATATGTCTGGTTTACCAAGTTCGGCGTACCCATGGTTTCTCACGAACCTTGAGGGATTTGACCCAATCTCTCGATGGGTAAATATATTAGCACAATCGTTTTTTACACATCGCTCATCACAAATTGTGCTAATCTATTTACTCCATTTGCACCCTCAAGTTCGTACTCCACTTCTTTTTCCCTTCCGCCATTCTTCTTCTTCTGATATACCGAGACCGTATCCGGCTTCTCTCCCAATACGATCTCGCGTATTCTCTCTCTCTTTTCCCTACACCTTCTTTCACCAGCCACTGCTTTACAGAGATAAGATTTTTGAATGGTTGGTACTAACGTTTGGCCTGTGTAAGGCCTTGTATAGCTTTATTCAGATCTTTCCCCCCTAATCCTGAACTTCAACGCTTAACAGTGGAAACACTGTTTCACTTAAGTTTGGGGGGGCTCCTTTTTTGTATATATATATATATATATTTTTTTTGTTTTGTATATAATTTGTTTTTAGAGGAAGCGCCGGCAATTTTGACCCTCTTGGTATAGCCTGACAGTGAGGGCACTGTCAAGTTTAAGTTTGGGGGTGTGCTTGGTAAGCTTTCTTCCTTCGCATTCATTTGTATATTTTGCATTTGCATACCTTATTTAAACCCATAAAAATTAAAAAAAATTTCTAAAAATATAAAAACTTTTTGTCAAGTTAGCTTGTGGAAGAACTCTGATTCAACATTCGACGGTTTTTGTTTGAAAAAAATAGGAATAACTAAATCTTATGTTTGGATTTTGAAAACCTGAAAGATAACTCTCCTTTGAAATTAACTATAGCTGATATACGTCTTTACATTACACTACACGTGTTGTGAGTCTTGGAAATTAGATGACAAGTCTTTTATGTTTAAAAAAACTTTTAAATAGATAAATGATTTTCTGAGAATCAAATAGGTTTGTTCTGAAATAAGTAATATATCAAGAATAGTTTATGAAGTAAGTGAATATGTAGGAATGTTATTGATGCCTTAATTGGAACTAAGTCTGAAAAATAACCCATCTGAAACTTGATTGGAATGATTACACACCGAACCCACTAAACACGTCTTTTATCCAAAAAATAATTGAACTACCGGTTATATCTCCGTTCGTATTGAATCATCATGTTTTTCACGCCAAACTGTCTTTTGTTTTTGGACCTAGGTAACTTGAGTAATTAAGTCCGCTGTGGTGTTTCTACACCTAATGCTCTAAAACCAACCGGTTTGGGTGCATTGGCCCAAAGCTCGCTAAGAAGCCTAGAAAGTCCAGATAAAAACAAAGTCAAGCAAGTGTTCTCTCCGAGTTAAAATTCCTAACGGTTCTTTGTGTGAGAATAATCTTGATAAAAGACAAGCTTTTATAAAAAAATTTAACGGAGATATGAAGGTTTTACTCTATGATAAAGACTATTGCACGTTCACAGAGGTGTGTATGAAATGAAAACAAGAAAAAGGTGGAGTGAAGAATAAGACCTAGTTTCCTGTTAGGGAAGATAGAAATTCTGAAGTTGAAACTTTACTGGAAAACGAAACTTGAAAAATGCTTAACTCTTTATAAAACTTATGTGATCCGTTTAAAATTGTTATCTGGGCTTTATTGTGCGACATGATAACTTTAATCGACCTTTCGGGAACTTAACGACACTATTTGCACTACACGTAAAGACATATAAAACCTGTAGTTAAATAAGAAGCGAGGTGTGAAAACTAAAGGTTCGATAGTCTAGACTTAGGATAATAGAATTGTTATTTTCTGAAACAAAACTTTAGGGTTTGAATCAAAGTTATTTTTCAAAACTAGCTTGACCGGATTTTGTGGGTAGTATCCGCTGAAAACCCTTAGGAGACAACACTCCTCCTACTAGGGACACCTAGAGGTTTAACGGCTTGTTGCACATGCTCAGTGCAATCGCGTTCCCTGCGAAAGTGCGGTTATCATTTTATTTTTGTGAATAATTGGTTTTGCTCGGGACGAGCAAAAGTTAAGTTTGGGGGTATTTGTTCATACCAGAATACTGCATTTTATACCGCCCATTCTTACGCTCGTGTGTTTATAGGTAGGTGCTTTTTATCCGTGTTTATTACATATTTGCAGGATACAGGTTCTCGGTTCTAAAACAGTGAAATTCACGGAAAACACGACAAAATCCGGGTTCCTGCCAACCACAGATAAAACACGGTCTCCGCTCTTCATCTGTATGCTGCCAGATACCAGTTTAGGAAGACAAAATGTCAAATCAATGTCATCCTCATGCACAAGGCTCAATGGTAGCACAAAATCCAAGAGATCTACGCGGAGCTCGAGGCAATCATTCCAAATCTTGACAAAAAGTCCACATTTCCCTCAACAATAATTCTGGAAGAAATGTGGAGGTATTATCAGAAACTACATGTACCAAACAACAGGGCACAGAAAACCAGGGAACCCAGCCAAAACCCACTTCCCAATTCCCCTATACTGTCGCGTTTCCGCGGCCAATAGGGGGTATTGGCCGCGGAAACGCGGCCATACTGTGGGATCATCATGTCATCTTTTGGGGGTATTTTTGGGATTTCATCTATGCTCTGTTGGTTGCCCTAGAACTCCATTTCCCTGCCTATAAATACAGCAGAACTTGCCAAAGCCAAGGGTCATTCTTTGGTGTCCATTCTTTTGTAGGATTTAGTTCTTTTTCTTCTTCTTCTTCATTCCTCTTCCATGAAATTGTAAGTGAGAAGCTTTTTGTGGATGTGAATAAAGATGAAGGTTTTTTGTATTATCCTTTTTGTTTAAGCTTCCCCCTTGAGCTCTCTACCTTAACTTGATCTTGCAACCTCTTAAGTGAGCTTGCAATTTTAAGTTTTGGTCATTGGTCTCAAGGGGTTGTATCATTTCGTTCTCGCCTTAGCGCTTCAATTCACATGTGTTCTCTACCCTTCCCTTGATCTTGCAACCTCTTCATTGAGATTGCAAGTTTAAGGGTTGGCTATTGATCCCATGCTTGTTTTGAGTTCTATGGTTCTTGTAATTACTTTCTTGCATTTTTCATTCTTGTCTTTAATTACTTGCAATTTATTTCTATGCACTTTAATTACTTGCAATTTACATTCATGCACTTAATTTCTTGTAATCTTTTCTTATCTTTGTTCTTTTCTTTTTGTTCTCTTTTGTTTATATTGCGAATGTTGTAATTATTGTTCTTGTTAAGAATTAATACGGTTTCATAAGTTAACATTTCTTTGCCAATTCCTTTTCCCGTTATTTTCCATTTGAACTTCGCCCAAACCATACGCAAGCGCTCCGTTAGGCACCGTACCCTCACAAGGTAACGGTGATTCCTAACCGCGACCGGTTGCGTTCGGTTTGGCCGGAGGCGAAAGCAAGAGACAAGAACGGAAGGACAAGGGTAAATAAGCCGGATTCCACGAATACCGCGCTTAAATCCCCTCATCCACGTTGTTGCCGATTGCTTAGCTTCAATTGGTCAAGACTCGGCTCAAAGGTTTTTGAGTACGGATTTCTTAGCTTACAATCTCGTATTTTTCTTAACAACTTTATACTTGCAGATAAACACATAGGTTAGATCAAACACTCATACAGATTCTTTATTAACTCGTCTAAAACAAGAAGGTAAGATAACACCATCTCCCTGTGGACCGACCCGTGCTCAACCGTCTAGCTGCAAAGCGACACCGTCCTGATCGCGGTTACACTTTAATTCTTTGAACATCCGACACGCCAAAAGCGTGCGATCACATACTCCCACTACTGTTTTCTGAAAAATCCATTTTTAATAAAACTGTGGCGAGTCTAGAACAATATTTCTATTGATCTGCCAGATGGTAGAAAGTCAACCCTCGTCATAGCCTGGGTCAACCCACAAACAGCCATTAGAGAAACATGCCTTGAGTTGTCCAGTGTCTGGTTTTAATCATAAGCCGGACAACTCCCCGTACCTTAACAACATTAAGATATGAACTGTTCTATATCCAATATTGAACCAGAGGCACTGATTTAATTGAACCAGATTCAAATCATGCAGCTATCTCCAGTGCATGTCAACTAAATGGAAGGAGGCCGATCAGCGTTACTCAACTTAGGAATGCTTCCAATTATGAGTAACCTGAAAGAGAAGCAATTTCTCTTTATCATTACTATCAACTGAATATCATGCACAAATATCTACATCTTCGATCACCTTGAAGAATCCCGATACTTGCTACACCTGGTTTTCTACTCTATTCAAATACCTATAACTCCTCAAAACTTAGACCCTGTGTATCTACGAAACACATGTCTAAGAACTAGAGAAGTTAAAAGTAAACAGAATATAGTATGAGGACCAACCCCTCTGTCCTAATGGACACTGGACAACATACAATACTCTGTATAAGTCCGCTGAGTCTAACAACTCTTTCACTGTGTGTCGTAGGTTGAAAACTGTACTTATGGTTAAGAAGAATTACACCGCTGTTTAATGCTCCTACCTAACCATCCACTGATATAGGTAAATGTCATCGACATAATATCAAAAGGTATATCTCACTCTATGAAAATAGACGTACAGATATATCAATTTGAAATTGGTGCACAACAGCGGATATTCAAAACCAAATATTTGCCGACCGGCAAGCATCCCAGATGATCTCCTCAAATATCACCGATTACAACGAATCCCGATATTATGAGGATGATCACCCTATTCCCAATAACTTACTCCCACTCATCATCTGTAAAACCATACAGATGTGAGAATCAAACCTGGTAAATACATACCCTGGAGCAAGTGTCTAATCGGGAAATCAGTTTTCTTTTAACAGTACACAGTTGAACTGAAACATTGAAATGTTTCGATGGGGTATCCTGGTATTCCTAGTAATGCCTCTACCATTATCCAGATTCACAACTATAACCATATAATTCTTTGCCACCTCTCCAAATCCCTTTATATGTCTTTAGTCATTACCTTCTGCACACCCCTTAGGCCAAATGGTTTTCTTCCTTCCCTACGGTTCGGCACCATCCTATGGTTTGGAAGAAGACTATCCAATAAGCATAATGGGTGTACTGTCCTAGTCCTAGGAGCACTCGCAATGCGAGAGAAGGTGAAGATAAAAGACAACCGAATAAACCTTATTCCTATTTCTCCTGGACCAGAATCTATCCCCGAACTGGAACAAGTTCCTTTCGAGTTCGTATATAACCATACAATGGAGTATCCAATAAACTGTGGATCTTCGTAGTGATACGGAGTGTCCTGGAGAAATACAAAGGTGATTTTAGGATTGGCGAAGAAATACTTGGTTTGGTCGTGAATATCAGTCGCAATTTACTTTGCCCTCTTACTAATCCCTTGCTTTGTCTGAGCTTAATACCTTTTGCACACCATCGTTATGCTAATTGGTTTTCTTCATTCCCTACCGGTCGGCACCTGCCTATGGTTTGGAAGAAGACTATCCAATTTGCATAATAGGTGTACTACCACTAAACCAAGGAGTACTCGCAACCTGAGAGAAGGTAGAAGGAAAAGACAACTGAATAGTCCTATTCTTTTTCTCCAGAACCGGAAACCATCCTCGAATAAATTCCTTCGAGTTCGTAACTAACCATACGATGGCTTTGTCCAATGGAAGTGGACGTTCGCAGTAATACGGGGTGTCCTGGAGAAAAGGGTAAAAGTAGGAGTGGCAATGAGGTCTGCAACTCTGACAATCCAAAAGCCAGTGTTAAGAAGGTTCGGTCGACTTGGTCACTGAGTCATAGTCTTAGGGTCGGGTCAATGGTCGCTGCCAGAGAGAGAGAGAAAAGAAACACTCAGCGTGCACTCTAACCTAGATCAGAATGGTTACCAATTTATCTAATCTGGAAACCTCCCACTGTACCTCAAATTCTCCTCCAAACATGAAAGAAGAATTAGTCGGGGTCACCCGAGTAGTAAACCAACTCATCAGTGGGAATCGGGATACAACTATCATCGCATGACAACGTGACGGAATCCGCTCACGGTATCACACTCCAGAAGGTATGCGCATATCTGGCAAGTCTCAGTTCTTTTGAAACTCCCGATGTGATTTTTACCCCATGCTCTTATGACCTTGGCGTGAGGTCAAAATATCATAAGTCACATGTCAAGTTCTACCCATCATTGTCCAGGTTAATTTGAACCCACCCGTACAAACCCTTGACGTAGGCCAAAATAGTAGTACGACTGTCCCAAACCAACGCATCTATCTATGCAACAGATAAATATCCGGCAGCTACCAAACGCTATGCCTTAGCGTGAGGTCAAAATACATAGCTTGAATACTACCGAATATTTAGCTGAAATGATGGAGGGCTACGAATGGTTTCTGGCGAAAACCTTTAACGTAATGAACTTGATATCGTTGAAGGAACGGATAGCTTTTTAGAAAATATAGTGACGAAAACCTTTACTAAAGAGGTCACTCCCGGTGAAGGGATCTCGGCTCTTTCCCCGTAGAATGGGGTGCAGGATATTCCAAATGAATACCACGATGCAAAGCAAAAGTAATCGGCAATAGTGAAGTTAATGCCTTGACGCAAACTTCTGTCCAAGGGGTCACTCCCGGTGAAGGGATCTCGGCCCTTGCCTCGTCGACTGAGGAGCAGGATATTCCAAATGAATACCACGATGCAAAACAAAAGTGAACATCCTTGCAATAACAGCTTTTTGAAAAGTGTTCCAACAACATCAGAATAGGTTTGTTTTAACTTGCATTGATCCGAATCAACGCAGTCCCATCAATTGATCACACCACAAAGAACGAAAATATACTGATGTACGTATATGCCATCCGCATTCGCCACTGGGTCCCGTCATTACCCGTTAGGTTAGCTAACTAACGACAGAGCGGGGACGGGACTAGCGCGGATGTAAAACATATACAACATTTACTAATATATATACTAATATATTATATTCGCTCAAGGCGTGATAAAAATGCAACATCACATAAATGTACAGCATCACAGAACAATACAGATATCTGGGATCCCCGGGTTTCACAGAGCCACAACTGAAACCCGACGTTCCCCTGGTCGTGTGGATAGCCTGTGCAATGAAATCCTAGACCCCTACGGGCGCGGCAAGTTACCCGCCAAAACCTGAAGCGAGGCAGCCCCCTTCAGCGCCATGAATGGACCACCCAGCCCTTCACGGAATCCGGTAACTTGGGCACCCCTCCTGGGTCAACCTGTACCCCCTACGAGTGCGGCGAATAGCCTGCCAATTCTAGAGTGAATCCCCCTCCGTCCCAATGCCATGAGATGCGGGCTTGTTGCCCTCCGGAACCCGGCTATCCGTGCACCCCTCCGCGGGGTAATCCTAGTACAGAAAGTAAAATATACATACAACGGGTACATCGACCCCAACCAGGTCGTGCCCCAAAAGAATAATACAAACAGGCAGTGACGGCAGTCCACATGTCGGATGCTCGCCCCGCAAAATCAAATGTACATAATACAACAAAAACTGTACTAGCATTGCATCCAGACTATCCCCCACGACCGATCCGCAACATCACAGCATAAACACAGAATATCAACGTGAAGGTCACGTTCGCAAATCCGTCTAACCGAGCTATAGCAGTCAGACAGGATTTACCGATCGAGTGACATTCACGGTCGCAGATATAATGTAAATATTGTGAAATAATGTGTTTAAAATATTCGATCGATCAAATTTTAACAAGTGGGCCCCAAAGTACTACTGTAGCACATCAAGAAATTCTGGGCCCAATATTAATATTCCAAAACCCCTAAAATAACCCCTGAAAGATACTGTAGAAATTTGGTACAGCCACCTCATCATTGTGCGGCGGAACCGCGGCCCAAAGTGGGGTTTGGCCGCAGTTCCGCGCTCCCATAGACGAATTAGTGTATCGAATTTTTACAGGATCCTTACAATTTCCAGTACATCAATTTTCCACAACCTGAAAAATTTTTAGGCTTCAAAAAATTTCAACAGAAAACAGATGTGAAGGAAACGCGGATTTTTGGAATTTTGGTCGATCGGAAATGTAAACACATTAAACAAAGCTAGACTAAGTTAATGGTAAGGCTCTGATACCACTGTAAGTGCACGGCGGCGTCCCGGCCGTCAATCCGACAGCCAAATGCGGAAGCGGTGACAAACTTTAATTTTGCAAACTAGCAAACCGGCACCACCGCGCACTAAAACCCGGATCGAACCATTAAGTAGTCCTAGCTAACTAACAAGATAGGGAAGAGAGATATACCGACTGATCCGAGTCCTCCGGTCTTCTCGTCGTCGTCCCGATCTCCAGCGGAACGTCCGGTCTCCATCTCCTCGGCGGAAGGGCACAACGTCGCCTGTTTCTTTTACGGGCTCCCGCCTCTGTACCGAGGCAACTCGGACGCGAAGTTGGCCATCCGACGCGTCCAAGGGATGCTGTAAAATAGTGTAGTAGCCATGTCTCTTTTGGGGTTTAAGAGGTTGCCATTTATGGAGGAATTTTGCACAAGAATTTTCATGGATGGATGCTAAGAAAAATGAGCATCTAAAAAGAATTGAGCTCGGCCAGAAATCAAAGCTCCTTTTGTGCTCACTGGAAATGTGTGTGGGTAGTATGCACAAATTAAAACCATTTTTGTGCTCCCTGGAAATGTATATGGGTGAAGTATATAAATCAAAAAAAAAAACAAGCAAAAAGAAATATGCAGCTCACAGCACACACAATGGGGGGGGCCACCAAAATGACATGAAGAAAATTTTCCACACAAAATAACCCCTCCCCAAGAACAGTGGCCGGCCCCATACAAAATCCAAGTAGGAAAAAGAATTGATAAAGATAAGGTCACACCAAATTTCTTTTCAACTCAAATCAAACAACCATCAAATTAATGCAAAGGAGGTGACAAGAAAAGGATCTCATCATGATGGAGGTACTAATGCAATAAAGCCCTCCACAAATAAGTTATTTGCAAACTGCAAATAACCCCTCCAACGAAAAGTCCGGCCGTGAAGGAACAATGAAAAACCGGCCGGAACGGAATGCAAACTGGCAACCTCAGAAAACCGATCCCGTAATAAATTAAAGGAAAACCCCGCTACTGCAAATACATGCCCGCATTTGTATTCCCACTGAACACAAATACAAAGAGACAAAACTACACTATCTAACACTAGGATCCGGCTTAAGCCAAAGCCGGCTAGTAAAAACCGTCCGATCACGATCCGTGCAATACCGCACGTATCTGATCGAACCCTGCCATATCTCCATACGACCTCTACAGCGTTTCGCCCGGAAGCTTGAGTAACTGAAAGTGTGGTGGACTCTAAAGACTCGTCAATACTATGGCTGTGGATTTAACCACTAGCACGTCAGAGGTATAAGCCAATACGTGACGGGCCACCAGCTATTGACTAAAAGGGACGTCGATGACCGAACTCATCCTGACACCCTAATGAGCCTGTCAGTGACAATATCCGTACAGTCCGGTCCGTTCGTCTATGAGCATCGCATGTCGGGCCTAGGGGGTTGGTAAAAGTCAGACCCCCAAAAGCGGTACAAGTCGTGTCGGAGTGTAGCCCAGAACACCCTGAGATACTACTGGAATACCTACCAGTAAATCTCCTGCCTTGGCCAAGGACTCCGTGTAATGGCTCTCCTAGACACAGCGCGACCTCACCCCCAATACCGGGAGAGACGAACCCCTGAAGATCCGCTCACTGCCTCCATGTGGCTCGGGACTGTACCCAACTAAAACCTGTTTGCACGACTCCTTTGAGCCGTGGTAGGGTAGTAATCAAAGCACAGTGGGAACTCACACGAGACAAATGACGATCCCCAGGTCGATGAACTAACCTGTACACATGTCACCTGGGAACTGCTATCTGACGTCAGGTATAAGACCAACTAGCATGTTCCCGGCGAGTCCTGTCCGGTGTACTCATAACCCAATGAGCACCTGTATACATCTTAGGTGAACCAACTGACACCAGTGGCTTGTGTGACCGGCCACCGCCCCTCGTCGGGGTCTCGACTGTATACACTAGTCTACTCTGGAGAATCGATGCCCTGTCTCGAGACTCCTACGACTAGGGACCTTTTAAGGATGTGCTTATAGTCTCCAGCTCTCACTTATATGATCGCCCTCATACTGCTGGAAGTCAAGCAAGAATCGTAGGGGCTCTATCAACGTGCAATAGCGACATGTCAGGTCACCTAAAGCATTATAAGATGATAAAGGTAAACCAGATAGCATACTATCATCTCGAGTAAGACTGTCCTACCGGGATAGGTCATCCCTCAATCATTGCAATCACGTGCCTGTGATCCAATTGTAAGTCTACGGTAGCGCCCCGGCAGTCTACAGACGCCAAAATGCGGAACAAAAACTTTTTAAGTGGCGCTATCGTATACTTTAACCCGGATCTGCCATTATTGCTAAACTAACAAACTGTAAAGAGTGTAGAAAGGTTATACCGAACGATCCGAGTCCTTCGTGCTTCAACCATCATCCCACGCTCCGTTGCGGCTGCTCCGATCTCGTTGATCTCCGATATCCTCGTCGAGGTGGCACCACATCACCGATTCTTTAAACGGGCTCCCGCCTCTGACTCGAGGCAACTCGATCGTCAAGTTTGCTAAAAGAGACGACCAAGAATGATGTAGAGAATGAGTAGATGACTTTGTCTCACTTCGTCCAAGTCCGTGGACGATCGGTTAATGAAGTTGCCGATGAAAATGAAATGGAACAAGAAATGAACTATGAAATTTCCATGCATCCAAAACTATACTCTTTTCTTTTTACAACCATAATTTCTCAAAATGAATCAAGTGAGGGAGGAGAGAGTGGGCCGGCCATATTTATTCAAGGAGGGAGGTGACCGTAGGAGGAGGGAGGTGACCATAGCACAAATATCATATGAAAAGATCTTAAGGAAAACAAAATAGCATAATGAAAATGATGACTCATATTAACCTAGTCATCAAGTCTTTAATGCATCCAATAAGAACACTACACCAAATTGCCTAGTCACCTCATCTAGAATCTTCTAGAACACTGACTCACCTCATCTGAAGAAAAGATAAATCCGTCTTTAACAGAATGTTAAAAGACGGCTGATAGAAAACTGGAAACTGGCAACTTCCAAAAGTGATCCTGAAACAACTTTCAGGATAACCCCGAAACTGTATAAATATACCCGCATTTGTATTACGACCGAATACAAATGCAACTGAGACAAAGATATTATACCTACTCAATATAATACTCGGATCCGGCTTAAACCAAAGCCGACCAGTATTATATGCCCGAAAAATAACACGTGCGTAAACGCACGTGCATATTCCGAACCCTGCCATAAAACCATACGGCCTCTACAACGTTTCGCCCGAACTTGGGAAACTGTCTGTGGGGGACTCTAATGACTCGTTAGTACCCTGGCAGTGGGTTTAACCACAAACCGTCAGCTGCACTAGCTATGCGTAACGGCTGCCCATGGACTGACCTCAAGGGAAGCTGATGAGCGAACTCAAGGGAGGCCGATGAGTGAACTCATCCAGAAACCCTACTGAGCCTAACAGTGACAATGTATATACAGTCCGGTCCGTTCGTCTATGAGTATCGCATATCTGCCTAGGGGGCTAGTAACGTCAGACCCCCAATAGTAGTATAAGTCATGTCGGAGTGAAGCCCAATAACACCCTGAGATACTACTGGAGTACCTACCAGTAAATCTCCTGCCATGGCCATGGACTTTGTGTAATGGCTCTCCTAGACACAGCACGACCTCGCCGCCAATACCAGGAGAGACGAATCCCCTGCCGATCCGCTCACGTGCCTCCATATGGCTCGGGACTGTACCCAAAAACTACCTGTTTGCACGACTCCTTTGAGCCGTGGTAGGGTAGAAATCAAAGCACAGTAGGAACTCACACGAGACAAATGATGGCCTCAGGTCGATGAACTAACCTGTACACATGTCACCAGGGAACTGCTATCTGACGGTAGATATAATACTAACTAGCAGATTCCCGGCGAGTCCTGTCCGGTGTACTCATAACCCAATGAGCACCTGTATACATCTTAGGTGATCCAACTGACACCAGTGGCTTGTGAGACCGGCCACCGCCCCTCGTCGGGGTCTCGACTGTATACACTAGTCTACTCCGGAGTATCGATGCCCTGTCTCGAAACTTCCACGACTAGGGACCACAATTAAGGATATGCATATAAACTACCCAACTCTCACGTATATGATCGCCATCATACTGTTGGTAGTAAAGCAAGATCCTAAGGGCTCTATCAAAGTGTAACATGCAATCAGTCACCTGAACATGTACACGACTGATAAAGGCAAACCAGATAGCATACTATCATCTCGAGTAAGACTGTGCTACCGGGATAGGTCCTCCGCAATCATTGCAATCACGTACCTGCGATCCAATAATTGACTATGAGGGCACTATCTCCAACAATCTCCCACTTGCACTCAAGGCTAATATTGCGATGTCGACTACTCACAGCCCGTGTGAAACCGAACATCCAACTCCTCTACTAATCAGTTTCACAAAGCCCGTTTGTAAAACTATTGTGTTCGAGAAATAGCCTCAGTGAGTGGATCCTCCTAGAAGTTTCTTTCTATGTCTCTCTTAATCTCAAGTTCGCGGAGAAAGCCATCTCCTGAATCGAGTAATACCTGTCTTAGAATATGTCTGGATATCTGATGGGACCTTAGTTCATAAATGAACTCCATATCCAAACTTCTTAGACTGAATCGATCAATGAACCTAATCAGTATCGGTCACCTTGCCACCCACAGTATCCTCTTGGACCACCTGTCCATAATACTGTCCCTCTTCGTCAGAGGGAAAAACTATAACTCTGACAATCACTCTGTCATCCATGTCACCTTTGAAGCCTGGAATGATAATCGTCTCCCGAAGGAGGCTGCCGTCATCAAATCCGTAGAACATGTACTTATGTTCTAAAACTGCTCCCTTATGTTTCTCCAGGATTGGATTAATACAAATTTATTGCATCTAGTGCAAAAACAACATCTGGTGTGGTACTTGACATCTCATGATTGACTCAATTGCCTAAGCAAGTAATCTGCCAATCATGCACATCCCTCTCCCCTTTAGTCTGTAAGACACCTTTAGAGAGGGTGACTCCATCACCTGCAGGTACACCACCATGCTAGGAGTCAACTATTCCAAAAACCATTAGAATATCTGTCAAAGTACCCACATTGGGAAACTACCCAAATCCAGATCTAAAACCAGAATGTCAAATATTATATCCATATCCCGTCTAGAGAAACAACTGTGTGACGACCACAGTACAACCTATCGTAGTATAGGAATTTTACTTCCTACTCTATGTATGTCATCCAGATACCATGACATCACACCCTACTACCTTCTTAACTGATCCATCCTCTATTCTGATTGAAGTCAAACCCATGACTGCCACATCAAAATTAGATGATCTATCTCCGCTATAACTGCTCTAGTTTATAAATAGACATAAGCTACTTTCCCACCATGCTTCCGTTGCTCCCACTGACTACGACAACCCTCCTACCGGGTCTCATATCCTGGAACAACAGTAGTGTCAAGTCTGGGTAGATAAGAACCTCCCTGTCACCGTCCTTGAGCCTACCGAAGTACCTCTCGGGTGTCTGAGGTTACCTACCATACCTGCTGAGTGGCTATTGGAATGTCAAACCTGATTGAATGTATAGGTCCTATTAAATTTTTCCGTAATCGTTCGCGGTTCTGGAATCACTTCCAGTTCTACCATACTCCCACTACTGTTTTCTGAAAAAGATCCATTTTACTAAAACTGTGGCAAGTCAAGAACAATATCACTATTGATCTTCTAAATGGTAGAATATCAACCCTCGTCATAGCCAGGGTCAACCCACAAACAGCCATTACAGAAACGTGCCCTGAGTTATCCAGTGTCTGGTTTTAATCATAAGCTGGACAACTCCCCGTACCTTAATATCTTTTAAGGTACGAACTATTCTATATCCAATATAGAAACTTTGGCACTTATTTAATTGGAACCATATTCAATCCATGCATCTGTCTCCAGTGTATATCAACTTAATGGAAAGAGGCTAATCAGCATTACTCAACTTAGGAATCCATCCAATTATGAGTAACCTGAAAGAGAAACACGTTTCTCAAAACCATTACTATCATCTGAATACCAATCACAAGAATCTACATCTTCGATCTCTTTGAAGAATCCCGATACTTGTGGTACCTGGTTCTCTACTTTATTCTTATATCCACAACTTCTCAAAACTTAGACCTTGTATTTCTACGAAACACTCGTCTAAATACTAGAGAAGTTATAAGTAAACAGAACATAGTACGAGGACCTACCCCTTTGTCCTGATGGACACTGGACAACATACAATACTCTGTATAAGTCCGCTGAGTTAAACAACTCAAAACCTGTGCGTTGTAGGTGGAAAACTGTACCCTGGCGATTTCCTCAAATATCACCAATTACAACGAATTCCAATATAATGAGGATAATCACCTAATTCCCAATATCTTACTCCCACTCATCATCTGTAAAACCATACAGATATGAGAATGAAACCTGGTAAATACATACCCTTGGAGTAAGTGTCTAATCGGGAAAAACAGTTTTTCTTTAACAATGCACTGAAACATGAAAATGTTTCGTAGGGGTATCCTGGTATTCATAGCAATGCCTCTTCCATAATCCAATTCATGACTTCAACCGTATATTTTATTGTCATCTCTCCAAATCCCTTTATTTGTCTTTAGTCATTACCTTCTGTACACCATCGTTAAGCTAAATGGTTTTCTTCCTTCCCTACCGTTCGGCACCAGCCTATGGTTTGGAAGAAGACTATCCAGTAGCATAATAGGTGTACCCTCCTAAACTAAGGAGTACTCGCATCTCGAGAGAAGGTGACGATAAAAGACAACTGAATAATACCTTATTCTTTTAAAGGTGAAATAGGAGTGGCGATGAAGTACGCGGTTTTGGTCGTGAATGATATCAGTCGCAATTTACTTTGCCCTCTTTCTAATCCCTTTATTTTGTCTTTACATATTACCTTCTGCACACCCTACTTAGGCTAATTGGTTTTCTTCATTCCCTACCTTTCGGCACCAGCCTATGGTTTGGAATAAGACTATCCAATAAGCGTAATAGGTGTACTCTCCTAAACCAAGGAGCTCTCGCAACCTGAGAGAAGGTGATAATAAAAGACAACTGAATAAACCAATTCTATTTCTCCTGAACCTGGATCCATCCTCGAAGAAGTCCCTTCGAGTTCGTATATAACCATACGATGGATCTATCCAATGGAAGTGGATATCCGTAGTAATACGGGTGTTCTGAGAAATGCAAAGGGTAAAAGAAGGAGTGGCAATGACTTATGCAACTGAGACAATCCAAAAGCCAATATTTTAAGAAGGTTCGGTCAACCTGGTCACTGAGTCATAGTCTAGGGTCGGTCAAAGATCGCTGCCAAAGAGAGAGAGAAAAGAAACACTCTGCGTGCACTCTAACCTAGATCAGAATGGTCATCATTTTATCTAATCCGGAAACCTCCCACTGTCCTGTCAAATTCTCCTCCAAACCTAAAGAAGAATCAATCGGGATCACCCGAAGAGTAAACCAACTCATCAGTGGGAATCAGGATCCAACTCTCATCGCATGATAACGTGATGGAATGCATCCACGTTACTCATACTCCAGAAGGTATGTGCATACTTGGCAAGTTTCAGTTTCTTTAGAAACTCCCGATATTGTTTTTGCCCCATGCTCTTATAACCTTGGCGTTGGTCAAAATGTCATAAGTTACATGCCAAGTTCTACCCATCACTATCTTGTCAATTTGAACCCACCCGCACATGCCCTTGACGTTGGCCAAAATGGCAGAACGACTTTCCCAAACTAACTCATCTATCTATGCAACAATTGAATACCCAGCAGCTACCAAACACTATGCCTTGGCGTTGGTCAAAATACATAGCTTGAATACTACTGAATACCCAAAAGAAGTGACGGAGGGCTACGACTGGTTTTTGGCGAAAAACCCTTAGCGTAGTGAACTTGATATCCCTGAAGGAACCTGATAGCTTTTTAAAATATAGTGGCGAAAACCTTTTGCTAAAGAGGTCACTCCCGGTAAAGGGATCTCGGCTCTTTCCTCGTGGAATGAGGTGCATGATACTCCAATGAATACCGCTATGCAAAGAAACTTGTAATCGACTATAGTGAAGTTATTATGCTGACGCAAACTTCTGCCCAAGGGGTCAGTCCCGGTGAAGGGATATCGGCCATTGCCCCGTCGAATGAGGTGCAGGATATTCCACTGAATATCGCTATGCATAACAAAAGGAAACGTCTTTGCAATAACACTTTTTAAATTGTTCCAACAACTGTATACAGGTTTGTTTTAACTTTGTCTTGATCAGAATCAACGCAGTCCCATCATTTAATCACACCAGAAAAGAACGAAAATAAAATGTACGTATATGCCATCCGCATTCGTCACTGGGTCCCGTCATTACTCGTTAGGTTACTTAACTAACGACAGAGCGGGGACTGGACTAGCGCGGGTGTAAAACATATACAACATCTAATAGTATATAAGCCAATATACAATAATCGCTCCAGGCGTGATAATATGCAACATTACAGAAAAGTAATAAGCATCACAGAACAATACAGATATCTGGGATCCCCGAGTTTCACAGAGCCGCTGCTGAAACTCGACGTTCCCCTGTCGTGTGGATAGCCTGTGCAATGAAACCTAGACCCCTACGGGCGCGGCAAGTTACCCGCTAAAACCTGAAGCGAGGCAGCCCCCTACAGCATAGTGAATGGACCACCCAGCACTCCACGGAATCCGGTAATCTTGGGCACCCCTCCTTGGGTCAACCTGTACCCCCTACAAGTGCGGCGAATAGTCTGCCAATTCTAGAGTGGGACCCCTCTGCCTCTCAAAGCCATGAGATGCGGACCCGTTGCCCCCCAGAACCCGGCTATCCGTGCACTCCGTCTCGGGGCAAAACCTAGTACAGTAATGAAAAATAGTACAATAGGTACATCGACCGCAACCTGGTCGTGCCCCAAAAGAATATTATACAACAGGCAGTGACGGCAGTCCACAAGTTGGACGCTCGCCCCGCAATATCAAATGTACAAATAAACACAAACTGTACTACCATTGCACACTGCTATCCACCACGACAAATCCTCAACATCACAGCACAACACAGAACATCAACGCGAATGTCACGTTCGCAAACCCGTCTAAAAGAACTATAGCAATCAGACGCGGTTTACCGATCAAATGACATTCCCGGACGGAGATATAATGTAAGCACTGTAAACTAACGTGTTTAAATTTCGATCGACCAAAGACCAAATATCAAAAAGTGGGCCCCACTGCTTACTGGTGAACAGTAACAAAACCTGGGCCAAAACGATATTTACCAAAAACCCCAAAATCCATCACAGAACCCACTGACCAAATTTGGGAGCACGTGCTCACCACAAGGCCGCGGATGCGCGGCCAAACCATGCGTTTGGCCGCGTTTCCGCGGCAGCTTGGAGGAATCACGACCCCAAATTTTATCGTGGCTCTTTAAAACGCCTGCACAGATTTTTAAGATATACAGAAATAATTTTTGAGACCGTTTAAAAACAACAGAAACTGTCAAGCAAGGATTTTGCCGTTTTTGATTTTCGGTTCGATCGATGTTTTGAACGCGTTAGCACAAGTTAGTATAGCAAAATGGTTAGGCTCTGATACCACTGTAAGTCTACGGTAGCGCCCCGGCAGTCTACAGACGCCAAAATGCGGAACAAAAAATTTTTAACTGGCGCTATCGTATACTTTAACCCGGATCTGCCATTATTGCTAAACTAACAAACTGTAAAGAGTGTAGAAAGGTTATACCGAACGATCCGAGTCCTTCGTTCTTCAACCATCATCCCACGCTCCGTTGCGGCTGCTCCGATCTCGTCGATCTCCGATATCCTCGTCGAGGTGGCACCACATCACCGATTCTTTAAACGGGCTCCCGCCTCTGACTCGAGGCAACTCGATCGTCAAGTTTGCTAAAAGAGACGATCAAGAATGATGTAGAGAATGAGTAGATGATTTTGTCTCACTTCGTCCAAGTCCGTGGACGATCGGTTAATGAAGTTGCCGATGGAAATGAAATGGAACAAGAAATGAACTATGAAATTTCCATGCATCCAAAACTATACTCTTTTCTTTTTACAACCATAATTTCTCAAAATGAATCAAGTGAGGGAGGAGAGAGAGGGCCGGCCATATTTATTCAAGGAGGGAGGTGACCGTAGGAGGAGGGAGGTGACCATAGCACAAATATCATATGAAAAGATCTTAAGGAAAACAAAATAGCATAATGAAAATGATGACTCATATTAACCTAGTCATCAAGTCTTTAATGCATCCAATAAGAACACTACACCAAATAGCCTAGTCACCTCATCTAGAATCTTCTAGAACACTGACTCACCTCATCTGAAAAAAAGATAAATCCATCTTTAACAGAATGTTAAAAGACGGCTGATAAAAAACTGGAAACTGGCAACTTCCAAAAGTGATCCTGAAACAACTTTCAGGATAACCCCGAAACTGTATAAATATACCCGCATTTGTATTATGACCGAATACAAATGCAACTGAGACAAAGATATTATACCTACTCAATATAATACTCGGATCCGGCTTAAACCAAAGCCGACCAGTATTATCTGCCCGAAAAATAACACGTGCGTAAACGCACGTGCATTTTCCGAACCCTGCCATAAAACCATACGGCCTCTACAACGTTTCGCCCGAACTTGGGAAACTGTCTGTGGGGGACTCTAATGACTCGTTAGTACCCTGGCAGTGGGTTTAACCATAAACCGTCAGCGGCACTAGCTATGCGTAACGGCTACCCATGGACTGACCTCAAGGGAAGCTGATGAGCGAACTCAAGGGAGGCCGATGAGTGAACTTATCCAGAAACCCTACTGAGCCTAACAGTGACAATGTATATACAGTCCGGTCCGTTCGTCTATGAGTATCGCATATCTGCCTAGGGGGCTAGTAACGTCAGACCCCCAATAGCAGTATAAGTCGTGTCGGAGTGAAGCCCAATAACACCCTGAGATACTACTAGAGTACCTACCAGTAAATCTCCTGCCATGGCCATGGACTTTGTGTAATGGCTCTCCTAGACACAGCACGACCTCGCCCCCAATACCGGGAGAGACGAATCCACTGCCGATCCTCTCACGTGCCTCCATATGGCTCGGGACTGTACCCAAAAACTACCTGTTTGCACGACTCCTTTGAGCCGTGGTAGGGTAGAAATCAAAGCACAGTGGGAACTCACACGAGACAAATGACGGCCTCAGGTCGATGAACTAACCTGTACACATGTCACCAGGGAACTGCTATCTGACGGTAGATATAATACTAACTAGCAGATTCCCGGCGAATCCTGTCCGGTGTACTCATAACCCAATGAGCACCTGTATACATCTTAGGTGATCCAACTGACACCAGTGGCTTGTGAGACCGGCCACCGCCCCTCGTCGGGGTCTCGACTGTATACACTAGTCTACTCCGGAGTATCGATGCCCTGTCTCGAAACTCCCACGACTAGGGACCACAATTAAGGATATGCATATAAACTACCCAACTCTCACGTATATGATCGCCATCATACTGTTGGTAGTAAAGCAAGATCCTAAGGGCTCTATCAAAGTGTAACATGAAATCAGTCACCTGAACATGTACACGACTGATAAAGGCAAACCAGATAGCATACTATCATCTCGAGTAAGACTGTGCTACCGGGATAGGTCCTCCGCAATAATTGCAATCACGTACCTGCGATCCAATAATTGACTATGAGGGCACTATCTCCAACACCAATAATCGACTCTGAGGGCACTATCTCCAACAGACTTAAGCATAGACACTGGAAAATCGGTTTCATCATTATCCACGCCTGGTCGATGATGAGAACCTTTTTCAAAAGCCTAGCTTTGAAAGTCTCAACTTTTCCATCTACACCAAGTAATCTTCTCAAGATATACTTACTCCTGATGGGGATTTAACCCTTCAGATATAGCAACCAAAGTCCGTACTTTGTTGGTGTATATGGATCACATCTCAGATCGCATAGCATCAAGCCATTCTTACAGAGTCCCCACTCTTGATGGTCTGCTCGAAACTAGTTGGGTCATCATCTCCCATGATGCAATCCTCGCTCCCACTGTCATCGAGAAACCGAAGTATCTCTCAGGCGGATGAGGAACCCTACCAGATCGGCGGAGAGGATGAAGTTCGTCGAGAATTATTGATTCCTTCGGTTCTACCAAATGATGAGCTGTAGTTTGTATAGCTGGAACCTATTCCAGTTCTACATCAAGACCACAAATTTCATGCATAAAAAAATCCTTTTCCTAAAAAGATGGCATGCCGAGAAACAAAATACCTTCTGTTTCTCAGTGTGGTTGAGATATTCCCTTTCAAATACTTGTGATATCCAACAAACTTCCACAGAACCGACCTTGTCTCGAGCTTGTCCGGATTTTGCTTTTAGACATAGGCCGGACAACCCCAAATCTTAACATGCTTAAGTGATGGGCTCTTCCCATACCATATCTCATATGGAGTGGTAGGCACTAATTTGATTGGAACCCAATTCAATAGGTATGCTGCTTCCTTAAGCGCATAACACCCCAAAGGAAAATAGGTAACTGAACAATACCCATCATAGAGCGCACCATATCAAATAGGGTGTTATTGCCTCGCCCCGATACACCGTTGTGATGTGGTGTATACGGAGGAGTAATGCTGAGAGAGAATCGCATTCTCCTTTAGAATAGTCCAAGAATTCCATGCACAAGTATTCTCCTCCCTGATCCCATCAAAGGACATAATACTTATACCCGTTTTGGTTCTCTACTTCGGATTTATATTCATTGAATTTCTCAAAAGCTTCAAGATTGTGTTTCAACAGGAATATATGTCCGAATCCTGAGAGATCATTAGTGAACATAATGAAGTACAAAGAACCAGTCCTGGCATCTGTAGATAGGGGACCACATACATCATCATATATCAATCCAAAGAGTTCACCAACTCTTTCTCTGATTCAAGTAAACGGAGCTTTGGTCATTTTATCTTTGTGACATGACTGGCAAGTTTCACTAGATGTAAATTCAAACTGATTTAAATATGCATCTTAATGTAACTTAGCTAGTCGGGTCGCATTGATATGACCTAGTGTACAATGCCATAAGTAGGATTCATTCATTTTTGAACTCTTCCTCTTGTGTGTGTTCTGTACGTTAAGAACTTTGGATTGATTTAGAACGTATATGCCATTAGATAACATGCCTGATCCGATCAACTCTTGATATAGGAAATGTTCAAAACATTATCCAACAATACAAAATTATATTCTTCTTTAGTAAATAAAGAGACTAATATAATGTTGCATATCAGGTTCGGTATCTAATAACATTCATTTAGAATCAATGTATTACCATTTGGTAATACAAGGTGATAACTGCCAACACCTTGGCCGCAACAATTGCACCATTCTCTATACTTAGAGACATATCACATATTCCCAGTTCTCCACCTTTCTGTAGCCCATGTAACAGATTACATATGCGGGATTCTGATCCGGTATCATATACCAAGGACATAGAGGATACTGAGAAACAGTTCTCTGTAACGAACACACCCGAAGAAGATGCATCTATCATGCACTTTCTTCGTTAGGGCGGCATGGGAATCCTAGCCCTATTTCATGCTCGGTCTTATAACAATTATAAGTTGGAGCAGTACCAACGTTCCCCAACTCAGTATAATAAGCGGGTTGGGTCAATACATCCATATTATTATCTTGATTAGGGTGTGACATGGTCGCTACCAGGAGAGAGAGAGAGAAGAAAATACTCTCCGTGCGCTCTTGCAAGATTAGATTGGTTATATATTTTATCTAGTCAGGATGGTTCCCACTGTTTTTATCAAATCTTCCTTCAAACCCTAAAAGGAAAGACTGGCCAGGATTAATTACACCTTACATGTTCGCCAATCTTTCAGCCAGGCTAGTGTCGGTACTTTGAGGTAGGTTCCCCGTGCTTTCACACGGACCTAATTAAAATAAATCTCGTTTTCCCAGGGGCGTAACCCCCTTGACACCTTTCTAGACACCTACTTGATCGGCTAATTGTAAAGTGCAAATCTCTCCCAGGAGTAACAATTACTCACACTGGGTATCAGGATCCAACTATCTCGTAGAAGGTATGCAATCTCATTGTAAATTTCAACACTTGAAACTCCCGATAATGGTTTTTACCCCTAGCACTTATGACTTTGGCTATGGTCAACAAATCATAAGCACTAGTCAAGTTCTACCCGTCATTTCGTGATTAATTAGACCCATTCACATGACCCTTGGCTAAAGTCAACAAAGTTATATTCATTTTCTAATTAATCGCATCATATGCTGTGTAGGAAGACATCACTTAGCTACCGTACACTATGCCTTGGCTAAGGTGAACAAATGCATCATGAATACTAAGTACTCTACTTCCTAGAATGATGGAGGGTTGTGGATGGTTTTTGTGAAAACCTTTAACTCTTTGAACTTGATCTCGTTGCAGAATCAAATAGTTTTAAAAGGAGTGGCTTAAGCTCCGCTTTTTGGTACTTTGATTTTTCGTAAAAAGCCAAGTGGGTTTCAAATTCGATTCTACAGCATCTTTAGGTTTATTTTCTTTCATTAATCTCATTAATGAATGTCGCATCATTTAAGTTACCTAAGCATCACAAATAAATACAACGTATGCTTATGCCATCCACATTTGCCACAAAGTCCCGTCATGCACCGTTAGGTTAGGTAACTAACGGCAGAGCGGGGCAGGGCTAGCGCGAGTGAAAAACATAAACAACGTCTATAATATATCATATATATTATATATAGAATTTATCTCAGAATATAAAGTGATCACATCACAGAATATCAGCAGTAGAAGACAACATATGAAATATTGGATATACTAGGATTTCCGGGTTTTAAGTTAACCCAGTATAAAACACGGATTTCACGGTCGTGATGAATAGCCAAACCGACATCCCTAGACACCTACGAGAGTGGCAAGCAGCCCTACCAATTCTAGAGTTAGGAGACCCGGACTGGACTCCTTGAGATGGCCTCCCACTGGACTCTAGAACCCCGTTACTTGTGCTCCCCTCCTTGGGTCTATCCTAATGCGAAAAAGTAAATAATATACATCAACGGTGACATATTTCTTAACCCGGAAGTGCCCCAATAAAAGAATATTACATACAAGTTTTTACATGAATGAAAATGATAAACTCCCATCTCACATAATAACCCCTGGCTATTTAAACATGACGATCCAATATAACATATCAGAGCAACACATAACATCACATTGTTAGTGTTTATGCCCTAGAAGGCCATTACTGTATCATACTAGCTTGTATATTACTTAATGGAAGCTTGGGATATTCACATGTATATAACAGTCTTGCTAAACATGGTAGTATGCTACTTGGTTTTTCTATCTTAATATGTGAGTGTACGTATTGATAGAGCTCTTAGGATCTTGCTTGTCTACCAGCGTTGTGATGGCAGTCACACTAGTGGGGGCTGGGTAGTCTACAAGCACATCCTCATTCAGGTCCCTGGTCGTTGGATTATCGAGACAAAGCATCGATACTCCGGAGTAGACTAGTGTGTACGCTTCTCATCCCAGTAGGGGAGATGGTCTGTCCCACAGCCGTCAGTACGTCGTACTGGAGATAGTATGCAGGTGCTCGTTAGGTTACGGGTACACCGGACAGGACTCACAGGGAACTGTTGGTTGGTTTGATACCAGTCGTCAGTGAACAGTTCCCAGGTGACATGAGTACAGCGTAGTCCGCAGACTTGACACTGCTACTTCGCCTCGAGTGTGTCCCACTGTTCTTAGATTGCTACCCTACCACGGCTCAAAGGAGTCGTGCAAACAGGTAGCAGTTGGGTGCAGTCCCGAGCACTTGGAGGCAGTGGCGGTTAGACAGGATTCGTCCCTCCCGGTATTGGGAGTAGATATCGTGCTGTGTCAGAGAGCCATTACGCAAAGTCCCTGGCCAGGGCAAGCGAGATTTGCTGGTAGGTTCCAGTAGTTTCTCAGGGTGTAATGGGCTTCCCTCCGACACGACTTATACCGCTATTAGGGGACTGACGCTTGCCGCCCCCCTAGGCCCGATATGCGATAGTCTTGGACGAACGGACCGGACTGTATGGAGATTGTCACATCAGACTCAGTAGGAGTTCGGATGGGTTTTCTCATCGGCCTTCTTATCGACAACTACCTGGGGACCGTTACGTACAGCTAGTGCTGCTTGCGGTCTGTGGTTAAACCCACTACCAGCGTAGTAGTCGAGTCTCTAGAGTCCCACACAGAGAGTTTCCTACTCCAGGCGAAACGATATAGAGGTTGCATGGTTTTGCGACAAAGGGTTCGGACGCATACGTGCGTTTACGCACGTACGACTTTCGGACAGTTTTTACCAGTCGGCTTTGGTTTAAGCCAGTTACTGGTATCCGGTTATTGGATTTTTACAGTCTAAAGTTTTTCCGTATTTTTGCGGATTGGAGGGGCGTTCTCGTAATTGTACGAGAAGCTTCTAGAAGATGTGACTAAGGAGGTTACTTTGGATGAGATTGTGAGTCATGAGGTGATTCATCATTATCATTAATTGCACCATAAATGATAATGACACATGCTTAATGAATCACCATTAGATATTTGTGAAGCATGCTTATTCATCACTCATTTTCTTTTGTTGATAAATGAGAATGCTTCATAATATATTATGATACACTCTCTCTCTTATCATTATCTTATCTCATATTCTCTCTCCTCAAGCTCTCATCTTCAAGAGACTAATCCTTAATCCTCATGTGTTGAGATCAAAGGTTTAGTTAGACTTAAGCATCCATTACCTTCACTCTATATCATCCTTTCTTCTTTGATTAGCAATCAAAGTAGATTAGTTACCTCAAGTTAGAGGTGTAGCTTGGTGTTTTGCTCTCGGGTGGATCGTCTACTACCTAGAGAAGGTCGAGGAGAACAAAGGAGGACACAAAGACGAAGGACCGGTTTCATTAGGTATAATCCCTTAACACTATAGTTTAGTATAGCTATGTGTTCGGTTATTATTTGTTTAGCTTCGATTCAAGCGGTTAGTCGATGTTTGTTCTTTAAACTTGATCGTTTTTGAAAATTCCGCCTCCCCATAAGTACTGGGGTGTACTACATCGACTTACAGTGGTATCAGAGCCTCGCTAAACAATAAATAACTTAATTGCAAATTTGTACGAATTTCGAATGAAAAATCAAAGCCGGAAAACCCTAAATATTATCAGTTTCTGTCGAACTTAAAATGTAGTCCAAAAATTTTTCAGGTGTGTTCAGAAAGCATGAAATGAGTCCAGGAGAACACCTACGAAATTTGAGCAAATGATTCGACTAAAGCGCCGCGGAAGGGCGGCGGATCCCACTGATCCGCCGCGCTTCCGCGGCCGAGTTGCCGAGTCATGGGCTCATCTTTCATGGGTGGGTCCTCTCTGGTGTTTGGGGTTTTCTGGGATGTTTAATTATTGCTCAGGTTTTTGTTTAACAGAGCAGATTTTGGAGCAATATTGATGTTGTTTAATCGATCGAAATTGTACAGTATTTGCATATTGGATTATATCTGTGATTGTTTAATGTGTTCGTAAATCTCCCCTAACTGCTAGTATGTCGGTTGGCAGGGGGTTGCACATTTCTGAAATGGTTATATCTGTTTGTGCATATAAACTGTATTGGACTGTTGTGGTGTATAGCCGGGGTTAGCAATGGGTTATTGTTTAATTCATTTGTTTTAAATGTAATTTGTTGTAATATTATTTTTGCGGGGCACTTCCAGGTTGCGGTCGTAGCCACCGTTGTATTATTTCATTTTACTGTTTATGCTCCTAGGACTGACCCAAGGTGGGGTACACAGACTGCCGGGTGGGTAGTTTGCCGTACCCGTAGGGGTCGAGGGTGGGGTAACGGCTATTCATCACAACTGTTTAATCTGTCTTTTCTTGCAGGCTCAAAAGAAATACAGATTGCTAGCAAATCCAATATTGTTTATATGTGTTCTGGAATGAATATCATTGCGTCAGACGAATGTAAAATATCTATATTTATTGTAGCTATTTAGACGTCACTTATGTTTTACACCCGCACTAGCCCAGCCCCCGCTCTGTCGTTAGTTAAGTAACCTAACGGGTGATGACGGGACCCCGTGGCGAATGCGGATGGCATAAGAGGACGTTGTATTTTCGTTGTTTTCTGCAATGATAGGTTAATGATGGGACGCATTATCTATAATGCAAAGTAAAACAAACCAAAGTTTAAATCGTTGGAACAATTTAAAAGAAACCACTCGGTTATTTTTAAAACAGATATTTTTTAAATGCGGAGATTTAACCACTCCTTTTAAAAGCTATCAGGTTCCTTCGGTTATATCAAGTTCTCTACGTTCACGGTTTCGCCAAAACCATTCGTAGCCCTCCGTCATTTCATCTGGGTATTCAGTAGTATTCAAGCTATGTATTTTGACCTAACGCCAAGGCATAGTGTTTGGTAGCTGCTGGATATTCATTTGTTGCATAGATAGATGAGTTAGTTTGGGACAGTCGTATTATCATTTTGGCCGAACGTCAAGGATATATACGGATGGGTTCAAATTGACAAGATAATGATGGGTAGAACTTGACATGTGACTTATGACATTTTGACCTAACGCCAAGGTCATAAGAGCATGGGGCAAAAACTTATATCGGGAATTTCTAAAGAAACTGAAATTTGCAAAGAGATGCATACCATTTGGAGTTTGATGAATGTTGGTAGGATTCCTTCAACATTATCATACGATGATATTTGGATCCCGATCCTACTGTGAGTATATGATACTTATCAGGATATTCGTCACTTAACGATCAATGCTATAAACCTAGTAGGTGTCCAGAAAAGTGTCAGCGGGGTTACGCCCCCAGAGAAAAGAGGTTATTTAATTAAGGAACTTCGCGAAAGCGTTGGAAAACCTCCCTCGAAGTATCGACACCGGCCTGGCTGAACGGTTAAGCAAGTATTGTACGGTGAGAATAGTCTTGGCTAATTCTTCTTTTATGGTTTGAGGAAGGATTCGAGAAACAGTGGGAGCCATCCAGTTTAGATAAACTAAAAACCACTCTAAACTTGCAAGAGCATCATGCTAAAGAGTTTTTCTTCTCTCTCTCCTAATTACAGCGACCCTGAAAATGACTGGACTTAAGTTACTTTTAGAGAAAAATATACTGACGGGGCCAAACTATAAAGATTGGCTGCGGAATGTCAAAATGGCTTTGACCTATGACAAACTGGGGTACGTTCTCACCGCTACGGCACCTGCTGTCCCTGGTCCCAAATCCAGCAATGCGGATAAGGAAATCCGCAAAACCAGGGATTTAGATTGCGCGAGAGCCAAGTGCATCGTGCTTGCCTCGATGAACAATGAACATCAGAGGAGGCACGAGGATATGTCCCTAGATGGCATATTTCTCCATACAAAGGAACTTTATGGAGAGCAATCTCGTATAGCAAGATACGAGACCTCTAAGAACTTGTTTCGAGCGAGGTTGGCTGCCGGGTCATCGGTAGGTGAACATGTCCTACAGATGATCAGCTATATTGAAGAGCTCGCAGACCTTGGGACGACTTTGGATAATGAGCTCTATACAGACCTTATTCTCCAGTCCATTCCTCACACCTACGCCCAGTTTATCCTGAACTTCAACCTTCAAAGAAAAGAAGTTGAACTTCCGGAACTCCTGAACATGTTAAGGAGTGCAGAGGGCACCTTGAAGACATCAAGGGAAACACCCGCTATGTTTGTTGGCGGTTCATCTTCTTCCGGGTCCAAGGCTAGGGCCAAAGGAAGGAAGAAGAAGGCCGCACCCAGACCTAGAGGAGGTGTTAGTAAGGTGGGAGGGAAGGGAAAGAAAAAGAAAGCAGTACCGATAGTTGGTCAGGATGAGTGATTCCATTGTCACAGGAAAGGGCACTGGAAGAAGGATTGCAAGGCGTGGAACGCCAAGAACCAGGAACCGAAGCAAGCTGTGGCTTCGACTTCAGGTGTGTTTGTAATTGAGAATTGTCTGTCGATCAACTCTACTTCCTGGGTATTGGATACCGGATCAGGATCTCATATTTGCAATTCATTGCAGGCACTGAGAAACCGTAGAGTGCTGAAGGAAGGTGATATGATCCTCAGGGTTGCTAACGGAGCTAGCGTGGGAGCTGCGTCCGTCGGGGATTATCACCTAGGATTGACGAGTGGACACATTTTGGTTTTACATAACTGTTATTTTGTACCCAGCTTAACGTGTAATATCATATCAGTTTCCTTGTTATCAAATAAAGGTTATGATTTCACGTTTGTAAGAGATGTTGTCAACATCCACCTTAATCATGGTTTGATTGGGTCCGGTACTCTAAATAACGGCATATATGTTTTAAACCAACTCCAAATTTTCAATGTCCAGAACACACTAAAAAGAAAGTCTCCAGATTTGAATAAAGCTTTCTTATGGCATTGTAGACTGGGTCACATCAATGAGAGAAGGTTGACTAAGTTGCATAGAGAAGGATATTTGGACTCGTTCGAATATCAATCTTATGACACTTGTCAATCCTGTCTCAAAGGAAAGATGACAAAGACTCCATTCACTGGACAAGGAGTAAGAGCGAGCGAGCTTTTAGGACTCATACACAGCGATGTATGCGGTCCAATGTCTACAAATGCAAGAGGTGGTTTTTCCTATTTCATTACTTTCACGGATGATTACTCAAGATACGGATTCATTTATCTGATGAAACATAAATCCGAGGCTTTTGAGAAATTCAAAGAGTATAAGTATGAAGTAGAAAACCAAACCGGCAAAAGTATAAAGACACTTAGATCTGATCGAGGTGGAGAATACTTGAGTGCCGAGTTCCTAGGTTACCTAAAAGAGAAAGGAATTCTCTCTCAGCTTACTCCTCCGTACACTCCACAGCATAATGGTGTATCGGAGAGACGGAATCGAACCCTATTGGATATGGTACGATCCATGATGAGTAATGCTGAGTTACCGCGATCTTTCTGGGGACATGCACTAGAATCAGCGGCATATCTTTTGAACATGGTACCTACCAAGACTGTGCCTACCACTCCATATCAGATGTGGAGTGGGAAGAAACCCCATCTACAGTATATAAAGATTTGGGGATGTCCACCTTTTGTTAAAAAGCAGCATGCGGACAAGCTCGAGGCACGATCAGTAAAGTGTTTGTTTGTGGGATATCCAAAGCACTCCAGGGGATATCTATTCTATTACGCAGAGGAACAAAAGGTATTTGTTTCTCGTAATGCCCATTTTCTGGAACATCAGTTTTTAGAAAAGGAAATAAGTGGGAGCGAAATAGAACTGGAAGAAATTCTAGAACCACAAGCTGCTACTGAAAGTTTGGTAGAACCAGAGGTTCAAGAAGAACAGAACATTCCCGCACCCCTCCGCAGGAGTAGTAGGCCGTCTCATCCGCCTGAGAGATACTACGGTTTTCTCATTGACGGTGATAGAGAGGATTGCATCATAGATGATGATGAACCTACTGACTTCCAGCAGGCCATCCAGAGCGGCGACTCGGTACGATGGCTAGATGCAATGCGAACCGAAATGGAGTCCATGTACACCAACAAAGTATGGACTTTGGACTTTGCTCCAGATGGGGTAAAACCCATAGGATGCAAATGGATCTTCAAGAAAAAGATTGGTGTAGATGGACAGGTGGAAACCTATAAGGCTAGACTTGTTGCAAAGGGTTTTCGTCAAAGACCTGGTTTGGACTATGACGAAACCTTTTCTCCAGTGGCTATGCTCAAATCCATTCGGGTCCTTCTTGCTATTGCTACCTTCCATGATTATGAAATCTGGCAGATGGACGTAAAGACGGCTTTTCTGAATGGAAATTTAGAAGAGAGCGTCTATATGGATCAGCCAGAGGGTTTCAATCAGAGTGGGAGCAGCGGGAAAGTATGCAAGCTGCTTAAGTCCATTTACGGACTAAAGCAGGCATCGCGGAGTTGGAACATCTGTTTTGATGAGACAGTCAAAGAATATGACTTTATCAAAAATCCAGATGAACCGTGCATATATAGTAAAGTTGTGGCCAGAAGTGTCGTATTCCTCGTCTTGTACGTGGATGACATTCTATTGATAGGAAATGACATTCCTATGCTACAATCTGTCAAAGGATTCTTATCACACAGGTTCTCCATGAAAGACCTGGGTGATGCCTCTTACATTCTGGGGATCCGGATCTATCGTGATAGATCCAAGAGGATGTTGGGACATTCGCAGTATATCGACACTGTACTGAAAAGATTCAGTATGGAAGATTCTAAGCGCGGTAATCTACCGGCTTGTCACGGAATCACCCTCTCCAAAGAGATGTCTCCCAAGACTGATTTGGAAAGGGAACGCATGTCTATTATACCCTACGCTTCTGCGGTAGGCTCTATAATGTATGCGATGTTGTGTACCAGACAGATGTAGCTTACGCACTGAGCGTGGTAAGCCGGTATCAGTCAGACCCAGGGGAGAAGCACTGGATAGCAGTAAAGAACATTCTCAAGTACCTGAGGAGGACTAAGGAGATGTTCTTGGTTTACGGTGGAAAAGACCTCAGGTTGGAGGCCTTTGCTGATTCCGGCTTCCAGAGTGATAAGGACGATTCCAAGTCCATGTCGGGTTATGTCTTTACCCTCAATGGAGGGGCGGTGTGCTGGAAGAGCTCCAAGCTGGACACCGTTGCTGACTCGACGATGGAAGCGGAGTATATAGCTGCTTGCGATGCCGCAAAAGAAGCAGTCTGGATGAAGAAGTTCCTAACAGAACTTCAGGTGGTTCCTACCATAGTTGATCCAATACCTCTGTATTGCGACAACAACGGAGCTATAGCTTTAGCGAAGGAACCAAGGTCCCATCAGAAGTCCAGACACATCTTGAGGCGGTATCACCTGATCAGGGAGATCATTGGTCGTCAGGAGATCGAGGTTCAGAGAGTTGCTTCAGAAGAGAACATTGCTGATCCATTCATAAAGGCCCTTCCTCAGATTCAGTTCGAGCGGCTACTCGAGATCATCGGTCTTTGATACGCCAGTACATGGCCCTAGTGCAAGTGGGAGATTGTTAGTGTTTATTCCCTAGAAGGCCATTACTGTATCATACTAGCTTGTATATTACTTAATGGAAGCTTGGGATATTCACATGTATATAACAGTCTTGCTAAACATGGTAGTATGCTACTTGGTTTTTTTATCTTAATATGTGAGTGTACGTATTGATAGAGCTCTTAGGATCTTGCTTGTCTACCAGCGTTGTGATGGCAGTCACACTAGTGGGGGCTGGGTAGTCTACAAGCACATCCTCATTCAGGTCCCTGGTCATTAGATTATCGAGACAGAGCATCGATACTCCGGAGTAGACTAGTGTGTACGCTTCTCATCCCAGTTGGGGAGATGGTCTGTCCCACAGCCGTCAGTACGTCGTACTGGAGATAGTATGCAGGTGCTCGTTAGGTTACGGGTACACCGGACAGGACTCACAGGGAACTGTTGGTTGGTTTGATACCAGTCGTCAGTGAACAGTTCCCAGGTGACATGAGTACAGCGTAGTCCGCAGACTTGACACTGCTACTTCGCCTCGAGTGTGTCCCACTGTTCTTAGATTGCTACCCTACCACGGCTCAAAGGAGTCGTGCAAACAGGTAGCAGTTGGGTGCAGTCCCGAGCACTTGGAGGCAGTGGCGGTTAGACAGGATTCGTCCCTCCCGGTATTGGGATTAGATATCGTGCTGTGTCAGAGAGCCATTACGCAAATTCCCTGGCCAGGGCAAGCGAGATTTGCTGGTAGGTTCCAGTAGTTTCTCACGGTGTAATGGGCTTCCCTCCGACACGACTTATACCGCTATTAGGGGACTGACGCTTGCCGCCCCCCTAGGCCCGATATGCGATAGTCTTGGACGAACGGACCGGACTGTATGGAGATTGTCACATCAGACTCAGTAGGAGTTCGGATGGGTTTTCTCATCGGCCTTCTTATCGACAACTACCTGGGGACCGTTACGTACAGCTAGTGCCGCTTGCGGTCTGTGGTTAAACCCACTGCCAGCGTAGTAGTCGAGTCTCTAGAGTCCCACACAGAGAGTTTCCTACTCCAGGCGAAACGATATAGAGGTTGCATGGTTTTGCGACAAAGGGTTCGGACGCATACGTGCGTTTACGCACGTACGACTTTCGGACAGTTTTTACCAGTCGGCTTTGGTTTAAGCCAGTTACTGGTATCCGGTTATTGGATTTTTACAGTCTAAAGTTTTTCCGTATTTTTGCGGATTGGAGGGGCGTTCTCGTAATTGTACGAGAAGCTTCTAGAAGATGTGACTAAGGAGGTTACTTTGGATGAGATTGTGAGTCATGAGGTGATTCATCATTATCATTAATTGCACCATAAATGATAATGACACATGCTTAATGAATCACCATTAGATATTTGTGAAGCATGCTTATTCATCACTCATTTTCTTTTGTTGATAAATGAGAATGCTTCATAATATATTATGATACACTCTCTCTCTTATCATTATCTTATCTCATATTCTCTCTCCTCAAGCTCTCATCTTCAAGAGACTAATCCTTAATCCTCATGTGTTGAGATCAAAGGTTTAGTTAGACTTAAGCATCCATTACCTTCACTCTATATCATCCTTTCTTCTTTGATTAGCAATCAAAGTAGATTAGTTACCTCAAGTTAGAGGTGTAGCTTGGTGTTTTGCTCTCGGGTGGATCGTCTACTACCTAGAGAAGGTCGAGGAGAACAAAGGAGGACACAAAGACGAAGGACCGGTTTCATTAGGTATAATCCCTTAACACTATAGTTTAGTATAGCTATGTGTTCGGTTATTATTTTTTTAGCTTCGATTCAAGCGGTTAGTCGATGTTTGTTCTTTAAACTTGATCGTTTTTGAAAATTCCGCCTCCCCATAAGTACTGGGGTGTACTACATCGACTTACACACATGTCATCAACGTAAGTAAATATGCATATCCTAATTGAAGTTGACGTATAGCAACGAAACCGGTGATACACCACATATTACACTTACGGTCGCAAAAAAGAAAGTGAAAACTACAACAATTAGAATCCGCAACCACCTTAGACATCATAAACCCGAAATATCTCATATTCCGGATTTCATGCCTAATTATATGAATTCCTTAGACATCGCATACCTAACAATTATAAAACCCGCATTTTATTCTCGATATTGAAAACACTTTTCAATATCAAGTCGGGAAATTCAACAATATTCCCGACATCCTGATCGAATGCTCGTCAGAAAGTTTAGTAGACGGCCGCACCCCCGATACCGTCGATGAAGTGCACTTAGGCAGAACACCGCGACTACGAGCACCCGGACGAATGCTTTTGGAAACGGAGTTCTCCTACAGTCACTTGGTCGGGGCTATAGGGCGTGGCTATTTAGTAAGGTTACTCGGCGAGTATCCACGTACGCTACATGATTGCGACGGACTTTTGATCACATCAAAATCCCGTGGCAACCGATCAAATGAGACTAAATTGCTAGATTTATAAAATTCAAATATTGTGGATTCCAAGTATTGTATCCCATCACAAATATCCGGGCGACGTTAAACTTTTCGATCGATTAATCAAAGTTCCACAATTCCCCAAGAGCTCAACACTTGAGCAGATTTTATAAATACCCAGAATCATTCCACAGCACCTACAGACCAACCGTACAAGGGCAAACCCAAGCCTCATTAATGGCACCGCGGAACTGCTGCAAACCCTAAGGTTCAAAAGCGATTCCATGGTCATTATATCGAGTTATGGTTTCATTCTTCTAGAAGGCCCATAGAATGACTTGCATGTTTTTCCGAATAACTTAAACTTGGAAAAATGGGTTTTTGACATTCGTTCGAACTTTTTGACTTCGCCTAGATAACATGTGAAAACCTGAAACCATGTTAAACTACGAATACGAAACACTCCGAGTTGCCTACACAGTAAGACTACATTACATGCAAACTTAGAAAAAACAAAAAACACCTGAAACACCAAACCCCAGAGCCAGGAACACAGAAGAAATTCGAGGCCAAAATTCCTTATCATGGCCGAGCTCACCGGTTTTGCGGCATGTCTGGCCGGCCAAAATCCGACGAAATGGTCTCAAATTTCTTCTGTGTTCATGTCATATCTCATACAACATTCTGCACTTGTTTAAAAAAAATTTAAGGGTCATTTAAAAATTGACAGAAACTAGGTTTCGATTTTTTAAGTTTCGGAGTAGTTTCGGTTTCGTAATGTAACAAACATCTTCTAATACTCTAGATCGTCTCTGATACCACTGTTAGGATTCCATAGCACCCTACTGGGTTTTCACAGCAACCACCATTCCAATTTCAATGATTCTAGAGTGCTAATGAACCCTAACCAAGGATCTAGCTAGAGTGAATAGACAATATAAAGCATGTAATCAAACATTACAACAAGTGAATAAGGAATACAACCTTTGTATACTGGTCCTTAACTTCTAAAGCTCCGTGTAGAAGTCCCTTCGCTGCAGGTAGTGATTTCCTGTAACATTTCAAAAAACAATAAAATATTATTTTTAGGAATTTTTATAATTTAATATTATTTTAATTAATATTTTAATATTTCGGTAAAATTAAATACCGATAAAATTGGGAAATTTTTTGAAAATTATGGAAATTACTAGAAAGAGGGTGTTTTATGTGAATTATGCAAATTTTAAGTTTTTATGATTAGTTTGACACTAATTTAATATTAATCGCGATTAAAAATCACTAATCGGATTTTTAGCATATTTGTGCAAAACATGCACCATATCTTTTTTTCACTTATTACATATTCTTATGGCTTTCCTACATGTTTTATATCATGGTTATTGAATTATTATAGAGGGGAAAAGAAAACAAAAGAAAAAGAAAAGGAATAAAATATATTGGTATGGGTGAGAGAGATAAAAGTGAGGGTGCTTTGACTTGGTCATTCTTCTTCATTTCTTCCCCTCATTTTTCCTCTCCCCTCCTTCTTCTTACTGCTGCTGCTGCCTCCCCCTCACTCCTTCCCCTCTTCAAACCTCTCGAACACCATGAATATCACTCTAAAACCCTATCTCCTTTTCACAAAAAAGATGCACAAGCTCAAGGGAAGCACATAGGACCAAGAAAGCAAGGATTTTGGCCACTTGGGGCAACTCAAGAATTTTCTTGAGTTGCCAAATAAGGTAATTTCTGAATCTTTAGATTAGTATTTGCATTACTTTTACCCCCATGTTATGATTGAACCGATATCGAGTGGTTTGGTGGACTTAGAAAATTCTAGTTAGGATTTATGGGAATTTGAGAGTTGTGAACTCAGTAGAGGCCACACAAACCCCCTAATGCTAGAATTCTGACCTAAACCAGAGACTTGAAACCCGGAATACGGATTTAGAAACCGATATCGGAAGAATTGTGGAATCTGTGAGGGTATTATGAAATCTGCTATCACCCCGAGACTCTGAAAATTATATTGCATACACAAAGATACATGCAGGCACCTAGGAAGCTACCACCGAAACCCCAGCCCCGGACTCCTTTTCTAGGCCGCAAATTTAATCTTTCTGGCCGCAAATTGCGGTCAGATCAGGGTAGATTTGGCTCGTCTTGATTCTGTGGTCCCCTTATCCGTACAATAGACCCTTGGCATATGCAAAATTGTCCAATTTGACCAAGGGTGAAATCTGGGACCTTTTTCTTAAGTTGCTGTTTTGATTCGGAGTTTCATTTCTCATATTTGGAATTCTGGATTTGCGTATTTGTATTTTATCTCGATCACTTGACGTTTGTACGACGATATTAAGGATTGTTTGATGGTTTTGAAAGCGTAGTCTATAGGTTCTAACCTATAGGCCTTAGCGTGTCGTTTTGGTATTCCCGATGTGATTTTAATACGCATTCCGATTATGTTATCTATGTAGGTACCTTCATGTGGATACCAGACGATGAAGAAGATGAAGGCGATGTCGACACCGAAACGCAGGATGCAAGGTGAGTAGATTATATCTGCGGGGGTAGTCGGGTGGATGGCGTTTAGCACCCCCGCAGTTCGATATTTAGTATAGTATATATATACTATTTATGATAGTTTATATTGTGTCGTGGATATTCGAGATGAGATTAGGTGTACTATGGTTAGATTAGGGCGTAGAAGTAAACTAGTATAGTTCTTAGTTGCGAACCCTAGAATCGGTTCACGCCCACACGCACACACATGCTTACTTGTTATAGTTATACCTAGATGATGAGAATAGTGAATGATATTTTGAGATGAGTCAATGATATTGGGCATAATACCATGAGATCGGTGATATGATGTGGTTCGTATTGGGATACGACTTGAGATTTTAGCTGGCCTTTGGACGTGTGTCTCGCACATGTATTTATATTTATATATATAGTATCGATTTGTACTAGACTTAGATCAGTACCCCAGATCATGAGATATGATGTTAAGGATACCAGATAATTGATGAGATGAATGTGATATTGAACCGTACCCAGCTATTGGGATGCCGTACGATAATTTACCGTACGACTTTATATTGATGATAGATCCGCACTCATGACTCGAGGATGTCATATGATATTGTATCGTATGCGTTACCTTTGAGTCGGGATCACCGACTATTAAATTTATATATATATATATATATATATATCGACTCAGATGTAGGTGGTTTCCATACCCTTCCCGATTAGCTTATTTGCCAGATCTGTAGTTGCTTACTAGATGTTAGACTAGGCCGATATTATACCTATTTCAAAACTAACGAATCAGGAGTATTTCAATGATAGGCAAAGGGATTCTACAAATATTTTCAAAATACGCATCTTTTCTTAAAAAAACCGTAGCCCTTATTTTACTAAGAACCCCGATTCGTCTTATTCAAATGGCAAAAACTGCATGACATTTATATATTGTTGTAGATTTTACACTGTTGTGTTCATTATTCATTGCCGCAGTTCCTTACTTTGTACATCGCATTGCATGTTAAATATGTTTATTGTTATATCAAATCCATGCTGTTAGGACACCAGCACCATTATCGATGATGCATATGTTCCACGTACACCTGATCAGTCGAAAATACTGCATTTTTAACACGGCAATTTCCCTATCTTTTGCACTCATCCAGAAGTGTTCGGTATTCATATTGCACATATTATCAAAACAGCTGTAAAATATCGGATTGCATGTGTTAGACTTTAAAACCGGCATTTCTAGGGAAATTGACTCTATTTTATGGCATCGCATCATCCCTATATTGCGCAACAGTTGTGTCGAGATTTGTGCAGGAAATTCCAGAAGAAAGGCCAAAATTTTCATATTGCTGATCAAACATTACGCCAACTCAAAGACCTGAGAGCTGGTAGCAATACAGAAGGAATTACAATATTCAACATATTATAAAAAGCCCCAAACGTCAGCACAAAGCAGCAGCAGAGAGTCCAAGCCATAAGGCCCATAAAGCGCCGCGGATCCGTCGCAGTCTTGACACGTCAGCTCTTAATTTTCATTGCAAAACTTCTCTCTCTGGGCCCACATTCCTTTCATATACTTCAAACTCCAGAAAACCCTCGAAGCTTCTGCCAGATCAGCAAAGATCATTAAGCAACCTAATTTTGATTAAGCTAATCAAGCTCCTAACAAACTATTTCTAGAAGCTCCCTCCTAACTAACTTCATCTAGAAACTTCTCCTCAACAAACTTTTGGAGGGAAATTCAAATCTCCTCAACAAACTTTTTGAGGGAAACTTAAAATTCAAATCTTAGATCTAGGGTTTTGGAAAGTCTATAAATAGAAGTCTAGACCTAGGGTTAAACTTCTTCAATCTTCACTCTCTCATCTTCTTCCACAAGTTGAGTGACACGACTTGTGCGAAACCCTAACCCTAATTCCAATCCAAATTCAAGATCCCGAGTACCAATCAAGCGAGAAGCCCTTCAACCTTTCAGGAGCGGAGCCGATCTTCAATCGAGCAAGTGATCCAAGCCGATCCGCGACTCACGGAGACGAGCGAAGCCAAATCGACGATCGAGTTCTTCCTCTTGTAGTTCTTGAGCGATTGTAATGAAATTGTTGATATAAATAAAAGGTGAAATTCTTTAATCTTGCTTTCTTTAAATTCTTGCATCATGATTCGATCTCAATTTGTAATTGTGGTTCTTGTTGTGATGTTCGAGTAAAACTCCGCTCGTAACGGAGTCAAGACGATCAACAGAATGATGATGTAACAAATCTTAATACGATTCTTAAGTCCTATGAGTTTTGTAAACCCCAGCAAGTTGAAGAATCGATGACCTAGTTTCGTTGCGATGCTTTCTTGATTGTTATCGCTCAAAATTAGGGATCAACGATCGTTTCTTGAATTTACTAGAGGCTAGAATGTGAATGATATCTACGAAGGAACAAGGGATAAATGATGAAACCCTAGTTTCACTAGAAATCCCTAATTCTCGTCGATCATCATCGATCTAGTATCAATTCATCGATGGATAAGAATACGTCATCATTAGATTACATCACATCTATAGATCCGATCGATTCCTACGAGACTCATTTAGATTCTTGATATTTGGTTGGGAAAATCATCAAACTCTCAATTCTTGATTCTATCTTTTACTTTTATTAGATCTATATTTTTCTAATTCTTGAACTTCAATTACAAATCATGAATTGTTTGTTTTCTTTTCATTAACTTTTCGATTCAAACAAAAAAAAATAAGAACGAATCACACAGTCCCTGTGGACGATCCGCACTTACTAACGCGCTACATCTGACACCGTTATTGATTGCGGTCAAATATTTTTGGTTGTAATTTCTTTACAATTTCAACATACACACAACGAGAAATTCATTCAATCAAATGGCGCCGTTGCCGGGGATTGTGCGCTAATTGTTCGTATTTTGAAATTTGAGTTGAAAAGTTTATTCTATCTATATTTTTTTTAGATCAAAATTCGCCCAAACACTAATACGAGTTGTTGTGATTTGTGCGAGGAAATCTGGCATCATTGGAGCTGGAGAAATTTTTTTCAGGAATTTCCAGAGAGCTCAAGGAGTGAACAGAAGTTCACCGTAGATTTTTGGTGCACTGAACAGCACATACGGCCGCCCTTACGCGGCATTAGCGCCCTATTGCGGCGGTTCCGCGCCTCTATGGAAGCTTCCCTGCACAAAATTTTCACAGTAACCTCTATCTTTCTTATCTCTTTTCTAAATCTGCTCCAATTAACATTTTGTGCAGGTTTCTTTGCAAAAAAAATCGCAGCGCCGAGCAAAAAGCAAAAATTAAATTGTGCATTTTTTTATTTTTGTGGTTGTTTGCATAATTAATACGGACATTAAGGGGCAAAGACCAAATCCAGATTAGGTAGGAAGTTCATTACCCTTCCTAAGCCCCGAAAATCGCAAATTGCATCCGCATTTACCCAAATTAACTAAAAAATATCTAGAGATGACTCTAAGGACCGTTGCGCTCACTTAGGACAGTAGAAGGCCGTGGGTAATTCATTGCTTATCCGCGTTTCTTTTGTGGTGTCTAAGGCAAGTGTGTCGAAGGCTAGTGATTACTTAATTAGGCCCACTACTTACGTAGTGGAGAACCTCCCACTTACCTGGCCATAGGAGAGACAAAGAGGCAGTGGAGGATTTATCCTGCGACTTGTCTTTTAGCAGATATGAGCGGTCTAGAGATTTGACCTAGGTGACTCCTAGAATTAGGGTTTTGTGTGTTGCATTTGTTGTGTTACATCATATTTTCAAAGATCCGTCCAATTTTCAAAACAAACACCGCATTCATTCATTTCCCCTAATTACAAATCTACGCTGCCACTTATACTAACCCTCTTTAGTGCAAGATAGGTTGGACACGGGTTTCTAGTGCCCGTTAAGTCCGCGTTTCCTCATCGACCCAAAAGTCGGTATTTCTACATTTACCCTTTCTTTTACCCACCACCACACCCACATCGATGGATCCGCCTCCATCGAATTTCTTTTCCACTAATCTGTCGCCGTCCGTTGGTGCGCAGAATCCACCTCGCATCTCTCTCCAAGAGAGGTGTTATCCTACACGAGGTCCCCTTTCCACCTGTCTTTCCATTCCACCAGCCAACGGGGAAAATTTTCAAATAAAACCCCAATACATCAACCTTCTACCAAAATTTCATGGTCTCTAGTCTGAAGACGCATATGCTTTTATCTCCAAATTTGAAAATGTATGCGCAATGATGGGTACCTCACAGCTTTCTATGGATGCTATGCGTCTACGTCTTCTCCCATTTACCTTGTGCGATATACCGAGAAGTGGCTGTATAACACTACCGCACATTCCATTTCAAATTAGGAAGAATTCATCAAAGCATTCCTTAAGAAATTCTACCCACATAATAAAACAGCTCGAGTCCGTAGCGAAATAAATCAATTCACCCAGCTTCCAAATGAGCCATTTTCACAATGTCTTGAATGCTTTAAGGATCTGTTAGTTCAATGTCCTCATCACGGAATCCCGAGATGGGAACTGTGCCGAATCATTTATGAGGGCATTAATCCTAACACAAGACAGACCCTTGAATTAATGTGTCAAGGCAATTTCATGACCAAAGATGATGGGGAAGCCTCGAATTTTCTAGAAAATTTCGCTGAAAGATCTTTACAGTGGGAGGGTGTGAGTCAATCGTATAGGGCTGGCAATAACCAATCGGATGTTTCCATAGGAGTTAGAGCTGACATTGCAGCTATCAATAAGAAACTCGAGACTATGGAAAACAAATTTTTAGCTGCTGCCCTAAATCAAATGTCACTCTCCAAAACTGTATGTGGATGTTGTTCTGATCCTTCTCATTTGACGGAAGAATGTCCACTAAATTCTCCGTTTCAAGGTCACGAGCATACCAATGCCGCATTTCAAAGACCTAGAAACGATCCATCTTCTTCCACATATAATCAGGGTTGGAGGAATCACCCTAACTTTGCTTGGAACCAATCACAATCTCAAAACACGGTTCCAACCCAACACAATTTCCAAAGGGTCCCTCCACCACAACAGCAACCACCACAATTGAGTCAGCACCCCTTCCAAGCACAAAACTTTCAAAATCCGGTCAACACACCTGCACTGTCTAGTCCTTTACAGTTGACCGGGACTGATGAATCCTCTTCATTTGCACAATACATGAATTTGGTCTTAACAAATATCATGCAAGTTTCGGCTGAAATGAAGTCTTCTGTCGATAAAATTGAGAAAAACTCTGCGTCCCAAAGCGAGAGTATTAAATCGATGGAAGAAGAAATTGCACGATTAAAAGCTGAAATGAGTGCAAGAGAGAAAGGGAAACTTCCAGCTCAATCCTTACCCAATCCTAGTTGTTCACATCATGTGAGTGCAATCACGTTGAGATCTGGAAGTGTGCTTGACAATGACCTTGGGGAAGAGTTTGATGATACTGATAAATCAATCAATAACACCACGGCTGAGACCTTTCCTTCCACTTCTAATTCTAATTCTGACCCCAGTTCTTCTACCCCACCACCTTCTTGCGAGCCTATTCTTCGTTTCCCACAAGGCCCGCCACCTCATCCCATCTCTTCTAGTCTACCACCAACGATCCCCACTTCTATTTTGGGATCGGGTCCACACACACTTCCTTCTCCTATGATGGACCCAGCGCTTATTGCTAAAGCACCTTATCCGAATCGGTTAAGGGCTAACACATCGAGTACACATATGGAGAAGATTATGGACATTTTTAAGCAAGTTAACATCAACATCCCTCTCCTAGATGCCATCCAACAAGTTCCGTCCTATGCGAAAACTCTTAAGAACTTGTGCACTAGGAAGAGGAAGACTCAAGTGCCTAAGAAGATATTCATGGCAAAGACTGTAGACACGGCTTTCCCCCAACAAGTACCACAGAAACGTAAGGACCCTGGATGTCCTACTATTTCTATTTCTATTTCTATTGGGGAAAAACACATCAACCGTGCTCTACTAGACCTTGGCGCTAGTGTTAACTTGCTTCCATACTCGGTTTATGAGCAACTAGGTATCGGAGTGTTAAAGCCATCGAGCATAACTCTCCAGATGGCTGACCGATCAATCACCAAACCTAGGGGTGAACTGGAGGAGGTGTTAATAAAAATCGAGGAATTCGTATTCCCTGTGGATTTTCTTGTACTTGATACACAGCCTGTAGCGAACCCACGGAACCAAATTCCGGTGATTTTAGGTCGCCCCTTTTTGGCCACTTCCAACGCTATCATCAACTGTCGTAATGGTTCTATGACCCTATCCTTCGGGAATAGGTCAATAGAGCTGAACATTTACATGTTGGGAAGTGTACCCTTCGATCCTACTGCTCAGGTCTGTTCTGTCGACTTAATGGATGTCGACATCATCGAATTTAATGATCCTCCTGATACCGATCTTGACTCTTTTCATACGTTATTGTATGACCCAACTATGTATCTTACACATACGGACTCTTCCACCGAGATGTCCGGGTCAACAACTAACACCGATTATGAACTGCTTTTAGAGTCTGAAGATCACCCCGCACTTTGTGATGACATTATTCATCAGGGTATTGATGGAACTTTTAAGGAAATCTCCGCCGATGAACTCGCATTTTTGAATGACACGAGTATTGAGATGAATCATGTCCCAATCGATTGAAATTGAACCTCCACCCCTTTTTTTGAACTGTAAAAAGAATGCTAGCAATCCATCACATACACTACATCGTCTCTCCAAAACGAGACGCACACACATTCTATTCCACCATTTAACCTTTCCCCACTTCTTCTTCCACCAACCAGGGCACTGCATTGATAAAATTTTTTGAATGGTTTGTGTTAACCTTCGTTCATTGCAAGGCTTGGTATCGACCACAAAATTTTGTTAACCCCCTCATGTGATTTTTAATGATTAACATTGCATAACTCAAGTTTGGGGGGGCATTTTTTCTGGCTCTTGAAAAGAAAATTTTTACAAAATGATGATCCAAGAATTAGTTTGGGGGAGGTTCTTCACTTAAATTTTTTCCCCCACTAATAAATTCCTCCCAAGCTTACAGGTTTTTCGAGATTTAGCAAATGGCAACAGTGAGGACACTGTTGAAAACAAGTTTAGGGGAGGTTTGTGCTTATTTTTGCATCATTTGCATCATACTTTGTATAAGCACAAAACATTTTGAAAACCCATAAAAAAGATTTCAATAAAGATAAAAACATTTTTTGTACATAAATAAGATAATAAAAGATTAGATAGTGAAAAATTACATCCAAAAGATTGGAAAAATTTAAGAAAACCTAGAAAATTAGAAGTTTTCTTATACGAACTAGTAATAAGTAGTTATGAGCCGTTGTCCCAAGGGTTAGTAAGATGAAGGAAGTCACTAATCTGAGGATAAAAATAAGTCTGAAAAATAGTTTCTATTCTGGAAGCCAACATTTTGAACATTGATACCCTGCTATTCGCACTTACACACGTCTTGAAACTCGGGAGAGTAGAGGATACATTGAAAAGATCTTGTCTAAAAGCCGATGTATGAAGGAAATAAAAAAATGAATAAAATATAAAATGGTGAGAAAAATGAACACTGGTTTTGTTATCGCCAAGGCAGCATTAAAAAATATAGCAAGGGTGCCTCTTCACCTAGTGCCCTAAGGCCAACTGGTCTGGGAGTCACTGCTAAGCTTTAGGTGGTGCAAGACGGGGAAAATACACCAAGTATGCAAGCACAGGAGTAATCGGTCGGTTAGTAACTCATGAAGTATTAACGGTCGCATGAAAGTGTGAGAGCAAATTCATCTAAATATTCATTAATTAAAAAAGTACTGAGGTGGATGGGCAAGAGTATGATAGCTTGAATTGAATTCTCCGGGTGTAGGGATATCTTTACACACACGCAGGGTTATATGATCGATGTTTGGATGAAAGATAGGAATGAAGAATAAGACGATGTTTTATTGAGGGAGGACATGATTTCTGACATCTTTTCATGACTATTAAGATAGGGCTCATGACAACTAAAAAGCTAGCTTAGTTGTAAACCCTAATTTTCAAGGCTTTTCTTTTACAATTCTTGTCTTTAAAAGTAATATTCATGATCTTCCTTTTATTATTGGATTTTGTGGGTGCAATCCGCTGAAAACCCTCAGGAGACAACACTCCTCTTACTAGGGACACCTAGAGGTTTAAAGGCTTATTGTACGTGCTCAGTGCAATCGTGTTGCCTACGAAAGTGTGCTAGTTAGTTTTTTTCTTTCTTTATTTTCTCCTTCTCTTTTTAATAAAACAGTTCGCTCGAGACGATCGAAAATAAGTTTGGTGGAATTTGATCAGTCGAAAATACTGCATTTTTAACACGGCAATTTCCTTATCTTTTGCACTCATCTAGAAGTGTTCGGTATTCAAATTGCACATATTAGCAAAACAGCTGTAAAATATCGGATTGCATGTGTTAGACTTTAAAACCGGCATTTCTAGGGAAATTGACTGTATTTTATGGCATCGCATCATCCCTATATTGTGCAACACATGTGTCGAGATTTGTGCAGGAAATTCCAGAAGAAAGGCCAAAATTGTCAATTTGCTGATCAAACATTACGCCACCTCAAAGACCTGAGAGCTGGTAGCAATACAGAAGGAATTACAATATTCAACATATCATAAAAAGCCCCAAACGTCAGCACAAAGCAGCAGCAGAGAGCCCAAGCCCTAAGGCACATAAAGCGCCGTGGATCCGCGGCGGGAGCCTGCTTGCGCCTCGGATCCGTCGTAGTCTTGACACGTCAGCTCTCAAATTTCAGTGCAAAACTTTTCTCTCTGGGCCCACATTCCTTTCATATACATCAAACTCCAGAAAACCCTCGAAGCTTCTGCCAGATCAGCAAAGATCATTAAGCAACCTAATCTTGATTAAGCTAATCAATCTCCTAACAAACTATTTCTAGAAGCTCCCTCCTAACTAACTTCATGTAGAAGCTTCTCCTCAACAAACTTTTGGAGGGAAATTCAAATCTCCTCAACAAACTTTTGGAGGGAAACTTAAAATTCAAATCCTAGATCTAGGGTTTTGGGAAGTCTATAAATAGAAGCGTAGACCTAGGGTTAAACTTCTTCAATCTTCACTCTCTTATCTTCTTCCACAAGTTGAGTGACACGACTTGTGCGAAACCCTAACCCTAATTCCAATCCAAATTCAAGATCCCGAGTACCAATCAAGCGAGAAGCCCTTCAACCTTTTAGGAGCGGAGCCGATCTTCAATCGAGCAAGTGATCCAAGCCGATCCGCGACTCACGGAGACGAGCGAAGCCAAATCGACGATCGAGTTCTTTCTCTTGTAGTCCTTGAGCGATTGTAATGAAATTGTTGATATAAATAAAAGGTGAAATTCTTTAATCTTGCTTTCTTTAAATTCTTGCATCATGATTCGATCTCAATTTGTAATTGTGGTTCTTGTTATGATGTTCGAGTAAAACTCCGCTCGTAACGGAGTCGGGACGATCAATAGAATGATGATGTAACAAATCTTAATACGATTCTTAAGTCCTGCGAGTTTTGTAAACCCTAGCAAGTTGAAGAATCGATGACCTAGTTTCGTTGCGTTGCTTTCCTTATTTTATCGCTCGAAATTAGGGATCAACGATCGTTTCTTGAATTTACTAGAGGCTAGAATGTGAATGATATCGACGAAGGAACAAGGGATAAATGATGAAACCCTAGTTTCACTAGAAATCCCTAATTCTCGTCGATCATCATCGATCTAGTATCAATTCATCGATGGATAAGAATATGTCATCATGAGATTACATTACATCTATAGATCCGATCGATTCCTACGAGCCTCATTTAGATTCTTGATATTTGGTTAGGAAAATCATCAAACTCTCAATTCTTGATTCTATCTTTTACTTTTATTAGATCTATATTTTTCTAATTCTTGAACTTCAATTACAAATCATGAATTGTTTGTTTTCTTTTCATTAACTTTTCGATTCAAACAAAACAAAATAAGAACGATTCACACAATCCCTGTGGACGATCCGCACTTACTAACGCGCTACATCCGACACCGTTATTGATTGCGGTCAAATATTTTTGGTTGTGATTTATTTACAATTTCAACATACACACAACGAGAAATTCATTCAATCAACACCTGCTTGCCGGCTCACACGCTTCATCATCGATATTTTCCATGCCACTACACTGTAGTACGGTTGCATTCAGGATATGACCCTTGCATGGCATACTCGTGTACTTACATATTGTACACTCATACTTGTACACATACATATTTGCACATACATAGATGATTATGGTTTGACATGGAGATTTGGGAGCCGCAAGATACTTTTTAAAACTGATTCATTTTAAAGAAGCGGTCTTCCCTAAATATTTGCATATTACTATTCCGTGTTGCATGATATACTGATATACCTACATTTCTTTTATATGTCGCACACATCATGCTTTCTGATTACACGCATTGAGATATGTTGTTTCCATGATATTTCTTGATTTGGGAACAGTGGGTATTTAAAAAGAGAGTATGTATTGTTTAAAAACCCGGTTACCCTTGATATGATATTTTAGTGCGTCCACCATGTGTTTTCTCGGTTCTGAGAGCGGTATGTGAAACCCGATTCGAGGAGCGGTAGGCACCGTCTGTGGGTATATGGTGGACCCGGTGAGGTACCCCGGGGCAAGAAGACTCGTATATGTTAGACGGTGATCCTGGCAGGGGAGTACTACCTACCAGTGATTGTATTTGAGCTCGGCGGATATCTGGGGGATACCGACCGGATTTGAGAGATGATATAGGCCGATCCGGACGGACGAGGCCCTATATATATTAGGATTTACGTGCCGATGTTAGGCACAGGTTTCATGATGTTTTCGAGTGTCGATGCTTGGCACTCAGGTTCCATGATTTTGATATGTCGCGAGCGACACATGTTGATTTACATCCTCATACTTCCCTGAATATGTTTATGATATTTACATGCATGATGCTTATTGTCATTGGGTGACACGTGGACGATATCCATATACATATAATTGATATTGATGACATTGATTACATAGTTGGATGATATCCACGTACTTTTAGACTTCATGATATAGTCGACATTGATCATACCTCATACTTATGATATGTTATTACCTGAGGCACTGGCACGAGCACTTGGCACTACACTCATGTATAGATGTTACATTGCCACCTTATCATGCTTCAGACTTATTCATTTGAGGTTTATATATAATTGATCGTATTGACCTAGGATTGTGTCATACATACGATTTCTGTTCTGTGATGTTTTCTATTCGCGAGTTGGCAACTCACCCCGTTGTGCCACAGTTCTTGGAGGTTTTTCCGTACAGGTTTCATTACGGCTTTTCTGGCACACTGCTTCCTTTCTGGGTGATTGCATTGGTTGGTGGGTTCACTCGCAACGTGTCCACCCTTGTATTATTTTATTCAGTTGTATCTAGTAATTCCATCAACCAAACTTGTATATTGTTTCAGACTTAGAAAACCAGTTATGTATTATTTTGACCTTAGAGTCGCGCGTTGTAGTATTATGCTTTTCATGCCGATTTAAGTTTCCTTTTTGAGTTTTGATCCTCGCCCTTCGGCGTTGTATATTATACTACTTGAGTGGTTGTGACCGTCGATTGACGAAGAGCTAGCTCCCGCTTGGGGATGCCTTTTATCACTGCATATATATTTTTCTTGTTGTACCCCGTTCGGGGCCAGTATTTACAAAGGAAACTCTGCCGAAATTTTCAGAAAAGACATGAGATTTTTAAAATGCATATTCGGCTTACTTATTGAAAAAACCTCACTTTTAAACATGTTTTCTTACTTCCTAAAAACTAGTTTCTTTATTTACTCCTTAAAATGGTTTTAGATTTCTGGGTTTTGGCTTCCTTGGATTAGATGAGGTCCTATAGACTTCATATGATCAAGGGCCAGTCACGTGCTCTTTCGGGTCGTGACATTTTCCGAACTCTAGTATGGGTTCCCTTGGAGAAATGAACAACCTTGCTCGAAGTCTTCGAGGCCAAAGATGATCTACGTCGAGGAGACTCAAACCCAAGCTACCTCTTCACTAGGTGATGAACGTTGTGAAGAGAACACCCTAAGCTAAATGGATAGTAGTACAGGATGATGAAGTAGGAATTTTGCTCAATTTAGATTTGATTTTCTCACTCATTTTCACCATTTTTCATGAAGCTGGAGAGCTAGAGAAAGGAGATGAAGAAAACAACTCAAGAATAAAATCAAGAGGTGGATGGCAACCATGGGTGAGTTAGTATCATATACTAACCATTGTATAGACTAAACCATGGCTAATTATAATGGTTTGGTTAATAAATATCTTTAAGTAAAACAAAACAAGTGGACTTAGTCAAAGATGTTTCAAGCTTCTCCAAGCTTCCAAGCATGACAAATTCTCACCAATTTTGAATTACTAAGATAAATAAAAACACTCACATTATTATAAGCATGGTGTAAGTCACACACACACCCATGTTGCATGTATCATCAAGCATGATACAAAATCATGTACACAAATATATATCACATATATACTTAATGCACAATCAAGTGAGTAAAGAAATCTTAAGTGAGCTAATACTAGTTAATGTAAATTAATATATCAAAAATATAATTATACATTAGATTATTAAGTCAACACTTGATTTAATAATCCGGCTATAGCTCATATAACCAACTAATATCTAGTGTATCAATTTATCGAATCAACACTTGATTCGATAACCCGGCTATATCGCATATAACCGACCGATCATACAAATCGCGAGAATTGAATACGGTATCACATACTCGTATTAATCTCGGTCCCGCACATATCACATATGTGCTCCTACTTCGTTTCTTGATTGATCAAAAATATTTCTAAACCGCAATCAAGAACGGCGGCGTCGCTTGGTTGCTAGCCGGTGAGTATGGGTCGGTCCACAGGGATGTTGTGTTTTTCCTAATCGCTCTAACGAGTTAATTCCGAACGGTGTGAACGGATTTATTTAAATCTAAAAACTAAATTAATCTAGATCTAAATCTTGCTAAGGTTAGGTTTAGGGTAGGTTTGGAAATGTAAATAAATCCCACCGCTTTCTATACCCAAATTAAGATCTATAAGGTGTTATGGTAATTATTAATAAAGGGATTAGAACCATTCGGGAAGTTGTTTCTTCCTCTAGGTTCTTGTCCTTCCGTTATCAATCCATAACCTAACCTCCATGGAAAACACGCTCAACCGAGCCTTTATACTACGGTATCACCGCTACCTCGAGGGATAGGGTGCCGTAAGGAGTGGTGTGTGCATGTATGCATGGAGTCCTATTAAAAAGTGTGATGGGCAAGAAAGGGATGAGAGATCTCATCTCTCAAAAGCCTTTCCCAAAGCTAACCCTAACAAGCGAGGAGACTACTCGCTGATTAGGGAATTGAAGAACATTCTATCTATCTAACTAGGGAAAGGAATTAAAATCTATACTAGGGCTATTAAATAAAACTACTTATTTGGTGGCTCTCTCCAAACTTTTACACAAGACTTGTCAGATCTGAATAGATGAAATGAAAAGAGGCATCGATGCTCTCCAAAAGAAATCTGAATTTTATTAATGAAAGGAGGCATAACCTAATACAAGAATTTGGGTCTCTATTTATAGGATAGAAACCCTAGGGTTACAATTGACTCGCATATCTGCTATTACAAAAATACCCCTTAAGAAAAAGACATATTCAACGCCCGCCAGCGCCTTTGGAAATTCGCACCGACACGGGCAATAGACGGCCGCGGATCCACGGCCAAAGCCCATGTTTGGCCGCGTTTCCGCGGCCAAAGCCCATGTTTGGCCGCTGTTTGGCTGCGGTTCCGCGGCCAAAGCCCATGTTTGGCCGCGGTTCCGCGGCCGTATGTAGGCTTTGTGGGCTCGTTTTTCTGGTACTTGGTCTTTTGCATTTTGGCTACTTTTTTCTTCACTTTGTTTCTCAGGTAGGCTTCCAGTTCTCTTCCAGATTCCACAGTGAATAATTGTAGTGGACTTTTACCGTTGCTTCATGATGAAGTCTTGAACCTTGCGCTGCCTTGTAATTTGTGAACTGATCTTCGTGTAGGCTTGATCAAGATTCCAACATTTATTGGTCGTAGTCTCACTTTTGTATCGTCTTTCGACTTTTTCACTGTTTTTGTCCCAAGAATCTGTAACCTGCAACTATGTAGCAGACATGGGTCAAAAGCACCTGTTTATTTGTAAAATAACTAGGACTGGGGAATATAATAATGCAATATTATGGTATGAACAAATACCCCTAAACTTATCTTTTGCTCGTCCTCGAGCAAACCTAGTTTTATTCTCAACAAAAACCTAACCTCACTTTCACAAGGAAACGCGATTGCACTGAGCTCGTGCAATAAGCCGTTAAACCTCTAGGTGTCCCTAGTAGGAGGAGTGTTGTCTCCTGAGGGTTTTCAGCGGATATTACCCACAAAATCCTATCAATTTGGCCCATTAACTTTTATTCTCCAATTATGTTTTCTAACAAGGAAGTCTATTATCTTCGACTCATAAATCATCCACCCGTATTCTTCACATTTCCTTATCATTTAACTTAAGATTATATATCCTGTAGACTTACTTAGCTTTCGGCAACTTTTAAGTTTTCCTTCTATGGTTCCACCTCAACTTACGAATTTTTATCATCTCTACTAAAGATACAAGTCTTATTCTTCATTCCTATCTCTTATCTAAATCCCAATCACACACCCCTACGTGTGTGTATAAATCACCCCTACACTTGGAAATTCAAATCAAGCAATCATACTCTTGTCTGTTGTCCAAAGCACTTCTTAATTGGTGAAGTTTTAGATGAATTTCGCTCACACATCCTTCATGCGATCGTTAATACTTCTTGAGGTACCAACAACCGATTACAAGATGTGTTTGCACATTAAAGCGTAATTCCTAGTCTTGTAACACCTAAGGCTTTAGCAGTGACTCCCAAACCAGTTGGTCTAAGGCACTAGGTGATGAAGCACCCTCGCTAAATATTTTTCTATTTTTGCAGCCTAAAGTAATCAAAAAAACCAGTGTTCATTTGTTTTATTATCTCTTTATTCACATTTGTAATTTTTTTTTATTTTCTTCGTACTAAGGACTTTAGACAAGAGCATTTCAAGGTCTCTTCTACTATTCCAAGTTTGAAGGTTCGTGTTTGTGCAAATTTGTAGGGTATACATTTTCAGAATTTAGACTTAAGCTAGGAATTATTTTTCAAACTTATACTCTAATAAAAATATCAATAGTTTTCCCTTGTTTTAACTTAGCCCAAGAAGTGAACTCAAAATTTGCCTATTTCTAGATAAACTACAAAGACATATACTTTCCACCGTTAAATTTTAAGAAAGGTTATTTTTAGGGTTTTTAATTTATTAAGCATAAGATCTAGTTGTTCCTAGCTAGTTAACCCTTTGGTCAAACTTAAGTCAATTATGGCCAAAATTGAATACTTTAATTTTTGAAATTTTTGAAATTTTTTATGGGTTTTAAAAATAAGTATGCAAATGCAAAAATATACAAATGAATGCGAAGGAAGAAGGCTTACCGAGCATACCCCCAAACTTAAACTTGACAGTGTCCTCACTGTCATGCTACATCAAGAGGATTGAGAATGTCGGTACTCCCCTGTTTATTTATTTATAATAATTTTTTTTATCGTTAAAAGAAAAACAAAAATATATATACATATATACAACAAGGTCCTCCCCAAACTAAACAAGGCCTTACACAGACCAAAGGTTAGCACCAACCATTCAAAAATTCTATCATGATAATGGCAGGGTTGGTGGAAGAATGGAGTGTAGAGGAAGGAGTGTATACGCACACGAGACCGTATGCGAAGAAGGGTGGAATAAGGTCTCGGTGGAGGAGAAGAATGGAGAACTTGAAGGTGTAAATCGAGTGAATAAATTAGCACAAGTTGTGATGACCGATGTGTTAAAAGTGATTGTCCTAATCTATCAACCCGTCGAGAAATGGGATCAAATCCCTCAAGATTCGCGAGAAAACATGGGTACGTCGAACTTGGTAAACCATCCATTGAAAATGGAAACGAGACGGAGTCTTGCGTGGTCGAAACGATAGGAGGGACGAAAGGATGTGATTTAGGGATAGTCTTAATCTCACCTAAGTAATCTGTCTCGAACTCAAAGGATTCCATTAATGGTTCGAATTGACTGTAAGCAACCGAGTCTGATGGTTCAACTAACTCGTCTGAAAATATAAAGGACTCAAACTCGGGAGGTGAGTTTTCAACATCGTCCGAAAAAGTGAAACACTCGTAGTCATTATCGTTTGTGAGAACTGTGTCAGATTCAAAGTGAAATTTTTCAAGCTCACAGTCTTCAAGCGTGATCTTTTGCATGGTCGGAACGATGGAAAGGAGGGGGTTTGATTTAGGAAGTATAACGGTTAAAGGGTTTGGTGGATGAATAGAAAAATCTGACACATCAAGCAAAAATGGGTCATACTCAATATTATCCTCAATACTCTCCTCAATACTATCCTCATAATTCTCCTCAAAATTTAGCTTATCCATGCTATTATCATCAAAATCAAGATGCACATGAGGTTCGGAAGAAATATTTAATGACTCGGGATGATGAATTGGAGATAAAATTTAAGTCAAATTTACGGGTTCATCATCCAAAATATTCTCGGCGTCTATATCCTCAATCAAGTGAAAATCAATTTTTTTAGACACCTCATCAAAAGCATGGATCTTTATCAATTCAGGTTCTTGATTGGAGGTGTAAAGATCGAAAGGATTAAGTATGGTTTCACTCGAAAGGGATTCTTCACAATCTGGCAAATCAATCACTACAAAGTCGCACAACTCATCATTTTGGACACTTGTTTAAAGACTGGAGTTGTTGAATTCAATTGGTAATGGGTAGGTTTGATTTGGAAGGGTGTACAACTCACTCTCACCACTCAAATTCTCACTCTGTCCAACCGCCCCATGATACATTGGAATTTTTGGAGCTAGTTGGAAACTAGCTACCGGTTCACTAGGTTGCATAAGGGCGGCCATGGATGCATCCACATTCCTCATCATTTTGTTTGTTGCTTTAATGTAAGCTTCCAACGACTGTTCCAAACTAGACATGGGTTGTGAAGGGGTTTCGGTAAAGGATTCAAAATTGTTTGGATACGTGAAACTCCCAAATGGCTGTGTAGAAGCAATATCTAGTAAAGGTGGGAAATTCGGGTAGGACTGGTAGGAATTGGATGGTTGGACAGGAGTAGGATTAACATTTGGATAAGAAGGTGAATGGACTTGTTGATCCCTAGAACTAGATGTATGGAGAGGAGTGAAAGATCGGTTACGAGATTGTTCAATATGCTCAGCAATAGACATCGGTTTAGGAGTTACAACAGGACTCGAAAAAGTGGTATCAACGTACGAAGGTGGTGAAGGTTGACATGGTCGACACAAAGTGGATTGCAACGCCGAACTGTTTCTCCTAGACGCTTCTCTTTGATCTTTCAAAGAAATTTTGGGCATGGAGGGATCGTCTTTAAATCGACCGAAACAATTCACCTACGAAGCAAAGTTAGGTTCAGGATACCAAAGTTCGGCAAGCGATTTATGAGGTAGGGTACCCATGATGTAAGAGAAGAAGAGAAAGAAGGTGGGTGGTGCAAGGAGTTCTTAGCGACAAAATTTGCAAGTTTTTATAAAAAAAAATTCCTTTTATTTTATTTGGAACATTTTGCAAAAAAGATTTTTGATAAAAGGCTTAGACACACTTTCAATCAACCACAAATACACAATCAGGCCTAGATCTAGGGTCACCTAGGTCAGCTAGATAGCTCCTAACTGTTCCAAAGGGCTAGAAATAGGACCTCAAACTGCCTCTTCACCGCCAATTGCGGCCAGGTAAGTGCCAGGTGAGTGGGAGGCTCTCCACTACAAGTACTGGCCCTAATTAAGTAACCACTCGTCTTAGACACACTTGCCTAGACACCGCAAAGTTAGGTTAGGATAAACGGCCAATGCCTACAACTAGTCCTCTGTCTTATTGAGCGCGACGTCCTTACGGCTGAGTCTAGTATTTTTAATTAATTTTTGGTCAATGCATATGCCTTATGTGATTTCTGGGATCCTGGGAAGGGTGATGAAATCCCCACCCAATCTGGATTGATTTCAAGCCCCTTAAAGTCCGATTAAAAATATGCAAAGCTGTAACAATCACTTGCAATAATTTTTTTTTTAAATTTTTTAAGCGCAGCGCAAAGAAGCCTGCACAAGATCAATTATTGGAAGGGGAAAGATTTTTTAAGCGCAAAGAATCCTGCATGAGATTTTTCAGAGGAGATATCAGAGATTTGCAGAGGAGGAGATCAGAAGACTTACAGAGATTTTTCACTTTTTTTTTAGGAACCGATCCGTCGCCTCCACCGCGGAACCGCCGCGAATTGCCACTTGCGACTGCTGATCCGCCGCGGGTTGGTCGCTTCTGCAGGTTTTTTTTTATGTCACCAGATCGTCGCGGTTGACTTGTTGACTCGGTCCTCCAAATTTCTTCTGTTGTCTGTTGTGATATTCCTCTGTTTGTTCAGATTTGATATTTGCTGTTTTGATCTCTGGAGATTTCCAGATCCGAAATCGTATGTCGATCCTGCAAAATTCACACAAAAAATACCTTTCACAAAATAAAGATGATAAATTTTTATATTTTTTTGATTTTTCAGTTTTTATGATTTTTCAATTTTAGATTAACTCGAAATTGCAAAAAGGAAATAACACGCCATCCCCGGCAACGGCCCCATTTGATTGATCAAAAATATTTCTAAACCGCAATCAAGAACGGCGTCGCTTGGTAGCTAGCCGGTGAGTACAGGTCGGTCCACAGGGATGTTGTGTTTTTCCTAATCGCTCTAACGAGTTAATTCCGAACGGTGTGAATGGATTGATTTAAATCTAAAAACTAAATTAATCTAGATCAAAATCTTGCTAGGGTTAGGCTTAGGGTAGGTTTGGAAATGTAAATAAATCTCACCGCTTTCTATACCCAAATTAAGATCTATGAGGTGTTATGGTAATTATTAATAAAGGGGATTAGAACCATTGGGGATGATGTTTCTTCCTCTATGTTCTTGTCCTTCCTTTATCAATCCTTACCCTAACCTCCATGGAAAACACGCTCAACCGGGCCTTTATACTACGGTATCACCGCTACCTCGAAGGATAGGGTGCCGTAGGGAGCGGTGTATGCATGTATTCATGGAGTCCTATTAAAAAGTGTGATGGGCAAGAAAGGGATGAGAGATCTCATCTCTCAAAAGCCTTCCCCAAATCTAACCCTAACAAGCGAGGAGACTACTCGCTCATTAGGGAATTGAAGAAGATTCTATGTATCTAACTAGGGAAAGGAATTAAAATCTATATTAGGGCAATTAAATAAAACTACTTACTTGATGGCTCTCTGCAAACATTTACACAAGACTTGTCAGATCTGAATAGATGAAATGAAAAGAGGCATCGATGCTCTCCAAAAGAAATCTGAATTTTATTAATGAAAGGAGGCATAACCTAATACAAGAATTTGGGTCTCTATTTATAGGATAGAAACCCTAGGGTTACAATTGACTAGCATATTTGCTATTACAAAAATACCACTTAAGAAAAAGACCTATTCAACGCTCGCCAGCGCCTTTGGAAATTCGCACCAACACGGGCAATAGACTGCCGCGGATCCGCGGCCAAAGCCCATGTCCGCGGTTCCGCGGCCGTATATGGGCTTTGTGGGCTCGTTTTTCTGGTACTTGGTCTTTTGCATTTTGGCTACTTTTTTCTTCACTTTATTTCTCAGGTAGGCTTCTAGTTCTCTTCCAGATTCCAAAGTGAATAATTGTAGTGGACTTTTACCGTTGCTTCGTGACGAAGTCTTGAACCTTGCGCTGCCTTGTACTTTGTGAACTGATCTTCGTGTAGGCTTGATCAAAATTCCAACATTTATTGGTCGTAGTCTCACTTTTGTATCGTCTTTTGTCTTTTTCACTGTTTTTGTCCCGAGAATCTATAACCTGCAACTATGTAGCAGACATGGGTCAAAAGCACCTGTTTATTTGTAAAATAACTAGGACCGGGGAATATAATAATGCAATATTATGGTATGAACATTTCTCTTGAGCAAGGAAACCTCTGTGTAGGATACGGTATCACATACTAGTATTAATCTCGGTCCCGCACATATCACATATCACATACTCTAAAGACTCGTCAATACGCCGGTAGTAGGTGATGATCATATCAAACACCTGTAGGGTTCCTAGGCACACCTATGAGGTTCTACAACTGATCAAACATGTCCAATTCAAATTTTTCCATGTGCCAAAGAACCCTAAACTAGATCGTAACTAGAGGTAAGGCGAAACAAACAAGCAAGCAAACTACTTTGCTACTAAGTGAATGGAAATACAACCTTTGTAGATCCGGTCCTCCACTCTTTTAGCTCCGTGATGACGTCCCTCCGCTACGATCATCGGATCCCAGACTCTGGCGATGGTTTCGTCAGAGAAATAATAGGGCTAGGTCGTCGACTTCGATGCCGAAGATGATCTACGTCGAGGCAACTCAAGATCAAGCTCCATCTTCACTTGGTCATAGAACTTGTGAAGATAACACACTCTACTACATGGCAAGTGGTAGAGGATGAATAAATAGAAAGTGGGTTCACTTTGGATTTGGATTTCTCACTTGGATTCATCACTTGGAAATTTTCAAGAATGCTTTCTTCTCTTCATGAAGAAGAAGAAGAAGGAGAAAAGAAAATGAATAATGAATTCTTGAAAATAATAAATCAAGTGATTCTTATCATATAGCAACCATGGGTTAGTTTACTTTTGTAGAGAGTAAACCATAGTTTAGGTAAATGGTTAGGTCAAGGAATAAAAACAAAATGGTTACTTTGTCAAAGATGCATGAAGCATCAAGAAGCTTCTTGCACAAAACATAAATAGCAACCATTCTATTTTACCAAAATAAATAAATAAATAAAACCCTAACCATTAACTAAACATGATTTAAAACATACACACCCAAGTTTGCATGTATCATCAAACATGATACAAACTAGTGCACAAACAATAATCATATATACAATGTGCACAATCTAGTGAGAAAACCAATCTTAAGTGAACCAATACTAGTTAATGTAAAGTAATATATCAAATATATAATTATACATTAAATCATTAAATCAACACTTGATTTAATGATCCAGTCATATTGCATATAACCGACTAATATCATGTGTATCTATATATCGAATCAACATTTGATTCGGTTACCCGGGTATATCTTATATAACCGTCCGATGATACAAATCGCGAGAATAGAATACAGTATCACATACTAGTATTATTCTCGGTCCCGCACATATCTCATATGCGCTCCTATTTCGTTTTGCTTGAGCCAGGAAACCTCTGTGTAGGACTCTAAAGACTCGTGAATACGCCGGCAGCAGGTGATGATCATATCAAACACCCACAAGCCGCAAGCGGTCTGCTAAACATAACGGCCACCCGGGTATTGAGCGATCAGAAGATCAACGAGCAAGCACGCTCACACTCCTGTGAATCCAACTAGTAACACTTACCGTACAGTCCGGTATGTTCGTCTGATATGTCGCATATCTCGCCTAAGGGTGGTAAACGTCAGACCCCAGTAGCTTGATAAGTCATGCCGACGTAAGGTCCATAACAAGCATGAAACTACTGATAACTCTTACCAGTATATCACTGCAACCCTGGCCAGGGATTTCCAGTTATGGACAGTCGAGCATAGCGCAACATCAACCCCTAATACCGGGAGAGACGAATCCCCTCCTATCGCTCATTGCCTCCATGTGAATCGGGACTGTACCCAAAAACCACCTGTTTGCATGACTCAGTAGAGCCGTGGTAGGGTGGAAATCAAAGCAAAGTAGGAGACACACAAGACTCTATGACGATCTCGGGTCAACAGGCTAAGCTGTACCAGTGTCACCAGAGAACTGCCATCTGACGTAAGGTTTAATACCATCTGGGAGTTCTCGGCGAGTCCGTTCAGTGTACCCAGTCATCACTGAGCACCCGCATACCAACTCTGATGTCAAACACCAATGGATATGGGATCATCCATCTCCCATCACATGGGTTGAGAAGATATATGCTAGTCTACTCTGAAATATCGATGCCCCGTCTCGATATTCCCACGACTAGGAACATTGAAGGATGTACTCATGGACTACCCAGGCCCCACTAGTATGATCTTCATCATAGTCCTGGGAGTCGAGTACACATCCTAAGGGCTTTATCAACATGTAACAGAGAGCCAGAAAGTATACATGTTAAGATAAAGAGCAACCAGATAGCGTACTATCATGTCGAGCAAGAAAGTCCTACCTATATATGTCCCGGCATCCACTACAATTAACATCCTTTGTATTATAATGGCCTCTAGGGCATACATATAACAAACAATCTCCCACTTGCACTAGGGCCATCTGTAGCAGTGGTTGCAGTATCATATACTCAACCATCCCATAAAAGTCTCTTTTTGGGAAAAGGCCTTTGTGAGTGGATCCGCCGTGCTGTCCTCTGAGTCTACTCTCCTAACCTCGATCACCCTGGAGATCTACTATCTCCATGATCAGGTGATGCTGCCTCAGAATATGTCTGGGTCACTGATGGGACCAGGGTTCCTGGGCCAAAGCCATACCTCCATTGTCACACAATGGTAGGAACCTAGTTCATCTCATCAACAAATATACACCCAAACTGCCTCTTTAGTAGTATCTTTAATAGCGATGTCACCAGCCTTTATCGTCTAGTTTGCCACGGTATCCTGCATGGAACTCTTCCAACATACCGTCCCTCTACTGTGGGTAAAGACAATGCCTGCGACTGACATTCAGTCGTCCTTATCACCCTGGAACCTTTCCAGTGATTCTCCCCAGGATCGATTGATACCATCTCACTAAACCTAGTGAGAAGCCTAACATCCATTTAGATCTATCTCATAGATCCAAATTCCAGGATTTAGGAGGTATCACTTTGATTCTGTATGGAGAATCCTTGTGATAAGCGGAGATTGACCGAAAGTAGCATAGGAAACTCCTTTCCTATCAAGAGTATGTCATCCACGTACTTTACGGGATCATTACCATACTCCATACTACCTTTTTGTACATACAAGGTTCATCTACCATTTTGATGAAGTCAAACTCTTTGACTTCCACATCAAAACAGATGTCCAACTCCGCGATGCCTGCTTTATCCTGTAAAGCAACTTGCACACGTTTCCGCTGCTCCCACTGTTTACGAAGCCCTCTGGCTGTGTACTTATAGAAGTTCTCTTCTAAATCATTATTTAGAAAAGCAGTCATGGCACCCAACCCCCAGATATCGTAGTCATGGTATGTAGCAATGTTAAGTAGGATCTGGATGGACTTAAGCATAGCCACTGGAAAAGGTTTCATCATTATCCACGCCTGGTCGATGACGAAAACCTTTAACAAGTCTAGCTTTGAAAGTCTCAACTTTTCCATCTACACCAAGTAATCTTCTCAAGATATACTTGCTCCTGATGGGGATTTAACCCTACAGATATAGCAACCAAAGTCCATACTTTGTTGGTGTACATTGATTCCATCTCAGATCGCTAAGCATCCAGCCATTCTTACAAAGTTCCTACTCTCGATGGCCTGCCTGAAACCAATTGGGTCATCATCTCATGATGCAATCCTCGCTCCCACTGTCATCGAGAAACCGAAGTATCTCTTTGGCGGATGAGGAACCCTACCAGATCGGCGGAGAGGCTGAGATTCGTCGGGGACTATTGAATCCTCTGGTTCTGTCAAATCATTAGCTGTAGTTTGTATAGCTGGAACTTTTCCAGTTCTACAGAACTGACCTTGCCTCAATCTTGTCCGGATTTTGCTTTCAACATAGGCCGGACAATCCCAAATCTTAACTTACATAAGAGATAGGCTCTTCCCATACTATGTCTTATATGGAGTGGTAGGCACTGATTTGATTCGAACCTTATTCAATAGGTATGCAGCTTCTCAAGTGCATAACCCCCAAAAGGAAATAGGTAACTCAGTAGTACTCATCATAGAGCGCACCATATCATATACGGTGTGATTGCTCCGTCCCGATACACCGTTGTGCTGTGGTATATTCAGAGGAGTAATACAGAGAGAGAATCTCATTCTCCTTCAGAATAGTCCATGAATTCTAGGCAAAAGTATTCTCCTCCCTGATCTTATCATTGGACATAATACTTATACCCGGTTTTTGGTTCTCTACTTCTAACTTATATTCTGTGAATATCTCAAAAGCTTCGGACTTATGTTTCAACAGGAATATATGACTGAATCTTGAGAGATCATCAGAGAATGTAATGAAGTGCAAAGAACCGGTCCTGGCATGTGTAGATAGGGGACCTTACACACATCATCATGTATCAGTCCCAAGAGTTTACTAACTCTTCCTATGTTTCCAATAAACAGAGCTATGGTCATCTAATCTTTGTGATATGACTGGCAAGTTTCATAAGATGTAAATTCAAATTGATTTAAATATGCATCTAAATGTAACTTCAGTCAGTCGGGTCTCATTGATATGTCCTAGTTTACAATACCTCAAGAAGGAATCGTTCATTTCTGAACTCTTCCACTTGTGTGTGTTCTTTATACTAGGAACTGTAGTTTTATTTAGAACGTCGATGCTTTTAGATAACGTGCCTGAACCAATCAACTTTTGAAATAGGAAATGTTCAGAACATTATCCAACAATACAAAATTTTATCATTTCTTTACTAATAAAGAGACTGATATGATTTTGTATATCAGGTTCGGTATCTAATAACATTCGTTCAGAATCAATGTACTGGTAATACAGGGTGACAGTGACCAACAGACTTGGCTGCAACACCTGCCCCGTTTTCTGTCTCATGAAACTTATCACTCGTTCTCAGTTCTCTACCTTTCTGTAGCCCATGTAACGGATTACATTTGCGGGATCCTGATCCGGTATCTAATACCTAGGATGTAGAGGACACTGAGAAACGGTTCTTTATAATGAACACACCCGAAGGAGATGCATCATATGCACTTTCTTTGTTTGGGCGGTATTGGAATTCTGGTATTCCCCTATTTCCTGCTCGGTCTTACAAAAATTATAAGTTGGAGCGGGACCAACGTTCCCCAGCTCAGTATAACAAGTGGGTTCGGTCAATACATCCATATTATTATCTTGATTAAGGCGTGATATGGTCGCTACCTGGAGAGAGAGAGAGAAGAAAACACTCTGCGTGCGCTCTTGCAAGATTAGATTGGTTATATATTTTATCTAATCAGGATGGCTCCCACAGGTTTTATCAAATCTTCCTTCAAACCTCAAAAGGAAAGACTAGCCGGGATTAATTACACTCTACAAGTTCGCCAATCTTTCAGCCAGGCCAGTGTCGGTACTTTGAGGGAGGTTCCCCGTGCTTTCGCACGGACCTAATTACAGTAAACCTCGTTTTCCCAGAGGCGTAACCCCGTTGACACCTTTCTAGACACCTACTTGATCGGCTAATTGTAAAGTGCAAAACTCTCCCAGGAGTAACATTTACTCGCAGTGGGTATCGGGATCCAACTATCACATAGAAGGTATGCAATCTCATTGCAAATTTCAACACTTGAAACTCCCGATAGTGGTTTTTACCCCTAGCACCTATGACCTTGGCTAAGGTCAACAAATCATAAGCACTAGTCAAGTTCTACCCGTCATTTCATGATTAATTAGACCCACCCACATGACCCTTGGCTAAGGTCAACAAAGCCACATGACTGTCCTAATTAATCGCATCATATGCGGTGTAGGAAGACATCACTTAGCTACCGTACACTGTGCCTTGACTATGGTCAACAAACACCGCACGAATACTAAGTACTCTACTTCCTAAAATGACGGAGGGTTGCGAATGGTTTTTATGAAAACCTTTAACGCTTTGAACTTGATCTCGTTGCGGAATCAAATGGTTTTTAAATAGAGTGTTTTTGAGGCTTTTCTAGTTTTGCTAAAGGGGTCACTCCCGGTGAAGGGATCGTCGGCCCTTTCCTTATCGAATAAGGTGCAGGATATATCATATATACCACTGTGTAAAGCAAAAACTATAGAAGCAATCAAAAGACAAACCGAGGGTTGTATCATCTGCCAGTTATTGCTAAAGGAGTCACTCCCGGTGAAGAGATCTCAGTCCTTTCCTTATCGAATAAGGTGCAGGATGTTCTACAAGGAACACCGCGATCCAAAGCAAGAACTGTAGCTACCTGTTTTATTTTTTAAATTCGATTCCACAACATCTTTTAGGTTTATTTGCTTTCATTAATCTCATTAATGAATGTCCCATCATTTAAGTCCACCTAAACATCACAGATAAATATAACGTACGCTTATGCCATCCGCATTCGCCTCGATGTCCCGTCTGCACCGTTAGGTTAGGTAACTAACGGCAGAGCGGGGCAGGGCTAGCGCGGGTGTAAAACATAAGCAACGTCTATATAATATATCATATATACTATATACAATATCTATCTGAACATATCACATGATCACATCACAGATAACGCAACAGAAAATATCATATGAAATATTGGATATACTAAGACGTCCGTGTTTTTTAATACGAGCCAGTATAAAACACGGATTCCACGGTCGTGATGAATAGCCAATCCCACACCCCTAGACCCCTACGAGAGCGGCAAGCAACCCTACCAATTCTAGGGTTAGGAGACCCGGACTCGACTCCTCGAGATGGTCTCCCACTGGACCCTAGAACCCGGTTACTTGTGCTCCCCGCCTTGGGTCTATCCTAATGCGGAAAAGTAAATAATATACAAATGGTGACATCATCCGCAACCTGGAAGTGCCCCAATAAAAGAATATTACATACAAGTTTTTACATGAATGAAAATGAAAAACACTCATCTCACATAAAAATCCCCGGCTATTCAAACACGACGATCCAATATAACATATCCAGCAACACATAACATCACATGTCATAAACGTAAGTAAATATGCGCATCCCAATTGTCGTTGACATATAGCAACGAAACCGGCGATATCACATATTACACTTACGGTCACAGAAAAGAAAGTGTAAAACTACAACAGTTGGAATCCGCAACCTGCATAGACATCGCATGCCTAACCAAATGAATTCCTTAGACATCGCATGCCTAACAATTATAAACCCCATATTTCAGTCTCAATATCGAAAACACTTTTCAATATGAAATCGGGCAATTCAACAAGATTCCCGATATCCAGAACGAATGCTCGTCGCAAACTTTAGTAGATGGCCGCATCCCCGATACCGTCGACGAAGTGCACTAAGGCGGAACACCGCTGCCGCGAGCACCCGAACGGATGCTTTCGGCGACGGGGTTCTCCTACAGTCACTTGGTCGGGGCTATGGGGCGTGGCTGTCTATTAAGTTTACCCGGCGAGTATCCGCGTATCCAACGTGATTGCGACGGACGTTTGATCACATCAAAATTCCGTGGCAACCGATCAAGTGAGACTAAAGTGCTATGTTTATAACATTCATTCAGTTATCTCATAACTACTTGTGGATTCCAAATATTGTATCACATTCCAAATAAATAGAAAATGTTAAACTTTCCGATCGAACAATCAAACACCCAAGTTTTCCCGATTGGTTTTCAACACTTGAAATAAGTTTAAAAACATCCATTTCATGCCATAGTACCAACGGTCCAGCCGTAGAAGGGTCAAGCCAACGTCTCACATGTGGCATGCCGTACTGCCCCAAACCCTAAGGTTCAAAGGGCAGTTCAAGATGGTCACATAATCAAGTTAAGGTTTGTTGTCTTCTATAGGGTCCATCGCATTACTTGCACTACTTAGAACATTCTTAAACTACGGAAAGATCCAACACTTGGAAATTTCCCGGCAGGGGAAAAAGTGGGTATTTATATCCGGTCGAACTTTTTAACAGTTTCTAAAATATCTGGAAAAACATAAACGAAGTTAAATTATCCGATCGAATCAACGAGTCCCCAATACAACCCTAGAAAACTCAACACTTGAGTGGAATTAAAAAATTCCCAGAAAAAATTAACAAGAAAGGACCTAAGAATAATTACATGAAATACGAGGGACTAAGTCACAATTTTAGCCGCGGAACCGCCGCCAAACCCTTGGTTTGGCCGCGGTTCCGCGGTCAAATTTTTGAGTTAGGGGTCCGTACTACACAGTAATTCTTAGATTTTCCTGCTTAATATTCTGAGCATTTTTAATTCACAAAACTCCACAGTTTGAAAAAATGTACAGAGAAGGGTTTTGATCGGGGTTTTGTGGTTCGATCGGATCTCTAACATCGTCTACACTTCGCCTAAAGCTCTAGCTAGGCTCTGATACCACTGTAGGGTTCCTAGGCACACCTATGAGGTTTTACAACTGATCAAACATGTCCAATTCAAATTATTCCATGTGCCAAAGAACCCTAAACTAGAACGTAACTAGAGGTAAGGCGAAACAAACAAGCAAGCAAACTAGTTTGCTACTTAGTGAATGGAAATACAACCTTTGTAGATCCGGTCCTCCATTTCTTTAGCTCCGTGATGACGTCCCTCCGCTGCGATAATCGGATCCCAGACTCTGGCGATGGTTTCTTCGGAGAAATAATCGGGCTAGGTCGTCGACTTCGATGTCGAAGATGTTCTACGTCGAGGCAACTCAAGATCAAGCTCCATCTTCACTTGGTCATAGAACTTGTGAAGATAACACACTCTACTACATGGCAAGTGGTAGATGATGAAGAAATAGGAAGTGGGTTCACTTTGGATTTGGATTTCTCACATGGATTCATCACTTAGAAATTTTCAAGAATGCTTTCTTCTCTTCGTGAAGAAGAAGAAGAAGGAGAAAAGAAAATGAATAATGAATTCTTGAAAAGAATAAATCAAGTGATTCTTATCATATAGCAACCATGGGTTAGTTTACTTTTGTAGAGAGTAAACTATAGTTTAGGTAAATGGTTAGGTCAAGGAATAAAAACAAAATGGTTACTTTGTCAAAGATGCATGAAGCATCAAGAAGCTTCTTGCACAAAACAAAAATAGCAACCATTCTATTTTACCAAAATAAATAAATAACTAAAACCCTAACCATTAACTAAACATGGTTTAAAACATACACACCCAAGTTTGCATGTATCATCAAACATGATACAAACTAGTGCACAAACATATATCATATATACATTGTGCACAATCTAGTGAGAAAACCAATCTTAAGTGAACCAATACTAGTTAATGTAAAGTAATATATCAAATATATAATTATACATTAAATCATTAAATCAACACTTTATTTTATGATCCAGTAATATTGCATATAACCGACTAATATCAAGTGTATCAATATATCGAATCAACATTTGATTCGGTAACTCGGTTATATCTTATATAACCGTCCGATGATACAAATCGCGAGAATAGAATACAGAATCACATACTAGTATTATTCTCGGTCCCGCACATATCTCATATGCGCTCCTATTTCGTTTTGCTTGAGCCAGGAAACCTCTGTGTAGGACTCTAAAGACTCGTCAATACGCCGGCAGCAGGTGATGATCATATCAAACACCCACAAGCCGCAAGCGATCTGCTAAACGTAACGGCCACCCAGGTATTGAGCGATCAGAAGATCAACGAGCAAGCCCGCTCACACTTCTGTGAATCCAGCCAGTAACACATATCGTACAGTCCGGTCTGCTCGTATGATATGCCGCATATCTCGCATAGGGGTGGTAAACGTCAGACCCAGTAGCTTGATAAGTCATGCCGACGTAAGGTCCATAACAAGCGTGAAACTACTGATAACTCTTACCAGTATATCACTGCAACCCTGGCCAGGGATTTCCAGTTATGGCCAGTCGAGCATAGCGCAACATCAACCCCCAATACCGGGAGAGACGAATCCCCTCCTATCGCTCATTACCTCCATGTGAATCGGGACTGTACCCAAAAACCACCTGTTTGCACGACTCAGTAGAGCCGTGGTAGGGTGGAAATCAAAGCACAGTGGGAGACACACAAGACTCTATGACGATCTCGGGTCAACAGACTTAGCTGTACCAGTGTCACCAGAGAACTGCCATCTGACGTAAGGTATAATACCATCTGGGACTTCTCGGCGAGTCCGTTCAGTGTACCCAGTCATCACTGAGCACCCGCATACCATCTCTGATGTCAAACACCAATGGATATGGGATCATCCATCGCCCATCACATGGGTCGAGAAGATATACGCTAGTCTACTCTGGAATATCGATGCCCCGTCTCGATATTCCCACGACTAGGAACATTGAAGGATGTACTCATGGACTACCCAGGCCCCACTAGTATGATCTTCATCATAGTCCTGGAAGTCGAGTACACATCCTAAGGGCTTTATCAACATGTAACAGAGAGAAAGAAAGTATACATGTTAAGATAAAGAGCAACCAGATAGCGTACTATCATATCGAGCAGCATCCACTGCAATATACATCCTATGTACAGTAATGGCCTCTAGGGCATACATATAACTAACAACACCCACAATCCGCAAGAGGCCTGCTAAACGTAACGGCCACCCGGGTATTGAGCGATCATAAGATCAACAAGCAAGCCTGCTCATACTCTTGCGAATCCAATCAGTAACACTACCGTCCAGTTCGGTCTCTTCGTCTGATATGTCGCATATCTTGCCTAGGGATGGTAAACGTCGGACCCCGATAGCTTGATAAGACATGCCGATGTATGGTCCATATGTCACGACCCAAATTTGGCCCATAACCGGCACATAAACTACGTAACGTCTAAAGGCGTACGCAACATATGTAAGCCGAAACCCAGAAATCTAAACACCCAAAACTGGATCAACGGAGAAAACATAATTTTAAACATTCGGAATTTTTCAAGTAAAAACTTTTAAGTTTAGTTTTCGTTCTTAAAAATTTCGGCAGCACCTCCTCTGTAAAAACTAACCCCGAAAACGGGTACAACATAGATAATAATAACAGCATCCCAAACGGGAGCAAATCACGCCCAACGGCGGAGACAACCACCACAACATATATACGACGCCGAAGCGAAGAAATATAAAACAAAACTGCATAAAGAAGTAAAAACTTTTCAACAAAACCGGCTCCCACGAGCACGGCACCCAAAGTCACCACAAAATAGAACACTGAAACCTCACAAGTCGTCTCTAAGTCATATACAATAGTGGTAGATGGAGAATACTAGATCCAATAAAAAAATATACAATGTACAAACAGATAACTACAACCCACCTAAAAGCAAGGCCTCACAGCCAACCGTAGCAGTATCCGCAAAAGTAGAGATGTTAAGATGCCCTGCCGCGACTACTCAGAGGGTATGTCCTGCACAACACTGTGGCACAACGGGGGTGAGTTTCCAACTCGTGAATAGTAAATAACATCATACAGTAATCGCAAGTATGCACGAACAGCGATCTATCTATCACAAGTAATTCGATAGCATAAGTATAATAAGTGAATATGCAACAATCATGTAAAGGTACATCATCAGGGTACTACAACTACATGAAACAATGCATATCAACATAATCCTGAGTGTGGGATGATATAATATAAAATCTCATGCAAAAATCATCAGCATTGAAAAACACCAGTGTCCCTCACTGACACATCAAATCCCAAATCCTCAGGCACCGCATCCTCAGATCGGCCCTCACATCCTGTATGTCTCACGAAAACCTGAGTGTCAAACACCGACACTCGAAACATCATGAAACCCGTGTCTAGCATCGACACGTAAATCCTCATAACTCAGGCGCTGTCACCATGACTGGCCCTGACGATATGTCATACCTCACTCCGGTCGGTATCTCCATGATAACCGCCGAGTCCAAATACAATCACCGGTAGGTAGTGGTCCCACCGTCAGGCTTATCGTCTACACCACGAAATCACCACTCACCCCGGGGTACCATATCGGGTCCACCATGTACCCGCAGACGGTGCGTCTCCCTCCACGAATCGGGTATCACAAGCCAAATCTCAGAACCGAGAAATCACATGGTGGACGCATCAAATATCATATCAAGAGAAACCGGGTTTTCAAACAATACATAGTTTTCTTGAAAATATCCCCCACGGTTCTCAAATCCATAAATCAGATGAAATCCATATCTCAATGCGTAAAATCCATATAAAACTGATATATGCGACATAAAACATCAATATGAGCATATAAAGGGAAAATCGCTCTTTAAATTGAATCTAGCTTTAAAACATATCATGCGGTTCCCAATTCCTTCGAAAATAAATGCAGTATCAGATGAAGTGTACATGTAAGTGTAGAAAGGTTTAAGTATCTACATGTAATCAAGTACGAGGGTGTACATCTTAATATGTATTCATGATGTATAAGTAAATATAGCAAGATATAAGTGAAGTGGAACAAGGTTCACTACCTTAACTATTCCTGCCCAATGCAATATCATGTATGTATGTGTCCACATTATTTCATATGCACAATAGAATAAGAGTTACTATTCAAATCATTCCTATCGACTACCATATCACATATGTAGGTGTTTGTGCGTGTCATGGCAATTACAGACTGTGTGGGTGTAGCATACAATTTAGTGCTCGTGCAACATGAACCGTCAGTAATGTGTTACATCTAAAGGTACGAGTCAAGTACAACAGATAATGCTATGCATTGACATGCATATGAAAGTAACTAATATGCAAATACATGCAGCTATCATATCATATTCGCCCCGACGCATAACGCCATACGGGCGATTTCCCCGTATATGTTAAATCTACTCACCGATGGTCTCGAGCCATGAAAATTCGACCACCTGCTTCCCCTTGTCCGCAGCACCCGAAGTCCCTTCTTGCGAACCAAAAATTTCATAAATGCAACACATAAGCTAAATATCCTATAAAGACGAAAAGACAACGAAACGCGACGAAAACGCCCGGAAAATTACACTGCGCGCTTAGCGCATCTATCGCGCACGATTCCTGCCAAAACCCTAATTGGGGTCGCTAAACTACAAAACACCAAGTCTGGACCCCGATCGTCCCGATCGCGCAACACAACACGAAAATTACGTGGAATACACTAGATATAACCTCGCAACTACCAAACAAACCCTACGTCGGAAAAACCCCGAAATCTAGTAGCAAACCTATCGCAATATATTGCACTAGATTCAAGATAACGCAAATCTAACAATTACAAATACCTTAAAATAGCTTAACTAAGCTATCTATACCAATCCTATATTTTTAACACTCGCTAATTATGTTTTAGCAAAAATCTAGTAAGCAACTTTGCTTAATTAAACAAAATGCTTATTAGCAAATTTTAACATTTTCTACTAGATTAATCTTTTTTCAAAACACAATTTAACACTTTAAATAAACACTAATCACTTAATCAAAATTTAACCCTAACATGAATTTCTGAAACCAAATATAATGAATTAATCATGAATTAAAAGCTAAACTAAGCACATAAATAGCTAACTAAATTAGCTAGTTTAAGATTAAAGCAATTAATTATGGATTAAGGTAAGAAATTATACCTCCTCAAGAACACCAAAATGAAATTAGATCCATCATTTTAGCCTCCAAAAATCAAGCTTTGATGAAGATCCATGAAGGATTAGTGAAGGAAAAATGGTTTAATTTTTATATCGGAATTTTTGGATTTATTTTTGGAATTCTTTTTGTGTTTTTGATTGAAAAAGAGTGAGAAATGAGCTTGGAATTTTTGAGGGAAGAAATGGGAGGATGAGGCTCGGCCAAAGGTGAGAGGGAGGGGGGGTTTGTGTAATTAAAATGAAGAATTTTCTAGTCTTAAGCAATAAATGCAACATTAAATGAAAAATTCCACCTTTACACCCTTTTCTTTTCTTTTTAAAAAGAAACCTTTAGTCACCAAAAAAATATAGATATTTAAAAAGAACCTTCTAAAATAATTCTAGTGACAAAATTAATTTATTCACAAGAAAATATTTCCCGATTTACGTGCACAAAATACCGCTTAAAATAATATTTTATTTGGGAAAAAATCTATCTGAACCAAAACCTCCCAAATACTCCCAAAGTTAGCGCACAAGCTTTATTTTGGCCAAACTAGGTGTCGGTAAGCTTATACGGTCGTTTGATCGAAATCGGGTTAAAACGGGAAAAACCGACAATTTTGCCCTAAAACGGGAAAATTCGCAAAACGATTTCTAAAACGTTACAATCTCCCCTCCTTAGAGAAATTCGGTCCCCGAATTAAAATTTCATACTAAGCGTACCTTCAAAAAGATGTGGGAATTTCTTCTGCATCTCGCTCTCGGCCTCCCAAGTGATCTCCTCACTAGTCGGGCTACGCCAAAGAAACTTCACAGATGGCAAGACCTTTGACCGAAGTTTCTTCACCTGCCGATCCAAAATAACTACCGGCTTCTCGGTGAATGAAAGATAGCGCTCAAGCTGAACGGTCTCGTGCTGAATCGTGTGAGAAGGATCATGAAGGTATCTACGAAGCATCGACACATGAAAAACAGGGTGAACATCCGGAAAACTGGGCGGGAGCGCCAAACGATAAGCAACAGAACCCACTCGCTCAAGGATCTCGAAAGGACCTACAAATCTGGGACTGAGCTTCCCTCTCTTCCCAAATCGCATAACGCCCTTCATCGGAGAAATCCTCAGGAATACATGATCCCCCACTGCGAACTCAAGTCTGCGACGACGACGGTCGGCATAAGATTTCTGCCTGCACTGGGCTGCTCTCATCCTATCCTGAATCAGCTGGATCTTCTCCTGTTGGAGATAGTGCCCTCAGAGTCAATTATTGGATCACAGGCACGTGATTGCAATGATTGAGGGAGGACCTATCCCGGTAGGACAGTCTTACTCGAGATGATAGTATGCTATCTGGTTTACCTTTATCATCTTGTACTGCTTTAGATGACCTGACATGTCGCTATTGCACGTTGATAGAGCCCCTAGGATTCTTGCTTGACTGCCAGCAGTATGAGGGCGATCATATAAGTGAGAGCTGGAGTCTATAAGCACATCCTTAAAAGGTCCCTAGTCGTAGGAGTCTCGAGACAGGGCATCGATTCTCCAGAGTAGACTAGTGTATACAGTCGAGACCCCGACGAGGGGCAGTGGCCTGTCTCACAAGCCACTGGTGTCAGTTGGTTCACCTAAGATGTATACAGGTGCTCATTGGGTTATGAGTACACCGGACAGGACTCACCGGGAACCTGCTAGTTGGTCTTATACCAGACGTCAGATAGCAGTTCCCAGGTGACATGTGTACAGGTTAGTTCATCGACCTGGGGATCGTCATTTGTCTCGTGTGAGTTCCCACTGTGCTTTGATTACTACCCTACCATGGCTCAAAGGAGTCGTGCAAACAGGTTTTAGTTGGGTACAGTACCGAGCCACATGGAGGCAGTGAGCGGATCTTCAGGGGTTTGTCTCTCCCGGTATTGGGGGTGAGGTCGCGCTGTGTCTAGGAGAGCCATTACACGAAGTCCTTGGCCAAGGAAGAAGATTTACTGGTAGGTATTCCAGTAGTATCTCAGGGTGTTCTGGGCTACACTCCGACACGACTTGTACCGCTTTTGGGGGTCTGACTTTTACCAACCCCTAGGCCCGACATGCGATGCTCATAGACGAACGGACCGGACTTGACGGATATTGTCACTGACAGGCTCAGTAGGGTGTCAGGATGAGTTCGCTCATCGATGTCCCTTTTAGTCAATAGCTGGTGGCCCGTCACGTATTGGCTTATACCTCTGACGTGTTAGTGGTTAAATCCACAGCCATAGTATTGACGAGTCTTTAGAGTCCACCACACTTTCAGTTACTCAAGCTTTCGGGCGAAACGCTGTAGAGGCCGTATGGAGATATGGCAGGGTCCGAACAGATACGTGCGGTATTGCACGGATCAGGATCGGACGGTTAGTACTAGTGGCCGTATGGTTATATGGCAGGGTTCGATCAGATACGTGCGGTATTGTACGGATCAGGATCGGACGGGTTTTTACTAGCCGGCTTTGGTTTAAGCCGGATCCTAGTATAGTACAGTGTAGATTTTGTCTCATTGCATTTGTATCCAGACGGAATACAGATGCGGGTGTGTATGCACAGTATCGGGGTTTTCCTGTAATTTGTTACGGGACCAGTTTTCTGGAGTTGCCAGTTTGCATTCCGTTCCGGCCGGTTTTTCCTTTGATTCTTTCTTAGTCTTTTCCTTTGCTTTAATGAGATGAGAAAGGATTAGGATTGATTTGTGGTTATGTTATCATGATGTTTGGTTGTGGTCACCTCTTGCTTTCTCCTACCATCACCTCCCTTCATGCTTCATATTCTTTCCTCCACCATTTCTAATATGATAAGGGTTTCATTTGAGAAAAAGATAGAGAAGAAGATGAGAGCTTCATTTTGAGAGTGTAGCATTTTGATCTCTTTTCATGTTAAGAAAAATGCAAGCACCATTTTTCTTATCTTGATTCCTCCATCATCTTCAAAGGCAACAAAACCCCAAATGAGACATAGCTTCAACCCTACACATTCTACTGCAAATCTTGGACGCGTCGGCCAGCCAACTTCGCGCCCGAGTTGCCTCGGTATTGAGGTGGGAGCCCGTAAAAGATACAGGCGATGTGGTGCCCTTTTCCGGCGAGGAGGCGATGATATGGAGACAGGACTTTCCGCGGGAGATCGGGACGATGACAAGAAGACCGGAGGACTCGGATCACTCGGTATATCTCTAACCCGTCTTGTAGTTAGCTTATACTAGTTAATGGTTCGATCCGGGTGTTTAGTGCACGGTGGTGCCGGTTTGCTAAGTTCGCAAAAATTAAAGTTTATCACCGCTTTAGCATTTGGCCGTCGGATTGACGACCGGGGCGCCGTCGTGCACTTACATCTCCGTGGTCTCCTGAACTAGCTGGGGTCCCAAAACCAAACTCTCACTAAGCTCGGTCCAACAGACTGGCGATCGACACTTCCTGTAACATTTTGAAATAATAAAAATATTATTTTTGGGAAATTTATAATTTAATATTATTTTATTTAATATTTTAATAATTCGGTATAATTAAATACAAATAAATGGGGGGAAATTTTGGAAAAATTATGGAAAATTCTAAAATAGGGCGATTTAGAGAATTATGCCATTTCTTAGTTTAATTGATTAGTTATATGCTAATTTAGTGCTAATCGCGATTAAAAATCGCTAATTGGTTTTTTAGCATTTTTGTGCAAAACATGCACATATCATTTTTATCACACTTGTGCATTTTTCTTGCCATGGTTCACTTTGGGTTTACTATTCTTGGGAGAAGGATTTTTAGAGAAAAAGAAAAGAAAAGAAATGGGAAAGGATTATAATATTGGGTATGGGCAAGTGAGAGAATGAGAGGGTGAGATGTGTTGACCAAGACTTGGCCATTCCCTTCATTCCTCATTCATTTTCCCTCCCTCTCCCTCCTATTGCTGCTGCTGCTCCTGCTTCCTCCCCTTTCCTCCAACTTCAATGCCCCATTTCACCTCAAAAACAACTCACAAAACCCCACTCTCATTTCATTAAAAGTGTGCACAAGCTCAAGATCTAAACATTGGACTAAAGAAGCAAGGATTTTGGCCACTAGGGGCAATTCAAGAAAATTCTTGAGTTGCCAAATGAGGTATTTTCTGGACTATTAGCTTAGTTTTAGCATCACTTATACCCCTATGTTTAGATTGAATCGATATTGTTTGATATTGTGGAGTTAAGGAAAACCTAGTTAGGGTTTGAGGAAATTTTGGGTTGTAATATGAAATTGAGCTCAGTTGAGGTTATATTAACACCCTAGTGCATGAATGGAGACCCAAACCTGAGAGTTGAAACCCGGAATACAGATTTAGAAACCGATATCGGAGAAATTGTGAAATCTGTAAAGGTTATTTGGGATCTGCTATCAACCCGAGACTCTGAAAATTATATTGATTGTACAGTGACATGTGCAGGCAGCCAGGAAGCTACCACCAAGACCCCAAACCCTAACTTCATGACCCGGCCGCAGATTTATCCCGTTTGGCCGCAATTTCCGGCCTGGACCCCACCAAACTTGCTCGTTTTGGTTTTGGTGTTCCCTTATCTGTAGATTAGGCCCTTGGTATATATAGATTTGTTTAATTTGACCTAGGGTGAAATCTGGAGCCTATTCCCTTAGTTGCTGTTTTGGATTCGTGTTTCCGTATTCCGTATTTTTAGTTCTGGGATTGTGTATTGTGTTTTACCTTGACTATTTGGCGTTTATCCGACGATATCGAGGATTGATTGATGGTTTTGAAGGCGTGCCCATAGGTTCTAACCTATAGGCCCCTTATCGTATCGTTTTGGGTTTCGTGTGCCGTTTTAGCTTTGATTTGGTTTTAATACGCATTTACGATACTTTGACGTGTAGGTACCCCATGAAGACTTTGGGACGACAAGCAAGCGTGTGGCGACGTCGACAAATGGGGACACAAGGTGAGTAGATTATATCTACTGGGAAAATCGGGTGGATGGCGTATAGCACACTCGCAGTCCGTAGTTGGTATACTATATATTATGCTTGATAGTACAGTGTGTCATGGATGTTGTGTTAGGTGTAGTATGGATAGCTTAGGGTTAGAAGTAAACTAGTATAGCTCATAGTCGCGAACCCTAGAATAGGTTTACACCCACACGCACACCCTTGCATATTCACTATACTTACACGGTGTTGATGATGATATTGGATGACTTTGGAGATGAGTCGATGATATTGGGCTTTGTGCCGCGAGATCGGTGATGTGATTTGATTCGTATTTGGGATAGGACATATGATTCTTGCGGGCTTGGGATGTGTGTTTACCCCCGCATTCATACTTTGTAGATGGTATCAGTTGTACTAGACTTAGATCAGTACCCCAGAGTATGTGAGATGATGATAGTGATACCTGATATTTCTTGAAAGGAATAAGATATTGACCGTACCCAGTTAATGGGATGTCGTACGACGACTTACCGTACGAGCCTATATTGATGGTTGATTCGCACTCATGACATGAGGATTGGCATATGATATACTGTATCGTACGCGATACTATTGAGGCGGGATCACCGACTATTATATATATATCGACTCAGACTTAGGTGGTCTCCTTACCCCTCCTGATTGACTTGCTACATAGATCTGTAGTTTGCATAGTAGATGTTAGACTAGACCCGAGTCATACCTATTTCAAAACTACGAATCGGGAATGTCCTCAAAACTCCGTAGCCGTTATTGTTAGTAAAAATCTCGATTCGTCTTATTTCAATGGCATAACTGCATGACATATACATATGTGTGTAGATTCTTTACTGTTGCGTTGATTATTCTATTTCCGCATACTATTCACATTGCTTTGCATATGTTGATTGCTATATTACTATCATGTTTCAGGCACCAGCACCATTATCGATGATGCGTATGTTCCACGTACACTTTTTTGCCGGCTCACACACTTCATCATCGATAATTGCCATGTCACTACACAGTAGCATTATTGCATCAGGATATGACCTTGTATGTGGATACTATTAATTCCATGTTGCATGATATATTGTTATACTTGTATTTCATTTAGATGACACATACCCATACATGTACGCATATATTATGCATTGAGATATGTTGTTTCCATGTTAATTCTGGATTTAGGAAACCGTGGATATTTCAAAGAGAATAGTTAATTGTTTAAAAACCCGGTTTCCCTTGATATGATATTTCGGTGCGTCCACCATGTGTTTTCTCGGTGCTAGAGTGATATATATGAACCCGAATCGAGGAGTTGGATGAGGCCGATTACGGGTACATGGTGGACCCGGTATGGTACTCCGGGGCGAGAACGGTTTCACTGTGTAGTAGACGGTGAGCCTGGCAGAGGGACTCCTACCTACCGGTGATTGGTTGGACCTGGCACTTATCCGGAGGATACTGACCAGAGTCGATAGATGGATATGGGCGTACTGCCGGGGCCGAGGGCCGATTCCCCAAACATAGCCCGTGGGCTGATCCGGACTGACGGAGCCCGATAGATTAGGATGTACGTGTCGATGCTAGGCACGGGTTTCATGATGTTTTCCATGATTAGATTATATCCTCACATTTACATGCATGATGCTTATTGTCATCGGGTGACGGATTGACGGGATCCACATATATACAGACATTGATCACTTACAGACTTTGACTACATTGATCATACTTCATCATGTTTACTTCATGCAGACATACCTCACATTTCTGACATGTTATTATCTGAGGCACTGGCACGAGTACTTGGCACTACCTACATGATTAGATGTTACATTGCCACATTTTCATGCTTCAGACTTACTCTTGAGGGTTATATTTTATACTGATTGTATTGACCTAGGATTATGTCTTGCATTCGATTTCTGCTTGTAGATATTTTCTATTCACGAGTTGGCAACTCACCCCCGTTGTGCCACAGTTCTTGCAGGGTTTGCCGTACAGGTTCCATAGCGGCATTTCTGGCACACTGCTTTCCTTTGCGGGTGATTTGCTTGGTAGGTGGGTTTAGTATCAGAACCGCCGTTGTACATGTATTATTATTTGTATCTAGAAATTCCATCAACCAAAAACTTGTATATTGTTTCAGACTCAGACACTAGTGATGTATTATTTCGACCTTAGAGTCGCGCTTTGTAGTGTTACAGTTTTCATGTTTATCTGGGTTCTTTTGGATTTTGATCCTCTCCTTTCGGCGTTGTATAGTATTTTTCTTGTTTGTTTATTTATCCTTAATATGGTTTTAGATTTCTGGGCTTTTGGCTTACTTGGATCAGATGGAGTCCTATAGACTGCATATGGTTCAAGGGCCTGTCACGTGCTCTTTCGGGTCGTGACAAAGTTGGTATCAGAGCGCTAGGTTGACCTTGGTTTGAGTCTAAGTTTGACTATGTGGAGCCTAGGGCGTTTATATATACGGAACTTAGGCTTGACCTTACGGAACTTAGACTTAGTCGAGGGGGTATTAGACCCGAACTTTCATAGCGCAGAATGACCCTTGGTTGATGGAATAGGTGACTAAAGTAGAGTGACGTACCGTGGGTATGTTCCGCGGCATACTTACGACACGCCACTCCGCTTAAGGAACCTTAGTATGTACATATTTTTGAGATCAGTGATTCTCTTCATATCCATGATTATACATCCATATGAGATCCTCGATTCTATTAGTTCCATGATCATACTTTCATTGATGTTGTTCCTTCTTATGATCATGTATCCACTCTGGATTTGTTGTTTTCTTTCTTGCCATTGATCTGCTCTCTTCGATACTCGATTGAGGTTCCTGTCGCCATGTTTGAACGCGGTTCGGGCTGCTGCTAGGGTTACGTTCATTGCGAGCTCGTCTGGTACGAGGGCCGGCCATTGTGTTTTTTGGTGACATGGGAACGTCTCGAGTTAGTATTGGTGATTGTGACCTCTAGTGGAGGTGAGTGCTTGGTTTGCACCGGATGATCGGGCCATTGTTAGAGCTGCCAGTTGAGAGAGGACTATTGATGTACAGCATACCTCGGAGATTATGATGTCGCCTACCGTGCAGACAGATGAAACAGCTGTTGCTGAGATTGATAGGATGTCGCTTCTGGAGCTTACGAGCTGAGATCGCCGGAGTTTCCAGGCAGATATGAGACAGATGATAACTAGTCTACCTGATTTGAGAGACGAAGGTGATTCGTCCAATTTATGCGCCGGAGCAGGCCCAGTTGAGTTAAAGATTTCCAGTGTGGAGAGTCTTACTCGGATCTAGAGCAGACCGACTTAGAGATGACTGCCAATGTATTGCCTTTCCTGGAGGATTGAGGCGTTGTTCAGCGTACAGACGAATGAGCCAGTTGCTGCTGCAAATGACGAGATATCGCCCAGATGATTGGAGCTACTGCAGCATGAGTATATACTTGGAGATATGATGGACGGTCGCTAGTCACCGAGGGTGGATGACTTGGGCGTGTGGTTCGTTCGTTTACCGATGCGAGGTCATCAGATAGGTTGCTTTTAGCTAGAGATGACTTCACGCGGAGACGTTGAGAGTCGATAGAGACGATCGGATGTTAGGAGCCCATTTTCCAAGTTTAAAGTATTCGGAAAAACATGCAGGCAATTCTATGGACCCTCTAGAAGAATGAAACCCTAACTCGACATAATGACTGTGTGAAAGCCTTTGAACCTTAGGGTTTGCGGAAGTTCTGCGGCGCCATTAGTGAGGCTTGGGTTTGCCCTTCTACGGCTGGATCATTGATGCTGTGGTATGTACTCGATGCTGTTAAACTGTACCGAAGTTGTTGAGCTCTTGGGGGATTAAGAGGTTTTGACGAATCGATCAAATGGTTCGACTTCCTTCGGATGCTAGGTGGTGAGATGCATTTCTTGGGAGACTCCAGATACGAGGATAGCCGTTGAGGAGCAGTCCATGCAGCCACGATGAGACGAGTCCGAATTAGTCGACATTGAAGCAGAGTGAAGTAAAGAGTTCGCAAGAGATTTCGACGAGATGACGTTCCCACTCCGCTGACATCAGAGATGCGATACGCATGCAGAGGCGTTGTATATGGATATATCTTCCAGAGAGTGGCGCGATAAGTATGCAGGTGTTCCGGGATAAGAATTAGCTTCAGCAATGGGTGATGACTTCCGGGCAATTCGGCAGGAATGAGATTTGAGAGAGACCTCGACAGGACCTTTCTGGAATACGATACAAGAAGACCTAGACCCAGGAGTGGTCATATTGCGCACACCCAGCAGGCCAGAGTTCGGCATCGTCGACGAGGTAGTTGACCAGGTTCGGATAAAGGACCCTACCCAGATGCGTTGCAAGTTGATCAAGGACGGACGAGTATTGAGTTTTCCTCCGATGGTTGGGACGCATTCCCGAGGACCTGTTCGGCCAGACATCATCTACAGAATGAAGAAGCTACAGAGTATACGATTTCGAGTCCGTACGAGAGACATCGGATTGACCGTGGCCGAGAACAGTGCAGTGCGTAGATAGCATGGCGTGACGTCATAGTGGACGACGATAGAAACAAGTGAAACCAGAGGTTCGTGCGAGGGCTGACGAGCTGTCATTACTTTCAGTCGAGGCTAGAGACCTGATATGCTTACAGAGGCGCTAGGATGCGACCAATTTCTGAGAAAATATTGTGCTGAGGACACAGATGCCCATCGAGAGAGAAGAGATTATGCAAGAGAGCCAGCCTCCGTACAGTTCGGCATAGGCAAGATCGGAAGAGACCTTGAGCGGGATTCCTTCCAGGACACTACTGCAATGATAATTGCACCCAGGATTGGACGTGTCACGTGCATTCAGAGAGCCAGAAGCCGACGCCAGCGACTTGCTGCTTTACGAGTGGTCGTGATGATTGACCAAAAGATGACTAGAGAAGTGACAGAACGGAATCGTCCCCGTTAGCACACTTGACAGGGCCGATGAGCCGATTGATTGCGAAATAGGTAATCCGCAGAAAAGATACGGACCCTAGAGATAGATGACGCCAGACCGTGAGAAAGAGGCAGATAGATATCTTGCGCTGCTAGCATTGGGTGCACCGACACCTTCTCGACTTTGAAGGAGGGACTACCGACGACGGTATTTATGATTTATGATTTTGTGATTCGATTATCACGTATCCGACAACTTGGATTGTTACTGAATGTTCTAGTACTTGGGGGTTTGAAATTTAAATTCGGGGAACGAATTTATTTAAGGGTGGTAGATTGTAACATTTTGAAATAATAAAAATATTATTTTTCGGAAATTTAAAATTTAATATTATTTTATTGAATATTTTAATAATTCGGTATAATTAAATAAAAATAAATGGGGGGAAATTTTGGAAAAATTTTGGAAAATTCTAAAATAGGGTAATTTAGAGAATTATGTTATTTCTAAGTTTAATTGATTAGTTATATGCTAATTTAGTGCTAATGGCGATTAAAAATCACTAATCGGTTTTTTAGCATTTTTGTGCAAAACATGCACATATCATTTTTATCACACTTGTGCATTTTTCTTGCCATGGTTCACTTTGGGTTTAGTATTCTTGGGAGAAGGATTTTGAGAGAAAAAGAAAAGAAAAGAAATGGGAAAGGATTATAATATTGGGTATGGGCAAGTGAGAGAATGAGAGGGTGAGATGTGTTGACCAAGACTTGGCCATTCCCTTCATTCCTCATTCATTTTCCCTCCCTCTCCCTCCTATTGCTGCTGCTGCTCCTGCTTCCTCCCCTTTCCTCCAACTTCAATGCCCCATTTCACCTCAAAAACAACTCCAAAACCCCACTCTCATTTCATTAAAAGTATGCACAAGCTCAAGATCTACACATTGGACTAAAGAAGCAAGGATTTTGGCCACTAGGGGCAACTCAGGAAAATTCTTGAGTTGCCAAATGAGGTATTTTCTGGACTATTAGCTTAGTTTTAGCATCACTTTTACCCCCATGTTTAGATTGAATCGATATTGTTTGATATTGTGGAGTTAAGGAAAACCTAGTTAGGGTTTGAGGAAATTTTGTGTTGTAATATGAAATTGAGCTCAGTTGAGATTATATTAACACCCTAGTGCATGAATGGAGACCCAAACCTGAGAGTTGAAACCCGGAATACGGATTTAGAAACCGATATCGGAGAAATTGTGAAATCTGTAAAGGTTATTTGGGATCTGCTATCAACCCGAGACTCTGAAAATTATATTGATTGTACAGTGACATGTGCAGGCACCCAGGAAGCTACCACCATGACCCCAACCCCTAACTTCATGACCCGACCGCAGATTTATCCCGTTTGGCCGCAATTTGAGGCCTGGACCCCACCAAACTTGCTCGTTTTGGTTTTGGTGTTCCCTTATCTGTAGATTAGGCCCATGGTATGTATAGATTTGTTTAATTTGACCTAGGGTGAAATCTGGAGCCTATTCCATTAGTTGCTGTTTTGGATTCGTGTTTCCGTATTCCGTATTTTTAGTTCTGGGATTGTGTATTGTGTTTTATATCGACGATTTGGCGTTTATACGACGATATCGAGGATTGATTGATGGTTTTGAAGGCGTGCCCATAGGTTCTAACCTATAGGCCCCTTATCGTATCGTTTTGGGTTTCGTGTGCCGTTTTAGCTTTGATTTGGTTTTAATACGCATTTACGATACTTTGACGTGTAGGTACCCCATGAAGACTTTGGGACGACAAGAAAGCATGTGGCGACGTCGAAAAATGGGGACACAAGGTGAGTAGATTATATCTACTGGGGGAAGTCGGGTGGATGGCGTATAGCACCCCCGCAGTCCGTAGTTGGTATACTATATATTATGCTTGATAGTACAATGTGTCATGGATGTTGTGTTAGGTGTAGTATGGATAGCTTAGGGTTAGAAGTAAACTAGTATAGCTTATAGTCGCGAACCCTAGAATAGGTTTACACCCACACGCACACCCTTGCATATTCACTATACTTACACGGTGTTGATGATGATATTGGATGACTTTGGAGATGAGTCGATGATATTGGGCTTTGTGCCGCGAGATCGGTAATGTGATATGATTCATATTTGGGATACAACATGTGATTCTTGCGGGCTTGGGATGTGTGTTTACCCCCGCATTCATACTTTGAAGATGGTATCAGTTGTACTAGACTTAGATCAGTACCCCAGAGTATGTGAGATGATGATAGTGATACCTGATATTTGTTGAGAGGAATAAGATATTGACCGTACCCAGTTAATGGGATGCCGTACGACGACTTACCGTACGAGCCTATATTGATGATTGATCCGCACTCATGACGTGAGGATTGGCATATGATATACTGTATCATACGCGATACTATTGAGGCGGGATCACCGACTATTATATATATATCGACTCAGACTTAGGTGGTCTCCTTACCCCTCCTGATTGACTTGATACTTAGATCTGTAGTTTGCATAGTAGATGTTAGACTAGACCCGAGTCATACCTATTTCAAAACTACGAATCGGGAATGTCCTCAAAACTCCGTAGCCGTTATTGTTAGTAAAAATCTCGATTCGTCTTATTTCAATGGCATAACTGCATGATATATACATATGGGTGTAGATTCTTTACTGTTGCGTTGATTATTCTATTTCCGCATATTCATGCTATTCACATTGCTTTGCATAAGTTGATTGCTATATTACTATCATGTTGCTGGGGCACCAGCACCATTATCGATGATGCGTATGTTCCACGTACACTTGTTTGCCGGCTCACACACTTCATCATCGATAATTGCCATGTCATTACACAGTAGCATTATTGCATCAGGATATGACCTTGTATGTGGATACTATTAATTCCATGTTGCATGATATACTGTTATACTTGCATTTCATATAGATGACACATACCCATACTTGTACACATATATTGATATCTTCATACTTGCTTAGATTACGCATTGAGATATGTTGTTTCCATGTTAATTCTGGATTTGGGAAACCGTGGATATTTCAAAGGGAATAGTTAATTGTTTAAAAAACCCGATTTCCCTTGATATGATATTTCGGTGCGTCCACCATGTGTTTTCTCGGTGCTAGAGTGATATATATGAACCCGAATCGAGGAGTTGGATGAGGCCGATTACGGGTACATGGTGGACCCGGTATGGTACCCCGGGGCGAGAACGGTTTCGCTGTGTAGTAGACGGTGAGCCTGGCAGAGGGACTCCTACCTACCGGTGATTGGTTGGACCTGGTACTTATCCGGAGGATACTGACCAGAGTCGATGGATGGATATGGGCGTACTGCCGGGGCCGAGGGCCGATTCCGCAGACATAGCCCGTGGGCTGGTCCGGACTGACGGAGCCCGATAGATGAGGATTTACGTGTCGATGCTAGGCACGGGTTTCATGATGTTTTCCATGATTAGATTATATCCTCACATTTACATGCATGATGCTTATTGTCATTGGGTGACGGATGGACGGGATCCACATATATACAGACATTGATCACTTACAGATTTTGACTACATTGATCATACTTCATCATGTTTACTTCATGCAGACATACCTCACATTTCTGGCATGTTATTATTTGAGGCACTGGCATGAGTACTTGGCACTACCTACATGATTAGATGTTACATTGCCACATTTTCATGCTTCAGACTTACTCTTGAGGGTTATATTTTATACTGATTGTATTGACCTAGGATTATGGCTTGCATTCGATTTCTGCTTGTAGATATTTTCTATTCACGAGTTGGCAACTCACCGCCGTTGTGCCACAGTTCTTGCAGGGTTTGCCGTACAGGTTCCATAGCGGCATTTCTGGCACACTGCTTTCCTTTGCGGGTGATTTGCTTGGTAGGTGGGTTCTTTGTATCAGAACCGCCGTTGTACATGTATTATTCTTTGTATCTAGAAATTCCATCAACCAAAAGCTTGTATATTGTTTCAGACTCAGACACTAGTGATGTATTATTTCGACCTTAGAGTCGCGCTTAGTAGTGTTACAGTTTTCATGTTTATCTGGGTACTTTTGGATTTTGATCCTCGCCTTTCGGCGTTGTATAGTATTTTGCTTGTTTGTTTATTTATCCTTAATATGGTTTTAGATTTCTAGGCTTTTGGCTTACTTGGATCAGATGGAGTCCTATCGACTTCATATGGTTCAAGGGCCAGTCACGTGCTCTTTCGGGTCGTGACACTTCCTACCATATAAAGCCTCAAAAGGTGCCATCTGAATAGTCACCTGAAAGCTGTTGTTGTAGGAGAACTCAATCAATGGCAAGTGACGATCCCAACTGCCACCAAAATCAAGCACACATGCACAGAGCATATCCTCCAGAGTCTGAATAGTCCGCTCCGACTGGCCATCGGTCTGTGGATGAAAAGCGGTACTAAAACTCAGCCGGGTACCCAAAGCTTCCTGAAGCTTCTGCCAAAGACGGCTAGTAAATTGGGTGCCTCTGTCGGATACTATGCATGTGGGAACACCGTGCAAACGCACAATCTCATCTATGTATAACTGAGCATACTGAGCATAACCGAAAGTGGTCTTCACTGGAAGAAAGTGAGCCGCTTTCGTCAACCGGTCTACAATAACCCAAATGGACTCATACCCTCGACTGGTCCTGAGTAGACCCACAATGAAGTCCATGGAAATCCGCTCCCATTTCCACTCCGGAACGGGTAAAGGCTGCAACTCTCCAGCCGGTCTCTGATGCTCAGCCTTGACTTGCTGACAAGTTAGGCACCTCGAAACGAAGTCCGATATATCACGCTTCATCCCTTCCCACCAGTAGAAGTCCCTCAAGTCACGGTACATCTTGGTGGAACCTGGATGAATGCTAAAGGCCGACTGATGTGCCTGCTCTAGGATCTCGCGTCTCAACCCATCAACATCTGGTACACACAAGCGAGTCCCGCATCGTAGCACACCCTGGTCATCAATCGTGAACTCCGAAACTCTTCCCTGCCGAACAAGCTCAAGAATCTGAATCAAACGGGCATCGCTGGGCTGCGCCTCACGGATGCGATCAAAAAGAAGTGGACGGGCGCGGACATGAGCAAGCTGTCCCCCAGCGGAAGTGAACTCGAACAGCACTCTACTATCACACAAGAGCTGCCAATCTGCAGAAGACTGATACTGAACTGCGCTCAACTGGGACAAGCTACCCACGGGCCTACGACTCAAAGCATCAGCTACCACATTCGCCTTGCCCGGGTGATAAAGGATGTCACAATCATAACCCTTCATTAGCTCCATCCATCGGCGCTGTCTCAGGTTCAGATCTCGCTGCTGGAAGATATACTTCAAACTCTTGTGATCCGTGAAGATCTGATACGACTCTCCGTACAAGTAGTGTCTCCAAATCTTCAACGCAAAGACTACCGCTGCCATCTTAAGATCGTGAGTGGGGTAATTCTGCTCGTGCTTCTTCAGCTGCCTAGAAGCATATGCAATCACCCTATCATGCTGCATCAAAACACAGCCGAGCCCCACTCGAGAAGCATCACAATAAACAACATAGCCGCCCGATCCAGAAGGTAAAGAAAGAACTGGTGCTGTCGTCAACCGAGTCTTCAACTGCTGAAAACTCTGCTCTCACGCATCAGTCCATAGAAAGGAATTCCCTTCCGGGTCAGTCCAGTCAGCGGTGCAGCGATACTCGAGAAATCCTGCACAAAACGGCGATAATAACCAGCTAAGCCCAAAAAGCTGCGGACCTCCGTCACCGATACAGGTCTGGGCCAAAACTGTACAGCCTCGATCTTCCTCGGGTCCACAAGAATACCATCTCCAGTTATCACATGACCCAGAAAGTCAACTCTATCAAGCCAAAATGCGCACTTTGAGAATTTAGCATACAGCCGGTGCTCTCTCAATATCTGTAAAGTAATCCTCAAGTGCTGCTCATGCTCCTCATGACTCCTAGAGTAGACCAGTATGTCATCAATAAACACTATAATGAACTGGTCGAGAAACGGCCTGAAAATCCGGTTCATCAGATCGATGAACGCTGCTGGCGCATTGGTGAGTCCGAACGACATCACCAAAAACTCATAATGCCCATAGCGCGTACGAAAAGCAGTCTTCGGAATATCATCATTCCGAACCCGCAACTGATGATAACCCGAACGCAAATCAATCTTCGAAAAATGTTTCGCACCCTGGAGCTGATTAAATAAATCGTCAATGCGAGGTAAAGGATACCTGTTCTGCACCGTAACTCGGTTCAACTGACGATAATCCACACATAGCCTCAAACTGTCATCCTTCTTCTTGACGAACAGAACAGGAGCTCCCCACGGCGAAACACTCGGACGCACAAGTCCCAGAACAAGCAACTCTTGCAATTGATCTTTAAGCTCTCTAAGCTCTGCCGGAGCCATCCAATAAGGCAGTATAGAAATAGGCTCCATGCCAAGAATCAGATCAATGCAAAACTCAATATCGCGCTCTGGCGGCAACCCAGGTAACTCATCGGGAAAGACATCGGGAAACTCTTGCACGGTAGAAACCTGGTCCAACGACTCCACCGTAGGTCCAGTATCATGAATGAAATCCAAGAATCCCCGACATCCCCTCCTCAAAAGCCGACTAGCGCACAGAACAGAAACCAAACTGTGTGGGGCGGCACCACGTTCTCCCTGCACAACAAACACTGGCTCGTCGGGAAAACAAAATCTAACTGTCTTCTCGCGGCAGTCCACGGACGCATAGCAAATAGCTAGCCAATCCATGCCCAACAGAACCTTGAAGTCCAACATCTCAAGAAGGATCAAGTCGACGGACAGATCTTTGTCTCCTAAACGGACAGCACATGATCGGAACACGTGCCGCGCAACAAACGACTCTCCCACACGAGTAGTCACTACTAGCGGCTGATCCAGCAAACACGACTCTCGGCCTAACCTCAGCGCGAAGTGCGTAGAAACATACGAATGCGTAGATCCCGGATCGAAAAGAACTTGTGCATCAAAAGAACATAAGGAAAGGGTACCTGAAACCACAGCATTGGACGCCTGAGCATCCTGGTGAGTCAAGGCAAAAACCCTTGCCTGCCCTCTAGCGGCTACTGGCTGTCCTCTGCCTCTGCCACCTCATCCTATCGGCACAAAACCACCGCGACCACGACCTCTCTGAGCAGGAGTCTGACGCGGCGCAACAACAGGAATAAGAGGCAACGCTCTCTGAGGCGGAGAAGGTGGTAAGGTAACCTACGGTACTGCTGGCCCTCTCTGACGCACCACAGTACAATTCCGAACAAGATGATGCAAACTGCCACAACCGAAGCATCCAAAAGACGGTCGCTGGTCCTCCTAGGAATAAGAACTGAATAACTGGCCACGTCCCACGTCTCTGCTACTCCCCGAGTCTGAAGGAACTCTGCCTCTGCGGACAAACCTCGGTCCCCGTGCTGGTTCATCTGTATGAGTCTTCTTCGGTTCTGGAACAACCGATGACTCAGCTAGACGCTCCTCCACCAATAGGGCTGCATCGACAGCTGCCGAATACGTGTCGCAATGCTGAATGCTAATGGCTAGGAACAACCGGGTAAGCAGGCCTCGAACAAACCTCTTCACCCTCATCTCCTCAGTCGCCACCAGGTACGGAGCATACGCCGACAGCTCAGTAAACAAAACATCATACTCCGACATCGTCATCCCCGGCGTCTGACGTAACGACTCAAATCTGCACGTTAGCGTATCCCTGACGCTCGGTGGAAGAAAACGGGCAAGAAACAATGTCACAAACTAAGCCCAGGTCATAGGAGCAAGACCAGGGGCTCTGCCCCTCTCCAACGACTCACACCACTTCTGGGCCATACCCTCCAGCCGGAAACTCGCAAACTCTACCCATCTCTCGTCGGAGCATCGGAGTGAGCAACAAATCCTGGCCATCCGGTCGATGAACGACTGCGGATCCTCAGTAACATTTGTGCCAGTAAACACCGGAGGCCTCAGCCTCATGAACTCTGTCAGTGACACGGTAATAACCTCTGGAGCCGCAACTACAACTGCCGGATCAGTAGGTACCATCATGGTCCCAGCAACGGGTGGAACAACAGCCTGCCCCTGTGCTCGAATGGCCTCTACTAAAGTCCCCACAATCTGGCACAGATCCTGCATACCAGCTCCAATCAAAGCAATGTGCTCCGGTACCACAGGCGTATCGCCCTGGTCAACCCTCGCCTCAGACGAGTCGACTCTGGCCTTGGCCCTCGCGGCCGCTCTCTGTGCCCTCCTAGTCTTCTACGGCATATAGGCTGGAAATTGAAACAAGATTCGATAAGGAAACGGAAATCGAATCACAAAGATGTATATCAATCACGGAAGGAATTTCAATCAATAAGTCCTAAGGTCACTTAGGCGGAGTGCCGTGTCGTAAGTATGCCGCGGAACATACACACGCTACGTCACTCTACTTAAGCTACCTACTCCATCATACCAAGGTCATCCAACACTCCGAAAGGTAAAAACCTAGCGTTTTGATACCAACTTTGTCACGACCCAAATTTGGCCCGTAACCGGCACTTAAACTACGTAACGTCTAAAGGCGTACGCAACTTAAGTAAGCCGAAACCCAGAAATCTAAACCACCCAAAACTGGATAAACGGAGAAAACATAGTTTTAAACATTCGGAATTTTTCAAGTAAAAACCTTTAAGTTTAGTTTTCGTTCTTTAAAATTTCGGCAGCACCTCCTTTGTAAAAACAAACCCCGAAAACGGGTACAACATAGATAATAATAAAAGCATCCCAAACGGGAGCAAATCACGCCCAACGGCGGAGACAACCACCACAACATATATACGACGCCGAAGCGAAGAAATATAAAAGAAAACTGCATAAAGAAGTAAAATCTTTTCAACAAAACCGGCTCCCACGAGCACGGCACCCAAATTCACCACCAAATATAACACTGAAACCTCACAAGTCGTCTCTAAGTGATATACAATAGTGGTAGATGGAGAATACTAGATCCAACAAAAAAATATACAATGTACAAACAGATAACCGCAACCCACCTAAAAGCAAGGCCTCACAGCCAACCGTAGCGGTATCCGCAAAAGTAGAAATGATAAGATGCCCTGCCGCGACTACAAAGAGGGTATGTCCTGCACAACACTGTGGCACAACGGGGGTGAGTTGCCAACTCGTGAATAGTAAATAATATCATACAGTAATCGCAAGTATGCATGAACAACGATGTATCTATCACAAGTAATCCGATAGCATAAGTATGATAAGTGAATATGCAACAATCATGTAAAGGTACATCATGAGGGTACTACAACTACATGAAACAATGCATATCAACATAATCCTGAGTGTGGGATAATATAATATAAAATCTCATGCAAAAATCATCAGCATGGAAAAACACCAGTGTCCCTCACTGACACATCAAATCCCAAATCCTCAGGCACCGCATCCTCAGATCGGCCCTCACATCCTGTATGTCTCACGAAAACCTGAGTGTCAAACACCGACACTCGAAACATCATGAAACCCGTGTCTAGCATCGACACGTAAATCCTCATAACTCAGGCGCTGTAACCATGACTGGCCCTGACAATATGTCATACCTCACTCCTGTCGGTATCTCCATGATAACCGCCGAGTCCAAATACAATCACCGGTAGGTAGTGGTCCCACCGTCAGGCTTATCGTCTACACCAAGAAATCACCACTCACCCCGGGGTACCATACCGGGTCCACCATGTACCCGCAGACGGTGCGTCCCGCTCTTCGAATCGGGTATCACAAGCCAAATCTCAGAACCGAGAAATCACATGGTGGACGCATCAAATATCATATCAAGAGAAACCGGGTTTTCAAACAATACATAGTTTTCTTGAAAATATCCCCCACGGTTCTCAAATCCATAAATCAGATGAAATCCATATCTCAATGCGTAAAATCCATATAAAACTGATATATGCGACATAAAACATCAATATGAGCATATAAAGGGAAAACCGCTCTTTAAATTGAATCTAGCTTTAAAACATATCATGCGGTTCCTAATTCCTTCGAAAATAAATGCAGTATCAGATGAAGTGTACATGTAAGTGTAGCAAGGTTTAAGTATCTACATGTAATCAAGTACGAGGGTGTACATGTCAATATGTATGCATGATGTATAAGTAAATATAGCAAGATATAAGTGAAGTGGAACAAGGTTCACTACCTTAACTATTCCTGCCCAATGCAATATCAAGTATGTATGTGTCTACAGTATTTCATATGCACAATAGAATAAGAGTTACTACTCCAATCATTCCTATCCACTACCATATCACATATGTAGGTGTTTGTGCGTGTCATGGCAATTACAGACGGTGTGGTTGTAGCAAACAATTTAGTGCTCGTGCAACATGAACCGTCAGTAATGTGTTATATCTAAAGGTACGAGTCAAGTACAACAGATAATGCTATGCAATGACATTCATATGAAAGTAACTAATATGCAAATACATGCAGCTATCATATCATATTCGCCCCGGCGCATAACGCCATACGGGCGATTTTCCCGTAGATGTTAAATCTACTCACCGATGGTCTCGAGCTATGAAAATCTGACCACCTGCTTCCCCTTGTCCGCAGCACCCGAAGTCGCTGCTTATGAACCTAAAATTTCATAAATACAACACATAAGCTAAATATCCTATAAAGACGAAAAGACAACGAAACGCGACGAAAACGCCCGGAAAATTACACTGCGCGCTTAGCGCATCTATCGTGCACGATACCGGCCAAAACCCTAATTGGGGTCGCTAAACTACAAAACATCAAGTCTGGACCCCGATCGTCCCTATCGCGCAACACAACACAAAAATTACGAGGAATACACTAGATATAACCTCGGAACTACCAAACGAACCCTACGTCGGAAAAACCCCGAAATCTAGTAAGCAACCTATCGTAATATATCGCACTAGATTCAAGATAACGCAAATCTACCAGTTACAAAAACCTTAAAATAGCTTAACTAAGCTATCTAAACCAATCCTTTATTTTTAACACTCGCTAATTATTTTTTAGCAAAAATCTAGTAAGAAATTTTGCTTAATTAAACAAAATGCTTATTAACAAATTTTAACATTTCTACTTGATTAATCTTTTTCAAAACACAATTTAACACTTCAAATAAACACTAATCACTTAATCAAAATTTAACCCTAACGTGAATTTCTTAAACCAAATATAATGAACTAATCATGAATTAAAAGCTAAACTAAGCACATAAATAGCTAACTAAATTAGCTAGTTTAAGATTAAAGCAATTAATTATGGATTAAGGTAAGAAATTATACCTCCTCAAAAACACCAAAATGAAATTAGATCCATCATTTTAGCCTCCAAAAATCAAGCTTTGATAAAGATCCATGAAGGATTACTGAAGGAAAAATGGTTTAATTTTTATATAGGAATTTTTGGATTTATTTTTGAATTCTTTTTGTGTTTTTGATTGAAAAAGAGTGAGAAATGAGCTTGGAATTTTTGAGGGCAGAAATGGGGGGATGAGGCTCGGCCAAGGGTGAGAGGGGGGGTTTGTGTAATTAAAATGAAGAATTATCTAGTCTTAAGCAATAAATGCAACATTAAATGAAAAATGCCACCTTTATACCCTTTTCTTTTCTTTTTAAAAAGAAACCATTAGTCACCAAAAAAATCTAGATATTTAAAAAGAACCTTCTAAAATAATTCTAGTGACAAAATTAATTTATTCACAAAAGATTTTTTTTTTCCGATTTACGTGCACAAAATACCGCTTAAAATAATATTTTATTTGGGAAAAAATATATCTGAACAAAACCCTCCCAAATACTCCCAAAGTTCGCGCACAAGCTTTATTTTGGCCAAACTAGGTGTCGGTAAGCTTATACGGTCGTTTGATCGAAATCGGGTTAAAACGGGAAAAATCGACAATTTTGCCCTAAAACGGGAAAATTCGCAAAACGATTTATAAAACGTTACACCATAACAGGTCGAGAAACTACTGATAACAGTTACCAGTAAATCACATCTACCATGGCCAGGGATTTCCAGTTATGGCCAATCGGACATAGCACAACATCAACCCACAATACCGGGAGAGACGAATCCCCTCCTATCGCTCATTGCCTCCATATGACTCAGGACTTTACCCAATATCGGGAGAGACGAATCCCCTCCTACAATACAAAATTATATCCTTCTTGAACTTAATAAAGAATCTGATGTAATGTTGTATATCAGGTTCGGTATGTAATAACATTCGTTCATAATCAATGTATTTACCATTTGGTAATACAAGGTGATATCTGCCAACTGACTTGGCTGCAACAATTGCACCATTTCCTAACACTTAGAGACATATCACCCAATCTCAGTTTTCTATCTTTCTGTAGCCCATGTAAAAAATTACATATGTGGGATTCTCAATCCGGTATCTCATACCTAGGACATAGAGGATACTGAGAAATAGTTCTTGGTAATAAATACACCCGAAGAAGATGCATCAATATACACATTCCTTGAATGGGTGGCATAGGAATCCGGATATTTCCCTATTTCCTTCTTGGACTTATTACAATTATAAGATAGAGAGGAACCAACGTTCCCTAGCTCAGTATAATTAAGCAGGTTCGGTTAATGCATCCATATTATTATCTTGATTAAGGCGTGGCATGGTCGCTACCAGGAGAGAGAGAGAAGAAAACACTCTGCGTACGCTCTTACAGGATTATATTGGTTATTATTTTTTCTAATCAGGTTGGCTTCCACTGTTTTAGTCAAATCTTCCTTCAAACCCTAAAAGGTAAGACTAGCCGGGATTAATTACACCCTACATGTTGCCAATCTTTCAGCCAGGCCAGTGTCGGTACTTTGAGGGAGGTTCCGCGTGCTTTCGCATGGACCTAATTAAAATAAAACTCATTTTCGCGGGGGCATAACCCCGTTAACACCATTCTAGAAACCTACTTGATCGGCTAATTGTAATGTGTAAAACTCTCCTAGGAGTAACTCTTACTCGCAGCGGGTATCGGGATCCAACTATCTCACAGAAGGTATGCAATCTCATTGCAAATTTCAACACTTGAAATTCCCAATAATGGTTTTAACCTCTAGAGTCCTATGACCTTGACGGAGGCCAACAAACCATAGGCTGCTAGTCAAGTTCAACCCGTACATTTCATGATCGAATTAAACCCACCCGCACGACCCTTGACGGAGGCCAACAAGTCGAACGACTACCCTAATCCAATCTCATCTAATGTAGCAGATACGCACTAGTTAGCTACGGTACACAACGCCTTGATGGAGGCCAAACTACCGTAGCACGAATACTAAGTAGTATTTATCTGAAATGACGGAGGGCTATGCTGGTATTTAAGAAAACCATGAGCGTAATGAACTTGATATCGTTGTAGAATCGAGTGAATTTTAAAAGGAGTGTTTTTGAGACTTTTACTAGTTTTGCTAAAGTGGTCACTCCCGGTGAAGGGATCTCGGCTCTTTCCTTATCGAATAAGGTGCATGATATTTCATAAATACGACTATGCAAAGCAAAAACTATAGAAGCAATCAAAAGACAAACCGAGTGGGTTGTAGCATCTGCTAGTTTCGCTAAAGTGGTCACTCCCGATGAAGGGATCTCGGCTCTTTCCATATCGAATAAGGTGCTGGATATTCTACAAGGAATACCGCTATGCAAAGCAATAATTAGAGCTACCAGTTTGTAAACAAGTTTCTACAACATCTTTAGGTTTCTTTTTCTTTCATTAATCTCATTAATGAAGTCCCATCTGTTAAGCTTCCAAATCATCATATAAGAAATGAAAGCAGCAATATTTATTATATCTCATATATATAATATAGGCATTCGTCTCAGAACATATCAAGTGATCACATCACAGAATATCAGCAGCAGAAGAACATAAATGAAATATTGGATATACTAGGAATTCCGTGTTTTAAATTAAGCCAGTATAAAACACGGATTCCACGGTCGCGATGAATAGCCAAACCCACATCCCTAAACCCCTATGAGAGCAGCAAGCAACCCTACCAGTTCTAGAGTTAGGAGACCCAGTCTCGACTCCTCGAGATGGTCTCCCACTGGACCCTAGAACCCGGTTACTTGTGCTCCCCGCCTTGGGTCTATCCGAATGCGGAAAAGTAAATAATATATATCAATGGTGACATCATCCTCAACCCGGAAGTTCCCCAATAAAAGAATATTACATACAAGCTTTTACATAAATGAAAATGAAAATCTCTCACCTCACATAAAAAACAGGCTATTCAAAACACGACGCTCCAATATAACATATCATTGCAACACATAACATCACATGTCATCAACGTAAGTAAATATGTGTATCCTAATTATCGTTGACATATAGTAACGAAACCGGCGATACACCACATATTACACTTATGGTCGCAGAAAAGAAAGTGAAAAACTACAACAATTGGAATCCGCAACCACCTTAGACATCATAAACCCAATGTATCACATATATTGGATTTCATGCCCAACCAAATGAATTCCTTAGACATCACATGCCTAACAATTATAAACCCCGCGTTTTAGTCTCGATATTGAAAACACTTTCCAATAACCTGTCGGGTAATTCAACAAGATTACCGATAACCTGATCGAATGCTCGTCGGAAACTTTAGTAGACGGCCGCACCCTCGAATTGCAATAAGGCAGAACACCGCGGCCGCGAGCACCCGAACGGATTCTTTTGGCGACAGGGTTCTCCTACAGTAACTTGGTCGGGGCTATGGGGCGTGGCTATCTAGTAAGGTCACCCGATGAGTACCCGCGTACACTACGTAATAGCCACGGACTTTTGATCCACATCAAAATTCTGTGGCAACCGATCAAATGAGACTAAACTGCTAGATTTATAAAATTCAAACTAGTTATCTCATAACTATTTGTGGATTCCAAATATTGTATCACAATCACAGATAGCTAGACGATGTTAAACTTTTCGATCGAATAAGCAAGGACCCAAAATTTCCCAACAAGCTCAACACTTGAGCGGAGTTTAAAAAAGTTCTCAAAACATGCCACACCTCCTATTAACCAGCCGTTGAAGGGTCAACCAATGCCTCACCTGTGGCACCGCTAAACTACCACAAAGCCTAGGGTTTGATGGCAGTTCTGACGGTCACAGAATCGAGTTAGGGTTTCGTTCTTCTAGAGGGTCCACAAAATCGCTTGCAAAATTTTCTAAAAATTTTAAACTAGGAAAAATCCAACTTTTGGAAAATTTCAGCGAGGGAAAAATTGGGTTATTGATATCCGTACGAACTTTTTAACGTCGTCTAAATAACCCGAAAACATGTTAGAATTAAGATTATGCAAAACTCCGAATTGCTTTTCCAGAAAGTTAACATCACATGAAAATTTAGCAAAAACAAACACCTGAAACATTAAAACCCAGAGATTGTAACACATTACAAAATTCAAATTTTTCCTCATCATTAGGCCAAGCAGGCCGGTTTTATGGGGCGTCTGGCCGGCCAAATTCCGGCGAGGGAGGGTGAGTTTTGTACTGTGTTTATGTTATATCACATACAACATTCTGCAGTTGCTAAAATTTTTTTTAGAGCCCTTTAAAAATTCAACAGAAACTAGGTTATCGTATCGGGTGTTTCGGAGTAGTTTCGGAGTAGTTTCGGTTTCGTAATCCTAGCAAACATCGTCTAATTTGCCAGCATGGTTTTGATACCACTGTTGGGTTTTCTAGTGCGGCAGCAAGATTTCGGCAGGCATCGTCCATGCCAATTTCAAAAATTTGCCGTTCTAGCTAACCCTAACACTAGAATCGTAACTAGAAAATCCGACGATATAACAAGTAAACACTTTACATCTAAGTGAATGAGGGAATACAACCTTTGTAGACCAGTCCTTCACTTCTAAAGCTCCATGTCGTAGTCCCTTCGCTGCAAGTTGTGAAGACCCGGACTCTTGTAAGAGTTCACATGAAGAAACGAACAAGCTTGCTCAATGCCTTCGAAGCCGAAGATGATCTACGTCGAGGAGGCTGAAGGGCATGCTATCTCTTCACTAATGGTGAAATTAGTTAAGAAAACACCCTAAACTAAATGGCTAATAGTAAAGGAAGATGAAGTAGGAAATGTGCCCTCTTTAGATTTATTTTTCTCACAATATTTCTTCACATCTCAAAACCCTAGAATGCTTTTTGAGCTCATGAAGAAGATGAAGAATGAAGAAGAGAGAATGAACTCATGAGATTAGAAATGCAACCATGGGTGAGTTAGTGTCATACACTAACTCATGTAGAGAGTTAACCATGGTATAAGGTTAATGGTTAGGTTAATAAATATCTTAAGAAAAACAAAACAAAAGGACTTAGTCAATGCTTCTACTAGCTTCTTCCAAGCACAACCAAGACTAATTCCAAATCATTTTGAATTACTTAAAACAAATAAAACCCTATCATTAACCTAGCATGGTGTGAGCCTCATACATACATGTTGCATGTGTAACCTAGCATGACACAACAATATATATCACACACACACACACACACACACACACACACACACACACACACATATATATATATTGTGCAAAAAGAAAATAATACATTTAACATATATCACATATATATCAATGTATCATAAGTGAGAAAAATGAATACTTAAGAGAGCTAATAATAGTTAATGTAATTTAATATATCAAATATATACTTCTACATTGAATTATTAAATCAACACTTGATTTAATAATCCGACTATGTCTCATATAACCGACTAATATCAACAGTAATAACTTATCGAATCAACACTTGATCCAATAACTTGGGTATATCACATATAACCGACAAATGTCACATATCGCGAGAACAGAATATGGTATTACATACACGTATTAATCTCGGTCCCGTACATATCACATATGTGCTCCTACTCAGTTTCGCTTGAACAAGGAAACCTCTGTGTAGGACTCTAAAGACCCGTCAATACGGCGGCAGTAGGTGATGATCATATCAAACACCCATAAGCCGCAAGCGGTCTGCTAAACGTAACGGCCACCCGGGTATTGAGCGATCAGAAGATCAACAAGCAAGCCTGCTCATACTCCTGTGAATCCAATCAGTAACACTGTCGTACAGTCCAGCCTCTTCATCTGATATGTCGCATATCACAGCCTGAAAGTGGTATAACGTCAGACCCCAAAAGCCTGATAAGTCATGACGATGCAAAGTCCATAACGGTTCGAGAAACTACTGATAACACTTACCAGTAAATCTCAGCCACCCTGGCCAGGGATTTCCTATTATGGCCAATCAGACATAGCGCAACATCAACTCCCAGTACCGGGAGAGACGAAACCCCTCCTATCGCTCATTGCCTCTATGTGACTCAAGACTGTAGCCAAAAACCACCTTTTTGCACGATCTCTTGACCATGGTATGGTGGAAATCAAAGCACAGTAGGAATCACAGAAGACTCTATGACGATCTCGGGTCTACAGACTAACCTGTACCAGTGTCACCATAGAACTGCTATCTGAAGATAGGTATAATACCATCTAGGAGTTCTCGGCGAGTCCGTCCAGTGTACCCCGTCTCCACTGAGCTCCTGTATACCTTCTCTGATGTCAAACACCAATAGATATGGGATCATCCATCGCCCATCATATGGGTTGAGAAGCGTATACGCTAGTCTACTCTGGAGTATCGATGCCCTATCTTGATACTTCCATGACTAGGAACATTTGAAGGTTGTACTTACCGACTACCCTTTCCCTACTAGTATGATCTGCATCATAATCCTGGTAGTCAAGTACCCATCCTAAGGGCTTTATCAACATGTAATAGAGAGAAAATAAGTGTACATGTTAAGATAAAGAGCAACCAGATAGCATACTATCATGTCGATCAAGAAATTCCTCCTTATATATGTCCAAGCATCCACAACAATATACATCACATATACAATAATGGCCTCTAGGGCATACATATAACTAACAATCTCCCACTTGCACTAAGGCCATCTGTTGTACTATCCAATACCCAACAATATAGCAGTGGTTGTAGTATCCCATACTCAACCATCCCAAAAATCTCTCAAATAGTATTTGGGGAAGCAGGCCTTAGTGAGTGGATCCGCCGTGTTAACCTCAAGATCTACTCTCCTTACCTCGATCCCTTAGAGATCAACCATCTCCCTGATCAGGTGATACTTGCCTCAGAATATGTCTAGAATGCTGATGGGACCTGCGTTCCTAGGCCAAAGCCACAACTCCATGGTTGTCACAATAACAATTATTGGACGCTCAATGGTAGGAACCTTGTTTATCTCATGAACAAGTAATGCCCATACAGCCACTTTGGCAGCATCATTGGTAGCAATGTATTCAGCCTTTATCGTCTAGTATGTCTCGGTATCTAGATTGTAACTTTTCCAACATACCGTCCCTCCAAGTAGGGTAAAGACAATGCCTGTGACTGACTCTCAGTCGACCTTACCACTCTGGTAGCTCAAACCAAGAACATTCATTTAGTGCTTCTCAAGTACTTAAGAATGTCCTCCCCAGTTGTCCAGTGATTCTCCCAAGATCTGATTAATTCCTGATCACTACACCTAGTGAGTCATCTACATATGGTCTGGTACATAACATCGCATACATGATATAGCTTACTGCCGAAGCATAGGGTATCCTTTGCACGCGAGCTCTCACTAAATCAGTCTTGGAAGACATCTTTTTGGAGAGAGTGATTCCTGAGTAAGTGGGCAAACCAACACGCTTAGAATCATCCATAATAAACCCCTTTAGTATGGTGTTATGTACCTGGATTTGGGACACTCCCAATATCCACTTAGATCTATCTCATAGATCATAATCCACTAGATGTAGTAGGTATCATCCAGGTCTTCTATTGAGAATCTTCGTGATAAGAGGAGCTTGACCGAGTGTAGCATAGGAAACCATTTCCTATCAAGAGTATGCCATCTACATACAATACGTGGAAGGCAACCTTACTCTCTACAACCTTCTTGTATATACAAGGTTCATCTACCTTTTTGATGAAGTCATACTCTTTGACTGCCACATCAAAACAGATGTTCGAACTCCGTGATGCTTGCATTGATCCTGATGGACTTAAGCATAGCTTTGAAAGTCTCAACTTTTCCACTTACACCAAGAATCTTCTCAAGATCCAATTTGCTCCCAATGGGTTTTACCCCTTCAGGTGCAACATTCAAAGTCATACTTTGTTGGTGTACATGGATTCCATCTTTGATTGCATAGTATCCATCCTTTTCACAGAGTCCCTATTCATGATGGCCTGCCTGAACCTAGTTGGGCCATCATCAACTATGATGCAATCCTCGCTCCAACTGTCACCGAGAAGACCGTAGTGTCTTTCAAGTGGATGAGGAACCCTACCAGATTCGCGGAAAGGCTGAGGTTCGTTCAGACTATTGAATCCTTTGGTTTCACCAAATTATCAGTTGTTAGTTTGTCTAGCTGGAACTCCTTCCTGTTCTACCTCATGTCCACTAATTTCTTCACAAGAAATCATTTTTCCAAAAAAGGTAGCATGCTGAGAAACAAAACACCATTTTCTCCTCAGTGTGGTAGAAGATATTCCCTCGCAAATGTTTGGGATATCCAACAAACTTATACAGATCTGACCTTGCCTCGAGTTTGTCCGGATTTTGTTTCTCAACATAGATCGGACAACCCAATATCTTAACTCATTTAAGACATGGTCTCTTCCCATTCCATTTCTCATATGTAGTGGTAGGCACTGATTTGGTTGGAACCCCATTCAATAGGTATGCAGCTTCTCAAGTGCATATCTCCAAATGGAAACAGGTAACTCAGCAATTCTCATCATAGAGCGCGCCATATCTCATATGGTGCGATACCTCCGCCCCGATACACCGTTATGCTGTGGTGTATTCGAAGGAGTAAGCTGAGAGAGAATCACATTCTCCTTTAAATAATCCAGGAACTCCATGCCCAAGTATTTTCCTCCTCGATCTCATCGTAGTATTTAATACTTCTACCCGTATGGTTCTTAACTTCAAGCTTATATTCCTTGAATTTCTCAAAAGTTTCAGACTTGTGTTTCAACAGGAACACATGTCCGAATCTTGAGAGATAGTCGATAAATGTAATGAAGTACCAAGAACCAACCTTGGCATTTGTAGACATAGGACCGTATACATCATCGTGTATTCATCCTAAGAGTTCAGTAACTCTTTCTCAGTTTCCGGTAAACGGAGTATTGGTCAATTTACCTTTGAGACAAGACTGGCAAGTATCATAAGATGAAAATTAGAACAGATTATCATATTCATCCTTATGTAACTTAGCTGGTCATGTCGCATTGATATGACCTAGTCTACAATGCCACAAGAAGGATTCGTTCATTTCGGAACTACTCCTTTTGTGTGTGTTTTATATACTTTGAACTATGGTTTGATTTAGAACGTATATGCCATTACATAACGTTCCTGATCCAATCAACTCTTGATTCGGGAAAATGTTCATAACATTATCCAACAATACAAAATTATATCCTTCTTTAACTTAATAAAGAATCTGATGTAATGTTGTATATCAGGTTCGGTATGTAATAACATTCGTTCATAATCAATGTATTTACCATTTGGTAATAAAAGGTGATATCTGCCAACAGACTTGGCTGCAACAATTGCACCATTCCCTAACACTTAGAGACATATCACCCTATCTCAGTTTTCTACCTTTCTGTAGCCCATGTAACAAATTACATATGTGGATTTCTCAATCCGATATCTCATACCTAGGACATAGAGGATACTGAGAAATAGTTCTTAGTAATAAATACACCCGAAGAAGATGCATCAATATACACATTCCTCGAATGGATGGCATAGGAATCCGGATATTCCCCTATTTCCTGCTTGGACTTATAACAATTATAAGATAGAGCGGAACCAACGTTCCCTAACTCAGTATAATTAAGCAGGTTCGGTCAATGCATCCATATTATTATCTTGATTAAGGCGTGGTATGGTTGCTATCAGGAGAGAGAGAGAAGAAAACGCTCCGCGTACGCTCTTGCAGGATTATATTGGTTTTTATTTTTTCTAATCAGGATGGCTTCTACTGTTTTAGTCAAATCTTCCTTCAAACCCTAAAAGGTAAGACTAGCCGGGATTAATTACACCCTACAAGTTCGCCAATCTTTCAGCCAGGCCAGTGTCGGTACTTTGAGGGAGGTTCCGCGTGCTTTCGCACGGACCTAATTAAAATAAAACTCATTTTCCCAAGGGCATAACCCCGTTAACACCTTTCTAGAGACCTACTTAATCGGCTAATTGTAATGTGTAAAACTCTCTTAGGAGTAACTCTTACTCGAAGTGGGTATCGGGATCCAATTATCTCATCGAAGGTATGCAATCTCATTGCAAATTTCAACACTTGAAATTCCCGATAATGGTTTTTACCCCTAGAGTCCTATGACCTTGACGGAGGCCAACAAAACATAGGCTGCTAGTCAAGTTCAACCCGTACATTTCATGATTGAATTAAACCCACCCGCACGACCCTTGGCAGAGGCCAACAAAGTCGCACGACTACCCTAATCCAATCTCATCTAATGTAGCAGATACGCACTAGTTAGCTACGGTACACAACGCCTTGATGGAGGCCAAACTACCGTAGCACGAATACTAAGTAGTATTTATCTGAAATGACGGAGGGCTATGCAGGTTTTTAAGAAAACCATGAGCGTAATGAACTTGATATCGTTGTTGAATCGAGTGAATTTTAAAAGGAGTGTTTTTGAGACTTTTACTAGTTTTGCTAAAGAGGTCACTCCCGGTGAAGGGGTCTCGGCTCTTTCCTTATCGAATAAGGTGCAGAATATTTCATAAATACCACTATGCAAAGCAAAAACTGTAGAAGCAATCAAAAGACAAATAGAGCGGGTTGTAGCATCTCCTAGTTTCGCTAAAGAGGTCATTCCCGGTGAAGGGGTCTCGGCTCTTTCCTTATCGAATAAGGTGTTGGATATTCTACAAGGAATACCGCTATGCAAAGCAAGAACTAGAGCTACCAGTTTTAAACAAGTTTCTACAACATCTTTAGGTTTCTTTTTCTTTCATTAATCTCATTAATGAAGTCCCATCTGTTATGCTTCTTAAGCATCACATAAGAAACGAACGCAGCAACATTTATTATATCTCATATATATAATATAGGCATTCGTCTCAGAACATATCAAGTGATCACATCACAGAATATCAGCAGCAGAAGAACATATTGAAATATTGCATATACTAGGAATTCCGTATTTTAAATTAAGCCAGTATAAAATACGGATTCCACGGTCGCGATGAATAACCAAACTCACATCCCTAGACCCCTACGAGAGCAGCAAGAAACCCTACCAATTCTAGAGTTAGGAAACCCGGTCTCGACTCCTCGAGATGGTCTCCCACTGGACCCTAGAACCCGGTTACTTGTGCTCCCCACCTTGGGTTTATCCTAATGCGGAAAAGTAAATAATATACATCAATGGTGACATCATCCTCAACCCGGAAGTGCCCCAATAAAAGAATATTACATACAAGTTTTTACATGAATGAAAATGAAAAACTCTCATCTCACATAAAAAACCTCGGCTATTCAAAACACGACGATCCAATATAACATATCATAGCAACACATAACATCACATGTCATCAACGTAAGAAAATATGCCTATCCCAATTGTCGTTAACATATAGCAACGAAACCGGCGATACACCACATATTATACTTATGGTCGCAGAAAAGAAAGTGAAAACTACAATAATTGGAATCCACAACTACCTTAGACATCATAAACCCAATGTATCACATATATTAGATTTCATGCCCAATCAAATGAATTCCTTGGACATTACATGCCTAATAACTACAAACCTCGCGTTTTAGTCTTGATATTGAAAACACTTTCCAATAACATGTCGGGTAATTCAAAAAGATTCCCAATAACCTGATAGAATGCTCGTCGAAAACTTTAGTAGACGGCCACACCCCCGATGTCGTCGACGAAGTGCACTAAGGAGGAACACCGCGGCCGCGAGCACCCGAACGGATGCTTTTGGCGACGAGGTTCTCCTACAGTCACTTGGTCGGGGCTATGGGGCATGGCTATATAGTAAGGTTACCCGGCGAGTATTCGCGTACACTACGTAATTGCGATGGACTTTGGATTCACATCAAAATTCTGTGGCAACCGATCCAATGAGACTAAACTGCTAGATTGATAAAATTCAAACTAGTTATCTCATAACTATTTGTGGATTCCAAATATTATATCTCAACCACAGATAGCTAGACGATGTTAAACTTTTCGATCGAATAAGAAATGACCCAAAATTTCCCAACAAGCTCAACACTTGAGCGGAGTTCAAAGAAGTACCCAGAACATGCCACAGCTCCTATGAACCAGCCGTAGAAAGGTCAACCAATGCCTCACCTGTGGCACCGCTGAACTACCAAAATCCCTAGGGTTTGATGGCGGTTCTGACGGTCAAATAATCGAGTTAGAGTTTCGTTCTTCTAGAGGGTTAGAATTGCAACTCTTGGAAAATTTCAGCGAGGCAAAAATTGGGTTATTGATATTCGTACGAACTTTTTAACGTCGTCTAAATAAACCGAAAACATGTTAGAATTACGGTTATGAAACACTCCGAATGTTAGTTATATGTATGCCCTAGAGGCCATTACTGTACATGCGATGTATATTGTAGTGGATGCTTGGACATGTATAGGGAGGACTTTCTTGCTCAACATGATAGTATGCTATCCGGTTGCTCTTTATCTTAACATGTACACTTATTGTCTCTCTATTACATGTTGATAAAGCCCTTAGGATGAGTAATTGATTACCAGGATTATGATGCGGATAATTCTAGTGGGGCATAGGTAGTCGGCAAGTACATCCTTCAAATGTTCCTAGTCGTAGGAGTATCGAGACAGGGCATCGATACTCCAGAGTAGACTAGCGTATACGCTTCTCGACCCATATGATGGGCGATGAATGATCTCATATCCATTGGTGTTTGACATCACAGAAGGTATACGGGTGCTCAGTGGAGACTGGGTACACTGGACGGACTCGCCGAGAACTCCTAGATGGTATTATACCTATCGTCTGATAGCAGTTCTCTGGTGACACTGGTACAGGTTAGTCTGTTGACCCGAGATCGTCATAGAGTCTTATGTGATTCCCACCGTGCTTTGATTTCCAACTTACCATGGTCAAGAGATCATGCAAAAAGGAGGTTTTTGGGTACAGTACCGAGTCACATAGAGGCAATGAGCGATAGGAGGGGTTTCGTCTCTCCCGGTATTGGGAGTTGATGTTGCGCTATGCTCGATTGGTAATAACAGGAAATCCCTGGCCAGGGTTGCTGAGATCTACTGGTAAGTGTTATCAGTAGTTTCTCGAACCATTATGGACCTTGCATCGGCAAGACTTATCATGCTATTGGGGTCTGACGTTATACCACCCCCAGGTTGTGATATGCGACATATCAGACAAAGAGACCGGACTGTACGGTAGTGTTACTGATTGGATTCGCAGGAGTACGAGCAGGTTTGCTTGTTGATCTTCTGGTCGTTCAGTACCCGGGTGGCTGTTACGTTTAGAATACCGCTTGCGGCTTGTGCGTATTTGATATGATCATCACCTACTGCCGGCGTATTGACGAGTCTTTAGAGTCTTACACAGAGGTTTCCTGGTTCATGAAAAACGAACCAGGAGCACATATGTGATATGTGCGGGACCGACATTGATACGAGTATGTGATACTGTATTGTATTCTCGCGATATGTGATATCGGACGGGTATATGTGATATAGCCGGTTTATCGAATCAAGTGTTGATTCGGTAAGTTGATATTATTGATATTAGTCGGTTATATGTGATATATCTGGATCATAAATTCAAGTGTTGATTTAATGATTTAATGTATAATTATATATTTGATATATGAATTTACATTAACTAATATTGCTCACTTGAACATTTCTTTTTCTCATTTAGCATACATTATATATATGTGATATATATTATGTATCATGCTAGGTTATATATGCAACTTGGGTGTGTGAGACTTACACCATAACCATGATAAAATTAGGGTTTTGTTTATCTTAGTAATTAACAAAATTGGTTTGAAATTGTCATGGATAGAAGCTTGGAGAAGCTTGCTAACCAATGACTAAGTCCACCAAATTTGTTTTACTTCAAGATATTTTGTTAACCCAACCTTTATCCTATGCCATGGTTATGTCACGACCCAATTTGGGCACATGACCGGCACATAGACTACGTAACGTCATCAGGCGTAACGCAATTCAAGTAAGCCGAAAATCCAGCAATCTAAACCATTACTAGTAGGAAAAGATAGAACACAATTATAAACTCGATGCAAAACTTTAAACTTAAGTTTGTTTTCATCAAAATTTCGGCAGCACCACCTATGTAAAAACTAGCCCCGAAACGGGTACAAGCATAAGATAAAAGTAAAGCATCCCCAAATGGGAGCAAATCTCGCCCAACGGCGGAAACAACCACCACAACAGATATACGACACCGTAGCGAAGAAAAGATAAACCACATATATAAAAGGCCGGCTCATAAGAGCACGACGACCAGAGTCATAAGAATATACAATACCGATCCTCAAAACTCGTCTCTAAGTCAAAACATGAAGGTGGTAGATGGAGAGTACTAGATACAAGAAATATACAACGTACATCAGCGGATAACCGCAACCCACCTAAAGCAAACGACCTCACAGACAACCGTAGCGGTATCCGCAAAAGTAGAGATAATAAGGCACCCTTCCGCGACCACTCTGGTGATAAGACCTGAAAGACCCTGCGGCACAACGGGGGGTGAGTTTCCAACTCGTGAATAGTAAATAACATCATACTGTAATCGCAAGTATGCACTAACAGCACTAAACAATCACATGTAAGCTGGTAGCATAAGTATGGCAATATGAATATGCAACTATCTTGATCAAGGTACACCACTTGTTAGTTATATGTATGCCCTAGAGGCCATTACTGTACATAGGATGTATATTGTAGTGGATGCTGGGACATATATAGGGAGGACTTTCTTGCTCGACATGATAGTATGCTATCTGGTTGATCTTTACCTTAACGTGTATACTGATTGTCTCTCTGTTACATGTTGGTAAAGCCCTTAGGATGTGTACTTGACTACCTGGACTATGATGCGGATCATACTAGTGGGGACATGGTAGTCCATAAGTACATCCTTCAAAGTCCCTAGTCGTGGGTGTATCGAGACGGGGCATCGATATACCAGAGTAGACTAGCGTATACCTTCTCGACCCATACAGATGGGCGATGGATGATTCCATATCCATTGGTGTTTGACATCGGAGATGATATACGGGTGCTCAGTAGAGACTGGGTACACTGGACGGACTCGCCGAGAACTCCCAGATGGTATTATACCTTACGTCAGATGGCAGTTCTCTGGTGACACTGGTACAGAGTAGTCTGTTGACTCGAGATCGTCATAGAGTCTTGTGTGGTTCCCACTGTGCTTTGATTTCCATCTTACCACGTCCAAGAGGGCGTGCAAAACGGTGGTTTTTGGGTACAGTCCCGAATCACATGGAGGCAATGAGCGATAGGAGGGGATTCGTCTCTCCCGGTATAGGGGGTTGATGTTGCGCTGTGTTCGATTGGCTATAACAGGAAATCCCTGGCCAGGGTTGCTGAGATTTACTGGTAAGTGTTACCAGTAGTTTCTCGAATTGTTATAGACCTCATATCGACACGACTTATCGAGCTATTGGGGTCTGACGTTTACCACCCCTAGGCGAGATATGCGACATATCAGACGATCAGACCGCACTGTACGGTAGTGTTACTGGTCGGATTCACTGGAGTGTGAGCGGGCTTGCTCGTCGATCTTCAGATCGCTCAATACCCGGGTGGCCGTTACGTTTAGCAGACCGCTTGCGGCTTGTGGGTCTTTGATATGATCATCGCCTGCTGCCGGCGTATTGACGAGTCTTTAGAGTCCTACACAGAGGTTTCCTGGCTCAAGCGAAACGAAATAGGAGCGCATATGAGATATGTGCGGGACCGAGAATAATGCGTGTATGTGATACCGTATTTCATTCTCGCGACGAATGTATCGATTAGGTTATATGCGATATACCCTAGTTATCGAATCAAGGGTTGATTCGATAAACCGATGCATTGCATACTATTCGATTATATACGATATGACCGGATTTTTAAATCAAGTGTTGATTTAATGATTTGATGAATAATTATATATTTGATATATTACTTTGCATTAACTGGTATCGGTTCACTTTAAATGGATTTTCTCGCTCGGATGTGCACATTGTATATTCGATATAGTTTTGTGCACATGCTTGTTTCATGTATGATGATATATGATAGCTAGGGTTTGTGTAAAGAGTTAATACCTTGGTTAAATAAATGGTTAAGGTTTTTATTCATTTATTCATGCAATTATCTTTTAATTTGGATTAAAAGAAAATGTGAGAAGAAAATAAAAAGGTTGCTTTCAACATGAAGCTTCATGCAACTTTGACTCATGAAACCTTTTTGTCTTCTTCTTCAAACCCTAACCATTCATCTAACTTGAGTTAACTCTCTACAACAAACCATGGTTCATGTTATGATAAGAATAATTCTTTTTGATTTATTCTAATTAACTTATCATATCTTTTTCTTCTTCTTCTTCCTTGAACTCAAGAAGAAAACCTTGAGGTCATCAATGGTGTTTGATGATAAAGAGTGAGAAATCCAAAACTAAAGTCTACCCACTACCTATTTCTTCATCCTCTACCTCTTGCCAAGTAGTAATGTGTGTTTACTTCACAAGTTTCTTGACTTGGTGAAGTCGGAGCTTGATTTAGCGATGCCTCGACGTAGATCATCTTCGGCATGGACATCGACGACCTAGCTTGCCCATTCTCCGACGAAGCCGACTCTAGAGCCCGAGATGGATTTTGGACAGCTAGGAGACATCGTTGCGGAGCTATGGAGGTGGAGCACCGGATCTACAAAGGTTGTATTTCCGTTAAACTTTTAGTTAAGTGTTAACTAGATTTCTTGTTCGCCTAAACATCTAGTCTAAGATCCGTGGTTTAGGGTTTCCGGCACCTAGAATTCTTTAATTTAGCATGTTCGATGCCTTGTGAGACCTCACTAGAGTGCCTAGGAACCCTACAGTGGTATCAAAGCCTAGCTAGAGCCTTAGGCGAAGTCCAGACGGAATTTGAAGTCCGAACGAACCCGAAACCCGATCACAAATATGCTCTCTGTCCATTTTTTAAAATCAGGTCTTTTTCCATATTAAAAATATGCAGAAAATCAAGCAGGGTTTTTTATGAAAAACTGTGAAAAACGGAGATCTAACTCCGTCATAACGGCGCGGAACCGCGGCCTAAGCCCACGTGGAGCGGCGGTTCCGCGGCGATACTGTTGAGTCTTTGACTCCTTTTTGCACAGTAATTCCTTTTTTAATATGCTGAGTCTTCTGGAAATTTTTAATATATTTTCAAGAGTTGAATTTTCTGGAGATTGTTTTGGGGATTCGGTGTTTCGATCGGGGTATCAAATTTTGTCTGTGTGGCTTTCCGGATAAATTTTCGAATATGTTAAAAAGTTCGACCGGATATAAATACCCAATTTTTCCCCTGTCGGGAAATTTCCAAGTGTTGGATCTTTCCGCAGTTTAACGACGTTCTAAGTAGTGCAAGTAACGCGATGGACCCTCTAGAAGACAACAAACCTTAACTCGATTATGTGACCGTCTTGAACTGCCCTTTGAACCTTCGGGTTTGGGGCAGTACGACGTGCCACATGTGAGGCGTTGGCTTGACCCTTCTACGGCTGGACCGTCGGTACTGAGGCACGAACTGAATGCTGTTAGACTTATTTCATGTGTTGATCTGTATCGGGAAAACTTGGGTGTTCGAAGGTTCGATCGGAAAGTTTGACATTTTCTATTTATCCGGAATGGGATACAATAATTGGAATTCACAACAAGTTATGTGATAACTGGATGAATGTTATAAACATAGCAATTTAGTCTCACTTGATCGGTTGCCACGGAATTTTGATGTGATCAAAAGTCCATCGCAATCACGTAGCGTACGCGGATACTCGCCGGGTAAACTTAATAGACAGCCTCACTCCATAGCCCCGACCAAGTGACTGTAGGAGAACCCCGTCGCCGAAAGCATCCGTTCGGGTGCTCGCGGTAGCGGTGTTCCGCCTTGGTGTACTTCGTCGACGGTATCGGGGTTGCGGCCGCCTACTGAAGTTTGCGACGAGCATTCGATCAGGATGTCGGGAATCTTGTTGAATTGCCCGAATTGATATTGAAAAGTGTTTTCGATTATGAGACTAAAATGCGGGGTTTATAATTGTTAGGCATGCGATGTCTAAGTAATTCATTTGGTCAGGCATGCGATGTCTGAGGTGGTTGCGGATTCCAACTGTTGTAGTTTTACACTTTCTTTTCTGTGACCGTAAGTGTAATATGTGATATCGCCGGTTTCGTTGCTATATGTCAACGACAATTGGGATACGCATGTTTACTTACATTGATGATATGTGATGTTATGTGTTGCTGGATATGTTATATTGGATCGTCGTGTTTGAATAGCCGGGGGTTTTTATGTGAGATGAGTGTTTTTCATTTTCATTCATGTAAAAACTTGTATGTAATATTCTTTTATTGGGGCACTTCCAGGTTGCGGAAGTTGTCACCCTTTGTATATTATTTACTTTTCTGCACTAGAATAGACCCAAGGAGGGGAGCACAAGTAACCGGGTTCTGGAGTCCAGTGGGAGACCAACTCGAGGAGTCGAGTCCGGGTCTCCTAACTCTAGAATTGGTAGGGTTGCTTGCCGCTCTCGTAGGGGTCTAGGGGTGTGGGTTTGGCTATTCATCACGACCGTGGAATCCGTGTTTTATACTGGCTCGTATTGAAAACACGGACGTCCTAGTATATCCAATATTTCATATGATTCTTCTGCTGCGATATCTGTGATGTGATCATGTGATGTTCTGTGATAGATACAGTATATAGTATATATATGATATATTATATAGACGTTACTTATGTTTTACACCCGCGCTAGCCCTGCCCCGCTCTGCCGTTAGTTACCTAACCTAACGGTGCACGAGGGGACATCGAGGCGAATGTGGATGGCATAAGTGTACGTCGTATTTATCTGTGATGTTTAGGTATTTTAATGATGGGACTTCATTAATGTGATTAATGAAATAAAAGAAACCTAAGATGTTGTAGAATCGAGTTTCAAAATAAAACAGGTAGCTACAGTTCTTGCTTTGCACAGCGGTATATGCGATATATCCTGCACCTCATTCGACGAGGAAAGGACCGACGATCCCTTCACCGGGAGTGACTCCTTTAGCAAAACAAGAAAAGCCTCAAAAGCACTCCATTTTAAAATTATTTGATTCTAAAACGATATCAAGTTCATTACGCAATAGGTTTTCAGAAAAACCTGTCGTAGCCCTCCGTCATTTCAGATAAGTTGTATATAGTATTCGTGCTGCATTTGTTGGCTTTCGTCAAGGTGCAGTGTGCGGTAGCTATATGATGCTTATCTGCTGCATACGATGCGATTGGATTAGGGTAGTCGTGCGGCTTTGTTGGCTTTCGTCAAGGGTCGTGCGGATGGGTTTAATTCGATCAAGAAATGTACGGGTTGAACTTGACTAGCGGGCTATGGTTTGTTGGCTTTCGTCAAGGTCATAGCACGTTAGGGGCAAAATATTATCGGGAATTTCAAGTGTTGAAATTTGCAATGAGATTGCATACCTTCTATGAGATAGTTGGATCCCGATACCCGCTGCGAGTAAGAGTTACTCCTGGGAGAGTTTTATACATTACAATTAGCCGATCAAGTAGGTGTCTAGAAAGGTGTCAACGAGGTTACGCCTCTGGGAAAACGAGGTTTACATTAATTAGGTTCGTGCGAAAGCACGGGGGACCTCCCTCAAAGTACCGACACTGGCCTGGCTGAAAGATTGGCGAACTTGTAGTGTGTAATTAATCCCGGCTAGTCTTTCCTTTTAGGGTTTGAAGGAAGATTTGATAAAAAGCAGTGGGAGCCATCCTGATTAGATAAAATAATAACCAATCTATTCTTGCAAGAGCGCACGCTGAGTGTTTTCTTCTCTCTCTCTCCTGGTAGCGACCATATCACGCCTTAATCAAGATAATAAAACGGATATTTGACCGAACCCGCTTGTTATACTGAGCTGGGGAACGTTGGTCCCGCTCCTACTTATAATTGTTATAAAACAGAGCAGGAAATTGGGGAATACCAGATTTCCCGTGCCGCCCAAACGAAGAGAGTGCATGCTGATGCATCATCTTCGGGTGTGTCCATTATACAGAACTGATTCTCAGTATCCTCCGAATCCTGGTATGTGATACCGGATCAGGATCCCAGATATGTAATCGGTTACATAGGGCTACAAAAAGGTAGAAAAACTGAGAATGGGTGATAAGTTTCATGAGGCAGAAAACGGGGCAAGTGTTGCAGCCAAGTCTGTCGGTCACTGTTACCCTGTATTACCAATACATTGATTCTGAACGAATGTTATTAGATACCGAACTTGATATACCAAATCATATCACTCTCTTTGTTAGTAAAGAAATGATATAATTTTGTATTGATGGATAATGTTTTGAACATTTCCTATATCAAAAGTTGATCGGTTCAGGCACGTTGTCTAAAAGCATTGACGTTCTAAATCAAACTTCAGTTCTTAGTATATGGAACACACAAAAGAGGAAGAGTTCAGAAATGAACGAATTCTTCTTGAGGTATTGTAGTCTAGGTCAGATCAATGCGACCCGACTGGCTGAAGTTACATTTAGATGTATATTTAAATCAGTTTGAATTTACATCTTGTGAAACTTGCCAGTCATGTCACAAAGATAAGATGACCATAGCCCTGTTTATTGGAAACAGAGAAAGAGTTAGTAAACTCTTGGGATGATACATGTTGATGTATGTAGGTCCCCTGTCTACATATACCAGGAATGGTTCTTTATACTTCATTACGTTCTCTGATCATCTTTCGAGATTCATACCTATGTTCCTGTTGAAACACAAGTCCGAACCTTTTGAGATATTCACGGAATATAAGTTATAAGTAGAGAACCAAAATACGGGTATAAGTATTATGTCCTTTGATGTGATCAAGGAGGAGAATACTTGAGCACGGAATTCCTGGACTATTCTAAAGGAGAATGAGATTCTTTCTCAGCATTACTCCTCCGTATACACTATAGCACGATGGTATATCGGGGCGGAGCAATCACACCCTATTTGATATGGTGTGCTCTATGATGAGTACCACTGAGATACCTATTTCCTTCTGGGAGTTATGCACTTGAGAAGCTGCATACCTATTGAATAGGGTTCCAATCAAATCAATTGCCTACCACTTCATATGTGATATGGAAAGGGAAGAGCCCATGTATTAACCTAGTTAAGATTTGGGGTTGTCCGGCCTATGTCTAAAAGCAAAATCCGGACACGCTCGAGGCAAGGTCTGTAATGTACAATTGGAAAGGTTCCAGCTATACAATTTGCCGCCGATGATTTGATAAAACCAAAGGATTCAATAGATACCAACGAACCTCAGCCTCTCCGCCGATTTAGTAGGGTTCCTAACCCACCTGAGAGATACTTCGGTTTCTCTATGACAGTGGGAGCAAGGATTGCATCATGAGATGATGACCCAACTAGCTTCGAGCTGGCCATCAGGAGTAAGACTCTGTAAGAATGGCTGGATGTTTATCGATCTGAGATGGAATCCTTATACACCAACAAAGTATGGACTTTGGTTGCTATATCTGAAGGGTTAAATCCCCATCAGGAGCAAGTATATCTTGAGAAGATTACTTGGTGTACATGGAAAAGTTGAGACTTTCAAAGCTAGACTTGATAAAGGCTTTCATCATCAACCAGGCGTGGATATTGGTGAAACCTCTTCAAGTAGCTATGCTTAAGTCCATCCAGATCCTACTTGCCACGGCTACATACCATGACTACGATATCTGGTGGTTGGGTGCCATGACTCCTTTTCTAAATAACGATAAGGTCTATAAGAACACAACCAGAGGGCTTCGTAGACAGTGGGAGCAGCGGAAACGTGTGCAAGATGCTTTATAAGATAAAGCAGGCATCGCGGAGTTGGAACATCTGTTTTGATGAGTTAGCCAAAGAGTTTGACATCATCAAAATGGTAGATGAACCTTGTATATATAAAAAGGTAGTAAGGAGTATGGTGGTGATCCTCGTAGAGTACGTGGATGACATACTCATGATAGGGAAGGAGTTTCCTATGCTACGCTCGATCAATCTCCGCTTATCACAATGATTCTCTACATAGGATCAAAGTGATACCAACTAAATCCTGGATTTTGGATCTATGAGATAGATCTAAATGGATGTTAGGATTCTCACTAGTTGTAGTGAGATGGTATCAATCGATCCTGGGAAGAATCACTGGAAGTGTTCCAGGGTGATAAAGACGACTGAATGTCAGTCGCAGGCATTGTCTTTACCCTCAGTAAAGGGACGGTATGTTGGAAGAGTTCCAAGCTAGATACCGTGACATACTAGACGATAAAGGCAGGATACATCGCTACTTAAGAAGCTACCAAAGAGGCTGTTTGGATGTATAATGGTTCATGAGATGAACTACGTTCCTACCATTGTGAGACAATGGATTTGTGGCTTATGCCAAAGAACGCCGGTCCCATCAGTGATCCAGACTTATTCTAAGGCAGTATCACCTGATCATGGAGATGGTTGATCTCCAAGGTGATCTAGGTAAGGAGAGCAGACTCAGAGGATAACACGGCGGATCCACTCACGAAGGCCTATTCCCAGAGAGAGACTTTTATGGGATGGTTGAGTATGAGATACTTCGACCACTGCTACAGATGGCCCTAGTGCAAGTGGGAGATTGTTAGTTATATGTATGCCCTAGAGGCCATTACTGTACATAGGATGTATATTGTAGTGGATGCTGGGACATATATAGGGAGGACTTTCTTGCTCGACATGATAGTATGCTATCTGGTTGATCTTTACCTTAACGTGTATACTGATTATCTCTCTGTTACATGTTGGTAAAGCCCTTAGGATGTGTACTTGACTACCTGGACTATGATGCGGATCATACTAGTGGGGACATGGTAGTCCATAAGTACATCCTTCAAAGTCCCTAGTCGTGGGTGTATCGAGACGGGGCATCGATATACCAGAGTAGACTAGCGTATACCTTCTCGACCCATACAGATGGGCGATGGATGATCCCATATCCATTAGTGTTTGACATCGGAGATGATATACGGGTGCTCAGTAGAGACTGGGTACACTGGACGGACTCGTCGAGAACTCCCAGATGGTATTATACCTTACGTCAGATGGCAGTTCTCTGGTGACACTGGTACAGAGTAGTCTGTTGACCCGAGATAGTCATAGAGTCTTCTGTGGTTCCCACTGTGCTTTGATTTCCATCTTACCACGTCCAAGAGGGCGTGCAAAACGGTGGTTTTTGGGTACAGTCCCGAATCACATGGAGGCAATGAGCGATAGGAGGGGATTCGTCTCTCCCGGTATAGGGGGTTGATGTTGCGCTGTGTTCGATTTGCTATAACAGGAAATCCCTGGCCAGGGTTACTGAGATTTACTGGTAAGTGTTACCAGTAGTTTCTCGAATTGTTATAGACCTCATATCGACACGACTTATCGAGCTATTGGGGTCTGACGTTTACCACCCCTAGGCGAGATATGCGACATATCAGACGATCAGACCGGACTGTACGGTAGTGTTACTGGTCGGATTCACTGGAGTGTGAGCGGGCTTGCTCGTCGATCTTCAGATCGCTCAATACCCGGGTGGCCGTTACGTTTAGCAGACCGCTTGCGGCTTGTGGGTGTTTGGTATGATCATCGCCTGCTGCCGGCATATTGACGAGTCTTTAGAGTCCTACACAGAGGTTTCCTGGCTCAAGCGAAACGAAATAGGAGCGCATATGAGATATGTGCGGGACCGAGAATAATGTGTGTATGTGATACCGTATTTCATTCTCGCGATGAATGTATCGATTAGGTTATATGCGATATACCCTAGTTATCGAATCAAGGGTTGATTCGATAAACCGATGCATTGCATACTAGTCGGTTATATACGATATGACCGGATCGTTAAATCAAGTGTTGATTTAATGATTTGATGCATAATTATATATTTGATATATTACTTTGCATTAACTGGTATCGGTTCACTTTAAATGGATTTTCTCGCTCGGATGTGCACATTGTATATTCGATATAGTTTTGTGCACAAGCTTGTTTCATGTATGATGATATATGATAGCTAGGGTTTGTGTAAAGAGTTAATACCTTGGTTAAATAAATGGTTAAGGTTTTTATTCATTTATTCATGCAATTATCTTTTAATTTGGATTAAAAGAAAATGTGAGAAGAAAATAAAAAGGTTGCTTTCAACATGAAGCTTCATGAAGCTTCATGCAACTTTGACTCATGAAACCTTTTTGTCTTCTTCTTCAAACCCTAACCATTCATCTAACTTGAGTTAACTCTCTATAACAAACCATGGTTCATGTTATGATAAGAATAATTCTTTTTGATTTATTCTAATTAACTTATAATATCTTTTTCTTCTTCTTCTTCTTGAGTTCATCAATGGTGATTGATGATAAAGAGTGAGAAATCCAAAACTAAAGTCTACCCACTTCCTATTTCTTCATCCTCTACCTCTTGCCAAGTAGTAGAGTGTGTTTACTTCACAAGTTTCTTGACTTGGTGAAGTCGGAGCTTGATTTAGCGATGCCTCGACGTACATCATCTTCGGCATGGACATCGACGACCTAGCTTGCCCATTCTCCGACGAAGCCGACTCTAGAGCCCGGGATGGATTTTGGACAGCTAGGAGACATCGTTGCGGAGCTATGGAGGTGGAGCACCGGATCTACAAAGGTTGTATTTCCGTTAAACTTTTAGTTAAGTGTTAACTAGATTTCTTGTTCGCCTAAACATCTAGTCTAAGATCCGTAGTTTAGGGTTTCCGGCACCTAGAATTTTTTAATTTAGCATGTTCGATGCCTTGTGAGACCTCACTAGAGTGCCTAGGAACCCTACACCACTAGGGTACTATATCTACAAGAATCAAATGCATATCAACTAAATACTTAGTGCAGGATAAACATCATTCTTATACACAAATCATAAGCATGTAAAAAACCCGGTGTAAATGGACAACACCCAAAATCCTCAGATCGGCCCTCAGATCTCATGCAACCTGAGTGCCAAACATCGACACCCGAAGTATCATGAAAACTAGTGCCCAGCATCGACACATAAATACTCATATCCATACGTTCCTCGAATCGTAAGTGCCCAATATCGACACTTGTGATCCACGTATCGGTTCTCTGATATCCATACGTTCCTGGAAACCCAAGTGTCCAACCTCGACACTTGTGCTCCACATATCGGTTTCCAATATCCATATATCTCTCGGAATAATAAGTGCCCAACATCGACACTTGAAATTCCCAAATCGCATGAAAACATTTCTCAAATGCGTAAATCCATGTAATATAACATATGCAACATAGAACAACAATATGAGCATATCACGGGAAAAATCCGCTATTTAAATGCATCAAGTCATTAAATATATCACGCGGCTCCCAATTATCCGAATCTAACATACATATATATATAACAGCGTCCCATACCACCGATATATATGTAATATAAAGCTGAACATATAACTATAGCAATGTATATGTGTGAGCATGTATGTATAGCAAGGAATATATGTAAGCATGTTGGTGTACAGGTATGCTATATATCATGTGTGCCATTGCACAAGAATAAATGCCTCTATGTCGCTAACCAATAGCAAGGTATCTTATATGAATATTTGTGTTGTGTGTATCATGGAAATTACTGACAGTGTGTGTGTACCATACAATTGGTGCTCGTGCAACATGAACTGTCAATAATAGTGCAGTGTACAGTAGATACAAGTTTAGGCACAACAATTAACTATATGCAATAAGGTTCATGCACCATCTCTATATGTGCATATAAACATGCGGCTAATCTCATATCATATCTAGCACTGACGCTTAACGCTATATGGGCGATTTCCCCATAGATGTTAAATCTACTCACTGACAATCACAAGCTAGATCGATCTAATCACCTGCTTCCCTTTCTTCGCAGCGCTCGAAGTCCCCGCCTGCGATCCTATTAACACAAAACATAACAGGTGCAAATACAGAAATCGATCAATATCACGTACACACTACGTTTGACCAACACACCAAATCCAATCCAACTCATAAGTATTTGTTTAACGGCTATCGTGTGTGGCGACACACCCAAACCAGCCTACGTGCAACAGCAACAGAAGATCATGAACCGTGTCGGATAACGTAACACGCGTACCTAAAACACTAAATTATGCACAAGTGATCCCAGATTTTGCATACTATCAAAATTCCAAATTTAAACAGTGCCAAAAACCCCTAAACCACTGCAGACAAATATCCTACAACACCCAAGCCCCAACACCCCTTAACATCCGAGGTCGTCAAATTACCTTGGTGCGTCGCCGGCCAAAGCCGAGCCCTTGGGGTTCGTGCTCCAGGTGCACTCTCAGGGTCACTAGTACGACACCGCTACATTGTTTGAATTTACTGTAAAAATCCCAGGTCACCGTAGAGCACAGAGGCTTAAACATGACACTAAAAATACGATATTTGCACGAAATGATACTTTAAGTGTTCTAAACAACAACCAACAAGCTACACAACATAATAACACCTATTTAATAGTTTAGAGATCATTACCTAGCCACTCTTGCTCAAAAATCCTAGCTTTCCAATCTCCAAGGCTACCCAGTGGCTAATCAGGACATTTTAAGTGTTTTCCATGGATTTTTGTGAAGTTTTACAAGGATTTCAATGAAAGGATAGTGAGGGTTCAGTTTGGGAGTGTGGAGATGAAGAATATTTAAGAATGAGAGAAGAATGAGAGAGTGAGGGAAATAATGGTGAGGGGTGAGTGTACGGTGAAACAAAAGCTTAATCTCACTCTCTCCCTCACCACCATTAATGCTCTGATTAAAAACCCTCATTACTCACTAGCTACCTCCTCTCAATCCAAAAGAGATATTCTTCACAAAATATCTAGGTAAGGTTAAAGCAAGGTTAAGCTAAAACATGAATTGCTTAAGGTTTCATGGTCATAAACATGGTTAACATTACTACCCCTCACATTAACATGCACGTGTGTGTGCAAGCCATAACAATTTATAATAAAATATTAATTACCATCTATAAAATGTGAGGAAACCGATTTGGTAAACTTTTCTCTAAAAACCCGCATTATCGCTTAATTAACACTAATCACATTCTAAGGTGTTACAATCTCCCCCCTTAAAGAAAATTCGTCCCCGAATTAAAATTTCATAAAAGCATACCTTCAAAAAGATGAGGGAATTTCTTCCGGATCTCGCTCTCGGCCTCCCAAGTGATCTCCTCACTAGTCGGGATACGCCAATGAACCTTCACAGATGGCAAGATCCTTGACCGAAATTTCTTCACCGGACGATCCAATATAACTACCGGCTGCTCGGTGAATGAAAGATCGCGCTCAAGCTGAACGGTCTCATACCGAATCATGTGAGAAGGGTCATGAATGTATCTACGAAGCATCGACTCATGGAACACAGGGTGAACATCCGGAAAACTGGGCGGGAGTTCCGAACGATAAGCAATAGAACTCACTCGCTCAAGGATCTCGATGGGACCTACAAATCGGGGACTAAGCTTCCTCTTTCTCCCAAATCTCATAACGCCCTTCATCAGAGAAATCCGCAGGAATATATGATCCCCCACTGCAAACTCGAGTCTGCGACGAAGACGGTCAGCAAATGACTTCTGTCTGCTCTAGCCTACTCCCATCCTGTCCTGGATCAGCTGGATCTTCTCCGTAGTCTCCTGAACTAGCTGGGGTCCCAAAACTCTACTCTCACTGAGTTCGGTCCAACAAACTGGCGATCGACACTTCTTACCATACAAATCCTCGAAAGGCGCCATCTGAATATTCTCCTGAAAGCTGTTGTTGTAGGAGAACTCAATCAACGGCAAGTGAAAATCCCAACTTCCACCAAAATCAAGCACACACGCACGAAGCATATCCTCCAGAGTCTGTATAGTCCGCTCTGACTGTCCGTCGGTCCGCGGGTGGAAAGCGGTGCTAAAACTCAATCGGGTACCCAAAGCTTCTTGAAGCTTCTGCCAAAGACGGCTAGTAAACAGGGTGCCTCTGTCGGATACGATGCGTGTGTGAACTCAGTGCAAACGCACAATCTCATCTATATACAACAGAGCATACTGAGCATAACCGAAAGTGGTTTTCACTGGAAGGAAGTGAGCCGCTTTCTTCAACCGGTCTAAATCACCTAAATGGAGTCATACCCCTGACTGGTCTTGGGTAGACCCACAACAAAGTCCATGAAAGTCTGCTCCCATTTCCACTCAGGAACGGGTAAAGTCTGCAACTATCCAGCCGGTCTCTGATGCTCAGCCTTGACTTGCTGACAAGTCAGGCACCTCGAAACGAAGTCCGAAACATCACGCTTCATCCCTTCCCACCAGTAAAAGTCTCTCAACTCACGATACATCTTGGTGGAACCTGGATGAACGCTAAAGGCTGACTGATGTCCCTGCTCTAGGATCTCGCATCTCAACCCACCAATATCTGGTACACACAAGCGAATCCCGCAATGTAGCACACCCTGGTCATCAATCAAGAACTCCGAATCTGTACACCGCTAAATAAGCTCAAGAATCTCAACCAAACGGGCATCACTGGGTTGCGCCTCACGGATACTATCAAGTAGAAGTGGACGGGCACAGACATGAGCAATCTGTCCCCCAGTAGAAGTGTACTCAAACTGTACTCTACCATCGCACATGGTCTGGCAATCTGCAGAGGAGTGCCTCTGAACTGCGCTCAACTGGGACAAGCTTCCCTCGGGCCTACGACTCAAAGCGTCAGCTACCACATTCGCTTTGCCCAGGTGATAAAGGATCTCACAATCATAATCCTTCGCAAGCTCCATCCATCGGCGCTGTCTCAGATTCAGATCCCGCTGCTGGAAGATGTACTTCAAGCTCTTGTGGTCCATGAAAATCTGACATGACTCCCCATATAAGTAGTGTCTCCAAATCCTCAGCGCCAAGACCACCGCAGCCATCTCAAGATCGTGAGTGGGGTAATTCTGCTCGTGCTTCTTCAGCTGCCTAGAAGCATATGCAATCACTCTATCATGCTGCATCAGTACACAACCGAGCCCCACTCGAGACGCATCAAAGTAAACAACAAAACCACCCGATCTAGAAGGCAAAGATAGAACCGGTGCCGTCGTCAATGAGTCTTTAACTGCTGAAAACTCTGCTCGCACGCATCAGTCCAAAGGAAAGGAACCCCCTTCCGAGTCAGTCCGGTCAGCGGTGCAGCGATGCTCGAAAAATCCCGCACGAAACGGCGGTAATAACAAGCTAAGCCCAAAAAGCTGCGGACCTCTGTCACGAATACAGGTCCGGGCCAAGACTGTACAACCTCGATCTTCTTCGGGTGTCACGCCCCGCTTCCCAGTATACGGGCAGAGGACGCGACGAGGCCGCTACGTATTTACTGTGAAGTAAATATGCTAAGCGTATCTAAGCAATATAAAAGTAAATGCACAAGAGACAAGATATAATAAAACAACAACTTTATTTATTCACATTCTTTCTGTACAATGCATGGAAATGTTAATACAACTGAAATAAAGAAATGCCTAAACAATGGCATAATAGAAAAGTAAAGGTACTAAAATAAAGTGTACAATGAACTAAAGCTCTGGGTCTTCAACGAAATGGTCCAAGTCTTCAGCACTGGGCTCGATCTCTGACGTGTCCAGATCACCTGACGATATTCAAAGAAGAAAGAAGAGAATGTCGTCAGCGAACAGATCGCTCGATAAGTCCCAAAGATAAGGGAGAAATAGAATAGGCAGAATAAGATGGTAGCTTTTAAAGTTGTATTATATTGTTATAACGTGGTGTTAACGATGTTGTTTGTAGCTTGGTACAGAAGGATGCCAGTGTTTACGAGAGGAGTCTCTATATGCTAGAGACTAGGGCAAACGGAATGTACAAGGAACCGTTGGGCCATGGTACAACAGCAACGGAATATAGGTTAGGTGTCTTAATCTTATTGTCTCGTGCCACTTCTAACACCTTCCGTACCTATTTACCCCTTAAACCCCGAGATGTCTTGTTTGTATAGTTATATTGTATTGTCTTGTATTATAAACTATACAGATTGTATAATTGGATGACTTACCGAAACCATGGTATCAGTAAATGGATGTATCTGTAGAATCATGGATGTAACTGGAGAATCTTGTAAATGGAAGTATATCCATGGTTCGGTTCCGTCAATATAGATTGAATGGATTCATGTTGAATTGTAATATTGTAGTTTGCAGATTGTAGATTGTAGATTGTACTTGAATCATATTCAAGTCAGTTTATTATGAGAAGACTCAGTCTGAGTCAGACAATTAGAAAAGAAATTGAAGTCCTGATTGTTTTGATGTTATTGGTAACCGCTGCACATGGGCGACAGGATTTGTGACTTTTTCGAAAACGATTACCGTGTTGATAACACCGTTGTTAAGTTGTCTACCATAGATAGGAAAGCACCCATATCTCCGTCTCCCTGAGGCTCAAGAGACCGGTCCCGCTTAAACGTATATTTACTAGGGTCCTTAGGATAATTTAAAGAACTTGAAGGGGTTTTATGTAAAAATACCTTTGTATAACTTTCAAAATACACCCCAAGTGTTTAATTATCATCTTTAGAGTTGTAATAAATGTAGATTTTATATATGTGATATTTCTAGTGAAATTAACCTAATTTCATAATATAGGGTATTTATTTGTAATATTGACTTGTATGGAATTCATGGTATATTAATGTAAAGTGATTCTTGTGATTTTTGAAAAGAGTTGGAATATTTATATTATTTCAAAATAGATATTTTAATTTTACATATATACATAAATATATAAAAATAATTTTAATATATATTTTATATTTCTATAAATCTCATTTTCTTAAGATGACGTATTTTAAATCTCTCGAGACCGAATGCTCTTTGCGGAGATCTGAATCTCGCACTACTAAGCCCAGGGATGTTCGATAATCCGCACCATCCCAGTTGGGTTCCCCAAAGTGGGTTGTAGAGGCGCATTGCAAAGATTTGTGTAAAATACTAATCTATTAGAAAACGGTTTTAATAGTAATGGTATTTATTTGAAATGTTTCGTTTTTCCCGTATTCTATGTTTCCGAAAGGTATTGTGCTATATTTCATATGAGTGTTGTGAGGAGGTAGGTCATTATCTCGTGATCTACTTAAAGGTATAGCAAGTTTGTGATGTTCAAATGTCGAAAATGAAACTATATGGTATTTTAATGAAAAAGTACGGTAAAATGGAAATAGCAATTTCTCTTGATATGGAACTTGTTCAATATGATTAGTTAGTGTTTAATAGTCAACATGTAATGGTTTAACAAGATTGTATTAAAGGAAAAGTGAGATTTTAGGAAGAATCGAATCGGAAATCGGATTTGCTCCGATTCCGTCGGGTTTTAGAATTTCGTATTTTCAGAAAGAGTAGAGAAGGGGGATGTGGTACTTATGAGTTTAGCATAAAGAGGAGAGGGAGAGGGAGTGGACGTAGTTTCTGGTGCGGCGTTTCGTCGCCGGGAACACCTATGGTTGTCGCCGGAAAATTCGCCGGAGTTTCGCCTCTTTGCTCACTTCAAATGCACACTAGCGTTCTAGGAAATTTCTTGAGAGTTTGCTCAGAATTTGGGAGTGAGGGGGTAGTGTTTAGGGGTTGTATTTATAGGGTTAGGCTAGGGTTAGGGTAGATGAAAGGTTTAATTGAAAAAAATGTAATAAAATATATTAAAATGTATTAAAAGTGGAGTAATTGGTGTTTTATGAATGCTCTGTTACTGGTCTAAGTAATTAGAGTGTGCAGGTGTACAGGGGAGGCTAATAGGCACAATTTCTATGTTGGGGACTCGGCCGAATCGTCAACTCCGTCCGGCGGCGGCGGCCCGAGTCGGTCGGTTCGCCGGCCGAGTTGGCCGATTCAGGCGGCCGGAATCCGTGCCGTCGGTTGGTGATCCCTCTTGCATGGTTACTTTTTCTATTGTAGTGGGCTTTTTGTGAGATATGCACGTGTAAACTGATGGTATTCTAAAAATCCAAAATAAAATAATATTCAAAATAATGTGAGGTATGGGATTCAACTCTGGTGGCTTGGTTCAGCAGTGCAAGGTATTACCAATGAGCTACAAGCTCCTTCTTATAATTAAAGAGCTAATTAATTACTTAAAGTAGTCACAGCAAATGTAAATACCCCAAGTATACAAAAAAATTTAAGCAAATTTTTGTACACTAAAAGTGGAGCCGTTACAATCTACCCTCCTTACAAAAATTTCGTCCTCGAAATTTATGACTTTTATTTGAGGACTGGTTTAGAAAGAAGTAAGGATATCTTACACGCATTTCATCTTCCCTTTCCTAAGTGGACTCTCCTGGAGTGTCTTTACTCCACATCACTCGGACCAAGTTAACATCCTTGTTCCGAAGTGTCTTCACTTTCCTGTCCAGGATCTCCACAGGTTGTTGCTCACAAGATAAGTCGGGCTGTATAGTGAGCTCGGAATGATCAAGTAAATGGCTGGGGTCACACACATGCCTTCTGCGTTGGGATATGTGGAACACATTAAGCACTCCTTCCAATGAAGGTAGAAGTGCTAAGCGGTATGCCACTTCACCGACTCGTTCAAGTATGTCGAACGGTCCAATGTACCTTGGACTTAACTTACCCCGTCTTCCAAATCGGATCACTCCGCGGTTTGGAGATATCTTTAAGAATACGTGATCTCCTGGCTGGAACTCCAAGTGACGTTTCTGTTACTGATATGTATACCCTAGATGCCATTACTGTACATACGATGTATATTATAGTGGATGCTTCTACATATATAGGGAGGACTTTCTTGCTCGACATGATAGTATGCTATCTGGTTGCCCTTTATGTTAACATGTGCACTGATTGTCTCTAAAAGTACATGTTAATAATGCCCTTAGGATGAGTACTTGACTACCAGAACTATGATGCAGATCATACTAGTGGGGACAGAGTAGTCGTTAAGTACATCCTTCAAATGCTCCTAGTCGTGGGAGTACCGAGACAGGGCATCGATACTCCAGAGTAGACTAGCGTATGCGCTTCTTGACCCATATGATGGGCGATGGATGATCCCATATCCATTGGTGTTTGACATCAGAGAAGGTATACGGGTGCTCAGTAGAGACTGGGTACACTGGACGGACTCGCCGAGAACTCCTAGATGGTATTATAACTCACGTCAGATGGCAGTTCTCTGGTCACACTGGTACAGGTTAGTCTGTAGACCCGAGATCGTCATAGAGTCTTGTGTGATTCCCACTGTACTTTGATTTCCATCTAACCACGTCCAAGAGGGCGTGCAAAACGGTGGATTTTGGGTACAGTCCCGAATCACATGGAGGCAATGAGCGATAGGAGGGGTTTTGTCTCTCCCGGTATAGGGAGTTGATGTTGCGCTGTGTTCGATTGGCTATAACTGGAAATCCCTGGCCTGGGTTGTTGAGATTAACTGGTAAGTGTTATCAGTAGTTTCTCGAACTGTTATGGACTGTATATCGACAAGACTTATCAAGATACTGGGGTCTGACGTTTACCACCCCTAGGCGAGATATGCGACATATCAGACGAAGAGACCGGACTGCACGGTAGTGTTACTGATTGGATTCGCAGGAGAATGTACATGCTTGCTTGTTGATCTTCTGATCGCTCAATACCTGGGTGGCTGTTACGTTTAGCTGACCGCTTGCAGCTTGTGGGTGTTTGATATGATCATCACCTACTGCGGCGTATTGATAATTCTTTAGAGTCCTACACAGAGGTTTCCTAGCTCAGGCAAAACGGAGTAGGAGCACATATATGATATGTGCGGGACCGAGAATAATACGTGTATGTGATACCGTATTAGAATCTCGCGATATGTGATATCGGCCGGGTATATAAGATATAGCCGGGTCATCGGATCATGTGTTGATTCGATGAACTGATACTGATTATATTAGTCGGTTATTTATGAAATAGCCGGATTATCGGATCAAGTGTTGATTCGATAATTTAATGTATAATTATATATTTGATATATTATATTACATTAACTAATATAAGCTCATTTAAAGATTCTTTTTCTCACTTGGATAATACATTGATATATATGTGATATATATTAATTGTATTATTTTATTTTGTTACAAAATATATTATATATGTCATATATAATATTGTAACAAGTTAATGTTACAAATGCAACATGTTTTGTGGAGTTTAAACATGGTTACGGTTTTGATTAGGGTTAAGCTTTCATGAAGCTTCTAGAAGCTTTATTTTTGTTTTAAGCTTAGATATTTTGTAAAGATATTTCTTAACCCAACCCAAACCCTTTACCATAGTTAATTCTCTACAAGGGTTAAGTCTTCATTCTTAACCCATGGTTGCAATTATAACCTCAGAAAAAAAAAATCCATTATTCATCACAAAAGAAATTCTTCTTCTTCTTCATTCTTCTTTTGATAAAAAAAGCTTTCTAGTTTTTTCATAAGTGATGAAAATGGGTGAGATAAAGAAAACAAATGAGAGCTAAATTCCGACTTCATCATCCACATCTATTCTAGCCACTTAGATTAGGGTGTTTGCTTTGCTAATACTTGATTAGTGAAGAAAAAACTTGGGCTTGAGTTTCTTCAAGGTAGATCATCTTTGTTGTTGAAGATTGGAAGCTAGCTTGCATCTTTCTCTTCATGGAGCCTCTCTAGAGTCTGGGTACTTGATGATCGCAGCGAATGGACCTCAACACGGAGCTATTGAAGTGAAGGAATGGACTACAAAGGTTGTAATCCCAAACTCTTAGAAGTAAAGTTGTTTACTTGCTATGTTTATCCTAAGTCTCTAGTTAAGATCTTGGTTAGAGTTTGTTTAGCACCCCAAAAATTTTAAAGTAGCATGATTGATGCTTGTCAAAATCTTCACAAAGTGATATGCTAACCCAACAGTGGTATCAGAGCCAAGCTAGAGCTTTAGGCGTTGTCTAGACGAAGTTTGAAGTCCGATCGAACTCCGAAACCCCGTAAAATTCTAGTTTGTGGAAAAAATTTCAAAAGTTGAAATTTTTCATAATAAAATTACTTAGAAAGTCATGCAGGGAATTCTAAGAATTACCGTGAAGTACGAAGCCCTAACTCCCTTAAAAGACCGTGGAACCGTGGCTAAACATTGCGTTTGGCGGCGGTTCCGCGACCGTCTTTGGGAGTTGGTGGCTAATACTTCATGGTTATATTCTAGGGTATTTTTCATGCTTCTGGGAATTTTTAGTTCTACTCAAGTGTTGAGCCTTTTGGGATATACTGGGAACTCATTGATTCGATCGGATAATTTAACTTCGTTTAAATTTTTCCGGGTAATTTAGAACGTGTTAAAAAGTCCGAACGGATATCAATAACTCACTTTTTCCTCTGTCGGAAAATTTCCAAGTGTTGGATTTTTCCTTAGTTAAAGAACGTTCAAAATCGTGCAAGTAACGCGGTGGACCCTCTAGAAGAACACAAACCTTAACTCGATTATGTGACCGTCTGAACTGCCTCTAAATCTTAGGGTTTGTGGCAGTACGGCGTTGCCACATGTGAGGCGTTGGTTTGGCCCTTCTACGGCTGGACCATTGGTACTGTGGCATGTGATGGATGGTTTTAAACTAATTTCAAGTGTTGAGAACTATTTGGGAATTCTTGAGTGTTTGTTTATTCGATCGGAAAGTTTAATACTGTCTATTTATCTAGAATGTGATACAATATTTGGAATCCATAAGTAGTTATAAGAGAACTAATTTGAATGTTATAAATCTAGCATTTTTTTGTCTCATTTGATCGGTTGCCATAGGATTTTGATGTGTTCAAAAGTCCGTCGCAATCACGTATCGTACGCGGATACTCGCCGAGTAAACTTAATAGATAGCCACGCCCCATAGCCCCGACCAAGCGACTGTAGGAGAACCCCGTTGCCAAAAGAATCCGTTCGGGTGCTCACGGCAGCGGTGTTCCGCCTTAGTGCACTTTTTCAACGGCATCGGGGGTGCTGTCGTCTACTAAAGTTTCCGACGAGCATTCGATCAGGATGTCGGGAATCTTGTTGAATTTCCCTACTTGATATTGAAAAGAGTTTTCGGTATTGAGACTAAAATGCGGGGTTTATAATTGTTAGGCATGCGATGTCTAAGAAATTCATTTGGTTAGGCATGAGATGTCTAAAGAGGTTGCGGATTCCAACTGTTGTAGTTTTACACTTTCTTTTCTGCGACCGTAAGTGTAATATGTGGTGTATTGCCGGTTTCGTTGCTATACATCAACGACAATTGGGATACGCATATTTACTTACGTTGATGACATGTGATGTTATGTGTTGTTGTGATATGTTATATTGGATCGTCGTGTTTTGAATAGCCGGGGGTTTTATGTGAGATGAGAGTTTTTCTTTTTCATTCATGTAAAATTCATTGTATGTAATATTCTTTTATTGGGGGACTACCGGGCTGAGGATGTTGTCACCATTATATATTATTTACTTTTCCGCATTAGGATATACCCAAGGCAGGGAGCATAAGTAACCGGGTTCTAGAGTCCAGTGGGAGACCATCTCGAGGAGTCAAGACCGGGTCTCCTAACTCTAGAACTGGCAGGGTTACTTGCCGCTCTCGTAGGGGTCTAGGGATGTGGGTTTGGCTATTCATCGCGATCGTAAAATCCATGTTTTATACAGGCTAGTATTAAAACACAGACCTTCTTGTATATCCAATATTTCATATATGTTCTTCTGCTGCATTATTCTGTGATGAGATCATATTACTGCCTGAGACGAATGTTTATATTATATATATGAGATATATATTGTATGTTGCTGATTTCGTTTCAAATGTGATGCTTGTGAAGCATAATAAAATGGGACTTCATTAATGAGATTAATGAAACAAAAAGAAACCTAAAGATGTTGTGGAATCGAATTTTCAAAAACAGGTAGCTCTAGTTGTTGCTTTGCATAGCGGTGTTCCTTGTAGAACATCCAGCACCTTATTCGATAAGGAAAGAGCCGAGATCCCTTCACCGGGAATGACCTCTTTAGCAATAACTGGCAGATGCTACAAACTCGATTTATCTTTTTATTGCTTTTCTAGTTCTTGCTTTGCATAGCGGTATTTGTGTAATATCCTGCACCTTATTCGATAAGGAAAGAGCCGATGATCCCTTCACCGGGAATGACCTCTTTAGCAAAACTGGTAAAAGCCTACAAAACACTCCATTTTAAATCATTTGGTTCTACGACGATATCAAGTTCATTACGCAAAAGGTTTTCTTAAAACCTGTCGTAGCCCTCCGTCATTTTAGGAAGTAGAGTACATAGTATTCGTGCTGCGTATGTCGACTATAGTTGAGGCGTAGTGTACGGTAGCTAAGTGATGTCTTCCTACACAGCATATAATGCGATTAATTAGGACAGTCATGTGATTATGTCGACTATAGTTGAGGGTCATATGGGTGGGTCTAATTAATCATGAAATGACGGGTAGAACTTGACTAGTGCTTATGATATGTTGACCTTAGTTAAGGTCATAAGTACTAGGGGCAAAATATTATCGGGAATTTCAAGTGTTGAAATTTGCAATGAGATTGCATACCTTCTATGAGATAGTTGGATCCCGATACCCGCTGCGAGTAAGAGTTACTCCTGGGAGAGTTTTACACATTACAATTAGCCGATCAAGTAGGTGTCTAGAAAAGTGTTAACGGGGTTACGCCCCTGGGAACACGAGGTTTATTTTAATTAGGTCTATGTGAAAGCACAGGGAACCTCCCTCACAGTACCGACACTGGCCTGGCTGAAAGATTGGTGAACTTGTAGGGTGTAATTAATCCCGGCTAGTCTTTCCTTTTAGGGTTTGAAGGAAGATTTGACTAAAACAGTAGGAGACATCCTGATTAGATATATTAATAACCAATCTATTCTTGCAAGAGCATACGATAAGTGTTTTCTTCTCTCTATCTCTCCAGGTAGCGACCATGTCACGCCTTAATCAAGATAATAATACGGATGTATTGACCAAACCTGTTTGTTATACTGCGCTAGGGAATGTTGGTCCCGCTCCAACTTATAGTTGTTATAAGACCGAGCAGGAAATAGGGGATTACCAGAATTCTCGTGCCGCCCAAATGATGAAAGTACATGTTGATGCATCTTCTTCGTGTGTGTTCATTACCGAGAACTGTTTCTCAGTATCCTTTACGTCCTGGGTATGAGATACCAGATCAGAATCCCGCAAATGTAATCTGTTACATGGGCTACAGATAGATAGAGAACTGAGAACGGTTGATAAGTTTCAAGGGTTGGAAATGATGCAAGTGTTGCAGCCAAGTCTATTGGCAGTTATCACCCTGTATTACCAGAATATATTGATTCTGAATGAATGTTATTAGATACCGAAGCAGATATACAACATCATATCAATCTCTTTATTTAGTAAAGAAGGATATAATTTTGTATTGCTTTGAACATTTCCTATATCAAAAGTTGATCGGTTCAGGCACGTTATCTAAAAGTATAAACGTTCTAAATCAAACCACAGTTCTTAATGTACAGAACACACACAAGAGGAATAGTTTAGAAATGAACGAATCCTTCTTGAGGCATTGTAGACTAGGTCATATCAATGCAACCCGACTAGCTAAGTTACATAAAGATGCATATTTAAATCAGTTTGAATTTATATCTTGTGAAGCATACCAGTCATGTCACAAAGATAAGATGACCATAGCTTCGTTTATTGGAAACAGAGAAAGAGTTACTGAACTTTTGGGATTGATAAATGCTGATGTATGAAAGTCCCCTGTCTACATATGCCAGGACCGGTTCTTTGTACTTCATTACATTCACTGATGATCTCTCAAGATTCAGACATATGTTCCTGTTGAAACACAAGTCCGAAGTTTTTGAGATATTCAAAGAATATAAGATAGAAGTAGAGAACCTAAAACGGGTAAAATTATTATGTCCTTTGATAAGATCAAGGAGGAGAATACTTGAGCACGGAATTCCTGGACTATTCTAAAGGAGAATGAGATACTCTCTCAGCATTACTCCTCCGTATACACCACGGCACGTCGGTATATCGGGGCAGAGCTAACGCACCCTATGTGATATGGTGTGCTCTATGATGAGTACTACTGAGTTGCTTATTTTATTTTTGGGTTATGCACTTGAGAAGAAACATACCTATTGAATAGGGTTCTAATCAGATCAGGTGCCTACCACTCCATATGTGATATGGTATGGGAAGAGCCCATCTCTTAAAGATGTTAAGATTTGGGGTTGTACGACCTATGTTAAAAGCAAAATCCGGACAAACTAGAGGCAAGGTCAGTTGCAAAGGAATATCTTCTACCAAACCGAGAAACAAAAGTGTTTTTATCTCGGCATGCCTCCTTTTGAGGAAAATGATTTCTTGTGAAGAAATTAGTGGTCATGAGATAGAACTGGAAGGAGTTCCACCTATACAAACTGCAGCTGATGATTTGGTAAACCCGGAGAATTCAATAGTTTCCAACGAACCTCAGCCTCTCCGCCGATCTGGTAGGGTTCCTCATCCACCTGAGAGATACTTCGGTTTCTCTATGACATTGGGACTGAGGATTGCATCATGAGGTGATGACCCAACTAGTTTCGAGTAGGCCATCAAGAGTGGTACTCTGTAAGAATGGCTGGATGCTAAGCGATCTGAGATGGAATCCTTATACACCAACTAAGTATGGACTTTGGTTGTTTTATCTGAAGGGTTAAATCCCCATCAGGAGAAAGTATATCTTGAGAAGATTACTTGGTGTACATAGAAAAGTTGAGACTTTCAAAGCCATGCTTAAGTCCATCCAGATCCTACTTGCCATTGCTACATACCATGACTACGATATTTGGCTGTTGGGTGTCAGGACTGCTTTTCTAAAAAGTGATTTGGAAAAGAGCATCTGTAAGTACACGGCTAGAGGACTTCGTAGACAGTGGGAGCAGCAGAAACGTGTGCAATTTGCTTTATGAGTTAAAGAATACATCGCGGAGTTGGAACATCTGTTATGATATGGCAGTCAAAGCGTTTGACTTCATCAAAATGGTAGATGAACCTTGTATATATAAAAAGGTAGTAGGGAGTATAGTGGTGATCCTCGTATTGTACGTGGATGACATACTCTTGATAGGAAAGAAGTTTCCTATGATACACTCGGTCAATCTCCTCTTATCACAAGGATTCTCCAAAAAGGATCAAGTTGATACCTGGTAAACCCTGGATTATGGATCTATGAGATAGATCTAATTGGATGTTAGGATTCTCACTAAGTGTAGTGAGATGGTATCAATAGATCCTGGGGAGAATCACTGGAAGGGTTCCAGGGTGATAAGAACGACTGAATGTCAGTCGCAAGCATTGTCTTTACCCTTAGTGGAGGGACGGTATGTTGGAAGAGTTCCAAGCTAGATACCGTGACACACTAGACGATTAAAGGTTAGATACATCGTTACCAAAGATGCTACTAGAAGCAGTCTGTATATATATCAGTTCATGAGATGAACTTCGTTCTAACCATTGTGTGACAATGGAGCTATGGCTTTGGCCAAGGAATCCCCGTCCCATCAGAAATCCAGACATATTCTTAGGCAGTATCGCCTGATCATGGAGATGGTTGATCTCCAGGGAGATCAAGGTTAAGAGAGTAGACACAGAGGACAACTGCGCGGATCCACTCACAAACGCCTATTTCCCAGTAGAGACTTTTATGGGATGGTTGAGTATGAGATACTTCAACCATAGCTGATTGTTGGGTATGCAATACCACAACAGATGGCCCTAGTGCAAGTGGGAGATTGTTAGTGATATGTATGCCCTAGATGCAATTACTGTACATACAATGTATATTGTAGTGGATGCTTCGACATATAAAGTGAGGAATTTCTTGCTCGACATGATAGCTTGCTATCTGGTTGCCCTTTATCTTAACATGTGCACTGATTGTCTCTAAAAGTACATGTTGATAATGCCCTTAGGATGAGTACTTGACTACCAGGACTATGATGCAGATCATACTAGTGGGGACAGAGTAGTCGTTAAGTACATCCTTCAAATCTTCCTAGTCGTGGGAGTACCGAGACTGGGCGTCGATACTCTAGAGTAGACTAGCGTATGCGCTTCTTGACCCATATGATGGGCGATGGATGATCCCATATCCATTGGTGTTTGACATCAGAGAAGGTATACGGGTGCTCAGTAGAGACTGCGTACACTGGACGGACTCGCCGAGAACTCCTAGATGGTATTATACCTCACGTCAGATGGAAGTTCTCAGGTCACACTAGTACAGGTTAGTCTGTAGACCCATGATCGTCATAGAGTCTTGTGTGATTCCCACTGTACTTTGATTTCCACCTAACCACGTCGAAGAAGGCGTGCAAAACGGTGGTTTTTGGGTACAGTCCCGAATCACATGGAGGCAATGAGCGATAGAGGGGTTGTGTCTCTCCCGGTATAGGGAGTTGATGTTGCGCTGTGTTCGATAGGCTATAACTGGAAATCCCTGGCCAGGGTTGTTGAGATTTACTGGTAAGTGTTATCAGTAGTTTCTCAAACTGTTATGGACCTCATATCGACACGACTTATCAAGCTACCGGGGTCTGACGTTTACCACCCCTAGGCGAGATATGCGACATATCAGAGGAAGAGACCGGACTGCACGGTAGTATTACTGATTGGATTCGCAGGAGAATGTATAGGCTTGCTTGTTGATCTTCTGACGCTCAATACCTGGGTGGCTGTTACGTTTAGCTGACCGCTTGCAGCTTGTGGGTGTTTGATATGATCATCACCTACTGCCGGTGTATTGACGATTCTTTAGAGTTCTACACAGAGGTTTCCTGGCTCAGGAAAAATGGAGTAGGAGCACATATGTGATATGTGCGGGACCGAGAACAATACGTGTATGTAATACCGTATTAGATTCTCGCGATATGTGATATCGGCCGGGTATATGAGATATAGCCGGGTCATCGGATCAAATGTTGATTCGATGAACTGATACTGACTATATTAGTCGGTTATTTGGGAAATAGCCGGATTATCGGATCAAGTGTTGATTCGATAATTTAATGTATAATTATATATTTGGTATATTATATTACATTAACTAATATAAGCTCATTTAAAGATTCTTTTTCTCACTTGGATAATATATTGATATATATGTGATATATATTAATTGTATTATTTTATTTTGTTACAAAATATATTATATATGTCATATATAATATTGTAACAAGTTAATGTTACAAATGCAACATGTTTTGTGGAGTTTAAACATGGTTAGGGTTTGGATTAGGGTTATGCTTTCGTGAAGCTTTATTTTTGTTTTAAGCTTAGATATTTTGTAAAGATATTTCTTAACCCAACCCAAACCCTTTACCATAGTTAATTATCTACAAGGGTAAAGTCTTCATTCTTAACCCATGGTTGCAATTCTAACCTCACACAAAAAAATTCATTATTCATCACAAAAGAAATTCTTCTTCTTCTTCATTCTTCTTTTGATAAAAAAAGCTTTCTAGTTTTTTCATAAGTGAAGAAATGAGTGAGATAAAGAAAAAAAATGAGAGCTAAATAACTACTTCATCATCCTCATGTATTCTAGCCACTTAGATTAGGGTGTTTGCTTTGCTAATACTTGATTAGTGAAGCAAAAGCTAGGGCTTGAGTTTCTTCAAGGTAGATCATCTTTGTTGTTGAAGATTGGAAGCTAGCTTGCATCTTTCTCTTCATGGAGGCTCTCTAGAGTCCCGGTACTTGATGATCGCAGCGAAGGGACCTCAACACGGAGCTATTGAAGTGAAGGAACGGACTACAAAAGTTGTAATCCCAAACTCCTAGAAGTAAAGTTGTTTACTTTCTATGTTTATCCTAAGTGTCTAGTTATGATCTTGGTTAGGGTTTGTTCAGCACCCCAAAAAATTTAAAGTAGCATGATTGATGCTTGTCAAAACCTTCACAAGGTGCTATGCAAACCCTACAGTCTCTTTGCATCAGCCCAATGCTTCTGTCGATCTTGGGTTATGCGCATTCTTTCCCTGATAATACGAACCACATCAACAGTCGCTACTATCATCTCAGGTCCAAGAAGTTCCCTATCTCCACTGTCGTCCTAACTTAATGGTGATCGACACTTCCTTCCATACAGTGCTGCAAAAGGTGCCATTCCTATGCTTTCTTGGTAGCTGTTGTTGTACGAAAACTCCACAAGGTGTAGGTGATCTTCCCATGATCCTTTGAAGTCTAACATACATGCTCTGAGCATATCCTCCAAGATCTGTATAGTTCGCTCAAACTAACCATCTGTTTGTGGATGATAAGCTATGCTGAAGTTCAGATTTGTTCCCAAGCTTGCTTGCAGATTTTGCCAAAATTGCGATCGGAACTTCATGTCACGATCGGAGACATTGCAGACCAGTACTGCATGGAGTCTCACAATTTCCTGTATGAGTTCATGGGTATCAGAGATAATACATTATGAAGAGTTTAAATCTTAAGTAGATTATTACCTCCATGTACTTTTTTGCTAGTGTCTCAGTTGATTGGACAATTCGAAATGGGATGAAGTGAGCCGACTTTGTGGGTCGATCCACAATGACCCATACGGCATCGTTACCCTTTGTGCTGGGAGGAAGAGCAGTCAAAAAATCCATCCTGATGTGTTTCCACTTCCATTCTGGGATTGGTAACGGTTGAAGTAATCCAGCAGTCCTGTGATGTTATGCCTTTACTTGCTGACACACCAAGCATTTTACGACGCTTCTGGCTACATTACTTTTCATTCCATGCCACTAATAATTCTGACGTAGAGCTTTGTACATCTTGGTACCTCCAGGGTGTACTGAATAGGGAGAGCTGTGAGCTTCTTTCATTACCTCTTCCCGAACAGGACCTTTTGGTACACATAATCTGCTGCCGTATCTCAAAGATCCGTCTTTATGGATGATAAAGTCTGTTCTGAGTCCATTCTCCACTTGTTCTCTGGTCTTTTGCAACTTAGCATCACTTGCTTGAGTTTCTTTGATCTGATTGACAATGGTTGATTGAACTTGTAAATTCATCAAACTTGAAGTGTTACCTGGCATGACTACTTCAATCTCCATCTGATGCAAGTCCTGTTGAAGCTTCCACCGAGCGGTGAGATGCATTGCTAATTGTTGGCGACTAAGAGCATCTGGAACCACATTCAACTTCCCTGGGTGATATTGATGGTTGATATCAAAATCCGCCATGAGTTATAACCATCTTCTCTGCCTCATATTCAACTCTTTCTGAGTAAACACATATTTTAGGCTCTTGTGATCTGATTATTGATTGGTAGAGATTCTGCGTGTTTAAGTTGAGTTAATTACCGCAATCAAGACGGTTTCGCTTGTAGCTAGCCGGTTGAGTACGGGTCGTCCGCAGGGAGATGGGAATCTTTTTCTAAGTGTTTTAACGAGTTAAGTCCAGATTTCCAGATTTTGTTGTGATTAATTAATTGTTAAAGTGATATGTAAAGAGAGCTTGTTAGGGTTAGGATTAGGTTAGTTTGAGTTAGGAGTCGCTCACCTCTTTCGTTGCCACTCTTAATATCGGTGTTACGGTAATCGGCAACAACGGGGATTAGCACGACTAGAAAGGAACATGCGAGTATAAGCTAGGCTTTCCAACGCATAAGTTCTTCCTTTTGGTGCTTGTCCGTCCGTTCTTGGCTCTTAGCCATAACCTCCGGTTAATTCAACTACAACCGGTCTCACTACGGAATCACCGCTATCATGTACGATAGGGTGCCGTAAGGAGCGGATTGTGGTTCAATTAACGGGAGTCGATTTTAAGATGTTGGGCAAGGAAAGAGTGAGAGAGATTTCCTTCTCTCAAATTTCCCTTATCCTACCCAAACAAGTATGAAACTACTCACACATCATAATGAAAAGAAAACAAAACAAAAGAGGAAGATAGAAAGAAGGAGATTAGAAGATAACAACTAGCTATTTGCGACCTCACCTTGGCAAGGATCAAGCGTAACCATCATGGTTGTTTTAATGATAAAGGAAAAGAGAAGAGAAAGAAACAACAAGAAATAACAACAACTAAGTTAACAAATTAAAATTACAAGCAATTATAAAAGAACAAGACAAGATATAATAGCAAAATGAACTTCTTTATTCACCATTCTTCACTCACAAAAGCTCACTACATGTTTTAATGGAGAAGAGATGAGAAGAGGAAGAAGAACAAGTATTCTAAAACTTAAAAAAAAATACAAGATTATGCACCCTTTGGCTTCACAAGTTCTGGACTATTTATAGGCAGGAAACTGAAAATATAGGGCAACCACCAGAACACAAATGAAAAGACCAAAGAGCCCCTAAAATCTTTTCTTCTGACAAGCCTAAACGGCCGTGGAACCGCGGCCTAGACCCCCTATTGGCCGCGGTTCCGCGGTCATATAGGAGAGTTGGGCCCTCCGATTTTCTGTGCTTCCCTGGTCCTTTTTTGTCTGTAGTTTGGCATATGTCTTTTCTGATAATCTTTCCACATTTCTTCTAGAATTTTTGTTGATCAAAAAGACGATTTGATGTGGATCTTTTGCCATGATTGTCTCGAGCTCCGCGTAGATTTCTTGGATCTTGTGTTTCCCTTGAGCCTTGTGCTTGAAAATGACATTGATTTGCCATTTTGTCTTTTAAACTGGTGTGTGGAAACAGACGGATAAAGAGCGGAGATCCGTGTTTTATCTGTGAATGGCAGGAACCCGGGTTTTGTCGTGTTTTTTCATGAATTTCACCGTTCAGAGCCGAGAACCTGTATCCTGCAATTGACTCGCAAACACGGCTCAAGAGTACCTACCGATATGCAATGTGATAAAAATTGGGCGGTATGAAAATGCAAAAATCTGATATGAACAAATACCCCCAAACTTATCATTTGCTCGTCCCGAGCAAAGCCAATTTATTCACAAAAAATTTCCTAACCTCACTTTCGCAGGGAACGCGATTGCACTGAGCATGTGCAACAAGCCGTTAAACCTCTAGGTGTCCCTAGTAGGAGGAGTGTTGTCTCCTGAGGGTTTTCAGCGGATACTGCCCACAAAATCTGGTCAAGCTAGTTTTGTAAAATAACTAAGATTCAAACCCTAAAGTTTTGTTTCAGAAAATAACAATTCTATTATCCTAAGTCTAGACTATCGAACCTTTATCTTTCACACCTCGCTTTTTATTTAACTACAGATTTTATATGTCTTTACGTGCAGTGCAAATAGTGTCGTTAAGTTTCTAGAAGGATCGATTTACGTCATCATGTCACACAATAAAGCCCAGATAACAATTTTAAAAGGATCACATAAGTTTTATAAAGAGTTAAGCATTTTTCAAGTTTCGTTTTCCAGTAAGGTTTCAACTTTAGAATTTCTATCTTCCTTAACAGGAAACTAGGTCTTATTCTTCACTCCACCTTTTTCTTGTTTTCATTTCATACACACCTCTGTGAACGTGCAATAGCCTTTATCATAGAGTAAAACCTTCATATCTCCGCTAATTTTTTTATAAAAGCCTGTCTTTTATCAAGATTATTCTCACACAAAGAACCGTTAGGAATTTTAACTCGGAGAGAACACTTGCTTGATTTTGTTTTAATCTGGACTTTCTAGGCTTCTTAGCGAGCTTTGGGCCAATGCACCCAAACCAGTTGGTTTTAGGGCATTAGGTGTAGAAACACCCCAGCAGACTTAATTACTCAAGTTACCTAGGTCCAAAAACAAAAGACAGTTTTAGCATGAAAAATCAGATGATTTAATACGAACGGAGACATAACCGGCAGTTCAATTATTTTTTTGGATAAAAGACGTGTTTAGTGGGTTTTGGTGTGTAATCATTCCAATCAAGTTCCAGATGGGTTATTTTTCAGACTTAGTTCCAATTACGGCATCAATAATATTCCTTCATATTCGCTTTACATCATAAACTATTCTTGACATTACTTATTTCAGAACAAACCTATTTGATCCTCAGAAAATCATTTATATGTTTATAAGTTTTTAAACATAAAAGACTTGTCATCTAATTTCCAAAAACTCACGACACGTGTAGTGTGATGTAAAGACGTATATCAGCTATAGTTAACTTCAAAGGAGAGTTATCTTTCAGGTTTTCAAAGTCTAAACAAAAGATTTAGTTATTCTTATTTGATCAAACAAAACAGTCGAAATGTTGAATCAGAGTCCTCCCACTAGCTAACTTGACAGAAAAGTTTTTATGTTTTTAGAAATTTTTTTGATTTTTATGAATTTTATGGATTTTTATATGCAGATGCAAAATATACATATGAATGCGAAGGTAAGAAATGCGTACCGAGCGTACCCCCAAACATAAACTGGACAGTGTCATCACTGTCATTGCGTGAAGAGATCATTTGAAGGGTCAAAATTGTCGGTTAGCGATACACAATTTTTTTTTTGTTTTTGTTTTTAAAGAAAAGAAAAAGAAAAAGAATGGAAAAGAATATCCACAAATATATACAAAAGGCTTTATACATACCCCCAAACTTATTTGGAACAGTGTCCACTGTTCTTGGCTGGATAACCGAACTTTGGAGGTAGGCAGAGGAAGATTATGCAGGGTAAACCGGCTCCTGTAAGAACAGGAGCTCCTCTGTTGGTTCGGTGCTAAGGTACGGTTTGAGTCGGTGTCCATTCTCTTTGAAAAATGAACCGTCCTTTGGATTCTCCAAATCCACAGCGCCCTGCGGATATACATTCCGCACAAAATACGGCCCCTTCCAGCGAGATCTGAGCTTTCCTGGATGGAAGTGAAGTCGGGTGTCGTAAAGCAGTACCAGCTGACCAGGTACGAAGGTTTTGCGCAAAAGGTGTTTTTCGTGAAACACCTTCGTTCGATTCTTAACGACAACCGCGTTATCGTAAGCCTCATCCCTAAGCTCGCTCAGTTCGTTCAACTGCAGCTTCCGATGGCTGCCCGCATCTTCGAGAGACAGATTCAACTCTTTTATCGCCCAAAATGCGCGATGCTCTATTTCGACAGGTAGGTGGCAGGCTTTTCCGTACACAAGCCGATAGGGAGACATGCCAAGGTCGGTCTTATAAGCGGTTCGAAATGCCCAAAGGGCATCAGTGAGTTTCAGCGACCAATCCTTACGGTTCTTGGAAACCGTCTTCTCCAGTATCTGCTTGATTTGCCGATTTGAAACTTCTGCCTGCCCGCAGGTTTGGGGGTGGTAGGGCGTGGATAGCTTATGATTAATGGAATATTTCCGCATCAAGGCCTCGAAAGTCTTGTTGCAGAAATGACTTCCATTGTCGCTAATGATTGCTCGGGGGTGCCCAAACCGGGAGAAAATGTTTTCTTTAAGAAACCTAACAACAACCTTGTTATCGTTAGTCCGGCTTGGCACAGCCTCGACCCATTTAGAGACGTAATCAACAGCGAGAAGGATGTACAAGTTCCCAAAAGAGCTGGGAAACGGCCCTATGAAATCTATCCCCCAAACATCGAAAATCTCCACAACCAAGATTGGTTGGAGCGGCATCTCGTTCCTCCGGGATATCCGGCCCATGTGTTGGCACCGGGAGCAAGTCTTGCAATAGTCATGAGCGTCTTTGAAGAGTTGTGGCCAGTAGAAACCACATTGCAAGATCTTCTCAGCTGTCTTTCTGGGGCCAAAATGCCCGCCACATGCTTGATCGTGGCAAAATGACAGCACACTCTTGAATTCCTCGTCAGGGACACACCGACGAATAATCTGGTCGGGACAGTACTTGAACAGATAGGGTTCGTCCCAGTAAAAGTGTTTTACTTGGGATAAGAAGCGAAGTCTGTCCTGACATGACCATTCAGTCGGTAGTAATCCCGTGGCCAAATAGTTCACAATATCTGCGAGCCAGGGTTCGCAAGATACTGTCAAGAGCTGTTCATCCGGGAAAACGTCGTTGATCGGAATTGGAAGCGAAGGCGAAGAAGGAAGTCGTGAGAGATGGTCGGCAACTACGTTTTCACATCCTCGTTTGTCTTTAATGACAAGGTCAAACCCCTGAAGCAAGAGGATCCAACGGATTAACCGAGATTTTGCATCTTTCTTCGCAAAAAGATGGCGCAGAGCAGAATGGACTGTGTAGACAATGACTGGAGAGCCGATGAGGTAGGGCCTGAACTTTTCTAAAGAAAATACAACAGCTAAGAATTCCTTCTCAGTTGTTGTATAATTGAGTTGTGCGTCGTTCAGGGTTCGGCTCGCATAATAGATTACGTGCGGCATCTTGTTGATGTGTTGTCCATGGACAGCACCAATGGCAAAGTCGGATGCATCGCACATAATCTCAAATGGGTGCGTCCAGTCAGGTGAAGAAAGAACGGGAGCAGAAGTGAGTGAACGTTTCAATGACTCGAATGCAGTCACACAGCTCGAGTTGAAGTCGAATGGCGTATCCTTGGCCAGCAAAAGAGTCAAGGGCCTAGCAATCTTGCTAAAGTCCTTGATAAACCGTCTATAGAAACCGGCATGGCCAAGGAAGGCTCGGATATCTCTGACGCATCGGGGAGGTGGTAGATTGGAAATGACCTCAATCTTTGCTTTGTCAACCTCTATGCCATTTTGCGAGATGATATGTCCTAAGACAATACCTTCGCGCACCATGAAGTGGCACTTCTCCCAATTCAAAGTGAGATTCTTGTCCTTACATCGGGTAAGGACAGCGTCAAGATGCAGCAAACACTCGTTGAAGGAATCCACGAAGATGGAGAAATCATCCATGAAAATCTCCAGAAATTTTTCCACCATGTCTGAGAAGATTCCCATCATACACCGCTGGAAGGTTGCGGGCGCATTGCATAACCCAAAGGGCATGCGACGATATGCGAACGTGCCGAAAGGACAAGTGAAAGTAGTCTTGTCCTGGTCTTTTTCGGCGATGGGAATCTGATTATAGCCGGAGTAGCCATCAAGAAAGCAGTAGTACTCGTGTCCGGCCAATCGTTCAAGCATCTGGTAAATGAAAGGTAGCGGAAAGTGGTCTTTCCGCGTTGCGGCGTTGAGTTTTCTGTAATCAATGCATACTCGCCACCCAGTTTGGGTGCGAGTAGGATTAACTCGTTTGCCTCGTTAGTGATGACCGTTATACCTGATTTCTTGGGGACAACGTGAATGGGGCTAACCCACTGGCTATCAGAGATAGGGTAAATGATACCACTATCTAGACATTTTACGATCTCCTTCTTCACAGCCACTTTCATGACTGGATTGAGACGTCTTTGTGGATCCCGGGATGGTTTGGCATCATCCATCAGATGAATGTGATGCTCAATGATAAAGGGACTAATCCTCTTGATGTCCGCCATGGACCAGCCAAAAGCTTGCTTGTTGCTGTGCAAGACCGCGAGAAGGGCTTTCTCTTGCTCTGGAGCTAGAGAAGCCGAAATGATGACAGGGAGGGTCTCGTTCTCACCTAAGTAAGCGTACTTAAGGTGAGACGGCAAAGACTTGAGTTCGAGCGCTGGAGGTGAAACGATTGAAAGCAAGATTGGTGCAGAGGTCTCGAACTCAAAGGACTCCAGCAAAGGTTCAAAGCGAGTGTAGGCGACCGAGTCGGATGGTTCAGGTAACTCATCCGAAAATTCGAAAGATTCAAACTCGGGTTGTGCGCGGTTAAGATCGTTCGAGAACGTAAAACACTCGTAGTCGTGGTCGGGCGCAGAAACAGCAGCAGGTTCGAGGAGGAACGCACTAGTGGCGTCAAGATTATCGTGTTCGAACAGAAACTCCTCGAATTCACATTCTTCTGGGGTGATCTCCTGGATCGAGCAGACGTCCAGTATATGAGCATTAGGTTCGGCGGGCTGATTCCCCAACCTAAAAATGTTGAGTTCAATCGTCATGTTTCCAAAAGAGAGGTTCATCGAACCATTGCGACAATTGATCACAGCATTTGAGGTTGGAAGAAATGGGCGACCGAGTATCACCGGAATTTGATTCCGGGGGTTAGCTACAGGCTGTGTGTCTAATACAATGAAGTCAACGGGGAATATGAAGTCCCCGACTTTTATTAACACATCCTCTAGCTCACCCCTAGGATGGGTGATCGATCGGTCGGCCATTTGGAGAGTGCAGTGTGTGGGTTTCAGCTCTCCGACGCCTAATTGCTCGTATACTGAATACGGAAGCAGGTTAACACTGGCACCAAGATCTAATAGTGCGCGGTTGATGTTCTTATCCCCAACAGTAATAGAAATCATAGGACAGCCAGGGTCCTTCCGTTTTTGTGGTAAAGATTGGGTAAGGGCATCACACATAGCACTAGCCAAGAAAACTTTCTTGGGTACCTAAGACTTCCTCTTTTTCGTGCACAAGTACTTTAAGATTTTCGCGTAGGACGGGACTTGTTGGACAGCATCTAAAAGAGGAATGTTAATGTTAACCTGCTTAAATAACTCCAGAATCTTCTCCATTTGAGGATTTTGTTTATTAGACCTCAACCGGTTTGGAAATGGGACATTTTTAAAATTGGTTGAGTCTAATGCTTGTGGAGGAGATTGTGGAGTTGGAACGGATCCCAGAACAGGTGTTTTCGTGGAGTGAGAAGCGGGTCCGTTCAGACCAGAAGAAGGAGAGCCTTTTGAAGAATGGAGAATAGGCTCAGAAGACGAAGAAGCAGGAGAAGAAGAAGAAGTAGAAGAAGAAGCGGCCGGGGTGTCATCGTTGATCCGTGTGCCAATGTTGTTTTGCAGCATCCTTCCCGATCTCAATGTGGTCACGGCACTCACATTATGGTTTTGTTGTTCAAGAGCAACATGTACATTATGTGGGTGACCGGGATTTGGGAGTGGTTGGGACGGAAGCTTCCCCTTTTCTCGCTCGCTCAAGGCCGCATTCAGCTGTGCAATCTGGGCCTCGATGGTTTTGATGCTTTGCCCGTGAGCGGCAGTGTGTTGCACTAAGGACTGAATGGAAGACTGGATGTTGGCGGTGGACTGAGTCGATTGTTTAACGAACGCCTCCAGACTTCGTTCGAACGAGGAAACCTTATCATTGTTTGACGGAACAAAGTTGTTTGGTGGAAAAGAATTGTTGGCTGCAAAGTTATTCGTCTTATTTTGGAAAGGTTGGGGTTGGAAGGGCTGCTGATACCGAGTTTGTTGTTGCGCTTGTTTCTGTGGCGGAGGGGCCCTTTGGAAATTGTTGCCTTGGAATTGATTCTGATTCTGATTCCAGGCGAAATTGGGGTGGTTCCTCCAACCGGGATTGTAGGTGGAAGAGTATGGATCATTCCTCGGTCTTTGCTGAAATGCAGCATTAACCTGATCCTGTCCTTGCGATAGCGGATTGTAAGGACACTCTTCGGTCAAGTGAGAAGGATCGGAACAACAAGCGCAAATGGTATGAAGGGGGAGAACAGGGGCAGGAGCAGGAGAAGAGAATTTGCTCTCTATCACTTCAAGCTTTCTTGTTATTGCAGCCATTTCAGCTTTCATCGCAATAGAGACATCAAGTTGGTGAATTCCTACCCTAGACTGACCGGTAGAAGTGGAGGTAGAAGAAGAAGAAGTCTGTCTGGTGCTCTCCCATTGTAGCGTTTGCTCCGCAAGGTCGTCAAAGAACTGCCACGCTTCCTCGTCAGATTTCGATAGGAAGTGGCCCTGACAGATGGTTTCCAACAACTGCTTCGTTGCTGGGTTCAGGCCCTCGTATAAGGTTTGGCAAAGTTGCCATTTCTCTATACCGTGGTGAGGACACTGAACAAGAAGGTCTTTGTACCGGTCAAAGCACTTCCAGAAGGGTTCAGAAGGAAGCTGAGAGAATTGGTTGATTTCATTTCTAATCCTTGCTTTTTTATGATTCGGATAGAATTTTTTTAGAAACGCTTTAACAAACTCGTCCCAGCTGGTTATAGAGTGGGAAGCGGTGCTATACAGCCATTTTTCAGCAAGGTCGCATAAAGTGAACGGAATGACCCGTAGACGTATAGCATCGTCCGACAGCTGGGTGGTTTTCATCATGGCACAGACATTTTGAAATTTATTGATGAAGATATAGGCATCTTCAGATTCAAGCCATGAAATCGTGGGAGCATGTTGATGAAGTGGGGCTTAATTTCAAAATTATCCCCATTGGCCGGAGGAAGAGAAAGGCAGGTGGGAAGTGCAGAACGGGTGGGATAGAAACGATCCTGGAGCGCGATTCGCTGCGGCGCTGCAACAGGCGGTGGTGGTGGGTCATTGGTCTCCGTAGGAGGTGGAGCCAATCCAGGGGTAGTCAAAGAGATGTTCGGATTAAATCCCGACATCGCGGAAGAAGAGGTTGGTGAAGGTGAAGGTGAAGATGTATGAACAGAATTCCGGTCAACGTCGGAGTTGGCCGGCAAAAGAAGGGGTGAAAGAGGAGTGGACGGAGTTTCGACGTCTGAGTCGATCGCGTAGTCGGTAGCGACTAACGTAACACGGACTAGGCGGGCGCTAGTGTCCCGAGTCCAAGCGGACATACACTAAACGAGTTTAGTATAGTCAAAGCGGAGAAGGTGAGGGTAAGAAAACGTCAATGGAGAAAACGATGGGTGGTTGGTGAAAAATGGAATGGCGACAAAGGGCAAGTTTTTATAAAAGTTTTTGATTTTTTCCTTTTTTTTAGAAAGAGCTTTACAGAAATATGTACGGACTTACGGCTTTAAGCAATCACAAAAAAGATATGCACAATCTCACCTAGATCAAGGGTCACCTAGGTCAACTAGACTTGCTCCTAACTGTTCCAGAGGGCTAGAAAAAGGACCTCAAACCGCCTCTTCTCCGTCTAATGCGGCCAGATAAGTGCCAGGTAAGTGGGAGGTTGTCCAACGCTTTCGCGAAGTTCCTTAATTAAATAACCACTTGCCTTCGTCACACTTGCCTAGGCACCGCAAAAGTCAGATAGGATAAACGGTCGATGCCTGTAACTAGTCCTCTGTCCTATTGAGCGCGAAGTCCTTAGGGGTGAGTCTAGTATTTTTTAATTTTAACAATGGTCAATGCATATGCTTTTTGTGATTTTTGGGGTCCTGGGAAGGGTGATGAAATCCCCACCCAATCTGAATTGGTTTCAAGCCCCTTAAGTCCGTATTAATTAATGCAAAGCGATAACAAATCAACTGCAAACAATTTTTATTTTTAGCGCAGCGCAAAGAATCCTGCACAAGAACAGTTTATTGGAAGCGGGAGAAGAGTTTGCGCAAAGAATGCTGCAGAAAACACAGTTTATTGGAGTCCAGAGGAGTGGGGAGGAAGCAAGAATGACTTACAGAGAAATTGGAAGCCTGAGGCCACCAAGTGGCCGCGGTTCCGCGGCAATAGGGCTCTAATGCCGCGGTTCCGCGGCTATGTTGAGGAAATGGAGCTCCATTTTTCTGGTGTAGTCTGGGTTGGGTGTCCTCTGCTTGTATGGATGTGCTGAATTTTTACTTGCTTACTGTATCTGCACCAGATTTCTACAGTAGACCGTTTGCTTCATTTGATCCGTCGCGGTGTAGCCGCGAAATATGGGTCTATCTTCCCACGTCTTTGGCACTGATCTTGAACTCCGTATTTTCCTGTACGCTTGCACAAAAACTAATCAAAAATAACAAGATGATTTTTTTACAAAGTATATTTTTTTGTTTTGTTTTTCGGTTGTTTTTATATTCACAAGTTAACCCGAAATTACACAAAGAAATAAACTACCGTCTCCCCGGCAACGGCGCCATTTGATTGGTAGAGATTCTGCGTGTTTAAGTTGAGTTAATTACCGCAATCAAGACGGTTTCGCTTGTAGCTAGCCGGTTGAGTACGGGTCGTCCGCAGGGAGATGAGAATCTTTTTCTAAGTGTTTTAACGAGTTAAGTCCAGATTTCCAGATTTTGTTGTGATTAATTAAGTGTTAAAGTGATATGTAAAGAGAGCTTGTTAGGGTTAGGATTAGGTTAGTTTGAGTTAGGAGTCGCTCACCTCTTTCGTTGCCACTCTTAATATCGGTGTTATGGTAATCGGCAACAACGGGGATTAGCACGACTAGGAAGGAACTTGCGAGTATAAGCTAGGCTTTCCAACGCATAAGTTCTTCCTTTTGGTGCTTGTCCGTCCGTTCTTGGCTCTTAGCCATAACCTCCGGTTAATTCAACCACAACCGGTCTCACTACGGAATCACCGCTATCATGTAGGATAGGGTGCCGTAAGGAGCGGATTGTGGTTCAATTAACGGGAGTCGATTTTAAGATGTTGGGCAAAGAAAGAGTGAGAGAGATTTCTTTCTCTCAAACTTCCCTTATCCTACCCTAACAAGTATGAAACTACTCACACATCATAATGAAAAGAAAACAAAACAAAAGAGGAAGATAGAAAGAAGGAGATTAGAAGATAACAACTAGCTATTTGCGACCTCACCTTGGCAAGGATCAAGCGTAAGCATCATGGTTGTTTTAATGATAATGGAAAAGAGAAGAGAAAGAAACAACAAGAAATAACAACAACTAAATTAACAAATTAAAATTACAAGCAATTATAAAAGAACAAGACAAGATATAATAGCAAAATGAACTTCTTTATTCACCATTCTTCACTCACAAAAGCTCACTACAAGTTTTAATGGAGAAGAGATGAGAAGAGGAAGAAGAACAAGTATTCTAAAACCTAAAAAAAAATACAAGATTATGCACCCTTTGGCTTCACAAGTTTTGGACAATTTATAGGCAGGAAACTGAAAATATAGGGCAACCACCAGAACACAAATGAAATGACCAAAGAGCCCCTAAAATCTTTTCTTCTGACAAGCCTAAACGGCCGCGGAACCGCGGACTAGACCCCCTATTGGCCGCGGTTCCGCGGTCATATAGGAGAGTTGGGCCCTCCGGTTTTCTGTGCTTCCCTGGTCCTTTTTTGTCTGTAGTTTGGCATATGTCTTTTCTGATAATCTTTCCACATTTCTTCCAGAATTTTTGTTGATCAAAAAGACGATTTGATGTGGATCTTTTGCCATGATTGCCTCGAGCTCCGCATAGATTTCTTGGATCTTGTGTTTCCCTTGACCCTTGTGCATGAAAATGACATTGATTTGCCATTTTGTCTCTTAAACTGGTGTGTGGAAACAGACGGATAAAGAGCGGAGATCCGTGTTTTATCTGTGAATGGCAGGAACCCGGGTTTTGTCGTGTTTTTTCATGAATTTCACCGTTCAGAGCCGAGAACCTGTATCCTGCAATTGACTAGCAAACACGGCTCAAGAGTACCTACCGATATGCAATGTAATAAAAATTGGGCGGTATGAAAATGCAAAAATCTGATATGAACAATTATATGTTCACTCGTTCACCAAGTAAATAATGGCGCCAAATCTTGAGAGCAAAGATTACAACTGCCAACTCCAGATCATGCGTCGGATAATTGCGCTCATGAGTCTTTAGCTATCTTGAAGAATAGACCACAACCTTACCGTGCTGATATAGAACACATCCTAATCCCTTACCGGATTCATCGCAATGCACTTCGAATCCTCTAGATTGATCTGTTATGACGAGAATAGGAGCTGATGTCAACCTTGACTTGAGTTCTACGAAAGCTTGTTCGCATGCTTCTGACCACACAAAATCTTCATCTTTACGTGTGAGCTTGGTCAGGGGTGTTGCTATCTTTGAAAAGCTTTCAATGAACCTTCTGTAATATCCAGCTAGACCTAAGAAACATCGAATGTCCTTCACTGACTTTGGTGTCGGCCATTTGCTAACTGCTGAAACTTTCGCTGGATCCATAAAGATTCCTTCACCTGATACGATATGTCCAAGACAACCAACTTGATTTAGACAAAACTCGCACTTCCTGTACTTGGAATATAACTAATGTTGATGAAGAGTTTCCAGGACAATTCGTAGGTGCTCGGCATGCTCTTCCGACTCTTAGAATACACCAGGATGTCGCCGATGAAGATGACAACAAACCTGTCTAAGTACTCCCGGAAAACTTGATTCATTAGGTTCATGAATATTGCTGGTGCATTGGTCTATCCAAATGGCATCACTAGAAATTCGTAATGACCATAGCGAGTTCTGAAAGCTGTTTTATGAATATCAGCTTCCTTGACCTTCACCTGATGATAACCTGAACGAAGATCCAATTTAGAGAAAACACAAGATCCACTTAGTTGATCGAATAAATCGTCGATGCGTGGGAGTGGATACTTGTTCTTTATAGTGACTTCGTTCAAGGCTCTATAATCGATGCACATTCTGTATGAACCTTCCTTCTTCTTCACAAGTAGTACAGGTGATCCCCAACTTCAAGTGTTGGGATAAATCCATCCTTTCGCCAGTGATTCATTCAGCTGTGTTCGGACTTCCTTCAAACATTCCGGACTTAATCGATAAGGTGCTTTGATCAACGGTTGTGCTCCTGGTTCTAAATCAATGCTGAATTCAAGAGCTCGATCGGGAGGCAAACCTGATATATCCTCAGGAAACACGTCGTCGAACTCTCGAACCACCTTGATTCTTCCTCCGCTTGAGCTGCTACAACTACTGCTTCCCTTGGTTTCTCTTTGTTTATACTTGGCTCCAGAGTACAGTCTCTGCTTTTGAAATAGAAGACCGGATGGTCTGAAATCTCGAATACTACCCTCCTTTGACGACAGTCGATGGTAGCATAAAAAGTTCCAAGCCAATCCATACCTAGAACCACATCGAAGTTCGGTATGTCCAGCACTTTGAAGTCAGCATAGAACTCTCTGCTGCAGACGACTACTGGACACAAGATGTATCCCATTGTTGCCTTTAGAACGCCATTTCCTGAACTGGCATTCTAGCCGGATACAAGCGGTGAGACTGGAATCGCATGGGTTCGGACGAACCGTTGCGACATAAAGCAGTGAGAGGCTCCAGTATCGAACAGTGCTAGTGTAGGTATTGAGGATACTAAGATTGTACCTAAAGTATGAGGGATATGTTTTAAGTATAAGAAAATTTGTGGATAGGTATTAAGACTGAAAGAAAAGTTTGAGAAGAAAAGGGTTACCAGTGATAACTTGGCCAGTGGCCTCAGCTTCTTCCACGGTCATCGTGAAAGCCTGGCGCCTTGGTACATTCCTCCCGGCCAGAGGAGCATTCCTTGTAACGTTCCTTTGAGCTTGATGGAACTGACGAAGAGGTGGTGCAGCTTGTGGTCCTCTAGATGGTGGAGCAGGAAGTGCCAGTCTTGGAGCAGGTACTTGGATGACTGGGTGCTGTGGGATAGTGTTTGCTGGCCTGGATGCAGCAATTGGATTTTGTCTATAAGGACAAGATTCAATATCATGAGCAGCTGAGCCGCAAACTAAGCAAAGACGGTTGGCTCGCCGGCAGTCTTGCATCACATGTCCAGATCTCTTGTAGTAGGTACAAAAGGCTGGGCTGGGACGATGGTTCGGTACTCCCGGTCGCCTTGGCATAAAAGGTGTCCTGGACGAGGCTCCTCCTGTTATCTGGTTGAAAGGACGTTTAAATCCTGCAGACTGAGGTCTGCGCCTCGCTTTTATCACTGCCTCATATCTGCGGGCAGCTGTCAGAGCCTCCTCATGAGTCGGTAATTTCCCTGTGTCTAGTGCAGCCTGGATTTCCGTGTCCAAACCTTGTTGAAATCGACGGGCTCTGATCTCGTCCGTCGGTATCAAATGTGCCGCGAATCTGTTTAAAGGATTGTGTTAGCTGTGTAATAAGTGATATTTAAAAATTCAAATTATTTGAGACATATCATACCGACTGAGCATGGTGAACTCGGCGTCATACTCATGTACCGACTTGATCCACATCGAACCTTGTTGCAGATGAATAAACTGTTGTTCCATGTCGAACCTGGCAGTCTCAGGGAAGTACTTCACGTCGAACCTTTCGTGAAAAGTCTTCCATTCAATGGGCTGATCAAGACGTTTTTCTTACGCCTTACACCAGTTCCCTGCATTGTCCGTGAGCTATAATTTTTCCACACGAACCCAAGCTATATCTGGCACTTGTGCCGCTGCCGGATCATCTTCTATACTTTATGCCCATTCTTCAGCTTCTAGTGGGCTTCCCTTTCCGGAGAACTGTTTGGGATGCAAAGCTCTGAATTGCTTCATCCCAGGTGCTTCAGTCTCGGGACGGTTTAAGAGTTGCTGTTGTCCCTCTAAGAGGCTGTGGATCGCCTCAAGTAGAATTGTTTGCTCGGTGGGTGGAGCAGGAACAGTAGGTATGATTGGTAGTGGTGGTGGAGTGTTGTTGAAGTTGGTGCTTGTGTTGTTTGGGGAATCCATAACCTTTGAAAGAAAGATTTAGGTTAGGACAGATTCAAAGTATATGAAATGATGAGATTCAAGAAGTATGAATTGTAAAGAATGTTTTACTTGCTGGTTCTTGTGTTTATATATTGCTTAGGTTGTTCACGCAGAACAGAACTGCATGATAGAGTTTCATACAGCTCTGACCTGCATGGGCCACCAACAAAACCTGTCACGCTCCGCTTCCCAGTATACGGGCAGAGGACGTGACGAGGCCGCTACGTATTTACTGTGAAGTAATATGCTAAGCGTATCTAAGTAATATAAATGTAAATGCACAAGAGACAAGATATAATAAAACATCAACTTTATTTATTCACATTCTTTCTGTTCAATGCACGGAAATGTAAATACAATTGAAAAAAATAAATGCCTAAACAATGGCATAACAGAAAAGGAAAGGTACTGAAATAATGTGTACAATGAATTAAATCTCGGGGTCTTCAATGAAATGGTCCAAGTTTTTAGCACCGGGCTCGATCTCTGACGTGTCCAGATCACCTGACGACATTCAAAGAAGAAAAAAAAGAATGTCGTCAGCGAACAGATCGCTCGGTAAGTCCCAAAGATAAGGGAGAAATATAATAGACAGAATAAGAAGGTAGCTTTTAATGTTGTATTATATTGTTATAATGTGGTGTTAACGCTGTTGTTTGTAGGTTGGTACAGATGAATGACAGTGTATACGAGAGGAGTCTCTATATGCTAGAGACTAGGGCAAACGAAATGTAAAAGGAACCGTTGGGCCACGGTACAACAGCAACGGAATATAGGTTAGGTGTCTTAATCTTACTGTCTCGTGCCACTCTAACACCTTCCGTACCAATCTACCCCTTAAACCCGAGATGTCTTGTTTGTATAGTTGTATTGCATTATCTTGTATTCTAAACTGTATAGATTGTATAATTGGATGACTTACCCAAACCATGATATCAGTAAGTGGATGTAACTGGAGAATCATGTAAATGGAAGTATATCCATTGTTCGGTTCAGTCAATATAGGTTGAATGGATTCATGTTGAATTGTAATATTGTAGATTGCAGATTTTAGATTCTAGATTGTACTTGAATCATATTCAAGTCAGTTTATTATGAGAAGACTCAGTCTGAGTCATACAATTAGAAAATAAATTGAAGTCCTGATTGTTTTGATGTTATCGGTAACCGCTGCACATGGGCGGCAGGATTTGTGTCTTTTTCAAAGACGATTACCGTGATAACACCGTTGCTAAATTGTCTACCTTAGATAGGCAACCACCCATATCTCCGGTTCCCTGAGGCTCAATAGACTGGTCCCGCTTAAACCTATATTTACTACGGTCCTTAGGGTAATTTATAGAACTTGAGGGGATTTTATGAAATAATACCTTTGTATAACTTTCAAAATACACCCAAGTGTTTAATTATCGTCTTTAGAGTTGTAATAAATGTAGATTTTATATATGTGATGTTTCTAGTGAAATTAACCTAATTTCATAATATAGGTATTTATTTGTAATAATGACTTGTATGGAATTCATGGTATATTAATGTAAAGTGATTCTTTTGATTTTTGAAAAGAGTTGGAATATTTATTTTATTTCAAAATAGATATTTTAATGTTACATATATACATAAATATATAAAAATAATTTTAATATATATTTTATATTTCTAAAAATCTCATTTTCTTAAGATGTCGTATTTTAAATCTCTCGAGACCGAATGCTCCTTGGGGAGGTCTGAATCTCGCACTACTAAGCCCAGGGACGTCCGATAATCCGCACCATCTCAGTCGGGTTCCCCAAAGTGGGTTGTAGCGGCGCTTTACAAAGATTTGTGTAAAATACTAATCTTTTAGAAAACGGTTTTAATAGTAATGATATTTATTTGAAATGTTTCGTTTTTCCCGTATTCTATGTTCCCGAAAGGTATTGTGCTATATTCCATATGAGTGTTGTGAGGAGGTAGGTCATTACCTTGTGATCTACATAAAGGTATAGCAAGTTTGTGATGTTCAAATGTCGAAAATGAAACTATATGGTCTTTTAATGAAAAAGTACGGTAAAATGGAAATAGCAAATTCTTTTGATATGGAACTTGTTCAATATGATTAGTTTAGTGTTTAATAGTCAACATGTAATGGTTTAACAAGATTGCATTAAAGGAAACATGTGATTTTCGGAAGAACCGAATCGGAAATTGGATTTGCTCCGATTCCGTCTGGTTTTAGAATTTCGTATTTTCAGAAAGAGTAGAGAAGGGGGAAGGTGGGACTTATGGGTTTAGCTTAAAGAGGAGAGGGAGAGGGAGTGGACGTAGTTTCTGGTGCGTCGTTTCGTCGTCGTGAACTCCTAGGGTTGTTGCCGGAAAATTCGCTGGAGCTTCGCCTCTTTGCTCACTTCAAATGCACACTAGGGTTCTAGGAAATTTCTTGAGAGTTTGCTCAGAATTTTGGGGTGAGGGGGTAGTGTTTAGGGGTTGTATTTATAGGGTTAGGCTAGGGTTAGGGTAGATGAAAGGTTTAATTGAAAAAAATGTAATAAAATATATTAATATGTATTAAAAGTGGAGTAATTAGGGTTTTATGAATGCTGTGTTACTGTTTTAAGTAATTATAGTGTGCAGGTGTACAGGGGAGGCCAAGAGGCACAATTTCTATGTTGGGGACTCGACCGAATCGGCAACTCCGGCCGGCGGCGGCGGCCCGAGTCGGCCGGTACGCCGGACGAGTCAGGCGACCGGAATCTGTACCGTCGGTTGGTGATCCCTCTTCCATTGTTACTTTTTCTAGTGTAGTGGGGTTTTTGTGAGATATGCACGGGTAAATTGTTGGTATTCTAAAAATCCAAAATAAAACAATATTAAAAATAATGTGGGGTATGGGATTTGAACTCTGGTGTCTTGGTTCAGCAGTGCAAGGTATTACCAATGAGCTACAAGCTCCTTCTTGTAATTAAAGAGCTAATTAATTACTTAAAGTAGTCACAGCAAATTTAAATACACCAAGTATACAAAAAAAATTTAAGCAAATTTTTGTACACTAAAGGTGGAGCTATTACATCGGGTCCACAAGAATACCGTCTCCCATCAGCACGTGACCCAGGAAGTCAACTCTATCAAGCCAAAATGCGTACTTTGAGAATTTAGCATACAGCTGGTGCTCTCTCAATGTCTGCAAAGCAATCCTCAAGTGCTGCTCGTGCTCCTCTCGACTCCTAGAGTAGACCAGAATGTCATCAATAAACATAATAATAAACTGGTCGAGGATTGGCCTTGAAATCCAGTTCATCAGATCCATCAACGCTGCTGGGACATTGGTGAGTCCTAACGACATCACCAGAAACTCATAATGCCCGTAGCGTGTATGAAAAGTTGTCTTTGGAATGTCAACATTCCGAACCGGCAACTGATGATTACCCGAACGCAAATCAATCTTAGAAAAAAGTTTCTCACCCTAGAGCTGATCAAAGAAATCGTCAATGCGAGGTAGAAGAAACCCGTTCCGCACCGTAACTCGGTTCAATTGACGATAATCGATACACAACCTCAAACTGTCGTCCTTCTTCTTGACGAACAGCACAGGAGCTCCCCACGGTGAAACACTCGGACACATAAGTCCCTTATCAAGCAACTCTTGCAATTGATCTTTATGCACTCTAAGCTCCGCTGGAGCCATTCGGTAAGACGGTATAGAAATAGGCCCCGTGCCAGGAATCAGATCAATGCAAAACTCAATATCGCGCTCTGGCGGCAAACCAGGTAACTCATCGGGAAAAACGTCGGGAAACTCTTGCATGATAGGAACCCGGTCCAACGACCCTACTGTGGCTCCAGTATCATAAATGAAAGACAAGAATCCCCGACATCCCCTCCTCAAAATCCGCCTAGCGCAACGGGTATAAATCAAACTGTGAGGGGCGACGCTACGGTCCCCCTGCACAACCCGAACAGACTTGCCCGGAAAACCGAAACTGACAGTCTTCTCACGGCAGTCCACAGAAGCATAACAAGCTGCTAACCAGTCCATGCCAAGGAGAACATCCAAGTCCAACATATCTAGAAGGATCAAATCGACGTACGACTCTCTATCTCCAATCTGAATGACACACGACCGAAACACATTACGCACGACGAACGAATCGCCAAGAGGAGTAATCATAACAAGCAGCTGATCTAGTAAACACGACTCTCGGCCCAAACTCGGCAAAAAGTGCATAGAAACATACGAATGCGTAGATACCGGATCAAACAAAACGTGTTCATCAAAAGAACATACAGAAAGAGTACTTGTAACCACAGCATTGGACGTCTGCGCGTCCTGATGAGTCAAGGCAAACACCCGAGCCTGCCCTCTAACGGCGACTGGCTGACCTCCGTCTCCACCACCCTGCCCTCTCGGTACAAAACCACCACGACCCCGACCTCTCTGCAAATTAGTCCGACGCGGAGCTACAAAAGGCATAAGAGGCAACACCCTCTGAGGTGGAGAAGGTGGTAAGGTAACTTGCGGTACAGCTGCCTCTCTCTCACGTGGCTCAGCATAATCTCGAACCCGATGACCCAAACTGCCGCACCGGTAACATCCAGATGCAAACTGCCGCCGCTCCTGAGGATAAGAGCTAAAAAGCTGACCTCGTCCCGAACCTCCACTACCCCCGGTATCTGAACGGGAACTGTCATGACGCCTAAACGTCCGCCTCCCTGCTGAATCACCAGTATGAACCCTCTTCGGTTCCGGAGCAACCGACACCTCAGAAAGACGCTCCTCAACAAACAGGGCTGCGTCTACCGCTGCTGCATAGGTGTCGCAATGCTGAATGCTGATAGCGAGGAACAAATGGGTAAGCAGGCCTCACACAAACCTCTTAACCCGCATCTCCTCTGTAGCTACCAAATACGGAGCATACACAGGCAGCTCGGTAAACAGCACATCATACTCGGCCACCGTCATACCCTGAGTCTGGCGTAACGACTCGAATCTGCACGCTCGAGCATCCCTGACGCTCAGCGGAAGAAAACGTGCAAGAAACACCATCACGAACTCATCCCAGGTCATAGGGGAAAGGCCTGCGGCTCTGCCCTTCTCTAAGGACTCACACCACTTCTGGGCCAGACCCTCAGACGAAAACTTGCGAACTCCACCCATCTCGCATCGGATCATCTAAGCGAATGACATATCCTAGCCATCCGGTCGATAAACGACTGCGGATCCTCGGCTGCATCGGTACCAGTGAAAACCGGAGACCTCAGCCTCATGAACTCCGATAGCGATACGGTGATCACCTCCGTAGCTGCACGTACAACCTCCTGAACAGTAGGCACCAACACGGTCCCCGTAACGGGTGGAACAACTGCCTACTCCTGCGCTCGAATGGCCTCAATTAACGACCCCATCAATTGCTGCAAATCCTGCATACCAGCCCCTAGCATAGCCATATGGTCTGTCGAAGGTGGAACAATCTGCTCCTGTACAACGGCCATACCGCCCAGGTCAGTCCTCGTCTCAGATGAGTCAACTATGACCTCGGCCCTCGCGGCCGCTTTCTGCGCCCTCGTAGTCTTCGGCGGCATAAAGGATGGAAATGGAAACAGGATTCGATAAGGACACAGAAATCGAATCAAAAGGATATGTAAACACGGAAGGAATTTCAAGCAATAAATTCTAAGGTCACTTAGGCAGAGTACCGTGTTGTATGTATGCCGCGGAACATACACACGCTACGTTACTCTGCTTAAGCTACCTACTCCATCATACCAAGATCATGCTATACTCCGAAAGGTAAAATCTAGCGCTCTGATACCAACTTTGTCACGACACAATTTGGGCACATAACCGGCATTTAGACTACGTAACTTCATCAGGCGTAACGCAATTCAAGTAAGCCGAAAACCCAGCAATCTAAACCATTACTAGTAGAAAAAGATAGAACACATTTAAAAACTCAATGCAAAACTTTAAACTTAAGTTTGTTTTTCATGAAAATTTTGTAGGGTTGCTAGGCACACGCACAAGGGTCTACGAGGCATCAACCATGCCCGATTAAAATTTTAGCCGTGCTGAGCAACCCAAAGCCGGATCTTTAAACTAGAGTTTAGGCAAAAACATGCATGTTAAACACTTTAACACTAAGTGAGAGGGATTACAACCTTTGTAGATCCGGTCCTTCACTTCATAAGCTCCGTGTTGTGGTCCCTTCACTGCGATCATCTTGTTCCGGACTCTCGAGTGGCTCCACGAAGAGAAAGATGCAGTCTTACTTCCAATCATCGATAACATAGATGATCTACATTGAAGTTTCATTAACACAAGCTAACACTCACTAAATGAAGTGAACACTCTCATCTAAATGGCAAGGATAGATGAGGATGATGAAGTAGGATTTTTGCACTCTTTTATTTTCTTATTCTCACTCATTTTCATCACTTGGAAAAAAGCTAGAAAGCTTTTTCCATGAAAGAAAGAAGAAGGAAGAAGAAGAACAATATCATAGAATCCTTTTGTGATGAATAATGAAAGGATAAAGATGAGCAATAATGCAACCATGGTTGACTAAACCTTTGTAAAGAATTAACCAAGGCTAGGGTTTGGGTTAGGTTAAGAATGAGTCACTTGAAAATATCTTTGCAAAAACAAAAGAAACCTTCTAAAAACATCTTGAAAGCATTAACCCAAATCAAACCCTAATCTTGTTTAATCTCTACAAAATATGTTGCATTAGTTATCATATCATGTTACAATATTATATATCACATATATAATATTTATCGTAACAATATAAAATAATACAATTAACATATATCGCATATATATCAATGTATTACCCGAGTGGGAAAAAGAATCTTTTAGTCAGCTAATATTAGTTAATGTAATTTAATATATCATATATATTATTATACATTAAATTATCGAATCAACACTTGATCCGACAATCCGGCTATATCGCATATAACCGACTAATACGATGACCCGACTATATCACATATACTCGGCCGATATCTCATATCGCGAGAATCCAATACGGTATCACATACCGCATTATCCTCGGTCCCGCACATATCACATATGTGCTCATACTTCGTTTTGCCTGAGTCAAGAAAGCTCTGTGTATGACTCTAAAGAATCGTCAATACACCGGCAGTAGGTGATGATCATATCAAACACCCACAAGTTGCAAGCGGTCAGCTAAACGTAACAGCCACCTAGGTATTGAGTGCTTAGAAGATCAATAAGCTAGCCTGTACATTCTCCTGTGAATCCAATCAGTAACACTCCCGTACAGTCCAGTCCCGTCGTCTGATATGTCGCATATCTCGTCTAGGGGTGGTAAACATCAGACCCAGTAGCTTGATAAGTCGTGTCGATTTAAGGTCTATAACAGTTCAAGAAACTACTGAGAACACTTACCAGTAAATCTCAGCAACCATGGCCAGGGATTTCCAGTTATAGCCAATCGAACACAGCATAACATCAACTCCCTATACCGGGAGAGACGAATCCCCTCCTATCGCTCATTGCCTCCATGTGATTCAGGACTGTACCCAAAAACCACCTTTTTGCATGCCCTCATGGACGTGGTATGATGGAAATCAAAGCATAGTGGGAATCACACAAGACCCTATGACGATCTAAGGTCAACAGACTACTCTGTACCAGTGTCACCAGAGAACTGCCATCTGACGTGAGGTATAATACCATCTGGGAGTTCTCGGCGAGTCCGTCCAGTGTACCCAGTCTCTACTGAGCACCCGTACACCATTCTTGATGTCAAATACTGATGGATATGGGATCATCCATCGCCCATCATATGGGTCAAGATGCGTATACGCTAGTCTAATCTGGTGTATCGATGCCCTGTCTCGATACACCCTCGACTAGGAACAGTTATAGGATGTACTCGTCGACTACCGTGGCCCCACTAGTATGATCTCATCATAGACCAAGTAGTCGAGTACATATCCTAAGGGCTTTATCAACATGTAATATATAGACAATCAGAGTACATGTTAAGATAAAGTACAACCAGATAGCATACTATCATGTCGAGCAAGAAAGTCCTCCCTATATATGTCCAAGCATCCATTACAATATACATAGTATGTACAGTAATGGCCTCTAGGGCATACATATAACTAACAATCTCCCACTTGCACTAGGGACATCTGTTGTGGTATCGCATACCCAACAATTAGCTGTGGTTGAAGTATCTCATACTCAACCATCCCATAAAAGTCTCTACTGGGAAAAAGACCTTTGTGAGTGGATCCGCGCTGTTGTCCTCTGTGTCTACTCTGCTAACCTCGATCTATCTGGAGATCAACCATCTCCATGATCAGGTGATACTGCCTAAGAATTATATCTGGATTTCAGATGGGACGGTAGTTCCTTGGTGTCACGACACGAAAGTACAGAACATGACTGGCACTTATGCTACGAACGTCTCAAGGCGTACGTGCTATAAGTAAGCAGAGCCCAGAAATCCAAACCAAGAAAAGGAGTGGAGGGGAAAACCATATGTAAATCAATAAGTTTGCAACATAATATACAACGCCTAAAGGCGAGGATCACAACAGAAAAGGGAACTCAATAGTATGAAACCCAGAGAAATATAACGTGCGACTCTAAGGTCGAAAGAATAAACACCACTGGTCTCTATCTTAAATAAGTATATGTTTGGTTGATAGAACTTCTAGATACAACTGAAATATCATATACAATGTATAATGATGGGTATGATACAAATAACCCACCTACTAGCAAGTCACCTGAAAGAAGCTGTGCCCGCAAAGCCGTAATGAAACCCGTACGGCAACACCTGCAAGAACTGGGGCACAACGGGGGTGAGTTGCCAACTCGTGAATAGAAAAACATCTACGAACAGAAAAACGCATGTGTGACGCAATCCTAGGTCATACGATCATAATATATAATCATTAAATATATAACCAGCAGTCTATAACAATGACTAGGGTAAATATCTAACCCAAGTGTAATCCCATATGCCCGTGTCAGTGCCTTTGGTAGCAATGTATCATATAAATGATGTATGAATGCATGAAAAGTATGATCAATGTAATCAAAGTCTGTATATGATCAATGTCTGTATATGGGTGGATCCCGTCCACGTGTCACCCAATGACAATAAGCATCATGCATGTAAATATGAGGACATAGTCAAAATCATGGAAAAACATCATGAAACATGTGCCCAGCATTGGCACAAAACATAGCCTCAGTCTCAATATCTCAATGTCTCTGATAAGTCTCACTATCTAGGGCGGCGTCAATCCAGACCGACCCCTACCATCAATCTCAAGACCACGACGGTATCCTCCGGATATCCGACGCGTCGGGTAAAATCATCGGTCGGTAGTGCTCCCCTGCCAGGCTCAACGCCATCTCCTGTGATCTTCTTGCCCTGGGGTACCGCACCGGGCCCACCATGTACCCGTAATCGGCCTCATCCGCCTCCTCGAATCGGGTTTCACATGTCGCTCTCAGCACCGAGAAAACACATGGTGGACGCACTGAAATATCATATCTGGGTAGCCGGGTTTTTTAAACAATTACATAATCTCTTTGAAATACCCACGGTTCCCAAATCCAGAATATCATAGAAACAACATATCTCAATGCGCATAATCAGAAAACATGATGTATGTGACACATCAATGAAGTGCAAGTATAACAGTATATCATGTAACATGGAATAATAGTATGCATATACAAGGGTCATATCCTGATGCAATAATACTACTGTGTAATGACATGGCAATTATCGATGAAGATGTGTGTGAGCTGGCAAATAAGTGTACGTGGTACATACGCATCATCGGTAATGGTGCTGGTGTCCTAACATCATGATATCAATAATGGAATATGAATCACAATAAGTATGCGATGCAGAGCAACAATAATAATGTGCAGGAGCTGGATACCAAACACAATGATAGCAAAACTGCATCTAATGTCATAAGAGTCATACAGCTACCCCAACTATAGGGCTGAGCTAAAGCTAACAGTAGGTAAGGGAAACCGCCTAACCTTAGTGTCGATACATATAAATATATATAGTCGGTGATCCCGCCTCGATAATATCACATCCGGTACCATATCCCTATAATCGGTTTTTCCCAAGTCAAGAGTGCGGATCAAACATCAAATTATAGCTCGTACATAAATCCGTCGTACGGCATTCCCAAATCTGGGTACGGGTCAATATCACATATCATTCATCTGGTAGTCTTTATATCAAATGTCGTAATCTGGGTACTGACCTACGTCTAGTACAAAGCTAACATCATCACTATCATCATGATCTAACTACTAATCAACAGTCTCGTATGAATCGATATCATCATCATATATCGTCAATATAATCATAATCCGACTTCCGATTGACAGCCTCTAGCAAAATCGATATCATCAGCACATATCAGCATGAAGAGGTATACATTTCCCGAGCGGCCTATTATAAACATCTTATCATATCATGTCATATCATATCTTATCTCGTATCATAATCACATGTCGATCATTTTATATATATCACTATTCCTATGGCATTATTATCCCGAAATCCTCTAAAGCATCAAGACGTATCTCAAATATGAATTCTACCATATCCCCGATATCATAATCTCGGATCAAATATCTTCGACTCAACTCAAACCCAAGTATCATCCTCAAATCCGTATGTGATCACATAGTCCCATACCCACGTGAACGCATATCTATATAGAATCCCATTACCACATATGAAATAAGGATGTATGTAAGTATGTATGTGTGTATATGTATGTGTAGTGCACTCACTACCTAGTGTTTCGTAACCTTTCACCAATCCAACACACCAATATCCATCTTAACATCAATAATTAATCCCAAACAACATATATTAATTGTTAGTGTGTATACGCATCTGTATACATCATTACGAACTGCGGGGGTGCTATACGCCATCCACCCGACTTCTCCCCGTAGATATAAATCTACTCACCTTTCTTTATGCGTGCCGGTGCCGATGTCGCAATTTGCATCTCCAACGCTTCACCGCCACGTGGGGTACCTACAAGGATTTCACAAGCTAAAACACATGAAAACCATGTCGGAAGCCAAAATGGTGCACGCTTCGCCCACAGGTAAAAACCTGTAGCCTCGCGTGCAAACACAGCCAATAACCCTCTGCCGTTGGCGTTCAAACGCCTCCCGACAGAAACGAATCATCGAATATCAAAATCCATACGAAAACAAGTCGTAAATCATGCGCCAACTCAAGAAAATCAACCCAGATTCTACCCTGATTGGAACCAGACAAAACTAGGCATACCCAGGGTCAAGTTTACAAGTAAAAGAGTCGTGCACAAAAAACGAGAGGGTTTCCTCCTGCTCTAGCCACAAATTGCGGCCTGAAGGAATATATCTGCGGCCTGAAATAGGAGTTGGGGGCTAGGGCTTTGGGTGTTGGTTCCTATCTGCCTGCACATCCTACTGCCAAGTTAATATTATTTTAGGGTATGTCGGGTTGTAGCAGAATTCATAAAGGTCACAAAATCGACACAATCTCTAAAATACGCCAAGTCAAAACTTTCTGGTAACTAACTGGAAATCTGGGGTATCCTTGGTTAAACTTGTCTCAAATACATCTAATAAGGTTACACTAACGATAAAAACCAACACTTGGTCATGTCTCACTCAAATTTGCCTAAACTAGCACTAATCCACATAATAACACTAAGTTTCTGTTTTACGACCATAATCAAGCAAGAAAGGAGTTGGGTTGTGAGATTATAACTCAAGGGGGGTCCTAAGATGAAGGAGAAGGGAGGATGAAGGAAGGAGGAAGGACTGTGCTGCATGCTGAGCTGCTCCTTGGCTGTTTTTCCTTGTTGCTGTTGCTGTTGCTGCATCAGGAGGCTGCTGCTGCTTGCTATTTTCCTTTTTGTTGCTGTTGCAGCAGCTACTGTTTTGGCTGATGTTTTGTTGTGGTTGTTTTGGTGATAGTGTGTGGTGTGATGAGGATGTGGGGTTGTTTTAAATGATGTTACTGTTGTTGCTGCAGATGCTGATGAAATTGGGGCTGAAATGTGTTGATGGTGGCTGAGGTGTTGATATTGGCTGATGCTTTACATCAGCTGCTGTTGCAGCAGATGATGATGTTGCTGATGTGTTGATATGGGGGCTGAAGTTGTGCTGATGTGAGTGTGTAGGTGTTGGGCTATGGTGTGGCTGCTGATGTTTTCCTCACTGCTGATGCAGTTGCTGTTTCAGCTGCTGTTTGAAGTTGTTATTGTGGTGGTTTTGGCTGATGTAGGGTGAAGTGTTGTGAATTTGATGGTGGGGTGTGAGAGTGAGAGATGTGAGTGTGAGAGAGAGTTGAAGGATGTGTGAAAGACAAGAAAAAGTGTTGAGGTGAGAAGTCTTGAAATGAAATGGTGTGACATAACCTCATAGCCTCCTCTCTCTCTCACAATTTAATGTTGCTTGCTCAAGCCATCATGGCTCTTTCTCTCTCCCTACACAAGTCAACTTAACCCTAATCACCCTTAAACAACACACTTAACTTAACCAAAAGGTTTAAGCCACTATGGTCATCTAAGCATGGTTCAACCCTACGCTCAACCCTAGCTACCATGCACATGTGTGTGCAGCCCAGGTAGAATTCCGATAAAATATTCATAAAACCAGATAAAATATTTAAAAGCCATTTTGGTAAACTTTTTACCAAAAACCCTACATTGCGGAAAAAGACAGAGGGGGGAACAACATCTTATTCTCTTCGCAAGAACGCCCGGATCGGAGAAGCATAAACACAATTACCACTAAATAACATATTTTAGAATTTCCTTAATTTTTTTGTCCAGAATTTTCCCAAAATAATTTTTTTTAAATGTTACAGTCTTCCCCTCTTAAAGAAATTCGGTCCCCGAATTTAAATTTATAATTTAAATTTAAACCCCCAAATTCTAAAACATTTCAATAAAATGTTCAAGTCAATGGTGCTCCGAAATCATCAATACATAAAACGCATCGTGGCGCAATACATGCGCATGCGTGACGAGCAAATAACTCGAAATCAAACTCCGTCAAGCATCTCGCAATCATCGGAGTCAAGGTGAAAATACGAATGCCAAATCCAAGGCAAAACCGATATGCTAGAAATCGAAGCTATACATGTAAATATGTGCAGGAAATGCATGCCAAATTTCTTTAAAGTCGATGTACAACGCGCATAACACTGCACAGTGGCGGACGTCTCTATAAGAAAATAGCCATATACATATATATCTTTTGTTTAATATGCACGATCCGCCGTTTTGAACACAATTTAGAATGGTTCCCTGTTTTAAATGTTTCGTGTCGTATCGGACACGTCTGCAAATAATAAGACTATCGCTCGCTTTTGGAAATCCTTTTGAAATCTATCAATGCATGCAAAATATATCCAGGCACTGTCCTATGACTAGTCCCGCTCAGTACGAAAACACATAGCAAATATGATAAAACGTACTGCTCCATAAGCATCAATCCTAAAAAGTGCATATGAAACCTTGTGCGTCCGGTGCGCACGGAAATCAAAATCCATCCATGTGCCAAGCAGGTGCACAAAAATGATATCAAGGTGCAACAGGTGTGCAGATAACATCGGTCATAGGCAACGTACGTGCCTGACAGCAAAATCAGGTGCATCTGACATGCACGAAAAATCTCGATTTAGTGCATCTGGTGTGCACCAAATCTCATCTCATAACATGCGCCCAACATGCGCTAAAAATCCAAATCCGGTGCATCCATCATGCACGAAATCATGAAATCCAATATCAAGCGCCGAACATGCGCAAATCCAATCAGGTGCATAAAATGCACAGAACAAATATCGAGCATCACCCTCGAAATCGAGCCCAGTGCATCCAAGTGCACAAAATACATGTCACTGCACTGCAAGCATACGTAAACTATACAGAGTGCAAAAACAAATCGTATGCGTGCATACGCACGAAATCAACTCAAATGTCTAAACCCCATAAAATCACAAACATGTGAAACCAAGGCACTAAAACGATATCAAGTGCAACAACTGTGCAAAAATCGTAAATTCTCAATCATCAAAATCAAATCATGCGGATAAATCCCCCAACAATACCGAAATCAAGTATGGTGGAATAGTTCCCCTCAAGCGCATCCTTCAAGAATCTCTGTCCAGCTGTCGTGATTACTCATAGCATATCTTGTCGACGATCCTGAACTCTGGCCTGCTGGTGTGCGTAACATGACCACTCCTGGGTCCAAGTCTTCTCTGTGGATTACCAATCTCACGATCCATCGGCTCATCGGCCTTGTCAGGTGTGCTAACGGGGACGATTCCGTTTTGGCACTTCTCTGGTCATCTCTCGGTCAACCATCGCGACCACTCGTAAAGCCGCATGTCACTGGCGTCGGCCTCTGGCTCTCGAAATGCACGTGACACATCTGATCCTGGGTGCAAGTATCATTGCAGCAGTGTCCTGGAAGGAATCCTGCTCAAGGTTTCTTCCAAGTCTCATCTCTTCCAATTGTCCGGGAGTCCTCATCCTTTACTATATCTACTTCTTGTTCCGGAATGGCTGCATACTCAACGCGACTCCTTCTGGAAGGTATATCCAGTACTATGCCTCGGCATGCGCATCACATCTCTGATGTCGGCGGAGTGGAACGTCATCATATCCAGAACTTGTACAAACCTCTTAGTCCACATTTCTCTATTGTCGACTGCTTCGGACTCGTCTCGTCGTGGCTGCATGGACTGAGCTCCAATGGCCATCCTCGTATCTGGAGTCTCCCAAGAAATGCATTTCACCACCTAGCATCCGAATGAAGTCGAGCCATCCGATCGATTCGTCAAGGCCTCATAATCCCCCAAGAGCTCAACATCTTGGGTACAGTATAATAGTATCGAGTACATACCACAGCATCGGTGGTCCAGCCGTAGAAAGGCAAACCCAAGCCTCACTAATGGTGTCGCAGAACTGCCGCAAACCCTAAGGTTCAAAGGCTTTAACATGGTCATTAAGTCGAGTTAGGGTTTCATTCTTCTAGAGGGACCATAGAATTTCCTGCATGTCTTCCTGACTAATTTAAACTTGGAATAATAGGTTTCTGACATTCGATCGTCTCTGTTGACTCTCAACGTCTCCGCGTGAAGTCGTCTCAGCTGGAATCAATCTATCTGATGACCTCGCATAGGGGTAGCGAACAAACCACACGTCCTAGTCATTCATTCTCGGGGACTAGCGACCTTCTATCATCCCGTAGTACGCTCGTACCGCAATAGCTCCAACATCTGGGGCGATATCTCGTCGTTCGCAGCAATAACTGGCTCACTCATCTACATGCTGAACCGTGCCTCAATCATCATGAATAAGCAATACTTCAAAGGTCATCAAAATCTAGCCGGCCTCTATCAGTGGCTCAATTCTCTGGTGCTAATCTGCACGTCCGAGTAATCTCATACAGTGATCCATCCAACGCTCGTGGCGCAAACACAATCAAAAGACACACCTCTACAATCGTGTGTCACCGGAATTAAGCCCCGGTTAGTCCTCATTCATGACGAGCTCATGCTGACCGCAACTCTAGCCGTAGCTCTCCCTTCCCGTAATCGTGGCAACAAAACCATAACTGGTACCGATGAGGCTAGATCAGGAAGGAATATAATACTGAACAAGGAAATATACATCCTAAGGCTTCTTAAGTGGAGTGGCGTATCGTAAATATGCCGCGGACATAACCACGGTACGGCACTCTACTTTTGTCACCTATTCCATCAACCAAAGGTCATCCTATGCTCCGAAGGTAAAACCTAACGTTCTGATACCAACTTTGTCACGACCCAAAAGTACGGAATATGACCGGCACTTAGGCTACGAACGTCTCAAGGCGTACGTGCTCTAAGTAAGCCGAGCCCAGAAATCCAAACCAAGAAAAGGAGTGGAGAGGAAAACCATATGTAAATCAACCAGTTTGCAACATAATATACAACGCCTAAAGGCGAGGATCACAACAGAAAAAGGGAACTCAACAGTATGAAACCCAGAGAAATATAACGTGCGACTCTAAGGTCGAAAGAATAAACACCACTGGTCTCTATCTCAAATAAGTACATGTTTGGTTGATGGAACTTCAAGATACAACTGAAATATCATATACAATGTATAATGATGGGTATGATACAAATAACCCACCTACTAGCAAGTCACCTGAAAGAAGTTGTGCCCGCAAAGCCGTTATGAAACCCGTAATGCAAAACCTGTAAGAACTGGGGCACAACGGGGATGAGTTGCCAACTCGTGAATAGAAAGACATCTACGAACAGAAAATCGCATGTATGACGCAATCCTAGGTCATACGATAATAATATATAATCCTCAAATATATAACCAGCAGTCTATAACAATGACTAGGGTAAATATCTAACCCAAGTGTAATCCCATATGCCGTGTCAGTACCTCAGGTAGCAATGTATCATATGAATGATGTATGAATGCATGAAAAGTATGATCAATGTAATCAAAGTCTGTATGTGATCAATGTCTGTATATGGGTGGATCCCGTCCACGTGTCACCCAATGATAATAAGCATCATGCATGTAAATATGAGGACATAGTCAAAATCATGGAAAAACATCATGAAACCTGTGCCCAGCATCGGCACAAAAAATAGCCTCAGTCTCAATATCTCAATGTCTCTTATAAGTCTCACTATCTAGGGCAGCGTCAATCCAGACCGGCCCCTACCATCAATCTCAAGACCACGACGGTATCCTCCGGATATCCGACGCGTCGGGTAAAATCATCGGTTGGTAGTGCTCCCCTGCCAGGCTCAACGCCATCTCCTGCGATCTTCTTGCCCCGGGGTACCGCACCGGGCCCACCATGTACCCGCAATCGGCCTCGTCCGCCTCCTCGAATCGGGTTTCACATGTCGCTCTCAGCACCGAGAAAACATATGGTGGACGCACTGAAATATCATATCTGGGTAGCCGTGTTTTTAAATCAATTACATAATCTCTTTGAAATACCCACGGTTCCCAAATCCAGAATATCATAGAAACAACATATCTCAATGCGCATAATCAGAAAACATGATGTATGTGATATATCAATGAAGTGCAAGTATAACAGTATTTCATGTAACATGGAATAATAGTATGCACATACAATGGTCATATCCTGATGCAATAATACTACTGTGTAGTGACATGGCAATTACCGATGAAGATATGTGTGAGATGGCAAATAAGTGTACGTTGTACATACGCATCATCGGTAATGGTGCTGGTGTCCTAACATCATGATATCAATAATGGAATATGAATCACAATAAGTATGCGATGCAGAGCAACAATAATAATGTGCAGGAGCTGGATACCAAACATAATGATAGCTAAACTGCATCTAATGTCATAAGATTCATACAGCTACCCCAACTATAGGGCTGAGCTAAAGCTAACAGTAGGTAAGGGAAACCGCCTAACCTCTAAGTCGATACATATAAATATATATAGTCGGTGATCCCGCCTCGATAATATCACATCCGGTACCATATCCCTATAATCGGTTATTCCCAAGTCAAGTGTGCGGATCAAACATCAAATTATAGCTCGTATATAAATCCGTCGTACGGCATTCCCAAATCTGGGTACGGGTCAATATCATATATCATTCGTCTGGTATTCTTTATATCAAATATCGTAATCTTGGTACTGACCTACGTCTAGTACAAAGCTAACATCATCACTATCATCATGATCTGACTACCGATCAATGGTCTCGTATGAATCGATATCATCATCATATATCGTCAATATAATCATAATCCGACTTCCGATTGACAGCCTCTAGCAAAATCGATATCATCATCACATATCAGCATGAAGATGTCTACATCGCCCGAGCGGCCTATCATAAACATCTTATCATATCATGTCATATCATATCATATCTCGTATCATAATCACATGTCGATCATTTTATATATATCACTATTCCTTTGGCATCGTTAGCCTGAAATCCGCTAAAGCATCAAGACGTATCTCAAATATGAATTCTACCATATCCCCGATATCATAATCTCGGATCAAATATCATCGACGCAACTCAAACCCACGTATCATCCTCAAATCCGTATCTGAACACATAGTCTCATACCCACGTTAACACATATCTATATAGAATCCCATAACCACATATGAAATAAGGATGTATGCAAGTATATATGTGTGTATATGTATGTGTAGTGCACCCACTACCTAGGGTTTCGTAACCTTTCACCAATCCAACATCACCAATATCCATATTAACATCAATAATTAATCCCAAACAACATATATTAATTGTTAGTATGTATACGCATCCGTATACATCACTACGAACTGCGGGAGTGCTATACGCCATCCACCCGACTTCTCCCCGTAGATATAAATCCACTCACCTTTCTTTATGCGTGCCGGTGCCGATGTCGCAATTTGCATCTCCAACGCTTCACCGCCACGTGGGGTACCCACAAGGATTTCAAAAGCTAAAACACATGAAAACCATGTCGGAAGCCAAAATGGTGCACGCTTCGCCCACAGGTAAAAACCTGTAGCCTCGCGTGCAAACACAGCCAATAACCCTCTGCCGTTGGCGTTCAAACGCCTCCCGACAGAAACGAATCATCGAATATCAAAATCCATACGAAAACAAGTCGTAAATCATACGCCAACTCAAGAAAATCAACCCAGATTCTACCCTGATTGGAACCAGACAAAACTAGACATACCCAGGATCAAGTTTACAGGTAAAAGAGTCGTGCACAAAAAACGAGGGGGTTTCCTCCTGCCCTGACCAAAAATTGCGGCCAGAAGGAATATATCTGCGGCCTGAAATAGGAGTTGGGGGCTAGGGCTTTGGGTGTTGGTTCCTATCTTCCAGCACATCCTACTGCCAAGTCAATATTATTTTAGGGTATCTCGGGTTGTAGCAGAATCCATAAAGGTCACAAAATCGACACAATCGCTAAAATACGCCAAGTCGAAACTTTCAGGTAACTAACTGGAAATCTGTGGTATCCTTGGTTAAACTTGTCTCAAATACACCAAATAAGGTTACACTAACGATCAAAACCAACACTTGGTCAAGTCTCACTCAAATTTGCCTAAACTAGCACTAATCCACATAATAACACTAAGTTTCTGTTTTACGACCATAATCAAGCAAGAAAGGAGTTGGGTTGTGAGATTATACCTCAAGGGGGGTCCTAAGATGAAGGAGAAGGGAGGATGAAGGAAGGAGGAAGGACTGTGCTGCATGTTGAGCTGCTCCTTGGCTGTTTTTCCTTGTTGCTGTTGCTGTTGCTGCATCAGGCTGCTGCTGCTGCTTGCTATTTTCCTTTTTGTTGTTGTTGCAGCAGCTACTGCTATGGCTGATGTTTTGTTGTGGTTGTTTTGGTGATAGTGTGTGGTGTGATGAGGATGTGGGGTTGTTTTAAATGATGTTACTACTGTTGCTGCAGATGCTGATGCAATTAGGGCTGAAATGTGTTGTTGGTGGCTGAGGTGTTGATATTGGCTGATACTTTACATCAGCTGCTGTTGCAGCAGATGATGATGCTGCTGATGTGTTCCTATGGGGGATGAAGTTGTGCTGATGTGAGTGTGTAGGTGTTGGGATATGGTGTGGCTGCTGATGTTTTCCTCACTGCTGATGCAGTTGCTGTTTCAGCTGCTGTTTGAAGTTGTTGTTGTGGTGGTTTTGGCTGATGTTGGGTGAAGTGTTGTGTATTTGATGGTGGGGTGTGAGAGTGAGAGATGTGAGTGTGAGAGAGAGTTGAAGGATGTGTGAAAGACAAAAAAAGTGTTGAGGTGAGAAGTCTTGAAATGAAATGGTGTGACATAACCTAATAGCCTCCTCTCTCTCTCTCTCAATTTAATGTTGCTTGCTCAAGCCATCATGGCTCTTTCTCTCTCACTACACAAGTCAACTTAACCCTAATCACCCTTAAACAACACACTTAACTTAACCAAAAGGTTTAAGCCACCATGGTCATCTAAGCATGGTTCAATCCTAGGCTCAACCTTAGCTACCATGCACATGTGTGTGCAGCCCAGATAAAATTCCGATAAAATATTCATAAAACCAGATAAAATATTTAAAAGCCGTTTTGGTAAACATTTTACCAAAAACCCTACATAAAACACAATTAGCACTAAATAACATATTTTAGAATTTCCAGAATTTTTTTGTCCAGAATTTTCCCAAAATAATATTTTAATTTTTTTTTGAAATGTTACACTTGGCTAAAACCACAACTCCATTGTCACACAATGATAGGAACGAAGTTCTTCTCATGAACTTATAAATCCAGACTGCCTTTTTGGTAGCATCCTTGCTAACGATGTATCTTGCCTTTAATCGTCTAGTAAGTCACGGTATCTAGCTTGGAACTCTTCCAACATACCGTTCCTCCACTGAGGGTAAAGACAATGCCTGCGACTGACATTCAGTCGTCCTTATCACTCTGGAACCTTTCCAGTGATTCTCCCCAGGATCAATTGATACCATCTCACTACAACTAGTGAGTATCCTAACATCCAATTAGATCTATCTCATAGATCCAAAACCCAGGATTTAGGAGGTATCATTTTGATCCTTTATGGAGAATCCTTGTGATAAGCGGAGATTGACCGAGCGTAGCATAAGAAACTCCTTCCCTATCAAGAGTATGCCATCCACGTACTCTACGAGGATCACCACCATACTCCCTACTACCTTTTTGTATAAACAAGGTTCATCTACCATTTTGATGAAGTCAAACTCTTTGACTAACACATCAAAACAGATGTTCCAACTCCGCGATGCCTGTTTTATCACATAAAACATCTTGCACACGTTTTCGCTGCTCCTACTGTCAACGAAGCACTCTGGCTGTGTACTTATAGACGCTCTTTTCTAAAACATCATTTAGAAAAGCATTCATGACACCCAACCGCCAGATATCGTAGTCATGGTATGTAGCCGTGGCAAGTAGGATCTGGATGGACTTAAGCATAGCTTTGAAAGTCTCAACTTTTCCATGTACACCAAGTAATCTTCTCAAGATATACTTTCTCCTGATGAGGATTTAACTCTTCAGATAAAGCAACCAAAGTCCATACTTTGTTGGTGTATAAGGATTCCATCTCAGATCGCTAAGCATCCAGCCATTCTTACAGAGTCTCACTCCTGATGACCAGCTCTAAACTTAGTTGGGTCATCATCTCATGATGCAATCCTCGCTCCCACTGTCATAGAGAAATCGAAGTATCTCTCAGGTGGGTGAGGAACCCTACGAGATCGGCGGAGAGGCTGAGGTTCGTTGGAAACTATTGAATCCTTTGGTTCTACCAAATCATCTGCTGTAGTTTGTATAGCTGGAACTCCTTCCAGTTCTACCTCATGACCACTAATTTCATCACAAGAAATTCCCTTTCACAAAGGTGGCATGTTGAGAAACAAAAACATCTTTTGTTCCTCGGTTAGGTAGAAGATATTCCCTTGCAAATGCTTGGGATATCCAACAAACTTCCACAGATCTGACTTTTCCTCGAGCTTATCCGGATTTTGCTTTTTAGACATAGGTCGTACAACCCCAAATCTTAACAAACTTAAGATATGGGCTCTTCCCTTTCCATATCACATATGAAGTGGTAGGCAACTGAGTTGGTTTGAACCCTATTCAATAGGTATGCAGCTTCTCAAGCGCATAACTCCCAAAAGGAAATAGGAACCCCAGTAGCACTCATCATAGAGCACACCATATCACATAGGGTGCTATTGCTCCGCCCCGATATACCATCGTGCTATGGTGTATACGGAGGAGTAATGCTGATGGAGAATCTCATTCTCCTTTAGAATAGTCCAGGAATTCCGTACTCAAGTATTCTCCTCCTTGATCTCATCAAAGGACATAATACTTATACCCGTATTTTGGTTCTCTACTTCTAACTTACATTCTGTGAATTTCTCAAAAGGTTCGGACTTGTGTTTCAACAGGTACATATGTCTCAATCTTGAGAGATCATCAGAGAATGTAATGAAGTACAAAGAACCGGTCCTGGCATATGTAGACAGGGGACTTTCATACATCAGCATGTATCGATCCCAAAAGTTCACTAACTCTTTCTCTGTTTCCAATAAACAGAGCTATGGTCATCTTATCTTTGTGACATGACCAACAAGTTTCACAAGATGTAAATTCAAACAAATTTAAATATGCATCTAAATGTAACTTGAGCTAGTCGGGTCGCATTGATATGACCTAGTCTACAATACCTCAAGAAGGATTCGTTCATTTTTGAACTCTTCCTTTCGTGTGTGTTCTGTATACTAAGAACTGTAGTTTGATTTAGAACGTCAATGCTTTTAGATAATGTGCCTGAACCAATCAACTCTTGATATAGGAAATGTTCAAAACATTATCCAACAATACAAAATTATATCCTTTCTTTACTAATAAAGAGACTGATATGATGTTGTATATCAGGTTCGGTATATAATAACATTCGTTCAGAATCAATGTATTCTGGTAATACAGGGTGATAGTGACCAACAGACTTGGCTGCAACACTTGCACCGTTTTCTATCTCATGAAACTTATCATCCATTCTCAGTTCTCTACTTATCTGTAGCCCATGTAACAGATTACATTTGCGGGATCCTGATCCGGTATCTCATACCCAGGACGTAAAGGATAAAGAGAAACAGTTCTCTGTAATGAACACACCCGAAGATGATGCATCAACATGCACTTTCTTTGTTTGGGCGGTACGGAAAATCTGGTATTCCCCAATTTCCTGCTCTGTCTTATAACAATTATAAGTTGGAGCGGGACCAACGTTCCCAGCTCAGTATAACAAGCTGGTTCGGTCAATACATCCGTATTATCATCTTGATTAAGGCGTGATATGGTTGCTACCTGGAGAGAGAGATGAAAACACTCAGCGTATGCTCTTGCAAGATTAGATTGGTTATCTAATATATCTAATCAGGATGTCTCCCACTATTTTAGTCAAATCTTCCTTCAAACCCTAAAAGGAAAGACTAGCCGGGATTAATTACACGCTACAAGTTCGCTAATCTTTCAGCCAGGCCCGTGTCGGTACGTTGAGGGAGGTCCCCCATGCTTTCGCACGAACCTAATTAAAGTAAACCTCGTTTTCCCATGGGCGTAACCCCGTTGACACCTTTCTAGACACCTACTTGATCGGCTAATTGTAATGTGTAAAACTCTCCCAGGAGTAACTCTTACTCGCAGCGGGTATCGGGATCCAACTATCTCATAGAAGGTATGCAATCTCATTGCAAATTTCAGCACTTGAAATTCCCAATAATATTTTACCCCTAGCATCCTATGACCTTGACGAAAGCCAACAAACTATACGCTACTAGTCAAGTCCAACCCGTCATTTCCCGATTGAATTAAACCCACCCGCACGCCCCTTGACGAAAGACAACAAAGTCGCAGACTGCCCTAACTCAATCTGCATCATATGCATAAACTGATAAGCATAAATAGCTACCGCACACTACGCCTTGACTTAAGCCAACAAACGCAGCACGAATACTATGAAGTACTTATCTGAAATGACGGAGGGCTACAACAGGTTTTTAAGAAAACCCTTTGCGTAATGAACTTGATATCGTTGTAGAATCGAGTGATTTTAAATGGAGTGTTTTTTAGGCTTTTCTAGTTTTGCTAAAGAGGTCACTCCCGGTGAAGGGATCGTCGGCTCTTTCCTCATCGAATAAGGTGAAGGATATTTCACAAATATCACTATGCATAGCAAGAACTATAGAAGCAATCAAAAGACAAACCGAGTTTGTAGAATCTACTAGTTTCACTAAAGAGGTCATTCCCGGTGAAGGGATCTCGGCTCTTTCCTTATCGAATAAGGTGCTGGATGTTCTACAAGGAACACCGCTATGCAAAGCAAGAACTAGAGCTACCAGTTTTTAAACAAGTTTCTACAACATCTTAGGTTTCTTTTATTTCATTAATCTCATTAATTAGGTCCTATTTTATTATGCTTCACAAGCATCACTTTTGAAACGAAATCTGTAATATAACATATATCTCATATATATAATATAAACATTCATCTCAGGCAGTAATATGATCTCATAACAGAACATTGCAGCAGAAGAACATATATGAAATATTGGATATACTAGGACGTCCGTGTTTTCAATAAAAGCCTGTATAAAACACGGATTCCACGGTCGCGATGAATAGCCAAACCCACATCCCTAGACCCCTACGAGAGCGGGAAGTAACACTGCCAATTCTAGGGTTAGGAGACCCGGTCTCGACTCCTCGAGATGGTCTCCCATTGGACCCTAGAACCTGGTTACTTGTACTCCCCGCGTTGGGTCTACCTAATGCGGAAAAGTAAATAATATACAATGGTGACATCATCCTCAGCCCGGAAGTGCCCCAATAAAAGAATATTACATACAAATGAATTTTACATGAATGAAAAAGAAAAAACTCTCATCTCACATAAAACCCCCGGCTATTCAAACGCGACGATCCAATATAACATATCACAGCAACACATAATATCACATATCATCAACGTAAGTAAATATGCGTATCCCAATTGTCGTTGATGTATAGCAACGAAACCGGCGATACACCACATATTACACTTATGGCCGCAGAAAAGAAAGTGTAAAACTACAACAGTTGGAATCCGCAACCTCCTCAGACATCGCATGCCTAACCAAATGAATTCCTTAGATATCACATGCCTAACAATTATAAACCCCGCATTTTAGTCTCATTATCGAAAACTCTTTTCAATATCAAGTCGGGCAATTCAACAAGATTCCCGACATCATGATCGAATGCTCGTCGCAAACTTTAGTAGACGGCCGCACCCCCAGATGCCGTCGACGAAGTGCACTAAGGCGGAACACCGCTGCCGCAAGCACCCGAACGGATGCTTTTGGCGACGGGGTTCTCCTACAGTCACTTCGTCGGGGCTATAGGGCATGGCTGTCTATTAAGTTTACCCGACGAGTATCCGCGTACGCTATGTGATTGCGACGGACTTTTGATCACATCAAAATTCTGTGGCAACCGATCATCTGAGACTAAACCTCTATGTTTATAATATTCAAATTAGTTATCTCATAATTTCATGTGGATTCCAAATATTATATCACATTCCAGATAAATAGACAATGTTAAACTTTCCGATCGAATAATCAAACATCCAAGTTTTCCCAAATAGTTCTCAACTCTTGAAATTAGTTTAAAAACATCCATCACATGCCACAATACCAAAAGTCCAGCCGTAGAAGGGTCAAGCCAGCGCCTCACATGTGGTACGCCGTACTGCCCCAAACCCTAAGGTTCTGAGCCTGTTCAAGACGGTCACATATTCGAGTTAAGGTTTGTTGTCTTCTAGAGGGTCCACCGCGTTACTTGCATGACTTAGAACGTTCTTAAACTACGGAAAAATCCAACGCTTGGAAATTTTCCGGCAGGGGAAAAAGTGAGTTATTGATATCCGTTCGAACTTTTTAACAGTTTATAAAATTATCCGGAAAAAATAAACGAAGTTAAAATATCCGATCGAATCAATGAGTCCCCAATACAACCCATAAAACTCAACACTTGAGTATAATTAAAAATTCCCAGAAGAATCAGGAATTGCCTACGGAGGTTACTGTGCAAACTCTATCCCTCAATCCTCATTTCTTGCCGCGGAACCGCCGCCAATACATAGGTTTGGCCGCGGCTCCGCGGCTCTTTGGGTGATTTAGGGGGTCGGGTTTCACAGTAATTCCTAGATTTCCTTGCTAATTTTTTTGAGTATTTTTAATCCAGAAAAAATCACCTTTTTAGAAAAAATCCAGAGAGGGGTCTAAACTAGGGTTTCGAGGTTCGATCGGACATTAAACTTCGCTCAGACTTCACCTAAAGCTCTAGCTTGGCTCTGATACCACTGTAAGGTTTCTAGGCACACGCACAAGGGTCTACGAGGCATCAACCATGCCCGATTAAAATTTTAGTCGTGCCGAACAACCCAAAGCCGGATCTTTAAACTAGAGTTTAGGCGAAAACATGCATGTTAAACACTTTAACACTAAGTGAGAGGGATTAAAACCTTTGTAGATCCGGTCCTTCACTTCATAAGCTCCGTGTTGTGGTCCATTCGCTGCGATCATCTTGTTCCGGACTCTCGAGAGGCTCCGCGAGGAGAAAGATGCAGTCTTGCTTCCGATATTCGATAACATAGATGATCTTCCTTGAAGTTTCATTAACACTCACTAAATAAAATGAACACCATCATCTAAATGGCAAGGATAGATGAGGATGATGAAGTAGGATTTTTGCTCTCTTTTATTTTCTTATTCTCACTCATTTTCATCACTTGGAAAAAAGCTAGAAAGCTTTTTCCATGAAAGAAAGAAGAAGGAAGAAGAAGAAGAATATCATAGAATCCTTTTGTGATGAATAATGGAAGGATAATGATGATCAATAATGTAACCATGGTTGACTAAACCTTTGTAGAGAATTAACCAAGGCTAGGGTTTGGGTTAGGATAAGAATGAGTCACTTGAAAATATCTTTGCAAAAACAAAACAAACCTTTTAGAAACATCTAGAAAGCATTAACCCAAATCAAACACTAATCTTGTTTAATCGGTACTAAACATGTTGCATTAGTTATCATATCATGTTACAATATTATATATCATATATATAATATTTATCGTAACAATATAAAATAATACAATTAACATATATCGCATATATATCAATGTATTACCCGAGTGAGAAAAAGAATCTTTTAATGAGCTAATATTAGTTAATGTAATTTAATATATCATATATATTATTATACATTAAATTATCGAATCAACACTTGATCCGATAATCCGGCTATATCGCATATAACCGACTAATACGATGACCCGACTATATCACATATACCCAGCCGATATCTCATATCATGAGAATCCAATACGGTATCACATACCGCATTATCCTCGGTCCTGCACATATCACATATGTGCTCCTACTCCGTTTTGCCTGAGTCAAGAAACCTCTGTGTAGGACTCTAAAGAATCGTGAATACGCCGGCAGTAGGTGATGATCATATCAAACACCCACAAGCTGTAAGCTGTCAGCTAAACGTAACAGCCACCCAGGTATTGAGTACTCAGAAGATCAACAAGCAAACCTGTACATTCTCCTGTGAATCCAATCAGAAACACTCCCGTACAGTCCGGTCTCGTCGTCTGATATGTCGCATATCTCGCCTAGGGGTGGTAAACGTCAGACCCCAGTAGCTTGATAAGTCGTGTCGATTTGAGGTCTATAACAGTTCGAGAAACTACTGATAACACTTACCAGTACATCTCAGCAACCCTGGCCAGGGATTTCCAGTTATAGCCAATCGAACACAGCACAACATCAACTCCCTATACCGGGAGAGGCGAATCCCCTCCTATCGCTCATTGCCTCCATGTGATTCGGGACTGTACCCAAAAGCCACCTTTTTGCATGCCCTCTTGGACGTGGTATGATGGAAATCAAAGCACAGTGGGAATCACACAAGACTATATGACGATCTCGGGTCAACAGACTACTCTGTACCAGTGTCACCGGAGAACTGCCATCTGACGTGAGGTATAATACCATCTGGGAGTTCTCGGCGAGTCCGTCCAGTGTACCCAGTATCTACTGAGCACCCGTACACCATCCTTGATGTCAAACACCGATGGATATGGGATCATCCATCGCCCATCATATGGGTCAAGATGCGTATACGCTAGTCTACTCTGGTGTATCGATGCCCTGTCTCGATACACCCTCGATTAGGAACAGTTATAGGATGTACCCGTCGACTACCGTGGCCCCACTAGTATGATCTCATCATAGTCCCAGTAGTCGAGTACATATCCTAAGGGCTTTATCAACATGTAATATAGAGACAATCAGAGTACATGTTAAGATAAAGTACAACCAGATAGCATACTATCATGTCGAGCAAGAAAGTCCTCCCTATATATGTCCAAGCATCCATTACAATATACATCGTATGTACAGTAATGGCCTCTATGGCATACATATAACTAACAAATTTCGGCAGCACCTTGTTCATATCAGAAAATTGCATTCTAATACCGTTCATTCATTATCTAATTGTTGTATTTATCGGTATTATTGACCAGTGTCTGCTCAGTATTACAGATTACAGGTATCCATGACAAAATACTGGAAATGCATCCAACACCACGGATATATCACTTGAGGGAAGACACTGCGACCATAAACGCTAACCGACCGATACTTCAGGAGTTCCTTTATGCAACAAGTTGTGTACACATTTTTTCTAAATGGTCCAACACAACAAGTGTGTACACAAGACTTTTAAGCACATGTGGATATGATTTTATATGCAATCAAGGATATGATTTTATATGCAATCAAGGATATGATTTTATATGCAATCATCAAGGATTTGATTCTATATGCAATCAAGGATATGATTTTATATGCAATCATCAAGGATATGATTTTATATGAAATCAAGGATATGATTTTATATGCATTCAAGACTAAAAAGCATGTGTTCAAGTCAAAGGCAATCAAACAAATCAGCATGAGCCATAATGGGGCAGATATGAATATTTCTTTCTGAGCCTATAAATAGAGACCAGAGGGAAGAGGAAAAGGTAGCTTTTTCTTTAGTTCTATCTTAGAATTCTTGTAATTTTTCTTTTCATTCTTGAGCTCTTGCCCCTTTGTCTTGACCTTGCAACTTCTCATTTAGAACTTGCAAGCTTAAGGCTTAGGTTGTTGACTTCAAGATCTCTTGTAACAAGTTTGTTCTTCAATAAAAGTTCGTATTTTTATTACATGTCTTGTTCCACTTTACATGATTTCAATTGTGAAATTCATGCCTTGCTTTGATCTTGCAACCTCTTAAGTGAGCTTGCAACCTTAAAGCTTGGTATTTGGATCTCACACGTTGCCGGGGATTGAACACTGGGAGATAAAACGCTTGAACTCATCGGTTCTCTTTTCCTCTTTATTTCATTGCATGTTTTTATGTATCTTCTCTTTTCTTTCTTGTTAATTTGTAAATATGTGTGAGTAATCTTTTCACTTGTTAAGGGTGTAATATGTTAGATCGTATTCGAAGATTTTCTTTGTCCATACTTTAAAACCTAAAACTTTCCTATTGAAACTTCGTGCAAATCACCCACAACTCCTCTCAGTAGGCATCCTATCCTACCCCGATAGTGATGATTCCTAATCATGACCGGATTGCCCGTGGTTTGCCGAAGGCTAAAATCAAGAGATAACAACGGAAGGACAAGGGACAAGGAAAACGGATTTAGCGAAATACCGCAAATACCGTATTTCAAGTTCCCTAATCCGCGTTGTTACCTATTGCTTTAGTATCAATACCAAGTCGGGGCTATAAGGAATTGGCAAACATCACCTTCATACAATCTAACTTATTACTACCCTTAACAAGCCCTTTTTATTCATATCTTTGTTACGACAATTAGTTAACCAACAAATCAAAACACGGAATTAACTCGTTAAAACAAGCAATAAGAAACTTACCATCTCCCTGCGGACGACCCGTATTCATCGCGGCTCGCTACAAGCGACACCGTTTTGATTGCGGTAATTTCAGAATTCTTTTTAAACACGACACAGTTAGATCGTGACAATCAAATGGCGCCGTTGCCGGGGAGACGGTAACGCTTTTTATACTTGTAGTTTCGGGTTAAATTTGTGCATATTCTGTATAAAACTAACTTCTAACACATTCAAACAAATAACCATTCTTTTTGAAACCAACCACAAACACAAATAAAATTCTTTTCTTCTCTGGATTTGAATTCTGCTAACACTCTGATTTTCTTAATTATTTTTGTTCAGAATTGTGGTTGTTAATATTGCTTTTTGGCTCAAATATCCGTATTTTTCCAACATATGCAGATTTGACGGATTTTGAGCAGCGATCATACGGAACAAAGGGGCATTTTCAAGTGCAAAGGAGGGTGAACACTCAGTGCCAAAGATCCGGGTAGTTAGACCCGCGCAAGCGAACCATTCGACCACTCGGAGGCAATATCAACACGAGTTTCTGAAACTCGTGCTTTTTGGTACGTATTTTTCTAAACTTCCCCTCTCAAACCCGACGCTCCAATATTCTTGTCTTTGCAGGATTCTTAGCAAAAATCGCCGCAAAAAGCCAAAAAAAAAAAAAACTAACCGTATTTGTTGCAGCGCCGCATTAAAAGTAAAAAACGATAACTGATTGCTTGAAAACAAAACTTGGTTGAATTTTGCGCATTGCATCATTTAATACGGACTTAAGGGGCTCTAAGACCAATCCAGATTGGGTGGGGATTTCATCACCCTTCCCAGGACCCCAAAAATCACTAAAGCATATGCATTGTCCATTGTAACTTAAAAAATACTAGACTTCATCCCTAAGGACTTCGCGCTCATTAGGAGAAGATAAACCGTGTTTAGAATCTCGCTTAACGGTATATTGTTTACGGGGTGTCTAGGAAAGTGTTAAAGGCGCAACCGCCGAAAGAGAAAGGGTTACTTAATTAAGGAACTTCGCGAAAGCGTTGGACAACCTCCCCTTATCTCTGCACTTACCTGGCCTTGTGATCAGTGTATTTTTAAGCCCGTTTCTCGACACTGTTTAATTTCGACAATCAAGTTCAGGAGTAGGTCTAGTAGACCTAGGTTACCCTAGATCTAGGTGTGATTGTGCATATCTTGTTTGTGATTGCTTAAGCCGTATATCCGTACATATTTCTGTAAATCTCCTTCTAAAAAAAAAGGAAAAATCAAAAACTTTTATAAAAAAACTTGCCCTTTGTCGCCAAATCCATTTTTCACCCATCGCCTTTCTCCATTGACGTTTTCTTACCCTCACCTTCTCCGCTTTGACTAAACTAAACTCGTTTAGTGTATGTCCGCTTGGACTCGGGACACTAGCGCCCGTCTAGTCCGCGTTACGTTAGTCGCTACCGACTACGCGATCGACTTCGAAGTCGATACTCCTTCCACTCCTCTTTCACCCCTACCTTTGCCGGCCAACTCCAACGTTGACCGGAATTCTGTTCATACATCTTCACCTTCACCTTCACATTCACCAACCTCTTCTTCCGCGATGTCGGGATTTAATCCGAACATCTCTTTAACCACCCCTGGATTGGCTCCACCTCCTACGGAGACCAATATCCCACCACCTCCGCCTGTTGTAGCGCCGCAGCGAATCGCGCTCCAGGATCGTTTCTACCCCACCCGTTCTGCACTTCCCACCTGCCTTTCTCTTCCTCCGGCCAATGGGGACAACTTTGAAATTAAGCCCCATTTCATCAACATGCTTCCACGTTTTCATGGGCTTGAATCTGAAGATGCCTATATCTTCATCAACAAATTTCAAAACGTCTGTGCCATGATGAAAACCACCCAGCTGTCGGACGATGCTATACGTCTACGGGTCATTCCGTTCACTCTATGCGATCTCGCTGAAAAATGGTTGTATAGCACCGCTTCCCACTCAATCACCAGCTGGGACGAGTTTGTTAAAGCGTTTCTCAAAAAGATTTATCCAAATCACAAAACTGCAAGGATTCGCAATGAAATCAATCAATTCTCCCAGCTTCCTTCTGAACCCTTCTGGAAGTGCTTTGACCGATACAAAGACCTTCTTGTTCAGTGTCCTCACCACGGTATAGAGAAATGGCAACTTTGCCAAACCTTATACGAGGGACTGAACCCAGCAACGAAGCAGTTGCTGGAAACCATCTGTCAGGGCCACTTCCTATCGAAATCTGACGAGGAAGCATGGCAGTTCATTGATGACCTTGCGGAGAAAACGCTACAGTGGGAGAGCACCAGACCGACGTCTTCTTCTTCTTCCTCCACTTCTACCGGTCAATCTAGGGTAGGAATCCACTAACTTGATGTCTCTATTGCGATGAAAGCTGAAATGGCTGCAATAACAAGAAAGCTTGAAGCGATAGAGAGCAAATTTTCTGCTCCTGCCCCCACCCCTGTTCTTCCCCTTCGTACCATCTGCGCTTGTTGTTCCGATCCCTCTCATTTAACCGAAGAGTGTCCTTACAATTCTCCATCTCAAGGACAGGATCAGGTTAATGCTGCATTTCAGCAAAGACCAAGGAATGATCCGTACTCTTCCACGTACAATCCCGGTTGGAGGAACCACCCCAATTTCGCCTGGAATCAGAATAATAATCAATTCCAAGGCAACAATTTCCAAAGAGCCCCTCTACCGCAACAACAAGCGCAACAACAAACTCAACATCAATATCAGCAGCCCTTCCAACCCCAACCTTTTCAAAATCCCTCGAACAACTTTGCACCCAACAACTCTTTTCCACCAAACAACATTGTTCCGTCAAACAACGATAAGGTTTCCTTGCTCGAGCGAAGTCTGGAGGCGTTTGTTAAACAATCGACTCAATCCACCGCCAACATCCAGTCTTCGATTCAATCTTTAGTGCAACACACTGCCGCACACGGGCAAATCATCAAGACCATCGAGGCCCAGATTACACAGCTGAACGCGGCCTTAAGCGAGCGAGAGAAGGGGAAGCTCCCGTCCCAGCCACTTCCAAATCCCGGTCACCCACATAATGCACATGTTGCTCTTGAACAACAAAACCATAATGTGAGTGTCGTGACTACACTGAGATCGGGGAGGATGCTGCAAAACAACATTGGCACACGGATCAACGATGACACCCCGGCCGCTTCTTCTTCTTCTTCTTCTCCTTCTTCTTCTTCTTCATCTTCTGAGCCTATTCTCCGTTCCTTACAAGGCTCTCCTTCCTCTTCTTCTATGAACGGACCCACTTCTCACTCCACGAAAACACCTATTCTGGGATCCGGTCCAACTCCACAATCTACTCCAGCATTAGACTCAACCAATTTTCAAAATGTTCCATTTCCAAACCGGTTGAGATCTAATAAACAAAATCCTCAAATGGAGAAGATTCTGGAGTTATTTAAGAAAGTTAACATTAACATTCCTCTTTTAGATGCTGTCCAACAAGACCCGTCTTACGCGAAAATCTTAAAGGACTTGTGCACGAAAAAGAGGAAATCTCAGGTACCCAAGAAAGTTTTTTTGGCTTGTGCTGTGAGTGATGCCCTTACCCAATCTTTACCACAAAAACGGAAGGACCCTGGCTGTCCTACGATTTCTATTACTATTGGGGATAAGAACATCAACCGCGCACTATTAGATCTTGGTGCCAGTGTTAACTTGCTACCATATTCTGTATATGAGCAATTAGGCGTTGGAGAGCTGAAACCCACACACTGCACTCTCCAAATGGCCGACCGATCGATCACCCATCCTAGGGGTGAGCTAGAGGATGTGTTAATAAAAGTCGGGGACTTTATATTCCCCGTTGACATCATTGTACTAGACACACAGCCTGTAGCTAACCCCCGGAATCAAATTCCGGTGATACTCGGTCGCCCATTTCTTGCAACCTCAAATGCGGTGATCAATTGTCGCAATGGTTCGATGAACTTCTCTTTTGGTAATATGACAATTGAACTCAACATTTTTAGGTTGGGGAATCAGCCCGCCGAACCTAATGCTCATATACTGGACGTCTGCTCGATCCAGGAGATCACCCCCGAAGAGTGTGAATTCGAGGAGTTTCTGTTTGACCGCGATAACCTTGACGCCACTAGTGCGTTTCTCTTCGAACCTGCTGCTGCTTCTGCGCCCGACTACGACTATGAGTGTTTTACGTTCTCACACGATCTTAGCCGCTCACAACCCGAGTTTGAATCTTTTGACTTTCCGGATGAGTTACCTGAACCATCCAACTCGGTAGCTTACGCTCGTTTTGAACCTTTGATGGAATCCTTTGAGTTCGAGACCTTTTCTCCAATCCAGCCTTCAATCATTTCACCTCCAATTCTCGAACTCAAGCCTTTGCCGTCTCACCTTAAGTACGCTTACTTAGGTGAGAACGAGACCCTCCCGGTTATCATTTCGGCTTCTCTTGCTCCCGAGCAAGAGAAAGCCCTTCTTTCGGTCTTACACGGCAATAAGCAAGCTTTTGGCTGGTCCATGGCGGACATCAAGGGGATTAGTCCCCTGATCGTTGAGCATCATATTCATCTGATGGATGATGCCAAACCAGCCCGGGATCCACAAAGACGTCTCAATCCAGTCATGAAGGAGGCTGTGAAGAAGGTGATCGTCAAATGTCTGGATAGTGGTATCATTTACCCTATCTCCGATAGCCAGTGGGTTATCCCCATTCATGTTGTCCCCAAGAAGTCGGGCATCACGGTCATAACCAACGAGGCGAACGAGTTAATCCCTACTCGCACCCAAACTGGGTGGCGAGTATGCATTGATTACCGAAAACTCAACGCCGCAACGCGGAAAGACCACTTTCCGCTACCTTTTATTGACCAGATGCTCGAACGATTGGCCGGACATGAGTACTATTGCTTTCTTGATGGCTACTCTGGCTATAATCAAATTCCCATCGCCGAAAAAGACCAGGACAAGACTACTTTCACTTGTCCTTTCGGCACGTTTGCATATCGTCGCATGCCCTTTGGGTTATGCAATGCGCCCGCTACCTTCCAGCGGTGTATGATGGGAATATTCTCAGACATGGTGGAGAAATTCTTGGAGATCTTCATGGACGACTTCTCCATCTTTGGCGATTCCTTTGACGAGTGTCTGCTGCATCTCGACGCTGTCCTTACCAGATGTAAGGACAAGAATCTCACTTTGAACTGGGAGAAATGCCACTTCATGGTGCGCGAAGGTATTGTCTTAGGACATATCATCTCGCAGAAAGGCATTGAGGTAGACAAAGCAAAGATTGAGGTCATTTCCAATCTTCCTCCTCCCCGATGCGTCCGAGATATCCGAGCCTTCCTTGGCCACGCCGGTTTCTATAGACGGTTTATCAAGGACTTTAGCAAGATTGCTAGGCCCTTGACTCTTCTACTGGCCAAGGACACGCCATTCGACTTCAGCCCGAGCTGTGTGGCTGCTTTTGAATCATTGAAACACTCACTCACTTCTGCTCCCGTTCTCTCTTCCCCTGACTGGACGCACCCATTCGAGATTATGTGTGATGCATCCGACTCTGCCATCGGTGCTGTCCTTGGACAACACATCAACAAGATGCCGCACGTAATCTATTACGCTTGCGGAACCCTGAACGACGCCCAACTCAATTATACAACAACTGAGAAGGAATTCTTGGCTGTTGTATTTGCTTTAGAGAAGTTCAGGCCCTACCTCATCGGCTCTCCAGTCATTGTTTACACTGATCATTCTGCTCTGCGCCATCTTTTTGCGAAGAATGATGCCAAATCTCGGCTTATACGTTGGATCCTCTTGCTTCAAGAGTTTGACCTTGTCATTAATGACAAACGAGGATGTGAAAACGTCGTTGCCGACCATCTCTCACGACTTCCTTCTTCGCCGTCGCTTCAAATCCCGATCAATGATGTTTTCCCGGATGAACAACTCTTGACAATATCTCGCGAACCTTGGTTCGCAGATATTGTGAACTATTTGGCCACAGGGTTAGTACCAACCGAATGGTCAAGTCAGGACAGACTTCGCTTTTTATACCAAGTAAAACATTTTTACTGGGACGAACCCTATCTGTTCAAGTACTGTCCTGACCAGATTATTCGTAGGTGTGTCCCTGATGAGGAATTCAAGAGTGTGCTGTCATTTTGCCACGATCAAGCATGTGGCGGGCATTTTGGCCCCAGAAAGACAGCTGAGAAGATCTTGCAATGTGGTTTCTACTGGCCACAACTCTTCAAAGACGCTCATGACTATTGCAAGACTTGCTCCCGGTACCAACATATAGGCCGGATATCCCGGAGAAACGAGATGCCGCTCCAACCAATCTTGGTTGTGGAGATTTTCGACGTGTGGGGGATAGATTTCATGGGGCCGTTTCCCAGCTCTTTCGGGAACTTGTACATCCTTCTAGCTGTTGATTACGTCTCTAAGTGGGTCGAGGCTGTGCCCAGCCGGACTAACAAGGTTGTCGTTAGGTTCCTTAAAGAAAACATTTTCTCCCGTTTTGGGCACCCCCGAGCGATCATTAGCGACAATGGAAGTCATTTCTGCAATAAGACTTTCGAGGCCTTAATGCGGAAGTATTCCATTAATCATAAGCTATCCACGCCCTATCACCCCCAAACCTGTGGTCAAGCCGAAGTCTCAAATCGGCAGATCAAGCAGATACTGGAGAAGACGGTGTCCAAGAACCGTAAGGATTGGTCGCTGAAACTAACTGATGCCTTTGGGCTTTTCGGACTGCTTATAAGACCGACCTTGGCATGTCTCCCTATCGGCTTGTATACGGAAAAGCTTGCCACCTCCCTGTCGAAATAGAGCATCGCGCATTTTAGGCGATAAAAGAGCTGAATCTGTCTCTAGAAGATGCGGGCAGCCATCGGAAGTTGCAGTTGAACGAACTGAGCGAGCTTAGGGATGAGACTTACGACAACGCGGTTGTCGTTAAGAATCGAACGAAGGTGTTTCACGATAAACACCTTTTGCGCAAAACCTTCGTACCTGGTCAGCAGGTACTGCTTTATGACACCCGACTTCATTTCCATCCAGGAAAGCTCCGATCTCGCTGGAAAGGGCCGTATTTTGTGCGGAATGTGTATCCGCAGGGCGCTGTGGATTTGGAAAATCCAAAGGACGGTTCATTTTTCAAAGTGAACGGACACTGACTAAAACCGTACCTTAGCGCCGAACCAACAGAGGAGCTCCTATTCTTACAGGAGCCGGTTTACCCTGCCTGATCTTCCTCTGCCCACCTCCAAACTTCGGTTATCCAGCCAAGAACAGTGGACAATGTTCCAAATAAGTTTGGGGGTATGTATAAAGCCTTTTGTATATATTTTTGAATATTCTTTTCCATTCTTTTTCTTTTTCTTTTCTTTACAAACAAAAACAAATAAAAATTGTGTATCGCTAACCGACAATTTTTGACCCTTCAAATGATCTCTTCATGCAATGACAGTGAGGACACTGTTCAGTTTAAGTTTTGGGGTACGCTCGGTACGCATTTCTTACCTTCGCATTCATATGTATATTTTGCATCTGCATATTAAAATCCATAAAATCCATAAAAATATGAAAATTTTCTAAAAACATAAAAACTTTTCTGTCAAGTTAGCTAGTGGGAGGACTCTGATTCAACATTTCGACGGTTTTGTTTGATAAAATAAGAATAACGAAATCTTATGTTTAGATTTTGAAAACCTGAAAAATAACTCTCCTTTGAAGTTAACTATAGCTGATATACGTCTTTACATCACACTACACGTGTCGTGAGTTTTTGGGAATTAGATGATAAGTCTTTTATGTGGATCAATGATTTTCTGAGGATCAAATAGGTTTGTTCTGAAATAAGTAGTGTCAAGAATAGTTTATGAAGTAAAGCGAATATGAAGGAATGTTATTGATGCCGTAATTGGAACTAAGTCTGAAAAATAACCCATCTGAAACTTGATTGGAATGATTACACACCAAACCCACTAAACACGTCTTTTATCCAAAAAATAATTGAACTGCCAGTTATATCTCCGTTCGTATTAAATCATCTGATTTTCACGCCAAACTGTCTTTTGTTTTTGGACCTGGGTAACTTGAGTAATTAAGTCCGCTGGGGTGTTTCTACACCTAATGCCCTAAAACCAACTGGTGTGGGTGCATTGGCCCAAAGCTCGCTAAGAAGCCCAGAAAGTCCAGATTAAAACAAAGTCAAGCAAGTGTTCTCTCCGAGTTAAAATTCCTAACGGTTCTTTGTGTAAGAATAATCTTGATAAAAGACAGGCTTTTTAAAAAAAATTTAGAGGAGATATGAAGGTTTTATTCTATGATAAAGACTATTGCACGATTCACAGAGGTGTGTATGAAATGAAAACAAGGAAAGGGTGGAGTGAAAAATAAGACCTAGTTTCCTGTTAAGGAAGATAGAAATTCTGAAGTTGAAACTTTTTACTGGAAAACGAAGCTTGAAAAATTGCTTAACTCTTTATAAAACTTATGTGATCCTTTTAAAATTTTTATCCGGGCTTAATTGTGTGATATGATGACTTTATTCGACCTTTCGGGAACTTAACGACACTATTTGCACTGCACGTGAAGACATATAAAAGCTGTAGTTAAACAAGAAGCGAGGTGTGAAAAATAAAGGGTCGATTGTCTAGACCTAGGATAATAGAATTGTTATTTTCTGAAACAAAACTTTAGGGTTTGAATCTTAGTTATTTTACAAAACTAGCTTGACCGGATTTTGTGGGTAGTATGCGCTGAAAACCCTCAGGAGACAACACTCCTCCTACTAGGGACACCTAGAGGTTTAACGGCTTGTTGCACTTGCTCAGTGCAATCGCGTTCCCTGCGAAAGTGAGGTTAGGAAATTTTTTGTGAATAAATTGGTTTTGCTCGGGACGAGCAATAGATAAGTTTGGGGGTATTTGTTCATATCAGAAAATTGCATTCTAATACCGTTCATTCATTATCTAATTGTTGTATTTATCGGTATTATTGACCAGTGTCTGCTCAGTATTACAGATTACAGGTATCCATGAAAAAATAATGGAAATACATCCAACACCACGGATATATCACTTAAGGGAAGACACTGCGACCAGAAACGCTAACCGACCGATACTTCAGGAGTTCCTTTATGCAACAAGTTGTGTACACATTTTTTCTAAATGGTCCAACACAACAAGTGTGTACACAAGACTTTTAAGCACATGTGGATATCATTTTATATGCAATCAAGGATATGATTCTATATGCAATCAAGGATATGATTTTATATGCAATCAAGGATATGATTCTATATGCAATCAAGGATATGATTTTATATGCAATCATCAAGGATATGATTCTATACGCAATCAAGGATATGATTTTATATGCAATCATCAAGGATATGATTTTATATGAAATCAAGGATATGATTTTATATGCATATGATATTATATGCATTCAAGACTAAAAAGCATGTGTTCAAATCAAAGGCAATCAAACAAATCAGCATGAGCCATAATGGGGCAGATATGAATATTTCTTTCTGAGCCTATAAATAGAGACCAGAGGGAAGAGGAAAGGGTAGCTTTTTCTTTAGTTCTATCTTAGAATTCTTGTAATTTTTCTTTTCATTCTTGAGCTCTTGCCCCTTTGTCTTGACCTTGCAACTTCTCATTTAGAACTTGCAAGCTTAAGGCTTAGGTTCTTGACTTCAAGATCTCTTATAACAAGTTTGTTCTTCAATAAAAGTTCGTATTTTTATTACATGTTTTGTTCCACTTTACATGATTTCAATTGTGAAATTCATGCCTTGCTTTGATCTTGCAACCTCTTAAGTGAGCTTGCAACCTTAAAGCTTGGTATTTGGATCTCACACGTTGCCGGGGATTGAACACTGGGAGATAAAACGCTTGAACTCATCGGTTCTCTTTTCCTCTTTATTTCATTGCATGTTTTTATGTATCTTCTCTTTTCTTTCTTATTAATTTGTAAATATGTGTGAGTAATCTTTTCACGTGTTAAGGGTGTAATATGTTAGATCGTATTCGAAGATTTTCTTTGTCCAAACTTTAAAACCTAAAACTTTCCTATTGAAACTTCGTGCAAATCACCCACAACTCCGCTCACTGGGCATCCTATCCTACCCCTATAGTGATGATTCCTAATCATGACCGGATTGCCCGTGGTTTGCCGAAGGCTAAAATCAAGAGATAACAACGGAAGGACAAGGGACAAGGAAAACGGATTTAGCGAAATACCGCAAATAACGTATTTCAAGTTCCCTAATCCGCGTTGTTACCTATTGCTTTAGTATCAATACCAAGTCGGGGCTATAAGGAATTGGCAAACATCACCTTCATACAATCTAACTTATTACTACCCTTAACAAGCCCTTTTTATTCATATCTTTGTTACGACAATTAGTTAACCAACAAATCAAAACACGGAATTAACTCGTTAAAACAAGCAATAAGAAACTTACCATCTCCCTGCGGACGACCCGTATTCATCGCGGCTCGCTACAAGCGACACCGTTTTGATTGCGGTAATTTCAGAATTCTTTTTAAACACGACACAGTTAGATCGTGACAATCACACCTCCTTTGTAAAAACTAGCCCCGAAACGGGTACAAACATAAGATAAAAGTAAAGCATCCCTAAACAGGAAAAAATCTCGTCCAATAGCGTAAACAACCACCACATCAGATATACGATGCCGTAGCGAAGAAAAGATAAACCACATATATAAAAGGCCGGCTCACAAGAGCACGACAACCAGAGTCTTAAGAATATACAACACCGATCCTCACAACTCGTCTCTAAGTCAAAACATGATGGTGGTAGATGGAGAGTACTAGATACACGAAATATGCAATGTACATAATCGGATAACCGCAACCCACCTAAAGAAAACGGCCTCACAGCCAACCGTAGCGGTATCCGCAAAAGTAGAGAAAATAAGGCGCCCTGCCGCGACCACTCTGGTGATCAGACCTGAAAGACCCTGCGGCACAACGGGGGATGAGTTGCCAACTCGTGAATAGTAAATAACATCATACTATAATCGTAAGTATGCACTAACAGCAATAAACAATCACATGTAAACTGATAGCATAAGTATGGCAATATGAATATGCAACAATCATGATCAAGGTACACCACCAGGGTACTATATTTACATGAATCAAATGCATATCAACTAAATACTGAGTGCGGGATAAACATCATTCTCATACACAAATCATAAGCATGGAAAAAACCCGGTGTAAATCAACAACACCCTAAATCCCAAAATCCTCATATCGGCCCTCATATCGGCCCTCTGATCTCATGCAACGTGAGTGTCAAACATCGACACCCGAAATATTTGGTAGTTATGTATATGCCCTAGAGGCCATTGTTGTACATATGATGTATATTATGATGGATGCTTGGATATATACAGAGAGGACTTTCTTGCTTGTCATGATAGTATGCTATTTGGTTTCACTTTATCTTAACATGTTGACTGGTACTGGTTTACTGTCTTGCTCTTACATGTTGATAAAGCCCTTAGGATCTGTACTCGACTACTGGGACTATGATGAGATCATACTAGTGGGGCCATGGTAGTCGATGAGTACATCCTATAACTGTTCCTAGTCGAGGGTATATCGAGACAGGGCATCGATACACCAGAGTAGACTAGCGTATACGCATCTTGACCCATATGATGGGCGATGGATGATCCCATAACCATAAGTGTTTTACATCAAGGATGGTGTACGGGTGCTCGGTGGAGACTGGATACACTGGACGGACTCACCGAGAACTCCCAGATTGTGATATACCACACGTCTGATGGCAGTTCTCCGGTGACACTGGTACAGGGTAGTCTGTAGACCCGAGATCGTCATAGAGTCTTGTGTGATTCCCACTGTGCTTTGATTTCCACCTTACCACGTCCAAGAGGGCGTGCAAAATGGTGGCTTTTAGGTACAGTCCTGAATCACATGGAGGCAATGAGCGATAGGAGGGGATTCGTCTCTCCCGGTATAGGGAGTTGATGTTGTGCTGTGTTCGATTGGCTATAACTGGAAGTCCCTGGCCAGGGCTGATATAGAGATATACTGGTAAGTGTCACCAGTAGTTTCTCGACCTGTTATGAGCCTCACATCGACACGACTTATCGGTTACTGGGGTCTGATGTATACCACCCCTAGACTTGATATGCGACATATCAGACGAACAGACCGGACTGTACGGGAGTGTTACTGATTGGATTCACAAGAGAACGGACAGGCTTGCTTGTTGATCTTCTGATCGCTCAATACCTGGGTGGCTGTTACGTTTAGCTGATCGCTTGCAGCATGTGGGTGTTTGATATGATGAGCACCTACTACCGGCGTATTGACGATTCTTTAGAGTCCTACACAGAGGTTTCTTGGCTCAGGCAAAACGGAGTCGAGGCACATATGTGATATGTGCAAGACCGAGGATAATGCGATATGTGATACTGTATTATATTCTCGCGATATTTAGATATGAACCGGGTCATCGGATCAAGTGTTGATTCGATGAATCTGTACATGATATATTAGTCGGTTATATTCGATATAGCCGGATTGTCGGATCAAGTGTTGATTCGATGATTTAATGTATAATAATATATATGATATATTGTATTACATTATCTAATATTGGCTCGCTTTATTATTTCACTTTCTCACCGGATTAATACATTGATATATATGCGATATATGTTAATTGTATTATTTTCTTTTGTTGCAAATATAAAATATATATGTGATATATATAATTGTGACATGATATGATTTATTATGAAACATGTTTAGTGATGATAAAAAGAGATTAGGGTTTGATTAGGGTTAGCTCCTTCATGTTCATTCTAGAAGAATTTCCTTTCGTCTTGGTTAAGATATTATGGTTGATACTTATCCATGACTCATTCTTAACCTAACCAAACCCTAGCTCTAGTTTATTCTCTACAAAGGTTAATCCTCTCATCCTTGACCATGGTTCCATAATAAATCATATATTCTTATCTACTATTCATCACAAAAGGATTACTTTCATTATTCTTCATCTTCTTCTCTCTTGAGTTTTGGAAAGAGCTCACTAGTTATTTCTTTTGTGATGATTTCTTGTGAGAAAATGATATAAAAGGAAAGCATAAATACTACTCCATCATCCTCATCTAATCTAGCCCATTAGATTAGGGTGTTCACATCATTAGAGTGAGAGAGCTTGAGCTATTGCAACTTCGACGTAGATCATCGGAGAAAAGGAATACGACAAGCTATCATGGATCGTTCGAGTCGTGGAGCATCTCTTGAGTCCGGGAGATCATGGATCGTGGCGAAGGGACTTCTACTCGGAGCTAATGAAGCGAAGGAGCAGACTACAAAGGTTGTAATCCCTCACACTTAGTGGTAAAGATGTTTACTTGCATGTTAAACCCTAATAATCTAGCAAAGATCCCGGCTTTGGGTTGTTCGGCACGTCTAAATTTTTATTCGGGCATGTTTGATGCCTTATGAACCTTCACAAGAGTGCCTAGGAACCCTACAGTGGTATCAGAGCCTAGCTAGAGCATTAGGCAATGTGTATACGAAGTTAAAACTCCGATCGAACACCGAAACGCAATTTTAGACCCCTCTCTGGATTTTTTTTCAAAACTGTGATTTTTCAGAATTAAAAATACTTAAAAATACCAGCAGGAAAATATAAGCATCACTGTGAAACACGTGTCAATGATCCGTTCATTCAGCCGTGGAACCGCGGCAATACCTTGCTCCTGCCGCGGATCCGCGGCCGTACAGTCAAATCGTTGACTCGTTTTCCCATGGTTATATCCGTAGGTGATTTTGTAATTTTCTGGGTACTTTTAATCTGACTCAAATGTTGAGTGTTCTGGGGTTTATTTTGTAATCATTGATTCGATCGGAAAATTTAAATTCGTTATTATTTTCGGATATTTAGAAACTGTTAAAATGTTCGAACGGATATCATTAACTCATTTTTTCCCGGCACGTAAAACTTTCAAGAGTTGAATTTTTATCGGGTCAAAATCTTTCGGAAAAATTTTAGGGACCCTCTAAAAGATAACAAACCTTAACTCGATTATGTGACCGTCTTGAACTGCCTCTAAACCTGAGGGTTTGGGGCAGTATGGCGTGCCACATGTGAGGCGTTGGCTTGACCCTTCTACGGCTGGATCACCGGTACTGTGACATATTATGGGATTATTTGAACTCCGCTCAAGTGTTGAGCAATTTAGGAAATTTTGGGTATTTGATTATCTGTTCGGAAAGTTTAATACTGTCTATTTATCTGGAATGTGATACAATATATGGAATTCATAGAGTTAGGCATGAAATGCGAAGTATGTGATATTTCGGATTTACGATGTCTAAAGTGATTGTGGATTCCAAATATTGTAGTTTTACAATTTCTTTTCTGTGACCGTAAGTGTAGTATGTAGTTGTATTGCCGGTTTTCGTTACTATACATCAACGACGATCGGTGTGTGCATACTTACTTACGTTGATGATATGTGATATTATGTGTTGATGTGATATGTTATATTGCATCGTCGTGTTCTGAATAACCGGGGGTTTTATGTGAGATGAGGTTTTTTATTTTCATTCATGTAAAATTCATTTGTATGTAATATTCTTTTATTGGGGCACTTTCGGGATGAGGTTGATGTCACCATTGTATATTATTTATTTTTCCGCATTAGGTAGACCGAAGGAGGGGAGCACAAGTAACCGGGTTCTAGGGTCTAGTGGGTGGCCATCTCGAGGAGTCAAGACCGGATCTCCTAACCCTAGAATTGGCAGTGTTACTTGCCGCTCTCGTAGGGGTCTAGGGATGTGGGTTTGGCTATTCATCGCGGCCGTGGAATCCGTTTTTTTATACCAGCTCGTTTTAAAAACACGGACATCCTAGTATATCCAATATTTCATATTTGTTCTTCTGCTGCAATGTTCTGTGATGAGATCATATTACTGCCTGAGACGAATGCTTATACTATATATATATATATATGCTGATATATAAATATTACTGCTTTCGTTTCTTCTGTAATGCTTAGGAAGCATAAGCTGATGGGATTTTATTAATGAGATTAATAAAAAGAAAAGAAATCTAAAAGATGTTGTATAATCAAAACTTTATAAAAAGGGTAGCTATAGTTTTGCTTTGCATAGCGGTATATATGATATACCCTGCACCTTATTCGAAGAGGAAAGAGCCGAGATCCCTTCACCGGGAGTGACCTCTTTAGCGAAACTGGCAGATTCTACAAAACTCGGTTTGTCTTTTGATTGCTTTAAGGGTTTTGCTTTGCATAGTGATATATATGATATGTCCTGCACCTTATTCGATGAGGAAAGAGCCGAGATCCCTTCACCAGGAGTGACCTCTTTAGCAAAACCGATGAAAGCCTCAAAAACACTCCATTTCAAAAATTTACATGATTCTACGACGATATCAAGTTCATTACGCTCATGGTTTTCTGAAAACCTGCGTAGCCCTCCGTCAGTTCAGATAAGTAATATTTAGTATTCGTGCTGCGGTAGTTTGGCATGCGTCAAGGCGTAGTGTACGGTAGCTAATTATTACTTATCTGTAGCATGAGATGGGATTGGATTAGGGTATTCGTACGGCGTTGTTTGGCATGCGTCAAGGGTCGTACGGGTAGGTTTAATTCAATCACGAATTGTACGGGTTGAACTTGACTAGCGGACAATGGGTTGTTTGGCATGCGTCAAGGTCATAGCACGCTAGGGGTAAAAATATTATCGGGAATTTCAAGTGTTGAAATTTGCAATGAGATTGCATACCTCCTATGAGATAGTTGGATCCCGATACCCACTGCGAGTAAGAGTTACTCCTGGGAGAGTTTTACACAGGACAATTAGCCGATCAAGTAGGAGTATAGAAAAGTGTTAACGGGGTTACGCCTCTGGGAAAATGAGGTTTACTTTAATTAGGTCCGTGCGAAAGCACGGGGAACCTCACTCAAGTACCGACACTGATCTGGCAGAAAGATTGACGAAATTGTAGGGTGTAATTAATCCCGGCTAATCTTACCGTTTAGGATTTGAAGGTAGATTTGATAAAAACAGTGGGAGACATCCTGATTAGATAATATAATAACCAATCTAATCTTGCAAGAGCAAACGCTAAAGTGTTTTCTTCTCTCTCTCTCCAGGTAGCGACCATGTCAGGCCATAATCAAGATAATAATATTGATGTAATGACTGAACCCGCTTATTATACTGAGCATGGGAACGTTGGACCCGTTCTTTCTTATAAGAGTTATAAGACTGAACAAGGAATATGAGAATATCTGGATTCTCAAGCCGCCCAAAAGAACATGCATGTTGATGCATCTTCTTCAGGTGTGTTAGTTATTGAGAACTGTTTCTCAGTTCACCCTACGTCCTGTGTATTAGATACCGGATCAGGATCCCACATATGTAAATTGTTGCATGGGCTGCGGAAAGGTAGAGAACTGGGAAAAGGTGATCATTCCGTTCAAGTAGGGAATGGGGCAAATGTTGCAGCCAAAGCAGTTGGCGAATATCACCTAGTATTACCAAGTGGTGATACACTGATTCTGAATGAGTGCTATTATATACCGAACATGATGTGCAACATTATATCAGCTTCTTTATTAAGTAAAGAAGGATATAATTTTGTAGTACAGGATAATATTATTGTCACGTCCCGAAAGTACGGAACATGACCGGCACTTCAACTACGAATGTCTCGAGGCGTGCGTAATCTAAGTAAGCCGAAAACCCAGAAATCCAAACCAAGAAAAGTAGTAGAGTGAAGGAAAACCAATTTAAAACAAGTAGTTTTAATAGCATAAGCCGAATTATGCGGTTTTTAAGAACATCAAAAATTTACTGAAAATTTCGGCAGAGTCTCCTTTGTAAATACTGGCCCCCAAACGGGATACAACATGAATAGTATACGAAATCAATAAAAAGGCATCCCCAAGCGGGAGCTAGCTCTTCGTCAATCGACGGTCACAACCACACAAGCAAAATAATATACAACGCCAACGGCGAGGATCAAAACTCAAAAGGAAACTCAAAAGCATAAGAAATCTACAGAAATAAAACGCGCGACTCTAAGGTCGAAAGAAAAACATCACTGGTCTCTAACTAAAAATAAATACATGTTTGGTTGATGGAACTTCTAGATACAACAGAGTAATAATATACAAGTTATATAATGGGGGGTACGATACAAGTAAACCCACCTACTAGCAAAACACCCGAAGGAAACTATGCCCGCAAGCCGTAATGAAACCTGTACGGCAAACCTGCAAGAAACTGGGGCACAACGGGGGTGAGTTGCCAACTCGTGAATAGAAAAAACATCTACGAAAAGAAATCGCATAAATAACGCAACCTAGGTCAAAGATCATAAAATAACATCAATTATATATATAACATGCAACCTATAACAAGGCTAGGGTAAATATCTAACCCGAGTGTAATCTCATGTGCCCGTGTCAGTGCCTCAGGTAGCAATCTATCATATGAATGAGGTATGAAAGCATGAAAACAGAATACATGTAAATGAAGAACTGTTTTCATAATTTAGTGAGATTTCCTTTGTGTTTTTAAAATGAGGTATCATAATGAAATCAGCATAAAACAGTGCCTAGCATCGGCACAAAACGTAATCCCAATATCTCGATATCTCTGTATCACAGTCTCTGTACCTCAATATCTCGAAATCTCAATGTCTCAATCACAATATCTAGGGCGCCGTCAGTCCAGACCGGCCCCTACCATCCATCTCAAGACCACGACGGTATCCTCCGGATATCCAACGCGTCGGGTAAAATCACCGGTAGGTAGTGCTCCCCTGCCAGGCTCACATCGTCATCATCACGCGCTTCTAGCCCCGGGGTACCTTACCGGGTCCACCATGTACCCGAAACGGTTCATCCGTCTCCTCGAATCGGGTCTCGAAATCCATCAGCAAACTCATGGTGGACGACTCATACATCATGGGAAAACCGCACTTTTTATTTTAAAAGAGAGAAAAGGTTTATTTATGTTTTTGCGGTTTTCCTCCAAATCCAGAAAAATCTCAGGGAAATCCGAATCCAAAACCTCAATAACACGTAAAATAGTGAATATATGCATGAGAATCCATGAATGCGGTATAACAATGAATAACAGTATGTATGAAGTAGCAGGAAATAACTACAATGTCTAAACTAACATATAAGGCAAGTACGCTAATATCATGTCTAAACTATTAGCTAACAGGCTATGTCAAGCAATAATATTTTCTAAGGTGTACGTGACATGGCAATTACCGATGAAGATGTGTGTGAGCCGGAAACTAAGTGTACGTGGTACATACGCATCATCGGTAATGGTGCTGGTGTCCTAACAGCATGATATCAATAATGGAGTATGAAACATAATATAAACATGGGATGCGAAGCGGACCACAAAAAAGAGCGGGAGCTGAAAACTAGACGCAACTATAACTAATCTGCATTAATCTAATATAAGTCCTACAAATGGTGCCTTTTGAAATAACACAAATCATGGGGTTTTTCAAATAGGGGCTACGGTGTTTTTATGAAAAGATACGTCTTTTGAAATATCCGTAGGATCCCTTGGGCTGTTTTTTAAAATACCCACGATTCGTTCGTTTTTGAAATAGGTAAGAATCGAATCTAATCTAACAACTAAACTAAACTAGAGCGCTAAACTAACAAGCTAGACTACAGGTAAGGAAACCGCCCAACATCTGAGTCGATCCATATACATACCTGTATATATATTAGTCGGTGATCCCACCTCAATAATATCATATCCGATACCATATCTATAATCAGACATCCCAAGTCAAGAGTGCGGATCAATCATCAAGATATAGCTCGTACGTAAATCCGTCGTACGGCATCCCCAAATCTGAGTACGGGTCAATATCAGATTCCTCACACTATTCCTCTGGTATCCTCTTTATCCAAGATTCATAGTCTAGGGTACTGACCTATGTCTAGTACAATACTAATATCCTCAATATACTCATGATCTGACTATAGATCGACAATCTCGTACAAACCGATACCGTCAGCACATAGCATCATCAAGGGTATACATCGCCCGATACGGCCTAATATCAATATCCTAGCATATCATGCCTCATATCACGATCACATGTCGACCATTTTGTTTATAACACTATTCACCCGTATCGCCGCCCCAAGACCCACTATAACCCCAGGACGTACCTCAAGTACGAGTCCTGCCATATCACCGATATCACAACCACAAAACAAATCTCATCGACTCAGCTCAATCCCAAATCATCCTCAAATCGGTATGTGAACACATAGTCCCATACCCATGTGAACACATAACTATAAAGAATCCCATGAGCACATATAAATAGGAATGTATGTAAGTATGCATGTGTGTATGTGTAGTGCAACACTACCCTAGGGTTCGCAACACTAAAATAATCCAACACACCAATATCCATCCTAAACATCATTATTAAGCCCAAACAACATATAATAATTGTTCGTGTGTATACGCATCCGTATACACCACCACGGACTGCGGGGTGCTATACGCCATGCACCCGACTTCTCCCCGTAAATATAAATCTACTCACCTGGTCCTCGCTCACCGGTGCCGATGTCGCCACGCGCTTGCTTGTCGTCTCGAAGTCCACATGGGGTACCTACATATCAAAACGCACCATATCGCATTAAAATCCGACTCATGACCAAAACGACGCACGAATCCCACATAGGTCAAAACCTATGGTTGCTTTCATAAATCGACCCAAAAACCCTCGACGTCGGCGTACAAACGCCAAACCATCGAGAAAACTCCCAACACACTCATTTGTACAATTACAAGCACGAATTATAATATAAAATAGCTTAAAATTCATAAAAACCCAATTTCACTTAAAAGGTCATTTTTCCGAAAAACTAGCAAGCACAAATCACCGTTTTAGTACAAAACTCGATGTATAAACGAATCTAGCGGCCACCATATTCACTAAATGTCTTAAATAAGTCATAAAAACAACTCCCATAATTTAATCTCGTTAAATTCCAAAAACCCTAAAATTCTAGTTTACAAAATACCTAAATTTTAACAATTTTCTAGCAAAATGCACAAACCACAATTTAGGTTGGATTTCCATGAACTAAACTATTAAAGTACGATTTAAAATGTTAATAATTTCATGAAAACCCTAATTATATATTTTTTTTATCTTAATTATTTTCATAGTTTACAAAAAACCTATTTTGCTAAAAAAAGCTTAAATAGTACGATTTCAATTTAACAAATTGCAAACTAGCAACTAGATTAAGTTTTTCTATGGCTTAGCATGATACATACACCATTAAACCATGATCAATGATAAGAACCCTCACTTGGTAACAATTCCCTTTTCTTGAATTTCATGTTTGAAGTTAGAACACAAATTAAACATCAAAATTAATTAAATTGAAGTAATTAGCAACTCAATAAACATGGGGTTAGGATTTATACCTCAAGATTTGTAGATCTAACATACAACCCTAGCCTCCCAATTGCTAACTTTTCTCCATGATCCAAGCTAGTTTGGCCAAAGAAAGAATGGTTAAAGGTTGAAGGAAGAAATTGCTTTGAATTTGTGACCTTTTGTTTGGATTTTGATGATTTTTAATGGAAATTTGACATGGAAATCAAGTGGGAAAATGGGAAGGGGACTGCTGGGATTGCTCGGCCAGCAAGGGAGAGAAATTGAGAGAGTGGGGTTGTAGTTGTGGCCAAGTCAAAAGTAATACCATACCTCAAGTATAAAAGCCCATACCTCTTGTTTAATGTTTCCCTTCATTCATTTTTTTTTTCTTTTTTTGTGAGATGAAGTAGAGAAAAAGGGGATCGCTGCTGATTTGGGAGGGGGCTCGGCCACATATGGGGCAAGAAGGGTGAATGAATATGTTTGTATAATTTCCTAAGTCAAACTAGCACCACATCATCTTTATTATATTCATTAAATTTTCCTTTTTCTATTTAACCTTAGAACTTTCTAACCATGCAACAAAAAAGAAAAAGAAACATGTTACAAATTTAGTCTAACATGCCATGATGCACAAAACTTGTATTAACCCATTCCAATTTGTAATTTTCTCTAATTTAATGTATTTGTGACGGCTTAAAATAATAATAAAATAATTTTTTTTTCAGAAAATTTGAAATTTCACCAGCGGCTCAATAAACACCAAATACTAGCAATTACATAACTAGAATATGTATATTTAATTTTTATAATAAGATATTTGCATTTTGACTTTTTACAGAAAACTCCCTTATTTTACCGATTTTCCGAAATTTCACCGAAACGATTTTCAAAACGCTACAATTTTCCCCCTTAGAAAAAATTCGGTTCCCGAATTTAAATTAAATATCCCCCCAAACACTAAAACATCTAAGCAAAATCATCAAGTCGTCGGAGCTCCGAATTCAAAAATACATAAAACAAATCGTTGCGCAGCGCATGCGCATGAAAAATGAGCATGTAACTCAAAATCAAAACTCCATCCAGCATCCCGCAATCATCGGAGTCATGGTAAAGACACAAATGTCAAATCCAATACAAAACCAATATGATATAACTCGAAACTATACATGTAAATATCGAATCTATATATGTAAATATCTGAAGGAAATGAATGCCAAATATATTCAGATACTGTCCTCTGGCTAGTCCTGCCCTGTACGAAAACACATAGCAAATATCATAAAAATGTACTGCTCTATAAGAAATCAATCCCAAAATACGCGTATGAATACTACGTGCGTCTGGTGCGCACGGAAATCAAAATCCAAATATGTGCCATACATATGCACAGAAACAACATCCAAGTGCATCGGGTGTGCACGAAACATCTGTCGTAGGCAACATGTGTGCCTGACAGCAAAATCAGGTGCATCTGACATGCACGAAAAATCTCGATTTAGTGCATCTGGTGTGCACCAAAATCACATCTCAAAACATGCGCCCAACATGTGCGAAAATCCAAGGCAGGTGCATCCATCATGCACGAAATCATGAAATCCAATATCAAGCGCCGAACATGCGCAAAATCAAATCAGGTGCACAAGGTGCACAAAACAAATATCGAGTATCACAATCGAAATCGAAGTCCAGTGCATCTAAGTGCACAAAAGGCGTATCACTGCACTGCAAGCATATATAAACTATACAGAGTGCAGGAACCAAATCGTGTGCGTGCATACGCACAAAATCAACGCAAATGTCTAAAACCGTAAAATCACAAACATGTGAAACCAAAGCACGAAAACGATATCAAGTGCAACGACTGTGCGAAAAGCGTAAATACTCAATCATCAAAACCAAATCATGCGAATAATTCACCCAAAACATCGAAATCTAGTATGGCGGAATAGTCCCGTTCAAGCACATACTCAAGAATCTCTGGCCAACTGTCGTGGTCACTCATAGCATGTCTCGTCAATGATCAAGAACTCTGGTCTGCTGGCGTGCGTAACATGACAACTCCTGGGTCCTAGTCTTCTCGTAATTCATTCCAGAAAGGTCCTGTTGGGGCTCTCCCAAATCACGTCTCTACCGAACTGTCCGGAAGTTATCGTCCCTTACTAGACCTATTCTCGTTCCTGAACGGCTACATACTCATCGCGACTCCTTCTGAAAAGTATATCCAAGTACAATGCCTCGGCATGCGAACCTCATCTCTGATGCCGGCTGAGTGGAACGTCGTCTCATCAAGATCTCGTACGAATCTTACTCCACTTTTCCCCAACGTCGACTGTTTCGGACTCGTCTCATCGTGGCTGCATGGACTGAGCTCCAACGGCTACCCTCGTATCTGGAGTCTCCCAAGAAATGCATCTCACCACCTAGCATCCGAATTAAGTCAAACCATCCGATCAAGTCGTCAAAACCTCATAATCCCCCAAGAGCTCAACCTCTTGGGCACAGTTTACTAGTATCGAGTACATACCACAGCATCGGTGTTCCAGCCGTAGAAGGGCAAACCCAAGCCTCACTAATGGCGCCGTAGAACTGCCGCAAACCCGAAGCTTCAAAGGCATTCACACGGTCATTAAGTCGAGTTAGGGTTTCATTCTTCTAGAGGGACCATAGAATTGCCTGCATGTCTTTCCGACTACTTTAAACTTGGAATAATAGGTTTCTGACATTCGATCGTCTCTGTCGACTCCCAACGTCTCCGTGTGAAGTCGTCTTTAGCTGGAATCAATCTATCTGATGACCTCGCATCGGGGTAGGCGAACGAACCACCTGTCCTAGTCATTCATCATCGGGTGACTAGCGACCTTCTATCATCTCTTCGTACTACTCGTCCCGCAATAGCTCCAACATATGGGGCGATAGCTCGTCACTCGCAGCAACAACTGGCTCACTCGTCTGCACGCTGAACAGTGCCTCGACCATCATGAATAAGCAATACACCAACGGTCATCAAAATCTGGCTGGCCTCTGTCGGTGGCCCAATCCTCTGGTACTGATCGGCACGTCCGAGAAATCTCATAAAGGCGATCCGCCAAACGCTCGTGGCGCGAAACACAGTAAAAAGACACATCTCCGCAATCTTGTGTCGCCAAAATTACGCCCTAGACAGTCCTCGTTCGTGACGAGCTTGCTGACCGCAATTCTAACCGTAGCTCTCCTTGCCCGTAATCATGGCAGCAAACCGTAACTGGTACCGATGAAGCTAGATTAGGAATGAATATAATACTGAACAAAGAAATGTATATCCTAAGGCTTTTTAAGTGGAGTAGCGTATCGTAAGTATGCCGCGGAACATACCCACGGTACGTCACTCTAATTTAGTCACCTATTCCATCAACCAAGGGTCATTCTACGCTCCGAAGGTAAAACCTAACGCTTTGATACCAACTTTGTCACGTCCCGAAAGTACGGAACATGACCGGCACTTAAACTACGAATGTCTCGAGGCGTACATAATCTAAGTAAGCCGAAAACCAAGAAATCCAAACCAAGAAAAGTAGTAGAGTGAAGGAAAACCAATTTAAAACAAGTATTTTTAATAGCATAAGCCGAATTATGCAGTTTTTAAGAACATCAAAAATTTACTGAAAATTTCGGCAGAGTCTCCTTTGTAAACACTGGCCCCCAAACGGGATACAACATGAATAGTATACGAAATCAATAAAAAGGCATCCCCAAGCGGGAGCTAGCTCTTCGTCAATCGACGGTCACAACCACACAAGCAAACTAATATACAACGCCAACGGCGAGGATCAAAACTCAAAAGGAAACTCAAAAGCACAAGAAATCTACAGAAATAAAACGCGCGACTCTAAGGTCGAAAGAAAAACATTACTGGTCTCTAACTCAAAATAAATACATGTTTTGTTGATGTAACTTCTAGATACAACAGAGTAATAATATACAAGTTATATAATGGGTGGTACGATACAAGTAAACCCACCTACTAGCAAAACACCCGAATGAAACTATGCCCGCAAGCCGTAATGAAACCTGTACGGCAAACCTGCAAGAAACTGCGGCACAATGGGGGTGAGTTGCCAACTCGTGAATAGAAAAAACATCTACGAAAAGAAATCACATAAATAACGCAACCTAGGTCAAAGATCATAAAATAGCCTCAATTATATATATAACATGCAACCTATAACAAGGCTAGGGTAAATATCTAACCCGAGTGTAATCTTATGTGCCCGTGTCAGTGCCTCAGGTAGCAATCTATCATATGAATGAGGTATGAAAGCATGAAAACAGAATACATGTAAATTAAGAACTGTTTTCATAATTTAGTGAGATTTCCTTTGTGTTTTTAAAATGAGGTATCATAATGAAATCAGCATAAAACAGTGCCTAGCATCGGCACAAAACGTAATCCCAATATCTCGATATCTCTGTATCACAGTCTCTGTACCTCAATATCTCGAAATCTCAATGTCTCAATCACAATATCTAGGGCGCCGTCAGTCCAGACCGGCCCCTACCATCCATCTCATGACCACGATGGTATCCTCCGGATATCCAACGCGTCGGGTAAAATCACCGGTAGGTAGTGCTCCACTGCCAGGCTCACATCGTCATCATCACACGCTTCTTGCCCCGAGATACCTTACCGGGTCCACCATGTACCCGAAACGGTTCATCCGTCTCCTCGAATCGGGTCTCGAAATCCATCAGCAAACTCATGGTGGACGACTCATACATCATGGGAAAACCGCACTTTTTATTTTAAAAGAGAGAAAAGGTTTATTTATGTTTTTGCGGTTTTCCTCCAAATCCAGAAAAATTTCATGGAAATCCGAATCCAAAACCTCAATAACACGTAAAATAGTGAATATATGCATGAGAATCCATGAATGCGGTATAACAATGAATAACAGTATGTATGAAGTAGCAGGTAATAACTACAATGTCTAAACTAACATATAAGGCAAGTACGCTAATATCATGTCTAAGCTATTAGCTAACAGGCTATGTCAAACAATAATATTTTCTAAGGTGTACGTGACATGGAAATTACCGATGAAGATGTGTGTGAGCCGGCAAATAACTGTACGTGGTACATACGCATCATCGGTAATGGTGCTGGTGCCCTAACAGCATGATATCAATAATGGAGTATGAAACATAATATAAACATGCGATGCGAAGCGGACCACAAAAAAGAGCGGAAGCTGAAAACTAGACGCAACTATAACTAATCTGCATTAATCTAATATAAGTCCTACAAATGGTGCCTTTTGAAATAACACGAATCATGGGGTTTTTCAAATAGGGGCTACGGTGTTTTTATGAAAAGATACGTCTTTTAAAATATCCGTAGGATCCCTTGGGCTGTCTTTTAAAATACCCACGATTCGTTAGTTTTTGAAATAGGTAAGAATCGAATCTAATCTAACAACTAAACTAAACTAGAGCGCTAAACTAACAAGCTGGACTACAGGTAAGGAAACCGCCTAACATCTGAGTCGATCCATATACATACCTGTATATATATTAGTCGGTGATCCCGCTTCAATAATATCATATCCGATACCATATCTATAATCAGACATCCCAAGTCAAGAGTGCGGATCAATCATCAAGATATAGCTCGTACGTAAATCCGTCGTACGGCATCCCCAAATCTGAGTACGGGTCAATATCATATTCCTCACACTATCCCTCTGTTATCCTCTTTATCTAAGATTCATAGTCTAGGGTACTGACCTATATCTAGTACAATACTAATATCCTCAATATACTCATGATCTGAATATAGATCGACAATCTCGTACAAACCGATACCGTCAGCACATAGCATCATCAAGGGTATACATCGCCCGATACGGCCTAATATCAATATCCTAGCATATCATGCCTCATATCACGATCACATGTCGACCATTTTATTTATAACACTATTCACCCGTATCGCCGCCCCAAGACCCGCTATAACCCCAGGACGTACCTCAAGTACGAGTCCTGCCATATCACCGATATCACAACCACAAAACAAATCTCATCGACACAGCTCAATCCCAAATCATCCTCAAATCCGTATGTGAACACATAGTCCCATACCCATGTGAATCCCATGAGCACATATAAATAAGAATGTATGTAAGTATGCATGTGTGTATGTGTAGTGCAACACTACCCTAGGGTTCGCAACACTAAAATAATCCAACACACCAATATCCATCCTAAACATCATTATTAAGCCCAAACAACATATAATAATTGTTGGTGTGTATACGCATCCGTATACACCACCACGGACTGCGGGGGTGCTATACGCCGTCCACCCGACTTCTTCCCATAGATATAAATCTACTCACCTGGTCCTCGCTCGCCGGTGCCGACGTCGCCACGCGCTTGCTTGTCGTCTCGAAGTCCACATGGGGTACCTACATATCAAAACGCACCATATCGCATTAAAATCCGACTCATGACCAAAACGACGCACGAATCCCACATAGGTCAAAACCTATGGTTGCTTTCACAAATCGACCCAAAAACCCTCGACGTCGGCGTACAAACGCCAAACCATCGAGAAAACTCCCAACACACTCATTTGTACAATTACAAGCACGAATTATAATATAAAATAGCTTAAAATTCATAAAAACCCAATTTCACTTAAAAGGTCATTTTTCCGAAAAACTAGCAAGCACAAATCACCGTTTTAGTACAAAACTCGATGTATAAACGAATCTAGCGGCCACCATATTCACTAAATGTCTTAAATAAGTCATAAAAACAACTCCCATAATTTAATCTCGTTAAATTCCAAAAACCCTAAAATTCTAGTTTACAAAATACCTAAATTATAACAATTTTATAGCAAAATGCACAAACAACAATTTAGGTTGGATTTCCATGAACTAAAGTATTAAAGTACAATTTAAATTGTTAATAATTTCATGAAAACCCTAATTATATTTTTTTTATCTTAATTATTTTCATAGTTTACAAAAAACCTATTTTGCTAAAAAAAAGCTTAAATATTACTATTTCAATTTAACAAATTGCAAACTAGGAACTAGATTAAGTTTTTCTATAGCTTAGCATGATACATACACCATTAAACCATGATCAATGATAAGAACCCTCACTTGGTAACAATTCCCTTTTCTTGAATTTCATGTTTGAAGTTAGAACACAAATTAAACATCAAAATTAATTAAATTGAAGTAATTAGCAACTCATTAAACATGGGGTTAGGATTTATACCTCAAGATTTGTAGATCTAACATACAACCCTAGCCTCCCAATTGCTAACTTTTCTCCATGAACCAAGCTAGTTTGGCCAAAGAAAGAATGGTTAAAGGTTGAAGGAAGAAATTGCTTTGAATTTGTGACCTTTTGTTTGGATTTTGATGATTTTTAATGGAAATTTGACATGGAAATCAAGTGGGAAAATGGGAAGGGGACTGCTGGGATTGCTCGGCCAGCAAGGGAGAGAAATTGAGAGAGTGGGGTTATAGTTGTGGCCAAGTCAAAAGTAATACCATACCTCAAGTATAAAAGCCCATACCTCTTGTTTAATGTTTCCCTTCATTCATTTTTTTTTCTTTTTTTGTGAGATGAAGTAGAGAAAAAGGGGATGGCTGCTGATTTGGGAGGGGGCTCGGCCACATATGGGGCAAGAAGGGTGAATGAATATGTTTGTATAATTTCCTAAGTCAAACTAGCACCACATCATCTTTATTATATTCATTAAATTTTCCTTTTTCTATTTAACCTTAGAACTTTCTAACCCTGCAACAAAAGAGAAAAAGAAACATGTTACAAATTTAGTCTAACATGCCATGATGCACAAAACTTGTATTAACCCATTCCAATTTGTAATTTTCCCTAATTTAATGTATTTGTGACGGCTTAAAATAATAATAAAATAAATTTTTTTCAGAAAATTTGAAATTTCACCAGCGGCTCAATAAACACCAAATACTAGCAATTACATAGCTAGAATATGTATATTTAATTTTTATAATAAGATATTTGCATTTTGACTTTTTACAGAAAACCCCCTGATTTTACCGATTTTCCGAAATTTCACCGAAACGATTTTCAAAACGCTACAATTATGAACATATTCCTAGATCAAAAGTTGATTGCTTCAGGCTTGTTACATAAAGGCATATTCATTCTAAATCAAAATACAGTCCTTAATATACAAAACACACACAAGAGGAAAAGTTCAGAAATGAACGAATCCTTCTTGTGGCATTGTAGACTTGGTCATATCAATGCGACACGACTAGCTAAGTTACATAAAGATTGATATTTGAACCCGTTCGAATTATCATCTTATGATACTTGCCATTCATGTCTCAAAGGAAAAATGACCAAAGCTCCGTTTAGTGGACACGGAGAAAGAGTTACGAAACGCTTAGGACTGGTACATAGTGATGTAAGCGGTCCTATGTCTACACACGCCAGGAACGGTTCTTCCTACTTCATTACATTCACTGACGATCTCTCTAGATACGGGCATGTGTTCCTGTTAAAACACAAGTCTGAAGCTTTTGAGAAATTCAGAGAATATAAGCACGAAGTAGAGAACCAAACGGGCAAAAGTATTAAGATTCTTCGATCTGATCGAGGAGGAGAATACTTAAGCAATGAATTCCTAGATTATCTAAAAGAGATTGGGATTCTCTCTCAGCTTACTCCTCCTTACACATCACAGCACAACGGTGTATCGGAACGGAGGAATCGCACCTTATTAGATATGGTGCGCTCGATGATGAGTACAGCTGAGTTACCTATTTCCTTCTGGGGGTATGCGCTTGAGACAACCATAGACCTATTGAATAGAGTTTGTTGAAGTCAAAATTTGCACCCCGGTTGACCAAGTCAAAGTCAAGGTCAACCCCAAGCCAGGTGGGCCCAAGCCCAATCAAGTGGGACAAGGCCCAGGTTGAGCCCGAACACGAATCGTCCGGCCTTCCGCCATGCCAACAAAAAAATCATGTAATAAATAATTTTTATGTAATTTTTTATACATGAATGTATGCAAAATGGGCATAAAGCCAATATTTTGTAAGCACATGGGTTATGTGAAAAAATGAAATGACACATGAGCCATGGGATGGCTAAAATGCCATTTTTGTAAATCCCACTGGGCTATATGTAAATATGTAAGCCTATAAAAGGCAACATGATGAATAAAAAAAGAATACACTTTTCATTCCCCCAAAAAACTAGGGTTCTTTGTGCCTCCTGCTCCTTCTCCAAGGTTCCAAACCTTCTCATTTCTTTTGAATTAAATCAAGAGTTTTACTCTTTCTTTTCCAAAACTAAGTGGTTTTCCACCACAAAACCCACAAAGGGGAACTCAGATCTCCCATCAGATCTCAAAATGAATTGATTTTTAAAATTCTCACATCTCTTGATCTTCAAGATCCGGCTAAACAACAGGAGGAAGAAGAAGAACCCCCTTCATCAGCTTCAAAACATCCTAGGAGTTTAACTCCATTCATATATACATAATAAATATTTCCTTTCTGAACCATAGCTTCTGTTTCTTAGGCTAAGAGCCTCCTTTTCTCGTCGGCGCTCAAGCGCAGAGTGCCCGCGTGCCGACATGTGGCGCGCTTGCGCTCAAACGCTCAGCGCTCGAGTGTAAAGCGCCCCTGTACCGACACGTGGCGCGCTTGCGCTCGAGCGCAAGTCGCCCCGGTGCCGACACGTGGCGCGCTTGCGCTCCAGCGCAAGTGCTCGAGCGCAAGTCGCCCCGGTGCCGACACGTGGCACACTTGCGCTCGAGCGCAAGTCACCCACGTGCCGACACGTGGCACTCTAGCACCTGAGCGCACAGCACCTAGGCGCACAGCGCCCAAGGTGCTGCCCCACGCATCCTTTGGATGTCTTTTCCCCTTTATATATATATATATGTATATCTTTACATATGTAGACATATTTACACATACACATACTCCACGACACTGTCCCTATTAGAAAAAATTTCTAACGGTGCGCTGCCCCGCACCGCGCAAGGGGGCTGCTAGCCCCCTTGACCCCCAGCCCGCTATCCGGGTAGCGGGACCCCCGTAAAAACTCTGCTTGGCTCCCAATATATCCAAAACCCCCCTTTCAAAACACAACACACGTACACTGCACATTGAGTTTGCATGACCATTTTAACCCGTTAATCGGAGGTTCTCTCGCCCCAAAGGCGAGGGGTAATTAACGGCAGCTTAGTCCACGGCTGCCGGAGATTTGGATCCCCACAATCAATAAACCCCGGCCTACCCTAGGCAGGGGGCATCTGTAGTACGCTTGACAAGCGCGCGCGTATTCCCATCTCAATGGGGTGAGAAAAAACACCCTACAGATTCTGGCACGCCCGGTGGGACCAATCTCTCCTCCCATATTTCGGGTTAGGCGTTCATGCGAACTCAATCAATATACATACCTGTATTTATACTAAAAATAATTCTTTTTCATGCAGATTTTTAAGCAATCACCTTCCGACGATGTCTTCAATGATGAACTCAGCTCCCGTCTCCTACACGATGAGGATAGACTCTAGGACGGTCCTTCCGGCCAGTCTCGGGCGACAATGGGAGGAGCCGCTGCTACCATTCGGCTCTATTATGTTCATGCCGGTTGGCTCCATCCCAGCTCCTCAAGCCCCGGTGGCAGACAAATCAGTCTCGAAAGGCAGGAGACCAAATGTGGTGATCTCAAGGGTGTCCCAACCCAAACGCAAGTCGGTGTCTGAACGACTTTCCTTAGCCCCAGCTGGGGGCAAGGCCATCAACACCAACAAAGCTACAACGCGTCTTGAGCAATCTCCAGCGGAACCTCCGACAACTGCTCGATTGGGTGTCTTCTCAACCCTCCCCATCACTCAGCCTATGGCGGCTCCCCGAAGAGCAGAAGCCTGCCAAGCGCTTAAGGCAGAGAAGATGAGGCAGAAGCAACTCAGATATAGAGCCAACAAAAGGGCTAGGGCTCTGGCCATGTTAAAATTTATGAATTTCCAAAGCCCGGACCGCTCCGCGAAATCAGCCACCAAAGACAAAGAGATGGCTGGGTATGTGTTCCGCACTGTCTATATGGTCGGACATGAAGAAACGAACCCGCCTACGCTTCACAGCCATGATGATGATATGGTTGACGCTACCCAGCATCGGCTCGATCTAAATGATGAAGAGCCCGCTCAGACCGATAAGCCAGAGGAGCCCGTGGTTCCTACGGAATTGAGCTCAGGCAATAAAGATTACCCGGTTGTCATAGCCGGAACTACAAAACAAGCATTATTCCAATAGCTTCAAAGGCAATTTCAGGATAGGGATGAGAAGATGGCCGAGGTCTATTCCAAAGTCGACGAGCTGGCAAACGTAGTGGCAGATCTCGCGACCCAAGTCGCCCGATTGCAATTATAGCAGAGTCAAATTTTGGCTCATGAGCCAGGGATTGATACCCGGGGGCAGCCAACTGATATCCCTTCCAACCTAAAAGCGGAGCGCCTTCGCGAAAAACGGCCGTAATCAGCCTCCAGTCCCTCCGATACATACGCCGGAGGGGAATCGCCTCTGAAAGAGAAGCTGGAAAAGGTCTATTCCTTCAAGAGGGAAAAGGTCCACAAGATATTCAGGGATGCCCTAAGAAACGGCCTACAACTGCCAGAATCAAAGAGACCGCAAGAAGAGAATATGACCGACGACCCAAAATATTGCCCCTATCACAGGGTGATAGGTCATGCTATTGAGGACTGCTTCGTCTTCAAAGATTGGGTCGAAAGGCAATACAAGATGGGAGAGATAGAATTGTCTAAAGGCGTGTTAGCAAACAGTCAAGCTACGATCGCCGATTTCATGCAAATGGAGACCGAAGCCTTTCGGGAACCTAATCCTCTCAGACATGTGCCTCGAGGACCAGCATCAGTAAAGGCACCTACTCCAATGGAGAGAAAGAAGAAGGTATACTCCTTCAGGAGGGATGAAGTCCGCAAAATATTCATGGACGCCTTGAACAACGGTCTACAACTGCCTGTTCCAAAGAGGCCACAGGAAATGAACATGACGACAATCCCATATACTGCCCATATCATAGAGTGGTGGGTCATACTATCGAAGACTGCTATATTTTCAAAGATTAGGTAGAGGAACAGTATAAGCTTGGATAAACCTCACAATCCTCGGATGTATCGGCAAGCCACAGAGCTAGGTCATCAACACAGCTCCGCCAAGATCAAAGTTCAAGGAGCTGGGATAAGCAAAAAGGACCAACATGTCGTTAAACTGGGAATGATGACCACCACGTCGTTAAACTTGGAACCGTCGACCTCTAAGTCGTTAAACTGGGAATGTAAAAAAAATGAAAAAAAAAGTGTAAATAAAGCCGAAATGATGGGGCAACTCCCAATAAAAATCAGCGAGTAAAATAAAGATGAAATAAAAGCCGAAATGATGGGGCAACCGCGAATAAAAGCCGAAATGATAGGGCAATCGCGACCTTCGCGATAAGAAAAGTTGAAATGATAGAGCAATTACGGTAAAACAAAAACAAAAACAAAAAAAACTGGCGAATGATGAGTTGCTTGTTCAGTTGATAAAACTGCACATTTGTATTACATTTTTCCTACCATTTTCATATTAAAAAAGGACTTTATTATAATATATTATACATATGAGGGTTTATGTGTAAAAACACCATTTTCCATGTGTTAATATATTTTAATGAGTATTTGATAGAAAAATGTATGCAAATAAATTCATTGACCAAATCCTAGTAGAACCAAGTCTACTAAATATTATTTGAGATTATTGTGCAGAATTTTCCAAGTTGTTATGCAGTATTTATCAAACAAATCAAGTTGTTGAAAAAAACTTGCCAAATTAAGAAGAAAAACTTGGAGACCAAGTCTGGGAGCAACCGAGAAAAGATTTCTGAATTCTGAAGGTGCCTAGGATTGACACATGTCACAATCACAAAGCCCAAGAAAAATGATCAAGAGATACCCACCATTGGCCGCGGAACCGCGGCCAACCCCCCTTGTTGGCCGCGGATCCGCGGCAATCTAGAGAGATCATTTGCTAAGATTTTGTGGCTTAAATCTCTGCTATATTTTATCAACTTTTGAAGCAAAAGATTGTGGCTTTGGACTATAAAAGGGCACCGAGAGCCTCTTGGAAAAGTTATCAAGCCGAAGAGATCATGAAGCTCCCGACGCTCACGCATCCAGGCTGATCATCGACTGTTCGATTACCTCCTTAGGAAAGATCGAGAAGCAACTAGTTGTAATCATTTTCTATGGATTAAAAGTGTAGTTTGAAAAAGTCGATTAATAAAGGTAGTTATTTTATTTAATTTTTTTTACATTATGTTTTCCCTCTCTTTCTTTTCATCTTCTTCTCCCAACATGTGCGAGTAATTCTCCGCTTGTTAGGGATCGTAGGATTAGGGTAGGCTAATGGACGATGAAAATAATTAAACCCTTTTTAAGTCCTATAAAGTTTAGGAACTTTATCAAAAGAATCATTAACATCCTAATCGGGCGCGCTAGCAATTCTTTGTTAGTTCCGACCGCGATTAGAGATTAGATTAATGATTGTTTTGGTAAAGGCTAGATATGAACGGAGTTCCGTGTCGAGATAAGGGTTACGAGTTAGATTCCTTTTCCCTCCAGAAACCCTAATCTACACGCATCACCGTCGTTCTAGTTCTAAATCTATTAATGGATAAAAAAGGTAACTTTTAATTAATCGTCCATAACTACTAAATCCTAACGAACCCTACAAGCCCTCTTATTATATTAATTACATCTTAAAATAATCTAGATCTATATTTGACATTCTTGTTTAACGTAGATCTAGAAATCTTTCTATAAAATTCTTTATTCCTCCTCTCTTTCTCAACACATCTAAAGTAAAAGCAAAAGGTTCCACGTTTCCCAGAGGACGACCCGTACTCATCTCGGTCTAGCTACGCGCGACACCGTTCTGATTGCGGTTATTCTACAAACACTTTTCAATCAATCAAATGGCGCCGTTGCCGGGGATACGTGCGTAATTTTTTATTCTTGCTATTTGTGTTGAATTCTCAGAAGATTCATATCATTATTAAAACAAAACTGCAAATTGCATATTTAACGATTTGTGTGTGGATTTTGCGAGGGAATCTGAACTCACGGACTTGAGGAAACAGGAGATCTAGGGTTTCACACTTCTCTGGTATCTTTCTTAACTCTTTCTCTCTCCTCTGAAATCCAATAAAATCTATTTTCTGCAGGATTCTTTGCAAAATATCGCCGCTCAAAAATCTTTTTGCAAAGTTTTGTTTTGCGGTTAGTTTTTGCATATTTTAATACGGATTTTTAAGGGGCAAGACCAAATCCAGATTAGGTGGGGATTTCATCACCCTTCCTAAGCCCCACAAATCACAAAACGAGCATCCGCATCAACCCAAAATTAATTTAAAAAATATCTAGACCAGACTCTAAGGACTGTCGCGCTCATTAAGGACAGAGGAAGGTCTTGGGTAATCTATCGCTTATCCGCATTACTTTTGCGGTGACTAGGCTAGTGTGTCAAAGGCTAGTGGTTTTTAATTAGGCCCACTACTGTGGTTCCTTCCCACTTACCTTGCACTTACCTGGCTACAAGGGTAGTACGGAGGCGGTAGAGGATTTATCCTGCGGCTTGTCCTTTAGAAGTCTAGGAGCGGTCTAGAGACTGGATCTAGGTAACCATAGTTCTAGGGTTGTGCATTTTTTGTGATTTGTCTAAATCCGTCCTTTTTTTAAAACAAACCAATTACTTTCTCTCCTTTTTATCCCTTCCCCCTTCTTCTCTTCTTATAATGGGTGACCTAAACAGAAGAACACTTGCCGAGCTTTGCTGTCCACAACCAGATATCTCTTGTTTTCGAAATCCCTTTGGTATACCGTCCGGCTCTTCCATGTCCTTAAGAGATCATATAGAACAAGCAGGAAGAAACAGTTGTCCACCTCAGTCTAGGTCTTATCAACCGTATCCTAATCCTACACCTGTTTCAGTTCATACCCAGAGTGAGGAAGCCCCTAGACGAATGTCCATTGCTTAGCACATAGCTAGGTCTAGAGGCCAAAGTTTCAACCCGGACCAATATCAACCATCACCACCGCTGTCTGGAGAAGAGTTTGATATTCGGTTTGTATATAGCAAACCAACCAATCCATATCAATATTCTTCTTATCATAATATTGATCCTACTCCTATCCAAGTTCAGCAACCATTCTGTTCCTATCAATCCAATCCGACTTTTCGACCTACTCTAGACAGTTCTTCTAATCAGTCATTTGGGAGTTTTAATTATCCACAGGAATTTCAATCTTATACTGAAACCCCTTATCAACCCAGGACTAGTCTGGAGCATACATTAGAAAAATATATGAAACTGACGAATCAAATTATGAAGGATTTGCGTAGTAAGACAGAGCTGTACAACCTTCCTAATCAAACCTCTCCTTTCCAAACTGAAATCCACAACTCCAGTTTCATAGATTCATCAAGTACACCAAATAGAATGACTGATAAGTTGTGTGACTTTGTAGTGTTTGATTACCCAACTGTGAAGGGTCCCTTTCAAGTGAAACCATACCCAACCCTTGTGATCTCTACACCTCCACTCTTGAACCAAAACTGATTGAAAACCATACTTTTGATGAGGAGTTTGAGAATTTTAACCTTCACTTGAATGAGGTAATTGACATTGGGGATATATTGATTGATGAACCCGAAATTTTGGATGATTTTATCCCACCAATTCATCAAATCCTTTCACTTCCTTGTGGTCATCATCTTGAGCCTTTAATTCTTCCCGAACCCCAAATATGTCTTGAAGTTGATGATAAAGGTATACCCGAAGATCAGATCGAAATACAGCCTCCATCTTCCACATCTGGTTCAGCAACACTCGACACACCGATTTGTTTACCCATTTCACCTTCTACTTTCTCCGGTTCTTCTTCTGTTCCTATAGTTTCAGTGAGTTTTGATAAATCACAATCCGTTAATTCAAGTTCAGTAATACCAGAAATTCAACTTGATTTGGATATTTTTGAAAAAGAGGTAGATGAGTTTTTCGAGTGCTCTACCTCAGTGATTTTTTATGAATCAAGTAGAATAAATTCTGGGACAAAACTCTTTGATAGCAAAATGTTCAATCACACCATTGATAAAAGTTTTGAAGAACTTTTTGCTGACGAACTTGAATTTTTAAACAATACGGATTTTGTGATTGATCAATCTCCACCTATAGAGGTTGAACCGTCACCATTCCTTCTTCCTAATCATTCACATTCCTCCTCATTCTTTCTTTTCTCTAAATTCAAACCCTTTCCTGACCACCTCTTATCCCTTCCCCACTTTTTCTTGACTCGATACAACACATTCTTCCACCAACCTATACGATATACTGATAAAATCTTTGAATGGTTGGTGTTGACTTTTGGTCATTGTAAAGTCTTACTTTGACCAAATGACTCACCCCCTCTTAAAATGCTTCGTATTGTCTAACTCATGTTTGAGGGGGGATATATTTTTGGCTCTTGATCATAACTTTTGTCCTCAAATTTGTGAGCCAAAAATAAGTTTGGGGGAGGATTTTCATTTTCATATATTCTTGCCCCCATTAATAATTTCCTCCCAAGTCTACAGGATTTTGAGTTTAACGGATGACATCAGTGAGGACACTGCTGTAAACAAGTTTGGGGGAGGTTTGTGCTTATTTACACATCAATTTGCATCATATTTTGCATAAGCACAACATTTTCAAAAAATTAAAAAAAAACTTTTATAAAAAAAGAGTAGAAAGTGAAAAATTACATCCAAAAGATAGGAATAGTTTAAGAAAACCAAGAAAATTAGAAGTTTCTTAAACGAACTGGTAATAAGTAGTTATGAGCTGTTGTCCCAAGGGTTAGTAAGATGAAGGAAGTCACTAATCTGAGGATAAAAATAAGTCTGAAAAATAGTTTCTATTCTGGAAGCCAAACATTTGAATGTTGATACCCTACTATATGCACTTACATACGTCTTAAAACTCGGGATAGTAGAGGATACCTTGAAATGCTCTTGTCTAAAAGCCAAAGTATGAAGGAAGTGAAAAAAATAAAGAAAATATAAAAATGGTGAAAAGAAAAAATGAACACTGGTTTTGTATCGCCAAGGCAACAATAAAAAAATATAGCGAGGGTGCCTCTTCACCTAGTGCCCTAAGGCCAACTGGTCTGGGAGTCACTGCTAAGCCTTAGGTGGTGCAAGACGAGGAAAATATTATCACCTAATCAGCAAGCACAGGAGTCATCGGTTGGTTAGTACCTCAAGAAGTATTAACGGTCGCATGAAAATGTGTGAGCGAATCTTAATATTCTTCAAATTAAAAAGTACTAAGGTAGATGGACAAGAGTATGATAGCTTGAATTGAATTCTCCGAGTGAAGGGATGTCCATTACACACACGTGGGGTTATATGATCAATGTTTGGATGAAAGGTGGGAATGAAGAATAATGACGATGTTTTATTGAGGGATGATGTGATTTCTAACATTTTTTCATGACTATTAAGATAGGGCTCAGGACAACTGAAAAGCTAGTATAGTTGGAAACTCTTCTTTTCAAGGCCTTTCTTTTATGGTTCTTATCTTTATATGTAAATTTCACCATCTTTCTTTTGTTATTGGATTTTGTGGGTGTAATCCGCTGGAAACCCTCAGGAGACAACACTCCTCCTACTAGGGACACCTAGAGGTTTAACGGCTTGTTGCATGTGCTCAGTGCAATCGTGTCTGCCTACGAAAGTATGCTTAGTTTTCTCCTTTCCTTTTCTCCTCTTGAATAAACTAGTTTGCTCGGGACGATCAAAGATAAGTTTGGGGGTATTTGTTCAGTTGATAAAACTGCACATTTGTATTACATTTTTCCTACCATTTTCATATTAAAAAAGTACTTTATTATAATATATTATACATATGAGGGTTTATGTGTAAAAACACCATTTTCCATGTGTTAATATATTTTAATTAGTATTTGGTAGAAAAATGTATGCAAATAAATTCATTAACCAAATCCTAGTAGAACCAAGTCTACTAAATATTATTTGAGATTATTGTGCAGAATTTTCCAAGTTGTTATGCAGAATTTATCAAACAAATCAAGTTGTTGAAGAAAACTTGCTAAATTAAGAAGCAAAACTTGGAGACCAAGTCTGAGAGCAACCGAGAAAAGATTTCTGAATTTTGAAGGTGCCTAGGATTGCAACATGTCACAATCACAAAGCCCAAGAAAAATGATCAAGAGATCCCCACCATTGGCCGCGGAACCGCGGCCAAACCCCCCTGTTGGCCGCGGATCCGCGACAATCTAGAGAGATCATTTGCTAAGATTTTGTGGCTTAAATCTCTGCTATATTTTACCAACTTTTGAAGCAAAAGATTGTGGCTTTGGACTATAAAAGGGCACCGAGAGCCTCTTGGAAAAGTTATCAAGCTGAAGAGATCACGAAGCTCCCGACGCTCACGCATCTAGGCTGATCATCGACTGTTCGATTACCTCCTTAGGAAAGATCGAAAAGCAACTAGTTGTAATCATTTTCTATGGATTAAAATTGTAGTTTGAAGAAGTCGATTAATAAAGGTAGTTATTTTATTTAATTGTTTTTTCTACATTATGTTTTCCCTCTCTTTCTTTTCATCTTCTTCTCCCAACATGCGCGAGTAATTCTCCGCTTGTTAGGGTAGGCTAATGGACGATGAAAATAATTAAACCCTTTTTAAGTCCTATAATGTTTAGGAACTTTATCAAAAGAATCATTAACATCCTAATCGGGCGCGCTAGCAATTCTTTGTTAGTTCCGACCGCGATTAGAGATTAGATTAATGATTGTTTTGGTAAAGGCTAGATATGAACGGAGTTCCGTGTCGAGATAAGGGTTACGAGTGGGATTCCTTTTCCCTCCAGAAACCCTAATCTACACGCATCACCGTCGTTCTAGTTCTAAATCTATTAATGGATAAAAAGGGTAACTTTTAATTAATCGTCCATAACTACTAAATCCTAACGAACCCTACAAGCCCTCTTATTATATTAATTACAACTTAAAATAATCTTGATCTATATTTGACATTCTTGTTTAACGTAGATCTAGAAATCTTTCTATAAAATTCTTTATTCCTCCTCTCTTTCTCAACACATCTAAAGTAAAAGCAAAAGGTTCCACGTTTCCCAGAGGACGACCCGTACTTATCTCGGTCTAGCTACGCGCGACACCGTTCTGATTGCGGTTAACTACAAAAACACCTTTTTCGTATCAATCATTTCTCCTGGTACCATACTCCAGTGCAGCGATGCAGACGCTAACAAAAATCCATTTTTTCAAAATTCTTCCGGCCCTACGGCCAGTCCTCGAACTGACTGCCGTATACAATCCACGGGCTCAAATAATTCTCATCATACCAATGCCCCACCATAATCATCCGTTACGCGGCTGGTCTCCGCCTTTGGAGTTATGCTCCATTGAGAAGACCCACTCATGTGTCCTCACGATACATGAGGAGAACAAACTTTTGTGGGATCCTTACGACTCACAAAGGAAAAACACACTTAGGAGTCCTCACGACTCCTAAGGAGAAAATACACCTGCGGGATCCTCACGACTCGCAGGGAGAAAATGCTTTTATGGGACCCTCACGGCCCATAAAATTGAAAAGCCTTAGGCGATAGGGACCTAAACCCGTCTCCTAAGCAATCGCTCCACCAACAAGAGTAAGAAAATGATGAATTGCTCCTGGCACCTCTGCTTCAGTGTTAGCAACGCTGATGCCGGCCCCTACCCCAAAATTCCAAACTCGCCATCAATAGACCCCAAAGTCTTTAAACTGGAAACAGATGACCTCTAAGTCGTTAAACTGGAAACAGTAGACCTATAAGTCTCTAAACTGGAAACAGATGACCTCTAAGTCGGTAAACTGGAAACAGTAGACCTCTAGGTCTCTAAACTGGAAACAGATGACCTCTAAGTCGTTAAACTGGAAACAGATGACCACCAAGTCGTTAAACTGGAAACATATGACCTCTAAGTCTTTAAACTGGAAACAGATGACCTCTAAGTCGTTAAACTGGAAACAGTAGACCTCTAAGTCTCTAAACTGGAAACAGATGACCACCAAGTCGTTAAACTCGAAACAGAGGACCACCAAGTCGTTAAACTGGAAACAGATGACCACCAAGTCGTTAAACTGGAAACAGATGACCGCTAAGTCGTTAAACTGGGCACCACAGACCCCTAAGTCTTTAAACTGGAAACAGATGACCGCTAAGTCGTTAAACTGGAAACAGTCGACCTCTAAGTCATTAAACTGGGAACGAGGGAAATCCACTCATGTGTCCTCACGATACATGAGGAAAACAAACCTTTGTGGGATCCTTACGACTCATAAAGGAAAAACACACTTAGGAGTCCTCACGACTCCTAAGGAGAAAATACACCCGCGGGATCCTTATGACTCGCAAGGAGAAAATGCTTTTATGGGACCCTTACGGCCCATAAAATTGAAAATCCTTAGGCGATAGGGATCTGAACATGTCTCCTAAGCCATCGCTCCCCAACCCCAAAGTGGCGAATGATGAGTCGCTCCTGGTACCATATTCCAGTGTAGCGATGCAGACGCCAACCAAATTCCAAATCCATACCCCAACTGCGAATGATGAGTCGCTCCTGGTACCATATTCCAGTGCAGCGATGCAGACGCCAACAAAGTCCCGAAAGTTTTCCAGCCCTACGGTCTGGATCATACATCCTGCAAAACCGTATACAATCCACGGGCATAAAACAATCCCGATCTCTCCAAAACAAAAGAGAGAACGGTATGTCCACAAGAAAAATGGGCGCGGATGAAAACCCGAAAGGGCTCCGTGAGTAAAAACAGCAGGACTGCCGGCGAGTTTGTGAAAACCCGTAAGGGCGCAAACTCGTAAGAAAAAATGAAATGCACTCGCAAAGTCCTCTCGACTTTGTGAGGAGAAAATTCCCGCGTGAGATCCCTACGACTCACAAATGAGCAACACACTTAGGAGTCCCCACGACTCCTAAGGAGAAAGTACACCTACAGGATCCTTACGACCCTTAGGGAGAAAATGCTTTGTGAGACCCTTACGGCTCACAAAATGGAAAAGCCTTAGGTGACAGGGATCTAAACCCGTCTCCTATGCCACCAATTCCCAAATCCTCTCGGGGCACATGATGAGTTGCTCCTGGCATTATTCCAGTGCAACAATGCAGATGCCAAACAAAAAAAAAACCAAATCCAAATCCTCTCGGGGCACATGATGAGTTGCACCTGGCATTATTCCAGTGCAGCAATGCAGATGCCAAACAAACCAAATCCAAATCCACTCGGGGCAAATGATGAGTTGCTCCTGGCATTATTCCAGTGCAGCAATGCAGATGCCGACAAAAATACCAATCCCAAAATTCTCTCATGACAAATGATGATTCGCTCCTGTTACCATATTCCAGTGTAGCGATGCTGATGTCGACTCATATCAAACAAATCAAACCAACCAATTCCAACACAGAGACTCTGCATCGGGGAAATGTCCAACACAGACACTCCGCATCAGGGAAACGTCCAACCCGACACTCCGCGCCAGGGAAAAGTCGATCAGCGACACTCCGTGCCGGGGAAAAGTCAACCCGACACTCCGCGCCGGGGAGAAGTCGATCAGTGACACTCCGTGCCGGGAAAAAGTCAACCCGACACTCCGCGCCGGGGAAAAGTCAACCAGCGACACTCCGCGCCGGGGAAAAGTCAACCAGCGACACTCCGCGCCGGGGAAAAGTCGACCTGCGACACTCTGTGCCGGGGAAAAGTCAACCCGCTACTCCGCGCCGGGGAAAAGTCGATCAGCGACACTCCGTGCCGGGGAAAAGTCAACACGACACTCTGCGCCAGGGAAAAGTCGATCAGCGACACTCCGTGCCGGGGAAAAGTCAACCCGATACTCCGCGCAGGGGAAAAGTCGACCAGCGACACTCCGCGCCGGGGAAAAGTCGATCAGCGACACTCCATGGCGGGGAAAAGTCAATCCGACACTCCGCGTCGGGGAAAATTCGATCAGCGACACTCCGTGCCGGGGAAAATTCAACCCGACACTCCGCACCGGGGAAAAGTCGAGCAGCGACACTCCGCGCCGGGGAAAGGTCGAGCAGCGACACTCCGCGCCGGGGAAAAGTCGATCAGCGACACTCCGTGCCTGGGAAAAGTCAACCCGACACTCCGCGCCGAGGAAAAGTCGATCAGCGACACTCCGTGCCGGGGAAAGTCAACTAGCGACGCTCCACGCCGGGTAAAAGTCGATCAGCGACACTCCGTGCCGGGGAAAAGTCCACCCGACACTCCGCGCCGGGTAAAAGTCGATCAGCGACACTCCGTGCCGGGGAAAAGTCGATCAGCGACACTCCGTGCCGGGGAAAAGTCAACCCGACACTCCGCGCCGGGGAAAATTCGATCAGCGACACTCCGTGCCGGGGAAAAGTCAACCCGACACTCCGCGCCGGGGAAAAGTCGAGCAGCGACACTCCGCGCCGGGGAAAAGTCGATCAGCGACACTCCGCGCAGGGGAAAAGTCAACCAGCGACACTCCACGCCGGGGAAAAGTCGATCAGGGACACTACGTGCCGGGGAAAAGTCAACCAGCGACACTCGGCGCCGGGGAAAAGTCGATCAGCGACACTCCGTGCCGGGGAAAAGTCAACCAGCGACACTCCGCGCCGGGGAAAATTCGATCAGCGACACTCCGTGCCGGCGAAAAGTCAACCTGACACTCCGCGCCGGGGAAAAGTCGATCAGCGACACTCCGTGCCGGGGAAAAGTCAACCAGCGACACTCCGCGCCGGGGAAAAGTCGATCAGCGACACTCCATGCCGGGGAAAAGTCAACCGGACAATCCACGCCGGGGAAAAGTCAATCAACGACACTCCGTGCCGGGGAAAAGTCAACCCGACACTCCACGCCGGGGAAAAGTCGATCAGCGACACTCCGTGCCAGGGAAAAGTCAACCAGCGACACTCCGCGCCGGGAAAAAGTCGATCAGCGACACTCCGTGCCGAGGAAAAGTCAACCCGACACTCCGCGCCGGGGAAAAGTCTACCAGCGACACTCCGTGCCGGGGAAAAGTCGATCAGCGACACTCCGTGCTGGGGAAAAGTCAACCCAACACTCCGCGCCGGGGAAAAGTCGATCAGCGACACTCCGCGCTGGGGAGAAGCCAACCCGACACTCCGCGCCGGGGAAAAGTCGATCAGCGACACTCCGTACCGTGGAAAAGTCAACCAGCGACACTCCGCGCCGGGGAAAAGTCAATCAGCGACACTCCGTGCTTGGGAAACGTCATACAGACACTCCGTCTCGGGGATACGTCAACCAGCCGATACTCCGCCTCGGGGAAACGTCAAGCAGACACTCCGTGCCGGGGGCACATCGACAACAGACACTCCGTCTCGGGGATACGTCAACCGGCCGATTCTCCGCCTCGGGGAAACGTCAAGCAGACACTCCGTGCCGGGGGCACATCGACAATAGACACTCCGTCTCGGGGATACGTCAACCAGCCGATACTCCGCCTCGGGGAAACGTCAAGCAGACACTCCTTGCCGGGGGCACATCGACAATAGACACTCCGTCTCGGGGATACGTCAACCAGCCGATACTCTGCCTCGGGGAAACGTCAAGCAGACACTCCGTGCCGGGGGCACATCGACAACCAACACTCTGTAACGGGGAAACGTCAAGCAGACACTCCGTCTCGGAGACGCGTCAAGTGTCGACCGTCCATGTCGCGAAAAGGGCAGTGCAGGCTTCCTACAAAGCAGGAACCAGATCACTCCGGGCCAGGGAAACGTCTACCACGGACACTCCGTCTCGGAGACGCATCAAGCGTCGACCGTCCAAGTCGTAAAAAGGGCAGTGCATCCCAAAAAGTGGGAACCAAGGCAAGTCGCCTCCACGTGAAAGAAGATCCATCAATTTCATGCACATGACTCACATATGTAGTGTGCATTTATTGATGGGGGGCACTTTGTTGAAGTCAAAATTTGCACCCCGGTTGACCAAGTCAAAGTCAAGGTCAACCCCAAGCAAGTGGGCCCAAGCCCAAACAAGTGGGCATAAGGCCCAGGTCGAGCCCGAACACGAAGCGTCCGGCCTTTCGCCATGCCAACAAAAAAATCATGTAATAAATAATTTTTATGTAATTTTTTATACACGAATGTGTGCAAAATGGGCATAAAGCCAATATTTTGTAAGCCCATGGCTTATGTGCAAAAATGAAATGGCACATGAGCCATGGGATGGCTAAAATGCCATTTTTGTAAAGCCCAAGGGGCTATATGTAAATATGTAAGTCTATAAAAGTCAACATGATGAATAAAAAAAGAATACACTTTTCATTCCCCCAAAAAACTAGGGTTCTTTGTGCCTCCTGCTCCTTCTCCAAGGTTCTAAACCTTCTCATTTCTTTTGAATTAAATCAAGAGTTTTACTCTTTCTTTTCCAAAACTAAGTGGTTTTCCACAACAAAACCCACAAAGGGGAACTTAGATCTCCCATCAGATCTCAAAAAGGATTGATTTTTAAAATTTCACATCTCTTGATCTTCAAGATCCGGCTAAACAACAGGAGGAAGAAGAAGAACCCCCTTCATCAGCTTCAAAACATCCTAGGAGTTTAACTCCATTCATATATACATAATAAATATTTCCTTTCTGAAGCATAGCTTCTGTTTCTTAGGCTAAGAGCCTCCTTTTGACGCTGGCGCTCAAGCGTAGAGCGCCCGCGTGCCGACATGTGGCGCGCTTGCGCTCCAGCGCTCAACGCTCGAGCGCAAAGCGCCCACGTGCCGACACGTGGCGCGCTTGCGCTCGAGCGCAAGTCGCCCCGGTGCCGACACATGTCGCGCTTGCGCTCGAGCGCAAGTCGCCCCGGTGCCGACACGTGGCGCTCGAGCGCTCGAGCGCAAGTCGCCCACATGCCGACACATGGCGCGCTTGCACTCAAGCGCTCGAGCGCAAGTCGCCCACGTGCCGACACGTGGCACTCTAGCGCCTGAGCGCACAGCACCTGGGCGCACAGCGCCCAAGATGCTGCCCGACGCATCCTTTGGATGTCTTTTCCCATTTATATATATATATGTATATCTATACATATGTAGACATATTTACACATACACATACTCCACGACACTGTCCCTGTTAGAAAAAATTTCTAACGGAGCGCTGCCCCGCACCCCGCAAGGGGGCTGCTAGCCCCCTTGACCCCCAGCCCGCTATCCGGGTAGCGGGACCCCCGTAAAAACTCTGCGTGGCTCCCAATATATCCAAAACCCCCCTTTCAAAACACAACACACGTACACTGCACATTGAGTTCGCATGACCATTTTAACCGGTTAATCGGAGGTTCCCTCGCCCCAAAGGCGAGGGGCAATTAACGGCATCTTAGTCCGCGGCTGCCGGAGATTTGGATCCCCACAATCAATAAACCCCGGTCTACCCTAGGCAGGGGGAATCTGTAGTACGCCTGACAAGCGCGCGCGTATTCCCATCTCAATGGGGTGAAGAAAAACACCCTACAGAGTTCCCACCAAATCTGTGCCTACCACTCCATATGAGATATGGAAAGGGAAAAGACAACATCTTAATTATATTAAGATATGGGGTTGTCCGGCCTATGTCAAAAGGCAAAATTCGGACAAACTCGAGGCAAGATCTGTTTTATGTAAGTTTGTAGGATATCCCAAAAATTCACAAGGTTATATCTTCTACCACCCCGAGGAACAAAAGGTGTTTGTTTTTCGACATGCCACTTTCTTAGAAAAAGGTTTTCTTATGAAACAGAATAGTGGCATTAAGGTAGAACTGGAAGAGGTTCCAGCAACACAAACTATAACAGAAGACTTGGTAGAACCAGAGGATTCAGTAGTACCCGAAGAACCCCATCCTTTCTACCGATCTAGCAGGGTTTCTCATCCGCCTGAGAGATACTACGGTTTTCTCATTGATGGTGGAAGCGAGGATTGCATCATGGAAGATGATTACCCGACTAGTTTCGAGCATGCCATTACGAGTGGTGACTCTGTGAAATGGCTGGATGCAATGCGATCTGAGATGGAATCCATGTACACCAACAAAGTATGGACTTTGGAAAATTGTCCTGAAGGGGTAAAACCCATTGGGAGCAAGTGGATTTTTAAAAAGGAATTTGGTGTAGATGGAAAAGTTGAGACTTTCAAAACTAAACTTGTAGCAAAGGGTTTTCGTCAACGACCAGGTGTGGATTATGACGAAACGTTTTCTCCAGTGGCTATGCTTAAGTCCATCCGGATCTTACTTGCCATTGCTGCATACCATGACTACGAAATCTGGCAAATGGATGTTAAGGCCGCCTTTCTAAACGGTGATTTAGAAGAGTGCGTGTACATGACTCAGCCAGAGGGCTTCATAGATAGTGGGAGCAGCGGAAAGGTGTGCAAGCTGCTTAAATCCATTTATGGGTTAAAGCAAGCATCGTGTAATTGGAACATTTGTTTTGATGTTGTAGTCAAAGAGTTTGACTTCATCAAAAATATAGATGAACCTTGTATCTATAAGAAGGTAGCAGAGAGTAAGGTGGTCTTCCTCATATTGTACGTGTAGGGTTCCTAGGCATACTAATGAGGTCTCACAAGGCATCAACCATGCCAATTTCAAATTTTACAAGTGCCGAGAAACCCTAATACGGATCGTTAACTAGAGATTAGGGCGAAAACCGAATAAGTAAACAACTTTACTAAGAAGTGAACGGAAATACAACCTTTTTAGATCCGGTCCTCCACCTCCATAACTCCGTGATGAAATCCCCTCGCTGCGATCATCGGATCCTGGGCTCTAGCGTCGGCTTCATCGGAGAAATGGGCGGGCTAGGTCGTCGACTTCGATGCCGAAGATGATCTACGTCGAGGCAACTCAAGATCATGCTCCAACTTCACCAAGTCATGAAACTTGTGAAGAAAACACCCTATACTACATGGCAAGTGGTAGAGGATGAAGAAATAGGAAGTGGGTTCACTTTAGAATTGGATTTCTCACGCTTTTTCTCAAGGCACCATTGTTGGTGGCAAGCTTCTTCATCTTGAAGAAGAAGAAGAAGAAGAAAAGAATATATGATAAGATTAATTGGAAAATAGAAATTAAGTCATTCTTATCATATATGCAACCATGGTTAAGTGTAGAGAATAAACTAAGGTTAGGTGAATGGTTAGGTTTAGGCAAAAGACAAAATGGTAGACTTTCAAAGATGCTTTGAAGCTTCAAGCAAAGAACAAATTTAGCCACCATTTTATTCTTGCCAAAATGAATGATTAAAAGAAAATAAATAATCAAGAGAAGATTATAAAACCCTAACCATTCATTTAAACTTGGTTTAAACTAAACATACACCCAAACATGCATGTAGCATCAAACATGATACAATCAAGTGCACAAAAATATATCACATATACAATGTGCACATCAAGTGAGAAAATCCATTTTCAGTGAACAAATACTAGTTAATGTAAAGTAATATATCAAATATATAATTATACATTAAATCATTAAATCAACACATGATTTAACGATCCGGTCATATCGCATATAACCGACTAATATCAAGTGTATCAATATATCGAATCAACACTTGATTCGGTAACCCGGCTATATCACATATAACCGACCAATGATACAAATCGCGAGAATAGAATACAGTATCACATACAGGTATTACTCTCGGTCCTGCACATATCTCATATGCGCTCCTATTTCGTTTCGCTTGTGCCAGGAAACTTCTGTGTAGGACTCTAAAGACTCGTCAATACGCCGGCAGCAGGTGATGATCATATCAAACACCCACAAGCCGCAAGCGGTCTGCTAAACGTAACGGCCACCCGGGTATTGAGCGATTAGAAGATCGACGAGCAAGCCCGCTCACACTCCTGTGAATCCAACCAGTAACAGTTACTGTACAGTCCGGTCTCGTCGTCTGATATGTCGCATATCTCTCCTAGGGGTGGTAAACGTCAGACCCCAATAGCTTGATAAGTCGTGTCGATATGAGGTCTATAACAGTTCAAGAAACTATTAGTAACACTTACCAGTAAATCTCAGCAACCCTGGTCAGGGATTTCCGGTTATAGCCAATTGAACACAGTGCAACATCAACTCCCTATACCGGGAGAGACGAATCCCCTCCTATCGCTCATTGCTTCCATGTGATTCGGGACTGTACCCAAAAGCCACCGTTTTGCACGCCCTCTTGGACGTGGTAAGGTGGAAATCAAAGCACAGTGGGAATCACACAAGACACTATGACGATCTCGGGTCAACAGACTAACCTGTACCAGTGTCACCAGAGAACTGCCATCTGACGTAAAGTATAATACCATATGGGAGTTCTCGGCGAGTCCGTCCAGTGTACCCAGTCTCCACTGAGCACCCGTATATCATCTCTAATGTCAAACAACAATGGATATTGGATCATCCATCACCCATCTGTATGGGTCGAGAAGGTATACGCTAGTCTACTCTGGTATATCGATGCCCCGTCTCGATAAACCCACGACTAGGGACCTTGAAGGATGTACTTATGGACTACCATGTCCCCACTAGTATGATCCGCATCATTGTCCAGGTAGTCAAGTACACATCCTAAGGGCTTTACCAACATGTAACAGAGAGACAATTAGTATACACGTTAAGGCAAAGAGTAACAAGATAGCATACTATCATGTCGAGCAAGAAAGTCCTCCCTATATATGTCCCAGCATCCACTACAATATACATCCTATGTATAGTAATGGCCTCTAGGGCATACATATAACTAACAATCTCCTACTTGCACTAGGGCCATCTGTAGCAGTGGTTGTAGTATCCCATACTCAACCATCCCATAATAGTCTCTCTCTGGGAAAAGGCCTTTGTGAGTGGATTCGCCGTGTTGTCCTCTGAATCTACTCTCCTAACCTCGATCCCCTGGAGATCAACCATCTCCACGATCAGGTGACACTGCCTTAGAATATGTCTGGATCACTGATGGGACGGGCGTTCCTTGGCATAAGCCACAACTCCATTGTCACACAATGGGAGGAACTAAGTTCATCTCATGAACAAATATACATCCAAACTGCCTCTTTGGTAGCATCTTTAAGTAGCGATGTATCCAGCCTTTATCGTCTAGTATGCCACGGTATCTAGCTTGGAACTCTTCAAAAATACCGTCCCTTTACTGAGGGTAAAGACAATGCCTCTGACTTACTTTCAGTCGTCATTATCACCCTGGAACCCTTCCAGTGATTTTCCCCAGGATCAATTGATACCATCTCACTACATCTAGTGAGTATTCTAACACCCAATAACATCTATCTTATAGATGAAAACTCAGGATTTAGGAGGTATCACTTTGATCCTATATGGATAATCCTTGTGATAAGCGGAGATTGACCGAGCGTGGCATAGAAAACTCCTTCCCTATCAAGAGTATGTCATCCACGTACTCTACGAGGATCACGACCATACTCCCTACTACCTTTTTGTATATACAAGGTTCATCTACTATTTTGATGATGTCAAACTCTTTGACTAACACATCAAAACAGACGTTCCAACTCCGTGATGCATGCTTTAATCAGTAAAGCAACTTACACACGTTTTCGCTGCTCCCACTGCTTACGAAGCCCTCTGGCTGTGTACTTATAGACGTTCTCTTCTAAATCAATATTTAGAAAAGCAGTCATGACACCCAACCACCAGATATCGCAGTCATGATATGCAGCAATGGCAAGTAGGATCCGGATGGACTTAAGCATAGATCCTTAGAAAAGGTTTCAACATAATCCATACCTGGTCAATGATGCAAACCTTTAAAAAGTCTAGCTTTGAAAGTCTCAACTTTTCCATCTACACCAAGTAATCTTCTCAAGATATACTTGCTCCTGATGGGGATTTAACCCTTCAGATATAGCAACTAAAGTCCATACTTCGTTGGTGTATAAGGATTCCATCTCAGATCGCTAAGCATCCAGCCATTCTTACAGAGTCCCACTCCTGATGGCCAGCTCGAAACTAGTTGGGTCATCATCTCATGATGCAATCCTTGCTCCCACTATCATAGAGAAATAGAGGTATCTCTCAGGTGGGTGAGGAACCCTACTAGATCGGCGGAGAGGCTGAAGTTCGTTGGTTACTACTGAATCCTTCGGTTCTACCAAATAATCTGCTGCTATTTGTATAGCTGGAATATTTCCAGTTCTACATAACAGACCTTGCCTCGAGCTTGTCCAGATTTTGCTTTTAGACATAGGCCGGACAACCCCAAATCTTAACTGACTTAAGATATGGGCTCTTCCCTTTCCATATCACATATGAAGTGGTAGGCAACTGCGGAACCCTATTCAATTGGTATGCAACTTCATAAGTTTCTCCGCCCTGATATACCATCTTAGTAGTACTCATCATAGAGCACGCCATATCATATAGGGTGCAGTTTCTCCGCCCTGATATACCATCTTGCTATGGTGTATACAGAGGAATAATGCTGAGAGAGAATCTCGTTCTCCTTTAGAATAATCCAGGATTTCCGTGCTCAAGTATTCTCTTTCTTGATCTCATCAAAGGACATTATACTTATACCCGTATTGGTTCTCTACTTCTAACTTATATTCTGTGAATATCCCAAAAGGTTCGGACTTGTGTTTCAACAGGAACATAGGTCTGAATCTCGAAAGATCATCAGAGAATTTAATGAAGTACAAAGAACCGATCTTGGCATGTGTAGACAGGGGACCTACATACATCAACATGTATCATCCCAAGAGTTCACTAACTCTTTCTCTGCTTCCAATAAACAGAGCTGTGGTCATCTTATCTTTGTGATATGACTGGCAAGTTTCACAAGATATAAATTCAAACTGATTTAAATATACATCTAAATATAACTTCAGCCAGTCGGGTCGCATTGATATGACCTAGTCTACAATACCTCAAGAAGGATTCATTCATATGTGAACTCTTCCTCTTGTGTGTGTTCCGTATACTAAGAACTGTAGTTTGATTTAGAACAACAATTCTTTTAGATAACGTGCCTGAACCGATCAACTTTTGATATAGGAAATGTTCAAAACATTATCCAACAATACAAAATTTTATCATTTCTTTACTAATAAAGAGACTGATATGATTTTGTATATCAGGTTCGGTATCTAATAACATTCGTTCAGAATCAATGTACTGGTCATACAGGGTGACAGTGACCAACAGACTTGGCTGCAACACTTGCCCCGTTTTCTGCCTCATGAAACTTATCACCCGTTCTCAGTTCTCTACCTATCTGTAGCCCTATGTAACAGATTACATATCTGGGATCCTGATCCGGTATCAAATACCCAGGACGTAGAGGATACAGAGAAACAGTTTTTTGTAACGAACACACCCGAAGATGATGCATCATATGCACTTTCTTCGTTTGGGCGGCATGGGAATCTTGGTATTCCCCTATTTCCTGCGCTGTCTTATAACAATTATAAGTTGGAGCGGGACCAACGTTCCCCAGCTCAGTATAACAAGCGGGTTCGGTTAATAATCCGTATTATTATCTTGATTAAGGCGTGACATGTTCGCTACCTGGAGAGAGAGAGAAGAAAACACTCTGCGTGCGCTCTTGCAAGATCAGATTGGTTTTTATTTTATCTAATCAGGATGGCTCCCACTGTTTTTATCAAATCTTCCTTCAAACCCTGAAAGGAAAGACTAGCCGGGATTAATTACACGCTACAAGTTCGCCAATCTTTCAGCCAGGCCAGTGTCGGTACTTTGAGGGAGGTCCCCCGTGCTTTCGCACGAATCTAATTAATGTAAACCTCGTTTTCCCAGAGGCGTAACCCCGTTAAGACCTTTCTAGACACCTACTTGATCGGCTAATTGTAATGTGTAAAACTCTCCCAGGAGTAACAATTACTCGCAGCGGGTATCGGGATCCAACTATCTCATAGAAGGTATGCAATCTCATTGCAAATTTCAACACTTGAAATTCCCGATAATTTTGCCCCTAGCGTCCTATAACCTTGACGCGGGCCAACAAACCATAGTGCGCTAGTCAAGTTCAACCTGTCATTTCCTGATTGAATTAAACCCACCCGCACGACCCTTGACGTGGGCCAACAAAGTCGCACGACTACCCTAATCCAATCTGCATCATATGCATAAGCAGATAAATACTAGTTAGCTACAGCACACTACGCCTTGACTCATGCCAACAAACGTAGCACGAATACTAACTACTACTTATCCGAAATGATGGAGGGCTACGGCAGGTTTTTCTGAAAACCTATTGCGTAATGAACCTGATATCGTTGTAGGATCGAATGATTTTAAAATGGAGTGTTTTTGAGGCTTTTCTAGTTTTGCTAAAGCGGTCACTCCCGGTGACGGGATCGTCGGCCCTTTCCTCGTCGAATGAGGTGCGGGATATATCATATATATCACTGTGCAAAGCAGAAACTATAGAAGCAATCAAAAGACAAACCGAGGGTTGTAGCATCTGCCAGTTATTGCTAAAGGAGTCACTCCCGGTGAAGGGATCTCGGTCCTTTCCTTATCGAATAAGGTGCAGGATGTTCTACAAGGAACACCGCGATGCAAAGCAAGAACTGTAGCTACCTGTTTTTGAAAATTCGATTCCACAACATCATTAGGTTTCTTTTGTTTCATTAATCACATCAATGAAGTCCCATCATTTAAATTACCTAAACATCACAGATAAATACGACGTACACTTATGCCATCCGCATTCGCCTCAATGTCCTCTCGTGCACCGTTAGGTTAGGTAACTAACGGCAGAGCGGGGCAGGGCTAGCGCGGGTGTAAAACATAAGTAACGTCTATATAATATATCATATATACTATATACTGTATCTATCACAGAACATCACATGATCACATCACAGATAACGCAGCAGAAGAAACATATGAAATATTGGATATACTAGGACGTCCGTGTTTTCAATACGAGCCAGTATAAAAGACGGATTCCATGGTCGCGATGAATAGCCAAACCCACACCCCTAGACCCCTACGAGAGCGGCAAGCAACCCTACCAATTCTAGACTTAGGAGACCCGGACTCGACTCCTCGAGTTGGTCTCCCACTGGACCCCAGAACCCGGTTACTTGTGCTCCCCTCCTTTGGTCTATCCTAGTGCGGAAAAGTAAATAATATACATCAACGGTGACAACTTCCGCAATCTGGAAGTGCCCCAATAAAAGAATATTACATACAAGTTTTTACATGAATGAAAATGAAAAACACCCATCTCACATAAAAAACCCCCGGCTATTCAAACACGACGATCCAATATAACATATCCAGCAACACATAACATCACATGTCATCAACGTAAGTAAACATGCGTATCCCAATTGTCGTTGACATATAGCAACGAAACCGGCGATATCACATATAACACTTACGGCTACAGAAAAGAAAGTGTAAAACTACAACAGTTGGAATCCGCAAACTCTTTAGACATCGCATACCTAATCAAATGAATCCCTTAGACATCGCATGCCTAACAATTATAAACCCCGCATTTTATTCTCAAAATCGAAAACACTTTTAATACAAAGTCGGGCAATTCAACAAGATTCCCGGCATCCAGATCGAATGCTCGTCGCAAACTTTAGTAGGCGTCCGCACGCCTGATACCGTCGACGAAGTGCACCAAGGCGGAACACCGCTGCCGCGAGCACCCGAACGGATGCTTTCGGCGACTGGGTTCTCCTACAGTCACTTGGTCGGGGCTATGGGATGAGGCTGTCTATTAAGTTTACCCGGCGAGTATCCGCGTATGCTACGTGATTGCGACGGACTTTTGATCACATCAAAATTCCATGGCAACCGATCAAGTGAGACTAAAGTGCTATGTTTATAACATTCAAACCAGTTATCTCATAACTATATGTGGATTCTAAGTATTGTATCCCATTCCAGATAAACAGAAAATGTTAAACTTTCCGATCGAACAGTCAAACACCCAAGTTTTTCCGATAGAGCTCAACACATGAAATAGGTTTAAAAACATCCAGTTCATGCCTCAGTACCAACGGTCCAGCCGTAGAAGGGTCAAGCCAACGCCTCACATGTGGCACGCCGTACTGCCCCAAACCCGAAGGTTCAAAGGGCAGTTCAAGACGGTCACATAATCGAGTTAAGGTTTGTTGTCTTCTAGAGGGTCCATCATGTTACTTGCACTACTTAGAACGTTATTAAACCACGGAAAGATCCAACACTTGGAAATTTCCCGACAGGGAAAAAAGTGGGTATTTATATCCGGTCGAACTTTTTAACATGTTCAAAAATTATCCGGAAAAACACACGGACACAAATTAGACAATCCGATCGAATCTACGAACTCCCAATACAACCCAGAAAACTCAACTCTTGAGCAGAAGTTAAAATATTCCAGAAAATACATCACTAAAATATAGGAGTTACTGTGCAAAAATTATTGAATATTCCCACTATATGGCTGCGGAACCGACGCATAAGCCATGCTTATGCCGCGGTTCCGCGGTGGTTTAGTCGATTCACGCGCTCGTTTTGCACAGTAACCCTTATAAAACCCTTCTGATTTTTCTGCATATTTTTAATTTGGAAAAAACCCTGATTTCAAAAAATGTACAGAGAGCAATTTTGCATTAGGGTTTCGGTTCGATCGGACTTCTAACTCCGTCTACGCATCGCCTAAGGCTCTAGCTAGGCTCTGATACCACTGTAGGATTCCTAGGCACATTAATGAGGTCTCACAAGGCATCAACCATGCCAATTTCAAATTTTACAAGTGCCGAGAAACCCTAATACGGATCGTTAACTAGAGATTAGGGCGAAAACCGAACAAGTAAACAACTTTACTAAGAAGTGAACGGAAATACAACCTTTGTAGATCCGGTCCTCCACCTCCATAGCTCCGTGATGAAATCCCCTCGCTGCGATCATCGGATCCCGGGCTCTAGCGTCGGCTTCAACGGAGAAATGGGCGGGCTAGGTCGTCGACTTCGATGCCGAAGATGGTCTACGTCGAGGCAATTCAAGATCATGCTCCAACTTCACCAAGTCATGAAACTTATGAAGAAAACACCCTATACTACATGGCAAGTGGTAGAGGATGATGAGATAGGAAGTGGGTTCACTTTAGAATTGGATTTCTCACTCTTTTTCTCAAAGCACCATTGTTGGTAGCAAGCTTCTTCATCTTGAAGAAGAAGAAGAAGAAAAGAATATATGATAAGATTAATTGGAAAATAAAAATTAAGTCATTCTTATCATATATTCAACCATAGTTAAGTGTAGAGAATAAACTAAGGTTAGGTGAATGGTTAGGTTTAGGCAAAAGACAAAATGGTAGACTTTCAAAGATGCTTTGAAGCTTCAAGAAGCTTCAAGCAAAGAACAAATTTAGCCACCATTTTATTCTTTCCAAAATGAATGAATAAAAGAAAATAAATAATCAAGAGAAGATTATAAAACCCTAACCATTCACTTAAACTTGGTTTAAACTAAACATACACCCAAACGTGCATGTATCATCAAACATGATACAATCAAGTGCACAAAAATATATCACATATACAATGTGCACATCAAGTGAGAAAATCCATTTTAAATGAACAAATACTGGTTAATGTAAAGTAATATATCAAATATATAATTATACATTAAATCATTAAATCAACACTTGATTTAACGATCCGGTCATATCGCATATAACCGACTAATATCAAGTGTATCAATGTATCGAATCGACACTTGATTCGGTAACCCGGCTATATCACATATAACCGACCAATGATACAAATCGCGAGAATAGAATACAGTATCACATACATGTATAATTCTCGGTCCCGCACATATCTCATATGCGCTCCTATTTCGTTTCTCTTGAGCCAGGAAACCTCTGTGTAGGACTCTAAAGACTCGTCAATACGCCGGCAACAGGTGATGATCATATCAAACACCCACAAGCCGCAAGCGGTCTGCTAAACGTAACGGCCACCCGGGTATTGAGCGATCAGAAGATCGACGAGCAAGCTCGCTCACACTCCTGTGAATCCAACCAGTAACACTTACTGTATAGTCCGGTCTCGTCGTCTGATATATCGCATATCTCGCATAGGGGTGGTAAACATCAGACCCCAATAGCTTGATAAGTCGTGTCGATATGAGGTATATAACAGTTCGAGAAACTACTAGTAACACTTACCAGTAAATCTCAGCAACCCTGGCCAGGGATTTCCGGTTATAGCCAATCGAACACAGTGCAACATCAACTCCCTATACCGGGAGAGACGAATCCCCTCCTATTGCTCATTTCCTCCATGTGATTCGGGACTGTACCCAAAAGCCACCATTTTGCACGCCCTCTTGGACGTGGTAAGGTGGAAATCAAAGCACATTGGGAATCACACAAGACTCTATGACGATCTCGGGTCAACAGACTAACCTGTACCAGTGTCACCAGAGAACTGCCATCTGACGTAAGGTATAATACCATCTGGGAGTTCTCGGCGAGTCCGTCCAGTGTACCCAGTCTCCACTGAGCACCCGTATATCATCTCTGATGTCAAACACCAATGGATATAGGATCATCCATCACCCATCTGTATGGGTCGAGAAGGTATACGCTAGTCTACTCTGGTATATCGATGCCCCGTCTCGATACACCCACGACTAGGGACCTTGAAGGATGTACTTATGGACTACCATGTCCGCACTAGTATGATCCGCATCATAGTCCAGGTAGTCAAGTAGACATCCTAAGGGCTTTACCAACATGTAACAGAGAGACAATTAGTATACACGTTAAGGCAAAGAGTAACCAGATAGCATACTATCATGTCGAGCAAGAAAGTCCTCCCTATATATGTCCCAGCATCCACTACAATATATATCCTATGTACAGTAATGGCCTCTAGGGCATATATATAACTAACAGTACGTGGACGACATACTCTTGATAGGAAATGATATTCTTATGCTGCAATCAGTCAAGCTCTTCTTATCACAAAGATTCTCAATGAAAGATCTAGGTGATGCCTCCTGCATATTGGGAATCATGATCTATAGAGATAGATCTAAACGGATACTGGGATTGTCCCAATCCAGGTACATTGACACCATACTAAAGAGGTTTAGTATGGAAGAAACCAAGCGTGGGAACCAACCCACGATCTCTGGACTCACTCTCTCCAAAGAGATGTCTCCCAAGACTGATTTGGAGAGAGCGCATGCAAAGGATACCCTATGTTTCGGCAGTAGGATCTATCATGTATGTGATTCTATGTACCAGACCCGATATAGCATACTCACTAAGTGTAGTTAGTCGGTATCAAGCAGATCCTGAAGAGAGTCACTGGACAGCTGTGAAGAACATTCTCAAGTACTTGCGAAGGACTAGAGACATGTTCTTGGTGTATGGTAACGGAGAACTCTGGGTGGGGTCCTATACCTATTCCAGCTTCCAAAGTGATAAGGACGACTCTAAGTCGCACTCGGGATTTGTCTTTAACCTCAATGGAGGGGCGGTATGTTAGAAGAGTTCCAAACAGGATACCGTTGCAGATTCGACGATGGAGGCTGAATACATCGCTGCCAACGATGTTGCCAAAGAGGCTGTCTGGATTAAGAAGTTCATTAGTGAACTTGGTGTGGTTCCATCCATTGAGCATCCAATACCTCTATATTGCGATAACAATGGAGCTGTGGCTTTGGCCAAGGAACCCAGGTCCCATCAGAAGTCCAGACATATTCTGAGGCGGTATCACCTGATCAGGGAGATAGTTGATCGCCGAGAGATCAAGGTCAGGAGAGTAGATACGAAGGACAACACTGCGGATCCACTCACAAGGGCAATTCCCCAAATACAGTTTGAGAGATTATTCGGGATGCTAGGTATGAGATACTACAGCAGCTGGCTTTAGTGCAAGTGGGAGATTGTTAGTTATGTATATGCCCTAGAGGCCATTGTTGTACATATGATGTATATTATGATGGATGCTTGGATATATATGTTAGTGCACGGCGGCGCCCCGGCCGTCGATCCGACGCCGGAATGCGAAAACGAAAAACTTTTCAAACTAGAAAACCGGCACCACCGCGCACAAAAATCCCGGATCGGGTCATTAACCTAACTACTAGCAAACTAAAAGATGGGTAAAGAGATATACAGAGCGATCCGTGTCCTTCAGTCTTCGTCTCCACTCCGATCTCCCGCGGAATCTCCGTCCGTCACCTCCTCGTCGGAAAGGGCACCACGTAGCCGGATTCTTTTACGGGCTCCCACCTCTGGACCGAGGCAACTCGGGCGCGAAGTTGGCAAGCCGACGCGTCCAAGGGTACTGTAGGTGTAGTGTAGAATCTATGTCTCTTGGGGTTAATGTAGTTGCCTTGGTGATGGAGGAATAGACACTGGACTTTGGAGAGAGGTAGATGAATTTGTGTAGGAAGCAAAAATGAGATGATCAATTTCCCTCACATAATGAACTCCCTCCTCTCTCCTCAAAAATGGCCGGCCTCTCTCCTCTAAAAAGTGGAGGGAAAAAGAATGGCATTATCAAGAGGAGAAATGTGTGATAAAAAGAGAATAAAATGGTCACACCAAGGTAAAACCCAAATCCAACTCAATCCTTTCATTTCCATTCTCAATTAAAGCAAGGATTGATCCAAGAGGAATCTCATGATGAGAGAACTATCATGAAGCCACAAAATGCAAGAAAACCCCTCCACAAATGTTATTTGCACATTTGCAAATAACCCCCTCCATTGGAAAGTCCGGCCGCGAAAGAACAAAGGAAAACCGGCCGGAACGGAATGCAAACTGGCAACTTCAGAAAACTGATCCCGTAATAAATTACAGGAAAACCCCGCTACTGCATATACATGCCCGCATTTGTATTCCCACTGAACACAAATGCAAAGAGACAAAACTACACTGTCTCATACTAGGATCCGGCTTAAACCAAAGCCCGCTAGTAAAATCCGTCCGATCACGATCCGTGCAATACCGCACGTATCTGATTGAACCCTGCCATATCTCCATACGGCCTCTACAGCGTTTCGCCCGAAACTTGAGTAACTGTGTGTGGTGGACTCTAAAGACTCGTCAATACTATGGCTGTGGATTTAACCACTAGCACGTCAGAGGTATTAGCCATACGTGACGGGCCACCAGCTATTGACCAAAAGGGACGTCTGTGAGCGAACTCATCCTGACACCCTACTGAGCCAGTCAGTGAAAATATCCGTACAGTCCGGTCCGTTCGTCTATGAGCATCGCATGGCGGGCCTAGGGGGTTGGTGAAAGTCAGACCCCCAAAAGCGGTACAAGTCGTGTCGGAGTGCAGCCCAGAACACCCTGAGATACTACTGGAATACCTACCAGTAAATCTCTTGCCTTGGCCAAGGACTTTTCATGTACTGGCTCTCCTAGACACAGCGCGACCTCACCCCCAATACCGGGAGAGACGAACCCCTGTAGATCCGCTCACTGCCTTCATGTGGCTCGGGACTGTACCCAACTAAAACCTGTTTGCACGTCTCCATTGAGCGTGGTAGGGTAGTAATCAAAGCACAGTGAGAACTCACACGAGACAAATGACGATCTCAGGTCGATGGACTAATCTGTAAACATGCCACCAGGGAACTGCTATCTGACGTCAGGTATAATACCAACTAGCAGGTTCCCGGCGAGTCCTGTCCGGTGTACTCATAACCCAATGAGCACCTGTATACATCTTAGGTGAACCAACTGACACCAGTGGCTTGTGAGACCGGCCACCGCCCCTCGTCGGGGTCTCGACTATATACACTAGTCTACTCTGGAGTATCGATGCCCTGTCTCGAAACTCCCACGACTAGGGACCTTTTAAGGATGTGCTTATAGACCCCAGCTCCCACGTATATGATAGCCCTCATACTGCTGGTAGTCAAGCAAGAATCCTAGGGGCTCTATCAAAGTGTAATAGCGACTCGTAAGGTCACCTAAAGCAGTACACGATGATAAAGATAAACCAGATAGTATACTATCATCTTGAGTAAGACTGTCCTACCGGGATAGGTCCTCCCTCAATCATTGCAATCACGTGCCTGTGGTCCAATAATTGACTCTGAGGGCACTATCTCCAACAATCTCCCACTTGCACTCAAGGCTAATTATTGCGGTGTCGCATACTCACAGCCCGTGTGATACCGAACACCCAACTCCTCTACTAGTCAGTCTCATAAAGCTCGTTTGCGAAACTATTGCGTTCGAGGAATAGCCTCAGTGAGTGGATCCGCTCTGATGTTTCTTTCTATGTCTTTCTTTATCTCAAGTTCGCGGAGAAAGCCATCTCCCGAAATGAGCAATACCTGTCTTAGAATGTGTCTGGATATCTGATAGGACCTAGCTCATAAGTGAACTCCAAATCCAAACTTCTGAGACTGTATCGTCAACTGAACTTAATCAGTATCCTGCGCCATGCCTTCCCTCAGTATCCACCTGGACCACCTGTCCAAAATACTTCCCCTCGTCAGAGGGAAAACTATAACTCTGACAGCCACTCTGCCATCCAGGTCACCTTGGAAGCCTGGAATGATAACTGTCTCCCGAAGGAGAATGCTGTTATCATATCCCTAGAACATTAACTTATGTTCTAAAACTGCTTCCGACTGTTTCTCCAGGATTAGATCAATATAAACTTATTGCATCTACTGCAAAAACAACATCTGGTGTGGTACTTGACATCTCATGATCAACTCAATTGCCTAAGAAAGTGATCTGCCAATCATGCGTATCCCTCTCCCCTTTAGTCTGTAAGACATCTTTAGAGAGGGTGACTCCATCACCTGCAGGTATACTACCATGCCAGAAGTCGTCCATTCTAAATACTCATAGAATGTTGTCTAAGTACCCAGATTGGGAAACCACCCAAATCTAGATCTATAGATCTAGTAAGCAGAATGTATGATATAATATCTAAGTCCTATGTGGAGAAACCACTGTGTGACAACCAAAGTTTAACCGACCGTAGTATAGGAATTTCACTTCCTACTCTGTGTATGTCATCCAAATACCAGGACATCACACCCTACTACCTTCTTAACAGATCCATCCCCTATTCTGATGAAGTCAAACCTATGACTGTCACATCAGAAATAGATGATCTATCTCCGCTATATCTGCTTTTGTCTATAAATAGACATAAGCCACTTGTCCACCATGCTTCCGCTGCTCCCACTGACTACGACAACCCTCTGGCAGAGTCATATACACGTGCACTTCTAAAGCTAGTTTAGAACGACGCTATACCCATCCTCCTGCCGGGTCTCACAGTCTGGAACAACAGCAATGGAAAGTCTGGGTAAACAAGATCTCCCTGCCACCGTCCTTGAGCATACCGAAGTACCTCTCAAGTGCCTGAGGTTACCCACCATATCTGCGGAGTTGCCAATGGAATGTCAAACTAGATTGAATCTTTAGGTTCTTATCAAATCTTCAGTAATCGTTTACGGTTCTGGAATCACTTCCAGTTCTACCATACTCCCACTACAGTTTTCTGAAAAAATCCATTTTTATTAAAACTGTGGCGTGTCAAGAACAATATCACTATTGATCTTCCAGATGGTAGAAAGTCAACCCTCGTCATAGCCCGGGTCAACCCACAAACAACCATTACAGAAACATGCCTTGAGTTATCCAGAGTCTTGATTTAAGCATAAGCCGGATAACTCCCCGTACCTTAACATCGTTAAGATATGAACTGTTCTATGTCCAATACAGAAACAGAGGCACTGATTTAATTGAACCAGATTCAAATCATGCAGCTGTCACCAGTGCATGTCAACTAAATGGAAGGAGGCCGATCAGCGTTACTCAACTTAGGAATGCTTCCAATTATGAGTAACCTGAAAGGGAAGCAAGTTCTCTTAATCATGTAACGCTTTAGAAATCGTTTTGCGAATTTTCCCGTTTTAGGGCAAAATTGTCGGTTTTTCCCGTTTTAACCCGATTTCGATCAAACGACCGTATAAGCTTACCGACACCTAGTTTGGCCAAAATAAAGTTTGTGCGCGAACTTTGGAAGTATTTGGGAGGTTTTGGTTCAGATAGATTTTTTCCCAAATAAAATATTATTTTAAGCGGTATTTTGTGCACGTAAATCGGGAAAATTTTTCTTTTGTGAATAAATTAATTTTGTTACTAGAATTATTTTAGAAGGTTCTTTTTAAATATCTAGATTTTTTTTGGTGACTAATGGTTTCTTTTTAAAAAGAAAAGAAAAGGGTGTAAAGGTGGCATTTTTCATTTAATGTTGCATTTATTGCTTAAGACTAGAAAATTCTTCATTTTTATTACACAAAACCTCCCCTCTCACTCTTGGCCGAGCCTCATCTCCCCATTTCTGTCCCAAATTGTTCTTGCCCCATTTTGTACAATTCCAAGATCATTAAATCCTTAAAAATCCTTGAATAATCCCACAAAACTCCTAAGCAAATAAAAACCCATCATTCTTCTTTACAAATCCCACTTTGATCTTCATGAAAACTTGATTTTTGGAGGCTAAATTGATGGATCTAATTTCATTTTGGTGTTCTTAAGGAGGTATAATTTCTTACCTTAATCCATAATTAAATGCTTTAATCTTAAACTAGCTAATTTAGTTAATTATTTATGTGCTTAGTTTAGCTTTTAATTCATGATTAATTCATTATATTTGATTTAAGAAATTCATGTTAGGGTTAAATTTTGATTAACTGATTAGTGTTTATTTGAAGTGTTAAATTGTGTTTTGAAAAAAGATTAATCTAGTAGAAAATGTTAAAATTTGCTAATAAGCATTTTGTTTAATTAAGCAAATTTGCTTACTATATTTTTGCTAAAACATAATTAGCGAGTGTTAAAAATATAGGATTGGTTTAGATAGCTTAGTTAAGCTATTTTAAGGTATTTGTAATTGTTAGATTTGCGTTATCTTGAATCTAGTGCGAAATATTGCGATAGGTTGCTTACTAGATTTCGGGGTTTTTCCGACGTAGGGTTCGTTTGGTCATTGCGAGGTTATGTCTAGTGTTTTTCTCGTAATTTTTGTGTTGTGTTGCGCGATCGGGACGATCGGGGTCCAGTTTTGGTGTTTTGTAGTTTAGCGACCCCAGTTAGGGTTTTGGCCGGTATCGTGCGCGATAGATGCGCTAAGCGCGCAGTGTAATTTTTCGGGCGTTTTCGTCGCGTTTCGTTGTCTTTTCGTCATTATAGGATATTTAGCTTATATGTTGTATTTATGAAATTTTTGGTTCGCAAGCAGGGACTTCGGGTGCTACGGACAAGGGGAAGCAGGTGGTCGGATTTTCATAGCTCGAGACCTCGGTGAGTAGATTTAACATCTACGGGGAAATCGCCCGTATGGCGTTATGCGTCGGGGCGAATATGATATGATAGTTGCATGTATTTGCATATTAGTTACTTTCATATGAATGTCATTGCATAGCATTATCTGCTGTACTTGACTCGTACCTTTAGATATAACACATTACTGACGGTTCATGTTGCACGAGCACTAAATTGTATGCTACACCCACAGCGTCTGTAATTGCCATGACACGCACAAACACTTACATATGTGATATGGTAGTGGATAGGAATGATTGGAGTAGTAACTCTTATTCTATTGTGCATATGAAATACTGTGGACACATACATACGTGATATTTCATTGGGCAGGAATAGTTAAGGTAGTGAACCTTATTCCACTTCACTTATATCTTGCTATATTTACTTATACATCATGCATACATATTGACATGTACCCCCTCGTACTTGATTACATGTGGATATTTAAACCTTGCTACACTTACATGTACACTTCATATGATACTGCATTTATTTTCGAAGGAATTGGGAACCGCCTGATTATGTTTCAAAGCTAGATTCAATTTAAAGAGCGGTTTTCCCTTTATATGCTAATATTGATGTTTTATGTTGCATATATCAGTTTTATATGGATTTTACGCATTGAGATATGGATTTCATATGATTTATGGATTTGAGAACCGTGGGGGATATTTTCAAGAAAACTATGTATTGTTTGAAAACCCGGTTTCTCTTGATATGATATTTGATGCGTCCACCATGTGATTTCTCGGTTCTGAGATTTGGCTTGTGATACCCGATTCGAGGAGCGGAACGCACCATCTGCGGGTACTTGGTGGACCCGGTATGGTACCCCGGGGTTAGTGGTGATTTCGTGGTGTAGACGATAAGCCTGACGGTGGGACCACTACCTACCGGTGATTGTATTTGGACTCGGCGGTTATCTTGGAGATACCGACCGGAGTGAGGTATGACATATCGTCAGGGCCAGTCATGGTGACAGCGCCTGAGTTATGAGGATTTACATGTCGATCCTAGACACGGGTTTCATGATGTTTCGAGTGTCGGTGTTTGACACTCAGGTTTTCGTGAGACATGCAGGATGTGAGGGCCGATCTGAGGATGCCGTGCCTGAGGATTTGGGATTTGATGTGTCAGTGAGGAACACTGGTGTTTTTCCATGCTGATGATTTTTCCATGAGATTTTATATTATATCATCCCACACTCAGGATTATGTTGATATTATTAGTGTATATGCCCTAGAGGCCATTGATGTATCATACTAGTATGTATATTACTTAATGGAAGCTTGGGATATTCACCTTGTATTGACAATCTTGCTCAAAATGGTAGTATGCTACTTGGTTTGTTTCTATTTCAATGTGTACATGTGTTTATTTTAGTATATCACCTATACACATTAGTGGAGCCCTTTGGATCTTTGCTTGATTACCAGCGTTGTGATGGCAGTCACACTAGTGGGGGCTGGGTAATCTATAAGCACATCCTTATGCAGGTCCCTAGTCGCAGGAATATCGAGACAGGGCATCGATACTCCGGAGCAGACTAGCGTATGCGCTTCTCATCCCAGAGTGGGAGATGGTCTGTCCCACAGCCATCAGTACGTCGTACTGGAGATAGTATGCGGGTGCTCGTTAGGTTACGAGTACACTGGACAGGACTCGTCGGGAACTGACCGGTTGGTATTATACCTATCGTCAGTTATCAGTTCGCAGGTGACATGAGTACAGCTTAGTCCGCTGACTTGACACTGTCACTTCGCCTCGAGTGTGTTCCCACTGTACTTTGATTACTTCCCTACCACGGCTCAAAGGAGTCGTGCAAACAGGTAGTAGTTGGGTGCAGTCCCGAAGCACATGGAGGCAGTGACGGTTAGACAGGATTCGTCTCTCCCGGTATTGGGGGTTGACATCGTGCTGTGTCTAGGAGATCCATTACACGAGTAGTCCCTGTCCAGGGCAAGCGAGATATACTGGTAGGTTTCCAGTGTTATCTCAGGGTGTTCTGGGCTTCACTCTGACACGACTTGTACCGCTATTAGGGGACTTACGTTTACCGCCCCCTAGGCCCGCCATGCGATGTATCAGACGAACAGACCGGACTGTACGAAGACTGTCACATTCAGGCTCAGTAGGAGTTCAGATGGGTTTCACCTCGTCAGTCTTCTTGTCGGCATCTACCTGGGGACCGTTACGCACAGCTAGTGCCGCTTGCGGTCTGTGGTTAAACCCACTGCCAGCGTAGTGTCGAGTCTTTAGAGTCCCACACAGAAAGCTATTCGCCTTCAGGCAAAAGAGTAGAGGTCGCATGGTTTTGCGACAGGTCGCATGGTTTTGCGACAGGGTTCGGTCACATCCGTGCACTTGTGCACGTACAGTGTCCGGACAGTTAACACTAGCGGGCTTTGGTTTAAGCCAGATCCTAGTGTATGTTTTGGGATTGGTTTTATCTTGTTTGTATTCATGTTCCTCGGAACGCGGATGCGGGTGTGTATGCACAGTTGACAGAGAGACAGAGGCAGAGTATTCTCATTGGGGTTGTTGACTGTTCACTGTTGACAGTTGACTGTTGACCGTTGACTTTTGCTTAACCCTAGTGAGAATAAGAATTATGATTAGCAATAATATTAATTAAGTATTATAGTGACATGGTTGTAAAGAGGTTGACTTTGTTGACTTGTTGACTTTGTTGACCGGTTGACTAGGTTGGACTAGTTGACCATCATCATTACCATGGTTGTCATTTTCATGCAAAGTCTTTTGCTTGCTTGTTGTGGTTTGCAAAATGAGTGCATGAAAATGATATTGCCTTTGACATGATATGAACCATCACATAATACTTGATTAAGATTATGGCTCATGATGTTTTTGGATTATGAGAGGGTGAAAGAGAAAAGAGAGGCTCATTCTTTTCATTGTCTTTCTCTCTCTTGGTTTTGAGCTCTCTCATTCTCTTGCTCTCACCCTCTTCCTTTTGCTCTCTCTCTTGTCTATGGTTCACTTGTCTTATATGTTAAGAAGCAAGAACCATAGAGAAAATCCCATCACACTCTCCTCTACTCACTCTAGTTCACATGGTTTAGAAAACCAAGTGAACTAGTTTTCTTCAAAGTTCGAAGAAGAAGCCAAAGGTAGAAGCTTTCGGGTGGATCGATCTTCGGCGCAAAGAGACGACGGGGTGAAGCCGATCCGTACACCATCAAGAGATGAAGACGAAGGAGTTCAAGAAAGAAAGGTATAACCCCCTAACCGAGTAGTTAACAACTCGTAGTTAGGTTGTTAGGTAGATAGTTTAACAAAGATCCGTTTTGAGTCCATGTTACCGCCTCTAGAAAAAAAAATTTCATCAAATTCCGCAAGCCCGTAAGTACCGGGAGAGGTAGCATGGACTTACAGTGGTATCAGAGCCTAGTTAAACACTACCTAACATGTTAGCATAGTAACTAGAAATTCGATCGGAGAAAAAGTCGCGAAATACACCCGGATATCAAACTTGCTGTCGATTTTCAAAGTGCTGTAAAAGTAATAAATCATGATTTAAAAATAGACTCAGGGTTTTTAGAGTCTACTGTAGAAATACGGTCCTATGAACCCATCAAACCGCCGCGGAAGCGCGGCAATAGCTTGCTATTGCCGCGGTTCCGCGGCCGATTAAGCTCTTCTCTGGATCTTCTTTACTACAGTATACTCAGTGGGGTATTTTGGGAATTTTGGTATGTGTTTTTTCGTCCCAGATTTTCCAGAAAGAAAATTTTGTTTTTGGGGCTTTAAAAACCGTATTTTGATCGAGTTTCTTATGACTTAAGCTGACAGGTTTATTTCTGTGATGTGATATTTGTATTGAACGTCTGCTAATCGCTATATGTCGATTAGTGGGAGTTATACAAATCTGTGATCTGTAATGTTATTGGTTTGTGTATATGAATTCATTGGATTATCGCGGGTGAATAGCCGGGGGGTTGTGAGACGAGAGTTTTCTTTTCTTTCAATTCATGTAAATTTGTAAATTGATGTAATAATTATTTATATGGCCGCGCAACCGGGTCGGGGTTGTAGCCGTCATTGTATAATTTCTTTTTACTGTTTTTGCTCCTAGGATAGACCCATGGAGGGGGTGCACAAACTACCGAGTATCCCGAAGTGCCGAGTGGCCTACTCATGGAGTTGAGGAAGGTTGCTTCGCTTCGGGTACTTGGCGGGTAGTTTGCCGCACCCGTAGGGGTCTTGGGTGGGGTATTGGCTATTCACCGCGACCGTGTAATCTGCTTTTCGTTATAGGCTCGTACGAATTGCGGGTTCCTAGTATATCCAATGTGTTCATCTGTGATCTGAAATGGCTATCATTGCAATATATATCTATATATGATATTATTTAGGCGTTGCTTATGTTTTATATCCGCGCTAGCCCAGCTCCCGCTCTGTCGTTAGTTAGGTAACCTAACGGGTAATGACGGGGCCCCGTGGCGAATGCGAATGGCATAAGCGTACATCATATTTTGGTTGTTTTCTGCAATGGTAGGCTTAAATGATGGGACACATTAAAAGAACTAATGCAAGAAAAATATGAATTAAAAGAACTAATGCAAGAAAAATATGCATTAAAAGAACTAATGCAAGAAAATAAACCAAGTAAAAGTCGTTGGAACACTTTCGAAAAACCACTCGGGTCTTTTCAAAACCAACTTTTAAATGCGGAGTTTGAGCCACTCCTTTTAAAAACTATCATGGTTTCATCGATTATATCAAGTTCACTACGTTCACGGTTTCGCCAAAACCATTCGTAGCCCTCCGTCGTTTCAGTTAAATATTCAGTAGTATTCAAGCTATGTATTTTGACCTTCGCCAAGGCATAGTGATTGGTAGCTGCTGAATGTTTATCTTTAGCATAGATAGATGCGTTGGTTTGGGACAGTCGTACTACCATTTTGGCTTTCGTCAAGGGTATGTACGGGTGTGTTCAAATTAACCTGGATAATGACGGGTAGAACTTGACATGTGACTTATGATATTTTGGCCTTCGTCAAGGTCATAAGAGCATGGGGCAAAAATCCACATCGGGAGTTTCAAAAGAACTGAAACTTGCTAGTGTTGCATACCATTTGGAGTGTGATGATTCTGGTAGGATTCCTTCAGTTTCGTTACGCGATGATATTTGGATCTCGATCCTACTGTGAGTATATGCTACTCCTCGGGAAATTTCTCACTTAACGATCAATGCTATAAACCAAGTAGGTGTCTAGAAAGGTGTTAGCGGGGCTACGCCCCTAGGGAAAAGAGGTTCTTAAATTAAGGAACTTCGCGAAAGCGTTGGAAAACCTCCCTCGAAGTACCGACACCAGCCTGGCCGAACGGTTAAGCAAGTATTGTACGGTGAGACTGATCCTGACTAATTCGTCCTTTTTGGTTTGAGGAGGGATTCGAGAGACAGTGGGAGCCATCCTGTTTAGACAAATTAAAAACCACTCTAAACTTGCAAGAGCATCATGCTGAGCGTTTTCTTCTCTCTCTCTTAATTGCAGCGACCAAGTGACCGCACCTAGGTTACATCTAGATAATAAAATGACTGAACCTGACTGTTATGACTGGCAAAGGTCTGTCCAGATGTCCATTGCCCCATGACAAGCTGGGACACCTCTTAACTAATCAAACCCCTGCCGTCTCAGGTCCAGTTTCCCCTGTCACGGATATTTACATCCGCAGGACATCGGAAAGGGATTGTGCGAAAGCCAAGTGCCTCGTATTAGCCTCAGTTGATGGTGCATACCAGGGACAGCACGAGAAGATGGACTCAGTTTCTATCTTCCTCCATAACAAAGATTTATATGGAGAGCAATCTCATATCGCAAGATATGAGACTTCGAACGAATTGCTTCAAGCGAGGTTGGATGTCGGGTCATCTGTAGGGGACAACGTCCTTATAGAGACCAGCTATTTTGAGCTCACGAACCTGAAGACCACGTTGGAGAATGGGTCAAGTACTGACTTAATTCTACAGTCCCTGCCCTCTGCTTATACCCTGAAGGAAACCAGGGAAGAAGAAGGAAAAGCAAGGGCAAATGTTTCAGGAATGGATGTAGTAAAAGAGGGACGTTCCCATTGTAACGGGAATGAACAATGGCAGAAGGATTGCAGGGCTTGCAAAGCCAGTAGCCAGAATTCGAAGCATGTTGTGGCTTCGGCTTCGAGTGTGTTTGTAATTGAGAACTGTATGTCAGTTAACCCTACTTCCTGGGTATTGGATACCGGATCAGGATCTCATATCTGTAATTCATTACAGGCTCTGAGAAACCATAGGGTTATCAGGAAAGGTGATATGACTCTCAGGGTTGCTAACGGAATGAGCATGGATGCTGAATCCGTAGGGGAATATCACCTTGGACTGACAACTGGGCAGATATTGATTCTGCGTGACTGTTTGTATGTACCAGGTGCGACTTGTAATATCATATCTGTATCCTTACTTTCTAAGGAAGGATATGATTTTACTTTTGTAAGCGATGTAGTAAACATCCACCTAAATCAAGTACTGATTGGGTCAGGTACATTAAATAACGGTATATACGTATTAAATCAAGCTCAGATATTCAGTGTCCAGAACACACTTAAAAGAAGTCTCCAGAATTAAATCAGGCTTTCTTATGGCATTGTAGACTGGGTCACATCAATGAGACACGGTTAACAAAGTTACATAAAGAAGGATACTTGGATCCGTTTGAGTACCAGTCTTATGCCACTTGTGAATCTTGTCTTATGGGAAAGATGACAAAGACTCCGTTCACTGGACACGGAGTAAGAGCGAGCGAGCTCTTGGGACTCATACACAGTAATGTGTGTGGTCCAATGTCTACACATGCACGAAGCGGTTATTCATACTTCATTACTTTCACAGATGATTTCTCTAGGTATGGACATGTCTTCTTAATGAAGCACAAATCCGAGGCCTTTGAGAAATTTCGGGAATACAAGAATGAAGTTGAAAAACAAACAGGCAAAAGTATTAAGACACTGAGATCTGATCGAGGTGGAGAATACTTGAGTGCCGAATTTCTGGACTACTAAAAAGAGAATGGAATTCTCTCTCAACTTACTCCTCCATACACAACACAACACAACGGTGTATCGGAAAGGCGGAATCGAACCCTATTGGATATGGTTCGTTCCATGATGAGTAAGGCTGAGTTACCGCGATCCTTCTGGGGTTATGCACTAGAAACAGCTGCATATCTCTTGAACAAGGCTTCTACCAAGACTGTGCCTACCACCCCATATCAGATGTGGAGTGGGCAGAAACCCTGTCTTAAGTACCTAAAGACATGGGGATGTTCAGCTTTTGTTAAAAAGCAGCATGCGGACAAACTCGAGGCACGCTCAGTACCGTGTAAGTTTGTGGGATACCCAAAGAACTCCAGGGGGTATTTTTTCTATTACGCAGAGGAACAAAAGGTTTTTGTTTCTCGTCATGCCCACTTTCTGGAACATCAGTTTCTAGAAAAAGGAAAAAGTGGGAGCGCAATAGAACTGAAAGAAATTCCAGAACCACAAGCTATTACTGAGAGCTTGGAAGAACCAAAAGTTTCAGGAGAACCGGACATTCCTGCGCCACTCCGCAGGAGTAGTAGGCAGTCTCATCCGCCCGAGAGATACTACGGTTTTCTCATAGACGGGGATAGAGAGGATTGCACCATGGATTATGGTGAGCCTACTAGCTTCCAGCAAGCCATTCAGAGCGGCGACTCGGTAAAATGGCTGGATGCAATGCGGACCGAAATGGAGTCCATGTACACCAACAAAGTTTGGACTTTGGACTTTGCTCCAGAAGGGGTAAAACCCGTAGGCTGCAAATGGATCTTCAGAAAGAAGATTGGTGTAGATGGGCAGGTTGAAACCAAAAAAGCTAGGCTCGTTGCAAAGGGTTTTCGTCAAAGACCTGGTTTGGACTATGACGAGACCTTTTCTCCGGTAGCCATGATTAAATCCATTCGGATCCTTCTTTCCATTGCTGCTTTCCACGATTATGAGATCTGGCTGATGGACGTAAAGACGGCTTTCCTAAATGGAAATTTGGAAGAGTGCGTCTATATGGACGTAAAGACCTGGTTTGGACTATGACGAGACCTTTTCAGCGGTAAAGTATGCAAGTTGCTCTAGTCCATCTATGGACTCAAGCAGGCATCGCGGAGTTGGAACATCTGCTTTGATGATACTGTCAAAGAATTCGACTTTGTCAAAAACCCAGATGAACCATGCATTACAGTAAGATTGTAGGGAGAAATGTGGTATTCCTCGTCTTGTACGTTGATGACATTCTCCTAATAGGAAATGATATTCCTATGCTATAGTCAGTCAAAGGATTCTTGTCGCAGAGGTTCTCCATGAAGGACCTGGGCGATGCCAACTACATTCTGGGGATCCAGATCTATCGTGATAGATCTAAGAGGATGTTGGGACTTTCACAGTCAAGGTACATCGACACCATACTGAAACGATTCAGTATGGAAGATTCCAAGCGCGGTAATCTACCGGCTTGTCACGGAATCACCCTCTCCAAAGAGATGTCTCCCAAGACTGATTTGGAAAGGGCTCGCATGTCATCAATACCCTACGCATCTGCGGTAGGCTCTATTATGTATGCGATGTTGTGTATCAGACCAGATGTAGCATACGCTTTGAGCGTTGTAAGCCGGTATCAGTCAAACCCAGGGGAGAAACACTGGATAGCAGTAAAGAACTTTCTCAAGTACCTGAGAAGGACTAAGGTGATGTTCTTGGTGTATGGCGGAAAAGACCTCCAGATTGAGGCCTTTGCTGACTCCAGCTTCCAGAGTGACAAGGATGACTCCAAGTCCATGTCGGGTTTTGTCTTTACCCTCGATGGAGGGGCGGTTTGCTGGAAGAGTTCCAAGCAGGAAACCGTTGCTGACTCAACTATGGAAGCGGAGTACATAGCTGCTTGCGATGCCGCAAAGGAAGCTGTCTGGATGAAGAAGTTCCTTACGGAACTTCAGGTGGTTCCTACCAGTGTTGATCCAAAATCGTTGTATTGTGACAACAACGACGCTATAGCTTTAGCGAAGGAACCCAGGTCCCATCAGAAGTCCAGGCATATTTTGAGGCGGTACCACCTGATCAGGGAGATCGTTGATCGCCGGGAGATCGAGGTGAAGAGAGTAAATACGGAAGATAACACTGCTGATCCACTCACGAAGGCCTTACCCCAGACTCAGTTCGAGCGGCTGATCGAGATGATAGGTCATCGATACGCCAGTACATGGCCTTAGTGCAAGTGGGAGATTGTTAGTGTATATGCCCTAGAGGCCATTGATGTACCATACTGGTATGTATATTACTTAATGGAAGCTTGGGATATTCACCTTGTATTGACAATCTTGCTCAAAATGGTAGTATGCTACTTGGTTTGTTTCTACTTCAATGTGTACATGTGTTTATTTTAGTATATCACCTATACACATTAGTGGAGCCCTTATGATCTTTGCTTGATTACCAGCGTTGTGATAGCAGTCACACTAGTGGGGGCTGGGTAATCTATAAGCACATCCTTATGCAGGTCCCTAGTCGCAGGACTATCGAGACAGGGCATCGATACTCTGGAGTAGACTAGCGTTGTTCCCCTCCGAAAGACGGCGCACAAGACCACGAGGTCCTGACGCTGAGATTCGGGGCAGATGCTATTTGGTCTTATCCGTCCATCTCTCTGAAGATGCCAAATTGATTTATGGCGCCGTGTATCGGAGGTTTAGACGGATGCGGCCGATGTAGTAGACTTCGTCAGATTCCCCCTCAGGGTGAGGGGTTTTTGATTATGGGGACGCTCTTCCCTGCAGGCGCAAGCCCCTGCAGTTAATTACGCTACCGCATTGCGGTAACAACTTTCTCCTTCTCCAGAATTTCACTTCGTGTCGTGGGTGTTTGTTTTGTTTGTGGTTGCCCGTGGATTGTTTACGGAGACTGAGTAATGCCGTCGTCCGTAGGACGTGGATTAATCCAAATCCATATTTACTTAGATTTGGGTTTGGTGTTTTTAGTTTAAGGATGCATTAGTCGCGTTGCGGCTAAGATCAACTTAAACGTTCGTTAATGATACGTTAGTCCTGTTTGAGACTAAGATCAACTTAACGTGGTGATCCATTTAATATCTGGCCACCGGGACTCGTCACCTCTCTAACGTCGTTGAAGGATTACAACGGCAGATGTCAGAGGAGTTCGGAGATGTACCCTTGAACCAAGGTTGATTTGGAATTTTGTAGTCCGTTTGAATGTTTAAGGATACGTTAGCCATGTTTGGGGCTAAGATCAACTTAAACGGGATCGTTTAGATCCGGCAAAAGAGCATTTGGAAGCTCTATTGTTCCAGTTTTAGTGACGTAGTGGTCCATGTTCCAGTTTAAGGACGTGGCGGTCTATATTCCAGTTTAAAGACGTGGTGGTCCGTATTTCAGTTTTGGGACGTGGTGGTCCGACATTAGTTTAAGGACGTTTCGGTCCAACGTTAGTTTAAGGACGTTCCGGTCCAACATTAGTATAAGGACGTTCCGGTCCAACATTAGTTTAAGGACGTTCCGGTCCAGCATTAGTTTAAGGACGTTCCGGTCCACGAGTTTAAAGACCCCACAGTCCGTATTGATGTGTGGTCGTCGGGACCCGTCACCTCTCTGACGTCGTTGAAGGATTACTACGATGGGTGTCAGAGGAGTTCGGAGATGTACCTTCAAACCGGATATTAATTTAAGAGAACAGCTGTGCTCAGTCAATTTAATTTGAGGACTTACGGCCAAAATTGGGCTAAGTCCAGTTGAGCATATTCAACATTTTTCTTGATCTTTGGCCTATTAGGCCTGTGCTAGGGCTTTGCCCGTATTTAATAATGCACTGCATTTTATTTTGGCCTGCTAGGCCTCTTTGATTTGGGCTCTGTCCCTTTATTTATGATGCAGAGCACCTGTTTTAGCTTTGGCTCTGCCCCTTTTTTTTTTAAAATAATGCATTGCATTTTATTAGGCCTGCTAGGCCTCTTTGATATGGGCTCTGTCCCTTTATTTATGATGCAGAGCATCTGTTTTGGTTTGGGCTCTGCCCTTTTTTTTAAAATAATGCATTGCATTTTATTAGGCCTGCTAGGCCTCTTTGATTTGGGCTCTGTCGCTTTATTTATGATGCAGAGCATCTGTTTTGGTTTGGGCTCTACCCCTTTTTTTTTAAATAATGCATTGCATTTTATTAGGCCTGTTAGGCTTTCTTTAATTGGGCTTGGCCCTTTTGTAAACAATGCAGTGCATTTGTCTGGCGCTTTGTGCCAAGTAATGGGCGCAAGCTCATATGGTGATGACACGTGTCATGCCCTGGCGAAGCGCAAGCGCAACAGCGCTGTTCTAGTGCGCTGCGCTTGCGCTGCTGACACGTGGCGCGCTGTGGTGAATTGCGCCAGTTTTCGAGAGAAAGGCTCTGTTTCAAAAGCGCATAGCGCAATTGGTTCAGATGCTGACACGTGGCACTTTCCCAAGAGCGAAACAGCGCAGTTTACAAGTGCAAAGCACTAAGAATCTTTTAGATTCAAGAACAGAAGTGCAAAACACTGTTAGATTTCTTGATCCAATCTAGATCCAAGAAAAAGATAAGTGTTTTCTTATCTTAAAGAACCAAAGGTTCATGAAAAGTGCAAAGCACTATTTTTATTTTATTTATTCATTTATTTAGTTATGTTTAAAGTTCAATGATCTTGTTTTTAGATCACTGATCTGTTCATAAGAGGATTTTCTCTACTTTCAAAGTTTTTTACCTTCTGTTGTCCTTGAGGAGTTCTCGAGAGTTCTCTTCTCTTTTTTTTTACAAAGATATTGATGCCTTTGAATTGAGGTCTGGGATCCTTTTTATAGTGCTCATAAATTAATTAAATTTGTTAAAGAGATCTCTCTTTGAGTGATTTGGGGAATTTTCCCCACCGTTGGATCTTTGATCCAAGGGCTTCTGTTTTACAGAAGAAAATCTTCTTGTTTTAACAAGAACAGAAAGATTTCTTTAAAATCTTAATTTTGTTTGGCGGAAATGCCCCAGCGCGTGACACGTGTCGCGCAGCGCACAGCGCAGCGCAACTGCGCTAGCGCATCTGCGCTGACACGTGTCGCGCAGCGCACAGCGCAGCGTAACTGCGCTAGCGCATCTGCGCTGACACGTGTCGCGCAGCGCAGTGCTTGCGCAACTGAAGCGTTGCTTCCTTTAATTTTGCTTAAAATAGAGTTTTGCTCTGATTGGGCGCGCCTTCTTGGGCGCTGCGCTGACGTATCAGCGCCTGACATGTGGCGCGTTGCGCCCGAGATTTGAAGCGTTGCTTCAAAATTTTAAATTTTGAATTTCAACAGAGCTTTGCTCTGATTGGGCGAAACAAATGCCCCCCCACCGTTGCGCTCACGTGGCACACACGTGAGTGCAGCGGTGGCAAACTCCTGATCGTTGGATCAAGGGGTGAGCTCAAGGGGCGCAAGCGCCTTATAAATAGGACCTCTGGCCCTTAGAAAAATCTCATCATTTCAAGATTTTTATTCCCCAGAGCTTTGCTCTCATTCAAGAACTTTCAGAGCTTTGCTCATTTCTAAAGTCAAAAACTTTAGGTAAAATTAATTAAACTTAATTGAACTTAATCTCAACCAAAGAGCTTTGCTCTCACAGATCTTTTGATCTAAAGAGATCCTCATTGGGGTTTCATAAACAGAGCTTTGCTCTTAAGAACTTATAGATCTGTAAAGATCTTGTTCATGGGTTCTAACCCATGAACAGAGCTTTTCTCTTTGAATCATCAGTAGATCTTTTAGATCTGAAAAATGAAAAAATTTCATAAGTTTTTCATGGATTTTTCAAGATTCCAAAAATTCTAATTCTTTTAGGTGTAACATTTTCTGATGGACCTTTCCATTATTACCATAGAGCTATGCTCTTTTAAGGAATCTTATTTCTCTGAGACCAGAGTTTGACAAGTGTCACTCTGTGACAGAGCTTTGCTCTGAAAGAGGAGATTTTCTCCTTGTCTCTAGGGATTCTTCCCCCCTTTTTTTTATAAATGGGAATGTTTTCCTGGGGACCAACTGACAATCTCATCCAATGATGAGGTTGTCTTATTAACTGACGTATTGTCATCCAGATTTTTTGGGTCCCCCTTCGGTCTCCTACCCACTGCACTGCTGTGTGGTGTAATTAATTAATTTTAATTTAATTAATGCATTTTCTTTTTTAGACGCAAAACGTTGGAATTACAACACTAACGGCTAAATTGTTCTTTTGCAGCGATCATGTCTCTAGACACTTCATTCCCGTTCGTCCGCTCGGAGGAGGGATTTCCCGAGGCGCCCTTGGACCGTGAAGTCCTGGCCATGATTAAGGAGTACGACCCGGAATGCAGGAGTCTCCACCTTTGGGGGTCGTGGTACAATCAGATCATCATGGGCCGACGGAGCTTCACATGCGCGGTGCCGTTCGAACCCATAACGGCGATTCATTACGCCAGCCCACCCCCGGTGCAGTACGCCGTGGAGATGGTTGATTGGACATCGAAGGGCTTTCTACATCCCGCCATAGATGCGATTCCGGTTCAGCGTCCCATGGTTTTGGATATCCTAGGACGTCGCATCTGTCAAGGCGAGGTGCGACCTTGGGGGCAATCATATAATATCGGTTTGATCCCCCGCCACTCAATCGGCTATCTGCCGTGGGCCCAGTATATCCTGTTGACGAAGAAGTCGCAGTTGATAAGAATAGGATTGTATACCGCAGTCTACGTCTCCCTCTTCCAGTATCCCACGCTTCCCACCTGGTGGTTCAAGGCCTTCCTGGAGCAGTGGAACATTCCTACCCACACTTTCCTCGCCATGGATCGGGAAGTGTCAATCACTTTGGAAGAGTTTACGGAGGTATCCGGTCTACCGGTCATGGGGGAACATTATGAGGAGTTGCTCTCGACGGATGAGTACGTCTTTGGTACTAAGCCGGTGATAAGGGGGCTCACGCCGGAGAACGCTGTTCAACACCAATTTCTAAGTCTGATCAAGGTGTTGAACATCTACGAGGCCCTTTTCATTGAGTGTAGGAGCCGCGGAGTTAATTTTGAGGATTTCATTGCTCGGTTCCTTCATCCAAACGTCCTCTCGGCAGAAGCTGCCAAGTTTGCCACCCTTGAGGACCCTTTCAGTTTAGGTTTGGATAACCTGCCGGTGAAAGACATAGACCAAAAGGACTTTTTTCTTCCTAAATCCCCAACCATGTCTTTTGCAGAAGTCGCAGCCCCCGAGATGGACGAGGAGGCCTTCTTTTTAGGAATTCTTGGGCTTTGGCTGAGTTGGTTTGCGCTCCCAATGCACTCTCACCGCATGCGGCCCTCTGTTTTTTATCCGGCCCACCGAATGACTATCTGGGTAAAGGTGGCCGTTGGGATCGCCGGCTTGGCGCACTTATATCATGGCCTCAGTCGAGCAGCGGATGCTAATGAGCCTGGGGTGCTGCACGTGGTCTTCCCGATGCACTGCTTTATGTCGTGGCTCGAGCTACATACGGCGGGTGTCTTCGGCATGCATAAAAGGCCCTCGTTCTACGAAAGGTGCAGTTTTCCTCGCATTCTACAATTGATCAGCGCATCAATTGTAAATCCATTGCCACGAAATGCCAGGGGTTTACTCCTTCGCTCCCACACCGTTGGAGCCGGTGTGTCTTTCATTGACAAGGTGTTGACTATTGGAAAAACGTCCACCACTGCAGTGCGGCCATTGCAAGACACTTTCAAGGATGGAGCTTCAATTTTAACGGCCCAGGAGACCCTTCAACTATATTCCATCAGACCGGGCTTCTTGGTGTTTAGGCAGGACGGGGCAGCGATCTTCATGAGATATAACCCGCATCGTTTCGCCGAACAGCTGAGCTATAATCAAGGAGTACCGCTGGAAGCTTTTTTATCGGAACCTGCCGCGACTGAAGAAGGGATGGAGAGAGCGCTGCATCACTTCATGCGTCTAAACACGGGCTCTCACTTCTTTATCAGTGAGCCGGCTTGCGCCCCACGACTTCTTAAGGTATATACAGAATGGTACAGTCATTTGACGCGAGCGGTCATAAAGGACGAAAGGCGGTTGCTGATCGACCGTAAGGGTGCACCTCTAGGTAGCGATCGCAACGCTCCTCTGGGGCCAAGGACCCCGGTAATCCCCCCTTTAAAAGATGCCAAAGCCGGACCCTCGCGTGCGCAGAGTCCTCCGCATGGATTGCCGTTCCCTGATATTTCGGATGCACCACCAGGGCCCTGTGCTCCAGTGGAGACAGTGGTTATAGCCTCACCGGAGTCTGGCGTGGGTGCGGACATCGGGACCCGCCGTCCTAAGGTGGCTGCTAAACGGAAGTCGATCCCACGTGCACCCCGGGTCGCAGGGTAGAAGAAAAAGAAGTCGCTCATCGCTGCGGACGTCGTGTTCGGTCAGGAACCCCATGCTCCCTATGCCGAGGGCCTGATCGAATACGGGACTAACGAAGGATTAGTGATGCCGCCGCCGGACGATACAGACTTGGAGGCTGCTCTCGAAGCTTCAGCGTGGTTGGGGAGGCGTGACGCGTGGCTAGCTAAGCTTGCGCAATCAGGTAACTACTAGTCGCCTTTTTTTTATTGCAACATATCCTCTTCATTGCCTTTGACTAACGCTTTTCTTTCTTTTCTTTCAACAAGCATCACTGATGAAGAAGCCATTGCCGCTTCTCTAAAGACTTTCCAGGAGGAGGAATGTCTTAGAGCATCCATGGGCCTTAGTAAGTTTCGATTCATCAAGTTTTCATTTCCCTTGTGTTATGGTCGATCTAACCGTTCCCTTTTAATCACAGGAACCTCAATGCCGCTCCCGCCAAGTGATCCAGATGTTCCGCCAGCTGCCGATGTTCCTGCTTCCTTTGGGCCACCGCAGGAGGTTCATCTTGAAGAGCCGATGAAAGATGCCTTAAAGGCTCTAGAGGCATCCCTGAACAAGGATGACGACGCCTTGAAGGAGGCGTCACAAAGGTCCATCGCGACAGCCCGGGAGGAAAAGAAGCGGCTGAGGCGTGAGGCGAAGGCGCGCAGAGATGCCTTGGCTATGGGAGCGGGTCCCAGCACCGCCCCTCGTGCTGATACTCCATCTGAAGAGGCCCCGGTCGCCCTGTCTACAGCTCATAGACAGACGATCCGCGCCAATAGAGAGGCTAACGACAAGTCTACCTCAGGTAATATTTCCTTCAGAATTTTGTTACTAGACTCATAAAGCTGTCGGTTTTTATATATTCTATCTTGCAGGGCCAAGTCCGACCGAGGGGGAGGCGGAGACCGTTAATCCCAAAGAAACAGAGGGGGCGGCACCTGCCGAACCTAAGCCGACGGTGGGCAACGTCGCTGAGGCTTCGGAGCCTGAGATGGAGGTTGAGGGGTCTGCAACCGAGAAGGTCATTGATGCCGAGCCTGAAGTGGCAGCAGATGAAATGATCATCGTAACTGAGCACAGGGTAGTGGCGGACGAGGCGCTTGGGGCCGGCGACCTCGTGGTGACGGTGGTGTTAGTGTATATGCCCTAGAGGCCATTACTGTATCATACTAGTTTGTATATTACTTAATGGAAGCTTGGGATATTCACCTTGTATAAACAATCTTGCTCAAAATAGCAGTATGCTACTTGGTTTGTTTCTACTTCAATATGTACATGTGTTTATTTTAGTATATCGCCTATACACATTAGTGGAGCCCTTAGGATCTTTGCTTGATTACCAGCGTTGTGATGGCAGTCACACTAGTGTGGGCTGGGTAATCTATAAGCATGATTGGTACGATTTTCCGATTGTGTAGTGTTTTGAGAAAATAGATTTTAGAAATCACAATCAAAAATATTTTGACCGCAATCAATAACGGTGTCGGATGTAGCGCGTTAGTAAGTTGCGGATCGTCCACAGGGAAAGTGAGTTCCGTTCAATTCTTGAATTAGATGAGTTGAAAATTTAGGGCAAAGAAAAGAAAACAATTCATGATTTGTAATTGTAGATCAAAAAGTAAGAAAAAAACTAGATCTAAAAGAAACATTAAAGAGCAAGAATAGGGATGAGAGATAATTTCCAACCAACAATCAAGACTAGAAGTAAGGCTCGTAGGAGTAGATCGGATCTATAGATGTGATGAGATCTAAAGATTACTAATTCTTATCCATTAATAAATTGATACTAGATCGATGCAAATTCATCGAGGGTAAAGGATCTTTGCGAGAAAATTAGGGATTCCGCAACTCATCCTTTGTCCTTTCTATGGATCGCATTCAAATTCTAGCTTCTAATCAATCAAATGTTTAATAGTTGTTCCCTAGTTTCGAGTGAACACAATCAAGAAAGCATCATCTCGAAACTAGGTCATTAATCATTTGATTCACTAGAATTTCCAAACATTATAGGATTTAAGAATTGTAGAAAGATCTAAATCATCATCATCTAAAGATCGTCACAACTCCTACACGAGCGGAGATTACTCAAACATCATAATCACAAACACAATCACAAATTGAATTCTAATCATTATGCTTGAATTAAAAGAGAAGCAAGAATATAGAAAATTCACCTTTATTTATCGACAAATTTCGTTACAACTCTCTTGAATTTACAAAAGGAAGGAAATAGATTGTCGATTTCGGCTTCGCTCTGCTCCTTGAGTCGCGGATCGGCGTGGATCTCTTGCTCCGTTGGAAATCCGGCGTCGCTTGCTAAAGGTTGAAGGCTCTCTTGCTCAAATTGATCTCGGGATCTTGATCTTGATTTTGAATTGGAGATGGGAATTTGAATTTGGCACAAGCTTTTGTCACTAAACTTGTGGGTAGAAGATTGTGATAATTCTTGAACAATTTGCAACCTTGATCTAAGCTCCTTTTTATAGGCCTCAAATATTTTAAATCTAGGTTTGAAATTTGAAATTTCCGTCCACAAGTTTGTTAGCCAAATATTCAAATTTCCCCCCAAAAAGTTAGTTAAGCCCAAAATTTGAATTTCCCTCCAAGAGTTTGTTGAGCCGAGCCTTCTAGAGATGCCACGTGGAGCTTCTGGGGTCTTCTGGAAGCTTTGGCAGTTATAATTAAGCATGTGATGAAATTCAACAATGTGATCTCTTTAATTGGCCGCGGATCCGCCGCGCCAAGGGGGCTTGGGCCGCGGATCCGCGGCCCTTTGCTGGACTTGGAGCTTGAGGTTTCTGCTGTGGGCTGGTGATGATATACGGGCCTTATTCTGATGTGTTGAATTTTATTTGGCCTTTTACATTACTACCAGATCTTCATCCTTTGAATTGGTGTGTCTTTAATCAGTTCATTTCCCAATTAGGCCCTGCTTCTGGAATTTCCTGCACAATTTCACCGAGACAAGAGTTGCGCAATACAAGGATGATGCAATGCCATGAAACACACACAATTTCCCTAAAAGTGCTGGTTTTAGTGTACAGTACAAGTAATCCAATATTTTACATGTGTTTTGCAAATATGAGTGATATGAATACCGGATAGCTTTACTTGACTGCAAAAGGTAGGGAAATTGCCGTGTTAGAAATACAGAATTTTCGACAGATCAAATTCCCCCAAACTTATTTTCGATCGTCTCGATCAAACAGTTTTATTAAAAAGAGAAGGAGAAAATAAAGAAAGAGAAAAACTAACTAGCACACTTTCGTAGGCAACACGATTGCACTGAGCACGTGCAACAAGCCTTTAAACCTCTAGGTGTCCCTAGTAGGAGGAGTGTTGTCTCCTGAGGGTTTTCAGCGGATTGCACCCACAAAATCCAATAATAAAAGGAAGATCATGAATATTACATTTAAAGACAAGAATTGTAAAAGAAAAGCCTTGAAAATTAGGGTTTCCAACTAAGCTAGCTTTTCGGTTGTCATGAGCCCTATCTTAATGGTCATGAAAAGATGTTAGAAATCACGTCCTCCCTCAATAAAACATCGTCTTATTCTTCATTCCTATCTGTTTTCCAAACATCGATCATATAACCCTGCGTGTGTGTAAAGACATCTCTACACCCGGAGAATTCAATTCAAGCTATCATACTCTTGCCCATCAACCTCAGTACTTCTTGATAAACGAGATTGCTCACACACTTTTATGCGACCGTTAATACTTCTTGAGATACTAACCGACCGATTACTAATGTGCTTGCATGCTTGGTGTATTTTCCTCGTCTTGCACCACCTCAGGCATAGCAGTGACTCCCAGACCAATTGGCCTTAGGGCACTAGGTGAAGAAGCACCCTTTTGCTATATATTTTTTATTGCCCTTGGTGATAACAAAACCAGTATCCATTTTTCTCACCATTTTAAAACAAATTTTTTTTTTCATACTTTTGGTTTTAAGACAAGAGCATTTCAAGGTATCCTCTACTATCCCAGGCTTTAAGATGTGTGTAAGTGCGAATAGCAGGGTATCAACGTTCAAAATGTTTGGCTTCCAGAATAGAAACTATCTTTCAGACTTATTTTTATCCTCAGATTAGTGACGTCCTTCATCTTACTAACCCTTGGGACAACGGCTCATAACTACTTATTACTAGTTCGTATAAGAAAACTTCTAATTTTCTCAGTTTTCTTAAATTTTTCTAATCTCATGGATGTAATTGTTCACTATCTAATCTTTTATTATCATAAATATTAAAATATTTTTATATTTTGAAAAATTTTAAATTTTTCTGAGTTTTGAATTTTTTTTTTTAAATTTTTATAGATTTTCAAAGAAATGGGTTTTGAAAAGCTATTTACAAAAATTGATGAACCAAAAGAAAAATATTTACACAAAAATTTTTATGGGTTTTGAAATTTTTTTTTAAATTTTTTATGGTTTTAAAGAAATGTTTTGTGCTTATGCAAATGATATGCACATGATGCAAAACTAAGCACAAACCTCCCCCAAACTTGTTTTCAACAGTGTCCTCACTGTTGCCATCCGCTATATCTACAAAAACCTGTAAGCCTGGGAGGAATTTATTAGTGGGGGCAAAATATATAAGTGAAGACCCTCCCCCAAACTTATTTTTGGCTCGAAATTTTTGTAAAAATTTTCTTTTCAAGAGCCAGAAAAATTGTTCCCCCCCAAACCTGAGTTATGCAATGTTAAGCTTTGAAAATCACATGAGGGGGTCAAGAATCATTGGTCGATGCCAAGCTTTGCAAAGACCGAAGATCAACACCAACCATTCGAAGATTTTATCAATGCAGTGCTCGGGTTGGTGGAAGAAGAAGTGGGGAAAGGGTAAGGGGTGGAAGAGAGTGTGTGTGCGTCTCATTTTGGAGAGACGAAGCAGTGAATGTGATGGATTACTCGCATTCTTTTTACAGTTCAGAAGAGGGGGTGGAGGTTCAATTTCAATGATTGGGGCATGATTCATCTCAACACCCGTGTTATTCAGAAATGCGAGTTCATCAGCGAAGATCTCCTCAAAAGTTTCATCAATACCCCGAAGAATAATGTCATCACAAAGTGCGGGGTGATCTTCAGACTCTAAAAGCAGTTCATAATCAGTGTTAGTTGTTGACCTGGACATCTCGGTGGAAGAGTCCGTATGTGTATGATACATAGTTGGGTCAAACAACAGCGTATGAAAAGAGTCAAGATCGGTATCAGGAGGATCATCAAATTCGCTGCTGTCGACATCCATTAAGTCGACAGAACAGACATGAGCAGTAGGTTCAGAGGGTACACTTCCAATCCTGTAAATGTTCAGCTCTATTGACCTATTCCCGAAGGATAGGGTCATGGAACCATTTCGACAGTTTATTATTGCATTGGAAGTGGCCAAAAAGGGGCGACCTAAAATCACCGGAATTTGATTCCGGGGGTTCGCTACAGGCTGTGTATCAAGTACAATAAAATCCATAGGGAATACGAATTCCCCGATTTTTATTAACACATCCTCCAGTTCACCCCTAGGTTTGGTGATTGATCGGTCAGCCATCTGGAGAGTGCAATGGGCTGGTTTCAACTCTCCGATTCCTAGTTGCTCATAGACTGAGAAAGGAAGCAGGTTAACACTGGCGCCAAGGTCTAAAAGAGCACGATTGATGTGTTTATCCCCAATAGAAATCGATATCGTAGGACATCCTGGGTCCTTACGTTTCTTTGGTAGTGGAGGGATAAAAGCAGTGCTAATGCTATTAGACATGAAGACCTTCTTTGGCACTTGAGTCTTCCTCTTCCTAGTGCACAAGTCCTTAAGAATTTTCGCATAAGCGGGGACTTGTTGGATGGCATCTAGGAGAGGGATGTTGATGTTAACTTGCTTGAACATGTCCATAATCTTCTCCATATGTGGACTTGATGTGTTAGCCCTTAACCGATTAGGGTAAGGTGCTTTAGCAATGAGCGCTGGGTCCATCATAGGAGAAGGAAGTGTGTGTGGCCCCGATCCCAAAATAGAAGCGGGGATCGTTTGTGGAGGAGTAAAAGAGGTGGGCTGAGGTGTCGAGCCTAGTGGGAAATGGAGAATAGGCTCGTGAGAAGGCGGTGGGGTAGAAGAACAAGAATCAGAAGCAGAAGCGTGTGTGTGAGGGAAGGTCTCAGCCGGGGTGTTGATAGGATCATCAATATCATCAACTTCTTCCCCAACATGGTTATCCAGCACTCTCCCAGATCTCAACGTGGTGATTGCATTCACATGATGTGAATAGCCAGGATTGGGTACAGGTTGAGCTGGGAGTTTCCCTTTGTCTCTCGCACTCATTTCGGCCTTAAGTCGTGCAATCTCAGCTTCCATTGTTTTGATACTCTCAGCTTGGGATGCTGAGTTTTTCTTTATCTCACCAACGGAAGAATTAACCTCGGCCGACACTTCCATGAAATTTGACATGAGTGATTTCATGGTTTGAGCGAATTGAGAGAACTCGTCAGAACAGGTCGACTGCATAGGATTAGAAGGTGCAGGAGTGTTGACCTGGTTTTGGAAATTTTGTGACTGGTAGGGGTCCTGGGTGAGCTGAAGTGGTTGCTGTTGTGGTGGAGGGACCCGTTGGAATTGATTAGGGTTTGGAACCGTGTTTTGGGATTGGTTCCAAGCAAAATTCGGGTGATTCCTCCAACCCTGATTATATGTGGAAGAAAAAGGGTCGTTTCCAGGTCTTTGAAATGCGGCATTGGTATGCTCGAGACCTCGAAACTGAGAGTTTAATGGACATTCTTCCGTCAAGTGAGAAGGATCAGAACAGCACCCACAAACGGTTTTGGGGAGTGACTTTGGGTTTAGGGAGGCTGCTAGGAATTTGTGTTCCATAGCGTCGAGCTTCTTTTGCATTGCTGCAATCTCAGCTCTAACACCTATGGACACGTCTATTTGGTGTACGCCACCCCTACTCGATGGCTGGGTTCCAGTCTCCCACTGAAGTGACTTTTCAGCAAACTCTTCTAAAAATTTCCATGCTTCCCCATCATCCTTGGTCATAAAGGTTCCTTGACACATGTTTTCAAGGTTTTGTTTAGTGGTAGGGTTACTGCCCTCATATATGATTCGGCAAAGTTCCCAGTTCGGGATGCCGTGATGTGGGCATTGAACCAAAAGATCCTTGAATCGGTCAAAGTATTTTGAAAATGGTTCAGCCGGAAGCTGGGAGAATTGATAGAGTTCACTACGGATTCGAGCTGTCTTTTGCATAGAGTAGAATTTCTTAAGGAACGCCGCAACGAATTCTTCCCAATTCGTGATGGAATGTGCGGTAGTGTTATACAGCCACTTCTCGGCTATATCGCACAAGGTAAATGGAAGAAGTCGTAGACGCATGGCATCCACAGAAAGTTATGATGTACCCATCATTGCGCATACGTTTTCAAATTTGGTAATAAAAACGTACGCGTCTTCAGTCTCAAGACCGTGGAATTTGGGTAGAAGGTTGATGTACTGGGGCTTAATCTCAAAGTTATCCCCGTTGGCTGGTGGAATGGATAAGCAGGTCGAGAGAGGACCTCGCAAAGGATAACACCTCTCTTGGAGAGAGATGCGGGGTGGAATCTGCGCACCAACGGACGACGGCAGAGTAGCGGCAAAGAGGTTTGATGGAGACTGATCCATCGGTGTGGGAGTGGTGGGGGGTAAAAGAAAGGTAAATGGAGAAATACCGACTTCAGAGTCGATCGAGGGGACGCGGACAAGACGGGCACTAGAATCCCGTGTCCAGCCTATCTTGCACTAAAAGGGGTTAGTACAAGTGGCAGCGTGATTTATAATTAGGGGAATGAAGTGAGTGTGGTGTTTGTTTTGAAAAATGATACGGATTTTGAAAATATGATGCAACAAGCAATACCCTAAAAATCTATGGTCACCTAGGTCCAATCTCTAGACCGCTCCTAACTGCTAGAAGACAAGACGCAGGATAGAATCCTCCACTGCCTCTTTGTCCCTCCTGTAGCCAGGTAAGTTCCAGGTAAGTGGGAGGTTCTCCACTACGTAAGTAGTGGGCCTAATTAAGTAACCACTAGCCTTCGACACACTTGCCTAGGCAACACAAGAGAAACGCGGATAAGCAATGAATTACCTACGGCCTTCTTCTGTCCTAAGTGAGCGCGACGGTCCTTATAGTCATCTCTAGATATTTTTAATTAATGAGGGTAATGCGGATGCAGGTTGGTGATTTTTGGGGCCTAGGAAGGGTAATGAACTCCCCACCTAATCTGGATTTGGCCGTGCCCCTTAATTTCCGTATTAATTATGCAAACAACCACAAAATCAAAAACAAGCACAAATTTTATTTTGCTTTTTGCGGCGCAGCGATTATTTGCAAAGAAACCTGCACAAAATATTAGTTGGAGCAGATTTGGGAAGAGATAGGAAAGTTAGGGACTTACAGAGAAAAATTAGCAGAGAGATCCCTTCAATCAAGCGCGGAACCGCCGCATTTGGCTCCCCATGCCGCGGAAACGCGGTGGAATAGTGTGATCTCTGCACTAAATTTTTCCAGAGCACTCCCTGCCACTTCCCTAGCTCTCTGGAACTCTTCAAATAATTTTCCAATTTTCCAGCAAGCTCCAGATCTCCTTGCAATTAACCACAACAACAAGTATTAGTATTTTACGCGAGTTTTGATCTTTAAAAATTTTTAGATGGAATAAACTTTTCAACTCAAATTTCAAAAAATGAACAAATAGCACACGATCCCCGGCAACGGCGCCATTTTGATTGGTACGATTTTCCGATTGTGTAGTGTTTTGAGAAAATAGATTTTAGAAATCACAATCAAAAATATTTTGACCGCAATCAATAACGGTGTCGGATGTAGCGCGTTAGTAAGTTGCGGATCGTCCACAGGGAAAGTGAGCTCCGTTCAATTCTTGAATTAGATGAGTTGAAAATTTAGGGCAAAGAAAAGAAAACAATTCATGATTTGTAATTGTAGATCAAAAAGTAAGAAAAAAACTAGATCTAAAAGAAACATTAAAGAGCAAGAATAAGGATGAGAGATAATTTCCAACCAACAATCAAGACTAAAAGTAAGGCTCGTAGGAGTAGATCGGATCTATAGATGTGATGAGATCTAAAGATTACTAATTCTTATCCATTAATAAATTGATACTAGATCGATGCAAATTCATCGAGGGTTAAGGATCTTTGCGAGAAAATTAGGGATTCCGCAACTCATCCTTTGTCCTTTCTATGGATCGCATTCAAATTCTAGCTTCTAATCAATCAAATGTTTAATAGTTGTTCCCTAGTTTCGAGTGAACACAATCAAGAAAGCATCATCTCGAAACTAGATCATTAATCATTTGATTCACTAGAATTTCCAAACATTATAGGATTTAAGAATTGTAGAAAGATCTAAATCATCATCATCTAAAGATCGTCACAACTCCTACACGAGCGGAGATTACTCAAACATCATAATCACAAACACAATCACAAATTGAATTCTAATCATTATGCTTGAATTAAAAGAGAAGCAATAATATAGAAAATTCACCTTTATTTATCGACAAATTTCGTTACAACTCTCTTGAATTTACAAAAGGAAGGAACTAGATTGTCGATTTCAGCTTCGCTCGGCTCCTTGAGTCGCGGATCGGCGTGGATCTCTTGCTCCGTTGGAAATCCGGCGTCGCTTGCTAAAGGTTGAAGGCTCTCTTGCTCAAATTGATCTCGGGATCTTGATCTTGATTTTGAATTGGAGATGGGAATTTGAATTTGGCACAAGCTTTTGTCACTAAACTTGTGGGTAGAAGATGGTGATAATTCTTGAACAATTTGCAACTTTGATCTAAGCTCCTTTTTATAGGCCTCAAATATTTTAAATCTAGGTTTGAAATTTGAAATTTCCCTCCACAAGTTTGTTAGCCAAATATTCAAATTTCCCCCCAAAAAGTTAGTTAAGCCCAAAATTTGAATTTCCCTCCAAGAGTTTGTTGAGCCGAGCCTTCTAGAGATGCCACGTGGAGCTTCTGGGGTCTTCTGGAAGCTTTGGCAGTTATAATTAAGCATGTGATGAAATTCGACAAAGTGATCTCTTTAATTGGCCGCGGATCCGCCGCGCCAAGGGGGCTTGGGCCGCGGATCCGCGGCCCTTTGCTGGACTTGGAGCTTGAGGTTTCTGCTGTGGGCTGGTGATGATATATGGGCCTTATTCTGATGTGTTGAATTTTATTTGGCCTTTTACATTACTACCAGATCTTCAGCCTTTGAATTGGTGTGTCTTTAATCAGTTCATTTCCCAATTAGGCCCTGCTTCTGGAATTTCCTGCACAATTTCACCGAGACAAGAGTTGCGCAATACAAGGATGATGCAATGCCATGAAACACACACAATTTCCCTAAAAGTGCTGGTTTTAGTGTACAGTACAAGTAATCCAATATTTTACATGTGTTTTGCAAATATGAGTGATATGAATACCGGATAGCTTTACTTGACTGCAAAAGGTAGGGAAATTGCCGTGTTAGAAATACAGTATTTTCGACAGATCAAAGCACATCCTTATACAGGTCCCTAGTCGCAGGACTATCGAGATAGGGAATCGATACTCCGGAGTAGACTAGCGTATGCGCTTCTCATCCCAGAGTGGGAGGTGGTCTGTCCCACAGCCATCAGTACGTCGTACTGGAGATAGTATACGGGTGGTCGTTAGGTTACGAGTACACTGGACAGGACTCGTCGGGGACTGACCGGTTGGTACTATACCTATCGTCAGTTATCAGTGCCCAGGTGACATGAGTACAGCTTAGTCCGCTGACTTGACACTGTCACTTCGCCTCGAGTGTGTTCCCACTGTACTTTGATTACTACCCTACCACGGCTCAAAGGAGTCGTGCAAACAGGTAGTAGTTGGGTACAGACCCGAAGCACTTGGAGGCAGTGACGGTTAGACAGGATTCGTCTCTCCCGGTATTGGGGGTTGACATCGCGCTGTGTCTAGGAGATCCATTACACGAGTAGTCCCTGGCCAGGGCAATCGAGATATACTGGTAGGCTTCCAGTGTTAGCTCAGGGTGTTTTGGGCTTCACTCCGACACGACTTGTACCGCAATTAGGGGACTGGCGTTTACCGCCCCCTAGGCCCGCCATGCGATGTATCAGACGAACAGACCAGACTGTACGGAGACTGTCACATTCAGACTCAGTAGGAGTTCAGATAGGTTTCACCTCGTCAGTCTTCTTGTCGGCATCTACCTAGGGACCGTTACGCACAGCTAGTGCCGCTTGCGGTCTGTGGTTAAACCCACTGCCAGCGTAGTGTCGAGTCTTTAGAGTCCCACACAGAAAGCTATTCGCCTTTAGGCAAAAGGGTAGAGGTCGCATGGTTTTGCGACAGGGTTCGGTCACATTCGTGCACTTATGCACGTACAGTGTCCGGACAGTTTACACTAGCGGGCTTTGGTTTAAGCCAGATCCTAGTATACGTATTGGGATTGGTTTTATCCAGTATGTATTCGTGTTCCTCGGAACGCGAATGCGGATGTGTATGCACAGTTGACGGAGAGACAGAGGCAGAGGACTCTCATTAGGGTTGTTGACCGTTCACTGTTGACTTTTTGCTCAACCCTAATGAGAATATGATATATGATTAACAATAATATTATATAAGTATTGTGGTGACATGGTTGTTGAGGGGTTGACTTTGTTGACTTGTTGACTTTGTTGACCGGTTGACTAGGTTGGACTAGTTGACCATCATGATGACAATGGCTATCATTTCATGGCAAAGACTTTTCACTTTCTTGTTCTCTTGTGCAATATGAGTGAGTGAAATGATATAACCATTTTGACTTAAACCATTTACACAATACTTGATTACTATTTTTGTGATGATGGTTTCGGATTATGAGAGCCAAGAGAGAAAAGTCTTCTATCATTCTATCATTCTCATTCTCTCTCTTGTTCTTGAGCTCTCATCTTCTTCCTCTTGTTCACCCTCTCTTTAGTCTATGGTTCACTTGTCTCATGTGTTGAGAACCAAGAACCATAGAGAAAATCCCAACACACTCTTCTCTACTCACTCTAGTTCATAAGGTTTAGCAAACCAAGTGAACTAGTTTCTTCAAAGACCGAAGAAGAAGCCAAAGGTAGAAGCTTTCAGGTGGATCGATCTTCGGCGCAAGGAGACGACGGGGTGAAGCCGATCCGGACAACCATCGAGGCTTGAAGACGAAGGACTTCAAGAAAGAAAGGTATAACCCCCTAACCGAGCAGTTAACGACTCCTAGTTAGGTTGTTAGTTAGATGTTTAACAAAGATCCGGTTTTGAGTCCATGTTACCACCTATAGAAAATTGTTTTTCACTAAATTCCGCATGCCCGAAAGTACCGGGAGAGGAAGCATGGACTTACAGTGGTATCAGAGCCTAGTTAAACTCTATCTAACATGTTAGCAAAGTAATTAGAAATTCGATCGGAGAAAAAGTGGCGAAATACACCCGAAATTCAAAGTTGCTGTCGATTTTTAAAGTTCTGTAAAAGTAATAAATCATGCTTCAAAAATCGATTCAGGGTTTTTAGAGTATATTGTAGAAAGACGGTCCTATGATCTCATCAAAGCGCCGCGGAAACGCGGCAATAGCTTGCTATTGCCGCGGTTCCGCGGCCGTATTGGCTCCTCTCTGGATTTTCTTTGCTACAGTGTATTCAGTGGGGTATTTTGGGATTTTTGGAATATGTATTTTCTCCCCAGATTTTCCAGAACGAAAATTTTCTGTTTGGGGCATATAAATCCGTATTTTTGATCGAACTTCTAAAAGACTTAAGCTGACGGGTTTTTCTGTGATGTGATATTTGTATTGAACGTCTGCTAATCGCTATATGTCGATTAGTGGGGGTTATACAAATCTGTGATCTGTAATGTTATTGGTTTGTGTATATGAATTCATTGGATTGTCGCGGGTGAATAGCCGGGGGTTGTGAGATGAGAGTTTTCTTTTCTTTCAATTCATGTAAATTTGTAAATTGATGTAATAATTATTTGTATGTCCGCACAACCGGGTCGGGGTTGTAGCCGTCATTGTATAATTTCTTTTTACTGTTTTTGCTCCTAGGATAGACCCATGGAGGGGGTGCACAAACTGCCGGGTATGCCGAAGTGCCGAGTGGCCTACTCACGGGGGTGAGGGAGGTTGCTTCTCTTCGGGTACTTGGCGGGTAGTTTGCCGCACCCGTAGGGGTCTTGGGTGGGGTATTGGCTATTCACCGCGACCGTGTAATCTTCTTTTCGTTACAGGCTCGTACGAATTGCTGGTTCCTAGTATATCCAATGTTTTCATCTGTGATCTGAAATGGCTATCATTGCAATATATCTATATATGATATTATTTAGGCGTTGTTTATGTTTTACAGCCGCGCTAGCCCAGCCCCCGCTCCGTCGTTAGTTAAGTAACCTAACGGGTAATGACGGGGCCCCGTGGAGAATGCGAATGGCATAAGCGTACGTCATATTTTGGTTGTTTTCTGCAATGGTAGGATTAAATGATGGGACGCATTAAAATAACTAATGCAAGAATATCACGCATTAAAAGAACTAATGCAAAGAAAAATAAACCAAGTAAAAGTCGTTGGAACACTTTGAAAAACCACTCGGTTCTTTTCAAAACCAAACTTTTAAATGCGGAGCATGAACCACTCTTTTTGAAAGCTATCTCGTTCCATCGATTATATCGAGTTCACTACGTTCACGGTTTCGCCAAAACCATCCGTATCCCTCCATCATTTCAGTTAAATATTCGGTAGTATTCAAGCAATGTATTTTGACCTCACGCCAAGGCATAGTGATTGGTAGCTGCCGGATATTTATCTGTTGCATAGATAGAATGCGTTGGTTTGAAACAGTCGTACTACTATTTTGGCCTACGTCAAGGGTATGTATGGGTGGATTCAAATTAACCTGGATAATGATGGGAAGAACTTGACATGTGACTTATGACATTTTGACCTCACGCCAAGGTCCTAAGAGCATGGGGCAAAAATCCACATCGGGAGTTTCATAAGTACTGAAACTTGCTAGCGTTGCATACCATTTGGAGTGTGATGATTCTGGTAGGATTCCTTCAGATTCGTCATGCGATGATATTTGGATCCCGATCTTACTGTGAGTATATGCTACTCGTCGGGAAATTTCTCACTTAACGATCAATGCTATAAACCTAGTAGGTGTCTAGAAAGGTGTTAGCGGGGCTACGCCCCCAGGGAAAAGAGGTTCTTAAATTAAGGAACTTCGTGAAAGCGTTGGAAAACCTCCCTCGAAGTACCGACACTAGCCTGGCTGAACGGTTAAGCAAGTATTGTACGGTGAGATTGATCCTGACTAATTCTTCCTTTTTGGTTTGAGGAGGGATTCGAGAAACAGTGGGAGCCATCCTGTTTAGACAAACTAAAAACCATTCTAAACTTGCAAGAGCGTCATGCTGAGTGTTTCTTCTCTCTCCTAATTGCAGCGACCAATCGACATGACTGGACTTAAGTTACTTCTGGATAAAAACATACTGACAGGGCCAAACTACAAAGATTGGCTCAGGAATGTCAAAATGGCAATCACTTACGACAAGATGGGGGTATCTTCTTACCACCCAAGCTCCCCCTATCCCAGGTCCCACCTCCAGCGTCGCGGATAAGGAAATCCGTAAGACTTGGGAGATTGATAGTGCGAAGGCAAAGTGCCTCGTACTTGCCTCTATGGACAACGAACATCAGAGGAGGAACGAGAATATGGACCTCGAATCCATATTTCTGCATACAAAAGAACTGTATGGAGAGCAATCTCGTATCGCAAGATACGAAGTGTCGAAGAAGTTATTTTCGGCAAGGTTGGCCATCGGATCATCGGTAGCGGAACACGTGCTTAAGATGATTGGCTTCATTGAGGAACTCGCGGAACTTGGGACCACGTTAGAGAACGAGCTCTATACGGACTTGATTCTCCAGTCCCTTCCTTCCACTTACGCCCACTTTATCCTGAACTTCAACTTACAAGAAAAAGAAGTTGAACTTTCAGAACTCCTCAACATGCTGAGGAGTGCAGAGGGCACCCTACAGAAAGGTAGGGAAACATCCACTTTGTTTGTAGGAGGATCTTCCTCTTCTAGGTCCAAGGCGAAAGCCAAGGGAAAGAAGAAGAAAGCCCCCGCCAAACCAAGGGGCGGTGTTAGTAAAGTGGATACGAAGGGAAAAACAAAAGCAACAAAGAAAGTGGGGCAGCTTGTGGATAAAGAAGAATGCTTCTATTGTCATAAGAAAGGACACTGGAAGAATGATTGCACGGCTTGGAAAGCCAGGACACAGGAATTGAAGCAGGTTGCGGCTTCAGCTTCAGGTGTGTATGTTATTGAAAACTGTCTTTCAATAAACTCTACTTCCTGGGTTTTGGATACCGGATCAGGATCTCATATCTGTAATTCTTTGCAGGCGTTGAGAAACCGTAGGGTTTTGAAGGAAGGTGACATGACTCTCAATGTTGCAAACGGAGCTAGCATGGATGCTAAGGCCGTGGGGGACTATCACCTGGGAATGTCAGATGGACATGTTTTGGTTTTGCGTAATTGCTTTTTTGTACCCAACGCAACCTGTAATATCATTTCTGTATCTTTGGTTTCTAAAGAAGGTTATGAATTTGCGTTTGTAAGCAATGTTGTAAACATTCACCTTAATCAAGTTCTGATTGGGTCAGGTACATTAAGCAATGGTATATACGTATTAAACCAACCACAAATTTTCAATGTCCAGAATACACACAAAAGAAAGTCTCCGGAAATAAATCAGACTTTCTTATGGCATTGAAGACTAGGTCACATCAATGAGAGAAGGTTGACGAAGTTACATACAGAAGGATATTTGAATCCGTTCGAATATCAATCGTATGCCACTTGTCAATCCTGTCTTAAAGGAAAGATGACAAAGACTCCGTTCACTGGACACGGAGTAAGAGCGAGCGAGCTCTTGGGATTCGTACATAGCGACGTGTGCGGTCTAATGTCTACACATGCGCGAAGCGGTTATTCTTACTTCATTACTTTTACGGATGACTTTTCAAGGTACGGTTATGTCTTCTTAATGAAACATAAGTTCGAAGCCTTTGGAAAATTCCAGGAATATAAGAATGAAGTAGAAAAACAAACCGGCAAAAGTATCAAGATTCTAAGATCGGATCGAGGTGGTGAATACTTGAGTGCCGAGTTCCTGGACTATTTAAAAGAGAACGGAATTATCTCTCAGCTTACTCCTCCATACACTCCGCAACATAACGGTGTATCGGAAAGACGGAACCGAACCCTATTGGATATGGTACGGTCCATGATGAGTAACGCTGAGTTACCGCGATCATTCTGGGGGTGCGCTAGAATCAGCTGCATACCTTTTGAACCGAGTTCCAACTAAGATTGTGCCTACCACACCATATGAGATATGGAGTGGGAAGAAACCCTATCTTCAATATCTGAAGATCTGGGGATGTCCGGCTTTTGTCAAAAAGCAGCATGCGGACAAGCTCGAGGCACGCTCAGTACTGTGCAAGTTTGTGGGATACCCAAAGAACTCCAAGGGGTATCTCTTCTATTACGCAGAGGAACAAAAGATCATTGTTTCTCGTAATGCCCATTTTCTGGAACACCAGTTCTTAGAAAAGGAAACAAGTGGGAGCGAAATAGAACTGGAAGAGATTCCAGAACCACAGACTATTACTGAAAGCTTAGTAGAACCAGAGGGTTCAAAAGAACAGGACATTCCTACGCCGCTCCGCAGGAGTAGTAGGCAGTCTCATCCGCCCGAGAGATACTACGGTTTTCTCATAGACAGGGATAGAGAGGATTGCATCATAGATTATGATGAGCCTACTAGCTTCCAGCAGGCCGTTCAGAGCGTTGACTCGGTAAAATGGCTGGATGAAATGCGGACCGAAATGGAGTCCATGTACACCAACAAAGTATGGACGTTGGACGTTGCTCCAGACAGGGTAAAACCCATAGGATGCAAGTGGATCTTCAAAAAGAAGATTGGTGTAGATGGACAGGTTGAGACCTATAAAGCTAGACTGGTTGCAAAGGGTTTTCGTCAGAGACCTGGTTTGGACTATGACGAGACCTTTTCTCCAGTAGCTATGCTGAAATCCATTCAGATCCTTCTTGTCATTGCTGCCTTCCACGATTATGAGATTTGGCAAATGGACGTAAAGACCGCTTTTCTAAATGGAAATTTAGAGGAGTGTGTCTATATGGACCAGTCAGAGGGTTTCATTCAAAGTGGGAGCAGCGGAAAGGTGTGCAACTTGCTTAAGTCCATTTACGGACTAAAGCAGGCATCGCGGAGTTGGAACATCTGTTTTGATGAAACGGTCAAGAAATTTGGCTTTATCAAAAATCCAGATGAACCATGCATCTATAGTAGATTTGTAGCGAGAACTGTATTATTCCTCGTTTTATACGTGGATGACATTCTCTTAATAGGAAATGACATTCCTATGCTACAATCTGTCAAGGGGTTCTTGTCACACAGGTTCTCCATGAAAGACCTGGGTGATGCCTCATACATCCTGGGGATCCGGATCCATCGTGATGGATCCAAGAGGATATTAGGACTTTCACAGTCCAGGTATATCGACACCATACTGAAAAGATTCAGTATGGAAGATTCCAAGGGCGGTAACCTACCGGCTTGTCACGGGATCACCCGCTCTAAAGAGATGTCTCCTAAGACTGATTTGGAGAGGGATCGCATGTCTATTATACCCTACGCTTCTGCGGTAGGCTCTATAATGTATGCGATGTTGTGTACCAGACCGGATGTAGCTTATGCACTGAGTGTGGTAAGCCGGTATCAGTCAAACCCTGGGGAGAAACACTGGATAGCGGTAAAGAACATTCTCAAGTACCTCAGAAGGACTAAGGAGATGTTCTTGGTGTATGGCGGAAAAGACCTCCAGATCGAGGCCTTTGCTGACTCCAGCTTCCAGAGTGACAAGGATGATTCCAAGTCCATGTCGGGTTTTGTCTTTACCCTCAATGGAGGGGCGGTGTGTTGGAAGAGTTCCAAACAGGAAACCGTTGCAGACTCGACGATGGAAGCGGAATACATCGCTGCATCTGATGCCGCAAAAGAAGCTGTCTGGATGAGGAAGTTCTTGAAAGAACTTCAGGTGGTTCCGTCCATTGTTGATCCAATACCTCTGTATTGCGACAACAACGGGGCTATAGCTTTAGCGAAGGAACCCAGGTCCCATCAGAGATCTAGACACATCTTGAGGCGGTATCACCTGATCAGGGAGATCGTGGATCGCCAGGAGATCGAGGTTCAGAGGGTCGCTTCAGAAGATAACACTGTAGATCCATTCACCAAGGCCTTGCCCCAGACTCAGTTCGAGCGGCTGATCGAGATGATAGGTCTTCGATACGCCAGTACATGGCCTTAGTGCAAGTGGGAGATTGTTAGTGTACATGCCCTAGAGGCCATTACTGTATCATACTAGTTTGTATATTACTTAATGGAAGCTTGGGATATTCACCTTGTATAAACAATCTTGCTCAAAATAGTAGTATGCTACTTGGTTTGTTTCTTCTTCAATGTGTACATGTGTTTATTTTAGTATATCGCCTATACACATTAGTGGAGCCCTTAGGATCTTTGCTTGATTACCAGCGTTATGATGGCAGTCACACTAGTGGGGCTAGGTAATCTATAAGCATATCCTTATACAGGTCCCTAGTCGCAGGACTATCGAGACAGGGCATCGATACTCCGGAGTAGACTAGCGTATGCGCTTCTCATCCCAGAGTGGGAGGCGGTCTGTCCCACAGCCATCAGTACGTCGTACTGGAGATAGTATACGGGTGCTCGTTAGGTTACGAGTACACTGGACAGGACTCGTCGGGGACTGACCTGTTGGTACTATACCTATCGTCAGTTATCAGTTCCCAGGTGACATGAGTACAGCTTAGTCCGCTGACTTGACACTGTCACATCGCCTTGAGTGTGTTCCCACTGTACTTTGATTACTGCCCTACCACGGCTCAAAGGAGTCGTGCAAACAGGTAGTAGTTAGGTACAATCCCGAAGCACTAGGAGGCAGTGACGGTTAGACAGGATTCGTCTCTCCCGATATTGGGGGTTGACATCGCGCTGTGTCTAGGAGAGCCATTACACGAGTAGTCCCTGGACAGGGCAATCGAGATATACTGGTAGGCTTCCAGTGTTATCTCAGGGTGTTTTGGGCTTTACTCCGACATGACTTGTACCGCTATTAGGGGACTGACGTTTACGCCCCCCTAGGCCCGCCATTCGATGTATCAGACGAACAGACCGGACTGTACGGAGACTGTCACATTCAGGCTCAGTAGAAGTTCAGATGGGTTTCACCTCGTCAGTCTTCTTGTCGGCATCTACCTGGGACCGTTACGCATAGCTAGTGCCGCTTGCGGTCTGTGGTTAAACCCACTGCCAGCGTAGTGTCGAGTCTTTAGAGTCCTACACAGAAAGCTATTCGCCTTTAGGAAAAAGTGTAGAGGTCGCATGGTTTTGCGACAGGTCGCATGGTTTTGCGACAGGGTTCGGTCACATCCGTGCACTTATGCACGTACAGTGTCCGGACAGTTTACACTAGCGGGCTTTGGTTTAAGCCAGATCCTAGTGTACGTATTGGGATTGGTTTTATCCAGTATGTATTCGTGTTCCTTGGAACGCGGATGCGGGTGTGTATGCACAGTTGACGGAGAGACAGAGGCAGAGGATTCTCATTAGGGTTGTTGACCGTTGACTGTTGACTATTGACTTTTGGCTCAACCCTAATGAGAATATGATATATGATTAACAATAATATTAATTAAGTATTGTGGTGACATGGTTGTTGAGGGGTTGACTTTGTTGACTTTGTTGACCGGTTGACTAGGTTGGACTAGTTGACCATCATGTTGACAATGGCTATCATTTCATGGCAAAGACTTTTCACTTGCTTGTTCTCTTGTGCAATATGAGTGCATGAAATGATATAGCCATTTTGACTTAAAACATTTACACAATACTTGATTACTATTTTTGTGATGATGGTTTTGGATTATGAGAGCCAAGAGAGAAAAATCTTCTCTCATTCTATCATTCTCATTCTCTCTCTTGTTCTTGAGCTCTCATCTTCTTCCTCTTGCTCACCCTCTCTTTAGTTTATGGTTCACTTGTCTCATGTGTTAAGAACCAAGAACCATAGAGAAAATCCCAACACACTCTTCTCCACTCAGTCTAGTTCATAAGATTTAGCAAACCAAGTGAACTAGTTTCTTCAAAGACCGAAGAAGAAGCCAAAGGTAGAAGCTTTCAGGTGGATCGATTTTCGGTGCAAGGAGACGACGGGGTGAAGCCGATCCGGACAACCATCGAGGCTTGAAGACGAAGGAGTTCAAGAAAGAAAGGTATAACCCCCTAACCGAGTAGTTAACGACTCCTAGTTAGGTTGTTAGTTAGATGTTTAACAAAGATCCGGTTTTGAGTCCATGTTACCACCTCTAGAAAATTGTTTTTCACCAAATTCCGCATGCCCGAAAGTACCGGGAGAGGTAGCATGGACTTACAGGTGGATTAGCCGTTGGAGACGTCGGAGCCCAAAGAAGTAGCAGATGAGATGGGCACGACTCTTGTGGAAGAGTTAGCCGCTTCCTTCCAAGAATCCGGCAACGCTCCAATCATTTCCCTCCCCGTCTATGATCTTCTGCCGTCTCCTGGCCACGCGAGTACGACGACGGTCCCCATCGAGTCGGGTTATGAGGCCACGGGCGGTGGTCTCATATCGATAGAGGAGGGAGTCGCCTCCATTTCAGCCGGGAGCTCCTCAGCTGAACCCCAAGTTGCCGTTTTTCTTTACTTTACAATCTTTTCTGACAAGTTCACATTTTCGTAACGCAGGTGCAGCCAGTGCCGATGCCCCACTGCTCGAGGGAGCGCCTTTAACGACTGCCTTGGCGGTGGTCACCTCTCAACCCTCTCTCATACCCTCGAAGATGTTGGAAGGTATTTGTTTGCAATTTATTAATCTTATCTTCCAGACGCATAATTTGTGTATTAAAGTCACACTGTTGTGTCTTCCAGGAGTGCTTTTTGACCATCTCTATCAAGTGTTGCTCCCACACTTCTCCTTCCCATCTGAATTCGCCTCTCCCTCTGGTGGCACTGGTGAGTACTGTTCCCGATTGATATCTTTGTTTTTCAGTGGTAGAATTATTTCTAACTCTCTCTTGTCCTGACTGCAGTGTTACAAATCGAAGGGGGAGAAGAAAGATCGGTTGCGCCACTGGCCCTTCCGGCCTTGCCACTTGCTTCAACCGGTATAGTAAACTATCTTATCAATGACTTTCTCCATATCTATTGAATCATCATCTAATCGCATCTTTTCTTTTTCAGCTGTCGTTCCAGTCTCAGTGCTTTTTGAGTCTCATATTACAATACCGGGTGGCCCTTCCCAGAGACGTCGGTCCTCAAAAGGTGCGGCGAATAGTCTGCGCATGTTAAGCGACTACATCGAGGAACTCGACATCGAGACTCCTACATCTGCTGAGGACTTCGCTACGACGATTAACCCAATGTTGGTGATATTTTCCACCTTCCATGACTAGGGCATTGTCGCCTCTTGGGTTAACCATTGTCGGGAGATTGAGGCTCGCCTTCATCAGCTGGAGTCGATGCGTCTATCCCCCGAGACTTTGGCCGTGAGCACTCAACGGGGAGCATGGCTCGAGCAAAGCACTTCTCATTTCCATCATTTGGAACAAGAAGCAGCTTTGAGGCTGAAAGAGTGCCAGGAGTCTGTAGGGTATTTTTCGTCACCCCATTGAGATGGGAACACGCGCGCGCTTGTCAGGCGTATACTACAGATTCCCCCTGCCTAGGGTAGGGCGGGGTTTAATGATTATGGGGATCCGAATCTCCGGCAGCCGCGGACTAAGCTGCCGTTAATTACCCACCGCCTTTGGGGCGAGGGAACCTCCGATTAACGGGTTAAAATGGTCATGCGAACTCAATGTGCAGTGTACGTGTGTTGTGTTTTGAAAGGGGGGTTTGGATATATCGGGAGCCACGCAGAGTTTTTTACGGGGGTCCCGCTATCCGGATAGCAGCCCCCTAGCGGGGTGCGGGGAAGCGCCCCGTTAGAAAATTTTTTCTAACAGGGACAGTGTCGCGGAGTATGTGTGTGTGTAAATATGTATACATATGTGTATATATATATATATATGTATATATGTATACATATATATATAAAAGAAAGAGGGGGAAAAGGCATCCAAAGGATGTGTGGGGCCAGCGCTGTGCGCTTAGTTGCTGTGCGCTCAGGCGCAAGCGCGCCACGTGTCCGCACGTGGGCGTTTTTCGCTTGAGCGCACGCGCGCCATGTGTCGGCACGTGGACGCTTTGCGCTCGAGCGCAGTGCGCCTGAGCGCAGCACGCCACGTGTCGGCATGTGGGCGCGCCTGAGCGCAAGCGCGCCACGTGTCGATACGTGGGCGCTTTGCGCTCGAGCGCGGTGCGCCTGAGCGCAAGCGCGCCACGTGTCGGCATATGGGTGCTTTGCGCTCGAGCGCAATGCGCCTGAGCGCAAGCGCTCCACGTGTCAGCACGTGGGCACTTTGCGCTCGAGCGCAGTGCGCCTGAGCGCAAGGGCGCCACGTGTCGGCACGTGGGCGTTTTGCGCTCGAGCGCTGGACGCTGGCGAGACAAAGGGACATTTAGTCCCAGAACTAGAAGCTATGCTTCAGAAAGGAAATATTTATTATATGTATATATATATATCTATGTAAATATATAGAGTTAAACTCCTAAAATGTTTTGGTTGATGAAAGGGGTTCTTCCTCTTCCTCCTCTGTTGGCTGGATCTTGATGATCAAGAGATGTGAGATCTAAAAATCTCTTCTTTCTGAGATCTAATCGTAGATCCAAGTTCCCCTTTGTGGTTTTTGTGGTGGAAGACTTCTTAGTTTTTTTGAAAAGAAAGAGTAAAACTCTTGGTTTAATTCAAAAGAAATGAGAAGGTTTAGAACCTTGGAGAAGGAGCAGGAGGCACAAAAGATCTCAGATCTAAATTTTTTGTGGAGAGAATGAAAAGTATATTTTATTCATCATCATTTTGCCTTATATAGGCTTACATAATTACATATAGCGCCTTGGGCTTAACAAAAATGGCATTTTTGCCTATCCCATGGTTCATGTGCCATTTCATTTTTGCACATAAGCCATGGGCTTACAAAAATTTGGCTTTATGCCCATTTTGCATACATTCATGTATAAAAAATTACATAAAAAATTATTTATTACATGATCTATATTTTAGCATGGAGGAGGCTGGCCGCGGGCTCGACTTGGGCATGGGCCCGCTTGACCAGGGCTTGGGCCCACCTGGCTTGGGGTTGATCTTGACTCGGTCAATGGGGGTGTAAATTTTTACCCCAACAAAGTGCCCCCCATCAATAAATGCACACCGCACATTTGAGTTGTGTGCATGAAATTGATGGATCTTGAAGCTGAACTTCGAGGTGGAACATTATTCCGGAGGCGAAGCATCATCCCGGGGAGCATGATTCCCGAGGATCGGAGCATCATTCCGATTCGCGGAGAATAATTCCAACGTCAGAGCATCATTACGAAGAGTCGAAGCATAATTCCGAGGTTCGGAGTATCATTCCGAAGAGCGGAGCATCATTCCAGGGATCGGAGCATCATTCCGATGAGCGCAACATGATTCCAAGGATCAGAGCATCATTCCGAAGCGCGGAGCATAATTCCAGGGTCGGAGCATCATTCCGATTTGCGGAGCATAATTCCAGGGGATCGTAGCATCGTTCCAATGGGCGGAGCATAATTCCAGAGATTGGATCATCATTCCGATGATCGGAGCATGATTCCAGGATTCAGAGCATCATTCCGAAGGGCGGAGCATGATTCCATAATTCGGAGCATCTTTCCGAAGGGCGGAGCATGATTCCAGGGATCGGAGCATCATTCTGAAGAGCGGAGCATGATTCCAGAATTCGGATCTTCTTTCCGAAGGGCGGAGCATGATTCCAGGGATCGGAGCATCATTCCGAAGAACAGCAGACATTCTGACCGAAGCATGATTTCGATGTAGAGGTAGATTCCTATGCGAAGTATAATTCCGACAAGGAAGGCAAATATTCCGAGGCGAAGCATTGATTTCGACACGGGGTATATTCTGAGACGGAGCATGATTCCGGCGCAGAGCTTGTTGGATGACTTGATTCCGAGACGAAGCATAATTTCGACAGGGAAGGCAGGTACACCGACGAGAAGCATCATTTCGACACGGGGTGCATTCTGAGACGAAGTATAATCCCGACGCAGAGCTTGCTGGTTGACTTGATTCCGAGGCGGAGCATAATTCCGGCAAGTAAGGTAGATATCCTGAGGCGAAGCATGATTTCGACACGGGGTAAATTCTGGGACGAAGCATGATTCCTCCGTAGAGATTGTTGGTTTGATTTGATTTTGGTTGACGTCAGCATCGCTACACTTGAATATGGTACCAGGAGCGAATCATCATTTGTCATGAGAGGATTTGTGAATTGGTTTTTTTTTGTTTGGCATCAGCATCGCTACACTGGAATATGGTACCAGGAGCGAATCATCATTTGCGTTTGCTTATTAGGAAACGATGGCTTAGAAGACAGGTTTTAGGTCCCTATCACCTAAGACTTTTCAATTTTGTGAGCCGTAAGGGTCTCACAAAGCATTTTCTCCCTACGGGTCGTAAGGATCCCGTAAGTGTATTTTCTCCTTGGGAGTCGTGGGGACTCCCAAGTGTGTTGCTCCATTGTGAGTCGTAAGGATCTCACGCGGGGATTTTCTCCTCACAAAGTCGAAAGGACCTTGTGAGTGCATTTCATCTCTTTCTCACGAGTTTGCGCCCTTTCGGGTTTTCACAAACTCGCCGGCAGTCCTGCTGTTTTTACTCACGGAGCCTTTTCGGGTTTTCATCCGTGCCCATTTTGCTTATGGACATACCTTTTTTTATTTTTATTTTATTATTTTTGGAGAGATTTGGATTGTTTTACGCCCGCGCATTGTATACGGTTTTGCAGGATGTATAATCCAGACCGTAGGGCCGGAAACATTTCGGGACTTTGTTGGCGTCTGCATCGCTGCACTGGAATATGGTACCAGGAGCGACTCATCATTCGCCGTTGGGGTATGGGATTTGGAATTTGGTTGGCGTATGCATCGCTGCACTGGAATATGGTACCAGGAGCGACTCATCATTCGCCGTTTGGGATATGGGATTTGGAATTTGGTTGGCGTCTGCATCGCTGCACTGGAATATGGTACCAGGAGCGACTCATCATTCGCCGTTGGGGTATGGGATTTGGAATTTGGTTGGCGTCTGCATCGCTGCGACTCATCATTCGCCGTTTGGGATATGGGATTTGGAATTTGGTTGGCGTTTGCATCGCTGCACTGGAATATGGTACCAGGAGCGACTCATCATTCGCCACTTGGGGATTGGGGAGCGATAGCTTAGGAGACAGGTTTAGATCCCTATCACCTAAGGCTTTTCAACTTTATGGGTCGTGAGGGTCCCATAAAAACATTTTCTCCCTACGAGTCGTAAGGATCCCGCAGGTGTATTTTCTCCTTAGGAGTCGTGAGGACTCCCAAGTGTGTTTTTCCTTTGTGAGTCGTAAGGATCCCACAAAGGATTGTTCTCCTCATGTATCGTGAGGACACAGGAGTGGATCTTCTCAATGGAGCATAATTCCAAAGGAGGAGACTAGCCGCATAGCTGGTGATTGCGGTGGGATATGGGTATGATGAGAATTATTTGAGCCCGTGGATTGTATACGGTAGTCAATTTGGGGACTGGACGTAGGGCTGGGAGAATTTTGGAAATTTGAATTTTTGTCGGCGTCTGCATCGCTGCACTGGAATATGGTACCAGGAGCGACTCATCATTCGCCTTTTTTTTGTTTGTTCTACCGCGATTGGTCTATCATTTCAGCTTTTCTTATCGCGAAGGTCGCGATTGCCCTATCATTTCGGCTATTTATTCGCGGTTGCCCCATCTTTTCGGCTTTATTTGCATTTTCATTTTTACTCACTGGTTTTTATTACGAGTTGCCCCATCATTTCGGCTTTTCTTTATTTTTCTTTTATTTACACGTTTTTTTTATATACACACATTTTTTTTCATTCCCAGTTTAACGACTTAGAGGTCGACTGTTCCCAGTTTAATGACGTGGTGGTCGATTGTTTTCCGAGAGAGGCGGATATCTGAGAGAATCAGTTTCACGAAGAACTTCAGTCTCCGTTTGTATGAAATTGGCGGTCGCAGCTGGACTGTTTGTTAACACGCCTTTAGACAGTTCTATCTCTCCTGCCTTGTATTGTTTTTCGACCCAATCTTTGAAGACGAAGCAGTCCTCAATGGCATGTCCTAAATTGGCAGTGCGCTTGAGCGCAAGCGCGCCATGTGTCGGCACGTGGGCGCTTTGCGCTCGAGCGCAGTGCGCCTGAGCGCAGCACGCCACGTGTCGGCATGTGGGCGCGCCTGAGCGCAAGCGCGCCATGTGTCGGTACGTGGGCGCTTTGCGCTCGAGCGCAGTGCGCCTGAGCGCAAGCGCGCCACGTGTCGGCATATGGGCGCTTTGCGCTCGAGCGCAGTGCGCCTGAGCGCAAGCGCGCAACGTGTCAGCACTTGGGCACTTTGCGCTCGAGCGCAGTGCGCCTGAGCGCAAGCGCGCCACGTGTCGGCATGTGGGCGTTTTGCGCTCGAGCGCTGGACGCTGGCGAGACAAAGGGACTTTTAGTCCCAGAACCAGAAGCTATGCTTCAGAAAGGAAATATTTATTATATGTATATATATATCTATGTAAATATATGGAGTTAAACTCCTAAAATGTTTTGGTTGATGAAAGGGGTTCTTCCTCTTCCTCCTCTGTTGGATGGATCTTGATGATCAAGAGATGTGAGATCTAAAAATCTCTCCATTCTGAGATCTAATTGTAGATCCAAGTTCCCCTTTGTGGTTTTTGTGGTGGAAGACTTCTTAGTTTTTTTGAAAAGAAAGAGTAAAACTCTTGGTTTAATTCAAAAGAAATGAGAAGGTTTAGAACCTTGGAGAAGGAGCAGGAGACACAAAAGATCTCAGATCTAAATTTTTTGTGGAGAGAATGAAAAGTATATTTTATTCATCATCATTTTGCTTTATATAGGCTTACATATTTACATATAGCCCCTTGGGCTATACAAAAATGGCATTTTTGCCTATCCCATGGCTCATGTGCCATTTCATTTTTGCCCATAAGCCATGGGCTTACAAAAATTTGGCTTTATGCCCATTTTGCATACATTCATGTATAAAAAATTACATAAAAAATTATTTATTACATGATCTATATTTTAGCATGGAGGAGGCTGGCCGCGGGCTCGACTTGGGCATGGGCCCACTTGACCTGGGCTTGGGCCCACCTGGCTTGGGGTTGACCTTGACTCGGTCAACGGGGGTGTAAATTTTTACCCCAACAGAGTCTTCAAGCGAAATTGCTCGCCTGCGTGCTGAAGTTGAGGCGAACGCCGCTGAGGTAAAGGCTGTCTTCGAGGGCCTTCTGGAGCGCATCTCAAACGGGATGAAACTGAAGCGGGCACTTGATGTCGCCGAGCATGACACTCTAGGCCATGAATGTAAGTCTACGGTAGCGCCACGGCCGTCTACAGACGCCAAATGCGGAACAAAAACTTTTTAACTGGCGCTATCGTATACTTTAACCCGGATCTGCCATTATTGCTAAACTAACAAACTGTAAAGAGAGTAGAAAGGTTATACCGAACGATCCGAGTCCTTCATTCTTTAACCATCATCCCACGCTTCGTTGCGGCTGCTCCGATCTCTTCGATCTCCGATCTGCTCGTCCAGGTGGCACCACGTCACTGATTCTTTAAACGGGCTCCCGCCTCTGACTCGAGGCAATTCGTTCGTCAAGTTTGAGAAAAGAGACGACCAAGATTGATGTAGAGAATGAGTAGAATACTTTGTCTCATTACGTCCAAGGCTATGGACGAACGGTTAATGAAGTTGCCCTGGGAATCGGGTGATGGAATGAAATGAGCTGTGAAATTCCATACACCCCAAAATCTATCATATCTTTTACAACCATCTTTTTCAAGTGAGAGAGAGAGAAGAGGGGGCCGGCCATATATAGGTAGGAGGAGGGTGAGAGTAGGAGAAGGGGGGTGACCACAAGAAGCTTCTCACAAAAATATCAAGAAGATAATATCTTAAGCTTAACAAAATGCATTAATGAAAACAATGACTCATATCCTTAGTCATCCTTTCATTAAATGCAACTAATGAAAACACAACACCATTTAACCTAGTCACCTCATCTAGATGCTTCTAGAAACTTCCACACTCATCTCAAGAAAAGATAAATCCTTCTTTAACCGAATGTTAAAAGACGGGTGATAGAAAACTAGAAACTGGCAACTTCCAAAAGTGATCCTGAAACAACTTTCAGGATAACCCCGTAACTGTATAAATATACCCGCATTTGTATTACGACCGAATACAAATGCAACTGAGACAAAGATATTATATATATTCAATACAATACTCGGATCCGGCTTAAACCAAAGCCGACCAGTACATCTGTCCGAAAACCGACACGTGCGTAAACGCACGTGCATTTTCCGAACCCTGCCATAAAACCATAAGGCCTCTACAACGTTTCGCCCGAACTTGGGAAACTATCTGTGGGGGACTCTAATGACTCGTCAGTACCCTGGCAGTGGTTTTAACCACAAACCGTCAGCGGCACTAGCTATGCGTAACGGCTGCCCATGGACTGACCTCAAGGGAGGCCGATGAGCGAACTCATCCGGAAACCCTACTGAGCCTAACAGTGACAATGTATATACAGTCCGGTCCGTTCGTCTATGAGTATCGCATATCTGCCTAGGGGGCTAGTAACGTCAGACCCCCAATAGCAGTATAAGTCGTGTCGGAGTGTAGCCCAATAACACCCTGAGATACTACTGGAGTACCTACCAGTAAATCTCCTGCCACGGCCGTGGGCTTTGTGTAATGGCTCTCCTAGACACAGCACGATCTCGCCCCCAATACCGGGAGAGACGAATCCCCAGCCGATCCGCTCACGTGCCTCCATATGGATCGGGACTGTACCCAAAAAACTACCTGTTTGCACGACTCCTTTGAGCCGTGGTAGGGTAGAAATCAAAGCACAGTGGGAACTCACACGAGACAAATGACGACCTCAGGTCGATGAACTAACATGTACACATGTCACCAGGGAACTGCTATCTGACGATATGTATAATACCAACTAGCAGATTCCCGGCGAGTCCTATCCGGTGTACTCATAACCCAATGAGCACCTGTATACATCTTAGGTGATCCAACTGACACCAGTGGCTTGTGAGACCGGCCACCGCCCCTCGTCGGGGTCTCAACTGTATACACTAGTCTACTCCGGAGTATCGATGCCCTGTCTCAAAAACTCCCACGACTAGGGACCACAATTAAGGATATGCGTATAAACCACCCAACTCTCACGTATATGATCGCCATCATACTGTTGGCGGTAAAGCAAGAACCTAAGGGCTCTATCAATGTGTAACATGTAATCAGTCACCTAAACATGTACACGACTGATAAAGGCAAACCAGATAGCATACTATCATCTCGAGTAAGACTGTCCTACCGGTATAGGTCCTCCGCAATCATTGCAATCACGTACCTGCGATCCAATAATTGACTCTGAGGGCACTATCTCCAACAATCTCCCACTTGCACTCAAGGCTAATTATTGCGATGTCGACTACTCACAGCCCGTGTGAAACCGAACATCCAACTCTTCTACTAATCAGTTTCACAAAGCCCGTTTGTAAAACTATTGTGTTCGAGAAATAGCCTCAGTGAGTGGATCCGCCCAGATGTTTCTTTCTATATCTCTCTTAATCTCAAGTTCGTGGAGAAAGCCATCTCCCGAATCGAGTAATACCTGTCTTAGAATTTGTCTGGATGTCTGATGGGACCTAGTTCATAAATGAACTCCAAATCCAAACTTCTTAGACTGTATTGATCACTGAACCTAATCAGTATCCGGCACCATGCCACCCACAGTATCCTCTTGGACCACCTATCCATAATATTGTCCCTCGTCAGAGGGAAAAACTGTAATTCTGACAATCACTCTGTCATCCATGTCACCTTTGAAGCCAGGAATGATAACCGTCTCCCGAAGGAGGCTTCCGTCATCAAATCCGTAGAACATGTACTTATGTTCTAAAACTGCTTCCTTATGTTTCTCCAGGATTGGATTAATACAAACTTATTGCATCTAGTGCAAGAACAACATCTGGTGTGGTACTTGACATATCACGATTGACTCAATTGCCTAAGCAAGTGATCTGCCAATCATGCCCATCCCTCTCCGCTTTAGTCTGTAAGACACCTTTAGAGAGGGTGACTCCATTCCCTGCAGGTACACCACCATGCCAGGAGTCATCTATTCTAAAAACCATTAGAATACTGTCAAAGTACCCACATTGGGAAACTACCCTAATCCATATCCAAAACCATAGATCTAGAAACCAGAATGTCAAATATTATATCCATATCCTGTGTGGAGAAACAACTGTGTGACGACCACAGTACAACCGATCGTAGTATAGGAATTTTACTTCCTACTGTATGTCATCCAGATACCATGACATCACACCCTACTACCTTCTTAACAGATCCATCCCTTATTCTGATTGAAGTCAAACCCATGACTGTCACATCAAAAATGAATGATCTATCTCCGCTATAACTGCTCAAGTCTATAAATAGACATAAGCATCTTGTCCACTATGCTTCCGCTGCTCCCACTGACTACGACAACCCTCCTACCGGGTCTCATAGCCTGGAACAACAGTAGTGTCAAGTCTGGGTAGATAAGAACCTCCCTGTCACCGTCTTTGAGGCTACCGAAGTACCTCTCGGGTGTCTGAGGTTACCCACCATATCTGCGGAGTGGCTATTGGAATGTTAAACCTGATTGAATATATAGGTCCTATTAAATTTTCCGTAATCGTTCGCGGTTCTGGAATCACTTCTAGTTCTACCATACTCCCACTACTGTTTTCTGAAAAAAGTCCATTTTACTAAAACTGTGGCGAGTCAAGAACAATATCACTATTGATCTTCCAAATGGTAGAATATCAACCCTCGTTATAGCCAGGGTCAACCCACAAACAGCCATTACAGAAACGTGCCCTGAGTTATCCAGAGTCTGGTTTTAAGCATAAACTGGACAACTCCCCGTACCTTAATATCTTTTAAGGTATGAACCATTCTATATCCAATATAGAAACTTTGTCACTTATTTAATTGGAACCAGATTCAAAATCATGCAGCTGTCTCCAGTGCATATCAACTTAATGAAAAAGAGGCTAATCAGGATTACTCAACTTAGGAATCCATCCAATTACGAGTAACCTGAAAGAGAAACACGTTTCTCAAAACCATTACTATCATCTGAATACCAATCACAAGAATATACATCTTCGATCTCTTTGAAGAATCCCGATACTTGTGACACCTGGTTCTCTACTTTATTCTTATACCCATAACTTCTCAAAACTTAGACCTTATATTTCTACGAAACACTTGTCTAAATAGAGAAGTCATAAGTAAACTGAACATAGTACGAGGACCTACCCCTTTGTCCTGATGGACACTGGACAACATGCAATACTCTGTAGAAGTCCGCTGAGTTAATAACTCAAAACCTGTGCGTCGTAGGTGGAAAACTGTACCCTGGCGATTTCCTCAAATATCACCAATTACAACGAATTCCGATATAATGAGGATGATCACCTAATTCCCAATAACTTACTCCCACTCATCATCTGTAAAACCATACAGATATGAGAATGAAACCAGGTAAATACATACCCTGGATTAAGTACCCAATCGGGAAAACAATTTTCCTTTAACAATGCACTGAAACATGAAAATGTTTCGTAGGGGTATTCTGGTATTCCTAGCAATGCCTCTTCCATAATCCAATTCATGACTTCAACTGTATATATGTTTGCCATCTCTCCAAATCCCTTTATTTGTCTTTAGTCGTTACCTTCTGTACACCATCGTTAGGCTAAATGGTTTTCTTCCTTCCCTACCGTTCGGCACCAGCCTATGGTTTGGAAGAAGACTATCCAGTAAGCATAATAGTTGTACCCTCCTAAAACAAGGAGTACTCGCATCTTGAGAGAAGGTGATGATAAAAGACAACTGAATAATACCTTATTCTTTTAAAGGTGAAATAGGAGCGGCGATGAAGTACGCGGTTTTGGTAGTGAATGATATCAGTCGCAATTTACTTTGCCCTCTTTCTAATCCCTTTATTTTGTCTTTTTATATTACCTTCTGCACACCCTACTTAGGCTAATTGGTTTTCTTCATTCCCTACCTTTCGGCACCTGCCTATGGTTTGGAATAAGACTATCCAATAAGCGTAATAGGTGTACTCTCCTAAACCAAGGAGTCCTCGCAACCTGAGAGAAGGTGATAATAAAAGACAACTGAATAAACCAATTCTATTTCTCCTGAACCTGGATCCATCCTCGAAGAAGTCCCTTCGAGTTCGTATATAACCATACGATGGATCTATCCAATGGAAGTGGATGTCCGTAGTAATACGGGTGTTCTGAGAAATACAAAGGGTAAAAGAAGGAGTGGCAATGACTTATGCAACTCAGACAATCCAAAAGCCAGTATTTTAAGAAGGTTCGGTTAACTTGGTCACTGAGTCATAGTCTAGGGTCGGTCAAAGGTCGCTGCCAAAGAGAGAGAGAAAAGAAACACTCTGCGTGCACTCTAACCTAGATCAAAATGGTTATCACTTTATCTAATCCAGAAACCTCCCACTGTCCAGTCAAATTCTCCCCAAAACCTGAAAGAAGAATCAATCGGGATCACTCGAAGAGTAAACCAACTCATCAGTGGGAATCGGGATCCAACTCTCATCGCATGATAACGTGATGGAATGCATTCACGTTACTCATACTCCAGAAGGTATGCGCATACTTGGCAAGTTTCAGTTTCTTTAGAAACTCGCGATATGATTTTTGCCCCATGCTCTTATAACCTTGGCTTTGGTCAAAATGTCATAAGTCACATGCCAAGTTCTTCCCGTCACTATCTTGTCAATTTGAACCCACCCGCACATGCCCGTGGCTTTGGCCAAATGGCAGAACGACTGTCCCAAACCAACTCATCTATCTATGCAATAAATGAATACCCAGCAGCTACCAAACACTATGCCTTAACTTTGGCTAAAATGCATAGCTTGAATACTACTGAATACCCAAAAGAAGTGACGGAGGGCTACGGCTGGTTTTTGGCAAAAAACCTTTAACGTAACGAACTTGATATCGCTGAAGGAACCTGATAGCTTTTTAAAATATAGTGGCGAAAACCTTTTGCTAAAGAGGTCATTCCTGGTGAAGGGATCTCGGCTCTTTCCTCATGGAATGAGGTGCAGGATATTCCACTGAATACCGCAATGCAAAGCAACTTTTAATCGACTATAGTGAAGTCATTACCCTGACGCAAACTTCTGCCCAAGGGGTTAGTCCCGGTGAAGGGATATCGGCCCTTGCCCCGTCGAATGAGGTGCAGGATATTCCACTGAATACCGCTATGCATAACAAAAGGAAACGTCTTTGCAATAACACTTTTTAAATTTGTTCCAACAACTGCAAACAGGTTTGTTTTACTTTGCATTGATCAGAATCAACACAGTCCCATCAATCAATCACACCAGAAAAGAACGAAAATAAAATGTACGCATATGCCATCAGCATTCGTCATTGGGTCCCGTCATCACCCGTTAGGTTACTTAACTAACGACAGAGCGGGGACTGGACTACCGCGGGTGTAAAACATATACAACATCTAATAGTATATAAACCAATATACAATAATCGCTCCAGGAGTGATAATATGCAACATTACAGAAAAGTAATAAGCATCACAGAACAATACAGATAATCTGGGATCCCTAGGTTTCACAGAGCCGCTGCTGAAACCCAACGTTCCCCTGTCGTGTGGATAGCCTGTGCAATAAAACCTAGACCCTACGGGTGCGGCAAGTTACCCGCCAAAACCTGAAGCGAGGCAGCCCCCTACAGCAAAGTGAATGGACCACCCTGCACTTCACGGAATCCGGTAATTTTGGGCACCCCTCCTTGGGTCAACCTGTACCCCCTACGAGTGCGGCGAATAGTCTGCCAATTCTAGAGTGGGGCCCCTCTGCCTCTCAAAGCCATGAGATGCGGACCCGTTGCCCCTCAGAACCCGGCTATCCGTGCACTCCGTCGCGGGGCAAAACCTAGTATAGAAATGGAAAAATAGTACAACAGGTATATCGACCGCAACCTGGTCGTGCCCCAAAAGAATATTATACAACAGGCAGTGACGGCAGTCCACATGTTGGACGCTCGCCCCGCAATATCAAATGTACAAATAAATCAAACTGCACTACCATTGCACACTGCTATCCACCACGACAAATCCGCAACAACACAGCACAACACAGAACATCAACGCGAATGTCACGTTCGCAAACCCGTCTAAAAGAACTATAGCAATCAGACGCGTTTTACCGATCAAATGACATTCCCGGTCGGAGATATAATGTAAGCACTGTAAACTAACATGTTTAAATTTCAATCGACTAAATATCACGAAGTGGGCCCCACGAACAACTGGTGTACAGTAACAAAATCTGGGCCCAAAAGATATGTACCAAAACCCCCAATTTCCAGAGAAGAATACACTGTGCAAGTTTGTGGGCATGATCACTCAGAATAGCCGCGGATGCACGGCCAAACCATGGGTTTGGCCGCGATTCCGCGGCAGTATTGTCGATTCATGAGCCAAAATTTGTACGGTGTTCTAATAAAACCCTGCTGAATTTTCTGTGATATGTAAAATTAATTTCGGAACCCTTTTAAAATCGACAGAAACTCAGAATGGAAATTTTGAAGTTTTCGATATCCGGTTCGATCGATGTTTTAAACGCGTTAGCACAAGTTAGTATAGCATAATGGTGAGGCTCTGATACCACTGTAAGTCTACGGTAGCGCCCCGGCCGTCTACAGACGCCAAATGCGGAACAAAAACTTTTTAACTGGCGCTATCGTATACTTTAACGCGGATCAGCCATTATTGCTAAACTAACAAACTGTAAAGAGAGTAGAAAGGTTATACCGAACGATCCGAGTCCTTCGTTCTTTAACCATCATCCCACGCTCCGTTGCGGTTGCTCCGATCTCTTCGATCTCCGATCTGCTCGTCTAGGTGTCACCACGTCACTGATTCTTTAAACGGGCTCCCGCCTCTGACTCGAGGCAACTCGGTCGTCAAGTTTTCTAAAAGAGACGACCAAGATTGATGTAGAGAATGAGTAGAATACTTTTTCTCGTTACGTCCAAGGCTATGGACGAACGGTTAATGAAGTTGCCCTGGCAATCGGGTGATGGAATGAAATGAGCTGTGAAATTCCATACACCCCAAAATCTATCATATCTTTTACAACCATCTTTTTCAAGTGAGAGAGAGAGAAGAGGGGGCCGACCATATATAGGGAGGAGGAGGGTGAGAGTAGGAGAAGGGGGGGTGACCACAAGAAGCTTCTCACAAAAATATCAAGAAGATAATATCTTAAGCTTAACAAAATGCATTAATGAAAACAATGACTCATATCCTTAGTCATCCTTTCATTAAATGCAACCAATGAAAACACAACACCATTTAACCTAGTCACCTCATCTAGATGCTTCTAGAAACTTCCACACTCATCTCAAGAGAAGATAAATCCGTCTTTAACCGAATGTTAAAAGACGGGTGATAGAAAACTGGAAACTGACAACTTCTAAAAGTGACCTGAAACGACTTTCAGGATAATCCCGTAACTGTATAAATATACCCGCATTTGTATTACGACCGAATACAAATGCAACTGAGACAAAGATATTATATCTATTCAATACAATACTCGGATCCGGCTTAAACCAAAGCCGACCAGTATCATCTGTCCGAAAACCGACACGTGCGTAAACGCACGTGCATTTTACGAACCCTGCCATAAAACCATACGGCCTCTACAACGTTTCGCCCAAACTTGGGAAACTGTCTGTGGGGGACTCTAATGACTCGTCAGTACCCTGGCAGTGGTTTTAACCACAAACCGTCAGCGGCACTAGCTATGTGTAACGGCTGCCCATGGACTGACATCAAGGGAGGCCGATGAGCGAACTCATCCAGAAACCCTACTGAGCCTAACAGTGACAATGTATATACAGTCCAGTCCGTTCGTCTATGAGTATCGCATATCTGCCTAGGGGGCTAGTAACGTCAGACCCCCAATAGCAGTATAAGTCGTGTTGGAGTGTAGCCCAATAACACCCTGAGATACTACTGGAGTACCTACCAGTAAATCTCCTGCCACGGCCGTGGGCTTTGTGTAATGGCTCTCCTAGACACAGCACGATCTCGCCCCCAATATCGGGAGAGACGAATCCCCTGCCGATCCGCTCACGTGCCTTCATATGGATCGGGACTGTACCCAAAAAACTAACTGTTTGCATGACTCCTTTGAGCCGTGGTAGGGTAGAAATCAAAGCACAGTGGGAACTCATACGAGACAAATGACGACCTCAGGTCGATGAACTAACCTGTACACATGTCACCAGGGAACTGCTATCTGACGATATGTATAATACCAACTAGCAGATTCCCGGCGAGTCATGTCCGGTGTACTCATAACCCAATGAGCACCTGTATACATCTTAGGTGATCCAGCTGACACCAGTGGCTTGTGAGACCGGCCACCGCCTCTCGTCGGGGTCTCGACTGTATACACTAGTCTACTCCGGAGTATCGATGCCCTGTCTCGAAAACTCCCATGACTAGGGACCACAATTAAGGATATGCGTATAAACCAGCCAACTCTCACGTATATGATCGCCATCATACTGTTGGCGGTAAAGCAAGATCCTAAGGGCTCTATCAAAATGTAACATGTAATCAGTCACCTGAACATGTACACGACTGATAAAGGCAAACCAGATAGCATACTATCATCTCGAGTAAGACTGTCCTACTGGTATAGGTCCTCCGCAATCATTGCAATCACGTACCTGCGATCCAATAATTGACTCTGAGGTCACTATCTCCAACAGTGAAGCTGCTCATCAGGCCGTCAGGGATCAGCTTGCATCTGTCGCGCAGCAACGGGCCTAAGTGGAGGCGGAGTTGGCAGTGGTGGCCAATCAGGAGAAAGTAGGGAAGGAAGTGCGCGAACAATTGCTAGAGCTATGCAGGACGCTTCCTTCTCAGTAACTCTCCTTGTATCGTTTGTACTTAAAATATATATATATATATATATATTTTTCATCCTTTAGCACAATGTATCCTGTACTCAATCAAGTTTAAGAATAAAAGATACATATTTTCTGTAATGTCTTGTGTCATTTTTCCGCCTTTTCTTTATTTTTCTACCAGTATGCCACCTTAGTAAACATGGTCAACAGATAATAGAGCACGCATCTTGACTTTCTTAAGAAATAGCGATAGCTCAGGCCGCAGGTTCAGATCTGCTGCCTAAGACTTTTCAACTCCATGAACCGTGAGGGTCTCGTAGAGATTTTTCTCCCCACGGATCGAGAGGATCTCGTAGGTGGGTTTTTCTCCTTAGGAATCGCGAGGATTCCTAAGTGTGGTTTTCACTTATAAGTCGTAAGGATCCTATAAGAGAATTTTTCCCTCTTACGAGTCGAGAGGACCCGTAAGCGGTTGTTTCCCTCCTCGTCGAAACTCGACTTTGGAGAGTGAGACCTGTGAATAGTATGCAAGAGACCGTTTAGATCGACTTGTAGGGTCCCATTGTTCAGGAAGCAAGTTTTTTGGTCCCTGCTGTCTGAGGCTTCATCTTGCAAGTTGAGACAAATCGGGAATTTTCCCGCGGAGACACTGGTTTCTCTGCGAGCCGACGCGAATCAGGAAGATCTCGTCAAGGAGTGTTTGTATCCGTGAGTCGAGGAATTTGCTAAGGATTATTTGTTTCCCTAGCTCCAAGGATTATTTGCTTCCTAGGGGTTTGAAACGAGTCGAGAATTTCCCACGGAGGCACTGGTGGCTCTGCGAGTCGACGCGGATCAGGAGGCTCTCGTCAAGGAGTGTTTGTATCCGTGAGTCGAGGAATTTGCTAAGGATTATTTGTTTCCCTAGCGCTAAGGATTATTTGTTTCCCTAGCGCTAAGGATTATTTGTTTCCCTAGCGCTAAGGATTATTTGTTTCCTTGGGGTTTGAAACGAGTCGAGAATTTCCCACGGAGGCACTGGTGGCTTTGCGAGTCGACGCGGATCAGGAGGCTCTCGTCAAGGAGTGTTTGTATCCGTGAGTCGAGGAATTTGCTAAGGATTATTTGTTTCCCTAGAGCCAAGGATTATTTGTTTCCTTGGGGTTTGAAACGAGTCGAGAATTTCCCACGGAGGCACCGGTGGCTCTGCGAGTCGACGCGGATCAGGAGGCTCTCGTCAAGGAGTGTTTGTATCCGTGAGTTGAGGAATTTGCTAAGGATTATTTGTTTCCCTAGTGCCAAGGATTATTTGTTTACTTGGTGTTTGAAACGAGTCGAGAGTTTACCACGGAGGCACTGGTTGCTCTGCGAGTCGACGCGGATCAGGAGGCTCTCGTCAAGGAGTGTTTGTATCCATGAGTTGAGGAATTTGCTATGGATTATTTGTTTCCCTAGAGCCAAGGATTATTTGATTCCTTGGGGTTTGAAACGAGTCGAGAATTTCCCACGGAGGCACTGGTGGCTCTGCGAGTCGACGCGGATCAGGAGGCTCTCGTCAAGAAGTGTTTGTATCCGTGAGTTGAGGAATTTGCTAAGGATTATTTGTTTCCCTAGCGCCAAGGATTATTTGTTTCCTTGGGGTTTGAAACGAGTCGAGAGTTTCCCACGGAGGCACTGGTTGCTCTGCTAGTCGACGCGGATCAGGAGGCTCTCGTCAAGGAGTGTTTGTATCCGTGAGTCGAGGGATTTGATGAAGACACTGGTTTCTTCGGAGTTGGACTGAACCGTCAAGATTTGGCTTCGTCTTCTGGCAGAGCCTGTTAGGAAGGTATGGTTCCCTCTTTGTTTACGCCCTTGGATTGTATACAGGGATCGATGTGATCTTAACTGTAGGGCCAAAGTTTTATTATTTCTTCTTCTTCTTTTTTTATTTCCGCGATGCTCTATCATTTCAGCTTTTATATCGCGAAGGTTGCGATTGCCCAATCATTTCGGCTATTTCTCGCGGTGCCCAATCATTTCGTCTGTTTATTTTGTTTTCACTCGCTGCTTTTTATTGCGAGTTGCCCAATCATTTCGGTTATTTTGCCTGCATACATTTTTATTTGCTGCTTTTCATTGCAAGTTGCCCTATCATTTCGGCTATTTTGCGTGCATACATTTTTACTTGCTGCTTTTTATTGCAAGTTGCCCTATCATTTCGGCTGTTTATTTTGTTTTCACTCGCTGCTTTTTATTGCGATTTGCCCAATCATTTCGGCTATTTTGCCTGCATACATTTTTACTTGCTGCTTTTCATTGCAAGTTGCCCTATCATTTCGGCTATTTTGCATGCATGCATTTTTACTTGCTGCTTTTTATTGCAAGTTGCCCTATCATTTCGGCTATTTCGTATGCGTGTGCGGCCTATTGGCTTTTCGCTGTAAACCTGCAATTAGACGTCGATTTTGGCATCAGCACCGCTACAACTGGGATATTTCCAGGAGCGAATCATCATTTGCCTTTGTCGATGTCGAACAAGGGTAGCTTAGCGAGCAGGGTTAAGGTCCTGTCGGCTAAGGCTTTTGACTTCATGAGCCGTAAGGGTTTCACGAAGTTATTTCTCCATACAAGTCGTGAGGATCTCGTAGGGGTATTTTCTGCTTGGGACTCGTGAGGATTCCTAAGTGTCTGTTTCCTCTGCAAGTCGTAAGGATCCTACAGGAGGGTTTTCTCCTCATAAATCGAGAGGATTTACAAGGGTTGTTTACCATGCGAACATATCCCCAGTCACGGCTGAGACTTGGTTAGGGAAATGTTTATTCGCGCCCGTGGATTGTATACAAGGGCCAGTATTGAGCCACTTGTGGGGCAATATCGGAAGTTGCGGGGATTTCTTAAGCACAGGTTTCGGTCTCTGTAACTTAAGACTTTCAAATCTTATGAGCCGTGAGGGTCCCATAAGAGAGTTCTCCTTACGAGTCGTGAGGATCTCGCAAGTGTATTTTCTCCTTAGGAATCGTGGGGATCCCTAAGTGTGCTGCTCCCTTGTGAGTCGTAAGGATCTCACGCGGGTGGTTTCTCTTTACAAGGTCGAGGGGACCCTGTAAGTGTCCTTTAACGAGGTTGCGCCCTTTCAGGTTTTCACAAACACTCGCCGGTAGTCCTGCTGTTTTTACTCACGGAGGCCTTTCAGGTTTTTATCCGTGCCCATTCTGCTTATGGACATACCATTTTCTTTATTCTTCTTATTTTCTTTTTCTCTCTGTTTTTTTATGAGGTCGCGCCCTTTCGGGTTTTCACAAACACTCGCCGGTAGCCCTGTTGTTTTTACTCACGGAGCCCTTTCGGGTTTTCATCCGTGACCTTTTTTTTGCTTATGGACATACCGTTTTTTTTATTCTTTTTATTTTTATATATTTTTTTCTCTTTTTTTTTACGAGGTCGCGCCCTTTCGGGTTTTCACGAACACTCGCCGGTAGCCCTGCTGTTTTTACTCACGGAGCCCTTTCGGCTTTTCATCCGTGCCCTTTTTTTGCTTATGGACATACCGTTTTTATTTATTTATATTTTTTATATATATATATACATATTTTTTATTTTGTCAGCCTACGGATGCTGCAATATTAGTTTAAGGACGTTTCGGTACGCTATTAGTTTAAGGACATTTCGGTCCGGCATTGAGAGGCTGGCTACTGCTTATAAAACTTGAGCTTAGGAAGATAGCGCGCGGACATAGTCGTCGTCATCTATCATTGACCTAGGCTGTGGCTCATTAAGCATAGTATTTCTTTAGGAAGCGACTGTTTATTGGCCTGAAAGGCCTTTCCCCGTGCATGTCCATGAGTAGATAGGCCCCACCCTGGTAAACTTTATCTATGATGTACGGGCCTTCATAGTTTGGCTCAAATTTTCCCCGCTTGGCGCGATTGGGAATCACAGGCCTTTTGACCACCAGCACAAGTTCGCCTTGGCGGAATGTCCTCGGTCGGATCAATCTTTCATATGAGCGCGTCATCTTTGCTTTGTAAGCTTCTAGAATTTGTTGCGCTATGAGCCGGGTTTCATCAAGTGCGTCAAGCTCCTCAAGCCGAAGGTGAGCATTTTCTTCATCCGTTAGCTCGTAGTGGACCGCCACTCGTAGAGAGGGTAGCTCTATCTCGAGGGGAAGTACTGCTACTGTACCGAACACCAACGCGTACGGCGTTGTGTTCGAGGCCGTCTTAAACGTAGTTCGATACGCCCAAAGAGCTTCTTGCAGTCTTTCGTGCCAGTCCTTATTTCGGGACACCGTTTTCTTTATGATCTTTGTCAAGGTCTTGTTGAAGGCCTCAGCTAGACCGTTAGCTTGCGGATTATAAACCGAGGAATATCTCCAGTCTATATTGTGCTGCTGTGCAAAGCGGCTGATCTTGTGGCTTCTATAGGCTGGCCCGTTATCGGAGATGATCCGTCGCGGAGTTCCAAACCGATATATGACGTGCGTCTTGAATAAGTGGAGGATATTTTCCGTCTTCACTTCTCTTAACGGTACTGCTTCTGCCCATTTAGAGAAGTAGTCAGTCGTCGCCAGGATGAAACGATGTCCCCTAGACGATACTGGTTCGATAGGGCCGACTATGTCAGTCCCCCACATTTCGAATGGCCAGCTAGCCACCGTTGGATGTAGTGGATTTGGATGCTGGTGGATGAAGTCTCCATGGATTTGGCATGAGTGGCATTGCTTTGCATATTTGAGGCAGTCCTGAATCATCGTGGGCCAGTAGTAGCCCATCCGTTTTATCTTCAACTTCATCTTTGGGCCCGCTTGGTGAGAACCGCAGAGTCCGTCGTGAACTTCCTGGACGACCTTTTTTGCTTCGTCAGGTCCTAAGTATCTCAGCCATAGAGAATCAAATGACCTCTTGTACAGGGTATCATTGACGATGGCGAAAGACAGAGCTCGTTTCATGAGTTGATGTCTTGTGGATGCTTCTTCAGGCATTCGGTGGGACTTGAAGTAATCTATGAAGACTTCTCTCTAATCCTCGGCATTTTTCCAATCTTTTACTTGCAGGGTCGTCTGCTCGCTCGCTCCCTTTTCTTCGGATGATTCTGGAGATATTTCTGCTGGGGCAAGCACTCGACGGCTTTGTACCACGATTCTAACGTCATCGAGGTTCTCGTCAGCCAATTCTTTAGCAAGTTTGGCCAATGCGTATGCTTTGTTGTTTTCCGCGTGCGGTATGTTCTCCAAAGTATAAGAAGGAATTTGGGTCAACAATTGTTGCACCTTTTCGCCGTACTTTACCAATTCTGGCTTGCACGTTTGGTAGTCGCCGTTTACTTGACTAACGACCAGTTGAGAATCTCCGTATATGAGGAGGTTTTCAATTCCCATGTCAATGGCCATCTCGAGGCCTGCTATCAGAGCTTCGTATTCGGCTTCGTTATTTGTCCTCGGCTCTGTTAGGGAGAACGCGTAGCGCATTATCCCTCCTTGTGGAGTTATAAAGATGAGTCCTACCCCCGATTTAATTATAGGGGTACTTTGTTTGCGCTTCTTCACGGAGGATGCTCCGTCGAAATAAAGCTCCCATCGGGTATTATCACCGTCGATCGCATCAAACGCATGTTCGTCTGGAAGATCGCAATTCAGAGGAGAATCGGCGGGTATCGGATGCTCAGCGAGGAAGTCGGCGATGGCCTGGCCTTTCACTTCCTTGAGAGGTTGATAGGTTATCGAGAACTCCATTAAGAGCAGGGCCCATTTAGCGAGTCGTCCCGTCAATATGGCCTTTGACATCAAGTATTTAAGGGGGTCCACCTTTGAAATGAGACGGACTTCATGCGCCAACGCATAGTGCCTGAGCTTTGTTATCGCAAAGATCAACGCCAGGCAGTGTTTTTCAATGGGGGAGTAGTTGCTTTCTGCCCCCAGCAGAACTCGACTTAAGTAGTAGAGTGCTCTCTCTTTCCCTTGATCGTTCTCTTGTACCCATAATGCGCCTAAGGAACCTTCGAGGGCGGTTGTATAAAGAATGAGGGGTTTTCCCTTGACCGGAGCAGCCAACACCGGCGGGTTCTGCAGGTATTGCTTGATCTCGTCTAGTGCGCTTTGGCATTTTTGGTCCCAGACGAACGGGGTTCCCTTCTTCATCAGGTGACTGTAAGGACGACACTTTCCTGAAAGGTTGGCTATAAATCGCCGTATATACGCGAGCTTCCCTTGGAGAGACCGCAGCTGTTTGAGATTCCTTGGCGGAGGCATTTCCATGATCGCCTTGATCATAGACGGATCTATTTCAATACCTCGGTGTCGAACAATGAATCCCAGGAATTTGCCTGAGGAAACTCCGAATACACACTTGAGCGGGTTCATTTTCAAGTTGTATTGTCGAAGGCGTTGAAATACAGTCTTCAAATGCTCGAGATGTTCCTCGTATGATTTGCTTTTAACCACGAGATCGTCGATATAGCATTCGACGATTTCGTGTATAAGGTCATTGAAGATCTTCGTCATGGCCCTTTTGTAGGTGGCACCGGCGTTCTTTAGACCAAAGGGCATCACCTTGTAACAAAATATACCCAGAGGAGTCATGAAGGCGGTATGCTTCTGATCTTCTGGATGCATCTTTATCTGGTTATTCCCTGATAAGCCATCCATGAAGGAGAAAACCTCATGAGTGGACGTATTGTCTATCATTAGTTCGGTGACTGGCACTGGGAAATCGTCCTTCGGGCAGGCTTTATTGAGATCCCGGAAATCCACGCATATGCGCACTGTCCTGTTTTTCTTCATCACCAGGACGATGTTGGCGATCCATTCAGGGTATTGAACTTCCTGGATGAAGCCAGAGTCGATCAGCTTCTTGACCTCAGCATTGATACTCATTTCAAGCTCGAGTCGCGTTCTTCTCGGCGCCTGTTTGACTGGCTTGATGTCCGGGGATATCGCCAATCTGTGTACAGCAATTTCTGGATCTAGTCCCGGCATTTCGGAATAGTTCCATGCGAAGCAATCTCTATGCTGTAGAAGCACGTCCTTTAACGCAGCTACCCTTTCTTCAGATAGTAGCTCACTGATGAATGTCGGTCGTGGATCGTTTGCCATCCCCAACTCAATTTTCTTGAGGTTATCTGCAGTGGTATGGATTCCGTCTTCCAGCTCTTTTGGCGCTGGTGGGAATTCTGAGATTATCTCGTCGTTGCTGTTTTCAAAGCACCAGGGAAGGTCATCCATTTTCTCGGGCTCTTCCTTTGATATCATTATCACGTGACAAGTACGAATTCGCTTCCAATCCCAATGCGGAACCGGTTCTTCTTTCGTGGCCTTGGGCTCGTGCTTTTGTGGTGGTGCTACCCTCCAGTTGTCGGACTGAGCGAACCTGCCAAGCTGATACTGATCTTCGACCCAATTCTTGAAGGTGAAGCAGTCCTCGAGAGGGTGCCCTCTTACTCGATGGTAAGAGCAATAGTCCGAGTGTGAGACTTCGCCCGCTCGTCCGGGATGTTTAGACTCCGGCAATGTAAGCATTTGATGTTTTATAGCAAGGTCAAGTATCTTCTTCGTCTTATCCCGAGGAAATGAGTACGCTTGACCCATTTTCTTCATGAGGATAGATCAATAACGCTCGACTCTCGTTTGCGTGGCTTCTTAGCCCCGCTTTGTTGCTGTTGAGTGCCCTTTTGGCCTTTCGACTCGTTTCTGCCTCTACGTCGAGCCTTTTTTATAACAGGTTGACAGGGGGTGGCATTTTCGTCTTTCACGGCCTGTTGAAGGAGGCGTTGCGTTTTGTCTTTCTCGTAGATTGCCATTTCGCGGTTATGGTCGTCTCAGACTTTTTGACCAGCTTCCCTTATAAATTTGTCCATTCGTTCTTCGAACGACGGACTGGGCACTTTTACATCTGGAATTTTCACTGTCTCAGGATTAGCGTCCTCCCATTGAGCATCCGCTTCTTCATCGAAGTCATACACGACATAGCAGCTGTTTAGTAGCTCCCGTTTCTTTGACCTGACGTATCCAAGCCCAATTGTTTCCATTCTCCCATTAGGCAGTTTGCGTTGAGTCCCAGGAACGTTCCAGACTTTGTCACGGAACTTGGCTTTTTGAACGGTCTGCTTGAACGATATCCCCTGGCGTTTCAGCATCTTTTTCAAACCCTCTGTATAATATCTGGGAAGACGGATAGGCTGAAGCCTGTCGAGCGTATGATCCGCGCCATGCCAGATTTTGTTTTCCACTTTGGTTTCTTCAGAGCGGTAGAACAGAATTGCTTTCTCGCTTTGTCGCCTGGGAGGGATATAAAACGTTTGCAGCTCTTCTACATTGTAAATATTAAGTGCATCCGGTTCTTTATGGTGTTTAAGCGGCACTATGGCGACTTGTAGACTTTGCTCTTCGTCAGCGGACGTTCCTATTGAAGGTCGAGCAGAGAATACAACATGGATCTCATCTTCCGAGTCGCTACCAAAGATCAACGTAGGAGCGGACGATCCTGGCTTGTTGTGTTGTGGCGGACCTGAATACACTATCTCCTCTTCCTCCTCGGTATCACTGCCGAAGACAGGGATGGTGGCGTTAGCTTTATTCTCCGGTTTGTGACACTTCTCCGTATCTTCGAAATCCGGTAAGAAATATTTGGCATCTTCGTATTTGCGGACCTCGTTCACGGAGAACGGGTTCAGTTCTCCCGTCACGGTATACTCGAAACTATCCTTAAAATACTTCATACACTGATGTTGTGTAGAAGGGATGATGTTGTACTCGTGTAACCATGGCCGGCCGAGCAAAGCGTTGTAGCATGTCCTGGCGTCTATGACGTGGAACTTAAAGTCTATGACGAGTAGCCCGAAGCGTAACGTCGGTATCACAGACCGAAGAGTTCTTGATGATTGGGAGTCAAACCCGAAGATGATGATCTTGTGACGAGCAAGGTGCTGGACGCTCATGCAGATTTCTTTTAACACCCGCACGTTGAGGAGATTAACGGAGGACCCGTTATCGATCAGGATTTTGCCTATCTTTATATCATGGCAGTATCCCGAGACATAGAGAGGGCGATTGTGTTCGCACGTCCCAAGTAGAAGGTCTTCATCGCCAAAAGTAACATCGGCCGTGTGCACTTCCTCCAATTCATCCTTCATCTTTTCCTCGGCCAGGCATGCTTGGAAGTGTTCTGGGTCTTGGAGCGCCTTAATCAACGAATCTCTCGCCTCTTTTGATAGCAAAAGGGCGTCAAAAATGCTGAGTTGTGAGGGCAGCTTTCTCAGATGTGCTAAGACGTTGTAATCCACCTCATTCTTCTTCGGCGGGTTATTGGCGTTTAGCTCTTCCAGAACTTGGTCATCTAAGACGATATCTTCAGAGACCTTTTCTTTCCCTTTATCTTTTCTGCTTGAGGGTCCGAGGCTCTTTTCAGGCAGCGTCAGATTCCGCAGCCGAATATTTTCACAGACCTTCGGTTCTTCTTTTTTTCTCGAAGCAGACTCTTTAAAGAGAGGGGCAAGTTCTAGCTCTTCATCAGAATCACTCCCGAATGTAGGCACTTGTGATCTACCGGTGTTAACCATGCAACAATCGCCAGCAGTTCTTTTAAGCCCTTTGGTCGTATTTCTTTGCTCTCAACGAGTTTTACGCTTTTCCCGCTTAAAGCGTTGTCGATGAGCAACATATCCTTGCCACAATCTATCGAAAGCTTTGCACTCTTGAGTGGGGTGCAAAATCTTTTGATGATATAAGCAATAGGAGGGGTGCGTTTCCATTTCACCAGTGATGTTTCCTTCAGAGGATGGTAGCTTCATGCCCATTGATATGGCCTTAGCAAACTTTTTCCTCATCTTGAATTGGCTTTTGTCGGTAGCGGAGGTGTTTAGCTCCAACGGGATCGTCTCAGCTCCTTTATCAAGTCGCTGGCGCTTCGCCCTTTCAAATATAGCCGCCTCACGCTCCCGATCAGCTTTACTTTTCAACCGAGCTTCATTAAGGAATGCGTCAATTACTTCATTTGATGGCCCCAGAACTTTTGGTTCAGGATCTGCCCCCAGCTTTTCGGTGGAAGGAATCTCCTCATCGTTCGTGATCGAATGACAAATCATATGACAGCTCGCCACATATTCCTCGGATTCTTCCGATGAACTTTCTCCCTCATCTTCTTCTTGAAAGACGTGATTGAGGAACTCTTGGAGCGTAATGGGAGTCTGTGCCTTTTGGTTGTATTCATCCAGCTCGTCAATTTGCTTTTGTAAGTCCGTGCGCTTGTTGCCAGGCTTCACGGGCTTCTTAGATTTCTTCTTCTTCTTTTTCGAAGATTTTGACGGCGGGCTGCAAGTGCTTGAGCCACCACCATCAGTCTTTGGAGTTGTACGCGGCTTCAACATCCCCTCAATGACCTGCGGTTCCAACGGGTTCTTCCACTTGATCGCTGGACATGCCTGAAGATCGTTTAGCATCCTCTTTGTCTTGGCTGATAATACAACCTCCCAAGGAGCTTCTTCAATGACGGAGCATGTTGCCCCCGGAGTATTCGTCCCCTTAGAGGTGTGGGGCTGCGGGGGATTCACCTTCCATTTGTCAGATAACGCGAACTTGCCCTGTCGGTACTGGTTTTCAAGCCAATTCTTGAAAACGTAGCAATCTTCGATCGGATGGCCTAGTACTCGATGATAAGGACAGTAGTTGGGCTCGTTGACGTCACTTGGTTGCAACGGACATTTTGGATCCGGCAGATTTATAAGTCTGTTGCGCAACGCCAGCTCGAATAAACTCCTCGTTTTATCGCGGGGAAAGGAATAAGGACGTCCCATCCTATCCTCAAGGGGTACGTACGGGCGCATATTATTTTGACGAGCAACCGGCTTCGAGTCGCTCGGTTTTTGTTGAGCATTAGCGACGACGATCGCTTTTCCCTTCCCTTTGTCATTTCGGGAGTTCGGCCTTGGAAGAGGGGGTTTATGGCCCATTTGATCCATTGCGCTAGTTTGTCAATCAAGGCCTGGAAGGTAGTTGGCTTGAAAAACATCATAAATTGTGAGATGGTCGCTTGCGGATCAAGGGTTCCCACAAACATACCAACCGCGGGAGCTTCTTCAATGCGCTGCTCACACTTCGACCATAAGTTCCGCCATCGTATAGCGTACTGAACCCACGTCTCTCCGGGTTTTATCCTGGCGTTAATCAGTGCCGTCATAAGGGTACGTTCACTGGCGCTTGCAAAACGCTGAGTAAACAGCAGCTCCATCTCCGCGAAGATTTTAATAGAGTCGTTCGGGAGCTCAGAGTACCATTCGAACGCCGTATCTGATAAGCTTCCAACAAACTGGCGAAGCAACAGCTTGTCATCACCGCCGGTGTTGCCGCAGAGAGCCCTGAACTGGGCAACATGCTGATGAGGATTGCCCGTCCCTTTATAGACATGGAACTTAGGAATTGTGTAACCGGGTGGGTACTTGATTTGATCGTACCAACTTGGATATGGCCGCCCCGTTTTTACGACCTGACCGGCCGCTTCGGTCGCATGATGAACCCGTATTTGCTGGGCGATGTACTCATCCAAATCAGCTTTGGAGATTGTATCCTCTTTAGCTGTCGATAGAGCTGGTGGAGGATTTGATGTCTCTCCCCTATCATCTCTAAGGACGATCGGGGGCTCTTCGGTCGGAGGATCTTGTTGTATCATCATCCCTATCATGTCTTGGAAGAGGAGGCCCATACGTTGTATGTTGGCTGCTTGTTCAGCAGCCTCTTTGTCCTTCTTCTCCAATATTCGACGAAGGAATTCAGCGTCGGTTTCTTCCTCCTGACGTTCGTCCGAGGACGTTTCAGGGTTTTCTTTTGGCCCTGTAAGTGCGGCCATAGCGTTCATCATTTCTTGGAGCTTTTGCTGTTGCTCCTGCGCCTTGGTCACTGATCGGGTAAGCGGTCGATGACCCGTAGATATGCGGCTGTCTTCTTTACCAGATGCCACATAGACGGTATGAACCACAATGCCCCCTGACTTAGGGCGTTTGGATTCACCACCTCTGATATTTGTCGCCGGCGCGGGGGTTTTCTCTAGCCTTCTTCTTTGTGGGCCGTTGAAGTTGAAGGGGCCATTGCAGTAGGTACCCTAGCGATCGTTGTCCCTTGCTGTTCAATAGGATGGTCTTTTCCTTTTTGCACCTTCGTCTTCTTTCGTTGACGGGAGTGATCTGGGTCGATCACGGAGTCTTGAACCCTCCTCCAAACTTTATAAATTCTTGAAGACAGCCGTTGAGGAGGCTGTTCTTGCTTCGTTTATGGAACTCTCTCCGCAGGCGGAGGAGATCTTTTCAGTGTAGCGGTTGGAGAATTCTTACGTACCCTCCTCAGCAGTTCAAAGCTGTTCCCAGTTGGAACAGCAGTGTTGACTTCCACCACTGGAGCCGGTGGAGTTAGCAGTGAGGGGGAGTTGCCCCCTGCCTTCCTCACTCGTTTCCAATGGCGACGTCGAGCATGACGAGCCATTGGGACTGGCTCGGAGATTGAGACATCTTCTTTTTGCCCCCTGTCTGAATGAGGTGCCGCCGGTGTTAACCTCTTAAAGACTGAGGTTGTCTTTTGAGGGGTGATATTCAACCTGTCGAAGACGGATCCTCGAGCAGGGGCAGGAGCAGGAATCGTCAGTCTTGAAAACACCGACTCTTTGACAGGGGAAGCCGCCTTGATGACTTCTGGAGCAGCAGTTATTGCTTTCCTTGGGACAGCCAGTTTAGAGTTCTGATTTAACCTGGTGAAAACAGAGGCTGTCGGTTTGGTAGCGGGCGACCCGTTGACAGGGGCCGTCGTAGCAGTGAGCCGGTCGAAGACCGACTTTTTGTTCACTTCCGGTGCAGGTATTGGTGCAGAGAAGCTTGTAGGTGGGATCATGGTTCCGAAAATGTAGCGTTTTGAAAATCGTTTCGGTGAAATTTCGAAAAATCGGTAAAATAAAGGGGTTTTCTGTAAAAAGTCAAAATACAAATATCTTATTATAAAAATTAAATATACATATTCTAGCTATGTAATTGCTATTATTTGGTGTTTATTGAGCCGCTGGTGAAATTTCAAATTTTCCGAAAAAAATATTATTTTATTATTATTTTAAGCCGTCACTAATACATTTAATTAGGGAAAATTACAAATTGGAATGAGTTGAAACAAATTTTGTGCATCATAAAACATTAAATAAAAATTTATCATGTGGTTTTTGGAACGAAATCATTTGCCAAAACGGTTTAGAAATTATTGAAGAAAAAAGGCTTTTTTTTAGCGTAAATGGATGTTTGGGGTATTGTATTTATCATTTTTCATCACTCCACACCCGTGCCCACACCCACACACCCCCACTTACCCTTCCCCTTAGCCAAATTCATCAGCCCTCACTTTTTCCCCACTTGGTTTGCAAAGGAAAAAGAAATGAAATGAAATAAAAGAAAAGATTAGAAAATAGATAAAGTAGTTAGACTTTGACCTTACCTTGACCTTGACTTTCCTCCCTTGCATTTTCCTCACCTCCCTCTCTCTCCCCTCACCCATTTCTGGCCGAAATTCTCAGCCCCAAAACAGCAGCCCCTCCCTCCCTCTTCTCCTCTCATTTTCCATCAAAAAATTCACCCATTTCCATCAAAAATCAAAGCTAAAATGCAAATCCAAGCCCTACCCATTTTTCCTTAGCCTATCTAGCATGGATCTTAGTGAAAAGTTTGCATTTTGGAGACAAGTTTCATGTTGATCTCAAGATGGTTATGAGGTATAAATCTTCTTTTTTTTTGAGTTGTTTGTTATTACTTCAAATTATGTTAATGAAAGGTTTAGTTTAGATTATAAATTTACAGTCCAAATTCAAGATTAGGGTTTATGAAATTGAAGTGGGGTTTTGTGTTGGAGTTGAATGGTGATCAATTGTGCATGGTTATGTGATGTATTTTGTATCTTAGGGCATGCAAAATGTAATCTTGTTGCTTAGTGCTAATTGTAACATTAAAATATCCAATTTAACTTTATTTAAGCAAACTAGTTTTTAGCTTTTGGTTCCAAATAGGTGATTTAAAATCTAATTAAGGTTTTGATGACTTTATTAACATTATAAAATGTAGTTTAATGCTTTAAATCATGCAAATCCAAACTAGTTTGTTGTATGTGCATTTTGCTATAAAATGGTCGAAATTGGTTAAATTTGCAAACTAGTTTTTGTAAATATTGTGTTAAATCGAGAATTAAAATATGGTTAGGGTTTTTTATCATATTATTAATTTTATTAAGTGTAGTTTAACACTTTAGTTCATGGAAATCCAACATAAATTGTAGTTTGTGCAATTTTGCTATGAAATTGTAAAAAGGGTATTTTGTAAACTAGAATATTAGGGTTTTTGGAATTTAATGAGATTAAATTCCGGAAATGGTTTTTATGACTTATGTAAGATATTTAATAAATATATTGGCCGCTACATTCATTTAAATATCGTGTCTTGTACAAAAACGGCGAATTGTGCTTGCTAGATTTTCGGAAAAATGACTTTTTGAGTGAAATTGGCGTTTTTGTGAGTTTCAACCTAGTTTATATTAAAATTAGTGTTCGTGGATGTGCAAATGAGTGTGATTGGATTTTCCTCGATGGTTTGACGTTTGTACATCGACATCGAGAGTTGGTTTGACTATTCTTGCATGCGTAGGCGATGGGTTTGGACCTATGCGTGATACGCATGCCGATTTTGTTTTCTTATGCCGTTTCGATTTCGAATTTAGTTTTAATGCGATATGGTGCGTTATGATATGTAGGTACCCCCATGTGGACTTCGAGACGACAAGCAAGCGCGTGGCGACATCGGGACCGGCGAGCGAGGTTCAGGTGAGTAGATTTATATCTACGGGGAGAAGTCGGGTGGATGGCGTATAGCACCCCCGCAGTCCGTGGTGGTGTATACGGATGCGTATACACACCAACATTTATTGTATGTTATTTGGGATTAATAACGTTGCTTAGGATGGATATTGGCGTGTTGGATTACCTTAGTGTTGTGAACCCTAGGGTAGTGTTGCACACACATACACACATACATACTTGCATACATTCCTATTGATATGTGCTCATGGGATTCTTTATAGTTATGTGTTCACATGGGTATGGGACTATGTGTTCACATACGGATTGAGGTTGATACTTGGGATTGAGCTGAGTCGATGAGATTCGATTTGAGGCCGTGAGATCGGTGATATAGCACGGTTCGTATCTTAGAGACGACATGACGTTGTAGCAGGTCCTTGACGTAGTGTTTCACACACGTCCATGCATACGTAGGCGGTATTAGTATGGTACTAGACGTAGATCAGTACCCCGATCATGATATTTGATAAAGAGGATACCAGGTGAATAGTATGATGAATGTGATATTGACCCGTACCCAGATTGGGATGCCGTACGACGGATTTACGTACGAGCTATATTGATAATTGATCCGCACTCTTGACTTGGGATGCCTGATTATAGATATGGTATCGGATATGATATTATTGAGGCGGGATCACCGACTATACATATACAGGTATGTATATGTATCGACTCAGATGATAGGCGGTTTCCTTACCTGTAGTTCAGCTTGTTAGTTCAGCTGTATAGTTTAGTGTAGTTGTTAGATTAGATTAGACTTCTTACCTATTTATAAAACTAACTAATCGTGGGCATTTTTAAAGACAGCTCAAAGGAATCTACGGATATTTCAAAAACGACGTATCTTTTCATAAAAACACCGTAGCCCCTATTTTCAAAACCTCATGATTCGTGTTATTTCAAAAGGCACCATTCGTAGGACTTATATTAGATTATTGCAGATTAGTTATCGTTGTGTCTAGTTTTCAGCTCCCGCACATTATTGCTGTTCTCTATGCCTCGCATATTTATTTTGCTGCATATTCCATTATTGATATCATGCTGTTAGGACACCAGCACCATTACCGATGATGCGTATGTACCACGTACACCTACTTGCCGGCTCACACACATCTTCATCGGTAATTGCCATGTCACGTACACTTTAGAGAATATAATTGCTTGACTTAGATTGTTAGCTGGTAGTTTTGACATGATATTAGTGTATTTCCCTTATATGCCATATTAGACATTGTAGTTATTACCTACCACTTCATGCGTACTGTTATTCAGTAGTTCATGCCTAGTTCATTATCATTGACATATGCACTTGTGATGATTTCTTGAGATTTATGATATTTCTGGATTTCGGGGAAAGCCGCAAAATTTACAACTTATGATCTTTTAAAATATAAAATGTTGCGGTTTTCTAGTGATGTAAAGTGTCGTCCACCATAAGTTTGCTGTGGTTTTGGAGATCCGTGTCGAGGAGTGGAGGAACCGTCACGGGTACATGGTGGGCCCGGTATGGTATCCCGTGGCAAGAGGAATGTGGTGTTGACGTTGAGCCTGGCTGGGGAGCACTACCTACCGGTGATATTACCCGACGCGTCGGATATCCGGAGGATACCGTCGTGGTCTTGAGATGGATGGTAGGGGCCGGTCTGGACTGACGGCGCCCTAGATATTGAGATTGAGACATTGATATTTCGAGACAGTGAGATTTATGTTTTGTGTCGATGCTAGACACTGTTGATAATGATTTCATTATGATACCTCAGTTTTAAAAATACGAAGGAAATCTCACTAATTTATGAAAACAGTTTCTTCATTTACATGTATTCTGTTTCATGCATTCATACCTCATTCATATGATATATTGCTACCTGAGGCACTGACACGGGCACATGTGATTACTCTCGGGTTAGATATTACCCTAGACATTGTCATAGGCTGCCTGTTATACATATATTTGAGGATATATTATGATCATTGACCTAGGATTGCGTTATTTATGTGATTTCTGTGCGTAGATATTTTCTATTCACGAGTTGGCAACTCACCCCCGTTATGCCCCAGTTTCTTGCAGGTTTGCTGTACCGGTTTCCTTACGGCTTTGCGGGCATAGTTTCATTCGGGTGATTTGCTAGTAGGTGGGTTTACTTGTATCATACCCTCATTATTCACCTTGTATGATATTATTCAGTTGTATCTAGTAAATTCCATCAACCAAACATGTATTTATTGAGTTAGAGACCAGTGTTGTTTATTCTTTCGACCTTAGAGTCGCTCGTTATATTTCTGGTGGTTTTGAGTTCCTTTTGAGTTTTGATCCTCGCCGTTGGCGTTGTATATTATATTGCTTGTGTGGTTGTGACCGTCGATTGACGAAGAGCTAGCTCCCGCTTGGGGATGCCTTTTTATTGATTTCGTATACTATTCATGTTGTATCCCGTTTGGGAGCCAGTTTTTACAAAGGAGACTCTGCCGAAATTTTCAGTAAATTTTGATGTTCTTAAAAACCGCATAATTCGGCTTATGCTATTAAAACTACTTGTTTTAAATTGGTTTTCCTTCACTCTACTTCTTTTCTTGGTTTGGATTTCTGGGTTTTCGGTTTACTTAGATTACGTACGCCTCGAGACGTTTCGTAGTTTAAGTGCCGGTCATGTTCCGTACTTTCGGGACGTGGCAAAGTTGGTATCAGAGCGTTAGGTTTTACCTTCGGAGCGTAGGATGACCCTTGGTTGATGGAATAGGTGACTAAAGTAGAGTGACGTACCGTTGGTATGTTCCGCGGCATATTTACGACACGCCACTCCACTTATGAAGCCTTAGGATGTACATTTCCTTGTTCAGTATTATATTCCTTCCTGATCTAGCCTCGTCGGTACCAGTTTGGTTTTGCTGCTACGGTTACCGGCAGGGAGAGCTATGGCTAGAGTTGCGGTCAGCACAAGCTCGTCACGAACGAGGACTGACCAGGGCGAAATTCCGGCGACACACGATTGCAGAGATGTGTCTTTTTACTGTGTTTCCGCGCCACGAGCGTTTGGCGGATCGCCTTTATAAGGTTACTCGGAGGTGCTGATCGACACTAGAGGATTGAGCCACTGAAAGAGGCCAGCCAGATTTTGATGACCGTTGGTGTGTTGCTTATTCATGATGGTCGAGGCACTGTTCAGCGTGCAGGTGAGCGAGCTAGTTATTGCTGCGAACGACGAGATATTGCCCCAGATGATGGCGTTAGTGCAGAACGAGTTGTACTAAGAGATGATAGAAGGTCGCTAGTCATCGAGGATGAATGACTAGGACTTGTGGATCGTTCGCCTACCCCGATGCGAGGTCATCAGATAGATTGATTCCAGCTGGAGACGATTTCACGCGGAGACGTTGAGAGTCGACGGAGACGATCGAATGTCAGCAACCTATTATTCCAAGTTTTAAGTAGTCGGAAAGACATACAGGCAATTCTATGGTCCCTCTAGAATAATGAAACCCTAACTCGACTTAATGACCGTGTGAAAGCCTTTGAACCTTCGGGTTTGCGGCAGTTCTACGGCGCCATTAGTGAGGCTTGGGTTTGCCCTTCTACGGCTGGACCACCGATGCTGTGGTATGTACTCGATACTATTAAACTGTGCCCAAGAGGTTGAGCTCTTGGGGGGATTATGAGGTTTTTACGACTCGATCGGATGACTCGACTTAATTCGGATGCTAGGTGGTGAGATGCATTCTTGGGAGACTCCAGATACGAGGATAGTCGTTGGAGCTCAGTCCATGCAGCCGCGACGAGACGAGTCCAAAGCAGACGACATTAGAGAAAAGTGAAGTAAGAGGTTCGTACCAGATCTAAATGAGATGACGTTCCACTCCGCCGACATCAGAGATGCGATGCGCATGCCGAGGCAGAGTACTGGATATACCTTCCAGAAGGAGTCGCGATGGGTATGCAGCCGTTACAGAGCAAGATGCAGATATAGGAAAGGACAATGACTTCCGGACAGTTGGTAGAGACAAGACATGGAAGAGACCGTGAGCAGGATTCCTTTCAGGACACTGCTACAATGATACTTGCACCTAGGATCAGATGTATCACGTACATTCAGAGACCCAGAGGCCGACGCCAGTAATATGCTGTCTTACGAGTGGTCGCGATGATTGACCAAGAGATGATCAGAGAAGTGCCAGAACGGAATCGTCCCCGTTAGCACACCTGACAGGACCGATGAGCCGATGGACCAAAAGATTGGTAATTCACAGTGAAGACCTTGACCCAGGAGTGGTCATGGTTACGCACGCCAGCAGGACAGAGTTCATGATCATCGACGAGACGTCCCACTAGTGACCGCGACAGTTGGCCGAGATTCTTAGAGAATGCAATTGAGCGGTACTATTCCGCCATTATTGATTCCGATGTTTTGGGTGATTTATTCGTATGATTTGATTTTTGATGATTGAGGATTTACGATATTTGCACAGTGTTGCACTTGATATCGTTTTCGTTCTTTAGTTTCACATGTTTGTGATTTTACGGTTTTAGACATTTGAGTTGATTTTGTGCATATGCACGCACACGATTTGGTTCCTGCACTCTGTATAGTTTATATATGCTTGCAGTGCAGTGATACGCCTTTTGTGCACTTAGATGCACTGAACTTCGATTTCGATTGTGATACTCGATATTTGTTTTGTGCACCTTGTGCACCTGATTGATTTTGCGCACGTTCGGTGCTTGATATTGGATTTCATGATTTCGTGCACGCTGGATGCACCTGATATGGATTTTCGCGCATGTTGGGCGCATGTTTTGAAATGCGATTTTGGTGCACACCCGATGCACTTAGATGTTGTTTCTGTGCGCATGTATGGCACATTCATGGATTTTGATTTCCGTGCGCACCAGACGCACGTAGTATTCATGTTCATATTTTGGGATTGATTTCTTATAGAGTAGTACGTTTTTATGATATTGCTATGTGTTTTCGTACTGAGCAGGACTAGTCAGAGGACAGTACCTGAATATATTTGGCATGCATTGATAGTTATTGAAGGGATTTCCAAAAAGCGAGCTATAGCCTCAGTATTTACCTACGTGTCTGATATGACACGAAATGTTTAAAACAAGGAGACCCTTCTAAATTGTTTCCAAAACGGCGGAACGTACATTTCAAACAAAGGTATATATGTATATAGATATTTTCTTATGATAGACGTCCGCCACTGTGCAGTGTTATACGCGTTGCACATCGACTTAAAGAGATTTGGCATGCATTTCCTTCAGATACTTACAGATATAGATTCGATATTTACATGTATAGTTTCGAGTTATGTCATATTGGTTTTGATTTGGATTTGGCATTGATGTCTTCTCCATGACTCCGATGATTGCGGGATGCTTGACGGAGTTTTGATTTGAGTTATATGCTCATTTTTCAAGCGCATGCGCTGCGCAACGATTTGTTTTATGTATTTACAATTTCGGAGCCCCGACGACTTGATGGTTTTCTTAGATGTTTTAGTATTTGGGGGATTTTTAATTTAAATTCGGGGACAGAATTTCTTTAAGGGGGGAAGACTGTAGCGTTTTGAAAATCGTTTCGGTGAAATTTCGAAAAATCGGTAAAATAAAGGGGTTTTCTGTAAAAAGTCAAAATACAAATATCTTATTATAAAAATTAAATATACATATTCTAGCTATGTAATTGCTATTATTTGGTGTTTATTGAGCCGCTGGTGAAATTTCAAATTTTCCGAAAAAAATATTATTTTATTATTATTTTAAGCCGTCACTAATACATTTAATTAGGGAAAATTATAAATTGGAATGAGTTGAAACAAATTTTGTGCAACATAAAACATTATATAAAAATTTATCATGTGGTTTTTGGAACGAAATCATTTGCCAAAACGGTTTAGAAATTATTGAAGAAAAAAGGCTTTTTTTAGCGTAAATGGATGTTTGGGGTATTGTATTTATCATTTTTCATCACCCCACACCCGTGCCCACACCCACACACCCCCACTTACCCCTCCCCTTAGCCAAATTCAGTAGCCCTCACTTTTTCCCCACTTGGTTTGCAAAGGAAAAAGAAATGAAATGAAATAAAAGAAAAGATTAGAAAATAGATAAAGTAGTTAGACTTTGACCTTACCTTGACCTTGACTTTCCTCCCTTGCATTTTCCTCACCTCCCTCTCTCTCCCCTCACCCATTTCTGGCCGAAATTCTCAGCCCCAAAACAGCAGCCCCTCCCTCCCTCTTCTCCTCTCATTTTCCATCAAAAAATTCACCCATTTCCATCAAAAATCAAAGCTAAAATGCAAATCCAAGCCCTACCCATTTTTCCTTAGCCTATCTAGCATGGATCGTGGTGAAAAGTTTGCATTTTGGAGACAAGTTTCATGTTGATCTCAAGATGGTTATGAGGTATAAATCTTCTTTTTTTTTTGAGTTGTTTGTTATTACTTCAAATTATGTTAATGAAAGGTTTAGTTTAGATTATAAATTTAGAGTCCAAATTCAAGATTAGGGTTTATGAAATTGAAGTGGGGTTTTGTGTTGGAGTTGAATGGTGATCAATTGTGCATGGTTATGTGATGTATTTTGTATCTTAGGGCATGCAAAATGTAATCTTGTTGCTTAGTGCTAATTGTAACATTAAAATATCCAATTTAACTTTATTTAAGCAAACTAGTTTTTAGCTTTTGGTTCCAAATAGGTGATTTAAAATCTAATTAAGGTTTTGATGACTTTATTAACATTATAAAATGTAGTTTAATGCTTTAAATCATGCAAATCCAAACTAGTTTGTTGTATGTGCATTTTGCTATAAAATGGTCGAAATTGGTTAAATTTGCAAACTAGTTTTTGTAAATATTGTGTTAAATCGAGAATTAAAATATGGTTAGGGTTTTTTATCATATTATTAATTTTATTAAGTGTATTTTAACACTTTAGTTCATGGAAATCCAACCTAAATTGTAGTTTGTGCATTTTTGCTATGAAATTGTAAAAAGGGTATTTTGTAAACTAGAATATTAGGGTTTTTGGAATTTAATGAGATTAAATTCCGGAAATGGTTTTTATGACTTATGTAAGATATTTAATAAATATATTGGCCGCTACATTCATTTAAATATCGTGTTTTGTACAAAAACGGCGAATTGTGCTTGCTAGATTTTCGGAAAAATGACTTTTTGAGTGAAATTGGCGTTTTTGTGAGTTTCAACCTAGTTTATATTAAAATTAGTGTTCGTGGATGTGCAAATGAGTGTGATTGGATTTGTCTCGATGGTTTGACGTTTGTACATCGACATCGAGGGTTGGTTTGACTATTCTTGCATGCGTAGGCGATGGGTTTGGACCTATGCGTGATACGCGTACCGATTTGGTTTTCTTATGCCGTTTCGATTTCGAATTTAGTTTTAATGCGATATGGTGCGTTATGATATGTAGGTACCCCCATGTGGACTTCGAGACGACAAGCAAGCGCGTGGCGACGTCGGGACCGGCGAGCGAGGTTCAGGTGAGTAGATTTATATCTACGGGGAGAAGTCGGGTGGATGGCGTATAGCACCCCCGCAGTCCGTGGTGGTGTATACGGATTCGTATACACACCAACATTTATTGTATGTTATTTGGGATTAATAACGTTGCTTAGGATGGATATTGGCGTGTTGGATTACCTTAGTGTTGTGAACCCTAGGATAGTGTTGCACACACATACATACATACATACTTGCATACATTCCTATTGATATGTGCTCATGGGATTCTTTATAGTTATGTGTTCACATGGGTATGGGACTATGTGTTCACATACGGATTGAGGTTGATACTTAGGATTGAGCTGAGTCGATGAGATTCGATTTGAGGCCGTGAGATCGGTGATATAGCAGGGTTCGTATCTTAGATACGACATGACGTTGTAGCGGGTCCTTGACGTAGTGTTTCACACACTTCCATGCATACGTAGGCGGTATTAGTATGGTACTAGACGTAGATCAGTACCCCGATCATGATATTTGATAAAGAGGATACCAGGTGAATAGTATGATGAATGTGATATTGACCCGTACCCAGATTGGGATGCCGTACGACGGATTTACGTACGAGCTATATTGATGATTGATCCGCACTCTTGACTTGGGATGCCTGATTATAGATATGGTATCGGATATGATATTATTGAGGCGGGATCACCGACTATACATATACAGGTATGTATATGTATCGACTCAGATGATAGGCGGTTTCCTTACCTGTAGTTCAGCTTGTTAGTTCAGCCGTATAGTTTAGTGTAGTTGTTAGATTAGATTAGACTTTTTACCTATTTATAAAACTAACGAATCATGGGCATTTTTAAAGACAGCTCAAAGGAATCTACGGATATTTCAAAAACGACGTATCTTTTCATAAAAACACCGTAGCCCCTATTTTCAAAACCCCATGATTCGTGTTATTTCAAAAGGCACCATTCGTAGGACTTATATTAGATTATTGCAGATTAGTTATCGTTGTGTCTAGTTTTCAGCTCCCGCACATTATTGCTGTTCGCTCTGCCTCGCATATTTATTTTGCTGCATATTCCATTATTGATATCATGCTGTTAGGACACCAGCACCATTACCGATGATGCGTATGTACCACGTACACCTACTTGCCGGCTCACACACATCTTCATCGGTAATTGCCATGTCACGTACACTTTAGAGAATATAATTGCTTGACTTAGATTTTTAGCTGGTAGTTTTGACATGATATTAGTGTATTTCCCTTATATGCCATATTAGACATTGTAGTTATTACCTACCACTTCATGCATACTGTTATTCAGTTGTTCATGCCTATTTCATTATCATTGACATATGCACTTGTGATGATTTCATGAGATTTATGATATTTCTGGATTTCGTGGAAAGCCGCAAAATTTACAACTTATGATCTTTTAAAATATAAAATGTTGCGGTTTTCTAGTGATGTAAAGTGTCGTCCACCATGAGTTTGCTGTGGTTTTGGAGATCCGTGTCGAGGAGTGGAGGAACCGTCACGGGTACATGGTGGGCCCGGTATGGTACCCCGGGGCAAGAGGAATGTGGTGTTGACGTTGAGCCTGGCTGGGGAGCACTACCTACCGGTGATATTACCCGACGCGTCGGATATCCGGAGGATACCGTCGTGGTCTTGAGATGGATGGTAGGGGCCGGTCTGGACTGACGGCGCCCTAGATATTGAGATTGAGACATTGATATTTCGAGACAGTGAGATTTATGTTTTGTGTCGATGCTAGACACTGTTGATACTGATTTCATTATGATACCTCAGTTTTAAAAATACGAAGGAAATCTCACTAATTTATGAAAACAGTTTCTTCATTTACATGTATTCTATTTCATGCATTCATACCTCATTCATATGATATATTGCTACCTGAGGCACTGACACGGGCACATGTGATTACACTCGGGTTAGATATTACCCTAGACATTGTCATAGGCTGCCTGTTATACATATATTTGAGGATATATTATGATCATTGACCTAGGATTGCGTTATTTATGCGATTTCTGTGCGTAGATATTTTCTATTCACGAGTTGGCAACTCACCCCCGTTGTGCCCCAGTTTCTTGCAGGTTTGCTGTACCGGTTTCCTTACGGCTTTGCGGGCATAGTTTCATTCGGGTGATTTGCTAGTAGGTGGGTTTACTTGTATCATACCCCCATTATTCACCTTGTATGATATTATTCAGTTGTATCTAGTAAATTCCATCAACGAAACATGTATTTATTGAGTTAGAGACCAGTGTTGTTTATTCTTTCGACCTTAGAGTCGCTCGTTATATTTCTGGTGGTTTTGAGTTCCTTTTGGGTTTTGATCCTCGCCGTTGGCGTTGTATATTATATTGCTTGTGTGGTTGTGACCGTCGATTGACGAAGAGCTAGCTCCCGCTTGGGGATGCCTTTTTATTGATTTCGTATACTATTCATGTTGTATCCCGTTTGGGAGCATGTTTTTACAAAGGAGACTCTGCCGAAATTTTCAGTAAATTTTGATGTTCTTAAAAACCGCATAATTCGGCTTATGCTATTAAAACTACTTGTTTTAAATTGGTTTTCCTTCACTCTACTTCTTTTCTTGGTTTGGATTTCTGGGTTTTCGGTTTACTTAGATTACGTACGCCTCGAGACGTTTCGTAGTTTAAGTGCCGGTCATGTTCCGTACTTTCGGGACGTGACAGAAAAACAGGCCAGTGGTGGCTTGGGTCACCTGGTCTACTGGCAGAGCGAGGAATGAAGCCGCTTAGGGCCCATATGCTACACCTCCCGGTTAGGTGGAGCGTTCGTTGCAGTGGCATTTCGAGCAGTTGGTGCAGTTAAAGGCCATTGAATCTTGAGTTCAGCTCCAGGAAAAAGTCCAAATCTTAGTAACTTGAAATCCGAAGGCAACCATTAACAAACCGCGATTGGTTCGCGGAGACGACACACGAAGTGTGGAGTGAAAAGAGGAAAGGGTCCCACCGGGCGTGCCAGAATCTGTTCCCCTCCGAAAGACGGCGCACAAGACCGCGAGGTCCTGACGCTGAGATTCGAGGCAGATGCTATTTGGTCTTATCCGTCCATCTCACTGAAGATGCCAAGTTGATTTATGGCGCCGTGTATCGGAGGTTTAGACGGATGCGGCCGATGTAGCAGACTTCGTCAGATTCCTCATCAGGGTGAGGGGTTTTTGATTATGGGGATGTTCTTCCCTGCAGGCGCAAGCCCCTGCAGTTAATTACGCTACCGCATCGCGGTAACAACTTTCTCCTTCTCCAGAATTTCACTTCGTGTCGCGGGTGTTTGTTTTGTTTGTGGTTGCCCGTGGATTGTATACGGAGACTGAGTAATGCCGTCGTCCGTAGGACGTGGATTAATCCAAATCCGTATTTACTTAGATTTGGGTTTGGTGTTTTTAGTTTAAGGATACATTAGTCGCGTTGCGGCTAAGATCAACTTAAACGTTCGTTAAGGATACGTTAGTCCTGTTTGAGACTAAGATCAACTTAACGTGGTGATCCATTTAATATCTGGCCACCGGGACTCGTCACTTCTCTAACGTCGTTGAAGGATTACAACGGCAGATGTCAGAGGAGTTCGGAGATGTACCCTTGAACCAAGGTTGATTTGGAATTTTGTAGTCCGTTTGAATGTTTAAGGATACGTTAGCCATGTTTGGGGCTAAGATCAACTTAAACGGGATCGTTTAGATCCGGCAAAAGAGCATTTGGAGGCTCTATTGTTCCAGTTTTAGGGACGTAGTGGTCCATGTTCCAGTTTATGGACGTGGCGGTCCGTATTCCAGTTTAAAGACGTGGTGGTCCGTATTCCAGTTTAGGGACGTGGTGGTCCGACATTAGTTTAAGGACGTTCCGGTCCAACATTAGTTTAAGGGCGTTCCGGTCCACGAGTTTAAAGACCCCGCAGTCCGTATTAATGTGTGGTCGTCGGGACCCGTCACCTCTCTGACGTCGTTGAAGGATTACAACGATGGGTGTCAGAGGAGTTCGAAGATGTACCCTCGAACCGGATATTAATTTAAGAGAACAGCTGTGCTCAGTCCATTTAATTTGAGGACTTACGGCCAAAATTGGGCTAAGTCCAGTTGAGCATATTCAGCATGTTTCTTGATCTTTGGCCTATTAGGCCTGTGCCAGGGCTTTGCCCGTATTTAATAATGCACTGCATTTTATTTTGGCTTGCTAGGCCTCTTTGATTTGGGCTCTGTCCCTTTATTTATGATGCAGAGCACCTGTTTTGGCTTAGGCTCTGCCCCCTTTTTTTAAAAAATAATGCATTGCATTTTATTAGGCCTGCTAGGCCTCTTTGATTTGGGCTCTGTCCCTTTATTTATGATGCAGAGCATCTGTTTTGGTTTGGGCTCTGCCCTTTTTTTTAAAATAATGCATTGCATTTTATTAGGCCTGCTAGGCCGCTTTGATTTGGGCTCTGTCGCTTTATTTATGATGCAGAGCATCTGTTTTGGTTTGGGCTCTGCCCCATTTTTTTAAACAATGCATTGCATTTTATTAGGCCTGTTAGGCTTTCTTTAATTGGGCTTGGCCCTTTTGTAAACAATACAGCGCATTTGTCTGGCGCTTTGCGCCAAGTAATGGGCGCAAGCTCATATGGTGATGACACATGTCATGCTCTGGCGAGCGCAAGCGTAACAGCGCTGTTCTAGTGCGCTGCGCTTGCGCTGCTGACCCGTGGCGCGCTGTGGTGAATTGCGCCAGTTTTAGAGAGCAAGGCTCTGTTTCAAAAGCGCACAGCGCAATTGGTTCAGATGCTGACACGTGGCGCTTTCCCAAGAGCGCAACAGCGCAGTTTATAAGTGCAAAGCACCAAGAATCTTTTAGATTCAAGAACAGAAGTGCAAAGCACTGTTAGATTTCTTGATCCAATCTAGATCCAAGAAAAAGATAAGTTTTTTCTTATCTTAAAGAACCAAAGGTTCATGAAAAGTGAAAATCACTATTATTATTTTATTTATTCATTTATTTAGTTATGTTTCAAGATCAATGATCTTGTTTTTAGATCACTGATCTGTTCATAAGAGGATTTTCTCTACTTTCAAAGGTTTTTACCTTCTGTTGTCCTTGAGGAGTTCTCGAGAGTTCTCTCTCTCTTTTTTTTAGAAAGATGTTGATGCCTTTGAATTGAGGTCTGGGGTCCTTTTTATAGTGCTCATAAATTAGTTAAATTTGTTAAAGAGATCTCTCTCTGAGTGATTTGGGGAATTTTCCCCACCGTTGGATCTTTGATCCAAGGGCTTCTGTTTTACAGAAGAAAATATTCTTGTTTTTACAAGAACAGAAAGATTTCTTTAAAATCTTAATTTTGTTTGGCGCAAATGCCCCAGCGCATGACACGTGTCACGCAGCGCACAGCGCAGCGCAACCGCGCTAGCGCATCTGCGCTGACACGTGTCGCGCAGCGCAGTGCTTGCGCAACTGAAGCGATGCTTCCTTTAATTTTGCTTAAAATAGAGCTTTGCTCTGATTGGGCGCGCCTTCTTGGGCGCTGCGCTGACGTATCAGCGCTTGACATGTGGCGCGTTGCGCCCGAGATTTGAAGCGTTGCTTCAAAATTTTGAATTTTGAATTTCAACAGAGCTTTGCTCTGATTGGGCGAAACAAGCGTATGCGCTTCTCATCCCAGAGTGGGAGATGGTCTGTCCCACAGACATCAGTACGTCGTACTGGAGATAGTATGCGGGTGCTCGTTAGGTTACGAGTACACTGGACAGGACTCGTCGGGAACTGACCGGTTAGTATTATACCTATCGTCAGTTATCAGTTCCCAGGTGACATGAGTACAGCTTACTCCGCTGACTTGACACTGTCACTTCGCCTCGAGTGTGTTCCCACTGTACTTTGATTACTACCCTACCACGGCTCAAAGGAGTCGTGCAAACAGGTAGTAGTTGGATGCAGTCCCGAAGCACTTGGAAGCAGTGACGGTTAGACAGGATTCGTCTCTCCCGGTATTGGGGGTTGACATCGCGCTGTGTCTAGGAGAGCCATTACACGAGTAGTCCCTGGCCAGGGCAAGCGAGATATACTGGTAGGTTTCCAGTGTTATCTCAGGGTGTTCTGGGCTTCACTCCGACATGACTTGTACCGCTATTAGGGGACTGACGTTTACCGCCTCCTAGGCCCGCCATGCGATGTATCAGACGAACAGACCAGACTGTACGGAGACTGTCACATTCAGGCTCAGTAGGAGTTCAGATGGGTTTCACCTCGTCAGTCTTTTTGTCGGCATCTACCTGGGGACCGTTACGCACAGCTAGTGCCGCTTGCGGTCTGTGGTTAAACCCACTGCCAGCGTAGTGTCGAGTCTTTAGAGTCCCACACAGAAAGCTATTCGCCTTCAGGCAAAAGAGTAGAGGTTGCATGGTTTTGCGACAGGTCGCATGGTTTTGCGATAGGGTTCGGTCACATCCGTGCACTTGTGCACGTACAGTGTCCGGAAAGTTAACACTTGCGGGCTTTGGTTTAAGCCAGATCCTAGTGTACGTTTTGGGATTGGTTTTATCTCGTTTGTATTCGTGTTCCTCGGAACGCGGATGCGGGTGTGTATGCACAGTTGACAGAGAGACAGAGGCAGAGTATTCTCATTGGGATTGTTGACTGTTGACCGTTGACTTTTGCTTAACCCTAGTGAGAATAAGAATTATGATTAGCAATAATATTAATTAAGTATTATAGTGACATGGTTGTAAAGAGGTTGACTTTGTTGACTTGTTGACTTTGTTGACCGGTTGACTAGGTTGGACTAGTTGACCATCATCATTACCATGGTTGTCATTTCATGCAAAGACTTTTGCTTGCTTGTTGTGGTTTGCAAAATGAGTGCATGAAAATGATATTGCCTTTGACATGATATGAACCATCACATAATACTTGATTAAGATTATGGCTCATGATGTTTTTGGATTATGAGAGGGTGAAAGAGAAAAGAGAGGCTCATTCTTTTCATTGTCTTTCTCTCTCTTGGTTTTGAGCTCTCTCATTCTCTTGCTCTCACCCTCTTCCTCTTGCTCTCTCTCTTGTCTATGGTTCACTTGTCTCATGTGTTGAGAATCAAGAACCATAGAGAAAATCCAATCACACTCTCCTCTACTCACTCTAGTTCACAAGGTTTAGCAAACCAAGTGAACTAGTTTTCTTCAAAGTTCGAAGAAGAAGCCAAATGTAGAAGCTTTCGGGTGGATCGACCTTCGGCGCAAGGAGACGACGGGTGAAGCCGATCCGTACACCATCAAGAGATGAAGACGAAGGAGTTCAAGAAAGAAAGGTATAACCCCCTAACCGAGTAGTTAACAACTCGTAGTTAGGTTGTTAGGTAGATAGTTTAACAAAGATCCGTTTTGAGTCCATGTTACCGCCTCTAGAAAATTGTTTTTCATCAAATTCCGCAAGCCCGTAAGTACCGGGAGAGGTAGCATGGACTTACATATATGCATTGTTTCATGTAGTTGTAGTAACCTGATGATGTACCTTTACATGATTGTTGCATATTCACTTATCATACTTATGCTATCGGATTACTTGTGATAGATAGATCGCTGTTCGTGCATACTTGCAATTACTGTATGATGTTATTTACTATTCACGAGTTGGCAACTCACCCCCGTTGTGCCACAATGTTGTGCAGGACATACCCTCTGAGTAGTCGCGGCAGGGCATCTTATCATCTCTACTTTTGCGGATACCGCTACGGTTGGCTGTGAAGCCTTGCTTTTAGGTGGGTTGCGGTTATTTGTTTGTACTTTGTATATTTTTTTGTTGGATCTAGTATTCTCCATCTACCACTATTGTATATGACATAGAGACGACTTGTGAGGTTTCAGTGTTATATTTTGTGGTGACTTTGGGTGCCGTGCTCGTGGGAGCCGGTTTTGTTGAAAAGTTTTACTTCTTTATGCAGTTTTCTTTTATATTTCTTCGCTTCGGCGTCGTATATATGTTGTGGTGGTTGTCTCCGCCGTTGGGCGTGATTTTCTACCTTTTGGGATGCTTTTATTATTATCTATGTTGTACCCGTTTTCGGGGTTAGTTTTTACAAAGGAGGTGCTGCCGAAAATTTTAAGAACGAAAACGAAACTTAAAGATTTTTATTTGAAAATTTCCGAATGTTTAAAACTATGTTTTTCTCCGTTGATCCAGTTTTGGGTGGTTTAGATTTCTGGGTTTCGGCTTACTTAAGTTGCGTACGCCTTTAGACGTTACGTAGTTTAAGTGCCGGTTACGGGCCAAATTTGGGTCGTAACAAAGTTGGTATAAGAGCGCTAGGTTTTTTACCTTTCGGAGTGTAGGATGACCTTGGTATGATGGAGTAGGTAGCTTAAGCAGAGTGGCGTAATGTGTGTATGTTCCGCGGCATACTTACGACACGGTACTCCGCCTAAGTGACCTTAGGACTTATTGATTGAAATTCCTTTCGTGATTGATATACATCTTTGTGATTCGATTTCCGTTTCCTTATCGAATCTTATTTCAATTTCCAGCCTATATGCCGCCGAAGACTACAAGGGCACAGAGAGCGGCCGTGAGGGCCGAGGCCAGAGTCGACTCGTCTGAGGCAAGGGTTGACCAGGGCGATACGCCTGTGGTACCGAAGCACATTGCTATGATTGGAGTTGGTATGCATGATCTGCGCCAGATTGTGGGGACTCTAGTAGAGGTCATTCGAGCAAAGCGACAGGCTATTGTTCCACCCGTTGCAGGGACAACGATGGTACCTACTGATCCGGAAGTCGTAGTTGCAGCTCCAGAGGTTATTACCGTGTCACTAACGGAGTTCATGAGGCTGAGGCCTCCGGTGTTTACTGGCACAGATGTTACTGAGGATCCGCAGTCGTTCATCGACCGGATGGCTAGGATTTTTCGCTCACTCCGATGCTCCGACGAGAGATGGGTAGAGTTTGCGAGTTTCCGGCTGGAGGGTATGGCCCAGAAGTGGTGTGAGTCGTTGGAGAGGGGCAGAGCCGCTGGTCTTGCTCCTATGACCTGGGCTGAGTTTGTGACGTCGTTTCTTGCCCGTTTTCTTCCACCGAGAGTCAGGGATGCGCGAGCGCGCAGATTTGAGTCGTTACGTCAGACGCCGGTGATGACTGTGTCGGAGTATGATGTATTGTTTACTGAGCTGTCGGTGTATGCTCCGTACCTGGTGGCGACAGAGGAGATGAGGGTGAAGAGGTTTGTTCGAGGCCTTCTTACCCAGTTATTCCTATCCATCAGCATTCAGCATTGCGACACGTATGCGGAAGCTGTCGATGCAGCCCTATTGGTGGAGGAGCATCTAGCTGAGTCATCGGTTGTTCCAGAACCGAAGAGGACTCGTACGGATGAACCAGCACGGGGACCGAGGTTTGTCCGCAGAGGCAGAGTTCTTTTAGACTCGGGGAGTAGCAGAGACGTGGGACGTGGCCAGTTATTCAGTTCTTATTCCCAGGAGGGCCAGCGACCGTCTTATGGATGCTTCAGATGTGGCAGTTTGCATCATCTTGTTCGGAATTGTACTGTGGTGCGTCAGAGAGGGCCAGCAGTATCGCAGGTTACCTTACCACCTTCTCTACCTCAGAGAGCGTTGCCTCTTATTCCTGTTGTTGCGCAGCGTCAGACTCCTGCTCAGAGAGGTCGTGGTCGTGGTGGTTTTATGCCGAAAGGACGAGGTGGCAGAGGCAGAGGACAGCCAGTAGCCGGTAGAGGGCAGGCACGGGTTTTTTCCTTGACTCACCAGGACGCTCAGGCGTCCGATGTTGTGGTTTAAGGTACCCTTTCCTTATGTTCTTTTGATGCACATGTTCTTTTCGATCCGGGATCTACGCATTCGTATGTTTCTACGCACTTCGTGCCGAGGTTAGGCCGAGAGTCGTGTTTGCTGGATCAGCCCCTAGTAGTGACTACTCCTGTGGGAGAGTCGTTTGTTGCGCGGTGCGTGTTCCGATCATGTGCTATCCGTTTAGGAGACAGAGATATGTCCGTCGACTTGATCCTTCTTGAGATGTTGGACTTCGACGTTCTGTTAGGCATAGACTGGCTAGCGACTTGCTATGCGTCCGTGGACTGCCGCGAGAAGACAGTTAGATTTTGTTTTCCCGGCGAGCCAGTGTTCGTTGTGCCGGGAGACCGTGGTGCCGCCCCTCACATTTTGGTTTCTGTTCTGTGCGCTAGTCGGCTTTTGAGGAGGGGATGTCGGGGATTCTTAGCTTTCATTCATGATACTGGAGCTACGGTGGAGTCGTTGGACCAGGTTTCTACCGTGCGAGAGTTTCCCGATGTCTTTCCCGATGAGTTACCTGGGTTGCCGCCAGAGCGCGTTATTGATTTTGCATTGATCTGATTCTTGGCACGGAGCCCATTTCTATACCGCCTTATCGGATGGCTCCGGCAGAGCTTAGAGAGCTTAAAGATCAATTGCAAGAGTTACTTGATTTGGGACTTATGCGTCCGAGTGTTTCGCCGTGGGGAGCTCATATTCTGTTCGTCAAGAAGAAGGACGGCAGTTTGAGGCTATGTGTGGATTATCGTAAGTTGAACCGAGTTACAGTGCGGAACAGGTATCCTTTACCCCGCATTGACGATTTATTTGATCAATTCCAGGGTGCGAAACATTTTTCGAAGATTGATTTGCGTTCGGGTTATCATCAGTTGTGGGTTCGGAATGATGACATTCCGAAGACCTATGGGCATTATGAGATTTTGGTGATGTCGTTCGGACTCACCAATACGCCAGCAGCGTTCATGGATCTGATGAACCGGATTTTCAGGCCGTTCCTCGACCAGTTCATTATAGTGTTTATTGATGACATACTGGTCTACTCTAGGAGTCATGAGGAGCATGAGCAGCACTTGAAGATTACTTTGCAGATATTGAGAGAGCACCGGCTGTATGCTAAATTCTCAAAGTGCGTTTTTTGGCTTGATAGAGTTGACTTCCTGGGTCATGTGGTGACTAGTGATGGTATTCTTGTGGACCTGAAGAAGATCGAGGCTGTACAGCTTTGGCCCAGACCTGTATCGGTGACGGAGGTCCGCAACTTTTTGGGCTTAGCTGGTTATTATCGCCGTTTTGTGCAGGATTTCTCGAGTATCGCTGCACCACTGACTGGACTGACCCGGAAGGGAATTCCTTTTCTCTGGACTGATTCGTACGAGCAGAGTTTTCAGCAGTTGAAGACTCGGTTGACTACGACACCAGTTCTTTTTTTACCTTCTCGATCGGGCAGCTATGTTGTTTATTGTGATGCTTCTCGAGTGGGGCTCGGCTGTGTTTTGATGCAGCATGATAGGGTGATTGCATATGCTTCTAGGCAGCTGAAGAAGCACGAGCAGAATTACCCCACTCACGATCTTGAGATGGCAGCGGTAGTCTTTGCGTTGAAGATTTGGAGACACTACTTGTATGGAGAGTCGTGTCAGATCTTCACGGATCACAAGAGTTTGAAGTATATCTTCCAGCAGCGAGATCTGAATCTGAGACAGCGCCGATGGACGGAGCGAGTGAATGATTATGATTGTGAGATCCTTTATCAACCAGGCAAGGCGAATGTGGTAGCAGATGCTTTGAGTCGTAGACCCGTGGGTAGCTTGTTCCACTTGAGCGCAGTTCAGTGTCAGTCTTCTGCTGATTGGCAGCTCTTGTGTGATAGTAGAGTGCAGTTCGAGTTCACTTCCGTTGGGGGACAGCTTGCTCATGTCCTCTCCCGTCCACTTCTATTTGATTGTATCCGTGAGGCGCAGCCCAGTGATGCCCGTTTGATTGAGATTCTTGAACTTGTTCGGCAGGGAAGAGTTTCGGAGTTCATGATTGATGACCAGGGTGTGCTACGATGCGGGACTCGCTTGTGTGTACCAGATGTTGATGGGTTGAGACGCGAGATCCAAGAGCAGGCACATCAGTCGGCCTTTAGCGTTCATCCAGGTTCCACCAAGATGTACCGTGACTTGAGGGACTTCTACTGGTGGGAAGGGATGAAACGTGATATATCGAACTTCGTTTCGAGGTGCCTGACTTGTCAGCAAGTCAAGGCGAAGCATCAGAGACCGGCTGGAGAGTTGCAGCCTTTACCCGTTCCGGAGTGGAAATGGGAGCAGATTTCCATGGACTTCATTGTGGGTCTACCCAGGACCAGTCGATGGTATGACTCCATTTGGGTTATTGTAGACCGGTTGACGAAAGCGGCTCACTTTCTTCCAGTGAAGACCACTTTCGGTTATGCTCAGTATGCTCAGTTATACATAGATGAGATTGTGTGTTTGCACGATGTTCCCACATGCATAGTATCCGACAGAGGCACCCAGTTAACTAGCCGTCTTTGGCAGAAGCTTCAGGAAGCCTTGGGTACCCGGCTGAGTTTTAGTACCGCTTTTCATCCATAGACCGATGACCAGTCGGAGCGGACTATACAGACTCTAGAGGATATGCTCCGTGCATGCGTGCTTGATTTTGGTGGCAGTTGGGATCGTCGCTTTCCTGTGATTGAGTTCTCCTACAACAACAGCTTTCAGGAGACTATTCGGATGGCACCTTTTGAGGCTTTATATGGTAGGAAGTGTCGATCGCCAGTCTGTTGGACCGAGCTTAGTGAGAGTTTGGTTTTGGGACCCCAGCTAGTTCAGGAGACCACGAAGAAGATCCAGCTGATTCTGGATAGGATGAGAGCAGCCCAGTGCAGGCAGAAGTCTTATGCCGAACGTCGTCGTCGCAGACTTGAATTCGCAGTGGGGGATCATGTATTCCTGAGGATTTCTCCGATGAAGGGCGTTATGCGATTTGGGAAGAGAGGGAAGCTCAGTCGCAGATTTGTAGGTCCTTTCAAGATCCTTGAGCGAGTGGGTTCTGTTGCTTATCGTTTGGCACTCCCGCCCAGTTTTCCGGATGTTCACCCTATTTTTCATGTGTCGATGCTTCGTAGATACCTTCATGATCCTTCTCACACGATTCAGCACGAGACCGTTCAGCTTGAGCGCGATCTTTCGTTCACCGAGCAGCCAGTAGTTATTTTGGATCGGCAGGTAAAGAAACTTCGGTCAAAGGTCTTGCCATCTGTGAAGGTTCTTTGGCATAGCCCGACTAGTGAGGAGATCACTTAGGAGGCCGAGAGCGAGATGTAGAAGAAATTCCCTCATCTTTTTGAAGGTACGCTTAGTATGAAATTTTAATTCGGGGACCGAATTTCTATAAGGAGGGGAGATTGTAACGTTTTAGAAATCGTTTTGCGAATTTTCCCGTTTTAGGGCAAAATTGTCGGTTTTTCCCGTTTTAACCTGATTTCGATCAAACGACCGTATAAACTTACCGACACCTAGTTTGGCCAAAATAAAACTTGTGCGCGAACTTTAGGAGTATTTGGGAGGTTTTGGTTCAGATAGATTTTTTCCCAAATAAAATATTATTTTAAGCTGTATTTTGTGCACGTAAATCGGGAAAAAATTTCTTTTGTGAATAAATTGATTTTGTCAGTAGAATTATTTTAGAAGGTTCTTTTTAAATATCTAGATTTTTTTTGGTAATTAATGATTTCTTTTTTAAAAGAAAAGAAAATGGTGTAAATGCGGCATTTTTCATTTAATGTTGCATTTATTACTTAAGACTAGAAAATTCTTCATTTTTATTACACAAACCCCCCCCCCCTCTCACCCTTGGCCGAGCCTCATCTCCCCATTTCTGTCCCAAATTGTTCTTGCCCCATTTTCTACAATTCCAAGATCATTAAATCCTTAAAAATCCTTGAATAATCCCACAAAACTCCTAAGCAAATAAAAACCCATCATTCTTCTTTACAAATCCCACTTTGATCTTCATGAAAGCTTGATTTTTGGAGGCTAAAATGATGGATCTAATTTCATTTTGGTGTTCTTGAGGAGGTATAATTTCTTACCTTAATCCATAATTAATTGCTTTAATCTTAAACTAGCTAATTTAGTTAACTATTTATGTGCTTAGTTTAGCTTTTAATTCATGATTAATTCATTATATTTGGTTTAAGAAATTCATGTTAGGGTTAAATTTTGATTAACTGATTAGTGTTTATTTGAAGTGTTAAATTGTGTTTTGAATAAAGATTAATCTAGTAGAAAATGTTAAAATTTGCTAATAAGCATTTTGTTTAATTAAGCAAAGTTGCTTACTAGATTTTTGCTAAAACATAATTAGCGAGTGTTAAAAATATAGGATTGGTTTAGATAGCTTAGTTAAGCTATTTTAAGATATTTGTAATTGTTAAATTTGCGTTATCTTGAATCTAGTGTGAAATATTGCGATAGGTTGCTTACTAGATTTCGGGGTTTTTCCGGCGTAGGGTTCGTTTGGTCATTGCGAGGTTATATCTAGTGTTTTTCTCGTAATTTTTGTGTTGTGTTGCTCGATCGGGACGATAGGGGTCCAGTTTTGGTGTTTTGTAGTTTAGCGACCCCAGTTAGGGTTTTGGCCAGTATCGTGCGCGATAGATGCGCTAAGCGCGCAGTGTAATTTTCCGGGCGTTTTCGTCGCGTTTCGTTGTCTTTTCGTCATTATAGGATATTTAGCTTATGTGTTGTATTTATGAAATTTTAGGTTCGCAAGCAGGGACTTCAGGTGCTGCGGACAAGGGGAAGCAGGTGGTCGGATTTTCATAGCTCGAGACCTCGGTGAGTAGATTTAACATCTACGGGGAAATCGCCCGTATTGCGTTATGCGTCGGGGCGAATATGATATGATAGTTGCATGTATTTGCATATTAGTTACCTTCATATGAATGTCATTGCATAGCATTATCTGTTGTACTTGACTCGTACCTTTAGATATAACACATTACTGACGGTTCATGTTGCACGAGCACTAAATTGTATGATACACCCACACCGTCTACAATTTCCATGACACGCACAAACAACTACATATGTGATATGGTAGTGGATAGGAATGATTGGAGTAGTAACTCTTATTCTATTGTGCATATGAAATACTATGGACACATACATACGTGATATTTCATTGGGCAGGAATAGTTAAGGTAGTGAACCTTGTTCCACTTCACTTATATCTTGCTATATTTACCTATACATCATGCATACATATTAACATGTACCCTCTCGTACTTGATTACAGGTAGATACTTAAACCTTGCTACACTTACATGTACACTTCATATGATACTGCATTTATTTTCGAAGGAATTGGGAAACGCCTGATTATGTTTTAAAGCTAGATTCAATTTAAAGAGCGGTTTTCCCTTTATATGCTCATACTGATGTTTTATGTTGCATATATCAGTTTTATATGGATTTTACGCTTTGAGATATGGATTTCATATGATTTATGGATTTGAGAACCGTGGGGGATATTTTCAAGAAAACTATATATTGTTTGAAAACCCGGTTTCTCTTGATATGATATTTGATGCGTCTACCATGTGATTTCTCGGTTCTGAGATTTGGCTTGTGATACCCGATTCAAGGAGCGGGACGCACCGTCTGTGGGTACATGGTGGACCCGGTATGGTACCCCGGGGTTAGTGGTGATTTCTTGGTGTAGACGATAAGCCTGGCGGTGGGACCACTACCTACCGGTGATTGTATTTGGACTCAGCGGTTATCATGGAGATACCGACCGGAGTGAGGTATGACATATCGTCAGGTCCAGTCATGGTAACAACGCCTGAGTTATGAGGATTTACGTGTCGATGCTAGACACGGGTTTCATGATGTTTCGAGTGTCGGTGTTTGACACTCAGGTTTTCGTGAGACATACAGGATGTGAGGGCCGATCTGAGGATGCGGTGCCTGAGGATTTGGGATTTGATGCGTCAGTGAGGGACACTGGTGTTTTTCTATGCTGATGATTTTTGCTTGAGATTTTATATTATATCATCCCACACTCAGGATTATGTTGATATGCATTGTTTCATGTAGTTGTAGCACCCTGATGATGTACCTTTACATGATTGTTGCATATTCACTTATCATACATATGCTATCGGATTACTTATGATAGATAGATCGTTGTTCGTGCATACTTGAAATTACTGTATGATGTTATTTACTATTCACGAGTTGGCAACTCACCCCCGTTGTGCCACAGTGTTGTGCAGGACATACCCTCTGAGTAGTCGCGACAGGGCATCTTATCATCTCTACTTTTGCGGATACCGCTACGGTTGGCTGTGAAGCCTTGTTTTTAGGTGGGTTGCTGTTATCTGTTTGTACTTTGTATATTTTTTTGTTGGATCACTTATTCTCCATCTACCACTATTGTATATGACTTAGAGACGACTTGTGAGGTTTCAGTGTTATATTTTGTGGTGACTTTTGGTGTCGTGCTCATGGGAACCTGTTTTGTTGAAAAGTTTTACTTCTTTATGCAGTTTTCTTTTATATTTCTTCTTTTCGGCGTCGTATATATGTTTTGGTGGTTGTCTCCGCCGTTGGGCGTGATTTTCTCCTGTTTGGGATGCTTTTATTATTATCTATGTTGTACCCGTTTTCGGGGTTAGTTTTTACAAAGGAGGTGCTGCCGAAATTTTTAAGAACGAAAACTAAACTTAAAGATTTTTATTTGAAAATTTCTGAATGTTTAAAACTATGTTTTTCTCCGTTGATCCAGTTTTGGGTGGTTTAGATTTCTGGGTTTCGGCTTACTTAAGTTGCGTACGCCTTTAGACGTTACGTAGTTTAAATGCCGGTTACGGGCCAAATTTGGGTCGTGACAAATCATTACTATCAACTGAATACCATTCACAAGTATCTACATCTTCGATCACCTTGAAGAATCCCGATACTTGCAATACATGGTTCTCTACTTTACTCATATACCTATAACTTCTCAAAACTTGGACCCTGTGTTTCTACGAAACACTTGTCTAAGAACTAGAGAAGTCATAAGTAAACTGAATATAGATTGAGAACCAACCCCTCTGTCCTAATGGACACTGGACTACATACAATACTCTGTATACGTCCCCTGAGTCTAGTGACTCATTCACTGTGTGTCGTAGGTCGAAAACTGTACTTATGGTTAAGAAGAATTACACCGCTGTTTAATGCTCCTTACCTAACCATCCATTGATATAGGTAAATGTGATAGACATAATTTCAAAAAGTTATATCTCACTCTATAAAAAATAGACGTACAGATATATCAATTTGAAATTGGTGCATAACAACGGATATTCAAAACCAAATATTTGCCGTCCGGCAAACAATCCAGGCGATTTCCTCAAATATCACCAATTACAACGAATTCTGATATAATGAGGATGATCACCTAATTCCCAACGACTTACTCCCACTCATCATCTGTAAAAACCATACAGATGTGAGAATTATACCTGGTAAATACATACCCTGGAGCAAGTGTCTAATTGGGAACTCAGTTTTCTTTTAACAGTACACAGTGAAACTGAAACATTGTAATGTTTCGATGGGGTATCCCGGTATTCCTAGTAATGCCTCTTCCATTATCCAGATTCACAACTGTAACCGTATAATTCTTTACCATCTCTCCAAATCCCTATATATGTCTTTAGTCATTACCTTCTGTACACCATCTTAGGTTAAATGGTTTTCTTCCTTCCCTACCGTTCGGCACCAGTCTATGGTTTGGAAGAAGATTATCAAATAAGCATAATGGGTGTACTGTCCTAATCCTAGGAGCACTCACAACGCGAGAGAAGGTGAAAATAAAAGACAACCGAATAAACCATATTCCTATTTCTCCTGAACCAGAATCCATCCCCGATCTGGAACAAGTTCCTTTCGAGTTCGTATATAACCATACGATGGAGTATCCAAATAAACTGTGGATCTTCGTTGTGATACGGAGTGTCCTGGAGAAATACAAAGGTGGTTTAGGATTGGCGAAGAAATACTTGGTTTGGTCGTGAATAGCAGTCGCAGTTTACTTTGCCCTCTTACTAATCCCTTGATATGTCTTTACTTAATACCTTCTGCACACCATCGTTATGCTAATTGGTTTTCTTCATTCCTTACCGGTCGGCACCAGCCTATGGTTTGGAAGAAGACTATCCAATTTGCGTAATAAGTGTACTGTCCTAATCCAAGGAGCACTCGCAAGCTGAGAGAAGGAAAAAGGAAAAGACAACTGAATAGTCCTATTCGTTTTCTCCAGAACCGGAAACCATCCTCGAATTCCTTCGAGTTCATATATAACCATACGATGGTTTTGTCCAATGGAAGTGGACGTTCGTAGTAATACGGGGTGTCCTGGAGAAAAGGGTAAAAGTAGGAGTGTTAATGAGGTATGCAACTCTGACAATCCAAAAGCCAGTGTTTAAGAAGGTTCGGTTAATTTTGGTCACTGAGTCATAGTCTAGGGTTGGGTCAATGGTCGCTGCCAAAGAGAGAGAGAAAAGAAACACTCAGCGTGCACTCTAACCTAGATCATAATGGTTATCACTTTATCTAATCTGGAAACCTCCCACTGTAACCTCAAATTCTTCTCCAAACCCGAAAGAAGAATTAGTCGGGATCACCCGAGGAGTAAACCAACTCATCAGTGGGAATCGGGATCCAACTATCATCGCATGATAACGTGACGGAATCCGCTCACGTTATCACACTCCAGATGGTATGCGCATATCTGGTAAGTTTCAGTTTCTTTAGAAACTCCCGATGTGATTTTTTCCCCATGCTCTTATGACCTTGACTAAGGCCAACAAATTATAAGTCACATGTCAAGTTCTACCCTTCATTGTCCAGGTTGATTTGAATCCACCCATACAAGCCCTTGACTAGGGCCAACAAGGCTATACGACTGTCCCAAACCAACGCATCTATCTATGCAGCAGAAAGGTAACAAGCAGCTACCATACACTATGCCTTGACGAAGACCAACAAACATAGCATGAATACTATGTGCTACCCGTCTGAAATGACGGAGGGCTACGAATGGTTTCTGACGAAAACCTTTAACGTAATGAACTTGATATCGTTGAAGGAACGAATAGCTTTTTAAAAATATAGTGACGAAAACCTTTGCTAAAGAGGTCACTCCCGGTGAAGGGATCTCGGCTCTTTCCCCGTACGATGAGGTGCAGGATATTCCAACTGAATACCACGATGCAAAGCAAAAGTAATCGGCTATAATGAAGTTATTTCCCTGACGCAAACTTCTGTCCAAGGGATCACTCCCGGTGAAGGGATCTCGGCCCTTGCCTCGTCGACTGAGGTGCTGGATATTCATAACCGAATACCACTGTGCAAAACAAAAATGAACGTCCTTGCAATAACAGCTTTTTGAAAAGTGTTCCAACAACATTAGAATAGGTTTGTTTAGCTTGCATTGATCCGAATCAACGCAGTCCCATCAATTGATCACACCAATAAAGAACGAAAATAATGATGTACGTATATGCCATCCGCATTCGTCACTGGGTCCCGTCATCACCCGTTAGGTTACTTAACTAACGACAGAGCGGGGACTGGACTAGCGCGGATGCAAAACATATACAACGTCTACTAGTATATATATCAATATATAATATTCGCTCAAGGCGTGATAAAATGCAACATCACAGAAATGTAATAAGCAACACAGAACAATACAGATATCTGGGATCCCCGGGTTTCACAGAGCCGCTACGGAAACCCGACGTTCCCTTGGTCGTGTGGATAGCCTGTGCAATGAAATCCTAGACCCCTACGGGCGCGACAAGTTACTTGCCAAAACCTGAAGCGAGGCAGCCCCCTTCAGCAACGTGAATGGACCACCCAGCACTTCACGGAATCCGGTAACTTGGGCACCCCTCCTTGGGTCAACCAGTACCCCTACGAGTGCGGCGAATAGCCCGCCAATTCTAGAGTAAAGCCCCTTCCATCTCAATGCCATAAGATGCGGGCCGGTTTCCCTCTAGAACCCGGCTATCCGTGCACCCCTCCTTGGTGTAATCCTAGTACAGAAAGTAAAATATACATACAACGGGTACATCGACCTCGACCCGGTCGTGCCCCAAAAGAATAATATACAAACAGGCAGTGGCGGCAGTCCACATGTCGGACGCTCGCCCCGCAATATCAAATGTACATAATAAACCAAACTGTACTACCAATGCATCCCGGCTATCCCCCACGACCAATCCGCAACATCACAGCACAGCACAGAACATCAACGTGAATGTCACGTTCGCAAATCCGTCTAAAAGGGCTATAGCAGATAGACTGGATTTACCGTTCAAATGACATTCACGGTCGCAGATATAATGTAAATACTGTGAACTAACATGTTTAAAATTTTCGATCGATCAAATATACTGAAGTGGGCCCCAAGCACTACTGTAGCACTCACAGAAAATCTGGGCCCAAACAGAACATTCCAAAAAACCCTATTCTCAAGTCAGAAGCCTACTGTAAAAATTTGGTGCAAAGATAACACTTTCCCACCGCAGAACCGCGGCCAAAACAGGGGTTTGGCCGCGGTTCCTGTAACGTTTTGAAAATCGTATCGGTGAAATTTCGAAAAAAACGGTAAAATAAGGGGGTTTTCTTAAAACGTCAAAATGCAAATATCTTAATTATAAAATTAAATATACATATTCTAGCTATGTAATTGCTAGTATTTGGTGTTTATTGAGCCACTGGTGAAATTTCAATTTTTCTGGAAAAAAAATTATTTTATTATTATTTTAAGCCGTCACTAATACATTTAATTAGGGAAAATTACAAATTGGAATAAGTTGAAACAAATTTTGTGCACCATAAAATATTAAATAAAATTTTATCATGTGGTTTTTGGAACGAAATCATTTGCCAAAACGGTTTAGAAATTATTGAAGAAAAAGGTTTTTTTTAGCGTAAATGGATGTTTGGGGTATTGCATTTATCATTTTTCATCACCCCACACCCGTACCCACACCCACACACCCCCATTCACTTCTTCCCTTGGCTGAATTCAGCAGCCCCCATATTTTTCCCAATTTGAATTTCAAAGGAAAGAAATGAAAGAAAAGAAAAGAAAATGGATAAATGAGGTGGACTTTTGACTTTGGTTTGACCTTGACTTTCTCCCCCCACTTTCTCTACCTCCCTCTCTCTCCTCTCCCCCTCCCATTCCAGCCGACCCCCCTCACCCATAGTAGCAGCAGCACCCCCCCCCCATTTCCCTTCTCTTTTCTCTTCAAAACTTCATCAAAAATTGCCCTAAAATCCATCAAAAAAAATCCCAAAACCCAAATCCGACTCCTGCCCATTTTAGCTTAGCCCGTATAGCATGGATCTTTGTGAAAAGAGAGCATTTTGGAGGGCCATGGATGCTTGTGGATCTTCAAATGTTTTTGGGTATAATTCTAAACCTTTTTGCTTAGTTTGTTACTTAATTTCTTAAAGCTAATTTAATTAAGTGTTAATTTGGTTTATGTGAGTTTAATTGCATGATTAAAGATTTCAAGTCAGGGTTTGTTGTGGAAATGAGTTGTGTTTGATTGTGCATGGTTTAGTGATGTGGATTAACATATTTAGTTTTGTAGAAAACTAATATAGTTGTTAATTACAAGTTGTTACTTGAAAAATGTCCAAATTAAGCTTTTTGTTGCAAACTAGGTTTTTTGATTTAATTCGAAATATGAGATTAAAAATATGGTTAGTGTTTTTATCATATTATTAACTCTATTAATTGTAGTTTAACACTTTAGTTCGTGGAAATCCAACCTAAATTGTAGTTTGTGCATTTTGCTATGAAATTGTTAAAAAGGGTATTTTGTAAACTAGAATATTAGGGTTTTTGGAATTTAATGAAATTAAATTCTGGAAATTGTTTCTATGACTTATTTAAGATATTTAATAAGTATATTGGCCGCTACATTCATTTAAACATCATGTTTTGTACAAAAACGGCGAATTGTGCTTGCTAGATTTACGGAAAAATGACTTTTTAAGTGAAATTGGGGTTTTTGTGAGTTTTAACCTAGTTTATATTAAAATTAGTGTTCATGAATGTGCAAATGAGTGTGATTGGATTTTTCTCGATGGTTTGACGTTTGTACATCGACATCGAGGGTTGGTTTGACTATTCTTTCATGCGTAGGCGATAGGTTTGGACCTATGCGTGATACGCGTGCCGATTTGATTTTCGTATACCGTTTCGATTTCGAATTTAGTTTTAATGCGATACGGTGCGTTATGATATGTAGGTACCCCATGTGGACTTCAAGACGACAAGCAAGCGCGTGGCGACGTCGGCACCGGCTAGCGAGGACCAGGTGAGTAGATTTATATCTACGGGGAGAAGTCGGGTGGATGGCGTATAGCACCCCCGCAGTCCGTGGTGGTGTATACGGATGCGTATACACACCAACATTTACTATATGTTTTTTGGGATTAATAACGTTGTTTAAGATGGATATTGGTGTGTTGGATTATTTTAGCGTTGCGAACGCTAAGGTAGTGTTGCACTACACATACACACATACCTACTTGCATACTTTCCTATTGATATGTGCTCATGGGATTCTTTATAGTTATGTGTTCACATGGGTATGGGACTATGTGTTCACATACTGATTTGAGGATGATACTTGGGATTGAGCTGAGTCGATGAGATTTGATTTGAGGCCGTGAGATCTGTAACGTTTTGAAAATCATTTCGGTGAAATTTCGAAAAAATCGGTAAAATAAGGGGGTTTTCTGTAAAAAGTCAAAATACAAATATCTTATTATAAAAATTAAATATACATATTCTAGCTATGTAATTGCTATTATTTGGTGTTTATTGAGCATCTGGTGAAATTTTAAATTTTAAAAAAAAATTATTATTTTATTGTTATTTTAAGCCGTCACTAATACATTTAATTAGGGAAAATTACAAATTGGAATGAGTTGAAATAAATTTTGTGCATCATAAAACATTAAATAAAATTTTATCATGTGGTTTTTGGATCGAAATGATTTGCCAAAACGCTTTAGAAATTATTGAAGAAAAAAGGCTTTTTTTAGCGTAAATGGATGTTTGGGGTATTGTATTTATCATTTTTCATCACCCCACACACGTACCCACACCCACACACCCCCACTTACTCCTCCCCATGGCTGAATTCAGCAGCCACCATATTTTTCCCCACTTGATTTTCAAAGGAAAAGAAATGAAAGAAAAGAAAAGAAAATGGATAAATTAGTTAGACTTTTGACCTTGAATTGACTTTGACTTTCTCCCCCACTTTCTCTACCTCCCTCTCTCTCCTCCCCCCTCAATTTCTGGACGACCCCTCCCTCTCCTACAGCAGCAACAGCCCCCCCTTTTCCCCTTCTCTTTTCTCTTCAAAACATCTTCAAAAATTGCCCCAAAATCCATCAAAAAAATTGTGTTAATGTGCTAATTTGCCTACTAGATTTTTGAATTTGGTTAAATACTTGGGATTAAAAATGTTTTTAGGTTTTTCATGACTTCATTAAATTTATTAAGTGTGGTTTAATTCTTTAGATCATGTAAATCTAAGCTAGATTGTAGTTTGTGCATTTTTGCTTTGAAATTGTTAAAAAGGGTATTTTTGTAAACTAGAATATTAGGGTTTTTGGAATTTAATGAGATTAAATTCCGGAAATTGTTTATATGACTTATTTAAGATATTTAATAAATATATTGGCCGCTACATTCATTTAAAAATCATGTTTTGTACAAAAACGGCTAATTGTGCTTGCTAGATTTTCGGAAAAATGACTTTTTAAGTGAAATTGGGGTTTTTGTGAGTTTTAACCTAGTTTATATTAAAATTAGTGTTCGTGAATGTGCAAATGAGTGTGATTGGATTTTTCTCGATGGTTTGGCGTTTGTACGCCGACATCGAGGGTTTTTGGGTCGATTTGTGAAGCAACCATAGGTTTTGACCTATGTGAGATTCGTGCGTCGTTTTGGTCATGAGGAGGATTTTAATGAGATATGGTGCGTTATGATATGTAGGTACCCCATGTGGACTTCGAGACGACAAGCAAGCGCGCGGCGATGTCGGCACCGGCTAGCGAGGACCAGGTGAGTAGATTTATATCTACGGGGAGAAGTCGGGTGGATGGCGTATAGCACCCCCGCAGTCCGTGGTGGTGTATACGGATGCGTATACACACCAACAATTATTATATGTTATTTGGGTTTAATAACGTTGCTTAGGATGGATATTGGTGTGTTGCATTACCTTAGTGTTGCGAACCCTAGGGTAGTGTTGCACTACACATACACACATACATACTTGCATATATTCCTATTGATATGTGCTCATGGGATTCTTTATAGTTATGTGTTTACATGGGTATGGGACTATGTGTTCACATACGGATTGAGGATGATACTTGGGGTTGAGCTGAGTCGATGAGATTTGATTTGAGGCCGTGAGATCGGTGATATAGCAGGGTTCGTATCTTAAATACGACATGACGTTGTAGCGGGTCCTGGACATAGTTTTTACACACGTGCATGCATACTTAGGCGATATCAGTATTGTACTAGACGTAGATCAGTACCAGCTCATGATATTGATAAAGAGGATACCAGGTGAATAGTATGATGAATGTGATTTTGACCCATACCCAGAATTGGGGAATGCCGTACGACGGATTTACGTACGAGCTATATCTTGATGATTGATCCGCACTCTTGACTTGGGATGTTTGATTATAGATATGGTATCGGATATGATATTATTGAGACGGGATGACCGACTAATATATATACAGGTATGTATATGTATCGACTCAGACGTTAGGCGGTTTCCTTACCTGTAGTTCAGCTTGTTAGTTCAGCCGTATAGTTTAGTGTAGCTGTTAGATTAGATTAGACTCCTACCTATTTCAAAAACTAACGAATCGTGGGTATTTTAAAAGACAGCCTAAGGAATCCTACGGATATTTCAAAAGACTCAACTTTTCATAAAAACACCGTAGCCCCTATTTTCAAACCCCATGATTTGTGTTATTTCAAAAGGCATCATTTGTAGGATTTATATTAGATTATTACAGTTTAGTTATCGTTGTGTCTAGTATTCAGCTCCCGCTCATTTTTACTGTTCGCTCCGCATCGCATACTTATATTATAATTTCTTATTGCATTATTAATAGCATGCTGTTAGGACACCAGCACCATTATCGATGATTCGTATGTACCACGTACACCTACTTGCCGGCTCACACACATCTTCATCGGTAATTGCCATGTCACGTACACTTTAGAGAATATATTTGTTTGACTTAGCTTGTTAGTTAGTAGGTTGATATGATATTAGTGTACCTGGGTTATATGCCGGTTTAGACATTGTAGTTATTACTTGTCACTTCATGCATACTGTTATTCCATTGTTCATGCCTAGTTATTAATCATACATTGCAACTTGGTTATTGATACCATATACATTCATTAGCGTTGACATATGCACTTGTGATGACTTCTTGAGATTTATGATATTTCTGGATTTCGGGGGAAAGCCGCAAAATTTCTAAACTTATTAACCTTTTAAAATATGTAAATTGCGGTTTTCTAGTGATGTAAGTGTCGTCCACCATGAGTTTGCTGTGGTTTTCGAGATCCGTGTCGAGGAGTGGAGGAACCGTCACGGGTACATGGTGGGCCCGGTATGGTACCTCGGGGCAAGATGAATGTGGTGTTGACGTTGAGCCTGGCAGGGGACAGATTACCTACCGGTGATATTACCCGACGCGTCGGATATCCGGAGGATACCGTCGTGGTCTTGAGATGGATGGTAGGTGCCGGTCTGGACTGACGGTGCCCTAGATATTGAGATTGAGACATTGATATTTCGAGACAGTGAGATTTATGTTTTGTGTCGATGCTAGACACTGTTGATACTGATTTCATTTATGATACCTCAGTTTAAAAATACGAAGGAAATCTCACTAATTTATGAAAACAGTTTCTTCATTTACATGTATTCTGTTTTCATGCATTCATACCTCATTCATATGATATATTGCTACCTGAGGCACTGACACGGGCACATGAGATTACACTCGGGTTAGATATTTACCCTAGCCTTGTTATAGGCTACATGTTATATACATTTTTGAGGCTATATTATGATCATTGACCTAGAATTGCGTTATTTATGCGATTTCTGTGCGTAGATATTTTTCTATTCACGAGTTGGTAACTCACCCCCGTTGTGCCCCAGTTTCTTGCAGGTTTTACCGTACAGGTTTAATTACGGCTTGGCGGGCTCAGTTTCATTTGGGTGACTTGCTAGTAGGTGGGTTTTTCTTGTATCGTACCCATCATTTTACCTTGTAAAATATTATTCAGTTGTATCTAGTAAATTCCATCAACCAAACATGTATTTTTTTGAGATAGAGACCAGTGGTGTTATTCTTTCGACCCTAGAGTCGCTCGTTATATTTCTGGTGGTTTTGAGTTTCCTTTTGAGTTTTCATCCTCGCCGTTAGCGTTGTATATTATTTTGCTTGTGTGGTTGTGACCGTCAATTGACGAAGAGCTAGCTCCCGCTTGGGGATGCCTTTTTCTTGATTTCGTATACTATTCATGTTGTATCCCGTTTGGGGGCCAGTATTTACAAAGGAGACTCTGCCGAAATTTTCAGTAAATTTTTGATGTTTTTAAAAACTGCATAATTCGGCTTATGCTATTGAAACTACTTGCTTTAAGTTGGTTTTTCCTGCACTCTACTACTTTTCTTGGTTTGGATTCCTGGGTTTTCGGTTTACTTAGATTACGTACTCCTCGAGACGTTCGTAGTTTAAGTGCCGGTCATGTTCCGTACTTTCGGGACATGACAAGATCGGTGATATAGCAGGGTTCGTATCTTAGATACGACATGACGTTGTAGCAGGTCCTTGACGTAGTGTTTCACACACGTCCATGCATACTTAGGCGGTATCAGTATGGTACTAGACATAGATCAGTACCCCGATCATGATATTTGATAAAGAGGATACCAGGTGAATAGTTTGATGAATATGATATTGACCCGTACCCAGATTTGGGATGCCGTACGACGGATTTACGTACGAGCTATATTGATGATTGATCCGCACTCTTGACTTGGGATGCCTGATTATAGATATGGTATCGGCTATGATATTATTGAGGCAGGATCACCGACTATACATATACAGGTAGGTATATGTATCGACTCAGATGTTAGGCGGTTTCCTTACCTGTAGTCTAGCTTGTTAGCTTAGCCCTTTAATTTAGTTTAGTTGTTAGATTAGATTCGATTCTTACCTATTTCAAAACTAACGAATCGTGGGTATTTTAAAAGACAGCCCAAGGGATCTTACGGATATTTCAAAAGACGTATCTTTTCATAAAAACACCGTAGCCCCTATTTTCAAAACCCCATGACTCGTGTTATTTCAAAAGGCACCATTTGTAGGGCTTATATTAGATTAATGCAGATTAGTTATAGTTGCGTCTAGTTTTCAGCTCCCGCTCTTTTTGTGGTCCGCTTCGCATCGCATGCTTATTTTACGTTTCATACTCCATTATTGATATCATGTTGTTAGGACACCAGCACCATTACCGATGATGCGTATGTACCACGTACACTTATTTTCCGGCTCACACACATCTTCATCGGTAATTGCCATGTCACGTACACCTTAGAAAATATTATTGCTTGACATAGCCTGTTAGCTAATAGTTAGACATGATATTAGTGTACTTGCCTTATATGCTAGTTTAGACATTGTAGTTATTACCTGCTACTTCATGCATACTGTTATTCATTGTTATGCCGCATTCATGGATTCTCATGCATATATTCACTATTTTACGTGTTATTGAGGTTTTGGATTCGGATTTCCATGAGATTTTCTGGATTTGGAGGAAAACCGCAAAGACATAAATAAACCTTTTTCCTCTTTTAAATAAAAAGTGCGGGTTTCCCATGATGTATGAGTCGTCCACCATTAGTTTGTTGATGGATTTCGAGACCCGATTCGAGGAGACGGATGAACCGTTTCGGGTACATGGTGGACCCGGTAAGGTACCCCGGGGCAAGAAGCGCGTGATGATGACGATGTGAGCCTGGCAGGGGAGCACTACCTACCGGTGATTTTACCCGACGCGTCGGATATCCGGAGGATACCGTCGTGGTCTTGAGATGGATGGTAGGGGCCGGTCTGGACTGACGGCGCCCTAGATATTGTGATTGAGACATTGAGATTTCGAGATATTGAGGTACAGAGACTTTGATACAGAGATATCGAGATATTGGGATTTCGTTTTGTGTCGATGCTAGACACTGTTGATACAGATTTAATTTATGATACCTCAGTTTAAAAATACGAAGGAAATCTCACTAATTTATGAAAACAGTTTCTTCATTTACATGTATTCTGTTTTCATGCATTCATACCTCATTCATATGATATATTGCTACCTGAGGCACTGACACGGGCACATGAGGTTACACTCGGGTTAGATATTACCCTAGCCATTGTTATAGGCTGCATGTTATATACATTTTTGAGGATATATTATGATCATTGACCTAGGATTGTGTTATTTATGCGATTTCTGTGCGTAGATGTTTTTCTACTCACGAGTTGGCAACTCACCCCCGTTGTGCCACAGTTCTTGCAGGTTTCGCCGTACAGGTTTCATTACGGCTTTGCAGGCACTATTTCCATTTCTGGGTGGCTTGCTAGTAGGTGGGTTATTTGTAACTTAACAATCATTATATCTTGTATATTATTATTCAGTTGTATCTAGAAGTTCCATCAACCAAACATTTATTTATTGAGATAGAGACCAGTGTTGTATATTCTTTCGACCTTAGAGTCGCGCATTATTTGTCTGGTGGTTTTGAGTTTCCTTTTGAGTTTTGATCCTCACCGTTGGCGTTGTATATTATATTGCTTGTGTGGTTGTGACCGTCGATTGACGAAGAGCTAGCTCCCGCTTGGGGATGCATTTTTATTGATTTCGTATACTATTCATGTTGTATCACGTTTGGGGGCCAGTTTTTACAAAGGAGACTCTGCCGAAATTTTCAGTAAATTTTTGATGTTTTAAAAACCGCATAATTCGGCTTATGCTATTGAAATTACTTGCTTTAAGTTGGTTTTTCCTGCACTCTACTACTTTTCTTGGTTTGGATTTCTGTGTTTTCGGCTTACTTAGATTACGTACGCCTCGAGACGTTTCGTAGTTTAAGTGCCGGTCATGTTCCGTACTTTCGGGTCATGACAAAGTTGGTATCAGAGCATTAGGTTTTACCTTCGGAGCGTAGGATGACCCTTGGTTGATGGAATAGGTGACTAAAGTAGAGTGACGTACCGTAGGTATGTTCCGTGGCATATTTACGATACGCTACTCCACTTAAGGAGCCTTAGGATGTACATTTCTTTTCTATTATATTCATTCCGATCTAGCCTCATCAGTACCAGTTATGGTTTTGCTGCCACGATTACGGGCAGGGAGAGCTACATCTAGAGTTGCGGTCAGCACGAGCTCGTCACGAACGAGGACTGACCAGGGCGAAATTCCGGCGACACACGATTGCAGAGATGTGTCTTTTTACAGTGTTTCCGCGCCACGAGCGTTGGGTGGATTGCTGTATGAGATTACTCGGACGTGCCGATTTGCACTAGAGGATTGAGCCACTGATAGAGGCCAGCCAGATTTTGATGACCATTGAAGTATTGCTTACTCCTGATGATTGAGGCACCGTTCAGCGTGCAGACGAGCGAGCCAGTTATTGCTGCGAACGACGAGATATTGCCCCAGATGCTGGAGTTAGTGCAGAATGAGTGGTACTAAGAGATGATAGAAGGTCTCTAGTCATCGAGGATGAATGACTAGGACATGTGGATCGTTCGCCTACCCCGATGCGGGGTCATCAGATAGATTGATTCCAGCTAGAGACGACTTCACGCGGAGACGTTGGGAGTCGACAGAGACGATCGAATGTCAGAAACCTATTATTCCAAGTTTAAAGTAGTCGAAAAGACATGCAGGCAATTCTATGGTCCCTCTAGAAGAATGAAACCCTAACTCGACTTAATGACCATGTGAAAGCCTTTGAACCTTCGGGTTTGCGGCAGTTCTACGGCGCCATTAGTGAGGCTTGGGTTTGCCCTTCTACGGCTGGACCACCGATGCTGTGGTATGTACTCGATACTATTAAACTGTGCCCAAGATGTTGAGCTCTTGGGGGATTATGATGTTTTGACGACTCGATCGGATGGCTCGACTTAATTCGGATGCTAGGTGGTGAGATGCATTTCTTGGGAGACTCCCGATACGAGGATAGCCGTTGGAGCTCAGTCCATGCAGCCGCGACAAGACGAGTCCAAGCAGACGACATTAGAGAAAAGTGAAGTAAGATGTTCGTACCAGATCTAGATGAGATGACGTTCCACTCCGCCGACATCAGAGACGCGATGCGCATGCCGAGGCATGGTACTTGGATTTACCTTCCAGAAGGAGTCACGATGAGTATGCAGTCATTCCAGAGCAAGATGCAGATATAGGAAAGGACGATGACTTCCAGACAGTTGGCAGAGAAGAGACATGGAAGAGACCGTGAGCAGGATTCCTTCCAGGACACTGCTGCAATGATACTTGCACCCAGGATCAGATGTGTCACGTACATTCAGAGAGCCAGAGGCCGACGCCGGTGATATGCTGTCTTACGAGTGGTCGCGATGATTGACCGAGAGATGACCAGAGAAGTGCCAGAATGGGATCATCCCCGTTAGCACACCTGACAGGGCCGATGAGCCGATGGACCGAGAGATTGGTAATTCACAGTGAAGACCTTGACCCAGGTGTAGTCATGGTTACGCACATCAGCAGGACAGAGTTCATGATCATCGACGAGACGTCCCACTACTGACCATGGCAGTTGGCCGAGATTCTTAGAGGATGCGCTTGAGCGGTACTATTCCGCCATTATTGATTTCGATATTTTGGGTGATTTATTCACATGATTTGATTTTGATGATTGAGAATTTACGATCTTTGCACAGTGTTGCACTTGATATTGGATTTCATGATTTCGTGCACGATGGATGCACCTGATTTGGATTTTCGCGCATGTTGGGCGCATGTTTTGAAGTGTGATTTTGGTGCACACCAGATGCACTAAATCGAGATTTTTCGTGCATGTCAGATGCACCTGATTTTGCTGTCAGGCGCACATGTTGCCTACGACAGATGTTTCGTGCACACCCGATGCACATAGATGTTGTTTCTGTGCGCATGTATGGCACATTCATGGATTTTGATTTCCGTGCGCACCAGACGCACGTAGCATTCATGTGCATAATTTGGGATTGATTTCGTATAGAGCAATATGTTTTTATGATATTGCTATGTATTTTCGTACTGAGCAGGACTAGTCAGACGACAGTACCTGAATATATTTTGCATGCATTGATAGTTATTGAAGGGATTTCCAAAAAGCGAGCTATAGCCTCAGTATTTACCTACGTGTCTGATATGACACGAAATGTTTAAAACAAGGAGACCCTTCTAAATTGTTTCCAAAACGGCGGAACGTACATTTCAAACAAAGGTATATATGTATATAATTATTTTCTTATGATAGACGTCCGCCACTGTGCAGTGTTATACGCGTTGCACAGCGACTTAAAGAGATTGGCATGCATTTCCTTCAGATACTTACAGATATAGATTCGATGTTTACATGTATAGTTCGAGTTATATCATATTGGTTTGATTTGGATTTGGCATTAATGTCTTCTCCATGACTCCGATGATTGCGGGATGCTTGACGGAGTTTTGATTTGAGTTATATGCTCATTTTTCAAGCGCATGCGCTGCGCTACGATTTGTTTTATGTATTTACAATTTCGGAGCCCCGACGACTTGATGGTTTTGGCTTAAATGTTTTAGTATTTGGGGGGGGGGGAGTTTTAATTTAAATTCGGGGACCGAATTTCTTTAAGAGGGGAAGATTGTAACGTTTTGAAAATCGTTTCGGTGAAATTTCGAAAAAACGGTAAAATAAGGGGGTTTTCTGTAAAAAGTCAAAATTCAAATATCTTTATTATAAAATTAAATATACATATTCTAGCTATGTAATTGCTAGTATTTGGTGTTTATTGAGCCACTGGTGAAATTTTAAATTTTCTGAAAAAAAAATTATTTTATTATTATTTTAAGCCGTCACTAATACATTTAATTAGGGAAAATTACAGATTGGAATGAGTTGAAACAAATTTTGTGCATCATAAAACATTAAATAAAATTTTATCATGTGGTTTTTGGAACGAAATCATTTGCCAAAACGGTTTAGAAATTATTGAAGAAAAAGGCTTTTTTTTAGCGTAAATGGATGTTTGGGGTATTGTATTTATCATTTTTCATCATCCCACACCCGTACCCACACCCACACACCCCCATTCACTTCTCCCCTTGGCTGAATTCAGCATCCCCCATCTTTTTCCCCACTTGAATTTCAAAGGAAAGAAATGAAAGAAAAGAAAAGAAAATGGATAAATGAGGTGGACTTTTGATTTTGGTTTGACCTTGACTTTCGCCCCATACTTTCTCTACCTCCCTCTCTCTCCTCTCCCCCTCCCATTCCAGCCGACCCCCCTCTCCTACAGCAGCAGCAGCCCCCCCTCATTTCCCTTCTCTTTTCTCTTCAAAACTTCATCAAAAATTGCCCCAAAATCCATCAAAAAAAATCCCAAAACCCAAATCCGACTCCTACCCATTTTAGCTTAGCCCGTATAGCATGGACCTTTGTGAAAAGAGAGCATTTTGGAAGGCCATGGATGCTTGTGGATCTTCAAATGATTTTGGGTATAATTCTAAACCTTTTTGCTTAGTTTGTTACTTAATTTCTTAAAGCTAATTTAATTAAGTGTTAATTTGGTTTATGTGAGTTTAATTGCATGATTAAAGATTTCAAGTTAGGGTTTGTTGTGTAAATGAGTTGTGTTTGATTGTGCATGGTTTAGTGATGTGGATTAACATATTTAGTTTTGTAGAAAACTAATCTAGTTGTTACTTGAAAAATGTCCAAATTAAGCTTTTTGTTGCAAACTAGGTTTTTTGATTTAATTAGAAATATGAGATTAAAAATATAGTTAGGGTTTTTATCATATTATTAACTCTATTAAGTGTAGTTTAACACTTTAGTTCATGGAAATCCAACCTAAATTGTAGTTTGTGCATTTTTCTATGAAATTGTTAAAAAGGGTATTTTGTAAACTAGAATATTAGGGATTTTGGAATTTAATGAGATTAAATTCCGGAAATTGTTTCTATGACTTATTTAAGATATTTTATAAGTATATTGGCCGCTACATTCATTTAAACATCATGTTTTGTACAAAAACGGCGAATTGTGCTTGCTAGATTTACGGAAAAATGACTTTTTAAGTGAAATTGGGGTTTTTGTGAGTTTTAACCTAGTTTATATTAAAATTAGTGTTCGTGAATGTGCAAATGAGTGTGATTGGATTTTTCTCGATGGTTTGACGTTTGTACATCGACATCGAGGGTTGGTTTGACTATTCTTGCATGCGTAGGCGATAGGTTTGGACCTATGCGTGATACGCGTGCCGATTTGATTTTCGTATGCCGTTTCGATTTCGAATTTAGTTTTAATACGATACGGTGCATTATGATATGTAGGTACCCCATGTGGACTTCGAGACGACAAGCAAGCGCGTGGCGACGTCGGCACCGGCTTGCGAGGACCAGGTGAGTAGATTTATATCTACGGGGAAAAGTCCGGTGGATGGCGTATAGCACCCCCGCAGTCCGTGGTGGTGTATACGGATGCGTATACACACCAACATTTACTATATGTTTTTTGGGATTAATAACGATGTTTAAGATGGATATTGGTGTGTTGGATTATTTTAGCGTTGCGAACGCTAAGGTAGTGTTGCACTACACATACACACATACCTACTTGCATACTTTCCTATTGATATGTGCTCATGGGATTCTTTATAGTTATGTGTTCACATGGGTATGGGACTATGTGTTCACATACTGATTTGAGGATGATACTTGGGATTGAGCTGAGTCGATGAGATTTGATTTGAGGCCGTGAGATCGGTGATATAGCAGGGTTCGTATCTTAGATACGACATGACGTTGTAGCGGGTCCTTGACGTAGTGTTTCACACACGTCCATGCATACTTAGGCGGTATCAGTATGGTACTAGACGTAGATACGTACCCGGATCATGATATTTGATAAAGAGGATACCAGGTGAATAGTTTGATGAATGAGATATTGACCCGTACCCAGATTTGGGATGCCGTACGACGGATTTACGTACGAGCTATATTGATGATTGATCCGCACTCTTGACTTGGATGCCTAATTATAGATATGGTATCGGCTATGATATTATTGAGGCGGGATCACCGACTATACATATACAGGTAGGTATATGTATCGACTCAGATGTTAGGCGGTTTCCTTACCTGTAGTCTAGCTTGTTAGCTTAGCCCTTTAGTTTAGTTTAGTTGTTAGATTAGATTCGATTCTTACCTATTTCAAAACTAACGAATCGTGGGTATTTTAAAAGACAGCCCAAGGGATCTTACGGATATTTCAAAAGACGTATCTTTTCTTAAAAACACCGTAGCCCCTATTTTCAAAACCCCATGACTCGTGTTAATTCAAAAGGAACCATTTGTAGGACTTATATTAGATTAATGCATATTAGTTATCGTTGCGTCTAGTTTTCAGCTCCCGCTCTTTTTGTGGTCCGCTTCGCATCGCATGCTTATTTTACGTTTCATACTCCATTATTGATATCATGCTGTTAGGACACCAGCACCATTACCGATGATGCGTATGTACCACGTACACTTATTTGCCGGCTCACACACATCTTCATCGGTAATTGCCATGTCACGTACACCTTAGAAAATTTTATTGCTTGACATAGCCTGTTAGCTAATAGTTAGACATGATATTAGTGTACTTGCCTTATATGCTAGTTTAGACATTGTAGTTATTATCTGCTACTTCATGCATACTGTTATTCATTGTTATGCCGCATTCATGGATTCTCATGCATATATTCACTATTTTACGTGTTATTGAGGTTTTGGATTCGGATTTCCAAGAGATTTTCTGGATTTGGAGGAAAACCGCAAAGACATAAATAAACCTTTTTCCTCTTTTAAATAAAAAGTGCGGTTTTCCCATGATGTATGAGTCGTCCACCATGAGTTTGCTGATGGATTTCGATACCCGATTCGAGGAGACGGATGAACCGTTTCGGGTACATGGTGGACTCGGTAAGGTACCCCGGGGCAAGAAGCGCGTGATGATGACGATGTGAGCCTGGCAGGGGAGCACTACCTACCGGTGATTTTACCCGACGCGTCGGATATCCGGAGGATACCGTCGTGGTCTTGAGATGGATGGTAGGGGCCGGTCTGGACTGACGGCGCCCTAGATATTGTGATTTAGACATTGAGATTTCGAGATATTGAGGTACACAGACTGTGATACAGGGATATCGAGATATTGGGATTTCGTTTTGTGTCGATGCTAGACACTGTTGATACTGATTTAATTTATGATACCTCAGTTTAAAAATACGAAGGAAATCTCACTAATTTATGAAAACAGTTTCTTCATTTACATGTATTCTGTTTTCATGCATTCATACCTCATTCATATGATTTATTGCTACCTGAGGCACTGACACGGGCACATGAGTTTACACTCGGGTTAGATATTTACCCTAGCCATTGTTATAGGCTGCATGTTATATACATTTTTGAGGATATATTATGATCATTGACCTAGAATTGCGTTATTTATGCGATTTCTGTGCGTAGATGTTTTTCTACTCACGAGTTGGCAACTCACCCCCGTTGTGCCACAGTTCTTGCAGGTTTCGCCGTACAGGTTTCATTACGGCTTTGCTGGCACTATTTCCATTTCCGGGTGGCTTGCTAGTAGGTGGGTTATTTGTATCTTAACCATCATTATATCTTGTATATTATTATTCAGTTGTATCTAGAAGTTCCATCAACCAAACATTTATTTATTGAGATAGAGACCAGTGTTGTATATTCTTTCGACCTTAGAGTCGCGCATTATTTTTCTGGTGGTTTTGAGTTTCCTTTTGAGTTTTGATCCTCGCCGTTGGCGTTGTATATTATATTGCTTGTGTGGTTGTGACCGTCGATTGACGAAGAGCTAGCTCCCGCTTGGGGATGCATTTTTATTGATTTCGTATACTATTCATGTTGTATCCCGTTTGGGGGCCAGTTTTTACAAAGGAGACTCTGCCAAAATTTTCAGTAAATTTTTGATGTTTTAAAAACCGCATAATTCGGCTTATGCTATTGAAATTACTTGCTATAAGTTGGTTTTTCCTGCACTTTACTACTTTTCTTGGTTTGGATTTCTGGGCTTTCGGCTTACTTAGATTACGTACGCCTCGAGACGTTTCGTACTTTAAGTGCCAGTCATGTTCCGTACTTTCGGGTCGTGACAGTTCGGCGATCGTACTGAGGAATCATTGCGTCGAATTTTCCCAGAATGCTTAGAATTCTCTTCTCGTGTTTCTGCAATGACCTGAAAAATTTTTAGAGCTAAAAAAAAAATTAACAGAAACCTGAGAACTAGAAAATACAGTTTTTGGGATTTTTGTTCGATCGAGTTCAAAACATACTAGGGCAAGCTAAACTAGGTTAATGGCGTGGCTCTGATACCAATGTAGGTGCACAGCGGCGCCCCGGCCGTCGATCCGACGCCGGAATGCGGAAACGAAAAACTTTTCAAACTAGAAAACCGGCACCACCGCGCACAAAAATCCCGGATCGGGCCATTAACGTAACTACTAGCAAACTAAAAGATGGGTAAAGAGATATACCGAGCGATCCGTGTCCTTTGGTCTTCGTCTCCACTCCGATCTCCCGCGGAATCTCCGTCCGTCACCTCCTCGTCGGAAAGGGCACCACGTAGCTGGATTCTTTTACGGGCTCCCACCTCTGGAACGAGGCAACTCGGGCGCGAAGTTGGCAAGCCGACGCGTCCAAGGGTACTGTAGGTGTAGTGTAGAATCTATGTCTCTTGGGGTTAATGTAGTTGCCTTGGTGATGGAGGAATAGACAATGGACTTTGGAGATAGGTAGATGAATTTGTGTAGGAAGCAAATATGAGATGATCAATTTCCCTCACATAATGAACTCAGATCGTTTCCGCATTCCGGCGTCGGATCGACGGCCGGGGCTCCGCCGCGCACAAAAATCCCGGATTGGGCCATTAACCTAACTACTAGCAAACTAAAAGATGGGTAAAGAGATATACCGAGCGATCCATGTCCTTCGGTCTTCTTCTCCACTCCGATCTCCGTCCGTCACCTCCTCGTCGGAAAGGGCACCACGTAGTCGGATTCTTTTACGGGCTCCCACCTCTGGACCGAGCCAACTCGGGCACGATGTTGGCAAGCCGACGCGTCCAAGGGTACTGTAGGTGTAGTGTAGAATATATGTCTCTTGGGGTTAATGTAGTTGCCTTGGTGATGGAGGAATAGAGAATGGACTTTGGAGAGAGGTAGATGAATTTTTGTAGGAAGCAAAAATGAGATGATCAATTTCCCTCACATAATGAACTCCCTCCTCTCTCCTCAAAAATGGTCGGCCTCTCTCCTCTAAAAAGTGGAGGGAAAAAGAATGGCATTATCAAGAGGAGAAATGTGTGATAAAAAGAGAATAAAAAGGTCACACCAAGGTCGAACCCAAATCCAACTCAATCCTTTCATTTCCATTCTCAATTAATGCAAGGATTGATCCAATAGGAATCTCATGAAGAGAGAACTATCATGAAGCCACAAAATGCAAGAAAACCCCTCCACAAATGTTATTTGCACATTTGCAAATAACCCCCTCCATCGGAAAGTCCGGCCGCGAAAGAACAAAGGAAAACCGGACGGAATGGAATGCAAACTGGAAACTTCAGAAAACTGATCTCGTAATAAATTACAGGAAAACCCCGCTACTGCATATACATGCCCGCATTTGTATTCCCTCTGAAAACAAATGCAAAGAGACAAAACTACACTGTCTAATACTAGGATCCGGCTTAAACCAAAGCCCGCTAGTAAAATCCGTCCGATCACGATCCGTGCAATACCGCACGTATCTGATCGAACCATTCCATATCTCCATACGGCCTCTACAACGTTTTGCCCGAAACTTGAGTAACTGTGTGTGGTGGACTCTAAAGACTCGTCAATACTATGGCTGTGGATTTAACCACTAGCACGTCAGAGGTATTAGCCATACGTGACGGGCCACCAGCTATTGACCAAAAGGGACGTCTGTGAGCGAACTCATCCTGACACCCTACTGAGCCTGTCAGTGACAATTTCCGTACAGTCCGGTCCGTTCGTCGATGAGCATCGCATGGCGGGCCTAGGGGGTTGGTGAAAGTCAGACCCCCAAAAGCGGTACAAGTCGTGTCGGAGTGCAGCCCAGAACACCCTGAGATACTACTGGAATACCTACCAGTAAATCTCCTGCCTTGGCCAAGGACTTTTCATATACTGGCTCTCCTAGACACAGCGCGACCTCACCACCAATACCGGGAGAGACGAACCCCTGCAGATCCGCTCACTGCCTCCATGTGGCTCGGGACTGTACCCAACTAAAACCTGTTTGCACGTCTCCTTTGAGCGTGGTAGGGTAGTAATCAAAGCACAGTGGGAGCTCACACGAGACAAATGACGATCTCAGGTCGATGAACTAACCTGTACACATGCCACCAGGGAACTGCTATCTGACGTCAGGTATAATACCAACTAGCAGGTTCCCGGCGAGTCCTGTCCAGTGTACTCATAACCCAATGAGCACCTGTATACATCTTAGGTGAACCAACTGACACCGGTGGCTTATGAGTCCGGCCACCGCCCCTCGGCGGGGTCTCGACTGTATACACTAGTCTACTCTGGAGTATCGATGCCCTGTCTTGAAACTCCCACGACTAGGGACCATTTAAGGATGTGGTTATAGACCCCAGCTCCCACCAATATGATCTCCCTCATACTGCTGGTAGTCAAGTAAGAATCCTAGGGGCTCTATCAATGTGTAATAGAGACTCGTAAGGTCACCTAAAGCAGTACACGATGATAAAAATAAACCAGATATCATACTATCATCTTGAGTAAGACTGTCCTACCGGGATAGGTCCTCCCTCAATCATTGCAATCACGTGCCTGTGATCGATTAATTGACTCTGAGGGCACTATCTCCAACAATATACAGAGAGGACTTTCTTGCTCGTCATGATAGTATGCTATCTGGTTTCACTTTATCTTAACATGTTGACTTGTACTGGTTTACTGTCTTACTCTCACATGTTGATAAAGCCCTTAGGATCTGTACTCGACTACTGGGACTATGATGAGATCATACTACTAGGGCCATGGTAGTCGATGAGTACATCCTATAACTGTTCCTAGTCGAGGGTATATCGAGACTGGGCATCGATACACCAGAGTAGACTAGCGTATACGCATCTTGACCCATATGATGGGCGATGGATGATCCCATATCCATCGGTGTTTGACATCAAGGATGGTGTACGGGTGCTCAGTGGAGACTGGGTACACTGGACGGACTCGCCGAGAACTCCCAGATGGTGATATAACACACGTCAGATGGCAGTTCTCCGGTGACACTGTTACATGGTAGTCTGTAGACTCGAGATCGTCATAGAGTCTTGTGTGATTCCCACTGTGCTTTGATTTCCACCTTACCATGTCTAAGAGGGCGTGCAAAACGGTGTCTTTTGGGTACAGTCCCGAATCACATGGAGGCAATGAGCGATAGGAGGGGATTCGTCTCTCCCGGTATAGGGAGTTGATGTTGTGCTGTGTTCGATTGGCTATAACTGGAAGTCCCTGGCCAGGGATGATATAGAGATATACTGGTAAGTGTTACCAGTAGTTTCTCGACCTGTTATGAGACTCACATCGACATGACTTATCGGTTACTGGGGTCTGACGTATACCACCCCTAGACTTGATATGCGACATATCCGACGAACAGACCGGACTGTACGGGATTGTTACTGATTGGATTCACAGGAGAACGGACATGCTAGCTTGTTGATATTTTGATCGCTCAATACCTGGGTGGCTGTTACGTTTGACTGACCGTTTGGAGCTTGTGGGTGTTTGATATGATCATCACCTTCTACCGGCGTATTTACGTTTCTTTAGAGTCCTACACAGAGGTTTCTTGGCTCAGGAAAAACGGAGTAGAGGCACATATGTGATATGTGCAAGACCGAGGATAATGCGATATGTGATACCGTATTATATTCTCGCGATATTTAGATATGAACTGGGTCATCGGATCAAGTGTTGATTCGATGAATCGGTACATGATATATTAGTCGGTTATATTCGATATAGCCGGATTGTCGGATCAAGTGTTGATTCGATGATTTAATGTATAATAATATATATGATATATTGTATTACATTGTCTAATATTGGCTCGCTTTATTATTTTATTTTCTCACCGGATTAATACATTGATATATATGCGATATATGTTAATTGTATTATTTTCTTTTGTTGCAAATATAAAATATATATGTGATATATATTATTGTGACATGATATGATTTATTATGAAACATGTTTAGTGATGATAAAAAGAGATTAGGGTTTGATTAGGGTTAGCTCCTTCTTGTTTATTCTAGAAGGATTTCCTTTTGTCTTGGTTAAGATATTATGTTTGATACTTATCCATGACTCATTCTTAACCTAGCCAAACCCTAGCTCTAGTTTATTCTCTACAAAGTTTAAGCCTCTCATCCTTGACCATGGTTCTATAATAAATCATATATTCTTATCTACTATTCATCACAAAAGGATTACTTTCATTATTCTTCATCTTCTTCTCTCTTGAGTTTTGGAAAGAGCTCACTAGTTATTTCTTTTGTGATGATTTCTTATGAGAAAATGATATAAAAGGAAAGCATAAATACTAATCCATCATCCTCATCTAATCTAGCCCATTAGATTAGGGTGTTCACCTCATTAGAGTGAGAGAGCTTGAGCTATTGCAACTTCGACGTAGATCATCGGAGAAAAGGAATACGACAAGCTATCATGGATCGTTCGAGTCGTGGAGCATCTCTTGAGTCCGGGAGATCGTGGATCGCGGCGAAGGGACTTCTACTCAGAGCTAATGAAGTGAAGGAGCGGATTATAAAGGTTGTAATCCCTCACACTTAGTGGTAAAGATGTTTACTTGCATGTTAAACCCTAATAATCTAGCAAAGATCCCGGCTTTGGGTTGTTCGACACGTCTAAATTTTTATTCGGGCATGTTTGATGCCTTATGAACCTTCACAAGAGTTCCTAGGAACCCTACAATATCATGAAAACTAGTGCCCAGCATCGACACATAAATACTCATATCCATATGTTCCTCAAATCGTAAGTGCCCATTATCAACACTTGTGATCTATGTATCGGTTTTCTGATATTCATACGTTACTCGAAACCCAAGTGTCCAATCTCGACACTTGTGCTCCACGTATCGGTTTCCAATATCCATATATCTCTCAGAATAATAAGTGCCCAAGATCGATACATGAAACTCCCAAATCGCATGAAAACATATCCCAAATGCGTAAATCCATGTAATATAACATATGCAACATAGAACAACAATATGAGCATATCACGAGAAAAATCCGCTATTTAAATGCATCAAGTCATTAAATATATGACACGGTTCCCAATTATCTGAATCCAATATTCATATATATAACAGCGTCCCATACTACCGATATATATGTCATATAAAGCTGAACATATAACTATAGCAAGGTATATGTGTGAGCATGTAGGTATAGCAAGAAATATATGTAAGCATGTAGGTGTACAGGTATGCTATATATCATGTGCGCCAGTGCACAAGAATAAATGCCTCTATGTCGCTAACCTATAGCAAGGTATCTCATATGAATATTTGTGTTGTACGTATCATGGCAATTACCGACAGTGTGTGTGTAGCATACAATTGGTGCTCGTGCAACATGGAATGTCAATAATAGTGCAGTGTACAGTAGATACAGGTTCAGGAACAACAACTAACTATATGCAATAAGGTTCATGCACCTTCTCTATATGTGCATATAAACACGCGGCTAATCTCATATCATATCTAGCCCTGACGCTTAACGCCATACGGGCGATTTCCCCGTAGATGTTAAATCTACTCACCGACTATCACAAGTTAGGTCGATCCAATCACCTGCTTCCTTTTCGTCTCAGTGCTCGAAGTCCCCGCCTACGATCCTATTAACACAAAAAATAACAGGTGCAAACCTCAAAAATCAATCAATATCACGTACACACTACGTTTGACCAACGCACCAACTCCAATCCAACTCATAAGTGTTCGTTTAACGGCTAATGTGTGTGGCGATACACCCATACCAGCCCACATGCAACAGCTACACAAGATCACGAACCGTGTCGGATAACATAACACGTGTACTCAAAACACTAGATTATGCACAAGCGATCCCAGATTTTGCATACTTTCAAAATTCAGAAATCAAACAGTGCCAAACACCCTAAACCACTGCAGACGGCTACCCTACAAAACCCAAGCCCTAACACCCCTTAACATCCGAGGTCGCCGGATTTCCTTGGTCCGTCTCCGGCCAAAACCGAACCCCCCAGGTGCACTCTCACGGTCACTAGTATAATACCACTACATTGTTTGAATTTACAGTAAAAATCCCAGGTCACAGCAGATCACAGAGGCTTAAACATGACACTAAAAATACGATATTTGCCCGAAACGATACTTTAAGTGTTCTAAACAGCAACCAACAAGCTACACAACATAATAACACCTATTTAACAGTTTAGAGATCCTTACCTAGCCACTCTTGCTCAAAAATCCTAGCTTTCAAAGTTCCAAGGCAACCTAGTAGCTAATCAAAACATTTGAAGTGTTTTCCATGGATTTTTGTGAAGTTTTCCAAGGACTTTAGTGAAGGGATAGTGAAGGTTCAGTTTGGGAGTGAGGAGATGAAGAATATTTGAGAATGAGAGAGTGAGGGAAATAATGGTGAGGTGTGAGTGTAGGGTGAAACAAAAGCTTAATCTCACTCTCTCCCTCACCTCCATTAATGCTTTCATTAAAAACCCTCACGACTCACTAGCCGCCATCTCTCAATCCAAAAGAGATATTCCTCACAAAATATCTAGGTAAGGTTAAAGCAAGGTTAAGCTAAAGCATGGATTGCTTAAGGTGTCATGGTCATAAACAAGGTTAACACTAATACCCCTCACATTAACATGCATGTGTGTGTGCGGACCATAACAATTTATAATAAAATATTAATTACTTGCTATAAAATGTGAGGAAACTGATTTGGTAAACTTTTCTCTAAAAACCCGCATTATCGCTTAATTAACACTAATCACATTCTAAGGTGTTACAGGTTAAGTCTCTACAATGGTTAGTGTATGACATTAACTAACCAAAGGTTGCAATTCTAACCTCATTCTATTCTATTGTGAATTTCATCTTCATCTTCTTCATGAGCTTAAAAAAGCTTTCTAGGGTTTCGAGATGAGAAGAAATATTGTGAGAAAAATAAATCTAAAGTGAGCCCACTTCCTACTTCATCATACTTTACTATTAGCTATTTAGTTTAGGGTGTTTGCTTTACTAATCTACAATTAGTGAAGAGCTAGCATGAGCTCGAGTCTCCTCGACGTAGATCATCTTCGGGCTCGAAGACAATGAGCAAGCTTGTTCGTTTCTTCAAGTGAACCCTCTCTAGAGTCCGGGAGTTCACCATTCGCAGCGAAGGGACTACAACATGGAGGTTTAGAAGTGAAGGACCGGTCTACAAAGGTTGTATTCCGCATTCACTTTTTATGTAAAGTAGTTTACATGTTTATTCGTCGGATTTTCTATTAACGAATTTAGGGTTAGGGTTAGCTAATACGGCAATTTTTTAAAATTTGCATGGACGATGCCTCCCGAAACCTTGTTGCCGTGCTAGAAAACCCCGCAGTGGTATCAGAGCCATGCTAGAAAATTAGACGATGTTTGATAGATTACAAAACCGAAACTACTCCGAAATACCCGATACAAAATCTAGTTTCTGTCGAATTTTTAGAGGTGTCAATTTTTTTTTAAACAACTGCAGAATATTTTATGTGATATAACATGAACATTAGCAAAATTGAAAGCATTTTGGCATGATTGTGGCCGGCCACATGGGGGTTAAAACCGAGCTCACCGGGTCAAATTTGGAATTCTGGCTTCAAATTTTCTTGGTGTTCCAGTCTCTGGGTTTTGGTGTTTCAGTTGTTGTTTGTTTTTGCTAAATTTTCTTGTGATGTTAACTTTCTGCAAAAGCAATTCGAAGTGTTTCGTAATCGTAATTCTAACATGTATTCGGCTTATTTGGACAACGTTAAAAAGTTCGTAGGGATACCAATAACCCAATTTTTCCCTTGCTGAAATTTTCCAAAAGTTAGATTTTTCCGAGTTTTAAAATTTCAGAAAATCTTGCAAGCGATTCTGTAGACCCTCTAGAAGAACGAAACCCTAACTCGATTCTGTGACCGTCAGAACCGCCATCAAACCGTAGGGTTTGTGGTAGTTCAGCGGTGCCACAGGTGCGGCATTGGTTGACCCTTCTACGGCTGGTTCATAGGAGCTGTGGCATGTTCTGGGTATTTTTTGAACTCCGCTCAAGTGTTGAGCAGTTGGGAAATTTTGGGTCCTTGCTTATTCGATCGAAAAGTTTAACATCGTCTAGCTATCTGTGATTGTGATACAATATTTGGAATCCACAAAAAGTTATGAGATAACTAGTTTGAATTTTATAAATCTAGCAGTTCACTCTCATTTGATCGGTTGCCACGGGATTTTGATGTTGATCAAAAGTCCGTCGCAATTACGTAGTGTACGCGGATACTCGCCGGGTAACCTTACTAGATAACCACGCCCCATAGCCCCGACCATGTGACTGTAGGAGAACCCCGTCCGCAAAAGCATCTGTTCGGGTGCTCGCGGCCACGGTGTTCCGCCTTAGTGCACTTCATCGACGGCATCGGGGGTACGACCGTCTACTAAAGTTTCCGCCGAGCATTCGATCAGGTTATCGGGAATCTTGTTGAATTACCCGACAGGTTATTGGAAAGTTTTTTCAATAACGAGACTAAAATGCGTGGTTTATAATTGTTAGGCATGTGCTGTTTAAGGAATTCATTTGTTGGGCATGAAATCCAAAGCATGAGATACATTGGGTTTATGATGTCTAAGGTGGTTGCGGATTCCAATAGTTGTAGTTTTTCACTTTCTTTTCTGCGACCATAAGTGTAATATGATGTGTATCGCCGGTTGCATTGCTTTTTGTCAATGACAATTGGGATACGCATATTTACTTACGCTGATGACATGTGAGGTTATGTGTTGTTGTGATATGTTATATTGGATTGTCTTGTTTTGAATAGCCTGGGTTTTTTATGTGAGATGAGAGTTTTTCTTTTTCATTCATGTAAAAGCTTGTATGTAATATTCTTTTATTGGGGCACTTCCGGGTTGAGGATGATGTCACCATTGATGTATATTATTTACTTTTCGGCATTAGGAAAGACCCAAGGCGGGGAGCACATGTAACCGGGTTTTAGAGTCCAGTGGGAGAACATCTCGAGGAGTCGAGACCGGGTCTCCTAACTCTAGAATTGGTAGGGTTGCTTGCTTCTCTCGTAGGGGTCTAGGGATGTGGGTTTTGCTATTCATCACGACCGTGGAATCCGCGTTTTTACTGGCTTAAATAAAACACGGAATTCCTAGTATATCCAGTATTTCATATGTGATTCTTCTGCTGCTGATATTCTGTGATGTGATCACTTGATATGTTCTGAGACGAATGCTTATATTATATATATGAGATATAATAAATATCGCTGCTTTCGTTTCTTATGTGATGCTTTGGAAGCATAGAAGATGGGAATTCATTAATGAGATTAATGAAATAAAAGAAACCTAAAGATGTTATAGAAACTTGTTTTAAAAACTGGTAGCTCTGGTTCTTTCTTTGCATAGCGGTATTCCTTGTAGAATATCAAGCACCTTATTCGATAAGGAAAGAGCAGAGATCTCTTCACCGGGAGTGACCTCTTTAGCGAAACTAGCAGATGCTATAACCCACTTGGTTTGTCTTTTGATTGCTTCTATAGTTTTTGCTTTGCATAGTGGTATTTGTGAAATATCCTGCACCTTATTCGATAAGGAAAGAGCCTAGATCCCTTCACCGGGAGTGACCTCTTTAACAAAACTAGTAAAAGCGTCAAAAACACTCATTTTCAAAATCACTCGATTTTACGACGATATCAAGTTCATTACGCAAAGGGTTTTCTTAAAAACCTGTCGTAGCCCTCCGTCATTTCAGATAAGTAATACTTAGTATTCGTGCTGCGTTTGTTGACCTCTGTCAAGGCGTATTGTGCGGTAGTTGATTAGTGCTTATCTGCAAAGCATATGATGACTAGCAGGCTATGCTTTGTTGACCTCTGTCAAGGTCATAGGACGCTTGGGGCAAATTACTATCGGGAATTTCAAGTGTTGAGATTTGCAATGAGATTGCATACCTTCTATGAGATAGTTGGATCCCGATACCTACTGCGAGTAAGAGTTACTCCTGGAAGAGTTTTACATATTACAATTAGCCGATCAAGTAGGTGTCTAGAAAGGTGTTAACGGGGTTACGCCCCTGGGAAAACGAGGTTTATTTTAATTAGGTTCGTACGAAAGCACGGGGAACCTCCCTCAAAGTACCGACACTGTCCTGGCCGAATGATTGGCGAACTTGTAGGGTGTAATTAATCCCGGCTAGTCTTACCTTTTAGGGTTTGAATGTAGATTTTACTAAAACATTGGGAGCCATCTTGATTAGATAAACTAATAACCAATCTAATTCTGCAATAGCGCACGCAGAGTGTTTTCTTCTCTCTCTCTCTCTTGGTAGCGACCGTGTCACGCCTTAATCAAGAAAGTAATATGGATGCATTGACCGAACCTGCTTATTATACTGAGTTAGGGAACATTGGTTCCGCTCTATCTTATAATTGTTATAAGTCCGAGCAGGAAATAGGGGAATATCCGGATTTCCATGCGACCCAATCGAAGAAAATGCATGTTGATGAATATTCTTTGGGTGTGGTCATTACCAAGAACTGTTTCTCAGTATCCACTAGGTCCTAGGTATGAGATACCGGATTAGGATCCCACAAATGTAATCTGTTACATGGGCTACAGAAAGGTTTAGAACTGAGAAAAGGTGATATGTCTCTAAGTGTTAGAGAATGGTGCAATTGTTGCAGCCAAATCAGTTGACATATATCACATTGTATTACCAAATATATTGATTCTGAACGAATGTTATTACCTACAGAACCTGATATAAAACATTACATCAGTTTCTTTATTCAGTTAAAGAAGGATATAATAGTTTATTGGAGGATAATGTTGTGAACAGTTTCCTGAATCAAGAGTTGATTGGATCAGGCACGTTATATAATAGCATATATGTTCTAAATCAAAACACAGTTCAAAGTATGTAGAACACACACAAGAGGAGTAGTTCAGAAATGAACGAATCTTTCTTGTGGCATTGTAGACTAGGTCATATCAATGCGACACGACCAGCTATGTTACATAAGAATGAATATGAGAATCTGTTCGAATTTTCATCTTTATGATACTAGCCAGTCATGTCTCAAAGGTAAAATGACCGATACTCCGTTTACTGGAAACAGAGAAAGAGTTAGTGAACTCTTGGGATGCATACATGATGATGTATACGTTCCTATGTCTACAAATGCCAAGGTTGGTTCTTGGTACTTCATTACATTCATCAACTATCTCTCAAGATTCGGACATATGTTCGTGTTGAAACATGAGTTTGAAACTTTTTAGAAATTCAAGGAATATAAGCTTGAAGTTGAGAACCAGACGGGCGTAAGTATTAAAGTCCTTCGATGTGATGGAGGTGGAGAATACTTGGGGATGGATTTCTTGGATTATTTAAAGGAGAATACGATTCTCTCTCAGCTTACTCCTTCGAGTACACCACAGCACAACGGTGTATCAGGGCGGAGGTATCACACCCTATGAGATATGGCGCGCTCTATGATGAGTACTGCTGAGTTACCTGTTTTCTTTTGGAGTTATACACTTGAGAAGATGCGTACCTATTGAATGGGGTTCCATCCAAATTAATTCCTACCACCCCATATAAGATATGGAATGGGAAGAGACCATGTCTTAAACGAGTTAAGATATGAGGTTGTCCGGCCTATGCTGAAAAACAAAATCCGGACAAGCTTGAGGCAAGGTAAGGACTGTATAAGTTTGTTAGGATATCCCAAAGATTTGTGAGGGAATATCTTGTAAGTACACGGTAGCGCCCCGTCCTTTTAATAGCCGCCAAATGCGGAACAAAAACTTTTACAACTGGCGCTATCGTATACTATAACCCGGATATGCCATTAAACCTAAACTAAAAAACTACTAAGTGGGTAGAAATGTTATACCGAACGATCCGAGTCCTTCGGTCATCAACCATCATCCCACGCTTTGTTGCGGCTACTCCGATCTCCTGAATCTCCAGTCTTCTCGTCCAGGTGGCAACACGTCGACGGATCTTTAAACGGGCTCCCGTCTCTGAACCGAGGCAACTCGATCATCCAGTTTACTAAAAGAGATGACCAAGATTGATGTAGAGAATGAGTAGAACACTATGTCTCCCTTCGTCCAAAGCTATGGATGAACGGTTAATGAAGTTGCCTTTTGGAATCGGGTAAATGAGAAATGAGCATACAAATTTTCATGAACCAAAATCTATCATCTTTTTTAACCTAGTGAGAGTGTGAGAAGGGGAGGGGAGGGCCGGCCATATATAGAGGAGGGGGTGAGGGTAGGAGTAAGGGAGGGTAACCATAAGCAAAGCTTATCACAACATTAATAGAATCAATGTGTCATCTAACACCTCACCCAAAACAATTAATGCAAATGGTGACACACTTATCCTAGTCATCAACCATTAATGCAAAATGGTGACTCACAATCCTAGTCACCAAAACTAGAACCATCCACACCCATGACTCACTCTCAAGAAAAGATAAATCGGCATTTAACCGAATGTTTAATACGGGTGATAGAAAACTGGAAACTGGCAACTTCCAAAAGTGATCCTGAAACGAATTTCAGGATAACCCCATAATGCTATAAACATACCCGCATTTGTATTACGACCGAATACAAATACAACTGAGATAAAGATATTATATCGACACAGTATAATACTCGGATCAGGCTTAAACCAAAGCCCACTGGTATTATCTGCCCGAAATATGACACGTGCGTAAACGCAAGTGCATTTTCCGAACCCTGCCATAAAACCATATGGCCTCTACAACGTTTCGCCCGAACTTGGGAAACAGTCTGTAGGGGACTCTAATGACTCATCAACACACTGGCAGTGGGTATAACCACTAGCATGTCAGAGGTACAAGCTGTACGTAACGGTTTCCTATGTATTAATTGGAAGGGAAGCTGACGAGCGAACTCATCCAGAAACTCTACTGAGCCTAACAGTGACAATATCCGTACAGTCCGGTCCATTCGTCTAAGAGTATCACATATCGAGTCTAGGTGGTGGATAAAGTCAGATCCCTAATAACGCGATACTTCATGTCGGTATGAAGCCCATCACTACCTGAGAAACTACTGATCCAAATCAGTAATTCTCCACTACCTCGGCCGAAGATTTCTAGTGATGGCCACCCGTGCACTGTGCGACATCAACCCCCAATACCGGGAGAGACGAATCCCCGACGATCCGCTCACTGCCTCATGTGGCTAGGGACTGTACCCAACTAAAACCTGTTTGCACGTCTCCTTTGAGCGTGGTCGGGTAGTAATCAAAGCACAGTGGGAACTCACACGAGACAAATGACGATCTCAGGTCGACAAACAAACCTGTACACATGTCACCAGGGAACTGCTATATGACGATATGTATAATACCAACTAGCATGTTCCCGGCGAATCCTATCCGGTGTACTCATAACCTAATGAGCACCTGTATATGATGATCCAACTGACATCAGTGGCTTGTAAGACCGGCCACCACCTCTCGTCGGGGTCTCGACTGTATACACTAGTCTACTTCTGGAGTATCGATGCCCTGTCTCGAAACTCCCACGACTAGGGACACTTTTAAGGATGTGCTTATAGACCCCAGCTCCCACATATATGATCACCATCATACTGCTCGCAGTCCAGAAAGAATCCTATGGGCTTTATCAACATGCAATAGTGAACTAAAGCATGTATATGATGATAAAGACAAACCAGATAGCATACTATCATCTCGAGAAAGACTGTCATATCGGTATAGGTCCTCCCTCAATCATTGCAATCACGTACCTGCGATCCAATAATTGAATTTGAGGGCACTATATCCAACAACCTCGCACTTGCACTTAAGGCTAATTATTGCGATGTCGCATACTCACAGCATGTGTGATACCGAACACCCAACTCCTCTTTTAATCAGTTTCACAAAGCTCGTTTGTAAAACAATTGTGTTCGAGAAATAGCCTCAATGAGTGGATCCGCCCTGATGTTTCATTCTATGTCTTTCTTAATCTCAAGTTCGCGGAGAAAGCCATCTCCCGAATTGAGTAATACCTGTCATAGAATATGTCTGGATGTCTGATGGGACCTTGTTCATAAATGAACTCCAAATCCAAACTTCTTAATCTGTATCGATAAATGAACCTAATCAGTATCCAGCACCATGCCTCCCATAGCATCCTCTTGGACCAGCTGTCCATCATACTGTCCCTCGTCAGATGAAAAACTATAACTCTGACAATCACTCTGTCATTCATGTCACCTTTGAAGCCTGGAATGATAACCGTCTCCCGAAGGAGGCTGCCGTCATCAAATCCGTAGAACATTCACTTATGTTCTAAAACTGCTTCCTTATGTTTCTCCCGGATTGGATTAATATTAACTTATCGTATCTAGTGCAAAAACAACATCTGGTGTGGTACTTGACTTTTCACGATTGACTCAATTGCCTAAGCAAGTGATCTGCCAATCATGCACATCCCTCTCTCCTTTAGTCTGTAAGACACCTTTAGAGAGGGTGACTCCATCACCTGCAGGTACACTACCATGCCAGGAGTCATCTATTCTAAAATACTATTAGAATACTGTCAAAGTACCCACATTGGGAAACTACCCAAATCTAGATCTAAAAACCATAGATCTAGTAACCAGAATGTCAGATATTATATCCATATCCTTTGTGAAGAAACAACTGTGTGACGACCACAGTATAACCGATCGTAGTATAGGAATTTTACTTCCTACCCTGTGTATGTCATCCAAATACCAGGACATCACACCCGACTACCTTCTTAACAGATCCATCCCCTATTCTGATGAAGTCAAACCCATGACTGTCACATCAAAAATAAATGATCTTATCTCCGCTATCTATGCTCAAGCCTATAAATAGACATAAGCTCCTTGCCCACTATGCTTCCGCTGCTCCCCCTGACTATGACAACCCTATGGCAGAATAATATATACGTTCACTTCTAAAACTAGTTTAGAACGACGCTATACTTAACCTCCTGCCGGGTCTCATAGCCTGGAACAATAGTAGTGTCAAGTCTGGGTAAACAAGAACCTCCCTGTCACCGTCCTTGAGGCTACCGGAGTACCTCCCGGGTGTCTGAGGTTACCCACCATATCTACGGAGTGGCATTGGAATGTCAAACCTGATTGAATATATAGGTCCTATTAAATTTTCCGTAATCGTTTGCGGTTCTGGAATCACTTCCAGTTCTACCATACCCCCACTGCTGTTTTCTGAAAAAATCCATTTTACTAAAACTGTGGCGAGTCAAGAACAATATCACTATTGATCTTCCAGATGGTAGAAAATCAACCCTCGTCAAAGCCAGGGTCAACCCACAAACTGCCATTATAGAAACGTGCCTTGAGCTATCCAGAGTCTGGTTTTAAGCATAAGATGGACAACTCACCATACCTTAACATCGTAAAGATATGAACCATTCTATATTCAATATAGAAACTTTGGCACTTATTTAATTGGAACCAGATTCAAATCATGCAGCTGTCTCCAGTGCATATCAACTTAATGTAGATAGGCCGATCAACATTACTCAACTTAGGAATATAACCAATTATGAGTAACCTGAAAGAGAAACAAGTTTCTCAAAACCATTACTATCATCTGAATACCACTCTCAAGTATCTGCATCTTCGATCTCTGTGAAGAATCCCGATACTTGCGATCCCTGGTTCTCTACTTTATTCTTATACCCACAACTTCTCAAAACTTAGACTTTGTATTTCTACGAAACACTTGTCTAAAAACTAGAGAAGTCAAAAGTAAATAGAACATAGTACGAGGACTAACCCCTTTGTCCTGACGGACACTGGACAACATACAATACACTGTGTAAGTCCGCTGAGTTGAAGAACTCAAAACCAGTGCGTCGTAGGTTGAAAACTGTGCTTATGGTTAAGAACTACTCCGTTGTTTCAATGCTCCTTACCCAATCGTATCTGATATAGGTAAATGTCATGGACATAATCTCAAAAAGTTATATCTCACTCTATGTATAAAAATAAAAGTACAGATATATCATTTTGAAATTGGTGCACAACAACGGATATTCAAAACCAAATACATGCCGTCTGGCAAAAACTGAGGCGACTTCCTCAAATATCACCAATTACAACGAATTCCGATATAATGAGGATGATCACCTAATTCCCAATAACTTACTCCCCACTCATCATCTATAAAAGCATACAAATGTGAGAATCATACCCGGTAAATACATACCGTGGAGTAAGTATCTAATCGGGAAATCAGTTTTCCTTTAACAATGCACTGAAACATGAAAATATTTCGTAGGGGTATCCTGGTATTGTTAGTAATGCCTCTTCCATAATCCAATTCATGACTTTAACCTTATATTTCTTTGCCATCTCTCCAAATCCCTTTATTTGTCTTTATTCATTACCTTCTGTACACCATCGTTAGGCTAAATGGTTTTCTTCCTTCCCTACCGTTCGGCACCAGCCTATGGTTTGGAAGAAGACTATCGAGTAAGCATAATAGGTGTACCCTCCTAAACCAAGGAGTACTCGCAACTTGAGAGAAGGTGATAATTAAAGATAACTGAATAATACCTAATTCTATTTCTCCCGAACTGGGGAAAAAAGCAAAGGTGAAATAGGAGTGGCGATGAAGTACGTATTTTGGTCGTGAATGATAACAGGCACAATTTACTTTGCCCTCTTTCTAATCCTTTTATTTTGTCTTTAGTTATTACCTTCTGTACACCCTACTTAGGCTAATTATGGTCGTGAATGATAACAGGCACAATTTACTTTGCCCTCTTTCTAATCCTTTTATTTTGTCTTTAGTTATTACCTTCTGTACACCCTACTTAGGCTAATTAGTTTTCTTCATTCCCTACCTTTCGGCACCTGCCTATGGTTTGGAATAAGACTATCTAATATGCGTAATAGGTGTACCCTCCTAAACTAAGGAGCCCTCGCAACCTGAGAGAATGTGATAATAAAAGACAACTGAATAAACCAATTCTATTTCTCATGAACATGGATCCATCCTCGAAGAAGTCCCTCCGAGTTCGTATATAACCATACGATGGATCAATCCAATGGAAGTGGATGTCTGTAGTAATACGGGGTGTTCTGAGAAATACAAAGGGTAAAAGAAGGAGCGGCAATGACTTATGCAACTTTAAACAATCCAATAGCGAGTATTTTAAGAAGGTTCGGTCAACTTGGTCACTGAGTCGTAGTCTAGGGTCGGTCAAAGGTCGCTGCCAAAGAGAGAGAGAAAAGAAACACTCTGCGTGCACTCTAACCTAGATCAGAATGATTATCATTTTATCTAATCAGGAAACCTCCCACTGTAATCTCAAATTCTCCTCCAAACCTGAAAGAAGAATTAGTCGGGATCACCCGAAGAGTAAACCAACTCATCAGTGGGAATCGGGATCCAACTCTTATCGCATGATAACGTGGCGGAATCCACTCACGTTATCACACTCCAGAAGGTATGCACAAACTTGTCAATTTTCATTTTCTTTAGAAACTCCCGATATGATTTTTTCCCCATGCTCTTATAACCTTGGCTTTTGTCAAAATGTCATATGTCACATGCCATGTTCTACCCGTCACTATCCAGGTCAATTTGAACCCACCCGCACATGCCCTTGACTTTGGCCAAAATGGCAGAATGACTGTCCCAAACTAACTCATCTATCTATGCAACAAATAAATACCCAGCAGCTACCAAACATTATGCCTTGGCTTCGGTCAAAATACATGGCTTGAATACTACTGAATACCCAAAAGAAATGACGGAGGGCTACGGCTGGTTTTTGGAGAAAAACCTTTAACGTAATGAACTTGATATCGCTGAAGGAACCTGATAGCTTTTTATAAAAATATAGTGGCGAAAACCTTTTGCTAAAGAGGTCACTCCCGGTGAAGGGATCTCGGCTCTTTCCTCATGGAATGAGGTGCAGGAAATTCTAACTGAATACCGCGATGCAAAGCAACTTGTAATCGACTATTGTGAAGTTATTACCGTGACGCAAACTTCTGCCCAAGGGGTCACTCCCGATGAAGGGATATCGGCCCTTGCCTCGTCGAATGAGGTGCAGGATATTCCAACTGAATACCGCTATGCATAACAAAAGGGAACGTCTTTGTAATAACACTTTTTAAAACTGTTCCAACAATATCCAATATAGGTTTGTTTTATCCTTGCATTGATAAGAATCAATGTAGTCCCATCAAATAATCACACCAGAAGAGAACGAAAAATAAAATGTACGTATATGCCATCCGCATTCGCCACTGGGTCCCGTCATCATCCGTTAGGTTACTTAACTAACGACAGAGCGGGGACTGGACTAGCGCGGGTGTAAAACATATACAACATCTAATAGTATATATACCAATATACAATAATCGCTCCAGGCATGATAATATGCAATATTACCGAAAAGTAATAAGCATCACAGAACAATACAAATGATCTGGGATCCCCGGGTTTCACAGAGCCGCTACTGAAACCCGACGTTCCCTTGGTCATGTGGATATCCTGTGCAATGAAACCTAGACCCCTACGGGTGTGGCAAGTTACCCGCCAAAACCTGAAGAGAGGCAGCCCCTACAGCACAGGGAATGGACCACCCGGCACTTCACGGAATCCGGTAACTTAAGCACCCCTCCTTGGGTCAACCTATACCCCCTACGGGTGCGGCGAATAGTCTGACAATTCTAGAGTAAGGCCCCTCTGCCTCTCAAAGCCATGAGATACAGACCTGTTGCCCTCCAGAACACGGCTATCCGTGCACTATGTCGCGGGGTAAACCTAGTACAGAAAAGAAAATATGTACAACGGGTACATCGACCTCAGCCCGGTCGTTCCCCAAAAGAATATTATACAAACAGGCAATGACGGCAGTCCACATGTTGGACGCTCGCCCTGCAATATCAAATGTACAAATAAATTCAAAAAGCACTACCATTGCACACTGTTATCCACCACGACAAATCCGCAACATCGCAACACAACACAGAACATCAACGCGAATGTCACGTTCGTAAATCCGTCTAAAAGGACTATAGCAATTAGACGCAATTTACCGCTCGAATGACATTCACGGTCGGAGATATAATATAAGTACTGTAAACTAACAAGTTTAAAATTTCGATCGACAAAACTTCCCGAAGTGGGCCCCACGTACTTTTGGTGTACAGTATTAAAATCTGGGCCCAAAGGAAATATTGCAGAAACTACAATTTACAATGAAGAACATACTGTTGAAAATTGGAGCATTGATCAAAAAATATGGCGGCGGACCCGCGGCCAAACCCTAGTTTTGGCCGCGGTTCCGCGGCCGTACAGTAGGATCACTCGACCAATTTTCACCAGTTTTCTTATAAAAGCCTGCACAATTTTCTGTGATGCTCAAAATAATTTTTAGACCAGATTTAAAATCGACAGAAACTTTGTACAGAAAAATTGTAGTTTTCGAAAATCCGTTCGATCGATGTTTTAAACGTGTTAGCACAAGTTAGTAAAGCTTAATGGTGAGGCTATGATACCACTGTAAGTACACGGTAGCGCCCCAGCCTTTTAACAGACGCCAAATGCGGAACAAAAACTTTTACAACTGGAGCTATCATATACTATAACCCGGATCTGCCATTAAAGCTAAACTAACAAACTACAAAGTGGGTAGAAATGTTATACGGAACGATCTGAGTCCTTCGGTCTTCAACCATCATCCCACGCTTTGTTGCGGCTGCTCCGATCTCCTGAATCTCTAGTCTTCTCGTCCACGTGGCACCACGTCGACTGATCTTTAAATGGGCACCCACCACTGAACCGAGGCAACTCGATCATCATGTTTGCTAAAAGAGATAACGAAGATTGATGTAGAGAATGAGTAGAATACTTTGTCTCGCTTCGTCCAAAGCTATGGATGAACGGTTAATGAAGTTGCCTTTTGGAATCGGGTAAATGAGAAATGAGCATACAAATTTTCATGAACCAAAATCTATCATCTTTTTTAACCTAGTGAGAGTGTGAGAAGAGGAAGGGAGGGCCGGCCACTTATAGAGGAGGGGGTGAGGGTAGGAGCAAGGGAGGGTAACCATAAGCAAAGCTTATCACAACATTAATGGAATCAATGAGTCATCTAACACCTCACCCAAAACAATTAATGCAAATGGTGACACACCAATCCTAGTCATCAACTATTAATGCAAAATGGTGACTCACAATCCTAGTCACTAAAACTAGAACCATCCACACCCATGACTCACTCTCAAGAAAAGATAAATCCGCATTTAACCGAATGTTTAATACGGGTGATAGAAAACTGGAAACTAGCAACTTCCAAAAGCGATCCTGAAACGAATTTCTGGATAACCCCGTAATGGTATAAATATACCCGCATTTGTATTACGATCGAATACAAATGCAACTGAGATAAAGATATTATATATACACAGTATAATACTCGGATCTGTCTTAAACCAAAGCCCACCGGTATTATCTGCCCGAAATATGACATGTGCGTAAACGCACGTGCATTTTCCGAACCCTGCCATAAAACCATACGGCCTCTACAACGTTTCGCCCGAACTTGGGAAACAGTCTGTGAGGGACTGTAATGACTCATCAACACACTGGTACTCGGTATAACCACTAGCACGTCAAAGATACAAGTTGTACGTAACGGTTGCCTATGTATTGATTGGAAGGGAAGCTGACAAGCGAACTCATCCAGAAACCCTACTGAGCCTGACAGTGACAATATCCCTACAGTCCGGTCCGTTCGTCTAAGAGTATAGCATATCGAGTCTAGGGGGTGGATAAAGTCAGACCCCTAATAACACGATAATTCGTGTCGGTATGAAGCCCATCACTACCTGAGAAACTACTGATCCAAATCAGTAATTCTCCACTACACCGGCAGAGGATTTCTAGTTATGGCCACCCGTGCACTGTGCGACATCAACCCCCAATACCGGGAGAGACGAATCCCCGACGATCCACTCACTGCCTCCATATGGCTCGGGACTGTACCCAACTAAAACCTGTTTGCACGTCTCCTCTGAGCGTGGTAGGGTAGTAATTGAAGCACAGTGGGAACTCACACGAGACAAATGATGATCTCAGGTCGACAAACTAACCTGTACACATGTCACCAGGGAACTGCTATCTGACGATTTGTATAATACCAACTAGCATGTTCCCGGCGAGTCCTGTCCGGTGTACTCATAACCTAATGAGCACCTGTATACATCTTAGGTGATCCAACTGACATCAGTGGCTTGTAAGACCGGCCACCGCCCCTCGTCGGGGTCTCGACTGTATACACTAGTCTACTTCTGGAGTATCGATCCCCTGTCTCGAAACTCCCATGACTAGGGACACTTTTAAGGATGTGCTTATAGACCCCAGCTCCCACGTATATGATCGCCATCATACTGCTGGCAGTCAAGCAAGAATCCTATGGGCTTTATTAACATGCAATAGTGAACTAAAGCATGTATTTGATGATAAAGACAAACCAGATAACATACTATCATCTCGAGCAAGACTGTCATATCTGTATAGGTCCTCCCTCAATCATTGCAATCACGTATCTGCGATCCAATAATTGACTTTGAGGGCACTATATCCACCATATCTTCTACCAATCTGAGGAGCAAAATGTGTTTTGGTTCTCAGCATGCCACCTTTTTAGAAAAGGAATTTCTTATGACGAAATTAGTGGACATGAGGTAGAACTGGAAGGAGTTCCAGCTGGAAAAACTAACAACTGATGATTTGGTGAAACCAAAGGATTCAATAGTCTCCAACGAACCTCAGCCTCTCCGCGAATCTGGTAGGGTTCCTCATCCACTTGAGAGATACTACGGTCTCTCAGTGACAGTGGGAGTGAGGAATGCATCATGATAGATGATGACCCAACCAAGTTCAGGCATGCCATCACGAGTGGGGACTCTGTGAAATGGCTGGATGCTATGCAATCAAAGATGGAATCCATATACACCAACAAAGTATGACTTTGAATGTTGCACATGAAGGGATAAAACCCAATGAGAGCAAATGAATCTTGAGAAGATTCTTAATATAGATGGAAAATTTGAGACTTTCAAAGTTATGCTTAAGTCCATCAGGATCAATACAAGCATCGCGGAGTTGGAACATCTGTTTTGATGTGACAGTCAAAGAGTTTGACTTCATCAGAAAGCTAGATGAACCTTGTATACACAAGAAGGTTATAGAGAGTGAGGTTATCTTACACGTATTGTACGTAGATGACATACTCTTGATAGGAAATGGTTTCTTATGCTACACTCGGTCAAGCTCCACTTATCACGAGGATTCTCCACAAAAAATCAAGATGATACCTATTACATCTTGTGGATTATATTCTATGGTGATAGATCTAAGTGGATGTTGGGAGTGTCCCAAATCCAGGTACATTAACACCATACTAAAGGGGTTTAGCTTGGAAGATTCTAAGCGTGGTGGTTCGCCCACTTACTCAGGAATCACTCTCTCCAAAAAGATGTCTTCCAAGATTGATTTAGAGAGAGCTCGCGTGCAATGGATACCCTATGCTTCGGCAGTAGGCTCTATCATGTATACGATGTTATGTACCAGACCAGATGTAGATGACTCACTAGGTGTAGTGATTGTTAGTGTATATGCCCTAGGGGCCATTATTGTATCATACTAGCTTGTATATTACTTAATGGAAGCTTGGGATATTCACAGTTATATTAACAGTCTTGGTAAACATGGTAGTATGCTACTTGGTTTATTTCTGTCTTAATATGTGTATATGTTAGCATATCGAGAAAACATATTGATAGAGCCCTTAGGATCTTTCTTGACTACCAGCGTTGTGATGGCAGTCACACTAGTGGGGGCTGGGTAGTCTACAAGCACATCCTTTTTTAGGTCCCTAGTCGTAGGATTATCGAGACAGGGCATCAATACTCCGGAGTAGACTAGTATGTACGCTTCTCATCCCAGCAGGGGAAATGGTCTGTCCCACAGCCATTAGTACGTTGTACCGGAGATAGTATACAGGTGCTCATTGGGTTACGGGTACACCGCACAGGACTCATATGGAACTGTTGGTTGGTATTATACCCGTCGTCAGTTAACAGTTCCCAAGTGACATGAGTACAGCATAGTCCACAGACTTGACACTGCTGCTTCGTCTCGAGTGTGTTCCCACTGTTCTTAGATTCCTACCCTACCACGGCTCAAAGGAGTCGTGCAAACAGGTAGCAGTTGGGTGCAGTCCCGAAGCACTTGGAGGCAGTGGCGGTTAGATAGGATTCGTCTCTCCCGGTATTGGGAGTTGATATCGCGCTGTGTTTGGAAAGCCATTACGCAAAGTCCCTGGCCAGGGCAAGCGAGATTTACTGGTAGGATTTCCAGTAGCTTCTCAAGGTGTAATGGGCTTCGCTCCAACACGACTTATACCGATTTTATGGGACTGAAGCTTGCCATCCTAGGCCCGATATGAGATAGTCTTAGACAAACAGACCAGACTGTACGGAGATTGTCACATCAGGCTAAGTTGGAGTTCGGATGGGTTTCCTCATCGGCCTTCTTATCAACAACTACCTGGGGACCATTACGTACAGCTAGTGCCGCTTGCGGTCTGTGGTTAAACCCACTGCCAGCGTAGTAGTCGAGTCTTTAGAGTCCCACACAGAGATTTTCCCTGCTTCGGGCGAAACGATATAGAGGTCGTATGGTCTTACGACAGGGATCGGACACGCACGTGCATTTATGCACGTACGATGTTCGGAAAGTTTATACTAGCAGGCTTTGGTTTAAGCCATATTCTAGTATTGGATTATTGGATTTATACAGTCTCGGTATTTCCGTGTTTTCACGGATGGGAGGGGCATTCTCGTAATTTGTCGAGAAGCTCCTAGAAGATTGATGAGTTGGAGGCTTAGGTGGAATTTGCAATTATTGGATTAATGACTCATAGTGTGATTCATCCAAAGGAGTTAATGATGGATTTATTGATTAATGACTCATAGGATGAATCAATCAAGGTGAGTGTCACGACCCAAAGTTTGGCCCGTGACCGGCACTTCACCACGTAACGTCTATAGGCGTAACGCGACTAAGTGAACCGAAAACCCAGAAATCAAACCAGTAAAAGTATAGAGTGTTTTAAGCATTAAATGGAAGCATTTATTAAATGTTAAGAGATCCAAGTAAACAATCACTAAGATAGCAATATACGACGCCGTAGCAAAGAAAATGAGCAACAAGTGGGAACATCACGGCTAGAATAAACCGCATAAGTAAAGTCGGCTCACAACGAGCTCGACACCAGAATACAAATAATATACATCATCGTCCTCACACTGTCTCTAAGTCAAGTACATATATGGTAGATGGAGAATACTAGATACAACAATGTACATAACAGAAAGATAAACAGATACCGCACAAAACCCACCTATCAGCACAAGAGCTATTACACCAACTGTGGGGGTATCTGTGTCAAAAGATGCAAGAACGCAGCCTGCCGCGCCTACTCCGAGGGGCAACCTGCAAGTACTGTGGCACAATTGGGGTGAGTTGCCAACTCGTGAATAGAGATAACATATAAAGGTAATCGCAAGCATGCACATACTTCGCTACTCTATCATATGCCAGCAGATGATATCGATGCGTGATAAGCAGTATGTGCAATAATCATGCAAGTGCTTTATCAGGTAATATATCTGCAGGATGAGATACAATAATGAATGCTGAGCATGGGAACATAACATCTACACGGAATGTCAACGTGGAATATATAATCGGTGTCCATCAATGCACCCAGATCACCCAAATAGCTCAGTCGCCGGCACACTCATCGACCCTCCAATCCTGTAAATCTCTGAGAATCACGAGTGCCCAACATCGGCACCCAAATATCATAAATACTCGTGTCTAGCATCGACACGCAAATCTTCCTATATCGGGCATCCGTCAGTCCGGGTCAGCCCCCTCTCTCTCACATATCGGGCATCCGTCAGTCCGGGTCAGCCCTCTCTCTCTCATATATCGGGCATCCGTCAGTCCGTGTCAGCCATCTCTCTCTCATATATCGGGAATCCGTCAGTTCGGGTCAGCCCTCTCTCTCATATATCGGGCTTTAGCACCGAGAAAGCACATGGTGGACGCACTGAAATATCATATCAAGGGAAACCGGGTTTTTAAATAATTGCCTATTCTCTTTTGAAATATCCACGGTTCCCAAATCTAGAAATAACATGGAAACAACATATCTCAATGCGTAAATCTATGCAGGTATGAGGATATCAATATATACATGGCACATGTATGAATATGTGATGTAGATGTGTCCAAGTATGAATACCACATCTGCTGATATGCGGCAATTCATGGCAATCATCAATAATGCGGAAACAATCTGACGTATGATGTATGGCAATCCTATAATGTGAGTGTCATGGTAATCACTAACGGTGTGAGTGTAGCATATAAATCGTGCTCGTGCAACTTGAACCGTTAGTAATAGTGCGGTGTTCTATCAATTCTTGTTGATATACATATAGCAGGGAATGCAGTATGCACTAAATAGTTGCCATGCACAGTCAATGTATGTAAATGTAATATACTGCTACAAGATCCTATCAGCCCTGACGCATAACGCTATGCGGGCGATATCCCCGTAGATGTTAAATCTACTCACCATAGTCTCTCGCTAGGTATAGCCGATGACTTGTTTCCCCTTCTTCGCGGCGTCCGTCGGAACCTATAATTTCACAATATATCACACATAAGCTCAAAACCATACAAACACGACATTTAAAGTCAACTAGAAACCCATGACGCAAACCAAGCGCGCGTGTGCGCGATACGCTAAAACGTGTGATTACGCGCCTGAAGTCACTCCGATGCGTCGCGATACGCAGAAACCCCAAACCCACACACACGTATCACGCGTGTCGCGAAAGATTTAAAAATACGGGAAATAGGGTATTCTACTCCAGATTTTGATACAGAACAGATATTATAAAAATATATATACCAAAATACTCCACATAGCAGCAGACTCCAGAGGCCCAACCCCCAACCCCCAACTCACCCATCTGGCCGCAAATTGCGGCCATAATGAATATTCCGGCGGCCTGTCTTGGGAATTGCGATCCCAGGTTTTGTGTGTGCACTCTATACCCCTATACATGCTACAGTAAAACCAATTTTATTCTGAAACAACTCGTGTAGGAGCAGATCCTTCAGAGTCCTATTTCTAGTTAAAAACCACACTTTGCACTAAAATGATACTTTATGGTATTCCTGTACAAACTGAAACAAAAACCTGGCTTAACTAGCTCTAATAGCACATAATAGAGTTAACCAAGCTAACAAAACCCCAATCTAACATATGTATCACAAATATCCCTTAATATCACTAAAATGCAAAAAAATGAGATTTTTAGCAACCAAACACACAAGTTATGGAAATAGGGTGTTAAACATGAGTTGATACCTTCTGAAGACCTTATAAAACACCAAAAGTTCCAGCTCCCTCCTCAAGTATGCAGATTTGCTCCCAAACACCTCAAAAATCCCATTTTTCCCATGGTTTTGTGAAGGAAATGGTTAGGTTTGTGTAGGGTTTTGTGTGGAGATCAGAGAGAACTGAAAAGAGAAGGGAATGTGATGAATTTTGCTGGGTTTTGGCTGCTGCCTCTGCAGAAATTCTGCAATGAGAAAGGAGAGAGAAAAGAGGGGAGAAAATGGTCATCAAAGTAAAATGTTCACCTAACCACCATGCTTCTATTTTCTATTGCTAATTGAATTTTTAAAAAGGGTTTTGTTTTGATTAAAAAGGTGGGGATAAATTATCAACCATGCAACAAAAAAAATGGTTAACATGTTACACTAAAAGACCTAAGTCACAAAATTGGGTAAGTGTGCAAGTGTACACTACAAAGGAAAATTTTCCAATTAGGGTAAACCCGACTAAAATAACTAATAATCCTATGTACATATATATAATAACATGCACAATTACTAATTAACACGAAAAACATTCTAACGAAATTTCAAAGTGATACAATCTACCCCCCTAAAAGAAATATGGTCCCCGAATTTCAAAATCTAACTACACGTACCTTCAAAAAGGTGGGGATACCTCTTCCTCATCTCGCTCTCGGTCTCCCAAGTGATCTCCTCGCTGCTCTGACCATGCCAAAGTACCTTGACTGACGCTATGTCCTTCGATCTCAATTTCTTCACTTGTCGATCCTAAATGATTACCGGCTGCTCTGCATAGGAAAGGTCACACTCAAGCTGGATCGTCGGGTGTTGAATCACATGCGAAGGATCATGAAGATATCTGCGGAGCATCGAAACGTGAAATACGGGGCGCACGTCTGGAAAACTGGGCGGAAGGGCTAACCGTTACGCAACCGTGCCAACACGCTCGAGGATCTCGAAGGAGCCTACAAATCTGGGACTAAGCTTCCCCTTCTTCCCAAATCTCATCACACCTTTCATTGGGGAGACCCTCAAGAAAACATGGTCATAAACAGAAAACTCAAGTCTGCGCCGCCGACGGTCCGCATAAGATCTCTGCCTACTCTGGGTGCTCTCATCTTGTCGCGAATCAACTGGATCTTCGCGGTCGTCTCCTCCACAATCTATGGCTCTATGATACTGCTCTCACTGAGCTCTGTCTAACAGGTGGGCGATCTGCATCTCCTACCATAAAGAGCCTCAAACGGTGCCATCTGAATGGTCTCCTAGTAGCTGTTGTTGTAGGAAAACTCTACTAAGGGTAAACGATGATCCCAGCTACCTCCAAAGTCTAAGACGCACGCTCTGAGAATGTCCTCGAGAGTCTGAATAGTCCGCTCTGACTGTCCGTCGGTCTGCGGATGAGATGCTGTGCTGAAACTCAAGCGAGTGCCCAAAGCCTCCTGAAGTCTCTGCTATTGCCGGCTGGTAAACTGGGTGCCTCTGTCAGACATGATATATGTCGGAACTCCGTGCAGTCGTACAATCTCGTCGATGTAAATCTGGGCATACTGAGAAAATCCGAAAGTCGTCTTCACCGGTAGGAAGTGAGCCACTTTCGTCAAACGGTCCACGATCACCCAGATGGAGTCATACACTCGACTAGTCCTGGGTAGACCCACAATGAAGTGCATAGAAATCTGCTCCCATTTCCACTCCGGAATGGATAACCGCTGTAGCTCTCCTGCGGGCCTCTGGTGCTCACCCTTGACTTGCGGACAAGTCAGGCATCTCGACACAAAATTTGCGATGTCTCTCTTCATTCCGTCCCACTAGTAAACACCTCTCATGTCATGGTACATCTTGGTGGAACCGGGATGAACACTGTATACCGATCGATGTGCCTCCTCAAGAATCTCGCGCTGCAATCCCTCAGCATCTGGTACGCACAGTCTAGTCCCGAATCGTAGTATCCCCTGATCATCGATCACGAACTCGGAAAATCTGCCCTGTCCAATCTATGTCCTAATCTCTGAACATCGGTCATCACTGTGCTGTGCCTCATGTATACGGTCGAGCAACTATGGGCGTGCACGAACATGCGCAATTTGTCCTCCGATCGGCGTAAACTCGAACGGTACCCGGCTGTCGCATAAGATCTGACAATCTGCCGACGACTGCCTCTGTACTGCGCTCAAACAAGATAGACTACCCTCGGGCCTCCCGCTCAAAGCATCCGCCATTACATTAGCCCTGCCCTGGTGGTACAAGATCTTGCAATCGTAGTCCTTCACTAACTCCATCCATCGGCGCTGTCTAAGGTTCAGGTCTCGCTGCTGAAATATATACTTTAAGCTCTTGTGATCAGTGAATATCTCGTACGACTCTCCATATAGGTAATATCGCCAGATCTTAAGTGCAAAGACCACTGCAGCCATCTTCAAATCATGAGTGGGGTAATTCTGTTCATGTTTCTTTAATTTTCGCGAAGCATACGCGATCACCCTGTCATACTATATCAATACGCACCCTAGCCCCACTCGTGAAGCATCACAATAGACCACAAATCCGCCTGATCCTGAAGGCAATGATAGCACTTGTGTCGTAGTCAGTAGAGCCCGTAGCTGCTGGAAACTGCGCTCACACTCCTCCGTCCAAACAAAAGGAACTCCCTTCCGGGTCAACCCGGTCAAAGGTGTAGCAATGCGAGAGAAGTCCTGCACGAATCGGCTATAGTAGCCTGCCAGCCCTAGAAAGTTGCAAACCTCCGTCACTGACGTGGGTCTAGGCCAACTCCGAACGGCCTCAATCTTTCTCGGGTCAACACATATACCATCTCATGTAATCACGTGCCCCAAGGAGTCTACGCTGTCCAGCCAGAAAGCACACTTGGAGAATTTGGCGAAAAGCTGATGGTCCCTCAAGGTCTGCAGTGTAATCTGCAGGTGCTGCTCGTGCTTCTCTCTACTCTGAGAATACACTAGAATATCGTCAATGAACACTATGATGAACAGATCAAGATACAGCCAGAAAATACGGTTAATCAAGTCCATGAATGCTGCTGGCGCGTTGGTGAGTCCGAACGATATCACCAAAAACTTATAATGGCCGTAGCGCGTGCGGAAAGCTGTCCTAAGAATGTCCTCCTGTCGAACCCGCAGCTGATGGTAGCTTGATCGCAAATCGATCCTTGAAAAGTATCCTGCCCCCTGAAGCTGGTCGAACAAATCGTCGATGCGTGGCAAAGGATACCTGTTCCGCACTATCACCTTGTTCAGCTGATGGTAGTCGATACACAAACGCATACTGCCGTCCTTCTTCTTGACAAACAGGACTGGAGCACCCCAAGGAGAAACACTCGGTCGAATAAGTCCCTTATCCAGCAAATCTTGCAACTGACCCTTCTATTCTCTAAGTTCCGCCGAAGCCATCCGATAAGGCGGTACAGAAATAGGCCCCGTACCAGGAACCAAATCAATACAGAAAGAAATATCACACTCGGGCGGTAGCCCAGGAAGCTCGTCAGGGAACACATCAGGGAACTCGCTAACAACCGGAACATGATCCATCGGAACCTCTGTGGCTCTAGTATCGCAAACATAGGCGAGAAATCCCTTACATCCCTTCCTCAAAAGCTGTCCAGCGCGAAGGGAAGAAATCACACTGTGAGGGGTGGCACCACGGTCCCCCAACACAACAAAAACCGACTCGCCAGGAAAACAAAATCTAACTGTCTTCTCGCGGCAGTCAACAGAAGCATAGCACGTGGCTAACTAATCCATGCCCAAAAGAACGTCGAAGTCCAACATCTCAAGAAGGATCAAATCGACCGACAACTCTCTCTCGCCAGTACGGACGGTACATGATCGGAACATGTGCCTAGCAACAAATGACTCACCCACGGGAGTAGTCACAACTAGCGGCTTATCAAGCAAACCGGACTCTCTACCCAAACTCGGCATAAAGTGTGTGGATACGTACGAGTGCGTGGATCCAGGATCGAATAACACGTGTGCATCAACAGAATATACTGGAAGGATACCTGAGACCACCGCATTTGATGCCTGCGCGTCCTGATGCGTCAAAGCAAAAACTCGCGCTTGTCCTCCACCCGCGACAGACTGTTCTCGGCCGGCCGCTGGCTTTCCTCTGCCTCGATCACCTCGTCCTCTATGAACAAATCCTCCGCGACCATGACCTCTGTGCATGAGTCTGACGCGGAGTAACAGTAGGTAAAATAGGCAACACCGTCTGGGGTGGTGAACATGGTAATGTGATGTGCGGTGCTACTGCCTCCCTCCGGGGTATCTCAGGACAATCTTGCACACGATGATAAGAACTCCCGCAGCGAAAACATCCCGACGATGACCGCTGACCCTCCTGGGGATAGGAACTGAACAACCGGCCTCGCCCTAAATCTCTGCTACCTGCAAGACGTCTATCACGGCGCCGAAAAGGCTGTCTTTGCGCTGATGTATCCGCACGAACTCTCTTCGGCTCTTTAACTACCGAAGTCTCAGCAAGACACTCCTCGGCTAATAGGGCTGCGTCTACAGCTGCTGCATATGTCTTGTAATGCAGTGCGCTGATTGCTAGAAACAGTGGTGTAAGCAAGCCTCGGACAAATCTCTTGACTCGCAACTCCTTAGTAGCCACTAGGTACGGAGAATACACTGATAGCTCGGTGAACAGGACATCATACTCTGCCACTGACATCTTCGGAGTCTAACGTAAGGACTCGAACATGCGTGCTCTAACATCTCTGACGCTCAGTGGAAGAAAACGGGCAAGGAATAGCGCCACGAACTCTGTCCAGGTCATAGGAGGAAGACTTGCTGCTCTTCCCTTCTCGACTGATTCACACCATTTCTGCGCGAGACCTTCCAGGCGAAAGCTCGCGAACTCAACCCATCTCACATCTGCGCATCTAAGTGAACGACATATCTGCGCCATCCTATCAATAAGAGACTGTGGGTCCTCGGCCGCATCGGTGCCTGTGAAGACCGGAGGCTTCAGCCTCATAAACTCTGACAACGATACTGAGATGACCTCGGTAGCGGTAGGGACAACTGTCTGTACCGTGGATACCACCGCGGTCTCTGCAATGGGTGGAACTACCTCTGGTCGCTGCGCTCGAAGTGTCTAAACTAGAGATCCCATCATCTGGCGCATCTCCTGCATACTGGATCCTACCAACTGGCGCATCTCCTGCACACCATCCCCTAACATGGCAATCTGATCTGTCACGGCAGGAACAGCCTGCTCGGTCAGAACTGGTGTACTATCCGAATCAGTCCTCGTCTCGGACGAGTCAACTCGAATCTAGGCCCTCGCGGCCGCTCTCTACGCCCTCGTAGTCTTTGGCGGCATAATGGCTATCAGGAACAATAGGATTCGATAAGGATACGGAAATCGAATCGCAAGAATGTATATACTCAAGAAGGAATTTTAAATCAACAAGTCCTAAGGTCGCTTTGGCGGAGTACCGTGTCGTGAGTATGCCGCGGAACATACGCACGCTACGCCACTCTACTTCAGCTACCTACTCCATCATACCAGGCTCATCCTAGGACCACTCCGAAAGGTAAAACCTACGCTCTGATACCAACTTTGTCACGACCCAAAGTTTTGCCCGTGACCGGCACTTCACCACGTAACGTATACAGGCGTAACGCGACTAAGTGAACCGAAAACCAAGAAATCAAACCAGTAAAAGTATAGAGTGTTTTAAGCATTAAATGGAAGCATTTATTAAATGTTAAGAGATCCAAGTAAACAATCACCAAGATAGCAATATACGACGCCGTAGCGAAGAAAATGAGCAACAAGTGGGAACATCACAGATAGAATAAACTGCATAAGTAAAGTCGGCTCACAACGAGCTCGACACCAGAATACAAATAATATACATCATCGTCCTCACACCATCTCTAAGTCAAGTACATATATGGTAGATGGAGAATACTAGATACAACAATGTACATAACTGAAAGATAAACAGATACCGCACAAAACCCACCTATCAGCTGCTAGTACACCAACTGTGGGGGTATCTATGTCAAAAGATGCAAGAACGCAGCCTGCCGCGACTACTCCAAGGGTCAACCTGCAAATACTGTGGCACAATGGGGGTGAGTTGCCAACTCGTGAATAGAGATAACATATAAAGGTAATCGCGAGCATGCACGTACTGCGCTACTCTATCATATGCCAGCAGATGATATCGATGCGTGATAAGCAGTATGTGCAATAATCATGCAAGTGCTCTATCAGGTAATATATCTACAAGATGGGATACAATATTGAATGCTGAGCATGGGAACATAACATCTACACGGAATGACAACGTGGAATATATAATCGGTGTCCATCAATGCACCCAGATCCCCCAAATAGCTCAGGCACCGGCACTCTCATCGGCCCTCCAATCCTGTAAATCTCTGAGAATCACGAGTGCCCAACATCGGCACCCAAATATCATAAATACTCATGTCCAGCATCGACACGCAAATTTTCCTATATCGGGCTTCCGTCAGTCCGGTTCAGCCCCATCTCTCACATATCGGGCATCCGTCAGTCCGGGTCAGCCCCTCTTGCTCTCATATATCGGGCAACCGTCAAACCGGGTCAGCCCTCTCCCTCTCATATATCGGGCATCCGTCAGTCCGGGTCAGCCCTCTCTCTCATATATCGGGCTCTAGCACCGAGAAAGCACATGGTGGACGCACTGAAATATCATATCAAGAGAAACCGGGTTTTTAAATAATTGCCTATTCTCTTTTGAAATATCCACGGTTCCCAAATCCAGAAATACCATGGAAACAACATATCTCAATGCGTAAATCTATGCAGGTATGAGGATATCAATATATACATGGCACATGTTTGAATATGTGATGTAGATGTGTCCAAGTATGAATATAACATCTGCTGATATGCGGCGATTCATGGCAATCATCAATAATGCAGAAACAATCTGACGTATGATGTATGGCAATCCTATAATGTGAGTGTCATGGCAATCACTAACGGTGTGAGTGTAGCATATAAATCGTGCTCGTGCAACTTGAACCGTTAGTAATAGTGCGGTGTTCTATCAATTCTAGTTGATATACATATAGCAGGGAACGCAGTATGCACTAAGTAGTAACCATGCACAGTCAATGTATGTAAATGTAATATGCTGCTACAAGATCCTATCAGCCCTGATGCATAACGCCATGCGGGCGATATCCCTGTAGATGTTAAATCTACTCACCGTAGTCTCTCGCTAGGTATAGCCGTTGACTTGTTTCCCCTTCTTCGCGGCGTCCGTCACACTCGCCTGCAAACCTAGAATTTCACAATATATCACACATAAGCTCAAAACCATACAAACACGACATTTAAAGTCAACTAGAAACCCGTGACGCAAACCAAGCGCGCGTGTGCGCGATGTTAGTGTATTTGCCCTAGAGGCCATTACTGTATCATACTAGTTTGTATATTACTTAATGGAAGCTTGGGATATTCACCTTGTATAAACAATCTTGCTCAATATAGTAGTATGCTACTTGGTTTGTTTCGACTTCAATGTATACATGTGTTTATTTTAGTATATCACCTATACACATTAATGGAGCCCTTAGGATCTTCGCTTGATTACCAGCGTTGTGATGGCAATCACACTAGTGGGGGCTGGGTAATCTATAAGCACATCCTTATGCGGGTCCCTAGTCGAAGGACTATCGAGACAGGGCATCGATACTCCGAAGTAGACTAGCGTATGCGCTTCTCATCCCAGTGTGGGTGATGGTCTGTCCCACAGCCATCAGTACGTCGTACTGGAGATAGTATGCGGGTGCTCGTTGGGTTACGAGTACACTGGACAGGACTCGTCGGGAACTGTTGGTTGGTACTATACCTATCGTTAGTTATCAGTCCCCAGGTGACATGAGTACAGCTTAGTCCGCTGACTTGACACTGTCACTTCGCCTCGAGTGTGTTCCCACTGTACTTTGATTACTACCTGTTCATAACAGAATACTGCATTTTATACCGCCTATTCTTACGCTCGAGTGTTTATAGGTAGGTGCTTTTAATCTGTGTTTGTTACATATTTACAGAATACAGGTTTCCAGTACAAATATTGAAAATCAAGACAAAATCTCCACAGTTACGCCAAATACAGAACATCTGTTGACAGCAGATAAAAGCCGGGTTCCGGTCATCCATATCCGTCCAGTGCCGAGTACCAGTTCCAGAGACAAGACATATGACAGTGGTCATTCGTGTCTAGGACATGCATATAGCACGAGAGGGGCTGCACAAGAATCAATGGGTGCGCGGAGCTCGAGAGAGATAAAGTCAAAAGTAAATAAAAGAGTGCAATCTTGGACTAAGAATTCTGATGATATTCTGGAAAGATTATCAGAAAAAATATGTACCAGACAAGAGGGGACAGCAGGACAGGGTAGCACACAAAAACTGACATCCCAACTCCCCTATAGGGCGGCGGATCCGCGGCCAATAGGGGGTATTGGCCGCGGATCCGCGGCCAAGTGGGTCCCTCTCACTGTCATTTTTTCTGGGCAGTTTGGTAATTTTATATTGGTGCAGATTCTTGCCCTAGGTTTTCATTTCCCTGCCTATAAATACTCCAGAATTGAGCTAAGCCAAGGGTCCAATTTTGTGTCCACTCTTTTGTAGTTTTTTGTATAGTTCTTCTTCTTCTTCTTCAATCTTTCTCCATGAAAATTGTAGTGAGAGCTTTTTGAGTGGATATTAATGAAGATGAGGGTTTTGTATCATTCTCTTTTGTTTCTTCTTCCCCTTGAGATTCTTGCTTTCTCTTGATCATTCAACCTCTTCATTGAGCTTGCATGGTTAAGGGTTAGTTATTGATCTCAAGGGTCGTATTTTCTCACGGGACTAGGTCTTCACTTCACATGCGTTCTCTACCCTTCCCTTGATCTTGCAACCTCTTAATTGAGGTTGCAAGTTTAAGGGTTGGCTATTGATCACATGCTTGTCTTGAGTTCTATGTTCTTGTAATTACTTTCTTGTTCTTTTTATTGCTTTTTATTACTCGCTTATTATTATCTTGCTTTACTTTCATGCACTTAAATTCCTTGCACTTTAATTACTTGTAATCTTTTCTTTTCTTTGTTCTTTTCTTTTGCTCTCTTTTGTTCATTTTGTGAATGTTGTAATTATTGTCGTTGTTAAGAATCAATACGGTATTGTAAGTTAATATTTTCCTTCTCATTTCCTTTTCCCGTTATTTTCCATTGAACTCCACCCAAACCATACGCAAGCGCTCCGTTAGGCACCCTACCCTGACAAGGTAACGGTGATTCCTAACCGCGACCGGTTGCGTTCGGTTTGGCCGGAGGCGAAAGCAAGAGACAAGAACGGAAGGACAAGGGTAAATAAGCCGTATTCCACTAATACCGCGCTTAAATCCCCCAATCCACGTTGTTGCCGATTGCTCTAGCTTCAATTGGTCAAGACTCGGTTCAAAGGTTTCGAGTACGGATTTCTTTAGCTTATAATCTCGTATCTTTTCTTAACAACTTTATACTTGCAAATAAACACATAGGTTAGAATCAAACTCATACAGATTCTTTATTGACTCGTCTAAGACAAGGAAGGACATACAACCATCTCCCTGTGGATCGACCCGTGCTCAACCGGCTAGCTGTATAGCGACACCGTCCTGATCGCGGTTATACTTTAATTCTTTGAACATCCGACACGCTAAAAGCGTGCGATCAAATGGCGCCGTTGCCGGGGAGGCGGTAGCGTATTTTCTTTCTTGTTATTCGGGTTAATATTCTTTTTGTATATATTTATAAATACAAAAAAAAAATATTTTTGTTATTTTTGATCATTTTTGTGGGCAAGAGTGCAGATTTTTGCGGATTTGCAAACTGCGATTGTGGGAGCAAAGTGTACGTTCAAAGTTAAGGTGATTACGAAGTACAGTGCCAAAGATCCGGATAGTTTGACCCGCGCAAGCGAACTTTCCAAGCTTACCGGATTTGATTCAACGGGGGTTTTCTAACCCAAAAACTTAACGGTACGTACTTTACTAACACCTTCTTCTCAAATCCGACGCATCCAATATACTATTCTTTGCAGGATTCTTTGCAAGTTCGCTAGAAAACGCTAAAAAATTGACTAACCCGTATTTTTTTTGCAGTGCCGCGCTTAAACTAAAAAACGATTGTTTGATTCTTTATAGAATTTTTTGAATTGCGCATTGCATACATTAATACGGACTTAAGAGCAAGCGGACCCCACAATATACGGTAAAGGATTTCATCACCTTTTCCGTGGCCCACAAATCACGAACTTGAGCATAACGTTTACCCGCACAAATTTTAAAAGAAATTAGACTTTAAGCCTTAAGGACTTCGCGCTCACTAGGAGAAGTTAACTGTGTTTAGAACCTCGCTTAACGGTATATTGTTTACGGGGTGTCTAGGAAAGTGTTAATGGCGAAACCGCCAAAAGAGAAAGGGTTATTTAATTAAGGAACTTCGTGAAAGCGTTGGAAAACCTCCCCTTATCTCTGCACTTACCTGGCCTCGTGATCAGTGTATCTTGAGCCCGTTTCTCGACATAGTTTTACTTCGACAATCAAGTTCTGGAGCAGGTCTAGTTGACCTAGGTGAACCCTAGAACGATTAGGTGTGTGGTATTTTTTGTGTCGTGATTGTTTTTGTCTATATTCTTTTTGTGTGTATATTTCATTCTTTTGTTAAAAAAAAACTATAAAAAAAAATCGCATTCTTTTTCCCCTCCGTTTTCTCTGCCTTTCTTTCTTTCTCTCTTCATATCATGGGTACTCCACCTCGCAAAACTCTTGCCGAACTTTGGTACACACAACCAGACATTACTTCCTACGGTTCTTGTTTTGGTCGAACTTCGAACGATCCATCCATGCAAAAAATTTCTTTGAAAGATCGGATAGACGCGTCTAGGACGAACAACTGGACCCCGCAATCAACTTCGTATCAACCGTTTCAAACATTCACACCTTCTTGCGTTGATACCCCTTTTGAAAATCCAGTTGTAACCCCGAGACCTATGTCTATTGCTGAATGTATTGAACAATCTCGTAGCCGATCTTTCACTCCTTTCACCACTACAAATTCTTGGGATCAACAATTCCATTCACCTTCTTATCCCAATGTTGATCCCACTCCTGTCCAGCCATTCAATTCCTACCAGTCCTACCCAACTTTTACACATTCCCTAGATATTGCTTCTACACAGCCTTTTGGGAGTTTTCAGTATCCAAACAACTTTGAATCTTTTACTAAAACCCCTTCACAACCTATGTCTAGTCTTGAGCGAACTTTGGAAGACTTTAGGGTAGCGTCAAGCCAACAGATGATGGATTTGAATGCGTCCATGGCCGCTCTCATACAACCTACTGACCCGATAGCTAGTTTCCAACTAGCTCCTAATTTTTCAATGTGTGATGAGGCGGCAGGACAGGCTGTGAATTTGAGTGGAGAGAGTGAGCTATACCCCCTTCCGAATCAAGCCTACCCGGTTCAAATTGAATCCCACAACTCCTGTGATGAAAGTCTATCAAGTGTCCCAAATGAATTATCAGTTGAAGATAGAATGTTTAATGAGTTGTGCGACTTTGTAGTGTTTGATTTGCCCGATTGTGAAGGGACCTTGCCAATTGAAACCACACCCAATCCTTTTGACCTCTACACCTCCATCTTAGAACCTGAATTGATTAATATCCATGCTTTGGTTGAGGTGTCAGAGAATCTTGATTTTCACTTGATTAAGGATATTGACGCTGGGAATATTTTGGATGATGAACCCGTGGATTTGGCTGTGTTTGTCTCTTCAAATCATCATCCCGAGTCATTTAATGTTTTTCCCGAACCCCATATGCGTCTGGACTTTGATGAAATATGCATGGATGAGCTTAACTTTGAGGAGAATTTTGAGGATATTTTTGAGGATGAAACAGTTCTAGATGATGAGTCGGATTTTCCAATTCATCCCGTTCCTTTCACTGACTGTGTACACCCTCCAGAACCCTTAACCGATACCCTTCCTCAACCACTTCCCTCCATCCTTTCCATCGTTCCGACCCTGCAAGAACCCGTATCACTTACATTTCATATGTCTGGTTTACCAAGTTCGGCGTACCCATGGCTTCTTACGAATCTTGAGGGATTTGATCCAATCTCTCGACGGGTTAATAGATTAGCACAATCGCTGTTTACACATCGCTCATCACAAATTGTGCTAATCTATTCACTCCATTTGCACCCTCAAGTTTGTACTCCACTTCTTTTTCCCCTCCGCTATTCTTCTTCTTATATACCTAGACTGTATACCACTTCTATCTCAATACGGTCTCGCGTATTCTCCCTCTCTTTTCTCTACGCCTTTCTTCCACCAACCTGTACATTATAGCGATAAAATCTTTGAATGGTTGGTGCTCACTTTTGGCCTGTGTAAGGCCTTGTATAGCTTGATACTGTTCTCTTTCCCCCCTAATCCTGAACTTCAACGCTTAACAGTGGAAACACTGTTTTACTTAAGTTTGGGGGGGACACTTTTTTTGTATATATTTTTTGTTTTCCTTTTTGTCTATAATTTGTTTTTAGGGAGAGCGCCGACAATTTTGACCCTCTTGGTATAGCCTGACAGTGAGGGCACTGTCAAGTTTAAGTTTGGGGGTGTGCTCGGTAAGCTTTCTTCCTTCGCATTCATTTGTATATTTTGCATTTGCATACCTTATTAAAAACCCACAAAAATCGAAAATTTTCCAAAAATATAAAAACTTTGTAGTCAAGTTAGCTAATAGGGTAACTTAGATCTTTATTCCGAAAGATTAGTTGATATAATAGAAATAACTAAATTCTAGGCTTAGGAATTGAAAACCCTAAAAAGAACCCTCATTCAGTTTAAACTTGGTAAGTATACGTCGTTACAGTTTTTTTGAGAAATAGGTAATCTTGAGTTCAGTTCTTTAGTTAAGTCAAGATGAAGGGAAAGTATTGATACTTTACTGAAGGATAAGTCTGAAAAATAGTTTCTTTTCTTGAGTTCAAATTTAGAAAGTATATACCCTACAAACTGCACTTACACGAACCCTGAAACTTGGGATAGTAGAGGATACCTAGAAATACTCTTGCCTGAAAACCTAGTATGAAAGAAAAAACGGTATTTAAAGCTAAACACCAAAAGAGCATATTGAAAAATATATCCGGTCTTGAAAAAAAAGAAAAAGAAAAAAAAAGAATAGAATAAAGTCAAGACATGGAAACTACTATTTACGCTTTAATGTTCACACATTCAGTAATCGGTCGTTAGTGCCTCAAGAAGCATTAATAGTCGCATGAAAGGTGTGTGAGCAAATCCGTCCACCATTAATAAAAAGAAGTAGTATTAGGTATTAAGGCAAGGGTATTATAGCTTGAATTGAATTCTTGAGTGTAGGGGTGCAAATTTACACACACGTAGGGGTATACAATCGATGTTTGAATAAGAGATAGAAATGAAGAATAAGACTTGTGTTTTCTGTAAAGTTAATAAAAATCCCTAATTTGAGGCCACGCTTTAGAAGGAAAACTCAGGAGAACCAACATCTTTCTAAACTTTTTTGGAACGTATATAATCTAAGGGTAAATAGATAGGAGGTGTGAAAAATAAGGGTTGGATATTTCTAACTTAGGATGATAGAATTTCTAACATAAATACTGAACTGCAGAAGTAGAATCTATGTTAACTTATGAAACTAGCTAGACGGGATTTTGTGGGTAGTATCCGCTGAAAACCCTCAGGAGACAACACTCCTCCTACTAAGGACACCTAGAGGTTTAACGGCTTGTGGCACGTGCTCTGTGCAATCGCGTTCCCTGCGAAAGTGCGGTTAGGATTTTATTTTTGTGAATAATTGGTTTTGCTCGGGACGAGCAAAAGTTAAGTTTGGGGGTATATGTTCATAACAGAATACTGCATTTTATACCGCCCATTCTTACGCTCGAGTGTTTATAGGTAGGTGCTTTTAATCTGTGTTTGTTACATATTTACAGAATACAGGTTTCCAGTACAAATATTGCAAATCAAGACAAAATCTCCACAGTTACGCCAAATACAGAACATCTGTTGACAGCAGATAAAAGCCGTGTTCCGGTCATCCATATCCGTCCAGTGCCGAGTACCAGTTCCAGAGACAAGACATATGACAGTGGTCATTCGTGTCTCGGACATGCACAGAGCACGAGAGGGGCTGCACAAGAATCAATGGGTGCGCGGAGCTCGAGAGAGATAAAGTCAAAAGTAAATAAAAGAGTGCAATCTTGGACTAAGAATTCTGAAGATATTCTAGAAAGATTATCAGAAAATACATGTACCAGACAAGAGGGGACAGCAGGACAGGGTAGCACACAAAAACTGACATCCCAACTCCCCTATAGGGCGGCGGATCCGCGGCCAATAGGGGGTATTGGCCGCGAATCAGCGGCCAAGTGGGTCCCTCTCACTGTCATTTTTTCTGGGCAGTTTGGTAATTTTATATTGGTGCAGATTATTGCCCTAGATTTTCATTTCCCTGCCTATAAATACTCCAGAATTGAGCTAAGCCAAGGGTCCAATTTTGTGTCCACTCTTTTGTAGTTTTTTGTATAGTTCTTCTTCTTTTTCTTCATTCTTTCTCCATGAAAATTGTAGTGAGAGATTTTTGAGTGGATATTAATGAAGATGAGGGTTTTGTATTATTCTCTTTTGTTTCTTCTTCCCCTTGAGATTCTTGCTTTCTCTTGATCATTCAAACTCTTCATTGAGCTTGAATGGTTAAGGATTAGTTATTGATCTCAAGGGTCGTATTTTCTCACGGGACTAGGTCTTCACTTCTCATGCGTTCTCAACCCTTTCCTTGATCTTGCAACCTCTTAATTGAGGTTGCAAGTTTAAGGGTTGGCTATTGATCACATGCTTGTCTTGAGTTCTATGTTCTTGTAATTACTTTCTTGTTCTTTTTATCGCTTTTTATTACTCGCTTATTATTATCTTGCTTTACTTTCATGCACTTAAATTCCTTGCACTTTAATTACATGTAATCTTTTCTTTTCTTTGTTCTTTTCTTGTGCTCTCTTCTGTTCATTTTGTGAATGTTGTAATTATTGTCGTTGTTAAGAATCAATACGGTATTGTAAGTTAATATTTTCCTTCTCATTTCCTTTTCCCGTTATTTTCCATTGAACTCCGCCCAAACCATACGCAAGCGCTCCGTTAGGCACCCTACCCTGACAAGGTAACGGTGATTCCTAACCGCGACCGGTTGCGTTCGGTTTGGCCGGAGGAGAATGCAAGAGACAAGAATGGAAGGACAAGGGTAAATAAGCCGTATTCCACGAATACCGCGCTTAAATCCCCTAATCCACGTTGTTGCCGATTGCTCTAGCTTCAATTGGTCAAGACTCGGCTCAAAGGTTTCGAGTACGGATTTCTTTAGCTTATAATCTCGTATCTTTTCTTAACAACTTTATACTTGCAAATAAACACATAGGTTAGAATCAAACTCATACAGATTCTTTATTGACTCGTCTAAGACAAGGAAGGACATACAACCATCTCCCTGTGGATCGACCCGTGCTCAACCGGCTAGCTGCATAGCGACACCGTCCTGATCGCGGTTATACTTTAATTCTTTGAACATCCGAAACGCCAAAAGCGTGCGATCACTACCCTACAACGGCTCAAAGGAGTCGTGCAAACAGGTAGTTTTTAGGTGTAGTCCCGAAGCACTTGGAGGCAGTGACGGTTAGACATGATTCGTCTCTCCCGGTATTGGGGGCTGACATCGCGCTGTGTCTAGGAGAGCCATTACACGAGTAGTCCCAGGCCAGGGCACGCGAGATATACTGGTAGGTTTCCAGTGTTATCTCAGGGTGTTCTGGGCTTCACTCCGACACGACTTGTACCGCTATTGGGGGACTGACGTTTACCGCCCCCTAGGCCCACCATGCGATGTAAAAGAACGAACAGACCGGACTGTATCGAGACTGTCATAGTCAGACCCAGTAGGAGTTCAGATGGGTTTCACCTCGTCAGTCTTCTTGTCGGCATCTACCTGGGAACCGTTACGCACAGCTAGTGCCGCTTGCGGTCTGTGGTTAAACCTACAGCCAGCGTAGTGTCGAGTTTTTAGAGTCCAACACAGAAAGCTATTCGCCTTTAGGCAAAAGAGTAAAGGTCTCATGGTTTTGCGACAGGTCGCATGGTTTTGCGACAGGGTTCGGTCCCATCCGTGCACTTGTGCGCGTACAGTGTCCGGACAGTTAACACTAGCGGGCTTTGGTCTAAGCCAGATCCAAGTGTACGTTTTGGGATTGGTTTTATCTCGTTTGTATTCGTGTTCCTCGGAACGCGGATGCGGGTGTGTATGCACAGTTGACAGAGAGACAGAGGCAGAGTATTCTCATTGGGGTTGTTGACTGTTGACTGTTGACAGTTCACTGTTGACGATTGACTTTTGTTTAACCCTAATGAGAATGACGGTTGACAGTTGACTGTTGACGATTGACTTTTGCTTAACCCTAATGAGAATAAGATATATGGTTAACATTAATATTAATTAAATATTATAGTGACATGGTTGTTGAGGGGTTGACTTTGTTGACCGGTTGACTAGGTTGGACTAGTTGACCATCATCATGACAATGGCTATCATTCCATGGCAAAGACTTTTGCTTGCTTGTTTATTTATGCAAAATGTGTGCATGAAATGATATAGCCATTTTGACTTAAACCATTTACACAATACTTGATTACTATTTTTGTTATGATGGCTTTTGGATTATGAGAGGTGAGAATGAGAAGAGTATGTTTCATTCTATCATTTGCTTTCTCTCTCTTGAGCTCTCTCATTCTCAAGCTCTCCCTCTTCCACTTGCTCTCTCTACCTCAAAGCAAACCATTCTCATGTGTTGAGACTCATTGCCTTAGAGATAAAAAGACACCAAAATATTCCTCTACTCATTCTAGTTCACAAGGCCTAGCAAGCCAAGTGATCTAGTTTCTAAAAAGTTCGAAGAAGAAGCCAAAGGTAGAAGCTTTCGGGTGGATCCATCTTCGGCGCAAGGAGACAACGAGGTGAGGCCGATCCATACATCGGGAGGAGTCGAAGACGAAGGAGTTTAAGAAAGGTATAGCCCCCTAACCGAGTAGGTAAACTCTTGTTAGGATGTTAGTTAGTAGTTTAACAAAGATCCGTATTGGTAGTACATGTTACCACCCTCTTGAAAATCGTTTTTCACCAATTCCGCAACCCCGTAAGTACCGGGGAAGGGTAGCATGGACTTACAGTGGTATCAGAGCCTAGTTAAACTCTATCTGACATGTTAGCAAAGTAACTAGAAGATCGATCAAAGAAAATGTCGCGAAACAAACCCAATATATCAAGTTTCTGCCGAATTTTTTTCTGTTCAAAAAATTATAAATCTTATCTTAAAATTCGGCTCAGGCTTTTTGTTAAACACCCAAGAAATTTGGGCCAACTAACCGATCAAAGCGCCGCGGAAACGCGGCGGGAACATTCTCCCGCTGCGGTTCCGCGGCCGAGTTGACTCGGCAGTGGTGCAAATTTCGTGCAGTGTGTTTCTGGGGTTGCTTTGGGATTTTTGGGATATGTTTTTTCAGCCCAGATTTTCCAGAAAGAAAAATTTGTGTTTGGGGCCTAAAAATCTGTATTTTGATCGAACTTCTAAAAGACTTAAGCTGACGGGTTTTATATCCGTGATGTGATATTTATATTGAACGTCTGCTAATCGCTATATGTTGATTAGTGGGGGATATACAAATCTGTGATCTGTGATGATGTTGGTATGTGTATATGAATTCATTGGATTGTCGCGGGTGAATAGCCGGTGGTTGTGAGATGAGAGTTTTCTTTTCTTTCAATTCATGTAAATTTGTAAATTGATGTAATATTATTTTTGGCCGCACAACCGGGTCGGGGTTGTAGCCGTCATTGTATAATTTCTTTTTACTGTTTTTGCTCCTAGGATAGACCCAAGGCGGGGTGCACAAACTACCGGGTATCTCGAAGTGCCGAGTGGCCTACTCACATCGTTGAGGGAGGTTGCTCCACTTTGGATATTTGGCGGGTAGTTTGCCGCACCCGTAGGGGTCTAGGGTGGGGTATTGGCTATTCACCGCGACCGTGTAATCTGCTTTTCGTTACAGGCTCGTACGAATTGCGGATTCCAAGTATATCCAATGAATTCATCTATGATCTGAAATGGCTATCATTGCAATATATCTATATATGATATTATTTAGGCGTTGCTTATGTTTTGCAGCCGCGCTAGCCCAGCCCCCGCTCTGTCGTTAGTTAAGTAACCTAACGGGTAATGACGGGGCCCCATGGCGAATGCGAATAGCATAAGCGTACGTCATGTTTTGGTTGTTTTCTGCTGTTAGTTGTATGTATGCCCTAGAGGCCATTACTGTACATACGATGTATATTGTAATGGATGCTTGGACATATATAGGGAGGACTTTCTTGCTCGACTGATAGTATGCTATCTGGTTGTACTTTATCTTAACATGTACTCTTATTGTCTCTATGTTACATGTTGATAAAGTCCTTAGGATGTGTACTCGACTATTGGGACTATGATGAGATCATACTAGTGGGGCCACGGTAGTCGACGAGTACATCCTATAACTGTTCCTAGTCGAGGGTGTATCGAGACAGGGCATCGATACACCAGAGTAGACTAGCGTATACGCATCTTGACCCATATGATGGGCGATGGATGATCCCATATCCATCGGTGTTTGACATCAAGGATGGTGTATGGGTGCCCAGTGGAGACTAGGTACACTGGACGGACTCGCCGAGAACTCCCAGATGGTATTATACCTCACGTCAGATGGCAGTTCTCCGGTGACACTGGTACAGAGTAGTCTGTTGACCCGAGATCGTCATAGAGTCTTGTGTGATTCCCACTGTGCTTTGATTTCCATCATACCACGTCCAAGAAGGCGTGCAAAAAGGTGGCTTTTGGGTACAGTCCCGAATCACATGGAGGCAATGAGCGATAGGAGGGGATTCGTCTCTCCCGGTATAGGGAGTTGATGTTGTGCTGTGTTCGATTGGCTATAACCGGAAATCCCTGTCCAGGGTTGCTGAGATTTACTGGTAAGTGTTATCAGTAGTTTCTCGAACTGGTATAGACCTCAAATCGACACGACTTATCAAGCTAGTGGGGTCTGACGTTTACCACCCCTAGGCGAGATATGCGACATATCAGATGACGAGACCGGACTGTACGGGAGTGTTACTGTTTGGATTCACAGGAGAAGGTACAGGCTTGCTTGTTGATCTTCTGAGCGCACAATACCTGGGTGGCTGTTACGTTTAGCTGACCGCTTGCAGCTTGTGGGTGTTTGATATGATCATCACCTACTGCCGGCGTATTGACGATTCTTTAGAGTCCTACACAGAGGTTTCTTGGCTCAGGCGAAACAGAGTAGGGGCACATATGTGATATGTACGGGACCGAGGATAATGCGTTATGAGATACCGTATTCTATTCTTGCGATATTTGATATCAGCCGGGTCATCGGATCAAGTGTTGATTCGATGAATCGGTACGGATAAATATTAGTCGGTTATATGCGGTATAGCCGGATTGTCGGATCAAGTGTTGATTCGATAATTTAATGTATAATAATATATATGATATATTAAATTACATTATCTAATATTAGCTCACTAAAAGATCCTTTTTCTCACTCGGGTAATACATTGATATATATGCGATATATGTTAATTGTATTATTTTATTTGGTTACAATAAATATTATATATGTGATATATAATATTGTAACATGATATGATAACTAATTCAACATGTTTAGTAAAGATTAATCAAGATTAGGGTATGATTTGGGTTAATGACTTCTAGTAGATTTTAGAAGGTTTTCTTTTTGTTTTGGAAAAGATATTTTCAAGTGACTCATTCTTAACCTAACCCAAACCCTAGCCTTGGTTAATTCTCTACAAAGGTTAAGTTTACCATGGTTGCATTATTGATCATTATCTTCTTTGCATTATTCATCACAAAAGCAATTCTATCATGTTCATCTTCTTCCTTCTTTCTTTCTTCATGAAAAAGCTTATTAGTTTTTTCAAAGTGATGAATAAATGTGAGAAAAAGATAAATAAAGAGAGCAAAAATCCTACTTCATCATCCTCATCTTCCCTTGCCCTTTAGATGAGAGTGTTCACTCAATTTTAGTGAGTGTTAGCTTGTGTTAATGAAACTTCAAGGTAGATCATCTTTGTATCGAAGATCGGAAGCAAGACTGCACCTTTCTCTTCGTGAAGCCTCTCGAGAGTCCAGAGCACGATGATCACAGCGAAGGGACCTCAACACGGAGCATATGAAGTGAAGGACCGGATCTACAAAGGTTGTAATCCCTCTCACTTAGTGTTAAAGTGTTTAGCATGTTAGTTTTCGCCTAATCTCTAGTTTAAAGATCTGTATTCGGGTTGTTCGGCACGGCTAAAATTTAATCGGGCATGGCTGATGCCCCGTAGACCCTTGTGGCAGTGCATAGCAACCCTACATCTGCAATGGTAGGATTAAATGATGGGACGCATTAAAAGAACTAATGCAAGAAAAATATGCTTTTAAAGAACTAATGCAAAGAAAAATAAACCAAGTAAAAGTCGTTGGAACACTTTCAAAAACCACTCGGTTTCTTTTCAAAATAACTTGTAAACGCGGAGCTTAAGCCACTCCTTTTAAAAGCTATCTCGTTCCATCGATTATATCAAGTTCACTACGTTCACGGTTTCGCCAAAACCATTCGTAGCCCTCCGTCGTTTCACATGGATGGTCAATAGTATTCAGGCTATGTATGTTGGCCAAAGTCAAAGTATAGTGATTGGTAGCTATTGGGTATTCATGTGCAGCATAGATAGATGTGTTGGTTTGGGGCAGTCGTTCTACCATTTTGGCCAAAGTCAAGGGTATATGCGGATGGGCTCAAATTAACCTGGAGAATGACGGGTAGAACTTGACATGTGACTTATGATATTTTGGCCAAAGTCAAGGTCATAAGAGCATGGGGCAAAAATCCACATCGGGAGTTTCAAAAGAACTGAAACTTGCTAGTGTTGCATACCATTTGGAGTGTGATGATTCTGGTAGGATTCCTTCAGTTTCGTCACGCGATGATATTTGGATCCCGATCCTACTGTGAGTATATGCTACTCCTCGGGAAATTTCTCACTTAACGATCAATGCTATAAACAAAGTAGGTGTCTAGAAAGGTGTTAGCGGGGCTACGCCCCTAGGGAAAAGTGGTTCTTAAATTAAGGAACTTCGCGAAAGCGTTGGAAAACCTCTCTCGAAGTACCAACACCAGCCTGGCCGAACGGTTAAGCAAGTATTGTACGGTGAGATTGATCCTGACTAATTCTTTCTTTTTGGTTTGAGGAGGGATTCGAGAGACAGTGGGAGCCATCCTGTTTAGAAAAACTAGAAACCACTCTAAACTTGCAAGAGCGTCATGCTGAGTGTTTCTTCTCTCTCTCCTAATTGCAGCGACCAATCGACATGACTGGACTTAAGTTACTTCTAGATAAAAACATACTGACAGGGCCAAACTACAAAGATTGGCTCAGGAATGTCAAAATGGCAATCACTTATGACAAGTTGGGGTATCTCCTTACCACCAAAGCTCCCCCTGTCCCAGGTCCCACCTCCAGCGTCGCGGATAAGGAAATCCGTAAGACATGGGAGATCGATTGCGCGAAGGCCAAGTTCCTCATGCTTGCCTCTATGGATAACGAACATCAGAGGAGGCACGAGAATATGGACCTCGAATCCATATTTCTCCATACAAAAGAACTGTATGGAGAGCAATCTCGTATCGCAAGATACGAAGTGTCGAAGAAGTTATTTTCGGCAAGGTTGGCCATCAGATCATCGGTAGCGGAACACGTGCTTAAGATGAATGGCTTCATTGAGGAGCTCGCGGAACTTGGGACCACGTTAGTGAACGGGCTCTATACGGACTTGATTCTCCAGTCCCTTCCTTCCACTTACGCCCAGTTTATCCTGAACTTCAACCTACAAGAAAAAGAAGTTGAACTTTCAGAACTCCTCAACATGCCGAGGAGTGCAGAGGACACCCTACAGAAAGGTAGGGAAACATCCACTTGTTTGTAGGAGGATCTTCATCTTCTAGGTCCAAGGCGAAAGCCAAGGGAAAGAAGAAGAAAGCCTCCGCCAAACCTAGGGGCGGTGTTAGTAAAGTGGATACGAAGGGAAAAACAAAAGCAACAAAGGTAGCGGGAAGGCTTGTGGATAAGGAAGAGTGCTTTTTCTGTCATAAGAGTGGTCACTGGAAGAAAGATTGCAGGGCTTGGAAAGCCAGGACACAGGAACTGAAGCAAGTTGCGGCTTCAGCTTCAGGTGTGTATGTTATTGAAAACTGTCTATCAATAAACTCTACTTCCTGGGTATTGGATACCGGATCAGGATCTCATATCTGTAATTCTTTGCAGGCGTTGAGAAACCGTAGGGTTTTGAAGGCTGGTGACATGACCCTCAAAGTTGCAAACGGAGCTAGCATGGATGCTAAGGCCGTGGGGAACTATCACCTGGGAATGTCAGATGGACATGTTTTGGTTTTACGTAATTGCTTTTTTGTACCCAACGCAACTTGTAATATCATTTCTGTATCTTTAATTTCTAAAGAAGGTTATGAATTTGCGTTTGTAAGTAATGTTGTAAACATTCACCTTAATCAAGTTCTGATTGGGTCAGGTACATTAAGCAATGGTATATACGTACTAAACCAACCACAGATTTTCAATGTCCAGAATACACACAAAAGAAAGTCTCCGGAAATAAATCAGTCTTTCTTATGGCATTGTAGACTGGGTCACATCAATGAGAGAAGGTCGACGAAGTTACATACAGAAGGATATTTGAATCCGTTCGAATATCAATCGTATGCCACTTGTCAATCCTGTCTCAAAGGAAAGATGACAAAGACTTCGTTCACTGGACACGGAGTAAGAGCGAGCGAGCTCTTAGGACTCGTACACAGCGACGTGTGCGGTCCAATGTCTACACATGCACGAAGCAGTTATTCTTACTTCATTACTTTTACGGATGACTTTTCAAGGTACGGTTATGTCTTCTTAATGAAACATAAGACCGAAGCCTTTGGAAAATTCCAGGAATATAAGAATGAAGTAGAAAAACAAACCGGCAAAAGTATCAAGATCCTAAGATCGGATCGAGGTGGTGAATACTTGAGTGCCGAGTTCCTGGACTATTTAAAAGAGAACGGAATTCTCTTTCAGCTTACTCCTCCATACACTCCACAACATAACGGTGTATCAGAGAGACGGAACCGAACCCTATTGGATATGGTACGGTCCATGATGAGTAACGCTGAGTTACCGCAATCATTCAGGGGATATGCACTAGAATCAGCTGCATACCTTTTGAACCGAGTTCCAACTAAGACTGTGCCTACTACACCATATGAGATGTGGTGTGGGAAGAGACCCTATCTTAATTACATTAAGACATGGGGAAGTCCAGCTTTTGTCAAAAAGCAGCATGCGGATAAGCTCGAGGCACGCTCAGTACAGTGCAAGTTTGTGGGATATCCAAAGAACTCCAAGGGATATCTCTTCTATTATACAGAGGAACAAAAGATCATTGTTTCTCGTAATGCTCATTTTCTAGAACACCAGTTCTTAGAAAAGGAAACAAGTGGGAGCGAAATAGAACTGGAAGAAATTCCAGAACCACAGACTATTACTGAAAGCTTAGTGGAACCAAAGGGTTCAAAAGAAAATGGCATTCCTACGCCGCTCCGCAGGAGTAGTAGGCAGTCTCATCCGCCCGAGAGATACTACTGTTTTTTCATAGACGAGGATAGAGAGGATTGCATCATAGATTATGATGAGCCGACTAGCTTCCAGCAGGCCATTCAGAGCGTTGACTCGGTAAAATGGCTGGACGCAATGTGGACCGAAATGGAGTCCATGTACACCAACAAAGTATGGACGTTGGACGTTGCTCCAGATGGGGTAAAACCCGTTGGATGCAAGTGGATCTTCAAAAGGAAGATTGGTGTAGATGGACAGGTTGAGACCTATAAAGCTAGACTGGTTGCAAAGGGTTTTCGTCAAAGCCCTGGTTTGGACTATGACGAGACATTTTCTCCAGTAGCTATGCTGAAATCCATTCGGATCCTTCTTGCCATTGCTGCCTTCCACGATTATGAGATTTGGCAGAAGGACGTAAAGACCGCTTTTCTAAATGGAAATTTAGAGGAGTGTGTTTATATGGACCAGCCAGAGGGTTTCATTCAGAGTGGGAGCAGCGGAAAGGTGTGCAAGTTTCTTAAGTCCATCTATGGACTAAAGCAGGCATCGCGGAGTTGGAACATCTGTTTTGATAAGACGGTCAAGGAATTTGGCTTTATCAAAAATCCAGATGAACCATGCATCTATAGTAGATTTGTAGCGAGAACTGTGGTATTCCTCGTTTTATACGTGGATGACATTCTCTTAATAGGAAATGACATTCCTATGCTACAATCTGTCAAGGGGTTCTTGTCACACAGGTTCTCCATGAAAGACCTGGGTGATGCCTCATACATTCTGGGGATCCGGATCTATCGTGACAGATCCAAGAGGATATTAGGACTTTCACAGTCCAGGTACATCGACACCATACTGAAAAGATTCCGTATGGAAGATTCCAAGCGCGGCAATCTACCGGCTTGTCACGGGATCACCCTCTCCAAAGAGATGTCTCCCAAGACTGATTTGGAAAGGGATCGCATGTCTATTATACCCTGCGCTTCTGCGGTAGGCTCTATAATGTATGCGATGTTGTGTACCAGACCAGATGTAGCTTATGCACTGAGTGTGGTAAGCTGGTATCAGTCAAACCCTGGGGAGAAACATTGGATAGCAGTAAAGAACATTCTCAAGTACCTGAGAAGGACTAAGGAGATGTTCTTGGTGTGTGGCGGAAAAGACCTCCAGATCGAGGCTTTTGCTGACTCCAGCTTCCAAAGTGACATGGATGATTCCAAGTCCATGTCGGGTTATGTCTTTACCCTCAATGGAGGGGCGGTGTGTTGGAAGAGTTCCAAACAGGAAACCGTTGCTGACTCGACGATGGAAGCGGAATATATCGCTGCTGCAGATGCCGCAAAAGAAGCTGTCTGGTAAGGAAGTTCTTACCTGAACTTCAGGTGGTTCCGTCCATTGTTGATCCAATACCTCTGTATTGCGACAACAACGGGGCTATAGCTTTAGCAAAGGAACCAAGGTCCTATCAGTGGTCCAGACACATCTTGAGGCGGTATCACCTGATCAGGGAGATCGTGGGTCGCCAGGAGATCGAGGTTCGGAGAGTTTTTACGGAAGATAACACTGTTGATCCACTCACAAAGGCCTTACCCCAGACTCAGTTCGAGCGGCTGATCGAGATGATATGTCTTCGATACGCCAGTACATGGCCTTAGTGCAAGTCGGAGATTGTTAGTGTATATGCCCTAGAGGCCATTACCGTATCATACTAGTTTGTATATTACTTAATGGAAGCTTGGGATATTCACCTTGTATAAACAATCTTGCTCAATATAGTAGTATGCTACTTGGTTTGTTTCTACTTCAATGTGTACATGTGTTTATTTTAGTATATCACCTATACACATTAGTGGAGCCCTTAGGATCTTTGCTTGATTACCAGCGTTGTGATGGCAATCACACTAGTGGGGGCTGGGTAATCTATAAGCACATCCTTATGCAGGTCCCTAGTCGCAGGACTATCGAGACAGGGCATCGATACTCTGGAGTAGACTAGCGTATGCGCTTCTCATCCCAGTATGGGAGATGGTCTGTCCCACAGCCATCAGTACGTCGTACTGAAGATAGTATGCGGGTGCTCGTTGGGTTACGAGTACACTGGACAGGACTCGTCAGGAACTGTTGGTTGGTACTATACCTATCGTCAGTTATCAGTTCCCAGGTGACATGAGTACAGCTTAGTCAGCTGACTTGACACTGTCATTTCGCCTCGAGTGTGTTCCCACTGTACTTTGATTACTACCGTACCACGGCTCAAAGGAGTCGTGCAAACAGGTAGTTTTTGGGTGCAGTCCCGAAGCACTTGGAGGCAGTGACGGTTAGACAGGATTCGTCTCTCCCGGTATTGGGGGTTGACATCGCGCTGTGTCTAGGAGAGCCATTACACGAGTAGTCCCTGGCCAGGGCAAGCGAGATGTACTGGTAGGTTTCCAGTGTTATCTCAGGGTGTTCTGGGATTCACTCTGACACGACTTGTACCGCTATTGGGGGACTGACGTTTACCGCCCCTAGGCCCGCCATGCGATGTATCAGACGAACAGACCGGACTGTATGGAGACTGTCACAGTCAGACTCAGTAGGAGTTCAGATGGGTTTCACCTCGTCAGTCTTCTTGTCGGCATCTACCTGGGGACCGTTACGCACAGCTAGTGCCGCTTGCGGTCTGTGGTTAAACCCACTGCCAGCGTAGTATCGAGTCTTTAGAGTCCCACACAGAAAGCTATTCGCCTTTAGGCAAAAGAGTAGAGGTCGCATGGTTTTGCGACAGGGTTCGGTCACATCCGTGCACTTGTGCGCGTACAGTGTCCGGACTGTTAACACTAGCGGGCTTTGGTTTAAGCCAGATCCTAGTGTACATTTTGGGATTGGTTTTATCTCATTTGTATTCGTGTTCCTTGGAACGCGGATGCGGGTGTGGATGCACAGTTGACAGAGAGACAGAGGCAGAGTATTCTCATTGAGGTTGTTGTCTGTTGACTGTTGAAAGTTGACTGTTGACGATTGACTTTTGCTTAACCCTAATGAGAATAAGATATATGGTTAACATTAATATTAATTAAGTATTATAGTGACATGGTTGTTGAGGGGTTGACTTTGTTGACTTGTTGACTTTGTTGACCGGTTGACTAGGTTGGACTAGTTGACCATCATCATGACAATGGCTATCATTCCATGGCAAAGACTTTTGCTTGCTTGTTTATTTATGCAAAATGAGTGCATGAAATGATATAGCCATTTTGACTTAAACCATTTACACAATACTATTACTATTTTTGTTATGATGACTTTTGGATTATGAGAGGTGAGAATGAGAAGAGTATGGTTCATTCTATCATTTGCTTTCTCTCTCTTGAGCTCTCTCATTCTCAAGCTCTCCCTCTTCCTCTTGCTCTCTCTACCTCAAGGAAAACCATTCTCATGTGTTGAGACTCATTGCCTTAGAGATAAAAAGACACCAAAACATTCCTCTACTCTTTCTAGTTCACAAGGCCTAGTAAGCCAAGCGATCTAGTTTCTTCAAAGTTCGAAGAAGAAGCCGAAGGTAGAAGCTTTCGGGTGGATCCATCTTCGGCGTAAGGAGACGACGAGGTGAGGCCGATCCGTACACCGGGAGGAGTCGAAGACGAAGGAGTTCAAGAAAGGTATAGCCCCCTAACCGAGTAGGTAAACTCTTGTTAGGATGTTAGTTAATAGTTTAACAAAGATCCATATTGGTAGTCCATGTTACCACCCTCTTGAAAATCGTTTTTCACCAATTTCGCAACCCCGTAAGTACCGGGGAAGGGTAGCATGGACTTACATGCGATACGCTAAAACGTGTGATTACGTGCTTGAAGTCACTCCGACGCGTCGCGATACGCTGAAACCCCAAACCCACACACACGTATCACGCGTGTCGCGAAAGATTTAAAAATACGGGAAATAAGGTATTCTACTCCAGATTTTGATACAGAACAGATATTATAAAAATATATATACCAAAATACTCCACATAGCAGCAGACTCCAGAGGCCCAACCCTCAACCCCCAACTCACCCATCTGGCCGTAAATTGCGGCCAGAATGAATATTCCGGCGGCCTGTCTTGGGAATTGGGATCCCAGGTTTTGTGTGTGCACTCTATATCCCTATACATGCTACAGTAAAACCAATTCTATTCTGAAACAACTCGGGTAGCAGCAGATCCTACAGAGCCCTATTTCTAGTTAAAAACCACACTTTGCACTAAAATGATACTTTATGGTATTCCTGTGCAAACTGAAACAAAAACCTGGCTTAACTAGCTCTAATAGCACATAATAGAATTAACCAAGCTAACAAAACCCTAATCTAACATATGTATCACAAATATCCCTTAATATCACTAAAATGCAAAAAAAATGAGATTTTTAGCAACCAAACACACAAGTTATGGAAATATTGTGTAAAACATGAGTTGATACCTTCTGAAGACCTTATAAAACACCAAAAGTTCCAGCTCCATCCTCAAGTATGCAGATTTGCTCCCAAACACCTCAAAAAGACCCTTTTTCCCATGGTTTTGTGAAGGAAATGGTTAGATTTGTGTAGGGTTTTGTGTGGAGATCAAAGAGAAGTGAAAAGAGAAGGGAATGTGATGAATTTTGCTGGGTTTTGGCTGCTGCCTCTGCAGAAATTCTGCAATGTGAATGGAGAGAGAAAAGAGGGGAGAAAATGGTCACCAAAGTCAAATGTTCACCAAACCACCATGCTTCTATTTTCTATTGCTAATTGAATTTTTAAAAAGGGTTTTGTTTTGATTGAAAAGGTGGGGATAAATTATAAACCATGCAACAAAAGAAATGGTTAACATGTTACACTAAAAGACCTAAGTCACAAATTTGGCTAAGTGCGCAAGTGTACACTACAAAGGAAAATTTTCCAATTAGGGTAAACCCGACTAAAATAGCTAATAATCCTATGTACACATATATAATAACACGCACAATTACTAATTAACACGAAAAACATTCTAACGAAATTTCAAAGTGTTACAGTGAGTTAATGAAGCATGATGATATTATGATTTGTTATTCATTTAATAAATATCTTATGCTTCATACATTCACAATGAGATATTTTTCCAAGATAATTCTCACTCTCACCTTCTCTCTCCTCAAGCTCTCTCTCTCTTCAAAGAACTAACCCTAACCTCTCATGTGTTGAGATCCAAGTGTTAGCATGACTAATAGATCCTTAATCCTCTTCTATATCCTCTAGGTTGCTTTGATTAGCACTCATAGCCACTTAGTTACCTCAAGTGTGAAGTTAAAGCTTGGAGAAGTAGCACTCGGGCGGATCTTCTATCACATCGAGGAGGCTGTCGAGGAGGTGAACAAAGAGAACAAGAAGGACTTGATTCATTAGGTATAATCATCTTTCATAATAGCTAATCACTTCTATGTTGTTGTTTGTTAGGGTTTGGCAAAGATCCGTAAAGTTATTCGATGTTAGTTTAAACAAAATGATTGTTTTACCTATTCCGCCTCCCCGCATCATGTGGGGTGTCTAACGTCGACTTACAGTGATCAGGTATCAATTGGATCTTGGGAGAATCACTGGACAGCTGTGGAGGACATTCTTAATTACTTGAGAAGCACTAAAAGAAAGTTCTTGGTTCCAGCTTCCAGAGTGACAAGTTCAACTGAGAGTCAGTCACAGGCATTGTCTTTACCCTCAGTGGAGGGACGGTATGTTGGATGAGTTCCAAGCTAGATACCGTGACATACTAGACGATAAAGGCTGGATACATTTCTACCAATGATGCTGCCAAAGTGGTTGTCTGGACATTTCTTGTTCATGAGATGAACAAGGTGTTAGTTATATGTATGCCCTAGAGGCCATTACTGTCCATTGGATGTATATTGTAGTGGATGCTGGGACATATATAGGTAGGACTTTCTTGCTCGACATGATAGTACGCTATCTGGTTGCTCTTTATCTTAACGTGTATACTTTCCGTCTCTCTGTTACATGTTGATAAAGCCCTTAGGATGTGTACTCGACTTCCAGGACTGTGATGCAGATCATACTAGTGGGGGCCTGGATAGTCCATTAGTACATCCTTGAAATGTTCCTAGTCGAGGGAATATCGAGACGGGGCATCGATATTCCAGAGTAGACTAGCGTATATCTTCTCGACCCATGCGATGGGCGATGGATTATCCCATATCCATTGATGTTTGACATCAGAGATGGTATGCGGGTGCTCAGTGGAGACTGGGTACACTGAACGGACTCGCCGAGAACTCCCAGATGGTATTATACCTCACGTCAGATGGCAGTTCTCTGGTGACACTGGTACAGCTTAGTCTGTTGACCCGAGATCGTCATAGAGTCTTGTGTATCTCCCACTGTGCTTTGATTTCCACCCTACCACGGCTCTACTGAGTTGTGCAAACAGGTGGTTATTGGGTACAGTCCCGATTCACATGGAGGCAATGAGCGATAGGAGGGGATTCGTCTCTCCCGGTATTGGGGGTTGATGTTGCGCTATGCTCGACTGGCCATAACAGGAAATCCCTGGCCAGGGTTGCGGTGATATACTGGTAAGAGTTATCAGTAGTTTCACGAATGTTATGGACCTTACGTCGGCATGACTTATAGAGCTATTGGGGTCTGACGTTTACCACCCCTAGGCGAGATATGCGACATATCAGACGAACAGACCGGACTATACGGTTGGTGTTACTGGTTGGATTCACAGGAGTGTGAGCGGGCTTGCTCGTCGAACTTCTGATCGCTCAAAACCCGGGTGACCGTTACGTTTGGCAGACCGCTTGCGGCTTGTGGGTGTTTGATATGATCATCATCTGCTACCGGTGTATTGACGAGTCTTTAGAGTCCTGGACAGAGGTTTCCTGGCTCAAGCGAAACGAAATAGGAGCGCATATGAGATATGTGCGGGACCGAGAATAATGCGTGTATGTGATACCGTATTTCATTCTCGCGATGAATGTGTCGAATGGTTGTATGCGATATAACCTAGTTATCGAATCAAGGATTGATTCGATAAGCCGATACATTGGATACTGGCCGGTTATATGCGATATGACCGGATCATTGAATCAAGTGTTGATTTAATGATTTAATGTATAATTATATATTTGATATATTACTTTGCATTAACTAGTATAGGTTCATTTTAAATGGATTTTCTCACTTGAAATGCACAAGTTGTATATGTGATATACTTTTGTGCACAAGATTGTATCATGTTTGATGATACATGCAAGCTAGGGTTAGTGTAAAGAATTAAACCATGGTTAAGTTTATGATTAGGGTTTTCTTTTTTCTTACTTATTTATTTATTTATTTATTTTTGGAAAAGATGAGAAAAGAATGGTTGCTATTTTTGTTTTTAGTTGAACATTCTTGAAACTTTGACTAAGTCACCATTCTTGTCTCATGCTTAACCCTAACCATATGAACTAACCATAGTACATTCTCTACACTTAACCAAGGGTTAGTAAATGATAAGTATTGATTTATTTATCTAATTTACATAACTTATGATATCATATTCTTCTTCATCATCTTCTTTCATGAGAAGAAAGCTTGCTACATCAATGGTGATTGACGAAAAAGTGTGAGAAATCCAAATCTAAAGTCTACCCACTTCCTATTTCTTCATCCTCTACCTCTTGCCAAGTAGTATAGGGTGTTTCCTTCACAAGTTTTCTTGACTTGGTGAAGTTCGAGCTTGATCTAGCGATGCCTCGACGTAGATCATCTTCGGCATCGTCGTCGATGACCTAGCCAGCTTTTTCTCCGATGAAGCCGACGCTAGAGCCATGGTTCGATTTGGACAGCGGAGAGGACTTCGTCACGGAGCCTAGGAGGTGGAGGACCGGATCTACAAAGGTTGTAGCTCCTTCCTTTTAGCTATATTTCCGTTTACTTGCTCGTATCGCCTCATTATCTAGTTAACGATCCGTATTAGGGTTTGTAGGCACTTGTAAAATTTTAATTGGGCAAGTTAGATCACTTGTGAGACTCCATTAGAGTGCCTAGGAACCCTACAGAAGGTTCCTACCATTGAGCGTCCAATAACTGTTATTGTGACAACAATGGAGTTGTGGCTTTGGCCTAGGAACGAAAGTCCCACCAGCGATCCAGACATATACGGAGGAAAATATCTCCTGATCAGGGAGATGGTTGATCTCCAAGGGATCGAGGCAAGGAGAGTAGATTTTAAGGATAACACGGCGAATCCACTCACTAAGGCCTGCTTCCCCAAATACTATTTGAGAGATTTTGGAATAGTTGAGTATGGGATACTACAACCACTGCTAACTGTTGAGTATGATATACTGCAACAAATGGCCTTAGTGCAGGTGGGTGATTGTTAGTTATATGTATGCCATAGAGGACATTACTGTACATGCGATGTATATTGTAGTGGATGCTTGGACATATATAGGGAGTACTTTCTTGCTCGACATGATAGTATGCTATCTGGTTGCTCTTTATCTTAACATGTACACATATTATCTCTCTATTACATGTTGATAAAGACCTTAGGATGAGTACTTGATTACCAGGATTATGATGCGGATCATATTAGTGGGGCAGAGGTAGTCGGCAAGTACATCCTTCAACTGTTCCTAGTCGTGGGAGTATCGAGATAGGGCATCGATACTCCAGAGTAGACTACCGTATACGCTTCTCGACCCATATGATGGGCGATGGATTATCCCATATCCATTGGTGTTTGACATCAGAGAAGGTATACGGGTGCTCAATGGAGACTGGGTACACTGGACGGACTCGCCAGGAACTCCTAGATGGTATTATACTTATTGTCGGATAACAGTTCTCTGGTAACACTGATACAGGTTAGTCCGTAGACCCGAGATCGTCATAGAGTTTTGTGTGATTCCTACTGTGCTTTGATTTCCACCATACCACGGTCAAGAGAACGTGCAAAAAGGGGTTTTGGGGTACAGTCCTGAGTCATATGGAGGCAATGAGCGATAGAAGGGGTTTCATCTCTCCCGGTATTGGGAGTTGATGTTGCGCTATGCTCGATTGGCCATAACAGGAAAGCCCTGGCCAGGGTTGTTGAGATCTACTTGTAAGTGTTATCAATAGTTTCTCGAACCGTTATGGACATTGCATCGGCATGACTTATCAGGCTATTGGGGTCTGATGTTATACCACCCCCTGACTGTGATATGGGACATATCAGACGAAGAGACCGGACTGTACGGTCATGTTACTGATTTGGATTCCCAGGAGTACGAGCAGACTTGCTTGTTAATCTTCTGATCGTTCAATACTCGGGTGGCCGTTACGTTTAGCAGACCGCTTGCGTCTTATGGGTGTTTGATATGATCAACATGCCACGACCCGAAGGTACGGAACGTGACTGGCACATAAATTATGAAACGTCTAAAGGCGTAACGTAATCTATGTAAGTAAAAACCCAGAAATCTAAACAAAAATTTTAAGTAGAGTGAAGGAAAACTTAATAAAAGAAAACGATTTTAACCAAAACAAGTCGCCTTAAACATTTTAATAAAACAACAAATTTTTTCGAAAATTTCGGCAGAGTCGCTTTTGTAAATACTGACCCCCAAACGGGTACAAACAAGAGAAATACAAATATATCATGAATAAGGCATCCCCAAGCGGGAGCTAGCTCTTCGCCAAAGGCGGATCACAACCACTTAAAATATATATATCATCAAATGAGAAAAAAAGCATGAAAGCAACAAAAGCTTAGGAGCATCACGTCGGCTCAGGTGAGCATCGACACCAAACCACAAATACAAGTCTAAAAATTCTCACCGTCTAGTCCAATATACAATGGTAGATGGAGTGTACTAGATACAAAATAAAAATACACGGTGGGAGCAAAAGCAAATCCTCCAAAACCCACTTGTGAGCAAGCTGCAAGACGAAGAAAAGAAACGAAATAGAAGATACACACGTCGCTACTGCACTGACGGGTCAGACCTGCAAGATATGTAGGGTTGCTATGCACGCGCACAAGGGTCTACGAGGCATCAACCATGCCCGATTAAAATTTTAGCCTTGCCGAACAACCCGAATACGGATCTTTAAACTAGGGTTTAGGCGAAAACATGCGTGTTAAACACTTTAACACTAAGTGAGAGGGATTACAACCTTTGTAGATCCGGTCCTTCACTTCTTAAGCTCCATGTTGAGGTCCCTTCGCTGCGATCATCGTGTTGTGGACTCTCGAGAGGGTTCACGAAGAGAATGATGCAATCTTTGCTTCCGATCTTCGATACCAAGATGATCTACCTTGAAGTTTCGATAACACAAGCTAACACTCATAATATGAAGTGAACACCCTCATCTAAATGGAAAGGATAGATGAGGATGATGAAGTAGGATTTTTGCTCTCATTTATCATCTTTTTCTCACTCACTTTCATCACAAAAGAAAGCTTTTTCATCAAAGAACTCAAGCATGAAGAAGAAGAAGAATGAAGAAGATAATCTTAATCCTTTTGTGATGAACAATGAATTATTGTAGTGGTTACAAATCTAACCAAGGCTTAAGCATGAGAAGAGTTAACCCTTGTAGAGAGTTAACTAGGGTTAATGGTTTGGATTGGGTTAACATAATATCTCACAAAAATATCAAGCAACCACAAAGTCAAAGCTTCATGAAGCTTCATGGAAGCTTCATGCAAAAGCTATCCCTAATCCAAACCCTAACCAAAATTAAACCCTAATCCAATGTTAAATTTGTAACCCTAACATGTTACAATATTATATATCATATATACAATATATTTTGTAACAATAGAAAATAATACAATTAACATATATCGCATATATATCAATGTATTATCCCGTGAGAAAATGAATCTTTAAGTGAGCAAATATTAGTTAATGTAATTTAATATATCATATATATTATTATACATTAAATTATCGAATCAACACTTGATCCGACAATACGGCTATATCGCATATAACCGACTAATACGATGACCCGGCTATATCGCATATACACGGCCGATATCTCATATCGCGAGAATCCAATACGGTATCATATACCGCATTATCCTCGGTCCTGCACATATCACATATGTGCTCCTACTCCGTTTTGCCTGAGCCAAGAAACCTCTGTGTAGGACTCTAAAGAATCGTCAATACGCTGGCAGTAGGTGATGATCATATCAAACACCCACAAGCTGCAAGCGGTCAGCTAAACGTAACAGCCACCCAGGTATTGAGCGCTCAGAAGATCAACAAGCAAGCCTGTACATTCTCCTGCGAATCCAAACAGTAACACTCCCGTACAGTCCGGTCTCGTCATCTGATATGTCGCATATCTCGCCTAGGGGTGGTAAACGTCAGACCCCAGTAGCTCGATAAGTCGTGTCGATATGAGGTCTATAACAGTTCGAGAAACTACTGATAACACTTACCTGTAAATCTCAGCAACCCTGGCCAGGGATTTCCGGCTATAGCCAATCGAACACTGCGCAACATCAACTCCCTATACCGGGCGAGACGAATCCCCTCCTATCGCTCATTGCCTCTATGTGATTCGGGACTGTATCCAAAAGCCACCTTTTTGCACGCCCTCCTGGACGTGGTATGATGGAAATCAAAGCACAGTGGGAATCACACAAGACTCTATGACGATCTCGGGTCAACAGACTACTCTGTACCAGTGTCACCGGAGAACTGCCATCTGACGTGATGTATAATACCATCTAGGAGTTCTCGGCGAGTCCGTCCAGTGTACCCAGTCTCTACTGAGCACCCGTACACCATCCTTGATGTCAAACACCGATGGATATGGGATCATCCATCGCCCATCATATGGGTCAAGATGCATATACGCTAGTCTACTCTGGTGTATCAATGCCCTGTCTCGATACACCCTCGACTAGGAACAGTTATAGGACGTACTCGTCGACTACCGTGGCCCCACTAGTATGATCTCATCATAGTCCCAGTAGTCGAGTACATATCCTAAGGGCTTTATCAACATGTAACATAGAGACAATCAGAGTACATGTTAAGATAATGTGCAACCAGATAGCATACTATCATGTCGAGCAAGAAAGTCCTCCCTATATATGTCTTAGTATCCACTACAATATACATCGTATGTACAGTAATGGCCTCTAGGCATACATATAACTAACAAGATACTGTGGCACAACGGGGGTGAGTTGCCAGCTCGTGACTAGTAAATAACATCTAATAAGGCTAACGTAAGCATGCACGCAAATGCGTCACAACCTACGCAAATACTAATATGATGCAATGCACTCACATGTATGCGATGTAAATGCATAATTAACATGAAATCTAATTATGTTTGGTATGAGAAATCTATATTTTTCTTAGAAAAACTTCTGTGAAGTGACTGAAGAATCATCAAAGAAATCCATAGAAATCCGTGTTAAGTATCGTCACAAAACATATATGTCTCAAGATCTCAATGTCTCAATATCTCGGCTCCGTCAGTCCGGATCGGCCCATAATATCAAACCTCATGACTACGGTCGGTATCCTCCGGATATCTTCAGCGCCAGACATCACCGGTAGGTAGTCTGCCTCTGCCAGGCTCATCGTCTACAACTCGAGCTTCTTGCCCCGGGGTACCATACCGGGCCTACCATGTACCCAAAACGGTTCATCCTACTCCTCGAATCGGGTCTCGAAAACCATCATCAATCAAGAAAACTCATGGTGGATGACACATACATCACGAGAAAACCGCAACTTGCATTTTAAAATGATGATAATAAGCTTTTATAAAATTCTTGCGGTTTTTCCCAAAATCCAGAAATCTCATCAATACGGAAATCCTCAAAAAGAATCACAATACATGATTAAATAAGAAAATGATAATGTCTATGATATCCATATCATGAAATGCGATTATAACTAGCAAAATATGTATGAATGATGATGAAATGCGGTATATATACGACTAGCAAATCCTAAGTGTTAATCTTGATGAGATGGAAAATACAACTACCAGTTAAATATCATATATGATATGGATATTTTCGATACTAGTCTAAACATATTCTATAGTGATCATGACATAGCATTTACCAATGGCGTGAGTGTTCGCATAAATAGTGCACGTGCGGCAGGAGCCGATGGTAATGGTGCAGTGTCTTATAAGATGATTTCACATATATATCTATTTATACATATAATGACGCGATGTAATGAGATGGCTAAGTGGGAACTTCGCATATAAAGTAAATATTTTAAAATAATACTAAACCGTCGGGCGCCTCGCGCCATCCAGACGATCCCCCCATAGATGTATACATCTAATCACCGGGACGTTTCGGCTAAACTGATCCGATCTCCGTCTGTCTTTCCGCGCAGCGTCCTACACCTATGCACCCGACCCTAGGATCACACACAAGCAATATGAGGATAAAGTATGAAAAGTTGCGGACACAATTTATACAAATCAAACAACGCGAACGCGCTCGCGACAACGCCAACGCCACAACTAGGGTCTCTCTACGTGAAAAACACCAAGCCTAAAATCCACATTGCATCAATTGCGCATTCATAACCCATTAAATGTTATAGGAATTAGTTTGTGGGTCATTAAAATTTCAATTTAATTCAAATCGGTTAATTTCCAAAAACCTAGTAAGCATCCATTTTTCATTTTAGTTCAATTCTAGATGTTTTAGTAAATCTAGTGACCACAATAATCTCTAAATAACTCAATTAAGTCATACAACCCATTTCTAAAATTTTATCTCTTTTATTTATAATAATTATAAAAACCTAGTTTGCAAAAATCACAATTTGGGCAAATTAAATGTAACAATTAACAAATTAGCTACTAGATTAGGTTTTGTATTACATAATATGTTAAACTACTCATTAAGACCATAATTTAATGATGAAAACTCTCACTTGATCATAAACCCTTTTCTTGAAAATTCAAGTTTGAAATTAAAACCCAAATTAACATCAAAATTAAATAAATTGAAGTAATTAGCAACCCATTAAACAAGGGGTTATGATTTACCTCAACAACATGAAATCAAACTTGAAATTTAGCCTCCAAAAATGCTCGCTTTGCTTAAAGATCCAAGCTCATTTGGCAAAAGAATAATGGGTAAGGGTTTAATTATGAATTAGTGATGTTTTGTTTTGATTTTTGAAGAAATTTTGAAGGATTTTTGAAGAGAAAATTGTGAAGGAAATTTTTGGACAGCAAGAAAGAGGGGGCTCGGCCAAAATAATGAGAGGGAGAGAGAAATATGAGGTGTGTATGTGTGTGTGGAAACTTCTTACTTATATCATATATCGATTTCTTATATTAATTTATTCCTTTTCTTCATTTAAAATGGAACAAAATGAGGAGGGGAATGTGAGGAAAATTTTAGGGATGCCACAAGGGGCTCGGCCATTCTAGAATTGGAAAAAGAGATAGAGAGAGAAAAGTGTATGTGAGTGTGTAAAAATATCTATAATTAATTCATCTTTTAATCTTTTTCAATAGATATTTAATTTCTTTTCTATTCTAAACTCTTTCCAAATTTTCTAGAACCCTCATAGCAAACCAATTTCATTTCAAACACCACATGTTACACACTTGATTCTAATATGTCATGGTTCATATTTGTCCAATTGACCCATTCCAATTTGTAATTACCACTAATTAAATGTCTAATTAAAAGCTTATATTAATATTTGAATTAATTAATTAAGTAAAATTTATTAAGTAAACTAATAAATTATAAGTGACTAAATAAATATAAAATACTAGCAATTACATGATTAAAATAGACGTATTTAAGTCTATGTTGAAAAATAATTATAGTTAAGTTTTACGGAAAATACGGTCCCCGAATTTAAATCTAACTGCGCATGGGAATAGCTCACTCTCATCTCGTCCTCGGCTCCCCACGTGCTCTCTTTGCCGCTCGGCCACGCCAAAGAACCAAAAGGGTCGGTATGACCTCGGTCCTCGGTTCCGTCATTTGCCGCTCTAGAAAAATTATCTGCTGTTTCGTGAAAGAAGGTTTGCGCTCCAGCTAAATCATCCGGTGCTAATATGCTCAAAAATCTCTAAGGGACCCCCATATCTGGATCTAAGCTTTCCTCCCCTCCTGAATCTCAACATGCCCTTCCTCGGAGAAGCCTTTAAGAAAACAAGATCGCCAACAGTAAACTTAAGCCTATGCCGACTTCGGTCTACATATCTGACCCTTCTGGGCCGCTCTCAACCTATCCTGAATCACTGAATCCTTTCGTTCTTTTCATACACCATCTGTGGGCCCAAAATACTACTCTCACTTACGGTGATCAACGTTTCCTCCTATATAATATCTTCAAGGGTGCCGTCTGAATCTTCTCCTGGAAGCTGTTATTATTGGAAAACTCTCTCAATGGTAAGTGGCGATCTCAACTGCCATGAAATCTAGAAAACAAGCTCTGAGTATGTCCTAAAGAATCTGAACGGTCTTCTCTGATTTACCGTCGGTCTGCGGATAGTAAACTGCACTGAATCTCAATTGGTGTCCAAAGCCTCTTGAAGTTTCTTCCATAGCCGGCTAGTGAACTGGGTGCCTCTATCGGACATAAAACAAGTCGGAACACCATGTAGTCGCACCATCTTATCAACATATATCTGAGCATACTAAACGAATCCGAAAATGGTACTGGAAAAAATGAGCTTCTTCCCGTCAATCGGTCTCCGATTACTCAAATAGTGTCATACTCTCAACTGATCTTAGGTAGATCCATGATAAAATCCATAGAAATTTTCTCCCATTTCCACTCCAGAATGGGCAAAGGTTGTAATTCTCCTGCTGATCCCTGATGCTCAGCCTTGACTTGTTGACAAGTCCATATCCTGAAACAGAGTCTATGACATCCATCTTCATCCTTTCACATGATATCCGGACGACATTAAACTTTTCGATCAATTCATCAAAATCTCACAATTTCCCCCAAGATCTCAACACTTGAGTACGGTTTAATGATATCCGGTACATGCCACAGTACCTGCGGACAAGCCGTAGAAGGGCAAACCCAAGCCTCACTAATGGCACTGCGGAACTGTCGCAAACCCTAAGGTTCAAAAGCGTTCCCATGGTCATTATTTCGAGTTAGGGTTTCATTCTTCTTGAGGTTCCATAGAATTACTTGTATGATTTTCCAAATACCTTAAACTCTTGTGGTCCGTGATTATCTGGCACGACTCATTACCAAATCTTAAATGAAAATCACTGCAGCCATCTCTTTATCATGAGTGGAATATTTCTACTCGCGCTTCTTCAACTGTCGCGAAGCATCGCCATACTCAACAACGCCGCTTGATCCTGAAGGCAAAGACAATACTAGTGCCGTAGTCGAACGAATCTTTAACTGCTAAAAGTTCTGCTTGAATACCTCAGTCTAAAGAAAAGAAACTCCCTTCCGGGTCAACCCGGTCAACGTTGCAGCTATCTGTGAAAAATCCTGTATGAAAAGTCAATAGCATCCGTCCAAACCCAAATGCGGCGAACCTCCGTCAATGATAGAGGTCTGGGCCAGTGCTGAACGGCTTCGATCTTCTTCGGTTCCATACTTACTATTTCTCGTAACAATGTGACCCAAGATGTCAACACCATCCATCCAGAAAACACATGGATAATTTAGCGAATAGCTGGCGCTGCCTCAAAGTCTGCAACGAAATCCTCAATTACACTATGACGTCCTCAATGAACACGATGATAAACTGATCAAGAACGGCCTGGATATTCGGTTCATCCAATATGTAAACGCTACTGGGTATTGGTGAGCTCGAAATACATCAACAAAACTCATATCGCCCGTAACTTGTATGAAAAATAATCTCCGGAATATCATCTTCTCGAACCCACAACTGGTAGTAGCCTGACCGCAAGTCATTCTTCGAGAAATGTCTCGCACAGTAACCCGATTCAACTGACGATAATCAATGCATCAACACAAACTGTTGTCTTTCTTCTTGACGAACAGGACAAGAGCTCCCCAAGGTGACGCACTCGGACGAACAAGCCCTTATTCGACAAATCTTGCAACTGTTCCTTCAGTTCTTTACGATTCGCCAGAAATCAAGTTAAAGCAGAACACAATATCGCGCTTTGGCGACAAACCAAGCAACTCGTCAGGAAAAACATCTTGAAGTTCCCTCACAAACGGAACCTGTCCAACAGAACCTCTGTGGCTCCAACATCACAAACATACGCTACGAATCCCTGACGTCCTTTCTTCAAGAACAGAGTAGCGCAAAGCGAAGAAATCAAATCGAGAAGGGTGGCACTACAGTCTTCCCGCATAACAATAACTGGCTTACCCGGAAAACTAAATCTGACTGCCTTCTCACGGCAGTGCACGGATGCATAACACGTGGCTAGTACTCTATCCCCAACAGAACTTCGAAATCAAACATATCGGGAAGAATCAGATTAATAGGAGAATCCCTATCTTCGATGCGAAAGAATCACGAACGAACAAAATATTGAGTGACCAAAATATTATCCTATCACAACGGCGTCTATCTAACCGCCTCTAAGCTGGCATACTGGTACAAATCCGTTTTGGTCCAGAAACAACTGTAGTCTCAGAAATGCGCTCCTCTAGCAGTAAGGTTGCATACATCGCGGCTGCATAAGTGTCAAAATGCTGGGTGCCTATAGCAAGCAATACGTGTATGTCCAATCTTCACATGAACCACTTTATCCGTTTCTCTTTAGTGCCCTCCAGGTAAGGAGCATATCGAACCACCAAGAAATCTGAATGTCATGCTTGGACACTGCCATCCCTGAAATCTTACGCAAAGGCTCGAAACTACGAGCTCGGGCATCTCGAATGCTCTCCGAAAAGAACGAGCAAGAATTACAGTTGTGATCTTCATCCTAAGTCATAGGAGATAGACCTGTAACTCGCCCCTCTCAACTGACTCGCACCATGTCTGAGCAAGACCTTCTAGACGAAAATTCGTGAGCTCAACCCATATCTCGTCAGAACATCTTTGTGAACGGCAATCCTAGATATCCTGTCGAGGAATGTCTGTGGATCCTCCGCTACATCCATGTCGGTAACAATAAACTGGAGGTCTCATCCTCAAAACTCCTATAAGGACACGGAAACTCTCAATAACAACAGAAACAGCTGCCTAAGCAGCAGGTACAAACGCGGTTCTTGAAATAGGAGGCACAACATTGGCTCTCGGAGCTCGGCTAACCTTCAGTAACAATCTAACCATCTCTCACACGTTCTGAATACTCGACTCCATCCTAACCATCCATCCTAGAAAAGTGAATCACTCTGGCCCTGAGGGGTAGGAAAACCGCCCTGATTGGTCATCATCTCAAACGAGCCCACTCTAACATCATCTCCGGTGGCAGCCCTGTGGCCCTCGTAGTCTCCGGCGGCATAGCGGCTGGAGCAAGAACATGATCGATAGGAACATTGCAATCGAATCAAAGGGTTTCCGGAATGAAGGAAGGAAATACAAGCAAATATATATCCTAAGGTCACTTAGGCAGAGTACCGTATCGTAAGTATGCCGCGGAACATACCCATGCTACGCCACTCTGCTTAATCCACCTACTCCATCTACCAAGGGTCATCCTACACTCAGAAAGTTAAAACCACGCTCTAATACCAACTTTGTCACGACCCGAAGGTACGAAACGTGACTGGCACTTAAATTATGAAATCTAAAGGCCTAACGTAAACTAAGCCAGCCAAAACCCAGAAATCTAAACCAAAATTTTAGGTAGAGTGAAGGAAAACTTAATTAAAGAAAACGATTTTAACCAAAACAAGTTGCCTTAAACATTTTAATAAAACAACAAATTTTTCCCGAAAATTTCGGCCGAGTCTCTTTTGTAAATACTGGCTCCCAAACGGGTACAAACAAGAGAAATACAAATATATCATGAATAATGAATCCCCAAGCAGGAGCTAGCTCTTCGCCAAAGGCGGATCACAACTACTTACAATATATATATCATCAAATGCGAAAACAAGCATGAAAGCAATAAAAGCTTAAGAGCTTCACGTCGGCTCAAGTGAGCATCGACACCAAACCACAAATACAAGTCTAACAATTCTCACCTTCTAGTCCAATATACAATGGTAGATGGAGTGTACTAGATACAAAATAAAAATACAGGGTGGGAGCAAAAGCAAATCCTCCAAAACCCACCTGTGAGCAAGATGCAAGACGAGGCAAAGAAACGAAATAGAAGATACACTCGCCGCTACTGCACTGACGGGTCAGACCTGCAAAATACTATGGCACAACGTGGGTGGGTTCCCAGCTCGTGAATAGTAAATAACATCTAATATGGGTATCGTAAGCTTGCACGCAAATGCGTCACAACCTACGCATATACTAATATGATGCAATGCACTAACATGTATGCGATGTAAATGCATAATTAAAATGAAATCTAAGAATGTTTGGTATGAGAAATCTTTATTTTTCTTAGAAAAACTTTTGTGAAGTGACTGAAGAATCATTAAAAAAATCCATATAAATCCGTGTTAAGTATCGACACAAAACATATATGTCTCAAGATGTCAATGTCTCAATATCTCGGCTCCGTCAGTCCGGATCGGCCTATAATATCAATCCTCACGACTATGGTCGGTATCCTACGGATATTCGCCGCGCCAGACATCACCGGTAGGTAGTCTTCCCCTGCCTGGCTCATCGTCTACAACTCGAGCTTCTTGCCCCGGGGTACCAAGCCTACCATGTACCCGAAACGGTTCATCCTACTCCTCGAATCGGGTCTCGAAAACCATCAGCAATCAAGAAAACGCATGGTGGACGACACATACATCACGAGAAAACCGCAACTTGCATTTTAAAATGATGATAATAAGCTTTTATAAAATTCATGCGGTTTTTCCCAAAATCCAGAAATCTCATCAATACGGAAATCCTAAAGAAGAATCACAATACATGATTATATAAGAAAATGATAATGTCTATGATATCCATATCATGAAATGCAATTATAACTAGAAAACTATGTATGAATGATGATGAAATGCGGTATATATACGACTAGCAAATCCTAAGTGTTAATCTTGATGAGATGGAAAATACAACTACCTGTTAAATATCATGTATGATACGGATATTTTCGATACTAGTCTAAACAGATTCTATAGTGTTCGTGACATAGCATTTACCAATGGCGTGAGTGTTCCCATAAATAGTGCACGTGCGGCAGGAACCAATGGTAATGGTGCAAGTGTCTTATAACATGATATCACATATATATCTATTTATACATATAATGACGCGATGCAATGAGATGGCTAACTAGGAACTTCGAAAATAAAGTAAATATTTTAAAATAATACTAAACCGTCGGGCGCCTCGCGCCATCCAAACGATTCCCCCATAGATGTATACATTTACTCACTGGGACGCCTCGGCTAAACTGATCCGATCTCCGCCTGTCTTTCCGTGACGTGTCCTACACCTATGCTCCCGACCCTAGGATCACACACAAGAAATATGAGGATAAAGTATGAAAAGTTGCGGACACAATTTACACAAATCAAACAATGCGCGCAAAAAAAAAACCCGCACGCACCCGGCACACAAACGCGCTCGCGACAACGCCAACGCCACAACTAGGGTCACTTTACGTGAAAAACACCAAGCCTAAAATCCACATTGCATCAATTGCATGCATGGATAGTTATCGAAGGGATTTCTAAAGAAGAGATATAGTCTCAGTATTTACCTACGTGTCCGAGAAGACACGAAACATTTTATAAAAGAAACGCTTCTAAAATTGCTTTCAAAACGGCGGGACGTGCATATTAAACAAAGGATATACATATATATATATATATAGTTATTTTCTTACAATAGACGTGCGCCACTATGCAGTGTTGCGAACATCGCACGGCGATTTGAAAAAGGTTTGGCATGCATTGCTTCCAGATATTTTAATGATCTATATCATGTTGATTTTCGTATTGGATCTTGACATTTATGTCTTCCCCATAACTCCGATGATTGCGGGATGCTTGACGGAGTTTTGATTTTTATTTATATATCCGTTTTTCATGCGCATGCATTGAGCTACGATGTTTGTTATGTATTTATGATTTCGGAGCCCCGACGACTTGGTGGTCTTGCTTAAATGTTTTAGTATTTGGGGGGAGTTTTAATTTAAATACGGGGACCGAATTTCTTTAAGGGGGGAAGATTGTAACGTTTTGAAAATCGTTTAGGTGAAATTTCGGAAAATCGGTAAAATAACGGGCGTTTTCCGTAAAAAATCAGGATATAAATATCTTTTAATATAAAATTAAATATACATATTCTATCTATGAAATTTCTAGTATTTGGTGTTTATTGAGCCACCGGTAAAATTTCTGAATTAATGGAAAAATTTCCGAAATTAATTATTTTAATATTATTTTAAGCCGTCACTAATACATTTAATTAGGGATAATTACAAATTGGAATGGGTTGAAACAAATTTTGTGCATCATGACACATTAAAATAACATGTAAAATATAGTTTTTGAAATGAAATGAAATTTTCAAACGGTTTTTGAAAATATTGAAGAAAAAGTCTTAAATGGTGAAAATAAATTAATTAGAAATTGAGGTATAATATTTATCATTTTTCCCAACCCACTCACCCACACACACACACAAGGACATGGCTGCCCCTCACCCACACACTTCACACTTCATGAGAAAAGAAAATGAGAAAATAAAACAAAGGAAAAGAAAGGATTAAATATTGGAGTTATGGGCTTTGACCTTTTGTTGACTTGTAGATTACAAACCCACTCTCTCTCCCCCCTCTCCTCCCCCCCACACACTTTGGCCGAGCCATCCCTTCCCTGCTGCAACAGTAGCCCCCTCCTTTTCCTCTGTAACACCTTAGGATATGTTTAGTGACTATTTATATTTAAATAAAGGGTTTTTAATAAAAAGTTTACCAAATTTTGTTTCAAGTAATTTTCCTAATTTAATAAATATTTTTCTAGAATTTTCCCAGGCTTGCACACACATGTGCATGTAAACTGGGGTTTTAAAATGAGGTAATACCATGATTAGTAACCATGGTGGGTTAATCATGGGGATTAAGACTTTTGGGTTTTAATTAAGTTATTTAGTTATTTGATAGTGATTTTTTTTTAATTTGAATTTCCTTTTGGGTGTTGACTTGGTGAGAGAGAGAGAGAATGCATCATGGCTTAGGCCATGCTTGCATTTAATGAAGAGAGAGAGTAAAGGGGTTGACAATTGGGGTTATGATTCCACTCATTCTTTTATTCTTTTCTCTCAACCTTACCCACACACACACACACACACTTACCTTCCCAGCAGCAGCAGCAGCCGGCATCCCCAGCAGCAGCAGCAGGCATCACAGCAGCAGCAGCAAGCATCCCAGCAGCAGCAACAGCACCGGTGAGCAGTAGTAGCGGCAGTTTGCTGCAGCAACAGCCCCAACTCCAGCTGCAGCTCCTTCCCTTTAATTCTTCTTCTTTCTCCAGCTCCCTAGGGTCGAGTGTGGGGTATACTTCCTGAACTTACTCCCTAGTTTACTTGTTTAGTGTAGTTTTGTTTCGATTAGTGTATTAGTGCGTTTCAGTGCGATATGAGGTGATTAGTGGGAACCTTGAGCAAGTGATGTATGATTTGGTTTTAGTAGGTTGATAGAGTGTTGTTAGGGCCATTTTAACCCAGCTTAGCCTCAATTGCACTAAAATACCACCAGATCTCTTTGAAGCAGATTCGTCGTTTTAAGGAAATTTTGTGTTTCTGTAAACTGCTATCGACCCGATGTGTTCAGATTAAATTTGAGATGACTGTAGCATAGTGGTTAGGAGCTGATTCCCCTGGTAGAACCCGACCCCTTAGGACTCCTTCAGGCCGCCGGAATATTCGATCTGGCCGCAAATTGCGGCCAGATGGGTAGGGTTTGGGTTGGGGTTTGGTCCTATAGGTGTCTGCTGCAACCCTTAGGCTCCTGGCATGTATAATTTTATTTGATTCTTGTTGTAGAAAAATCTGGAACTATATACCTATTTCTCGTATTTTAAGCCTTCGCGACACGTGTGATACACATGTTGTTTGGGGTTTCTGCGTATCGCGACGCGTCAGGGTAGTTTCAGACACGTGATCACACGTTTTAGCGTATCGCGCACACGCACGATGCGTTTGTGATACGGGTTTCTAGTTTGACCTTAATATCATGTTTTGTAAATTTGAGCTTATGTGTGATATATATATATATATATATATTGTGTGATTCTAGGTTCGCAGGCGAGTGAGACGGACGCTGCGAAGAAAGGGAAGGAAGTCGTCGGCTACACCTAGCGCGAGACTTCGTTGAGTAGATTTAACATCTACGGGTATATCGCCCGTATGGCGTTATGCGTGAGGGCTGATAGGACCTTATTATTATATGTTGCATTTACCTCATGGACTGTCATTGCATATTGTATTCCCTGCTGTATGTAAAATTTAGAATTTGATAGAACACTGCACAATTACTAACGGTTCATGTTGCACGAGCACTAGTATGCATGTTACACACACACCGTTAGTAATTGCCATGACACACTCACTGTAGAACTGCCATGATTATATTGCTGCAGTTCATCTCACATGTGATTCGATATGAATTTCTTGGAAATTGGGAGCCGCATGATATCTTTAAAAACGGAAACTATTTTAAAAGCGGTTTTCCCTTAGACCTATATCATGGATTGATGTACATAGCACATCGCATTGGATTTACTTCTTGGTGTTGGATTTTTCATGTGATTTCTGGTTTTGAGGACCGCGGGATTTTTAAGAAAAGATGCAATATTTGAAAAACCGGTTCCTCGTGATATGATATTTTGGTGTGTCCACCACGCGTTTTCTCGGTGCTGAGATGTATGCTTGAAACCCGATTCGAGGAGTTGGATGATCCGTTTGCGGGTTCGTGGTGGACCCGGTATGGTTCCCCGGGGCGAGAAATGTTTTTCGTGGAGTAGACGATGAGCCTGGCAGGGTGGCGAGTACCTACCGGTGATTGGTTGGACCTGGCGGTTATCCGGAGGATACTGACCAGAGTCGAGAGATGGATGCGGGACGATCCGTACTGCCGGGGCCGAGGGCCGATACCGCAGACGGACCCCGTGGGCTGATCCGGACCGACGGAGCCCGATAGACAAGGATTTGCGTGTCGATGTTGGACACGAGTATTTTATGATATTTTGAGTGCCGATGTTGGGCACTCATGATTCTCAGATATTTACAGGATTTGAGGGCCGAGGAGAGTGCCGGCGCCTGAGTTTATTTGGGTGCAGTTTGGGGCACCGATTATTCTTCCATGTAGATGTTGTTTATCCCATGCTTAGCATTGTTTATCATACATTTCATCCTGTAGTTGTTTTACGAGACAGGGCATTTGCACGATTATTGCACCTACTGCTTGTCTCATATAGATCTTACTTGCTGGTATATGTTAGAGTAGCGCAGTACGTGCATGCTCGGAATTACCTTTATATGTTATCTCTATTCACGAGTTGGCCACTCACCCCCATTGTGCCACAGTATTTGCAGGTTGCCCTTTAGAGTAGTCGTGGCAGGCTGCCTTTTCCATCTTTTGGCTACAGATACCACTACAGTTGGTGTGAGGGCTGTTTTGCATTTTAGGTGGGTTGTGGTATCCGATTACTTTTATTGTACTCCTTTTGTATCTAGTATTCTCCATCTACCATTTATGTACTGGACTTAGATACTGTGTGAGGACGATGATGTGTATTTTGTATTCTGGTGTCGAGCCCATGCGAGCCGACTGTTTTTATATGCAGTTTATATTTCTGTGATGTTTAATTATTGCTTATTCTTTGCTATGGCGTCGTATATTACTCTTGTGATGATGGTTTCCGCCGTTGGGCGTGATTTCTCCCGTTTGGGAATGTTTCATTTCATTATATTTCATCTTTACTTATATCCTGTTTTATACCCGATTTCGGGGTTACTTTTACAAAGGAAATGCTGCCAAAATTATTTAAATGAAAACGTAACTTTAAAAGAACTTATTGAATTATTTAAGGTTTTCTAAATGTCTTAATTAAATGTTTTCAACACTCGCTACTTTTAAATGGTTTTGATTTCTGGGTTCGGCTTACTTAGTCGCGTTACGCCTGTAGACATAGCGTGGTTAAGTGCCGGTCACGAGTCGAAATATTCGGGTCGTGACAAAGTTGGTATCAGAGCGTAGGTTTTACCTTTCGGAGTGTAGGATGACCTTGGTATGATGGAGTAGGTAGCTGAAGCAGAGTGGCGTAGTGTGTGTATGTTCCGCGGCATACTCACAACACGGTACTCCGCCAAGGCGACCTTAAGACTTATTGATTTAAATTCCTTCTTGAGTATATATATTCTTGTGATTCGACTTCCGTATTCTTATCGAATCCTAATTTCCTTTCAGCCATTATGACGCCAAACACTACGAGGGCGCAGAGAGCGGCCGCGAGGGCCGAGATTCGAGTTGACTCGTCCGAGACTAGGACTGATCCGGGCAGTGCACCCGTTGTACCCGAGCAGACTGTTCCTCCCGTGACAGATCAGATCGCCACGCTAGGGGCTGGTATGCAGGAGATGCACCAGACGGTGGGATCCAGCATGCATGAGATGCGCCAGATGATAGGATCGCTAGTTGAGACGCTTCGAGCACAGCGACCAGAGGTAGCTCCACCCGTTCCAGAGACCGTGATGGTACCTACCGCACAGCCAGTTGCCCCTGCAGCCACGGAGGTGATTACAGTATCGCTATCAGAGTTCATGAGGCTGAAGCCTCCGGACTTCACAGGCACCGATACAGCCGAGGACCCACAATCTTTCATCGATAGGATGGCCCGGATATGCCGTTCCCTCCGATGCGCAGATGCGAGATGGGTTGAGTTCGCGAGCTTTCGCCTGGAAGGTCTTGCGCAGAAGTGGTGTGATTCAGTTGAGAAGGGCAGAGCGGCAGGTCTTCCTCCTATGACCTGGACGGAGTTTGTGACAGTATTTCTAGCCCGTTTCCTTCCTAGAGTGTTAGGGATGCCCGAGCACGCAGATTTGAGTCCTTGCGCCAGACGCCAGAGATGACAGTGGCAGAGTATGACGTGCTGTTTACAGAGCTAGCAGTCTATGCCCCGTATTTAGTGGCTACCGAGGAGTTGCGAGTCAAGAGATTTGTACGAGGCTTTCTTACACCACTGCTCCTTGCGATCAGCGCGCAGCACTACGAGACCTATGCAGCAGCTGTAGACGAAGCCCTATTAGTCGAGGAGCGCCTTGCTGAGACTTTGGTAGTTCCAGAGCCGAAGAGAGTTCGTACTAGTATATCCGCACGGAGGCAGTCATTCAGATGCCGCGACAGGTATCGTTCTGGTACGAGGAGTAGCAGAGATTCGGGACGAGGCCAGATGTTTAGTTCGTATCCCCGGGAGAGTCAGCAGTCGTCGCGGGGTTGTTTTAGATGCGGCAGTCTACTTCACCTCGTTAGAGATTGTCCTGAGATACACCGGAAGGAGGCGGCAGCACCGCATGTTACTTTACCACCTTCACCACCCCAGAGGGCGTTGCCTGTTGTACCTACCGTTACTCTGCGTCAGACTCATACACAGAGAGGTCGTGGGTGCGGAGGAGTTGCTCAGAGAGGGCGAGATGACCGAGGCAGAGGGCAGTCAGTCACCGGTGGAGGACAGGCCCGGGTTTTTGCTTTGACGCATCGGGACGCGCAGGCGTCCAATGCGGTGGTTACAGGTATCCTTTCAGTATGTTCTGTTAATGCACACGTGTTGTTCGATCCTAGATCCACGCACTCGTACGTATCCACACACTTTGTGCCGAGTTTGGGTAGAGAGTCCGGTTTGCTTGATCAGCCGCTTGTAGTGACCACTCCTGTGGGAGAGTCGTTTGTCGCTAGGCACGTATTCCGATCCTGTACCGTCTGTATTGGCGAGAGAGAGTTGCCTGTCGACTTGATCCTTCTCGAGATGTTGGACTTCGACGTTCTTTTGGGCATGGATTGGTTAGCCACGTGCTATGCTTTTGTGGACTGCCGTGAGAAGACAGTTAGATTCTTCTTTCCCGGCGAGTCGGTTTTTGTTGTGTTGGGGGACCGTGGTGCCGCCCCTCACAGTTTGATTTCTTCTTTTCGCGCTGGACAGCTTTTGAGGAAGGGATGTCAGGGATTTCTCGCTTATGTTTGCGATGCTAGTGCTACACAGGTTCCATTGGATCAGGTTCCGGTTGTTAGCGAGTTTCCTGATGTGTTCCCTGACGAGCTTCCTGGGCTACCGCCCGAGCACGACATTTCTTTCTGTATTGATCTGGTTCCTGGCACGGGGCCTATTTCCATACCGCCTTATCGGATGGCCCCGGCGGAACTTCGAGAGTTGAAGGGTCAGTTGCAAGATTTGCTGGATAAGGGACTTATTCGACCCAGTGTTTCTCCTTGGGGTGCTCCAGTCCTGTTCGTCAAGAAGAAGGACGGCAGTTTGCGTTTGTGTATCGACTACCGCCAGCTGAACAGGGTGACAGTGCGGAACAGGTATCCTTTGCCGCGCATCGACGATTTGTTCGACCAGCTTCAGGGGGCAGGGTACTTTTCGAGGATCGATTTACGATCGGGCTATCATCAGCTGCGGGTTCGACAGGAGGACATTCCCAGGACAGCTTTCCGTACGTGCTACGGCCATTACGAGTTTTTGGTGATGTCGTTCGGACTCACCAATGCGCCAGCAGCATTCATGGACTTGATGAACCATATTTTCCAGCCATATTTGGACCTGTTCATCATAGTATTCATTGACGATATCCTGGTGTATTCCCGGAGTAGTGAGGAGCACGAGCAGCACCTGCGGATTACACTGCAGACTTTGAGGGAGCACCAGCTTTATGCGAAATTCTCCAAGTGTGCTTTCTGGCTGGACAGCGTAGACTTCTTGGGGCATGTGATTTCACGAGACGGTATATGTGTAGACCCGAGGAAGATCGAGGCCGTTCAGCGTTGGTCCAGACCCATATCGGTTACGGAGATTCGCAGCATTTTGGGGTTGGCCGGTTACTACAGGCGATTTGTGCTGGACTTCTCCAGTATTGCTACACCTTTAACCGGGTTGACCCGGAAGGAAGTTCCTTTCGATTGGACGGAGGAGTGCGAGCACAGTTTCCAGCAGCTACGGACTCGGCTGACTACAACACCGGTATTATCATTACTTTCCGGATCAGGCTGATTTGTGGTCTATTGTGATGCTTCTCGAGTGGGGTTAGGGTGCATATTGATGCAACATGACAGGGTGATCGCGTATGCTTCGCGACAATTGAAGAAACATGAACAGAACCACCCCACTGACGATTTGGAGATGGCTGCAGTGGTCTTTGCACTTAAGATCTAGCGACATTACCTATACGGCGAGTCGTGCCAAATATTCACTAATCACAAGAGTTTTAAGTATATATTTCAGCAGCGAGACCTGAACCTTAGACGGCGCCGATGGATGGAGTTAGTGAAGGATTACGACTGCGAGATCTTGTATCACCCGGGCAAGGTGAATGTGGTGGCGGATGCTTTGAGCAGGAGGCCCGGGGGCAGTCTATCTTGTTTGAGCGCAGTACAAGGGCAGTCGTCAGCAGATTGGCAGATATTATGCGACAACCGAGTACAGTTCGAGTTCACGCCGATTGGAGGACAGATCGCGCATGTTCGTGCACGCCCATAGCTACTTGACCGCGTACATGAGGCACAGCGCACTGATGACCGTTGTTCAGAGATCAGGACGCAGATTGGACAGGGAAGATTTTCAGAGTTCGTGATCGATGATCAGGGGGTACTACGATTTGGAGTTAGACTGTGCGTACCAGATGCTGAGGGACTGCGTCGCGAGATTCTTGAGGAGGCACATCAATCGGTATATAGTGTTCATCCCGGTTCCACCAAGATGTACCATGACATGAGTGGTGTTTACTGGTGGGACGGAATGAAAAGAGACATCGCAGATTTTGTGTCGAGATGCCTGACTTGTCAGCAGGTCAAGGCTGAGCACCAGAGGCCCACGGGAGAGCTACAACCGTTACCCATTCCGGAGTGGAAATGGGAGCAGATTTCAATGGATTTCGTTGTGGGTCTACCCAGGACTAGGCGAGGGTATGACCCCATTTGGGTGATCGTAGATCGTTTGACGAAAGCGGCTCACTTCCTGCCAGTGAAGAAGACTTTCGGATTTGCTCAATACGCCCAGATTTACATCGACGAGATAGTACGACTGCACGGAGTCCCGACATGTATCGTGTCCGACAGAGGCACCAAGTTTACCAGTCGACTATGGCAGAGGCTTCAGGAGGCTTTGGGCACTCGCTTGAGTTTCAGCACAGCATTTCATCCGCAGACCGACGGACAGTCAGAGCGGACTATTCAGACTCTCGAGGACATGCTCAGAGCGTGTGTATTAGATTTCGGAGGTAGCTGGGATCATCACTTACCCTTAGTAGAGTTCTCCTACAATAACAGCTACCAGGAGACCATTTAGATGGCACCATTTGAGGCTCTTTATAGGAGGAGATGCAGATCTCCCGCCTATTGGACAGAGCTCAGTGAGAGCAGTATCTTAGGGCCACAGATTGTTGAGGAGACGACCGCGAAGATCCAGTTGATTAGCGATAGGATGAGAGCAGCCCAGAGTAGGCAGAGATCTTATGCGGACCGTCGGCGGCGCAGACTTGAGTTTTCTGTTGGTGATCATGTTTTCTTGAGGGTCTCCCCAATGAAAGGTGTGATGAGGTTTGGGAAGAAGGGGAAGCTCAATCCCAGATATGTGGGCCCCTTCGAGATCCTCGAGCGAGTTGGTGCAGTTGCATACCGATTAGCCCTTTCGCCCAGTTTTCCAGATGTGCACCCCGTATTTCACGTTTCGATGCTCCGTAGATATCTTCATGATCTTTCGTATGCGATTCAGAACCCGATGATCCAGCTTGAGCGCGACCTTTCCTATGCAGAACAGCCGGTGATGATCTTGGATCGACAAGTGAAGAAATTGAGATCGAAGGACATCCCATCAGTTAAGGTACTTTGGCGTGGTCAGGGCAATGAGGAGGTCACTTGGGAGACCGAAAGCGAGATGAGGAAGAAGTATCCCCGTCTTTTCGAAGGTGCGTATAGTTAGATTTTGAAATTCGGGGACGAATTTCTTTAAGGGGGAGAGATTGTAACACCTTAGGATATGTTTAGTGACTATTTATATTTAAATAAAGGGTTTTTAATAAAAAGTTTACCAAATTGTGTTTCAAGTAATTTTCCTAATTTAATAAATATTTTTCTAGAATTTTCCCAGGCTTGCACACACATGTGCATGTAAACTAGAGTTTTAAAATGAGGTAATACCATGATTAGTAACCATGGTGGGTTAATCATGGGGATTAAGTCTTTTGGGTTTTAATTAAGTTATTTAGTTATTTGATAGTGATTTTTTTTTAATTTGAATTTCATTTTTGGTGTTGACTTGGTGAGAGAGAGAGAGAATGCATCATGGCTTAGGCCATGCTTGCATTTAATGAAGAGAGAGAGTAGAGGGGTTGACAATTGGGGTTATGATTCCTCTCATTCTTTTATTCTTTTCTCTCAACCTCACTCACACACACACTTACCTTCCCAGCAGCAGCAGCAGCAGCCCGCATCCCCAGCAGCAGCAGCAGGCATCACAGCAGCAGCAGCAAGCATCCCAGCAGCAGCACCAGCACCAGTGAGCAGCAGCAGCAGCAGCAGTTTGCAGCAGCAACAGCCACACCTCCAGCTGCAGCTCCTTCCCTTCACTTCTTCTTCTTCCTCCAGCTCCCTAGGGTCGAGTGTGGGTATACTTCCTGAACTTACTCCCTAGTTTACTTGTTTAGTGTAGTTTTGCTTCGATTAGTGTATTGGTGCGTTTTAGAGCGATATGAGGTGATTAGTGGGAACCTTGAGCAAGTGATGTATGATTTGGTTTTAGTAGGTTGATAGAGTGTTGTTAGAGCCATTTTAACCCAGCTTAGCCCCAATTTCACTAAAATACCACCAGATCTCTTTGAAGCAGATTCGTCGTTTTAAGGCAATTTTATATTTCTGTAAACTGCTATCGACCCGATGAGTTCAGATTAAATTTGAGATGACTGTAGCATAGTGGTTAGGAGCTGATTCCCCTGGTAGAACTCGACCCCCTTAGGACTCCTTCAGGCCGCCGGAATATTCGATCTGGCCGCAAATTGCGGCCAGATGGGTAGGGTTTGGGTTGGGGTTTGGTCCTATAGGTGTCTGCTGCAACCCTTAGGCTCCTGGCATGTATAATTTTATTTGATTCTTGTTGTAGAAAAATCTGGAACAATATACCTATTTCTCGTATTTTAAACCTTCGCGACACGTGTGATACGCATGTGGTTTGGGGTTTCTGCGTATCGCAACGCGTCAGGGTAGTTTCAGGCACGTGATCACACGTTTTAGCGTATCGCGCACACGCACGATGCGTTTGTGACACGGGTTTCTAGTTTGACCTTAATATCACGTTTTGTGGATTTGAGCTTATGTGTGATATATATATATATATATATATATATATATATATATTGTGTGATTCTAGGTTCGCAGGCGAGTGAGACGGACGCTGCGAAGAAAGGGAAGAAAGTCGTTGGCTACACCTAGCGCGAGACTTCGGTGAGTAGATTTAACATCTACGGGGATATCGCCCGCATGACGTTATGCGTCAGGACTGATAGGACCTTATTATTATATGTTGCATTTACCTCATGGACTGTCATTGCATATTGCATTCCCTGCTGTATGTAAAATTTAGAATTTGATAGAACACTGCACAATTACTAACGGTTCATGTTGCACGAGCACTAGTATGCATGTTACACACACACCGTTAGTAATTGCCATGACACACTCACTGTAGAACTGCCATGATTATATTGCTGTAGTTCATCTCAAATGTGATTCGATATGACTTTCATGGAAATTGGGAGCCGCATGATATCTTTAAAAATGGAAACTATTTTAAAAGCGGTTTTCCCTTAGACCTATATCATGGATTGATGTACATAGCACATCGCATTGGATTTACTTCTTGGTGTTGGATTTTTCATGTGATTTCCGGTTTTGAAGACCGTGGGATTTTTAAGAAAAGATGCAATATTTGAAAAACCGGTTCCTCGTGATATGATATTTTGGTGCGTCCACCACGCCTTTTCTCGGTGCTGAGATGTGTGCTTGAAACCCGATTCGAGGAGTTGGATGATCCGTTTGCGGGTTCGTGGTGGACCCGGTATGGTTCCCCGGGGCGAGAAATGTTTTTCGTGGAGTAGACGATGAGCCTGGCAGGGTGGCGAGTACCTACCGGTGATTGGTTGGACCTGACGGTTATCCGTAGGATACTGACCAGAGTCGAGAGATGGATGCGGGACGATCCGTACTGCCGGGGCCGAGGGCCGATACCGCAGACGGACCCCGTGGGCTGATCCGGACTGACGGAGCCCGATATATGAGGATTTGCGTGTAGATGTTGGACACGAGTATTTTATGATATTTTGAGTGCCGATGTTGGGCACTCGTGATTCTCATAGATTTACAGGATTTGAGGGCCGAGGAGAGTGCCGACGCCTGAGTTTATTTGGGATTTGGGTGCAGTTTGGGGCACCGATTATTCTTCCATGTTGATATTTCCATGTAGATGTTGTTTATCCCATGCTTAGCATTGTTTATCATACATTTCATCCTGTAGTCGTTTTACCAGACAGAGCATTTGCACGATTATTGCACCTACTACTTGTCGCATATAGATCTTACTTGCTGGAATATGTTAGAGTAGCGCAGTACGTGCATGCTCGCGATTACCTTTATATGTTATCTCTATTCACGAGTTGGCAACTCACCCCCGTTGTGCCACAGTATTTGCAGGTTGCCCTTCAGAGTAGTCGCGGCAGGCTGCCTTTTCCATCTTTTGGCTACAGATACCACTACAGTTGGTGTGAGAGCTGTTTTGCATTTTAGGTGGGTTGTGGTATCTGATTACTTTTATTGTACACCTTTTGTATCTAGTATTCTCCATCTACCATTTATGTACTGGACTTAGATACTTTGTGAGGACGATGATGTGTATTTGGTTTTCTGGTGTCGAGCCCGTGGGAGCCGACTGTTTTTATATGCAGTTTATATTTCTGTGATGTTTAATTATTGCTTATTCTTCTCTACGACATCGTATATTACTCTTGTGATGATGGTTTCCGCCGTTGGGCGTGATTGCTCCCGTTTGGGAATGTTTCATTTCATTATATTTCATCTTTACTTATATCCTGTTTTATACCCGATTTCGGGGTTACTTTTACAAAGGAAATGCTGCAAAAATTATTTAAATGAAAACGTAACTTTAAAAGAACTTATTGAATTATTTAAGGTTTTCTAAATGTCTTAATTAAATGTTTTCAACACTCACTACTTTTAAATGGTTTTGATTTCTGGGTTCGGCTTACTTAGTCGCGTTACGCCTGTAGACGTAGCGTGGTTAAGTGCCGGTCACGAGTCGAAATATTCGGGTCGTGACATCCTCACCTCATTTCACACCCAAATCCACTCAAAAATGCTTCAAAATCAACACAAAAACCCCACAAAATAAATATTCAACTCCTGCCCATTTTTCTTTAGCCTATCTAGCATGGATCTAAGGAACAAGTTGGTATTTTGGAGGCTTTGATTTTCATGTTTGATCTCTTGATCTTGAGGTGTAATTTTAACCTTATGCATATATTGTTGTTTAATTGCTTCAATGTTAACTATTTAGATGTTTAATTTGGTTTTATTGCAAGTTTGGAAAATTCAAGACTAGGGTTTGAATTTAATTAGGGTTTTTATAATTAGGTTATGGTTATAATGAGGAGATTAACATGTAATTGAATGCAAAAATCTAAATTGGTTACTAGTTGCTAATTTGTTAGTTAAAATTATGATAATTATGCTAAATTGCTGACTGGGTTTTAGAAATTTAATTAAAATGTGGGATTAAAATCTAGTTAGGGTTTTTAGTACATCATTAAGGTTTCCATGAGTGGTTTAACCATTTAAAATGTGCAAAACCAAGCTTAATTCTTAAATTGTGAATTTTGCTTTAAAAAGTGTTAAAATTGGATATTTTTGCAAAACTAGAATTTTGGAATTTATACAATTGATGAGAATAAATTATTGAAATGGTTTCTATAACTTAGTTATGATATTTAGTGGATATTATGGCCATTAGTTTCGTTTAAACATCAAGTTTTAAAGTGAAACGGCTAATTGATTCTTACTAGGTTTCTTGAAAATAAATCGATTTGAGCAAATTTAAGGTTTTTAAGAATTGCACCATATTTTCATATAAATTTTAGGGCATTATGTAGGCGGAATTGGTACGTTTGTTTTTTTCACGATAGTTTGACATTTGTACATCGACATCGAGGGTTGGTTTGGCTATTCTTGCATGCGTAGGCGATAGATTTTGACCTATACGTGATACGCGTGCCGATTTGGTTTTCGTATGCCGTTTTGATTTCGAATTCGGTTTTTATGCGATACGATACGTTGTGACATGTAGGTACCCCCATGTGGACTTCAACACGACAAGCAAGCGCGTGGCGACGTCGGCACCGGCGTGCGAAGATCAGGTGAGTAGATTTATATCCACGGGGAAAAGTCGGGTGGATGGCGTATAGCACCCCCCCAGAGTTATGAGAAATGATGTGATGTGGTAACGATTTACTTTTATATATTAATGTAAGATATGTACACCTAGTAATAGAAGCATTAGGAGCGTATGGATTAGTGTTAGCGAGGAACGGAGGAAGGTTTTGGTTGGTTTCTAAATTGCAGCCCTAGAGTAAGGATTTGCATACACGCACACATATACACTTGCGTACACCATTTTCATATGCGTATATGGGAATTTGTATATATGTATATATGCATGGGTATGGGACTATGCATATATATATACATATACACATGCATGAATGTGTTGGATATATGTATGCCCTAGAGGCCATTATATGATAGTGGATGTATCTATACATGTATATATATATTCAGTATGCATTCTTGCTCGACATGATAGTTTGCTATCTGGTTCTTCTTTATCTGACATGTTGATTTGATCATGCTTTTATTCATTCATACATGCTGATAAAGCCCTGAGGATATCGGCTTGACTACTCTGATTATGATAGAGATCATACTAGTGGGATATCTGTAGTCTATAAGCATATCCTGGAAAGTCCCTAGTCGTAGGTATATCGAGACGGGGCATTGATATACCAGAGTAGACTAGCGTATATGATACTAGACCCATACGATGGGCGATGAATGTTCCCACATTCATCGATATTTGACATCAAGATCATATACGGGTGCTCAGTGGTGACTGGGTACACTGGACGGACTCACCGAGAACTCCTATATGGAATTATATCTATCGTCGGATAGCAGTTCTCAGGTGACACTGGTACAGGTTAGTCTGTAGACCCGAGATCGTCATAGAGTCTTGTGTGTGCTCCCACTATACTTTGATTGCCACCCTACCACGGCTCTACTGAGTCGTGCAAACAGGTGGCCGTTGGGTACAGTCCCGAGACACATGAAGACAATGAGCGATAGGAGGGGTTTTGTCTCTCCCGGTATTGGGAGTTGATGCTGTGCTGTGCCCGACTGGTTATATCAGTAAGTCCATGGCCAGGGCTGATGAGATTTGCTGATAAGTGTTATCAGTAGTTTCTCGATCTGTTATAGACCATTCACCGGCACGACTTATTGAGTTATTGGGGTCGACGTGACCATCCTTAGGCTTGATATGCAGCATATCTGACGAAGAGACCGGACTGTACGGTAGTGTTGCCGGTTGGCTCGACGGGAGTTGTAGCAGGTTCGCTTGTTTTCTTCTGATCGCTCAATACTCGGGTGGCCGTTACGTTTAGCTGACCGCTTACGGCTTGAGGGTGCTTGATATGATCATCACCCTCTGCCGGCGTATTGACGAGTCTTAGAGTCCCACAAAGGAGTTACCCAGTCCAGGCGAAACGTTGTGGTGTGCGTATGCGATATGCGCATGGACCCGATTAAAATGCACGTATAGGATACCGAACATTGATCGGGCGGCTTGCTTTTGGTGGGGTCATATGTGATATGGCCGGATTGATAAATCATGTGTTGATTTATCATTTAACCGTTAGTTTTCTCACTTAAAACCTTTCTTGTATATGATGGATGTATGCATGCATGTATGTGTTTCTTTCTTTCCTTACTAGTTTCATGCACATATGGATGTGCATACATACATACATACATACACCCATCTATCATGGTTGATTACACATGGAAATGGTGGAAATATAAGACTCACACCATGGATAAAATCTATAGATTATTATTTGATTTTAGGTTTAAAACAAAATAGAAAAGGAAAGGATAATTCTTCACTTGCTTCTACACTCTTCTTTAACCTAACCATTATCACCTACCCTTTAACCTTGGATTAACCTTTCCTTACATGTTTTAAACCCTAATTAAATAACAACTAAAATATTTAACCATGGTTTGAAGTGAGAAGAAATAAAATATATAAAGATATATTTCTTTTCTTTTCAAAGGTGATCATTTTACAGTTGTTAAAAGAAAGCATCCATCTTCTTCCTCCTTCTCCATTTGCTCTCTAGTTTCTTCTAGTGAGTAAAACACACATAAAGAAAGGCTTTTGAAGTGAGAATCTTAACCACAACATCATTCTACACAAGTTTAGCCAACTTGTTTAGAGTGTTCTCTTCGATTCTCATCTTGATAGTTGAAGTTGCAAGCTTGGACGAGGAACTCCGAGTGGATCGTCGTGGACGCGAGAAGACTTCAAGAGGACCTTCTTCCAACACCCAAGAGACCAAAGAGTCCAGCGAAAGGGAGCTACAATGGTTGTAGTCTCGAAACCCTAGTTTTTATTGGCTTTAACTTTCGAAACCCTAATTTTCTAGGATCGATTCCTTTCTATGCTTGTTTAGCACCATAAAAATTTAAACTTTGAGACAAGTGATCCTTCAAAACTCTAGGGTGCTAGGCAATCCTTTCAGAATGTTGAGGATATTGTATGATATTTGGAGATGAGTCGATGAGATTGGGCTTGAGGCCGTGAGATCGGTGATGTGATATGGTCCGTATTTGAGACACGACACGATATTTTAGCGGGTTCTTTAGGCGTGGTGTTTTCATACACACGCAAGCATTTCATAGATGGTATCATTATGGTACTAGACGTAGATCAGTACCCCGATTAAGATATTTGATAAGAGGATACCAGATGAATAATGTGATAGATGTGACATTTGACCCGTACCCAGATTTGGGATGTCGTACGATGGATTTACCGTAGAAGCTATTGATGATAGATCTGCACTCTTGACTCAAGGATGTCATATTAGATGATGTATCATATGAGATATTATTGAGGAGGGATCACCGACTGTATATATGTATATATATATAACGACTCAGATTTAGGTGGTTTCCATATCCCTTTCGATTGGTTGTTAGTTAGACCAGTAGTTTACCTAGTAGATGTCAGACTGGACCTGAGTCATACTTATTTCCAAAACTGACGAATCGTGAGAATTTTAAAGACATACCAAGGGATACTACGGATATTTTAAAAGACATATCTTTTCTTAAAAACATCATAGTCCTTATTTTCAAACACCACGATTCGTACTATTTCAAACGGCAAAACAGTATAACACATGTATAGTAAGGTAGATTCCTTGTTGTTACGTTATTATTCATGTTCCGCATATTATTGTTGTATTTGCTATTCATTTTCCTTATTATGTTGTTGTCGCCTCATTGCATGTATTGTGTACGTAGTAATTGTTGGATATATATTCCCTAGAGGCCTACATTGTATAGGATGCTTGGGATATGTATGTACATAACAGTCTTGCTTGATATAATAGTACGCTATTTGGTTTGACTTTGTCTTAACATATGATATATTTTACTTGGTATTTATATATATATATATATATGTTGATAAAGCCCATAGGGTGTTTGTCTGACTACCGGCGTTGTGCTGGCAGTCATACTAGTGGGAGCTGGATAGTCAATAGGCACACCCTTAGATGTCCCTGGTCGCAGGAGTATCGAGATTCGGCATCGATACTCTGGAGTAGACTAGTGTATACATATCTAGACCCTGACGAGGGGCGATGGATTAGTCCCGCAACCATTGGTGGTGTTCACCTAAGATTGTATACAGATGCTCACTGGGTGTGAGTACACCAGACAAGACTCGCCGAGAACTGACTGGATGGTATTATACCTATCGTCAGATAGCAGTTCTCAAGTGACATGTGTGCAGATAGTCCGTTGACTTAAGGTCATCATTTGTCTCGTGTGAGTTTCCACTGTGCTTTGATTATTACCCTACCACGGCTCAAAGGAGTCGTGCAAACAAGTTTTAGTTGGGCACAGTCCCGAGCCACGTGGAGGCAGTGAGCGACTGTTAGGGATTCGTCTCTCCCGGTATAGGGAGTTGATATCGCACTGTGGTCGGTTGGTCATTACCATAAGTCCCTGGCCAGGGCTGATTGAGAATTACTGATGGACTGATCAGTAGATTCTCGGGTGGTCTTGAGCCATACCGACACGACTTGTACGGTTATTAGGGGTCTAACGTCCACCACCTCCCTAGACCATACTTGCGATACTCTTAGACGAACAGACCGGACTGCGCGGATATTGTCACGGACAGGCTCAGTAGGATTTCAGATGGGTTACCTCATCGGCTTTCTTATCGACAACTACCTGGGGACCGTTACGTACAGCTAGTGCCGCTTGCGGTCTGTGGTTAAACCCACTGCCAGCGTATTAGTTGAGTCTTTAGACTCCCACACAGAGATTTCCCAAACCCAGGCGAAAAGATATAGAGGTCGTATGGTTTTATGGCAAAGGTTCGGACGCATACATGTTTGAACGCACGTGCGACATTCGGACAATTTTTACTAGCCGGCTTTGGTTTAAGCCAGATTCTAGTATCAGGTTAATGGATTTGTACAGTCTAAAGTTTTTCCGTATTTTCACGGATGGGAGGGGCGTTCTCGTAATTTTCCGAGAAGTTTCTAGAAGGTGATGACTTGGAGGGAGAGGTGGCATTATCATTTAATGAATTAGTGACTCATTGTGAGTGATTCATCATGTCATTAATGCATCATTAAATGCTTAATGACTCACGTAATGAATCACCCACTTGCATTATTGAAACATGATGAATAATCTCATATTATTCATTTTCTTTCAATTCATTATGTTTCATATATCTAGTGAGAAGCTTTTTCATTATCATTATTATTATCATTATCATCTTCTCACTCTCTCTCTTCAAGTTCTCTCTCCTTCACCAAATCCTAATCCTACCCTCATGAGTTGAGAACAAGGATTAGGAAAGACTAATTACTCCATAACCTATCTCTACATCACCTTAGCTACTCTATTTAGCAACTAGAGAAATTAAGTAACCTCATGTTTAGAGGTTATAGCTTGGATTAGGGTTCTCGGGTGGATCGTCTATCACGGAAGAAAGCCGAAGAGGACGTGGAGATCCAAAGAGGCCGTAGATAACATTAAGATGAAGGACTAGAACCGTTTGGTATAATCTCTTAACATAGTAGTTTAGAACTCTATAGCTTTTGTTAAAACTTGTTTAGCAAACGATTCATACGGTTATTCGATGTTTAACCATAGAACAAGATTGTTATTCATATTTCCGCCTCCCCATAAGTATTGGGGTGTTGAACATCGACTTACAGTGGTATCAGAGCCTAACTAAACAATATTTAACACACTTGCAAATTTGTATGAATTTCGAACGGAAAAACAAACCGGAAAAACCCCGATATCATGTACTTTCTGTCGAATTTTAAATGAGGTCCAAAAATTTTTCAGGGTCCTTCAGAATGACCTAAATGAATGTATTAGAACACCCAAGAAAATTGGGCTTATGAATCGACCATAGCGCCGCGGAACCGCGGCCGATCCCACCGATCCGCCGCGATTCCGCCGCGCTTTGGACGACTCATCATCCCAAGTTTCTTGTGTTGATTCTTTGTGATATTTGGTGTTTTCTGGTAATTTTTATTTTTGCTCAGGTTTCAGATTTATAAAGAAGTATTGGAGCAAAATTAAATGTGTTTAATCGATCGAAATTGTACGGTATTTGCTTGTTTGATTATATCTGTGAAATGTATTATGTGTTCGTAAACCTCCCCTAACTGCTAGTATGTCGGTTGGCAGGGGGTTGCACATATCTGTGATGTTATATATAACTGTTTGTGTATATAAACTGTATTGGACTGTTGTGGTGTTTAGCCGGGTTTTGTGATGGGTTATTGTATTAATTCATTTGATGTAAATGTAATAAGTTGTAATATTATTTTGCGGGGCACATCCAGGTTGCGGTTGTAGCCACCGTTGTATTATTTCTTTTTACTGTTTTTGCTCCTAGGATAGACCCAAGGTGGGGTGCACAAACTACCGGGTATTTTGAAGTGTTGGGGCAGACCGCTTCACTTCTGGTACTTGGCGGGTAGTTTGCCGTACCCGTAGGGGTCTGGGGTGGGAAAATGGCTATTCATCACAACTGTGTAATCCGTCTTTCATTGCAGGCTCAAAAGAAATGCGCATTGCTTGCAAATCCAATATTGTTTAACTGTGATCTGGAATGCCTATTATTGCGTCTGACGAATGCACAATATCTATATATGATAGCTATTTAGACGTCGCTTATGTTTTACACCCGCGCTAGCCCAGCCCCCGCTCTGTCGTTAGTTAAGTAACCTAACGGGTGATGACGGGACCCCGTGGCGAATGCGGATGGCATAAGAGGACGTTGTATTTTCGTTGTTATCTGTAATGATAGGTTAAAGATGGGACGCATTATTATTAATGCAAAGAAAATAAAACCTAAACCGAATAGTTGGAACAATTTCTAAAACCCACTCGGTTATCTTGAAAAAGCAAATTTTAAATGCGGAGCTTAAACCACTCCTTTTAATAAAAGCTATCTTAGTTCCTTCGATCAAATCAAGTTCACTACGTTAACGGTTTTTTGCCAAAAACCAGCCGTAACCCTCCGTCGTTTCAGATAGACAGCACATCGTATTCATGCTATGCTTGTTGGCCAACGTCAAGGCATAGTGTATGGTAGCAGTGTGTGTGCCTATTTGTTGCATAGATAGATGCATTAGTTTAATACAGACGTACACCTTGTTGGCCTACGTCAAGGGCTTGTACGATGTATTTAAATTGATCAGGACAACGACGGGTAGAACTTGACTTGCGTCTTATGACTTGTTGGCCTACGTCAAGGTTTATAAGAGCTTAGGCTAAAAATCACATCGGGCGTTTCAAACATAAAGGAAACTTGCAAATTTAGGTTACCTTCTGGAGTGTGGTGACTAGAGTGGCTTCCATCTAGGGCATCATGCAATGATAGTTGGATCCCGATCCCACTGATGAGTAGGATTACTCTCGGGAATTTCTCTCACTTAACAATCAATGCTATAAACCAAGTAGGTGCCTAGAAAGGTGTTAGAGGGGCTACGCCTCCAGGGAAAAGAGGTTCTTTAATTAAGGAACTTCGCGAAAGCGTTGGAAAACCTCCCTCGAAGTACCAACACCAGCCTGGCTGAAAGGTTAAGCAAGAATTGTAACGTGTGATTAAATCCTGACTAGTTCTTCTTTTAGGTTTTGAAGAAGGATTTGAGGAAACAGTGGGAGCCATCCTGTTTAGATAAATTAATAACCAAACTAAACTTGCAAGAGCATATGCTGAGTATTTCTTTTCTCTCTCTGGCAGCTACCATGACTGGACTTAAACTATTACTTTAAAAGAATATACTGACCGGGCAGAACTATAGAGATTGGCTAAGGATCGTTAATATTGCGCTGACTTATGACAAAGTTGCATATGTTACCACCGCTGTTCCTCCCCTTATCCCAGGACCAGATTCCTCAGTTGCGGACAAGGAAGTTCGCAAAACCTGGGATCTAGACTGTGAGCGAGCTAAGTGTATCGTGCTGGCGTCCATGAATAATGAACTCCAGAAACAGCACGAGAGTATGGATATTGTATCCATATTCCTCCATTGCAAGGAATTGTATGGTGAACACTCCCGTATCGCGAGGTACGAAACCTCAACGAAACTCTTCCAGATGAGGTTAGCTCCAGTATCGCCTGTTGGAGAGCACGTCCTCAAAATGATCACCCTCATTGAAGAACTCGCAAACCTGGGATGCGTGCTAGAGAATGATTTGTATATCGACTTGATTTTGTAGTCCCTTCCCCACACCTTCTTTCAGTTCATGCTGAATTTCAACATGCACAAAATGGAAGCGGATCATCCAAAGCTCCTCAATATGTTGAGGGTAGCAGAGACCTCCTTGAAAAAGGAGAAGACCCCCGTTCTGTATGTTGGCCAATCATCTTCTTCTAAATCTAGAGCGAAAGCTAAAGGGAAGAAGAAGATGAAAGCCACCAAACCGAAGGGTGGGGTCAAGAAGGTGCAGGGAACGAACAAGGCAGGAAGGGTGAAGGTAGAAAAGAACGAGTGCCTCTATTGTCACAAGTAAAAGCACTGGAAGAAGGACTGTTTGGCCTTTAAAGCCAAGGACATGAAGCAAGCTGTTGCTTCTGCTTCATGTGTGTTCGTAATCGAAAATTGTCTTTCAGTAAACTCTACTTCATGGGTACTTGATACCGGTTATGGTTCTCACATCTGTAATTCTTTGCAGGATCTGAGGAATAGTAGAGTACTGGGGGCAGGTGATATGACTCTCCGGATGGGCAATGGAATGCATGTAGATGCAGTTGCAATAGGGGAATATCACCTAGGGTTGAATAGTGGACACATTTTGGTATTGTACAGCTGTTTTTGTATTCCCAGTATGTTGTGTAATATTATATCAGTATCTTTGTTGTCTAATAAAGGATTTAATTTTGTGCTTGAAAGAAATGCCATGAACATTCTCCTAAATCAAGAACTGATTGGGTTTGGCACACTGGAAAACGGCATATACATACTTAATCAACCTCAAATTTTCAATATTCAAAACACGCGTAAAAGAAAGGCTCCAGATTCGAATCAAGCTTTCCTATGGCATTGTAGACTTGGTCATATAAATGAAACAAGGTTGACTAAGTTACGTAAAGATGGATATCTAGATCCGTTTGAATATTCATCATATGCAACTTGTCAATCATGTATCAAAGGAAAAATGACCAAATCTCCGTTCACCGGACGCGGAGAAAGAGCCACTGAACTCTTAGGACTAGTACACAGTGATGTATGTGGTCCGATGTCTATACATGCACGAAGTGGTCACTCCTACTTCATCAGTTTTACTGATGACTTCTCTAGGTATGGACATGTGTTCTTAATGAAGCATAAATCCAAGGCTTTTGAGAAGTTTAAGGAGTATAAAAATCAAGTAGAGAAACAAACTGGTAAAAGCATCAAGACACTTCGATCTGATCGAGGTGGAGAATACTTAAGTACCAGTTTCCTTGAATACTTAAAAGAGAATGGAATTCTCTCTCAGCTTACTCCACCTTATACACCTCAGCATAATGGTGTATCAGAAAGGAGGAATCGCACGCTATTAGATATGGTGCGTTCAATGATGAGTAGTGCTGAGTTGCCACTTTCCTTCTGGGGATTTGCTCTAGAATCAGCCGCATACCTATTGAATAGAGTTCCAACTAAGTCTGTACCTACCACTACATATGAAATGTGGTGTGGGAAGAGACCATATCTCAAGTATATCAAGATATGGGGGTGTCCGGTATATGTTAAGAAGCATAATCCGGACAAGCTCGAGGCACGATCGGTTTTGTGCAAGTTTGTAGGATACCCCAAGCATTCAAGGGGGTATATGGTCTACCACACTGAAGAACAAAAGGTGTTTGTCACTCGCCACATTGTCTTCTTAGAAAGCGAATTTCTTGCAAAAGAAATTAGTGGGAGCGCGGTAGAACTGGAAGAAATTCCAGAACCTCAAACTGCAACCGAGGACTTAGAAGAATCTCATATTTCAATAGAACATGACGAACCAATGCCACTCCACAGATCTATTAGGCTTTCTCATCCTCCTGAAAGATACTATGGTTTTCTTCTTGATGGGGATCGAGAGGATTGCATCATCGATGATGATGAGCCTACTAGTTTTCAGCAGGCTATCACGAGTAGCGAATCAGTGAAGTGGCTGGATGCTATGAGATCCGAAATGGAATCCGTGTACACCAATAAAGTATGGACTTTAGAAGTTGCTCCTCCTGGGGTAAAACCAGTTGGGTGCAAATGGATCTTCAAAAAGAAGATTGGTACATTTGGACAAGTGGAAACCAACAAAGCTAGACTAGTAGCAAAAGATTTCGTCAAAGACCAGGATTGGACTATGATGAAACTTTTTCACCAGTAGCTATGCTTAAATCCATTCGGATCATGCTTGCCATTGCTGCCTTCCATGACTATGAAATCTGGCAAATGGTTGTAAAAACAGCTTTTCTAAATGGACATCTAGAAGAGAGTGTTTACATGGATCTACCAGAAGGTTTCTTAGACAGTGGGAGCAGCGGAAGAGTGTGCAAATTGCTTAAATCCATTTATGGGTTAAAGCAAGCATCGCAGAGTTGGAACATATGCTTTGATGAAACAGTGAAGGAATTTGACTTTATCAAAAATGTAGATGAACCATGTATTTATAGGAAGATTGTAGAAGGAGCAGTAGTCTTCCTCGTTTTGTACGTCGACGACATACTACTGATAGGGAATGATACCCCTATACTACAATCAGTAAAGCTCTTCTTGTCACAGAAATTCTCCATGAAAGACTTGGGAGATGCATCATACATTCTGGGCATTAAGATCTATCGTGATAGATCTAATAGAACATTGGGACTTTCACAGTCCAGGTATATAGACACTATACTAAAGAGATTTAGTATGGAAGATTCCAAGTGCGGCAATATGCCCGCTTGTCACGGAATCACCCTCTCTAAAGAGATATCTCCAAAGACTGATGAAGAGAGGGCTCGCATGGGCATTATACCCTACGCTTCGGCGGTAGGATCAATAATGTATGCGATGTTATGTACCAGACCGGATGTAGCTCACGCACTTAGTGTGGTCAGCAGGTATCAGTCTGACCCAGGTGAGAAACATTGGATAGCGGTGAAGAACATTCTCAAGTACCTGAGAAGGACTAATGAGATGTTCTTGATTTACGGTAATGGGAACCTCCAGGTAGAGGCTTTTACCGACTCCGGCTTCCAAAGTGACAAGGATGATTCTAAATCCATTTCGGGTTTTGTGTTTACCCTCAATGAAGGGGCGGTATGTTGGAAGAGTTCCAAACAAGATACCGTCGCAGACTCAACTATGGAGGCTGAGTATATATGTAAGTGCACGGCGGCGCCCCGGCCGTCAATCTGACGCCGGAATGCGGAAGCGGTGATAAACTTTAATTTTGCAAACTAGCAAACCGGCACCACCGCACACTAAACACCCGGATCGGGCCATTAAACTAGATCTAGCTAACTACTAGACGGGTTAGAGATATACCGAGTGATCCGAGTCCTCCGGTCTTCTCGTCGTCGTCCCGATCTCCTGCGGAAACTCCGGTCGTCACCTCCTCGCCGGAAGGGCACCACATCGCCTGCAACTTTTACGGGCTCCCACCTCAATACCGAGGCAACTCGGGCACGAAGCTGGCAAGTCGACGTGCCCAAGATATGCTGTAGAATGTAGTGTAGAGGCTATGTCTCATTTGGGGGTTTTAGTTGCCATGGAGGATGGAGGAGGAGGTTAGGAAAATTGGTGCTTTCAATTTTCGAGCAAGAAGAATATGAGATGAAGAATTCCTCACATCACCCAAAAATGAACTCTCTCATTCTCTTCTCTCAAGTGTGGCCAACCTCTTCAAGCGAGAATGGTGGTGGGAATGAATATGAATCAATAACAAGAAGGGAGGTTATGGTAGTAAAAGCAAAAGGGGTGACCATCTCAAAAAGCAATGATAACAAAGTCATATCAACTCTCATCAAGTCCTAATCCATTCTAATCACCATTAATGCCAAAGAAAAGATGGATAAAGCATCACATGCTGATAATCACATCATGAAGCCACAAATGCATAAAACCCTCCTCAATAAGTTATTTGCTAACTTGCAAATAACCCCCTCCATCGGAAAAGTCCGGCCGGGAAAGAACAAAGGAATACCGGCCGGAACGGAATGCAAACTGGCAACTCCAGAAAACTGGTCCCGTAATAAATTACAGGAAAAACCCGATACTGTGCATACACACCCGCATCTGTATTCCGACTGGATACAAATGCAATGAGACAAAATCTACACTGTACTATACTAGGATCCGGCTTAAACCAAAGCCGGCTAGTAATATCCGTTCGATCCTGATCCGTGCAATACCGCACGTATCTGATCGAACCCTGCCATATATCCATACGGCCTCTAGTACTAACCGTCCGATCCTGATCCGTGCAATACCGCACGTATCTGATCGGACCCTGCCATATCTCCATACGGCCTCTACAGCGTTTCGCCCGAAAGCTTGAGTAACTGAAAGTGTGATGGACTCTAAAGACTCGTCAATACTATGGCTGTGGATTTAACCACTAGCACGTCAGAGGTATAAGCCAATACGTGACGGGCCACCAGCTATTGACCAAAAGGGACGTCGATGAGCGAACTCAACCTGACACCCTACTGAGCCTGTCAGTGACAATATCCGTACAGTCCGGTCCGTTCGTCTATGAGCATCGCATGGAGGGCCTAGGGGGTTGGTAAAAGTCAGACCCCCAAAAGCGGTACAAGTCGTGTCGGAGTGCAGCCCAGAACACCCTGAGATACTACTGGAATACCTACCAGTAAATCTCCTGCCTTGGCCAAGGACTTCGTGTAATGGCTCTCCTAGACACAGCGCGAACTCACCCCCAATACCGGGAGAGACGAACCCCTGAAAATCCGCTCACTGCCTCCATGTTGCTCGGGACTGTACCCAACTAAAACCTGTTTGCACGACTCCTTTGAGCCGTGGTAGGGTAGTAATCAAAGCACAGTGGGAACTCACACGAGACAAATGACGATCTCAGGTCGATGAACTAACATGTATACATGTCACCAGGGAACTGCTATCTGACGTCAGGTATAAGACCAACTAGCATGTTCCCGGCGAGTCCTGTCCGGTGTACTCATAACACAATGAGCACCTGTATACATCTTAGGTGAACCAACTGACACCAGTGGCTTGTGAGACCGGCCACCGCCCCTCGTCGGGGTCTCGACTGTATACACTATTCTACTCTGGAGAATCGATGCCCTGTCTCGAAACTCCCACGACTAGGGACCTTTTAAGGATGTGCTTATAGACTACCATCTCCCACGTATATGATCGCCCTCATACTGCTGGCAGTCAAGCAAGAATCCTAGGGGCTCTATCAACGTGCAATAGCAACCTGTCAGGTCACCTAAAGCAGTACACGATGATAAAGGTAAACCAAATAGCATACTATCATCTCGAGTAAGACTGTCCTACCGGGATAGGTCCTCCCCCAATCATTGCAATCACGTTCCTATGATCCAATAATTGACTCTGAGGGCACTATCTCCAACAATCTCCCACTTGCACTCAAGGCTAATTATTACGATGTCGCATACTCACAGCCCGTGTGATACCGAACACCCAACTCCTCTACTTGTCAGTCTCACAAAACTAGTTTGCGAAACTATTGCTTTCGAGGAATAGCCTCAGTGAGTGGATCCGCCTTGACGTTTCATTCTATGTCTCTCTATATCTCAAGTTCGCGGAGAAAGCCATCTCCCGAAATGAGTAATACCTGTCTTAGAATGTGTCTGGATGTCTGATGGGACCTAGCTCATAAATGAACTCCAAATCCAAATTTCTTAGACTGTATCGTCAACTGAACTTAATCAGTATCCTGCGCCATGCCTCCCTCAGTATTGCCTTGGATCACCTATCCAAAATAGTGCCCCTCGTCAGAGGGGAAAACTATAACTCTGACAACCTCCTTGTCGTCCATGTCACCTTGGAAGCCTGGAATGATAACTGTCTTCCGAATGAGGCTGTCGTTATCATATCCCTAGAGCATCCACTTATGTTCTAAAACTGCTTCCGACTGTTTCTCCGGGATTGGATCAATATCAACTTATTGCATCTAGTGCAAGAACAACATCTGGTGTGGTAGTTTGACATCTCATGATTGACTCAATTGCCTAAGCAAGTGATCTGTCAATCATGCACATCCCTCTCCCCTTTAGTCTGTAAGACACTTTTAGAGAGGGTGACTCCATCACTTGTAGGTACACTACCGTGCCAGGAGTCGTCCATTCTAAATACTCTTAGAATGCTGTTAAAGTACCCAGATTGGGAAACCACCCAAATCTAGATCTAAAACCATAGATCTAGTAACCAGTATGTCTGATATGATGTCCATGTCCCATGTCGAGAAACTACTGTGTGACGACCAAAGTATAACCGATCGTAGTATAGGAATATCACTTCCTACTCTGTGTATGTCATCCAAATACCATGACATCACACCCTACTACCTTCTCAACTGATCCATCCCCTATTCTGATGAAGTCAAACCTATGACTGTCACATCAGAAATTGATGATCTATCTCCGCTATATTTGCTTTAGTCTATAAATAGACATAAGCCATATGTCCACCAATGCTTCCGCTGCTCCCACTGTCTACGACAACCCTCTGGCAGAGTCATATAAACATACACTTCTAAAGCCAGTTTAGAACGACGCTATACTCATCCTCCCGCCGGGTTTCGTAGCCTGGAACAACAACAATGGCAAGTGTGGGTAAACAAGAACTTCCCTGTCACCGTCCTTGAGGCTACCGGAGTACCTATCGGGTGCCGGAAGTTACCCACCTTATCTACGGAGTGGCCACTGGAATGTCAAACCGGATTGAATCTTTAGGTTCCTTATCAAATCTTCAGTAATCGTTTGCGGTTCTGGAATCACTTCCAGTTCTACCATACTCCCACTGCTGTTTTCTGAAAAAATCCATTTTTATTAAAACTGTAGCGAGTCTAGAACAATATCGCTATTGATCTTCCAGATGGTAGAAAATCAACCCTCGTCATAGCCTGGGTCAACCCACAAACAGCCATTACAGAAACGTGCCTTGAGTTATCCAGAGTCTGGTTTTAAGCATAAGCCGGACAACTCCCCGTACCTTAACATCGTTAAGATATGAATTGTTCTATATCCAATATAGAACCAGAGGGACTGATTTAATTGAACCAGATTCAAATCATGCAGCTGTCTCCAGTGCATGTCAACTAAATGGAAAAAGGCCGATCAGCGTTACTCAACTTAGGAACGCTTCCAATTATGAGTAACCCGAAAGAGAAGCAAGTTCTCTTAATCATCACTATCAACTGAATACCATACACAAGTATCTACATTTTCGATCACTTTGAAGAATCCCGATACTTGCAATACCTGGTTCTCTACTTCATTCAAATACCTATAACTTCTCAAAATTCAGACCATGTGTTTCCACGAAACACCTGTCTAAAAACTAGAGGAGTCATAAGTAAACCGAATATAGTAGAGAACCAACCCCTCTGTCCTCATGGACGCTGGACAACATACAATACTCTGTATAAGTCCCTTGAGTCAGATAACTCATTCACTGTGTGTCGTAGGTTGAAAACTGTACTTATGGTTAAGAAGAATTACACCGCTGTTTAATGCTCCTTACCTAACCATCCACTGATATAGGTAAATGTCGTAGACATAATTTCAAAAAGGTATATCTCACTCTATAAAAATAGACATACAGATGTATCAATTTGAAATTGGTGCATAACAGCGGATATTCAAAACTAAATATTTGCCGTCTGGCAAACATCCCAGGTGACTTCTTCAAATATCACCGATTACAACGAATCCCGATATAATGAGGATGGTCACCTAATTCCCAATAACTTACTCCTACTCATCATCTGTAAAACCATACAGATGTGAGAATCATACCTGGTAAATACATACCCTGGAGCAAGTGTCTAATTGGGAAATCGGTTTTCTATTAACAGTACACAGTGAAACTGAAACATTGAAATGTTTCGATAGGGTATCCTGGTATTCCTTAGTAATGCCTCTTCCATTATCCAGATTCACAACTATAACCGTATAATTCTTTGCCACTTCTCCAAATCCCTTTATATGTCTTTAGTCATTACCTTCTGTACACCCCTTTAGGCCAAATGGTTTTCTTCCTTCCCTACCGTTCGGCACCAGCCTATGGTTTGGAAGAAGACTATCCAAAAAGCATAAAGGGTGTACTGTCCTAATCCTAGGAGCACTCGCAACGCGAGAGAAGGTGATGATAAAAGACACCTGAATGTACTTTATTCCTATTTCTCCTGAACCAGTATCCATCCCCGAACTGGAACAAGTTCCTTTCGAGTTCGTATATAACTATACGATGGATTATCCAATAAACTGGGATCTTCGTAGTAATACGGAGTGTCCTGGAGAAATACAAAGGTGATTTAGTAGTGGCGACGAAATACTTGGTTTGGTCGTGAATAGCAGTCGCAATTTACTTTGCCCTCTTACTAATCCCTTGCTTTGTCTGATCTTAATACCTTCTGCACACCATAGTTATGCTAATTGGTTTTCTTCATTCCCCACCGTTCGACACCAGCCTAAGGTTTGGAAGAAGACTATCCAATTTGCGTAATAGGTGTACTACTCCTAAACCAAGGAGTACTCGCAACCTGAGAGAAGGTAAAAGGAAAAGAGAACTGAATAGTCCTATTCGTTTTCTCCAGAACCGAAAACCATCCTCGAATTCCTTCGAGTTCGTATATAACCATATGATGGTTTTTTCCAATGGAAGTGGACGTTCGTAGAAATACGGGGTGTCCTGGAGAAAAGGGTAAAAGCAGGAGTGGCAATGAGGTTTGCAACTCTGACAATCCAAAAGCCAGTGTTAAGAAGGTTCGGTCAACTTGGTCACTGAGTCATAGTCTAGGGTCGGGTCAATGGTCGCTGCCAAAGAGAGAGAGAAAAGAAACACTCAGCGTGCACTCTATCCTAGATCAGAATGGTTATCACTTTTTCTAATCAGGAAACCTCCCACTGTACCTCAAATTCTCCCCCAAACCTGAAAGAAGAATTAGTCGGGGTCACCCGAGGAGTAAACCAACTCATCAGTGGGAATCAGGATCCAACTATCATTGCATGATAACGTGACGGAATCCGCTCACGTCATCACACTCCAGAAGGTATGCGCATATCTGGCAAGTTTCAGTTCTTTTGAAACTCCCGATGTGATTTTTACCCCATTCTCTTATGACCTTGACGAAGGTCAACAAATCATAAGTCACATGTCAAGTTCTACCCATCATTATCCATGGTTAATTTGAACCCACCCGTACAAGCCCTTGACGAAGGTCAACAAGGCTATACGACTGTCCCAAACCAACGCATCTATCTATGCAGCAGAAAGGCAACAAGCAGCTACCATGCACTATGCCTTGACGAAGGCCAACAAACATAGCATGAATACTATGTGCTACCTGTCTGAAACGACGGAGGGCTACGAATGGTTTCTGGAGAAAACCTTTAACGTAATGAACTTGATATCGTTGAAGGAACGGATAGCTTTTTAGAAAATATAGTGACGAAAACCTTTACTAAAGAGGTCACTCCCGGTGAAGGGATCTTGGCTCTTTCCCCGTAGAATGGGATGCAGGATATTCCAAATGAATACCACGATGCAAAGCAAAAGTAATCGGCTATAGTGAAGTTAATGCCCTGACGCAAAACTTCTATCCAAGGGGTCACTCCCGATGAAGGGATCTCGGCCCTTGCCTTGTCGACTGAGGTGCTGGATATTCATAACCGAATATCACTGTGCAAAACAAAAGTGAACGTCCTTGCAATAACAGCTTTTTGAAAAGTGTTCCAACAACATCAGATTAGGTTTGTTTTAACTTGCATTGATCCGAGTCAACGCAGTCCCATCAATTGATCACACCACAAAGAACGAAAATATACTGATGTACGTATATGCCATCCGCATTTGCCACTGGGTCCCGTCATTACCCGTTAGGTTAGCTAACTAAAGATAGAGCAGGGACTGGACTAGCGCGGATGTAAAACATATACAACATCTACTAATATATATACCAATATATTATATTCGCTCAAGGCGTGATAAAATGCAACATCACAGAAATGTATAGCATCACAGAACAATACAGATATTTGGGATCCCCGGATTTCACAGAGCCACTACTGAAACCCGTCGTTCCCCTGGTCATGTGGATAGCCTGTGCAATGAAATCCTAGACCCCTACGGGCGCGGCAAGTTACCCGCCAAAACCTGAAGCGAGGCAGCCCCCTTCAGCAACGTGAATGGACCACCCGGCACTTCACGGAATCCGGTAACTTGGGCACCCCTCCTGGGTCAACCTGTACCCCCTACGAGTGCGGCGAATAGCCCGCCAATTCTAGAGTGAAGCCCCCTCCATCTCAATGCCATGAGATGCGGGCTTGTTGCCTTCTAGAACCCGGCTATCCGTGCACCCCTCCTTGGGGTAACCCTAGTACAGAAAGTAAAATATACATACAACGGGTACATCGACCGCAACCTGGTCGTGCCCCAAAATAATAATACAAACCGGCAGTAACGACAGTCCACATGTCGGACGCTCGCCACGCAATATCAAATGTACATAATACAACAAAACTGTACTACCACTGCAACCAGGCTATCCCCACGACCGATCCGCAACATCACAGCAATACATAGAACATCAACGTGACAGTCACGTTCGCAAATCCGTCTAAAAGGACTATAGCAGATAGACTGGATTTACCGATCGAGTGACATTCACTGTCGCAGATATAATGTAAATACTGTGAAATAATGTGTTTAAAATATCCGATCGATTGAATTTTACCAAGTGGGCCCCCAAGCAATACTGTAGCACTCACAGAAATTCTGGGCCCAAACAAAGTATACCAAAACCTCTATTTTCAGCCCACAAGCCCACTGCAAAAACATGATGACATGAATCCATATTCCTGCGGCGGAACCGCGGCCAAAGAGGGGTTATGGCCGCGGTTCCGCGGTCGTACGGAAGGATCAGGGCACCAAAATTTTCCAGTGTTCTTACGACTTTCAGTACATCAGTTTTCTACAACCTGAAAAAAATTTCGTGCCAGAAAAAAATCGACAGAAAACTGATGTGAAGAAAACGCGGGTTTTTGGAATTTTGGTCGATCGGAAATGCAAACACATTAAACAAAGCTAGACTATGTTAATGGCGAGGCTCTGATACCACTGTAAGTGCACGACGGCGCCCCGACCGTCAATCTGACGCCGGAATGCGGAAGCGGTGATAAACTTTAATTTTGCAAACTAGCAAACTGGCACCACCGCGCACTAAACACCCGGATCGGGCCATTAAACTAGATCTAGCTAACTACAAGACGGGTTAGAGATATACCGAGTGATCCGAGTCCTCCGGTCTTCTCGTCGTCGTCCCGATCTCCTGCGGAAACTCCGGTCGTCGCCTCCTCGCCGGAAGGGCACCACATCGCCTGCATCTTTTACGGGCTCCCACCTCAATACCGAGGCAACTCGGGCACGAAGCTGGCAAGTCGACGTACCCAAGATATGCTGTAGAATGTAGTGTAGAGGCTATGTCTCATTTGGGGGTTTTAGTTGCCATGGAGGATGGAGGAGGAGGTTAGGAAAATTGGTGCTTTCAATTTTCTAGCAAGAAGAATATGAGATGAAGAATTCCTCACATCACCCAAAAATGAACTCTCTCTTTCTCTTCTCTCAAGTGTGGCCAACCTCTTCAAGTGAGAATGGTGGTGGGAATGAATATGAATCAATAACAAGAAGGGAGGTTATGGTAGTAAAAGCAAAAGGGGTGACCATATCAAAAAGCAATGATAACAAAGTCATATCAACTCTCCTCAAGTCCTAATCCATTCTAATCACCATTAAAGCCAAAGAAAAGATGGATAAAGCACCTCATGATGATAATCACATCATGAAGCCACAAATGCATAAAACCCCTCCTCAATAAGTTATTTGCTAACTTGCAAATAACCCCCTCCATCGGAAAAGTCCGGCCGGGAAAGAACAAAGGAATACCGGCCGGAACGGAATGCAAACTGGCAATTCCAGAAAACTGGTCCCGTAATAAATTACAGGAAAAACCCGATACTGTGCATACACACCCGCATCTGTATTCCGACTGGATACAAATGCAATGAGACAAAATCTACACTGTACTATACTAGGATCCGACTTAAACCAAAGCCGGCTAGTAATATCCGTCCGATCCTGATCCGTGCAATACCGCACATATCTGATCGAACCCTGCCATATATCCATACGTCCTCTAGTACTAACCGTCCGATCCTGATCCGTGCAATACCGCACGTATCTGATCGGACCCTGCCATATCTCCATACGGCCTCTACAGCGTTTCGCCCGAAAGCTTGAGTAACTGAAAGTGTGGTGGACTCTAAAGACTCGTCAATACTATGGCTGTGGATTTAACCACTAGCACGTCAGAGGTATAAGCCAATACGTGACGGGCCGCCAGCTATCGACCAAAAGGGACGTCGATGAGCGAACTCATCCTGACACCCTACTGAGCCTGTCAGTGACAATATCCGCACAGTCCGGTCCGTTCGTCTATGAGCATCGCATGGCGGGCCTAGGAGGTTGGTAAAAGTCAGACCCCCAAAAGCGGTACAAGTCGTGTCGGAGTGTAGCCCAGAACACCCTGAGATACTACTGGAATACCTACCAGTAAATCTCCTGCCTTGGCCAAGGACTTCGTGTAATGGCTCTCCTAGACACAGCGCGAACTCACCCCCAATACCGGGAGAGACGAACCCCTGAAAATCCGCTCACTGCCTCCATGTGGCTCGGGACTGTACCCAACTAAAACCTGTTTGCACGACTCCTTTGAGCCGTGGTAGGGTAGTAATCAAAGCACAGTGGGAACTCACACGAGATAAATGACGATCTCAGGTCGATGAACTAACCTGTACACATGTCACCAGGGAACTGCTATCTGACGTCAGGTATAAGACCAACTAGCATGTTCCCGGCGAGACCTGTCCGGTGTACTCATAACCCAATGAGCACCTGTATACATCTTAGGTGAACCAACTGACACCAGTGGCATGTGAGACCGGCCACCGCCCCTCGTCGGGGTCTCGACTGTATACACTAGTCTACTCTGGAGAATCGATGCCCTGTCTCGAAACTCCCACGACTAGGGACCTTTTAAGGATGTGCTTATAGACTACCAGCTCCCACGTATATGATCGCCCTCATACTGCTGGCAGTCAAGCAAGAATCCCAGGGGCTCTATCAACGTGCAATAGCGACCTGTCAGGTCACCTAAAGCTGTACACGATGATAAAGGTAACCCAGATAGCATACCATCATCTCGAGTAAGACTGTCCTACCGGGATAGGTCCTCCCCCAATCATTGCAATCACGTGCCTGTGATCCAATAATTGACTCTGAGGGCACTATCTCCAACAATATAGCTGCTAGTGAAGCCGCAAAAGAGGCTGTCTGGATGAGGAAGTTCATTTCTGAACTTCAGGTGGTTCCGTCCATTGCCAATCCAATACCTTTGTATTGCGATAACAATGGCGCTATAGCTTTAGCGAAGGAACCAAGGTCCCATCAGAAATCCAGGCATATCTTAAGGCGGTTTCACCTGATCAGGGAGATCGTGGATCGTCGGGAGATTGAGATACGGAGAGTGGACACAAAAGACAACACGGCAGATCCATTCACCAAGGCCATTCCTCAAGTAGAGTTCGAGAGGCTATTTGAGATGTTGGGCATGCGGTACGCCAGCAACTGGATCTGGTAGAGACAGTGGGTACTCATTGCACCAATTATAGGCCTTAGTGCAAGTGGGAGATTGTTGGATATATATGCCCTAGAGGCCTACATTGTATAGGATGCTTGGGATATGTATGTACATAACAGTCTTGCTTGATATAATAGTACGCTATTTGGTTTGACTTTGTCTTAACGTATGATATATTTTACTTGGTATTTATATATATATGTTGATAAAGCCCATAGGGTGTTTGTCTGACTACCGGCGTTGTGATGGCAGTCATACAAGTGGGAGCTGGATAGTCAATATGCACACCCTTAGATGTCCCTGGTCGCAGGAGTATCGAGATTGGGCATCGATATGTTGGAGATAGTGCCCTCAGAGTCAATTATTGGATCACAGGCACGTGATTGCAATGATTGAGGGAGGACCTATCCCGGTAGGACAGTCTTACTCGAGATGATAGTTTGCTATCTGGTTTACCTTTATCATCATGTACTGCTTCAGGTGACCTTACAGGTCGCTATTACACGCTGATAGAGCCCCTAGGATTCTTGCTTGACTGCCGGCAGTATGATGGCGATCATATACATGAGAGCTGGAGGTCCATAAGCACATCCTTAAAAGGTCCCTAGTCATGGGAGTTTCGAGACAGGGCATCGAATCTCCAGAGTAGACTAGTGTATACAGTCGAGACCCTGACGAGGGGCGGTGGCCGGTCTCATAAGCCACTGGTGTCAGTTGGTTCACCTAAGATGTATACAGGTGCTCATTAGGTTATGATTTCACCGGACAGGACTCGCCGGGAACATGCTAGTTGGTCTTATACCTGACGTCAGATAGCAGTTCCCTGGTGACATGTGTACAGGTTAGTTCATCGACCTGAGATCGTCATTTGTCTGGTGTGAGTTCCCACTGTACTTTGATTACTACCCTACCACGGCTCAAAGAAGTCGTGCAAACAGGTTTTAGTTGGGTACAGTCCCGAGCCACATGGAGGCAGTGAGCGGATCTGCAGGGGTTCGTCTCTCCCGGTATTGGGGGTGAGGTCGCGCTGTGTCTAGGAGAGCCATTACACAAAGCCCTCGGCCGAGGCAGGAGATTTACTGGTAGGTATTCCAGTAGTATCTCAGGGTGTTCTGGGCTACACTCCGACACGACTTGTACCGCTTTTGGGGGTCTGACTTTTACCAACCCCCTAGGCCCGGCATGCGACGCTCATAGACGAACGGACCGGACTGTACGGATATTGTCACTGACAGGCTCAGTAGGGTGTCAGGATGAGTTCGCTCATCGACGTCCCTTTTGGTCAATAGCTGGTGGCCCATCACGTATTGGGTAATACCTCTGACGTGCTAGTGGTTAAATCCACAGCCATAGTATTGACGAGTCTTCAGAGTCCACCACACTTTCAGTTACCCAAGCTTTCGGGCGAAACGCTGTAGAGGCCATATGGAGATATGGCAGGGTCCGATCAGATACGTGCGGTATTGCACGGATCAGGATCGGACGGTTTGTACTAGTGGCCGTATAGTTATATGGCAAGGTTCGATCAGATACGTGCGGTATTGCACGGATCAGGATCGAACGGATTTTACTAGCCGGCTTTGGTTTAAGCCGGTCCTAGTTTAGTACAGTGTAGATTTTTTCTCATTTGCATTTGTATCCAGTAGGAATACAGATGCGGGTGTGTATGCACCGTATCGGGGTTTTCCTGTAATTTATTACGGGACCAGTTTTCTCGAGTTGCCAGTTTGCATTCCGTTCCGGCCGGTTTTCCTTTGTTCTTTCCCGGCCGAACCTTTTGTTGGAAGGTGTTATTTGCAAGTTTGCAAATAACACATTGTGGAGGGTTTTCATGCAAATAGTTTGATTATGAAAGCATCTTTTTTATTCCTTTCTTTTCTATCATCATTTCTTGTAAAAGGTGATTATGATTGATTTGTATTTGATGTGAGATTGTGATGATGATGTTTGGGTGTGGTCACCTCTTCTCTTTCTCCTACACTCACCTCCCTCTTGATATCCCTCCACCATTCTCTTTTGAGGGGGCCGGCCACTTTTGGCATGGGGAGGAAAAATGAGAGGGTTCATTTGGTATGAGGAATTCATTTTCATCTCATTCTTCTTGCTACTAAATTTCTCACATCACTCCAAAGTTTATTCCTTCGATCCCTCCATCAAGGCAACAAAACTCAAGTGAGACATAGCCTATACACTTTCTACAGCAAACCTTGGGCACATCGACTAGCCAGCTTCGCGCCTGAGTTGCCTCGGTATTGGGGTGGGAGCCCGTAAAAGATGCAGACGATGTGGTGCCCTTCCGGCAAGGAGGTGACGACCGGAGTTTCCGCGGGAGATCGGGACGATGACGAGAAGACCGGAGGACTCGGATCACTCGGTATATCTCTTACCCTTTCTCTTGATTGCTAGTATCGGTTAATGGTTACGATCCGGGTATATTGCCCGCGGTAGCGCCAGTTTAAAGTTATGAAAAATTTTGATTCCGCATTTTGGCCTCGGATAGATGGCCGGGGCGCTGGCGTGGCGCAACATGGTATCAGAGCCACGCCATTAACCTTGCCTAGCTTGTTCTAATGTGTTTTACTTATCCGATCGACCAAAATTCCAAAAACCGCGATTTGCTTGCATCAGTTTTCTGTCGATTTTTTCCGGGCTCTAAAAATTTTTCAGGTTATTGCAGAATGATGTACAGAGAATTCTAAGAACACTGGAAAAATTTGGTAACCCAATTCTTCCGTACGACCGCGGAACTGCGGCCTTAACCCCTCTTTAGCCGCGGTTCCGCCGCAGGAAGTTGGGATCACTTCGCCATATTTTTACAGTGGGCTTGTGCGCTGGAAATAGGGGTTTTGGAACATTAAACTTGGGCCCTGAATTTCTGTGAGTGCTACAGTATTACTTGGGGGCCCACTTGTTAATTTTTGATTGATTGGATATTTTAAACACATTATTTCACAGTATTTACATTATATCTGCGACCGTGAATGTCACTTGATCGGTAAATCCTGTCTAACTGCTATAGCCCGGTTAGACGGATTTGCGAACGTGACTTTCACGTTGATGTTCTGTGTATTGCTGTGATGTTGCGGATTGGTCGTGGGGGATAGCCTGGATGCAATGCTAGTATAGTTTTTGTTGTATTATGTACATTTGATATTGCGGGGCGAGCGTCCGACATGTGGACTGCCGTCACTGCCTGTTTGTATTATTCTTTTGGGGCACGACCTGGTTGCGGTCGATGTACCCGGTGTATGTATATTTTACTTTCTGTACTAGGATTACCCCGCGGAGGGGTGCACGGATAGCCGGGTTCTAGAGGGCAACGGGCCCGCATCTCATGGCATTGAGACGGAGGGGGCTTCACTCTAGGATTGGCGGGCTATTCGCTGCACTCGTAGGGGGTACAGGTTGACCCAGGAGGGGTGCCCAAGTTACCGGATTTCGTGAAGTGCTGGGTGGTCCATTCACGGTGCTGGAGGGGACTACCTCGCTTCAGGTCTTGGCGGGTGACTTGCCGTGCCCGTAGGGGTCTAGGATTTCATTTCACAGGCTATCTATACGACCAGGGGAACGTCGGGTTTCAGCAGCGGCTCTGTGAAACCCGGGGATCCCAGATATCTGTATTGTTCTGTGATGCTGTACATTTCTGTGATGTTGCATTCTTATCACGCCTTGAGCGAATATAATATATTAGTATATATATTAATAGATGTTGTATATGTTTTACATCCGCGCTAGTCCAGTCCCCGCTCTGTCGTTAGTTAGCTAACCTAACGGGTAATGACGGGACCCAGTGGCGAATGCGGATGGCATATACGTACATCAGTATATTTTCGTTCTTTGTGGTGTGATCAATTGATGGGACTGCGTTGATTCGGATCAATGCAAGATAAACAAACCTATTCTGATGTTGTTGGAACACTTTTCAAAAAGCCGTTATTGCAAGGACGTTCACTTTTGTTTTGCATCGTGGTATTCATTTGGAATATCCTGCTCCTCAGTCGACGAGGCAAGGGCCGAGATCCCTTCATCGGGAGTGACCCCTTGGACAGAAGTTTGCGTCAGGGCATTAACTTCACTATAGCCGATTACTTTTGCTTTGCATCGTGGTATTCAGTTGGAATATCCTGCACCTCATTCTTCGGGGAAAGAGCCGAGATCCCTTCACCGGGAGTGACCTCTTTAGCAAAGGCTTTCGTCACTATATTTTTATAAAAACTATGCAGTTCCTTCAACGATATCAAGTTCATTACGTTAAAGGTTTTTCGCCAAAAACCAGTCGTACCCCTCCGTCATTTCAGATTAGTATTACTTAGTATTCGTGCTGCGATTGTCGTGCATTGCCGTGGCGTAGTGTTCGGTAGCTATGTAATGCTTTTCTGTTACATGTATAAGTGGATTGGTTAGGACAGTCGTACGATCTTGTTGGCTTTGTCAAGGACTCGTACGGGTGGGTTTAACGCAATCAAGATAATGACTGGTAGAACTTGACTAGGACTCTTTGATTTGTTGGCATTGTCAAGGTCACTTGGGTCCTAGGGTAAAAACACACATCGGGAGTTTCAAAAGAACTGAAACTTGCCAGGCATGCGCATACCTTCTGGAGTGTGGTGACTTGAGTGGATTCCGTCAAGTTATCATGCGATGATAGTTGGATCCCGATTCCCACTGATGAGTTGGTTTACTCCTCGGGTGATCCCGACTAATTCTTCTTTAAGGTTTGGGGAAGAATTTGAGGTTACAGTAGGAGGTTTCCTGTTTAGATAAAGTGATAACCATTCTGATCTATGTTAGAGTACACGCTTAGTGTTTCTTTTCTCTCTCTCTTTGGCAGCGACCATTTACCCGACCCTAGACTATGACTCAGTGACCAAGTTGACCGAACCTTCTTAACACTGTCTTTTGGATTGTCAGAGTTGCAGACCTCATTGCCACTCCTACTTTTACCCTTTTCTCCAGGACACCCCGCATTACTGCGAACGTCCACTTCCATTGGACAAAACCATCGTATGGTTAGATACGAACTCGAAGGAATTCGAGGATGGTTTCCGGTTCTGGAGAAAACGGATAGGATTATTCAGTTGTCTTTTCCCTTTTACCTTCTCTCAAGTTGTGAGTACTCCTTAGTTTAGGAGATAGTACACCTATTACGCAAATTGGATAGTCTTCTTCCAAACCTTAGGCTGGTGCCGACCGGTAGGGAATGAAGAAAACCAATTAGCATAACGATGGTGTACAGAAGGTATTTAGTTAAGACAAAGCAAGGGATTAGTAAGAGGGCAAAGTAAATTGCGACTGCTATTCATGACCAGACCAAGTATTTCTTCGCCAATCCTAAATCACCTTTGTATTTCTCCAGGACACTCCGTATCACTACGAAGATCCACAGTTTATTGGATACTCCATCGTATGGTTATATACGAACTCGAAAGGAACTTGTTCCAGTTCAGGGATGGATTCTGGTTCAGGAGAAATAAGAATAAGGTTTATTCGGTTGTCTTTTATCTTCACCTTCTCTCGCTTTGCGAGTGCTCCTAGGATTAGGACAGTACACCTTTTATGCTTATTGGATAGTCTTCTTCCAAACCATAGGCTGGTGCCGAACGGTAGGGAAGGAAGAAAACCATTTGGCCTAAAGGGGTGTGCAGACGGTAATGACTACAGACATATAAAGGGATTTGGACAGATGGCAAAGAGATATACGGTTACAGTTGTGAATCTGGAAAATGGTAGAGGCATTACTAGGAATACCAGGATACCCCACCGAAACATTTCAATGTTTCAGTTTCACTGTGTAATGTTAAAAGAAAACTGATTTCCCGATTGGACACTTGCTCCAGGGTATGTATTTACCAGGTTTGATTCTCACATATGTATGGTTTTATAGATGATGAGTGGGAGTAAGTTATTGGGAATAGGGTAATCATCCTCATTATATCAGGATTCATTGTAATCGGTGATATTTGAGGAGATCATCTGGGCTGTTTGCCGGTCGGCAAATATTTGGTTTTGAATATTCGCTGTTGTGCACCAATTTCAAATTGATATATCTGTACGTCTATTTTCATAGAGTGAGATATACCTTTTGATATTATGTCAATGACATTTACCTATATCAGTGGATGGTTAGGTAAGGAGCATTAAACAGCGGTGTAATTCTTCTTAACCATAAGTACAGTTTTCAACCTACGACACACAGTGAAAGAGTTGTTGGACTCAGCGGACTTATACAGAGTATTGTATGTTGTCCAGTGTCCATCAGGACAGAGGGGTTGGTCCTCATACTATATTCTGTTTACTTTTAACTTCTCTAGTTCTTAGACATGTGTTTCGTAGAAACACAGGGTCTAAGTTTTGAGGAGTTATAGGTATTTGAATAGAGTAGAGAACCAGGTGTAGCAAGTATCGGGATTCTTCAAAGTGATCGAAGATGTAGATACTTGTGTATGGTATTCGGTTGATAGTAAAGATAAAGAGAAATTGCTTCTCTTTCAGGTTACTCAAAATTGGAAGCATTCCTAAGTTGAATGACGCTGATCGGCCTCCTTCCATTCAGTTGACATGCACTGGTGACAGTTGCATGATTTGAATCTGGTTCAATTAAATCAGTGCCTCTGTTTCTATATTGGATATAGAACAGTTCATACCTTGACATTGTTAAGGTACGGGGAGTTGTCCGGCTTGTGCTTAAAACCAGACTCCGGATAGCTCAAGGCACGTTTCTGTAATGGCTGTTTGCGGGTTGACCCAGGCTATGACGAGGGTTGATTTTCGACCATCTGGAAGATCAATAGTGATATTGTTCTTCACTCGCCAAAATTTTAAAAGAAATGGATTTTCCAGAAAACAGTAGTGGGAGTATGGTAGAACTGGAAGTGATTCCAGAACCACAAACGATTACTGAAAATTTGATAGGAACCTGAAGATTCAATCTGGCTTGACATTCCATTAGCCACTCCGCAGATAAGGTGGGTGACTTCAGGCACCCGAGAGGTACTCCGGTAGCCTTAAGGACGGTGACAGGGAAGTTCTTGTTTACCCACACTTGCCATTGTTGTTGTTCCAGGCTGCGAGACCCGGCAGGAGGATGAGTATAGCGTCGTTCTAAACTAGCTTTGGAAGTGCACGTCTATATGACTCTGCCAGAGGGTTGTCGTAGTCAGTGGGAGCAGCGGAAGCATTGGTGGACATCAGGCTTATGTCTATTTATATACTAAAGTAGATATAGCGGAGATAGATCATCTATTTCTGATGTGACAGTCATAGATTTGACGTCATCAGAATAGGGGATGGATCTGTTAAGAAGGTAGTAGGGTGTAATGTCCTGGTTTTGGATGACATACACAGAGTAGCAAAGGAAACTCCTATACTACGATCGGTTATACTTTGGTTGTCACACAATGGTTTCTCCACACAGGACTGGGATATTATATCAGACATTCTGGTTACTAGATCTATGGTTTTAGATCTAGATTTGGGTGGTTTCCTAATCTGGGTATCTTGACAGCATTCTATGAGTATTTAGAATGGACGACTCCAGGCACGGTAGTACACCTGCAGGTAATGGAGTCACCCTCTCTAAAGGTGTCTTACAGAATAAAGGGGAGAGGGATACGCATGATTGACAGATCACTTGCTTAGGCAATTGAGTCAATCATGAGATGTCAAGTACCACACCAGATGTTGTTCTTGCAGTAGATGCAATAAGTTGATATTAATCCAATCCTGGAGAAACAATCAGAAGCAGTTTTAGGACATAAGTGCATGTTCTAGGGATGTGATAACGGCAACCTCTTTTAGGAGACGGTTATCACTCCAGGCTTCCAAGGTGACATGGATGGCAGAGTGGCTGTCAGAGTTATAGTTTCTCCTGCTGACGAGGGGCAGTATTTTGGACAGGTGGTCCAAGGCAATACTGAGGGAGGAATGGCGCTGGGTACAGATTAAGTTCAGTTATCGATACAGTCTACGAAGTTTGGATTTGGAGTTCATTTATGAGCTAGGTCCCATCAAATATCCAGACATACTCTAAGACAGGTATTGCTCATTTCGGGAGATGGTTTTCTCCGCGAACTTGAGATATAGAGAGACATAGAAAGAAACATCACAGCGGATCCACTCACTGAGGCTATTCCTCGAACACAATAGTTTCGCAAACGAGCTTTGTGAGACTGACTAGTAGAGGAGTTGGGTGTTCGGTATCACACGGGCTGTGAGTATGCGGCATCGCTATAATTAGCCTTGAGTGCAAGTGGGAGATTGTTGGAGATAGTGCCCTCAGAGTCAATTATTGGATCACAGGCACGTGATTGCAATGATTGAGGGAGGACCTATCCCGGTAGGACAGTCTTACTCGAGATGATAGTATGCTATCTGGTTTACCTTTATCATCATGTACTGCTTCAGATGACCTTACAGGTCGCTATTACACGCTGATAGAGCCCCTAGGATTCTTGCTTGACTGTCGGCAGTATGATGGCGATCATATACATGAGAGCTGGTGGTCCATAAGCACATCCTTAAAAGGTCCCTAGTCGTGGGAGTTTCGAGACAGGGCATCGATTTTCCAGAGTAGACTAGTGTATACAGTCGAGACCCCGACGAGGGGCGGTGGCCGGTCTCATAAGCCACTGGTGTCAGTTGGTTCACCTAAGATGCATACAGGTGCTCATTGGGTTATGAGTACACCGGACAGGACTCGCCGGGAACATGCTAGTTGGTCTTATACCTGACGTCAGATAGCAGTTCCCTGGTGACATGTGTACAGGTTAGTTCATCGACCTGAGATCGTCATTTGTCTCGTGTGAGTTCCCACTGTACTTTGATTACCACCCTACCACGGCTCAAAGGAGTCGTGCAAACAGGTTTTAGTTGGGTACAGTCCCGAGCCACATGGAGGCAGTGAGCGGATCTGCAGGGGTTCGTCTCTCCCGGTATTGGTGTTAGTTGTATGTATGACCTAGAGGCCAGTATTGTACAGATGTTGTATATTATATTGGATGCTTGGACATATATAGAGATGACTTTCTTGCTCGATATGATAGTATGCTATCTGGTTACTCTTTATCTTAACATGTACACTAGTCTCTTTATACTGTCTTGTAGTTACATGTTGGTAAAGCCCTTAGGATGTGTACTTGACTACCAGGACTATGATGCAGATCATACTAGTGGGGACATGGTAGTCCATAAGTACATCCTTCAAGGTCCCTAGTCGTGGGTGTATCCAGACGGGGCATCGATATACCAGAGTAGACTAGCGTATATGCTTCTCGACCCATATGATGGGCGATGGATGATCCCATATCCATTGGTGTTTGACATCAGAGATGGTATACGGGTGCTCAGTGGAGACTGGGTACACTGGACGGACTCGCCGAGAACTCCCAGATGGTATTATACCTCACGTCAGATGGCAGTTCTCAGGTGACACTTGTGCAGGTTAGTCTGCAGACCCGAGATCGTCATAGTGTCTTGTGTGATTCCCACTGTGCTTTGATCTTCACCTTACCACATCCATGAGGGCGTGCAAAACGGTGGTCTTTGGGTACAGTCCCGAGTCACATGGAGGCAATGAGCGATAGGAGGGGTTTCGTCTCTCCCGGTATTGGGAGTTGATGTTGCGCTGTGCTTGATTGGCCGTAACAGGGAAGTCCCTGGCCAGGGCTGATCTGAGATTTGCTGGTAAGTGTTACCAGTAGTTTCTCGACCCGTTATGAGCCTCACATCGGCACGACTTATCGGGTTATTGGGGTCTGACGTTTACCACCCGTAGACTTGATATGCGACGTATCAGACGAACAGACCGGACTGTATGGTAAGTGTTACTGGTCGGATTCGCAGGAGTGTGAGCGGGCTAGCTCGTCGATCTTCTGATCGCTCAATACCCGGATGGCCGTTACGTTTGGCAGACCGCTTGCGGCTTGTGGGTGCTTGATATGATCATCATCTGCTACCGGCGTATTGACGAGTCTTTAGAGTCCTACACAGAGGTTTCCTAGCTCAAGCGAAACGAAATAGGAGCGCATATGAAATATGTGCAGGACCAAGAATGATGTGTGTATGTGATACCGCATTTCATTCTCGCGATATATGTTTCGATTGGTTATATTCGATATGACCTAGTTATCGAATCATTGATTCGATAAATCGATGTATTGAATACTAGTCGGTTATGTGCGACATGACCGGATCATTGAATCAAGTGTTGATTTAATGATTTAATGTATAATTATATATTTTATATATTACTTTGCATTAACTAGTATTGGTTCACTTTAAACGAATTTTTCTCACTTGATGCACATTGTATATGTGATATACTTTTGTACACATATTTGTATCATGTTTGATGATACATGATCTTGTTGTTAAGTATAAAGAATTAAACCATGGTTAAAAGTTGATTAGGGTTTTGCATTTTCATCTATTTATTTATTTATTTGTTTGAAAAGAATTATGATGAGAATGGTGGCTTTTTTTGTTTTAAGTTGAAGCTTCATGAAGCTTTGACTTTTGTAACCATCCTTATCTTCATGCTTAACCCTAACCCTCTCAAGTGACCATGGTTTATTCTCTACACTTAACCTAGGTTAGAACATGATAAGTATTTGTTTTTATTATTCTTTTTCACAATACTTATCATATTCTTTCTTCTTCATCTCCTTCTTCTTCAAGAGAGAAAACTAGTTGCCATCAATGGCAACATGAGCAAAAGTGAGTGAAATCCAAATCTAAAGTGTACCCACCTCCTATTTCTTCACCCTCTACCTCTTGCCAAGTTGTTTTGGGTGTTTACTTCACAAGTTTCACAAGTTTGTGAAGTCGGAGCTTGGACTTGCGATGCCTCGAGGTAGATCGTCTTTGACACAAAGCCGACGACCTAGCATGCCCGTTTCTCCGATGAAGCCAACGTTCGAGTTTGGGAATCGATATGGACAACGAGAGGATGCCTTCGTGGAGCCAAGGAAGAGGGTAACCGGATCTACAAAGGTTGTAGCATCTAACCTTTAGTTAATAAGTTAACTAGCTTTTTCTTTTCGCCTAGAATTCTAGCGACGATCCGTAGTCTAGGGTTTCTCGGCACCAAAAATTTTGAAATGGCATGTCCGATGCCTAATGAGACCTCTTTAGGGTGCCTAGGAACCTTTCACTGGTATCAGAGCCTAGCTAGAGCCTTAGGCGAAGTCCAGACGAAATTTGAAGTCCGAACAAACCCGAATCCCGATCACAAAAATGCTCTCTATCCAGATTTTAAAAATGTGGATTTTTGTGTATTAAAAATGTCTAGAAGATTCAGTAAACAATTCTAAGGATTAAGGTAAAAACTCAGGCCCATGATTCATTTAAACGGCGGCGGAACCGCGGCAGAAGCCCAGCTTCTGCGGCGGTTCCGCGGCAGTTTGTTGACATCATCATTCACTGTTTGTACTGTAATTCATTATTTCTGGTGCTGGATTTTCTGGAATTTTTTAATATTTATTCAAGAGTTGAATTTTCTGCAGTTGTTTTGGGGATTCGGTGTTTCGATCGGGTTATCAAATTTTGTCTATTTGGATTTCCGGATAAATTTTCGAATATGTTAAAAAGTTCGACCGGATATAAATACCCAACTTTTCCCCTGTCGGGAAATTTCCAAGTGTTGGATTTTTCCGTAGTTTAACGACGTTCTAAGTAGTGCAAGTAACGCGATGGACCCTCTAGAAGACAACAAACCTTAACTCGATTATGTGACCGTCTTGAACTGCCCTTTGAACCTTCGGGTTTGGGGCAGTACGGCGTGCCACATGTGAGGCGTTGGCTTGACCCTTCTACGGCTGGACCGTCGGTACTGAGGCATGAACTGAATGTTGTTAGACTTATTTCATGTGTTGGACTGTATCGGGAAAACTTGGGTATTCGACTGTTCGATCGGAAAGTTTAACATTATCTGTTTATCTGGAATGTGATACAATAATTGGAATTCACAAACCGTTATGAGATAACTGGATGAATGTTATAAATCTAGCACTTTAGTCCCATACGATATTGAAAAGAGTTTTTGATAATGAGACTAAAATGCGGGATTTATATCTGTTAGGCATGTGATGTCTAAGTATTTCATTCAATTAGGCATGCGATGTCTAAAGAAGTTGCGGATTCCAATTGTTGTAGTTTTACACTTTCTTTTCTGTGACCGTAAGTGTAGTATGTTCATATCGCCGGTTTCGTTGCTATACGTCAACGACAATTGGGGTATGCATACTTACTTACGTTGATGACATGTGATGTTATGTGTTGATGGATATGTTATATTGGATCGTCGTGTTCGAATAGCCGGGGTTTTTTATGTGAGATGAGTGTTTTTCATTTTCATTCATGTAAAAACTTGTATGTAATATTCTTTTATTTGGGGCACTTCCAGGTAGCGGAAGATGTCACCTTTTGTATATTATTTACTTTTCCGCATTAGGATAGACCCAAGGAGGGGAGCACAAGTAACCGGATTCTGGGGTCCAGTGGGAGACCAACTCGAGGAGTCGAGTCCGGGTCTCCTAACCCTAGAATTGGCAGGGTTGCTTGCCGCTCTCGTAGGGGTCTAGGGGTGTGGGATTGGCTATTCATCACGACCGTGGAATCCGTGTTTTATACTGGCTCGTATTGAAAACACGGACGTCCTAGTATATCCAATATTTCATATGTTTATTCTGCTGCGATATCTGTGTTGCGACTCTGTGATGGATATAGTATATAGTATATATGATATATTATATAGACGTTACTTATGTTTTACACCCGTGCTAGCCCTGCCCTGCTCTGTCGTTAGTTACCTAACCTAACGGTGCACGAGGGGACATCGAGGCGAATGCGGATGGCATAAGTGTACATCATATCTATCTGTAATGTTTAGGTATTTAAATGATGGGACATCATTAATGTGATTAATGAAAGATAAGAAACCTAAGATGTTGTAGAATCGAATTTTAAAATAAAACAGGTAGCTACAGTTCTTGCTTTGCACAGCGGTATATATGATATACCCTGCACCTTATTCGATGAGGAAAGGACCGAGATCCCTTCACCGGGAGTGACTCCTTTAGCAGTAACTAGCAGATGCTACACACTCGGTTTGGCTTTGATAGCTTTTAAGAGTTTTTTCTTTGCACAGCGATATATATGATATATCTCGCACCTCATTCGACGAGGAAAGGACCGAGATCCCTTCGCCGGGAGTGACTACTTTAGCAAAACTAGAAAAGCCTCAAAATCACTCTATTTCAAAACTTCATTTGATTCTACAACGATATCAAGTTCATTACGCTCATGGTTTTTATGAAAAACCTGCGTAGCCCTCCGTCATTTCAGATAAGTAGTAGTTAGTATTCGTGCTGCGTTTGTTGGCCTTTGTCAAGGCGCAGTGTGCGGTAGCTAACTGGTGCTTATCTGCTTATGCATATGATGCAGATTGGATTAGGGTAGTCGTGCGACCTTGTTGGCCTTTGTCAAGGGCCGTGCGGGTGGGTTTATTTCGATCAAGAAATGACGGGTTGAACTTGACTAGCATCCTATGGTTTGTTGGCCTTTGTCAAGGTCATAGGAGGTTAGGGGAAAAATATTATCGGGAAATTCAAGTGTTGAAATTTGCAATGAGATTGCATACCTTCTATGAGATAGTTGGATCCCGATACCCACTGCGAGTAAGAGTTACTCCTGGGAGAGTTTTACACATTGCAATTAGCTGATCAAGTAGGTGTCTAGAAAGGTGTCAACGGGGTTACGCCTCTGGGAAAACGAGGTTTACATTAATTAGGTTCGTGCGAAAGCACGGGGGACCTCCCTCAAAGTACCGACACTGGCCTGGCTGAAAGATTGGCGAACTTGTAGTGTGTAATTAATCCCGGCTAGTCTTTCCTTTTAGGGTTTGGAGGAAGATTTGATAAAAAGCAGTGGGAGCCATCCTGATTAGATAAGATAATAACCAATCTGATCTTGCACGAGCATACGCTAAAGTGTTTTCTTCTCTCTCTCTCCAGGTAGCGACCAGTTCATGCCTTAATCAAGATAATAATATGGATGTATTGACCGAACCCGCATGTTATACTGTGCTGGGGAACGTTGGTTCCGTTCTTTCCTATAAGAGTTATAGGAATGAACAGGATATAGGGGAATACCAGGATTCCCATGCCACCCGAATGAAGAAAGTACATGTTGATGCATTTTCTTCAGGTGTGTTCGTTACTGAGAATTGTTTCTCCATTTGCTCTACGTCCTGGGTATTAGATACCGGGTCGGGATCCCATATATGTAATCAGTTACATGGGCTAAGGAAAGGTAGAGAACTTGGAGAAGGTGATAAAGACATTAGAGTTGGAAATGGTGCAATTGTTGCAGCTAAGACTGTCGGGGAATATCACCTTGTATTACCAACTGGTAATACATTGGTTCTGAACGAATGCTATTACATGCCGAACCTGATATGCAACATTATATCGGTTTCTTTGTTGAGTAAAGAGGGATATAATTTTGTATTACAGGACAATGTTATGAACATTTTCCATAGCCAAAAGTTTGTTGGATCAGGCACGTTATGCAATGGCATTTATGTTCTAAATCAATCAACAGTTCTGAGCATAACAAACACACACAAGAGGAAGAGTTCTGAACTGAACGAATCCTTCTTGTGGCATTGTAGACTGGGTCACATCAATGTGACACGACTAGCTAAGTTGCATAAAGATGGATATTTAAATTCGTTTGAATTTTCATCTTATGACACTTGCCAGTCATGTCTCAAAGGCAAGATGACCAAGACTCCGTTTACGGGACACGGAGAAAGTGTTACCGAACTCTTGGGACTTATACATAGTGATGTATGTGGTCCCATGTCTACACATGCCAGGGATTGTTCTTCGTACTTCATTACATTCACTGACGATCTCTCTAGATTCGGATATGTGTTCCTGATGAAACACAAATCAGAAGCTTTTGTGAGATTTAGAGAATATAAATAAGAAGTCGAGAACCAAACCGGAAAAAGTATTAAAATCCTTCGATCTGATCGAGGAGGTGAATACTTGAGCAATGAATTCCTGGACTTCCTAAAAGAGAATGGGATTCTCTCTCAGCTGACTCCTCCATATACACCACAGCACAACGGTGTATCAGAACCGAGGAACTGCACCCTATTAGATATGGTGCGCTCTATGATGAGCACAGCTGTGTTGCCTATTTCCTTCTGGGGTTATGCGCTGGAGACAACAGCATACCTATTGAATCAAGTTCCATCTAAATCTGTACCTACCACACCATATGAGATATGGAGTGGGAAGAGACCATGTCTTAAACGAGTTAAGATATGGGGTTGCCCGGCCTATGTCAAAAGACAAAATCCGGACAAACTCGAGGCACGGTCAGTTCTATGTAAGTTTGTGGGATATCCCAAACATTCACATGGATATCTTTTCTACCATACAGAGGAACAAAAAGTGTTTGTTTCTCGACATGCCACCTTTTTGGAAAAGGAATTTCTTGCAAAAGAAATTAGTGGCGGTGAGGTAGAACTGGAAGAAATTCCGGCTACACAAACTCAAACTGAAGATTTAGTGGAACCAGAGGATTCGGTAGTACCCGACGAACCCCAGCCTCTCCGCCGATCTAGTAGGGTTCCTCGCCAACCTGAGAGATACTACGGTTTTCTCATGGACGGTGGGAGCGAAGATTGCATCATGGAGGATGATGACCCAACTAGCTTCGAGCAGGCCATCACGAGTGGGGACTCAGTGAAATGGCTGGATGCTATGCGGTCCGAGATGGATTCCATGTACACCAACAAAGTATGGACTTTGGAAGTTGCTCCTGAAGGGGTAAAACCCATTGGGAGCAAGTGGATCTTTAAGAAGAAACTTGGTGTAGATGGAAAGTGGAGACTTTCAAAGCTAGACTTGTAGCAAAGGGTTTTCGTCAAAGACCAGGTGTGGACTATGACGAGACCTTTTCTCCAGTGGCTATGCTTAAATCCATCCGGATCATGCTTGCCATCGCTGCATATCATGATTACGAAATCTGGCAAATGGATGTTAAGACCGCCTTTCTAAATGGTGATTTAGAAGAGTGCGTGTACATGACTCAGCCAGAGGGCTTCGTAGACAGTGGGAGCAGTGGGAAGGTGTGCAAGCTGCTTAAATCCATTTATGGATTAAAGCAAGCATCACGGAGTTGGAACATCTGCTTTGACGTCGTTATCAAAGAGTTTGATTTCGTCAAAAATCCAGATGAACCTTGTATCTACAGGAAGGTGGCAGAGAGTAAGATTGTCTTCCTCGTATTGTACGTGGACGACATACTCTTGATAGGAAATGATATTCCTATGCTGCAATCGGTCAAGCTCTTCTTATCACAAAGATTCTCAATGAAAGATCTTGGTGATGCCTCCTGCATATTGGGAATCATGATCTATAGAGATAGATCCAAACGGATTTTGGGATTGTCCCAATCCAGGTACATTGACACCATACTAAAGAGGTTTAGTATGGAAGAGTCCAAGCGTGGGAATTTACCCACGATCTCTGGAGACACTCTCTCCAAAGAGATGTCTCCCAAGACTGATTTGGAGAGTGCTCGCATGCAAGGGATACCCTATGCTTCGGCAGTAGGCTCTATCATGTATGTGATGCTATGTACCAGACCCGATGTAGCATACTCACTAAGTATAGTGAGCAGGTATCAAGCTGATCCTGGAGAGAGTCACTGGACAGCTGTGAAGAGCATTCTCAAGTACTTGCGAAGGACTAGAGATATGTTCTTGGTGTATGGTAACGGAGAACTCTAAGTGGAGTCCTTTACCGATTCGAGCTTCCAGAGTGATAAGGATGACTCTAAGTCGCAATCGGGTTTTGCCTTTACCCTTTACGGAGGGGCGGTTAGTTGGAAGAGTTCCAAGCAGGAAACCGTGGCAGACTCGACGATGGAGGCTGAATACATCGCTGCCAACGATGCTGCCAAAGAGGCTGTCTGGATCAAGAAGTTCATTACTGAACTTGGAGTGGTTCCATCCATTGAGCATCCAATACCTTTGTATTGCGATAACAATGGAGCGGTGGCTTTGGCCAAGGAACCCAAGTCCCATCAGCGATCCAGGCATATTCTGAGGCGGTATCACCTGATCCAGGAGATAGTTGATCACCGGGAGATCGAGATCAGGAGAGTTGACACGAAGATCAACACGGAGGATCCACTCACGAAGGCCATTCCCCAGACACAGTTTGAGAGACTCTTCGGGATGCTCGGTATGCGATACTACAGCAGCTGGCCCTAGTGCAAGTGGGAGATTGTTAGTTGTATGTATGCCCTAGAGGCCAGTATTGTACAGATGTTGTATATTATATTGGATGCTTGGACATATATAGAGATGACTTTCTTGCTCGATATGATAGTATGCTATCTGGTTACTCTTTATCTTAACATGTACACTAGTCTCTTTATACTGTCTTGTAGTTACATATTGGTAAAGCCCTTAGGATGTGTACTTGACTACCTGGACTATGATGCATATCATACTAGTGGGGACATGGTAGTCCATAAGTACATCCTTCAAGGTCCCTAGTCATGGGTGTATCGAGACAGGGCATCGATATACCAGAGTAGACTAGCGTATATGCTTCTCGACCCATATGATGGGCGATGGATGATCCCATATCCATTGGTGTTTGACATCAGAGATGGTATACGGGTGCTCAGTAGAGACTGGGTACACTGGACGGACTCGCCGAGAACTCCCAGATGGTATTATACCTCACGTCAGATGGCAGTTCTCAGGTGACACTTGTGCAGGTTAGTCTGCAGACCCGAGATCGTCATAGAGTCTTGTGTGATTCCCACTGTGCTTTGATCTCCACCTTACCACGTCCATGAGGGCGTGCAAAACGGAGGTCTTTGGGTACAGTCCCGAGTCACATGGAGGCAATGAGCGATAGGAGGGATTTCGTCTCTCCCGGTATTGGGAGTTGATGTTGCGCTGTGCTTGATTGGCCGTAACAGGGAAGTCCCTGGCCAGGGCTGATCTGAGATTTGCTGGTAAGTGTTACCAGTAGTTTCTCAACCCGTTATGAGCCTCACATCGGCACGACTTATCGGGTTATTGGGGTCTGACGTTTACCACCCCTAGACTTGATATGCGACGTATCAGACGAACAGACCGGACTGTACGGTAAGTGTTACTGGTCGGATTCGCAGGAGTGTGAGCGGGCTAGCTCGTCGATCTTCTGATCGCTCAATACCCGGATGGCCGTTACGTTTGGCAGACCGCTTGCGGCTTGTGGGTGCTTGATATGATCATCATCTGCTACCGGCGTATTGACGAGTCTTTAGAGTTCTACACAGAGGTTTCCTAGCTCAAGCGAAACGAAATAGGAGCGCATATGAGATATGTGCAGGACCGAGAATGACGTGTGTATGTGATACCGCATTTCATTCCCGCGATATATGTTTCGATCGGTTATATTCGATATGACCTAGTTATCGAATCATTTATTCGATAAATCGATGCATTGAATACTAGTTGGTTATGTGCGACATGACCGGATCATTGAATCAAGTGTTGATTTAATGATTTAATGTATAATTATATATTTGATATATTACTTTGCATTAACTAGTATTGGTTCACTTTAAACGGATTTTTCTCACTTGATGCACATTGTATATGTGATATACTTTTGTACACATATTTGTATCATGTTTGATGATACATGATCTTGTTGTTAAGTATAAAGAATTAAACCATGGTTAAAAGTTGATTAGGGTTTTGCATTTTCATCTATTTATTTATTTATTTGTTTGAAAAGAATTATGATGAGAATGGTGGCTCTTTTTGTTTTAAGTTGAAGCTTCATGAAGCTTTGACTTTTGTAACCATCCTTATCTTCATGGTTAACCCTAACCCTCTCAAGTGGCCATGGTTTATTCTCTACACTTAACCTAGGTTAGAACATGATAAGTATTTGTTTTTATTATTCTTTTTCACAATACTTATCATATTCTTTCTTCTTCATCTCCTTCTTCTTCAAGAGAGAAAACTAGTTGCCATCAATGGCAACATGAGCAAAAGTGAGTGAAATCCAAATCTAAAGTGTACCCACCTCCTATTTCTTCACCCTCTACCTCTTGCCAAGTTATTTTGGGTGTTTACTTCACAAGTTTCACAAGTTTGTGAAGTCGGAGCTTGGACTTGCGATGCCTCGAGGTAGATCGTCTTTGACACAAAGCCGACGACCTAGCTTGCCCGTTTCTCCAATGAAGCCAACGTTCAAGTTTGGGAATCGATATGGACAGCGAGAGGATGCCTTCGTGGAGCCAAGGAAGAGGGTAACCGGATCTACAAAGGTTGTAGCATCTAACCTTTAGTTAATAAGTTGACAAGCTTTTTCTTTTCGCCTAGAATTCTAGCGACGATCCGTAGTCTAGGGTTTCTCGGCACCAAAAAATTTGAAATGGCATGTCCGATGCCTCATGAGACCTCTTTAGGGTGCCTAGGAACCTTTCAAATGAGGGTGAGGTCGCGCTGTGTCTAGGAGAGCCATTACACAAAGCCCTCGGCCGAGGCAGGAGATTTACTGGTAGGTATTCCAGTAGTATCTCAGGGTGTTCTGGGCTACACTCCGACACGACTTGTACCGCTTTTGGGGGTCTGACTTTTACCAACCCCCTAGGCCCAACATGCGACGCTCATAGACGAACGGACCGGACTGTACGGATATTGTCACTGACAGGCTCAGTAGGGTGTCAGGATGAGTTCGCTCATCGACGTCCCTTTTGGTCAATAGCTGGTGGCCCGTCACGTATTGGCTAATACCTCTGACGTGCTAGTGGTTAAATCCACAGTCATAGTGTTGACGAGTCTTTAGAGTCCACCACGCTTTCAGTTACTCAAGCTTTCGGGCGAAACGCTGTAGAGGCCGTATGGAGATATGGCAGGGTCCGCTCAGATACGTGCGGTATTGCACGGATCAGGATCGGACGGTTTGTACTAGTGGCCGTATAGTTATATGGCAAGGTTCGACCAGATACGTGCGGTATTGCACGGATCAGGATCGAACGGATTTTACTAGCCGGCTTTGGTTTAAGCCGGTCCTAGTTTAGTACAGTGTAGATTTTGTCTCATTTGCATTTGTATCCGGTAGGAATACAGATGCGGGTGTGTATGCACAGTATCGGGGTTTTCCTGTAATTTATTACGGGACCAGTTTTCTCGAGTTGCCAGTTTGCATTCCGTTCCGGCCGGTTTTCCTTTGTTCTTTCCCAGCGGAACCTTTTGATGGAAGGTGTTATTTGCAAGTTTGCAAATAACACATTGTGTAGGCTTTTCATGCAAATAGTTTGATTATGAAAGCATCTTTTTTATTCCTTTCTTTTCTATCATCATTTCTTGTAAAAGGTGATTAGGATTGATTTGTGTTTGATGTGAGATTGTGATGATGATGTTTGGGTGTGGTCACCTCTTCTCTTTCTCCTACACTCACCTCCCTCTTGATATCCCTCCACCATTCTCTTTTGAGGGGGCCGGCCACTTTTGGCATGGGGAGGAAAAATGAGAGGGTTCATTTGGTATGAGGAATTCATTTTCATCTCATTCTTCTTGCTACTAAATTTCTCACATCACTCCAAAGTTTATTCCTTCGATCCCTCCATCAAGGCAACAAAACCCAAGTGAGACATAGCCTATACACTTTCTACAGCAAACCTTGGGCACGTCGACTAGCCAGCTTCACGCCTGAGTTGCCTCGGTATTGAGGTGGGAGCCCGTAAAAGATGCAGACGATGTGGTGCCCTTCCGGCAAGGAGGCGACGACCGGAGTTTCCGTGGGAGATCGGGACGATGACGAGAAGACCGGAGGACTCGGATCACTCGGTATATCTCTTACCCTTTCTCTTGATTGCTAGTATCGGTTAATGGTTACGATCCGGGTATATTGTCCGCAGTAGTGCCAGTTTAAAGTTATGAAAAATTTTGATTCCGCATTTTGGCCTCGGATAGACGGCCGGGGCGCTGCCGTGGTGCAACACGATACTCCGGAGTAGACTAGTGTATACATATCTAGACCCTGACGAGGGGCGATGGATTGATCCCGCAACCATTGGTAGTGTTCACCTAAGATTGTATACAGATGCTCACTGGGTGTTAGTACACCTGACTGGACTCACCGAGAACTGACTGGATGGTATTATACCTAACGTCAGATAGCAGTTCTCAGGTGACATGTGTGCAGATAGTCCGTTGACTTAAGGTCATCATTTGTCTCGTGTGAGTTCCCACTGTGCTTTGATTATTACCCTACCACGGCTCAAAGGAGTCGTGCAAACAGGTTTTAGTTGGGCACAGTCCCGAGCCACGTGGAGGCAGTGAGCGACTGTTAGGGATTCGTCTCTCCCGGTATAGGGAGTTGATATCGCACTGTGGTCGGTTGGTCATTACCATAAGTCCTTGGCCAGGGCTGATTGAGAATTACTGATGGACTGATCAGTAGATTCTCGGGTGTTCTTGTGCCATACCGACACGACTTGTACGGTTATTAGGGGTCTGACGTCCACCACCTCCCTAGACCATACATGTGATACTCTTAGACGAACAGACCGGACTGCACGGATATTGTCACGGACAGGCTCAGTAGGATTTCAGATGGGTTACCTCATCGGCTTTCTTATCGACAACTACCTTGGGACCGTTACGTACAGCTAGTGCCGGTTGCGATCTGTGGTTAAACCCACTGCCAGCGTATTAGTTGAGTCTTTAGACTCCCACACAGAGATTTCCCAAACCTAGGCGAAAAGATATACAGGTCGTATGGTTTTACGACAAAGGTTCGGACGCATACGTGTTTGAACGCACGTGCGACATTCGGACAGTTTTTACTAGCCGGCTTTGGTTTAAGCCAGATTCTAGTATCAGGTTAATGGATTTGTACAGTCTAAAGTTTTTCCGTATTTTCACGGATTGGAGGGGCGTTCTCGTAATTTTCCGAGAAGCTTCTAGAAGGTGATGACTTGGAGGGAGAGGTGGCATTATCATTTAATGAATTAGTGACTCATTGTGAGTGATTCATCATGTCATTAATGCATCATTAAATGCTTAATGACTCACATAATGAATCACCCACTTGCATTATTGAAACATGATGAATAATCTCATATTATTCATTTTCTTTCAATTCATTATGTTTCATATATCTAGTGAGAAGCTTTTTCAATATCATTATTATTATCATTATCATCTTCTCACTCTCTCTCTTCAAGTTCTCTCTCCTTCACCAAATCCTAATCCTACCCTCATGAGTTGAGAACAAGGATTAGGAAAGACTAATTACTCCATAACCTATCTCTACATCACCTTAGCTACTCTATTTAGCAACTAGAGAAACTAAGTAACCTCAAGTTTAGAGGTTATAGCTTGGATTAGGGTTCTCGGGTGGATCGTCTGTCACGGAAGAAAGCCGAAGAGGACGTGGAGATCCCAATAGGCCGTAGATAACATTAAGACGAAGGACTAGAACCGTTTGGTATAATCTCTTAACATAGTAGTTTAGAACTCTATAGCTTTTGTTAAAACTTGTTTAGCAAACGATTCATACGGTTATTCGATGTTTAACCATAGAACAAGATTGTTATTCATATTTCCGCCTCCCCATAAGTATTGGAGTGTTGAACATCGACTTACAGTGGTATCGGAGCCTAGCTAAACAATATTTAACACACTTGCAAATTTGTATGAATTTCGAACGGAAAAACCCGATATCATGTAGTTTCTGTCGAATTTTAAATGAGGTCCAAAAATTTTTCAGGGACCTTCAGAATGACCTAAATGAATGTATTAGAACACCCAAGAAAATTGGGATCATGAATTGACCATAGCGCCGCGGAACCGCGGCCGATCCCACCGATCCGCCACGATTCCGCCGCGCTTTGGACGACTCATCATCCCAAGTTTCTTGTGTTGATTCTCTGTGATATTTGGTGTTTTCTGGTAATTTTTATTTTTGCTCAGGTTTCAGATTACAGAGAAGTATTGGAGCAAAATTAAATGTGTTTAATCGATCGAAATTGTACGGTATTTGCTTGTTTGATTATATCTGTGAAATGTATTATGTGTTCGTAAACCTCCCCTAACTGCTAGTATGTCGGTTGGCAGGGGGTTGCACATATCTGTGATGTTATATATAACTATTTGTGTATATAAACTGTATTGGACTGTTGTGGTGTTTAGCCGGGTTTTGTGATGGGTTATTGTATTAATTCATTTGATGTAAATGTAATAAGTTGTAATATTATTTTGCGGGGCACATCCAGGTTGCGGTTGTAGCCACCGTTGTATTATTTCTTTTTACTGTTTTTGCTCCTAGGATAGACCCAAGGTGGGGTGCACAAACTACCGGGTATTTTGAAGTGTTGGGGCAGACCGCTTCACTTCTGGTACTTGGCGGGTAGTTAGCCGTACCCATAGGGGTCTGGGGTGGGAAAATGGCTATTCATCACAACTGTGTAATCCGTCTTTCATTGCAGGCTCAAAAGAAATGCGGATTGCTTGCAAATCCAATATTGTTTATCTGTGATCTGGAATGCCTATTATTGCGTCTGACGAATGTACAATATCTTTATATGATAGTTATTTAGACGTTGCTTATGTTTTACACCCGCGCTAGCCCAGCCCCCGCTCTGTCGTTAGTTAAGTAACCTAACGGGTGATGACGGGACCCCGTGGCGAATGCGAATGGCATAAGAGGACGTTGTATTTTCGTTGTTATCTGTAATGATAGGTTAAAGATGGGACGCATTATTATTAATGCAAAGAAAATAAAACCTAAACTGAATCGTTGGAACAATTTCTAAAACCCACTCGGTTATCTTGAAAAAGCAAATTTTAAATGCGGAGCTTAAACCACTCCTTTTAATAAAAGCTATCTTAGTTCCTTCGATCAAATCAAGTTCACTACGTTAACGGTTTTTTGCCAAAAACCAGCCGTAACCCTCCGTCGTTTCAGATAGACAGCACATCGTATTCATGCTATGCTTGTTGGCCTACGTCAAGGCATAGTGTATGGCAGCAGTGTGTGTGCCTATTTGTTGCATAGATAGATGCATTAGTTTAATATAGACGTACACCTTGTTGGCCTACGTCAAGGGCTTGTACGATGTATTTAAATTGATCAGGACAACGACGGGTAGAACTTGACTTGCGTCTTATGACTTGTTGGCCTACGTCAAGGTCTATAAGAGCTTGGGGTAAAAATCACATCGGGAGTTTCAAATATAAAGGAAACTTGCAGATTTAGCTTACCTTCTTGAGTGTGGTGACTAGAGTGGCTTCCATCTAGGGCATCATGCAATGATAGTTGGATCCCGACCCCACTGATGAGTAGGATTACTCTCGGGAATTTCTCTCACTTAACAATCAATGCTATAAACCAAGTAGGTGCCTAGAAAGGTGTTAGAGGGGCTACGCCTCCAGGGAAAAGAGGTTCTTTAATTAAGGAACTTCGCGAAAGTGTTGGAAAACCTCCCTCGAAGTACCAACACCAGCCTGGCTGAAAGGTTAAGCAAGAATTGTAACGTGTGATTAAATCCTGACTAGTTCTTCTTTTAGGTTTTGAAGAAGGATTTGAGGAAACAGTGGGAGCCATCCTGTTTAGATAAATTAATAACCAAACTAAACTTGCAAGAGCATATGCTGAGTGTTTCTTTTTTCTCTCTCTCTGGCAGCTACCATGACTGGACTTAAACTATTACTTGAAAAGAATATACTGACCGGGCATAACTATAAAGATTGGCTAAGGAACGTCAATATTGCGCTGACTTATGACAAAGTTGCATATGTTACCACCACTGTTCCTCCCCTTATCCCAGGACCAGATTACTCAGTTGCGGACAAGGAAGTTCGCAAAACCTGGCATCTAGACTGTGAGCGAGCTAAGTGTATCGTGCTGGCGTCCATGAATAATGAATTCCAGAAATAGCACAAGAGTATGGATATTGTATCCATATTCCTCCATTGCAAGGAATTGTATGGTGAACACTCCCGTATCGCGAGGTACGAAACCTCAAGGAAACTCTTCCAGATGAGGTTAGCTCCAGTATCGCCTGTTGGAGAGCACGTCCTCAAAATGATCACCCTCATTGAGGAACTCGCAAACCTGGGATGCGCGCTAGAGAATGATTTGTAAATCGACTTGATTTTGCAGTCCCTTCCCCACACCTTCTCTCAGTTCGTGCTGAAATTCAACATGCACGAAATGGAAGCGGATCTTCCAAAGCTCCTCAATATGTTGAGGGTAGCAGAGACCTCCTTGAAAAAGGAGAAGACCCCTGTTCTGTATGTTGGCCAATCATCTTCTTCTAAATCTAAAGAGAAAGCTAATGGGAAGAAGAAGATGAAAGCCACCAAACCGAAGGGTGGGGTCAAGAAGGTGCAGGGAACGAACAAGGCAGGAAGGGTGAAGGCAGAAAAGAATGAGTGCCTCAATTGTCAGAAGCAAGGGCACTGGAAGAAGGACTGTTTGGCCTTTAAAGCCAAGGACATGAAGCAAGCTGTTGCTTCTGCTTCAGGTGTGTTCGTAATCGAAAATTGTCTTTCAGTAAACTCTACTTCATGGGTACTTGATACCGGTTCTGGTTCTCACATCTGTAATTCTTTGCAGGATCTGAGAAATAGTAGAGTACTGGGGGCAGGTGATATGACTCTCCGGATGGGCAATGGAATGCATGTAGATGCAGTTGCAATAGGGGAATATCACCTAGGGTTGAATAGTGGACACATTTTGGTATTGTACAGCTGTTTTAGTATTCCCAGTATGTTGTGTAATATTATATCAGTATCTTTGTTGTCTAATAAAGGATATAATTTTGTGCTTGAAAGAAATGTCATGAACATTCTCCTAAATCAAGAACTGATTGGGTTTGGCACACTGGAAAACGGCATATACATACTTAATCAACCTCAAATTTTCAATATTCAAAACACGCGTAAAAGAAAGGCTCCAGATTCGAATCAAGCTTTCCTATGGCATTGTAGACTTGGTCATATAAATGAAACAAGGTTGACTAAGTTACATAAAGATTGATATCTAGATCCGTTTGAATATTCATCATATGCAACTTGTCAATTATGTATCAAAGGAAAAATGACCAAATCTCCGTTCACCGGACACGGAGAAAGAGCCACTGAACTCTTGGGACTAGTACACAGTGATTTATGTGGTCCGATGTCTATACATGCACGATGTGGTCACTCCTACTTCATCACTTTTACTGATGACTTCTCTAGGTATGGACATGTGTTCTTAATGAAGCATAAATCCGAGGCTTTTGAGAAGTTTAAGGAGTATAAAAATGAAGTAAAGAAACAAACTGGTAAAAGCATCAAGTCACTTCGATCTGATCGAGGTGGAGAATACTTAAGTACCAGTTTCCTTGAATACTTAAAAGAGAATGGAATTCTCTCTCAGCTTACTCCACCTTATACACCTCAGCATAATGGTGTATCAGAAAGGAGGAATCGCACGCTATTAGATATGGTGCGTGCAATGATGAGTAGTGCTGAGTTGCCACTTTCCTTCTGGGATTTGCTCTAGAATCAGCCGCATACCTATTGAATAGAGTTCCAACTAAGTCTGTACCTACCACTCCATATGAAATCTGGTGTGGGAAGAGACCATATCTCAAGTATATCAAGATATGGGGGTGTCCGGTATATGTTAAGAAGCATAATCCGGACAAGCTCGAGGCACAATCGGTTTTGTGCAAGTTTGTAGGATACCCCAAGCATTCAAGGGGGTATATGGTCTACCACACTGAAGAACAAAAGGTGTTTGTCACTCGCCACATTGTCTTCTTAGAAAGCGAATTTCTTGCAAAAGAAATTAGTGGGAGCGCGGTAGAACTGGAAGAAATTCCAGAACCTCAAACTGCAACCGAGGACTTAGAAGAATCTCAGATTTCAATAGAACATGACGAACCAACGCCACACCGCAGATCTAGTAGGCTTTCTCATCCTCCTGAAAGATACTATGGTTTTCTTCTTGATGGGGATCGAGAGGATTGCATCATCGATGATGATGAGCCTACTAGTTTTCAGCAGGCTATCACGAGTAGCGAATCAGTGAAGTGGCTGGATGCTATGAGATCCGAAATGGAATCCATGTACACCAATAAAGTATAGACTTTAGAAGTTGCTCCTCCTGGGGTAAAACCAGTTGGGTGCAAATGGATCTTCAAAAAGAAGATTGGTACATTTGGACAAGTGGAAACCAACAAAGCTAGACCAGTAGCAAAAGATTTCGTCAAAGACCAGGATTGGACTATGATGAAACTTTTTCACCAGTAGCTATGCTTAAATCCATTCGGATCATGCTTGCCATTGCTGCCTTCCATGACTATGAAATCTGGCAAATGGTTGTAAAAACAGCTTTTCTAAATGGACATCTAGAAGAGAGTGTTTATATGGATCAACCAGAAGGTTTCTTAGACAGTGGGAGCAGCGGAAGAGTGTGAAAATTGTTTAAATCCATTTATGGGTTAAAGCAAGCATCGCAGAGTTGGAACATCTGCTTTGATGAAACAGTCAAGGAATTTGACTTTATCAAAAATGTAGATGAACCATGAATTTATAGGAAGATTGTAGAAGGAGCAGTAGTCTTCCTCGTTTTGTACGTCGACGACATACTACTGATAGGGAATGATATCCCTATACTACAATCAGTAAAGCTCTTCTAGTCACAAAAATTCTCCATGAAAGACTTGGGAGATGCATCATACATTCTGGGCATTAAGATCTATCGTGATAGATCTAATAGAACATTGGGACTTTCACAGTCCAGGTATATAGACACTATACTAAAGAGATTTAGTATGGAAGATTCCAAGCGCGGCAATATGCCCGCTTGTCACGGAATCACCCTCTCCAAAGAGATGTCTCCAAAGACTGATGAAGAGAGGGCTCGCATGGGCATTATACCCTACGCTTCGGCGGTAGGATCAATAATGTATGCGATGTTATGTACCAGACCGGATATAGCTTACGCACTTAGTGTGGTAAGCAGGTATCAGTCTGACCCAGGTGAGAAACAATGGATAGTGGTGAAGAACATTCTCAAGTACCTGAGAAGGACTAATGAGATGTTCTTGATTTACGGTAATGGAAACCTCTAGGTAGAGGCTTTTATCGACCCCGGCTTCCATAGTGACAAGGATGATTCTAAATCCATTTCGGTTTTTGTGTTTACCCTCAATGGAGGGGTGGTATGTTGGAAGAGTTCCAAACAAGATACCATCGCAGACTCAACTATGGAGGCTGAGTATATAGCTGCTAGTGAAGCCGCAAAAGAGGCTGTCTGGATGAGGAAGTTTATTTCTGAACTTCAGGTGGTTCCGTCCATTGCCAATCCAATACCTTTGTCTTGCGATAACAATGGCGCTATAGCTTTAGCGAAGGAACCAAGGTCCCATCAGAAATCAAGGCATATCTTAAGGCGGTTTCACCTGATCAGGGAGATCGTGGATCGTCGGGAGATCGAGATACGGAAAGTGGACACAAAAGACAACACGGCAGATCCATTCACCAAGGCCATTCCTCAAATACAGTTCGAGAGGCTATTTGAGATGTTGGGCATGCGGTACGCCAGCAACTGGATCTGGTAGAGACAGTGGGTACTCATTGCACCAATTATAGGCCTTAGTGCAAGTGGGAGATTGTTGGATATATATGCCCTAGAGGCCTACATTGTATAGGATGCTTGGGATATGTATGTACATAACAGTCTTGCTTGATATAATAGTAAGCTATTTGGTTTGACTTTGTCTTAACGTATGATATATTTTACTTGGTATTTATATATATATGTTGAAAAAGCCCATAGGGTGTTTGTATGACTACCGGCATTGTGATGGCAGTCATACTAGTGGGAGCTGGATAGTCAATAGGCACACCCTTAGATGTCCCTGGTCGCAAGAGTATCGAGATTGGGCATCGATACTCCGGAGTAGACTAGTGTATACATATCTAGACCCTGACGAGGGTCGATGGATTGGTCCCTCAACCATTGGTGGTGTTCACCTAAGATTGTATACAGATGCTCACTGGATGTGAGTACACCGGACAGGACTCGCCGAGAACTGACTGGATGGTATTATACCTAACTTCAGATAGCAGTTCTCAGGTGACATGTGTGTAGATAGTCCGTTGACTTAAGGTCATCATTTGTCTCGTTTGAGTTCCCACTGTGCTTTGATTATTACCCTACCACGGCTCAAAGGAGTCGTGCAAACAGGTTTTAGTTGGGCACAGTCCCGAGCCACGTGGAGGCAGTGAGCGACTGTTAGGGATTCGTCTTTCCCGGTATAGGGAGTTGATATCGCACTGTGGTCAGTTGGTCATTACCATAAGTCCCTGGCCAGGGCTGATTGAGAATTACTGATGGACTGATCAGTAGATTCTCGGGTGGTCTTGAGCCATACCGACACGACTTGTACGGTTATTAGGGGTCTGACGTCCACCACCTCCCTAGACCATACATGCGATACTCTTAGACGAACAGACCGGACTGCGCGGATATTGTCACGGACAGGCTCAGTAGGATTTCAGATGGGTTACCTCATCGACTTTCTTATCGACAACTACCTGGGGACCGTTACGTACAGCTAGTGCCATTTGCGGTCTGTGGTTAAACCCACTGCCAGCGTAGTGGTTGAGTCTTTAGAGTCCCACACAGAGATTTCCCAAATCCAGGCGAAAAGATATAGAGGTCGTAAGGTTTTACGAAAAAGGTTCGGACGCATACGTGTTTGAACGCACGTGCGACATTCGGACAGTTTTTACTAGCCGGCTTTGGTTTAAGCCAGATTCTAGTATCAGGTTATTGGATTTGTACAGTCTAAAGTTTTTCCGTATTTTCACGGATGGGAGATGCGTTCTCGTAATTTTCCAAGAAGCTTCTAGAAGGTGATGACTTGGAGGGAGAGGTGGCATTATCATTTAATGAATTAGTGACTCATTGTGAGTGATTCATCATGTCATTAATGCATCATTAAATGCTTAATGACTCACATGATGAGTCACCCACTTGCATTATTGAAACATGATGAATAATCTCATATTATTCATTTTCTTTCAATTCATTATGTTTCATATATCTAGTAAGAAGCTTTTTCATTATCATTATTATTATCATTATCATCTTCTCACTCTCTCTCTTCATGTTCTCTCTCCTTCACCAAATCCTAATCCTACCCTCATGAGTTGAGAACAAGGATTAGGAAAGACTAATTACTCCATAACCTATCTCTACATCACCTTAGCTACTCTATTTAGCAACTAGAGAAACTAAGTAACCTCAAGTTTAGAGGTTATAGCTTGGATTAGGGTTCTCGAGTGGATCGTCTATCACGGAAGAAAGCCGAAGAGAACGTCGAGATCCAAAGAGGCCGTAGATAACATTAAGATGAAGGACTAGAACCGTTTGGTATAATCTCTTAACATAGTTGTTTAGAACTCTATAGCTTTTGTTAAAACTTGTTTAGCAAACGATTCATACGGTTATTCGATATTTAACCATAGAACAAGATTGTTATTCATATTTCCGCCTCCCCATAAGTATTGGGGTGTTGAACATCGACTTACAGTAATTATGAAACCATGCTGTTAGGACATCGGTACCATTACCGATGACGCGTATGCTCCACGTACACTCGCTTGTCTGCTCATACACATCTTCATCGGTAATTGCCATGTCACGTACACTTTAGAAAATACTATTTCAGTGACATAGCTTGCTAGCCGATAGTTGTAATATGTTATAGTTTCCATATGCTAGTTTAATTATTGCATTCATTGCATGATATCAGATGCAACCATGTATTCATTGGTTATGCAGTATTATGGAGATTTATGCCGGTATTCATTGTTTATTGCTATCATGATTTTGATGATTTCGAATTTACATGAGATTTATGGATTTGGGGAAAAACCGCAAGAATTTAATGAAAGCTTAGCATCATCATTTTAAAAATGCAAATTGCGGTTTTCTCGTGATGTATGAGTCGTCCACCATGAGTTTTCATAATTGCTGTTGGATTTCGAAACCCGATTTGAGGAGTTCGATGAACCGTCTCGGGTATATGGTGGGCCCGGTATGGTACCCCGGGGCAAGAAGCTCGAGTTGTATTCGATGAGCCTGGCAGGGGAGCACTACCCACCGGTGATATTATTTGAACTCTTCGGTTATCCGGAGGATAACATCCAGAGTCATGAGATAGTTATAGGCTGATCCATTCCGCCGGAGCCAGCGGGCCGATCCCGCAGATGATACGGATGCCCTGAGATATTGATACTTGAGATTTGAGATTTGAGATATTGAGATACTGAGACTTATGTTTTGTGTCGATGCTTGACACTGATTTCTTTGTTGCATTCATTGATGATACTTGATTGATATACATATAGAAATCTCATTGATTAAAGAAAACAGTTGTCTCACTCATGATATATTCTGTTTCTATTCGTAATGCATTCATACATCATATATATCTGATATGTTTCTATCTGAGGCACTGACACGAGCACGTGGTATTGCACTTGTATATAGATGGATTAGGATATTATTTGAGGACATGACCTAGGATAGCGTTATGCATGTGATTTCTTCTCGTAGATGTTTTCTACTCACGAGTTGGCAACTCACCCCCGTTGTGCCACAGTTCTTTGCAGGTTTTGCCGTACAGGTTTCGTTGCGGCTTTGCTCGCACACTGTTCCTTCCAGGTGATTGCTTTGGTAAGTGGGTTCTTTGCATCAGGACCACCATTGTTTATTTATTATTTCTGTTGTATCTAGAAACTCCATCTACCAGATTGTATATTTGAGAGAGATAGAAAACCATACCTGTTATTATTTCGACCTTAGAGTCGCGCGTTGTATTATTATGGTTTTCACGCTGATTTTGGGTTTCTTTTGAGTTTTGATCCTCACCTTTCGGCACTATATATTATATTCCTTGCGTGGTTGTGACCGTCATTTGACGAAGAGCTAGCTCCCGCTTGGGGATGCCTTTTTGTATTTCGTATACTATTCATGTTGTATCCCGTTTTGGGGCCAGTATTTACAAAGGAGACTCTGCCGAAATTTTCAGAAAATACTTGAGATTTTAAAAATACATACTTCGGCCTATGTTGATTAAAACTACTTGTTTTCAATTGGTTTTTTCTTCACTCCACTGCTTCTTTGTTTTTGATTTCTGGGTTTCGGCTTACTTAGATTACGCACGCCTCGAGACGTTTCGTAATTTAAGTGCCAGTCATGTTCCGTACTTCTCGGGTCGTGACAAGCACACACGCCCGAATCATATCCTCTAGAGTCCGTATCGTCCGCTCTGACTGACAATCGGTCTGCGGATGGAAAGCGGTGCTAAAACTCAATCGGGTACCCAAAGCATTCTGAAGCTTCTACCAAAGACAGCTATTAAACTGGGTGCCTCTGTCGGATACAATGCATGTGGGAACGCCGTGCAAACACACAATGTCATCTATATACAACTGAGCGTACTGAGCATAACCGAAAGTGGTCTTCACTGGAAGGAAGTGAGCCGCTTTCGTCAACCGGTCAACAATCACCCTAATAGAGTCATACCCCCGACTGGTTCTAGGTAGACCCACAACAAAGTCCATGGAAATCTTCTCCCATTTTCACTCAGGAACGGGTAAAGGCTGCAACTCTCCAGCCGGCCTCTGATGCCCAGCCTTGACTTACTGACAAGTCTGGCACCTCAAAACATCAGGCTTCATCCCTTCCCACCAGTAAACGTCTCTCAAGTCACGGTACATCTTGGTGGAACCTGGATGAATGCTAAAGGCTGACTAATGTGCCTGTTCTAGGATCTCGCGCCTCAACCCATCAATATCTGGTACACACAAGTGAGTCCCGTAACGTAGCACACCCTGGTCATCAATCAAGAACTTCCAATCTGTACCCTGCCGAACTGTATGGTTACTAGGCACTCTATATCGGTTCTACAAGGCATCAACCATGCCCGATTAAAATTTTAGCCGTGCCGAATAACCCTAAACAAGATCTTTGCTAGATAATTAGGGTAACACATGCGAGTAAATAACATTTACATCTAAGTGAATACGAAATACAACCTTTGTAGATCGGTCTTTCACTTCTTATGCTCCTTATAGTAGTCTCTTCGCTGCGATCATCGTGCTCCCGGACTCTCGGACGGCTCCATGAGAAGAAGGCAACGGTTTTGCTTGAAGTCTTCGAGGCCGAAGATGATCTACGTCGAGGGAATACGAACTCAAGCTTCTACTTCACTAACTAGAGAATTAGTGAAGCAAACACCCTAAACTAAAGTGCTAATCAAGTAGAGGATGATGAAATAGGAAATGGGTACACTTTAGAATTTCTTTTCTCAAATTGTTTCTCTCTCTTTATCAAACCCTAGCAAGAATTTGAAGGAGGAAGAAAATGAGCTCAAAATGAGAATGAAAACTAACTAAAGAGAAAGAGAGCTAACCATGGGTGAGTGGGTATCATATACTAACTCATGTAGAGACATAACCATGGCTACATTATAATGGTTAGGTTAATTAATATCTCAAGTAATCGAAAGTTAGTAGACTAAGTCAATGCAACCCTAAGCTTCATGAAGCTTCATGCATGTGAGCTCATCATCCACTAATTTTATAATTACTTTAAATATTAAAAACCTAACACTATAATTAGTATGGTATAAGTCTTATACACCCATGATAGTTGTATCAACAACCATGATACAAAATAAACACAAATAAATATATATCACATATATATTAAGTTATGCACAAGTGAAAAAAAATGCTTAAGTGAATCAATGTTAGTTAATGTAAATTAATATATCACATATACAATTATACACTAAATTATTAAATCAACACTTGACTTAATAATCCTGTTATATCACATATAACCGACTAACACAAAATGTACCAACTTATCGAATCAACACTTGATTCGATAACCTGGCTATATCACATATAACTGGCCGATACAATAGTCGCGAGAATAGAATACGGTATCACATACACGCATTATTCTCGGTCCCGCACATATCACATATGCCCTCCTATTTCGTTTTTCCTGAGCCAGAAAAACCTCTATGTAGGACTCTAAACACTCGTCAATACGCCGGCAGTTGGTGATGATCATATCAAGCACCCATAAGCCCTCAGCGGTACTAGCTGGACGTAACGGCTACCCGGGTATTGAGCGATCAGAAGATCAGCAAGCAAGCCCGCTCCAACTCCTGCAAAAATCCTGACAGTGACACTACCGCACAGTCCGGTCTCCTCGTCTGATATGTCGCATATCAAGTCTAGGGGTGGTAAACGTCAGACCCCAATAACCGATAACTCATACCGATATGAGGCTCATAACGGGTCGAGAAACTACTGGTAACACTTACCAGTAAATCTCTAAACCAGCCCTGGCCAGGGACTTCCCTGTTATGGATAATCGAGCATAGCGCAACATCAACCCCCATTACCGGGAGAGACGAAACCCCTCCTATCTCTCATTGCCTCCATGTGACTCGGGACTGTACCCAAAAACCACCGTTTTGCACGCCCGCTTAGACATGGTAAGGTGGAAATCAAAGCACAGTGGGAATCACACAAGACTCTATGACGATCTCGGGTCTACAGACTAACCTGTACCAGTGTCACCAGAGAACTTCCATCTGACGTAAGGTATAATACCATCTGGGAGTTCTCGGCGAGTCCGCCCAGTGTACCCAGTCTCTACTGAGCACCCGTATATCATCTCCGATGTCAAACACCAATGGATATGGGATCATCCATCGCCCATCTATATGGATCGAGAAGGTATACGCTAGTCTACTCTGGTATATCGATGCCCTGTCTCGATACACCCACGTCTAGGGACTTTAAAGGATGTACTTATGGACTACCATGTCCCCACTAGTATAATCCGCATCATAGTCTAGGTAGTCAAGTACACATCCTAAGGACTTTACCAACATGTAACAGAGAGACAATCGGTGTACACGTTAAGGTAAAGAGTAACCAGATAGCATATTATCTTGTCGAGCAAGAAAGTCCTCCCTATATATGTCCAACCATCCACTACAATATACATCTCATGTATAGTAATGGCCTCTAGGGCATACCTATAACTAACAATCTCCCACTTGCACTAGGGCCATCTGATAACAGTGGATGTAGTATCTCATACTCAACCATCCCATAAAAGTCTCTCTCTGGGAAAGGGCCTTTGTGAATGGATCCGCCGTGTTGCCCTCTGAGTCTACTCTCCTGACCTCGATCCCCTGTAGATCAACCATCTCCATGATCAGGTGATACTGCCTTAGAATATGTCTGGATCACTGATGGGACGGGCGTTCATAGGCATAAGCCACAACTCCATTGTCACACAATGGAAGGAACGAAGTTCATCTCATGAACTAATATACACCCAGACTGCCTCTTTGGTAGCATCTTTGGTAGTGATGTATCTAGCCTTTATCGTCTAGTATGCCACGGTATCTGTCTTGGAACTCTTCCAACATACCGTCCCTTTACTGAGGGTAAAGACAATGCCTGTGACTGACATTCAGTCGTCCTTATCACCCTAGAACCCTTCCAGTGATTCTCCCCAGGATCAATTGATACCATCTCACTACAGCTAGTGAGTATCCTAACATCCAATTAGATCTATCTCATAGATCCAAAACCCAGGATTTAGTAGGTATCACTTCGATCCTATGTGGAGAATCGTTGTGATAAGCGGAGATTGATCGAGCGTAGCATAGGAAACTCCTTTCCTATCAAGAGTATGTTATCCACACACTCTACGAGGATCTCCACCATAATCTCTAGTACCTTTTTGTATATACAAGGTTCATCTACCATTTTGATGATGTCAAACTCTTTGACTAACACATCAAAACAGACGTTCCAACTCCGCGATGCCTGCTTTATCACATAAAACATCTTGCACACGTTTCTGCTGCTCTCACTGTCTACGAAGCCCTCTGACTGTGTACTAACAGACTCTCTCTTCTAAAACATCATTTAGAAAAGCAGTCATGACACCCAACCGCCGGATATTGTAGTCATGGTATGTAGCCGTGGCAAGTAGGATCTGGATGGACTTAAGCATAGCTTTGAAAGTCTCAACTTTTCCATGTACACCAAGCAATCTTCTTAAGATATACTTGCTCCTGATGGGGATTTAATCCTTCAGATAAAGCAACCAAAGTCCATACTTTGTTGGTGTATAAGGATTCCATCTCAGATCGTTAAGCATCCATCCATTCTTACAGAGTCCCACTCCTGATGGCCATCTCGAAACTAGTTGGGTCATCATCTCATGATGCATTCCTCGCTCCCACTTTCATAGAGAAACTCGAAGTATCTTTCAGGTGGGTGAGGAACCCGACTAGATCGGCGGAGAGGCTGAGGTTCGTTAGTTACTATTGAATCCTTTGGTTATACCAAATCATCAGCTGCGGTTTGTATAGCTGGAACTCTTTCCAGTTCTACCTTATGACCATTAATTTCTTCACAAGAAATCCCCTTTCACAAAGGTGGCATGTTGAGAAACAAATCATCTTTTGTTCCTCGGTTAGGTAGAAGATATTCCCTTGCAAATGCTTGGGATATGCAACAAACTTCTACAGAACTGACTTTGCCTTGAGCTTGTCCGGATTATACTTTTAGACACAGGCTGGACAACCCCAAATCTTAACAAACTTAAGATATGGGCTCTTCCCTTTCCATATCTCATATGAAGTGGTAGGCAACTGATCTGATCGGAACCCTATTCAATAGTTATGCAGCTTAACAAGTGCATAACCCCCAAAAGGAAATAGGCAACTCAGTAATACTCATCATAGAGCACACCTTATCACATAGGGTGTGATTGCTCCGCCCCGATACACCGACGTGCTGTTGTGTATACGGAGGAGTAATGCTGAGAGAGAATCTCATTCTACTTTAGAATATTCCAGGAATACCATGCTCAAGTATTCTCCTCCCTGATCACATCAAAGGACATAATACTTATACCCGTTTTGGTTCTCTACTTCTAACTTATATTCTGTGAATATCTCAAAAGCTTCGGACTTGTGTTTCAACAGGAACATATGTCTGAATCTTGAGAGATCATCAGAGAATGTAATGAAGCACAAAGAACCGGTCTTGGCATGTGTAGACATGGGACCTTCATACATCAACATGTATCATCCCAAGAGTTCACTAACTCTTTCTCTGCTTCCAATGAACAGAGCTATGGTCATCTTAACTCTGTGACATGACCGGCAAGTTTCACAAGATGTAAATTCAAACTAATTTAAATATGCATCTATATGTAACTTCAGCTAGTCGGGTCGCATTGATATGACCTAGTCTACAATACCTCAAGAAGGATTCATTCATTTCTGAACTCTTCCTCTTGTGTGTGTTCTGTATACTATGAACTGTAGTTTGATTTAGAACGTCAATACTTTCAGATAACGTTCCTGAACCGATCAACTCTTGATATAGGAAATGTTCAAAACATTATCCAACAATACAAAATTATATCCTTCTTTACTAATAAGGAGACTGATATGATGTTGTATATCAGGTTCGGTATCTAATAACATTCATGCAGAATCAATGTATTCTGATAATACAGAGTGATAACTACCAACAGATTTGGCTGCAACACTTGCACCGTTTCTATCTAATGAAACTTATCACCCGTTCTCAGTTCTCTACCTATCTGTAGCTCATGTAACAAATTACATATGTGGGATCCTGATCCGGTATCTCATACCCAGGACGTAAAGGATACTGAGAAACAGTTCTCTGTAATGAACACACCCGAAGAAGATGCATCATCATGCACTTTCTTCGTTTGGGCGGCACGGGAATTCTGGTAATGCCCTATTTCCTGCTCTGTCTTATAACAATTATAAGTTGGAGCGGGACCAACGTTCCTCTAGCTCAGTATAACAAGCGGGTTCGGTCAATACATCCATATTATTATCTTGATTAAGGCGTGACATGGTCGCTACCTGGAAAAAGAGAGAAGAAAACACTCTGCGTGCGCTCTTGCAAGATCAGATTGGCTATTATTTTATCTAATCAGGATGGCTCCCACTGTTTTTATCAAATCTTCCTTCAAACCCTAAAAGGAAAGACTAGCCGGGATTAATTACACCCTACAACTTCGCCAATCTTTCAGCCAGGCCAGTGTCGGTACTTTGAGGGAGGTTCCCCGTGCTTTCGCACGGACCTAATTAAAGTAAACCTCATTTTCCCAGAGGCGTAACCCCGTTGACACCTTTCTAGACACCTACTTGATCGGCTAATTGTAATTTGTAAAACTTTCCCAGGAGTAACAATTACTCGCAGTGGGTATCCAGATCCAACTATCTCATAGAAGGTATGCAATCTCATTGCAAATTTCAACACTTGAAATTCTCGATAATATTTGTCCCCTAGCGTCCCATGACCTTTACGCAGGCCAACAAACCATAGTGCGCTAGTCAAGTTCAACCCGTCATTTCCTGATTGAATTAAACCCACCCACACGACCCTTGACGCAGGCCAACAAAGTCGCACGACTACCCTAATCCAATCTGCATCTTATGCATAAGCAGATAAATACTAGTTAGCTACCACACACTACGCCTTGACGCAGGCCAACAAACGTAGCACGAATACAAAGTAGGACTTATCTGAAATGACGGAGGGCTACGACAGTTTTTTCTGAAAACCTATTGCGTAATGAACTTGATATCGTTGTAGAATCAAATAATTTTTAAAATGGTGTATTTTTTAGGCTTTTGCTAGTTTCGCTAAAGAGGTCACTCCCGGTGAAGGGATCTCGGCTCTTTCCTCATCGAATGAGGTGCAGGATATATCATATATATCACTGGGCAAAGCAAGAACTAGAAAAGCAATCAAAAGACAAAACCGAGGGGTGTAGCATCTGCCAGTCATTGCTAAAGGGGTCACTCCCGGTGAAGGGATCTTGGCCCTTTCCTTATCGAATAAGGTGCAGGATGTTCTACAAGGAACACCGCGTTGCAAAGCAAGAACTGTAGCTACCTGTTTTTGAAAATTCGATTCCACAACAACTTTTAGGTTTATTTTCTTTCATAATCATATTAATGAAGTCCCATCATTTAAGGACCTAAACATCACAGATAAATACGACGTACACTTATGCCATCCGCAGTCGCCTCGATGTCCCCTCATGCACCGTTAGTTTAGGTAACTAACGGCAGAGACGCGCAGGGCTAGCGCGGGTGTAAAACATAAGCAACGTCTATATAATATATCATATATACTATATACAATATTTATCACAACATATCAATTGATCACATCACAGATATCGCGGCAGAAGAATCATATGAAATAATGGATATACTAGGAGGTCCGTGTTTTATTTTGAGCCTCTAAAAAACACGGATTCCACGGTCGCGATGAATAGCCAAACCCACACCCCTAGACCCCTACGAGAGCAGCAAGCAACCCCACCAATTCTAGAGTTAGGAGACCCGGACTCGACTCCTCGAGTTGGTCTCCCACTGGACTCTAGAACCCGGTTACTTGTGCTCTCCTCCTTGGGTCTACCTAATGTGGAAAGGTAAATAATATACAATGGTGACATCATCCTCATCCCGGAAGTGCCCCAATAAAATAATATTACATACAATGAATTTTACATGAATGAAAATAAAAACCCTCATCTCACATAAAACCCCCGGCTATTCAAAACGCGACGATCCAATATAAGATATCCAGCAACTCATAACATCTCATGTCATCAACGTAAGTTAATATGCGCATCCCAATTATCGTTGACATATAGCAACGAAACCGGCGATAACACATATTACACTTACGGTCGCAGAGAAGAAAGTGTAAAACTACAACAGTTGGAATCCGCAACCTCCTTAGACATCGCATGCCTAACAATTATAAACCCCGCATTTTAGTCTCTATATCAAAATCACTTTTCAATATCTAATCGGGAAATTCAACAAGATTCTAGATTTGTGATCGAATGCTCGTCGCAAATTTAGTAGACGGCCGCACCCCCGGATGCCGTCGACGAAGTGCACTAAGGCGGAACACCGCTGCCGCGAGCACCCAAACGGATGCGTTTGGCGACGGGGTTCTCCTACAGTCACTTGGTCAGGCATTGGGGCGTGGCTGTCTATTAAGTTTACCCGGTGAGTATCCGCGTAAGCTACGTTATTGCAACGGACTTTTGATCGCATCAAAATCTCGTGGCAACTGATCGTTAGAGACTAAATTGCTATGTTTATAACATTCAAATTAGTTATCTCATAACTACTTGTGGATTCCAAATATTGTATCACATTCTATATAAATAGACAATGTTAAACTTTCCGATCGAATGATCAAACTCCCAAGTTTTCCCAAATAGTTCTCAACACTTGAGGGGATTTTAAAAACATCCATCACATGCCACAGTACCAATGGTCCAGCCGTAGAAGGGTCAAGCCAACGCCTCACATGTGGCAACGCCGTACAACCCCAAACCCTAAGGTTCAAAAGGCAGTTCAAGACGGTCACATAATCGAGTTAAGGTTTGTTGTCTTCTAGAGGGTCCATTGCGTAACTTGCACGATTTAGACGTTCTTAAACTACGGAAAAATCCAACGCTTGGAAATTTTCCGGCAGGGGAAAAAGTGAGTTATTGATATCCGTCCGAACTTTTTAATACTTTCTAAATTATCCGGAAAACAAAACGAAATTAAATTTTCCGATCGAATCTACGATTACACAATAAACCCAAGAACACTCAACACTTGAGTCAAATTAAAAATACCCAGAAATAAGCACTAACAGATACGGTCATAACTGTACAAAACAAAAAATAAAATTCCACTGTACGGCCGCGGATCCGCGGCCCAAGCAAGGTATGGCCGCGGTTCCACGGCGGTCCGTACGTATTACGTCATCGTTTTTCACAGTTATGCTTAAAAAACCCTGCTGAATATTTTAGGTATTTTTAATTCAGAAAAAACATAGTTTTAATAAAATGTCCAGAGAAGGGTATATTTCGTCGTTTCGGAGTTTTAACTTCGTGTACACGTCGCCTAATACTCTAGCTAGGCTCTGATACCACTGTAGGGTTACTAGTCACTCTATATCGGTTCTACAAGGCATCAACCATGCCCGATTAAAATTTTAGCCGTGCCGAATAACCCTAAACAAGATCTTTGCTAGATAATTAGGGTAACACATGCGAGTAAATAACATTTACATCTAAGTGAATACGAAATACAACCTTTGTAGATCGGTCCTTCACTTCTTATGCTCCTTGTAGTAGTCCCTTCGCTGCGATCATCGTGCTCCCGGACTCTCGGACGGCTCCATGAGAAGAAGGCAACGGTTTTGCTTGAAGTCTTCGAGGCCGAAGATGATCTACGTCGAGGGAATACGAACTCAAGCTTCTACTTCACTAACTAGAGAATTAGTGAAGTAAACACCCTAAACTAAAGTGCTAGTCTAGTAGAGGATGATGAAATAGGAAATGGGTACACTTTAGAATTTCTTTTCTCACAATATTTCTCTCTCTTTATCAAACCCTAGCAAGAATTTGAAGGAGGAAGAAGATGAGTTCAAAATGAGAATGAAAACTAACTAAAGAGAGAGAGAGCTAACCATGGGTGAGTGGGTATTATATACTAACTCATGTAGAGACATAACCATGGCTACATTATAATGGTTAGGTTAATTAATATCTCAAGTTATCCAAAGTTAGTAGACTAAGTCAATACAACCCTAAACTTCATGAAGCTTCATGCAAGTGAGCTCATCATCCATTAATTTTAGAATTACTTTAAATATTAAAAACCTAACACAATAATTAGTATGGTATAATTCTTATACACCCATGATAGTTGTATCAACAACCATGATACAAAATGAACACAAATAAATATATATCACATATATATTAAGTTGTGCACAAGTGAGAAAAACAAATGCTTAAGTGAACCAATGTAAGTTAATGTAAATTAGTATATCACATATACAATTATACACTAAATTATTAAATTAACATTTGACTTAATAATCCGGTTATATCACATAAAAACGACTAACACAAAATGTACCAACTTATCGAATCAACACTTGATTCGATAACCTGGCTATATCACATATAACCGGCCGATACAATAGACGCGAGAATAGAATACGGTATCACATACACGCATTATTCTCAGTCCCGCACATATCACATATGCGCTCCTATTTCGTTTTGCCTGAGCCAGTAAAACCTCTATGTAGGACTCTAAAGACTCGTCAATACGCCGGCAGTAGGTGATGATCATATCAAGCACCCACAAGCCGTCAGCGGTACTAGCTGGACGTAACGGCTACCCGGGTATTGAGCGATCAGAAGATCAGCAAGCAAGGCCGCTCCAACTCCTGCAAAAAGCCTGACAGTGACACTACCGTACAGTCCGGTCTCCTTGTCTGATATGTCGCATATCAAGTCTAGGGATGGTAAACGTCAGACCCCAATAACCGATAAGTCATGCCGATATGAGGCTCATAACGGGTCGAGAAACTACTGGTAACACTTACCAGTAAATCTCTAAACCAGCCCTGGCCAGGGACTTCCCTGTTATGGCCAATTGAGCATAGCGCAACATCAACCCCCAATACAGGAAGAGACGAAACCCCTCCTATCGCTCATTACCTCCATGTGACTCGGGACTGTACCCAAAAACTACAGTTTTGCACGCCCTCTGACGTGGTAAGGTGGAAATCAAAGCACAGTAGGAATCACACAAGACTCTATGACGATCTCGGGTCTACTGACTAACCTGTACCAGTGTCACCAGAGAACTGCCATCTGACGTAAGGTATAATACCATCTAGGAGTTCTCGACGAGTCTGTCCAGTGTACCCAGTCTCTACTGAGCACCCGTATATCATCTCCGATGTCAAACACCAATGGATATGGGATCATCCATCGCCCATCTATATAGATCGAGAAGGTATACGCTAGTCTACTCCGGTATATCGATGCCCTGTCTCGATACACCCATGACTAGGGACTTTAAAAGATGGACTTATGGACTACCATGTCCCCACTAGTATAATCCGCATCATAGTCCAGGTAGTCAAGTACACATCCTAAGGGCTTTACCAACATGTAATAGAGAGACAATCGTTGTACACGTTAAGGTAAAGAGTAACCAGATAGCATACTATCATGTCAAGCAATAAAGTCCTCCCAATATATGTCCAAGCATCCACTACAATATACATCTAATGTATAGTAATGGTCTCTAGGGAATACATATAACTAACACGAACAAGCTCAAAAATCTCAGACAAACGGGCATCACTGGGCTGCGCCTCATGGATATGATCAAGTAGAAGTGGACGGGCGCGGACATGAGCAAGCTGTCCCCCAGTGGAAGTGAACTCGAACTGAACTCTACCATCGCATAAGATCTGCCAATCCACAGAAGACTGTCTCTGAACTGCGCACAACTGGGACAAGATACCCTCGGGCCTACGAATCAAAGCATCAGCTACCACATTCGCCTTGCTCGGGTGATTAAGGATCCCACAATCATAATCCTTCACAAGCTCCATCCATCGGCGCTGTCTCAGATTCAGGTCCCGCTGCTGGAAGATGTACTTCAAGCTCTTGTGGTCCGTGAAAATCTGACATGACTCCCCGTACAAGTTGTGTCTCCAAATCTTCAACGCAAAGACCAGCGCGGCCATCTCAAGATCGTGAGTGGGGTAATTCTGCTCGTGCCTCTTCAGCTGCCTAAAAGCATAAGCAATCACTCTATCATGCTGCATCGGTACACAACCGAGCCCCACTCGAGACGCATCGCAGTAAACAACAAAGCCACCCGATCCAGAAGGCAATAAACGAAAATAAAGTGTACGTATATGCCATCCGCATTCGCCACTGGGTCCGGTCTTCACTCGTTAGGTTACTTAACTAACGACGGAGCGGGGACTGGACTAGCGTGGGTGTAAAACATATACAACATCTGCTAGTATATATATCAATATACAATAATCGCTCCAGGCGTGATAAATGCAACATCACAAAAAAGTAATAAGCATCACAGAACAATACAGATAATCTGGGAGCCTGTCACGACCCGAAAATATTAGCTCATGACCGGCACTTGAATCATGCCACGTCTAAAGGCGTAACGTAAATCAAGTAAGCCAAAACCCAGAAATCTAAACCTTTTTAACAAAATAAAGAGGTGAAGTTTTGAAATAAAGGTATGGTGAAAATCATAAGTTTTGTTAAATACATAAATAATGGAACATAAAAAGGCAAGTGGGTGTTACTAGTTGAAAACATGTTTCGACTTTTAGAAATTTGGACAGCCCCTCCTTTGTATATTTTGATCCAAAACCACAATACATAATGATAATAAAGGCATCCCCAAGCGGGAGCTAGCTCTTCGCCAAACGGAGGATCACAAACACGCAAGACAGAATATATAAGTATACGATACCCAACGGCGAAGATCAACACCAAAAATAAAGAATAAAGCGATAAATCAACCCAAAAGGCGAACATAAAACCTATCGCTCAAGTCTCGCAACTACAAGTCTCACTAAGTCTCATTACTTATACAATTACTAGTTTTGACGGATGGAGTTGACTAGATACAATATGAAATATAAATACAAGAGTGGGTACGATACAAATGTCCCACCTACCAAAGAAATCACCCAAAAGCAACTGTGTGCCAGCGATGCCGCTACTGATCAATGCAGTCAACCTGCAATAACTGTGGCACAACGGGGGTGAGTTTCCAAGTCGTGAGTAGAAAACATCAACAAATAGAAATCGAATAAACGACTCCTAGGTCAACTATATCATAAAGGTAATACTATGATATTTAGGGTGACCGGGTCTGTATATGTGCCAACACTAATATCAATGTCAATCAGCATATGGATATCATCCAACAATATAATCAATGTCTGTATGCATGTGAATCTCGTCCAACCATATCATCAATGTATGTATGCAAGTGGATCCCGTCCACGTGTCAACCAATGACCCAACAACATCATGCATGTAGATATCATAAAAGCATATGCATAGAAGTATGAGGATATAAATCAACGTGTGTCCCTCGCGACACATCAAAATCATGGAACCTGGGTGTCCAGCATCGACACTCGAAAATATCATGAAACCCGTGTCCAACATCGACACGTAAACCCTCATATCTCGGGCTCCGTCAGTCCGGATCGGCCCATATCATCTCTCGACTCCGGTTGGTATCCTCCGGATATCCGCCGAGCCTAAATACTATCACCGGTAGGTAGTAGTCCCTCTGCCAGGCTCCCTGTCTACTGCACAGCAATCCTTTCTCGCCCTGGGGTACCATACCGGGTCCACTATGTACCCGCAATCGGGCTTATCCAGCTCCTCGAATCGGATTTCACATGTCACACGTCTTAGAACCGAGAAAACGCATGGTGGACGCACGGAAATATCATATCAAGAGAAACCGGGTTTTTAAAACAGTAAATGCTTTCTTTTGAAATAGCCACGGTTCTCAAATCCAGAAATCTCATGAAAACAGCATATCAAAATGCATAAAAGCGTAAAGCATGCTGTATGCGACATATAACAGAAATGTAAGCATATACGTATATCATGCAACATGGAACAGTAATATGCACATATCGAGGGAAAACTGCTGTTTTAAATGAATCCAGTTTAAAAATATATCCCGCGGTTCCCAAATTCTCCAAAGTCCAATGCAACATCGTATAAAGGTGCATATGCAACTATATCAAGCAAATCGTCCAAGGAGTCATATCATGATGCAGCAAATCCTACTGTGTAGTGACATGGCAATTATCGATGATGAAGTGTGTGAGTCGGCAAATCTGTGTACGTGTAACATACACATTATCGATAATGGTGTAAATGTACTAGCACAGGTATATGCAATGCAATGAGAATTACATGAATGCAGCATAAGGTAAATCATATGCAAATGCTGACTGGTATATGTATCTAACATGACCGAGTTGGTGAATCTAACCATCGGCATCTAGCCTCACGACATCACGTACGGTATAATCCATCGTACGGCATACTCTACTCAAGGGTATGGATTAATCATCAATTCAAACTCATCACGTACGGAAAATCATCGTACGGCGGCATTAAACTAATAGGGATCCTATCAACCTATATGACAATGAGGGTACGGCGTAATGTCACGTACAGCCTATCATTCTTGATTCACAACATGTATACACATATATCCATATACCTACGTCCTAAGTCACATCCATAACAATCTCATATCAAGGGACTGTTGGAGATAGTGCCCTCAGAGTCAATTATTGGATCACAGGCACGTGATTGCAATGATTGAGGGAGGACCTGTCCCAGTAAGACAGTCTTACTTAAGATGATAGTATGCTATCTGGTTTATCTTTATCATCGTGTACTGCTTTAGGTGTCCTTACAGGTCACTATTGCGCGTTGATAGAGCCCCTAGGATTCTTTCTTGACTGCCAGCAGTATGAGGGCGATCATATACGTGGGAGCTGGTAGTCTATAAGCACATCCTTAAAAGGTCCCTAGTCGTGGGAGTTTCGAGACTGGGCATCGATACTCCAGAGTAGACTAGTGTATACAGTCGAGACCCCGACGAGGGGCGGTGGCCGGTCTCAAAAGCCACTGGTGTCAGTTGGTTCACCTAAGATGTTTACAGGTGCTCATTGGGTTACGAGTATACCGGACAGGACTCGCCGAGAACATGCTAGTTGGTCTTATACCTGACGTCAGATAGCAGTTCCCTGGTGACATGTGTACATGTTAGTTCATCGACCTGAGGATCGTCATTTGTCTCATGTGAGTTCCCACTGTACTTTGATTACTACCCTACCACGCTCAAAGGAGACATGCAAACAGGTTTTAGTTGCGTACAGTCCCGAGCCACATGGAGGCAGTTAGCGGATCTGTAGGGGTTCGTCTCTCCGGGTATTGGGGGTGAGGTCGCGCTGTGTCTAGGAGAGCCATTACACAAAGCCCTCGGCCGAGGTAGGAGATTTACTGCTAGGTATTCCAGTAGTATCTCAAGGTGTTCTGGGCTACATTCGGACACGACTTGTACCGCTTTTGGGGGTCTGACTTTTACCAACCCCCTAGGCCCGCCATGCGATGCTCATAGACGAACGAACCGGACTGTACGGATATTGTCACTGACAGGCTCAGTAGGGTGTCAGGATGAGTTCGCTCATCGACGTCCCTTTTGGTCAATACCTGATAGCCCGTTACGTATAGGCTAATACCTCTGACGTGCTAGTGGTTTAATCCACAACCAAAGTATTGACGAGTCTTTAGAGTCCCCCACAGACCAGTTTCTCAAGTTTCGGGCGAAACGCTGTAGAGGCCGTATGGAGATATGGCAGGGTTCGATCAGATACGTGTGGTATTGCACGGATCATGATCGGACGGATAATACTAGCGGGCTTTGGTTTAAGCCAGATCCTAGTATTGTACAGTGTAGATTTTTTCTCATTGCATTTGTATTCGGTCAGAATACAAATGCGGGTATGTATATACAGTAGCGGGGTTTTCCTGTAATTTATTACGGGATCAGTTTTCCGAAGTTGCCTGTTTGTTTTCCGTTTCAGCCATTTTCCCTTGTATCTTTCCTTGGCTGAAATTTGGTGGAGGAGGGCTTATTTGCATTTGTGCAAATTAGATTTGTGGAGGGTGGTCTTTGCATATTGTTGCTTCATGATAGATCTTGTTTGACCTTGACTTCTTCACTTGATCATTACTTGACTTTTGGAGTAATGATGGTGGATGGTGATGGAGGGTTATGATGATAGTTTATGAGTGTTGGGCTTGTTTTTGTGATCATGATTCATGATAACCCTTCCTCTCTCTTGTATTATTTTTGGGCTCACTCATTCTTTTGATACACTCTCAGTCCCTCTTCTCATGATCCATGAGCCATGGCCGGCCAATTCTTTGGGAGGGCTTGCCCATTTTTTTGTGGGGATTTTGGTTCTCTTCATGCTTAGAAAAATCCCAAGTTCATCTAGAAAAAGTTCACATCTCAATCCTCCACCAAAGGCAACTTCCTCAAACCCCATGAGACACATAGCTTTCTACACTACATTCTACAGCAATTCTTGGGCACGTCAGCTCGCCAACTTCGTGCCCGAGTTGCCTCGGTCCAGAGGTGGGAGCCCGTAAAAGAAGCCGGCGACGTGGTGCCCATCCGGAGAGGAGGTGAAGACCGAAGATTCCGCGGGAAGATCGGGACGACGACGAGAAGACTGAAGGACACGGATCGCTCGGTATATCTTTCTACCCGTTCTCTAGTTAGCTAGGACTATGTTAATGGCCCGATCTGGGATTTTTGTGCACGGTGGTGCCGGTTTACAAGTTCGTAAAAAGTTTCGTTTCCGCATTCCGGCGTCGGATTGACGGCCGCGGCGCCGCCATGCACTTACATTGGTATCAGAGCCACGCCATTAACCAAGTCTAGCTTGGTCTAATGTGTTTACACTTTCGATAGAACAAAATTCCAGAAACCCGCGTTTTCAAAAGAATCAGTTTCTGTCGAAATATTTTTGGCTCGAAAAATTTTTTAGGTTGTTGGTGAAACATGTGCAGGGAAGTATAAGCACTCTGGTAAAATTTGGTCGCATGAACCCTTTACCCCACCGCGGAACCGCGGCCAAACCCATGTTTGGGCCGCGGTTCCGCCGCCATCTTTAATGTTTAGTGTATCAAATTTTTGCAGAGAGTCTCTGTGTTGAAAATAGGGGTTTTGGTATATTCTTTTTGGGCCCAGAATTTCTTTATGTGCTACAATATTGCTTGGGGTCCACATGGGTTAATTTGATCGATCAAAAATTTTAAACACATTAGTTCACAGTATTTACATTATATATGCGACCGTGAATGTCACTGAATCGGTAAATCCTGTCTAACTGCTATAGCCCGGTTAGACGGATTTGCGAACGTGACATTCACGTTGATGTTCTGTGTTGTGTTGTGATGTTGCGGATTGTCGTGGTGGATAGCCTGGATGCAATGTTAGTACAGATTTGGTTGTATTATGTACATTTGTTATTGCGGGGCGAGCGTCCGACATGTGGACTGCCGTCACTGCCTGTCTGTATATTATTCTTTTGGGGCACGACCGAGGTGAGGTCGATGTACCTGTTGTATGTATATTTTACTTTCTGTACTAGGATTACCCCAAGGAGGGGTGCACGGATAGCGGAGTTCTAGAGGGCAACGAGCCCGCATCTCATGGCATTGATACGGAAGGGGGCTTTACTCTAGAATTGGTGGGCTATTCGCCGCACTCGTAGGGGGTACAGGTTGACCCAGGAGGGGTGCCCAGGTTACCGGATTCCGTGAAGTGCTGGGTGGTCCATTCACGTTGCTGAAGGGGGCTGCCTCCCTTCAGGTTTTGGCGGGTAACTTGCTGCGCCCGTAGGGGTCTAGGATTTCATTGCACAAGTTATCCACACGACCAGGCGAATGTCGGGTTTCAGTAGCGGCTATTTGAAACCCGGGGATCCCAGATATCTCTATTGTTCTGTGATGCTTATTACATTTCTGTTATCACGCCTTGAGGCGAATGTCGGGTTTCAGTTGCATTTTATCACGCCTTGATCGAATATTATATATTGATATATATACAAGTAGATGGTGTATATGTTTTGCATCCGCGCTAGTCCAGTCCCCGCTCTGTCGTTAGTTAAGTAACCTAACAGGTAATGACGAGACCCAGTGGCGAATGCGGATGGCATATACGTACATCATTATTTTCGTTCTTTATTGGTGTGATCAATTGATGGGACCGCGTTGATTCGGATCAATGCAAGTTAAACAAACCTTTTCTGATGTTGTTGGAACACTTTTCAAAAAGCTGTTATTGCAAGGACGTTCTCTTTTGTTTTGCATCGTGGTATTCTGTTGGAATATCCTGCTCCTCAGTCGACGAGGCAATGGCCGAGATCCCTTCACCGGGAGTGACCCCTTGGACAGAAGTTTGCGTCAGGGCAATAACTTCACTATAGCCGATTACTTTTGCTTTGCATCATGGTATTCAGTTGGAATATCCTGCACCTCATTCTACGGGGAAAGAGCCGAGATCCCTTCACCGGGAGTGACCTCTTTAGCAAAGGTTTTCGTCACTATATTTTTAAAAGCTATCCGGTTTCTTCAACGATATCAAGTTCATTACGTTAAAGGTTTTCACCAGAAACCATTCGTAGCCCTCCGTCGTTTCATATGGATAGTCAATAAGTATTCAAGCTGTGTATGTTGGCCAAAGTCAAGGCACAATGATTGGTAGATATTGGGTATTCATATGCAGAATAGATAGATGCGATGGTTTGGGACAGTCGTATAGCCTTGTTGACCTTCGTCAAGGGCTTGTACGGGTGGGTTCAAATTAACCTGGACAATGACGGGTAGAACTTGACATGTGACTTATGATTTGTTGGCCTTCGTCAAGGTCATAAGAGCATGGGGTAAAAATCACATCGGGAGTTTCTAAACAAACTGAAACTTGCCAGATATGTGCATACCTTCTGGAGTGTGATAACGTGAGCGGATTCCGTCACGTTGTCATGCGATGATAGTTGGATCCCGATTCCCACTGATAAGTTGGTTTACTCCTCGGGTGATCCCGACTAATTCTTCTTTCAGGTTTGGAGGAGAATTTGAGGTTACAGTGGGAGGTTTCCTGATTAGATAAATTGGTAACCATTCTGATCTAGGTTAGAGTGCACGCTGAGTGTTTCTTTTCTCTCTCTCTTTGGCAGCGACCATTGACCCGACCCTAAGACTATGACTTAGGGACCAAAATTAACCGAACCTTCTTAAACACTGGCTTTTGGATTGTCAGAGTTGCAAACCTCATTGCCACTCCTACTTTTACCCTTTTCTCCAGAGCACCACGTTTTACTACGAACGTACACTTCCATTGGACAAAACCATCGTATGGTTATATACGAACTCGAAGGAATTTATTCAAGGATGGTTTCCGGTTCTGGAGAAAACTAATAGGACTATTCAGTTGTCTTTTCCTTTTACCTTCTCTCAGGTTGCGAGTACTCCTTAGTTTAGGAGATAGTACACCTATTACGCAAATTGGATAGTCTTCTTCCAAACCTTAGGCTGGTGCTGAACAGTGGGGAATGAAGAAAACCAATTAGCATAACGATGGCGTACATAAGGTATTAAGTAAAGACATATCAAGGGATTAGTAAGAGGGCAAAGTAAATTGCGACTGTTATTCACGAAAAAACCAATTATTTCTTCGCCAATCCTAAATCACCTTTGTATTTCTCCAGGACACTCCGTATCACTACGAAGATCCATAGTTTATTGGATACTCCATCGTATGGTTATATATGAACTCGAAAGAAACTTGTTCCATTTCGGGGATGGATTCTGGTTCAGGAGAAATAGGAATAAGGTTTATTCAGGTGTCTTCACCTTCTCTCGCGTTGCGAGTGCTCCTAGGATTAGGACAGTACACCCATTAGGCTTATTGGATAGTCTTCTTCCAAACCATAGGCTGGTGCCGAACGGTAGGGAAGGAAGAAAACCATTTGGCCTAAAAGGGTGTGCAGAAGGTAATGACTAAAGACATATAAAGGGATTTGGAAAGATGGCAAAGAATTACACGGTTACAGTTGTGAATCTGGATAATGGAAGAGGCATTACTGGGAATACCCGGATACCCCATCGAAACATTTCAATGTTTCAGTTTCGCTGTGTACTGTTAAAAGAAAACTGATTTCCCAATCATATCTTGCTCCAGGGTATGTATTTACCAGGTATGATTCTCACATCTGTATGGTTTTACAGATGATGAGTGGGAGTAAGTTATTGGGAATTAGGTGGTCATCCTCATTATATCGGGATTCGTTGTAATTGGTGATATTTGAGAAAGTCACCTGGGTTATTTGCCGGACGGCAAATATTTGGTTTTGAATATCCGTTGCTATGCACCAATTTCAAATTGATATATCTGTACGTCTATTTTTATAGAGTGAGATATACCTTTTTGAAATTATGTCCATGACATTTACCTATATCAGTGGATGTTTAGGTAATGAGCGTTAAACACCGGTGTAATTCTTCTTAACCATAAGTACAGTTTTCTACCTACGACACACAGGGATTGAGTTATTCAACTCAGGGGACTTATACAGAGTATTGTATGTTGTCCAGTATCCACTAGGACAGAGGGGTTGGTCCTCGTACTATATTCGGTTTACTTATGACTTCTTTAGTTTTTAGACAAGTGTTTCGTAGAACCGCAAGGTCCAAATTTTGAGAAGTTATAGGTATATGAATAAAGTAGAGAACCAAGTGTTGCAAGTATCGGGATTCTTCAAGGTGATCGAAGATGTAGATACTTGTGTATGGTATTCAGTTGATAGTAATGACTAAGAGAACTTGCTTCTCTTTCGGGTTACTCATAATTGGAAGCATTCCTGAGTTGAGTAACGCTGATCGGCCTCTTTCCATTTAGTTGCATTCACTGGAGACAGCTGCATTATTTGAATCTGGTTCAATTAAATCAGTGCCTCTGGTTCTATATTGGATATAGAACAGTTCATATCTTAACGATGTTAAGGTACGGGGAGTTGTCCGGCTTATGCTTAAAACCAGACTCTGGATAACTCAAGGCACGTTTCTGTAATGGTTGTTTGTGGGTTGACCCAGGCTATGACGAGGGTTGACTTTCTACCATCTGGAAGATCAATAGTGATATTGTTCTTGACCCGCCACAGTTTTAATAAAAATGGATTTTTCAGAAAACAATAGTGGGAGTATGGTAGAACTGGAAGTGATTCCAGAATCGCAAACGATTACTGAAAGTTTGATAGGAACCTAAAGATTCAATCTGGCTTGACATTCCATTGTCCACTCCGCAGATACGGTGGGTAACCTCAGGCACCCGAGAGGTACTCCGGTAGCCTCAAGGACGGTGACAGGGAGGTTCTTGTTTACCCAGACTGGCCATTGCTGTTGTTCCAAGCTGCGAGACCCGGCAGGAGGATGAGTATAGCGTCGTTCTAAACTAGCTTTAGAAGTGTACATGTATATGACTCTGCCAGAGGGTTGTCGTACTCAGTGGGAGCAGCGGAAGCATTGGTGGACAAGTGGCTTATGTCTATTTATAGACTAAAGCAGATATAGCGGAGATAGATCATCTATTTCTGATATGACAATCATAGGTTTGACTTCATCAGAATAGGAGATGGATCTGTTAAGATGGTAGTAGCGTGTGATGTCCTGGTATTTGGATGACATACACAGAGTAGGAAGTGATATTCCTATACTACGATCGGTTATGCTTTGGTTGTCACACAGTGGTTTCTCCACATAAGGATATAGATATAATATCAGGCATTCTGGTTACTAGATCTATGGTTTTAGATCTAGATTTGGGTAGTTTCCCAATCTGGGTACTTAGACAACATTCTAAAGGTATTTAGAATGGATGACTCCAGGCATGGTGGTGTACCTGCAGGTGATGGAGTCACCCTCTCTAAAGGTGTCTTACAGACTAAAGGGGAGAGGGATGTGCATGATTGGCAGATCACTTGCTTAGGCAATTGAGTCTATCATGAGTACCACACCAGATGTTGTTTTTGCAGCAGATGCAATATATTGATATTGATCAAATCCTGGAGAAACGTTCGGAAGCAGTTTTAGAACATAAGTGGATGTTCTAGGGATATGATAACATCAGCCTCATTCAGGAGACGGTTATCATTCCAGGCTTCCAAGGTGATCTGGATGACAGAGAGGTTGTCAGAGTTATAGTTTTCCTTCTGACGAGGGGCAGTATTTTGGACAGGTAGTCCAAGAGGATACTGAGGGAGGCATGACGCAGGATACTGATTAAGTTCAGTTGACGATACAGTCTAAGAAGTTTGGATTTGGAGTTCATTTATGAGCAAGGTTCGATCAGACATCCAGACAAATTCTAAGATAGGTATTGCTTATTTCGGGAGATGGCATTCTCCGCGAACTTGAGATATAGAGAGACATAGAAAGAAACATCTAGGCGGATCCACCCACTGAGGCTATTCCTCGAACGCAATAGTTTCGCAAACGGGTTTTGTGAGACTGATTAGTAGTGGAGTTGGGTGTTCGGTATCACACGGGCTGTGAGTATGCAACATCGCAATAATTAGCCTTGAGTGCTAGTGGGAGATTGTTGGAGATAGTGCCCTCGGAGTCAATTATTGGATCACAGGCACGTGATTGCAATGATTGAGGGAGGACCTGTCCTAGTAAGACAGTTTTACTCAAGATGATAGTATGCTATCTGGTTTATCTTTATCATCGTGTACTGCTTTAGGTGACCTTACAGGTCACTATTGCGCGTTGATAGAGCCCATAGGATTCTTGCCTGACTGCCAGCTGTATGAGGGCGATCATATACGTACTACTACAAATAAGGGTTGCCCCTACGGATTTATCCGTAGGGGCAACCCACTGCCCCTACGGATATATGCGTAGGGGAGAAAAAATGCCCCGTAGGTACAAAGGCCGCAGGTGCAAGTTGAGGCCCCGAACTTGCCCCTACGGGCAAATTCTTGCCCCTACGGATTTATATGTAGGTCCTGTTGCCCCTACGGAGTAATCCATAGGGTATAAGATTTTATATTTTTTATGGTTTTTTTGAATATATTATATGTACCTACGGATAGAACCGTAGGTCCTTGTGCTACCTCCTCGGATATATCCGTAGGTACTATGCCGTAGGGGCAAATTATCAGGTTTCCTGATATTGTGCCCCTATGGATAACTCCGTAGGGGCGAGTATTGTCTGTATTTTTTTTAAAAAAATGGGCTGCTAGATTTATTCCCGCCCTGTGCACAATACTATATACATCAATCAAATTATATATTGCAGTATTCATAATCACATCTCATGCATATATATAATATACAAAAGAAACCCAAAAACTGAATATGATATAAATACAAACCAATATCAATATCGTTTCAAAATGTAGTACAATGTGTATGATATAAATAAATACATGTTTCAAAAAATAAGAACCAAAAAGCTACCCTAGTTCGGTCCAGCTCCACCTCTGAATAACGTTAGAATAACACGCGCCTGCTCCTCGGTCAATAAACTCTGCAATTTGTCGCGAGCGGGAGTCTGAGCGGCATGTGGAGCTGGCGATGTGGTCTGCGCAGCCGCCGTCGAGGTAGTCGCTTGCGGAGCCGCGGCTACGGGAGTCTGAGTGGGCGATGGAGCTACAGGAGCTGTCTGCGGAACCACATCCGATGTAGTGGCTTGCGGAGCCGCAGCCGAAGGAGATACATGTGGAGGCTCGGCCGATGTACCCTGTCGCGTCTGGACCTAACGTGTGTAATAAGCGTGTAAGAACTGTGTATTATTCGAATTCGTATCATTATTAAGTTATTTCGAAACCCCGTTTGGATATCTAGTTTGTTGTTTATTTTAATTACATCTGTATGTATGATTAATCAAACTTAAGTCTAAAACCAAATAAGCTCAAGCTATGTACTAATTATGGATATGTTGATATCTATATAATATGACATGATATTTTACTATAAAGCAGTATACATACCAGCATCTCCTTCAACTCCTGAACGGTGGCCCTCAAGCTCTCCAGTTCCTGATGGACACGTCGGTCACCGGAGACGGAGGAAGTAACCGCCGGGGTGGAGTCCAACCTCATATGGGCCCTGCTAGGGCCCAGTCCCCGGCCTCTCTCCCAACCTCCGTGGTGCCCTCCGTGTGCGGCGTCCAGAACTGGGGTCAGCAGCCTCGGATCGCTCTGTCCAGTAAAATCGATCCCCGAGGCCTGGGCCTGCTCAACCACCCGCTCCTACACCCACATTAAGCAGTAAAGTATAAGTATAAGATTTAAACTTGAACCTTCAAAAACTAAAATTTCAAATTTGGGTAGAAAAAATATGAACACTTACGCGGTACTCCTGAGTAGCGACGTCGGGATATCGAAGCTTGCCCGTGGCGGGATCTGTCGAGGTGCCGTGGACGGCAAGATATGCGAACAGCACGCTCGGTGTACCACCTGACGCCACGGTCCGAGATGTCTGCAATATTAGAAAGTAACTCTTAATATTAGAAATATTAGAAAATAAATCTTAATATTGCAGAATATCACAAAGGTCGGTCTATTGTAATTTACCGATAACTCCATGGTTCGAGTAATGTTCCTCGAGCCACCTGTGTAAGTGGGGCGACACCTCTTCACCGACTTCCTGTTCTCTGTATTCTGTGCGACCTGTTTCTGCACAACGCATTAACATTTAGTTTTCTAATTAAGAAACACAAAGAAATAAATTATATCATAAATAATGAATTACATTTAAAATACATACCTGTTTGCGTTGGGAGTCGAAATAAGCGCACAATAGAGGCCATGTCTCTACGTCGACTCTCGCAAACGCCGGAGTAGATAGGAGGGCCGCTCTCTCTGCCTCGGGGGTCGCCATCCACAGGGAGTAGTAGTCGGCCTTCAGCTCATTCCTGTTGTATCGGATCTTGGCCTGCATGTTCTTCATCAGGCCATTGTACAGAGCATGAAGGTCGAGCACCCTCCCCGGGTGATCAGGGTCGGCTACAGGCTGAAAATCGTAATCCAACTGAAAATACAAAATAAACTTTGTTATTAGATTGCAACTGTTAATAATAAATATATTGGATGGATCAAATGAAAATATATATTAATACATACCCGAGCCTGATCAAAGAAGAGGGCGAATGAGCGCTGGTGCTGCTCGCCCCACTCAACGTGAAGTGGATAGTTCTTCACGAGCCGGCTCTCGTCCCCCAAATACCGGCCGAACCTCTCGGCATGAGGACCGGTATAGCGATGGTCAAAGGTAAAAAAAAGGGGGAATGCTGCCTCACCCCTAGCTCTGTCAGGCCTCACCCTATGGGACTGATTCGGGCCTCTAGTCCCCCTCTGGGGATGGGGAGGCCCTGCGTCTGCGCGAAATATCAAGACAATCAATAATAAGACAAAGTTGTATTAAGAAATCAAGGTTAAACGAAAATTCTAGTGTGATATATACCTCCGGTGACTATCGCACGAGCCTCGGCCCGGGCAGCAGCACGAGCGGGACGGTAGTTTCTCGTCGCGTAGACTATACGACGGTTGTTAGTATCGAGCTGTACTATCCGATATTTAACAACCTTCGTATAGTTCTAGGTCACGACGAGCATCGCACGTATGTTATCCGATAGACGGGGACTAAGTGGCGCTTTTAGTTTCATATATGAGTATCGATGGGAATATGAAGGTTTCATATTATCATCGAGTATCATATATTGGTTTTAACCTGAATATCTTGAGTCGCTCTCTAATTATGCGTTTGTTGTGCATTCGTGTTGTATGTGTAACATGATTTTAAACCATTGAGATCAAGATTGATAGAACTGATCATCCTACATTGCAATAGCATTCATCAACCAAAAACTATTATTGCAATGGTATTCATCTATAACAATCAACAATTAAAACTACAAATGTAGGATACTGATTTCATAAAGCGTTATACGCAACATTGATAGAACTGATAAATAAAAAAACGAAACACAAACCGTATCAAGATTTAAAAACTTTGATTATGTCATATACGCGGGCCGATATTTTCATATTAGCCAATAGGAAAAAATAGATTGCGGTCTGGATATGGCATATTGGCAGATGTTACCTATATGCATACATGCATGTTGTCTCCCCATTTTTTCATAAATCAAACCAACTACATACATCAAACTAGTCCATGCCACCAATCAGAAACTCCACTATGTCTTTGAATTATTATTTTTCCAAATAGCATTGAGATCCTATTGACATTGTCCCATCCAACAAATTTGTTGTGCTTGCCTCGACCTTCATCTAGCTTTCACATGACATACACATTATATGAGTAATATAGTTATAAATTATGGTATTTTGTTGTCATCAATCCACCTAACCCTAACCCCAAGTTGCTCTCTGAAAGCACATAGAACCATCCCCCCTAGTCAAGCATAGCTTTTTCTGTGCAATTGTTCTCATTCTTAATTTCTCACATTCATTACTCTCTCATTTTCTTGTCAACAAATTTGTTGTGCAATTGTTCTCATTCTTAATTTCTCACATTCATTACTCTTTCATTTTCTTATTTTTTTCCAACTCCCCACCACTTAACCCCAACCCAGCCCCAGCCCCCAGCCCCAGCCCAGCCCCAACCTAACCCTAACCCCAGCGCGGCCAGCTAAACCCCAACACCAACCCTAAGGCAAACCCTAACCCCAGCCCCACCCCAGCAGCAGCCGAACCCCAACCCTAACCCTAACCCTACCCCGACCCCGACCGCGACCGCGACCCCTGCCCAACCCCAACTCGCGCGCGCAACCCCAGACCCAGCCATGAACCCTAAGCCCAAAATAATCCAAAAATTCTTTAATTTACCTCGAGATTTACTCACCTGAACGGCTGCTGCTGGGGCTGGGGAGACGACCTGAACGGCGGTGGCGACGACCTGAACCGCGGTGGCGACGAGAACTGCGGTGGCGACGAAACCGGCGGTGGCGACGAGGACAACGACGGTGGCGACGACGGCATGGCGATTTGGGGATTTTTTTTCGCGCGCGATCGAGAGAGAGAGAGAAAAAGTGAGAATAGGCGATCGATCTGGGTTATTGTTAAATCGATATTTACTTGCCCCTACGGATATACCCATAGGTCCTTTGTTTGCGGCTCCATAGGGGCAAACACCAAATTAAGAATTAATATTTTTATTCTTGGACGTCTGTGCCCGTAGGGGCAACCTTTTAGAACTACGGATTAATCCGTAGGGCCAAGTTAAATCTGCCCCTACGGATTCCAATATCCGTAGGGGCAACCCCCTATTTTACTAGTGACGTGGGAGCTGGTAGTCTATAAGCACATCCTTAAAAGGTCCCTAGTCGTGGGAGTTTCGAGACAGGGCATCGATACTCCAAAGTAGACTAGTGTATACAGTCGAGACCCAGACGAGGGGCGGTGGCCGGTCTCACAAGCCACTGGTGTCAGTTGGTTCACCTAAGATGTATACAGGTGCTCATTGGGTTATGAGTACACCGGACAAGACTCGCCGGGAACATGCTAGTTGGTCTTATACCTGACGTCAGAAAGCAGTTCCCTGGTGACATGTGTACAGGTTAGTTCATCGACCTGAGGATCGTCATTTGTCTCGTGTGAGTTCCCACTGTACTTTGATTACTACCCTACCACGCTCAAAGGAGACGTGCAAACAGGTTTTAGTTGGGTACAGTCCCGAGCCACAAGGAGGCTGTGAGCGGATCTGCAGGGCTTCGTCTCTCCCGGTATTGGGGGTGAGGCCGCGCTGTGTCTAGGAGAGCCATTACACAAAGCCCTCGGCCGAGGCAGGTGATTTACTGGTAGGTATTCCAGTTGTATCTCAGGGTGTTCTGGGCTACACTCCGACACGACTTGTACCGCTTTTGGGGGTCTGACTTTTACCAACCCTCTAGGCCCGCCATGCGATGCTCATAGACGAACGGACCGGACTGTACGGATATTGTCACTGACAGGCTCAGTAGGGTGGCAGGATGAGTTCGCTCATCGACGTCCCTTTTGGTCAATACCTGGTAGCCCGTTACGTATAGGCTAATACCTCTGACGTGCTAGTGGTTAAATCCACAACCAAAGTATTGACGAGTCTTTAGAGGCCCCCACAGACCAGTTTCACAAGTTTCGGGCGAAACGCTGTAGAGGCCGTATGGAGATATGGCAGGGTTCGATCAGATACGTGCGGTATTGCACGGATCATGATCGGACGGATAATACTAGCGGGCTTTGGTTTAAGCCAGATCCTAGTATTGTACAGTGTAGATTTTGTCTCATTGCATTTGTATTCGGTCGGAATACAAATGCGGGTATGTATATACAGTAGCGGGGTTTTCCTGTAATTTATTACGGGATCAGTTTTCCGAAGTTGCCAGTTTGTTTTCCGTTTCGGCCATTTTCCCTTGTATCTTTCCTTGGCTGAAATTTGGTGGAGGAGGGCTTATTTGCATTTGTGCAAATTAGATTTGTGGAGGGTGGTCTTTGCATATTGTTGCTTCATGATAGATCTTGTTTGACCTTGACTTCTTCACTTGATCATTACTTGACTTTTGGAGTAATGATGGTGGATGGTGATGGAGGGTTATGATGATAGTTTATGAGTGTTGGGCTTGTTTTTGTGATCATGATTCATGATAACCCTTCCTCTCTCTTGTATTATTTTTGGGCTCACTCATTCTTTTGATACACTCTCACTCCCTCTTCTCATGATCCATGAGCCATGGCCGGCCAATTCTTGGGGAGGGGCTGCCCATTTTTTTGTGGGGATTTTGGTTCTCTTCATGCTTAGAAAAATCCCCAAGTTCATATAAAAAAGTTCACATTTCATTCCTCCGCCAAAGGAAACTTCCTCAAACCCCATGAGACACATAGCTTTCTACACTACATTCTACAACAATTCTTGGGCACGTCGGCTCGCCAACTTCGTGCCCGAGTTGCCTCAGTCCAGATGTGGGAGACCGTAAAAGAAGCCGGCGACGTGGTGCCCTTCCGATGAGGAGGTGAAGACCGGAGATTCCGCGGGGAGATCGGGACGACGACGAGTAGACCGAAGGACACGGATCGCTCGGTATATCTCTCTACCCGTTCTCTAGTTAGCTAGGACTATGTTAATGGCCCGATCCGGGATTTTTTTGCGCGGTGGTGCCAGTTTACAAGTTCGTAAAAAGTTTCGTTTCCGCATTCCGGCGTCGGATTGACGGCCGGGGCGCCACCGTGCACTTACAGGGACCGGCAGGGCATCAATCCTCTCAATCGACTCGCATCCGTATACCAACATATCATCATATCACATGCCAAATCGTATTCTCTTTTCATCACATCTATATCTCACATAAGATCAATTTACAATTACATTATACCTTTATTATAAGCATACGTATCTAATCTAACATACACACCCGAACCATACAATCAGTTTTTAAAAGATGCGAATCGTAGTTTTGAAAGGCGGGGCTACGGTGTTTCTAAGGAAAAGATATCATTTGAAAATCCGTAACGTCCCTCATGGTATCTGTTTAAAAGATGCATACGATTCTTCAGTTTGGAAATAGGTATGGTTCGGATGACACATTTACGTCGGCTATCTAGTCTTATAGTACCCTAAACTGCTATATCATCAAACATCATCCTTAAATCCTGTCATCACATATTAGTCGTATCGTATCACTTCTAACTATCCTTTAGTTTCTAATATAGTTTCTCTAACTATCTTTTAACTCTATCTATTGTTTTCTATTAAAGTTTTCCTTAACCATATACTATGAATCAGTTTCCATCAAAAACTTGCGGGGGTGATATACGCCATCCACCCGACTTCCCCCGTGGATATAGATCCACTCACCTTGATCTTTGCTTGCCGAAGTCGATGACGCCATCCTCTTCTTCATCATCCGAAGTCCAGCTGGGGGGACCTACATATATACACCTATAGCATCGTAAACGGAAATCACGCACGAAAGCCTAAATGTCGCACGAATCACACATAGGTTAAAACTTATAATTTACGTATGCAAGAATACCCAAACAACTCTCGACAATTGACGTAAAAACGTGAATCGATCGAGACAACACAAAAATGCCCAAGTTCAAGTTACAGAATTCGCTAAACCGAAATCAGAAGCGATGTAAAACACTTCCAGATTTTACCCTAGGTGAAATTAGCCAATTTTGCATATAGGGTAGGTCTAATTAGAGGGTATAAGAGCTATGGACCAAGCACGAGACACTTTGATCTTTCCCAGGCCGCAATTTACGGACAAACAGGTTAAATCTGCAACCTCAGAAGGGAGTTAGGGGCTCGGGTCTCAAGGGTACACTCCAGGTTGCCTACATGACTCTCTGTGTTTGCTAAAATATTTTCAGGTGCGTCGGGTCATAGAAGATGTCAAAATATTATCACAATTCTCATAATTTTTCGATATCGGGGTTTCTAAGTTTATGAATTGGGGGTTTATTCTATGGTTTCAGTCCCTACAGGGGTTTAAGGTCACTATTAAGCCTCAATTTCACCTTTGGATTCAATTCAAACCCTGATCCTTAACTAAGAATTTTCAAAGTTCACTAAACCTCATTTAACCCACTTTAAACTAACATAGATGCTAAAATGAATCAAATACAGTACTAATGGTGATGAAAGTACCTCATTTGGCAACTCAAGAATTTTCTTTAGTTGCCCCAAGTGCTCAAAATCCAAACTTTCTTAGTCCAAAGTGATTGTGATGATCTTGTGCACGATTTTATTGAAGGGGGGATGAAGTTTTGAGGTAGGGATGTGGGTGTTTTGAAGAGGTAGAGGAAGGAGGAGGGAGTGGGCTGCCAAGGGGTTGAAAGGGAGAGGTTGAAGATGAAATAATGAAGGATAAACAAATGAGTGCCATGGTCAAGGACCCCTCACCTCTCTCTCCATTCTCTCTCTTGCCCATACCCTTCTGTTTAATCTTTTTTCACTTTTCTTTTGTCTTTTCCTTTTTCTTTTATCTTTTCATTTTGCAATAGGAAACCCAAATGAAACCATGGTTACAAAAATGCAATAAGGTTTGTAACATGCTATGGTGTATGTCACATGCACAAAACTAAATCAAAGCATGATTAGTGAACATTAATCAAGTTTAGAAATAAACTTGTGTATATTAAATTATAAAATTTTATAATTTACCTAAATCAGTTATATCCCTCCAAAATCACCATTTAATTTAATTTCAAATATTTTCCGATTTATCGGTATTTAATTATACTGTATTATCAAAATATTCATAATATTTATAATTTAATTATATAAATTCCCAAAAATATTATTTTATTTTTCTGAAATGTTACAGAGCCCCGGGTTTCCTTTGAGCCGTAAATGAAACCCGACGATCCCCTGGTCATGTGGATAGCCTGTGCAATGAAACCTAGTGTCACGACCCGAAAGAGCACGTGACTGGCCCTTGAATCCTATGAAGTCTATAGGACTCCATCTGATCCAAGTAAGCCAAAAGCCCAGAAATCTAAAACCATTTAAGCAGTAAATAAAGGAAAAACTAGTTTTAAGAGGTAAAGAAAACATGTTTTGAAAATCAAAGTTTTTAAATAACTAAGCCGAATATGCATTTTTAAAATATGTAATCTTTCCTGAAAATTTCGGCAGAGTTTCCTTTGTAAAAACTGGCCCCGAACGGGGTACAACAAGAATAACATAAATATGAAATGATAAAAGGCATCCCCAAGCGGGAGCTAGCTCTTCGTCAATCGACGGTCACAACCACGCAAGCAATATAATATACAACGCCAAAGGGCGAGGATCAAAACCCAAAAAGAAACTCAAAAATAGCCAGAAAACCGTAATACTACAAGCGCGACTCTAAGGTCGAAATAACACAACACTGTTTTCTAAGTCTGAAATAATATACAAGTTTTGGTTGATGGAATTACTAGATACAATGAATAATACAGGAGCAATGGCGGTTCTGATACAAAAGAACCCACCTACCAACGCAAGTCACCCATATGGAAGCAGTCTGTCAGAAATGCCGCTAAGGAATCTGTACGACAAAAACCTGCAAGGACTGTAGCACAACGGGGGTGAGTTGCTAACTCGTGAATAGAAAATATCTACAAGCACAGATCGAATGTATGACCCATCCTAGGTCAAAACGATCAGATATATATATAAACATCAATATGAATAAGTTTGAAGCATGCTAAACTGGCAATGTAATCTCTATACATAAGTGTAGTGCCAAGTGCTCGTGCTAGTGCCTCAGGTAATAGCATAACATAAATGTGAGGTACAATCAATGAAATCAATCTTCATGTACGTGGATCCCGTCCACTCGTCACCCCATGACAATAACCATCATGCATATAAATATCATCAGCATATGCATGGAAATATGAGGATATAAACCACCTGTGTCCCTCGCGACACGTCAAAATCATGGAACCGGAGTGCCCAGCATCGGCACTCGAAAACATCATGAAAACTGTGCCCAGCATCGGCACGTAAATCCTCATATATCGGGCTCCGTCAGTCCGGATCGGCCCACGGGCTCTGTCTGCGGTATCGGCCATCGGCCCCGGCAATACGCCTATATCCATCTATCGACTCTGGTCAGTATCCTCCGGATAACCGCCAGGTCCAACCAATCACCGGTAGGTACTCGCCATCCTGCCAGGCTCATCGTCTACTCCACGAAAAACATTTCTTGCCCCGGGGAACCATACCGGGTCCACCATGTACCCGCAATCGGCCTCATCCGCCTCCTCGAATCGGGTTTCACATATCGCTCTCAGCACCGAGAAAACACATGGTGGACGCACCGAAATATCTTATCAAGGGTAACCGTGTTTTTAAAACAATTACATATTCTCTTTGAAACACCCACGGTTCCCAAAACCAGAAATATCATGGAAACAGCATATCTCAATGCGTATAATCAGAAAGCAGCATGTATGCGACAAGGTAAGCATATCAACATGTCATGCAAGGGTCATATCCTGAATGCAACAGTACTACAGTGTAGTCACATGGCAATTATTGATGATGAAGTGTGTGAGCCGGCAAACAAGTGTACGTGGAACATACGCATCATCGATAATTGTGCTGGTGTCCTAGCAGCATGACCGAAATATATCAACAATATAAGCGATGCAATGCAAACAGCATGAATATGCGGAATTGAATAATCAACACAACAGTAAAGAACCTGCCTCAATAAATATATCATGCAGCCTTGACATTTGAAATAAGACGAATCGGGGTTTTTAATAAAATAAGGATTGCGGTGTTTTAAGAAAAGATACTTCGTTTGAAAATACCCGTAGAATCCCTTTTTGTCTATCTTTAAAATATCCCCGATTCGTTAGTTTTGAAATAGGTATGACTCGGGTCAGTCTAATGTCTACTAAGTAATCTAAACAGGAGGGGTATGAAACCACCTACATCTGAGTCGATATACATATATATATACAATAGTCGGGGATCTCGCCTCAATAGTATCACGTATGATACGGTATATCATATAACATCCTCGAGTCATGAGTGCGGATCTAACATCAATATAAAGCTCGTACGGTAAATCGTCGTACGGCATCCCAATAGCTAGGTACGGGTCAATATCACATCCATCTCATCATGTATCAGGTATCATTACCATCATATCACATTATCTCTGGTACAAATCTAAGTCTAGTACCATCGATACCATCTATATAAATTTGAATGCGGGGTAAAACACATGCCCAAAGGCCCGCTAAAACTATCATGTCGCACCTCAATTACGAACTCTATCATATCTCCGAATCCGACGGCCTCAAATCCCGTATATGAACACATAGTCCCATACCCATGTGTAGATATACACACCTCCAAATGCGCACAGATAGATGAAAGAATGTACGCAAGTATACGTGTACGTGTATGTGTGAGTGCAACCACTACTCTAGAGTTCGCACTATACCAAACCAATACATCCTTATCATTGATAATTCTATTATTACCATCAATAATCTTAACAACACATAATAAATATATGCGTGTATACGTATTCGTATACATCACCACGGACTGCGGGGGTGCTATACGCCATCCACCCGACTTCTCCCCGTAGATATAAATCTACTCACCTGGTCTTCGCTTGCCGAAATTGATGACGCCATGATCCTTCGCCTCGGAATCCTTGCGAGGGTACCTAGAATAATAAACAGTCGCAATACGTATTAACATCGAGGAAGAAAACCGATACATTGCACAGTGTGCTCATAGGTTGGAACCTATGGCCTAAACGTGCAAATCAATCAAACGACCCCTGTTGTCGATGTACGAACATCCGACAACCAAATAAAAATCCAAATATCAAGAAAGTGCATTTTCAAATATGGAAAACATAGCCTAAAACACACCAAAATGCTTCCATATTTTCCCCAGGTGACAATTAGCCAAAACTGCACATAGGAGGGGTCTATTTTAGTGCAAACGGAGCCCTGGAACAAAACTGGAACAATTCTACCTTACTCTGGCCGCAAATTTCGGCCATAATGATTAAATCTGCGGCCATGGGTTTTAATTAGGGGCTCGGGTTTTGGTGGTATCTTCCTAGGTGCCTGCACGACTCACTGTCAGCTCAATTTTATTTTAGGGGTCTCGGGGTGATAGCAGATTCCTAAAACCTTTACAGATTTCACAATATCTCCGACATCGGTTTTCTAAATCTGTATTCCGGGTTTCAAATCTCAGGTTTTGGTCTCAATTCCATCACTAGGGTGTTTGTGCAGCATCCACTAAGCTCAATTTCACACTACAACTCACAATTTCCTCAAACCCTAACTAGGTTTCCTTTAAGTCCACAACACCACCCGATATCGATTCAATTTTAACATAGGGGTATAAGTAATGCAAAAATCTAATCTAATGATCCAGAAATTACCTCATTTGGCAACTCAAGAATTTTCTTGAGTTGCTCAAAGTCCTCCAAATCCAATCTTGCTAGGTTCAAAGTATAGCTAGTGAGGTCGGGAGCAAGTTTTGTGAAGTGGGAATGGGGTTTTGGTAAGGGAAATGAGAGGGATCTACGAAGTGAAGGGGATGGAAATGAGAGGGAGCAGGAGTAGCAGCAGCTCTTCATGAGAGGGGAGAGAAAAGGAGAAGGAAAAATGATGGGTTATGGTTCAAAAAGGTGAAGGTTGACTTCGTCCCTTTCTCTCTCTCATCATGAAACCTTTTCTTTTCTTTTCTTCACTGAACTCTTCTCACTTGAATAGTAGACCCAAAAGAAAAGCCATGGTAGAAATGCACAAGCAACACAAGTGTAGAAAATGATATGTGCACATTTTTGCACAAAAAAGCTAGAAATCCGATTAGCGATTTTTAATCGCGATTTGCACTATATTAGCATATAACTAATCTTAAAAACTTTAAAATGGCATGATTCTATAAAATACCCTATTTTAGAATTTTCCAAAAATTTTCCCCATTTATTTGTATTTAATTATACCAGAATATTAAAATATTCATTATAATAATATTAAATTATAAAAATTCCCCAAAATAATATTTTATTATTTTGAAACGTTACAATCTACCCCCCTTAGTGAAATTCGGTCCCCGAATTTAAATTTAAAACCCCCAAATACTAAAACATTTCGATACAAATTCCAAGTCGTCGGGGCTCCGAAATCAGCAATACATAAAACGTATCATAGAGCTATGCATGCGCATGAGTACTGAGCAGATAACTCAAAAGCAACACTCCATCAAGCATCCCGCAATCATCGGAGTCATGGTAATGACACAAATGTCAAATCCAATACAAAACCAATATGATATAGATTAGAACTATACATGTAGACATCCAACTTATACATGTGAATAGCTGATGTAAATGCATGCCAAATCTTTTTGAGTCGCTGTGCGATGCGCGTAACACTGCACAGTGGTGGACGTTTTTCATAAGAAATTAACTATATACGTATATATATATATCCTTTGTTTAGTAGGTACGTTCCGCCGTTTTGAAAACAATTTAGAAGGGTTTCCTTGTTTTTAAAACGTTTCGTGTCATATCGGACACGTAGGTATATATATACCGAGACTATAGCTCGCTCTTTAGAAATCCCTTCGAATTATCAATGCATGCAAAATATATCCAGGTACTGTCCTCTGACTAGTCCTGCTCGGTACAAAACGAATATCAAATATCATAGAAATGTACTGCTCCAAAAGGAATAAATACCAAAAATGCACATAACATCACCATGTGCGTCTGGTGCGCACGGAAATCAAAATCCATATATGTACCATACAGGTGCACAAAACAACATCTAGGTGCAACGGGTGTGCACGAAGCATCTGTCATAGGCAACGTATGTGCCTGACAGCCAAAATCCGGTGCATCTGACATGCACGAAGAATCTCGATTTAGTGCATCGGGTGTGCACCAAGATCGTATCTCAAAAGATGCGCCCAACATGCGCGAAAATCCAAATCGGTGCATCCATCGTGCACGAATGAAAATCTAGATCCTGCACGCTCAACATGTACAAAATCACCAAATCCAAAAGCAAGCGTCGAACATGCGTATGTCCAATCATAAGCACGGAGTGCAAGAATCAATCATAAATATCAGGGTTAAAATCGACGATATACAATATGGCTCAATCAAAATCAGGTGTACCGCGATGGAAAATCTCACGACCGTGTGCATAAGCGTGCACAAATCAAATCAAAACACTAGAAGTGTATGAAACTATGCGCAAAGTATAAATACCCAGTAGGTGCAACCATGGTGCATAAAATCAAATATCATGGACTCAGTCATCAAGACTAAATCATGCGAATAGATCGCCCCAAAATACCGAAATCCAAGGCGACGGATACGTGATAGTCAAATCACAACATCACAAATCATAAATACTGTCGTCGGTATATCCTCCTTTATAGTCGAGAAGGTGCTGGTACATCCAATGCTAGTAGCGTAAGATCTCTACTCGCCTCTTGCTCGCGGTCTGGCGTCCTCTGTCTCTGGGTTTTCATCTTCTCTGTGGATTACCAATCTCGAAATCCATCGGCTCATCGGCCCGGTCAGGTTTGCTGACAAGAACGATTCCGTTCTGGCACATTCCTGGTCATCTCTCGGTCAATCCTCATGACCGCTCGTAAAGCAGCACATCTCTGGCGCCGACCTCGGGTCCTCTGAATGCACATCATGCATCTGCTTCTGGTGCGAATCTTATTGCAGCAGTGTACTGGAAGGAATCCTACTCAAGGTCTCTTCTGATCTTGCCTAAGCCAAACAGTACGGAGGCTGGTATTCTGGTATAATCTTTTCTCGCTCTCTGGACATCTGCGTCCTTAGTACAACATCTTCTCGGAAGCCGGTTGCATCCCTGCGCCTCTGTATGCATATCCGACCTTTAATCTTAACGGAGTGTAGTAACAGCTCGTCTGCGTCTCGCACGAACTTCTTGTCCCGCTTGTCTGTATCATCGACCATTTCGACATCGCTTCTCTAACTGCGCACTGCAATGCCCTCGGCTACGGTCCATCCGAAGTCCCTCACGCGGACCCGAAATCACGAACTCGGTATCTTCATCACTCAGTAGAAGATATCTAGACGAACACGTCCTCAGCGTGCATATTGCATCTCTGATGTCGGCGGAGTGGAACGTCATCTCGTTGAAATCTCATGTGAACTCTTTACTCCACTCTGCTTCAATATCGACTGATTCGGACTCATCTCATCGTGGCTACACAGACTGCGCTCCAACGGCTACGCTCGTATCTGGAGTCTCCCAAGCAGTGTCCCATCACAAGATCCGAAAGATGTCGAACCATCCGATCGACTCGTCAGAACCTCACAATCCCCCAAGAGCTCAACATCTCGGGTACATTTTAATAGTATCGAGTACATACCACAGCATCGGTGGTCCAGCCGTAGAAGGGCAAACCCAAGCCTCACTAATGGCGCCGCGGAACTGCCGCAAACCCTAAGGTTCAAAGGCTTTCACAAGGTCATTATGTCGAGTTAGGGTTTCATTCATCTAGAGGGTCCATAGAATCGCTTGCATGTCCTTCCGAATACCTTAAACTTGGAAAATGGGTTCCTGACATTCGATCGTCTTAATCGACTCTCAACGAACCTGTGTGAAGTCGTCTCTAGCTGGAATCAATTTACCTGATGACCTCGCATCGGGGTAAGCGAACGAACCACATGTCCTAGTCATTCATCCTCGGTGACTAGCAACTCACCATCATATCTCTAAGTATATGCTCATGCTGCAGTAGCTCCAATCATCTGGGCGATATCTCATCACTCACAGCAACAACTGGATCATCCGTCCGTACGCTGAACAGTGCCTCAATCATCCTGGATAAGCAATAATATCAACGTCATCACATCCTGGCTGGCCTCTATCAGTGGCTCAATCCTCTGGTACCGACCAGTACATTCGAGAAATCTCGCAACAGCGATCTGTCAAACGCTCATAGTGCGAAAACACAAAATACGAAGCCTCAATGCAACCGTATGTCTCTGGAATCACGCCCCAGTTAGCCCTCGTCTACGACGAGCTCATGCTGACGCAACTCGAGCCGTAGCTCACTCTGCCCGTGCAATCGCGGCAGCAAGATCATAACCAGTATCGATGAGGATAGATCATAGGAAGGAATATAATACTATGCAAGGAAATGTACATCCTAAAGTTTCTTAAGCGGAGTGGCGTGTCGTAAGTATGCCGCGGAACATACCCACGTTACGTTACTCTACTGAAGTCACCTATTCCATCAACCAAGGGTCATCATACACGACGAAAGTTCGGGTATAATACCCCCTCGACTAAGTCTAAGTTCCGTAAGCTCAAGCCTAAGTTCCGTATATATAGACGCCCTAGGCTCCACATAGTCAAACTTAGACTCGAACCAAGGTTAACCTAGCGCTCTGATACCAACTTTGTCACGACCCGAAAGAGCACGTGACTAGCCCTTGAATCCTATGAAGTCTATAGGACTCCATCTGTTCCAAGTAAGCCAAAAGCCCAGAAATCTAAAACCATTTAAGGAGTAAATAAAGGAAAAAACTAGTTTTAAGAGGTAAAGAAAAAATGTTATGAAAATCAAAGTTTTTAAATAACTAAGCCGAATATGCATTTTTAAAATATGTAATCTTTCCTGAAAATTTCGGCAGAGTTTCCTTTGTAAAAACTGGCCCCGAACGGGGTACAACAAGAATAACATAAATATGAAATGATAAAAGGAATCCCCAAGCGTGAGCTAGCTCTTCGTCAATCGACGGTCACAACCACGCAAGCAATATAATATACAACGCCAAAGGGCGAGGATCAAAACCCAAAAAGAAACTAAAAAACAGCCAGAAAACCGTAATACTACAAGCGTGACTCTAAGGTCGAAATAACACAACACTGTTTTCCAAGTCTGAAACAATATACAAGTTTTGGTTGATGGAATTACTAGATACAATGAATAATACAGGAGCAATGGCGGTTCTGATACAAAAGAACCCACCTACCAACGTAAGTCACCCATATGGAAGCAGTGTGCCAGAAATGCCGCTATGGAATCTGTACTGCAAAAACCTGCAAGGATTGTGGCACAACGGGGGTGGGTTGCCAACTCGTGAATAGAAAATATCTACAAGCAGAGATCGAATGTATGACCCAACCTAGGTCAAAACGATCAGATATATATAAAAACATCAATATGAATAAGTCTGAAGCATGCTAAACTGGCAATGTAATCTCTATACATGAGTGTAGTGCCAAGTGCTCATGCCAGTGCCTCAGGTAATCGCATAACATAAATGTGAGGTACAATCAATGAAATCAATCTGCATGTACATGGATCCCGTCCACTCGTCACCCCATGACAATAACCATCATGCATGTAAATATCATCAGCATATGCATGGAAATATGAGGATATAAACCACCTGTGTCCCTCGCGACACGTCAAAATCATGGAACCGGAGTGCACAGCATCGGCACTCGAAAACATCATGAAAACTGTGCCTAGCATCGGGAAGTAATCCTCATATATCGGGCACCGTCAGTCCGGATCGGCCCACGGGCTCTGTCTGCGGTATCGGCCCTCGGCCCCGGCAGTACGCCCATATCCATCTATCGACTCTGGTCAGTATCCTCCGGATAACCGCCAGGTCCAACCAATCACCGGTAGGTACTCGCCACCCTGCCAGGCTCATCGTCTACTGCACGAAAAACATTTCTTGCCCCGGGGAACCATACCGGGTCCACTATGTGTAAGTCCACATTGCCCACCCTGGTGCTTGCGGGGAGGCGGAAAACGGAATAAAAATCAATTTTTTATCAACTTTAAGCAACATGGACTAGACAAAGAAGGATCTTTGCTAAACAAAAACAAGCTAAAGCTAACTAGAAACTAGCTAAGTGTTAGAATGGTTATACCTAGGGCTTTATGTCCTTCTCTCCTTGCTCCTTGGAGTAGTAGAAAGAGGTCACCTTTGTCGTCTTCTCACGTCGAAGAAAGATCCACCCGAAAGCATCAACCTTTGGCTTCAACTCCAAGCTAGAAGTAACTAGGGTGCTAGAAGTGGTAATCCTAGAACCCTAGATGAGAGTAGAGATTATCAAGAAGTGGTTTTTCTCAAGCTCAAGAGTTTCTCAACACATGAGAGGGGAGAGCTTGAGGGAGAGGAAAAACAAGAGAGAGAAAGTGAATGATAGAATGAGAGAATAAACAACCATTCTCACATCTATGTGTGAATTATTTTAAATTGATAATTAGCTAGATAATTGTCATGGTTAATCAAGACATGACCATTATCATTTCATATTTAATGCTAATTGCAAGGATCAAAGAGCATCTTTTATATGGAATGATGATGGTCAACATGTCAACTAAGGTCAACAAGTCAAGATAGTCAAATGGTCAACAACTATAACCATGCATAATTATATTAAACTATTATCAATTAACCATAATACACACATAAGCATTAGGGTTAATAAAATGACAATGGTTATTAACCCTAATCAAAGTCATCTCCCTCTGTCTCAAGCAACTGTGCATACGCACCCGTATTCGTGATCCGAAGAACACGAATACAAAGAGATAAAACCAATCCCAAATCATATACTAGGATCCGGCTTAAACCAAAGCCCGCTAGTATAAGCTGTCCGGACAGCAAACGTGCACAAGTGCGCGGATGTGAACGAACCCTGTCGCAAAACCATGCGACCTCTACTCATTTTGCCTAAAGGCGAATAGCTCTCTGTGTGGGACTCTAAAGACTCGACACTACGCTGGCAGTGGGTTTAACCATAGACCGCAAGCGGCACTAGCTGTACGTAACGGTCCCCAGGTAGATGCCGATAAGAAGACTGACGAGGTGAACACCATCTGAACTCCTACTGAGCCTGTATGTGACAGTCTCCGTACAGTCCGGTCTGTTCGTCTGATACATCTCATGGCGGGCCTAGGGGGGCGGTGAACGTCAGTCCCCTAATAGCGGTATAACTTGTGTCGGAGTGTAGCTCAGAACACCCTGAGATAACACTGGAAACCAACCAGTATATCTCGCTTGCCCTGGCCAGGGACTATTTGTGTAATGGCTCTCCTGGACACAGCGCGATGTCAACCCCCAATACCGGGAGAGACGAATCCTGTCTAACCGTCACTGCCTCCAAGTGCTTCGGGACTGCACCCAAAAACTACCTGTTTGCACGACTCCTTTGAGCCGTGGTAGGGTAGTAATCAAAGTGCAGTGGGAACACACTCGAGGCGAAGTGACAGTGTCAAGTCAGCGGACTAAGCTGTACTCATGTCACCTGGGAACTGATAACTGACGATAGGTATAATACCAACCAACAGTCCCCGACGAGTCTTGTCCAGTGTACTCGTAACCTAACGAGCATCCGCATACTATCTCAAGTACGACGTACTGACGGCTGTGGGACAGACCGTCTGCCACACTGGGATGAGAAGTGCATACGCTAGTCTACTCCGGAGTATCGATGCCATGTCTCGATAGTCCAACGACCAGGGACCTGTATAAGGATGTGCTTATAGATCACCCAGCTCCCACGAGTGTGAGCGCCATCACAACACTGGTAATCAAGCAAAGATCCTAAGGGCTCTACTAATATGTATATCAGCGATATGCTAAAAGAAACACATGCACATATTAAAGCAGAGACAAACCAAGTAGCATACTACCATTTCGAGCAAGATTGTATATACAACTGTGAATATCCCAAGCTTCCATCAAGTAATAAACAAACTAGTATGATACAGTAATGGCCTCTAGGGCATATACACTAACAATCTCCTACTTGCACTAAGGCCATGTACTGGCATAACGAAGACCTATCATCTTGATCAGCCGCTCGAACTGAGTCTGGGGCAAGGCCTTGGTGAATGGATCTGCTGTGTTATCTTCTGAAGCAACCCTCCGAACCTCGATCTCCTGGCGATCCACGATCTCCCTGATCAGGTGATACCGCCTCAAGATGTGTCTGGATTTCTGATGGGACCTGGGTTCCTTCGCTAAAGCTATAGCCCCGTTGTTGTCGCAATACAGAGGTATTGGGTCAACAATGAACGGAACCACCTGAAGTTCTCTCAAGAACTTCCTCATCCAGACAGTTTCTTTTGCGGCATCAGATGCAGCGATGTATTCCGCTTCCATAGTCGAGTCAGCAACGGTTTCCTGTTTGGAGCTCTTCCAACACACCGCCCCTCCATTGAGGGTGAAGACAAAACCCGACATGGACTTGGAATCATCCTTGTCACTCTGGAAGCTGGAGTCAGCAAAGGCCTCAATCTGGTGGTCTTTTCCGCCATACACCAAGAACATCTCCTTAGTCCTTCTCAGGTACTTGAGAACGTTCTTTACTGCTATCCAATGTTTCTCCCAAGAGTTCGACTGATACCTGCTTACCACACTCAGTGCATAAGCAACATCCGGTCTGGTACACAACATCGCATACATTATAGAGCCTACCGCAGAAGCGTAGGGTATAATAGATGTTAGTTATATGTATGCCCTAGAGGCCATTACTGTACATTGGATGTATATTGTCGTGGATGCTGGGACATATATAGGTAGGACTTTCTTGCTCGACATGATAGTATGCTATCTGGTTGCTCTTTATCTTTACATGTATACTTTCTGTCTCTCTGATTACATGTTGATAAAGCCCTTAGGATGTGTACTCGACTTCCAGGACTGTGATGCAGATCATACTAGTGGGGCCTGGATAGTCCATGAGTACATCCTTGAAATGTTCCTAGTCGAGGGAATATCGAGACGGGGCATCGATATTCCAGAGTAGACTAGCGTATATCTTCTCGACCCATGCGATGGGCGATGGATGATCCCATATCCATTGGTGTTTGACATCGGAGATGGTATGCGGGTGCTCAGTGGAGACTGGGTACACTGAACGGACTCGCCGAGAAGTCCCAGATGGTATTATACCTCACGTCAGATGGCAGTTCTCTGGTGACACTGGTACAGCTTAGTCTGTTGAACCGAGATCGTCATAGAGTCTTGTGTGTCTTCCACTGTGCTTTGATTTCCACCCTACCACGGATCTACTGAGTTATGCAAACAGGTGGTTTTTGGGTACAGTCCCGATTCACATGGAGGCAATGAGCGATAGGAGGGGATTCGTCTCTCCCGGTATTGGGGGTTAATGTTGTGCTATGCTCGACTGGCCATAACAGGAAATCCCTGGCCAGGGTTGCTGTGATATACTGGTAAGTGTTATCAGTAGTTTCACGAATGTTATGGACCCTACGTCGGCATGACTTATCGAGCTATTGGGGTCTGACGTTTACCACCCCTAGGCGAGATATGCGACATATCAGACGAACAGACAGGTCTGTATGGTAAGTGTTACTGGTTGGATTCGCAGGAGTGTGAGCGGGCTTGCTCGTCGATCTTCTGATCGCTCAATACCCGGGTGGCCGTTACGTTTAGCAGACCGCTTGCGGCTTGTGGGTGTTTGATATGATCATCATCTGCTGCCGGCGTATTGACGAGTCTTTAGAGTCCTACACAGAGGTTTCCTAGCTCAAGCGAAACGAAATAGGAGCGCATATGAGATATGTGCGGGACCGAGAATAATTCGTGTATGTGATACCGTATTACATTCTCGCGATGAATGTATCGATTGGTTATATGCGATGTAACCTAGTTATCGAATCAAGGATTGATTCGATAAGCCGATACATAGGATACTAGTCGGTTTATATGCGATATGACCGGATCGTTAAATCAAATGTTGATTTAATGATTTAATGTATAATTTTATATTTGATATATCACTTTGCATTAACTAGTATTGGTTGACTTTAGAAGGATTTTCTCACTTGAATTGTGCAAGTTGTATATGTGATATATTTCTATGTGCACATGATTGTATCATGTTTGATGATACATTCTTGTTTGGTTTTGTGTAAAGTATTAAACCATGGTTAGTTAGTGATTAGGGTTTCATCTTATTCATTTATCTTTTTATTTTATTTATTTCAAAAGAAAAAGATAAAGATAAATGAATGGTTGAATCTTTTGTTTTTAGTTGAAGTTTCTTGAAACTTTGACTAAGTCATTCTTTTGACCTTTTGCTTAACCCTAACCATTTAACTAACCTAAGTTAATTCTCTACACTTAACTATAGTTGAAGTCATGATAAGTATTGATTTAATTATCTCATTTTTAATTAACTTATCATATCTTCTTCTTCTTCTTCATCTTCTTCAAAATGGAGAAAGCTTGCTACTCCAATGGCAAGTCATGAAATCTAGTGAGAAATCCAAAACTAAAGTTTACCCACTTCCTATTTCTTCATCCTCTACCTCTTGTCAAGTAGTATAGGGTGTTTCCTTCACAAGTTTTTCCGACTTGGTGAAGTTGGAGCTTGTTCTAGCGATGCCTCGACGTAGATCATCTTCGGCATCGAACCGACGATCAAGCCCGCCCATTCTTCGACGAGGCCGACGTTGGAGTCCGGATGGATTTTGGACAGCGGAGTGGACTTCGTTGCGGAGCCGTGGAGGTGGTGGACCGGATCTACAAAGGTTGTATGTCCGTTCCCTTAGTTAAAATGAAAACTAGTTTCTTTTTCGCCTATGTATATCTAGCAAAGGATCCGTTCTAGGGTTTGTAGGCACCGTATTTTTTAGAAATTATCGTGTTCGATCACTTGTGAGACATCACTAGGGTGCCTAGGAAGCCTACAGTGGTATCAGAGCATATTTCGGTCGGGGTTTTGTGTTCGTTCGGACTTCTAATTCCGTCGGGACTTCGCCTAAGGCTCTAGCTAGGCTCTGATACCACTGTAGGCTTCCTAGGCACCCTAGTGATGTCTCACAAGTGATCGAACACGATAATTTCTATTTAATTATTCTGGATTTTATGGGAATATTTAAAATTTATTCCAGAGTTGAATTTTCTGAGTTGTATTGGGAACTCGGTGTATTCGATCGGACTGTCTAAATTTTGTCGGTGTGCTTTTCCGGGTATTTTTAGAATATGTTAAAAAGTTCGACCGGATATAAATACCCACTTTTTCCCCTGCCGGGAAACTTCCAATTGTTGGATTTTTCCGTAGTTTAACGACGTTATAAGTAGTGCAAGTAACGCGATGGACCCTCTAGAAGACAACAAACCTTAACTCGATTATGTGACCTTCTTGAACTGCCCTTTGAACCTTCGGGTTTGGGGCAGTACGGCGTGCCACATGTGAGGCGTTGGCTTGACCCTTCTACGGCTGGACCGTCGGTACTGAGGCACGAACTGAATGTTGTTAGACTTATTTCATGTGTTGATCAGTATCGGGAAAACTTGGGTGTTCGAATGTTCAATCGGAAAGTTTAACATTTTCTAACTATCTGGAATGGGATACAATAATTGGAATTCACAAAAGTTATGTGATAACTAAATGAATGTTATAAACGTAGCAGTTTAGTCTCACTCGATCGGTTGCCACGGAATTTTGATGTGATCAAAAGTCCGTTGCAATCACGTAGCGTACGCGGATACTCGCCGGGTAAACTTAATAGACAGCCTCACTCCACAGCCCCGACCAAGTGACTGTAGGAGAACCCCGTCGCCGAAAGCATCCGTTTGGGTGCTCGCGGTAGCGGTGTTCCGCCTTGGTACACTTCATCGACGGCGTCGGGGGTGTGGCCGCCTACTGAAGTTTGCGACGAGCATTCGATCAGAATGTCGGGAATCCTGTTGAATTGCCCGACCTGATATTGAAAAGAGTTTTCGATAATGAGACTAAAATGCGGGGTTTATAATTGTTAGGCATGCGATGTCTAAGTAATTCATTTGGTCAGGCATGCGATGTCTGAGGTGGTTGCGGATTCCAACTGTTGTAGTTTTACACTTTCTTTTCTGTGACCGTAAGTGTAATATGTGATATCGCCGGTTTCGTTGCTATATGTCAACGACAATTGGGATGCGTATATTTACTTACGTTGATGACATGTGATGTTATGTGTTACTGGATATGTTATATTGGATCGTCGTGTTTGAATAGCCGGGGAGTTTTTTATGTGAGATGAGTGTTTTTCATTTTCATTCATGTAAAAACTTGTATGTAATATTCTTTTATTGGGGCACTTCCTGGTTGCGGAAGTTGTCACCGTTGATGTATATTATTTAGTTTTCTGCACTAGGATAGACCCAAGGAGGGGAGCACAAGTAACCGGGTTCTGGGGTCCAGTGGGAGACCAACTCGAGGAGTCGAGTCCGGGTCTCCTAACCCTAGAATTGGTAGGGTTGCTTGCCGCTCTCGTAGGGGTCTAGGGGTGTGGGATTGGCTATTCATCACGACCGTGGAATCCGTGTTTTATACTGGCTCGTATTGAAAACACGGACGTCCTAGTATATCCAATATTTCATATGTTTCTTCTGCTGTGTTTTATCTGAGATCATGCGATGTTCTGTGGCAGATATTATATATAGTATATATGATATATTATATAGACGTTGCTTATGTTTTACACCCGCGCTAGCCCTGCCCCGCTCTGCCGTTAGTTACCTAACCTAACGGTGCACGAGGGGACATCGAGGCGAATGCGGATGACATAAGTGTACGTCATATTTATCTGTGATGTTTAGGTAATTTATATGATGGGATATTCATTAATGATATTAATGAAAGAAAATAAACCTAATTGATGTTGTGGAATCGAATTTCAAAATAAAACAGGTAGCTACAGTTCTTGCTTTGCATCGCGGTGTTCCTTGTAGAACATCCTGCACCTTATTTGATAAGGAAAGGACCGAGATCCCTTCACCGGGAGTGACTCCTTTAGCAATAACTGGCAGATGCTAAAACCCTCGGTTTGTCATTTGATCGCTTCTATAGTTTCCGCTTTGCACAGTGATATATATGATGTATCCCGCACCTCATTCCATGAGGAAAGGGCCGACAATCCCTTCACCGGGAGTGACCCCTTTAGCAAAACTAGAAAAGCTTCAAAAAACATTCCATTTAAAAACCATTTGATTCCGCAACGAGATCAAGTTCAAAGCGTTACAGGTTTTCACAAAAACCAACTGCAACCCTCCGTCATTTTAGGAAGTAGAGTACTTAGTATTCGTGCTGTGTTTGTTGACCATAGTCAAGGCACAGTGTACGGTAGCTAAGTGATGTCTTCCTACACCGCATATGATGCGATTAGTTAGGACAGTCGCGTGACTTTGTTGACCTTAGTTAAGGGTCATGTGGGTGGGTCTAATTAATCATGAAATGACGGGTAGAACTTGACTAGTACTTATGATTTGTTGACCATAGTTAAGGTCATAGGTGCTAGGGGTAAAAATCTTTATCGGGAGTTTCAAGTGTTGAAACTTGCAATGAGATTGCATACCTTCTATGTGATAGTTGGATCCCGATACCCACTGCGAGTAATTGTTACTCCTGGGAGAGTTTTGCACTTTGCAATTAGCCGATCAAGTAGGTGTCTAGAAAGGTGTCAACGGGGTTACGCCTCTGGGAAAACGAGGTTTACAGTAATTAGGTCCGTGCGAAAGCACGGGGAACCTCCCTCAAAGTACCGACACTGGCCTGGCTGAAAGATTGGCGAACTTGTAGAGTGTAATTAATTCCGGCTAGTCTTTCCTTTTAGGGTTTGAAGGAAGATTTGATAAAAACAGTGGGAGCCATCCTGATTAGATAAAATATATAACCAATCTGATCTTGCTAGAGCGCACGCAGAGTGTTTTCTTCTCTCTCTCTCCTGGTAGCGACCATATCACGTCTTAATCAAGATAATAATATGGATATATTGACCGAACCCGCTTGTTATACAGAGCTGGGGAACGTTGGTCCCGCTCCAACTTATAATTGTTATAAGACAGAGCAGGAAATTGGGGAATACCAGATTTCCCGTGCTGCCCAAACGAAGAGAGTGCATGCTGATGCATCATCTTCGGGTGTGTTCATTATACAGAACTGTTTCTCAGTATCCTCCGCATCCTTGGTATGTGATACCGGATCAGGATCCCAGATATGTAAGATATTACATAGGGCTACAAAAGGGTAGAAAAACTGAGAACAGGTGATAAGTTTCATGAGACAGAAAACAGGGCAAGTGTTGCAGCCAAGTCTGTCGGTCACGTGTCACCCTGTATTGTAATACATTGATTCTGGACGAATGTTATTAGATACCGAACCTGATACACAAAATCATATCAGTCTCTTTATCAGTAAAGAAATGATAAAATTTTGTATTGATGGATAATGTTTTGAACATTTCCTATATCAAAAGTTGATCGGTTCAGGCACGTTATCTAAAAGCATTGAAGTTCTAAATCAAACTACAGTTCCTAGTATACAGAACACACACAAGAAGAAGAGTTCAGAAATGAACGAATCCTTCTTGAGGCATTGTAGACTAGGTCACATCAATGCGACCCGACTGGCTGAAGTTACATTTTAGATGCATATTTAAATCAGTTTGAATTTACATCTTGTGAAACTTGCCAGTCATGTCACAAAGATATGATGACACCAGCTCTGCTTACTGGAAGCCGAGAAAGAGTTAACAAACTCTTGGGACTGATACATGATAATGTATGTAAAGTCTCCAGTCTACACATGCCAGGATTGGTTCTTTATACTTCATTATATTCTCTGATAATCTCTCAAGATTCAGTCATATGTTCCTGTTGAAACATAAGTCCGAACCTTTTGAGCTATTCACAGAATATAAGTAAGAAGTAGAGAACCAATAACCGGGTATAAGTATTATGTCCTATGATGAGATCAGGGAGGAGAATACTTGTGCATGGCATTCCTGGACCATTCTAAAGGAGAATGAGATTCTCTCTCTGTACTACTCCTCTGAATACACCACAGCACAACGGTGTATCAGGGCAGAGCAATTGCACAATATTAGATATGGTGTGCTCTATGATGAGTATTACTGAGTTACCTATTTCCTTTAGGGGTTATGCACTTGAGAAGCTGCATACCTATTGAATTAGGTTCGAATCAAATCAGTGCCTACCACTCCATATAAGATATGGTGCGGGAAGATCCTATCTCTTAAGTAAGTTAAGATTTGGGTTGTCCGGCCTATGTTTAAAGCAAAATCCGGACAAGATCGAGGCAGGATCAGTTCTGTAGAACTGGAAAGGTTCCAGCTATACAAAACTGCAGTTGATGATTTGACAGAACCGTAAGATTCTATAGTTCCCGATGAACCTCAGCCTCTCCGCCGATCTAGTAGGGTTCTTCATCCGCCTGAGAGATACCTCGGTTTCTCGATGACAGTGGGAGCAAGGATTGCATCATGAAATGATGGCCCAACTAGTTTCGAGCAGGCCATCGAGAGTAGGGACTCTGTAAGAATGGCTGGATGCTTAGCGATCTGAGATGGAATCCATGTACACCAGCAAAGTATGGACTTTAGCTGCTATATCTGAAGGGTTAAATCCCCATCAGGAGCAAGTAAATCTTGAGAAGATTACTTGGTGTAGATGGAAAAGTTGAGACTTTCAAAGCTAGACTTGTTAAAGGTTTTCGTCATCGACCAGGCGTGGATAATGATGAAACCTTTTTCCAGTAGCTATGCTTAAGTCTATCCAGATCCTACTTACCACAGCTACATACCATGACTACGATATCTGGCGTTTGGGTGCTATGACTGCTTTTCTAAATACTGATTTAGAAGAGAACGTCTGTAAGAACACAGCCAGAGGTCTTCGTAAACAGTGGGAGCAGCGGAAACGTGTGCAAGTTGCTTTACAAAATGAAGCAGGCATCGCGGAGTTGGAACGTCTGTTTTGATGTGATAGTCAAAGTGTTTGACTTCATCAAAATGGTAGACGAACCTTGTATTTACAAAAGGGTAGTAGAGAGTAAGGTGGTCATCTTCGTATTGTACGTAGACAACATACTCTTGATAGGAAAGGAGTTTCCTATACTACGATCGGTCAATCTCCTATTATCACAAGGATTCACCAAATAGGATCAAAGTGATACCTCCTAAATCCTGAGTTTTCACCTATGAGATAGATGTAATTGGATGCTAGGATTCTCACTAAATGTAGTGAGATGGTATCAATCGATCCTGGGGTGAATCACTGGAAGAGTTCCAGGGTGATAAAGACGACTGAATGTCAGTCACATGCACTGTCTTTACCCTCAGTAAAGGGACGGTATGTTGGAAGAGTTCCAAGCAAGATACCGTGGCAAACTAGATGATAAAGGCTTGTAACATCGCTATTGAAGATACTACCAAAGAGGAAGTTTGGGTGTATATTGGTTCATAAGATGAACTGGGTTCCTGCCATTGTATGACAATGGAAGTGTGGCTTCTGCCCTGGAACCTTGGTCCCATCAGTGACCCAGACAAATTCTGAGGCAGCATCACCTGATCATGGAGATAGTTGATCTCCAGGGTGATCGAGGTCAGGAGAGTAGACTCAGAGGACAACACGGCGGATCCACTCACGAAGGCCTTTTCCCAGAGAGAGACTCATATGGGATGGTTGAGTATTAGATACTGCGACCACTGCTACAGATGGCCCTAGTGCAAGTGGGAGATTGTTAGTTATATGAATGCCCTAGAGGCCATTACTGTACATTGGATGTATATTGTAGTGGATGCTGGGACATATATAGGTAGGACTTTCTTTCTCGACATGATAGTACGCTATCTGGTTGCTCTTTATCTTAACATGTATACTTTCTGTCTCTCTGATTACATGTTGATAAAGCCCTTAGGATGTGTACTCGACTTCCAGGACTGTGATGCAGATCATACTAGTGGGGCCTGGATAGTCCATGAGTACATCTTTGAAATGTTCCTAGTCGAGGGAATATCGAGACGGGGCATCGATATTCCAGAGTAGACTAGTGTATATCTTCTCGACCCATGCGATGGGCGATGGATGATCCCATATCCATTGGTGTTTGACATCGGAGATGGTATGCGGGTGCTCAGTGGAGACTGGGTATACTGAACGGACTCGCCGAGAACTCCTAGATGGTATTATACCTCACGTCAGATGGCAGTTCTCTGGTGACACCGGTACAGCTTAGTCTGTTGACCCGAGATCGTCATAGAGTCTTGTGTGTCTCCCACTGTGCTTTGATTTCCACCCTACCACGGCTCTACTGAGTTATTCAAACAGGTGGTTTTTGGGTACAGTCCCTATTCACATGGAGGCAATGAGCGATAGGAGGGGATTCGTCTCTCCCGGTATTAGGGGTTGATGTTGTGCTATGCTCGACTGGCCATAACAGGAAATCCCTGGCCAGGGTTGCTGTGATATACTGGTAAGTGTTATCAGTAGTTTCACGAATGTTATGGACCCTACGTCGGCATGACTTATCGAGCTATTGGGGTCTGACGTTTACCACCCCTAGGCGAGATATGCGACATATCAGACGAACAGACCGGACTGTATGGTAAGTGTTACTGGTTGGATTCGCAGGAGTATGAACGGGCTTGCTCGTCGATCTTCTGATCGCTCAATACCCGGGTGGCCGTTACGTTTAGCAGACCGCTTGCGGCTTGTGGGTGTTTGATATGATCATCATCTGCTGCCGGCGTATTGACGAGTCTTTAGAGTCCTACACAGAGGTTTCCTAGCTCAAGCGAAACGAAATAGGAGCGCATATGAGATATGTGCGGGACCGAGAATAATGCGTGTAAGTGATACCGTATTACATTCTCGCGATGAATGTATTGATTGGTTATATGCGATGTAACCTAGTTATCGAATCAAGGATTGATTCGATAAGCCGATACATAGGATACTAGTCGGTTTATATGCGATATGACCGGATCGTTAAATCAAATGTTGATTTAATGATTTAATGTATAATTTTATATTTGATATATCACTTTGCATTAACTAGTATTGGTTGACTTTAAAAGGATTTTCTCACTTGAATTGTGCAAGTTGTATATGTGATATATTTCTATGTGCACATGATTGTATCATGTTTGATGATACATTCTTGTTTGGTTTTGTGTAAAGTATTAAACCATGGTTAGTTAGTGATTAGGGTTTCATCTTATTCATTTATCTTTTTATTTTATTTATTTCAAAAGAAAAAGATAAAGATAAATGAATGGTTGAATCTTTTGTTTTTAGTTGAAGTTTCTTGAAACTTTGACTAAGTCATTCTTTTGACCTTTTGCTTAACCCTAACCATTTAACTAACCTAAGTTAATTCTCTACACTTAACTATAGTTGAAGTCATGATAAGTATTGATTTAATTATCTCATTTTTAATTAACTTATCATATCTTCTTCTACTTCTTCATCTTCTTCAAAATGGAGAAAGCTTGCTACTCCAATGGTAAGTCATGAAATCTAGTGAGAAATCCAAAACTAAAGTTTACCCACTTCCTATTTCTTCATCCTCTACCTCTTGCCAAGTAGTATAGGGTGTTTCCTTCACAAGTTTTTCCGACTTGGTGAAGTTGGAGCTTGTTCTAGCGATGCCTCGACGTAAATCATCTTCGGCATCGAACCGACGATCAAGCCCGCCCATTCTTCGACGAGGCCGACATTGGAGTCCGGATGGATTTTGAACAGCGGAGTGGACTTCGTTGCGGAGCCGTGGAGGTGGTGGACCGGATCTACAAAGGTTGTATGTCCGTTCCCTTAGTTAAAATGAAAACTAGTTTTTTTTCGCCTATGTATATCTAGCAAACGATCCGTTCTAGGGTTTGTAGGCACCGTATTTTTTAGAAATTATCATGTTCGATCACTTGTGAGACATCACTAGGGTACCTAGGAAGCCTACAATAGACATGCGATTCCTCTCCAAATCAGTCTTGGGAGACATCTCTTTGGAGAGGGTGATCCCGCGACAAGCCGGTAGATTACCGCGCTTGGAATCTTCCATACTGAATCTCTTCAGTATGGTGTCGATGTACCTGGACTGTGAAAGTCCTAATATCCTCTTGGATCTGTCACGGTAGATCCGGATACCCAGAATGTATGAGGCATCACCCAGGTCTTTCATGGAGAACCTGTGTGACAAGAACCCCATGACAGATTGTTGCATAGGAATGTCATTTCCTATTAAGAGAATATAACAACTCCAATTTTTGTATACCAAAATTTGATTTAAAATTGAAGTATACTTGGAGTATTAATGTTGCTGATAACACTTTAAGTATCTATCTCTTTACAATAATTACAAGAAGGAGCATGTAGCTCATTGGTAATACCTTGCACTGCTGAACTAAGCCACCAGAGTTCGAATCCCATACCCCACATTATTTTTATTATTGATTTTTAAAAAAACCTTTAGAATACCAAGAGTTTACACGTGCATATCTCACAAAAACCCCACTACACCCAAAGAGGTAACACTTGCAGAGGGTAGATGGACCGTCGGGGGAGATCCAGGTCACCGGACTCGGTCGGGAATCGGCCAACTCGGCCTTGACTCGGCCGACTCAGTGATCCGACCGAGTCACGGCCCAGTCACCCCCTTTTAGGCCGATTCCGGCAAGGGTCACAACATGAAAGTTGTGTCTTTTGGTATTCCCTACTCACCTGCAAAGTTTCAGCCCAATCCCACTTCCAGAGATCTTTAAAACCCCCAATTACTCCACTTTTATTACATTTTTATTACATTTTATCACATTTTTATTTTTTAACTTTTCATCTACCCTAACCCTAACCCTAGCCTAGCCCTATATAAAGGCCCCTACCCTCTACCTTTTCCCCTCACAACTCTAAGCATACTCTCTAAAACTCTTGAGAACTTGGTGCAAAGAGCGAGAAGCGAAGCGCTGCCGAAACCGACGACGGATTCCGGCGACCGGATCAAGACCGACGTGACGTTTCCAACGAATCGGCAACCACCACACCTTTTAGAACGCTTAGCTTGTCCAAACCCGTAAGTCCCAACCTTCTACCTCTCTTTTCTATATTTGCAAAATACGACTTTTTGAAACCCGACGGAAATCGGACAAACCGATTTCCGATTCGGTTTTTCTTAAAAATTCCACTTGTCACCTAATACATATTATCAACTCTCTTGCATGTTGACTATTAATCACCCTTAAATCAAATTTAATTGTAATTTTCCACATGAAATGATAAGTTCTTTAGAAAACCGTATTTCTTGCATAAAAATACCATCAAGTTAAATTTTAATGTTCTATTTAGATACCCCACTCCTAATCATGTTTATTTTGATAACAAAACTTGTTTCATTCAATGTGGATGAAATTTCACACATAAAATGATAACGTTTATGAATACCGTATTCTTGCACTTTAATACCCTTAACTTTAACATAACTCATTTCACCTTGAAACTTCACCAAAACTTAATATAAGTCACGGGGTAATGACCTACCCTTACACACACTCATTATAACCCTAATTGATAAATAACAAAAATACAGAATACGATATTATAGGACTTTTTCACTAAAATACCATAACCTTTATAACTTTTAGTTTAACCCTTAAATTGTAAACTTTTCTAAATAAAACTTATATAAAATGAAAGCACGATTGGTCATGGACATCGATCGTTTATCTAAACTGTCTTGTGGGTCTAGGCAAGTGTGTCTAAGGCTAGTGGTTTTTAATTAGGCCCACGACTGTGGTTCCTTCCCACTTACCTGGCACTTACCTGGCTGCATTCGACGGTGAAGAGGCGATTTGAGGCTTCTAATGACTTATCGTTTAGACCATAGAATATAGGTTAGATGGTCTAGGAAACCCTAACAACTAAAATATGGAGAACTATATACTTTTAAAAATAAATACCCTATATTTAGAAAATCTTTTCCCTAAATTAAAAGTATTTATAAAACCTGAGCAAAGTGCCATTATAACCCATTCGTGGGGAACCTGTTAGGGATAGCACGGTTCATCGTGCACCCGCAGGCTAGTAGTGCGAGATTCAGACCTCCGCAAGGAGCATTCGGTCTCGAAAGGTTTAAATACAATATTTAAGGAAAGTAATATTTTTTGTAAATAAAATATTCATTTAAAAATCATTTAAGTGTTTTATTATATATAATTATCATTTAAACACTTATTTTGTTATAATATCAAGTTTCCACTTTTTCCTAAAAATCATAGATTAAAAGTTACATTAAAATACCACGAATTTCAAATAAACAATTAATACTTTTATTAGGATATATTCACTAGAATAACACAAATAAAACTCACATCCATTACAATAATAAAGACGATTATTAAATACTTGAGGTATATTTTGAAAACTATACAAAAGTACTTTTTACATAAAACCCCCTCAAGTTTCACAAATTACAATAAGGCCCCTAGCTAATATTGAACTTCAAATTATCTTTCTTTTAGTCTGACTCGGGTTAGAGTCTGACTAATTATGACTTGAATATAATTCAAGTCAATCTATATTTCAATCATATTCCAACACAACTTAAAATCATGAATCCCTGAATACAGTTAACAATATATTCATTTTTTGACTGAATCAAACCATGGATATTCATTCCATTATCCTGATATTCCATTTACCTGTTTATACAGTTGCAACATGTTTACTGATATCATGGTTTTGGTCAGTCACTCAATTTACATATTCCATTACTACAACACTGTTAAAACATTACGGGGTTTAAAGGGGTAAATTGGTACGGAAGATGTTAAAAGTGGAATGAGGTGGTCAGATTAAGACATCTAACATGAATACTGTTGCTGTTGTACCGTGGCATAACGGTTCCTTGTACTCTCCGTTTGCACTGATCTCTAGCATATAGAGATCCCCCTCGTATACACTGGCATTCTTCTGTACCAAGCTACAAACAACTGCGTTAAACAATATTCTATAATATTCTACAACATAATACTCTAGAAAATACTGTTACTCTGCCATTCTCACTCCACTTTTCTTTGGGACTTACCGAGCGACCTGTTCGCTGACGACATTCTATTTCTTTCTTCTTTGAATGTCGTCAGGTGTGTTGGACCAAGTTGAGACCGAGCCAACAACTGAAGATTTGGAGCAGTTCCAAGAAGATCCAGAGCTCTAGACTTTGTACTTGTTCTTTCCAGTATTTCCTTTTATTATTATGCCACTGTTTAGGCATTGCTTTCTTTTTTTCATTCCAGTTGTATTTTCATTTCATGCATTGTATAAAGAATGTTATTAATAAAAGTTGCCGTTATCTCAATCTCATTTGTCTCTTGTGATTATTTTATATTGCTTAGTTACGCTTAGCGTATGTACTTCTGAGTACATACGTAGCGGGCCTCGTCACGACCACTTCGCCGTACATTGGGAAGCGGGGCGTGACAGGTTTTGTTGGTGGCCCATGCAGGTCAGAGCTGTATGAATCCCTATCATGCAGTTCTGGTCTGCGTGAACAACCTAAGCAATGTAACACAAAAAACAGCAACTAAAACATTCTTTACAATTCATGTTATTTGAATCTTACATGTCTTTATTCCTTGAATCTTATCATTTCATGTATTTGAATCTGTCCTAATCCAAATTTTTCTTCAGGATTATGGATTCCCCAAACAATTCCCCGAACAACACCAGCACCAATGCCAACAACACCCCTTCAGCACTACCTCTCACTCCAGTTGTTCCCGCACCATCCACTGAGCAAACCATGCTTTTCGATGCGATCCGCAGTCTGCTAGAGGGACAACAACAACTTCTGAGTCGTCCTGAGACAGATGCACCGGGAATCAAACAGTTCAGAGCGTTGCACCCAAAGCAATTCTCGGGAAAAGGGAGCCCTCTCGAAGCAGAAGAATGGGCGCAAAGTATTGAAGATGATCTGGCAGCAGCTCAAGTGCCAGATAATGCCTGGGTCCGTGTAGCAAAGCTACAGCTCACGGATAACGCTCGAAATTGGTGGAAGGCGGAAGAGACCCGTCTAGCCCAGCCGATTGAATGGAAAACATTTCGCGAGAAGTTCGACGCGAAATATTTCCCTGTGACCGCCAGGTTCGCTATGGAACAGCAATTTATTCACCTACAACAAGGATCTATGTGGGAGAAATCTGTAGATGAATATAATGCTGAGTTTACTATGTTGAGCCGGTAAGATCTGTCACAGTAGTTCAATTTTTTAATATCACCTACTACACAGCTAACACAACCTTTAAACAGATTCGCGGCACACCTGATACCGACGGACGAGATCAGAGCCCGTCGTTTTCAGCAAGGTTTGGACACCGAAATCAAGGCTGCTCTAGCCACCGGGAAGTTTTTGACTCACGAGGAGGCCCTGGAAGCTGCCCGCAGTTACGAGGCAGTGATAAAAGAGAGGGGAAGACCTCACTCTGTAGGAGTCAAGCGTCCTGCCAACCAGATGGCAGGTGGAGCTACGTCCAGACCATCCTTCGTGCCGAGGCGTCCCGGAGTACCAACTCATCACCCTAGCCCAGCCTTTTGCACCTACTGTAAGAGAAAGAGACATATGATGAAGGATTGCCGTCGAGCCAACCGCCTTTGCTTGATCTGCGGTTCAGCCACTCATGACATTGGATCCTGTCCTCAAAGGCAGAACTCAGTTGCTGCAACCCGGCCAGCTAACAACTATCAGCAGCGACCAGCTCTTCCAGCACCTGCTACCAGACTTGCACTGCCTGCCCCACCTAGAGGACCACAAGCTGCACCACCTCCTCGACAGTTCCATCAAGCCCAAAGGAACGTTCAGAGGAATGCTCCTCAGGCCAGGAGGAATGTGCCGAAGCGCCAGGCTTTCATGATGTCTGTTGAAGAAGCTGAGGCCACTGGCCAAGTCATTACTGGTAAATTTCCTTCCTAGTTTTGGTTACCTACACACTTTCCCTATACCTAAAACCTATCCCATATACCTTAGGTACAATTCTAGTAGCTTCACTACCTGCACTTGCACTGTTTGATACTGGAGCATCCCATTGCTTTATGTCGCAACGGTTTGTCCGAACCCATGCGATTCCAGTCTCACCGCTTGTATCCTGCTGGAACGTCAGTTCTGGAAATGGTGTTCTAAAGGCAACTATGGGATACAGCATGTGTCCGGTCATCGTCTGCAGTCGAGAATTTTACGCTGACTTCAAGGTACTGGACATACCGAACTTTGATGTGGTTCTAGGAATGGACTGGCTTGGAACCTTTTATGCTACCATCGACTGTCGTCAAAGGAGGGTAGTATTTGAGATCCCAGATCATCCGATCTTTTACTTTAAGAGTGGAGACCGTACATTGGAGCCAAGCACTTACAAAGCAAAGCCAAGGGAAGCAATAGTTGCGGCAGCTCATGCAGAAGAAGAAGCAAGACCGGAGGTAGTTCGAGAGTTCGATGATGTATTCCCTGACGATATATCAGGTTTGCCTCCTGATCGAGCTCTTGAATTTAGCATTGACTTAGTACCAGGAGCACAACCAGTAATCAAAGCACCATATAGACTAAGTCCAGAAGGTTTGAAGGAAGTACGAACACAGTTGGACGAATTACTGGCGAAAGGATGGATTCGTCCCAGCACTTCGAGTTGGGGAGCACCTGTACTACTGGTGAAGAAGAAGGAAGGTTCATATAGAATGTGCATCGACTATAGAGCCTTGAACGAAGTTACTATTAAGAACAAGTATCCACTTCCGCGCATCGACGACTTATTCGATCAGCTAAGTGGATCTTGTGTCTTCTCTAAACTAGATCTTCGTTCAGGTTATCATCAAGTGAAGGTCAAGGAAGCTGATATTCACAAAACAGCTTTCAGAACTCGCTATGGACATTACGAATTTCTAGTAATGCCATTTGGAGTGACCAATGCACCAGCAATTTTCATGAATCTTATGAACCAAGTCTTCCGGGAGTATTTAGACAGGTTCGTTGTCATCTTCATCGACGACATCCTGGTATATTCTAAGAACCGGAAAGAGCATGCGGAGCACTTACGAATTGTCCTGGAAACTCTTCGACAACATAAGCTTTATGCCAAATACAGCAAGTGCGAGTTTTGGTTAAAACAAGTTGGTTTCCTTGGACATATCATATCAGGAGAAGGAATTTCTGTGGATCCAACAAAAGTCTCAGCAGTCAGCGAATGGCCTACACCAAAGTCTGTGAAGGATATTCGGAGTTTCTTGGGTTTAGCTGGATATTACAGAAGATTCATTGAAGGCTTTTCGAAGATAGCAACACCCCTGACCAAGCTCACACGAAAAGATGAAGAATTTGTGTGGTCAGAAGCATGCGAGCAAGCTTTCGTAGAACTTAAGTCGAGACTGACTTCTGCACCTATTCTTGTAATACCGGATCAATCTGGAGGATTTGAAGTGCATTGCGATGCATCCGGTAGGGGATTAGGATGTGTTCTACATCAGCACGGTAAGGTTGTGGCTTATGCTTCAAGACAACTGAAGACTCATGAGCGCAATTACCCGACGCATGATCTAGAGTTGGCAGCCGTTATTTTTGCCCTTAAAATTTGGCGCCACTACTTACTTGGTGAACGAGTGAACATCTACACAGATCATAAAAGTCTGAAGTATGTGTTTACCCAGAAGGAGTTGAATATGCGGCAGAGAAGATGGTTAGAACTTATGGCGGACTTCGACATCAATTTGCAATATCATCCAGGAAAGGTGAACGTAGTACCTGATGCTCTTAGTCGCCAACCATTAGCAATGAATCTCACCGCCCAGTGGAAGCTTCAGCAAGACCTACATCAGATGGAGATCGAACTAGTCATGCCACGTGATGTTTCAAATTTGATGAATCTACAAGTTCAATCAACTATTGTCAATCAGATCAAAACAGCTCAAGCCAGCGATGCTAAGTTGGAAAAGATCAGAGAACAAGTGGAGAATGGACTCAGAACAGATTTCATCATCCATGAAGACGGATCTTTGAGATACGGCAGCAGATTGTGTGTACCAAAGGGTCCTGTTCGGGAAGAGTTAATAAAAGAAGCTCACAGCTCTCCCTATTCAGTACATCCTGGAGGTACCAAAATGTACAAAGATCTACGTCAGAATTATTGGTGGCATGGAATGAAGCGTGAAGTAGCCAGGAGTGTCGCAAAATGTTTGGTGTGTCAGCAGGTAAAGGCTGAACATCATAGGACAGCTGGACTACTTCAACCGTTACCAATCCCAGAATGGAAGTGGCAGCACATCACGATGGACTTTGTAACTGCTCTTCCTCGCAGCACAAAAGGTAACGATGCGATTTGGGTCATTGTGGATCGACTCACAAAGTCGGCTCACTTCATCCCATTTCGAGTTGGCCAATCAACTGAGACATTAGCAAAGAAGTACATGGAGGTAATAATCTAATTTAGATTTAAAAACTCTTCACAAAGTACTATCTCTGATACCCATGAACTCATACAGGAAATTGTGAGACTGCATGGAGTACCAGTCTGCATTGTCTCCGATCGTGACACCAGGTTCCGATCGCAATTTTGGCAAAGTCTGAAAGCTAGCTTGGGAACAAGTCTGAACTTCAGCACGGCTTATCATCCACAAACAGATGGTCAGTCGGAACGAACTATTCAGATCTTGGAGGATATGCTCAGAGCATGTATGCTCGACTTCAAAGGATCGTGGGAAGATCACTTGCATCTTGTGGAGTTCGCGTACAACAACAGCTACCAAGCAAGCATAGGAATGACACCTTTTGCAGCATTATATGGAAGGAAGTGTCGATCGCCATTATGTTGGGACGACATCGGAGATAGGGAACTCCTTGGACCAGAGATGATAGTAGCGACCGTGGATGTGGTTCGTACTATCAGAGAAAGAATGCGCATAGCCCAAGATAGACAGAAACATTGGGCTGATGCAAAGAGACGACACTTGGAGTTCCAGCCAGGAGACCATGTATTCTTGAAGATATCTCCGAACCGCGGAGTGATCAGATTTGGAAGACGGGGAAAGTTGAGTCCGAGATACATTGGACCGTTCGATATACTCGAATGAGTCGGTGAAGTGGCATACCGATTAGCGCTTCCACCCTTATTGGAAGGAGTGCATAACGTGTTCCACATATCCCAACTCAGAAAGTATGTGAGTGACCCCAGCCATGTATTTGATCATTCCGAGCTTACGATACAGCCCGATTTATCTTGTGAGCAACAACCTGTGGAGATCCTGGATAGAAAGGTAAAGACACTTCGGAACAAGGAAGTTAATTTGGTCCGGATAATGTGGAGAAAAGACACTCCAGGAGAATCCACGTGGGAAAGGGAAGATGAGATGCGTGCAAAATATCCGCACCTTTTTGTAAATTAGTCCTTAAATAAAAGTTGTAAATTTCGAGGACGAAATTTTTGTAAGGAGGGTAGATTGTAACAACTCCAATTTTTGTATACCAAAATTTGATTTAAAATTGAAGTATACTTGGAGTATTAATGTTTGTTTCCTGATTTAAAATCAGGAAAGCTTCTGTGGAAAGCTTCAAAAAGGGGCCACGTGCTTACACGTGACCAGCAGTCACGTGTTGACACGTGACCTATAAAGTGCAGAAAAGGCGCACATTGAGTCGCTGAGCAAAGTCAAGGAAAAGAGCTTCAGAAGAGGTCACGTGCTCCCACGTGATCAGGGTCACGTGTCGACACGTGACGTTCAAAGCAGCAAACTCGCTCTCCAATTGAACCGAGGAAAGAAATGCCAGATAGGGGTCACGTGCTCACACGTGACCAGGGGTCACGTGGTAACACGTGACGGCTAAGCAGCAGAAGAAGGCAGAACGCAGAAAGAAAGAGGATCCTTCATTCCAAAAGGGGGGTCACGTGTCCGCACGTGACCATGGGTCACGTGGTCACACGTGACCGGCTTTCAAAGCCCATGTTGACGACAGAATTAAATTCTGAAGGAAATTTGAATCCTTCCAAAGGAAAGTGAGTATCTGGGACCAATCAAATTAAAGATTCAGAGATGATTAAATATCATCTATCTATGGAAAATCTCAGGTTTGGAAATATTTCCCCCTTAAATCTAACCAAAATAACAAAGGAGAATCTCTGGATTTAAAATCCAATGGTGAATAAAATTCACCCAATAATCCAAAGGTCCAAAACGAATGATAGATACAAATCAAATCTCTCAGTAAAGATTCATCAAAAAACTAATTCATTCGGCTGCTTCTCCTATAAATAGGAGCCAAAAGACACAGAGATGAAGAGATACGCGCAGAGAAAGAAAAAAGGAGAAAAAGCCTTGATACTTGGAAAAGACTTGGATCTTCTGCAGAAACCCTAGGTAAGAAAGGGAAGGCTTTCGGAAAGAAAGAGAATTTAATTCTCAACAGAGTTTAACTCTAATATATAAAACAGAAGAACACATCTCTTCTCTCTTTGATAGAGGATCTGCAAAGTGCACATCTCCCCTTAAGGTTGAGAATTTAATTCTCAATGGGTCGAGATCCTGCCATGCAGATCCAAAACATAGAGAAGGAATGCAAGCATGAGAATTTAATTCTCGCAGAACTGTAGGAATTCAATTCCTTTAAAATAAAATTAGGGCTCGACCCTGTATCATGGGAATTTAATTCCTTCAAAATAAAAGAAGCAGGGTTTAACCCTAATTAAGAACATAGTTCTGTTGAAACAGCAGGAATTTAATTCCCTTAATCATAATTCTTTAAAACGGGAAGTTTAGTTCCTTAAAAGCTTTCATTAGGGTTTAACCCTATTCAGTTCTTCACATATATGAGGAATTTAATTCCTACAGAAAATTCAGAGTTCAACTCTATTTCAGAATATAAATCTTCAAAAGGAAGTAGGAATTTAATTCCTTTGAAAATTAAAAGCCCGAGGAATTTAATTCCTGAAAAAAGATCAACAGATCCTCTAAAAACGACACACATAGAGGCAGGGTCACGTGCCACCACATGACCCCCCAAGAGATCTACAGAAAACCCTTTGAGGCTGTCCCTCACGTGACCCACGTGACCCTTAATAAAAGCTCTAACAAATGAGCATATGAATGCCCGTCACGTGCTGACACGTGATGCTCTGAAAGATGCAGTAATCTCAGCAGAACCGTTGAAAAGAGGGCGCTCTCACGTGTTGCTACGTGACCCCTTTTGCCTTAGTGTTCAACACTAAATTGGAACTCTCAAACCCAGCGTCAAAACACTGTTGGGCCTTAGCATTCAACAATGATTAAAAAAAAAGCCTTATTGGCAGTGTTCAACACTGATCTGTTTTAGTGTTTAACACTAATTTGAAAAAGCCTTATTACTGGTGTTTAACACCAATTATCTCTTAGTGTTGAACACTAACTCATCAACCTTATTCCCAGTGTTCAACACTGATTGCTCTGAAGTGTTTAACACCAGGCTTTGGCCCAATTGGCTAAAGGGATAGAGGCAAACGTTCTCCCTCAATGGACCAACAAAGAGTCAATATTCCAGACCTGACTGGACTTAGCCCAAGCTGGCCATAAGTCCTCAATTTGTGATTAACTGGGCCGATAGGCTCATAACATAATTGATCAGTCTTGACCCAAATTGGGCCAGGGACTATTTAATCCACCCCGGTTCTAGGGTACATCTCTTCACTCCTTTGATACTTGGAATTGTAATCCCTCAATGTCTTCAAAGAGGTGACGGGTCCCGAAGACCATTCATGATATGGACTGTGGGGTCCTTAAACCCATGTTTAACACAAAATTCCTGGTTACGTAGAACGCGGATAACGTCACTCTTTGACCCCGTAGAAAACGTCCAGAGCGGATCCTGGTCCTCGCAGAGCATGGCAGTGAACCCATGTGAAGCATCCAGAGCGGAGCCTAGTCCTCGCCTAACGCGGCAGTGAACCCGTCTGAAGCATCTAGTGCAAAATTCCTGGTCACGTGAAACGCGGATAACGTCACTCTTTGACACCGCGAAAAACGCCCAGAGCGGAGCCTGGTCCTCGCTAAGCACGGCAGTGAACCCGTGTGAAGCATCCAGAGCACATACCGGACTGTGGAGTCCTTAAACCCATGGACTATGACGTCCTTAACCTTGACCGCAATGTCCTTAAACTACCCATTGACCGCAATGTCCTTAAACTACCTACGGACCGCAATGTCCTTAAACTACCCACGGACCGCAATGTCCCTAAACTACCCACGGACCGCAATGTCCTTAAACTACCCATGGACCGCAATGTCCTTAAACTACCCATGGACCACAACGTCCTTAAACTAGAACCATAGAGCCTCCATATGCTCTTTCGTCGGATCTAAACGGTCCTGTTTAAGTTGATCTTAGCCTCAAAGATGGCTAACGTGTCCTTAAACCCTCAAACAGACTAGACTATGAATCCCCCTAATTAACTCTGGCTCGAGGGTACATCTCTGAACTCCTCTGACATGCGTCGTTGTAATCCTTCAACGTCGTCAGAGAGGTGACGGGTCCCGACGGCCACGCATACGACGGACTACTATGTCCTGAAATTGGAACAATGGGGTCCAAACACTCCTTTGTCGGATCTAAACGATCCTGTTAAGTTGATCTTAGCCTTAAACTAGACTAATGCGTCCTTAACAAATGTTTGAGTTGATCTTAGCCTCAAGCATGGCTAGCGTATCCTCAAACCAAACCCCCCAAACCCAAATCTAAGATAACATGGATTTGGACTAGTCCATGCCCTACGGGCGACGACATAACTCGGTCTCCGTAAACGATCCACGGGCAGGAAAACATAAAACAAAAACACACGACACGAAGTGACCATCTGGAGAAGGAGAAAGTTGTTACCGCGATGCGGTAGCGTAATTAACTGCAGGGGCTTGCGCCTGCAGGGAAGAGCGTCCCCACAATCAAAAACCCCTCAAACGAGGGGGAATCTGACGAAGTCTGCTACATCGGCCGCATCCGTCTAAACCTCCGATACATGACGCCATAGATCGACTTGGCATCCTCGGAGAGGCGGACGGATAGCACCTATTGGCATCTGCCCCGAACCTCAGGCGAGACGTCCCGACGTCCCGCGTGTCCGTTCGGAGGGGAACAGATTCTGGCACGCCCGGTGGGACCTTTTCCTCTTTCCACTCCACACTTCGTGTGTCGTGATTCGCGAACCAATCGCGGTTCGTCAATGATTGCCCTTGGGTTTCATGATACTAAGAATTGGCGTCTTGCCTATTGCAGAAAACAAAGGATCGATGGCTGCTGCTTCCGCAAAGTCCTTCAACTGCTCAAACTGCAATTGCGACCAACGCTCTACCTCGCCAGGAGGTATAGCCTATGGACCCCAAGCTGCTTCGTTGTTCACAATGCCGGTGGACCAGGTGACTCAAGCCACTACCGGATTGTTCTTTGGGACTATACTCCCACCATCCAGCTTCACGGCGCCAGCGCTGACAAAGGAAGCTCTCAAGAAGTCGGTCTTTGATCGTATCACCCCTGCCCCGGCTCCTCTCACCGAGTCGTCCGATGTCAGCGCCTCAGTCTTTTCTAGATTGGGCCAGAAATCCTGCAAATTGGTCGCAGAGAAGGCTGTTCCTAAGAAAACGGCCGCTCATGCCTCCGAAATCGCCAAGGCAGCTTCCCCGGCCAAAAAGTCGGTCTTTACCAGATTAACGGCTTCAGCTCCCGCTCCCGCTGCACAAAGGACATCGGTCTTTGACAGGCTAACACCGACAACGACCCCCCACCCACACAGGGGGCAAGACGAAACCAGTCTTATATCTGACTCTACGCCGTCTGCTCGGCGTGCTCGGCGTTGTCATTGGCACCGAATAAGGAAAGCTGGGGGCAACTCCCCCTCCGGATTGACTCCACCAGCCCTGGTGGCAGAAGTTAATGCTGCTGTTCCAACTGGGAACAGCTTCGAAATGCTAAATAAGGTGTGAAGGAATTCCTCTACTGCAGTGCTGAAGAGGTCTCCTCCCCCATCAGAAAAGGTTGTGGAAATAGAATCAGAACAGCCCCGATCTCCTCAACGGCTGTCTTCCAAAATCTATAAGGTTTGGCGGCAGGCCCGAGACTCAATCATCGATCCAAACTTCTCCCGCCAGCATAAGAAGCTGAAGATCCAACCGAAGGCTGGCCACCAGGCGAAACCCCAAAAGGCTGTCTGGACGCCCACCTCGATGGCCCCCTCAACCTCCATGGCTCATAAAAGGAGGGAGCCTGAGAAGATCCCTCAACGTGCAACGACGGCTAAAAGCAATGAGCCCAGACACCCTAAGTCTGGGGGCACGATGGTCCACACCGTATACATGGCCTCTGGAAAGGAGGAGAGCCGCACTTCTACAGGTCACCGACCACTAACCCGATCCGTAACGAAATCCCAGGAGCAGCAACAAAAGCTCCAAGAAATGATGAATGCTATGGCCGCGCTCACCGGGCCAAAGGAAAACCCAGAAGCGTCCTGAGACGCACGCCGGGAGGAAGAAACCGACGCTGAATTCCTTCGCCGGACACTGGAGAAAAGGGACAAAGAGGCTGCTGAACAAGCGGCCAACATACAACGGATGGGCCTTCTCTTTCAAGATGTGATAGGAATGATGATCCAGCAGGACTTACCCGCCGAAGATCCTCCGATTGTTCTTGAAGACGACCGAGGAGAGACGTCAAATCCACCACCAGCCCTCTCAACGGCCAAGGAGGAGACGATCTCTAAGGCTGACTTGGCTGACTACATAGCCCAGCAAATCCGAGTTCATCATGCGACTGAGGCAGCTGGTCAAGTCATGAAAACGGGGCGACTGTATCCAAGCTGGTACGATCAAATCAAATATCCGCAAGGCTATACGATACCGAAATTCCATGTGTATAAGGGGACCGGCAATCCTCATCAACACGTCGCCCAGTTCCGGGCCCTCTGCGGTAACACCGGCGGTGACGATAAACTGTTACTCCGTCAGTTCGTTGGCAGCTTATCAGAAACAGCGTTCGAATGGTATTCGGAACTCCCGAACGATTCCATCAAAACGTTCGCTGAAATGGAGTTGTTATTCACTCAGCGGTTCGCAAGTGCCAGCGAGCGCACTCCAATGACTGCTTTGATTAACGCCAGGGTAAAGCCAGGCGAAACCTGGGTCCAATACGCTATACGCTGGCGGAATTTGTGGTCGAGATGCGAGCAACGCATTGAGGAAGCACCCGCAGTGGGTATGTTCGTGGGAACCCTAGACCCCCACGCAACTATCTCCTAGTTTATGATGTTCTTTAAGCCAACCACATTCCAGGCTTTGATCGAAAAGTTGGCTCAGATGGACCAGATGGGTCATAGACCACCTGTCCCGAAGCCAAAACCTCGGAATGACAAGGGTAAAGGAAGGGCAACTTTTGTCGCGAATGCCCAACAGCAACCCGACGCCCCGAAATCGGCAGATCAATTGGAAGAAAGACGCCGATATTATAATGAAAAGATGAAGCGTCCCTACTCGTTCCCACGAGACAAGACGAGACGGTTATTTGAGCTGGCAATACGCAACAGACTTATTAACCTCCCAAATCCAAGGCGACCGCCACAACCCAGCGAGGTGAATAACCCCAACTACTGCCCTTACCATCAGACGGTAAGTCATCCGATTGAAGATTGCTTCGTCTTCAAAGGATGGATCGAAGATCAATACCTCCAGGGGAAGTTTGTACTGTCTGAAAAGTGGAAGGTGAACCCGCCACAACCACATACTCCTAAAAAGGCAGACACACCGGGGGCAACTTGCTCCTTTATCGAGGAAGCTCCATGGGAGGTCGTGCTATCAACGAAGACCAAAAGAATGCTGAGAGACCTTCACGCATGCCCTGCGATCGAATGGAAGGACCCTCTTGAACCTCAAATTATCGAAGGGATGTTGAAGCCCCGCACAATCGCGAAGACTCGTGATAAGGGCCCGAATACTCACGCCCAACCGTCAAAATCTTCAAAGAAAAAGAAGAAGAAATCCAAGAAGCCCGCGAGGCTTGGAGACGAGCGAACAAACTTGCAGAAGCAAATCGACGCGCTGGAAGAATACAATCAAAAGGCGCGAACTCCTGTCACACTGCAAGAGTTCCTCAGCCACATCTTTCAAGAGGACGATGATGGAGAGAACTCGTCGGATGAATCCGAGGGATTGCGGCAAGTTGCAACGTGATCTCCCACTCGTTTACCGATGATGAGAAAACTCCTAGCACTAAGAAGCCGAAGGCAGAGCCCGAACCAGAGCGTGCGAGGCTGACAACTGATATGATCAATGCCTTCCTAGACGAGATTCGTCTAAAAAGTAAAGCGGATCAGGAGCGTGAGATGGCAGCATCAGGAGGAACCAAATGCGGGCGACTGAACGAAAGAGTTGAGCTACCCCTGCCAGAGCGAAAGGCATCCGAAGTGGACAAGAAAATATTCAAGACGAGGAAAAGGTTCGCCAAAGCCATGTCGATGGGAATGAAGCTACCACCCTCGGGAGGAAACACACACAATGGGGCGGAGAAGCACCCCGATTACTGCGCATATCATCGGAAAATCTCACATCCCACAGAGGAGTGCGACGCCTTTAAGATATGGTGGGAAGGATATGTTGCTCGTCGGCAACATTTCAAGCGCATGAAACGCAAGAGCCGTCGGGAGCAAAGAAGCACTGTCGACGGGCCCAACAGAATTACTGGCAACTGTTATATGGCTCATGCCGAGGGGTCGCAAGTCCTCACTTTGGGAGCGACTCTGATGAAGAAGTGACTCTGGGCCCTCTCTTTGAAGAATCCGCGCTAGGGAAAGATGAGGAATCAGAGGCCTGCGGAAACACTCAGTTGCGCAATCGCACACTCCCAGAAAAGAATCTCGGGCCTACGAACAGAAAAGATAAGGGAAAGGAAAAGGTCACGGAAGATATCACTTTGGATGACCAGGTCGCGAAAGAACTGGCTGCTAAAGACCCTCCTAGGAGGAGTAAAGTGGACTATAACATCCTCGCGCATCTAAGGAAGCTACCTTCTCAGCTTAGCATTCTCGACGCCCTCTTATTATCAAAAGAAGCACGGGACTCACTAAGTAAGGCATTACAAGAACCTGAGCAATTCCAAGCCTTCCTCGCCACTGAAAAGATGAAGGACGAACTGGAGGAAGTGCATACGGCCGACGTCACTTTCGGTGATGAAGACCTCCTTCTTGGGACGTGCGACCATAACCGTCCCCTATATGTCTCCGGATACTGCCATGACATCAAGATAGGCAAGATCCTGGTGGATAACGGATCCTCCGTCAATCTCCTTAATGTTCGGGTGTTGAAGGAGATCTGCATGAGTGTGCAACATCTCGCCCGTGACAAAATTACTATCTCCGGTTTCGATTCACAATCGTCATGGACTCTCGGATCTGTGATACTAACGTTACGCTTCGGGCTTCTCGTCACAGACATCAAATTCCATGTCATTGACGCCAAGACCTGTTACAATGCCTTGCTCGGCCGTCCTTGGTTACACGAGTACAACATCGTCCCTTATACACAACATCAGTGTATGAAGTACTTTAAAGATGGTTTCGAGTATACTGTAACGGGTGAGCTGAACCCATTTTCCGTGAACGAAGTCCGCAAATACGAGGATGCGAAATACTTTTTGCCAGACTTTGAAGATACAGAAAGGTGCCGCAACTCAGAGAACAAGGCCGCCGCCACCATCCCTGTTTTCGGAAGCGATACCGAAGAAGAGGAAGAGATAGTTTATACAGGGCCATCTCAACGCAACAACCGGAGGACGCCCACCCCCATACTGGTCTTCGGAAGTGATTCGGAAGATGAGGTCAATGCCGTATTCTCCAATCGGCTTTCAATGCAAGCACCCCTTGGCGATGACCATAACTTGCAAATCACCATGGTACCGCGAGAACACTACAAGGACCTCGACACGCTTCAAGCTCACAGTGTGCAAGAGCTGCAAACGTTTTGCGTCCCTCCCAGGCGAAAGGGTGAGAAGATGATCCTATTCTATCGATCCTCAGAGTCGAAAGTAGAGAAAGAGATCTGGCACGGCGTAGATGCTACACTTGACAGGATCCAACCCATCTGTCTGCCTAGATACTATGCAGACGGGTTAAAAAAGCTGTTGAAGCGCCAAGGAGTACCCTTAAAACAAACTGTTCGGCAGACTCGGTTCTATAACAAGATTTGGGATGTTCCTGGGACTCAACGCAAATTGCCTAATGGAAAAATGGAAACACTCGGGCTTGGATACGCGAGAGCCGGAAAACGGGAACGAGCCCACAGTAGCTACGCCATATATACCTTTGATGAAGAAGAGGACGCCATGTCAGGAAAGGCCGACCCCTCATCAAAACCAGACCACGCGATTGAGGCGCCGAGTCCGTCAGATCTAGAACGAATGGACAAGCCTATCAGGAAAGTGGGCCAGAAAGGTCGGGAAGACCCCAACCACGAAATGACCATCTACGAGAAGGCCAGGACGCAACGTCTATTTCAATAGGCTGCGAAAGGCAAGAATGCTCAGCCTTATCGACCCGTCATGCAAAAGGCCCGATGCGGAGACGGGAATAAGTCGAGAAGCGGAAAGAGAGGTCGAGCGTACTCCTTCCCCCGAGATAAGACGGAAAGGTTACTCAAACTCGCCCTAAAACATCGAATGATCACGCTTCCAGAGTCTAGGCATCCTGAGCAAACTAGCAAGGCCTCTCATCCGAGTTATTGCTCTTATCACCAAGCCATAGGACATCCTACCGAAGACTGCTTCACCTTCAAGAACTGGGTCGAGGACCAGTACCGACGGGGTAGGTTTGCTTTATCCGACGGCTGGAAGATAACGCCACCGCAAAAGCATGAGCCCAAGGCCGCAGAAGCAGAACCGGGCCCACCTCAGTCTAGAAAGCGGGTTCGCACTTGTTATATGATTACGATATTAGAAGGAGGGCCCGAGAGCGTAGATGACCTTTCCCGGTGCTTTGAGAACAGCGATGATGAGTTGATCTCAGAATTCCCGCCAGCTCCGAAAGAACTGGAAGATGGTATACATACTACTGCAGATAACCTCAAGAAGATTGAGTTTGGATCGGCAGACGACCCGCGACCGACATTTGTCAGTGAATTGTTATCCGAAGAGAGGGTGGCCGCGTTAAAGAACGTGCTTCTACGGCATAAAGACTGCTTCGCGTGGAACTACTCCGAGATGCCAGGATTAGACCCGGACATTGCTGTGCATAGATTAGCAATATCCCCAGATATTAAGCCAGTCAAGCAGGCGCCAAGGAGGATGCGACTCGAGCTTGAGATGAGCATCAACGCCGAAGTCAAGAAGTTGATCGATTCCGGATTTATCCAGGAAGTCCAATATCCCGACTGGATTGCCAATATCGTCCCGGTAATGAAGAAGAATGGGACGGTACGCATATGCGTGGATTTGAGGGATCTCAATAAAGCCTGTCCAAAGGATGATTTCCCAGTACCGGTAACCGAACTGATGATAGATAACACGTCCACTCACGAGGTTTTCTCCTTTATGGATGGTTCGTCAGGATACAATCAGATAAAGATGCATCCCGAAGACCAGAAGCACACCGCTTTCCGGACCCCTTTGGGTATATTTTGCTACAAGGTTATGCCCTTTGGCCTCAAGAACGCTGGCGCTACCTACCAAAGGGCCATGACAAAGATCTTCGATGACCTCATACATGACGTCGTCGAGTGCTATATCGATGACCTTGTAGTAAAGAGCAGGTCATACGAAGAGCATTTAAACCACCTGGAGACTGTGTTTCAACGCCTCCGGCAATATAACTTGAAAATGAATCCCCTCAAATGCGCGTTTGGAGTCTCCTCGGGCAAATTCCTAGGATTCATTGTTCGACACCGAGGTATTGAAATCGATCCGTCAAAGATCAAAACGATCATGGAGATGCCTCCGCCAAGAACTCTCAAACAGTTGTGGTCTCTCCAGGGGAAGCTCGCATACATCCGGTGATTTATCGCCAACCTTTCTGGCAAATGCCGCCCATACAGTCACCTGATGAAGAAGGGAACCCCATTCGTCTGGGATCAAAAATGCCAAGGTGCACTAGACGAGATCAAGCAGTACCTGCAGAACCCGCCGGTATTGGCTGCGCCGGTCAAGGGAAAACCCCTCATTCTTTATACAACCGCCCTCGAAGGTTCCTTAGGCGCATTATGGGCGCAAGAGAACGATCAGGGGAAAGAGAGAGCACTCTACTACTTAAGTCGAGTTCTACTGGGGGCAGAAAGCAATTACTCTCCCATTGAGAAACATTGCTTGGCGTTGATCTTCGCGATAACAAAGCTCCGGCACTATGCGTTGGCACACGAAGTCTGCCTCATCTCGAAGGTGGACCCTCTTAAATACTTGATGTCAAAAGCCATATTGACGGGACGACTCGCTAAATGGGCCCTGCTTTTGATGGATTTCTCGATAACATATCAACCTCTCAAGGCAGCGAAAGGTCAGGCCATTGCCGATTTCCTCGCTGAGCACCCGATACCGGCCGATTCTCCTTTGAATTGTGATTTGCCGGACGAGCATGCATTTGATACGATTAGCAGTGAAAATACCCGATGGGAACTCTATTTCGATGGAGCGTCCTCCGTAAAGAAACAAAAGCAAGGTATCCCAATGATCAAGTCCGGGATAGGCCTCATCTTTGCGACTCCACAAGGAGGGATAATGCGCTTCGCCTTCTCCTTAACAGAGCCGAGGACAAACAATGAAGCTGAATATGAAGCCCTGATAGCAGGCCTCGAGCTTGCCATTGACATGTGAATTGAAGACCTCCTCATATACGGGGATTCTCAGCTGGTCGTTAGTCAAGTAAATGGTGACTACCAAACGTGCAAACCGGAGCTGGTGAAGTACGGCGAAAAGGTGCAACAATTGTTGACCCAGATCCCCTCTTATACTTTGGAAAATATACCGCGCGCGGAAAACAGCAAAGCAGACGCGTTGGCCAAACTCGCTAAAGAACTGGCTGACGAGAACCTCGATGACGTCAGAATCGTGGAACAAAGCCGTCGAGTGCTCGCCCCGGCAGAAATATCTCCGGAATCATGCAAAGAAAAGAGAGCAACTGAGCAGATGACCCTACAAATAAAGGACCATGAGAAGGCCGAGGACTGGAGGGAAATCTTCGTAGACTACTTTAAGTCCCGCCGAATGCCCGAAGAAGCGTCCTCGAGACATCAGCTCATGAAACGAGCTCTATCTTTCGCTTTCGTCAACGATACCCTATACAAGAGATCGCTTGATTCTCTATGGCTGAGATGCTTAGGACCTGACGAAGCAGAAAAAGTCGTTCAGGAAGTTCATGACGGACTTTGCGGTTCTCATCAAGCAGGCCCGAAGATGAAGTTAAAGATTAAACGAATGGGCTACTACTGGCCCACGATGATCCAGGACTGCCTCGAGTATGCAAAACAATGCCACTCATGCCAGATTCATGGAGACTTCATCCACCAACATCCGAATCCGCTACACACAACGGTGGCCAGCTGGCCATTCGAGATGTGGGGGACTGACATAGTCGGCCCCATTGAACCAGCATCATCTCGGGGACATCGTTTTATCCTGGTGACAACTGATTACTTCTCCAAATGGGCAGAAGCAGTACCGCTGAGGGAAGTGAAGACGGAGAATATCCTCCATTTCTTCAAGATGCACGTCATCTATCGGTTCGGAACCCCACGGCGGATTATCTCCGATAACGGGCCAGCCTACAGAAGCCATAAGATTAGCCGCTTCGCGCAGCAGCACAATATAGACTGGAGGTATTCTTCAGTTTACAACCCACGAGCCGACGGTCTGGCCGAGGCCTTCAATAAGACCTTGATGAAGATCATAAAAAAGACCGTTTCCCGGAATAAGAGAGACTGGCACGAGAGGCTGCAAGAAGCCCTTTGGGCTTATCGAACTACATTCAAGACGGCCACAAACACAACGCCATACGCGTTGGTATTTGGGACGGAAGCAGTACTCTCCCTCGAGATAGAGTTACCCTCTCTACGAGTGGCAGTCCACCACGAACTGACCGACGAAGAAAATGCTCACCTTCGACTTGAGGAGCTTGATGCCCTCGACGAAACCCGACTCATAGCGCAACAACATCTAGAAGCCTACAAAGCAAAGATGACGCGCTCGTACGAAAGATTGACCAGGCCAAAGGCATTCCGCCAAGGCGAACTCGTGCTGGTGGTCAAAAGACCTATGATCCCCAATCGTGCCAAGCGAGGGAAATTTGAGCCAAACTACGAAGGCCCTTACATCATAGACAAGGTCTACCAGGGTGGAGCCTATCTACTCGTGGACATGCACGGTGAAAGGCCTTTCAGGCCAATAAACGGCCGCTTCTTGAAGAAATACTATGCTTAGTGAGCCACAGTCGGGGTCAACAGTAGATGACGACGACTATGTCCGCTCGCTACCTTCCCAGGCTCAGACTCAGCAGTACCTGGCCCTCCCATATCAACAGACCGAAATGTCTTTAAACTAACGACGGACCGAAACGTCTTTAAACTATCAACAGACCGAAACGTCCTTAAACTATCGACGGGCCGAAACATCTTTAAACTAACGACGGACCGAAACGTCCTTAAACTATCAACGGACCGAAACGTCCTTAAACTAACAACGGACCGAAATGTCCTTAAACTAACGACGGACCGAAACGTCCTTAAACTAACGACGGACCGAAACGTCCTTAAACTAACGATGGACCGAAATGTCCTTAAACTAACAACGGACCGAAACGTCCTTAATCTAACGATGGACCGAAATGTCCTTAAACTAACAACGGACCGAAACGTACTTAAACTAACGACGGACCGAAACGTCCTTAAACTAACGACGGACCGAAACGTCCTTAAACTAACGACGGACCGAAACGTCCCTAAAACTAATACCACAGCATCCTTAGGCTGACGAGATAAAAAAAAAAAAGAATATATATAAAATAAAAACGGTATGTCCATAAGCAAAATGGGCACGGATGAAAACCCGAAAGGGCTCCGTGAGTAAGAACAGCCGGACTACCGGCGAGTGTTTGTGAAAACCCGAAAGGGCGCAACCTCGTTAAAAGACACTTATAGGGTCCCCTCGACCTTGTAAGGAGAAACCACCTGCGTGAGATCCTTACGACTCACAAAGGAGCAGCACACTTAGGGACCCTCACGATTCCTAAGGAGAAAATACACTTACGAGATCCTCACGACTCGTAAGGAGAACTCTCTTATGGGACCCTCACGGCTCATAAGACTTGAAAGTCTTAAGTTACAGAAACCTGAACCTGTTCTTAAGCAAATCCTCCACAACCTTCGATGTTGCCCTACAAGCGGCTCGTACTGACCCTTGTATACAATCCACGGGCGCGAATAAACATTTCCCTAACAAAGTCCCACCCGTGACTGGGGATATATCCATATGGTGAACAACCCTTGTAAGTCCTCTCGACTTATAAGGAGAAAATCCTCTTTGTAAGATCCTTACGACTTACAAGAGAACATGCACTTAAGAATCCTCACGATCCTTAAGGAGAAAACACACGTCCAAGATCCTCACGACTTGTAGGGAGAAACACCTTTGTGAGGCCCTTACGGCTCATGAAGTCAAAAGCCTTGGTCGGCAGGACCCTTAACCCTGTTTGCTAAGCCACCTTTGTTCAAATGTCGACAGAGGCAAATGATGATTCACTCCTGGCAACATTCCAGTTGTAGCGGTGCTGATGCCGAAACCGGTATCCAAAAAATCCGAGCTTGCCGCGAAAAAGCTAGCGAGCCACCACCTCGACGTTCGTCTCGACACAGCATCAAGCGAAACGGAACAGCGGCAACCCCAAGTTCCATGGCTCGGCGATACATATCACCAAGAGTCAAACCTCCATCCCGTGAAATGCGGATACAATCAACAAACTTCCTGGTTACGTGGAACGCGGATAATGTCACTCTTTGACCCCGTGGAAAACGTCCAGAGCGGATCCTGGTCCTCGCAGAGCACGGCAGTGAACCCGTGTGAAGCATCACGAGCGGAGCCTAGTCCTCGCCTAGCACGGCAGTGAACCCGTGTGAAGCATCTAGCGCAAACTTCCTGGTTACGTGGAACGCGGATAATGTCACTCTTTGACCCCGTGGAAAACGTCCAGAGCGGATCCTGGTCCTCGCAGAGCACGGCAGTGAACCCGTGTGAAGCATCCAGAGCGGAGCCTAGTCCTCGCCTAGCACGCCAGTGAACCCGTGTGAAGCATCTAGTGCAAACTTCCTGGTTACGTGGAACACGGATAATGTCACTCTTTGACCCCGTGGAAAACGTCCAGAGCGGATCCTGGTCCTCGCGGAGCACGGCAGTGAACCCGTGTGAAGCATCCAGAGCGGAGCCTAGTCCTCGCCTAGCATGGCAGTGAACCCGTGTGAAGCATCTAGTGCAAACTTCCTGGTTATGTGGAAAGCGGATAATGTCACTCTTCGACCCCGTGGAAAGCGTCCAGAGCGGATCCTGGTCCTCGCAGAGCACGGCAGTGAACCCGTGTGAAGCATCCAGAGCGGAGCCTAGTCCTCGCCGAGCACGGCAGTGAACCCGTGTGAAGCATCTAGTGCAAGATTCCTGGTTACGTGGAACGTGGATAACGTCACTCTTTGACCCCACGGAAAACGCCCAGAGCGGAGCCTGGTCCTCGCCAAACACGGCAGTGAACCCTTGTGAAGCATCCAGAGCAAACACCGGACTCTGGAGTCCTTAAAATCCACGGACTATGACGTCCTTAACCTCGACCGCGATGTCTTAAAACTAACGATCAACCACCCCTATTCCTTACAGATTTTTGCCTCGGTTTAAGGGTACAACTCTTCACTCCTTTGATGCCCAGCGTTGTAATTCCTCAACGTCTTCAAAGAGGTGACGGGTCCCTGCAACCAAACGTCGGACTGTGGAGTCCCTAAATCCACGGACTATGAGGTCCTTAACCTTGACCGTGATGTCTTAAAACTAACATCGGACTGTGGAGTCCCTAAATCCACGGACTATGAGGTCCTTAACCTTGACCGTGATGTCTTAAAACTAACATCGGACTGTGGAGTCCCTAAATCCACGGACTATGAGGTCCTTAACCTTGACCGTGATGTCTTAAAACTAACATCGGACTGTGGAGTCCTTAAAATCCACGGACTATGAGGTCCTTAACCTTGACCGCGACGTCTTTAAACTACAGTATCTGGAGAAACCCCTGACTCCGTAAAACACGGACAAGGGTAACCGCATCCGGCACTTACAAGTCCTCACGGCCGGGAGGAAAACTCTTTATGAGACTCTCGGGGCTCGTAAAACGAAGCAAATCTTAGCCCTGAGCCACTGCTGTCCTGCAAGGAGATCAAGATAGAAAATCCACAGAGTGCACGCAATAAAAAGAAAGAGGACACACCATTGAAAGGAAAAATGTATCTTTTATTCATAGACCAAAATGGATACAAAATACAATTCACGAAAGAAACAAAAAGGAAGATACTCTTATCCATGAGTATGTACAAAAAAGGAGAGAAAAGATACAGTCCTTAAGCCGGCGGGCGGTGCAATAATTTCACCAGCTCATCGTTCTGTTGCTGAGCCACGGCTTCATAACGCAAGATCTCCAGAAGGCGAGCCTCCGCCTGAGCTTGTTGGGCCTGATATGAAGCGAGCCGAGCTTCAAGCTCTTTTTCAGTGGCCTTGTGAGCCTCAACCCTCTCGCGAGTAAACGTGGCGGCTTTATCAAGAGCCACCACCTCCTTGATGGACTCATGAAGCACTCGCCAAAGGTCATACGCTTTGTTGGCTTTAGATGTGAGGCTAGTCTGTAGCTCGCTCAACGCCTTGGAGGCTAGCTCCCTCTCTGAGAACTTGCGGCCAAGTCTCTTCTCGCACGACGTCATGTTGGCCGCATGTCGTGCTATCAGACCTCGTAACTCCGCCTTTGCAGCCACGGCCTCCGAGGAAAGGCGAGAACACTCGAGAGCGTACAAACAAGACTCCACCTTCCTACAGAACTCCACCCAGACCCGCACCACCTCCTCACTGTGATAGGTGGCGAGAAAAGGAAGGGAGCCGTTAGCTTCAGCGGCGAACGCTTCGGCCGTGGTTGCACTACCAGCACGGAGCTCCTCGATGAAAGAAGATAAGGAGACCAGGCTCAATTGGGCCAACCGCTCTGAAGCCCGCAAAGCGTAGGGGCCGGACGGCATCACAATGCGTGATTCCAAAGCCATGGAGACTGGCAGGGCTGTTCAGATTTGGCAGATGTTAGTAAAACTTTTAAACACAGGATGAACGGGACTATGATAAAATGCCACTCACCGACAGTCATGCACGTAGGAGTTGAAGGTTCCCCTGGCCCTTCAACGACCTCGACCTCATCATCGGCTTCCAAAACTATAAGAGACATTAACGTCATTTCACAAAATAGTGACAATGCTACGATAAAAAATGGCGAATGACACTAACCTTGCCCGGAGGAAAGGACAATACGCTGAGGGGGAATCGCCTGCGGGGCTGCCATCTCCAATAGACGCTGAAATGATTGGCGAGGCGATAGATCCGCGATCGTGGCTGCCAAACCCCGTAATTCTGGGAAAGATAAAAGATTTCAGACCATGAAGGGGTTACTAAATTAAAACGCGGAAGGATACCTTCGACACTCCTCCCATTCTGAGCCGGGGGGATAGCAGCCTCGACGGTCTCCGCCGTAACCTCAGGCTCCAACAAAGGGAGAGTAGTCCCGACTACCTCACTTCCAGCCTTTGGGCCACCCTCAGCAAGAGTCATTGGGATGGCGGCCTCCATAAGAGCATCCCCCGAAGGGGCAAGCACTCCCTGATCAAGAGCCGCCGCTGGAGGTTCTATCACGAGAGGAGCAGCCTCATCAGCCCCCTCCACACCTAGCAAGGCCTCGTTGAGAATTTCGGCGGGCTTTAGCTTTAAGGGGCCAGTAGGAAGCTCCCCCAGCGTTGAAGATTCTGCACGGTTCAAATAAAAAAATAATGATACATACCCACGAGCATAAATAATCGAAAAGACTACAAAAGAAGCACAGCGTACCTATACGCAAAGAAGCCCTTAACATGGCTTCTTCAAGCCGCTTTTCCTTCTCAAGGAGATAAGCTCGCCGAGGTTCAAGGGTAGAATCATGACCGCCGGTCCATAAAGAAAGTGCATCAGCTGCATCTTCTGAAGCGACCTGCTTCAAAGCCCTTTCCCCCTATTCCTCCAAAGGGCCGATAAATCGCCGCCGAATCCACGAAGGGTCTTCGTAAAAAATTACAGCGGGATAAGACTTCTTCGGAACCTTGGCATTATGGGATGGATCTTTCGAACGCCGTAAGGCCTCAGCCAGTTGAGCAGCCTCCTCGTCAGCCGAACTCGGGAAGAGAAGCCCAGCGTCTGACCCTTGCAAGGTCAAGGGTTCGTCTTCAAGGATAGGCTCAGATTCCACCACAGAATCAAGCGGGGAAGTAGCCACTTTCCTCCGTCGTTTCGACCCAGAACCGGCCGCTGAAGATGACCGCTTCCTCCCTCGCGAAGCCTTAGGGCGACGCTGGCCTACATCGCCTTCAACGCCCTCATCCCTGTTACTCTCACTCGGTGCCACAACCAAGGAAGACGTCGACGTCGTCGACGCCGCGGGAGGCGGCGCCGCCACCGGCAGAGGTGCTACCACTGGAGCCCGTCTACCTCGCGATCGAGAACCCAAGGGCATACCAGCGGTCGGAGTAAGGTCTATCCCTGACTCCCCCGGAATGAGGGCAGCGCCAATTTCCCTCAAAGGAAAGCCGACTGGAACCCTCGGTCGCAACTCAACTCGCGAGACCTGAGGAGGAGCGTCATGACCAAGAAGAACCCTTCTTTCTTCAGCAATAATTGGGGTGACCCGATGAAGATACCAGCCTGTAAATGCACCCACACATCGAGGGATGTACTCGGCTTCAGGGACCATGAAATGAGAGCCGGTGTTCAGCCTCATGAAATGATGAGCTGCGTCACGAACAGCATCGAGCAAAGGAATTGGAGCGATCATAAAGGCCTCAAAAGGAACGCCCTGGTCATATCCGAGCTGCCGAGCAAATCGATGAGGATTGTACCGCATAAAAAGGGCTGCACTATCCTGGCGAAACACCAAGTAGCCCGGTCTAATTGAATACAAGTAGGTGGCCTCTCGGGGCTTCAGAGAAGGTGCGTTGTCCTTTGACTGGTCCCAAAGTTGCTGAACAGGACCCGAAGGGGAAGACAGAACCCGATCGTTAAAAGCTAACCCGCCGGCGGTGGCGTGAGGGGAAATCAGCACCCGAATAGCCCCAAATTGAGTTGGATCGGCAGCAGAAGCACCTACCAGTCGCATAAGTCGCGGGAAGGTATAGGCGTCGTAAAAAGCGGGCCTTTGATGCATGGCAAAAGACCCCAGCACATGCATTTCGATCCACGACGTGAAGTAATGAAGCGAAAAGTTCACTACGTCCACGCCAGGCGTAGAGGTATTAGTCGCAGTACCTAATCCATTATAAAGGTGCGCCAGGGCCGGGATGCCAATGGCCAACCGCGTCCCCTCCGCAATACGATGCGCCGGGTAGATGACTGAAGCTCTCATGAAGCGGCGATGCATGGGGATAACGAACCAACTTAGCCAAACGCTAATAAACCCCACAAAGAACGTCTCCTCGTCTATGCCTGGGGCAGCAATGGATTCAAAAGAGATCGGCGATATGATAGGGATGTAATACTGAGGAAGATCTGATTCGTTGGTCGGTAAGCTCTTCGGACCAAACCCAAAGGGGTCCCCAATGTTGGCAAACTTCGGGGCTGTCTTCGGTAAGGCGTCCTCACGAATGAAATGAGCAATGAAGCTCTTGAAAGTAACGCCTTGCTCCTCAGACTCGGTGAATAATCGATCAAAAATGCCCAGAGCCCTAATTAAACTGGGGCGCTTGTGTCGAACAGCATTCTCAGCAGATAAGCCGTCAACTGGGGCGGGCTCAGGCTCAAAAATGTACTCGTTAGGGGGCAGCAACTCCTCGTACATGTTACCCCTTATCGGCAACCCCGAAATTTCATAAAACTCGGCTAAAGAAATCGAAACCTCGCGATCTCCCAGAAGAAAAGTATTAGTGGGAAGATTCCACTGGTTCAAAAATGCCTTGACCCACCAGGCATGCGGGGACTTGTAATGGAATAGCGACGCATATACGGCCTGATAAAGCCCGACTTTCTGCAATCGCGCCCGATGGGCAGAAAGGATGTAGCGAGCCCAGAGAAGATAGCCCGTAGGATGCCTAGGAGTGAGCCCTATCTTATAAATCTGCCCCCACGGGTGGGCCTCACCCTGGCAGATGCGCCGCCCCAAGATGTCTATAGCCGGGACCGGGTGGTTCGGAATGCCGGTCGTCGAAGGCTCCAGCCTCCCCGTTGGAGTCCAGTTGGGCATTTCCACGGCGAAAGCTGTCCTTGGAGGATCTATCGGTAAAATTGGGAAAGTAGGCTCCGTTGGCACCGCGCAAAGAAAACTCCTGCGACCTTGAATAATCTGACTATACCAAGGTCCCCATTGAAGAAGGTTGCTACAGCTCGGGTCATGCGCCCGAATCATTGCCATCGCTTCCTCATCAGATGGTGACTGAGGAAAAGCGGCCTCTGAGCGAGAAAAAGGAAAGCGTGGAACAGAAGCCATCGCGCCTGAAAACCAATAAAGGAAGACCGTTAGAAGAAAAGTCCGCAACGTACACTCATGCATGAACATGAAGACTATTTAAAGAAAGCAAAAACAAAGCTTCCTGGGACCATTGGCTACAAAACACATGGGCCCCACAGAATCCGGATGGCGGCTCATTAATAATGAGATCAAACAGTTACAATAAAACAAAGGGAACATCCCCATTTAATAAAAAATGATGACCATGCACGTTCCCCCAATGGGATCTGTCTCGGGCTCTACAGTGAACCCAACGAAATCAAAGGAATTAAATTCCCACGAAAAGGCATCATTACAAAATCGCCATCGCATTAATTGCAGAAGAACAGCCTCGGGCCAAGAGACCCCAAGGAGCCTCCGTGTGAAGAGATTGAGTTCTTCATAGGAATTAAATTCCTTATTAAGAAAAAGGGAATTAAATTCCCAGGAATAATTTTGATGGAATTAAAGTCCAGGGAGTTGAAACGCTGTCATTGTCCCCCCGAAGATCGCCAAAACCCTGAGAGATCTACAGTTCGAAGGTTCCCTGTTCTTAAGAAAAAACTTGAAGAAAAATGGGTTCTTTGCGAAACCCTTAATACAGATTTGAAATCCAAAAAGTGCTTTTAAAGACGAAGGCGCTTTGGTCGTTCAACACCATTACCTGAGAAAAAAGGTCCTTTTCGAACAGAGTTAAACTCTGGAAAATCTTAAGACAGAGAACCGAGCTCTGAAAGCGAGAATTAAATTCTCAAAGAAGAAATTCTCAGAGGAAGAAGAATGAGCAAAGTGAAGGCTCCTGTGAAGAGACGGCAGTATTTATAGAAAACAATGGAAACGTTTCATCTCCCCAGATCCCTAAAGGAATCCAACGGTCGCGAGAGGAGACAGCGTTGCACTCACGTGCTGACACGTGAGAACAACGCTGTGGGGGCATTTGTTTCCTGATTTAAAATCAGGAAAGCTTCTGTGGAAAGCTTCAAAAAGGGGCCACGTGCTTACACGTGACCAGCAGTCACGTGTTGACACGTGACCTATAAAGTGCAGAAAAGGCGCACATTGAGTCGCTGAGCAAAGCCAAGGAAAAGAGCTTCAGAAGAGGTCACGTGCTCCCACGTGATCAGGGTCACGTGTCGACACGTGACGTTCAAAGCAGCAAACTCGCTCTCCAATTGAACCGAGGAAAGAAATGCCAGATAGGGTTCACGTGCTCACACATGACCAGGGGTCACGTGGTAACACGTGACGGCTAAGCAGCAGAAGAAGGCAGAACACAGAAAGAAAGAGGATCCTTCATTCCAAAAGGGGGGTCACGTGTCCGCACGTGACCGGCTTTCAAAGCCCATGTTGACGGCAGAATTAAATTCTGAAGGAAATTTGAATCCTTCCAAAGGAAAGTGAGTATCTGGGACCAATCAAATTAAAGATTCAGAGATGATTAAATATCATCTATCTATGGAAAATCTCAGGTTTGGAAAGATTTCCCCCTTAAATCTAACCAAAATAACAAAGGAGAATCTCTGGATTTAAAATCCAATGGTGAATAAAATTCACCCAATAATCCAAAGGTCCAAAACGAATGATGGATACAAATCAAATCTCTCAGTAAAGATTCATCAAAAAACTAATTCATTCGGCTGCTTCTCCTATAAATAGGAGCCAAAAGACACAGAGATGAAGAGATACGCGCAGAGAAAGAAAAAAGGAGAAAAAGCCTTGATACTTGGAAAAGACTTGGATCTTCTGCAGAAACCCTAGGTAAGAAAGGGAAGGCTTTCGGAAAGAAAGAGAATTTAATTCTCAACAGAGTTTAACTCTAATATATAAAACAGAAGAACACATCTCTTCTCTCTTTGATAGAGGATCTGCAAAGTGCACATCTCCCCTTAAGGTTGAGAATTTAATTCTCAATGGGTCGAGATCCTGCCATGCAGATCCAAAACATAGAGAAGGAATGCAAGCATGAGAATTTAATTCTCGCAGAACTGTAGGAATTCAATTCCTTTAAAATAAAATTAGGGCTCGACCCTGTATCATGGGAATTTAATTCCTTCAAAATAAAAGAAGCAGGGTTTAACCCTAATTAAGAACATAGTTCTGTTGAAACAGCAGGAATTTAATTCCCTTAATCATAATTCTTTAAAACGGGAAGTTTAGTTCCTTAAAAGCTTTCATTAGGGTTTAACCCTATTCAGTTCTTCACATATATGAGGAATTTAATTCCTACAGAAAATTCAGAGTTCAACTCTATTTCAGAATATAAATCTTCAAAAGGAAGTAGGAATTTAATTCCTTTGAAAATTAAAAGCCCGAGGAATTTAATTCCTGAAAAAAGATCAACAGATCCTCTAAAAACGACACACATAGAGGCAGGGTCACGTGCCACCACGTGACCCCCCAAGAGATCTACAGAAAACCCTTTGAGGCTGTCCCTCACGTGACCCACGTGACCCTTAATAAAAGCTCTAACAAATGAGCATATGAATGCCCGTCACGTGCTGACACGTGATGCTCTGAAAGATGCAGTAATCTCAGCAGAACCGTTGAAAAGAGAGCGCTCTCACGTGTTGCTACGTGACCCCTTTTGCCTTAGTGTTCAACACTAAATTGGAACTCTCAAACCCAGCGTCAAAACACTGTTGGGCCTTAGCATTCAACAATGATTAAAAAAAAAAGCCTTATTGGCAGTGTTCAACACTGATCTGTTTTAGTGTTTAACACTAATTTGAAAAAGCTTTATTACTGGTGTTTAACACCAATTATCTCTTAGTGTTGAACACTAACTCATCAACCTTATTCCCAGTGTTCAACACTGATTGCTCTGAAGTGTTTAACACCAGGCTTTGGCCCAATTGGCTAAAGGGATAGAGGCAAACGTTCTCCCTCAATGGACCAACAAAGAGTCAATATTCCAGACCTAACTGGACTTAGCCCAAGCTGGCCATAAGTCCTCAATTTGTGATTAACTGGGCCGATAGGCTCATAACATAATTGATCAGTCTTGACCCAAATTGGGCCAGGGACTATTTAATCCACCCCGGTTCTAGGGTACATCTCTTCACTCCTTTGATACTTGGCATTGTAATCCCTCAATGTCTTCAAAGAGGTGACGGGTCCCGAAGACCATTCATGATATGGACTGTGGGGCCCTTAAACCCATGTTTAATACAAAATTCCTGGTTACGTAGAACGCGGATAACGTCACTCTTTGACCTTGTAGAAAACGTCCAGAGCGGATCCTGGTCCTCGCAGAGCATGGCAGTGAACCCATGTGAAGCATCCAGAGCGGAGCCTAGTCCTCGCCTAACGCGGCAGTGAACCCGTGTGAAGCATCTAGTGCAAAATTCCTGGTCACGTGAAACGCGGATAACGTCACTCTTTGACACCGCGGAAAACGCCCAGAGCGGAGCCTGGTCCTCGCTAAGCACGGCAGTGAACCCGTGTGAAGCATCCAGAGCACATACCGGACTGTGGAGTCCTTAAACCCATGGACTATGACGTCCTTAACCTTGACCGCAATGTCCTTAAACTACCCATTGACCGCAATGTCCTTAAACTACCCACGGACCGCAATGTCCTTAAACTACCCACGGACCGCAATGTCCCTAAACTACCCACTGACCACAATGTCCTTAAACTACCCACGGACTGCAATGTCCTTAAACTACCCATGGACCGCAACGTCCTTAAACTAGAACCATAGAGCCTCCATATTCTCTTTCGTCGGATCTAAACGGTCCTGTTTAAGTTGATCTTAGCCTCAAAGATGGCTAACGCGTCCTTAAACCCTCAAACAGACTGGACTATGAATCCCCCTAATTAACTCTGGCTCGAGGGTACATCTCTGAACTCCTCTGACATGCGTCATTGTAATCCTTCAACGTCGTCAGAGAGGTGACGGGTCCCGACGGCCACGCATACGACGGACTACTATGTCCTGAAATTGGAACAATGGGGTCCAAACACTCCTTTGTCGGATCTAAACGATCCTGTTAAGTTGATCTTAGCCTTAAACTAGACTAATGCGTCCTTAACAAATGTTTGAGTTGATCTTAGCCTCAAGCATGGCTAGCGTATCCTCAAACCAAACTCCCCAAACCCAAATCTAAGATAACATGGATTTGGACTAGTCCATGCCCTACGGGCGACGACATAACTCGGTCTCCGTAAACGATCCACGGGCAGGAAAACATAAAACAAAAACACACGACACGAAGTGACCATCTGGAGAAGGAGAAAGTTGTTACCGCGATGCGGTAGCGTAATTAACTGCAGGGGCTTGCGCCTGCAGGGAAGAGCGTCCCCACAATCAAAAACCCCTTAAACGAGGGGGAATCTGACGAAGTCTGCTACATCGTCCGCATCCGTCTAAACCTCTAATACATGACGCCATAGATCGACTTGGCATCCTCGGAGAGGCGGACGGATAGCACCTATTGGCATCTGCCCCGAACCTCAGGCGAGACGTCCCGACGTCCCGCGTGTCCGTTCGGAGGGGAACAATGTTGCTGATAACACTTTAAGTATCTATCTCCTTACAATAATTACAAGAAGGAGCTTGTAGCTCATTGGTAATACCTTGCACTGCTGAACTAAGCCACCAGAGTTCGAATCCCATACCCCACATTATTTTTATTATTGATTTTTAAAAAAACCTTTAGAATACCAAGAGTTTACACGTGCATATCTCACAAAAACCCCACTACACCCAAAGAGGTAACACTTGCAGAGGGTAGATGGACCGTCGGGGGAGATCCAGGTCACCGGACTCGGTCGGGAATTGGCCAACTCGGCCTTGACTCGGCCGACTCAGTGATCCGACCGAGTCACCCCCTTTTAGGCCGATTCCGGCAAGGGTCACAACATGAAAGTTGTGTCTTTTGGTATTCCCTACTCACCTCCAAAGTTTCAGCCCAATCCCACTTCCAGAGATCTTTAAAACCCCCAATTACTCCACTTTTAATACATTTTTATTACATTTTATCACATTTTTATTTTTTAACTTTTCATCTACCCTAACCCTAACCCTAGCCTAGCCCTATATAAAGGCCCCTACCCTCTACCTTTTCCCCTCACAACTCTAAGCATACTCTCTAAAACTCTTGAGAACTTGGTGCAAAGAGCGAGAAGCGAAGCGCTGCCGAAACCGACGACGGATTCCGGCGACCGGATCAAGACCGACGTGACGTTTCCAACGAATCGGCAACCACCACACCTTTTAGAACGCTTAGCTTGTCCAAACCCGTAAGTCCCAACCTTCTACCTCTCTTTTCTATATTTGCAAAATACGACTTTTTGAAACCCGACGGAAATCGGACAAACCGATTTCCGATTCGGTTTTTCTTAAAAATTCCACTTGTCACCTAATACATATTATCAACCCTCTTGCATGTTGACTATTAATCACCCTTAAATCAAATTTAATTGTACTTTTCCACATGAAATGATAAGTTCTTTAGAAAACCGTATTTCTTGCATAAAAATACCATCAAGTTAAATTTTAATGTTCTATTTAGATACCCCACTCCTAATCATGTTTATTTTGATAACAAAACTTGTTTCATTCAATTTGGATGAAATTTCACACATGAAATGATAACGTTTATGAATACCGTATTCTTGCACTTTAATACCCTTAACTTTAACATAACTCATTTCACCTTGAAACTTCACCAAAAACTTAATATAAGTCAAGGGGTAATGACCTACCCTTACACACACTCATTATAACCCTAATTGATAAATAACAAAAATACAGAATACGATATTATAGGACTTTTTCACTAAAATACCATAACCTTTATAACTTTTAGTTTAACCCTTAAATTGTAAACTTTTCTAAATAAAACTTATATAAAATGAAAGCACGATTGGTCATGGACATCAATCGTTTATCTAAACTGTCTTGTGGATCTAGGCAAGTGTGTCTAAGGCTAGTGGTTTTTAATTAGGCCCACGACTGTGGTTCCTTCCCACTTACCTGGCACTTACCTGGCTGCATTCGACGGTGAAGAGGCGATTTGAGGCTTCTAATGACTCATCGTTTAGACCATAGAATATAGGTTAGATGGTCTAGGAAACCCTAACAACTAAAATATGGAGAACTATATACTTTTACAAATAAATACCCTATATTTAGAAAATCTTTTCCCTAAATTAAAAGTATTTATAAAACCTGAGCAAAGTGCCATTACAACCCATTCGTGGGGAACCTGTTAGGGATAGCACGGTTCATCGTGCACCCGCAGGCTAGTAGTGCGAGATTCAGACCTCCGCAATGAGCATTCGGTCTCGAAAGGTTTAAATACAATATTTAAGGAAAGTAATATTTTTTGTAAATAAAATATTCATTTAAAAATCATTTAAGTGTTTTATTATATATAATTATCATTTAAACACTTATTTTGTTATAATATCAAGTTTTCACTTTTTCCTAAAAATCATAGATTAAAAGTTACATTAAAATACCACGAATTTCAAATAAACAATTAATACTTTTATTAGGATATATTCACTAGAATAACACAAATAAAACTCACATCCATTACAATAATAAAGACGATTATTAAATACTTGAGGTATATTTTGAAAACTATACAAAAGTACTTTTTACATAAAACCCCCTCAAGTTTCACAAATTACAATAAGGCCCCTAGCTAATATTGAACTTCAAATTATCTTTCTTTTAGTCTGACTCGGGTTAGAGTCTGACTAATTCTGACTTGAATATAATTCAAGTCAATCTATATTTCAATCATATTCCAACACAACTTGAAATCATGAATCCCTGAATACAGTTAACAATATATTCATTTTTTGACTGAATCAAACCATGGATATTCATTCCATTATCCTGAAATTCCATTTACCTAATTATACAGTTGCAACATGTTTACTGATATCATGGTTTTGGTCAGTCACTCAATTTACATATTCCATTACTACAACACTGTTAAAACATTACGGGGTTTAAAGGGGTAAATTGGTACGGAAGATTTTAAAAGTGGAATGAGGTGGTCAGATTAAGACACCTAACATGAATATTGTTGCTGTTGTACCGTGGCATAACGGTTCCTTGTACTCTCCGTTTGCACTGATCTCTAGCATATAGAGATCCCCCTCGTATACACTGGCATTCTTCTGTACCAAGCTACAAACAACTGCGTTAAACAATATTCCATAATATTCTACAACATAATACTCTAGAAAATACTGTTACTCTGCCATTCTCACTCCACTTTTCTTTGGGACTTACCGAGCGACCTGTTCGCTGACGACATTCTATTTCTTTCTTCTTTGAATGTCGTCAGGTGTGTTGGACCAAGTTGAGACCGAGCCAACAACTGAAGATTTGGAGCAGTTCCAAGAAGATCCAGAGCTCTAGACTTTGTACTTGTTCTTTCCAGTATTTCCTTTTATTATTATGCCACTGTTTAGGCATTGCTTTCTTTTTTTCATTCCAGTTGTATTTTCATTTCATGCATTGTATAAAGAATGTTATTAATAAAAGTTGCTGTTATCTCAATCTCATTTGTCTCTTGTGATTATTTTATATTGCTTAGTTACGCTTAGCGTATGTACTTCTGAGTACATACGTAGCGGGCCTCGTCACGACCACTTCGCCGTACATCGGGAAGCGGGGCGTGACAGAGAATGTCATCCACGTATAAAACGAAGAATACTACAGTTCTCGCTACAAATCTACAATAGATGCATGGTTCATCTGGATTTTTGATAAAGCCAAATTCCTTGACCGTCTCATCAAAACAGATGTTCCAACTCCGTGATGCCTGCTTTAGTCCATAAATGGATTTAAGCAACTTGCACACCTTTCCGCTGCTCCCACTCTGAATGAAACCCTCCGGCTGGTCCATATAGACACACTCCTCTAAATGACCATTTAGAAAAGCTGTCTTTACGTCCATCTGCCAAATCTCATAATCGTGGAAGGCAGCAATGGCAAGAAGGATCCGAATGGATTTCAGCATAGCTACTCGAGAAAAGGTTTCGTCATAGTCCAAACTAGGTCGCTGACGAAAACCCTTTGCTACCAGTCTAGCTTTATAGGTCTCAACCTGTCCATCTACACCAATCTTCCTTTTGAAGATCCACTTGCATCCTACGGGTTTTACCCCATCTGGAGCAATGTCCAACGTCCATACTTTGTTGGTGTACATGGACTCCATTTCGGTCCGCATTGCATCCAGCCATTTTACCGAGTGGACGCTCTGAATGGTTTGCTGGAAGCTAGTAGGCTCATCACAATCTATGATGCAATCCTCTCTATCCCCGTCAATGAGAAAACCGTAGTATCTCTCGGGCGGATGAGACTGCCTAATACTCCTGAGGAGTGGCGTGGGAATGTCCTGATCTTTCGAACCCTCTGGTTCTTCTAAGCTTTCAGTAATAGCTTGTGGTTCTGGAATTTCTTCCAGTTCTATTGCGCTCCCACTTATTTCTTTTTCTAAGAACTGATGTTCCAGAAAATGGGCATTGCGAGAAACAAGGACTTTTTGTTCCTCTGCGTAATAGAAAAGATACCCATGGAGTTCTTTGGGTATCCCACAAACTTGCACAGTACTGAGCGTGCCTCTAGTTTGTCCGCATGCTGCTTTTTGACATAAGCTGGACATCCCCAAATCTTCAAGTATTGAAGATAGGGTTTCTTCCCACTCCATAACTCATATGGTGTGGTAGGCACAGTCTTAGTGGGAACTCGGTTCAAAAGGTATGCAGCTGATTCTAGCGCATATCCCAAGAACGATCGCGACAACTCAGCGTTACTCATCATGGACCGTACCATATCCAATAGGGTTCGGTTCCGTCTCTCCGATACACCGTTATGTTGCGGAGTGTATGGAGGAGTAAGCTGAGAGAGAATTACATTCTCTTTTAAGTAACCCAGAAACTCGGCACTCAAGTATTCACCACCTCGATCAGATCTCAGTGTCTTTATACTTTTGCCTGTTTGTTTTTCTACTTCATTCTTATATTCCTGGAATTTTTCAAAAGCTTCGGATTTATGCTTCATCAAGAAGACATGTCCGAACCTTGAGAAATCATCCGTAAAAGTAATGAAGTAAGAATAACCTCTTCGTGCACGTGTAGACATTGGACCGCACACGTCCCTGTGTACGAGTCCCAAGATCTTGCTCGCTCTTACTCCGTGTCCAGTGAACGTAGTCTTTGTCATCTTTCCTTTGAGACAGGATTGACAAGTTGCATACGATTGATATTCGAACGGATCCAAATATCCTTCTGTGTGTAACTTAGTCAACCTTCTCTCATTGATGTGACCCAGTCTACAATGCCATAAGAAAGTTTTATTGATTTCTGGAGACTTTCTTTTGTGTGTATTCTGGACATTGAAAATCTGTGGTTGGTTTAAAACGTATATACCGTTGTTCAATGTACCTGACCCAATCAAAACTTGATTAAGGTGAATGTTCACTACATTACTTACAAATGCAAATTCATAACCTTCTTTAGATAATAAAGATACAGAAATGATATTACAGGTTGCATTTGGTATATAATAACAACTACGCAGAACCAAAAAATGTCCATCCGACAATCCCAGGTGATTGTCCCCCACGGCCTCAGCATCCATGCTAGCTCCGTTTGCAACTCTGAGGGTCATGTCACCTGCCTTCAAAACTCTACGCTTTCTCAACGCCTGCAAAGAATTACAGCTATGAGATCCTGATCCGGTATCCAATACCCAGGATGTAGAGTTTATTGATAGACAGTTTTCAATAACATACACACCTGAAGCTGAAGCCGCAACTCGCTTCAAATCCTGTGTTCTGGCCTTCCAAGCCTTGCAATCCTGTTTCCAGTGACCACTTTTGTGACAATAGAAGATTCTTCCTTCCCCACCATCTTTCCCGCTACCTTTGTTGCTTTTCCTTTTCCCTTCGTATCCACTTTACTGACACCGCCTCTTGGTTTGGCGGGGGCTTTCTTCTTCTTACCCTTGGCTTTCTCCCTGGATCTAGAAGAGGAAGATCCTCCTACAAACAAAGTGGATGTCTCCCTACCCTTCTGTAGGGTGCCCTCAGCACTACTCAGCATGCTCAGAAGTTCGGAAAGTTCAACCTCCTTTCCTTGCATGTTGAAGTTAGGGATAAACTGGGCGTAAGTGGAAGGAAGGGACTGGAGAATCAAATCAGTATAAAGTTCATTCTCCAACGTGGTCCCAAGGTCCGCGAGCTCCTCTATGTAGCCAATCATCTTAAGCACATGTTCTGCTACAGATGATTCGACGGCCAACCTTGCCGAAAACAACTTCTTCGACACTTCGTATCTTGAGATACGAGACTGCTCTCCATACAGTTCTTTTGTATAAAGAAATATGGACTCTAGGTCCATATTCTCATGCCTCCTCTGATGTTCGTTGTCCATCGAGGCTAGTACGAGGCATTTGGCCTTCGTGCAATCTATTTCCCAGGTCTTGTAGATTTCCCTATCTACGACACTGGTTTTGGGACCTGGAACAGGGGGAGCTTTGGTGGTAAGGACATACCCCAACTTGTCGTAAGTGATTGCCATCTTGACATTCCTGAGCCAATCTTTGTAGTTTGGCCCTGTCAATATGTTTTTATCCAGTAATAACTTAAGTCCGGTCATGTTGAATGGTCGCTACAATTAGGAGAGAGAAAAGAAACACTTTAGCATGATGCTCTTGCAAGTTTAGAGTGGTTTTTAGTTTGTCTAAACTGGATGGCTCCCACTGTCTCTCGAATCCCTCCTCAAACCGTAAAGAAAGGATTAGTCAGGATCAGTCTCACCGTACAATACTTGCTTAACCGTTCAGCCAGGCCAGTGTCGGTACTTCGAGGGAGGTTTTTCAACGCTTTCGCGAAGTTCCTTAATTTAAGAACCTCTTTTCCCTGGGGGCGTAGCCCCGCTAACACCTCTCTAGACACCTACTAAGCTTATAGCATTGATCGTTAAGTGAGAGTTTTCCCGAGGAGTAGCATATACTCACAGTAGGATCGGGATCCAAATATCATCGCGTGATAAAACCGAAGGAATCCTACCAGAATTATCACACCCCAAATGGTATGCAGCTCTAGCAAGTTTCAGTACTTATGAAACTCCCGATGTGGATTTTTGCCCCATGCTCTTATGACCTTGGCGTGAGGTCAAAATGTCATAAGTCACATGTCAAGTTCTTCCCATCATTATCCCGGTTAATTTGAACCCACCCGTACCTACCCTTGACGTAGGCCAAAATGGCAGTACGACTGTCTCAAACCAACGCATTCTATCTATGCAACAGATAAATATCCGGCAGCTACCAATCACTATGCCTTGGCGTGAGGTCCAAATACATAGCTTGAATACTACCGAATATTTAACTGAAATGATGGAGGGCTACGGATGGTTTTGGCGAAACCGTGAAAGTAGTGAACTTGATATAATCGATGGAACGAGATGGGTTTTAAAAGGAGTGGTTCAAGCTCCGCGTTTAAAAGTTTAGTTTTGAAAAGAACCGAGTGGTTTTCAAAGTGTTCCAATCGAGTTTTACTTGGTTTATTTTCTTGAATTAGTTCTTTTAATGCGTCCCATCATTTAATCCTACCATTGCAGAAAACAACCAAAATATGACGTATGCTTATGCCATTCGCATTCGCCACGGAGCCCCGTCATCACCTGTTAGGTTACTTAACTAACGACAGAGCGGGGGATGGGCTAGCGCGGCTGTAAAACATAAGCAACGCCTAAATAGTTATCATATATAAATATATAGCAATGATAGACATTACAGATCACAGATGAATACATTGGATATACTAGGAATCCGCAATCCGTTCGAGCCTGCAACGAAAAGCGGATTACACGGTCGCGGTGAATAGCCAAATACCCCCCCAAGACCCCTATGGGTGCGGCAAACTATCCGCCAAGTACCCGAAGCGAAGCAACCTCCCTCAACACCGTGAGTAGGCCACTCGGCACTTCGAGATACCCGGTAGTTTGTGCACCCCCTCCATGGGTCTATCCTAGGAGCAAAAACAGTAAAAAGAATTATACAATGACGGCTACAACCCCGACCCGGTTGTGCGGCCATACAAATAATAATATTACATCAATTTACATATTACAATGAATGAAAGAAAAAGAAACACTCATCTCACATCCACCCCGGCTATTCACCCACGACAATCCAACGCATTCATATACACATACCATCATCAAACACAGATCACAGATATGTATAACCCCGACTAATCGACATATAGCGATTAGCCGACGTTCAATACATATAAACATCACAGATATAACCCTTTAGTCAAAGTGTAGTGAAGTTCGATCAAAAATACGGATTTATAGGCCCCCAAAAACAAATTTCTATTCTGGAAAACCTGGGCACATATAAACCATCTTAAAAATCCTAAAACCAAGCCAGAAAAACACTGCACCAAACTCGACCCAGAACTGAGCCAAAACGGCCGCGGTTGCGCGGCAATAGCTTGCTATTGCCGCGGAACAGCGGCGCTTTGAGCAAATCTCTGGATCGTTTTTGGTGGATTTCTTCACAAAACCCTGAGATGATTTTTGGAGTATGATTTATTTTGTTTTGAACAGAAAAAATTTTAACAGAAAGTTAGGGTTTTGAAAACTCGGTTTTTCGATTTTTCCGATTGAACTTCCATACACTTTACTACCTAGCTAGTTTATGTTTAGTTAGGCTCTGATACCACTGTAAGTCTACGTTGCCCACCCCGGTGCTTGCGGGGAGGCGGAAAACGGAATAAAAATCAAATTTTTATCAACTTTAGGCAACATGGACTAGACAAAGAAGGATCTTTGCTAAACAAAAACAAGCTAAAGCTAACTAGAAACTAGCTAAGTGTTAGAATGGTTATACCTAGGGCTTTATGTCCTTCTCTCCTGGTTATACCTAGGGCTTTATGTCCTTCTCTCCTTGCTCCTTGGAGTAGTAGAAAGAGGTCACCTTTGTCGTCTTCTCACGTCGAAGAAAGATCCACCGGAAAGCCTCAACCTTTGGCTACAACTCCAAGCTAGAAGTAACTAGGGTGCTAGAAGTGCTAATCCTAGAACCCTAGATGAGAGTGGAGATTATCAAGAAGTGGTTTTTCTCAAGCTCAAGTGTTTCTCAACACATGAGAGGGGAGAGCTTGAGAGAGAGGAAGAACAAGAGAGAGAAAGTGAATGATAGAATGAGAGAATAAACAACCATTCTCACATATATGTGTGAATTATTTTAAATTGATAATTAGCTAGATAATTGTCATGGTTAATCAAGACATGACCATTATCATTTCATATTTAATGCTAATTGCAAGGATCAAAGAGCATCTTTTATATGGAATGATGATGGTCAACATGTCAACTAAGGTCAACAAGTCAAGATAGTCAAATGGTCAACAACCATAACAATGCACAATTATATTAAACTAATATTAATTAACCATAATACACACATAAGCATTAGGGTTAATAAAATGAAAATGGTTATTAACCCTAATCAAAGTCCTCTCCCTCTGTCTCAAGCAACTGTGCATACGCACCCGTATTCGTGATCCGAGGAACACGAATACAAAGAGATAAAACCAATCCCAAATTATATACTAGGATCCGGCTTAAACCAAAGCCCGCTAGTATAAGCTGTCCGGACAGCAAACGTGTTGGGTTCCTAGGCACTCTTGTGAAGGTTCTTAAGGCATCAAACATGCCCGTATTAAATTTTAGACGTGCCGAATCAACCTAAAGCCGGGATCTTTGCTAGATTATTAGGGTTTATCATGCAATAAGATAACTTTTATCTAAGTGTGAGGGATTACAACCTTTGTATTCCGCTCCTTCACTTCACAAGCTCCGAGTAGAAGTCCCTTTGCCGCGATCCACGATCTCCCGGACTCATGAGAGGCTCCACGATTCGAACGATCCATTCTAGCTCGTCGTAATCCAAATCTCCGATGATCTACGTCGAGGTTTCGAAGAACTCAAGCTATCTCACTCTAAAGAGAAGAACACCCTAATCCCAAGGGCTAGATGAGATGAGGATGAGAGAGTAGTTGTTTTGCTTTCTTTCTATATCATTTTCTCATATTTTATCATCACTTAAGAAAATCAAGAGAGCTTCTTCAAGAGAGAAGAAGAAGATGATCATGGAAAAAGAATAATGATAATTCATTTTCTTTTGTGATGAATAGAAATATAAACATATGATTTAATTATTAACCATGGTCAAGGATGAATGGATGAGAATGTGTAGAGAAACAACTAGGGTTAGGGTTTGGTTAAATTAAAAATGTGTCATCCAAAATATCTTTACAAATGACAAAAGAAAATTGCTTCTAGAAAGAACTTGAAGCAACTAAACCCAATCAAACCCTAACCTCAATTAATCATCCTTAAACATGTTTAACAATTAATCATATCATGTCACAATAATATATATCACATATGTATTATATATTTGCAACAAAAGAAAATAATACAATTAACATATATCGCATATATATCAATGTATCATCCACTGAGAAAATGAAATAATAAAGTAAGCCAATATTAGTTAATATAATAATATATCATATATATTATTATATATTAAATCATCGAATCAACACTTGATCCGACGATCCGGCTATATCGAATATAACCGACTAATATATCATGTACCGATTCATCGAATCAACACTTGATCCGATGACCCGGTTCATATCCATATATCGCGAGAATCTAATACGGTATCCCATATCTCATTATTCTCACTCCTGCGCATATCACATATGTGCCACTACTCTGTTTCGCCTGAGCCAAGAAACCTCTGTGTAGGACTCTAAAGAATCGTCAATACGCCGGTAGCAGGTGATGATCATATCAAACACCCACAAGCTGCAAGCGGTCAGCTAAACGTAACAGCCACCCAGGTATTGAGCGATCAGAAGATCAACAAGCTAGCCTGTGCGTTCTCCTGTGAATCCGATCAGTAACACTCCCGTACAGTCCGGTCTGTTCGTCTGATATGTCGCATATCAAGTCTAGGGGTGGTATACGTCAGACCACAGTAACCGATAAGTCGTGTCGATGTATGGGTCATAACGGGTCGAGAAACTACTAGTAACACTTACCAGTAAATATCTATATCAGCCCTGGCCAGGGACTTCCAGTTATAGCCAATCGAACACAGCACAACATCAACTCCCTATACCGGGAGAGACGAATCCCCTCCTATCGCTCATTGCCTCCATGTGATTCGGGACTGTACCCAAAAGCCACCGTTTTGCACGCCCACTTGGATGTGGTAAGGTGGAAATCAAAGCACAGTGGGAATCACACAAGACTCTATGACGATCTCGGGTCTTCAGACTACCCTGTACCTGTGTCACCGGAGAACTGCCATATGACGTGTGGTATATCACCATCTGGGAGTTCTCGGCGAGTCCGTCCAGTGTACCCAGTCTCCACTGAGCACCCGTACACCATCTCTGATGTCTAACACCGATGGATATGGGATCATCCATCGCCCATCATATAGGTCAAGATGCATATACGCTAGTCTACACTGGTGTATCGATGCCCTGTCTCGATATACCCTCGACTAGGAACAGTTATAGGATGTACTCATCGACTACCGTGGCCCCACTAGTATGATCTCATCATAGTCCCAGTAGTCGAGTACAGATCCTAAGGGCTTTATCAACATGTGAGAGTAAAACAGTAAACCAATACAAGTCAACATGTTAAGATAAAGTGAAACCAAATAGCATACTATCATGACGAGCAAGAAAGTCTTCTCTATATATAACCAAGCATCCATTATAATATACATCAAATGTACAACAATGGCCTCTAGGGCATATACATAACTAACAATCTCCCACTTGCACTAAGGCCAGCTGCTGTAGTATCTCATACCTAGCATCCCGAATAATCTCTCAAACTGTATCTGGGGAATAGCCTTCGTGAATGGATCCGCAGTGTTGTCCTTCGTATCTACTCTCCTGACCTCGATCTCCCGGCGATCAACTATCTCCCTGATCAGGTGATACCGCCTCAGAATATGTCTGGACTTCTGATGGGACCTGGGTTCCTTGGCCAAAGCCACAGCTCCATTGTTATCGCAATACAGAGGTATTGGATGCTCAATGGATGGAACCTCACCAAGTTCACTAATGAACTTCTTGATCCAGACAGCCTCTTTGGCAGCATCGTTGGCAGCGATGTATTCAGCCTCCATCGTCGAGTCTGCAACGGTATCCTGTTTGGAACTCTTCCAACATACCGCCCCTCCATTGAGGGTAAAGACAAAACCCGAATGCGACTTAGAGTCGTCCTTATCACTTTGGAAGCTGGAATCGGTAAAGGACTCCACCTGGAGTTCTCCGTTACCATACACCAAGAACATCTCCTTAGTCCTTCGTAAGTACTTGAGAATGTTCTTCACTGCTGTCCAATGACTCTCTCCAGGATCTGCTTGATACCTACTCACTACACTTAGTGAGTATGCTACATCGGGTCTGGTACATAACATCGCATACATGATAGAGCCTACTGCCGAAGCATAGGGTATCCCTTGCATGCGACCTCTCTCCAAATCAGTCTTGGGAGACATCTCTTTTGGAGAGAGTGAGTCCAGAGATCGTGGGCTGATTCCCACGCTTGGATTCTTCCATACTAAACCTCTTTAGTATGGTGTCAATGTACCTGGATTGGGACAATCCCAGTATCCGTTTAGATCTATCTCTATAGATCATGATTCCCAATATGCAGGAGGCATCACCTAGATCTTTCATTGAGAATCTCTGTGATAAGAAGAGCTTGACTGATTGCAGCATAGGAATATCATTTCCTATCAAGAGTATGTCATCCACGTACAATACGAGGAAGACTACCTTACCCTTTGCCACCTTCTTATAGATACAAGGTTCATCTATATTTTTGATGAAGTCAAACGCTTTGACTACAACATCAAAACAGATGTTCCAACTCCGCGATGCTTGCTTTAACCCATAAATGGATTTAAGCAGCTTGCACACCTTTCCGCTGCTCCCACTATCTACGAAGCCCTCTGGCTGAGTCATGTACACGCACTCTTCTAAATCACCGTTTAGAAAGGCTGTCTTAACATCCATTTGCCAGATTTCGTAGTCATGATATGCAGCAATGGCAAGTAAGATCCGGATGGACTTAAGCATAGCTACTGGAGAAAAGGTTTCGTCATAGTCCACACCTGGTCGTTGACGAAATCCCTTTGCTACCAGTCTAGCTTTGAAAGTCTCAACTTTTCCATCTACACCAAATTTCTTTTTAAAAATCCACTTGCTTCCAATGGGTTTTACCCCTTCAGGAGCATTTTCTAAAATCCATACTTTATTGGTGTACATGGATTCCATCTCAGATCGCATTGCATCCAGCCATTTCACAGAGTCACCACTCGTGATGGCCTGCTCGAAACTAGTCGGTTCATCATCATCCATGATGCAATCCTCGCTTCCACCATCAATGAGAAAACCGTAGTATCTCTCAGGTGGACGAGAAACCCTACTAGATCGGCGGAGAGGCTGGGGTTCGTCGGGTACTACTGAATCCTCTGGTTCTACCAAGTCTTCTGTTATAGTTTGTGTTGCTGGAACCTCTTCCAGTTCTACCTCATTGCCATTAATTTCTTTTGCAAGAAATTCCTTTTCCAAAAAGTTGGCATGTTTAGAAACAAACACCTTTTGTTCCTCAGTGTGGTAGAAGATATACCCTTGTGAGATCTTGGGATATCCTACAAACTTACATAAGACAGATCTTGCCTCGAGTTTGTCCGGATTTTGTCTTTTGACATAGGCTGGACAACCCCATATCTTAACATACTTAAGAGATGGTCTCTTCCCTTTCCATATCTCATATGGAGTGGTAGGCACTGATTTGGTAGGAACCATATTCAATAGATGTATCGCTGTCTCAAGCGCATACCCCCAGAAGGAAATAGGTAACTCAGCCTCGCTCATCATAGATCGTACCATATCTAATAGGGTCCGATTCCTTCGTTCCGATACACCGTTGTGCTGTGGTGTATAAGGAGGAGTAAGCTGAGAGAGAATCCCATTCTCTTTTAGATAATCTAGGAACTCACCGCTCAAGTATTCACCTCCTCGATCAGATCGAAGAATCTTAATACTTTTGCCCGTTTGGTTCTCTACTTCGTGCTTATATTCTCTGAATTTCTCAAAAGCTTCAGACTTGTGTTTCATCAGAAACACATGTCCGTATCTAGAGAGATCGTCAGTGAATGTAATGAAGTAGGAAGAACCGTTCCTGGCATGCGTAGACATGGGACCGCATACATCACTATGTATCAGTCCTAAGAGTTCAGCAACTCTTTCTCCGTGTCCACTAAACGGAGCTTTGGTCATTTTTCCTTTGAGACATGAATGGCAAGTATCATAAGATGATAATTCGAACGGATTCAAATAACCATCTCTATGTAACTTAGCCAGTCGTGTCGCATTGATATGACCAAGTCTACAATGCCACAAGAAGGATTCGTTCATATCTGAACTTTTCCTCTTGTGTGTGTTTTGTATATTTAGGACTGTATTCTGATTTAGAATGAATATGCCATTATGTAACGAGCCTGATGCAATCAACTTTTGATCTAGGAATATGTTCATAACATTATCCTGTACTACAAAATTATATCCCTCTTTACTCAATAAAGAAACTGATATAATGTTGCACATCATGTTCGGTATATAATAGCACTCATTTAGAATCAGTGTATTACGACTTGGTAATACAAGGTGATATTCGCCAACTGCTTTGGCTACAATACTTGCACCGTTCCCTACTTGAACGGAATGATCACCTTTTCCCAGTTCTCTACCTTTACGTAGCCCATGTAATTGTTTACATATGTGGGATCCTGATCCGGTATCTAATACCCAGGACGTAGGGTGAACTGAGAAACAGTTCTCAATAACTAACACACCTGAAGAAGATGCATCAACATGCATGTTCTTTTGGGCGGCGTGAGAATCTAGATATTCTCCTGTTTCCTGTTCAGTCTTATAACGCTTATAAGAAAGAACGGGTCTGACGTTCCCTTGCTCAGTACAATAATCAGGTTTAGTCAATACATCCATATTATTATCTTGATTATGGCCTGAAATGGTCGCTACCTGGAGAGAGAGAGAAGAAAACACTTTAGCGTATGCTCTTGCAAGATTAGATTGGTTATTATCTTATCTAATCAGGATGTCTCCCACTGTTTTTATCAAATCTACCTTAAAATCCTAAAAGGTAAGATTAGCCGGGATTAATTACACCCTACAATTTCGTCAATCTTTCAGCCAGATCAGTGTCGGTACTTTGAGGGAGGTTCCCCGTGCTTTCGCACGGACCTAATTAGTAAACCTCGTTTTCCCAGAGGCGTAACCTCGTTAACACTTTTCTAGACACCTACTTGAATGACTAATTGTCCTGTGTAAAAACTCTCTCAGGAGTAACTCTTATTCGCAGCGGGTATCAGGATCCAACTATCTCATAGGAGGTATGCAATCTCATTGCAAATTTCAACACTTGAAATTCCCGATACTATTTTTACCCCTAGCATCCTATGACCTTGATGAAAGCCAACAAACCATAGTGCGCTAGTCAAGTTCAACCCGAACATTTCTTGATTGAATTAAACCCAGCCGTACGTCCCTTGACGAAAGCCAACAAAGCCGCACGACTACCCTAACCCAATCTCATCATATGTAACAGATAAGTAATAATTAGCTACCGCACACTACGCCTTGACGAAAGCCAACAAACGTAGCACGAATACTAAGTATTACCTATCTGAAATGTCGGAGGGCTACGCAGATTTTTCAGAAAACCCTGAGCGTAATGAACTTGATATCGTCGTAGAATCATATGTTTTTGAAAAGGAGTGTTTTTGAGGCTTTTCTTAGTTTCGCTAAAGGGGTCACTCCCGGTGAAGGGATCGTCGGCCCTTTCCTCATCGAATAAGGTGCAGGATATATCATATATACCGCTGTGCAAAGCAAAACACTAAAAGCAATCAAAAGACAAACCGCGTTTTGTAGCATCTGCCAGTTTCGCTAAAGGAGTCACTCCCGGTGAAGGGATCTCAGTCCTTTCCTCATCGAATAAGGTGCAGGATATATCGTATATATCACTGTGCAAAGAAAAACTGTAGCTACCCTTTTTATTAAGTTTTGATTCTACAACATCTTTAGGTTTCTTTTCTTTTATTAATTTCATTAATAAAAATCCCATCAGCTTATGCTTCCTAAGCATCACAGAAGAAACGAAAGCAGTAATATTTATTTATCAGCATATATATATAGTATAAGCATTCGTCTCAGGCAGTAATATGATCTCATCACAGAACATTGCAGCAGAAGAACATATATGAAATATTGGATATACTAGGACGTCCGTGTTTTTAATACGAGCCTGTATAAAACACGGATTCCACGGTCGCGACGAATATCCAAACCCACATCCCAAGACCCCTACGAGAGCGGCAAGTAACACTGCCAATTCTAGGGTTAGGAGACCCGGTCTCGACTCCTCGAGATGGCCTCCCACTGGACCCTAGAACCCGGTTACTTGTGCTCCCCTCCTTGGGTCTACCTAATGCGGAAAAGTAAATAATATACATTGGTGACATCAACCGCAACCTGGAAGTGCCCCAAATAAAAGAATATTACATTACAAATGAATTTTACATGAATGAAAATAAGAACCCTCATCTCACATAAAACCCCCGGCTATTCTGATCGCGACGATCCAATATAACATATCACAGCAACACATAATATCTCATATCATCAACGTAAGTAAATATGCGCATCCCAATTGTCGTTGACATATAGCAACGAAACCGGCGATATCACATATTACACTTACGGTCACAGAAAAGAAAGTGTAGAACTACAATATTTGGAATCCAGAATCACTTTAGACATCGTAAATCCGAAATATCACATATTCCGCATTTCATGCCTAACTCTATGAATTCCACATATTGTATCACATTCCAGATAAATAGACAGAACTAAACTTTCCGAACAGATAATCAAATACCCAAAATTTCCCAAAGTGCTCAACTCTTGAGCGGAGTTCAAATAATCCCAGAATATGTCACAGTACCAGTGATCCAGCCGTAGAAGGGTCAAGCCAACGCCTCACATGTGGCACGCCGTACTGCCCCAAACCCGAAGGTTCAAAAGGCAGTTCAAGACGGTCACATAATCGAGTTAAGGTTTGTTGTCTTCTAGAGGGTCCACCAGTTAACTTGTACAATTTTCCGAAAGATTTAAACTCGAATAAATTTCAACACTTGAAAGTATGCCGTACCGGGAAACAGTAAGTTAATGATATCCGTTCAAATAGTTTAACAGTTTCTAAATATCCGGAAAGAAATACGAATTTAAAATTTCCGATCGAGTCTACTATTACAAAACAAACCCCAGAATTTTAAACACCTGGAATAGAATAAAAATATCCAGAATGGTCAGCAAGTACCTACGGGAATTACCATCAAAGCCACGTGTCAAGATTTCACTGTTCCGCCGCGGAAGCGCCGCGCAAGCCATGCTTGCGCCGCGTTTCCGCCGCCGTTTGGTCGAATTAGGGGCTCGGGTTTTATGGTAATTCTTAGATTTCCCTGCTGATTTTTTTACATATTTTTAATTCAGAAAAATCCCAATTTTTAAAAAATTTCCAGAGAGTGGGTTTTTTTCGTCGTTTCGCGTTTGATCGGAGTTTTAACTTCGTAAACACATCGCCTAATGCTCTAGCTAGGCTCTGATACCACTGTTGGGTTCTTAGGCACTCTTGTGAAGGTTCTTAAGGCATCAAACATGCCCGGATTAAATTTTAGACGTGCCGAATCAACCTAAAGCCGGGATCTTTGCTAGATTATTAGGGTTTATCATGCAATAAGATAACTTTTATCTAAGTGTGAGGGATTACAACCTTTGTATTCCGCTCCTTCACTTCACAAGCTCCGAGTAGAAGTCCCTTTGCCGCGATCCACGATCTCCCGGACTCATGAGAGGCTCCACGATTCGAACGATCCATTCTAGCTCGTCGTAATCCAAATCTCCGATGATCTACGTCGAGGTTTCGAAGAACTCAAGCTATCTCACTCTAAAGAGAAGAACACCCTAATCCCAAGGGCTAGATGAGATGAGGATGAGAGAGTAGTGATTTTGCTTTCTTTCTATATCATTTTCTCATATTTTATCATCACTTAAGAAAATCAAGAGAGCTTCTTCAAGAGAGAAGAAGAAGATGATCATGGAAAAAGATTAATGATAATTCATTTTCTTTTGTGATGAATAGAAATATAAACATATGATTTAATTATTAACCATGGTCAAGGATGAATGGATGAGAATGTGTAGAGAAACAACTAGGGTTAGGGTTTGGTTAAGTTAAAAATGTGTCATCCAAAATATCTTTACAAATGACAAAAGAAAATTGCTTCTAGAAAGAACTTGAAGCAACTAAACCCAATCAAACCCTAACCTCAATTAATCATCCTTAAACATGTTTAACAATTAATCATATCATGTCACAATAATATATATCACATATATATTATATATTTGCAACAAAAGAAAATAATACAATTAACATATATCGCATATATATCAATGTATCATCCACTGAGAAAATGAAATAATAAAGTAAGCCAATATTAGTTAATATAATAATATATCATATATATTATTATATATTAAATCATCGAATCAACACTTGATCCGACGATCCGGCTATATCGAATATAACCGACTAATATATCATGTACCGATTCATCGAATCAACACTTGATCCGATGACCCGGTTCATATCCATATATCGCGAGAATCTAATACGGTATCCCATATCGCATTATTCTCGCTCCTGCGCATATCACATATGTGCCACTACTCTGTTTCGCCTGAGCCAAGAAACCTCTGTGTAGGACTCTAAAGAATCGTCAATACGCCGGTAGCAGGTGATGATCATATCAAACACCCACAAGCTGCAAGCGGTCAGCTAAACGTAACAGCCACCCAGGTATTGAGCGATCAGAAGATCAACAAGCTAGCCTGTGCGTTCTCCTGTGAATCCGATCAGTAACACTCCCGTACAGTCCGGTCTGTTCGTCTGATATGTCGCATATCAAGTCTAGGGATGGTATACGTCAGACCCCAGTAACCGATAAGTCGTGTCGATGTATGGCTCATAACGGGTCGAGAAACTACTAGTAACACTTACCAGTAAATCTCTATATCAGCCCTGGCCAGGGACTTCCAGTTATAGCCAATCGAACACAGCACAACATCAACTCCCTATACCGGGAGAGACGAATCCCCTCCTATCGCTCATTGCCTCCATGTGATTCGGGACTGTACCCAAAAGCCACCGTTTTGCACGCCCTCTTGGACGTGGTAAGGTGGAAATCAAAGCACAGTGGGAATCACACAAGACTCTATGACGATCTCGGGTCTTCAGACTACCCTGTACCTGTGTCACCGGAGAACTGCCATCTGACGTGTGGTATATCACCATCCGGGAGTTCTCGGCGAGTCCGTCCAGTGTACCCAGTCTCCACTGAGCACCCGTACACCATCTCTGATGTCTAACACCGATGGATATGGGATCATCCATCGCCCATCATATAGGTCAAGATGCGTATACGCTAGTCTACTCTGGTGTATCGATGCCCTGTCTCGATATACCCTCGACTAGGAACAGTTATAGGATGTACTTATCGACTACCGTGGCCCCACTAGTATGATCTCATCATAGTCCCAGTAGTCGAGTACAGATCCTAAGGGATTTATCAACATGTGAGAGTAAAACAGTAAACCAATACAAGTCAACATGTTAAGATAAAGTGAAACCAAATAGCATACTATCATGACGAGCAAGAAAGTCTTCTCTATATATAACCAAGCATCCATTATAATATACATCAAATGTACAACAATGGCCTCTAGGGCATATACATAACAAACAAAACGTGCACAAGTGCGCGGATGTGAACGAACCCTGTCGCAAAACCAAGCGACCTCTATCATTTTGCCTAAAGGCGAATATCTTTCTGTGTGGGACTCTAAAGACTCGACACTACGATGGCAGTGGGTTTAACCACAGACCGCAAGCGGCACTAGCTGTACGTAACGGTCCCCAGGTAGATGCCGATAAGAAGACTGACGTGGTGAACCCCATCTGAACTCCTACTGAGCCTATATGTGACAGTCTCTGTACAGTCCGGTCTGTTCGTCCGATACATCGCATGGCGGGCCTAGGGGGAGGTGAACGTCAGTCCCCTAATAGCGGTACAAGTCGTGTCGGAGTGTAGCCCAGAACACCCTGAGATAACACTGGAAACCTACCAGTATATCTCGTTTGCCCTGGCCAGGGACTACTTGTGTAATGGCTCTCCTGGACACAGCGCGATGTCAACCCCCAATACCGGGAGAGACGAATCCTGTCTTACCGTCACTGCCTCCAAGTGCTTCGGGACTGCACCCAAAAACTACCTGTTTGCACGACTCCTTTGAGCCGTGGTAGGGTAGTAATCAAAGTGCAGTGGGAACACACTCAAGGCGAAGTGACAGTGTCAAGTCAGCGGACTAAGCTGTACTCATGTCACCTGGGAACTGATAACTGACGATAGGTATAATACCAACCAACAGTCCCCGACGAGTCATGTCCAGTGTACTCGTAACCTAACGAGCACCCGCATACTATCTCAAGTACGACGTACTGACGGCTGTGGGACAGACCGTCTCCCACACTGGGATGAGAAGCGCATACGCTAGTCTACTCCGGAGTATCGATGCCCTGTCTCGATAGTCCAATGACTAGGGACCTGTATAAAGATGTGCTTATAGATCACCCAGCTCCCACGAGTGTGAGCGCCATCACAACGCTGGTAATCAAGCAAAGATCCTAAGGGCTCTACTAATATATATATCAGCGATATGCTAAAAGAAACACATGCACATATTAAAGCAGAGACAAACCAAGTAGCATACTACCATTTCGAGCAAGATTGTATATACAATTGTGAATATCCCAAGCTTCCATCAAGTAATATACAAACTAGTATGATACAGTAATGGCCTCTAGCGCATATACACTAACACTATGTACCCGCAATCGGCCTCATCCGCCTCATCGAATCGGGTTTCACATGTCGCTCTCAGCACCAAGAAAACACATGGTGGACGCACTGAAATATCATATCAAGGGTAACCGGGTTTTTAAAACAATTACATATTCTCTTTGAAACACCCACGGTTCCCAAAACCAGAAATATCATGGAAACAGCATATCTCAATGCGTATAATCAGAAAGCAGCATGTATGCGACATATAGAAGAAAGGTAAGCATATCAATATGTCATGCAAGGGTCATATCCTGAATGCAACAGTACTAAAGTGTAGTGACATGGCAATTATCGATGATGAAGTGTGTGAGCCGGCAAACAAGTGTACGTGGAACATACGCATCATCGATAATTGTGCTGGTGTCCTAGCAGCATGACCGAAATATATCAACAATATAAGCGATGCAATGCAAACAGCATGAATATGCGGAATTGAATAATCAACGCAACAGTAAAGAACCTGCCTCAATAAATATATCATGCAGCTTTGACATTTGAAATAAGACGAATCGGGGTTTTTAATAAAATAAGGGTTACGGTGTTTTAAGAAAAGATACTTCGTTTGAAAATACCCGTAGAATCCCTTTTTGTCTATCTTTAAAATATCCCCGATTCGTTAGTTTTGAAATAGGTATGACTCGGGTCAGTCTAATGTCTACTAAGTAATCTAAACAGGAGGGGTATGAAACCACCTACATCTGAGTCGATATACATATATATATATATATATATATACAATAGTCGGTGATCTCGCCTCAATAGTATCACGTATGATACGGTATATTATATAACATCCTCGAGTCATGAGTGCGGATCTAACATCAATATAAAGCTCGTACGGTAAATCGTCGTACGGCATCCCAATAGTTATGTACGGGTCAATATCACATCCATCTCATCATGTATCAGGTATCATTACCATCATATCACATTATCTCTGGTACAAATCCAAGTCTAGTACCATCGATACCATCTATATAAATATGAATGCGGGGTAAAACACATGCCCAAAGGCCCGCTAAAACTATCATGTCGCACCTCAATTACGAACTCTGTCATAACTCCGAATCTCACGGCCTCAAATCCCGTATATGAACACATAGTCCCATACCCATGTGTAGATATACACACCTCCAAATGCGCACAGATAGATGAAAGAATGTATGCAAGTATACGTGTACGTGTATGTGTGAGTGCAACCACTACTCTAGGGTTCGCACTATACTAAACCAATACATCCTTATCATTGTTAATTCCATTATTACCATCAATAATCTTAACAACACATAATAAATATATGTGTGTATACGTATTCGTATACATCACCACAGACTGCGGGGGGGCTATACGCCATCCACCCGACTTCTCCCCGTAGATATAAATCTACTCACCTGGTCTTCGCTTGCCGAAATTGATGACGCCATGATCCTTCGTCTCGGAATCCTTGCGAGGGTACCTAGAATAATAAACAGTCGCAATACGTATTAACATCGAGGCAGAAAACCGATACATCGCACAGTGTGCTCATAGGTTGGAACCTATGGCCTAAACGTGCAAATCAATCAAACGACCCCTGTTGTCGATGTACGAACATCCGACAACCAAATACAAATCCAAATATCAACAAAGTGCATTTTAAAATACGGAAAACATAGCCTAAAACACACTAAAATGCTTCCAGATTCTCCCCAGGTGACAATTAGCCAAAACTGCACATAGGAGGGGTCTATTTTAGTGCAAACGGAGCCCTAGAACAAAACTGGAACAATTCTACTCTACTCTGGCCGCAAATTGCGGCTAAAATGATTAAATCTGCGGCCATGGGTTTGAATTAGGGGCTCGGATCTTGGTGGTAGCTTCCTAGGTGCCTGCACGACTCACTGTCAGCTCAATTTTATTTTAGAGGTCTCGGGGTGATAGCAGATTCCTAAAACCTTTACAGATTTCACAATATCTCCGACATCGGTTTTATAAATCCGTATTCCGGGTTTCAAATCTCAGGTTTTGGTCTCAATTCCATCACTAGGGTGTTTGTGCAGCCTCCACTAAGCTCAATTTCACACTACAACTCACAATTTCCTCAAACCCTAACTAGGTTTCCTTTAAGTCCACAACACCACCCGATATCGATTCAATTTTAACATAGGGGTATAAGTATTGAAAAATCTAATCTAATGATCCAGAAATTACCTCATTTGGCAACTCAAGAATTTTCTTGAGTTGCTCAAAGTCCTCCAAATCCAATCTTGCTAGGTTCAAAGTGTAGCTAGTGAGGTCGGGAGCAAGTTTTGTGAAGTGGGAATGGGGTTTTGGTGAGGGAAATGAGATGGGTCTATGAAGTGAAGGGGAGGGAAATGAGAGGGAACAGGAGCAGCAGCAGCTCTTCATGAGAGGTGAGAAAAAAGGAGAAGGAAAAATGATGGGGTATGGTTCAAAACGGTGAAGGTTGACTTGGTCCCTTTCTCCCTCTCATCATGAAACCTTTTCTTTTCTTTTCTTCACTAAACTCTTCTCACTTTAATAGTAGACCCAAAAGAAAAGCCATGGTAGAAATGCACAAGCAACACAAGTGTAGAAAATGATATGTGCACATTTTTGCACAAAAAAGCTAGAAATCCGATTAGCGATTTTTAATCGCGATTAGCACTATATTTGCATATAACTAATCTTAAAAACTTTAAAATGGCATGATTCTATAAAATACCCTATTTTAGAATTTTCCAAAATTTTCCCCATTTATTTTTATTTAATTATACCAGAATATTAAAATATTCATTAAAATAATATTAAATTATAAAAATTCCCAAAAATAATATTTTATTATTTTGAAATGTTACATCTAGACCCCTATGAGTGCGAAAAGTTACCCGCCAACACCAGAAGCGAGGCAGCCCCCTTCATTAAAGTGAATGGACCACCCGACACTTCACGGAATCCGATAACTTGAGCACCACACCTTAGTTCAACCTGTACCCCCTATTTGTGGGGCGAATAGCCCGCCAATCCTAGAGTGAGGCCCCTCCCTCTCAAAGCCATGAGATGCGGACCTATTTCCCTCCAGAACCTGGCTATCCGTTCACTCCGTCGCGGGATAATCATAGTACAGAAAAGAAAATATGTACTACGGGTACATCGACCTCAACCCGGTTGTGCCCGAAAAGAATAATATACAAACAGGCAGTGACGGCAGCCTACATGTCGGACGCTTACCCCACGATATCAAATGTACAAATAAATCCAAACTGCACTACCATTGCACACAACTATCCACCACGACAAATCCGCAATATCACAACATAACACAGAACATCAACGTGACTGTCACGTTCGCAAACCCCTCAAAAAGGACTATAGCAATTAGACGAGTTATACCGCTCTAATGACATTCACGGTCGCAGATATATTGTAAGCACTGTGAACTAACGTATTTAAAATTTCGATCGACAAAACTTCCCGAAGTGGGCCCCATGTACAAATCCAGTACTCTAACAAAATCTGGGCCTAAACAAAATATTCCAGAAACAACAATTCCACATGAAAGACACCCAGAAGCAAAATTGTACACTGTTGCTGCAAAACGGCGGCGGAACCGCGGCCAACACAAGGGTAGTGCGGCGGTTCCACGACGGTCTTGTTGGTTCAGTCGACCAAATTTCTTCCAGAGTCTTAAAAAATCCTGCATGATTTTCTGACATACCCAAAAAAATTTTTAGACGACAAATAAATTTCTACAGAAACTTTAAACTTGGACTTGCGGTTTTGGAAATTTCGTTCGATCGATATTTTAAACATGTTAGAACAAGCTAGTAAAGGTTAATGGTGTGGCGCTGATACCATGTAAGTGTACGGTAGAGCCCCGGCCGTCAATCCGAGGCCAAACGCGGAACAATTTTTTTTTATAACTGGCGCTAACGCGGACTTTCACCCGGATCGTACCATTAACGCTAAACTAGCAAACAACAAAGAGGTTAGAATGGCTATACCGATCGATCCGTGTCCTTCGGTCTTTAGCCATCATCCCACGCTCCTCGCGGCATCTCCGATATCGCTCGATCTCCTCGTCAAAGTGGCACCACGTCAACGAATCATTATACGGGCTCCCGCTTCAAACCGAAGCAACTCAGGCATGAAGTTTGCTAACCGACATGTCCAAGATGAAGTAGAGAATGAGTGTGAATACTTTGTCTCAATACACCCTAGGATTCTCATCACATGAGAGGGTTAGGGTAGAGATTGAAGAAGATGCAAAGAGATGAAGAGTGTGAGCTCATGAAAATATCAAGAGAGCAAAAACCAAGCCCAAAAATATCCTGGCTGCCCACTCTCACTTGGTGTGGTGATATATTGAGGTTTTGTGTTTAAAAACAAAGAAAAGATCTTACCAAAATATCTCCCACAAAACCCTAAAATATCACACCGAAAACAAAAGTCATTAAGTCTATCATAACTCATTACCATGAGTCATTAGTGAACATGCTAGAATAATGACTCACCAAATGAGTCACAATTTCCAAATCCTAATAAACATTTAAACCAAAATGTTTAACCAAAAAGAATTGCATCTTCTAAAGTAATCTTGTGACGGATCACAAGAATACCCCTCACCTGTATATACATACCTGCATCCGTGTTCCGATCGATACGAATACAATGAGACTAAAATATTCCAACACAATATAATACTAGGATCCAGCTTAAACCAAAGCCCACTAGTATTATCTGTCTAAAAGATGACACGTGCACAAGTGCACGTGTATGTTCGAACCCTGCCATAAAAGCATACGGCCTCTACAACGTTTCGCCCGAACTTAGGAAACTATCTGAGAGGGACTCTAAAGACTCGTCAATACCCTGGCAGTGGGTTTAACCACTAGCACGTCAATGCCACTAGCTGTGCGTAACGGCTGCCTATGTATTGAGCGAAAGGGAAGCCGATGAGCGAACTCATCTCGGAACCCTACCGAGCCTAACAGTGACAATATCTGTATAGTTCGGTCCGTTCGTCTATGAGCATCGCATATTGGACCTAGGGGGCTGGTAACCACAGACCCCCAAAAGCGGTATAAGTCATGTCGGAGTGTAGCCCAGAACACCCTGAGATACTACTAGAGTACTTACCAGTAAATCTCCTGCCTTGGCCAAGGACTTTGTGTAACGGCTCTCCTAGACACAGCGCAATCTCACCCCCAATACCGGGAGAGATGAAACCCCTGCCGATCCGCTCACTCCCTTCATGTAGCTTGAGACTGTACCCAACTAAAACCTGTTTGCACGACTCTTTTGAGCCATGGTAGGGTAGTAATCAAAGCACAGTGGGAACTCACATGAGACAAATGATGATCTCAGGTCGATGAAATAGCCCGTACACATGTCAGTAGGGAACTGCTATCTGACGCTAGGTATAATAATACCAACTAGCAGGTTCCCGGCGAGTCCTGTCCGGTGCACTCATAATCTAATGAACACATGTATACATCTTAGGTGAACCAACTGACACCAATAGCTTGTGAGACCGGCCACCGCCCCTCGTTGGGGTCTCGACTGTATACACTAGTCTACTCCGGAGTATTGATGCCCTGTCTCGAAACTCCCACGACTAGGGACAACTTTTAAGGATGTGCTTATAGACTACACACCTCTCACGTATATGATCTCCATCATACTTCTAGTAGTCAAGCAAGAATCCCAAGGGCTCTATCAACGTGAAATAGTGATCTGTAATGTCACCTAAAGCAGTACACGATGATAAAGACAAACCAGATAGCATACTATCATCTCGAGTAAGACTGTCCTACCGGTATAGGTCCTCCTCAATCATTGCAATCATGTGCCTGCGATCCAATAATTAACTTTGAGGGAACTATATCCAACAATCTCTCACTTGCACTTAAGGTTAATTATTGCGATGCCGCATACTCACAGCCCGTGTGATACCGAACACCCAACTCCTCTACTGATCAGTCTCACAAAGCTTGTTTGTGAAACTATTTCATTTGAGAAATAGCCTCAGTGAGTGGATCCGCCCTGTTGTTTCTTTCTATATCTCTCTTAATCTCAAGTTCGCGGAGAAACCCATCTCCCAAATTGAGCAATACCTGTCTTAGAATATGTCTGGATATCTGATGGGACCTAGTTTACTAATGAACTCCAAATCCAAACTTCTTAGACTATATCGTCAACTGAACTTAATCAGTATCCTGCGCCATGCCTCCCTCAGTATCCGTTTGGACAACCTGTCCAAACTACTGCCCCTCATCAGAAGAAAAACTATAACTCTGACAGTCACTCTGTCATCCAAGTCACCTTGGAAGCCTGGAATGATAACTGTCTCCCGAAGGAGGCTGTTGTTATCAAATCCCTAGAACATTCACTTATGTTCTAAAACATCTTCTAAATGTTTCTCCAGGATTGGATTAATATCTCAAATTATTGCATCTAGTGCAAAAACAACATCTGGTGTGGTACTTGACATCTCATGATTGACTCAATTGCCAAAGCAAGTGATATGCCAATCATGCACATCCCTCTCCCCTTTAGTCTGTAAGACACCTTTATAGAGGGTGACTCCGTCACCTGCAGGTACACCACCATGCCAGGAGTCGTCCATTCTAAAATACCTTTTAGAATACTGTCTAATTACCCAGATTGGGACACTTCCTAAATCTAGATCTAAAACCATAGATCTAGTAGCCAGAATGTCAGATATAATATCCATATCCTATGTGGAGAAACAACTGTGTAACAACCATAGTATAACCGATCGTAGTATAGGAATTTCACTTCCAACTCTGTGTATGTCATCCAAATATCAGGACATCATACCCTACTACCTTCTTAACAGATCCATCCCCTATTCTGATGAAGTCAAAGCCCATAACTATCACATCAAAAATAGATGATCTATCTCCTCTATATCTGCTTTAGTCTATAAATAGACACAAGCTACTTGCCCACTATGCTTCCGCTGCTCCCACTGACCATAACAACCCTCTGGCAGAGTCATATATACGGACACTTCTAAAGCTAGTTTAGAGCGACACTATACTCATCCTCCTGCCGGGTCTCATAGTCTGGAACAGCAGCAATGGAAAGTCTGGGTAAACAAGAACCTCCTTGTCACCGTCCTTGATGCTACCGGATTACCTCTCGGGTGCCTGAGGTTACCCACCATATCTACGGAGTGGCTAATGGAATGTCAATCCAGATTGAATCTTTAGGTCCTATTAAATTTTCAGTAATCGTTTGCGGTTCTGGAATCACTTCCAGTTCTACCATACTCCCACTACTGTTTTCTGAAAAATTCCATTTTACTAAAACTGTGGCGAGTCAAGAACAATATCACTATTAATCTTCTAGATGGTAGAAAGTCAACCCTCATCATAGCCTGGGTTAACCCACAAACAGCCATTACAGAAACTTACCTTGAGTTATCCAGAGTCTGGTTTTAAACATTAGCCGGACAACTCCCCGTACCTTAACATCGTAAAGATATGAATCGTTCTATATCCAATATAGAAACAGAGGTACTGATTTAATTGGAACCAGATTCAAATCATGCAGCTGTCTCCAGTGCATGTCAAATAAATGGAGAGAGGCCGATCAGCATTACTCAACTTAGGAGTGAATCCAATTATGAGTAACCCGAAAGAGAAGTTAGTTCTCAGCATCTTTACTATCAACTGAATACCAAACACAAGTATCTACATCTTCGATCACCTTTAATAATCCCGATACTTGCATCACATGGTTTTCTACTTTATTCTTGTACCTATAACTTCTCAAAACTTGGACATTGTATTTCTACGAAACACTTGTCTAAAAACTAGAGAAGTCACAAGTAAATAGAATATAGTCCGAGGACCAACCCCTTTGTCCTAATGGACACTGGACAACATACAATACTTTGTATAATTCCTCCGAGTTTAATAACTCAAACTCTGTGCGTCGTAGGATGAAAACTGTACTATGGTTAAGAACTACTTTGCTGTTGAATGCTCCTTACCTAACCATCAACTGATATAGGTAAATGCCACCGACATAATTTCAAATAGTTATATCTCACTTTATGAAAATAAAATTACAGATATATCAGTTTGAAATTGGTGCATAACAACGTATATTCAAATCCATATATTTGCCATCCGGCAAAATCCCAAGCGATCTCCTCAAATATCATCAATTACAACGAATTCCGATTTAATGAGGATGATCACCTAATTGCCAATAACTTACTCCCACTCATTATCTGTAAAACCATACAGATGTGAGAATCATACCTGGTAAATACATACCCTGGAGTATGTATCTAATTGGGAAATCAGTTTTCCTTTAACAACACATAGTGAAACTGAAACATGAAAATGTTTCGAAGGGGTATCTGGGTATTCCTAGTAATGACTCTTCTATTATCTGATTCATGACTGTAACCGTATATTTCTTTGCCATCTATCCTAATCCTTCTATTTGTCTTTATTCATTTCCTTCTGTACACCACCTTAGGCTAAATGGTTTTCTTCCTTCCCTACCGTTCGGCACTAGCCTATGGTTTGGAAGAAGACTATCCAGTAAGCATAATAGGTGTACTCTCCTAGTCCTAGGAGTACTCGCAACTTTAGAGAAGGTGATGATAAAGGTCAATTGAATAAACCTTATTCTATTTCTCCTGAACTGGAGAAAAGCAAAGTTGAAGTAGGAGTGGCGATGATATACTTGGTTTGGTCGTGAATAATAGCAGTCGCGGTTTACTTTGCCCTCTTTCTAATCCCTTTATTTGTCTTTACTTATTACATTTTGTACACCATACTTAGGCTAATTGGTTTTCTTCATTTCCCTACCTTTCGGCACCTGCCTATGGTTTGGAAGAAGACTATCCAATAAGCATAACATGTGTACTCTCCAAATCCCAGGAGCCCTCGCAACCTGAGAGAAGGTAAAAAGAAAAAGACAATTGAATAGTCCTATTCAATCTTTCCAGAACCAGAATCCATCCTTGAATCTGGAACAAGTTCCTTCGAGTTCGTATATAACCATATGATGGAAGTGGATGTTCGTAGTAATACGAGGTGTTCTGGAGTAATGCAAAGGGTAAAAGAAGGAGTGGCAATAATGTATGCAACTTAGACAATCCAAAAGCCAGTGTTTTAAGAACTTTCGGTCAACTTGGTTATGGAGTCATAGTCTAGGGTCGGGCCATGGTCGCTGCCAAAGAGAGAGAGAAAAGAAACACTCTGCATGCACTCTAACCTAGATCAGAATGGTTATCACTTTATCTAATCAGGATGTCTCTAACTGTAATCTCAAATTCTCCTCCAAACCTGAAATAAGGATTAGTCGGGATCACCCGAGGAGTAAACCAACTCATCAGTGAGAATCGGGATCCAACTATCATCGCATGATAACGTGATGGAATCCACTCACGCTATCACACTCGAGAAGGTATGCGCATTCCTGGCAAGTTTCCTGTATGTTTGAAACTCCCGATGTGATTTTTATCCCATGCTCTTATGTCTTAGACGTACGACAACATATCATAAGTCACATGTCAAGTTCTACCCGTCATTGTCCAGGTTAATTTGAACCCATCCGTACATACCCTTGACGTACGCCAAAATGGTAGTACGACTGTCCTAAACCAACACATCTATCTATGCAACAGAAAAGTAACAAATAGCTACCATACACTATGCCTTGACGTAGGCCAACATACATAGCATGAATACTAAGTTCTACCCGTCTGAAATGACGGAGGGATACGGCTGGTTTTTAGCAAAAAACCTTTAACGTAATGAACTTGATATCGTTGAAGGAACCTAATAGCTTTTTACAAAAATATAGTTGTGAAAACCTTTGCTAAAGAGGTCACTCCCGGTGAAGGGATCTCGGCTTTTTCCACGTAGAATGAGGTGCAGGATATTCCAAACTGAATACCACGATGCAAAGCAAAAAGTAATCGACTATGGTGAAGTTATTACCCTGACGCAAACCTCTGCCCAAGGGGTCACTCCCGATGAAGGGATCTCGGCCCTTGCCTCGTCGAATGAGGTGCTGGATATTCATAACCGAATACCACTATGCAAAACAAAAGAAAATGTCCTTGTAATAACAGCTTTTTGAAAACTGTTCCAACAACATCGAAATAGCTTTGTTTTCCTTTCATTGATATGAATCAACGCAGTCCCATCAATTAATCACACCAGAAAAGAACGAAAATAAAATGTACGTATATGCCATCCGCATTCGCCACTGGGTCCCGTCATCACCCGTTAGGTTACTTAACTAACGACAGAGCGGGGACTGGACTAGCGCAGTTGTAAAACTTATACAACATCTACTAGTATATATATCAATATAAAATAATCGCTGCAGGCGTGATAAATGCAACATCGCAGAAAAGTAATAAGCATCACAGAACAATACAGATAATCTAGAAGCCCCGGGTTTCCTTTGAGCCGCAAATGAAACCCGACGTTCCCCTGGTCGTGTAGATAGCCTGTGCAATGAAACCTAGACCCCTATGAGTGCGGCAAGTTATCTGCCAAAACCAGAAGCGAGGCAGCCCCCTTCAGCAAAGTAAATGGACCACCCGGAACTTCACGGAATTTGGTAACTTGAGACCCTACCTTGGGTCAACCTATACCCCCTACGAGTACGGCGAATAGCCTGCTAATCCTAGAGTGAGGTCCCCTCCCTCTCAAAGCTATAAGATGCAGACCCGTTGCCCTCCAGAACCCGGCTATCCGTGCACTCCATCGGGGGGTAATCATAGTACATAAAAGAAAATATGTACAACGGGTACATCAACCTCAACCGGTCGTGCCCCAAAAGAATAATATACAAACAGGCAGGGATGGCAGTCCACATGTCGGACGCTCATCCCGTGATATCAAATGTATAAATAAATACAAACCGCACTACCATTGCACACAGCTATTCACCATGACAAATCCGCAACATCACAGCACAACACAGAACATCAACGTGAATGTCACGTTCGCAAACCCGTCAAAAAGGACTATAGCAATTAGACGAGTTATACCGTTCTAATGACATTCACGGTCGCAGATATAATTTAAGCACTGTGAACTAACGTATTTAAAATTTCGATCGACAAAACATCCCGAAGTGGGCCCTAAGTACAAATCCAGTACTCTAAAAAAATCTGGGCCCAAACAAAATATTCCAGAAACCACAATTCCACATGAAAGACACCCAGAAGAAAAATGGTACACTGTTGCTCCAAAACGGCGGCGGAACCGCGGCCAACACAAGGGTTGTGCGGCGGTTCCGCGGCGGTCTTGTTGGTTCAGTCTACCAAATTTCTTCCAGAGTCTTAAAAAAGCCTGCATGATTTTCTGACATACCGAAAAAAATTTTTAGACGACAAAAAATTTCTACAGAAACTTTAAACTTGGACTTGCGGTTTTGGAAATTCCGTTCAATCATTGTTTTAAACATGTTAGAACAAGCTAGAAAAGGTTAATGGCGTGGCTCTGATACCATGTAAGTGTACGGTAGCGCCCCGGCCGTCAATCCGAGGACAAACGCGGAACAAAAACTTTTATAACTGGCGCTAACGCAAACTTTCACCCGGATCGTGCCTTTAACACAGAACTAGCAAACAACAAAGAGGTTAGAATGGCTATACCGATCGATCCGTGTCCTTCGGTCTTTAGCCATCATCCCACGCTACTCGCGGCATCTCCGATCTCGCTCGATCTCCTTGTTGAAGTGGCACCACGTCAACGAATATTTATACGGGCTCCCGCTTGAAACCGAAGCAACTCGGGCATGAAGTTTGCTAACCGACATGTCCAAGATGAAGTAGAGAATGAGTGTGAATACTTTGTCTCAATACACCCTAGGATTCTCATCACATGAGAGGGTTAGGGTGGAGGTTGAAGAAGATGCAAAGAGATGAAGATTGTGAGCTCATGAAAATATCAAGAGAGCAAAAACCAAGCCCAAAAATATCATGGCTGCCCTCTCTCACTTGGTGTGGTGATATATTGAGGTTTTTTTGTTTAAAAACAAAGAAAAGATCTTACCAAAATATCTCCCACAAAACCCTAAAATATCACACCCAAAACAAAAGCCATTAAGTCTATCATGACTCACTATTTGACTCATTACCATGAGTCATTAGTGAACATGCTAGAATAATGACTCACCAAATGAGTCACATTTTCCAAATCTTAATAAACATTTAAAACAAAATGTTTAACCAAAAAGAAATGCATCTTCTAAAGTAATCTTGTGACGGATCACAAGAATACCCATCACCTGTATATACATACCTGCATCCTTATTCCGATCGAATACGAATACAATGAGACTAAAATATTCCAACACAATATAATACTAGGATCCGGCTTAAACCAAAGCCCACTAGTATAATCTGTCTAAAACATGACACGTGAAAAAGTGCACGTGTATGTTCGAACCCTGCCATAAAAGCATACGGCCTCTACAACGTTTCGCCCGAACTTGGGAAACTATCCGTGGGGGACTCTAAAGACTCGTCAATACCCTGGCAGTGGGTTTAACCACGAGCACATCAGTGGCACTAGCTGTGCGTAACGGCTGCCTATGTATTGAGCGAAAGAGATGCCGATGGGAGAACTCATCCTGGAACCCTACTGAGCTTATAAGTGACAATATCCATACAGTCCGGTCCGTTCGTTTATGAGCATCGCATGTAACACCTTAGGTTGTGTTTAGGGGTTAATTATATTTTGATATATTGTTTTTAATAAAAAGTTTACCAAATTGAGTTCCAAATATTTTATCCTATTTAATATGTATTTTATTAGAATTTTTTTAGGCTTGCACACACTTGTGCATGTAAACTAGGGTTTAGAATTGGGGTTAGAACCATGATTCGCAACCATGGTGGACTAACCATTTCCTTAAGCTATTTTTAAATTTAAATTAAGTTATTTGGGTTCATTATTTAATTGTGTGTTTTTTTATGGATATGATTTGTTCTTTGTTGACTTGGTGAGAGGGAGAGGGAGTATGGGATTCATGGTTGAGCCATGCTCATTAAATGTGGAGAGAGGGGGGTCTTTGACTTGTACACTCTCATTTCTCTTGTTCTCACTTTTCTCATTTTCTCTCTCTCTCACACACACACACAATACAACACCAGCAGCAACATCAAAAGCAGCAGCTGCAGAAACATCAGCCGCGACCACACCATTAGCAGCAACGACAACAACAACACCATCAGCAGCAAGCAACAGCAGCTACAGCAGCCACAGCAGCTTCCCATCTTCTCCTCCTCCCTTCTCCTTGCACCTAGGGTCTAGTAAGGTATACTTCTTAAAGCTATTTCCTAGTTTGATAAGCTTATGTGTTAAATAGCTTCGATTAGTGTTAAAAGTGAGATTTAGTGCTTGATTTGATGAATTGTGTGGACTTTTGTCCAAGTGATGTTAATGTTGGTTAACCTAGCCTAATTAAGTGTTATTAGGGCCAAGTAAACCTAGATAAACCCCATATTTCACAAAAACACCATAGGGTTTCTTTTTGTGCAAAGTTTAGTGTTTTTAAGTCAGATTTTACCGTTCTGTGATCTGCTATTGATCCGTTTGTTTCAGATAAAATCTGAGTTAACTGTAGACTACATGAGATACCCTGACCACACCACCAGAATACGAGACCCCCATTCCACCTTGAGGCCGCTGGTTTATTAGTTCTGGCCGCAATTTGCTGCCAGATAGAGGAATCTTGGGGTTGGGATTGTGTGGGTAGGAGTCTGCTATGAATTTGAGGCCTGTGGTATGTGCAACTTTGTAAGTTTCTCACCTGGGTAGAATCTGGGACGACATATCGCTTTTCTAGTGCGTTTAGTTCACGAGATACGCGCGATACGTGAGTAGGTTCTGTGATCCAGCGTGTCGCGACGTGTCGGGTTAGTTTTAGACGCGTATACACATGTTTTAGCGTATCGTACACACGCGTGTTTGGTTCGTGACGCGAGTTTCTCGTTTGGGTTCGATATCGCGTTTTGCGAGATATTTGCTTATGTGGATTTTCCTTGTGTGAATTCTAGGTTCGCAGGCGGGCACGTCGGTGTAACACCTTAGGATGTGTTAGTGACTAATTATATTTAAATAAAGGGTTTTTAATGAAAAGTTTACCAAATTGTGTTTCAAATATTTTTCCTAATTTAATAAATATTTATCTAAAATTTTCCTAGGCTTGCACACATATGTGCATGTAAACTAGGGTTTTTAAATGAGTTATTACCATGATTAGTGACCATGGTGAGTTAATCATGGGGATTAAGTCTTTTGGGTTTTAATTGAGTTTAATTAGTTAATTAATAGTTGATTTAATTTGAAATTCCTTAGGGTGTTGACTTGGTGAGAGAGAGAGAGAGTGCATCATGGCTTGAGCCATGCTTGCAATTAATGAGGACAGAGAGAGTGAGGGGTTGACATTGGGGTGATGAATTGTTTTGCTCTCATTTTCTTTTGCTCTTCTCTCAAACCTCACTCTCACAAACACACACTTACCTCTTCAGCACCAGCAGAAGCAAGCTGCTCAGCAGCAGCAGCAGACTTCACAGCAGCAGCAGCAAGTATTCCAGCAACAGCAACAGCACCAATAGCAGCAGTTAGCAGCAGTTAGCAGCAGCAACAGCCTCAACTTCGACAGCAGCCCCTTCCCTTCACTTCATCTTCCTTCTCCAGCTCCCTAGGGTCGATTGTGAGGTATATTTCCTAAACTTACTCCCTAGCTTACTTGTTTAGGGTAGTTTTGCTTCGGTTAGTGGTTTTTGGAGCGATTTAGTGCGATATGAGGCGTTTAGTGAGAACCTTGGCCAAGAGAGGTGTGTTTTGGTTTCAGTAGGTTGATAGAGTGTTGTTAAGGCCATTCCAACCCAGCTTAGTCCCCAATTGCACTAAATTACCACCAGATCCCTATTTGATGCATTTCGTCGTTTAAGGAAAAATTTGAGTTTCTGGAAACTGCTATCGACCCGATGAGTTCAGATTAATTTTGAGAAGACTGCAGTATACATGTTAGGTTCTGATACCCCAGGTCGAACCCGACCCCCTTTCTTCATGATGAGGCCGCCGAAATATTCGATCTGGCCGCAATTTGCGGCCAGATGGGTAGGGTTTGGGTTGGGGTTTGGTCCTTTGGGTGTATTCTGCTGTGTGTAGTGTTATGATATATATATTTTTGTAAGTTATGTTCTGTATAAAAATCTGGGGCTTATTACCTATTTCTCGTATTTTCTAAACCTTCGCGACACGCGTGATACGTGTGTGAGTTTGGGATTTCTGCGTATCGCGACGCGTCAGGGTAGTTTCAGGCGCGTGATCACACGTTTTAGCGTATCGCGCACACACGCGATTGGTTTGCGACACGGGTTTCTAGTTGGACCACAATATCACGTTTTTGTGAAATTGAGCTTATGTGTGATATATGTTATGTGATTCTAGATTCGCAGGCGAGTGAGACGGACGCTGCGACGAAGGGAAAGCAAGTCGTCGGCTACACTTAGCGCGTGACTTCGGTGAGTAGATTTAACATCTACGGGGATATCGCCCGCGTGGTGTTATGCATCAGGGCTGATAGGACCTTATTATTATATGTTGCATTTACCTCATGTACTGTCATTGCACATTGCATCCCCTACTGTATGTATGCTTAGAATTGATAGAACACCGCACTATTACTAACGGTTCATGTTGCACGAGCACTGATTTGCATGCTACACACACACCGTTAGTAATTGCCATGACACACTCACTGTAGAACAACCATGATTATATTGCTGTAGTTCATTTCATATATGATTCGATATGACTTTCATGAAAATTGGGAGCCGCATGATATCTTTAAAAACGGAAACTAATTTTAAAAGCGGTTTTCCCCTATACCTATATCATGGATTGATGTACATGGCACATCGCATTGGATTTACTTCTTGGTGTTGGATTTTCATGTGATTTCTGGTTTGAGGACCGTGGGATTTTGAAGAAAAGATGCACTATTTGAAAACCCGGTTCTTCGTGTTATGATATTTTGGTGCGTCCACCACGCATTTTCTCGGTGCTGAGACGTGTGCTTGAAACCCGATTCGAGGAGATGGATGATCCGTTTGCGGGTTCGTGGTGGACCCGGTATGGTTCCCCGGGGCGAGAAATGTTTTTCGTGGAGTAGACGATGAGCCTAGAAGGGTGGCGAGTACCTACCGGTGATTGGTTGGACCTAGCGGTTATCCGGAGGATACCGACCAGAGTCGAGAGGTGGATGCTGGATGATCCGTACTGCCGGGGCCGAGGGCCGATACCGCAGACGGAGCCCGTGGGCTGATCCGGACTGACGGAGCCTGTTATTTGAGGTTTTGCGTGTCGATGCTGGACACGAGTATTTTATGAGGTTTTGGGTCCCGATGTTGGGCACTCGTGATTTCTTAGAGGTTTACAGGATTTGAGGGCCGATGGGTGTGCTGGCGCCTGAGTTATTTAGGATTTGGGTGCAGTTGTGGGCACCGATTGTTTTCCACGTTGATTTTACGTGTAGATGTTGTTTATCCCATGCTCAGCATTGATTACCATATATCTCATCCTGTAGTTATTTTACCTGATAGAGCATCTGCATGATTATTGCACATACTGCTTATTACGCATGGATATTATCTGCTGGCATTTGTTAGAGTAGCGCAGTACGTGCATGCTCGCGATTACCTTTATATGTTATCTCTATTCACGAGTTGGCAACTCACCCCCGTTGTGCCACAGTATTTGCAGGTTGCCCTCAGCATAGTCGTGGCAGGCTGTCTTTTGCATCTTTTGGCTACAGATACCACTACAGTCGCGGTGAGAGCTGTTTTGCATTTAGGTGGGTTGTGGTATTCTGAGTACTTTTATTGTATCCCTTTTGTATCTAGTACTCTCCATCTACCATTTATGTACTGGACATAGATACTGTGTGATGACGATGATGTATATTTTGTATTCTGGTGTCGAGCTCGTAGGAACCGACTGTTTTTATATGCAGTTTTTATTCTGTGATGTCTACTTATTGCTTATTCTTCGCTACGGCGTCGTATATTACTCTTGTGATGTTGGTTTCCGCCGTTGGGCGTGATTGCTCCCGTTTGGAGATGTTTCATTTCATTACATTTCATTTCACTTATAACCTGTTTTGTACCCGGTCTCGGGGCTACTTTTACAAAGGAAATGCTGCCAAAATCATTCAAATGATTAAGTAACTTTAAAAGGAACTTATTGAATTATTTCAGGTTTTATAAAAGCTTTAACTAAATGTTTTCAACACTCACTATTTTTAAATAGTTTTGATTTCTGGGTTCGGCTTACTTAGTCGCGGTACGCCTGTAGACGTAGCGTGGTTAAGTGTCGGTCACGAGTCGAAATACTCGGGTTGTGACAAAGTTGGTATCAGAGCGTAGGTTTTACCTTCGGAGTGTAGGATGACCCTGGTATGATGGAGTAGGTAGCTGCAGCAGGGTAGCGTAGCATGTGTATGTTCCGCGGCATACTCACGACACGGTACTCCGCCTAAGCGACCTTAGGACTTGTTGATTTAATCCCATCTTATATTCTTGTGATTCGATTCCTGTATTCTTATCGAATCCCAATTTTCTTTCAGCCATTATGCCGCCAAAGACTACGAGGGCGTAGAGAGCGGCCGCGAGGGCCGAGATTCGAGTTGACTCGTCTGAGACGAGGACTGATCCGGGCAGTACACCGGTTGTACCCGAGCAGGCTGTTCCCGCCATGACAGATCAGATCGCCACGCTAGGGGCTGGTATGCAGGAGATGCGCCAGACGGTGGGATCTAGCATGCAGGAGATCCGCCAGATGATAGGATCGCTAGTTGAGACGCTTCGAGCGCAGCGACCATAGGTAGCTCCACCCGTTCCAGAGACCGCAATGGTACCTACCGCATAGCCAGTTGCCCCTGCAGCCACGGAGGTGATTACAGTATCGCTATCAGAGTTCATGAGGCTGAAGCCTCCGGTCTTCACAGGCACCGATACAGCCGAGGACCCACAGTCTTTCATCGACAGGATGGCCCGGATATGCCGTTCCCTCAGATGCGCAGATACGAGATGGGTTGAGTTCGCGGGCTTTCGCCAGGAAGGTCTTGCACAGAAGTGGTGTGATTCAGTTGAGAAGGGCAGAGCAGCAGGTCTTCCTCCTATGACCTGGACAGAGTTTGTGACAGTATTTCTAGCCCGTTTCCTTCCCCAGAGTGTTAGGGATGCCTGAGCACGCAGATTTGAGTCCTTACGCCAGACGCCAGGGATGACAGTGGCAGAGTATGACGTGCTGTTTATAGAGCTAGCAGTCTATGCCCCATATTTAGTGGCTACCGAGGAGTTGCGAGTCAAGCGATTTGTTCGAGGCTTGCTTACACCACTGTTCCTCGCGATCAGCACGCAGCACTACGAGACCTATGCAGCTGCTGTAGACGCAGCCCTAGTAGTCGAGGAGCACCTTGCTGAGACTTCGGTAGTTCCAGAGCCGAAGAGAGTTCGTACCAGTATATCCGCACGGAGGCAGTCATTCAGACGCCGCGACAGGTATCGTTCTGGTACGAGGAGTAGCAGAGATTCGGGATGAGGCCAGATGTTTAGTTCGTATCCCTAGGAGAGTCAGCAGTCGCCGTGGGGTTGCTTTACGTGCGGCAGTCTACTTCACCTCGTTAGAGATTGTCCTGAGATACACCGGAGGGAGGCGACAGCACCGCATGTTACCTTACCACCTTCACCACCCCAGAGGGCGTTGCCTGTTGTACCTACCGTTGCTCTACGCCAGACTCATACACAGCGAGGTCGTGGGCGTGGAGGAGTTTCTCAGAGAGGACAGGATGACCGAGGCAGAGGGCAGTCAGTCGCAGGTGGTGGACAGGCGCGGTTTTTTGCTTTGATGCATCAGGACGCGCAGGCGTCTAATGCGGTGGTTTTAGGTATCCTTCCTGTTTGCACAGTTGATGCACACGTATTGTTCGATCCAGGATCCACGCACTCGTACGTATCCACACACTTCGTGCTGAGTTTGGGTAGAGAGTCCGGTTTGCTTGATCAACCGCTTGTTGTGACCACTCCTGTGGGAGAGTCGTTTGTTGCTAGTCACGTGTTCCGATCCTGTACCGTCTGTATTGGCGAGAGAGAGTTGCCTGTCGACTTGATCCTTCTGGTGATGTTGGACTTCGACGTTCTTTTGGGCATGGATTGGTTATCCACGTGCTACGCTTCTGTGGACTGCCGTGAGAAGACAGTTAGATTTTGTTTTCCCGGCGAGTCGGTTTTTGTTGTGTTGGGGGACCGTGGTGCCGCCCCACACAGTGTGATTTCGTCTTTTCGTGCTGACAGCTTTTGAGGAAGGGATGTCAGGGATTTCTCGCTTATGTTTGCGATGCTAGTGCTACACAGGTTCCATTGGATCAGGTTCCGGTTGTTAGCGAGTTCCCTGATGTGTTCCCTGACGTGTTCCCTGACGAGCTTTCTGGGCTACCGCCCGAGCGCGACATTTCTTTCTGTATTGATTTGGTTCCTGGCACGGGGCCTGTTTCCATACCGCCTAATCCGATGGCCCCGGCGGAACTTCGGGAGTTGAAGGGTCAGTTGCAAGATTTGTTGGATAAGGGACTTATTCGACCCAGTGTTTCTCCTAGGGGTGCTCCAGTCCTGTTCGTCAAGAAGGACGGCAGCTTGCGTCTGTGTATCGACTACCGCCAGCTGAACAGGGTAACAGTGCGGAACAGGTATCCTTTGTCGCGCATCGACGGTTTGTTCGACCAGCTTCAGGGGGAAGGGTACTTTTCAAGGATTGATTTACGATCGGGCTATCATCAGCTGCGGGTTCGACAGGAGGACATTCCCAGGACAGCTTTCCGTACGCGCTACGACCATTATGAGTTTTTGGTGATGTCGTTCGGACTCACCAATGCGCCAGCAGCATTCATGGACTTGATGAACCGTATTTTCCGGCCATATTTGGATCTGTTCATTATAGTGTTCATTCACGATATCTTGGTGTATTCCCGGAGTAGTGAGGAGCACGAGCAGCACCTGCGGATTACACTGCAGACTTTGAGGGAGCACCAGCTTTATGCGAAATTCTCCAAGTGTGCTTTTTGGCTGGACAGCGTAGACTTCTTGGGGCATGTGATCTCACGAGACGGTATATGTGTAGACCCGAGGAAGATCGAGGCCGTTCAGCGTTGGCCCAGACCCACATCGGTTACGGAGATTCGCAGCTTTTTGGGGTTGGCCGGTTACTACAGGCGATTTGTGCAGGACTTCTCCAGTATTGATACCCCTTTGACCGGGTTGACCCGGAAGGGAGTCCCTTTCGATTGGACGGAGGAGTGCGAGCACAGTTTTCAGCAGTTGCGGACTCGGCTGACGACGGCACCGGTGTTATCATTACCTTTAGGCTCAGTCGGGTTTGTGGTCTATTGTGATGCCTCTCGAGTGGGGCTAGGGTGCGTTTTGATGCAGCATGATAGGGTGATCGCGTATGCTTCACGACAATTGAAGAAACATGAACAGAACTACCCCACTCATGACTTGGAGATGGCTGCAGTGGTCTTTGCACTTAAGATCTGGCGACATTACCTATACGGCGAGTCGTGCCAGATATTCACGGATCACAAGAGTCTAAAATATATATTTCAGCAGCGGGACCTGAACCTTAGACAGCGCCGATGGATGGAGTTAGTGAAGGATTATGACTGCGAGATCTTATACCACCCGGGCAAGGCGAATGTAGTGACGGATGCGTCCACCCGGGCAAGGCGAATGTAGTGACGGATGCGTTGAGCAGGAGGCCCGAGGGTAGTCTATCTTATTTGAGCGCGGTACGGGGACAGTCATCGGCAGATTAGCAGATATTATGCGACAGCCGAGTACAGTTCGAGTTCACGCCGATTGGAGGACAGATCGCGCATGTTCGTGCACGCCCACAGTTACTTGACCACATACATGAGGCACAGCGTAGTGATGACCGATGTTCGGAGATCATGGCACAGATTGGACAGGGCAGATTTTTCGAGTTCGTGATCGATGATCAGGGGGTACTACGATTTGGAGTTATACTGTGCGTACCAGATGCTGAGGGACTGCGGCGCGAGATTCTTGAGGAGGCACATCGATCGGTGTATAGCGTCCATCCCGGTTCCACCAAGATGTATCATGATATGAGAGATGTTTATTGGTGGGACGGAATGAAGAGGGACATCGCAGATTTCGTGTCGAGATGCCTGACTTGTCAGCAAGTCAAGGCTGAGCACCAGAGGCCCGCGGGAGAGCTACAACCGTTACCCATTCCGTAGTGGAAATGGGAGCAGATTTCGATGGATTTTGTTGTGGGTCTACCCAGGACTAGTCGACGGTATGACTCCATCTGGGTGATCGTGGATCGTTTGACGAAGGCGGCTCACTTCCTACCAGTGAAGACGAATTTCGGATTTACTCAGTATGCCCAGATCTACATCGACGAGATTGTGCGACTACACGGAGTCCCGACATGTATTGTGTCCGACAGAGGCACCCAGTTTACCAGCCGATTATGGCAGCGGCTTCAGGAGGCTTTGGGCACTCGCTTGAGTTTCAGTACAGCATTTTATTCACAGACCGACAGACAGTCAGAGCGGACGATTCAGACTCTCGAGGACATGCTCAGAGCGTGTGTATTAGATTTCGGAGGTAGCTGGGATCATCACTTACCTTTGGTACAGTTCTCCTACAATAACAGCTACCAGGAGACTATTCAGATGGCACCGTTTGAGGCTCTCTATGGGAGGAGATGCAGATCGCCCGCCTGTTGGACAGAGCTCAGTGAGGGCAGTATCTTAGGGCCACAGATTGTTGAGGAGACGACCGTGAAGATCCAGTTGATTCGCGATAGGATGAGAGCAGCGCAGAGTAGGCACAGATCTTATGCGGACCGTCGGCGTCGCAGGCTTGAGTTTTCTGTTGGTGATCATGTTTTCTTGAGGGTCTCCCCTATGAAAGGTGTGATGAGGTTTGGGAAGAAGGCGAAGCTCAGTCCCAGATATGTGGGCCCCTTCGAGATCCTAGAGCGTGTTGGTGCAGTAGCATACCGATTAGCCCTTCCGCCCAGTTTTCCAGATGTGCACCCCGTATTTCACGTTTCGATGCTTCGTAGATATCTTCATGATCCTTCGCATGCGATTCAGCACCCGACGATCCAGCTTGAGCGCGACCTTTCCTATGCAGAGCAGCTGGTGATGATCTTGGATCGACAAGTGAAGAAATTGAAATCGAAGGACATCCCATCAGTTAAGGTACTTTGGCGTGGTCAGAACCGTGAGGAGGTCACTTGGGATCCCGAAAGCGAGATGATGAAGATGTATCCCCATCTTTTCAAAGGTACGTGTAGTTAGATTTTGAAATTCGGGGACGAATTTCTTTAAGGGGGAGAGATTGTAACACCTTAGGATGTGTTAGTGACTAATTATATTTAAATAAAGGGTTTTTAATGAAAAGTTTACCAAATCGTGTTTCAAATATTTTTCCGAATTTAATAAATATTTTTCTAAAATTTTCCTAGGCTTGCACACACATGTGCATGTAAACTAGGGTTTTTAATTGAGTTATTACCATGATTAGTGACCATGGTGGGTTAATCATGGGAATTAAGTCTTTTGGGTTTTAATTGAGTTTAATTAGTTAATTAATAGTTGATTTAATTTGAAATTCCTTAGGGTGTTGACTTGGTGAGAGAGAGAGAGTGCATCATGGCTTGAGCCATGCTTGCAATTAATGAGGAGAGAGAGAGTGAGGGGTTGACATTGGGGTGATGAATTGTTTTGCTCTCATTTTCTTTTGCTCTTCTCTCAAACCTCCCTTCGCTCACACACACACACACTTACCTCTTCAGCACCAGCAGAAGCAAGCAGCTCAGCAGCAGCAGCAGCAGCAGACTTCACAGCAGCAGCAGCAAGCATTCCAGCAACAGCAACAGCACCAATAGCAGCAGTTAGCAGCAGCAGCAGCCTCAACTTCGACAGCAGCCCCTTCCCTTCACTTCATCTTCCTTCTCCATCTCCCTAGGGTCGATTGTGAGGTATATTTCCTAAACTTACTCCCTAGCTTACTTGTTTAGGGTAGTTTTTCTTTGGTTAGTGGTTTTTGGTGCGATTTAGTGCGATATGAGGCGTTTAGTGAGAACCTTGGCCAAGTGAGGTGTGTTTTGGTTTCAGTAGGTTGATAGAGTGTTGTTAAGGCCATTCCAACCCAGCTTAGCCCCCAATTGCACTAAATTACCACCAGATCCCTATTTGATGCATTTCGTCGTTTAAGGCAAAATTTGAGTTTCTGGAAACTGCTATCGACCCGATGAGTTCAGATTAATTTTGAGAAGACTGCAGTATACTTGTTAGGTTCTGATACCCCAGGTAGAACCCGACCCCCTTTCTTCATGATGAGGCCGCCGAAATATTCGATCTGGCCGCAATTTGCGGCCAGATGGGTAGGGTTTGGGTTGGGGTTTGGTCCTTTGGGTGTATTCTGCTGTGTGTAGTGTTATGATATATATATTTTTGTAAGTTAAGTTCTGTATAAAAATCTGGGGCTTATTACCTATTTCTCGTATTTTCTAAGCCTTCGCGACACGCGTGATACATGTGTGAGTTTGGGGTTTCTGCGTATCGCGACGCGTCAGGGTAGTTTCAGGCGCGTGATCACACGTTTTAGCATATCGCGCACACGCGCGATTTGTTTGCGACACGGGTTTCTAGTTGGACCATAATATCACGTTTTTGTGAAATTGAGCTTATGTGTGATATATGTTATGTGATTCTAGGTTCGCAGGCGAGTGGGACGGACGCTGCGAAGAAGGGCAAGCAAGTCATCGGCTACACTTAGCGCGAGACTTCGGTGAGTAGATTTAACATCTACGGGGATATCGCCCGCATGGCATTATGCGTCAGGGCTGATAGGACCTTATTATTATATGTTGCATTTACCTCATTTACTGTCATTGCACATTGCATCCCCTGCTGTATGTATGCTTAGAATTGATAGAACACCGTACTATTACTAACGGTTCATGTTGCACGAGTACTGATCTGCATGCTACACACACACCGTTAGTAATTGCCATGACACTCACTGTAGAACTGCCATGATTATATTGCTGTAGTTCATTTCATATATGATTCGATATGACTTTCATGAAAATTGGGAGCCGCATGATATCTTTAAAAACGGAAACTAATTTTAAAAGAGGTTTTCCCCTATACCTATATCATGGATTGATGTACATGGCACATCGCATTGGATTTACTTCTTGGTGTTGGATTTTCATGTGATTTCTGGTTTGAGGACCGTGGGATTTTTAAGAAAAGATGCACTATTTGAAAACCCGGTTCTTCGTGATATGATATTTTGGTGCGTCCACCGCGCGTTTTCTCGGTGTTGAGACGTGTGCTTGAAACCCGATTCGAGGAGATGGATGATCCGTTTGCGGGTTCGTGGTGGACCCGGTATGGTTCCCCGGGGCGAGAAATGTTTTTTGTGGAGTAGACGATGAGCCTGGCAGGGTGGAGAGTACCTACCGGTGATTGGTTAGACCTGGCGGTTATCCGGAGGATACCGACCCGAGTCGAGAGGTGGATGCGGGATGATCCGTACTGCCGGGGCCGAGGGCCGATACCGCAGACGGACCCCGTGGGCTGATCCGGACTGACGGAGCCCGATATTTGAGGTTTTGCGTGTCGATGCTGGACACGAGTATTTTATGAGGTTTTGGGTGCCGATGTTGGGCACTCATGATTTCTCAGAGGTTTACAGGATTTGAGGGCCGATGGGTGTGCCGGCGCCTGAGTTATTTGAGATTTTGGTGCAGTTGTGGGCACCGATTGTTTTCCACGTTGATTTTCCGTGTAGATGTTGTTTATCCCATGCTCAGCATTGATTACCATATATTTCATCCTGTAGTTATTTTACCTGATAGAGCATCTGCATGATTATTGCACATACTGCTTATTACGCATCGATATTATCTGCTGGCATTTGTTAGAGTAGCGCAGTACGTGCATGCTCGCGATTACCATTATATGTTATCTCTATTCACGAGTTGGCAACTCACCCCCGTTGTGCCACAGTATTTGCAGGTTGCCTTCAGCGTAGGCGCGGCAGGCTGTCTTTTGCATATTTTGGCTACAGATACCACTACAGTTGCGGTGAGAGCTGTTTTGTATTTAGGTGGGTTGTGGTATTCTGAGTACTTTTATTGTATCCCTTTTGTATCTAGTACTCTCCATCTACCATTTATGTACTGGACTTAGATACTGTGTGAGGACGATGATGTATATTTTGTATTCTGGTGTCGAGCTTATAGGAGCCGACTGCTTTTATATGCAGTTTTTATTCTGTGATGTCTACTTATTGCTTATTCTTCGCTACGGCGTCGTATATTACTCTTGTGATGTTGGTTTCCGCCGTTAGGCGTGATTGCTCCCGTTTGGGGATGTTTCATTTCATTACATTTCATTTCACTTATATCCTGTTTTGTACCCGGTCTCTGGGCTACTTTTACAAAGGAAATGCTGCCAAAATTATTCAAATGATTAAGTAATTTTAAAAGGAACTTATTGAATTATTTAAGGTTTTCTAAAAGCTTTAACTAAATGTTTTCAACACTCACTATTTTTAAATGGTTTTGATTTCTGGGTTCGGCTTACTTAGTCGCGGTACGCCTGTAGACGTAGCGTGGTTAAGTGCCGGTCACGAGTCGAAATACTCGGGTCGTGACAGTCGGACAAAGCAAAGAAAGGGAAGCAGGTGGTCGGCTACGAGTAGCGCACGACCAGGTCAGTAGATTTAACATCTACGGGGAAATCGCCCGTATGGAGTTAAGCGTCAGGGCGTGTTAGAATATTTAGTCATATATGTTCATATAGACTGGTAGCATACCTTCTTATTGCATATAGAAATGATAGCATAGAACACTACACTGTCACTAATGGTTCAAGCTGCACGAGCACTATTTGTATGTTACACTCACACCGTTAGTGATTGCCATGACACTCGGACTATAGGGTTGCTACGCATTATACATATTGTTTGATTGCTGCATCATTGATGATTGTCATGACTTGAAACACATATATTGATATTTTCATACCTGCGCACATGCACAGTGTATATTCATTCTAGTGCACACATATATTGATATTTTCAAACCTGCGCATATGCACAATATATATTCATACCAGTGCACACATATATTGATATTTTCATACATGCGCACATGCACACTGTATATTCATACTAGTGCACACATATATTGATATTTTCATACATGCACACATGCACACTATATATTCATACCAGTGCACACATATATTAATATTTTCATACATACGCACATGCACACTGTATACTCATACCAGTGCACACATATATTGATATTTTCATACCTGCGAACATGCACACTGTATAGTCATACCAGTGCACACATATATTGATATTTTCATACCTGCACACATGCACACTGTATAGTCATACCAGTGCACACATATATTGATATTTTCATACCTGCACACATGCACACTGTATACTCATACCAGTGCACACATATATTGATATCTTGATACTTGCATGGATTTACGCATTGAGTTTTGGATTCATATGATTTCTGGATTTGGTAACCGAGGTAATTCTTTTAGGAAAATACGCATTATTTAAAAACCCGTTTTCCCTTGACTTGATATTTCAGTGCGTCCACCATGCGTTTTCTCGGTTCTGTGACGTGTTATATGTGAACCCGAATCGAGGAGTTGGGTGAGGCCGATTGCGGGTACATGGTGGACCCGGTATGGTACTCTGGGGCGAGAACGGATCGCTGTGCAGTAAACGGTGAGCCTGGCAGAGGGACTACTACCTACCGGTGATTGGTTAGACCTGGCAGTTATCCGGAGGATACTGACCAGAGATGAGAGATGGATATGGGACGATCCGTACTGCCGGGGCCGTGGGCCGATTCCGCAGACGGAGCCCGTTACTTAAGGATTTGTGTGTCGATGCTAGACACGATGATTCTTAATATTTTAGTGTGCCGATGCTAGGCACCTATGTTTCTATGTGATTTACAGGATTTGGGTATATGGATGGACACTGATTATTTTCCACGTTGATATTCCGTGTAGATCTTAATTATTCCCTTGCGCAGTATTCAGTATTTTACATCTCATCTTGTATCTGTTGTACATGATAGAGTACACATGCTATGCACGATTATTGCATACCCTACTCATCCTATATAGATGTCATTAGATGGCATTTGCTATGCACGATTATTGCATACCCTGCTCATCCTATATAGATGTCATTAGATTGCATTTGCTATGCACGATTATTGCATACCCTGCTCATCATATAGATATGTCATTAGATTGCATTTGCTATGCACTATTATTGCATACCCTGCTTATCATATATAGATGTCATTAGATTGCATTTTCTATGCACGATTATTGCCTACCCAGCTTATCATATATAGACGTCATTAGATTGCATTTGCTATGCACGATTATTGCATACCCTGCACATCCTATATAAATGTCATTAGATTGCATTTGCTATGCACGATTATTGCATACCCTGCTCATCATATAGAGATGTCATTAGATTGCATTTTCTATGCACGATTATTGCATACCTTGCTTATCATATATAGATGTCATTAGATTGCATTTGCTACGCACGATTATTGCATACCTTGCTTATCATATATAGACGTCCTTAGATTGCATTTGCTATGCACGATTATTGCATACCCTGCTCATCATATAGAGATGTCATTAGATTGCATTTGCTATGCACGATTATTGCATACCCTGCTTATCATATATTGACGTCATTAGATTGCATTTACTATGCACGATTATTGCATACCCTGCTCATCCTATATAGACGACATTAGATTGCATTTGCTATGCACGATTATTGCATACACTGCTCATCATATAGAGATGTCATTAGATTGCATTTGCTATGCACGATTATTGCATACCCTGCTCATCATATAGAGATGACATTAGATTGCATTTGCTATGCACGATTATTGCATACCCTGCTTATCATATATAGATGTCTTTAGATTGCATTTGATAGGCACGATTATTGCATACCCTGCTCATCCTATATAGATGTCATTACATTGCATTTGCTATGCCCGATTATTGCATACCCTGCTCATCCTATATAGATGTCATTAGATTGCATTTTCTATGCACGATTATTGCATTCCCTGCTCATCATATAGAGATGTCATTAGATTGAATTTGCTATGCACTATTATTGCATACCCTGCTCATCCTATATAGATGTCATTAAATGACATTTTTCTATGCACGATTATTGCATACCCTGCTTATCATATATGGATGTTATTAGATTGCATTTGCTATGCACGATTATTGCATACCTTGCTTATTATATATGGATGTCATTAGATTGCATTTGCTATGCACGATTATTGCATACCCTGCTCATCATTTAGAGATGTTGTTAGATCGTACTTGATGCATGATTACTCCTCATATAGTTCATCATATAGATGTTATCTGTTGTCGTAGGTTAGAGTATCACAACACGTGCATACTCGCGATTACCTTTATATGTTATCTACTATTCACGAGTTGGCAACTCACCCCCGTTGTGCCACAGTGTTTGCAGGTTACCCTTCGGAGTAGTCGCGGCAGGCTGCTTTCCTATATCTTTTTTGCTACGGATACCACTGCAGTTGGTGCGTTAGCTGTTTATTGTTAGGTGGGTTTATGGTATCCAGTTATTTCCATTGTACATATTTTGTATCTAGTACTCTCCATCTACTTTTTTGTATTTGACTTAGAGACCAGTGTGAGGACGATGATGTATATTATTTTGTACTCTGGTGTCGAGCTCGCTGTGAGCCGACTTTACCTATGCAGTTCTTATCATATATGATGTTTTCCACTTAATGCTCTTTTCTTCGCTACGGCGTCGTATATCGTTATCTTGGTGATTGTCTACTCGAGATTTTCTTAACAGTTTAACAAATGTTCCAATTAAATGTTTAAACACTCTATACTTTTACTGGTTTTGATTTCTAGGTTTCGGCTTACTTAGTCGCGTTACGCCTGTAGACGTTACGTGGTTAAGTGCCGGTCACGGGCCAAAATTTGGGTCGTGACAAAGTTGGTATCAGAGCGTAGGTTTTACCTTCGGAGTGTAGGATGACCCTGGTATGATGGAGTAGGTAGCTGCAGCAGAGTGGCGTAGCGTGCGTATGTTCCGCGGCATACTCATAACACGGTACTCCGCCTAAGAGACCTTAGGAATTATTGATTGAAATTCTTTCATGATTGTATACATCCTTGTGATTCAATTTCCCTATCCTCATCGAATCCTACTTTCTTTTCAGCCATTATGCCTCTATGGACTACGAAGGCGCAAAGAGCGGCCGCGAGAGCCGAGATTCGAGTTGATTCGTCCGAGACGAGGACTGATCCGGGTAGTACCCCCGTTGTACCAGAGCAGATTGTTCCTCCTACGACAGATCAGAACGCTAGACTAGTGGCAGAGATGCAGGACTTGCGCCAGACGATGAGCTCACTGGTGGAGGCTGTTCGAGCCCAGCGATAGGAGGTTGTCACCCCTGTTACCCAGTTGTTCCTTGCGATCATCATGCAGTATTCCGTCACCTACATAGCACCAGTAGAGGCAGCCCCAGTTTACGAGACACGTCTTCCAGAGACCGTAAGCGTTCCGGAACAGTTGAGGAATCATACTGGTGTACCAGCCCAGAGCAGAGGCTTAGGACGAGGACAGTCGTTTGACACTCATCCCCAGCAGGGTCAGCAGTCAGCGCGTGGGTGTTTTCGATGCGGAAGCCTTCAACACTTCGTCAGGCATTGTTCCTTAGCACCACGTCAGGGTCGTATTCTGAGACGTCGTGGACACGGAAGGTTCACGCAGAGGGGTCAGTCTGGCAGAAGAGGAGTTCGGCCAGTCGCAGGTGAAGGGCAGGCACAAGTTTTCGCTTCGACTCATCGGGACGCGAGGGAGTCCAATACAGAGTTTTCAGATATCCTTAATTAGAATGTTCTTTTGATGTATTTGTATGATCCGGATCCACGCAATCGTACGTTGCCACACTTCCTGCCGAGTTTAGGACGAGAGTCGTGTTAGGTAGATCAGCCGTCTGTTGTGTTAACTTCTGTCAGTGATTCTTTTGTTGCGCGACACGTAATTCGGTCATGTGCCAATCGGATAGGAGACTGAGATTCGTCTTTTGTTTTGATCTTTCTAGAGATGTTGGACTTGGCGTTCTCCTCGGCATGGACTGGTTAGCTACGTGCTAGGCATTGTGGAACTACCGTGAGGAAACAGTTAGGTTTTTTTCTCCCCGGCGAGTTAGTTCTTGTTGTGTAGGTAGATAGTTGTGCCGCCTCTCACAGCTTGAATTCAGCCTTTTTCGCTTGTCGCCGTTTGAGGAGATGTCGTGGATTCTTGACGTTCATTCATAACACCGTTGCCACAGTTGGTTTGTTGGACCGGTTTTCTTCGTGTGAGAGTTCCGACGTTGTTCTAGATGAGCCGGTGAAGCTTAAGGAGATTGAGGATCTGCTGTAGAGTTGTTTGTTGGGGGAGTTTCGTGCGTTTGAGTGTTTCGCATTAGGAAGCTCCTATTTCTGTTCGTCAAGGAGAAAGACGACAGATTGAGGTTGTGTATTGATGGATCGTCAATTGAACCGGCTTACGGTGCAGATAGGTATCCTTTACCTCGCATTGACGATTTCTTTGATCAGCGTCAGAGTGTGAGACTTCTTCTAAGTTTGTTTGGGGTCTGGTCATCATTGTTGCGGGTTCGGAATGGTGACATTCCGAAGACTGCCTTGTGCGTGCTAAGGGCTTTATGTGTTTTGGTGCGTCATTAGATTCACCAATGCCGTAGCAGCATTCGTAGATGCGATAACCGGATTTCTTCAGGCCGTTCCCCGACCAGTTATTGTTGTGTTATTTACGACATCCTAGCCTATTTAATGTACCTTGAGGGATAAGAGTTGCAGTTGAGGATCTGTTTTGCAGATACCGGGAGAGCCCCAGCGGGTTGCTAGATTCTCGGAGTGTTCCTTCAGGCTGTTTATGTTGACTCCTAGGTCTTGTAGTTACGGAGACGGTTTTGTATGGTTCCGAGGAAAATCGTGGTCGTACAGCTTATGCCCAGGCTTGTGAGCAGGACGGAGGTCCGCAGATTTTTGGGCACAGCAGGTTTACCGCCGTTTCGTGCAGGACTGCTAGTGTAGTGCTGCACCGTTGACTGAATTGACTGGAATGGAGGTTTCCTTTCTTTGGACTGAGGCTTGTGTGCGGAGTTTCGACAGTTGAAGATTCGGTTAACAACTGCATCGGTTCTTTCTTTGCCTTTTGGTTCGGGCGACTTTGTGGTTCAACTGTGATGTTTCGTGAGTAGGGCTCGAATGTGTACTGAGGTGACACAATGGAGTTATCGCTTTTGCTTCCCTATATTTGGAGGAAGTACGAGAAGGATGTCCTACTCATGATCTGGAGATGGCCGCGGTGGTTTTGCGTTGGAGATTTGGAGACATTACCTGTTCAGGAGTCATGTTAGATTTTCACGGACCACCAGAGCTTAATGTACATCTTCCTACAGCGGATTTTGATTGTTGTGATAGTCCTCCGCAGATTTACAGTTCTTGTGCGATCGTTGAGTACAACTTAAGTTCGTCTCTACTGAGGGGACAGCTTTCTCATGTCCGCACCCGACCACTTTTCTTTAATCGCTTTCGCGAGACACTGCCCACCGACGCTCGTTCGTCAGAGATACTTGAGCCTGTTCAGCTAGGTAATGATTCGGAGACCATGATTTGTGACACGGGTGTGCAAAGTTAGGGACGCGTTTGTATACCTGGTATTATTGGGGAGAGACGTAAAATCCTAGGGCAGGCACATCAGTCAACTCTCTGTACTCATTCAAGTTCCACCAGCATTAATGTGACTTGTGAGATAGTTACGGGTGGGCAAGGATGTAAAGAGAAGTTTTGGGTTTTGTTTCAAGGTGTCTGTCTTGTTGTGTGCTTGGGTTGAGCATCTGAGACCGGCTGGAGAGTTGCAACCGTTAACCGTTCCGAAGAGGGAGTAGGAGCAGATCTCCACAAATTTCGTTATGTTGTCTACCCGAGTTTAGTCAGGGTGTGACTCCTTTCGGATTCTTGTCGTTCGGTTATACTCAGTTTGCTCAGTTGTTCTTTGTTATGTTTATGCGTATGTATTAATTGTTGTCGGTAGTTGGGGATCGTCCCTCGCCATTGTTAGGGTTCTCTTTTGATGGCTGTTATCAGGAGACACTCCAATTGGCACCCTTTAGGTTTAGGGGTTAGGTCGTGTCGATCACCAGTCTGTTTTTCTAGCTCCGCGCTGTAGGATTTTGGACCTCTGCTTGTCTAGAGACTTTGGAGAAGATCCAGTTGTTTTAGGTCAGGATGAGAATTGTCCATTTCGGACAGAGGTCATATGCCGACCAAGATGGTCGCAGATTCGAGTTCGCAGTGGCAGATCATGTATTCCTACGGATTTTTCCCATAAATGACATGTTGAGTTTTGGAAAGCTTATCCCAGGATTGTAGGTCTTTTTAAGATCTTTAAGCGAGTTAGTATCGTTGCCTTTAATTTGGCACTTTCACCCAGATTATTGAGTATTCACCCCGTATTTTCATGTCGATACCTTGCAATTTCCTTCATGACCTTTCTCACTTGATTCAGCACCAGACCATTTAGTTCGAGCGTTATCTTTCGTTCACCAAGCAGCCAGTCGTAATATTGGACCGGCAGGTGAAAAAACTTCGATCGAAGGTCTTGCCATCAGTAAAGGTGCTTTGCCGCAGCCCGAATGGTGAAAAGATCACTTGGGAGGCCGAGGGCGAGATGCGGAAGAAGTTCCCTTATCGAAGGTACGCATAGCAGTATATTTTTAAATTCGGGGACGAATTTCTTTAAGGGGGGAAGATTGTAACACCTTAGGTTGTGTTTAGGGGTTAATTATATTTTGATATATAGTTTTTAATAAAAAGTTTACCAAATCGAGTTCCAAATATTTTATCCTATTTAATAAGTATTTTATTAGAATTTTTCTAGGCTTGCACACACTTGTGCATGTAAACTACGGTTTAGAATTGGGGTTAGAACCATGATTAGCAACCATGGTGAACTAACCATTTCCTTAAGCTATTTTAAAATTTAAATTAAGTTATTTGGGTTCATTATTTAATTGTGTGTTGTTGTTTTTTTGGTTTATGGATATGATTTGTTCTTTATTGACTTAGTGAGAGAGAAAGGGAGTATGGGCTTCATGGTTTAGCCATGCTCATTAAATGGAGAGAGGGGGGGTCTTTGACTTGTACACTCTCATTCCTCTTGTTCTCGCTTCTCCCATTTTCTCACTCACACACACACACAATACAACACCAGCAGCAACATCAGAAGTAGCAGCTGCAGAAACATCAGAAGCCGCCACACCATTAGCAGCAGCAACAACAGCAGCACCATCAGCAGCAAGCAGCAGCATCTGCAGCAGCATGGAGCAGCAGCAGCAGTGTTGGAGATAGTGCCCTCAGAGTCAATTATTGGATCACAGGCACGTGATTGCAATGATTGAGAGAGGACCTATCCCGGTAGGACAGTCTTACTCGAGATGATAGTATGCTATCTGGTTTACCTTTATCATCGTGTACTGCTTTAGATGACCTTACAGGTCACTATTGCACGTTGATAGAGCCCCTAGGATTCTTGCTTGACTGCCAGCAGTATGAGGGCGATCATATACGTGGGAGCTGGTAGTCTATAAGCACATCCTTAAAAGGTCCCTAATCGTGGAAGTTTCGAGATAGGGCATCGATACTCCAGAGTAGACTAGTGTATACAGTCGAGACCCCGACGAGGGGCGGTGGCCGGTCTCACAAGCCACTGGTGTCAGTTGGTTCACCTAAGATATATATAGGTGCTCATTGGGTTATGAGTACACCGGACAGGACTCGCTGGGAACATGCTAGTTGGTCTTATACTTGACAACAGATAGCAGTTCCCTGGTGACATGTGTACAGGTCAGTTCATCGACCTGGGGATCGTCATTTGTCTCGTGTGAGTTCCCACTGTACTTTGATTACTACCCTACCACGCTCAAAGGAGACGTGCAAACAGGTTTTAGTTGGGTACAGTCCCAAGCCACATGGAGGCAGTGAGCGGATCTTCAGGGGTTCGTCTCTCCCGGTATTGGGGGTGAGTTCGCGCTGTGTCTAGGAGAGCCATTACACGAAGTCCTTGGCCAAGGCAGGAGATTTACTGGTAGGTACTCCAGTAGTATCTCAGGATGTTCTGGGCTACACCCCGACACGACTTGTACCGCTTTTTGGGGTCTGACTTTTACCAACCCCCTAGGCCCGCCATGCGATGCTCATAGATGAACGGACCGAACTGTACGGATATTGTCACTGACAGGCTCGGTAGGGTGTCAGGATGAGTTCACTCATCGACGTCCCTTTTGGTCAATAGCTGGTGGCCCGTCACTTATTGGCTTATACCTCTGACGTGCTAGTGGTTAAATCCACAGCCATAGTATTAACGAGTCTTTAGAGTCACCACACTTACAGTTACTCAAGCTTTCGGGCAAAACGCTGTAGAGGCCGTATGGAGATATGGCAGGGTCCGATCAGATACGTGCGGTATTGCACGGATCATGATCGGACGGTATGTACTAGAGGCCGTATAGATATATGGCAAGGTTCGATCGGATACGTGCGGTATTGCACGGATCAGGATCGAACGGATTTTACTAGCTGGCTTTGGTTTAAGCCGGATCCTAGTATAGTACAGTGTAGATTTTGTCTCTTTGCATTTGTGTACAGTCGGAAAACAGATGCGGGTGTGTATACACAGTATCGGTGTTTTTCCTGTAATTTATTACAGGAAGTTTTATGGAGTTGCCAGTTTGCATTCCGTTCCGGCCGGTTTTCCTTTGTTCTTTCGCGGCCGGAGTTTTGATGGATGGGGTTATTTGCAAGTTTGCAAATAACATTTGTGGAGGGGGTTTCTTGCATATGGATTAATTATGAGAGCATCTTTTGATACCATTCTTTTCTATCATCATTTCATGCATTCATGGTGATTAGAGTTGATTAGGAATTGATTTGAGATTGTTATCATTGCTTTGGATGTGTTTCACCCTCCACCTTTTACTACACTCACCTCCCTCATGTATTATGTTTATCCCTCCACCATTTTCCAAAAGAGGGAGAGGCCGGACACACTAATTTGGAGAGGAGAAATGTGAGAGTTTCATTTGAAGTGGTGGCATTAATCTTCATCTCATTTTTCCCTTGCTAGAAAATTGAAAGCACCAATTTTCCTTAAACTCTTCCTCCATCCTCCATGGCAACAAAACCCCAATGAGATATAGACTCTACACTAGCCTACAACAAATCTTGGACGCGTCGGCTAGCCAACGAAACCTTTGCACGCCTCCGTTACCTTTTGGGAGGCCTACGCCCCATAGAAACTGTCTACCTGAGACTGTCCCTTGGCCCGTAGGTCCTGACACAAGGTTAGAATTCTAGGATTTCATTGCACAGGCTATCCACACGATCAGGGAACGTTGGGTTTCAGTAGCGGCTCTATGAAACCCGGGGATCCCAGATATCTGTATTGTTCTGTGATGCTGTACATTTCTGTGATGTTGCATTTTATCACGCCTTGAGCGAAAATTATATATTAGTATATATATTTGTATATATATTAGTAGATGTTGTATATGTTTAGCATCCGCGCTAGTCCAGTCCCCGCTCTGTCGTTAGTTAGCTAACCTAAGGGGTAATGATGGGACCGAGTGGCGAATGCGGATGGCATATACGTACATCAGTATATTTTCGTTCTTTGCGGTGTGATCAATTGATGGGACTGCGTTGATTCGAATCAATGCAAGTTAAAACAAACCTATTCTGATGTTGTTGGAACACTTTTTCAAAAAGCTGTTATTGAAAGGGCGTTCTCTTTTGTTTTGCATCGTGGTATTCAGTTGGAATATCCTGCTCCTCAGTCGATGTGGCAAGGGCCGAGATCCCTTCACCGGGAGTGACCCCTTGGACAAAAGTATGCGTCAGGGCAATAACTTCACTATAGCCGATTACTTTTGCTTTGCATCGTGGTATTCAGTTGGAATATCCTGCACCTCATTCTACGGGGAAAGAGCTGAGATCCCTTTACCGGGAGTGACCCCTTGGACAAAAGTATGCGTCAGGGAAATAACTTCACTATAGCCGATTACTTTTGCTTTGCATCGTGGTATTCAGTTGGAATATCCTGCACCTCATTCTACGGGGAAAGAGCCGAGATCCCTTCACCGGGAGTGACCTCTTTAGCAAAGGTTTTCGTCACTATATTTTTAAAAAGCTATCAGTTCCTTCAACGATATCAAGTTCATTACGTTAAAGGTTTTTGCCAGAAACCATTCGTAGCCCTCCGTCGTTTCATATGGATAGTCAATAGTATTCAAGCTGTGTATGTTGGCCAAAGTCAAGGCACGGTGTTTGGTAGCTGTTGGGTATTCATATGCAGCATAGATAGATGCGTTGGTTTGGGACATTCGTACTGCCATTTTGGCTAAAGTCAAGGGCTTGTAAGGGTGGGTTCAAATTAACCAGGAGAATGACGGGTAGAATTTGACATGTGACTTATGATATGTTGGCCAAAGTCAAGGTCATAAGAGCATGGGGTAAAAATCCACATCGGGGGTTTCAAAAGAACTGAAACTTGCCAGATATGCGCATACCTTCTGGAGTGTGATGACGTGAGCAGATTCCGTCACGTTATTATGCAATGATAGTTGGATCCCGATTCCCACTGATGAGTTGGTTTACTCCTCGGGTGATCCCGACTAATTCTTCTTTCAGGTTTGGAGGAGAATTTGACGGTACAGTGGGAGGTTTCCTGATTAGATAAAGTGATAACCATTATGATCAAGTATAGAGTGCACGCTGAGTGTTTCTTTTCTCTCTCTCTTTGGCAGCAACCATTGACCCGACCCTAGACTATGACTCAGTGACCAAGTTGACCGAACCTTCTTAACACTGGCTTTTAGATTGTCAGAGTTGCAAACCTCATTGCCACTCCTACTTTTACCCTTTTCTCCAGGACACCCCGTATTACTACGAACGTCCACTTCCATTGGACAAAACCATCGTATGGTTATATACGAACTCGAAGGAATTCGAGGATGTTTTCCGGTTATGGAGAAAACGAATAGGACTATTCAGTTGTCTTCTCCTTTTACCTTCTCTCTCAGATTGCGAGTACTCCTTGGCTTAGGAGATAGTACACCTATTACGCAAATTGGATAGTCTTCTTCCAAACTTTAGGCTGGTGCCGAACGGTAGGGAATGAAGAAAACAAATTAGCCTAAACGGTGTACAGAAGGTATTAAGTTAAGACAAAGAAAGGGATAAATAAGAAGGCAAAGTAAATTGCGACTGGCATTCACGACCATACCAAATATTTCTTCGCCAATCCTAAATCACCTTTGTATTTCTTCAGGACACTCCGTATCACTACGAAGATCCACAGTTTATTGTTTATTCCATCGTATGGTTATATACGAACTCGAAAGGAACTTGTTCCAGTTCGGGGATGGATTCTGGTTCAGGAGAAATAGGAATAAGGTTTATTCGGTTGTCTTTTATCTTCACCTTCTCTCGCGTTGCGAGTGCTCCTAGGATTAGGACAGTACACCCATTATGCTTATTGGATAGTCTTCTTCCAAACCATAGGCTGGTGCCGAACGGTAGGGAAGGAAGAAAACCATTTGGCCTAAAAGGATGTGCAGAAGGTAATGACTAAAGACATATGAAGGGATGTGGAGAGATGCCAAAGAAATATACGGTTACTGTTGTGAATCTGATAATGGAAGAGGTATTACTAGGAATACCCGGATACCCCAACGAAACATTTCAATGTTTCAGTTTCACTGTGAACTGTTAAACGAAAACTGATTTCCCAGTTAGACACTTGCTCCAGGGTATGTATTTACCAAGTATGTTTCTTACATCTGTATAGTTTTACAAATGATGAGTGGGAGTAAGTTATTGGGAATTAGGTGATTATCCTCATTATATCGGGATTCGTTAAAATCGGTGATATTTGAGGAAGTCACCTGGGTTGTATGCCGGACGACAATTATTTGTTTTTGAATATCCGCTATTATGGACCAATTTCAAATTGATATATCTGTACGTCTATTTTTATAGAGTGAGATATACCTTTTTTGAAACTATGTCTACGACATTTACCTATATCAGTGGATGGTTAGGTAAGGAGCATTAAACAGCGGTGTAATTCTTCTTAACCATAAGTACAGTTTTCAACCTACGACACACAGTGAATGAGTTATCAGACTCAAGGGACTTATACAGAGTATTGTATTTTGTCCAGCGTCCATAAGGACAGAGGGCTTGGTCCTCGTACTATATTCGATTTATTTATGACTTCTCTAGTTTTTAGACAGGTGTTTCGTGGAAACACAGGGTCCGAATTTTGAGAAGTTATAGGTATTTGAATAAAGTAGAGAACCGGGTATTGCAAGTATCGGGATTCTTCAAGGTGATCGAAGATGTAGATACTTGTGTATGGTGTTCAGTTGATAGTAATGGTTAAGAGAACTTGCTTCTTTTTCAGGTTACTCATAATTGGAAGCATTCCTAAGTTGAGTAACGCTGATCGCCCTTTTTCCATTTAGTTGACATGCACTGGAGACAGTTGCATGTTTTGAATCTGGTTCAATTAAAATCAGTGCCTCTGTTTCTATATTGGATATAGAACAGTTCGTATCTTAACGATGTTAAGGTACGGGGAGTTGTCTGGCTTATGCTTGAAACCAGATTCTGGATAACTCAAAGGCACGTTTCTGTAATGGCTGTTTGTGGGTTGACCCAGGCTATGACGAGGGTTGATTTTCTACCATCTGGAAGATCAATAGTAATATTGTTCTAGACTTGCCACAGTTTTAATAAAAATGGCTCTTTTCCATAAAACAGTAGTGGGAGTATGGTAGAACTGGAAGTGATTCCAGAACCGCAAACGATTACTGAAGATTTGATAAGGAACCTAAAGATTCAAGCTGGATTGACATTCCATTGGCCACTCCGCAGATAAGGTGGGTAACCTCAGGCACCCGAGAGGTACTCCGGTAGCCTCAAGGACGGTGACAGGGAGGTTCTTGTTTACCCAGACTTGCCGTTGCTGTTGTTCCAGGCTGCGAGACCCGGCGGGAGGATGAGTATAGCGTCGTTCTAAACTGGTTTTAGAAGTGCACGTGTATATGACTCTGCCAAAGGGTTGTCGTAGTCAGTGGGAGCAGCGGAAGCATTGGTGGACAGGTGGCTTATGTCTATTTATAGACTAAAGCAGATATAGCGGAGATAGATCATCTATTTCTGATGTGACAGTCATAGGTTTGACTTCATCAGAATAGGGGATGGATCTGTTAAGAAGGTAGTAGGGTGTGATGTCATGGTATTTGGATGACATACACAGAGTAGGAAGTGATATTCTTATACTATGATCGGTTATTTTTTGGTTGTCACACAGTGGTTTCTCCACACAGGACTTGGACATTATATCAGACATACTGATTACTAGATCTATGGTATTAGATCTAGATTTGGGTGGTTTCCCAATCAGGTTACTTAGACAGCATTCTAAGAGTATTTAGAATGGTGGACTCCTGGCACGGTAGTGTACCTGCAGGTAATGGAGTCACCCTCTCTAAAGGTGTCTTACAGACTAAAGGCGAGAGGGACGTGAATGATTGGCAGATCACTTGCTCAAGCAATTGAGTCAATCATGAGATGTCAAGTACCACACCAGATGTTGTTCTTGCACTAGATACAATAAGTTGATATTGATCCAATCCTGGAGAAACAGTCGGGAGCAGCTTTAGAACATTACTAGATGTTCTAGGAAAATGATAGCGACAGCCTCATTAAGGAGACAGTTATCATTACAGGCTTCCAAGGTGACCTGGGCGATAGGGAGGTTGTCAGAGTTATAGTTTTCCCTCTGACGAGGGGCAGTGTTTTGGACAGGTGATCCAGGCAGACACCGAGGGAGGCATGGCGCAGGATACTGATTAAGTTCAGTTGACGATACAGTCTAAGAAGTTTGGATTTGGAGTTCATTTATGAGCTAGGTCCCATCAGACATCCAGACATTCTAAGACAGGTATTGCTCTTTTCGGGAGATGGCTTTCTCCGCGAACTTGAGATTTAGAGAGACATAGAAAGAAATTTCAAGGCGGATCCACTCACTGAGGCTATTCCTCGAACGCAATAGTTTCGCAAACATGTTTTATGAGACGGACTAGTAGAGGAGTTGGGTGTTCGGTATCACACGAGCTGTGAGTATGCGACATCGCAATAATTAGCCTTGAGTGAAAGTGGGAGATTGTTGGAGATAGTGCCCTCAGAGTCAATTATTGGATCACAGGCACGTGATTGCAATGATTGAGGGATGATATATCCCGGTAGGACAGTCTTACTCGAGATGATAGTATGCTATCTTGTTTACCTTTATCATCGTGTACTGCTTTAGGTGACCTTACAGGTCACTATTGCACGTTGATAGAGCCCCTAGGATTCTTGCTTGACTGCCAGCAGTATGAGGGCGATCATATACGTGGGAGCTGGTAGTCTATAAGCACATCTTTAAAAGGCCCCTAGTCGTGGGAGTTTCGAGATAGGGCATCGATACTCCAGAGTAGACTAGTGTATACAGTCGAGACCCCGACGAGGGGCGGTGGCCGGTCTCATAAGCCACTGGTGTCAGTTGGTTCACCTAAGATATATACAGGTGCTCATTGGGTTATGAGTACACCGGACAGGACTCGCCGAGAACATGCTAGTTGGTCTTATACTTGACGTCAGATAGCAGTTCCCTGGTGACATGTGTACAGGTTAGTTCATCGACCTGGGGATCATCATTTGTCTCATGTGAGTTCCCACTGTACTTTGATTACTACCCTACCACGCTCAAAGGAGACGTGCAAACAAGTTTTAGCTGGGTACAGTCCCAAGCCACATGGAGGCAGTGAGCGGATCTTCAGGGGTTCGTCTCTCCCGGTATTGGGGGTGAGTTCGCGCTGTGTCTAGGAGATCCATTACACGAAGTCCTTGGCCAAGGCAGGAGATTTACTGGTAGGTACTCCAGTAGTATCTCAGGTTGTTCTGGGCTACACCTCGACACGACTTATACCGCTTTTGGGGGTCTGACTTTTACCAACCATCTAGGCCCGCCATGCGATGCTCATAGACGATTGGACCGGACTGTACGGATATTGTCACTGACAGGCTCGGTAGGGTGTCAGGATGAGTTTACTCATCGACGTCCCTTTTGGTCAATAGCTGGTGGCCCGTCACGTATTGGCTTATATCTCTGACGTGCTAGTGGTTAAATCCACAGCCATAGTATTGACGAGTCTTTAGAGTCCACCACACTTACAGTTACTCAAGCTTTCGGGCGAAACGCTGCAGAGGCCGTATGGAGATATGGCAGGGTCCGATCAGGTACGTGCGGTATTGCACGGATCAGGATCGGACGGTATGTACTAGAGGCCGTATAGATATATGGCAAGGTTCGATCGGATACGTGCGGTATTGCACGGATCAGGATCGAACGGATTTTACTAGCTGGCTTTGGTTTAAGCCGGATCCTAGTATAGTACAGTGTAGATTTTGTCTCTTTGCATTTGTGTTCAGTTGGAATACAGATGCGGGTGTGTATAAACAGTATCGGGGTTTTTCCTGTAATTTATTACGGGACCAGTATTATGGAGTTGCCAGTTTGCATTCCGTTCCGGCCGGTTATCCTTTGTTCTTTCGCGGCCGGACTTTTGATGGAGGGGGTTATTTGCAAGTTTGCAAATAACATTTGTGGAAGGGGTTGCTTGCATATGGATTAATTATGAGAGCATCTTTTGATACCATTCTTTTCTATCATCATTTCATGCATTCATGGTGATTAGAGTTGATTAGGAATTGATTTGAGATTGTTATCATTTCTTTGGATGTAGTCACCCTCCACCTTTTATTACACTCACCTCCCTCATGTATTATGTTTATCCCTCCACCATTTTCCAAATGAGAGAGAGGCCGGCCACACTAATTTGGAGAGGAGAAATGAGAGAGTTTCATTTGAAGTGGTGGCATTAATCTTCATCTCATTTTTCCCTTGCTAGAAAATTGAAAGCACCAATTTTCCTTAAACTCTTCCTCCATCCTCCATGGCAACAAAACCCCAATGAGACATAGACTCTACACTAGCCTACAGCAAATCTTGGACGCGTCGGCTAGCCAACTTCGCGCCCGAGTTACCTCGGTATTGAGGCGGGAGCCCGTAAAAGATGCCGGCGATGTGGTGCACTTCCGGCGACGAGGTGGAGACCGGACATTCCGCGGGAGATCGGGACGACGGTGAGAAGACCGGAGGACTGGGATCACTCGGTATATCTCCCTTCCCTATCTTGTAGTTAGCTAGGACTAGTTAATGGCCCGATCCGGGTGTTTAGTGCGCGGTGGTGCCGGTTTGCTAGTTTGCAAAATTAAAGTTTTTCGCTTCCGCATTTTGGCGTCGGATTGACGGCCGGGGCGGCGCCGTGCACTTACAAGCAGTAGCAGCTCCAGCAGCCACAACAGCTTCCTATCTTCTCCTCCTCCCTTCTCCTTGCACCTAGGGTCTAGTAAGGTATACTTCTTAAAGATATTTCCTAGTTTGATAAGCTTGTGTGTTAAATAGCTTCGATTAGTGTTAAAAGTGAGATTTAGTGCTTGATTTGATGAATTGTGTGGACTTTTGTCCAAGTGATGTTATTGTTGGTTAACCTAACCTAATTAAGTGTTATTAGGGCTAAGTAAACCTATATAAACCCCATATTTCACCAAAACACCATAGGGTTTCTTTTTGTGCAAAGTTTAGCGTTTTTAAATGAGATTTTACCATTCTGTGATCTGCTATTGACCCGTTTGTTTCAGATAAAATCTGAGTTAATTGTAGACTACTTGAGATACCCTGACCACACCACCAGAATACGAGACCCCCATTCCACCTTGAGGCCGCCGGTTTATTAGTTCTGGCCGCAATTTGCGTCCAGATAGAGGAATCTTGGGGTTGGGTTTGTGTGGGTAGGAGTCTGCTATGAATTTGAGGCCTGTGGTATGTGCAATTTTGTGAGTTTCTCACCTGGGTAGAATCTGGGACGACATATCGCTTTTCTAGTACGTTTAGTTCTCGCGATACGCGCGATACGTGAGTAGGTTCCGTTATCCAGCATGTCGCGACGTGTCAGGTTAGTTTTAGACGCGTATACACACGTTTTAGCGTATCGTACACACGCGCGTTTGGTTCGCGACGCGAGTTTCTCGTTTGGGTTCGATATCGCGTTTTGCGAGATATTTGCTTATGTGGATTTTCCTTGTGTGAATTCTAGGTTCGCTGGCGGGTACGTCGGAGGAAGCAAAGAAAGGGAAGCAGGTGGTCGGCTACGAGTAGCGCACGACCAGGTGAGTAGATTTAACATCTACGGGGAAATCGCGCGTATGGCGTTATGCGTCAGGGCGTGTTAGGATATTTAGTCGTAGATGTTCATATGGACAGGTAGCATACCTTCTTATTGCATATAGAAATGATAGAATAGAACACTGCACTGTCACTAATGGTTCAAACTGCACGAGCACTATTTGTATGTTACACTCACACCGTTAGTGATTGCCATGACACTCGCACTGTAGGATTGCTACGCATTATACATATCGTTTGATTGCTGCATCATTGATGATTGTCATGACTTGACACACATATATTGATATTTTCATACCTGCGCACATGCACACTATATATTCATACCAATGCACACATATATTGATATTTTCATAGCTGCGCACAGGCACACTATATGTTCATACCAGTGCACACATATATTGATATTTTCATACCTGCGCACACGCACACTGTATATTCATACCAGTGCACACATATATTAATATTTTCATACCTGCGCACATGCATACTGTATATTCATACCAGTGCACACATATAGTGATATTTTCATACCTGCGCACATGCACACTGTATAGTCATACCAGTGCACACATATATTGATATTTTCATACCTGCGCACATGCACACTGTATACTCATACCAGTGCACACATATATTTATATCTTCATACTTGCATGGATTTATGCATTGAGTTTTGGATTCATATGATTTCTGGATTTGGGAACAGAGGTTATTCTTTTATGAAAATACGCATTATTTAAAAACCTGGTTTCCCTTGATATGATATTTCAGTGCGTCCACCATGCGTTTTCTCGGTTCTGAGACGTGTGATATGTGAAACCGAATCGAGGAGTTGGATGAGGCCGATTGCGGGTACAAGGTGGATTCGGTATGGTACCCCGGGGCGAGAACAGATCGCTGTACAGTAGACGGTAAGCCTGGCAGAGGGACTACTACCTACCGGTGATTGGTTAGACCTGGCGGTTATTCGGAGGATACTGACCAGAGATGAAAGTTGGATACGGGACGATCCGTACTGCCGGGGCCAAGTGCCGATTCCGCAGACGGAGCCCTATACTTGAGGATTTGCGTGTCGATGCTAGACACGATGATTCATGATATTTTAATGTGCAAATGCTAGGAACCCATGATTCTATGACATTTACAGGATTTGGGTATATGGATGGACACCGATTATTTTCCACGTTGATATTTCGTGTAGATATTAATTATTCCCTTGCTCAGTATTCAGTATTTTACATCTCATCCTGTATCTGTTGTACCTGATAGAGTATACATACTATACACGATTATTGCATACCCTGCTCATCCTATATAGATGTCATTAGATTGCATTTTCTATGCACGATTATTGCATACCCTGCTCATCCAATATAGATGTCATTATATTGCATTTGCTATGCACGATTATTGCATACCCTGCTCACCCTATATAGATGTCATTAGATTGCATTTGTTATGAACGATTATTCCATACCCTGCTCATCATATACAGATGTCATTAGATTGCATTTGCTATACATGATTATTGCATACCCTGCTCATCATATATAGACGTCATTAGATTGCATTTTCTATGCACGATTATTGCATACCCTGCTTATCATATATAGACGTCATTAAATTGCATTTTCTATGCACGATTATTGCATACCCTGCTCATCATTTAGAGATGTCATTAGATTGCATTTGTTATGCACGATTATTGCTTACCCTGCTTATCATATATAGATGTCATTAGATTGCATTTGCTATGCACGATTATTGCATACCCTGCTTATCATATATAGACGTCATTAGATCGCTGCTATGCACGATTATTGCATACCCTGCTCATCCTATATAAATTTCATTAGATTGCATTTTCTATACACGATTATTGCAAAACCTGCTCATCATATATAGATGTCATTAGATTGCATTTGCTATGCATGATTATTGTATACCCTGCTTATCATATATAGACGTCATTAGATTGCATTTGCTATGCACGATTATTGCATACCCTGCTCATCCTATATAGATTTCATTAGATTGCATTTGCTATGCACGATTATTGCAAACCCTGCTCATCATATAGAGATGTCATTAGATTGGATTTGCTATGCACGATTATTGCATACCCTGCTTATCATATATGGACATCATTAGATTGCATTTTCTATGCACGATTATTTCATACCCTGCTCATCATTTAGACATGTTGTTAGATCGTCCTTGATGCATGATTATTGCTCATATAGTTGATCATATAGATGTTATCTGTTGGCATAGGTTAGAGTATCGCAGCACGTGCATACTTGCGATTACCTTTATATGTTATCTACTATTCACGAGTTGGAAACTTACCCCCGTTGTGCCACAGTGTTTGCAGGTTGCCCTTCGGAGTAGTCGCGGCTGGCTGCTTTCCTATATCTTTTTGGCTACGGATACCACTGCAGTTGGTGCGTGAGTTGTTTGTTGCTAAGTGAGTTTGTGGTATCCGGTTATTTCCATTGTACATATTTTGTATCTAGTACTCTCCATCTACTTTTATGTATTTGACTTAGAGACCAGTGTGAGGACGATGATGTATATTATTTTGTACTCTGGTGTCGAGCTCGCTGTGAGCCGACTTTACCTATGCAGTTCCTATCATATGTTATGTTTTCCACTTATTGCTCTTTTCTTCGCTACGGCATCGTATATCGTTATCTTGGTGATTGTCTACTCGAGATTTTCTTAACAGTTTAACAAATGTTCCTATTAAATGTTTAAACACACTATACTTTTACTGATTTTGATTTCTAAATTTCGGCTTACTTACTCGCGTGACGCCTGTAGACGTTATGTGGTTAAGTGCCGGTCACGAGCCAAACTTTCGGTCGTGACATCGCATATCGGGCCTAGGGGTCTGGTAACGTCAGTCCCCCAAAAGCGATATAAGTCATGTCGGAGTGTAGCCCAGAACACCCTGAGTTACTACTGGAGTACCTACCAGTAAATCTTCTGCCTTGGCCAAAGACTTTGTGTAATGGATCTCCTAGACACAGCGCGATCTCACCCCCAATACCGGGAGAGACGAACCCCTGCCGATCCACTCACTGCATCCATGTGGCTCGGGACTGTACCCAACTAAAACCTGTTTGCACGACTCTTTTAAGCCGTGGTAGGGTAGTAATAAAAGCACAGTGGGAACTCATACGAGACAAATGACGATATCTGGTCGATGAACTAACCTGTACACATGTCACCAGGGAACTGCTATCTGACGCTAGGTATAATACCAACTAGCAGGTTCCCGGCCAGTCCTGTCCGGTGCACTCGTAACCCAATGAGCACCTGTATACATCTTAGGTGAACAAACTGACACCAATGGCTTATGAGACCGGCCTCCGCCCCTCGTTGGGGTCTTGACTGTATACACTAGTCTACTCCGGAGTATCGATGCCCTGTCTCGAAACACCCACGACTAGGGACCACTTTTAAGGATGTGCTTATAGACTACCCAACTCTCACGTATATGATCGCCATCATACTGCTGGTAGTCAAGCAAGAATCCCAAGGTCTCTGTCAACGTGCAATAGTAATCTGTAATGTCACCTAAAGCAGTACACAATGATAAAGACAAATTAGATAGCCTACTATCATCTCGAGTAAGACTGTCCTACCTGTATAGGTCATCCTCAATCATTGCAATCAAGTTCATGCGATCCAATAATTGACTTTGAGAGAACTATATCCAACACTCGGACGCACAAGTCCCTTATCAAGAAACTCTTGCAATTGATCCTTAAGCTCTCTAAGCTCTTCCGGAGCCATCCGGTAAGACGGTATAGAAATAGACCCCGTGCCAGGAATCAGATCAATGCCAAACTCAATATCGCGCTCTGGCGGCAAACTAGGTAACTCATCGGGAAAAATGTCGGGAAACACTCGCACGATAGGAACCCGGTCCAACGACTCTAATGTGTCTCCAGTATCATAAATGAAAGCCAAGAATCCCCGACATCCCCTCCTCAAAAGCCGACTAGCGCAAAGGGCTGAAATCAAACTGTGAGGGGCGGCACCACAGTCCCCCTGCACAACCTGAACAGAATCGCCCGGAAAAGTAAAACTGACTGTCTTCTCACAGCAGTCCACGGACGCATAGCAAGCAGCTAACCAGTCCATGCCAAGGAGAACGTCAAAGTCCAACATATCTAGAACGTTCAAGTCGACGGATGAATCTGTAAGTCGATGTACAACACCCCATGACTTGCGGGGAGGCGGAAATATGAAAAACGATCTTGTTCTTTGCGAAAACATCGACTAACCGCACGAATCGAAGCTAAACGATAACTAACAACAAACATAGAAGTTAACAACTACTATGTTAAGGGATTATACCTCAAGAACTGTGTCCTTCGTCTTTACGAACTCCACCTCCTCCTCGGCCTTCTCCAAGTAGTAGACGATCCACCACGAGAGCTAAACTCCAAGCTTTGCCTCTAAACTTGAGGCAACTAGGTATCTTTAAGTGCTAATCAAAGTACCTAGATGAAATAGATTATGGTTATGGATTAAGTAGTATAACTAATCCTTGTACTCAACACATGAGAGGGAAGGATTAGGGTTTGAAGAGAGAGAGCTTGAGGAGAGAGAAGGTGAGAATAATAATGAAATGAGAAAATGAGTTATCATAATATATATCAAGCATTTTATTTTTATCAAGAAAAGAAAGGATAATGTTTTACAACCATGCTTGATAAATATCTAATGGTGATTCATCTCCATGAGTCATTAAGCAATTATGAAGCATTAATGACATGGATGAATCATCCATATGACTCACTAATCTCATTTAATGTATATTCCACCTAAACCTCCTGAGTCACCATCTTCTAGAAGCTTCTCGCACAATTACGAGAATGCCCCTCCTATCCGTGAAAACACGGAAAAACTTTAGACTGTATAAATCCAATAACCGGATACTAGTAACTGGCTTAAACCAAAGCCGACTAGTAAAAACTGTCCGAAAGTCGTACGTGCGTAAACACACGTATGCGTCCGAACCCTTGTAGTAAAACCATACGACCTCTATATCGTTTCGCCTGGAGTAGGGAAACTCTCTGCGTGGGACTCTAGAGACTCGACTACTACGCTGGCAGTGGGTTTAACCACAGACCGCAAGCGGCACTAGCTGTACGTAACGGTCCCCAGGTAGATGTCGATAAGAAGGCCGATGAGGAAACCCATCCGAACTGCAACTGAGTCTGATATGACAATCTCCATACAGTCCGGTCCGTTCGTCCAATACTATCGCATATCGGGCCTAGGGGGGCTGCAAGCGTCAGTCCCCTAATAGCGGTATAAGTCGTGTCGAAGCGAAGCCCATTACACCCTGAGAAACTACTGGAACGTACCAGCAAATCTCGCTTGCCCTGGCCAGGAACTTTGCGTAATGGCTCTCTGACACAGCGCGATATCAACCCCCAATACCGGGAGAGACGAATCCTGTCTAACCGCCACTGCCTCCAAGTGCTCGGGACTGCACACAACTGCTACCTGTTTGCACGACTCCTTTGAGCCGTGGTAGGGTAGCAATCTAAGAACAGTGGGACACACTCGAGGCGAAGTAGCAGTGTCAAGTCTGCGGACTATGCTGTACTCATGTCACCTAGGAACTGTTCACTGACGACTGGTATAAAACTAACCAACAGTTCCCTGTAAGTCCTGTCCATTGTACCCGTAACCTAACGAGCACCTGCATACTATCTCCAGTACGACGTACTGACGGCTGTGGGACAGACCATCTCCCCAACTGGGATGAGAAGCGTACACACTAGTCTACTCCGGAGTATCGATGCCCTGTCTCGATAATCCAACGACTAGGGACCTGAATAAGGATGTGCTTGTAGACTACCCAGCCCCCACTAGTGTGACTGCCATCACAACGCTGGTAGTCAAGCAAGATCCTAAGAGCTCTATCAATACGTATACTCACATATTAAGATAGAAAAACCAAGTAGCATACTACCATGTTTAGCAAGACTGTTATATACATGTGAATATCCCAAGCTTCCATTAAGTAATATACAAACTAGTATGATACAATAATGGCCCCTAGGGCATATACACTAACAATCTTCCACTTGCACTAGGGCCATGTACTGGCATATCGAAGGCCGATGATCTCGAGTAGCCTCTCGAACTGAATCTGAGGTAGGGCCTTCGTGAATGGATTAACAATGTTCTCTTCAGAAGCAACTCTCCGAACCTCGAACTCCTGACGATCAATGATCTCCCTCATCAGGTGATACCTCCTTAAGATGTGTCTGGATTTCTTATGGGACCTTGGTTCCTTCGCTAAAGCTATAGCTCCGTTGTTGTCGCAATACAGAGGTATTGGATCAACTATTGTAGGAACCACCAGAAGTTCTGTTAGGAACTTTTTCATCCAGACTGCTTCTTTTGCGGCATCGCAAGCGGCTATATACTCCGCTTTCATCGTTGAGTCAGCAACGGTGTCCTGCTTGGAGCTCTTCCAGCATACCGCCCCTCCATTGAGGGTAAAGACATAACCCGACATGGACTTGGAATCGTCCTTATCACTCTGGAAGCCGGAATCAGCAAAGGCCTCCAACCTGAGGTCTTTTCCGCCGTAAACCAAGAACATCTCCTTAGTCCTTTTCAGGTACTTGAGAATGTTCTTTACTGCTATCCAGTGCTTCTGCCTTGGGTCTGACTGATACCGGCTTACCACGCTCAGTGCGTATGCTACATCTGGTCTGGTGCACAACATCGCATACATTATAGAGCCAACCGCAGAAGCATAGGGTATAATAAACATGCGTTCCCTTTCCAAATCAGTCTTGGGAGACATCTCTTTGGAGAGGGTGATTCCGTGACAAGCCGGAAGATTACCGCGCTTAAAATCTTCCATACTGAATCTTTTCAGTACAGTGTCGATATACCTGGACTGCGAAAGTCCCAACATCCTCTTGGATCTATCAGGATAGATCCGGATCCCCAGAATGTAAGAGGCATCACTGATCGCACGCTTTTGGCGTGTCGGATGTTCAAAGAATTAAAGTATAACCGCGATCAGGACGGTATCGCTATGCAGCTAGCCGGTTGAGCACGGGTCGGTCCACAGGGAGATGGTGGTATCTTACCTTTCTTGTTTTAGACGAGTCAATAAAGAATCAGTATGTTTGTTTGATCTATCCTAAGTGTAATATTTGCAAGTATAAAGTTGTTAAGAAAAGAAACGAGATTGTAAGCTAAGAAATCCGTACTCAAAACCTTTGAGCCGAGTCTTGACCAATTGAAGCTAAACAATTGGCAACAACGTGGATTAGGGGATTTAAGCGCGGTATTCGTGGAATCCGGCTTATTTACCCTTGTCCTTCCGTTCTTGTCTCTTGCTTTCGCCTCCGGCCAAACCGAACGCAACCGGTCGCGGTTAGGAATCACCGTTACCTTGTCAGGATAGGGTGCCTAACGGAGCGCTTGCGTATGGTTTGGGCGAAGTTCAAATGGAAAATAACGGGAAAAGGAATTGGCAAAGAAATGTTAACTTATAATACCGTATTTCTTCTTAACAATAATAATTACATTCATTCACAAGAAAGAACCAAAAAGAGAGAACAAAAAGAAAAGAACAAAGAAAAGAAAAGATACAAGTAATTAAAGTACATGGAATAAAATTGCAAGTAAGTAAAGCAAGAATGAAGAATGCAAGTAATAAATAAGCAAATAAAAAGAACACGGAAGTAGAACTCAAGCCAAGCATGTGATCAATAGCCAACCCTTAAACTTGCAAGCTCAATGAAGAGGTTGCAAGATCAAGGGAAGGGTAGAGAACGCATGTGAAGTGAAGAACTAGTCCCGTGAGAAAATACGACCCTTGAGATCAATAACTAACCCTTAACCATTCAAGCTCAATGAAGAGGTTGAAAGATCAAGAGAAAGCAAAAATCTCAAGGGGGAGCGAAACTAACAAGAAAGATAAAAATCCCTCATCTTCATTAATCTTCCACTCAAAACGCTCTCACTACAATTTTAATGGAGAAAGAATGAAGAAGAAGAAGAAGAAGAACAAAACTACACAAAAAAGAGGCTAAAGAAAAGCTCCCTTGGTTTGGCTCAGATCTGCTGTATTTATAGGCTGGGAAATGAAACCCTAGGGCAACCATCTGCACCCAAATAAGATTACCAAAAAGCCCCCAAAATACGACATAGAGAGGCTCCCTAATGGCCGCGGATCCGCGGCCTAGACCCCCCTTTGGCCGCGGATCCGCGGCCTTCTGGTCGAGTTGGACCCTGGTCTTTTTGGTGGTACCCTGGTTCTCTGTCCCCTTTATTCTGGTATACATATTTTCTGAAAATACTTTTACATTTCTTCCAGAATTTCTGTTGAGGAAAGGTGGACTTTTTGTGGATGCTTTTGTCATGATTGCCTCGAGCTCCGCGTAGATTTCTTGGAACTTGTTGTTGCCATTGAGCCTTGTGCATGAAGGTGACATTGATTTGACATTTTGTCTTCCTAAACTGGTATCTGGCAACATACGGATGATGAGCGGAGACCGTGTTTTCTCAGTGGTTGGCAGGAACCCGGATTTTGTCGTGTTTTCCATGAATTTCACCGTTTTAGAACCGAGAACCTGTATCCTGCAAATATGTAACAAACACGGATTAAAAGCACCTACCTATAAACAACCGAGCGTAAGAATGGGCGGTATAAAATGCAGTATTCTGTGATGAACAAATACCCCCAAACTTAACTTTTGCTCGTCCCGAGCAAAACCAATTATTCACAAAAAATAAAATCCTAACCGCACTTTCGCAGGGAACGCGATTGCACTGAGCGTGTGCAACAAGCCGTTAAACCTCTAGGTGTCCCTAGTAGGAGGAGTGTTGTCTCCTGAGGGTTTTCAGCGGATTACACCCACAAAATCCCGTCAAGCTAGTGTCATAAAATAACTAAGATTCAAACCCTAAAGTTTTGTTTCAGAAAATAACAATTCTATAATCCTAAGTCTAGACTATCGAACCTTTAGTTTTCACACCTCGCTTCATATTTAACTACAGATTTTATATGTCTTTACGTGTAGTGCAAATAGTGCAGTTAAGTTCCAGAAAGGTCGATTAAAGTCATCATGTCGCACAATAAAGCCCAGATAACAAATTTAAAAGGATCACATAAGTTTTATAAAGAGTTAAGCATTTTTCAAGTTTCGTTTTCCAGTAAGGTTTCAACTTCAGAATTTCTATCTTCCCTAACAGGAAACTAGGTCTTATTCTTCACTCCACCTTTTTCTTGTTTTCATTTCATACACACCTCTGTGAACGTGCAATAGTCTTTATCATAGAATAAAACCTTCATATCTCCGCTAAAATATTTATAAAAGTCTGTCTTTTATCAAGATTATTCTCACACAAACAACCGTTAGGAATTTTAACTCGGAGAGAACACTTGCTTGACTTTGTTTTAAAACTGTACTTTCTAGGCTTCTTAGCGAGCTTTGGGCCAATGCACCCAAACCAGTTGGTTTTAGGGCATTAGGTGTAGAAAACACCCCAGCGGACTTAATTACTCAAGTTACCTAGGTCCAAAAACAAAAGACAGTTTGTCGTGAAAATCAGACGATTTAATACGAACGGAGATATAACCGGCAGTTCAAATATTTTTTGGATAAAAGACGTGCTTAGTGGGTTTGGTGTGTAATCATTCCAATCAAGTTTTAGATGGGTTATTTTTCAGACTTAGCTCCAATTACGGCATCAATAACATTCCTTCATATTTGCTTTACTTCATAAACTATTCTTGACATTACTTATTTCAGAACAAACCTATTTGATCCTCAGAAAATCATTTATCTGTTTAAAAGTTTAAACATGAAAGACTTGTCATCTAATTCCCAAAATTCACGACACGTGTAGTGTGATGTAAAGACGTATATCAGCCATAGTTAACTTCAAAAGGAGAGTTATCTTTCAGGTTTTCAAAATCTAAACATAAGATTTAGTTATTCCTATTTTTTCAAACAAAAACCGTCGAATGTTGAATCAGAGTTCTTCCACAAGCTAACTTGACAAAAAAGTTTTTATATTTTAAGAAAATTTTCAGATTTTTATGGATTTTATGGTTTTAAAATGCAGATGCAAAATATACATATGAATGTGAAGGAAGAAAGCTTACCGAGCACACCCCCAAACTTAAACTTGACAGTGCCCTCACTGTCAGGCTATACCAAGAGGGTCAAAATTGTCGGCGCTCCCCCAAAAACAAATTATATACAAAACAAAAAAGGAAAACAAAAAAATATATACAAAAAAAAGGTGTCCCCCCCAAACTTAAGTAAAACAGTGTTTCCACTGTTAAGCGTTGAAATTCAGGATTAGGGGGGAAAGAGAACAGTATCAAGCTATACAAGGCCTTACACAGGCCAAAAGTTTGTACCAACCATTCAAAGATCTTATCGTGATAAAGCAGTGGCTGGTGAAAGAAGGTGAAGAGGAAGGAAATGGAGAATATGCGAGACCGTATGCAGAGAGAAGCGGGATACGGTCTCGGTATATGAGAGGAAGAAGAATGGCGGAAGGGAAAAAGAAGTGGAATACGAACTTGAGGGTGCAAATGGAGTAAATAGATTAGCACAATTTGTGATGAGCGATGTGTAAAAAGCGATTGTGCTAACAATTTACCCGTCGAGAAATGGGGTCAAATCCCTCAAGATTCGTGAGAAACCATGGGTACGCCGAACTTGGTAAACCAAACACAGGAAATGAAAGTGAGACAGGTTCTTGCAAGGTCGGAACGATGGAAAGGATGGAGGGGAGTGGTTGAGGAAGGGTATCGGTTAAAGGTTCAGGAGGGTGTACACAGTCAGTGGAAGGAATAGGATGAATTGGAAAATCCGACTCATCAAGCAAAACTGGTTCATCCTCAAAACTATCCTCAATATTCTCCTCAAAATTTATCACATCCATGCTCTTCTCTTCAAAGTCCAGACGCATATGGGGTTCGGAAAAAACATTTAATGACTCGGGATGATGATTTGAAGAGACAAACTCAGCCAAATCTACGGGTTCATCATCCAAAATATCCCCAGCTCAATATCCTCAATCAAGTGAAAATCAAAATTCTCTGACACCTCATCAAAAGCATGGATATTAATCGATTCTGGTTCTAAGATATAGGTGTAAAGGTCAAAAGGATTAGGTATGGTGTCACTTGGAAGGGACCCTTCACAATCGGGCAAATCAAACACTACGAAGTCGCACAACTCATTCATCATTCTATCTTCAATTGATAAATCATGTGGGATACTCGATAGACTTTCAAAACAGGAGGTGTGGGATTCAATTTGGGATGGGTAGGTTTGATTTGGAAGGGGGTACATCTCACTCTCTCCACTCAAATTCACAGCCTGTCCTGCCGCCTCATCATACATTGAAAAAGTTGGAGCTAGTTGAAAACTAGCTACCGGGTCACTAGGTTGCATGAGGGCGGCCATGGACGCATTCAAATCCATCATCTGTTGGCTTGACGCTACCCTAAAGTCTTCCAACGACTGTTCTAGACTAGACATTGGTTGTGAAGGGGTTTCAGTAAAAGATTCAAAGTTGTTTGGATACTGAAAACTCCCAAAAGGCTGTGTAGAAGCAATGTCTAGGGAAGGTGTAAAAGTTGGGTAGGACTGGTAGAAATTGAATGGCTGGACAGGAGTGGGATCAACATTTGGATAAGAAGGTGAATGGAATTGTTGATCCCAAGAATTTGTAGTGGTGAAAGGAGTGAAAGATCGGCTACGGGATTGTTCAATTCGTTCAGCAAGAGACATTGGTCTCGGGGTTACAACCGGACTTTCAAAAGGGATATCAACACAAGAAGGGGTGAATGTTTGAAACGGTTAATACGAAGTGGATTGCGGGGTCCAGTTGTTCGTCCTAGACGCGTCTATCCGATCTCTCAATGAAATTTTCGGCATGGATGGATCGTTCGAAGTTCGGCCAAAACAAGAACCGTAGGAAGTTATGTCTGGTTGTGGGTACCAAAGTTCGGCAGGAGTTTTGCGAGGTGGAGTACCCATGATATGAAGAGAGAATGAAGAAAGGCAGGGAAAAGGAGGGGAAAAAGAATGTGGTTTTTTTTGTTTTGTTATATATATTACAAAAGAATGAAGTATACACAAAAAGAATATGAACAAAAACAATCACGACACAAAAATACCACACACCTAATCGTTTTTGGGTTCACCTAGGTCAACTAGACCTGCTCCAGAACTTGATTGTCGAAGTAAAACTGTGTCGAGAAACAGGCTCAAGATACACTGATCACGAGGCCAGGTAAGTGCAGAGATAAGGGGAGGTTTTCCAACGCTTTCACGAAGTTCCTTAATTAAATAACCCTTTCTCTTTTTTCGGTTTCGCCGTTAACACTTTCCTAGACACCCCGTAAACAATATACAGTTAAGCGAGCTTCTAAACACAGTTAACTTCTCCTAGTGAGCGCGAAGTCCTTAAGGCTTAAAGTCTAATTTCTTTTAAAATTTGTGCGGGTAGACATTATGCTCAAGTTCGTGATTTGTGGGCCACGGAAAAGGTGATGAAATCCTTTACCGTATATTGTGGGGTTCGCTTGCCCTTAAGTCCGTATTAATGTATTCAATGCGCAATTCAAAAAAATTCTATAAAGAATCAAACAATCGTTTTTTAGTTTAAGCGCGGCGCTGCAACAAATACGGGTTAGTCAATTTTTAGCGTTTGCTAGCGAACTTGCAAAGAATCCTGCAAAAGAATAGTATATTGGAAGCGTCGGATTTGAGAAGAAGGTGTTAGTAAAGTACGTACCGTTAAGTTTTGGGTTAGGAAACCCCCGTTGAATCAAATCCGGCAAGCTTGAAAAGTTCGCTTGCGCGGGTCAAACTACCCGGATCTTTGGCACTGTACTTTGCAATCACCTTAACTTTGAATGTGCACTTTTCTCCCCACAATCGCAGTTTGCAAATCCGCAAAAATCTGCACACTTGCCCATAAAAATTATCAAAAATAACAAAATTATTTTTTTTTTTATTTTTTTTTTATTTTTTTTATTTTTTTATATATATACAAAAAGAATATTAACCCGAATAACAAGAAAAGAAATACGTTACCGTCTCCCCGGCAACGGCGCCATTTGATCGCACGCTTTTGGCGTGTCGGATGTTCAAAGAATTAAAGTATAACCGCGATCAGGACGGTGTCGCTATGCAGCTAGCCGGTTGAGCACGGGTCGGTCCACAGGGAGATGGTGGTATCTTACCTTTCTTGTTTTAGACGAGTCAATAAAGAATCTGTATGTTTGTTTGATCTATCCTAAGTGTAATATTTGCAAGTATAAAGTTGTTAAGAAAAGATACGAGATTGTAAGCTAAGAAATCCGTACTCAAAACCTTTGAGCCGAGTCTTGACCAATTGAAGCTAAACAATTGGCAACAACGTGGATTAGGGGATTTAAGCGCGGTATTCATGGAATCCGGCTTATTTACCCTTGTCCTTCCGTTCTTGTCTCTTGCTTTCGCCTCCGGCCAAACCGAACGCAACCGGTCGCGGTTAGGAATCACCGTTACCTTGTCAGGGTAGGGTGCCTAACGGAGCGCTTGCGTATGGTTTGGGCGAAGTTCAAATGGAAAATAACGGGAAAAGGAATTGGCAAAGAAATGTTAACTTATAATACCGTATTTCTTCTTAACAATAATAATTACATTCATTCACAAGAAAGAACCAAAAAGAGAGAACAAAAAGAAAAGAACAAAGAAAAGAAAAGATACAAGTAATTAAAGTACATGGAATAAAATTGCAAGTAAGTAAAGCAAGAATGAAGAATGCAAGTAATAAATAAGCAAATAAAAAGAACACGGAAGTAGAACTCAAGCCAAGCATGTGATCAATAGCCAACCCTTAAACTTGCAAGCTCAATGAAGAGGTTGCAAGATCAAGGGAAGGGTAGAGAACGCATGTGAAGTGAAGAACTAGTCACGTGAGAAAATACGACCCTTGAGATCAATAACTAACCCTTAACCATTCAAGCTCAATGAAGAGGTTGAATGATCAAGAGAAAGAAAAAATTTCAAGGGGGAGCGAAACTAACAAGAAAGATAAAAATCCCTCATCTTCATTAATCTTCCACTCAAAAAGCTCTCACTACAATTATAATGGAGAAAGAATGAAGAAGAAGAAGAAGAAGAACAAAACTACACAAAAAAGAGGCTAAAGAAAAGCTCCCTTGGTTTGGCTCAGATCTGCTGTATTTATAGGCTGGGAAATGAAACCCTAGGGCAACCATCTGCACCCAAATAAGATTACCAAAAAGCCCCCAAAATACGACATAGAGAGGCTCCCTAATGGCCGCGGATCCGCGGCCTAGACCCCCCTTTGGCCGCGGATCCGCGGCCTTCTGGTCGAGTTGGACCCTGGTCTTTTTGGTGGTACCCTGGTTCTCTGTCCCCTTTATTCTGGTATAAATATTTTCTGAAAATACTTTTACATTTCTTCCAGAATTTCTGTTGAGGAAAGGTGGACTTTTTGTGGATGCTTTTGTCATGATTGCCTCGAGCTCCGCATAGATTTCTTGGAACTTGTTGTTGCCATTGAGCCTTGTGCATGAAGGTGACATTGATTTGACATTTTGTCTTCCTAAACTGGTATCTGGCAACATACGGATGACGAGCGGAGACCGTGTTTTCTTAGTGGTTGGCAGGAACCCGGATTTTGTCGTGTTTTCCATGAATTTCACCGTTTTAGAACCGAGAACCTGTATCCTGCAAATATGTAACAAACACGGATTAAAAGCACCTACCTATAAACAACCGAGCGTAAGAATGGACGGTATAAAATGCTGTATTCTGTGTTGAACAATCACCCAGGTCTTTCATGGAGAACCTGTGTGACAAGAATCCTTTGATAGATTGTAGCATAGGAATGTCATTTCCTATCAATAGAATGTCATCCACGTACAAGACGAGGAATACGACACTTCTGGCAACAACTTTACTATATATGCACGGTTCATCTGGATTTTTCATAAAGTCATATTCTTTGACTGTCTCATCAAAACAGATGTTCCAACTCCGCGATGCCTGCTTTAGTCCATAAATGGACTTAAGCAGCTTGCATACTTTCCCACTGCTCCCACTCTGATTGAAACCCTCTGGCTGATCCATATAGACGCACTCTTCTAAATTTCCATTCAGAAAAGCCGTCTTTACGTCCATCTGCCAGATTTCAGAATCATGGAAGGCAGCAATAGCAAGAAGGACCCGAATGGATTTGAGCATAGCCACTGGAGAAAAAGTTTCGTCATAGTCCAAACCAGGTCTTTGACAAAAACCCTTTGCAACAAGTCTAGCCTTATAGGTTTCCACCTGTCCATCTACACCAATCTTTTTCTTGAAGATCCATTTGCATCCTATGGGTTTTACCCCATCTGGGGCAAAGTCCAAAGTCCATACTTTGTTGGTGTACATGGACTCCATTTCGGTCCGCATTGCATCTAGCCATCGTACCGAGTCGCCGCTCTGGATGGCCTGCTGGAAGTCAGTAGGTTCATCATCATCTATGATGCAATCCTCTCTATCCCCATCTATGAGAAAAACGTAGTATCTCTCAGGCGGATGAGACGGCCTACTACTCCTGCGGAGGGGTGCGGGAATGTCCTGTTCTTCTTGAACTTGCGGTTCTACCAAACTTTCAGTAGTAGTTTGTGGTTCTGGAATTTCTTCCAGTTCTATTTTGCTCCCACTTATTTCCTTTTCTAAAAACTAATGTTCCAGAAAATGGGCATTACGAGAAACAAAGACCTTTTGTTCCTCTGCGTAATAGAAATAATATCCCTTGGAGTTCTTTGGATATCCCACAAACATACATTTTACTGATCGTGCCTCGAGCTTGTCCACATGTTGCTTTTTAACAAAAGCTGGACATCCCCAAATCTTCATATGCTGAAGATGGGGTTTCTTCCCAGTCCACATCTGATATGGATTGGTCAGCACAGTCTTAGTAGGAGCCCTGTTCAGAAGATATGCTGCTGATTCTAGCGCATAACCCCAAAAAGAACGCGGTAACTCAGCATTACTCATCATGGATCGTACCATATCCAATAGGGTTCGATTCCTCCTCTCCGATACACCGTTGTGCTGTAGAGTGTATGGAGGAGTAAGCTGAGAGAGAATTCCTTTCTCTTTTAGGTAACCTAGGAACTCGGCACTCAAGTATTCACCACCTCGATCAGATCTAAGTGTCTTGATACTTTTGCCGGTTTGGTTTTCTACTTCATTCTTATACTCTTGGAATTTCTCAAAAGCCTCGGATTTATGTTTCATCAGATAAATGAATCCGTATCTTGAGTAATCATCCGTGAAAGTAATGAAATAGGAAAAACTACCTCTTGCATGCGTAGACATTGGACCACATACATCGCTGTGTATGAGTCCTAAGAGCTCGCTCGCTCTTACTCCTTGTCCAGTAAATGGAGTCTTTGTCATCTTTCCTTTGAGACAAGATTGACAAGTGTCATAAGTTTGATATTCGAACGAGTCCAAATATCCTTCTCTATGCAACTTAGTAAACCTTCTCTCATTGATGTGACCCAGTCTACAATGCCATAAGAAAGCTTTATTTAAATCTGGAGACTTTCTTTTTAGTGTGTTCTGGACATTGAAAATTTGGAGTTGGTTTAAAACATATATACCGTTATTTAGTGTACCTGACCCAATTAAACAATGATTAAGGTGGATGTTAACAACATCTCTTACAAACGTGAAATCATAACCTTTATTTGATAACAAGGAAACTGATATGATATTACACGTTAAGCTTGGTACAAAAAAAACAGTTATGTAAAACCAAAATGTGTCCACTCATCAATCCCAGGTGATAATCCCCGACGGACGCAGCTCCCACGCTAGCTCCGTTAGCAACCTTTAGGGTCATATCACCTTCCTTCAGCACTCTACGGTTTCTCAGTGCCTGCAATGAATTGCAAATATGAGATCCTGATCTGGTATCCATTACCCAGGAAGTAGAGTTGATTGAAAGACAATTCTCAATTACAAACACACATGAAGTCGAAGCTACAGCTTGCTTCGGTTCCTGGTTCTTGGCGTTCCACGCCTTGCAATCATTCTTCCAGTGCCCTTTCCTGTGACAATGGAAGCACTCATCCTGGCCCACTACCGGTACCGCAAACTTTTTCTTTCCCTTCTCTCCCACCTTACTTACACCTCCTCTAGGTCTGGGGGCGGCCTTCTTCTTCCTTCCTTTGGCCCTAGCCTTGGACCCGGAAGAAGATGCACCGCCAACAAACATAGCGGGTGTTTCCCTTGCCTTCTGCAAGGTGCCCTCTGCACTCCTTAACATGTTCAAGAGTTCCGAAAGTTCAACTTCTTTTCTTTGAATGTTGAAGTTCAGGATAAAGTGGGCGTAGGTGGAAGGAAGGGACTGGAGAATAAGGTCTGTATAGAGCTCATTATCCAAAGTCGTCCCAAGGTCTGCGAGCTCTTCTATATAGCCGGTCATCTTTAGGACATGTTCTCCTACCGATGACCCGACAGCCAACCTCGCTCGAAACAAGTTCTTAGAGGTCTCGTATCTTGCTATACGAGATTGCTCTCCATAAAGTTCCTTTTTATGGAGAAATATGGCATCTAGTTCCATATCCTCGTGCCTCCTCTGATGTTCATTGTTCATCGAGGCAAGCACGATGCACTTGGCTTTCGCGCAATCGAAATCCCAGGTTTTGCGGATTTCCTTATCCGCATTACTGGATTTGGGACCAGGGACAGCAGGTGCCGTAGCGGTGAGGATGTACCCTAATTTGTCATAGGTCAAAGCCATTTTGACATTCCGCAGCCAATCTTTATAGTTTGGCCCTGTCAGTATATTTTTCTCTAAAAGTAACTTAAGTCCAGTCATTTTCAGGGTCGCTGCAATTAGGAGAGAGAGAAGAAAACTCTTTAGCATGATGCTCTTGCAAGTTTAGAGTGGTTTTTAGTTTATTTAAACTGGATGGCTCCCACTGTTTCTCGAATCCTTCCTCAAACCATAAAAGAAGAATTAGCCAGGACTATTCTCACTGTACAATTCTTGCTTAACCGTTCAGCCAGGCTAGTGTCGATACTTCGAGGGAGGTTTTCTAACGCTTTCGCGAAGTTCCTTAATTAAAGAACCTCTTTTCTCTTGGGGCGTAACCCCGCTGACACTTTTCTTGACACCTACTTGGTTTATAGCATTGATCGTTAAGTGACGAATATCCTGATAAGTAGCATATACTCACAGTAGGATCGGGATCCAAATATCATCGTATGATAATGTAGAAGGAATGCTACCAACATTCATCAAACTCCAAATGGTATGCATCTCTTTGCAAATTTCAGTTTCTTTAGAAATTCCCGATATAAGTTTTTGCCCCATGCTCTTATGACCCTGACTTTGGTCAAATGATAATACGACTGTCCCAAACCAACTCATCTATCTTATGCAACAAAAGAAAACCCAGCAGCTACCAAACACTATGCCTTGACTTTGGCCAAAATGAATAGCTTGAATACTACTGAATACTGAAATGAAATGACGGAGGGCTACGAATGGTTTTGGCGAAACCGTGAACGTAGTGAACTTGATATAACCGAAGGAACCTGATAGCTTTTAAAAGGAGTGGTTAAAGCTCCGCATTTAAAAATATCTGTTTTAAAATTAACCGAGTGGTTTCTTTTAAATTGTTCAAACGATTAAACTTTTGGTTTATTTTCTTTGCATTATAAACAATGCGTCCCATCATTAACCTATCATTGCAGAAAACAACGAAAATACAACGTCCTCTTATGCCATCCGCATTCGCCACGGGGTCCCGTCATCACCCGTTAGGTTACTTAACTAACGACAGAGCGGGGGCTGGGCTAGCGCGGGTGTAAAATATAAGTGACGTCTAAATAGCTATCATATATAGATATTGTATATTCTCCAGACGCAATAATAGGCATTCCAGATCACAGATGAACTTTATTGGATTTACAAGCAATCCGTGCTTGTTTTGAGCCTGCAACAAAGGACGGATTACACAGTTGTGATGAATAGCCATTACCCCACCCAAGACCCCAACGGGTACGGCAAACTATCCACCCGGCAGTTTGTGCACCCCACCTTGGGTCTTTCCTAGGAGCAAAAACAGTAAAATGAAATAATACAACGGTGGCCACAACCGCAACCGGGATGTGCCCCGCAAAATAATATTACAACAAATTACAATTACATCAAATGAATTAAATAATAACCCATCACTTAACCCCGGCTAAACATCACAACAGTCCAACACAGTTCATATCCACAAACAGTAAAAAACATTACAGAAATGTGCAACCCCCTGCCAACCGACATACTAGCAGTTAGGAGAGGTTTACGAACACATTATACAAACACAGATATAATCCAACAAGCAAATACCGTATAATTTCGATCGATTAAACACATTTAATTTTGCTCCAATACTTCTCTGTAAATCTGAAACCTGAGCAAAAATTAAAAAATTCCAGAAAATACCAAATATCACAGAGAACCAACACAGGAAAATTGGGCTGGTGATTCGGCAACTCGGCGGCGGAATCGCGGCGGATCGGGGGGATTAGCCGCGGTTCCGCGGCGCTTTAGCCGATTCATGATCCCATTTTTCTTGGGTGTTCTAATACAATCATTCAGGGCTTTCTGAAGGTCCCTGAAAAATTTTTGGACCTCATTTAAAAATCGACAGAAACCATGATATCGGGGTTTTCCGGTTTTGGTTTTTTCCGTTCGAAATTCATACAATTTTGTAAGTGAGTTAATTATTGTTTAGCGAGGCTCTGATACCACTGCAAGTCGATGTATAACACCCCACGACTTGCGGGGAGGCGGAAATATGAAAAACGATCTTGTTCTTTGCTTAAACATCGACTAACCGCACGAATCGAAGCTAAACGATAACTAACAACAAACATAGAAGTTAACAACTACTATGTTAAGGGATTATACCTCAAGAACCGTGTCCTTCGTCTTTATGAACTCCACCTCCTCCTCGGCCTTCTCCAAGTAGTAGACGATCCACCACGAGAGCTAAACTCCAAGCTTTGCCTCTAAACTTGAGGCAACTAGGTATCTTTAAATGCTAATCAAAGTACCTAGATGAAATAGAGTATGGTTATGGATTAAGTAGTCTAACTAATCCTTGTACTCAACACATGAGAGGTAAGGATTAGGGTTTGAAGAGAGAGAGCTTGAGGAGAGAGAAGGTGAGAATAATAATGAAATAAGAAAATGAGTTATCATAATATATATCAAGCATTTTATTTTTATCAAGAAAAGAAAGGATAATGTTTTACAACCATGCTTGATAAATATCTAATGGTGGTTCATCTCCATGAGTCATTAAGCAATTATGAAGCATTAATGACATGGATGAATCATCCATATGACTCACTAATCTCATTTAATGTATATGCCACCTAAACCTCCTTAGTCACCATCTTCTAGAAGCTTCTCGCACAATTACGAGAACGCCCCTCCTATCCGTGAAAACACGGAAAAACTTTAGACTGTATAAATGCAATAACCGGATACTAGTAACTGGCTTAAACCAAAGCCGACTAGTAAAAACTGTCCGAAAGTCGTACGTGCGTAAACACACGTATGCGTCCGAACCCTTGTCGTAAAACAATACGACCTCTATATCGTTTCGCCTGGAGTAGGGAAACTCTCTGCGTGGGACTCTAGAGACTCGACTACTACGCTGGCAGTGGGTTTAACCACAGACCGCAAGCGGCACTAGCTGTACGTAATAGTCCCCAGGTAGATGTCGATAAGAAGGCCGATGAGGAAACCCATCCGAACTCCTACTGAGTCTGATGTGACAATCTCCATACAGTCCGGTCCGTTCGTCTTAGACTATCGCATATCGGGACTAGGGGACGGCAAGCGTCAGTCCCCTAATAGCGGTATAAGTCGTGTCGGAGCGAAGCCCATTACACCCTGAGAAACTACTGGAACTTACCAGCAAATCTCGCTTGCCCTGGCCAGGGACTTTGCGTAATGGCTCTCTGACACAGCGTGATATCAACCCCCAATACCGGGAGAGAAGAATCCTGTCTAACCGCCACTGCCTCCAAGTGCTCGGGACTGCACCCAACTGCTACATGTTTGCACGACTCCTTTGAGCCGTGGTAGGGTAGTAATCTAAGGACAGTGGGACACACTCGAGGCGAAGTAGCAGTGTCAAGTCTGCGGACTATGCTGTACTCATGTCACCTGGGAACTGTTCACTGACGACTGGTATAAAACCAACCAACAGTTCCCTGTGAGTCCTGTCCGGTGTACCCGTAACCTAACGAGCACCTGCACACTATCTCCAGTACGACGTACTGACGGCTGTGGGACAGACCATCTCCCCAACTGGGATGAGAAGCGTACACACTAGTCTACTCCGGAGTATCGATGCCCTGTCTCGATAATCCAACGTCTAGGGACCTGAATAAGGATGTGCTTGTAGACTACCCAGCCCCCACTAGTGTGACTGCCATCACAACGCTGGTAGTCAAGCAAGATCCTAAGAGCTCTATCAATACGTATACTCACATATTAAGATAGAAAAACCAAGTAGCATACTACCATGTTTAGCAAGACTGTAATATACATGTGAATATCCCAAGCTTCCATTAAGTAATATACAAACTAGTATGATACAATAATGGCCCCTAGGGCATATACACTAACAGAATCTCTATCTCCAATACAAACGGCACACGACCAAAACACATGTCGCGCAACAAAAGAATCGCCAACAGGAGTAATCACAACAAGCGGCTGATCTAGCAAGCACGACTGTAACATCTTAGGATAAGGGTTAGTGAATAATTATAATTAAATAATGGTTTTTAATAAAAAGTTTACCAAATTGTGTTTTAAATATTTTTCCTAGCTTAATAAATATTTTTCCAAAATTTTCCTAGGCTTGCACACACATGTGCATGTAAACTAGGGTTTTTAAATGAAGTAAATACCATAATTATTAACCATGGTGGGTTAATTCTAGGATTAAGTCTTTTGGATTCTTAAGTGGGTTTAATTAGTTTTCTTTTGTGTGTTGACTTGTGAGAGAGAGGGAGTAGGCATCATGGCTCAAGCCATGCTTGCATTAAATGAAGAGAGAGAGAGAGGGGGGTGACTTTTGTGTAATGATTTGTGATGGTTTCTTTCTCTCAACTCTTTTTGTTTTTCTCTTAAACACTCACACAACACACTCTCACACACCCACACACTCACACAACACACACACTTACCTCAGCAGAGCCCCAGCAGCAGCAGCAGCAAGCAAAGCAACAGCAACAACTGAAGCAAGCACTCAGCAGTAGCAGCAGCAAGCAAAGCAACAGAAACAACTGAGCAGCAGCAGCAGCAGCAACATGAAGCAGCAGCAGCAACATTCAGCAACAGCAGCAGCAAGGCCCCAATGAGCAGCAACAGCCTCAGCTCCTAGTGCAGCCCCTCCCCTTCACCTCTCCACCTTCCTGCAGCTCCCTAGGGTCGAGAGTGAGGTATACTTCCTAACTTGATCCCTAGTTAGCTTAGTTAGTGTAGATTTGCTTCGGTTATCGGATTTTAGTGCGTTTTAGTGTGATATGGGGTAATTTGTGAGAATGTTGTGCAAACGAAGTGAGTTGTGGTTTCAGTAGGTCATTAGTGAGTTGTTGAGGCCACAGCAACCTAGTCCAACCCCTATTACGCTAAAATACCACCAATTTCATGATTCGATGCAAAATGTCGTATTTGTGCAGGGTAGTTTATGTGGGTGTTTTGATGTGTTTGGTCTTATTTAAATTGTGGGATTTCTTCCAGATAAGAATCTGGGAGTTGTTTTCCTTATGTTGGGGTGTGTGTTTAGTGCGACATGCATGCTTCTTTCGGTCTGGTGCGTGCTACGCATCGTAACGCGTCGGGGTAGTTCGTGGTTCAGCACACACACATGTTTTGACGTATCGCGCACACGCGCGATTGGTTTGCGACACGAGTTTCTAGCTGGACCGTAATGTCGCGTTTTTGTGAAATGAGCTTATGTGTGATATATGATATGTGATTTTAGGTTCGCAGGCCAGTGAGACGGACGCCGCGAAGAAGGGCAAGCAAGTTGTTGGATACACATAGCACGAAGCTAGGTGAGTAGATTTCACATCTACGGGGATATCGCCCGCATGGCGTTATGCGTCAGGGCTGATAGGACTTTATTATTATATGTTGCATGCACCCCATAGACTGTCATCGCATATTGCATTCCCTGCTGTGTTTATATACATATTGCTTAGAACTGATAGGACACCGCACTATTACTAACGGTTTATATTGCACGGGCACTATTTGCATGCTACACACACACCGTTAGTAATTGCCATGCCACACTCACTGTAGAGCTGCCATGATTATATTGCTATAGTTCGCTTCATATGTGATTTGATATGACTTTCATGTATATTGGGAACCGCATGACATCTTTTAAAACCGGAAACGAAACTACCTTAAAAAGCGGTTTTTCCCCTTATACCCATACCATAGATTGATGTATATTGTACCTCGCATTGGATTTGCTATTGGTGTTGGATTTTCATGTGATTTCTGTTTTGAGGACCGTGGAATTATTTAAGACAAAATGCACTATTTTGAAAAACCCGGTACCTCGTGATATGATATTTTGGTGTGTCCACCACGTGTTTTCTCGGTGCTGAGACGTGTGCTTGAAACCCGATTCGAGGAGTGGATGTTCCGTTTACGGGTTCGTGGTGGGCCCGGTATGGTTCCCCTCGGCGAGATGATCGATGGGATTTGCCGATTGAGCCTGGAGGCGGGCGAGTACCTACCGGTGATTGGTTGGACCTGGCAGTTGTCCGGAGGATACTGACCAGAGTCGAGTGATGGATGCGGGATGACCCGTGCTGCCGGGGCCGAGGGCCGACACCGCAGACGGACCCCGTGGGCCGATCCGGACTGACGGAGCCCGATATACGAGGATTTGCGTGTCGATGCTAGACACGAGTATTTTATGATGTTTTGGGTGCCGATGTTGGGCACTCGTGATTTCTCAGAGATGTACAGGATTTGAGGGCCGATGGGTGTGCCGGCGCCTGAGTGTATTTGGGATTTGAGTGCAGCCTGAGGCACCGATTATGGTTTTCCATGTTGACATAGTCCATGTAGATGTTATTATCCCATACTCAGCATTGACTACTATATATCTCATCCTGTAGCATTTACCTGTTAGAGTATTTGCATTACTATTGCATCCTCTATGTGACATGCATTGATATCATCTGCTGGCATTAGTAGAGCCACGCTATATGTGCATGCTTGCGATCACCTTTATATCTTATCTCTATTCACGAGTTGGCAACTCACCACCGTTGTGCCACAGTGTTTGCAGGTTGCCCTTGGGAGTAGTCACGGCTGGCTGTTTCCGCATCTTTTGGCACAGATACCCTTTTGAGCAGAGATAGTCTTTTGCTGATAGGTGTGTTTTGTACGGTATCTGCTATCTTTCAGTTGTATATTGATGTATCTAGTACTCTCCATCTACTTTCTGTATTGACTTAGAGACAGTTGAGAGGACGATATGTATGGTTTTATATTCTGGTGTCGAGCTCGCATGTGAGTCGACTTTACTTTTGCAGTCTCATCTTTTATGATATTGTCCTTGCTTTACTGTGTATTCTTCGCTATGGCGTCGTATATCTTATTTTGATGCTTCATTCATTTTACTCGTCATTTCTGTTACACCTTGTTTCTATCCGACTGGTGGGGCAAATGTTTTAAAAAGGAAATGTTACCAAAATTATAAACTTATAACTTTTGAACTTAAAAAGGATTTCTACTAAATAAATGGAAGTTTTTCAGACATGTACGATTGTTTTTACAAATGTTTTAAATCACTCTATATTTATTGGTTTTGATTTCTGGGTTCGGCTTACTTAGCCGCGTTACGTCTGTAAGTCCACGTTGCGACCCCCGGTGCTTACGGGGAGGCGGAAACGGTATAAAATCAAATTTTTATCGCAAGAGGCAACATGGACTAAACTAGGTCGGGATCTTTACCTAAACTAAAACTAGCATACTAAGCTAAAGATATTTAGCTACTCGGATTAAGATGGTTATACCTAGCTTGTCTTGAACTCCCTCTCTTCAAGCTCCGGTGGTGGTCCGATGGCTCCTTCTCGTCGTCTCCGTACGCCGAAGATAGATCCACTTGAAAGCTCCAACCTTTAGCTCCTTCTTCGTTCTTTGAAGAAACTAGTTCACTTGGTTTGCTAAACCTACTGAACTAGAATGAGTAGAGAAGAAATATAATGGGATTTTATCTATGGTTCTTGATTCTCAACTCATGAGACAAGAGAACCATAGATCAAAGAGAGGGAGCAAGAGGATGAGGGTGAGAGCTCAAGAACAAGAGAGAGAATGAGCAAGAAAGAATGAGCAACTCTTTTGTCTCTCACCCTCTCATAATCCAAAGCAATGATAACTCATCATATTAACAAAAGTCTTATGTGATGGTAGAAGCAACCATAACCTTATCATGTCATGCACTCATTTTACTTAAATGAACAAGCAAGTAAAAGTCTTTGGCATGAAATGATAGCCATGGTTATCATGATGGTCAACTAGTCAAGCCTAGTCAACCGGTCAACAAAGTCAACAAGTCAACAAAGTCAACAACCAAGTCACCATAATACTTAATTAATATAATAGTTAATCACATATCATATTCTCATTAGGGTTGAGCAAAAAGTCAAAAAGTCAACGGTCAACTGTCAACAACCCTAATGAGAATCCGCTGTCTGTGCCTCCCTGTCAACTGTGCATACACACCCGCATCCGCGTTCCGAGGAACACGAATGCAAACTGGATAAATCCAATCCCATAAGGTACACTAGGATCTGGCTTAAACCAAAGCCCGCTAGTGTAAACTGTCTGGACACTGTACGTGCACAAGTGCACGGATGTGACCGAACCCTGTCGCAAAACCATGCGACCTGTCGCAATACCATGCGACCTCTACTCTTTTGCCTAAAGGCGAAAAGCTTTCTGTGTGGGACTCTAAAGACTCGACACTACGCTGGCAGTGGGTTTAACCACAGACCGCAAGCGGCACTAGCTGTGCGTAACGGTCCCCAGGTAATGCCGACAAGAAGACCGACGAGGCGAAACCCATCTGAACTCCTACTGAGCCTGAGTGTGACATTCTCCGTACAGTCCGGTCTGTTCGTCTGATACATCGCATGGCGGGCCTAGGGGGCGGTAAACGTCAGTCCCCCAATAGCGGTACAAGTCATGCCGGAGCGAAGCCCAAAACACCCTGAGATAACACTGGAAACCTACCAGTATATCTCGTTTGCCCTGGCCAGGGACTACTCGTGTAATGGCTCTCCTAGACACAGCGCGATGTCAACCCCCAATACCGGGAGAGACGAATCCTGTCTAACCGTCACTGCCTCCAAGTGCTTCGGGACTGCACCCAACCACCACCTGTTTGCACGACTCCTTTGAGCCGTGGTAGGGTAGTGATTAAAGTACAGTGGGAACACACCCAAGGCGAAGTGACAGTGTCAAGTCAGCGGACTAAGCTGTACTCATGTCACCTGGGAACTGATAACTGACGATAGGTATAATACCAACTGGTCAGTTCCCGACGAGTCCTGTCCAGTGTACCCGTAACCTAACGGGCACCCGCATACTATCTCAAGTACGACGTACTGACGGCTGTGGGACAGACCGTCTCCCACACTGGGATGAGAAGCGCATGCGCTGGTCTACTCCGGAGTATCGATGCCCTGTCTCGATAGTCCTGCGACCAGGGACCTGCATAAGGATGTGCTTCTAGATTACCCAGCCCCACTAGTGTGACGGCCATCACATCGCTGGTAATCAAGCAAAGATCCTAAGGGCTCCACTAATGTGTATAAGCAATATACAAAGATAAACACATGTACACATTGAAGTAGAAATAAACCTAGTAGCATACTACCATTTTGAGCAAGATTGTATATACAAGGTGAATATCCCAAGCTTCCATTAAGTAATATACATACTAGTATGATACAGTAATGGCCTCTAGGGCATATACACTAACAATCTCCCACTTGCACTAAGGCCATGTACTGGCGTATCGAAGACCTATCATCTCGATCAGCCGCTCGAACTGAGTCTGGGGTAGGGCCTTGGTGAATGGATCTGCAGTGTTGTCTTCTGAAGCGACTCTCCGAACCTCGATCTCCTAGCGATCCACGATCTCCCTGATCAGGTGATACCGCCTCAAGATGTGCCTGGATCTCTGATGGGACCTGGGTTCCTTCGCTAAAGCTATAGCCCCGTTGTTGTCGCAATACAGAGGTATTGGATCAACAATGGACGGAACCACCTGAAGTTCTTTCAAGAACTTCCTCATCCAGACAGCTTCTTTTGCGGCATCTGATGCAGCGATGTATTCTGCTTCCATCGTCGAGTCTGCAACGGTTTCCTGTTTGGAGCTCTTCCAACACACCGCCCCTCCATTGAGGGTGAAGACAAAACCCGACATGGACTTGGAATCATCCTTGTCACTCTGGAAGCTGGAGTCAGCAAAGGCCTCGATCTGGAGGTCCTTTCCGCCATACACCAAGAACATCTCCTTAGTCCTTCTCAGGTACTTGAGAATGTTCTTTACCGCTATCCAATGTTTCTCCCCAGGGTTTGACTGATACCGGCTTACCACACTCAGTGCATAAGCTACATCCGGTCTGGTACACAACATCGCATACATTATAGAGCCTACCGCAGAAGCGTAGGGTATAATAGACATGCGATCCCTCTCTAAATCAGTCTTGGGAGACATCTCTTTAGAGAGGGTGATCACGTGACAAGCCGGTAGGTTACCGCGCTTGGAATCTTCCATACTGAATCTCTTCAGTATGGTGTCGATGTACCTGGACTGTGAAAGTCCTAATATCCTCTTGGATCTGTCACGGTAGATCCGGATACCCAGAATGTATGAGGCATCACCCAGGTCTTTCATGGAGAACCTGTGTGACAAGAACCCCTTGACAGATTGTAGCATAGGAATGTCATTTCCTATTAAGAGAATGTCATCCACGTATAAAACGAGGAATACTGCAGTTCTCGCTACAAATCTACTATAGATGCATGGTTCATCTGGATTTTTGATAAAGCCAAATTCTTTGACCGTCTCATCAAAGCAGATGTTCCAACTCCGCGATGCCTGCTTTAGTCCATAGATGGACTTAAGCAACTTGCACACCTTTCCGCTGCTCCCACTCTGAATGAAACCCTCTGGCTGGTCCATATAGACACACTCCTCTAAATTTCCATTTAGAAAAGCTGTCTTTACGTCCATTTGCCAAATCTCATAATCGTGGAAGGCAGCAATGGCAAGAAGGATCCGAATGGATTTCAGCATGGCTACTGGAGAGAAGGTTTCGTCATAGTCCAAGCCAGGTCTTTGACGAAAACCCTTTGCTACCAGCCTTGCTTTATAGGTCTCAACCTGTCCATCTACACCAATCTTCCTTTTGAAGATCCACTTGCATCCTACGGGTTTTACCCCGTCTGGAGCAATGTCCAACGTCCAAACCTTGTTGGTGTACATGGACTCCATTTCGGTCCGCATTGCATCTAGCCATTTCACTGAGTCAACGCTCTGAACGGCCTGCTGGAAGCTAGTAGGCTCATCATAATCTATGATGCAATCCTCTCTATCCCCGTCTATGAGAAAACCGAAGTATCTCTCGGGCGGATGAGACTGCCTACTACTTCGGCGGAGCGGCGTAGGAATGTCCTGTTCTGTTGAACCCTCTGGTTCCACTAACCTTTCAGTAACAGTCTGTTGTTCTGGAATTTCTTCCAGTTCTATTGTGCTCCCACTTATCTGGTTTTCCAAAAACTCAGTTTCCAAGAAGTAGGCATGACGAGAAACAAGAACTTTTTGTTCCTCTTCACAGTAGAAGAAATATCCTTTTGAGTTCTTTGGATACCCCACAAACTTGCACTGTACTGAGCGTGCCTCGAGCTTGTCCGCATGCTGCTTTTTGACAAAAGCCGGACATCCCCATGTCTTAATGTGCTTAAGATAGGGTCTCTTCCCACACCACATTTCATATGGTGTGGAAGGCACAGTCTTAGTCGGAACTCGGTTCAAAAGGTACGCAGCTGATTCTAGCGCATACCCCCAGAATGATCGCGGCAACTCAGCGTTACTCATCATGGACCGAACCATATCCAATAGGGTTCGGTTCCGTCTCTCCGATACACCGTTATGTTGCGGAGTGTATGGAGGAGTAAGCTGAGAGAGAATGCCATTCTCTTTTAAATAGTCCAGGAACTCGGCACTTAAGTATTCTCCACCTCGATCCGATCTTAGAATCTTAATACTTTTGCCGGTCTGTTTCTCTACTTCATTCTTATACTCCTGGAATTTTCCAAAGGCCTCGGACTTATGTTTCATTAAGAAGACATAACCGTACCTTGAGAAGTCATCCGTAAAAGTAATGAAGTAAGAATGTCCGCTTCGGGCATGTGTAGACATTGGACCGCACACGTCACTGTGTACGAGTCCCAAGAGCTCGCTCGCTCTTACTTCATGTCCAGTAAACGGAGTCTTTGTCATCTTTCCTTTGAGACAGGATTGACAAGTGGCATACGACTGATATTCGAACGCATTCAAATACCCTTCTGTATGTAACTTCGTCAACCTTCTCTCATTGATGTGACCCAATCTACAATGCCATAAGAAAGTCTGATTTATTTCTGGAGACTTTCTTTTGTGTGTATTCTGGACATTAAAAATCTGTGGTTGGTTCAATACGTATATACCATTACTCAAAGTACCTGACCCAATCAAAACTTGATTAAGGTGAATGTTTACAACATTACTTACAAACGCAAATTCATAACCTTCTTTAGAAACTAAAGATACAGAAATGATATTACAAGTTGCGTTGGGTACAAAAAAGCAATTACGCAAAACCAAAACATGTCCATCTGACATTCCCAGGTGATAGTCCCCCACGGCTTTAGCATCCATGCTAGCTCCGTTCGCAACTCTGAGGGTCATGTCACCTGCTTTCAAAACACTATGGTTTCTCAACGCCTGTAAAGAATTACAGATATGAGATCCTGATCCGGTATCCAATACCCAGGAAGTAGAGTTTATTGAAAGACAGTTTTCAATAACATACACACCTGAAGCTGAAGCTGCAACCTGCTTCAATTCCTGTGTTCTGGCCTTCCAGGCCCTGCAATCATTCTTCCAGTGTCCTTTCTTATGACAATAGAAGCATTCTTCCTTATCCACAAGCTTCCCCGCTATTTTTGTTGCTTTACCTTTTCCCTTCGTATCCACTTTACTTATACCGCCCCTTGGTTTGGCGGGGGCCTTCTTCTTCTTTCCCTTGGCTTTCGCCTTGGACCTAGAAGAAGATGATCCTCCTACAAACAAAGTGGATGTATCCCTACCTTTCTGTAGGGTGCCCTCTGCGCTCCTCAGCATGTTGAGGAGCTCTGATAGTTCAACCTCTTTTTCTTGTTGGTTGAAGTTCAGTATAAACTGGGCGTAAGTGGAAGGAAGGGACTGGAGAACTATATCCGTATATAGCTCACTCTCCAATGTGATCCCTAGGTCAGCGAGCTCCTCAATGTAGCCGATCATCTTTAGCACATGCTCGGCTACTGATGATCCGACGGCCATTCTTGTCGAAAATAACTTTTTCGACGCTTCGTATCTTGCGATACGTGATTGCTCTCCATACAGTTCTTTTGTATGGAGCAATATGGATTCCATGTCCATATTCTCATGCCTCCTCTGATGTTCGTTGTCCATCGAGGCAAGCAAGAGGCACTTGGCCTTCGCGCTATCAATCTCCCAAGTCTTGCGGATTTCCTTATCCGCGACACTGGAAGTTGGACCAGGGACAGGGGGAGCTTTGGTGGTAAGAAGATACCCCAGCTTGTCATAAGTGATTGCTATCTTGACATTCCTGAGCCAATCTTTGTAGTTTGGCCCTGTCAGTTTGTTTTTATCTAGGAGTAACTTAAGTCCAGTCATGTTGATTGGTCGCTGCAATTTGGAGAGAAGAAGAAACACACAGCATGATGCTCTTGCAAGTTTAGAGTGGTTTTTAGTTTGTCTAAACAGGATGGCTCCCACTGTTTCTCGAATCCCTCCTCAAACCATAAAGGAAGAATTAGTCAGGATCAATCCCACCGTACAATACTTGCTTAACCGTTCGGCCAGGCTGGTGTCGGTACTTCGAGGGAGGTTTTCCAACGCTTTCGCGAAGTTCCTTAATTAGAGAACCACTTTTCCCTGGGGGCGTAGCCCCGCTAACACCTTTCTAGGCACCTACTAGGTTTATAGCATTGATCGTTAAGTGAGAAATTTCCCGAGGAGTAGCATATACTCACAGTAGGATCGGGATCCAAATATCATCGCGTGACGAAACTGAAGGAATCCTACCAGAATCATCACACTCCAAATGGTATGCAAAACTAGCAAGTTTCAGTACTTATGAAACTCCCGATGTGGATTTTTGCCCCATGCTCTTATGACCTTGACTTTGGCCAACAAATCATAAGTCACATGTCAAGTTCTACCCGTCGTTCTCCAGGTTAATTTGAATCCACCCGCACATACCCTTGACTTTGGCCAACAAGGCAGTACGACTGTTCCAAACCAACGCATCTATCTATGCTGCACATGAATACCCAATAGCTACCAATCACTATGCCTTGACTTTGGCCAACAAACACAGCTTGAATACTATTGACTATTCATGTGAAACGACGGAGGGCTACGAATGGTTTTGGCAAAACCGTGAACGTAGTGAACTTGATTTAGTCGATGGAACGAGATAGCTTTTAAATGGAGTGGCTCAAACTCCGTATTTTAAAAGTTGTTTTGAAAAGAACCGAGTGGTTTTTCGAAAGTGTTCCAACGACTTTAACTTGGTTTATTATCTTGCATTAGTTCTTTTAATGCGTGATATTCTTGCATTAGTTCTTTTAATGCGTCCCATCATTTAATCCTACCATTGCAGAAAACAACCAAAATATGACGTACGCTTATGCCATTCGCATTCGCCACTGGGCCCCGTCATTACCCGTTAGGTTACTTAACTAACGACAGAGCGGGGGCTGGGCTAGCGCGTCTGTAAAACATAAGCAACGCCTAAATAGAAAGCAATGATAGACATTTCAGATCACAGATAAATACATTGGATATACTAGGAATCTGTAATTTGTACGAGCCTGTAACAAAAACAGATTACACGGTCACGGTGAATAGCCAATACCCCACCCAAGACCCCTACGGGTGCGGCAAACTACCCGCCAAGTACCCGAAGCGTAGCAACCTCCCTCATCACCATGAGTAGGCCACTCGACACTTCGGCATACCCGGTAGTTTGTGCACCCCTCCATGGGTCTATCCTAGGAGCAAAAACAGTAAAAAGAAATTATACAATGACGGCTACAACCCCGACCAGGTTGTGCGGCCATACAAATAATTATTACATCAATTTACAAATTTACATGAAATTGCAAGAAAAGAAAACTCTCGTCTCACAACCCCCGGCTATTCACCCGCGACAATCCAACATATTTATATACACATTCCAGCACATTACAGATCATGTATAACCCCGACTAATCGACTTATAGCGATTAGCCGACGTTCAATACATGCAAACAACACAGATATAACCATCATAGTCAAAATGCAGTGAAGTTCGGAAAAATACGGAATTATAGGACCCCAAAAGGAAATTTCTTTTCTGGAAAATCTGGGCACATATAATATATCTCAAAAATCCCAAAACCAACACAGACACACACTGCACGAAAAATGACGCACAGAAGACGACAAACCGCGGCGCTTCCGCGGCACATGCCTACCTCGTGCGGCGGAAGCGCGGCGGTTTGAACGAATTAGTGGGCCGTTTTTCATGGGTGTTCTAACAAAACCCTGAGCCTAATTTAGGAATATAAAGTTTTTCATTTTGACCAGAAAAAATTTCAACAGAAACTCAGTTTTTGTAAAAGTTTGGTTTTTGGATTTTTCCGGTTCCGAACTTCGTTACACTTTACTACCAAGCTAGTTTAAGTTTAGTTAGGCTCTGATACCACTGTAAGTCCACGTTGCGACCCCCGGTGCTTACGGGGAGGCGGAAACGGTATAAAATCAAATTTTTATCGCAAGAGGCAACATGGACTAAACTAGGTCGGGATCTTTACCTAAACTAAAACTAGCATACTAAGCTAAAGATATTTAGCTACTCGGATTAAGATGGTTATACCTAGCTTGTCTTGAACTCCTTCTCTTCAAGCTCCGGTGGTGGTCCGATGGCTCCTTCTCGTCGTCTTCGTACGCCGAAGATAGATCCACTTGAAAGCTCCAACCTTTAGCTCCTTCTTCGTTCTTTGAAGAAACTAGTTCACTTGGTTTGCTAAACCTAGTGAACTAGAATGAGTAGAGAAGAAATAGAATGGGATTTTATCTATGGTTCTTGATTCTCAACTCATGAGACAAGAGAACCATAGATCAAAGAGAGGGAGCAAGAGGATGAGGGTGAGAGCTCAAGAACAAGAGAGAGAATGAGCAAGAAAGAATGAGCAACTCTTTTGTCTCTCACCCTCTCATAATCCAAAGCAATGATAACTCATCATATTAACAAAAGTCTTATGTGATGGTAGAAGCAACCATAACCTTATCATGTCATGCAATCATTTTACTTAAATGAACAAGCAAGTAAAAGTCTTTGGCATGAAATGATAGCCATGGTTATCATGATGGTCAACTAGTCAAGCCTAGTCAACCGGTCAACAAAGTCAACAAGTCAACAAAGTCAACAACCAAGTCACCATAATACTTAATTAATATAATAGTTAATCACATATCATATTCTCATTAGGGTTGAGCAAAAAGTCAAAAAGTCAACGGTCAACTGTCAACAACCCTAATGAGAATCCGCTGTCTGTGCCTCCCTGTCAACTGTGCATACACACCCGCATCCGCGTTCCGAGGAACACGAATGCAAACTGGATAAATCCAATCCCATAAGGTACACTAGGATCTGGCTTAAACCAAAGCCCGCTAGTGTAAACTGTCTGGACACTGTACGTGCACAAGTGCACGGATGTGACCGAACCCTGTCGCAAAACCATACGACCTGTCGCAATACCATGCGACCTCTACTCTTTTGCCTAAAGGCGAAAAGCCTTCTGTGTGGGACTCTAAAGACTCGACACTACGCTGGCAGTGGGTTTAACCACAGACCGCAAGCGGCACTAGCTGTGCGTAACGGTCCCCAGGTAATGCCGACAAGAAGACCGACGAGGCGAAACCCATCTGAACTCCTACTGAGCCTGAGTGTGACATTCTCCGTACAGTCCGGTCTGTTCGTCTGATACATCGCATGGCGGGCCTAGGGGGCGGTAAATGTCAGTCCCCCAGTAGCGGTACAAGTCGTGCCGGAGCGAAGCCCAAAACACCCTGAGATAACACTGGAAACCTACCAGTATATCTCGTTTGCCCTGGCCAGGGACTACTCGTGTAATGGCTCTCCTAGACGCAGCGCGATGTCAACCCCCAATACCGGGAGAGACGAATCCTGTCTAACCGTCACTGCCTCCAAGTGCTTCGGGACTGCACCCAACCACCACCTGTTTGCACGACTCCTTTGAGCCGTGGTAGGGTAGTGATCAAAGTACAGTGGGAACACACCCAAGGCGAAGTGACAGTGTCAAGTCAGCGGACTAAGCTGTACTCATGTCACCTGGGAACTGATAACTGACGATAGGTATAATACCAACTGGTCAGTTCCCGACGAGTCCTGTCCAGTGTACCCGTAACCTAACGGGCACCCGCATACTATCTCAAGTACGACGTACTGACGGCTGTGCGACAGACCGTCTCCCACACTGGGATGAGAAGCGCATGCGCTGGTCTACTCCGGAGTATCGATGCCCTGTCTCGATAGTCCTGCGACCAGGGACCTGCATAAGGATGTGCTTCTAGATTACCCAGCCCCACTAGTGTGACGGCCATCACATCGCTGGTAATCAAGAAAAGATCCTAAGGGCTCCACTAATGTGTATAAGCAATATACAAAGATAAACACATGTACACATTGAAGTAGAAATAAACCAAGTAGCATACTACCATTTTGAGCAAGATTGTATATACAAGGTGAATATCCCAAGCTTCCATTAAGTAATATACATACTAGTATGATACAGTAATGGCCTCTAGGGCATATACACTAACAACGTCTGTAGACGTTGCGTGGTTAAGTGTCGGTCACGAGTCGAATTCTCGGGTCGTGCACAGAGAGCGGCCGCGAGGGCCGAGATTCGTGTTGACTCGTCCGAGACGAGGACTGATCCGGGCAGTGCACCCATTGTACCCGAGCAGGTTGTTCCTGCCGTGTCAGAGCAGATCGCCACGCTAGGGGCTGGTATGCAGGAGATGCGCCAGACGGTGGGATCTAGCATGCAGGAGATGCGCCAGATGATAGGATCTCTAGTTGAGACGCTTCGAGCGCAGCGACCAGAGGTAGCTCCACCCGTTCCAGAGACCGCGATGGTGCCTACCGCACAGCCAGTTGCCCCTGCAGCCATGGAGGTGATTACAGTATCACTGTCAGAGTTCATGAGGCTGAAGCCTCCAGTATTCACAGGCACCGATACAGCCGAGGACCTACAGTCTTTCATCGACAGGATGGCCAGGATATGTCGTTCCCTCAGATGCGCAGATGCGAGATGGGTCGAGTTCGCGAGCTTTCGCCTGGAAGGTCTTGCGCAGAAGTGGTGTGACTCAGTTGAGAAGGGTAGAGCAGCAGGTCTTCCTCCTATGACCTGGACGGAGTTCGTGACTATATTTCTTGCCCGTTTCCTTCCCCGGAGTGTTAGAGATGCCCGAGCACGCAGGTTTAAGTCTTTGCGCCAGACGCCAGGGATGACAGTGGCAGAGTATGACGTACTGTTTACAGAGCTAGCAGTCTACGCCCCATATTTAGTGGCTACCGAAGAGTTGCGAGTCCGGAGATTTGTTCGAGGCTTGCTTACACCAGTGTTCCTCGCGATCAGCGCGCAGCACTACGAGACCTATGCAGCAGCTGTAGATGCAGCCCTAGTGGTCGAGGAGCACCTTGCTGAGACTTCGGCAGTTCCAGAGCCGAAGAGAGTTCGTACTGGTATTTCCGCACGGAGAAAGACATTCAGACGCCGCGACAGGTATCGTTCTGGTACGGGGGGTGGCAGAGATTCGGGACGGAGCCAGATGTTTTGTTCATATCCACGAGAGAGTCAGCAGTCGCCGCGGGGTTGCTTCAGATGTGGCAGCCTACTTCAGCTCATTCGAGATTGTCCAGAGACACACCGGAGGGAGGCGGCAGCACCGCAGGTTACCTTACCACCTTCACCACCCCAGAGGGCGTTGCCCGTTGTGCCTACCGTTGCTCCGCGCCAGACTTATGCACAGAGAGGTCGTGGGCGTGGAGGAGTTACTCAGAGGGGACGTGATGACCGAGGCAGAGGTCAGTCAGTTACAGGTGGTGGACAGGCGAGGGCCTTTGCTTTGACACATCAGGACGCGCAGGCGTCCAATGCAGTGGTTTCAGGTATCCTTCCTGTATGTTCAGTTGATGCTCATGTATTGTTCGATCCCGGATCCACACACTCGTACGTATCCACACACTTTGTGCCGAGTCTGGGTAGAGAGTCCGGCTTGCTTGATCAGCCGCTTGTGGTGACTACTCCTGTGGGAGAGTCGTTTGTTACTAGGCACATGTTCCGATCCTGTATCGTCTGTATTGGCGAGAGAGAGTTGCCTGTCGACTTGATCCTTCTGGAGATGTTGGACTTCGACGTTCTTTTGGGTATGGATTGGTTAGCCACGTGTTATGCTTCTGTGGACTGCCGCGAGAAGACTGTTAGATTCTGTTTCCCCGGTGAGTCGGTTTTTGTTGTGTTGGGGGACCGTGGTGCCGCCCCTCACAGTGTGATTTCTTCTTTTCGCGCTGGACAGCTTTTGAGGAAGGGATGTCAGGGATTTCTCGCCTATGTTTGCGATGCTTGCGCTACAGAGGTTCCATTGGATCAGGTTCCGGTTGTTAGCGAGTTTCCTGATGTGTTCCCTGACGAGCTTCCTGGGTTGCCGCCCGAGCGCGACATTTCTTTTTGTATTGATTTAGTTCCTGGTTCGGGGCCTATTTCTATACCGCCTTATCGGATGGCCCCGGCGGAACTTCGTGAGCTGAAGGGTCAGTTGCAAGATTTGCTGGACAAAGGACTTATTCGACCCAGTGTTTCTCCTTGGGGTGCTCCAGTCCTGTTCGTCAGGAAGAAGGACGGCAGTTTGCGTCTTTGTATCGACTACCGCCAGCTGAACAGGGTGACAGTGCGGAACAGGTATCCTTTGCCGCGCATCGACGATTTGTTCGACAAGCTCCAGGGGGCAGGGTACTTTTCGAGGATCGATTTGCGATCGGGCTATCATCAGCTGCGGGTTCGACAGGAGGACATTCCCAGGACCGCTTTCCGTACGCGCTACGGCCATTACGAGTTTTTGGTGATGTCGCTCGGACTCACCAATGCGCCAGCAGCCTTCATGGACTTGATGAACCGCATTTTCCGGCCTTACTTGGATCTGTTCATTATAGTCTTCATCGACGATATCTTGGTGTATTCCCGGAGTAGTGACGAGCACGAGCAGCACCTGCAGATTACTTTGCAGACCTTGAGGGAGCACCAGCTTTATGCGAAATTCTCCAAGTGTGCTTTTTGGCTGGACAGCGTGGACTTCTTGGGTCACGTGATTTCACGAGACGGTATATGTGTAGACCCGAGGAAGATCGAGACCGTTCAGCGTTGGCCCAGACCCACATCGGTGACAGAGATTCGCAGCTTTTTGGGGTTGGCCAGTTACTACAGGCGTTTTGTGCAGGACTTCTCCCGTATTGCTACACCGTTGACAGTGTTGACCCGGAAGGGAGTTCCTTTCGTTTCGACGGAGGAGTGCGAGCACAGTTTCCAGCAGTTACGGACTCGGCTGACGACGGCACCAGTGTTATCTTTACCTTCCGGACCGGGCGGATTTGTGGTCTTCTGTGATGCTTCTCGAGTGGGGTTGGGATGCGTTTTGATGCAGCACGACAGGGTGATCGCGTACGCTTCGCGACAATTGAAGAGACATGAACAAAACTACCCCACTCATGATTTGGAGATGGCAGCAGTGGTCTTCGCACTTAAGATCTGGCGACATTACCTATACGGCGAGTCGTGCCAGATATTCACGGATCACAAGAGCCTGAAATACATATTCCAGCAGCGGGACCTGAACCTTCGACAGCGTCGATGGATGGAGTTAGTGAAGGATTACGACTGCGAGATCTTATATCACCCGGGCAAGGCAAATGTGGTGGCGGATGTTTTGAGCAGGAGGCCCGGGAGTAGTTTATCTTGTTTGAGCGCAGTACAGGAGCAGTCATCCGCTGATTGGCAGATATTATGCGACAGTCGAGTACAGTTCGAGTTCACGCCAATTGGAGGACAGATAGCGCATGTTCGTGCACGCCCACAGTTGATCGATCGTATACGTGAGGCACAGCTCAGTGATGACCGATGTTCAGAGATCATGGCACATATTGGACAGGGATGATTTTCCGAGTTCGTGATCGATGATCAGGGGGTACTACGTTTTGGAGTTAGACTGTGTGTGCTAGATGCTGAGGGACTGAGGCGCGAGGTTCTTGAGGAGGCACATCGATCGGTGTATAGCGTCCATCCCGGTTCCACCAAGATGTATCATGATATGAGAGATGTTTATTGGTAGGACGGAATGAAGAGGGACATCGCAGATTTTGTGTCGAGATGCCTGACTTGTCAGCAAGTCAAGGCTGAGCACCAGAGGCCCACGGGAGAGCTACAGCCGTTACCCATTCCGGAGTGGAAATGGGAACAGATTTCGATGGATTTCGTGGTAGGTCTACCCAGGACTAGTCGGGGGTATGACTCCATCTGGGTGATCGTGGATCGTTTGACGAAAGCGGCACACTTCCTACCTGTGAAGACGACTTTCGGATTTACTCAGTATGCCCAGATCAACATTGACGAGATAGTGCGACTACACGGAGTCCCGACGTGCATTGTGTCCGACAAAGGCACCCAGTTTACCAGTAGACTATGGCAGAGGCTTCAGGAGGCTTTGGGCACTCGCTTGAGTTTCAGCACGGCTTTTCATCCGCAGACCGACGGACAGTCAGAGCGGACCATCCAGACTCTCGAGGACATGCTCAGAGCTTGTGTACTAGATTTCGGAGGTAGCTGGGATCATCATTTGCCCTTGGTAGAGTTTTCCTACAATAACAACTACCAGGAGACTATTCAGATGGCACCGTTTGAGGCTCTTTATGGGAGGAGATGCAGGTCGCCTACTTGTTGGACAGAGCTCAGTGAGAGCAGTATCTTAGGGCCACAGATCGTTGAGGAGACGACCGCGAAGATCCAGTTGATTCGCGATAGGATGAGAGCAGCGCAGTGTAGGCAGAGAGCTTATGCAGACCGTCGACGGCGCAGACTTGAGTTTTCTGTTGGTGATCATGTTTTCTTGAGGGTCTCCCCAATGAAAGGTGTGATGAGGTTTGGAAAGAAGGGGAAGCTCAGTCCCAGGTATGTGGGCCCCTTCGAGATCCTCGAGCGTGTTGGTGCAGTGGCTTACCGGTTAGCCCTTCCGCCCAGCTTTCCAGATGTGCACCCCGTATTCCATGTCTCGATGCTCCGCAGATATCTTCATGATCCTTCGCATGCGATTCAGCACCCGACGATCCAGCTGGAGCGCGACCTTTCCTATGCAGAGCAGCCGGTGATGATCTTGGATCGACGAGTGAAGAAATTGAGATCGAAGGACATTCCAACAGTTAGGGTACTTTGGCTTGGTCAGAACCGTGAGGAGGTCACTTGGGAGACCGAAAGCGAGATGATGAAGACGTATCCCCATCTTTTTGAAGGTATGTGTAGTTAGATTTTTGAAATTCGGGGACGAATTTCTTTAAGGGGGAGAGATTGTAACATCTTAGGATAAGGGTTAGTGAATAATTATAATTAAATAATGGTTTTTAATAAAAAGTTTACCAAATTGTGTTTTAAATATTTTTCCTAGCTTAATAAATATTTTTCCAAAATTTTCCTAGGCTTGCACACACATGTGCATGTAAACTAGGGTTTTTAAATGAAGTAAATACCATAATTATTAACCATGGTGGGTTAATTCTAGGATTAAGTCTTTTGGATTCTTAAGTGGGTTTAATTAGTTTTCTTTTGTGTGTTGACTTGTGAGAGAGAGGGAGTAGGCATCATGGCTCAAGCCATGCTTGCATTAAATGAAGAGAGAGAGAGAGGGGGGTGACTTTTGTGTAATGATTTGTGATGGTTTCTTTCTCTCAACTCTTTTTGTTTTTCTCTTAAACACTCACACAACACACTCTCACACACCCACACACTCACACAACACACACACTTACCTCAACAGAGCCCCAGCAGCAGCAGCAAGCAAAGCAACAACAACAACTGAAGCAAGCACTCAGCAGTAGCAGCAGCAAGCAAAGCAACAGCAACAACTGAGCAGCAGCAGCAGCTGCAACATGAAGCAGCAGCAGCAGCAACATTCAGCAACAGCAGCAGCAAGGCCCCAGTGAGAAGCAGCAGCCCCAGCTCCTAGTGCAGCCCCTCCCCTTCACCTCTCCACCTTCCTGCAGCTCCCTAGGGTCGAGAGTGAGGTATACTTCCTAACTTGATCCCTAGTTAGCTTAGTTAGTGTAGATTTGCTTCGGTTATCGGATTTTAGTGCGTTTTAGTGTGATATGGGGTAATTTGTGAGAATCTTGTGCAAACGAAGTGAGTTGTGGTTTCAGTAGGTCATTAGTAAGTTGTTGAGGCCACAGCAACCTAGTCCAACCCCTATTACGCTAAAATACCACCAATTTCACGATTCGATGCAAAATGTCGTATTTGTGCAGGGTAGTTTATGTGGGTGTTTTGATGTGTTTGGTCTTATTTAAATTGTAGGATTTCTTCCAGATAAGAATCTGGGAGTTGTTTTCCTTATGTTGGGGTGTGTGTTTAGTGCGACATGCATGCTTCTTTTGGTCTGGTGCGTGCTACGCATCGTAACGCATCGGGGTAGTTCGTGGTTCAGCACACACACATGTTTTGACGTATCGCGCACACGCGCGATTGGTTTGCGACACGAGTTTCTAGCTGGACCGTAATGTCGCGTTTTTGTGAAATGAGCTTATGTGTGATATATGTTATGTGATTTTAGGTTCGCAGGCCAGTGAGACGGACGCCGCGAAGAAGGGCAAGCAAGTTGTTGGATACACATAGCACGAAGCTAGGTGAGTAGATTTCACATCTACGGGGATATCGCCCGCATGGCGTTATGCGTCAGGGCTGATAGGACTTTATTATTATATGTTGCATGCACCCCATAGACTGTTATCGCATATTGCATTCCCTGCTGTGTTTATATACATATTTCTTAGAACTGATAGGACACCGCACTATTACTAACGGTTTATGTTGCACGGGCACTATTTGCATGCTACACACACACCGTTAGTAATTGCCATGCCACACTCACTGTAGAGCTGCCATGATTATATTGCTATAGTTCGCTTCATATGTGATTTGATATGACTTTCATGTATATTGGGAACCGCATGACATCTTTTAAAACCGGAAACGAAACTACCTTAAAAAGCGGTTTTTCCCCTTATACCCATACCATGGATTGATGTATATTGTACCTCGCATTGGATTTACTATTGGTGTTGGATTTTCATGAGATTTCTGTTTTGAGGACCGTGGAATTATTTAAGACAAAATGCACTATTTTGAAAAACCCGGTACCTCGTGATATGATATTTTGGTGTGTCCACCACGCGTTTTCTCGGTGCTGAGATGTGTGCTTGAAACCCGATTCGAGGAGTGGATGTTCCGTTTACGGGTTCGTGGTGGGCCCGGTATGGTTCCCCTCGGCGAGGTGATCGATGGGATTTGCCGATTGAGCCTGGAGGCGGGCGAGTACCTACCGGTGATTGGTTGGACCTGGCAGTTGTCCGGAGGATACTGACCAGAGTCGAGTGATGGATGCGGGATGACCCGTGCTGCCGGGGCCGAGGGCCGACACCGCAGACGGACCCCGTGGGCCGATCCGGACTGACGGAGCCCAATATACGAGGATTTGCATGTCGATGCTAGACACGAGTATTTTATGATGTTTTGGGTGCCGATGTTGGGCACTCGTGATTTCTCAGAGATGTACAGGATTTGAGGGCCGATGGGTGTGCCGGCGCCTGAGTGTATTTGGGATTTGAGTGCAGCCTGAGGCATCGATTATGGTTTTCCATGTTGACGTAGTCCATGTAGATGTTATTATCCCATACTCAGCATTGACTACTATATATCTCATCCTGTAGCATTTACCTGTTAGAGTATTTGCATTACTATTGCATCCTCTATATGACATGCATTGATATCATCTGCTGGCATTACTAGAGCCACGCTATATGTGCATGCTTGCGATCACCTTTATATGTTATCTCTATTCACGAGTTGGCAACTCATCCCCGTTGTGCCACAGTGTTTGCAGGTTGCCCTTGGGAGTAGTCACGACTGGCTGTTTCCGCATCTTTTGGCACAGATACCCTTTTGAGCAGAGATAGTCTTTTGCTGATAGGTGTGTTTTGTACGGTATCTGTTATCTTTCAGTTGTATATTGATGTATCTAGTACTCTCCATCTACTTTCTGTATTGACTTAGAGACAGTTGAGAGGACGATATGTATGGTTTTATATTCTGGTGTCGAGCTCGCATGTGTGTCGACTTTACTTTTGCAGTCTCATCTTTTATGATATTGTCCTTGCTTTACTGTGTATTCTTCGCTACGGCGTCGTATATCTTATTTTGATGCTTCATTCATTTTACTCGTCATTTCTGTTACACCTTGTTTCTATCCGACTGGCGGGGCAAATGTTTTAAAAAGGAAATTTTACCAAAATTATAAACTTATAACTTTTGAACTTAAAAAGGATTTCTACTAAATAAATAGAAGTTTTTCAGACATGTACGATTGTTTTTACAAATGTTTTAAATCACTCTATATTTATTGGTTTTGATTTCTGGGTTCGGCTTACTTAGCCGCGTTACGTCTGTAGACGTTGCGTGGTTAAGTGCCGGTCACGAGTCGAATTCTCGGGTCGTGACAACGACTCTCGGCACGAAGTGCGTAGAAACATACGAATGCGTAGATCCCGGATTAAACAAAACATGTGCCTCAAAAGAACAAACAGAAAGAGTACCTTAAACCACTGCATTGGACGCCTGCGTGTCCTGATGAGTCAAGGCAAACACCCGAGCCTTCCCTCTACCGGCGACTGGCTGACCTCCGCCTCTGCCACCCCGTACCCTCGGCACAAAACCGCCGCGACCTCGACCTCTCTGAACATGAGTCTGACATGGAGCACCAAAAGGCAATAAAGGCAACGCCCTCTGAGGTGGAGAAGGTGGTAGGGTAACATGTGGTAAAGCTGCCCCGCCCTCACGTGGTTCAGTAAAATCTCGAACGCGATGACACAAACTCCCGCACCGGTAACAACCAGATGAAAACTGTGGACTCTCGTGGGGATTAAAGCTAAATAACTGGCCACGTCACCAGTCTCCACTAGCCCCAGTGTCTGAACGAGATCTGTCACGGCGTTTAAACACTTGTCTTCGTGCTGATACACTGGTACGAACCCTTTTCGGTTCCATAACAACCGAAGTCTCGGAAAGATGCTCCTCAACCAATAGGGCCACGTCCACCACAGCTGCATACGTGTCACAATGCTGTATGCTGATAGTGAGGAACAACTGGGTAAGCAGGCCTCGAACACCTCTTTACCCTCATCTCCTCCGTAGCCACCAAATACGGAGCATACACAGACAGCTCGGTAAACTGCACGTCGTACTCGGCCACCATCATACCCTGAGTCTGGCGTAACGACTCGAAACTACGTGCTCGAGCAACCCTGACGCTCAGTAGAAGAAAACGCGCAAGAAACACCGTCACAAACTTAGTCCAAGTCATAGGAGAAAGACCTGCGGCTCTGCCCTTCTCTAAGGACCCGCACCACTTATAGGCCAAACCTTCCAGACGAAAGCTCGCGAACTCTAACAATCTCGCGTCGGAGCATCTCAGCGAACGACATATCCTGGCCATCCGATCGATAAACGACTGGGGATTCTCAGCTGCATCAGTGGCAGTGAAAACCGGAGGCCTCAGCCTCATGAACTCCGATAACGATACGCTGATCACCTCTGTAACTGCAGGTACAACTGCATGAATAGTAGGCACCATCACGGCCCCCGCAACAAGTGGAAAAACCTCCTATCTCTGCGCTCGAATGTCCTCAACTAATGACCCCATCATCTGGCGCAAATCCTGCATACGACCCCTAACATAGCCATATGGTCTGTCGAAGGTGGATCAATCTGCTCATGCACAATGGGCGTACCACCCTGGTCAGTCCTTGTCTCAGACGAGTCAACTCTGACCTCGGCCCTCGCGGCCGCTCTCTGCGCCCTCGTAGTCTTCGGAGGCATAAAGGTTGGAAATGGAAACAGGATTCGATAAGGACACAGAAATCGAATCGCAATGGTGTATACAATCACGGAAGGAATTTCAAACAATAAGTACTAAGGTCACTTAGGCGGAGTACCGTGTCGTAAGTATGCCGCGGAACATACACACGCTACGTTACTCTGCTTAAGCTACCTACTCCATCATACCATGGTCTTGCTACACTCCGAAAGGTATAACCTAGCGCTCTGATACCAACTTTGTCACGACCCAAATTAGGCACATGACCAGCACTTAGACTACGTAACATCAACAGGCGTAACGCAATTTAAGTAAGCCGAAAACCCAACAATCTAAACCATTAAAATAAGTAAAAGATAGAACACATTTAAAATCTCAATGCAAAACATTAAGCTTAAGTTTGTTTTCATAAAAATTTTGGCAGCACCTCCTTTGTAAAAGGCAGCCCCGAAACGGTTACAAACAAAAGATAAGTAAGGCATCCCCAACGGGACCAAATCCCACCCAACGGTGGAAACAACCACCACAACAGATATACGACGTCGTTGCGAAGAAATGAGATAATCAACATAAATAAAGGCCGGCTCACACGAGTACGACAACCAAAGTCATTAGAATATACAACATCGATCCTCACAACTCGTCTCTAAGTCAATACATGAAGGTGGTAGATGGAGAGTACTAGATACAAAAAATATACAATGTACATAATCGGAAAACTGCAACCCACCTAAAGCAAAAAGCCTCACAGCCAACCGTAGCGGTATCCGCAAAAGTAAAGATAATAAGGCTCCCTGCCGCGACTACTCTGAGGATCAGACCTGCAAAACACTGTGGCACAACGGGGGTGAGTTGCCAACTCGTGAATAGAAAATAACATCATACTGTAATCGCATGTATGCACTAACAGCGATAATCTATCACATGTAATCTGATAGCATAAATATGGCAATATGAATATGCAACTATCATGATCAAGGTACACACCAGGGTACTACATCTACATGAAACAAATGCATATCAAATAGATGCGGAGTATGGGATAAAACATGTCTTCCTCACGGAATCCTCATAGTGGCAGGACCAGTGTCCATCAAGACAATCAAATTTCCAAATTCCTCAAATCGGCCCTCAGATCGACGCTCATAACCTGTAAGTCTCATGGAACTTGAGTGCCCAACATCAGCACTCGAAAACATCATGAAATACTCGTGTCCAACATCAACACGTAAATCCACATATCGTACCTATACATCTCACGGAACCTGAGTATCCAACCCGACACTCGAAATCCTCGGAACCTAAATGTCCAACCTCGACACTCACAATCCCCATATCCATACATCTCACGGAACATAAGTGCCCAACATTGACACTCGAAATACCAAAATCTATATCTCTCTCGGAACATAAGTGCCCAACATCGACACTCGAAATCCCCAAATCCACATATATCTCGGAACCTAAGTGCCCAACATCGACACTCGAAATCCCTAAATCCATAGAAACCGGGAACAATACACATTTCTTGAAATATCCCCGCGGTTCTCAAATCCGGAAAATCACATGAAATCCATAACTCAATGCGTAAATCCATGTAATATGATGTATGCAACATAGAACAACAATATGAGCATATCAAGGGAAAATCAGCTATTTAAATGTATCAAGTCATTAAATATATCACGCGGTTTCCAATTATCCAAATCCAACGCAACATCATATAAGTGAACAAGTAGCTATAACAAGATATATGTGTAAGCATGTAGGTATGCATGTATGCTATATTTCATATGCGCAATCGCACGAGAATCAATGCCTCAATGTCACTAATCAATACAATATAACATATGCATATGTGTTGTGCGTATCTGTAACACCTTGAATTTGTCTAGATTAATTTCGTGTTAATTAGCGATAATGCGTGTTTTTCATAAAATCTCGTAATTTTTAAATTTCTACTTAAACTAGGATAAAATCAGTTTTAATTGTGAAAATATGTGTTTCTATATATAAATGGGTTTTATTAATTATAAATTAGCTTAGTGTTCACTTAATTAGATAAATTCCTTAATTACTTTTTCTTAAGGAAAAAATTAGTGTAACTTGCATGCACACTTAACACATTCCTCATCTTCCCTCTACATTCAAATTCATTTCATTGTTCTTTTTAAAATAAAACCCTTAACAATTAAACCATAAAAGAAATAGGAAAATGAGAGAAAAGAGAGAGCACGGGGGGCATTTATTAAAGCATGGGAGATGTTTGACTTGGGCACTCTCTCTCTCTCACACTCTCTCTCCTCTAACCAGCAGAAGCCCCAGCAGCAGCTCAGCTCCCCCTTCGTCTTCTTCTTCTTCTTCTTCTTGCATCTTAGCCCAAATCCCCTCACAAAAATCCATCTTTCCTTCATTTAAACCCTTGAAAACACCTCCTTTGTTGGTTTTAATGGCAAGACTTGGTGTTTGAAGGCAAGTGCAGCAAGTTAGACTTCCCAAAGACCAATTTGAGGTATTAAGCTTACCTTAATCACTTTATTGCTTAACTTGTAGTTTAATTAGCTAACTCTAGTGTTTTAGTGAGTTTTAGTGCTAATCTTGTGGTTTAAGTGAAGATTAGGTTAAGTTAGGGTTATTAGGGCTTGTTTAACTTAATTAAGTGCTATTAGTATCGTTTAATCCATGTTATTGCTTCAGATTTCACTAAATTACCTTATTGTTCTAAATTAATGCTTAATTAGTATTTTAGTTTAGATTTGTGCAAGTTTTGGAATCTTCTTTTGATCCGAGTGCTTCAGGTAAAAGTTGCAACTACTGGAGCATGTTTACTAGAGTTAGACCACACACACGAAGCATGAGACCCCCATTCCCATTCCTGGCCGCAATTAAAAGCTTTTTGGCCGCAAATTGCGGCCATATGGTGGGTCTGTGTGTCAGGGTTTGGTTGGTAGGTGTCTGCTATATAATGTAGGTCTTTGGTGTATGCAAATTTTCCTAATTCAACTTGAGTCAAAATCTGGAACCAAAAACCTTATTTTCAATACTTTAAGTTTTGCACGACACGCACGTTCTGAGTTTGGATCTAGTGTGTTCTGTGTCTCGCAGCGTGTCAGGGTGGTTCCAGGCGCTTGCACTCTCGTTTTAGTGTTTTGATTCACGCGTTTAGCTTGCGACGCTAGTTTTTCCGTATTGTCTTGATGTCACTCTTTTGCAGGGTATTAACTTACCGTGTGATGTTTTGTATAAATCCTAGGATCAGTCGCAGAGACATCGGACGCGGCGCGGAAAGGAAAGGCGGTGATCGGATAAGGCTAGCGGAGGCGTTCCGGTGAGTAGATGTACACATCTACGGGGGAAATCGTTGGGATGGCGCTTGGCGCCCGACAGTTAGAATGTAGTTTAGAACTGTAATTATATGCATAGTTCCTATTTCATTATTTCGTTGCATTGCATCATTCGTCATATAAATGTATACTGTGCTAGTAACTTATAGGACACTCGCACTATTACCATTGGCTTATGTTGCACGGGCACTATTCATGGGAACACACACACCTTGGTAATTGCTATGCCACGAACACTTAACTAGTTAAATCCAAATCATATCTCATGCGCCACTATATTTAATAACCTGCAATTGATATATTAAATTCTTTAAAATGAATATGTAGGATTGCTTGGTACATGCAAACATCCTATTGCATCACTGTTCGTGCATAGCTTTCCAGTTTCCGCATTGCATTTCATTTTATTGATATCATAGACATTCATGTATCATGATTCGCTTGTGGATTTACGTATTTATGATATTTATGGATTCGGAGGAACCGCAAAGATCTAAAAACATATTACCTTTTTAAAAATGTAAGTTTGCTGTTTTCTCATGATATGATATTTGTGTCGTCCACCATGAGTTTTCTGCTAGTTTTCGAGAGCCGTTTCGAGGAGTAGTATGAACCGTCTCGGGTACAGGGTGGGCCCGGTAGGTACCCTGGGGGCAAGATGTTCGAGTGTAGTCGATGAGCCTGGCAGGGGAAGACAGCCTACCGGTGATTGTTGGCGCGGCGGATATCCATAGGGTACCGACCGTGGTCATGAGATATTGATATTTGATGGGCCGGTCCGGATTGCCGGAGGCCAGATTTACTGAGATATTCATATTAGTGTCGATACTGACACAGACATATATTGATTTCATTAATAGAACTACAGCCAAAATTTCAGAAGTTTATATAAGATAAGACACAGTTTTCTCATGTTACTTATATTCAGATCTCGCATTTTATTGCATTCATGCTGCATGCATTTTATCGTATCGCATCATATTAGTATATGTAGGTTGTGATATCATTGTGTACATGATTAAGATAGCCTTCTTAGGTGTTATTTTTACTCACGAGTTGGCAACTCACCACCGTTGTGCCACAGTGTTTTGCAGGTCTGACCCGCCAGCATAGTAGCGGCGGCGCACCTCCTCTTTTGCATCATTTGGTTTGGACCCGCATCTTGTTCGTAGGTGGGTTGCGGGGTGATTTTGTTGCCACCTGTATCATTATTGTATCTAGAGTACTCCATCTACTGTAGCTACCTTATATATACCAGTGTACTGTTATATTTATGACCTAGAGACGAGACAGTGAGATTTGTGTATTTATATGTTATTTATCTGGGTTGTGATCACCTGAGCCGACATGTTTCTTTATTTCTTTTGTGCTTTATTTACTTTTTGCACATTGATGATATTTATTGCGTGGGATTGTGAGACTGATTTTTTCGAAGAGCTAGCTCCCGCTTGGCGATGCCTTATTTCATGGTGATCATATATTCTTGTTTTGTACCCGTTTGGGGCCAGTATTTACAAAGGAGACTCGCCGAAATTTTCGGAAAAATGGATGTTGCTTTTAAAAAGCTTGATGTGACTTATTTGATTAAAATCTCATTCAATAAATCGGTTTTCCTTCACTCTATTTCTTAATTGGGTTTTGATTTCTGGGTTTTGGCTTACTTAGATTACATACGCCTTGAGATGTTCCGTAATTTATGTGCCAGTCACACTCCGTATCTTTCGGGTCGTGACAAAGTTGGTATCAGAGCGTTAGGTTTTACCTTTCTGAGTGTAGGATGACCCTTGGTAGATAGAGTAGGTGACTTAAGCAGAGTGACGTAACGTGGGTATGTTCCGCGGCATACTTATGATACGGTACTCCGCCTAAGTGACTTAGGATGTACTTTCTTGAAATTCCTTCTTCAATTCTGTGTATCCTATGATTCTATTGCACTGTTCTCATTATCTTATTTCCTCTACCAGCCACTATGCCGCCGAAGGCTACGAGGGCGCAGAGGGCTGCCGCCAGAGATGAGATTCGAGCGGGTTCGTCCGAGACGAAGACCGACCAGGACGGCATTGTTGGATATAGTGCCCTCAGAGTCAATTATTGGATCGCATGCACGTGATTGTAATGATTGAGGGAGGACCTATCCCGGTAGGACAGTCTTACTCAAGATGATAGTATTCTATTTGGTTTATCTTTATCATCATGTACTGCTTCAGGTGACCTTACAGGTCACTGTTGCACGCTGATAGAGCCCTTAGGATTCTTGCTTGACTGCCAGCAGTATGATGGCGATCATATACGTGGGAGCTGGGGTCTATAAGCACATCCTTAAAAGGTCCCTAGTCATGGGAGTTTTCAAGACAGGGCATCGATACTCCAGAGTAGACTAGTGTATATAGTCGAGACCCCGACGAGGGGCGGTGGCCGGTCTCACAATCCATTGGTGTCAGTTCGTTCACCTAAGATGTATACAGGTGCTCATTGGGTTATGAGTACACCGGACAGGACTCGCCGGGAACATGCTAGTTGGTATTATACCTGACGTCAGATAGCGGTTTCCTATTGACACGTGTATAGGTTAGTTCATTAACCTGAGATCGTCATTTATCTGGTGTGAGTTCCCACTGTGCTTTGATTACTACCCTACCACGGCTCAATGGAGTCGTGCAAACAGGTTTTAGTTGGGTACAGTCCCGAGCCACATGGAGGCAGTGAGCGGATCGGCAGGGGTTTCGTCTCTCCCGGTATTGGGGGTGTGGTCGCGTTGTGTCTAGCAGAGCCATTACACGAAGTCCTTGGCCAAGGCAGGAGATTTACTGGTAGGTATTCCAGTAGTATCTCAGGGTGTTCTTGGCTACACTCCGACACGACTTGTACCGCTTTTGGGGGTCTGACTTTTACCAACCCCCTAGGCCCGCCATGCGATGCTCATAGACGAACGGACCGGACTGTACGGATATTGTCACTGACAGGCTCAGTAGGGTGTCAGGATGAGTTCGCTCATCGACCTCCCTTTTGGTCAATACTTGGTAGCCCGTTACGTACGGCTAATACCTATGACGTGCTAGTGGTTAAATCCACAGCCATTGTATTGACTAGTCTTTAGAGTCCCCCACAGACAGTTTCTCAAGTTTTGGGCGAAATTTTGTAGATGTCGTATGATATATGGCAGGGTTCGGTCATATACGTGCGGTATTGCAAGGATCATGATCGGACGGATCATACTAGTGGGCTTTGGTTTAAGACGGATCATAGTATTAGATTTGTTGGATTACTTTAGTCTCATCGCATTCGCATTCATTCGGAATGCGGATGCAGGTATGTATATACAGGTGAGGGGTATCCTTGTGATTCGTCACGAGTTTACTTTAGATGTTGCCGTATCTTATTGTTGCAAACATTTGGATTAATGTTTGTTAATGGAAATTGTGAGCTAGATTTTATCATGACATTTATTAAATGTGACATGAACACATTAGTGACTCATGGTCTCTTTTTATGTGTTAATGTCACATTATATGGTGTTTTTGGGTTGAAATGATGAGAGAGGAAAGAGAGGGGAAGCCAAGGTCATGGGTGAGCTCTCATATTATTCTATACTCTCTCTCACTCTTATTATTTCCATTATAAGAAAAGAAAAGATGAGAAAGCCTTCTCTTCTTCTTCTTCTTCTTCCTCTAGCTTACATTCTCCATTAATGGCTTCATCTCTAACCTCCATCCAAAGCAATGGATGCAGGAGACAAAGTGATCACAAACATTCTCAACAACACCTTGGACACGTCGGCTAGCTCACTTCATGCCCGAGTTGCTTCGGATGAAGCGGGAGACCGTAAATGGAATCGATGATGTGGTGCCCTTTCCGACGAGGAGATCGAGACCGAAGATGCCGCGAGGATCTTGGGATGGTGGCCAAAGACCGAAAGACACGGATCGATCGGTATAGATTTCCAACCCTCTCCCTAGATAGCTAGTTGTAGGTTAATGGTTCGATCCGGGTTTTAAGTACACGATAGCGCCGGTTTCAGGTTAAGAAAAAGTTTTTCGTTTCCGCATTTTGGCCTCGGATAGACGGCCGGGGCGCTACCGTAGACTTACATGGTATCAGAGCCACGCCATTAACCTTTACTAGCTTGTTCTAACGTGTTTAAAATATCGATCGATCGAAATTTCCGATTCGTATTTCCATTTCAGTATGCTTGCTGTCGATTTTTAAAGTTGTTCAAAAAATAATTTTAGGCATCTTAAAAATACATTCTGTTATTTCTAAAGCTACAGAAAAATTTTGGAGACCTAAGTCCAAAATTCCTCCGCGGAACCGCCGAGCAATGTGGCATTTTGCGGCCCTTCCGCGGCCCTTTTTGGGATACAGTAACCCAAAATTTTTCTGGTGCTTTATTTCATGGAAATATGATTTTTTTTTATATGTAGTTTTGGCCCAGATTATTTTGAGTGTCGGAATTGTACTTGGGGCCCACTTTGGGATGTTTTGTCGATCGGAATTTTAAATACATTAGTTTACAATATTTACATTATATCTGCGACCGTGAATGTCATTTGATCGGTAAATCCTGTCTAATTGCTATAGCCCTTTTAGACGGATTTGTGAACGTGACATTCACGTTGATGTTCTGTGTTGTGCTGTGATGTTGCAGATTTGTCGTGGTGGATAGCCTGGATGCAATGTTAGTACAGTTTGGTTATATTTGTACATTTGATATTGCGGGGCGAGCGTCCGACATGTAGACTGCCGTCACTGCCTGTTTGTATATTATTCTTTTGGGGCACGCCCGGGCTGAGGTCGATGTACCCGTTGTATATATTTCTTTCTGTACTAGGATTACCCCGCGGTGGGGTGCACGGATAGCCAGGTTATACAGGGCAACGGGCCCGCATCTCATGGCTTTGAGACGCAAGGGGCTTTACTTTAGAATTGGCGGGCTATTCGCCGCACTCGTAGGGGGTACAGGTTGACCCAAGGAGGGGTGCTCAAGTTACCGGATTCCGTGAAGTGCCGGGTGGTCCATTCACGTTTTTGAAGGGGGCTGCCTCGCTTCAGGTTTTGGCGGGTAACTTGCCGCGCCCGTAGGGGCCTAGAATTTCATTGCACAGCCTATCCACACGACCAGGGGAACATCGGGTTTCAGTAGCGGCTCTATGAAACCCGTGGATCACAGTTTATCTGTATTGTTCTGTGATGCTTATTACATTTCTAAGATGTTGCATTTTATCACGCCTTGAGCGATTATTATATATTGATATATATACTAGTAGATGTTGTATATGTTTACACCCGCGCTAGTCCAGTCCCCGCTCTGTCGTTAGTTAAGTAACCTAACGGGTGATGACGGGACCCAGTGGCGAATTCGGATGGCATATACGTACATCATATTTTCGTTCTTTATTGGTGTGATTAATTGATGGGACTGCGTTGATTCGGATCAATGCAAGCTAAACAAACCTATTCTAATGTTGTTGGAACTTTTTTCAAAAAGGCTGTTATTGGAAGGACGTTCTTTTTTTTTTTTGCACAGTAGTATTCAGTTCGAATATTCCGCACCTCAGTCGACGAGGCAAGGGCCGAGATCCCTTCACCGGGAGTGACCCCTTGGACAGAAGTTTGCGTCAGGGTAATAACTTCACTATAGTCGATTACTTTATTCTTTGCATCGTGGTATTCAGTTGGAATATCCTGCACCTCATTCTACGGGAAAAGAGCTTAGATCCCTTCACCGGGAGTGGCCTCTTAAGCAAAGATTTTCGCCACTATATTTTTATAAAAAGCTATTCGGTTCCTTCAACGATATCAAGTTCATTACGTTAAAGGTTTTTCGCCAAAAACCATTCGTAGCCCTCCTCATTTCAGAAGGGTAGTGTTAGTTATATGTATGCCCTAGAGGCTATTACTATACATGAGATGTATATTGTAGTGGATGCTTGGACATATATAGGGAGGACTTTCTTCCTCGACATGATAGTATGCTATCTGGTTACTCTTTACCTTAACGTGTATATTGATTGTCTCTATGTTACATGTTGGTAAAGCCCTTAGGATGTGTACTTGACTACCTGGACTATGATGCTGATCATACTAGTGGGGACATGGTAGTCCATAAGTACATCTTTCAAGGTCCCTAGTCGTGGGTGTATCGAGACGGGGACATGGTTGTATTGGATCGTCGCGTTTTGAATAGCCGGGTTTTTTTTATGTGAGATGAGGGTTTTTATTTTCATTCATGTAATATTAAATATATGTAATATTCTTTTATTGGGGCACTTCCGGGATGAGGTTGCTGTCACCATTTGTATATTATTTACTTTTCCGCACTAGGATACACCCAAGGAGGAGAGCACAAGTAACTGGGTTCTGGAGTCCAGTGGGAGACCAACTCGAGGAGTCGAGTCCGGATCTTCTAACTCTAGAATTGGTAGGGTTGCTTGCCGCTCTCGTAGGGGTCTATGGGTGTGTGTTTGGCTATTCATCGCGACCGTGGAATCCGTGTTTTATAGTGGCTCCAAATAAAACACGGACGTCCTAGTATATCCAATATTTCATATGTTTCTTCTGCTGCGATATCTGTGATGTGATCATTTGATATGTTGTGATAAATACTGTATATAGTATATATGATATAATATATAGACGTTACTTATGTTTTACACCCGCGCTAGCCCTGCCCCGCTCTGCCGTTAGTTACCTAACCTAACGGTGCACGAGGGGACATCGAGGCGAATGCGGATGGCATAAGTGTACGTCGTATTTATCTGTGATGTTTAGGTAACTTAAATGATGGGACTTCATTAATATGATTAATGAAAGAAAAGAAACCAAAAAGATGTTGTGGAGTCAAATTTTCAAAAACAGGTAGCTACAGTTCTTGCTTTGCATCGCGGTGTTCCTTGTAGAACATCCTGCACCTTATTCGATAAGGAAAGGGCCGAGATCCTTTCTCCGGGAGTGACCCCTTTAGCAATGACTAGCAGATGCTACAACACTCGGTTTGTCTTTTGATTGCTTTTCTAGTTCTTGCTTTGCACAGTGATAAATATGATATATCCTGTACCTCATTCGACGAGGAAAGAGCCGAGATCCCTTCACCGGGAGTGACCTCTTTAGAGAAACTAGTAAAAGCCTAAAAAACACTCCATTTTAAAATAATTTGATTCTACAACGATATCAAGTTCATTACGCAATAGGTTTTCAGAAAAACCTGTCGTAGCCCTCCGTCATTTCAGATAAGTCCTACTTAGTATTCGTGCTACGTTTGTTGGCCTGCATCAAGGCGTAGTGTGCGGTAGCTAACTAGTATTTATCTGCTTATGCATATGATGCAGATTGGATTAGGGTAGTCGTGCGACTTTGTTGGCCTGCGTCAAGCGACTTGCGGGTGGGTTTAATTCAATCAAGAAATGACGGGTTGAACTTGACTAGCGCACTATGGTTTGTTGGCCTGGGTCAAGGTCATGGGACGCTAGGGGAAAAATTATCGGGAATTTCAAGTGTTGAAATTTGCAATGAGATTGCGTACCTTCTATGAGATAGTTGGATCCTGATATCCACTGCGAGTAATTGTTACTCCTGGGAGAGTTTTACACATTACAATTGTTAGTGTATATGCCCTAGAGGCCATTACTGCATCATACTAGTTTGTATATTACTTAATGGATGCTTGGGATATTCACCTTGTATATACAATCTTGCTCAAAATAGTAGTATGCTACTTGGTTTGTTTCTACTTCAATGTGTACATGTGTTTATTTTTATATATCGCCTATACACATTAGTAGAGCCCTTAGGATCTTTGCTTGATTACCAGCGATGTGATGGCCGTCACACTAGTGGGGCTGGGTAATCTATAAGCACATCCTTATGCAGGTCCCTGGTCGCAGGACTATCGAGACAGGGCATCGATACTCCGGAGTAGACCAGCGCATGCGCTTCTCATCCCAGTGTGGGAGACGGTCTGTCCCACAGCCGTCAGTACGTCGTACTTGAGATAGTATGCGGGTGCTCGTTAGGTTACGGGTACACTGGACAGGGCTCGTCGGGAACTGACTAGTTGGTATTATGCCTATCGTCAGTTATCAGTTCCCAGGTGACATGAGTACAGCTTAGTCCGCTGACTTGACACTGTCACTTCGCCTCGAGTGTGTTCCCACTGTACTTTGATCACTACCCTACCACGGCTCAAAGGAGTCGTGCAAACAGGTGGCGGTTGGGTGCAGTCCCGAAGCACTTGGAGGCAGTGACGGTTAGACAGGATTCGTCTCTCCCGGTATTGGGGTTGACATCGCGCTGTGTCTAGGAGAGCCATTACACGAGTAGTCCCTGGCCAGGGCAAACGAGATATACTGGTAGGCTTCCAGTGTTATCTCAGGGTGTTTTGGGCTTCACTCCGGCACGACTTGTACCGCTATTGGGGGACTGACGTTTACCGCCCCCTAGGCCCGCCATGCGATGTATCAGACGAACAGACCGGACTATACGGAGAATGTCACACTCAGGCTCAGTAGGAGTTCAGATGGGTTTCGCCTCGTCGGTCTTCTTATCGGCATTACCTGGGGACCGTTACGCACAGCTAGTGCCGCTTGCGGTCTGTGGTTAAACCCACTGCCAGCGTAGTGTCGAGTCTTTAGAGTCCCACACAGAAAGCTTTTCTCCTTTAGGCAAAAGAGTAGAGGTCGCATGGTATTGCGACAGGTCGCATGGTTTTGCGACAGGGTTCGGTCACATCCGTGCACTTGTGCACGTACAGTGTCCGGACAGTTTACACTAGCGGGCTTTGGTTTAAGCCAGATCCTAGTGTACCTTATGGGATTGGATTTATCCAGTTTGCATTCGTGTTCCTCGGAACGCGGATGTGGGTGTGTATGCACAGTTGACAGGGAGGCAGAGGCAGCGGATTCTCATTAGGGTTGTTGACAGTTGACCGTTGACTATTTGACTTTTTGCTCAACCCTAATGAGAATATGATATGTGATTAACTATTATATTAATTAAGTATTATGGTGATTTGGTTGTTGACTTTTGTTGACTTGTTGACTTTGTTGACCGGTTGACTAGGTTTGACTAGTTGACCATCATGATAACCATGGCTATCATTTCATGCCAAAGACTTTTACTTGCTTGCTCACTTGTGTAAAATGAGTGCATGATATGATATGGTTATGGTTGCTTCAACCATCACATAAGACTTTTGTTGATATGATGAGTTATGATTACTTTGGATTATGAGAGGGTGAGAGACAAAAGAGTTGCTCATTCTTTCTTGCTCATTCTCTCTCTTGTTCTTGAGCTCTCCATTTTGCTCTCCCCCTCTTGCTCTTGCTCCCTCTCTTTAATCTATGGTTCTCTTGTCTCATGAGTTGAGAATCAAGAACCATAGATAAAATCCCCTTCTATTTCTTCTCTACTCATTCTAGTTCACTAGGTTTAGAAAACCAAGTGAACTAGTTTTCTTCAAAGAACGAAGAAGGAGCTAAAGGTTGGAGCTTTCAGGTGGATCTATCTTCGGCGTACGGAGACGACGAGAAGAAGCCATCGGACCACCATCGGAGCTTGAAGAAGAAGGAGTTCAAGACAAGCTAGGTATAACCCCCTAACCGAGTAGCTAGAAACTCATAGTTAGGATGTTAGATAGATGTTTAACCAAGATCCGGGTTATAGGTCCATGTTACCACCTCCGTAAAAATAGTTTTTTACCAAATTCCGCATTCCCGAAAGTACCGGGAGAGGTAGCATGGACTTACAGTGGTATCAGAGCCTAGTTAAACTCTATCTAACATGTTAGCAAGTAACTAGAAGATCGATCAACGAAAAAGTCCCGAAACAAACCCCAAAAATTTGTAGTTTCTGTCGATTTTTCCACTGTTCAAAAGTTGATTATTTTAACACCTAAAATCGGCTCAGGCTTTTCTGTGGGCACTCACCAAAAATGGTCCAACGTTCGAGTCAACGAGCCGCGGAAACGCGGCGGGAGCACGCTCCCGCCGCGGATCCGCGGCCGAGTCGACTCGGCCGAGGTCAATTTTTGGTGCAGTGTTTTTATGGGGGTATTTTGGGATTTTTGGAATATATATTTTCTGCCCAGATTTTCTAGAACGAAAATTTCTTTTTTGGGGTCCTGAAAATCCGTATTTTTGATCGAACTTCTAAAAGACTTAAGCTAACGGGTTTTCTGTAATGTGATATTTGTATTCAACGTCTACTAATCGCTATATGTCGATTAGTGGGGGTTATACAAATCTATGATCTGTAATCTGCTGGAATGTGTATATGAATATGTTGGATTGTCGCGGGTGAATAGCCGGGGGTTGTGAGATGAGAGTTTTCTTTTCTTTCAATTCATGTAAATTTGTAAATTGATGTAATAATTATTTGTATGGCCGCACAACCGGGTCGGGGTTGTAGCCGTCATTGTATAATTTCTTTTTACTGTTTTTGCTCCTAGGATAGACCCATGGAGGGGGTGCACAAACTACCGGGTATGCCGAAGTGTCGAGTGGCCTACTCATGGAGATGAGGGAGGTTGCTACGCTTCGGGTACTTGGCGGGTAGTTTGCCGCACCCGTAGGGGTCTTGGGTGGGGTATTGGCTATTCACCGCGACCGTGTAATCTGCTTTTCGTTACAGGCTCGTACGAATTACAGATTCCTAGTATATCCAATGTATTCATCTGTGATCTGAAATGTTTATCATTACAGTATATCTATATATGATATTATTTAGGCGTTGCTTATGTTTTACAGATGCGCTAGCCCAGCCCCCGCTCTGTCGTTAGTTAAGTAACCTAACGGGTAATGACGGGGCCCAGTGGCGAATGCGAATGGCATAAGCGTACGTCATATTTTGGTTGTTTTCTGCAATGGTAGGATTAAATGATGGGACGCATTAAAAGAACTAATGCAAGAATATCATGCATTAAAAGAACTAATGCAAGATAATAAACCAAGTTAAAGTCGTTGGAACACTTTCGAAAAACCACTCGGTTCTTTTCAAAATAAACTTTTAAAATACGGAGTTTGAGCCACTCCATTTAAAAGCTATCTCGTTCCATCGACTAAATCAAGTTCACTACGTTCACGGTTTTGCCAAAACCATCCGTAGACCTCCATCATTTCAGTTAAATATTCGGTAGTATTCAAGCTATGTATTTTGACCTCACGCCAAGGCATAGTGATTGGTAGCTGCCGGATATTTATCTGTTGCATAGATAGAATGCGTTGGTTTGAGACAGTCGTACTGCCATTTTGGCCTACGTCAAGGGTATGTACGGGTGGATTCAAATTAACATGGATAATGATGGGACGAACTTGACATGCGACTTATGACATTTTGACCTCACGCCAAGGTCATAAGAGCATGGGGCAAAAATCCACATCGGGAGTTTCATAAGTACTGAAACTTGCTAGATTTGCATACCATTTGGAGTGTGATGATTCTGGTAAGATTCCTTCAGTTTCGTCACGCGATGATATTTGGATCCCGATCCTACTGTGAGTATATGCTACTCCTCGGGAAATTTCTCACTTAACGATCAATGCTATAAACCTAGTAGGTGCCTAGAAAGGTGTTAGCGGGGCTACGCCCCCAGGGAAAAGAAGTTCTTTAATTAAGGAACTTCGCGAAAGCGTTGGAAAACCTCCCTCGAAGTACCGACACCGGCCTGGCTGAACGGTTAAGCAAGAATTGTACGGTGGGATTGATCCTGACTAATTCTTCCTTTATGGTTTGAGGAGGGATTCAAGAAACAGTGGGAGCCATCCTGTTTAGACAAACTAAAAACCACTCTAAACTTGCAAGAGCATCATGCTGAGTGTTTCTTCTTCTCTCCAAATTGCAGCGACCAATCAACATGACTGGACTTAAGTTACTCCTAGATAAAAACAAACTGACAGGGCCAAACTACAAAGATTGGCTCAGGAATGTCAAGATAGCAATCACTTATGACAAGCTGGGGTATCTTCTTACCACCAAAGCTCCCCCTGTCCCTGGTCCAACTTCCAGCGTCGCGGATAAGGAAATCTGCAAGACTTGGGAGATTGATAGCGCGAAGGCCAAGTGCCTCCTGCTTGCCTCGATGGACAACGAACATCAGAGGAGGCATGAGAATATGGACATGGAATCCATATTGCTCCATACAAAGGAACTGTATGGAGAGCAATCTCGTATCGCAAGATACGAAGCGTCGAAAAAATTATTTTCGACAAGAATGGCCGTCGGATCATCAATAGCCGAGCACATGCTAAAGATGATCGGCTACATTGAGGAGCTCGCTGACCTAGGGATCACATTGGAGAGTGAGCTATATACGGATATAGTTCTCCAGTCCCTTCGTTCCACTTACGCCCAGTTCATACTGAACTTCAACTTACAAGAAAAAGAGGTTGAACTTTCAGAGCTCCTCAACATGCTGAGGAACGCAGAGGGCACCCTACAGAAAGGTAAGGATACATCCACTTTGTTTGTAGGAGGATCATCTTCTTCTAGGTCCAAGGCGAAAGCCAAGAGAAAGAAGAAGAAGGCCCCCGCCAAACCAAGGGGCGGTGTTAGTAAGGTGGATACGAAGGGAAAAGGTAAAGCAACAAAGATAGCGGGGAAGCTTGTGGATAAGGAAGAATGCTTCTATTATCATAAGAAAGGACACTGGAAGAATGATTGCAGGGCCTGGAAGGCCAGAACAAAGGAATTGAAGCAGGTTGCAGCTTCAGGTTCAGGTGTGTATGTTATTGAAAACTGTCTTTCAATAAACTCTACTTCCTGGGTATTGGATACCGGATCAGGATCTCATATCTGTAATTCTTTGCAGGCGTTGAGAAACCGTAGGGTTTTGAAGGCAGGTGACATGACCCTCAGAGTTGCAAACGGAGCTAGCATGGATGCTAAAGCCGTGGGGGACTATCACCAAGGAATGTCAGATGGACATGTTTTGGTTTTGCGTAATTGCTTTTGTGTACCCAACGCAACTTGTAATATCATTTCTGTATCTTTAGTTTCTAAAGAAGGTTATGAATTTGCGTTTGTAAGTAATGTTGTAAACATTCACCTTAATCAAGTTTTGATTGGGTCAGGTACATTGAGTAATGGTATATACGTGTTAAACCAACCACAGATTTTTAATGTCCAGAATACACAAAAAAGAAAGTCTCCAGAAATAAATCAGACTTTCTTATGGCATTGTAGACTGGGTCACATCAATGAGAGAAGGTTGACGAAGTTACATACAGAAGGGTATTTGAATGCGTTCGAATATCAGTCGTATGCCACTTGTCAATCCTGTCTCAAAGTAAAGATGATAAAGACTCCGTTTACTGGACATAGAGTAAGAGCGAGCGAGCTCTTGGGACTCGTACACAGTGACGTGTGCGGTCCAATGTCTACACATGCCCGAAGCGGACATTCTTACTTCATTACTTTTACGGATGACTTCTCAAGATACGGTTATGTCTTCTTAATGAAACATAAGTCCGAGGCCCTTGGAAAATTCCAGGAGTATAAGAATGAAGTAGAGAAACAGACCGGCAAAAGTATTATGATTCTAAGATCGGATCGAGGTGGAGAATACTTAAGTGCCGAGTTCCTGGACTATTTAAAAGAGAACGGAATTCTCTCTCAGCTTACTCCTCCTTACACCCCGCAACATAACGGTGTATCGGAGAGACGGAACTGCACCCTATTGGATATGGTGCGGTCCATGATGGGTAACGCTGAGTTACCGCGATCATTCTGGGGGTATGCGCTAGAATCAGCTGCGTACCTTTTGAACCGAGTTCCGACTAAGACTGTGCCTTCCACACCATATGAAATGTGGAGTGGGAAGAAACCCTATCTTCAATATCTGAAGATCTGGGGATGTCCGGCTTTTGTCAAAAAGCAGCATGCGGACAAGCTCGAGGCACGTTCAGTACTGTGCAAGTTTGTGGGATACCCAAAGAACACCAGGGGGTATCTTTTTTCTACGCAGAGGAACAAAAAGTCCTTGTTTCTCGTAATGCCCACTTTCTAGAACACCAGTTCTTAGAAAAGGAAATTAGTGGGAGCGCAGTAGAACTGGAAGAAATTCCAGAACCACGGACTAATACTGAAAGTTTAGTGGAACCAGAGGGTTCGGAAGAACAGGACATTCCTACGCCGCTCCGCAGGAGTAGTAGGCAGTCTCATCCGCCCGAGAGATACTGCGGTTTTCTCATAGACGGGGATAGAGAGGATTGCATCATAGATTTTGATGAGCCTACTAGCTTCCAGCAGGCCGTTCAGAGCGTTGACTCAGTGAAATGGCTGGATGCAATGCGGACCGAAATGGAGTCCATGTACACCAACAAGGTATGGACGTTGGACATTGCTCCAGACGGGGTAAAACCCGTAGGATGCAAGTGGATCTTCAAAAGGAAGATTGGTGTAGATGGACAGGTTGAGACCTATAAAGCTAGGCTGGTAGCAAAGGGTTTTCGTCAAAGACCTGGCTTGGACTATGACGAAACCTTCTCTCCAGTAGCCATGCTGAAATCCATTCGGATCCTTCTTTCCATTGCTGCCTTCCACGATTATGAGATTTGGCAAATGGACGTAAAGACAGCTTTTCTAAATGGAAATTTAGAGGAGTGTGTCTATATGTACCAGCCAGAGGGTTTCATTCAGAGTGGGAGCAGCGGAAAGGTGTGCAAGTTGCTTAAGTCCATCTATGGACTAAAGCAGGCATCGCGGAGTTGGAACATCTGCTTTGATGAGATGGTCAAAGAATTTGGCTTTATCAAAAATCCAGATGAACCATGCATCTATAGTAGATTTGTAGCGAGAACTGTAGTATTCCTTATTTTATACGTGGATGACATTCTCTTAATAGGAAATGACATTCCTATGCTACAATCTGTCAAGGGGTTCTTGTCACACAGGTTCTCCATGAAAGACCTGGGTGATGCCTCGTACATTCTGGGTATCCGGATCTACCGTGACAGATCCAAGAGGATATTAGGACTTTCACAGTCCAGGTACATCGACACCATACTGAAGAGATTCAGTATGGAAGATTCCAAGCGCGGTAACCTACCGGCTTGTCACGGGATCACCCTCTCTAAAGAGATGTCTCCCAAGACTGATTTGGAGAGGGATCGCATGTCTATTATACCCTACGCTTCTGCGGTAGGCTCTATAATGTATGCGATGTTGTGTACCAGACCGGATGTAGCTTATGCACTGAGTGTGGTAAGCCGGTATCAGTCAAACCCTGGGGAGAAGCACTGGATAGCGGTAAAGAACATTCTCAAGTACCTGAGAAGGACTAAGGAGATGTTCTTGGTGTATGGCGGAAAGGACCTCCAGATCGAGGCCTTTGCTGACTCCAGCTTCCAGAGTGACAAGGATGATTCCAAGTCCATGTCGGGTTTTGTCTTCACCCTCAATGGAGGGGCGGTGTGTTGGAAGAGCTCCAAACAGGAAACCGTTGCAGACTCGACGATGGAAGCGGAATACATCGCTGCATCTGATGCCGCAAAAGAAGCTGTCTGGATGAGGAAGTTCTTGAAAGAACTTCAGGTGGTTCCGTCCATTGTTGATCCAATACCTCTGTATTGCGACAACAACGGGGCTATAGCTTTAGCGAAGGAACCCAGGTCCCATCAGAGATCCAGGCACATCTTGAGGCGGTATCACCTGATCAGGGAGATCGTGGATCGCCAGGAGATCGAGGTTCGGAGAGTCGCTTCAGAAGACAACACTGCAGATCCATTCACCAAGGCCTTGCCCCAGACTCAGTTCGAGCGGCTGATCGAGATGATAGGTCTTCGATACGCCAGTACATGGCCTTAGTGCAAGTGGTAGATTGTTAGTGTATATGCCCTAGAGGCCATTACTGTATCATACTAGTTTGTATATTACTTAATGGATGCTTGGGATATTCACCTTGTATATACAATCTTGCTCAAAATAGTAGTATGCTACTTGGTTTGTTTCTACTTCAATGTGTACATGTGTTTATTTTTGTATATCGCCTATACACATTAGTAGAGCCCTTAGGATCTTTGCTTGATTACCAGCGATGTGATGGCCGTCACACTAGTGGGGCTGGGTAATCTATAAGCACATCCTTATGCAGGTCCCTGGTCGCAGGACTATCGAGACAGGGCATCGATACTCCGGAGTAGACCAGCGCATGCGCTTCTCATCCCAGTGTGGGAGACGGTCTGTCCCACAGCCGTCAGTACGTCGTACTTGAGATAGTATGCGGGTGCTCGTTAGGTTACGGGTACACTGGACAGGACTCGTCGGGAACTGACTAGTTGGTATTATGCCTATCGTCAGTTATCAGTTCCCAGGTGACATGAGTACAGCTTAGTCCGCTGACTTGACACTGTCACTTCGCCTCGAGTGTGTTCCCACTGTACTTTGATCACTACCCTACCACGGCTCAAAAGAGTCGTGCAAACAGGTGGCGGTTGGGTGCAGTCCCGAAGCACTTGGAGGCAGTGACGGTTAGACAGGATTCGTCTCTCCCGGTATTGGGGTTGACATCGTGCTGTGTCTAGGAGAGCCATTACACGAGTAGTCCCTGGACAGGGCAAACGAGATATACTGGCAGGCTTCCAGTGTTATCTCAGGGTGTTTTGGGCTTCACTCCGGCACGACTTGTACCGCTATTGGGGGACTGACGTTTACCGCCCCCTAGGCCCGCCATGCGATGTATCAGACGAACAGACCGGACTGTACGGAGAATGTCACACTCAGGCTCAGTAGGAGTTCAGATGGGTTTCGCCTCGTCAGTCTTCTTATCGGCATTACCTGGGGACCGTTATGCACAGCTAGTGCCGCTTGCGGTCTGTGGTTAGACCCACTGCCAGCGTAGTGTCGAGTCTTTAGAGTCCCATACAGAAAGCTTTTCGCCTTTAGGCAAAAGAGTAGAGGTCGCATGGTATTGCGACAGGTCGCATGGTTTTGCGACAGGGTTCGGTCACATCCGTGCACTTATGCACGTACAGTGTCCGGACAGTTTACACTAGCGGGTTTTGGTTTAAGCCAGATCCTAGTGTACCTTATGGGATTGGATTTATCCAGTTTGCATTCGTGTTCCTCGGAACGCGGATGCGGGTGTGTATGCACAGTTGACAGGGAGGCAGAGGCAGCGGATTCTCATTAGGGTTGTTGACAGTTGACCGTTGACTATTTGACTTTTTGCTCAACCCTAATGAGAATATGATATGTGATTAACTATTATATTAATTAAGTATTATAGTGATTTGGTTGTTGACTTTTGTTGACTTGTTGACTTTGTTGACCGGTTGACTAGGTTTGACTAGTTGACCATCATGATAACCATGGCTATCATTTCATGCCAAAGACTTTTACTTGCTTGCTCACTTGTGTAAAATGAGTGCATGATATGTTATGGTTATGGTTGCTTCAACCATCACATAAGACTTTTGTTGATATGATGAGTTATGATTACTTTGGATTATGAGAGGGTGAGGGACAAAAGTGTTGCTCATTCTTTCTTGCTCATTCTCTCTCTTGTTCTTGAGCTCTCCATTTTGCTCTCACCCTCTTGCTCTTGCTCCCTCTCTTTAATCTATGGTTCTCTTGTCTCATGAGTTGAGAATCAAGAACCATAGATAAAATCCCATTCTATTTCTTCTCTACTCATTCTAGTTCACTAGGTTTAGCAAACCAAGTGAACTAGTTTTCTTCAAAGAACGAAGAAGGAGCTAAAGGTTGGAGCTTTCAGGTGGATCTATCTTCGGCGTACGGAGACGATGAGAAGAAGCCATCGGACCACCATCGGAGCTTGAAGAAGAAGGAGTTCAAGACAAGCTAGGTATAACCCCCTAACTGAGTAGCTAGAAACTCTTAGTTAGGATGTTAGATAGATGTTTAACCAAGATCCGGGTTATAGGTCCATGTTACCACCTCCGTAAAAATTGTTTTTTACCAAATTCCGCATTCCCGAAAGTACCGGGAGAGGTAGCATGGACTTACAACAATTAGCCGATCAAGTAGGTGTCTAGAAAGGTGTCAACGGGGTTACGCCTCTGGGAAAACGAGGTTTACTTTAATTAGGTCCATGTGAAAGCACGGGGAACCTCCCTCAAAGTACCAACACTGGCCTGGCTAAAAGATTGGTGAAGTTGTAGCGTGTAATTAATCCCGGCTAGTCTTTCCTTTTAGGGTTTGAAGGAAGATTTGATAAAAAAAGTGGGAGCCATCCTGATTTGATAAACTAATAACCAATCTGATCTTGCAAGAGCACACATAGAGTGTTTTCTTCTCTCTTTCTCCAGGTAGCGACCATATCACGCCTTAATCAAGATTATAATACGGATGTATTGACTGAACCCTCTTGTTATACTGTGCTGGGGAACGTTGGTCCCGCTCCAACTTATAATTGTTATAAGACAGAGCAGGAAATAGGGGATTACCAGAATTCCTGTGCCGCCCAAACGAAGAAAGTGCATATTGATGCATCATCTTCGGGTGTGTTCATTACAGAGAACTGTTTCTCAGTATCCTTTACGTCCTGGGTATGAGATACCGGATCAGGATCCCGCATATATAATCTGTTACATGGGCTACAGATAGGTAGAGAACTGAGAACGGGTGATAAGTTTCATGAGATAGAAAACGGTGCAAGTGTTGCAGCCAAGTCTGTTGGTCACTATCACCCTGTATTACCAGAATACATTGATTCTGAATGAATGTCATTAGATACCGAACCTGATATACAACATCATATCAGTCTTTTTATTAGTAAAGAAAGGATATAATTTTGTATTGTTGGATAATGTTTTGAACATTTCCTATATCAAAAGTTGATCGGTTCAGGCACGTTATCTAAAAGCATTGACGTTCTAAATCAAACTACAGTTCTTAGTATCCAGAACACACACAAGAGGAAGAGTTCAGAAATGAACGAATCCTTCTTGAGGTATTGTAGACTAGGTCATATCAATGCGACCCGACTAGCTGAAGTTAAATAAAGATGCATATTTAAATTAGCTTAAATTTACATCTTGTGAAACTTGCTGGTCATGTCACAGAGATAAGATGACCACAGCTCCGTTTATTGGAAACAGAGAAAGAGTTAGTGAACTCTTGGGATGATACATGTTGATGTATGAAGGTCCCCTGTCTACACATGCCAAGACCGGTTCTTTGTACTTCATTACATTCTCTGATGATCTCTCAAGATTCGGACATATGTTCCTGTTGAAACACATGTCCGAAGATTTTGAGATATTCACAGAATATAAGTTAGAAGTAGAGAACCAAAATGTGTATAAGTATTATGTCCTTTGATGTGATCAATGAGGAGAATACTTGAGCACGGAATTCCTGGATTATTATAAAGGAGAATAAGATTCTCTCTCAGCATTACTCCTCCGTATACACCACAGCACGTCGGTGTATCGGGGCGGAACAATCACACCTTATTTGATATGGTGCGCTCTATGATGAGTACTACTGAGTTTCCTATTTCCTTTAGGGAGTTATGCACTTATGAAGTTGCATACCTATTGAATAGGGTTCCGATCAAATCAGTTGCCTACCACTTCATATGAGATATAGAAAGGGAAGAGCCCATATCTTAAGTCAGTTAAGATTTGGGGTTGTCCGGCCTATGTCTAAAAGAAAAATCCGGACAAACTCGAGGTAAAGTCAGTTCTGTAGAAGTTTGTTACATATCCCAAGCATTCACAAGGGGATATCTTCTACCAAACAGAGAAACAAAAGATGTTTTGTTTCTCAGCATGCCACCTATGTGAAAGGGAATTTCTTGTGAAGAAATTAGTGGACATGAGATAGAACTGGAAGTAGTTCCAGCTATACAAACTGCAGCTGATGATTTGGTCGAACCAAAGGGTTCAATAGTTTCCAACGAACCTCAGCCTCTCCACCGATCTAGTAGGGTTCTTCACCCACCTGAAAGATACTTCCATTTCTCTATGACAGTGGGTGTGAGGATTGCATCATAAGATGATGACCCAAATAGTTTCGAGCTGGCCATCAGGAGTGGGACTCTATAAGAATGGCTGGATGCTTAGCGATCTGAGATGGAATCCTTATACACCAACAAAGTATGGACTTTGGTTGCTTTATCTGAAGGGTTAAATCCTCATCAGGAGCAAGTATATCTTGAGAAGATTGCTTGGTGTACATGGAAAAGTTGAGACTTTCAAAGCTAGACTTGTTAAAGGTTTGCATCATTGACCAGGTATGGATTATGATGAAAACTTTTCTAAGTAGCTATGCTTAAGTCCATCCAGATCCTACTTGCCACGGCTACATACCATGACTACGATATCTGGCGGTTGGGTGTCAAGACTGCTTTACTAAATGATGTTTTCGAATAGAGAGTCTATAGGTACACAGTCAGAGGGCTTCGTAGACAAAGGGAGCTGCGGAAGCGTGTACAAGTTGCTTTATGGGATAAAGCAGGCATCGCGGAGACGGAACGTCTGTTTTGATGTGGTAGTCAAAGAGTTTGACTTCATCAAAATGGTAGATGAACCTTGTATACACAAAAAGGTAGTAGAGAGTATGATGGTGATCCTCGTAAAGTACGTGGATGACATACTCTTGATAGGGGAAGGAGTTTTCTAAGCTACGCTCGGTCAATCTCTGCTTATCACATTGATTCTCCACATAGGATCAAAATGATACCTCCTAAACCCTGAGTTTTGATCTATGAGATAGATGTAATTGGATGTTAGTATTCACACTAGTTGTAGTGAGATGGTATCAATTGATCCTGGGGAGAATCACTGGAAAGGTTCCAGGGTGATAAGGACGACTAAATGTCCGTCATAGGCATTGTTTTTACCCTCAGTAAAGGGACGGTATGTTGGAAGAGTTCCAAGACAGATACCATGGCATACTAGACGATTAAAGGCAAGACACATCGTTACCAAAGATACTACCAATGAGATAGTCTGGGTGTATATTAGTTCATGAGATGAACTTCGTTCCTTCCATTGTGTGACAATGGAGTTGTGGCTTATGCCTAGGAACACCCGTCCCATCAGTGATCCAGACATATTCTAACGTAGTGTTACCTGATCATGGAGATGGTTGATCTCCAGGGGATCGAGGTTAGGAGAGTAGACTCAGAGGACAACACGGCGGATCCACTCACAAAGGCTTTTTCCCAGAGAGAGACGTTTATGGGATGGTTTATTATGAGATACTACAACCACTGTTATCAGATGGCCCTAGTGCAAGTGGGAGATTGTTAGTTATATGTATGCCCTAGAGGCCATTATTGTTAGTTGTATGTATGCCCTAGAAGCCAGTATTGTACAGATGATGCATATTATATTGGATGCTTGGACATATATGGAGAGGACTTTCTTGCTCGATATGATAGTATGCTATCTGGTTGCCCTTTACTTTAACATGTATAATTGTCTCTTTATACTGTCTTATCATTACATGTTGGTAAAGCCCTTAGGATGTGTACTTGACTACCTGGACTATGATGTGGATCATATTAGTGGGGTCATGGTAGTCCATAAGTACATCCTTCAAGGTCCCTAGTCGTGGGTATATCGAGATGGGGAATCGATACACCAGAGTAGACTAGCGTATACGCATCTCGACCCATGAGATGGGCGATGGATGATCCCATATCCATTGGTGTTTGACATCAGAGATGTTATACGGGTGCTCAGTCGAGACTGGGTACACTGGACGGACTCGCCGTGAACTCCCAGTTGGTATTATACCATACGTCAGATGGCAGTTCTCTGGTGACACTTGTGCAAGTTAGTCTGTAGACCCGAGATCGTCATAGAGTCTTGTGTGATTCCCACTGTGTTTTGATTTCCACCTTACCACGTCCATGAGGGTGTGCAAAACGGTGGTTTTTGGGTACAGTCCCGAGTCATATGGAGGCAATAAGCGATAGGAGGGGTTTCGTCTCTCCCGGTATTGGGGGTTGATGTTGCGCTGTGCTCCATTGGCCGTAACAGGGAAGTCCCTGGCCAGGGCTGATTAGAGATTTACTGGTAAGTGTTACCAGTGGTTTATCGACCCGTTATGAGTCTCACATCGGCACGACTTATCGGTTATTGGTTTACCACCCATAGACTTGATATGCGACATATCAGACGAGGAGACCGAACTGTGCGGGAAGTGTTGCCGGCAGGCTTTCACAGGAGAAGGAGCGGGCTTGCTTGCTGATCTTCTGATCTCTCAATACCCGGGTAGCCGTTACGTCCAGCTAGTACCGCTGACGGCTTGTGGGTGCGTGATGTGATCATCACCTACTGCCGGCGTATTGACGAGTCTTTAGAGTCCTACACAGAGGTTTTACTGGCTTAGGCGAAACGAAATAGGAGCACGTATGTGATATGTGCGAGACCGAGAATAATTGCATGTATGTGATACCGTATTCTATTCTCGCGACTTTTTGTATCAGTCGGTCATATATGATATGACCGGGTTATCGAATCAAGTGTTGATTCGATAAGTGTAGGGTTCCTAGGCACACTAATGAAGTCTCACAAGTGATCAAACATGCTCAATTCAAAAATTTCCTTGTGCCTACAAACCCTAATACGGATCGTTAACTAGATATATAGGTGATGCGATGCAAGTAAAGGAATTTATAGCTAAAGGGAAGGGGCTACAACCTTTGTAGATCCGGTCCTCCACCTCCTAGGCTCCGTGATGAAGTCCTCTCGCTGTCCATATCGGATCCCGGACTCTAGCATCGGCTTCATCGGAGAATGGGCGGGCTAGGTCATCGACTACGATGCCGAAGATGATCTACGTCGAGGCATCACAAGATCAAGCTCCTAATTCACCAAGCCATGAAAACTTTTGTAACATTTTCAAAAATATAAAATATTAATTTTGGGAATTTTTATAATTTAATATTATTTTATTGATTATTTTAATATTAAATCTATTTTTAAATGCAAATAAATGGAGAAAAATTACGGAAAATTATGGAAAATTCTAAAATAAGATAAATTAGTGAATTATGACATTTTTAAGTTGTTGTGATCATTTTGACACTAATTTAGTGCTAATCGTGATTAAAATCGCTAATCGGGTTTTTTGGTAATTTTGTGCAAAACTTGCACATGTCATTTTTTCCTACACTTATGCATTTTTGTTACTATGGATTTCTTTTGGGGTTACTATTCTCATGAGAAGGTTTAGGGATTTAGAGAAAAAGAAAAGAAAAGAAAAAGGTAATGATGAGGGTAGGTGAGAGAGAGAGTGGACAATTGACTTTTAACCCTTAGCCATTTCTCTCCCCTCTCATTTCTCCCCCTCTTCCTCTCTCCTTACTGCTGCTGCCCTAGCCCTCTTCTCCCCTCCACTAAATCCCCTCACTTCATCTCTAAAACCACACCAAAATCCTATGTCGGTTTCACAAAAAAGATGCGCAAGCTCGAGATCTTCAAGATGGACCTAGAAAGCTTGGATTGTGACCACTTGGGGCAACTCAAGAAAGTTCTTAAGTTGCCAATTAAGGTAATTTCTGAACCATTGTCTTAGTTTTACCTTTTCATATACCCCTATGCAAGTTTAGAATTGAAATCGGGTGAATTTGTGGACTTGGTGAAAACTAGTTAGGGTTTGAAGGATTTGTGAGTTGTCATGGTTGATTTGAGTTCAGTGGAGATCGTATGAACACCCTAGAGCTAGAAACCCAGCCCAATCCCATTGGAAACCAAGAATACGGAATTTCGGGGAAATTGTGTAATATGTCACTGTTATTTGGAATCTGCTATCATATGAGGTATCCTAAAATAAAATTGAGTGGACAGTAGCATGTGCAGGCACCCAGGAAACTAACCCCAAAACCCTAGCCCCTATCTCATCCGTACGGCCGCCAAAACCTCCATTCTGGCCGCAAATTGCGGCCAGACCAGTGGGGAAATTCCTCGTTTTGTGTGCCTGGCCCCATTTCATCAATTCTTGGCCCTGGGTACTTCTAGTTTTGACAGATTCTTTCTAGGGTGAAATCTGGGACATATATCCTATGTTGTCGTTTTGGATTCGTGTTTCCGTATTCCGTATTTTTTTTGGATTGGAAATGGTGGAATGTGTTTTGCCTCGACTATTGTCGTTTATACGACGATATAGGGGATTATAGATGGTTTTGAAGGCGTGCCATAGGTTCTCACCTATAGGCCCCTTATCGTATCGTTTTGGAGTTTATGCTCCGTTTTAGATTGGATTTGGTTTTAATGCGCATATACGATATTTTGATGTGTAGGTACCCATGAAGACTTCGGACGACAAGCAAATGCATGGTGACGTCCGCAATTGGTGATGCAAGGTGAGTAGATTATATCTACGGGGGAAAGTCGGGTGGATGGCGTATAGCACCCCCGCAGTCCGTAGATAGCTTATTATATAGTATTGTGATATTAGGTGTATTTTGGATAAGGTAGGGTTAGAAGTGACTAGTGTAGTTCATAGTCGCGAACCCTAGGATAGAGTTACACCTATACACATACCCTTGCTTTTCACATGTACTTACACTGTGGTTGATGATATGTGACGACTTTGGAGATGAGTCGATATTGTGGGCTTGGTGCCCTGGGATCGGTGATTTGATACGATCCATATGTGGGATATGACTTGTGATTCTTGCGGGCTTGGGATGTGTGTTTACCCCCGCATGCATACTTTACCGATGTTACCGTTTGTACTAGAGATAGAGTAGTACATCCAGACTATATGATCTGATGATGATGATTTTTGTTATGTGATGAGACAATGAGATGTTGACCCCTACCCAGCTTTCGGGAATGCCGTACGATGATTTACCGTACGAGCCGATATTGATGATAGATCCGCACTCATAGCTAGAGGATATCTTACGATATGACATTGAGGCGGGATCACCGACTATATATCTACATATATACATTGACTCAGTTTTAGGTGGTTTCCACACCTACCCCTCCTGATTGACAGGATACTTAGATGTAGTTGCATAGTAGATACTTCACTGTGCTGCTGATTACTAGATTTCCGCATATTCATGTTATTCGCATTGCTGGCATATGTTCATTACCATATTATTATCATGCTGTTAGGACACCAGCACCATTATCGATGATGCGTATGTTTCACGTACACTACTTGCCGGCTCACACACTTCATCATCGATAATTGCCATGTCACTACACCGTAGTACTATTGCATTTGTGATATGATGCTTCATTCGACATATGCGCATTCCTATTCCTTGTTGCATGATTTCCGATATGATTACTCTCTTTACATGTCGCATATATCATGGATTGATTGCATAGTATATCGCATTGGATTACTGCTGGATGTTGGATTTTCATGTGATTTCTGGTTTTTGAGGACCGTGGGGTTATTTAAGAAAAGAGACACTTTATGAAAACCCGGTACCTCGTGATATGATATTTCGGTGCGTCCACCACGCGTTTTCTCGGTGCTGAGACGTGTGCTTGAAACCCGATTCGAGGAGGTGATGTACCGTTTGCGGGTTCGTGGTGGGCCCGGTATGGTTCCCCTCGGCGAGATGATCGATGGGTTATGCCGATTGAGCCTGGAGGCGGGCGAGTACCTACCGGTGATTTTACCTGAGCTCGGCGGATATCCGGGGAATACCGCCTGGAGCCGAGAGATGGGCATACTGCTGGGGCCGACGGGCCGATATCCGCAGACGGAGCCCAGAGATGGACATGGGTTGACTCATACTGCCGGGGCCGAGGGCCGATATCCGCAGACGGAGCCCCATATGGATGAGGATTTACGTGTCGATGCTTGGCACGGGTTTCATGATGGGTTTTCCATGATTTTATTTATATCCTCACATTGCATATATGATGCTTGCTGTCAGTGGGTGACAGGTGGACGGGTTCCACAGATGTACAGACTGGATTTACACTTATCTTTCACCAATATTAGTGGTATGGGACGCTAATATATGTGTATTGATATTACTGATATTTCTTCATTGATACTTCATGCAGACATACCTTACACTGATGTCATGTTGTTACCTGAGTACCTGGCACTATTTACATGATTAGATGTTACCTTGCCACCTTTTTACGCTCAGATGTACTCTTGTGGATATTTTACTGATCGTTGACTTAGGATTATGTCTTGCATTCGATTTATCCTTGTAGATGTTTCTATTCACGAGTTGGCAACTCACCCCCGTTGTGCCACAGCTCTTGCAGGTTATGCCGTACAGGTTCTATTGCGGCATTTCTGGCACATTTCCTTCTTGCGGGTGATTTGCTTTGGTAGGTGGATTCTTTGGTATCAGGAATCACCTTTGTATTTATTTATTTCATTGTATCTAGAAATTGTCCATCAACCAAAACTTGTATATTCTTTCAGACCTAGACTTCAGTGTTGTATATTTCGACCTTAGAGTCGCGCTTAGTTGTATTGCGGATTTCCTTGTTGCTTTTGAGCTTTCTTTTGGATTTGATCCTCGCCACTTGGCGTTGTATATTATCATATCTTGCGTGGTTGTGACCGTCGATTGACGAAGAGCTACCTCCCGCTTGGGGATGCCTTTATCATTTGCATATATTGATATCCTTGTTTTACCCCATTCGGGGCCAGTTTTACAAAAGAGACTCTGCCGAAATTTTTAGAAAAGACTTATTGTTTCCAAAACGTACTTTCGGCTTAGTTATTTAAAAACCTTGATTTCAAACCTGTATTTCTTCACTTCTTTAAACCAGTTTTCTTTACTTATTCTTCAAAATGGTTTTAGATTTCTGGGCTTTTGGTTTACTTGGATCAGATGGAGTCCTATAGGCTTCATAGGGTTCAAGGGCCAGTCACGTGCTCTTTCGGGTCGTGACAAAGTTGGTATCAGAGCGCTAGGTTGACCTTGGTTCGAGTTTAAGTTTGACTATGTGGAGCCTAAGGAGTTGTTTATATACGGAACTTAGGCTTGACCTTACGGAACTTAGACTTGGTTGAGGGGGTGTAAACCCGAACTTTCGTCGTTTTAGGATGACCCTTGGTTGATGGATTAGGTGACTAAAGTAGAGTGACGTACCGTTGGTATGTTCCGCGGCATACTTACGACACGCCACTCCGCTTAAGGAACCTTAGGATGGACATTTGTTTTGAGATCAGTGATTCTTTCATGTCCTGGATTATACATCCATTTGAGATTCCCGATTCTATTAGTTTCATGATCATACCTCCATTGATGTTGTTCCTTCCTATGATCATGTATCCCCTTGGATCTGTTGTTTCCTTTCTTGCCTTTGACGTGCTCTCTTTTGATACTCGATTGAGATCCCTGTCACCATGTTTGAGCGCAGTTTGGGCTGCTGCTAGGGTTACGGCCGGTGTGAGCTCGTTTGGTACGAGGGCCGACCTTTGAGTTTTCTGGTGACATGGGAACGTCTCGAGTTAGTGTGGTGATTGTGACCTCTAGTGGAGGCGAGTGCTTGGTTTGCACCGGTTGATCGTGCCTTTGTTAGAGCTGCCAGTTGAGAGAGGACTGTTGATGTACAGCATACCTCCGAGATTGTGATGTCGCCTACCGTGCAGACAGATGGACCAGCTGTTGCTGAGATTGACAGGATGTCGCTTTCGGAGCTTACGAGCTGAGATTGCCGGAGCTTTCGGGCATAGATGCGGCAGATGCTAGCTAGTCTACCCGATTTGAGAGACGAAGGTGATTCGTCCGATTTTGCGCCAGAGCGGGCCCAGTTGAGTTGAAGATTTCCAGAGTGGAGAGTCTTACTCAGATCTAGATCAGGCTGATTCAGAGATGACCGCTTATGTATTGCCTTTCCTGGAGGATTGAGGCGTTGTTCGGCGTACAGGCGTATGAGCCAGTTGCTGCTGCAAATGATGAGATATCGCCCAGATGAGTGGAGCTACTGCAGCATGAGCATGTACTTAGAGAGATGATAGCGAGTCGCTAGTCACCGAGGATGAATGACTAGGACGTGTGGTGAGTTCGCTTACCCCGATGCGAGGACATCAGGTGGATTGATTTCAGATAGAGACGACTTCACGCAGGTTCGTTGAGAGTCGATTGAGACGATCGAATGTCAGGAGCCATTTTCCAAGTTTAAAGTATACGGAAAGACATGCAGGTGATTCTATGGACCCTCTAGAAGAATGAAACCCTAACTCGACTTAATGACCGTGTGACAGCCTTTGAACCTTAGGGTTTATGGCGGTTCCGCGGCGCCATTAGTGAGGCTTGGGTTTGCCCTTCTACGGCTGGACCACCGACGCTGTGGCATGTACTCGATACTATTAAACTGTACCCGAGATGTGAGCTCTTGGGGGATTATGAGGATCTGACGAGTCGATCGGATGGTTCGACATTTTTCGGACATTGTGATGGGACACTGCTTGGGAGACTCCAGATGCGAGGATAGCCGTTGGAGCACAGTTCGTGTAGCCACGATGAGACGAGTCCGAATCAGTCGACATTTGAGCAGAGTGAAGTAAAGAGTTCGTACGAGATTTCGACGAGATGACGTCCCACTCCGCTGGCATTAGAGATGTGATACACACCCCGAGGCGTGGTATATGGATATATCTTCCAGAAAGAATGCGATAAGTATGCAGCCATTCCGGAATAAGAATTTGCTTCAGCATTGGATGATGACTTCCGGGCATTTCGGCAGGAATGAGATTTGTGAAGGGAACCTCGACAGGACCTTTCTGGAGTACGATACGAGAAGACCTAGACCAAGAGTGGTCGTATTGCGCGCACCCAGCAGGCCAGAGTTCGGCATTGTCGACGAGGTAGTTGACCCAGTTCGGATAGAGGAACTTACCCAGATGCGTTGCGAATTGATCAAGGACGGACGAGTGATGAGTATTCCTCCGATGGTTGAGACGTGTTCCCGAGGACCAGTTCGTCCTGACATCTGCTGCAGAGTGATGAAGCTACAGAGTACGAGATTTCGAGTCCGTGTGAGAGACTTCAGATTGACCGTGGCCGAGACAGTGCAGTGCATAGTAGCTTGGCGTGACGTCATAGTGGACGACGATAGAGACAGTTGGAACAAGAGGTTAGTGTGAGACCCTGACGAGCTGTCATTGCTTCCCGTCGAGACTAGAGACCTGAGATGCTTACGGAGACGTTGCGATGTGACCAGTTTCTGGAGAAATATTGTGCTGAGGACACAGATGCCCTTTGAGCGAGAAGAGGTTATGCAGGAGAGCTAACCTCTGTACAGATCGGCATAGGCATGATTGGAAGAGACCTTGAGCGGGATTCCTTCCAGGACATAGCTGCCATGATGTTGCACCCAGGATCGGATGTGTGACGTGCTTTCAGAGAGCCAGAGGCCGACGCCAGTGATATGCTGCCTTACGAGTGGTCGTGAGGTTTGACCGAGAGGTGACCAGAGAAGTGCCAGAACGGAATCGTCCCCGTTAGCACATCTGACAGGGCCGATGAGCCGATTGACCGCGTGATAGGTAATCCGCAGAGAAGATAAGGACCCAGAGAGTCAGGGGACGCCAGACCGTGAGCAAGAAGCAAGTAGATATCCTGCGCTGCTAGCAGTGGATGCACTGACTCCTTCTCGACCTTGAAGGAGGAACTACCGACGACGGTATTTATGATTTGTGATTTTGTGATTCGATTATCACGTATCCGTCACTTTGGGATTTCGGTATTTTGTGCGTTCTGTTTGCATGATTTAGTTTTGATGATTGAGTTTCATGATATCGTTTCATGCACCCACTGGATATTTATATATTTTCGCGCAGAGTTTTCATGCATTTGAGTGTTATGCTTTGATTCGTGCACGCTGATGCACACGATTGTGAGATTTTCCTTTGAGGTACACCTGATTTTGGTTTGAGACGCATTTTATCGTTGATTTTGGCCCGGATTTTGATGGTTGGTTTTGCACTCCGTGCTGGTGATGTGCTTTACACCTATTCGATGTTTGTTATTGGATTTCGTGATTCCGTGCATGTTGAGTGCGCAGGGTTTAGATTTTCGTTCGTGCACGATAGATGCACAGATTTGGATTTTCGCGCATGTTGGGCGCATGTTTTTAGATACGATTTTGGTGCGCACCCGATGCACTAAATCGAGATTTCTTCGTGCATGTTAGATGCACCGGACCTTGGCTGTCAGGCATATACGCTGCCCATGACAGAGGTTTTGTGCACACCCGTTGCACCTAGATGTTGTTTTGTGCACCTGTTTAGCACATATTGGATTTTGATTTCCGTGCGCACCAGACGCACAGGATTGTGTTACGTACATTTTTTGAGATTTATTCCCTTTGGAGCAGTACCCCTTATGATGTTGGGTTTTTGCTTTCATGCTGAGCAGGACTAGTCAGTAGACGATACCTGGATATACTTTTGCATGTTTTACATCAGCTTTTTACGTGTATAGATTGGATGTCTACATGTGTAGTTTCGATCCATATCATATCGGTTTTGTATTGGATTTGACATTGTGTTTTTATATCGACTCCGATGATTGCGGGATGCTTGACAGAGTTTTGTTTTTGAGTTATCTGCTCAGTACCCTTGCGCATGCATTGCGCTGTGACGTTCTTTGTGTTGATATTTTCGGAGCCCCGACAAATTGGATTATTACTGAGATTGTTTTAGTAGTGGGGTTTTAAATTTAAATTCGGGGACCGAATTTCTTTAAGGGGGGTAGATTGTAACATTTTCAAAAATATAAAATATTAATTTTGGGAATTTTTATAATTTAATATTATTTTATTGATTATTTTAATATTAAATCTATTTTTAAATGCAAATAAATGGAGAAAAATTACGGAAAATTATGGAAAATTCTAAAATAAGATAAATTAGTGAATTATGATATTTTTAAGTTGTTGTGATCATTTTGACACTAATTTAGTGCTAATCGTGATTAAAATCGCTAATCGGGTTTTTTGGTAATTTTGTGCAAAACTTGCACATGTCACTTTTTCCTACACTTATGCATTTTTGTTACCATGGATTTCTTTTGGGGTTACTATTCTCATGAGAAGGTTTAGGGATTTAGAGAAAAAGAAAAGAAAAGAAAAAGGTAATGATGAGGGTAGGTGAGAGAGAGAGTGGACAATTGACTTTTAACCCTTAGCCCTTTCTCTCCCCTCTCATTTCTCCCCCTCTTCCTCTCTCCTTACTGCTGCTGCCCTAGCCCTCTTCTCCCCTCCACTAAATCCCCTCACTTCATCTCTAAAACCACACCAAAATCCTATGTCGGTTTCACAAAAAAGATGCGCAAGCTCGAGATCTTCAAGATGGACCTAGAAAGCTTGGATTGTGACCACTTGGGGCAACTCAAGAAAGTTCTTGAGTTGCCAATTAAGGTAATTTCTGAACCATTGTCTTAGTTTTACCTTTTCATATACCCCTATGCAAGTTTAGAATTGAAATCGGGTGAATTTGTGGACTTGGTGAAAACTAGTTAGGGTTTGAAGGATTTGTGAGTTGTGATGGTTGATTTGAGTTCAGTGGAGATCGTATGAACACCCTAGAGCTAGAAACCCAGCCCAATCCCATTGGAAACCAAGAATACGGAATTTCGGGGAAATTGTGTAATCTGTCACTGTTATTTGGAATTTGCTATCATATGAGGTATCCTAAAATAAAATTGAGTGGACAGTAGCATGTGCAGGCACCCAGGAAACTAACCCCAAAACCCTAGCCCCTATCTCATCCGTACGGCCGCCAAAACCTCCATTCTGGCCGCAAATTGCGGCCAGACCAGTGGGGAAATTCCTCGTTTTGTGTGCCTGGCCCCATTTCATCAATTCTTGGCCCTGGGTACTTCTAGTTTTGACAGATTCTTTCTAGGGTGAAATCTGGGACATATATCCTATGTTGTCGTTTTGGATTCGTGTTTCCGTATTCCGTATTTTTTTTGGATTGGAAATGGTGGAATGTGTTTTGCCTCGACTATTGTCGTTTATACGACGATATAGGGGATTATGGATGGTTTTGAAGGCGTGCCATAGGTTCTCACCTATAGGCCCCTTATCGTATCGTTTTGGAGTTTATGCGCCGTTTTAGATTGGATTTGGTTTTAATGCGCATATACGATATTTTGATGTGTAGGTACCCATGAAGACTTCGGACGACAAGCAAATGCATGGTGACGTCTGCAATTGGTGATGCAAGGTGAGTAGATTATATCTACGGGGGAAAGTCGGGTGGATGGCGTATAGCACCCCCGCAGTCCGTAGATAGCTTATTATATAGTATTGTGATATTAGGTGTATTTTGGATAAGGTAGGGTTAGAAGTGACTAGTGTAGTTCATAGTCGCGAACCCTAGGATAGAGTTACACCTATACACATACCCTTGCTTTTCACATGTACTTACACTGTGGTTGATGATATGTGACGACTTTGGAGATGAGTCGATATTGTGGGCTTGGTGCCCTGGGATCGGTGATTTGATACGATCCATATGTGGGATATGACTTGTGATTCTTGCGGGCTTGGGATGTGTGTTTACCCCCGCATGCATACTTTACCGATGTTACCGTTTGTACTAGAGATAGAGTAGTACATCCAGACTATATGACCTGATGATGATGATTTTTGTTATGTGATGAGACAATGAGATGTTGACCCCTACCCAGCTTTCGGGAATGCCGTACGATGATTTACCGTACGAGCCGATATTGATGATAGATCCGCACTCATAGCTAGAGGATATCTTACGATATGACATTGAGGCGGGATCACCCACTATATATCTACATATATACATTGACTCAGTTTTAGGTGGTTTCCACACCTACCCCTCCTGATTGACAGGATACTTAGATGTAGTTGCATAGTAGATACTTCACTGTGCTGCTGATTACTAGATTTCCGCATATTCATGTTATTCGCATTGCTGGCATATGTTCATTACCATATTATTATCATGCTGTTAGGACACCAGCACCATTATCGATGATGCGTATGTTTCACGTACACTACTTGCCGGCTCACACACTTCATCATCGATAATTGCCATGTCACTACACCGTAGTACTATTGCATTTGTGATATGATGCTTCATTCGACATATGCGCATTCCTATTCCATGTTGCATGATTTCCGATATGATTACTCTCTTTACATGTCGCATATATCATGGATTGATTGCATAGTATATCGCATTGGATTACTGCTGGATGTTGGATTTTCATGTGATTTCTGGTTTTTGAGGACCGTGGGGTTATTTAAGAAAAGAGACACTTTATGAAAACCCGGTACCTCGTGATATGATATTTCGGTGCGTCCACCACGCGTTTTCTCGGTGCTGAGACGTGTGCTTGAAACCCGATTCGAGGAGGTGATGTACCGTTTGCGGGTTCGTGGTGGGCCCGGTATGGTTCCCCTCGGCAAGATGATCGATGGGTTATGCCGATTGAGCCTGGAGGCGGGCGAGTACCTACCGGTGATTTTACCTGAGCTCGGCGGATATCCGGGGAATACAGCCTGGAGCCGAGAGATGGGCATACTGCTGGGGCCGACGGGCCGATATCCGCAGACGGAGCCCAGAGATGGACATGGGTTGACTCATACTGCCGGGGCCGAGGGCCGATATCCGCAGACGGAGCCCCATATGGATGAGGATTTACGTGTCGATGCTTGGCACGGGTTTCATGATGGGTTTTCCATGATTTTATTTATATCCTCACATTGCATACATGATGCTTGCTGTCAGTGGGTGACAGGTGGACGGGTTCCACAGATGTACAGACTGGATTTACACTTATCTTGCACCAATATTAGTGGTATGGGACGATAATATATGTGTATTGATATTACTGATATTTCTTCATTGATACTTCATGCAGACATACCTTACACTGATGTCATGTTGTTACCTGAGTACGTGGCACTATTTACATGATTAGATGTTACCTTGCCACCTTTTTACGCTCAGATGTACTCTTGTGGATATTTTACTGATCGTTGACTTAGGATTATGTCTTGCATTCGATTTATCCTTGTAGATGTTTCTATTCACGAGTTGGCAACTCACCCCCGTTATGCCACAGCTCTTGCAGGTTATGCCGTACAGGTTCTATTGCGGCATTTCTGGCACATTTCCTTCTTGCGGGTGATTTGCTTTGGTAGGTGGATTCTTTGGTATCAGGAATCACCTTTGTATTTATTTATTTCATTGTATCTAGAAATTGTCCATCAACCAAAACTTGTATATTCTTTCAGACCTAGACTTCAGTGTTGTATATTTCGACCTTAGAGTCGCGCTTAGTTGTATTGCGGATTTCCTTGTTGCTTTTGAGCTTTCTTTTGGATTTGATCCTCGCCACTTGGCGTTGTATATTATCATATCTTGCGTGGTTGTGACCGTCGATTGACGAAGAGCTAGCTCCCGCTTGGGGATGCCTTTATCATTTGCATATATTGATATCCTTGTTTTACCCCATTCGGGGCCAGTTTTACAAAAGAGACTCTGCCGAAATTTTTAGAAAAGACTTATTGTTTCCAAAACGTACTTTCGGCTTAGTTATTTAAAAACCTTGATTTCAAACCTGTATTTCTTCACTTCTTTAAACCAGTTTTCTTTACTTATTCTTCAAAATGGTTTTAGATTTCTGGGCTTTTGGTTTACTTGGATCAGATGGAGTCCTATAGGCTTCATAGGGTTCAAGGGCCAGTCACGTGCTCTTTCGGGTCGTGACAACTTGTGAAGGAAACACCCTATACTACTTGGCAAGAGGTAGAGGATGAAGAAATAGGAGGTGGGTTCACTTTAGAATTGGATTTCTCACTCTTATTCTCAAGTTGCCATTGATGGTGGCATAGTTTCTTCATCTTGAAGATGAAGAAGAAGAAGAAAAGAATATGATAGAAAATATGATAAGTATATTTTAAAAAAGAAAACAATATGATACTTATCATATATTCAACCATGGTTTAGTGTAGAGATTTAACTAAGGTTAGATGAATGGTTAGGGTTAGACATGAGAAAAGAATGGTGGACTTGTTCAAAGCTTCAAGAAGCTTCAACAAACAAACAAAACAAGCCACCATTCTTTTCTCTTTATCTTTTCCAAAAGAATGATAAATAAATAAATAGATAATAAGTGAATAAACAAAACCCTAACCACTCTCACAACCATGGTTTAATCTTTACACAAACCCAAGTGAGCATATATCATCAAACATGATACAAACAAGTGCACAAAAAATATATCACATATACAATGTGCATCAAGTGAGAAAATCCTTTTAAAATGAACCAATACTAGTTAATGCAAAGTAATATATCAAATATATAATTATGCATTAAATCATTAAATCAATACTTGATTTAACGATCCGGTCATATCGCATAGAACCGACTAATATCCAATGTATCGGCTTATCGAATCAATCCTTGATTCGATAACTAGGTTATATCGCATATAACTAATCGTTAGATTAATCGCAAGAATGGAATACGGTATCACATACACGCATTATTCTCGGTCCCACACATATCTCATATGCGCTCCTATTTCGTTTCGCTTGAGCCAGGAAACCTCTGTGTAGGACTCTAAAGACTCGTCAATACGCCGGTAGCAGATGATGATCATATCAAACATCCACAAGCCGCAAGCGGTCTGCTAAACGTAACGGCCACCCGGGTATTGAGCGATCAGAAGATCGACGAGAAAGCCCGCTCACACTCCTGTGAATCCAACCAGTAACACTTACCGTATAGTCCGGTCTGTTCGTCTGATATGTCGCATATCTCGCCTAGGGGTGGTAAACGTCAGACCCCAGTAGCTTGATAAGTCTTGCCGACGTGAGGTCCATAACATTCGTGAAACTACTGATAACTCTTACCAGTATATCACTGCAACCCTGGCCAGGGATTTCCTGTTATGGACCGTCGAGCATAGCGCAACATCAACTCCCAATACCGGGAGAGACGAATCCCCTCCTATCGCTCATTGCCTCCATTGTGAATCGGGTATGTACCCAAAAACCACCTGTTTGCACAAATCAGTAGAGCCGTGGTAGGGTGGAAATCAAAGCACAGTGGGAGACACACAAGACTCTATGACGATCTCGGGTCAACAGACTAAGCTGTACCAGTGTCACCAGAGAACTGCCATCTGACGTGAGGTATAATACCATCTGGGAGTTCTCGGCGAGTCCGTTCAGTGTACCCAGTCTCCACTGAGCACCCGCATACCATCTCTGATATCAAACATCAATGGATATGGGATCATCCATCGTCCATCACATGGGTCGAGAAGATATACGCTAGTCTACTCTGGAATATCGATGCCCCATCTCGATATTCCCACGACTAGCAACATTAAAGGATGTACTCATTGACTACCCAGACCCCACTAGTATGATCTGCATCATAGTCCAGGAAGTCGAGTATACATCCTAAGGGCTTTATCAACATGTAATCAGAGAGACGGAATGTATACATGTTAAGATAAAGAGCAACCAGATAGCGTACTATCATGTCGAGCAAGAAAGTCCTATCTATATACGTCCCACCATCCACTACAATATACATCCTATGTACAGTAATGGCCTCTAGGGCATACATATAACTAACAATCTCCCACTTGCACTAGGGCCATCTGTAGCAGTGGTTGTAGTATCACATACTCAACCATCCCATATGAGTCTTTCTCTGGGAAAAGGCCTTCGTGAGTGGATCTGCTGTGTTGTCCTCTAAGTCTACTCTCCTTACCTCGATCACCCTGGAGATCAACTATCTCCATGATCAGGTGATGCTGCCTCAGAATAAGTCTGGGTCACTGATGGGATCATGGTTCCTTGGCTAAAGCCACAATTCCATTGTCACACAATGGTGGGAACCTAGTTCATCTTATGAACCAATATACACCCAAACGGCCTCTTTGGTAGTATCTTTAATAGCGATGTTACCAGCCTTTATCGTCTAGTTTGCCACGGTATCTAGCTTGGAACTCTTCCAACATATCGTCCCTTCACTGAGGGTAAAGACAATGCCTGCGACTGACATTCAGTCGTCCTTATCACCCTGGAACTTTTCCAGTGATTCTCCCCAGGATCAACTGATACCATCTCACTTCAATTAGTGAGAATCCTAACATCCATTTAGATCTATCTCATAGATCCAAAACCTAGGATTTAGGAGGTATCACTTTGATCCTATATGGAGAATCTATGTGATAAGAGGAGATCGACCGATCGTAGCATAGGAAACTCCTTTCCTATCAAGAGTATGTAATCCACGTACTCTACGAGGATCATTACCATACTCCATACTACCCTTTTGTACATACATGGTTCATCTACCATTTTGATGAAATCAAACTTTTTGACTACCACATCAAAACAGATGTTCCAACTCCGCGATGCCTGCTTTATTCTGTAAAGAAACTTGCACACGTTTCCGCTGCTCCCACTGTTTACGAAGCCCTCTGGCTGCGTTCTTATAGACGTTCTCTTCTAAATCAGTATTTAGAAAAGCAGTCAGGGCACCCAACCACCAGATATCGTAGTCATGGTATGTAGCAATGTTAAGTAGGATCCGGATGGACTTAAGCATAGTTACTTGGAAAAGGTTTCATCATTATCTACTCTTGGTCGATGACGAAAACCTTTAACAAGTCTAGCTTTGAAAGTCTCAACTTTTCCATCTACACCAAGTAATCTTCTCAAGATATACTTTCTCCTGATGGGGATTTAACCCTTCAGATATAGCAACCAAAGTCCATACTTTGTTGGTGTATAAGGATTCCATCTCAGATCGCTAAGCATCCAGCCATTCTTACAGAGTCCCACTCTTGATGGCCAGCTCGAAACTAGTTGGGTCATCATCTCATGATGCATTCCTCGCTCCAACTGTCATAGAGAAACCTAAGTATCTCTCAGGTGGGTGAGGAACCCTACTAGATCGGCGGAGAGGCTGAGGTTCGTTGGATTCTATTGAATGCTTTGGTTCTACCAAATCATCAGCTTATGATTGTATAGATGGAACCTTTCCAGTTCTACATAACTGACCTTGCCTCGATTTCGTCCGGATTTTTCTTTTAGACATAGGCCGGACAATCCCAAATCTTAACTCCCTTAAAAGATAGGCTCTTCCCATACCATATCTCATATGGAATGGTAGGCACTAATTTGATTCGAACCTAATTCAATAGGTATGCAGCTTCTCAAGTGCACAACCCCAAAAGGAAATAGGTAACTCAGTAGTACTCATCATAGAGCACACCATATCTAATACGGTGCGATTGCTCCGCCCTGATACACCGTTGTGCTGTGGTGTATTCAGAGGAGTAACACTGAGAGAGAATCTCATTCTCCTTTAGAATGGTCCAGGAATGCCATGCACAAGTATTCTCCTCCCTGATCTTATCATAGGAAATAATACTTATACCCGTATTGGTTCTCTACTTCTAACTTATATTCTGTGAATACCTCAAAAGCTTCGGACTTATGTTTCAACAGGAACATATGACTGAATCTTGAGAGATCATCAGAGAATGTAGTGAAGTATAAAGAACCAGTCCTGGCATGTGTAGACTAGAGACCTTACATACATCATCATGTATCAGTCTCAAGAGTTCATTAACTCTTTCTCTGTTTTCAGTAAACGGAGCTATGGTCATTTAATCTTTGTGACATGACTGGCAAGTTTCACAAGATGTAAATTCAAACTGATTTAAATATTCATCTAAAATGTAACTTCATCCAGTCGGGTCGCATTGATATGACCTAGTCTACAATGCCTCAAGAAGGATTCGTTCAATTCTGAACTCTTCCTCTTGTGTGTGTTCTGTATACTAGGAACTGTAGTTTGATTTAGAAAGTCGATGCTTTTAGATAACGTGCCTGAACCGATCAACTTTTGATATAGGAAATGTTCAAAACATTATCCATCAATACAAAATTTTATCATTTCTTTACTAATAAAGAGATTGATATGATTTTGTATATCAGGTTCGGTATCTAATAGCATTTGTTCAGAATCAATGTATTGGTAATACAAGGTGACAGTGACCAACAGACTTGGCTGTAACACTTGCCCCGTTTTCTGTCTCATGAAACTTATCACCCGTTCTCAGTTTTTCTACCTTTTGGTAGCCCTATGTAACAGATTACATATTTGGGATCCTGATCCGGTATCAAATACCCAGGATGCGGAGGATACTGAGAAACAGTTCTTTGTAATGAACACACCCGAAGGAGATGCATCATATGCACTTTCTTCGTTTGGGCGGCATAGGAATTCTGGTATTCCCCTATTTCCTGCTCTGTCTTATAACAATTATAAGTTGGAGCGGGACCAACGTTCCCCAGCTCAGTATAACAAGCGGGTTCGGTCAATTCATCCATATTATTATCTTGATTAAGGCGTGATATGGTCGCTGCCTGGAGAGAGAGAAAAGAAAACACTCTGCGTGCGCTCTTGCAAGATTAGATTGGTTATTTATTTTATCTAATCAGGATGGCTCCCACTGTTTTTATCAAATCTTCCTTCAAACCCTAAAAGGAAAGACTAGCCGGGATTAATTACACTCTACAAGTTCGCCAATATTTCAGCCAGGCCAGTGTCGGTACTTTGAGGGAGGTTCCCCGTGCTTTCGCACGGACCTAATTACAGTAAACCTCGTTTTCCCAGAGGCGTAACCCCGTTGACACCTTTCTAGACACCTACTTGATCGGCTAATTGCAAAGTGCAAAACTATCCCAGGAGTAACAATTACTCGCAGTGGGTATCGGGATCCAACTATCATATAGAAGGTATGCATTCTCATTGCAAATTTCAACACTTGAAACTCCCGATAATGGTTTTTACCCCTAGCACCTATGACCTTAACTATGGTCAACAAATCATAAGTACTAGTCAAGTTCTACCCGTCATTTCGTGATTAATTAGACCCACCCACATGACCCTTAACTAAGGTCAACAAAGTCACGCGACTGTCCTAACTAATCGCATCATATGCGGTGTAGGAAGAGATTACTTAGCTACCGTACACTATGCCTTAACTAAAGTCAACAAACACAGCACGAATACTAAGTACTCTACTTCCTAAAATAACGGAGGGTTGCGAATGGTTTTTATGAAAACCATTAACGCTTTGAACTTGATCTCGTTGCGGAATCAAATGGTTTTTAAATGGAATGTTTTTGAGGCTTTTCTAGTTTTGCTAAAGGGGTCACTCCCGGTGAAGGGATCGTCGTCCCTTTCCTTGTCGGATGAGGTGCGGGATATATCATATATATCACTGTGCAAAGCAGAAACTATAGAAGCAATCAAAAGATAAACCGAGAGTTGTAGCATCTGCCAGTTATTGCTAAAGGAGTCACTCCCAGTGAAGGGATCTCGGTCCTTTCCTTATCGAATAAGGTGCAGGATGTTCTACAAGGAACACCGCGAAGCAAAGCAAGAACTGTAGCTACCTGTTTTAATTTGAAATTCGATTCCACAACATCAATTAGGTTTATTTTCTTTCATTTATCTCATTAATGAATATCCCATCATTTAAATTACCTAAACATCATGTTGGATATATGTATGCCCTAGAGGCCATTATGTGATAGTGGATGTATCTATACATGTATATATATATATATATTCAGTATGCATTCTTGCTCGACATGGTAGTATGCTATCTGGTTCTTCTTTATCTGACATGTTGATTTGATCATGCTTTTATTCATTCATACATGCTGATAAAGCCCTGAGGATATCGTCTTGACTACAGTAGTTATGATAGAGATCATACTAGTTTGACATCTGTAGTTTATAAGCATATCCTGAAATGTACCTAGTTGGAGGTGTATCGAGACGGGGCATCGATATACCAGAGTAGACTAGCGTATATGATACTAGACCCATGTGATGGGCGATGGATGTTCCCACATTCATCGATGTTTGACATCAAGATCATATACGGGTGCTCAGTGGTGACTGGGTACACTGGACGGACTCACCGAGAACTCCTATATGGAATTATATCTATCTTCGGATAGCAGTTCTCAGGTGACACTGGTACAGGTTAGTCTGTAGACCCGAGATCGTCATAGAGACTTGTGTATTCTCCCACTGTACTTTGATTGCCACCATACCACGGCTCTACCGAGTCGTGCAAACAGGTGGCCGTTGCGTGCAGTCCCGAGACACACGAAGGCGATGAGCGATAGGAGGGGTTTCGTCTCTCCCGATATTGGGAGTTGATGCTGTGCAGTGCCCGACTGGTTATATCAGCAAGTCCCTGGCCAGGGCTGCTGAGAATTGCTGATAAGTGTTATCAGTAGTTTCTCGATCTGTTATAGACCATTTACCGGCACGACTTATTGAGTTATTGGGGTCGACGTGACCATCCCTAGGCTCGATATGCAGCATATCTGACGAAGAGACCGGACTGTACGGTAGTGTTGCCGGTTGGCTCGACGGGAGTTGTAGCAGGTTCGCTTGTTTTCTTCTGATCGCTCAATACCCGGGTAGCCGTTACGTTTAACTGACTGCTTGCGGTTTGGGGGTACTTGATATGATCATTACCCTCCGCCGGTGTTGGAGATAGTGCCCTCAGATTCAATTATTCGATCACAGGCACGTGATTACAATGATTGATGGAGGACCTATCCCGATAGGACAGTCTTACTCGAGATGATAGTATGCTATCTGGTTTACCTTTATCATCGTGTACTGCTTTAGGTGACCTGACAGGTCACTATTGCACGTTGATAGAGCCCCTAGGATTCTTGCTTGACTGCCAGCAGTATGAGGGCGATCATATACGTGAGAGCTGTTAGTCTATAAGCACATCCTTAAAAGGTCCCTAGTCGTGGGAGTTTCGAGATAGGGCATCGGTACTCCAGAGTAGACTAGAGTATACAGTCGAGACCCCGACGAGGGGAGGTGGCCGGTCTCACAAGCCACTGGTGTCAGTTGTTTCACCTAAGATGTATACAGGTGCTCATTGGGTTATGAGTACACCGGATAGGACTCGCCGGGAACATGCTAGTTGGTCATATACCAGACGTCAGATGGCAGTTCCTTGGTGACATGTGTACAGGTGAGTTCATCGACCTAGGGATCGTCATTTGTCTCGTGTGAGTTCCCACTGTACTTTGATTACTACCCTACCACGGCTCAAAGGAGTCGTGCAAACAGGTTTTAGTTGGGTACAGTCCCGAGCCACACGGAGGCAGTGAGCGCATCTTCAGGGGTTCGTCTCTCCCGGTATTGGGGGTGAGGTCGCGCTGTGTCTAGGAGAGCCATTACACGAAGCCCTCGGCCGAGGCAAGGAGATTTACTGGTAGGTATTCCAGTAGTATCTCAGGGTGTTCTGGGCTACACTCCAACACGACTTGTACCGCTTTTGGGGGTCTGACTTTTACCAACCCCCTATGCCCGCCATGCGATGCTCATAGACGAACGGACCGGACTGTACGGATATTGTCACTGACAGGCTCAGTAGGGTGTCAGGATGAGTTCACTCATCGACGTCCCTTTTGGTCAATAGCTGGTGGCCCGTCACGTATTGACTTATACCTCTGACGTGCTAGTGGTTAAATCCACAGCCATAGTATTGACGAGTCTTTAGAGTCCACCACACATTCAGTTACTCAAGCTTTCGGGCGAAAAGCTGTAGAGGCCGTATGGAGATATGGCAAGGTCCGATCAGATACGTGCGGTATTGCACAGATTAGGATCGGACAGTTTGTACTAGAGGCCGTATGGGTATATGGAAGGGTTCGATCAGATACGTGCGGTATTGCACGGATCAGGATCGAACGGATATTGCTAGCCTGCTTTGGTTTAAGCCGGGTCCTAGTATAGTACAGTGTAGATTTTGTCTCATTGCATTTGTATTCAGTTGGAATACAGATGCATGTGTGTATACACAGTATCGGGGTTTTTCCTGTAATTTATTACGGGATAAGTTTTCTGGAGTTGCCAGTTTGCTTTTCGTTTCGGCCATTTCCATTGTATCTTTCATTGGCCGAAGATTGGTGGAGGAGGGCTTATTTGCATTATTTCAAATAAGCAATTTGGAAGGGGGTCTTTGCATATTCTTGTGTCATGATGGTTGCACCATCCATTGACCTTGACTTCTTGACTTCTTCATGATGGCTTGACTTTTTGAAGTCATCATGCTTGAGATGATGGTTGTGGTGGAGTGTTGGCCTTTTATTGTCATCATGCTTGTTGATGATGAAGTGTGATGATTGTTGTTTGAGTGTTGGACTTTCCTAGTGATCATTCCTTTGCATGATAGCCTTCTCTCTCTCTCCCTTGGATTATTGGATGACAGTCTCATTTTCTCACTCTCCCCTCACTTGCATGGCCGACCACTTCCCTCATGGGCTGTCCAAATTTTTGGATGGGGAATGGTTGTTCTTTTCAAGCTCCAAAAATCCCTAAGTCCCTCCACATAGCTCTTGTATCATCCCTCCACCAAAATGGCACCTCCATGAACCCCAAATGAGACACATGTTTCTACACTACATTCTACAGTAAATCTTGGGCACGTCAACTAGCCAGCTTCGTGCCTGAGTTGCCTCGGCATTGAGGTGGGAGCCCGTAAAAGATGTAGGCGATGTGGTGCACTTCCGGCGACGAGGTGGAGACAGGACATTCCGCGGGAGATCGGGACGACGACGAGAAGACCGGAGGACTCGGATCAGTCGGTATATCTCTCTTCCCCATCTTGTAGATAGCTTGGACTAGTTAATGGTTCGATCCGGGTGTTTAGTGCGCGGTGGTGCCGGTTTGCTAAGTTCGCAAAATTAAAGTTTATCACCGCTTCCGCATTCCGGCGTCGGATTGACGGCCGGGGCGCCGCCGTACACTTACAGCCGGCGTATTGACGAGTCTTAGAGTCCCACACAGGAGTTACCTAGTCCAGGCGAAACGTTGTGGTGCGCGTTTGCGATATGCGCATGGACCCGATTAAAATGCGCGTATATGATACCGTACATTGATCGGGCGGCTTGCTTTTGGTGGGTATGTGATATGGCCGGATTGATAAATCAAGTGTTGATTTATCATTTAGCCATTAGTTTTCTCACTTAAACCCTTTCTTGTTTTTGATGGATGTATGCATGCATGCATGTGTTTCTTTCTTTCATTCTAGTTTCATGCACATGTAGATGTGCATACATGCATACATACATACACCCATCCATCATGGTTGTTAGCATATGGAAATGGTGGCAATGTAAGACTCACACCATGGATTTAATAATGGATTATTATTTAATTTTGGTTTTAAAACAAAATGAAAAGAAAAGGATAATCATTCTAGCTTCTACATTCTTCTTCTAACCTAACCAAGCTCAACTACCACTAACCTAGGGTTATCCTTCTCTTTATCATTTAAAACCCAAGTTAAATTAACTCTCCATCATTTAATCATGGTTGAATGCAAGAAGGAAATAAATATATATAGTGATATATATTTCATTTTCTTTTTGAACTAAGGGTTATTTTTCACCTCTTGTTAAAAATAGCCACCATCTTCATCCTCCTTCATCTTTTTCCTCTCTAGTTTTTTCTAGTGAGTTAAACACAATTAAAGAAAGGTTTTTGAAGTGAGATCCTTAGCCACAACATCATTCTACTCAAGTCTAGCCAACTTGATTAGAGTGTTCTCTTTGCTTTTCCAAAGTTGCAAGCTTGGACGGGAATCTTCGGGTGGATCGTCGTGGACGAAAGAGGACTACAAGTGGACCTTCTTCCAACACCCTAGAGATCAAGGAGTCAAGCAAAAGGGGAGCTACAAAGGTTGTAGCCTTCAAGCCCTAATTTTTATTAGCTTAAAGTCTCGTAACCCTAATTTTCTAGGATCGATTCCTTTGCGTGTTTGTTTAGCACCTTAAAAATACATACTTTGAGACATGTGATGCTTCAAAACTCTTCATAGGGTGCTAGGCAATCCTTACATTGGTATCAGAGCCGACCTAGAACATTAGGCGACGCTTTTACGAAGTAAAAATCCCGATCGAACAAAAATACGATCTTTTTGGACCCTCTCTGGACAAATTCTAAAATCTGACCTTTTTCAGAATTAAAAATACTTAAAAAATACAGCAGGGAAATATAAGAATTGTGGTGAAATACGATATAGTGAACAGTCCATATGGCCGCGGAACCGCGGCAATTCCTTGCTTAGGCCGCGGCTCCGCGGCCGTACAGTGGCATCATGCTATGAAAATTGCACCATAATTCCTAGGTCTGCTAGTATACTGTTTTAAGTATGTTTAATCTGAATATAGTACTGTTTTTTTTCTGGAGATGGTTTTGGACCCGTAGATTCGATCGGTATTTTCATTTCGTTGCTTTTCCGGGTAAATTAGAAAGTATTGAAGTGTTTGAACGAGTATCATTTGCTCACTATTCACGGGGTTTAAACATTTTGGAGATACGTGCAAGTCTTTTTGCGGTGGTCCCTCTAGAAGAAAACAAACCTTAACTCGATTATGTGACCGTCTCGAACTGCCCTTTGAACCTTAGGGTTTGGGGCAGTACGGCGTGCCACATGTGAGGCGTTGGCTTGACCCTTCTACGGCTGGACCGCTACTACTGTGTCACACTCCAGGTGTTTGAACTCTGCTCAAGTGTTGGGCTTTAGTGAATCTTGGGTATTTGATCGTTCGTTCGAAAACTTCGATACTGTCTGTTTATCTGGAATGTGATACAATATGTGGAATTCATATAGTTTAGGCATGAAATACGAAATATGTGATATTTCGCATTTATGATGTCTAAAGAGAATGTGGATTCCAAACATTGTAGTTTTACACTTTCTTTTCTATGATCGTAAGTGTAGTATGTTCGATATCGCCGGTTTCGTTGCTATACATCAACGACAATCGGGATACGCATACTTACTTACGTTGATGATATGTGATATTATGTGTTGCTAAGATATGATGTGCAGGATTGTCGCGATTGAATAGCCGGGGGTTTTTATGTGAGATGAGAGTTTTATATTTTCATTCATGTAAATTCAAATGTAATGTAATATTCTTTTATTTGGGGAACTTCCGGGTTGAGGTTGTGTCACCAATGTTGTATATTATTTACTTTTCCGCATTAGGATAGACCCAAGGCGGGGAGCACAAGTGACCGGGTTCTGTGGTTCAGTGGGAGGCCATCTCGAGGAGTCGAGACCGGGTCTCCTAAACTCCAGGATTGGAAGGGTCGCTTGCCGCTCTCGTAGGGGTCTAGGGGTGTGGGCTTGGCTATTCATCGCTACTGTGGAATCCGTAATTTCTATTATTGGCTAAATACTAAATACGAACGTCCTAGTATATCCCACATTATATATATGTTTCTGCTGCCTGTGTTCTGTGATATCTGAGACGAATGACATATTATATATATGATATATAGTAGACGTTGCTTATGTTTTACACCCGTGCTAGTCCCGTCCCGGTATGCCGTTAGTTAAGTAACCTAACGGTGCATAACGGAACATTGCTCGAATGCGGATGGCATAAGCGTACGTGTTATTTTCGTTTCTTTTCTGTGATTGGCTTAAGGACTTAAATGATGGGATTACATTAATATGATTAATGTAAAGAAATTAAACCTAAAAAGATGTAGTAGAATCAAATTTGAAAACCACTCGGCTCTTTATGAAAAAGCTATATTTCAAAACTGCGGAGCACAAGCCACTCCTTTTGAAAACCGTTTGATTTTGCAACGATATCAAGTTCAAAGCGTTAAAGATTTTCTTAAAAATCATTCGCAACCCTCTGTCATTTTAGGAAGTAGAGTACTTAGTATTCGTGCTACGTTTGTTGACTTTAGTTAAGGCGTAGTGTACGGTAGCTAAGTGATGTCTTCCTATACTTCATATGATGCAGATTAATTAGGACATTCATGCGACTTTGTTGACCATAGTTAAGGGTCATATGGGTGGGTCTGATTGATCAAGAAATGACGGGTAGAACTTGACTGGTACTTATGATTTGTTGACCATAGTTAAGGTCATAAGCACTAGGGGTAAAAATTACATCGGGAATTTCAAGTGTTGAAATTTGCAATGAGATTGCATACCTTCGATGTGATGGTTGGATCCCGATCCCACTGTGGGCAATAGTTGCTAATAGGAGAGTTTTGCAGTTTACAATTAGCTAACTCATTAGGTGTCTAGAAAGGTGTTAACGGGGCTACGCCTCTGGGAAAATGAGGTTTACTTTAATTAGGTCCGTGCGAAAGCACGGGGAACCTCCCTCAAGTACCGACACTGGCCTGGCTGAACGGTTAGCGAAGTTGTAGACTGTAATTAATCCTGGCTAGTTTTCTTTTTAAGGTTTGAAAGAAAACTTGATTAAAGAAGTGGGAAACATCGATTAGACAAGATAATAACCAATCTGATCTATGTAAGAGCTTTCGCTGAGTGTATTCTTTTCTCTCTCTTAATGGCAGATACTCATGACTGGACTCAAGCTTCTACTAGATAAAAACAAACTGAATGGGACCAACTATAAAGACTGGCTGAGGAATCTGAAAATCGCCTTGACTTATGATAAAGTATCATATGTCCTCACGGCTTCAGCCCCGCCCGTCCCAGGTCCAAAATCCTCAGTTGCGGACGTTGAAGTCCGCAAGACATGGGACGCTGACTGTGCCACGGCCAAATGCCTCGCGCTTGCATCGATGGACAATACACATCAAAAGCAGCACGAGAATATGGACATTCAAACCATATTTCTCCATACAAAGGAGTTGTATGGAGAGCAATCCCGCATATTACGATACAAAGTATCAAAGAAACTGTTTCAGATGCGAATGACCCCTGGCACACCAGTAGGAGACCATGTTCTGAAGATGATAGCTCTTATAGAAGAGCTTGAGGACCTAGGATGGACAATGGACAATGAACAATATATAGATATTATTCTGCAGTCCCTCCCCTCCACCTTTGCTCAATTCATAGTGAACATCAACATGCACGGCATGGAGAAGGAACTCCCTGAACTCCTTAACATGTTAAAGAGTGCAGAGAGCACTATGAAGTCAGCAAAAACTCCCGTTATGACTATTGGACAGTCTTCCTCTTCTCGCCCGAAAGCTAAGGCTAAGGGAAAGAAAAAGAAGAAACCCACTAATCCTAAGGGCGGAGTTAAAAAGGTGAAGGGAAAGGAAAAGTCCAAGGCTGGAGACTCGGGGAAAGGCGAATGTTTTCATTGCCACAAGACAGGACATTGGAAGCGCAACTGCACGGAGTACTTAAGTCTCAAGAAGAAGCATGGTGATGCTTCTGCTTCAGGTGCGTTTGTAACAGAAAACTGTTTTTCAATAAACTCTGCTTCCTGGGTATTGGATACCGGTTCAGGTTCTCACATTTGCAATCTATGCAGGGGCTGAGAAATAGCAAGGTTTTGAAGACAGGTGACCATACTCTCCGCGTTGGAAATGGTTTCAATGTACATACAGTCACAGTGGAAGAGTATCACTTGGGGTTACCATCTGGATGTATTTTGATTTTGAATCCATGTTATTTTGTACCAAGTATGCTATGTAATATAATATCCGTTTCTTTGTTAGACAATGAAGGATATAATTTTGAAAGGTTCCTAGGCACCCTATAGAGGTCTCACAAGACATCAACCATGCCATTTTAAAAAAATTATGGATGTCAAGAAACCCTAACACGGATCGTCGGCTGGAATTCTAGGCGAAAAGATAATCTAGTTAACTACTTAACTAAAAGTTAGATGCTACAACCTTTGTAGATCCGGATATTAACGAAAAGTTAATCGCTGTCCTTTTCGAATCCTAGACTCTTTCATCGGCTTCATCGGGAAAACGAGCGGAATAGGTCGTCGGCTTCGTGTCAAAGACGATCTACGTCGAGGCATCACAAGTTCAAGCTCCGACTTCACAAAGTTGTGAAACTTGTGAAGAAAACACCCAAAACAACTTGGCAAGAGGTAGAGGGTGAAGAAATAGGAGGTGGGTTCACTTTAGAATTGGATTTCTCTCACTAGAACTCAAGTTGCCATTAATGGCATCAAGGTTTCTATCTTGAAGATGAAGAAGAAGATGAAGCTAGTATTATGATAAGTTTTTAAAAATGAAAAGAAAAATGCATACTTATCATAATCTAACAAGGGTTAAGTGTAGAGAATAAACCATGGTCATTTGGAGAGTTAGGGTTAAGCTTGAGGACAAGAATGGTTGCAAAAGTCAAGGCTTCATGAAGCTTCAACTAAAGACAAAAGAAAGCCACCATTCTCTTTAAATCATTTCCAAATAAATAAATGAAACAAATAAATGAATATGCAAAACCCTAATTATCAAATTAACCATGGTTTAATTCTATATACTTAACTAAATAACCAAGTATCATCAAACATGATATATATGTGTGCACAAGAGTATATCACATATACTTCTTGCACATCAAGTGAGAAAATCCATATAAAGTGAACCAATACTAGCTAATGCAAAGTAATATATCAAATATATAATTATACATTAAATCATTAAATCAACATTTGATTCAATGATCCGGTCATGTCGCACATAACCGACTAGTATTCAATGTATCGATTTATCGAATCAATGATTCGGTAACTAGGTCATATCGAATATAACCAATCGAAACATTTATCGCGAGAATGAAATACGGTATCACATACACGCATTATTCTCGGTCCCGCACATATCTCATATGCGCTCCTATTTCGTTTCGCTTGAACCAGGAGACCTCTGTGTAGGACTCTAAAGACTCGTCAATACGCCGGTAGCAGATGATGATCATATCAAGCACCCACAAGCCGCAAGCGGTCTGCTAAACGTAACGGCCATCCGGGTATTGAGCGATCAGAAGAACGACGAGCTAGCCCGCTCACACTCCTGTGAATCCAACCAGTAACACTTACCGTACAGTCCGGTCTGTTCGTCTGATACGTCGCATATCAAGTCTAAGGGTGGTAAACGTCAAACCCCAAAAACCGATAAGTCGTGCCGATGTGAGGCTCATAACGGGTCAAGAAACTACTGGTAACACTTACCAGCAAATCTTTGATCAGCCCTGGCCAGGGACTTCCCTGTTACGGCCAATCGAGCACAGCGCAACATTAACCCCCAATACCGAGAGAGACGAAACCCCTCCTATCGCTCATTGCCTCCATGTGACTCGGGACTGTACCCAAAGACCACCGTTTTGCATGCCCTCATGGACGTGGTAAGGTGGAGATCAAAGCACAGCGAGAATCGCACAAGACTCTTTGACGATCTCGGGTCTACAGACTAACCTGCACAAGTGTCACCTAAGAACTGCCATCTGACGTGAGGTATAATACCATCTGGGAGTTCTCGGCGAGTCCGTCCAGTGTACCCAGTCTCCACTGAGCACCCGTACACCATCTCTGATGTCAAACACCAATGGATATGGGATCATCCATCACCCATCTCATGGGTCGAGAAGCGTATACGCTAGTCTACACTGGTATATCGATGCCCCGTCTCGATACACCCACGACTAGGGACCTTGAAGGATGTACTTATGGACTACCATGTCCCCACTAGTATGATCTGCATCACAGTCCAGGTAGTCAAGTACACATCCTAAGGGCTTTACCAACATGTAACCATGAGACAGTTTAAAGAAACTAGTATACATGTTAAGATAAAGAGTAACCAGATAGCATACTATCATATCGAGCAAGAAAGTCATCTCTATATATGTCCAAGCCTCCAATATAATATACATCATCTGTACAATACTGGCCTCTAGGGCATACATACAACTAACAATCTCCCACTTGCACTAGGGCCAGCTGCTGTAGTATCGCATACCGAGCATCCCGAAGAGTCTCTCAGACTGTGTCTGGGGAATGGCATTCGTGAGTGGATCCGCCGTGTTGTTCTTCGTGTCAACCCTCCTGACCTCGATCTCCCGGCGATCAACTATCTCCCGGATCAGGTGATACCGCCTCAGAATATGCCTGGATCGCTGATGGGACCTGGGTTCCTTGGCCAAAGCCACCGCTCCATTGTTATCGCAATACAAAGGTATTGGATGCTCAATGGATGGAACCACTCCAAGTTCAGTAATGAACTTCTTGATCCAGACAGCCTCTTTGGCAGCATCGTTGGCAACGATGTATTCAGCCTCCATCGTTGAGTCTGCCACGGTTTCCTGCTTGGAACTCTTCCAGCTAACCGGCCCTCCGTAAAAGGTAAAGACAAAGCCCGACTGCGACTTAGAGTCGTCCTTATCTCTCTGGAAGCTCGAATCGGTAAAGGACTCCACTTGGAGTTCTCCGTTACCATACACCAAGAACATATCTCTAGTCCTTCGTAAGTACTTGAGAATGCTCTTCACAACTGTCCAGTGACTCTCTCCAGGATCAGCTTGATACCTTCTCACTATACTTAGTGAGTATGCTACATCGGGTCTGGTACATAGCATCGCATACATGATAGAGACTACTGCCGAAGCATAGGGTATCCCTTGCATGCGAGCTCTCTCCAAATCAGTCTTGGGAGACATCTCTTTGGAGAGAGTGACTCCAGAGATCGTGGGTAAGTTCCCACGCTTGGACTCTTCCATACTAAACCTCTTTAGTATGGTGTCAATGTACCTCGATTGGGACAATCTCAAAATCTTTTTGGATCTATCTCTATAGATCCTAATTCACAGTATGCAGGAGGCATCACCAAGATCTTTCATTGAGAATCTTTGTGATAAGAAGAGCTTGACCGATTGCAGCATAGGAATATCATTTCCTATCAAGAGTATGTCGTCCACGTACAATACGAGGAAGACAACCTTACTCTCTGCCACCTTCTTGTAGATACAAGGTTCATCTGGGTTTTTGACGAAATCAAACTCTTTGATAACGACGTCAAAGCAGATGCTCCAACTCCGCGATGCTTGCTTTAATCCATAAATGGATTTAAGCAGCTTGCACACCTTCCCGCTGCTCCCACTGTCTACGAAGCCCTCTGGCTGAGTCATGTACACGCACTCTTCTAAATCACCATTTAGAAAGGCGGTCTTAACATCCATTTGCCAGATTTCGTAATCATGATAAGCAGCGATGGCAAGCATGATCCGGATAGATTTAAGCATAGCCACTGGAGAAAAGGTTTCGTCATAGTCCACACCTGGTCTTTGACGAAAACCCTTTGCTACAAGTCTAGCTTTGAAAGTCTCCACTTACCCATCTACACCAAGTTTCTTCTTGAAGATCCACTTGCTCCCAATGGGTTTTACCCCTTCAGGAGCAACGTCCAAAGTCCATACTTTGTTGGTGTACATGGATTCCATCTCAGACCGCATAGCATCCACCTATTTCACTGAGTCCCCACTCTTGATGGCCTGCTCGAAGCTAGTTGGGTCATCATCCTCCTTGATGCAATCCTCGCTACCACCATCCATGAGAAAACCGTAGTATCTCTCAGGTTGGTGAGGAACCCTACTAGATCGGCGGAGTGGCTGGGGTTCATCCTGAACTATGGAATCCTTTGGTTCCACCAGATCTTCTGTTGTAGCTTCTGCCGCTGGAACCTCTTCCAGTTCTACCTCATGACCACTAATCTCTTTTTCAAGAAATTCCTTTTCTAAAAAGGTGGCATGCCGAGAAACAAACACTCTTTGTTCCTCAGGGTGGTAGAATATATACCCTCGCGAATGTTTGGGATATCCAATAAACTTACACAGAATGGACCTTGCCGCGAGTTTGTCCGGATTTGGCGTTTTTACATAGGCCGGACAACCCCATATCTTAACATAATTAAGACATGGTCTCTTTCCTTTCCATATCTCATATGGAGTGGTCGGCACGGTTTTGGTGGGAACCATATTCAATAGGTCTGCAGCTGTTTCCAGTGCATATCCCCAGAAGGAAATAGGTAACTCAGCTGTGCTCATCATAGAGCGCACCATATCTAATAGGGTGCAGTTCCTCCGTTCTGATACACCGTTGTGCTGTGGTGTATATGGAGGAGTCAGCTGAGAGAGAATCCAATTCTCTTTTAGGAAGTCCAGGAATTCATTGCTTAAGTATTCACCTCCTCGATCAGATCGTAGGATTTTAATACTTTTTCCGGTTTGGTTCTCAACTTCATGTTTATATTCCCTAAATTTCTCAAAAGCTTCTGATTTGTGTTTCATCAGGAACACATATCCGAATCTAGAGAGATCGTCAGTGAATGTAATGAAGTACGAAGAACCATCCCTGGCATGTGTAGACATGGGACCGCATACATCACTATGTATCAGTCCCAAGAGTTCGGTAACTCTTTCTCCGTGTCCCGTAAACGGAGTTTTGGTCATCTTGCCTTTGAGACATGACTGGCAAGTGTCATAAGATGAAAATTCAAACGGATTTAAATATCCATCTTTATGCAACTTAGCTAGTCGTGTCGCATTGATGTGACCTAGTCTACAATGCCACAAGAAGGATTGGTTGAGTTCAGAACTCTTCCTCTTGTGTGTGTTTGTTATGCTCAGAACTGTTGATTGATTTAGAACATAAATGCCATTGCATAACGTGCCTGATCCTACCAACTTTTGGTTACGGAAAATGTTCATAACATTGTCCTGTAATACAAAATTATATCCCTCTTTACTCGATAAAGAAACTGATATAATGTTGCATATCAGGTTCGGCATGTAATAGCATTCGTTCAGAACCAATGTATTACCAGTTGGTAATACAAGGTGATATTCCCCGACAGTCTTAGCTGCAACAATTGCACCATTTCCAACTCTTATGTCTTTATCACCTTCTCCAAGTTCTCTACCTTTCCTAAGCCCATGTAACTGATTACATATATGGGATCCTGACCCGTTATCCAATACCCAGGACGTAGAGCAAATAGAGAAACAGTTCTCAGTAACGAACACACCCGAAGAAAATGCATCAACATGTACTTTCTTCATTCGGGTGGCATGGGAATCCTGGTATTCCCCTATATCCTGTTCATTCCTATAACTCTTATAGGAAAAAACGGAACCAACGTTCCCCAGCACAGTATAACATGCGGGTTCGGTCAATACATCCATATTATTATTTTCATTAGGGCATGAAATGGTCGCTACCTGGAGAGAGAGAGAAGAAAACACTTTAGCGTATGCTCGTGCAAGATCAGATTGGTTATTATCTTATCTAATCAGGATGGCTCCCACTGCTTTTTATCAAATCTTCCTCCAAACCCTAAAAGGAAAGACTAGCCGGGATTAATTACACACTACAAGTTCGCCAATCTTTCAGCCAGGCCAGTGTCGGTACTTTGAGGGAGGTCCCCCGTGCTTTCGCACGCACCTAATTACTGTATACCTCGTTTTCCCAGAGGCTTAACCTCGTTAACACCTTTCTAGACACCTACTTGATCGGCTAATTGCACTGTGTAAAACTCTCCCAGGAGTAACTCTTACTCGCAGTGGGTATCGGGATCCAATTATCTCATAGAAGGTATGCAATCTCATTGCAAATTTCAACACTTGAAATTCCCGATAATACTTTTGCCCCTAGCGTCCTATGACCTTGACGCAGGCCAACAAACCATAGTGCACTAGTCAAGTTCAACCCGTCATTTCCTGATCGAATTAAACCCACCCGTAGGACCCTTGACGCAGGCCAACAAAGTCGCACGACTACCCTAATCCAATCTGCATCATATGCATAAGCAAATAAATACTAGTTAGCTACCGCACACTACGCCTTGACGCAGGCCAACAAACGTAGCACGAATACTAACTACTACCCATCTGAAATGACGGAGGGCTACGCCAGGTTTTTCTGAAAACCATGAGCGTAATGAACTTGATATCGTTGTAGAATCAAATGAAGTTTTGAAATGGAGTGATTTTGAGGCTTTTCTAGTTTTGCTAAAGGAGTCACTCCCGGCGAAGGGATCTCGGTCCTTTCCTCGTCGAATGAGGTGCGGGATATATCATATATATCGCTGTGCAAAGCAAAAAACCCAAAAGCAGTCAAAAGCAAACCGAGTGTGTAGCATCTGCCAGTTATTGCTAAAGGAGTCACTCCCGGTGAAGAGATCTCGGTCCTTTCCTCATCGAATAAGGTGCAAGGTATATCATATATACCGCTGTGCAAAGCAAGAACTGTAGCTACCTGTTTTATTTTAAAATTCGATTCCACAACATCTTAGGTTTCTTATCTTTCATTAATCACATTAATGAAGTCCCATCATTTAAATACCTAAACATCACAAATAGATATGACGTACACTTATGCCATCCGCATTCGCCTCGATGTCCCCTCGTGCACCGTTAGGTTAGGTAACTAACGACAGAGCAGGGCAGGGCTAGCGCGGGTGTAAAACATAAGTAACGTCTATATAATATATCATATATACTATATACTATATCCATCACAGAATCACAACACAGATATCGCAGCAGAAGAAACATATGAAATATTAGATATACTAGGACGTCCGTGTTTTCAATACGAGCCAGTATAAAACACGGATTCCACGGTCGCGATGAATAGCCAATCCCATATCCCTAGACCCCTACGAGAGCGGCAAGCAACCCTGCCAATTCTAGGGTTAGGAGACCCGGACTCGACTCCTCGAGTTGGTCTTGCACTGGACCCCAGAACCCGGTTACTTGTGCTCCCCTCCTTGGGTTTATCCTAATGCGGAAAAGTAAATAATATACAAGAGGTGACAGCTTCCGCTACGGGGAAGTGCCTCAAATAAAAGAATATTACATACAAGTTTTTACATGAATGAAAATGAAAAACACTCATCTCACATAAAAACCCCCGGCTATTCGAACACGACGATCCAATATAACATATCCAGTAACACATAACATCACATGTCATCAACGTAAGTAAGTATGCATACCCCAATTGTCGTTGACGTATAGCAACGAAACCGGCGATATCACATATTACACTTACGGTCACAGAAAAGAAAGTGTAAAACTACAACAGTTGGAATCCGCAACCTCTTTAGACATCGCATGCCTAATCAAATGAAATACTTAGACATCACATGCCTAACAGATATAAATCCCGCATTTTAGTCTCATTATCGACAACTCTTTTCAATATCAAGTGAAACCAAACTGCTAGATTTATAACATTCATTCAGTTATCACATAACTGTTTGTGAATTCCAATTATTGTATCATATTCCAGATAAACAGAAAATGTTAAATTTTCCGATCGAACAGTCGAATACCCAAGTTTTCCAGATACAGCTCAACACATGAAATAAGTCTAACAACATTCAGTTCGAACCTCAGTACCAACGGTCCAGCCGTAGAAGGGTCAAGCCAATGCCTCACATGTGGCACGCCGTACTGCCCCAAACCCCAAGGTTCAAAGGGCAGTTCAAGACGGTCACCTAATCGAGTTAAGGTTTGTTGTCTTCTAGAGGGTCCATCGTGTTACTCTCACTACTTAGAACGTCGTTAAACTACGGAAAAATCCAACACTTGGAAATTTCCCGACAGGGGAAAAGTTGGGTATTTATATCCGGTCGAACTTTTTAACATATTCTAAAAATTATCCGGAAATACACAAAGACGAAATTTGATAATCCGATCGAACTATCGAAGCTCCAAAACAACCCCAGAAAATGCAACTCCAGAAAAATATTAAAAACAGCCAGAGAACTCAGCACTGTTAAATAAGAATTACTGTGCTAAACGATAGGGATGACGTCATCAAGCCGCCGCGGAACCGCCGCCTAAGCTGGCTTAGGCCGCGGTTCCGCCGCGCAGTTCACTGTTCATGGAATAAAATTTGCACCGTAATTCTTAGAAATCCCTGCTGAATTTTTTAAGCCCTTTTAATATTGAAAAATTCCAGATTTTAGAAAATATACAGAGAGCATTTTGTGAGTTAGGGTTTCGGTTCATTCGGACTTCAAACTTCGTCTAGACTTCGCCTAAGGCTCTAGCTAGGCTCTGATACTAGTGAAAGGTTCCTAGGCACCCTATAGAGGTCTCACAAGGCATCAACCATGCCATTTTCAAAAAATTATGGGTGTCAAGAAACCCTAACACGGATCGTCGGCTAGAATTCTAGGCGAAAAGATAATCTAGTTAACTACTTAACTAAAAGTTAGATGCTACAACCTTTGTAGATCCGGATATCCACTTCCTAAGCTCCACATAGTCTTCCTCTCGCTGTCCTTTTCGAATCCTAGACTCTTTCATCGGCTTCATCGGGAAAACGAGCGGAATAGGTCGTCGGCTTCATGTCAAAGACGATCTACGTCGAGGCATCACAAGTTCAAGCTCCGACTTCACAAAGTTGTGAAACTTGTGAAGAAAACACCCAAAACAACTTGGAAAGAGGTAGAGGGTGAAGAAATAGGAGGTGGGTTCACTTTAGAATTGGATTTCTCTCACTAGAACTCAAGTTGCCATTAATGGCATCAAGGTTTCTATCTTGAAGATGAAGAAGAAGATGAAGCTAGTATTATGATAAGTTTTCAAAAATGAAAAGAAAAATGCATACTTATCATAATCTAACAAGGGTTAAGTGTAGAGAATAAACCATGGTCATTTGGAGAGTTAGGGTTAAGCATGAGGACAAGAATGGTTGCAAAAGTCAAGGCTTCATGAAGCTTCAACTAAAGACAAAAGAAAGCCACCATTCTCTTTAAATCATTTCCAAATAAATAAATGAAACAAATAAATGAATATGCAAAACCCTAATTATCAAATTAACCATGGTTTAATTCTATATACTTAACTAAATAATCAAGTATCATCAAACATGATACATATGTGTGCACAAAAGTATATCACATATACTTCTTGCACATCAAGTGAGAAAATCCATATAAAGTGAACCAATACTAGCTAATGCAAAGTAATATATCAAATATATAATTATACATTAAATCATTAAATCAACATTTGATTCAATGATCCGGTCATGTCGCACATAACCGACTAGTATTCAATGTATCGATTTATCGAATCAATGATTCGATAACTAGGTCATATCGAATATAACCAATCGAAACATTTATCGCGAGAATGAAATACGGTATCACATATACGCAATATTCTCGGTCCCGCACATATCTCATATGCTCTCCTATTTCGTTTCGCTTGAACCAGGAGACCTCTATGTAGGACTCTAAAGACTCGTCAATACGCCATAGCAGATGATGATCATATCAAGCACCCACAAGCCGCAAGCGGTTTGCTAAACGTAACGGCCATCCGGGTATTGAGCGATCAGAAGAACGACGAGCTAGCCCGCTCACACTCCTGTGAATCCAACCAGTAACACTTACCGTACAGTCCGGTCTGTTCGTCTGATACGTCGCATATCAAGTCTAGGGGTGGTAAACGTCAGACCCCAATAACCGATAAGTCGTGCCGATGTGAGGCTCATAACGGGTCGAGAAACTACTGGTAACACTTACCAGCAAATCTCTGATCAGCCCTGGCCAGGGACTTCCCAGTTACGGCCAATCGAGCACAGCGCAACATCAACCCCCAATACCGGGAGAGACGAAACCCCTCCTATCGCTCATTGCCTCCATGTGACTCGGGACTGTACCCAAAGACCACCATTTTGCACGCCCTCATGGACGTGGTAAGGTGGAGATCAAAGCACAGTGGGAATCGCACAAGACTCTATGACGATCTCGGGTCTACAGACTAACCTGCACAAGTGTCACCTGAGAACTGCCATCTGACGTGAGGTATAATACCATCTGGGAGTTCTCGGCGAGTCCGTCCAGTGTACCCAGTCTCCACTGAGCACCCGTACACCATCTCTGATGTCAAACACCAATGGATATGGGATCATCCATCACCCATCTCATGGGTCGAGAAGCGTATACGCTAGTCTACACTGGTATATCGATGCCCCGTCTCGATACACCCACGACTAGGGACCTTGAAGGATGTACTTATAGACTACCATGTCCCCACTAGTATGATCTGCATCATAGTCCAGGTAGTCAAGTACACATCCTTAGGGCTTTACCAACCTGTAACCATAAAACAGTTTAAAGAGACTAGTATACATTTTAAGATAAAGAGTAACCAGATAGCATACTATCATATCGAGCAAGAAAGTCATCTCTATATATGCCCAAGCCTCCAATATAATATACATCATCTGTACAATACTGGCCTCTAGGGCATACATACAACTAATAAATTTTGTATTGCAGAACAATGTTATGAACATTCACCTAAATCAAATGTTGGTTGGGTATGGTACGCTTAATAACGGAATATATGTCCTAAATCAACACACAGTTTTCAGTATACAACACACTAATAAAAGAAAACTTTCATAATTAAATAAAGCTTTTCTTTGGCATTGTAGACTTGGTCATATTAACGAAACAAGACTAAACAAGTTACACAAAGATGGATATTTAAACTCTTTTGAATATAAATCTTATGCGACTTGCCAGTCTTGTATCAAGGGTAAAATGACCAAAACTCCGTTTACCGGACACGGAGAAAGAGCTACTCAGCTCCTTGGCCTCATACATAGTGATATATGTGGGCCAATGTCTACACAGGCTAGAGGCGGTTTTTCATACTTCATTACATTCACCGACGATTTCTCAAGATTCGGTCATGTATTTTAATTAAAGCACAAGTCCGAAGCTTTCGAGAAATTCATTGAATATAAACAAAAAGTTGAAAAACAAACCGTCTTGAGTATTAAGATGCTTCGATCAGATCGAGGTGGTGAGTATCTCAGTACAGAATTTGCAAACTTCCTCATAGAGAATGGGATTCTCTCTCAGCTCACTCCTCCTTACACACCACAGCACAACGGTGTGTCAGAACGACGGAATAGGACCCTATTAGATATGGTCCGGTCCATGATGAGTGACGCTGAGTTACCAGTCTCGTTTTGGGGGCATGCATTGGAGACTGCAGCGTTTCTGCTAAACAGGGTTCCAACCAAAGCCTTGTCTACCACGCCATATGAGATATGGAATGGGAAGAGACCATCTCTTAAGAGAATTAAGATTTGGGGTTGCCCAGCCTATGTTAAAAAGCAGAATCCGGACAAACTCGAGACACGGTCAGTCATGTGTAACTTTGTGGGATATCCAAAGAATTCTTATGGATATCTGTTCTACCACAAAGAGGAACAAAAGGTGTTTGTTTCTCAGTATGCCACATTCTTGGAAAAAGAGTTTTTCACAGATAAAGATGATGGCAAGGTAGTGGATCTAGAAGAGGTTCTGGAGACACAAACTACAAATGACGATTTGGTTGAACCGGCTGTTGCAATAGAAACTGAAGAACCTCGGCCACTCCGTAGGTCTGGTAGGACTTCTCGCCCACCGGAGAGGTACTACGGTTTCCTCATTGATGGTGACGGAGAAGATTGCATCATGGATGATGATGATCCTACCAGTTTTCAGCAAGCTATCACGAGTGGTGACTCTGTGAAGTTGCTAGATGCCATGAGATCCGAAATGGAGTCTATGTGCACCAACAAAGTATGGACTTTGGACGTTGTACCCCCTGGGGTAAAACCTGTAGGGTGCAAATGGATCTTTAAAAGAAAGATTGGTGTAGATGGGCAGGTAGAGACCTATAAGGCAAGACTTGTGGCGAAAGGTTTTCGTCAAAGACCAGGTTTGGACTATGACTAAACTTTTTCTCCCGTAGCCATGCTTAAATCCATTCGGATCCTACTTGCTATTGCTGCTCACTACGACTATGAAATCTGGCAGATGGACGTTAAAACAGCATTTCTAAATGGAGATTTAGAGGAATGCGTTTATATGGATCAGCCAGAGGGCTTCATTGACAGTGGGAGCAGCGAGAAAGCATCTAGACTGCTTAAATCCATATATGGGTTAAAGCAAGCATCTCGGAGTTGGAACATCTGTTTCGATGATGTTATCAAAGAGTTTGATTTCATCAAAAATCCAGATGAACCTTGTGTTTATAAGAAGGCTGTAGGAAGAGCTGTCACATTCCATGTATTGTACGTGGATGACATTCTTCTGATAGGAAATGATATTCCTATGCTACAGTCGGTCAAATCATTCTTATCACTAAGGTTCTCCATGAAGGACCTGGGTGATGCCACATACATCCTGGGCATAAGGATCTATAGGGATAGATCCAAAAAGTTATAGGGATTGTGCCAAACCAGGTACATCAACACCATCCTAAAAAGGTTTAGTATGGAAGACTCCAAGTGGGGTACCTTACCCGCTTGCCATGGAGTCACTCTCTCCAAGGATTCTTGTCCAAAGATCGATGAAGAGAGAGCTCGCATGAGCATTATACCTTATGCTTCGGCAGTTGGATCTATAATGTATGCGATGTTATGTACACGCCCAGATGTAGCTTATGCACTTAGTGTTGTAAGCATGTATCAATCCAACCCAGGGGAGAACCACTGGACAGCTGTGAAGAACATTCTTAAGCACTTACGAAAGACTAAAGAATTGTTCTTGGTGTATGGTAATACAGATCTCCAAATGGAGGCCTTTACCGATTCGAGCTTCCAGAGCGATAAGGATGACAGCAAATCTATCTCAGGGTTTGTATTTACCCTCAATGGAGGGGCGGTAAGTTGGAAGAGTTCCAAACAGGATACTGTTGCAGACTCTACGATGGAGGCTGAGTACATCGCTGCAAATGATGCCGCCAAGAAATCCGTCTGGATGAAGAAGTTCGTCTCGGAGCTAGGAGTAGTTCCAACCATTATTGATCCAATACCCTTGTATTGTGATAATAATGGGGCTATGGCGTTAGCCAAGGAGCCTAGGTCCCATCAGCGGTCCAGACACATCCTGAGGCGCTTTCATTTGATCCGGGAGATTGTAGATCGCCGCGAGATCGAGATTAAGAGAGTAGACACAAAGAATAACGCCGTGGATCCACTCACCAAGGCCCTCCCTCAGCCACAGCATAAGCGACTTTTTGAGATGTTGGGTATGAGATACGCCAATAACTGGCCTTAGTGCAAGTGGGAGATTGTTGGATATATGTATGCCCTAGAGGCCATTATGTGATAGTGGATGTATCTATACATGTATATATATATATATATTCAGTATGTATTCTTGCACGACATGGTAGTATGCTATATGGTTCTTCTTTATCTGACATGTTGATTTGATCATGCTTTTATTCATTCATACATGCTGATAAAGCCCTGAGGATATCGGCTTGACTACAGTGGTTATGATAGAGATCATACTAGTGGGACATCTGTAGTTTATAAGCATATCCTGAAATGTCCCTAGTCGGAGGTGTATCGAGACGGGGCATCGATATACCATAGTAGACTAGCGTATATGATACTAGACCCATGTGATGGGCGATGGATGTTCCCACATTCATCGATGTTTGACATCAAGATCATATACGGGTGCTCAGTGGTGACTGGGTACACTAGACGGACTCACCGAGAACTCCTATATGGAATTATATCTATCGTCGGATAGCAGTTCTCAGGTGACACTGGTACAGGTTAGTCTGTAGACCCGAGATCGTCATAGAGTCTTGTGTATTCTCCCACTGTACTTTGATTGCCACCCTACCACGGCTCTACCGAGTCGTGCAAACAGGTGGCCGTTGGGTGCAGTCCCGAGACACACGAAGGCAATGAGCGATAGGAGGGGTTTCGTCTCTCCCGATATTGGGAGTTGATGATGTGCAGTGCCCGACTGGTTATATCAGCAAGTCCCTGGCCAGGGCTGCTGAAAATTGCTGATAAATGTTATCAGTAGTTTCTCGATCTGTTATAGACCATTCACCGGCATGACTTATTGAGTTATTGGGGTCGACGTGACCATCCCTAGGCTCGATATGCAGCATATCTGACGAAGAGACCGGACTGTACGGTAGTGTTGCCGGTTGGCTCGACGGGAGTTGTAGCAGGTTCGCTTGTTTTCTTCTGATCGCTCAATACCCGGGTGGCCGTTACGTTTAGCTGACCGCTTGCGGTTTGGGGGTACTTGATATGATCATTACCCTCTGCCGGCGTATTGACGAGTCTTAGAGTCCCACACAGGAGTTACCTAGTCCAGGCGAAACGTTGTGGTGCGCGTATGCGATATGCGCATGGACCCGATTAAAATGCGGTATATGATACCGTACATTGATCGGGCGGCTTGCTTTTTGTGGGGTCATATGTGATATGGCCGGATTGATAAATCAAGTGTTGATTTATCATTTAACCATTAGTTTTCTCACTTAAACCCTTTCTTGTTTTTGATGGATGTATGCATGCATGCATGTGTTTCTTTCTTTCATTCTAGTTTCATGCACATGTAGATGTGCATACATGCATACATACATACACCCATCCATCATGGTTGTTAGCATATGGAAATGGTGGCAATGTAAGACTCACACCATAGATTAAATAATGGATTATTATTTAATTTTGGTTTTAAAACAAAATGAAAAGAAAAGGATAATCATTCTAGCTTCTACATTCTTCTTCTAACCTAACCAAGCTCAACTACCACTAACCTATGGTTATCCTTCTCTTTATCATTTAAAACCCAAGTTAAATTAACTCTCCATCATTTAATCATGGTTGAATGCAAGAAGGAAATAAATATATATAGTGATATATATTTCATTTTCTTTTTGAACTAAGGGTTATTTTTCACCTCTTGTTAAAAATAGCCACCATCTTCATCCTACTTCATCTTTTTCCTCTCTAGTTTTTTCTAGTGAGTTAAACACAATTAAAGAAAGGTTTTTGAAGTGAGATCCTTAGCCACAACATCATTCTACTCAAGTTTAGCCAACTTGATTAGAGTGTTCTCTTTGCTTTTCCAAAGTTGCAAGCTTGGACGGGAATCTTCGGGTGGATCGTCATGGACGAAAGAGGACTACAAGTGGACCTTCTTCCAACACTCTAGAGATCAAGGAGTCAAGCAAAAGGGGAGCTACAAAGGTTGTAGCCTTCAAACCCTAATTTTTATTAGCTTAAAGTCTCGTAACCCTAATTTTCTAGGATCGATTCCTTTGCGTGTTTGTTTAGCACCTTAAAAATACAAACTTTGAGACATGTGATGCTTCAAAACTCTTCATAGGGTGCTAGGCAATCCTTACACATCACAGATAAATATAACGTACGCTTATGCCATCCGCATTCGCCTCGATGTCCCGTCTGCACCGTTAGGTTAGGTAACTAACGCCAGAACGAGGCAGGGCTAGCGCGGCTGTAAAACATAAGCAACGTCTATATAATATATCATATATACTATATAGTATATCTATCACAGAACATCACATGATCACATCAGAGATAACACAGCAGAAAATATCATATGGAATATTGGATATACTAGGACGTCCGTGTTTTCAATACGAGCCAGTATAAAACATGGATTCCACGGTAGCGATGAATAGCCAAACCTATACCCCTAGACCCCTACGAGAGCGGCAAGCAACCCTACCAATTCTAGGGTTAGGAGACCCGAACTCGACTCCTCGAGATGGTCTCCCACTGGACCCTAGAACCCGGTTACTTGTGCTCCCCTCCTTGGGTCTATCCTAATGCGGAAAAGTAAATAATATACATCAACGGTGACATCTTCCGCAACCTGGAAGTGCCCCAATAAAAGAATATTACATACAAGTTTTTACATGAATGAAAATGAAAAAACACTCATCTCACATAAAACCCCCGGCTATTCAAACACGACGATCCAATATAACATATCCAGCAACACATAACATCACATGTCATCAACGTAAGTAAACATGCGTATCCCAATTGTCGTTGACATATAGCAACGAAACCGGCGATATCACATATTACACTTACGGTCACAGAAAAGAAAGTGTAAAACTACAACAGTTGGAATCCGCAACCTCTTTAGACATCGCATGCCCAATCAAATGAATTCCTTAGACATCACATGCCTTACAATTATAAACCCCGCATTTCAGTCTCATTTATCGAAAACTCTTTTCAATATCGAGTCGGGCAATTCAACAAGATTCCCGGCTTCCAAAACGAATGCTCGTCGCAAACTTTAGTGGGCGGCTGCACCCACGATACCGTCGACGAAGTGCACCATGGCGGAACACCGCTACCGCGAGCACCCGGACGGATGCTTTCGGCGACGGGGTTCTCCTACAGTCACTTAGTCGGGGCTATGGGGTGAGGCTGTCTATTAAGTTTATCCGGCGAGTATCCGCGTACGCTACGTGATTGCGACGGACTTTTGATCACATCAAAATTCCGTGGCAACCGATCAAGTGAGACTAAAGTGTTGTGTTTATAACATTCATTCAGTCATCTCATAACTAGTTGTGAATTCCAATTATTGTATCACATTCCAGATAAATAGAAAATGTTAAACTTTCCGATCGAACAATTGAACACCCAAGTTTTCCCGATACAGTCCAACACATGAAATAAGTCTAAAAACATTCAGTTCGTGCCTCAGTACCAACGGTCCAGCCGTAGAAGGGTCAAGCCAACGCCTCACATGTGGCACGCCGTACTGCCCCAAACCCAAAGGTTCAAAGGGCAGTTCAAGACGGTCACATAATCGAGTTAAGGTTTGTTGTCTTCTAGAGGGACCATCGCGTTACTTGCACTACTTAGAACGTCGTTAAACTACGGAAAAGTCCAACAATTGGAAATTTCCCGGCAGGGGAAAAAGTGGGTATTTATATCCGGTCGAACTTTTTAACATATTCAAAAAATATCCGGAAAACACATAGACAAAGTTTGATAATCCAATCGAATCAACGAACTCCCAATACAACCCAGAAAACACAACTCTTGAGTCAGAATTAAAAATTCCCAGAAAATACAGGAACAAAATATAAGAGTTACTGTGTAAAAAAAAATGAGGCGAAGCTACAAAGTTGCCGCGGAACCGCCGCATTAGGCATGCTAATGCCGCGGTTCCGCCGCACTTTAATGGAATCAAGCGATCGAACTTCACAGTAATTCTTACAACTTTCTGCTTAGTTTTCTGCTTATTTTTAATTCTAAAAAATCCCCGAAATTCAAAAATGTACAGAGAGCATTTTTGGGTTTGGGTTTTGGTTCGATCGGACTTCTAACTCCGTCTACGCATCGCCTAAGGCTCTAGCTAGGCTCTGATACCACTGTAGGGTTCCTAGGCACAATAATAAAGTCTCACAAGTGATCAAACATGCTCAATTCAAAAATTTCCTTGTGCCTACAAACCCTAATACGGATCGTTAACTAGATATATAGGTGATGCGATGCAAGTAAACGAATTTATAGCTAAAGGGAAAGGGCTACAACCTTTGTAGATCCGGTCCTCCACCTCCTAGGCTCCGTGATGAAGTCCCCTCGCTGTCCATATCGGATCCCGGACTCTAGCATCGGCTTCATCGGAGAATGGGCGGGCTAGGTCATCGACTACGATGCCGAAGATGATCTACGTCGAGGCATCACAAGATCAAGCTCCTACTTCACCAAGCCATGAAAACTTGTGAAGGAAACACCCTATACTACTTGGCAAGAGGTAGAGGATGAAGAAATAGGAGGTGGGTTCACTTTAGAATTGGATTTCTCACTCTTATTCTCAAGTTGCCATTGATGGTGGCATAGTTTCTTCATGTTGAAGATGAAGAAGAAGAAGAAAAGAATATGATAGAAAATATGATATGTATATTTTAAAAAAGAAAACAATATGATACTTATCATATATTCAACCATGGTTTAGTGTAGAGATTTAACTAAGGTTAGATGAATGGTTAGGGTTAGACATGAGACAAGAATGGTGGACTTGTTCAAAGCTTCAAGAAGCTTCAACAAACAAACAAAACAAGCCACCATTCTTTTCTCTTTATCTTTTCCAAAAGAATGATAAATAAATAAATAGATAATAAGTGAATAAACAAAACCCTAACCACTCTCACAACCATGGTTTAATCTTTACACAAACCCAAGTGAGCATGTATCATCAAACATGATACAAACAAGTGCACAAAAAATATATCACATATACAAAGTGCATCAAGTGAGAAAATCCTTTTAAAATGAACCAATACTGGTGAATGCAAAGTAATATATCAAATATATAATTATGCATTAAATCATTAAATCAATACTTGATTTAACGATCCGGTCATATCGCATATAACCGACTAATATCCAATGTATCGGCTTATCGAATCAATCCTTGATTCGATAACTAGGTTATATCGCATATAACTAATCGATACATTAATCGCAAGAATGGAATACGGTATCACATACACGCATTATTCTCGGTCCCGCACATATCTCATATGCGCTCCTATTTCGTTTCGCTTGAGCCAGGAAACCTCTGTGTAGGACTCTAAAGACTCGTCAATACACCGGTAGCAGATGATGATCATATCAAACATCCACAAGCCGCAAGCGGTCTGCTAAACGTAACGGCCACCCGGGTATTGAGCGATCAGAAGATCGACGAGCAAGCCCGCTCACACTCCTGTGAATCCAACCAGTAACACTTACCGTATAGTCCGGTCTGTTCGTCTGATATGTCGCATATCTCGCCTAGGGGTGGTAAACGTCAGACCCCAGTAGCTTGATATGTCATGCCGACGTGAGGTCCATAACATTCGTGAAACTACTGATAACTCTTACCAGTATATCACTGCAACTCTGGCCAGGGATTTCCTGTTATGGCCAGTCGAGCATAGCGCAACATCAACTCCCAATACCGGGATTGACGAATCCCCTCCTATCGCTCATTGCCTCCATGTGAATCGGGACTGTACCCAAAAACCACTTGTTTGCACAACTCAGTAGAGCCGTGGTAGGGCGGAAATCAAAGCACAGTGGGAGACACACAAGACTCTATGACGATCTCGGGTCAACAGACTAAGCTGTACCAGTGTCACCAGAGAACTGCCATCTGACGTGAGGTATAATACCATCTGGGAGTTCTCGGCGAGTCCGTTCAGTGTACCCAGTCTCCACTGAGCACCCGCATACCATCTCTGATGTCAAACATCAATGGATATGGGATCATCCATCGCCCATCACATGGGTCGAGAAGATATACGCTAGTCTACTCTGGAATATCGATGCCCCATCTCGATATTCCCACGACTAGGAACATTAAAGGATGTACTCATTGACTACCCAGACCCCACTAGTATGATCTGCATCATAGTCCTGGAAGTCGAGTACACATCCTAAGGGCTTTATCAACATGTAATCAGAGAGACGGAAAGTTTACATGTTAAGATAAAGAGCAACCAGATAGCGTACTATCATGTCGAGCAAGAAAGTCCTACCTATATACGTCCCAGCATCCACTACAATATACATCCTATTTACAGTAATGGCCTCTAGGGCATACATATAACTAACAATAAGTCGATATGATGGATGTTAGCCGGTTATATGAGATATGACCGGATTATTAAGTCAAGTGTTGATTAAATAATTAAGTGTATATTTGTATATTAGATATATTAATTTACATTTGCTAACACTTGTTCACTTTAGGGTTTTTCTCACATGTGAACACTTGTATATATATATATATGTGATATATATATTAAAGTGTTTTCTTTTGTATCATGGTTGATGATACACTAGACTTGGATGTATGAGACTTACACCATGCTACATATTATGTTGGGTTTTTATATTTTAAGTAATTACAAAATTAAGTGGAGGATTAAATCAATGCCTGAAGCTTGTGGTAGCTTGTGGATGCATTGACTAAGTCCACTTGAGTTTGTTTTTACCATAGATATTTCTTAACCCAACCATAAATGTTAGCTATGGTTATGGCTCTACAAGAGTTAGTATATGATACTCACTCACCATGGTTAGCCTACTCACTTAATCATTATCCTCATTTCTTTTCTTTTGTTCATCATCTTCATCTTCATTGAGCAAGAGAAAAGCAAACTAGGTTTTGATCCAAAGTGTGAATCCTTGTGAGAAACAAAATTCTAAAGAGAACCAACTTCCTATTTCTCCATCCTCTACGAGACTAGCACTTTATTTTAGGGTGTTTACTTCACTAATTCTCTAGTTAGTGAAGTAGGAGCTTGAGTCGGAATTCCCTCGACGTAGATCATCTTCGGCCTCGGAGACTTCAAGCAAGGTCGCATCCTTCGCGTCGTTAAGCTATGCAAGAGCCCGGGAGAACCTTGATCGCAGTGAAGGGACTTCAACAAGGAGCAAATGAAGTGGAGGACCGATCTACAATGATTGTACATCGCGTTCCCTTTAGTGTAAAGTTGTTTCTTGCTAAATGATTCGCCTAAGCTCTTGTTAACGATCTTGCTTAATGTTATTCGGCACATAAAAATTTAATTTTGGCATGGTCGATGTCTTGTAGAGCCTCATTAGTGTGCCTAGTAACCCTACAGTGGTATCAGAGCCTAGCTAGAGCATTAGGCGATGTGTTAACGAAGTTAAAACTCCGAACGAACCCGAACACGTCAAATCATACCCCTCTCTGGACAATTTTTAAAAACTGGGTTTTTTCTGAATTAAAAATACCTAAAAAAACTGCAGGTAAATATAAACATTAATATAGAAAATGAGCCAATGAACAGTAAAGCCCACCGCGGAACCGCAGCCAAACCTCTCTTGGGCCGCGGATCCGCAGCAGTACTGTAGCTATGGGCTTTGGATTTTCTGCAGTAATGTTTATTTCTGTAAATGTATCTTTCTGGGTATTTTGTATTCTGACTCCAGTGTTGAATATTTTTTGGGGTTTATTTTGAAATCGTATGATTCGATTGGAGAATTTAATTTTGTTATGTTATTCCGGATAATTTAGAAAGTATTAAAATGTTCGAACGGATATCATTAACTCAATTTTTTCGGGGCACGAAAAACATTCAAGTGTTGAATTTTTCTCGGGTTTAAATCTTTCGGAAAAACGTGCATGTGATGCGATGGACCCTCTAGAAGACAACAAACCTTAACTCGATTATGTGACCGTCTTCAACTGCCCTTTGAACCTTAGGGTTTGGGGCAGTACGGCGTGCCACATGTGAGGCGTTGGCTTGACCCTTCTACGGCTGGACCGTTGCTACTGTGACGTATTCTGGAATCTTTAAACTCCGCTCAAGTGTTGAGCTATTATGTAAATCTTGAGTATTTGATTATTCGATCGGAAAGTTTAATACTGTCTATTTATCTGGAATGTGATACAATATGTGGAATTCATACAGTTAGGCATGAAATGTGAAATATGTGATATTTCGGATTTACGATGTCTAAAGAGAATGTGAATTCCAAATGTTGTAGTTTTACACTTTCTTTTCTACGACTGTAAGTGTAATATGTGATATCGCCGGTTTCGTTGCTATTTGTCAACGACAATTGGATGCGCATTTTTACTTACGTTGATGACATGTGATGTTCTGTGTTGCTGGATATGTTATATTGGATCGTCGCGTTCTGAATAGCCGTGTTTTTTAATGTGAGATGAGAGTTTTTATTTTCATTCATGTAAAATTTAATTGTACGTAATATTCTTTTATTGGGCCACTTCCGGGTCGAGGTTGATGTCACCTTTTGTATATTATTTACTTTTCCGCACTAGGATAGACCCAAGGAGGAGAGCACAAGTAACGGGGTTCTAAGGTCCAATGGGAGACCAACTCGAGAAGTCGAGTCCGGGTCTCCTAACTCAAGAATTGGTAGGGTTGCTTGTTAGGTCCACGTTACCTCTCCCGGTACTTTCGGGGTTGCGGAAACGGTAAAACAAATTTTTTTCTAGACTTGGTAACATGGACCGTAAAAGCCGGATCTTTGCTAAACAATACACTAGCATCGTAACTAGATATTTATCTACTCGGTTAGGGGTTATACCTCAACTTGAACTCCTTCTCTTCTTGTTGTTCTTCTCCTTGCTTGCTCCGAGGCTTGATCCGGACTTTGGTCACCTTTGCGGCCTCCTTGAGTCGAAGACGATCCACCCGAGAGATGTACACCGAGCTCGACCTCGAGCCGAGGTAACTAGGGCAAAGAGATTGCTAATCTAGAAGCCCCAGATTGTGTAGAAGTGATAAAGGGATGGTTTTGTCTTTGTGGGATCTTTATCTCTCAACACATGAGATCAAAAGATGAATCAAGAGGAGGAAGAAGAAGGAGGAGCTAGCAACCATGGTTCATTTCTTTTTCTTCTCACTTGAAAAGGAAAGAGAGAGAATGATAAAGAAATTATGAACTAAAGAAATTAACCATGGTTCCAATAATGCACTAAAACAATCATTACAAATCCTATCAAGATAAAGTTGATGGCTACATTGAAATGACCATTATCATAATCCAAAAGAAAAAGAAAAAGAAAAGAAGAGTGTAGATCCCTCTTGAAAGTCAATGGTCAACACGGTCAACCGGTCAATAAAGTCAAGAGAGGTCAACGGGGTCAAATGGTCAATGCAATTAGCCATCATAAAATTATCACTAAAAGGATTAGTAAATGATGTCCGCGGCTCATAATGGTTTTGACCAAACGAACTGTCAAAACCCTAATGAGTCCGCCTCAAAATGGTTTTGACCGAATCAACTGTCAAAACCCTAATGAGCCTGCTACATAACGGTTTTGGCAGAACCAACTGCCAAAACCCTGATGAGGCACCTCCTCCTTCATCGCTCCGGAAAACTGTGCATACACACCTGCATCCGCATTCCGTAGAATGTGGATGCACAGAAGAAAAAACAAATCCATCCGTGCAATACTAGGATCCGGCTTAAACCAAAGCCCACTAGTACTGCCTGACCGAACACTACACGCACACAAGTGTACGTAAGTGATCGCAGCCCTGCCGTAAAACCATACGGCCTCTACACGTTTCGCTCAGTGCAGGGAAACTCTCTGTGTGGGACTCTAAAGACTCGACACTACGCTGGCAGTGGGTTTAACCATAGACCGCAAGCGGCACTAGCTGTATGTAACGGTCCCCAGGTAGATGTCGATAAGAAGGTCGATGAGGTAAACCCATCCGAACACCTATTGAGCCTGTATGTGACAATCTCTGTACAGTCCGGTCTGTTCGTCTGATACATCGTATAGCGGGCCTAGGGGGGCGGTAAACGTCTGTCCCCTAATAGCGGTACAAGTCGTGTCGGAGTGAAGCCCAGTACACCCTGAGATAACACTGGAAACCTACCAGTATATCTCGCTTGCCCTGGCCAGGGACTACTCGTGTAATGGCTCTCCTAGACACACCGCGATGTCAACCCCCAATACCGGGAGAAACGAATCATGTCTAACCGTCACTGCCTCCAAGTGCTTCGGGACTGCACCCAACTACTACCTGTTTGCACGACTCAGTAGAGCCGTGGTAGGGTAGTAATCAAAGAACAGTGGGAACACACTCGAGGCGGAGTGACAGTGTCAAGTCAGCGGACTAAGCTGTACTCATGTCACCTGGGAACTGATAACTAACGATAGGTATAATACCAACCATCAGTTCCCGACGAGTCCTGTCCAGTGTACTCGTAACCTAACGAGCACCCGCATACTATCTCAAGTACGGCGTACTGACGGCTGTGGGACAGACCGTCTCCCGTGCTGGGATGGGAAGCACATACGCTAGTCTACTCCGGAGTATCGATGCCCTATCTCGATAATCCCACGACTAGGGACGTGTATAAGGATGTGCTTGTAGATTACCCAGCCCCCACGAGTGTGATCGCCATCACAACACCGGTAATCAAGCAAAGATCCTAAGGGCTCTACTAATGCGTATAGATGATATATAGAAACACACACATACACATTAAAGCAGAGACAAACCAAGTAGCATACTACTATATCGAGCAAGATTGTCTATACAACTGTGAATATCCCAAGCATCCATCAATATACATTATAGTATGATACAGTAATGGCTTCTAGGGCATATAGTCTAACAATCTCCCACTTGCACTAAGGCCATGTACTGGCGTATCGAAGACCTATCATCTCGATCAGCCGCTCGAACGGATTCTGGGGCAATGCCTTTGTGAATGGGTCCGCTGTGTTGTCCTTTGTGTCCACTCTCCGCACCTCGATCTCCTGGCGATCAATGATTTCCCTGATCAGGTGATACCGCCTTAAGATGTGCCTGGATTTCTGATGGGACCTTGGTTCCTTCGCTAAAGCTATAGCCCCATTGTTATCGCAATACAAAGGTATTGGGTCAACAATGGACGGAACCACCTGAAGTTCACTAATGAACTTCTTCATCCAGACCGCCTCTTTTGCGGCATCGCTTGCAGCAATGTATTCAGCCTCCATCGTCGAGTCTGCGACGGTATCCTGTTTGGAACTTCTCCAACATACCGCCTCTCCGTTGAGGGTAAACACAAAACCCGAGACAGACTTGCTGTCATCTTTGTCACTCTGGAAGCTTGAATCGGTAAAGGACTCGACCCTAAGGTCTCCATTACCGTAAACCAGGAACATCTCCTTAGTCCTTCTCAGGTACTTGAGAATGTTCTTCACTGCTGTCCAGTGGTCCTCACCTGGGTCTGACTGATACCGGCTTACCGCGCTCAGCGCGTAAGCTACATCTGGTCTTGTACATAGCATCGCATACATTATAGATCCTACCGCCGAAGCGTAGGGTATAATGCTCATGCGAACCCTCTCCTCGTCAGTCTTAGGAGACATCTTCTTGGAGAGGGTAATTCTGTACAATGCGGGTATGTTACCGCGCTTGGAATCCTACATACTAAATCTCTTTAGTACGGTCTCTATATACCTGGACTGGGAAAGTCCCAATAGTCACTTGGATCTATCTCTATAGATCTTGATCCCCAGAATGTTCGAAGCATCACCCAGGTCCTTCATGGAGAACCGTTGTGACAAAAATAGCTTGACCGATTGTAGCATAGGAATGTCATTTCCTATCAAAAGAATGTCGTCCACGTACAAGACTAGGAATATGACAATTCGTCCTACAATCTTCTTATAGACACAGGGTTCATCTTCGTTCTTGATGAAATCAAATTCCTTGATTGCCTCATCAAAACAGGTGTTCCAGCTCCGCGATGCCTGCTTTAATCCATAAATGGATTTAAGCAACTTGCACACCTTCCCACTGCTCCCACTGTCTACGAAACCTTCTGGCGGATCCATGTAAACGCACTCTTCCAAACAACCGTTTAGGAAAGCCGTTTTAACATCCATCTGCCAGATTTCATAGTCATGGAAGGCAGCAATGGCAAGTAGGATCCGAATGGATTTGAGCATAGCCACCGGAGAAAAAGTTTCGTCATAGTCCAAACCAGGTCTCTGACGAAAACCTTTTGCAACGAGTCTAGCCTTATAGGTTTCCACCTGCCCATCTATACCAAGTTTCCTTTTGTAGATCCATTTGCATCCAACGGGTTTTACCCCAGGTGGAGCAATATCCAAGGTCCACACTTTATTGGCGTACATGGGGTCCATTTCGGATTACATTGCTTCCTGCCACTTATCAGAGTCCCTACTGATAATGGCCTGCCTGAAACTGGTAGGGTCATCTTCTTCCAAGATGCAATCCTCAAGATCCCCGTCTATGAGAAAACCGTAGTATCTCTCGGGCGGATAAGAAATCCTACCAGATCTGCGGAGTGGACGAGGTTCGTCTGGGGTTATTGAACTCTGAGGTTCTGTCAAATTTTCAGTTTCAGTTTGTGGTCGCTGAATTTCTTCCAATTCTACCGTGCTCCCACTAATTTCTTTTGCAAGAAACTCCGTTTCTAAGAAAACGGCATGCTGAGCAACAAACACCTTCTGTTCCTCGGTGTGGTAGAATAGATATCCATAACCATTCTTTGGATATCCCACAAACTTACAAAAAACTGCCCGTTCATCTAGTTTATCCGGTTTATGCGTTTTAACATAAGCCGGACAACCCCAAATCTTAAATCTTTTAAGATTTGGCCTTTTTCCATTCCATATCTCTAACGGAGTCTTAGGCACTGATTTAGACGGAACATCATTCAATAGGTATGCTGCTGTCAATAGCGCATGTCGCCAAAATGAAAAAAGCAACTCGGCATTACTCATCATGGAGCGAACCATATCCAGAAGGGTACGATTCCTCCTCTCCGATACACCGTTGTGCTGTGGTGTATAAGGAGGAGTAAGATGAGAAAGAATACCATTCTATTTTAAGTAATCTAGGAATTTCATGCTTAAGTACTCCCCTCCTCTATCAGACCGGAGGATCTTGATACTTTTGCCAGTCTGGTTCTCTACTTCGTTTCTGAATTCCTTGAATTTCTCAAAAGCTTCAGATTTGTGTTTCATTAGATACACATATCCGAACCTAGAGAGATCGTCTGTGAATGTGATGAAGTACGAGAACCCACCCCTTGCATGTATAGACATCGGACCGCATGCATCACTATGTACGAGTCCCAAGAGCTCTGTTGCTCTTTCTCCATGTCCGGTGAACGGAGATTTGGTCATCTTCCCTTTGAGACAAGACTGACAAGTTTCATAAGATGAAAACTCGAACGCATTCAAGAGTCCATCTTTATGCAATTTACTCAGTCTTTTCTCTCCGATATGACCAAGTCTACAATGCCACAAGTAGGATTCATTCGTATCTGAATTCTTCCTCTTGCGTGTGTTTTGTATATTGAGAACTGTATTCTGATTTAGAACGTAGATACCATTACACAGTGTACCCTCTGCAACCAGTACCTTATGAAGGTAAATGTTCATGATATTTCTATCAAGAACAAAGTTATATCCTTGTTCATCGAGTAAAGAAACTGATATGATGTTGCAAACCATGGAGGGTACATAGTAGCAATCGTTTAAAATCATAGTCTTGCCATTTGGCAATACTAGGTGATATTCACCGACGGCTGCCGCATTAACTTGTGCTCCGTTCGCTACTCTGAGCGACATATCACCCGGTGAAACTTTCCTACTTTTTCTCAGTCCCTGTAATAAATTACAGATATGAGATCCTGATCCGGTATCAAGTACCCAGGAGGTAGGGATGACCGTAAAACAGTTCTCAATTACAAGAACACCTGAAGTAGATGCAAAACCATGCTTCTTCTTCAACTGGGTATCCTGGAAATCAATACAATCCCCTTTCCCATTCTCATACTCATGACTGTTGTCACAAGTTAGAGCTGAACCAACGTTCCCCAGCCCCGAATAAGAATTCGGATCGGTCAAGCGATACATTTTATTATCTTGATTAGGGCGTGAAATGGTTGCTACCTGGAAAGAGAGAAAAGAAATTCTTAGCGTGCGCTCTTGCAAGATTAGATTGGTTCATTAGTTTATCTAACGAGGATGTCTCCCACTGTTTCCTCAAATTCTTCTTAAACCCTTTTAAAAGAAGAACTAGTCGGGATTTAATTCACGTCACAATACTTGCTTAACCTTTCAGCCAGGCTAGTGTAGGTACTTCGAGGGTGGTTTTCCAACGCTTTCGCGAAGTTCCTTAATTTAAGAACCTCTTTTCCCTGGGGGCGTAGCCCCGCTAACACCTTTCTAGACACCTACTAGGTTTATAGCATTGATCGTTAAGTGAAAGTAATTTCCCGAGAGTAATCCAACTCATCAGTAGGATCGAGATCCAACTATCATTGTGTGATGACCTAGATGGAATCCACTCTAGTCACCATACTCCAGAAGGTATGCTAAATCTGCAAGTTTCAGTACTTTTGAAACTCCCGATGTGGTTTTTGCCCCTGACGGTTCATGACCTTGACTAGGTCAACAAGCCACAAACTGTTAGTCAAGTTCTACCCTTCATTATCCTGATTGCATTAGACCCACCCGTACGTGCCCTTGACTAGCTCAATAAGGCCGCACGACTGTCCTAACCAATCACATTTGCAATCCACAGAAAAATATTATTTAGCTATCGTTCACTAAGCCTTGACTAAGTCAACAAACGCAACACGAATACTAAATAATATTAATCCGAAACGACGGAGGGCTACGGCTGGGTTTTTGGCGAAAAACCCGTTAACGTAATGAACTTGATATCGTTGAAGGAACATGATTGCCTTTTTGAAAAATATAGTGGCGAAAACTATTGCTAAAGAGGTCACTCCCTGTGAAGGGATCTCGGCTCTTTCCTCGTCGAGTGAGGTGCTGGGCATTCGTAAGATGAATACCTCGATGCAAAGCAAGAATAATCGACTATAGTGAAGTTATCACCCTGACGCAAACTTTTTGTCCAAGGGGGCACTCCCGATGAGGGGATCTCGGCCCTTGCCTCGTCGAATGAGGTGCTGGGCATTCATTACCGAATACCTCGATGCAAAACAAAAAGTGAACGTCCTTGTAATAACAGCTTTTTGAAAAATTGTTCCAACGACGCCTTTTAGGTTTATTTTCTTGCATTAGTTCTTTTAATGCGTCCCAACATTTAAATCCTACCATTGCAGAAAACAACCAAAATATGACGTACGCTTATGCCATTCGCATTCGCCACGGGGCCCCGTCATCACCCGTTAGGTTACATAACTAACGACAGAGCGGGGGCTGGGCTAGCACGGTTGTAAAACATAAGCAACGCCTAAATAGTTTTTATATATAGATATATATAGCAATGATAGCCAATCCAGATCACAGATGAACACTTTGGATATACTAGGAACCCGTGATTCGTTCGAGCCTGCAACGAAAAACGGATTACACAGTCGCGATGAATAGCCAATACCCCACCCAAGACCCCTACGGGTGCGGCAAACTACCCGCCATGTACTCGAAGCGAAGCAACCTCCCTCAACGCCGTGAGTAGGCCACTCGGCACTTCGAGATACCCGGTAGTTTGTGCACCCCCTCCATGGGTCTATCCTAGGAGCAAAAACAGTAAAAAGAATTATACAATGACGGCTACAACCCCGACCCGGTTGTGCGGCCATACAAATAATATTACATCAATTTACAAATTTATTACATGAATGAAAGAAAAAGAAACTCTCATCTCACATCCACCCCGGCTATTCATCCGCGACAATCCAACGAGTTCATATACACAAACCATCAGCATTACAGATCACAGATATGTATAACCCCCACTAATCGACGTATAGCGATTAGTAGACGTTCAATACACATATAACATTACATATATAACCACTAGCCAAAGTCTACAGAACATCGACCAAAAATACGGATTTTTGAGCCCCAAAAACAAATTTTGCTTTCTGGAAAATCTGGGCAGAAAAGTCATATTGTAAAAATCCCAAAATACCCATACATGAAAACTGCAGGAAACAGATTCCACAACTGAGCTAACTCGGCCGCGGTTCCGCGGCATAAGCAAGCTTATGCCGCGGATCCGCGGCGCTTTAGTCGAGTTGGGGGATCAAATTTCTCCAGTTTTGTAACAAATGCCTGAGCCGATTTTTAGTGTATGATTTATTAATTTTGGAACAGAAAAAAAAATCGGCAGAAACTTGAAAAATCCGGGGTGTTTTGCGGTTTTTCGTCCGGTCGAAATTCTAAACACTTTGCTAACATGCTAGGGTGTGTTTAGTTAGGCTCTGATACCACTGTTAGGTCCACGTTACATCTCCCGGTACTTTCGGGGTTACAGAAACGGTAAAACAAAATTTTTCTAGACTTGGTAACATGGACCGTAAAAGCCGGATCTTTGCTAAACAAAACACTAGCATCCTAACTAGAGATTTATCTACTCGGTTAGGGGTTATACCTCAACTTGAACTCCTTCTCTTCTTGTTGTTCTTCTCCTTGCTTGCTCCGAGGCTTGATCCGGACTTTGGTCACCTTCGCGGCATCCTTGAGTCGAAAACGATCCACCCGAGAGATGTACACCGAGCTCGACCTCGAGCCGAGGTAACTAGGGCAAAGAGATTGCTAATCTAGAAGCCCTAGATTGTGTTGAAGTGATAAAGGGATGGTTTTGTCTTTGTGGGATCTTTATCTCTCAACACATGAGATCAAAAGATGAATCAAAAGGAGGAAGAAGAAGGAGGAGCTAGCAACCATGGTTCATTTCTTGTTCTTCTCACTTGAAAAGGCAAGAGAGAGAATGATAAAGAAATTATGAACTAAAGAAATTAACCATGGTTCCAATAATGCACTAAAACCATCATTACAAATCCTATCAAGATAAAGTTGATGGCTACATTGAAATGACCATTATCATAATCCAAAAGAAAAAGAAAAAGAAAAGAAGAGTGTAGATGTAAGTCCATGCTACCTCTCCCGGTACTTTCGGGCATGCGGAATTTGACGAAAAACAATTTTCTAGAGGTGGTAACATGGACTCAAAACCGGATCTTTGTTAAACATCTAACTAACAACCTAACTAGGAGTTGTTAACAACTTGTTTAGGGGGTTATACCTTTCTTTCTTGAACTCCTTCGTCTTCAAGCCTCGATGGTTGTCTGGATCGGCTTCACTCCGTCGTCTCCTTGCGCCGAAGATAGATCCACCTCGAAAGCTTCTACCTTTGGCTTCTTCTTCGATCTTTGAAGAAACAAGTTCACTTGGTTTGCCGAACCTTGTCAACTAGAGTGAGTAGAGAAGAGTGTGTTGGGATTTTACTTTATGGTTCTTGGTTCTCAACACATGAGACAAGTGAACCATAGACTAAAGAGAAGGAGAGCAAGAGGAAGAAGATGAGAGCTCAAGAACAAGAGAAAGAATAAAAATGATAGAAGGAGAAAGACTTTTCTCTCTTGGCTCTCATAATCCAAAGCCATCATAACCAATAATAGAAATCAAGTATTAGAGATGGTTTAAGCTACAATAGCCATATCATTTCATGCACTCATTTTGCACAAGAGAACAAGCAAGCAAAAGTCTTTGCCATGAAATGATAGCCATTGTCATCATGATGGTCAACTAGTCCAACCTAGTCAACCGGTCAACAAAGTCAACAAGCAAAGTCAACCCCTCAACAACCATGTCACTATAATACTTAAAGAATATTATTGTTAATTACATATCATATTCTCATTAGGGTTGAGCAAAAAGTCAATGGTCAACAGTCAACAGTCAACAACCCTAATGAGAATCCTCTGCCTCTGTCTCTCTGTCAACTGTGCATACACACCCGCATCCACGTTCCGAGGAACATGAATACATACTGGATAAATCCAATCCCAAAACGTACACTAGGATCTGTCTTAAACCAAAGCCCGCTAGTGTTAACTGTCCGGACACTGTACGTGCATAAGTGCACGGATGTGACCGAATCCTGTCGCAAAACCATGCGACCAGTCGCAAAACCATGCGACCTCTACTCTTTTGCCTAAAGGCGAATAGCTTTCTGTGTGGGACTCTAAAGACTCGACACTACGCTGGCAGTGGGTTTAACCACAGACCGCAAGCGGCACTAGCTGTGCGTAACGGTCCCTAGGTAGATGCCGACAAGAAGACTGACGAGGTGAAACCCATCTGAACTCCTACTGAGCCTGAATGTGACATTCTCCGTATAGTCCGGTCTTTTCGTCTGATAAATAGCATGGCGGGCCTAGGGGGGCGGTAAACGTCAGTCCCCAAATAGCGGTACAAGTCGTGTCGGAGTGAAGCCCAAAACACCCTGAGATAACACTGGAAGCCTACCAGTATATATCGATTGCCATGGCCAGGGACTACTCGTGTAATGGCTCTCCTAGACACAGCGCGATGTCAACCCCCAATACCGGGAGAGACGAATACTGTTTAACCGTCACTGCCTCCAAGTGCTTCGGGACTGCACCCAACTACCACCTGTTTGCACGACTTCTTTGAGCCGTGGTAGGGTAGTAATCAAAGTACAGTGGGAACACACTCGAGGCGAAGTGACAGTGTCAAGTCAGCGGACTAAGCTGTACTCATGTCACCTGGGAACTGATAACTAACGATAGGTATAATACCAACCGGTCAGTTCCCGACGAGTCCTGTCCAGTGTACTCTTAACCTAACGAGCACCCGTATACTATCTCCAGTACGACGTACTGATGGCTGTGGGACAGACCATCTCCCACACTGGGATGAGAAGCGCATACGCTAGTCTACTCCGGAGTATCGATGCCCTATCTCGATAGTCCTGCGACTAGGGACCTGTATAAGGATGTGCTTATAGATTACCCAGCCCCCACTAGTGTGACTGCCATCACAACGCTGGTAATCAAGCAAAGATCCTAAGGGCTCCACTAATGTGTATAGGTGATATACAAAAATAAACACACGTACACATTGAAGTAGAAACAAACCAAGTAGGAAACAACAATATTGAGCAAGATTGTTTATACAAGGTGAATATCCCAAGCTTCCATTAAGTAATATACAAACTAGTATGATACAGTAATGGCCTCTAGGGCATATACACTAACAGTAGATCCCTCTTGAAAGTCAATGGTCAACACGTTCAACCGGTCAACAAAGTCAAGAGAGGTCAACGGGGTCAAATGGTCAATGCAAATAGACATTATAAAATTATCACTAAAAGGATTAGTAAATGATGTCCGCAGCTCATAATGGTTTTGACCAAACGAACTGTCAAAACCCTAATGAGTCCGCCTCAATATGGTTTTGACCGAATCATCTGTCAAAACCCTAATGAGCCTGCCGCATAATGGTTTTGGCCGAACCAACTGCCAAAACCCTGATGAGGCACCGCCTCCTTCATCGCTCCGGAAAACTGTGCATACACACCTGCATCCGCATTCCGTAGACTGCGGATGCACAGAAGACAAAACAAATCCTTCCGTGCAATACTAGGATCCGGCTTAAACCAAAGCCCACTAGTACTGCCTGACCAAACACTACACGCACACAAGTGTACATAAGTGATCGTAGCCCTGCCGTAAAACCATACGGCCTCTACACGTTTCACTCAGTGCAGGGAAACTCTATGTGTGGGACTCTAACGACTCGACACTACGTTGGCAGTGGGTTTAACCACAGACCGCAAGCGGCACTAGCTGTACGTAACGGTCCCCAGATAGATGTCGATAAGAAGGCCGATGAGGTAAACCCATCCGAACTCCTACTGAGCCTGTATGTGACAATCTCCGTACAGTCCGGTATGTTCGTCTGATACATCGCATGGCGGGCCTAGGGGGTGGTAAACGTCAGTCCCCTAATAGCGGTATAAGTCGTGTCGGAGTGAAGCCCAGTACACCCTGAGATAACGCTGGAAACCTACCAGTATATCTCGCTTGCCCTGGCCAGGGACTACTCATGTAATGGCTCTCCTAGACACAGCGCGATGTCAACCCCCAATACCGGGAGAGACGAATCCTGTCTAACCGTCACTGCCTCCAAGTGCTTCGGGACTGCACCCAACTACTACCTGTTTGCACGACTCAGTAGAGCCGTGGTAGGGTAGTAATCAAAGAACAGTGGGAACACACTCGAGGCGAAGTGACAGTGTCAAGTCAGCGGACTAAGCTGTACTCATGTCACCTGGGAACTGATAACTGACGATAGGTATAATACCAACCATCAGTTCCCGACGAGTCCTGTCCAGTGTACTCGTAACCTAACGAGCTCTCGCATACTATCTCAAGTACGGCGTACTAACGTCTGTGGGACAGACCGTCTCTCGTGCTGGGATGAGAAGCGCATACGCTAGTCTACTGCGGAGTATCGATGGCCTATCTCGATAATCCTACGACTAGGGACGTGTATAAGGATGTGCTTGTAGATTACCCAGCCCCCACGAGTGTGATCGCCATCACAACGCCGGTAATCAAGCTAAGATCCTAAGGGCTCTACTAATGCGTATAGATGATATAAAGAAACACACACATACACATTAAAGCAGAGACAAACCAAGTAGCATACTACTATATCGAGCAAGATTGTCTATACAACTGTGAATATCCCAAGCATCCATCAAGTAATATACAAACTAGTATGATACAGTAATGGCCTCTAGGGTATATACACTAACATTGCTTGCCGCTCTCGTAGGGGTCTAGGGGTGTGGGTTTGGCTATTCATCGCGACCGTGGAATCCGTGTTTTATAGAGGCTCAAAATAAAACACGGACGTCCTAGTATATCCAATGTTTCATATGTTCCTTCTGCTGCGATATCTATGATGTGATCATTTGATGTTCTGTGATAAATACTGTATATAGTATATATGATATATTATATAGGCGTTACTTATGTTTTACACCCGCACTAGCCCTGCCCTGCTCTGTCGTTAGTTACCTAACCTAACGGTGCACGAGGGGACATCTAGGCGAATATGGATGGCATAAGTGTACGTCGTATTTATCTGTGATGCTTAGGTGACTTAAATGATGGGACTTCATTAATGTGATTAATGAAAGAAAAGAAACCTAAAAGATGTTGTAGAATCAAATTTTCAAATAAAAGGGTAGCTACAGTTTTGCTTTGCATAGCGGTATATATGATATACCCTGCACTTTATTCGTTGGAGAAAGAGCCGAGATCCCTTCACCGGGAATGACCACTTTAGCAAAACTGGCAGATGCTACAACACTCGGTATGCTTTTGATTGCTTTTAGAGTTTTGCTTTGCATAGCGGTATATATGATATATCCTGCACCTTATTCGATGAGGAAAGAGCCGAGATCCCTTCACGGGGAGTGACCTCTTTAGCAAAACTAAGGAAAGCCTCAAAATCACTCCATTTCAAAATTCACTCGATTCTATGACGATATGAAGTTCTTTACGCTTATGGTTTTCTGAAAAATCTGCGTAGCCCTCCGTCAATTCGGATAAGTAATATTTAGTATTCGTGCTGCTGTAGTTTGGCATGCGTCAAGGCGTAGTGTACGGTAGCTGATTATTACTTATCTGTAGCATGAGATGCGATTGGATTAGGGTATTCGTACGGCGTTGTTTGGCATGCGTCAAGGGTCGTACGGGTGGGTTTAATTCAATCACGAATTCTACGGGTTGAACTTGACGAGCGGACTATGGGTTGTTTGGCATGCGTCAAGGTCATAGCACGCTAGGGGAAAAATAATATCGAGAATTTCAAGTGTTGAGATTTGCAATGAGATTGCATGCCTTCTATGAGATAGTTGGATCCCGATACCCACTGCGAGTAATTGTTACTCCCGGGAGAGTTTTACACAGGACAATTAGCCGATCAAGTAGGTGTCTAGAAAGGTGTCAACGGGGTTACGCCTCTGGGAAAATGAGGTTTACTTTAATTAGGTCCGTGCGAAAGCACGGGGAACCTCCCTCAAAGTACCGACACTGGCCTGGCTGAAAGATTGGCGAAGTTGTAGGGTGTAATTAATCCCGGCTAGTCTTTCCTTTTAAGGTTTGAAGGAAAATTTGATAAAAAACAACGGGAGCCATCCTGATTAGATAAGATAATAACCAATCTGATCTTGCAAGAGCATACGCTAAAGTGTGTTTATTCTCTCTCTCTCCAGGTAGCAACCATATCATGCCTTAATAAAGATAATAATATGGATGTATTGACCGAACCCGCATGTTATACTGTGCTGGGGAACGTTGGTTCCGTTCTTTCTTATAAGAGTGATAAGACTGAACATGATATAGGGGAATACCAGGATTCTCATGCCACCCGAATGAAGAAAGTACATGTTGATGCATTTTCTTCGGCTGTGTTCGTTACAGTGAACTGTTTCTCCATTTCCTCTGCGTCCTGGGTATTAGATACCGGGTCAGGATCCCATATATGTAATCAGTTACATAGGCTTAGGAAAGGTATAGAACTTGGAGAAGGTGATAAAGACATAAGGGTTGGAAATGGTGCAATTGTTGCAGCTAAAACCGTCGGGGAATATCACCTTGTATTGCCAACTGGTAATACATTGATTCTGAACGAATGCCATTACATGCCGAACCTGATATTCAACATTATATCGGTTTCTTTATTGAGTAAAGAGGGATATAATTTTGTATTATAGGATAATGTTATGAACATTTTCCTAAACCAAAAGTTGGTCGGATCAGGCACGATGTGCAATGGCATTTATGTTCTAAATCAATCAACAGTTCTGAGCATAACAAACACACACAAGAGGAAGAGTTCAGAACTGAACGAATCCTTCTTGTGGCATTGTAGACTGGGTCACATTAATGCGACACGACTAGCTAAGTTGCATAAGGATGGATATTTAAATCCGTTTGAATTTTCATCTTATGACACTTGCCAGTCATGTCTCAAAGGCAAGATGACCAAAACTCCGTTTACGGGACACGGAGAAAGAGTTACCGAACTCTTGGGACTGGTACATAGTGATGTATGCGGTCCCATGTCTACACATGCCAGGGATGGTTCTTCGTACTTCATTACATTCACTGACGATCTCTGTAGATTCGGATATGTGTTCCTGATGAAACACAAATCAGAAGCTTTTAAGAAATTTAGAGAATATAAACAAGAAGTCGAGAACCAAACCGGGAAAAGTATTAAAATCCTTCGATCTGATCGAGGAGGTGAATACTTAAGCAATGAATTCCTGGACTTCCTAAAACAGAATCGGATTCTCTCTCTGCTAACTCCTCCATATACACCACAGCACAACGGTGTATCGGAACGGAGGAACTGCACCCTACTAGATATGGTGCGCTCAATGATGAGTACAGCTGAGTTACCTATTTCCTTCTGGGGATATGCGCTTGAAACAGCCATAGACCTATTGAATAGAGTTCCTACCAAATCTGTGCCTACCACTCCATATGAGATATGGAAAGGGAAGTGACCACATCTTAATTACATTAAGATATGGGGTTGTCCGGCCTATGTCAAAAGACAAAATCCGGACAAACTCGAGGCAAGATCCGTCTTATGTAAGTTTGTAGAATATCCCAAAAATTCACAAGGGTATATCTTCTACCACCCCGAGGGTGTTTGTTTCTCGACATGCCACTTTCTTAGAAAAAGGTTTTCTTATGAAACAGATTAGTGGCATTGAGGTAGAACTGGAAGAGGTTCCAGCAACACAAACCACAACAGAAGACTTGGTAGAACCAGAGGATTCGATAGTTCCCGATGAACCCCAGCCACTCCGCCGATCTAGAAGGGTTCCTCACCCACCTGAGAGATACTACGGTTTTCTCATTGATGGTGGGAGCGAGGATTGCATCATGGTTGATGATGACCCAACGAGCTTCGAGCAGGCCATCACGAGAGGGGACTCAGTGAAATGGTTGGATGCAATGCGGTCCGAGATGGAATCCATGTACACCTACAAAGTATGGACTCTGGAAGTTGCTCCTGAAGGGGTAAAACCCATTGGAAGCAAGTGGATATTCAAGAAAAAACTTGGTGTAGATGGGAAAGTGGAGACTTTCAAAGCTAGACTTGTTGCAAAAGGTTTTCGTCAAAGACCAGGTGTGGACTATGACGAAACCTTTTCTCCATTGGCTATGCTTAAATCCATCCGGATCATGCTTGCCATCGCTGCATATCATGACTATGAAATCTGGCAAATGGATGTTAAGACCGCCTTTCTAAACGGTGATTTAGAAGAGTGCGTGTACATGACTCAGCCAGAGGGCTTCGTAGATAGTGGGAGCTGTGGGAAGGTGTGCAAGATGCTTAAATCCATTTATGGATTGAAGAAAGCAGCGCGGAGTTGGAACATCTGTTTTGACGTCGTTATCAAAGAGTTTGATTTCGTCAAAAACGTAGATGAACCTTGTATCTACAAGAAGGTGGTAGAGAGTAAGGTTTTCTTCCTCGTATTGTACGTGGACGACATACTCTTGATAGGAAATGACATTCCTATGTTGCAATCGGTGAAGCTCTTCTTATCACAAAGATTCTCAATGAAAGATCTTGGTGATGCCTCCTGCATATTGGGAATTATGATCTATAGAGATAGATCTAAACGGATATTGGGATTGTCCCAATCCAGGTACATTGACACCATACTAAAGAGGTTTAGTATGGATGATTCCAAACGTGGGTTTTAACCCACAATCTCAGGGCTCACTCTCTCCAAAGAGATATCTCCCAAGACTTATTTGGAGAGAGCTCGCATGCAAGGGATACCCTATGCTTCGGCAGTAGGCTCTATCATGTACGCGATGCTATGTACCAGACCCGATCTAGCATACTCACTAAGTGTAGTGAGTTGGTATCAAGCTGATCCTGGAGAGAGTCACTGGACAGCTGTGAAGAGCATTCTCAAGTACTTGCGAAGGACTAAAGAGATGCTCTTGGTGTATGGTAACGGAGAACTTCAAGTGGAGTCCTTTACGGATTCGAGCTTTCAGAGTGATAAGGACGACTCTAAGTCGCAGTCGGTATTTGTCTTTACCCTTTACGGAGGGGCGGTTAGCTGGAAGAGTTCCAAGCAAGAAACCGTGGCAGACTCGACGATGGAGGCTGAATACATCGCTGCCAACGATGCTGCCAAAGAGGCTGTCTAGATCAAGAAGTTCATTACTGAACTTGGAGTGGTCCATCCATTGAGCATCCAATAACTTTGTATTGCGATAACAATGGAGCGGTGGCTTTTGCCAAGGAACCCAGATCCCATCAGCGATCCAGGCATATCCTGAGGCGGTATCTCCTGATCCGGGAGATAGTTGATTGCCGGGAGATCGAGGTCAGGAGGGTTGACACGAAGAACAATACAGCGGATCCACTCACGAAGGCCATTCCCCAGATACAGTTTGAGAGACTCTTCAGGATGCTTGGTATGCGATACTATAGCAGCTAGACCTAGTGCAAGTGGGGGATTGTTAGTTGTATGTATGCCCTAGAGGCCAGTATTGTACAGATGATGTATATTATATTGGATGCTTGGACATATATATAGAGGACTTTCTCTCTCTATATGATAGTATGCTATCTGGTTGCCCTTTACTTTAACATGTATACTTGTCTCTTTATACTGTCTTATCATTACATGTTGGTAAAGCCCTTAGGATGTGTACTTGACTACCTGGACTATGATGCGGATCATACTAGTGGGGACATGGTAGTCCATAAGTACATCCTTCAAGGTCCCAAGTCGTGGTTGTATCGAGACGGGGCATCGATACACCGGAGTAGACTAGCGTATACGCATCTCGACCCATGAGATGGGCGATGGATGATCCCATATCCATTGGTGTTTGACATCAGAGATGGTATACGGGTGCTCAGTGGAGACTGGGTACACTGGACGGACTCACCGAGAACTCCCAGATGGTATTATACCTTACGTCAGATTGCAGTTCTCTGGTGACACTTGTGCAGGTTAGTCTGTAGACCCGAGATTGTCATAGAGTCTTATGTGATTCCTACTGTGCTTTGATTTCCACCTTACCACGTGTAGGGTTCCTAGGCACGCTAATGAGGTCTCACAAGGCATCAACCATGCCAATTTAAAATTTTACAAGTGCCGAGAAACCCTAATACGGATCGTTAACTAGAATTTTAGGCGAAATATGCAACTAGTTAATAACTTAACTAAGTGAACGAAAATACAACCTTTGTAGATCCGGTCCTCCACCTCCATAGCTCCGTGATGATGTCTCCTCGCTGTCCAAATCGAATCAATGACTCTAGCATCGGCTTCATCGGAGAAATGGGTGGGCTAGGCCGTCGACTTCGATACCGAAGATGATCTACGTTGAGGCATCACAAGATCAAGATCCAACTTCACCAAGCCATGAAACTTGTGAAGAAAACACCCTATACTACTTGGCAAGTGGTAGAGCATGAAGAAATAGGAAGTGGGTTCACTTTAGAATTGGATTTCTCACTCTTTTTCACTAGTTGCCATTGATGGAGGCAAGCTTTTCTTCTTGAAGAAGAAGAAGAAGATAGAATATCATAAGTTATTTTCAAAATAGAAAATAAATGAATACTTATCATATGGAAACCATAGTTAGGTGTAGAGAGTAAACTAAGGTTAGTTAAATGGTTAGGGTTATGAGATGAAGACAAAATGGTTGCTTTAGTCAAAGATGCTTTGAAGCTTCAAGAAACTTCAAGCAAAGAACAAAGAAAGCCACCATTTTCTCTTTATCATTTTCTTTTGTCAAAATAAACAAAATAAATAAATAAATGAACAAGTAAATAAAAAAAACCCTAACCACTCATATAACCATGGTTTAATTCTTTACATACACCCAAACTATCATGTATCATCAAACATGATACAATCAAATGTACAAAAGTATATCACATATACAATGTGCACATCAAGTGAGAAAATCCATTTAAAGTGAACTAATACTAGTTAATGCAAAGTAATATATCAAATATATAAATATGCATTAAATCATTAAATCAATACTTGATTTAACGATCCGGTCATATCGCATATAACCGACTAATATCCAATGTATCGGCTTATCGAATCAATCCTCGATTCGATAACTAGGTTATATCACGTACAACCATTCGATACATTCATCGCGAGAATAGATTACGGTATCACATACACGCATTATTCTCGGTCCCGCACATATCTCATATGCGCTCCTATTTCGTTTTACTTGAGCCAGGAAACCTCTGTGTAGGACTCTAAAGACTCGTCAATACGCCGGCAGCAGTTGATGATCATATCAAACACCCACAAGCCGCAAGCGGTCTGCTAAACGTAACGGCCACCCGGGTATTGAGCGATCAGAAGATCGACGAGCAAGCCCGCTCACACTCCTGTGAATCCAACCAGTAACACTTACCGTACAGTCCGGTCTGTTCGTCTGATATATCGCATATCTCGCCTAGGGGTGGTAAACGTCAGACCCCAATAGCTCGATAAGTCGTGTCGTTATGAGGTCTATAACAGTTCGAGAAACTACTGGTAACACTTACCAGTATATCTCAGCAACCCTGGCCAGGGATTTCCGGTTATAGCCAATCGAACACAGCGCAACATCAACTCCCTATACCGGGAGAGACGAATCCCCTCCTATCGCTCATTGCCTCCAAGTGATTCGGGACTGTACCCAAAAGCCACCATTTTGCACGCCCTCTTGGACGTGGTAAGGTGGAAATCAAAGCACAGTGGGAACCACACAAGACTCTATGACGATCTCGGGTCAACAGACTACTCTATACCAGTGTCACCAGAGAACTGCCATCTGACGTAAGGTATAATACCATCTGGGAGTTCTCAGCGAGTCTGTCCAGTGTACCCAGTCTCTACTGAGCACCCGCATATCATCTCCGATGTCAAACACCAATGGATATGGGATCATCCATCGCCCATCTGTATGGGTCGAGAAGGTATACGCTAGTATACTCTGGTATATCGATGCCCCGTCTCGATACACCCACGACTAGGGACCTTGAAGGATGTACTTATGGACTACCATGTCCCCACTAGTATGATCTGTAAGTCCATGCTACCTCTCCCGGTACTTTCGGGTATGCGGAATTTGATAAAAAATGATTTTCTTAGAGGTGGTAACATGAACTTAAAACCCGGATCTTTGTTAAACATCTAACTAACAACCTAACTAGGAGTCGTTAACTACTCGGTTAAGGGGTTTATACCATGCTTGTCTTGAACTCCTTCGTCTTCAAGCTCCGATGATGGTCCGGATCGGCTTCTTCCCGTCGTCTCCTTACGCCGAAGATAGATCCACCTGAAAGCTCCAACCTTTGGCTCCTTCTTCGAACTTTGAAGAAACTAGTTCACTCGGTTTGCCAAACCTTGTGAACTAGAGTGAGTAGAGAAGAGTTTGTATGGGATTTTATCTATGGTTCTTGGTTCTCAACTCATGAGACAAGTGAACAATAGAGTCAAGAGAGGGAGCAAGAGGAAGAGGGTGAGAGCAAGAGTATGAGAGCTCAAGAACAAGAGAGAGAATGGTCAAGTGAGAATGAGCCTCTCTTTTTTCTTTCACCCTCTCATAATCCATAACCATCATAACTCATCATACCAATCAAGTGTTATGTGATGGTTGAAGCAACCATAACCATATCATTTCATGCACTCATTTTGCACAAAGGAGCAAGCAAGCAAAAGTCTTTGCCATGAAATGATAGCTATGGTTATCATGATGGTCCACTAGTCAAAACTAGTCAACCGGTCAACAAAGTCAACAAGTCAACAAAAGTCAACAAGTCAACAAAGTCAACAAGTCAACAACCATGTCACCATAATACTTAATTAATATAATTGTTAATCATATATCATATTCTCATTAGGGTTGAGCAAAAAGTCAATAGTCAACGGTCAACGGTCAACAACCCTAATGAGAATCCTCTGCCTCTGTCTCTCCGTCAACTGTGCATACACACCCGCATCCGCGTTCCGAGAAACACGAATACAAACTGGATAAATCCAATCCCAATACGTACAATAGGATCTGGCTTAAACCAAAGCCCGCTAGTGTAAACTGTCCGGACACTGTACGTGCACAAGTGCACGGATGTGACCGAACCCTGTCGCAAAACCGTGCGACCTGTCACAAAACCATGCGACCTCTACTCTTTTGCCTAAAGGCAAAAAGCTTTCTGTGTGGGACTCTAAAGACTCGACACTACGCTGGCAGTGGGTTTAACCACAGACCGCAAGCGGCACTAGCTGTGCGTAACGGTCCCCAGGTAGAAGCCGACAAGAAGACTGACGAGGTGAAACCCATCTGAACTCCTACTGAGCTTGAATGTGACAATCTCCGTACAGTCCGGTCTGTTCGTCTGATACATCGCATGGCGGGCCTAGGGGGCGGTAAACGTCAGTCCCCTAGTAGCGGTACAAGTCGTGTCGGAATGAAGCCAAAAACACCCTGAGATAACACTGGAAGCCTACCAGTATATCTCGATTACCCTGGCCAGGGACTACTCGTGTAATGGCTCTTCTAGACACAGCGCGATGTCAACCCCCAATACCGGGAGAGACGAATCCTGTCTAACCGTCACTGCCTCCAAGTGCTTCGGGACTGCACCCAACTACCACCTGTTTGCACGACTCCTTTGAGCCGTGGTAGGGTAGTAATCAAAGTACAGTGGGAACACACTCGAGGCGAATTGACAGTGTCAAGTCAGCGGACTAAGCTGTACTCATGTCACCTGGGAACTGATAACTGACGATAGGCATAATACCAACTAGTCAGTTCCCGACGAGTCCTGTCCAGTGTACTCGTAACCCAACGAGCACCCGCATACTCTCTTAAGTACAACGTACTGATGGCTGTGGGACAGACCATCTCCCACACTGGGATGAGAAGCGCACACGCTAGTCTACTCCGGAGTATCGATGCCCTGTCTCGATAGTCCTGCGACCAGGGACCTGCATAAGGATGTGCTTATAGATTACCCAGCCCCACTAGTGTGACTGCCATCACAATGCTGGTAATCAAGCAAAGATCCTAAGATCTCCACTAATGTGTATAGGCGATATACTAAAATAAACATATGTACACTTTGAAGTAGAAACAAACCAAGTAGCATACTACTATTTTGAGCAAGATTGTTTATACAAGGTGAATATCCCAAGCTTCCATTAAGTAATATACAAACTAGTATGATACAGTAATGGCCTTTAGGGCATATACACTAACATGATCCGCATCATAGTCCAGGTAGTCAAGTACACATCCTAAGGGCTTTACCAACATGTAACAGAGAGACATCCAGTATACACGTTATGGTAAAGAGTAACCAGATAGCATACTATCATGTCGAGCAAGAAAGTCCTCCCTATATATGTCCCAGCATCCACTACAATATATATCCTATGTACAATAATGGCCTCTAGGGCATACATATAACTAACAATCTCCCACTTGCACTAGGGCCATCTGTAGCAGTGGTTGTAGTATCTCATACTCAACCATCCCATAAAAGTCTCTCTCTGGGAAAAAGCCTTTGTGAGTGGATCCGCCGCGTTGTCTTCTGAGTCTACTCTCCTAACCTTGATTACCCTGGAGATCAACTATCTCCATGATCAGGTGATACTGCCTTAGAATACGTCTGGATCACTGATGGGACGGACGTTCCTTGGCATAAGCCACAACTCCATTGTCACACAATAGGAGGAACTAAGTTCATCTCATGAACAAATATACATCCAGACTGCCTCTTTGGCAATATCTTAGGTAGCGATGTATCCACCCTTTATCGTCTAGTATGCCACGGTATCTAGCTTGGAACTCTTCCACCATACCGTCCCTTTTCTGAGGGTAAAGACAATGCCTGCGACTGACTTTCAGCCGTCCTTATCACCCTGGAACCTTTCCAGTGATTCTCCCCAGGATCGATTGATACCATCTCACTACAACTAGTGAGTATACTAACATCCATTTAGATCTATCTCATAGATCCAAAACCTAGGATTTAGTAGGTATCACTTTGATCCTATATGGAGAATCATTGTGATAATCGGTGATTGACCAAGCGTAGCATAGGAAACTCTTTCCTTATCAAGAGTATGTCATCCACGTACTCTACGAGGATCACCACCATACTCTCTACTACCTTTTTGTTTATACAAGGTTCATCTACCATTTTGATGAAGTCAAACTCTTTGACCACTACATCAAAACAGACGTTCCAACTCCGTGATGCCTGCTTTATCACATAAAACATCTTGCACGCGTTTCCGCTGCTCCCACTGTTTACGAAGCCCTCTGACTGTGTTCTTATAGACGTTCTCTTCTAAATCATTGTTTAGAAAAGCAGTCATGGCACCCAACCACCAGATATCGTAGTCATGGTATGTAGCCGTGGGAAGTAGGATCTGGATAGACATAAGCATAGCCACTGGAAAAAGGTTTCATCATTATCCACGCCTGGTCGATGACGAAAACCTTTAACAAGTCTAGCTTTGAAAGTCTCAACTTTTTCCATCTACACCAAGTAATCTTCTCAAGATATACTTGCTCCTGATGGGGATTTAACCCTTCAGATATAGCAACTAAAGTCCATACTTTGTTGGTGTATAAGGATTCCATCTCAGATCGCTAAGCATCCAGCCATTCTTACAGAGTCCCACTCCTGATGGCCAGTTCGAAACTAGTTGGGTCATCATCTCATGATGCAATCCTCGCTCCCACTGTCATAAAGAAACCGAAGTAACTCTCAGGTGGGTGAGGAACCCTACCAGATCAGCGGAGAGGCTGAGGTTCGTTGTTATCTACTGAATCCTTTGGTTCTACCAAATCATCTGCTATAGTTTGTATAGCTGGAAAGTTTCCAGTTCTACAGAACTGACCTTGCTTCGATCTTTTCCGGATTTGCTTTTAGACATAGGCCGGACCGCCCTAAATCTTAACTATTTGAAGAGATGGGTTCTTCCCATACCATATCTTATATAGAATGGTAGGCACAGATTTGATTCGAACCCTATTCAATAGGTATGCAACTTCATAAGTGCATAGATCCTAAAAGGAAACAGGTAACTCAGTAGTACTCATCATAGAGCACACCTTATCATATAGGGTGTGATTGCTCTGCCCCGATATACCATCGTGCTATGGTGTATACGGAGGAGTAATGCTGAGAGAGAATCTCATTCTCCTTTAGAATAGTCCAGGATTTCCGTGCTCAAGTATTCTCCTCCCTGATCTCCTCAAAGGACATAATACTTATACCCGTATTGGTTCTCTACTTCTAACTTATATTCTGTGAATATCTCAAAAGGTTCGGACTTGTGTTTCAACAAGAACATATGTCTGAATCTAAAGAGATCATCAGAGAGTGTAATGAAGTACAAAGAACCAGTCTTGGCATGTGTAGACAGGGGACCTTACATACATCAACATGTATCAATCCCAAGAGTTCATTAACTCTTTCTCTGTTTCCAGTAAACAGAGCTATAGTCATTTTATCTTTGTGACATGACTGGCAAGTTTCATAAGATGTAAATTCAAACTGATTTAAATATGCATCTATATGTAACTTTAGCTAGTCGGGTCACATTGATATGACCTAGTCTACAATACCTCAAGAAGGATCCGTTCATTTCTGAACTCTTCCTCTTGTGTGTGTTCAGTATACTAAAGAACTGTAGTTTGATTTAGAACATCAATGCTTTTAGATAACGTGCCTGAAGCGATCAACTTTTGATATAGGAAATGTTCAAAACATTATCCAACAATACAAAATTTTATCATTTCTTTACTAATAAAGAGACTGATATGATTTTGTATATCAGGTTCGGTATCTAATAACATTCGTTCAGAATTAATGTATTGGTAATACAGGGTGACAGTGACCGACAGACTTGGCTGCAACTCTTGCCCCGTTTTCTGCCTCATGAAACTTATCACCCGTTCTCAGTTCTTTACCTATCTGTAGCCCATGTAACATATTACATATGCGGGATCCTGATCCGGTATCATATACCCAGGACGTAAAGGATACAGAGAAACAGTTCTTTGTAATGAATACACCCGAAGATGATGCATCAAATGCACTTTCTTCGTTTGGGCGGCACGGGAATTCTAGTAATCCCCAATTTCCTGCTCTGTTCTATAACAATTATAAGTTGGAGCGGGACCAACGTTCCCCAGCTCAGTATAACAAGAGGGTTCGGTCAATATATCCGTTTTATTATCTTGATTAAGGCGTGATATGGTCGCTACCTGGAGAGAGAGAGAAGAAAACACTCAGCGTGCGCTCTTGCAAGATCAGATTGGTTATTATTTTATCTAATCAGGATGGCTCCCACTGCTTTTTATCAAATCTTCCTTCAAACCCTAAAAGGAAAGACTAGCCGGGATTAATTACACGCTACAAGTTCGCCAATCTTTCAGCCAGGCCAGTGTCGGTACTTTGAGGGAGGTCCCCCATGCTTTCGCACAAACCTAATTACTGTAAACCTCGTTTTCCCATAGGCTTAACCCCGTTGACACCTTTCTAGACACCTACTTGATCGGCTAATTGTAATGTGTAAAACTCTCCCAGGAGTAACTCTTACTCGCAGCGGGTATCGGGATCCAACTATCTCATAGAAGGTATGCAATCTCATTGCAAATTTCAACACTTGAAATTCCCGATAATATTTTTCCCCAAACGATCTATGACCTTGACAAGGTCAACAAACCATAGACCGCAAGTCAAGTTCAACCCGTCATTTCTTGATTGAATCAAACCCACCCGCACGACCCTTGACAAGGTCAACAAGGCCGCATGACTACCCTAACCCAATCAGCATCATATGCATAAGCAGATAAATACTGGTTAGCTACCGCACACTGAGCCTTGACAAGGTCAACAAACGCAGCACGAATACTAAGCAGGACTTATCTGAAATGACGGAGGGCTATGACAGGTTTTTCTGAAAACCTATTGCGTAATGAACTTGATATCGTTGTAGGATCGAATGAATTTTAAAATGGAGTGCTTTTGAGGCTTTTCTAGTTTTGCTAAAGGAGTCACTCCCGGTGAAGGGATCGTCGGTCCTTTCCTCGTCGAATGAGGTGCGGGATATATCATATATATCACTGTGCAAAGCAGAAACTATAGAAGCAATCAAAAGACAAACCGAGGGTACTAGCATCTGCCAGTTATTGCTAAAGGAGTCACTCCCGGTGAAGGGATCTCGGTCCTTTCCTTATCGAATAAGGTGCAGGATGTTCTCCAAGGAACACCGCGATGCAAAGCAAGAACTGTAGCTACCAGTTTTATTTAGAAATTCGATTCTACAACATCTTAGGTTTCTTTTCTTTCATTAATCACATTAATGAATTCCCATCATTTAATATACCTAAACATCACAGATAAATACGACGTACACTTATGCCATCCGCATTCGCCTCGATGTCCCCTCGTGCACCGTTAGGTTATGTAACTAACGACAGAGCGGGGCAGGGCTAGCGCGGGTTTAAAACATAAGTAACGCCTATATAATATATCATATATACTATATACTGTATCTATCACAGAACATCACATGATCACATCACAGATATTGCAGCAGAAGAAACATATGAAATATTGGATATACTAGGACGTCCGTGTTTTCAATACGAGCCAGTATAAAACACGAATTCCACGGTCGCGATGAATAGCCAAAACCAACACCCCTAGACCCCTACGAGAGCGGCAAGCAACCCTACCAATTCTAGAGTTAGGAGACCCGGAGTCGACTCCTCGAGTTGGTCTCCCACTGGACTCCAGAACCCGGTTACTTATGCCCTCCTCCTTGGGTCTATCCTAGTGCGAAAAAGTAAATAATATACAACAACGGTGACAACTTCCGCAACCTGGAAGTGCCCCAATAAAAGAATATTACATACAAGTTTTTACATGAATGAAAATGAAAAACACTCATCTCACATAAAAACCTCCCGGATATTCAAACACGACGATCCAATATAACATATCCAGCAACACATAACATCACATGTCATCAACGTAAGTAAACATGCGTATCCCAATTGTCGTTGACATATAGCAACGAAACCGGCGATATCACATATTAAACTTACGGTCACAGAAAAGAAAGTGTAAAACTACAACAGTTGGAATCCGCAACTTGCATAGACATCGCATGTCTAATCAAATGAATTCTTTAGACATCACATGCTTAACGATTATAAACCCCGCATTTTAGTCTCATTATCGAAAACACTTTTCAATATCAAGTCGGGAATTCAACAAGATTCCTGAAATTCTGATCGAATGCTCGTCGCAAACTTCAGTAGGCGGCTGCACCCCTGATACCATCGACGAAGTGCACCAAGGCGGAACACCGCTGTCGTGAGCACCCGGATGGATGCTTTCGGCGACGGGGTTCTCTTACAGTCACTTGGTCGGGTCTATGGAGTGTGGCTGTCTATTAAGTTTACCCAGCGAGTATCCGCGTACGCTACGTGATTGCGACGGACTTTTGATCACATCAAAATTCCGTGGCAACCGATCAAGTGAGACTAAACCACTAGATTTATAACATTCATTCAGTTATCTCATAACTACTTGTGAATTCCAATTATTGTATCCCATTCCACATAAATAGAAAATGTTAAACTTTTCGATCGAACAGTCAAACACCCAAGTTTTCCCGAAACAGATCAACACATGAAACAAGTTTAAAAACATCCAGTTCATGCCTCAGTACCAACGGTCCAGCCGTAGAAGGGTCAAGCCAACGCCTCACATGTGGCACGCCGTACTGCCCTAAACCCTAAGGTTCAAAGGGCAGTTCAAGACGGTCACATAATCGAGTTAAGGTTTGTTGTCTTCTAGAGGGACCATCGCGTTACTTGCACTATTTAGAACGTCATTAAACTATGGAAAAATCCAACAATTGGAAATTTCCCGGTAGGGGAAAAAGTGGGTATTTATATCCGGTCGAACTTTTTAACATATTCTAAAATTATCCGGAAAGCCACATAGACAAAATCTGATAATCCAATCGAATCATCTACGCTCCAAAACTCCCCAGAAAACTCAACTCTTGAGTGAGATTTAAAAATTCCCAGGAAACTCAGCAATGCAAGAACAAAGTTACTGTGCAAAACGTTTTCAATGAATAGATTAACTTGCCGCGGAACCGCCGCATTAGCCATGCTAATGCCGCGGTTCCGCCGCGCTATGATCGAATCAGGGGTCCCGTTTTATACAGTAATTCTTAGAATCTTCTACTGAGTTTTCTACATATTTCTAATTCTCAAAAATCCCCGTTTTTGAAAAAAGTCCAGAGAGCATTTTGGATTTAGGGTTTCGGTTCGATCGGACTTCAAACTCCGTCTACGCATCGCCTAAGGCTCTAGTTAGGCTCTGATACCACTGTAGGGTTCCTAGGCACGCTAATGAGGTCTCACAAGGCATCAACCTTGCCAATTTCAAATTTTACAAGTGCCGAGAAACCCTAATACGGATCGTTAACTAGAATTTTAGGCGAAATATGCAGCTAGTTAACAACTTAACTAAGTGAACGAAAATACAACCTTTGTAGATCCGGTCCTCCACCTCCATAGCTCCGTGATGATGTCTCCTCGCTGTCCAAATCGAATCAATGACTCTAGCATCTGCTTCATCGGAGAAATGGGCGGGCTAGGTCGTCGACTTCGATGCCGAAGATGATCTACGTCGAGGCATCACAAGATCAATATCCAACTTCACCAAGCCATGAAACTTGTGAAGAAAGCACCCTATACTATTTGGCAAGTGGTAGAGGATGAAGAAATAGGAAGTGGGTTCACTTTAGAATTGGATTTCTCACTCTTTTTCACTTGTTGCCATTGATGGAGGCAAGCTTTTCTTCTTGAAGAAGAAGAAGAAAAAGATAGAATATCATAAGTTATTTTCAAAATAGAAAATAAATGAATACTTATCATATGGCAACCATAGTTAGGTGTAGAGAGTAAACTAAGGTTAGTTAAATGGTTAGGGTTAGGAGATGAAGACAAAATGGTTGCTCTAGTCAAAGATGCTTTGAAGCTTCAAGAAGCTTCAAACAAAGAACAAAGAAAGCCACCATTTTCTCTTTATCATTTTCTTTTGCCAAAATAAACAAAATAAATAAATAAATGAATAAGTAAATAAACAAAACCCTAACCACTCATATAACCATGGTTTAATTCTTTACATACACCCAACTATCATGTATCATCAAACATGATACAATTAAATGTATAAAAGTATATCACATATACAATGTGCACATCAAGTGAGAAAATCCATTTAAAGTGAACTAATACTAGTTAATGCAAAGTAATATATCAAATATATAGTTATGCATTAAATCATTAAATCAATACTTGATTTAACGATCCGGTCATATCGCATATAACCGACTAATATCCAATGTATCGGCTTATCGAATCAATCCTCGATTCGATAACTAGGTTATATCACATACAACCATTCGATACATTCATCGCGAGAATAGAATACGGTATCACATACACGCATTATTCTCGGTCCCGCACATATCTCATATGCGCTCCTATTTCGTTTTGCTTGAGCCAGGAAACCTCTGTGTTGGACTCTAAGGACTCGTCAATACGCCGGCAGCAGGTGATGATCATATCAAACACCCACAAGCCGCAAGCGGTCTGCTAAACGTAACGGTCACCCGGGTATTGAGCGATCAGAAGATCGACGAGCAAGCCCGCTCACACTCCTGTGAATCCAACCAGTAACACTTACCGTACAGTCCGGTCTGTTCGTCTGATATATCGCATATCTCGCCTAGGGGTGGTAAACGTCAGACCCCAATAGCTCGATAAGTCGTGTCGATATGAGGTCTATAACAGTTCGAGAAACTACTGGTAACACTTACCAGTATATCTCAGCAACCCTGGCCAGGGATTTCCGGTTATAGCCAATCGAACACAGCGCAACATCAACTCCCTATTCCGGGAGAGACGAATCCCCTCCTATCGCTCATTGCCTCCATGTGATTCGGGACTGTACCCAAAAGCCACCGTTTTGCACGCCCTCTTGGACGTGGTAAGGTGGAAATCAAAGCACAGTGGGAACCACACAAGACTCTATGACGATCTCGGGTCAACAGACTACTCTGTACCAGTGTCACCAGAGAACTGCCATCTGACGTAAGGTATAATACAATCTGGGAGTTCTCGGCGAGTCCGTCCAGTGTACCCAGTCTCTACTGAGCACCCGCATATCATCTCCGATGTCAAACACCAATGGATATGGGATCATTCATCGCCCATCTGTATGGGTCGAGAAGGTATACGCTAGTCTACTCTGGTATATCGTTGCCCCGTCTCGATACACCCACGATTAGGGACCTTGAAGGATGTACTTATGGACTACCATGTCCCCACTAGTATGATCTGCATCATAGTCCAGGTAGTCAAGTACACATCCTAAGGGCTTTACCAACATGTAACAGAGAGACATCCAGTATACACGTTAAGGTAAAGAGTAACCAGATAGCATACTATCATGTCGAGCAAGAAAGTCCTCCCTATATATGTCCCAGCATCCACTACAATATACATCCTATGCACAGTAATGGCCTCTAGTGCATACATATAACTAACACCGCGTCCATGAGGGCGTGCAAAACGGTGGTTTTTGGGTACAGTCCCGAGTCACATGGAGGCAATGAACGATAGGAGGGGTTTCGTCTCTCCCGGTATTGGGGGTTGATGTTGCGCTGTGCTCGATTGGCCGTAACAGGAAAGTCCCTGGCCAGGGCTGATTAGAGATTTACTGGTAAGTGTTACCAGTAGTTTCTCGACCCGTTATGAGCCTCACATCGGCACGACTTATCGGTTATTGGGGTCTGACGTTTACCACCCCTAGACTTGATATGCGACATATCAGACGAGGAGACCGGACTGTACGGGAAGTATTGCCGGCAGGCTTTCACAGGAGAAGGAGCGGGCTTGCTTGCTGATCTTCTGATCGCTCAATACCCGGGTAGCCGTTACGTCCAGCAAGTACCGCTGATGGCTTGTGGGTGCGTGATGTTACCATCACCTACTGCCGGCGTATTGACGAGTCTTTAGAGTCCTACATAGAGGTTTTACTGGCTCAGGAGAAACGAAATAGGAGCACGTATGTGATATGTGCGAGACCGAGAATAAATGCATATATGTGATACCGTATTCTATTCTCGTGACTTTTTGTATCCGTCGGTCATATATGATATGACCGGGTTATCGAATCAAGTGTTGATTCGTTAAGTCGATACGATGGATGTTAGCCGGTTATATGAGACATGACCGGATTATTAAGTCAAGTGTTGATTTAATAATTAAGTGTATATTTGTATATTAGATATACTAATTTACATTTGCTAACACTTGTTCACTTTAGGGTTTTTCTCACATGTGAACACTTGTATATATATATATATGTGATATATATATTAAAGTGTTTTCTTTTGTATCATGGTTGATGATACACTAGACTTGGATGTATGAGACTTACACCATGCTACATATTATGTTGGGTTTTTATATTTTAAGTAATTACAAAATTAAGTGAAGGATTAAATCAATGCATGAAGCATGTGGAAGCTTGTGGATGCATTGACTAAGTCCACTTGAGTTTGTTTTTTCTATAGATATTTCTTAACCCAACCATAAGTGTTAGCTATGGTTATGTCTCTACAAGAGTTAGTATATGATACTCACTCACCATGGTTAGCCTACTCACTTAATCATTATCCTCATTTCTTTTCTTTTGTTCATCATCTTCTTCTTCATTGAGTAAGAGAAAAGCAAGCTATGGTTTGATCCAAAGTGAGAATCCTTATGAGAAACAAAATTCTAAAGAGAACCCACTTCCAATTTCTCCATCCTCTACTAGACTAGCACTTAAGTTTAGGGTGTTTACTTCACTAATTCTCTAGTTAGTGAAGTAGGAGCTTGAGTCGGAATTCCCTCGACGTAGATCATCTTCGGCCTCGGAGACTTCAAGCAAGGTCGCTTCCTTCGCGTCGTGAAGCCATACAAGAGCCCGGGAGAACCTTGATCGCAGCGAAGGGACTTCAACAAGGAGCAAATGAAGTGGAGGACCGATCTACAAAGGTTGTATATCGCGTTCCCTTTAGTGTAAAGTTGTTTCTTGCTAAATGATTCGCTTAAACTCTAGTTAACGATCTTGCTTAGTGTTATTCGGCACATAAAAATTTAATTTTGGCATGGTCGATGCCTTGTAGAGCCTCATTAGTGTGCCTAGTAACCCTACAATTACTATACATGAGATGTATATTGTAGTGGATGCTTGGACATATATAGGGAGGACTTTCTTGCTCGACATGATAGTATGCTATCTGGTTACTCTTTACCTTAACGTGTATATTGATTGTCTCTCTGTTACATGTTGGTAAAGCCCTAGGATGTGTACTTGACTACCTGGACTATGATGCGGATCATACTAGTGGGGGCATGGTAGTCCATAAGTACATCCTTCAAGGTCTGTAGTCGTGAGTGTATCGAGACGGGGCATCGATATACCAGAGTAGACTAGCGTATACCTTCTCGACCCATACAGATGGGCGATGGATGATGCCATATCCATTGGTGTTTGACATCAGAGATGATATACGGGTGCTCAGTGGAGAATGGGTACCCTGGACGGTCTCGTCGAGAACTCCCAGATGATATTATACCTTACGTCAGATGGCAGTTCTCCGGTGACACTGATATATGTTAGTCTGTAGACCCGAGATCGTCATAGAGTCTTGTATGATTCCCACTGTGCGTTGATTTCCACCTTACCACGTCCAAGAGGGCGTGCAAAATAGTGGTTTTTGGGTACAGTCCCGAGTCACATGGAGTCAATGAGCGATAGGAGGGGTTTCGTCTCTCCCGGTATTGGGGGTTGATGTTGCGGTATGCTCGATTGGCCATAATAGGGAAGTCCCTGGCCAGGGCCGGTTTAGAGATATACTGGTAAGTGTTACCAGAAGTTTCTCGACCCGTTTTGAGCTTCATATCCGCATGACTTATCGGTTATTGGGGTCTGACGTTTTACCACCCCTATACTTGATATGCTACATATCAAACGAGGAGACCGAACTGTTTGGTAGTGTCACTGTGAGGCTTTTTGCAGGAGTTAGAGCGGGCTCGCTTGCTGATCTTCTGATCGCTCAATACCCGGGTAGCCGTTACGTCCATCTAGTACCGCTGACGGCTTGTGGGTGCTTGATATGATCATCACCTACTGCCGGCGTATTGACGAGTGTTTAGAGTCCTACATAGAAGTTGTACTGGTTCAGGCAAAACGAAATAGGAGCGCATATGTGATATGTGCGGGACCAAGAATAATGCGTGTATGCGATACCGTATTCTATTCTCGCGAGTTTGTGTCTATCGGTTATATGCGATACAACCAAGTTGTCGAATCAAGGGTTGATTCGATAAGTCGATGCATTCGATGTTAGTCGGTTATATGAGATATAACCAGATTATTCAGTCAAGTGTCGATTTAATAATTTAGTGTATAATTGTATATGTGATATACTAATTTACATTAACTAACATTGGTTCACTTAAGCATTTATTTTTCTCACTTGTGCACAAGTTAATATATATGTGATATATATTTATTAGTGTACAAATTGTATCATGGTTGTTGATACACATTACATGGGTGTATAAGACTTATACCATACTAATTATATTTGTTAGGTTTTTATATTTAAAGTAATTCAAAAACAAATGGATAATGAGCACAAATGCATGAAGCTTATGTTGCATTGACTTAGTCCACTAGTTTTGTTTTACTTAAGTTATTAGTTAACCTAACCACTATGATTACCCATGGTAAAGTCTCTATATGAGTTAGTATATGATACTCACTCACCATGGTTAGCTTATTCTCTCTCTTGATTATTTTTCATATTCATTTGAGCTCATCTTCTTCCTCCTCAAAATTTCTTTCAAGGGTTTGAAATAGAGAGAGAATCAAAGTGAGAAAAGAAATTCTAAAGTGTACCCATTTCCTATCTCACCATCCTCTACTAGACTAGCACTTTAGTTTAGGGTGTTTGCTTCACCAATTCTTTGGTTAGTGAAGTAGAAGCTTGAGTCCGAATTCCTTCGACGTAGATCATCTTCGGCCTCGAAGACTTCAAGCAATACCGTTGCAACTTTATCATGGAGCCGTCCGAGAGTCCGGGAGCACCTGATCGCAGCGAAGGGACTACAACAAGGAGCTTTAGAAGTGAAGGACCGATCTACAAAGGTTGTATTTCGTATTCACTTAGAGTTAAAGAGTTTAACTTGCTTTAGTTTTCGCCTAATCTCTAGTTAACGATCTTGTTTAGGGTTATTCGGCACAGCTAAAATATTAATCGGGCATGTTTGATGCGTTGTAGAACCTTGTTAGTGTGCCTAGTAACCCTGCAGGTAGCACTTAGTATTCATGCTATGTATGTTGGCCTTCGTCAAGGCATAGTTTATGGTAGCTATTTGTAAATTTTCTGCTGCAAAGATAGATGCGTCGGTTTGGGACAGTCGTACTACTATTTTGGCCTTCGTCAAGGGTATGTACGGGTGGGTTCAAATTAACCTGGATAATGACGGGTAGAACTTGACATGTTACTTATGATATGTTGGCCTTCCTCAAGGTCATAAGAGCATGGGGTAAAAATCACATCGGGAGTTTCTAAAGAAACTGAAACTTGCCAGATATGCTGATACCTTCTGGAGTGTGATAACGTGAGTGGATTCCATCACGTTATCATGCGATGATAGTTGGATCCCGATTCCCACTGATGAGTTGGTTTACTCCTCGGGTGATCCCGACTAATTCTTCTTTCAGGTTTGGAGGAGAATTTGAGATTACAGTGGGAGGTTTCCTGATTAGATAAATTGATAACCATTCTGATCTAGGTTAGAGTGCACGCGGAGTGTTTCTTTTCTCTCTCTCTTTGGCAGCGACCATGGCCCAACCCTTGACTATGACTCAGTGACCAAGATTAACCGAACCTTCTTAAATCACTGGCTTTTGGATTGTCAGAGCTGCAAACCTCATTGCCACTCTTACTTTTACCCTTTTCTCCAGAACACCCCGTATTACTACGAACATCCACTTCCATTGGATAAAACCATCGTATGGTTATATACTAACTCGAAGGAACTTGTTCCAGATTCGAGGATGGTTTCCGGTTCTGGAGAAAATGAATAGGACTATGTTGCGCCACGGCAGCGTCCCGTCCGTCTACTCGAGGCCAAAATGCGGAATCAAAAATTTTTCTTAACTTTTAAACTGGCGCTACCGCGGACAATAAACCCGGATCGTAACCATTAACCTATACTAGCTAACAATAGATGGGGTGCGAGATATACCGAGCGATCCGTGTCCTTCGGTCTTCTCGTCGTCGTCGTAATCTCCTGCGGAATCTCCATCCGTCACCACCTCGTCGGAAAGGGCACCACGTAGCCGATTTCTTTTACGGGCTCCCACCTCTGGACCGAGGCAACTCGGGCGCGAAGTTGGCAAGCCGACGCGTCCAAGGGCACTGTAGGTATAGTGTAGTGGCTTGTCTCTTTGGGGTTTGTGAAGTTGCCATGGAGGATGGGGTAGAGAATCAAAAGAGCAATGAGAAATGGAGCTTGGGAACTTTGATACTAAAAAATTAGATGAACACTTTTCTCCACATGAAAAATCAACTCCCCATTCTCTCATTCTCCTCTAGTGGCCCCCCCCCTTGGAAATATTGTGGAGAGAAAAACAAGAAGGGTGGTGAGTGTAGTAAAAGGAAAGAGGTGACCACACCAAAAGTGATGATAACAAGATCAAATCAATTCTAATCAAATCTAATCCATTCTAATCTCATAAATGCTAAATCATCATGAAAAAGCAAAGATGCTTATCCTATCATAATGCCACAAATGCAAGAAACCCCTCCACAATAAGTTATTTGCAAACTTGCAAATAACCCCCTCAATCGGAAAAGTCCGGCCGGGAAAGAACAAAGGAAAACCGGACGGAACGGAATCCAAACTGGCAACTTCAGAAAACTGATCACGTAATAAATTACAGGAAAACCCCGCGACTGCATATACATGCCCGCATTTGTATTCCCACTGAATACAAATGCAAAGAGACAAAATCTACACTGTCTAATACTAGGATCCGGCTTAAGCCAAAGCCGGCTAGTAAAATCCGTCCGATCACGATCCATGCAATACCGCACGTATCTGATCGAACCCTGCCATATCTCCATACGGCCTCTACAGCGTTTCGCCCGAAACTTGAGTAACTGTATGTGGTGGACTCTAAAGACTCGTCAATACTATGGCTGTGGATTTAACCACTAGCACGTCAGAGGTATTAGCCATACGTGATGGGCCACCAGCTATTGACCAAAAGGGACGTCGATGAGCGAACTCATCCTGACACCCTACTGAGCCTGTCAGTGACAATATCCGTACAGTCCGGTCCGTTCGTCTATGAGTATCGCATGACGGGCCTAGGGGGTTGGTAAAAGTCAGACCCCCAAAAGCGGTATAAGTCGTTTCGGAGTGTAGCCCAGAACACCCTGAGATACTACTGGAATACCTACCAGTAAATCTCCTGCCTCGGCCGAGGGCTTTGTGTAATGGCTCTCCTAGACACAGCGCGACCTAACCCCCAATTCCGGGAGAGACGAACCCCTGCAGATCCGCTCACTGCCTCCATGTGGCTCGAGACTGTACCCAACCAAAACCTGTTTGCACGACTCCTTTGAGCCGTGGTAGGGTAGTAATCAAAGTACAGTGGGAACTCACACGAGACAAATGACGATCTCAGGTCGATGAACTAACCTGTACACATGTCACCAGGGAACTGCTATCTGACATCTGGTATAATCCCAACTAGCAGGTTCCCGGCGAGTCCTGTCCGGTGTACTCATAACCCAATGAGCACCTGTATACATCTTAGGTGAACCAACTGACACCAGTGGCATGTGAGACCGGCCACCGCCCCTCGTCGGGGTCTCGACTGTATACACTAGTCTACTAATGGAGTATCGATGCCCTGTCTCGAAACTCCCACGACTAGGGACCTTTTAAGAACGTGCATATAGACCCCAGCTCCCACGTATATGATCGCCCTCATACTGCTGGTAGTCAAGCAAGAATCCAAGGGGCTCTATCAACGTGTAACAGCGACTCGTAAGGTCACCTAAAACAGTACACTATGATAAAGATAAACCAGATAGCATACTATCATCTCGAGTAAGACTGTCCTACTGGGACAGGTCCTCCCTCAATCATTGCAATCACGTGCCTGTGATCCAATGATTGACTCTGAGGGCACTATCTCCAACAATCTCCCACTTGCACTCAAGGCTAATTATTGCGATGTCGCATACTCACAGCCCGTGTGATACCGAACACCCAACTCCTCTACTAGTCAGTCTCACAAAGGTTGTTTGCGAAACTATTGCGTTCGTGGAATAGCCTCAGTGAGTGGATCCGCTATGGTGTTTCTTTCTATGTCTCTCTCTATCTCAAATTCGCGGAGAAAGACATCTCCCGTAATGAGCAATACCTGTCTTAGAATATGTCTGGATATCTGATGGGACCTAGCTCATAAATGAGCTCCAAATCCAAACTTCTTAGACTGTATCGTCAACTGAACTTAATCAGTATCTTGCGCCATACCTTCCCTCAGTATCCACCTGGACCACCTGTCCAAAATACTGCCCCTCGTCAGAGGGAAAACTATAACTCTGACAGTCACTTTGTCATCCAAGTCACGTTGGAAGCCTGGAATGATAACCGTCTCCTGAAGGAGGCTGCCATTATCAATTCCCTAGAACATCAACTTATGTTCTAAAACTGCTTCCGATTGTTTTTCCAGGATTGGATGAATATCAACTTATTTCACCTACTGCAAGAACAACATCTGGTGTGGTACTTGACATTTCATGATTGACTCAATTGCCTAAGCAAGTGATCTGTCAATCATACGTATCCCTCTCCCCTTTAGTCTGTTAAGACACCTTTAGAGAGGGTGACTCCATTACCTGCAGGTATACTACCGTGCCAGGAGTCGTCCATTCTAAATACTCATAAAATGCTGTCAAGGTACCCAGATTAGGAAAGCACCCAAATCTAGATTTAAAACCATAGATCTAGTAACCAAAATGTCTGATATAATATCCAAGTCCTGTGTGGAGAAACCACTTTGTGACAACCAAAGTATAACCGATCGTAGTATAGGAATATCACTTCCTACTCTGTGTATGTCATCAAATACCAGGACATCACACCCTACTACCTTCTTAACAGATCTATCCCCTATTCCGATGAAGCAAAACCTATGACTGTCATATCAGAATTAGATGATCTATCTCCGCTATATCTGCTTTAGTCTATAAATAGACATAAGCCTGATGTCCACCAATGCTTCCGCTGCTCCCACTGACTACGACAACCCTCTGGCAGAGTCATATAGACGTACACTTCTAAAGCTATTTCAGAACGACGCTATACTCATCCTCCTGCCGGGTTTCACAGTCTGGAACAACAGCAATGGCAAGTCTGGGTAAACAAGAACCTCCCTGTCACCGTCCTTGAGAATACCGAAGTACCTCTCGAGTGCCTGAGGTTACCCACCATATCTGCAGAGTGGCCAATGGAATGTCCAATCAGATTGAATCTTTAGGTTCTAATCAAATCTTCAGTAATCGTTTGCGGTTCTGGAATCGCTTCCAGTTCTACCATACTCCCACTACTGTTTTCTGAAAATATGCATTTCTTTTAAAAAAGTTGCGAGTCAAGAACAATATCACTATTGATCTTCCAGATGGTAGAAAGTCAACCCTCGTCATAGCCTGGGTCAACCCACAAACAGCCATTAGAGAAACGTGCCTTGAGTTATCCGGAGTCTGGTTTTAAGCATAAGCCGGACAACTCCCCGTACCTTAACAATGTCAAGAAACGAACTGTTCTATATCCAATATAGAAACAGAGGCACTGATTTAATTGGAATCAGATTCAAATCATGCAACTGTCTCCAGTGCATGTCAATTAAATGGAAAGAGACCGATCAACGTTACTCAACTTAGGAATGCTTCCAATTATGAGTAACCTGAAAGAGAAGCAAGTTCTCTTAATCATTACTATCAACTGAATACCAAATACAAGTATCCACATCTTCGATCACCTTGAAGAATCCCGATACTTGCAATACCTGGTTCTCTACTCTATTCTTATACCTATAACTTCTCAAAACTTCGATCTTGTGTTTCAACGAAACATTTGTCTAAGAACTAGAGAAGTTATAAGTAAACCGAATATAGTACGAGGACCAACCCCTCTGTCCTAATGGATACTGGACAACATACAATACTCTGTACAAGTCCCCTGGGTCTAAATAACTCATTCACTGTGTGTCGTAGGTTGAAAACTGTACTTATGGTTACGAAGAATTACACCGCTGTTCAATACTCCTTACCTAACCATCCACTGATATAGGTAAATGCCATAGACATAATTTCAAAAAGTTACATCTCACTCTATAAAAATAGACGTACAGATATATCAATTTGAAATTGGTGCATAACAACGGATATTCAAAACCAAATATTTGCCGTCCGGCAAACAACCCAGGTGGCTTCCTCAAATATCACCAATTACAACGAATCCCGATATAATGAGGATGGTCACCTAATTTACAATAACTTACTCCCACTCATCATCTGTAAAACCATACAGATGTGAGAATCATACCTGGTAAATACATACCCTAGAGCAAGTGTCTAATTGGGAAATCAGTTTTCTTTTAACAGTACACAGTGAAACTGAAACATTGAAATGTTTCGATGGGGTATCCCGGAATTCGTAGTAATGCCTCTTCCATTTTCCAGATTCACAACTATAACCGTATAATTCTTTTCCATCTCTCCAAATCCACTTATATGTCTTTAGTCATTACCTTCTGTACACCCCTTTAGGCCAAATGGTTTTCTTCCTTCCCTACCGTTCGGCACCAGCCTATGGTTTGGAAGAAGACTATCCAATTAGCATAATGGGTGTACTGTCCTAATCCTAGGAGCACTCGCAATGCGAGAGAAGGTGAAGATAAAAGACAACCGAATGAACCTTATTCCTATTTCTCCTGAACTAGGATCCATCCCCGAACTGGAACAAGTTCCTTTCGAGTTCGTATATAACCATACGATGGTTTATCCAATAAACTGGTATCTTCGTAGTGATACGGATTGTCCTGGAGAAATACAAAGGTGATTTAGGATTGGCGAAGAAATACTTGGTTTGGTCGTGAATAGCAGTCGCAATTTACTTTGCCCTCTTATTAATCCCTTTCTTTGTCTTTACTTAATACCTTCTGTACACCGTTTAGGCTAATTGGTTTTCTTCATTCCCTACCGGTCGGCACCTGCCTATGGTTTGGAAGAAGACTATCCAATTTACGTAATAGGTGTACTACTCCTAAACCAAGGAGTACTCGAAATTTGAGAGAGAAGGTAAAAGGAAAAGACAACTGAATAGTCCTATTCGTTTTCTCCAGAACCAGAAACCATCCTCGAATTCCTTCGAGTTCGTATATAACCATACGATGGTTTTGTCCAATGAAAGTGGACGTTCGTAGTAATACAAGGTGTCCCGGAGAAAAAAAGGGTAAAAGTAGGAGTGGCAATGAGGTCTGCAACTCTGACAATCCAAAAGCCAGTGTTAAAGAAAGTTCGGTCAACTTGGTCATTGAGTCATAGTCTGGGGTCGGGTCAATGGTCGTTGCCAAAGAGAGAGATAAAAGAAACACTCAGCGTGCACTCTAACCTAGATCAGAATGGTTATCAATTTATTTAATCTGGAAACCTCCCACTGTAACCTCAAATTCTTCTCCATACCTGAAAGAAGAATTAGTCGGGATCACCCGAGGAGTAAACCAACTCATCAGTGGGAATCGGGATCCAACTATCATCGCATGATAACTTGACGGAATCCACTCAAGTCACCACACTCCAGAAGGTATGCGCATGCCTGGCAAGTTTCAGTTTCTTTAGAAACTCCCGATGTGATTTTTACCCCAAGCGGTTTATGACCTTGACTAGGTCAACAAACCATAAACCGCTAGTCAAGTTCAACCCGTCATTACTCTGGATTGCATTAAACCCATCCGTACGTGCCCTTGACTAGGTCAACAAGGCCGCACGACTGTCCTAACCAATCCCACTTATGCAACAAACAAGTACCACTTAGCTACCGAACACTACGTCTTGACTAGATCAACAAACGCAGTACGAATACTAAATAATACCTGAAGGAAATGACGGAGGGCTATGGCTGGTTTTTGGCGAAAAACCTTTAACGTAATGAACTTGATTTCGTTGAAGGAACTGCATAGTTTTTATAAAAATATAGTGAAGAAAACCATTGCTAAAGAGGTCACTCCCGGTGAAGGGATCTCGGCTCTTTCCCCGTAGAATGAGGTGCAGGATATTCCAACTGAATACCACGATGCATAGCAAAAGTAATCGGCTATAGTGAAGTTATTGCCCTGACGCAAACTTTTGTCCAAGGGGTCACTCCCGGTGAAGGGATCTCGGCCCTTGCCTCGTCGACTGAGGAGCAGGATATTCGAACAGAATACCACTGTGCAAAACAAAAGTGAACGTCCTTGCAACAACAGGTTTTTGAAAAATGTTCCAACAACATCAGAATAGGTTTGTTTATCTTGCAGTGATCCGAATCAACGCAGTCCCATCAATTGATCACACCAATAAAGAACGAAAATAATGATCTACGTATATGCCATCCGCATTCGCCACTACGTCCCGTCATCACCCGTTAGATTACTTAACTAACGATAGAGCGGGGACTGGACTAGCGCGGATGCAAAACATATACAACATCTACTAATATATAAATAATATATAATTTTCGCTCAAGGCGTGACAAAATGCAACATCACAGAAATGTACAGCATCACAGAATAATACAGATATCTGGGTCCCCGCGTTTCATAGAGCCGCTGCTGAAACCCGACGTTCCCCTGGTCGTGTGGATAGCCTGTGCAATGAAAATCCTAGACCCCTATGGGCGCGGCAAGTCACCCGCCAAAACCTGAAGCGAGGCAGCCCCCTTCAGCAACGTGAATGGACCACCCAGCACTTCACGGAATCCGGTAACTTGGGCACCCCTCCTGGGTCAACCTGTACCCCCTACGAGTGCGGCGAATAGCCCGCTAATTCAAGAGTAAAGTGTCACGACCCAGAATTGGCCCGTGACGGCCCTAATACTATGCAACGCCTAAGGACGCAACATAGTAAAAGAAAGCCAAACCCAGAAATCTAAACCATGAGAAATACGGAAAAGATAATATAAGTTTTGAAAACAATTGAAATCGCAACCCAAATTCTTTAAAAGTCTTCCTTTCTTTCTTTAAAATTTTAGCAACACCCCATTTTCATAAAGACTAGTCAATAAGAGTACAACAGAAGAATAAGGACAGTAGAGAAAAAGCTGTATATATAAAAGACATTTAATCCACAATAATACACACTACGTCCTCACCGAGTCTCTATGTCAAAATACAACAGTAGATGGAGAGTACAATACAACGAAGGTACAATATATAATACAGATAACCATCTAACCCACCTATGCAAAATGGTACTGTGAGCTGATGCGGTATCTGTAGCAAAAGATGGTAGCTGGATAGCTGGATAGGAGAATAGCCTGCCTCGACTACTCTGGGAAATAACCAGAAACACCTGTGGCACAACGGGGGTGAGTTGCCAACTCGTGAATAGTATAAAACATATGCAGGTAATCGCAGGAATGCACGTACAACATGAATCTAAGATATGCGATTACAGTGGTAATAATATGTCATGCAATGCTGGAATAAAGAAGAGTACACTAGCAGGTACAATCACTATGTGAAGCAATGATGACATGATAGTAGTATGCAATGTCTATGCAGTAGAGATATGAGAAAGCAAATAAGCAACTATCATAAGGGTACACTACAAGTACTACCAATATATGAATCTGTGCATAAGATAGGTAATGGTGAGATATAGGGTGGAATATGTCATTTTCCACGGAAACCTGACGTCGTGGTAGGATCACAATCCATCAAGATACTCCAATCCCAAATCCTCAAACCAGGCCCCCACATTGGGCACTCACATCAAATAAGTCTCACATCTCCTCAATGTACAATGTCGAGTAATCTCCTATATCCCGAATGTACAAGTCACCAATCACATAGGTATATCCAATGTCCAAATCCCAATGAATCACCTAGTATCCCAAGTCCAATCTCAATATGAATCTAACGTCCTAAAGATATGTATACATGTACAGAAATAAATATGATGGGGGCAATACACATATATTAGCGTCCCATTCCACTAATATTGGTGTAAGGGTATATATAACAACGGCTAAGTCCTCTGTTATATATACAAAAAGGGGTTTAAAGAAATATCATGAAACCGTGTGCCAAGCATCGACACAGAAATCCTCGTATATGGGGCTCCGTCAGTCCGGACAGCCCACGGGGTCCGTCTGCAGTGTCGGCCCTCGGTCTCGACAGTACAGGTCATCCCGCATCCATCTCTCTACTCTGGCCAGTAGCCTCCAGACAACTGCCAGGTCCAAAAAATCACCGGTAGGTACTCGCCCGCCTCCAGGCTCAATCGGCAAACCCATCGATCTTCTTGCCGAGGGGAACCATACCGGGCCCCGCCATGTACTCTCATACGGCAACCACACCTCGTATGGAGTAGGTAATCAGCACCGATAAAACTCATGGGGGACGCTCGAAATATCATATCAAGGAAACCGGGTTGTTACATGTATGCATAATTTCATGAACTCCCGCGGTTCCCAAATCCCGAAAACATCATATAAAATCCAGATAAACAATGCATAAACACAGGAATAATGTATGCGATATATCTGAATGCGAGCAGATAAACACAAGTATATAGCTGAACCAGATGTATGCGAAATCATGATAAGGTACAGCTAAGTAACATCAGTAAATGTGAATATGCGACAACAACTGAATATGTACCTAACATACAGGTGTAGCAAAGTATAGGTATCTACCTATAGGAACTGATGTCGTATACCCCCCTGGGTATAGGTAACGTATGTAGGAAGTCCCTCCCGGTATAAGTAAAATATGTAGGAGGTATACCTGTAGCTGTATCGCAAGTGAAAATATACCTATCACTAAAGGTATGATACACTATAGGTATACCGATAAACTAGATGTCAAGTGTGGTAAGCAATGGTAGCTATAAGGGGTAGTGTGTGACATGGCAATTATTGACGGTGTGTGTGTAGCATGCAATCCGTGCTCGTGCAACATGAACCGTCAATAATGTGTGCAGTGTCCTACGGCTGCTAGTCACAGTACATAGCTATATCTAGGAAATGCAGTAAGGCGCAATTCTACAATGACGTAGAATGTGCGACAGGAATTTGAATCCTAGCCCAGACGCATAACGCCATGCGGGCGATTCCCCTGTAGATGTTATATCTACTCACCTAAACTCCACGCTGGGTGAATCCTATCACTCGCTCCCCTGTAGCCGTGTTCGTAGCTCCTGCCTGCAAACCTGTAAACATAACATGGAAATTACATATAAGCCACATATCTCGCGAAACGCGATATCGAATCGAAACGAGAAACTCGCGTCGCGAACTAAACGCGCGTGGCACGATACGCTGAATCGTGTGCGTACGCGTCTAAAAACCATCGCGACACGCCGCGATACGCTGGATCACAGAACTCACTCATGTATCGCGCGTATCGCGCAAACTCGACGAAACACAAAAGCGACATATAGTCCCAGATTTTCCTACAGGCCAAAACTTACAAAACTATACATACCAAAGACCTAGAAAACACTGTAGAGAACCATACTCAAAACCCCAACACCCCAGCCCACCTTTGGGCCGCAAATTGCGGCCAAAACAGAGAAATTGGCGGCCAGGTTAGGGGTAGGGTGGCTCGTCTTCTGGTGGTGTCATCTATACCTAGTGTACATGCTCCAGTATTCACAATATTGTTCTGTAGGGTCCGGGTCTATAGCAGGTCACAAAAGTCACAAATATCGCTTAAACGACAAATTTGCACAAAACACAAACTATATGGTATTTTAGTGTAATCTGGGGATTTCTCAGTTGAAGTGGCCTAACTAACACTAAACCAACCTAAAGTAGCTAACCAAATCAACAATTATCCACAATTCCACTTAAACACCATAAACTAGCACTAATTTAGCAATTTAACACTAATCGACACAAAACCATACACCAATAAGCAAACTAGGGATTGGGTTCAGGAAGTATACCCAAAAGACCTCCAAGAAGCAGGTGAAGAAGGGAAAGGAGCTGCTGTTGCTTGCCTCTACTGCTTCTACTGCTTGCTGTTGCTTCTGTTATTGCTTCTGCTTCTTCTTCTGCTACTGCTTCTACTTCTGCTGCTGCTGCTATTGGAGATGATGATGATGATGCTGATGATGTTGTCGTGGTTGTTGTTGTTGAGCTTCTGCAAGTGATGAGAGCTCCAGCTGCTCCTGCTGCTGCCCTTGCTATTGTTGCTGCTGCTGCTGTCTCCTGCTCTTGCTGCTGCTGATGCAGCTTGCTGCTGCTGCCACTGCCTCTCTCTCTCTCTCTCTGCAGCAGTGTGTGTGTGTGTGTATGTGAGAGTGAGAGAATGAGAGAAAAGGAATGAGGTGGAGAATGAGCACACCCAAGGGCCCCTTCTTACTCTCTCTCTCATAATGAGGCATGGGCAAAGTCATGATGCCCATGCTCACTCTCTCTCTCCCACAAAGTCAACCAAGCACAAAACAAAATAAAACCCCATTTTAAAATCCTTTTTAAATTAAAAACTATCAAGACTAAAACCCATGCTAATAACAACCATAACACTTAAACAAACATTAAAACTAGAATAGAGAAATGGTTAGTTAACCATGGTTAAATACCAAAAACAAGCCTAGTTATCATGCACAAGTGTGTGTGCGCCTAACAAAATTCTAATAAAATACACAATAATTAGGATAAAATATTTAAAACTTAATTTGGTAAACTTTTTATTAAAAACCACATTTTAAAATATAATTAGCTACAAACACATTCTAAGGTGTTACAATCTCCCCCCCTTAAAAGAAATTCGTCCCCGAATTTAAAAAATTACACCTTTACGTGTACCTTCAAAGAGAAGATTAAAATCCCCAAATCTCGCTCGCAGCCTCCCAAGTGACTACCTCACTATACGGCTACGTCCAAGAAAACCCTCCACAGATGGCAAGACCTTTGACCGACGTTTCTCCACCTGTTGAGCCATTAACACACATGGCTACGGGTGAACGAAAGATCGCGTCAAGCTAAATGGTCTGGTGCCAAAACATGTGAGAAAGGTCAAGAAGGTAGTTGTAAAGTATTATCACAAGGAATACGGGGTGAAAATCCAATAATCTGGGCGGAAGTGCCAAATTAAAGGCAACAAGACTAACTCGCTAATAGGACCTAAAGGACCTAAAACCCTGGGATAAGTTTCCCAACACCCAACACGTCATTCATCGGAAAGTCCATAGGAATCCATGATTTGCCACTGCGCACTCAAACCTGCGACCAGCACAGTCGCATAAGACATCTGTTTGCAATGGACAGTTCTCATCCTGACCCGAACACAACTGGACTATCTCCGAATTCTCTAGACATAGCTGGGGTCCAAAATCCTACTTTCGCAGAGTCAGAAAACAACAGGCTGGCGATCGACACGACCTAACCCCTAAGCCTAAGGGTGGCCAATTGGAGTGTCTCCTGATAACAGCTATCGAAGGAGAACCCTAACGATGGCGAGTGACGATCCCAAGCTGCTGACGACCAATCAAAACAACAAACACACAACTTAAACAAAACAACTGAGCAAACTGAGTAAAACCGGATGACAAGAACCCGAATGGAGTCACACCCTAACTAACTGGGTAGAAACCATAACGGAATTCATGGAGATCTGCCCCCATTCCTGCTTCGGAACGGAAAAAAGGTTGCAATTCTCCAGCCGGTCTCAGATGCTCGACCCAAAGCACGCAACAAGACAGACACTTGAAACGAAACCTATAACTTCCCTTACATTCCTGTCCACTCGTAACTATCTCACAAGTCACGCCAAATCTGGTGGAACTTGAATGCACAGAGGGAGTTGACAGATGTGCATGCTCTAGGATTTCACGTCTCTACCCGATGAAACCAGGTACACAAACGTGTCCCTAACTTAGCACATCATTGTCACAAATCAAGGTCTCCGAATCATTACCCAGCCGAATATGCTCAAGTATCTCTGACGTACGAGCTTCGACGGGCAGTGTCTCGCGAAAACGATTTAAGGAAAGTGGTCGGGCGCGGACCTGAGCAAGCTGTCCCCTCCGTAGAGACGAACTAAGCTATACTCGACGATCACACAAGAACTGTAAATCTGCAGAAGACTAACACAACAATCCAAATCTGCTGCAGGAAGATGTACATTAAGCTCTAGCGGTCCGTGGAAAATCTGACACGACTCTCAAGCAAGTAGTGTCTCCAAATCTCCAACGCAAAAACCACCGCGGCCATCTCCAGATCATGAGTGTAATATCCTTCTCGTACTTCCTCCAAATGTAGGGAAGCAAAAGCGATAACTCTATAGTGTCACCTCAGTACACACTCGAGCCCACTCAAGAAACATTACAGTTAAACAACAAGGTCGCCCGAACCAAAAGCAAAGAAAGACTGATGCAGTTGCTAACTGGATCTTCAACTGCTGAAGACTCCGTGCGCATGCCTCAGTCCAAAGAAAAGAAACCTCCTTTTTGGTCAATTCAGTCGACGGTGCAGCACTACTCTAGCAATACTGCATGAACGGCGGTAAAACCCTGCTAAGCCCAACGATCTGCGGATCTCCGTCCGGCACACAAGTCTGGACTTAAACCGTACAGTCACAATCTCCCTCGGAACCATACGGAACCGTCTCCCGTGACTACAAGACCTAGGAGTCAACACAAACAAGCCTGATGAAACACTCTGAGAATTTAGCAACTGCTGGTACTCTCCCAGTATCTGCATAACAAATCCTCAAGTGCTACTCCTGTCCCTCAAGACACATTAAGTAGACCAGAGTGTCGTAAATAACACAACAAAAACTGGTCGAGGAACGGCCTGAAGAAATCTGGTGCATCATATCTACGAATGCTGCTAGGGCACCAGGGAATCCAACGACTCACCGAAACACAAAAAGCCCGTAACACGCACAAGGCAGTCTTCGGAATGCCGTCACTTCGAATCCGCAATAATGATGACCTGATCCCAAACACACTTAGAAAAATGTCTCGCACTCTGGAGCTGATCGAAGAAATCGCCACGGCAAGGTGAAGGATACCTATCCGCACCATAAGCCGGTTCAATTGACGATCCGTCGATACGCAACCCTAAACTGCCGTCTTCCTCCTTGAAAAACAGAAATCGGAGCTCCCAAAAGCGAAACACTCAGACGCACAAAACTTCCCAAACCAAAACTCTGCAGCTGATCCTTAAGATCCCTTAGCTTGGCCGGCTCATCTGGAACAACGTCGGAAAAACTCTCGCACGAGAAGACCCCGGTCCGACAATCCCACGGTGGCTCCGGTATCATGAAGGAACGTCAAGAATCCACGACATCTCCTCAGTGGCCGACTAGCTGAACAGGCTGAATTCAAGCTGTAAGAGGCGGCACAACTATCCACCTGTACAACAAGAACTGACTTGCCGGGGAAAACAAAACCTATCTTGCTTCCACACGGTAGTCCACAGACGCCTAACACGTAGTCAACCAATCCGTGCCCAGGAGAACGTCAAATCCAACATCTCTAGAAGGATCAAAACGACGGACGAAACTCTATCTCCTATCCGATTGGCACGAAACTGAAATACGTGTCGCGCAACAAAAGGATCGCTGACAGAAGTTAGTACAACTACGACTAATCTACCCAACCACAGTACAAGCAAGAAACAAATAAACGAATACACCAAGAGAAAATAAAATATAACTCAAGGGTACCTGAAAACTCCACATTGGACGTCTGTGCGTCCAGATGAGTAGAAGCAAACTCCTGTGTCTGCCCTCTACTCGCAGCTGGATGAACTCCTCTGGTAGCCTGAGCCCTCTGAGCAAATCTTCCACGTCCACGGCCTCTCTGAAAGCGATCATGACGAGGTGCTAAGGAACAATCCCTGACGAAGTGCTGAAGGCTCCCGCATCGAAAACATCCACGTGCTGACTGCTGACCATCCTGGGGATAAGAGCTGAACGACTGTCCTCGTCCTAAGCCTCTGCTACTCCCGCGACGGCCACGAAATCTGTCTCGACGACCAAACCTCTGCCTCTGGGCTGGTATGCTGGTACGAGTCCTCCACTGTCCTGGAACTCTCTGAGCCTCTGAAATATGTGCCTCGTCAACTGGAGCTGCAACCACTGGTGCTATGTAGGTGACGGACTGCTGCATGCTGATCGTAAGGGACAGCTGAGTAACAGGGGTGACAACCTCCTGTCGTAGCTCCCGAACGACGTCAACTAAAGAACTCATCGTCTGGCGGAACTCCTGCATCTCTACCAAAAGTCTATCCATAGTATAGGTGGTAGGCTGATCCGTCTGCACCTGTGCAACTAGAGTGCCATCCTGGTCAGTACTCGTCTCACCCGAGCTAACTCTGACCTCGGCCCTCGCTGCATCACTCTGAGTCCCCATAGTCATCGGCGGCAAGGCTATAAATAGATACAAGATGAGATTCGATAAGAATGAGGAAATCGAATCTCAAAGATATGAATCATCAAGGAAGGAATGTCAAGAAAATTGTACTTAGGTCACTTAATGCAAGGTACCGCGCTGTGGGTATGCTGCAGACATACACACACTACGTTACTCTGCTTAAGCTACCTACTCCATCATACTAAGGTCATCCTACACTCCGAAAGGTAAAACCTAACGCTCTGATACCAACTTTGTCACGACCCAGAATTGGCCCGTGACGGCCCTAATACTATGCAACGCCTAAGGACGCAACATAGTAAAAGAAAGCCAAACCCAGAAATCTAAACCATGAGAAATACGGAAAAGATAATATAAGTTTTGAAAACAATTGAAATCGCAACCCAAATTCTTTAAAAGTCTTCCTTTCTTTCTTTAAAATTTTAGCAACACCCCATTTTCATAAAGACTAGTCAATAAGAGTACAACAGAAGAATAAGGACAGTAGAGAAAAAGCTGTATATATAAAAGACATTTAATCCACAATAATACACACTACGTCCTCACCGAGTCTCTATGTAAAAATACAACAGTAGATGGAGAGTACAATACAACGAAGGTACAATATATAATACAGATAACCATCTAACCCACCTATGCAAAATGGTACTGTGAGCTGATGCGGTATCTGTAGCAAAAGATGGTAGCTGGATAGCTGGATAGGAGAATAGCCTGCCTCGACTACTCTGGGAAATAACCTGAAACACCTGTGGCACAACGGGGGTGAGTTGCCAACTCGTGAATAGTATAAAACATATGCAGGTAATCGCAGGAATGCACGTACAGCATGAATCTAAGATATGCGATTACAGTGGTAATAATATGTCATGCAATGCTGGAATAAAGAAGAGTACACTAGCAGGTACAATCACTATGTGAAGCAATGATGACATGATAGTAGTATGCAATGTCTATGCAGTAGAGATATGAGAAAGCAAATAAGCAACTATCATAAGGGTACACTACAAGTACTACCAATATATGAATCTGTGCATAAGATAGGTAATGGTGAGATATAGGGTGGAATATGTCATTTTCCACGGAAACCTGACGTCGTGGTAGGATCACAATCCATCAAGATACTCCAATCCCAAATCCTCAAACCAGGCCCCCACATTGGGCACTCACATCAAATAAGTCTCACATCTCCTCAATGTACAATGTCGAGTAATCTCCTATATCCCGAATGTACAAGTCACCAATCACATAGGTATATCCAATGTCCAAATCCCAATGAATCACCTAGTATCCCAAGTCCAATCTCAATATGAATCTAACGTCCTAAAGATATGTATAAATGTACAGAAATAAATATGATGGGGGTAATACACATATATTAGCGTCCCATTCCACTAATATTGGTGTAAGGGTATATATAACAACGGCTAAGTCCCCTGTTATATATACAAAAAGGGGTTTAAAGAAATATCATGAAACCGTGTGCCAAGCATCGACAAAGAAATCCTCGTATATGGGGCTCCGTCAGTCCGGACAGCCCACGGGGTCCGTCTGCAGTGTCGGCCCTCGGTCTCGACAGTACAGGTCATCCCGCATCCATCTCTCTACTCTGGCCAGTAGCCTCCAGACAACTGCCAGGTCCAAACAATCACCGGTAGGTACTCGCCCGCCTCCAGGCTCAATCGGCAAACCCATCGATCTTCTTGCCAAGGGGAACCATACCGGGCCCCGCCATGTACTCTCATACGGCAACCACACCTCGTATGGAGTAGGTAATCAGCACCGATAAAACTCATGGGGGACGCTCGAAATATCATATCAAGGAAACCGGGTTGGTACATGTATGCATAATTTCATGAACTCCCGCGGTTCCCAAATCCCGAAAACATCATATAAAATCCAGATAAACAATGCATAAACACAGGAATAATGTATGCGATATATCTGAATGCGAGCAGGTAAACACAAGTATATAGCTGAACCAGATGTATGCGAAATCATGATAAGGTACAGCTAAGTAACATCAGTAAATGTGAATATGCGACAACAACTGAATATGTACCTAACATACAGGTGTAGCAAAGTATAGGTATCTACCTATAGGAACTGATGTCGTATACCCCCCTGGGTATAGGTAACGTATGTAGGAAGTCCCTCCCGGTATAAGTAAAATATGTAGGAGGTATACCTGTAGCTGTATCGCAAGTGAAAATATACCTATCACTAAAGATATGATACACTATAGGTATACCGATAAACTAGATGTCAAGTGTGGTAAGCAATGGTAGCTATAAGGGGTAGTGTGTGACATGGCAATTATTGACGGTGTGTGTGTAGCATGCAATCCGTGCTCGTGCAACATGAACCGTCAATAATGTGTGCAGTGTCCTACGGCTGCTAGTCACAGTACATAGCTATATCTAGGAAATGCAGTAAGGCGCAATTCTACAATGACGTAGAATGTGCGACAGGAATTTGAATCCTAGCCCAGACGCATAACGCCATGCGGGCGATTCCCCTGTAGATGTTATATCTACTCACCTAAACTCCACGCTGGGTGAATCCTATCACTCGCTCCCCTGTAGCCGTGTTCGTAGCTCCTGCCTGCAAACCTGTAAACATAACATGGAAATCACATATAAGCCACATATCTCGCGAAACGCGATATCGAATCGAAACGAGAAACTCGCGTCGCGAACTAAACGCGCGTGGCACGATACGCTGAATCGTGTGCGTACGCGTCTAAAAACCATCGCGACACGCCGCGATACGCTGGATCACAGAACTCACTCACGTATCGCGCGTATCGCGCAAACTCGACGAAACACAAAAGCGACATATAGTCCCAGATTTTCCTACAGGCCAAAACTTACAAAACTATACATACCAAAGACCTAGAAAACACTGCAGAGAACCATACTCAAAACCCCAACACCCCAGCCCACCTTTGGGCCGCAAATTGCGGCCAAAACAGAGAAATTGGCGGCCAGGTTAGGGGTAGGGTGGCTCGTCTTCTGGTGGTGTCATCTATACCTAGTGTACATGCTCCAGTATTCACAATATTGTTCTGTAGGGTCCGGGTCTATAGCAGGTCACAAAAGTCACAAATATCGCTTAAACGACAAATTTGCACAAAACACAAACTATATGGTATTTTAGTGTAATCTGGGGATTTCTCAGTTGAAGTGGCCTAACTAACACTAAACCAACCTAAAGTAGCTAACCAAATCAACAATTATCCACAATTCCACTTAAACACCATAAACTAGCACTAATTTAGCAATTTAACACTAATCGACACAAAACCATACACCAATAAGCAAACTAGGGATTGGGTTCAGGAAGTATACCCAAAAGACCTCCAAGAAGCAGGTGAAGAAGGGAAAGGAGCTGCTGTTGCTTGCCTCTACTGCTTCTACTGCTTGTTGTTGCTTCTGTTATTGCTTCTGCTTCTTCTTCTGCTACTGCTTCTACTTCTTCTGCTGCTTCTATTGGAGATGATGATGATGATGCTGATGATGTTGTCGTGGTTGTTGTTGTTGAGCTTCTGCAAGTGATGAGAGCTCCAGCTGCTCCTGCTGCTGCCCTTGCTATTGTTGCTGCTGCTGCTGTCTCCTGCTCTTGCTGCTGCTGATGCAGCTTGCTGCTGCTGCCACTGCCTCTCTCTCTCTCTCTCTGCAGCAGTGTGTGTGTGTGTGTATGTGAGAGTGAGAGAATGAGAGAAAAGGAATGAGGTGGAGAATGAGCACACCCAAGGGCCCCTTCTTACTCTCTCTCTCATAATGAGGCATGGGCAAAGTCATGATGCCCATGCTCACTCTCTCTCTCCCACAAAGTCAACCAAGCACAAAACAAAATAAAACCCCATTTTAAAATCCTTTTTAAATTAAAAACTATCAAGACTAAAACCCATGCTAATAACAACCATAACACTTAAACAAACATTAAAACTAGAATAGAGAAATGGTTAGTTAACCATGGTTGCTAATCATGGTTAAATACCAAAAACAAGCCTAGTTATCATGCACAAGTGTGTGTGTGCCTAACAAAATTCTAATAAAATACACAATAATTAGGATAAAATATTTAAAACTTAATTTGGTAAACTTTTTATTAAAAACCACATTTTAAAATATAATTAGCTACAAACACATTCTAAGGTGTTACATAAAGCTCCCTCCGTCTCAACGCCATGAGATGCGGGCCCGTTGCCCTCTAGAACCCGGCTATCCGTGCACCCCTCCGCGGGGTAATCCTAGTACAAAAAGTAAAATATACATACAACGGGTACATCGACCTCGACCTGGTCGTGCCCCAAAAGAATAATACAAATAGGCAGTGACGGCAGTCCACATGTCGGACGCTCGCCCCGCAATATCAAATGTACATATAAAACAAAACTGTACTACCACTGCAACCAGGCTATCCCCACGACCGATCCGCAACAACACAGCACAATCACAGAACATCAACGTGAATGTCACGTTCGCAAATCCGTCTAACCGGGTTATAGCAGTTAGACAGGATTTACCGATCAAGTGACATTCACGGTCGCAGATATAATGTAAATACTGTGAACTAATGTTTTTACACTTTTCGATCGATCAAATTTATCGAAGTGGGCCCCAAGCATTACTATAGCACCATGAGAGAGTCTAGGCCCAAAAAGAATATTCCAAAAACCCCATTTTCAACCCAGGAGCTCACTGCAAAAATTTGGTCCAATGAATAGTAAAAATGGCCGCGGAACCGCGGCAAATACATGGGTTTGTCCGCGGTTCCGCGGTGGAATAGTGAGATCACGCGACCAAATTATCACAGAATGCTTAAAATTCCCTGCACATGTCACTGCAATGTACTGAAAAAATTTTGGAGGCAAAAAAATTTCGACAGAAAACTGTGCAAATGAAAATGTGTTTTCGGAAAATCTGTTTGATCGAACTTATAAACACGTTAGAGCAAGCTAGACTAGGTTAATGGCGTAGCTCTGATACCATGTTGCGCCACAGCAGCGCCCCGGCCGTCTACTCGAGGCCCAAATGCGGAATCAAAAATTTTTCTTAACTTTTAAACTGGCGTTACCGCGGACAATAAACCCGGATCGTAACCATTAACCTATACTAGCTAACAAGAGATAGGGTGAGAGATATACCGAGCGATCCATGTCCTTCGGTCTTCTCGTCGTCATCGCGATCTCCCACGGAATCTCCATCCGTCACCACCTCGTCGGAAAGGGCACCACGTAGCCGATTTCTTTTACGGGCTCCCACCTCTTGACCGAGGCAACTCGGGAACGAAGTTGGCAAGCCGACGCATCCAAGGGCACTGTAGGTGTAGTGTAGTGGCTTGTCTCTTTGGGGTTTGTGAAGTTGCCATGGAGGATGGGGTAGAGAATCAAAAGAGCAATGAGAAATGGAGCTTGGGAACTTTGATACTAAAAAATGAGACGAACACTTTTCTCCACATGAAAAATCAACTCCCCATTCTCTCATTCTCCTCTAGTGGCCGCCCCCCCTTGGAAATATTGTGGAGAGAAAAACAAGAAGGGAGGTGAGTGTAGTAAAAGGCAAGAGGTGACCACACCAAAAGTGATGATAACAAGATCAAATCAATTCTAATCAACTCTAATCCATTCTAATCTCATAAATGCTAAACCATCATGAAAAAGCAAAGATGCTTATCCTATCATAATGCCACAAATGCAAGAAACCCCTCCACAATAAGTTATTTGCAAACATGCAAATAACCCCCTCCATCGGAAAAGTCCGGCCGGGAAAGAACAAAGGAAAACCGGCCGGAACTGAATGCAAACTGGCAACTTCAGAAAACTGATCCCGTAATAAATTACAGGAAAACCCCGCGACAGCATATACATGCCCGCATTTGTATTCCCACTGAATACAAATGCAAAGAGACAAAATCTACACTGTCTAATACTAGGATCCGGCTTAAGCCAAAGCCGGCTAGTAAAATTCGTCCGATCACGATCCATGCAATACCGCACGTATCTGATCGAACCCTGCCATATCTCCATACGGCCTCTACAGCGTTTCGCCCGAAACTTGAGTAACTGTGTGTGGTGGACTCTAAAGACTCGTCAATACTATGGCTGTGGATTTAACCACTAGCACGTCAGAGGTATTAGCCATACGTGACGGGCCACCAGCTATTGACCAAAAGGGACGTCGATGAGCGAACTCATCCTGACACCCTACTGAGCCTGTCAGTGACAATATCCGTACAGTCCGGTCCGTTCGTCTATGAGTATCGCATGGCGGGCCTAGGGGTTGGTAAAAGTCAGACCCCCAAAAGCGGTACAAGTCGTGTCGGAGTGTAGCCCAGAAAACCCTGAGATACTACTGGAATACCTACCAGTAAATCTCCTGCCTCGGCCGAGGGCTTTTTGTAATGGCTCTCCTAGACACAGCGCGACCTCACCCCCCAATACCGGGAGAGACGAACCCCTGCAGATCCGCTCACTGCCTCCATGTGGCTCGGGACTGTACCCAACCAAAACCTGTTTGCACGACTCCTTTGAGCCGTGGTAGGGTAGTAATCAAAGTACAGTGGGAACTCACACAAGACAAATGACGATCTCAGGTCGATGAACTAACCTGTACACATGTCACCAGGGAACTGCTATCTGACATCTGGTATAATCCCAACTAGCAGGTTCCCGGCGAGTCATGTCCGGTGTACTCATAACCCAATGAGCACCTGTATACATCTTAGGTGAACCAACTGACACCAGTGGCTTGTGAGACCGGCCACCGCCCCTCGTCGGGGTCTCGATTGTATACACTAGTCTACTAATGGAGTATCGATGCCTTGTCTCGAAACTCCCACGACTAGGGACCTTTTAAGGATGTGCTTATATACCCCAGCTCCCACGTATATGATCGCCCTCATACTGCTGGTAGTCAAGCAAGAATCCTAGGGGCTCTATCAACGTATAATAGTGACTTGTAAGGTCACCTAAAACAGTACACTATGATAAAGATAAACCAGATAGCATACTATCATCTCGAGTAAGACTGTCCTACTGGGACAGGTCCTCCCTCAATCATTGCAATCACGTGCCTGTGATCCAATAATTGACTCTGAGGGCACTATCTCCAACACTATTCAGTTGTCTTTTCCTTTTACCTTCTCTCAGGTTACGAGAGCTCCTTGGATTAGGATAGAACACCTATTACGCTAATTGGATAGTCTTCTTCCAAACCATAGGCAGGTGCCGAACGGTAGGGAATGAAGAAAACCAATTAGCCTAACAAAGGTGTATAGATGGTATTAAGAAAAGACAAATAAAGAGATTAGTAAGAGGGCAAAGTAAATTGCGACTGCTATTCACGACCAAACCAAGTATTTCTTCGCCAATCCTACATCACCTTTGTATTTCTCCGGAACACCCCGTATCACTAAGAAGATCCACAGTTTATTGGATACTCCATCGTATGGTTATATACGAACTCGAAGGGACTTGTTCCAGTTCGGGAATGGATTCTGGTTCAGGAGAAATATGAATTCGGTTTTATTCAGTTGTCTTTTATCTTCACCTTCTCTCAGGTTACGTGTACTCCTAGGATTAGGAGAGTACACCCATTATGCTTATTGGATAGCCTTCTTCCAAACCATAGGCTGGTGCCAAACGGTAAGGAAAGAAGAAAACCATTTAGCCTAAAAGGGTGTACATAAGGTAAGGAATAAAGACATATAAAGGGATTTGGAGAGATGGCAAAGAAATATACTGTTACAGTTGTGAATCTGATAATGGAAGAGGCATTACTAGGAATACCCGGATACCCCTTCGAAACGTTTACATGTTTCAGTTTCACTGTGTATTGTTAAAAGAAAACTGATTTCCCAATTAGCCTTGCTCCACGGTATGTATTTACCAGGTTTGATTATCACATCTGTATGGTTTTACAGATGATGAGTGGTAGAAAGTTATTAGGAATTGGGTGATCATCCTCATTATATCGGGATTCGTTGTAATTGGTGATATTTGAGGAAATCGCCCAGGTTGTTTGCCGGACGACAAATTTTTGGTTTGAATATCTGTTGTTATGCACCAATTTCAAATTGATATATCTGTACGTTTATTTTTATAAAGTGAGATATAACCTTTTGAAATTATGTCCATGACATTTACCTATATCAGTGGATGGTTAGGTAAGGAGCATTAAACAGCGGTGTAATTATTCTTAACCATAAGTACAGTTTTCAACCTACGACACACAAGAAATGAGTTATTAGACTCAAGAGACTTATACAGAGTATTGTATGTTGTCCAGTGTCCATTAGGACAGAGGGGTTGGTACTCGTACTATATTCTGTTTACTTATGACTTCTCTAGTTCTTAAACATGTGTTTCGTAGAAATTCAAGGTCTATGTTTTGAGAAGTTATAGGTATAAGAATAAAGTAGAGAACCATGCGTTGCAAGTATCAGGATTCTTCAAGTTAATCGAAGATGTAGATACTTGTGTATGGTATTCAGTTGATAGTAATGATTAAGAGAACTTGCTTCGCTTTCAGGTAACTCATAATTGGAAGCACTCCTAAGTTGAATAATAGTGATCGGCCACTCCACATTTAGTTAACATGCACTGGAGACAGTTGCATGATTTGAATCTGGTTCCAATTAAATCAGTGTATCTGTTTCTATATTTGATATAGAACGGTTCGTATCTTAACGATGTTAAGGTACGGGGAGTTGTCCGGCTTATGCTTAAAACCAGACTCTGGATAACTCAAGGCACGTTTCTGTAATGTCTGTTTGTGGGTTGACCCGGGCTATGACGAGGGTTATCTTTCTGCCATATGGAAGATAAATAGTGATATTGTTCTTTACTCTCCACAGTTTTAATAAAAATGGATTTTTTTTCAGAAAACAGTGGTGGGAGTATGGTAGAACTGGAAGTGATTCCAGAACCGCAAACGATTACTGAAAATTTGATAAGAACCTGAAGATTCAATCTGGTTTGACATTCCATTGGCCACTCCGCAGATATGGTGGGTAACCTCAGGCACTCGAGAGGTACTTCGGTATGCTCAAAGAAGGTAACATGGAGGTTCTTGTTTACCCAGACTTGCCATTGCTGTTGTTCCAGACAGTGAGACCCGGCAGGAGGATGAGTATAGCGTCGTTCTAAATCAGCTTTAGAAGTGTACGTATATATGACTCTGCCAGAGGGTTGTCGTAGTCAGTGGGAGCAGCGGAAGCATAGTGGACAAGTAGCTTATGTCTATTTATAGACTAAAGCAGATATAGCGGAGATAGATCATCTATTTCTGATGTGACGGTCATAGGTTTGACTTCATCAGAGTAAATGATGGATCTATTAAGAAGGTAGTAGGGTGTGATGCCATGGTATTTAGATGACATACACAGAGTAGGAAGTGAAATTCCTATACTACGATCGGTTATACTTTGGTTGTCACACAATGGTTTCTCCACATAGGACTTGGATATTATATCAGACATTCTGGTTACTAGATCTATGGTTTTAGATCTAGATTTGGGAAGTGTCCCAATCAGGGTACTTAGACAACATTCTAAAGGTATTTAGAATGGATGACTCCTGGCACTGTAGTGTACCTGCAGGTGATGGAGTCACCCTCTCTAAAGGTGTCTTAGAGACTAAATGGGAGAGGGATGTGCATGATTGGCAGATCACTTGCTTAGGCAATTGAGTCAATCATGAGATGTCAAGTACCACAACAGACGTTGTTTTTGCACTAAATGCAATAAGTTGATATTAATCCTATCCTGGAGAAACGTTCGGAAGCAGTTTTAGAACATAAGTGGATGTTCTAGGGATACGATAACAACAGCCTCTTTTAGGAAACAGTTATCATTCCTGGCTTCCATGGTGACCCGGATGACAGAGTGACTGTCAGAGTTATAGTTTTCCCTCCGACGAGGGGCAGTATTTTGGACAGGTGGTCCAAGCGGATACTGAGGGACGTATGGCGCGGGATACTGATTAAGTTCAGTTGACGATATAGTCTAAGAAGTTTGGATTTGGAGTTCATTTATGAACTAGGTCCCATCAGATATCCAGACATATTCTAAGACAGGTATTGCTCATTTCGGGAGATGGCTTTCTCCGCGGACTTGAGAAAAAGAGAGACATAGAAAGAAACATCAGGGCGGATCCACTCACAGATGCTATTCCTCGAACGCAATAGTTTCTCAAACGGGTTTTGTGAAACTGATTAGTAGAGGAGTTGGGTGTTCGGTTTCACACGGGCTGTGGGTATGCGGCATCTCAATAATTAGCCTTGAGTGCAAGTGGGAGATTGTTGGATATAGTGCCCTCAGAGTCAATTATTGGATCGCATGCACGTGATTGTAATGATTGAGGGAGGACCTATCCCGGTAGGACAGTCTTACTCCAGATGATAGTTTGCTATCTGGTTTATCTTTATCATCGTGTACTGCTTCAGGTACAGGTCACTATTGCACGCTGATAGAGCCCTTAGGATTCTTGCTTGACTGCCAGTAGTATGATGGCGATCATATACGTGGAAGCTGGGGTCTATAAGCACATCCTTAAAAGGTCCCTAGTTGTGGGAATTTTCGAGACAGGGCATCGATACTCCAGAGTAGACTAGTGTATACAGTCGAGACCCCGACGAGGGGCGGTGGCCGGTCTCACAAGCCATTTGTGTCAGTTCGTTCACCTAAGATGTATACAGGTGCTCATTGGGTTATGAGTACACCGGACAGGACTCGCCGGGAACATGCTAGTTGGTATTATACCTGACGTCAGATAGCAGTTCCCTGGTGACATGTGTACAGGTTAGTTCATTAACCTGAGATCGTCATTTGTCTCGTGTGAGTTCCCACTATGCTTTGATTACTACCCTACCACGGCTCAAAGGAGTCGTGCAAACAGGTTTTAGTTGAGTACAGTCCTGACCCACATGGAGGCAGTGAGCGGATCGGCAGGGGTTTCGTCTCTCCCGGTATTGGGGGTGAGATCGCTCTGTGTCTAGGAGAGCCATTACACGAAGTCCTTGGCCAAGACAGGAGATTTACTGGTAGGTATTCCAGTAGTATCTCAGGGTGTTCTGGGCTACACTCCGACATGACTTGTACCACTTTTGGGGGTCTGACTTTTACCAACCCCAATGCCGGCCTTGCGATGCTCATAGACGAACGGACCGGACTGTACGGATATTGTCACTGACAGGCTCAGTAGGGTGTCAGAATGAGTTTGCTCATCGACCTCCCTTTTGGTCAATACTTGGTAGCCCGTTACGTACGGCTAATACCTCTGACGTGCTAGTGGTTAAATCCACAACCAATGTATTGACGAGTCTTTAGAGTCCCCCACAGATAGTTTCTCAAGTTTCGGGCGAAACGTCGTACAGGCCGTATCATATATGGCAGGGTTCGATCATATACGTGCGGTATTGCACGGATCATGATCGGACGGATCATACTAGTGGACTTTGGTTTAAGACGGATCCTAGTATTAGACTTGTTGGATTACTTTAGTCTCATCGCATTCGCATTCAGTCGGAATGCAGATGCAGGTATGTATATACATGTGAGGGGTATCCTTATGATCCGTCACGAGTTTACTTTAGATATTGCCGTATCTTTTTATTGTTGCAAACATTTGGATTAATGTTTGTTAATGGAAATTGTGAGCTAGATTTTATCATGGCATGCATTAAATGTGACATGAACACATTAGTGACTCATGGTCTCTTTTTATGTGTTAATGTCACATTATATGATGTTTTTGGGTTGAAATGATGAGAGAGGAGAGAGAGGGGCAGCCAAGGTCATGGGTGAGCTCACATATTATTCTATACTCTCTCTCACTCTTATTATTTCCATTACAAGAAAAGAAAAGATGAGAAAGACTTCTCTTCTTCTTCTTCTTTCTCTAGCTTACATTCTCCATTATTGGCTTCATATCTAACCTCCATCCAAAGCAATGGATGCAAGAGACAAAGTGATCATAAACATTCTCTACAACACCTTGGACACGTCGGCTAGCACACTTCATGCCCGAGTTTCTTCGGACGAAGCGGGATCCCGTAAAAGGAATTGATGATGTGGTGCCCTTTCCGACGAGGAGATCGAGACCGGAGATGCCGTGAGGAGCTTGGGAGGGTGGCAAAAGACCGAAGGACACGGATCGATTGGTATAGCTTGTTAGTGTATATGCCCTAGAGGCCATTACTGCATCATACTAGTTTGTATATTACTTAATGGAAGCTTGGGATATTCACCTTGTATATACAATCTTGCTCAAAATAGTAGTATGCTACTTGGTTTGTTTCTACATCAATGTGTACATGTGTTTATTTTAGTATATCACCTATACACATTAGTGGAGCCTTTAGGATCTTTGCTTGATTACCAGCGTTGTGATGGCAGTCACACTAGTGGGGGCTGGGTAATCTATAAGCACATCCTTATGCAGGTCCCTAGTCGCAGGACTATCGAGACAGGGCATCGATACTGCGGAGTAGACTAGCGTATGCGCTTCTCATCCCAGAGTGGGAGATGGTCTGTCCCACAGCCATCAGTACGTCGTACTGGAGATAGTATACGGGTGCTCGTTAGGTTACGAGTACACTGGACAAAACTCGTCGGGAACTGATTGGTTGGTATTATACCTATCGTCAGTTATCAGTTCCCAGGTGACATGAGTACAGCTTAGTCCGCTGACTTGACACTGTCACTTCGTCTCGAGTGTGTTCCCACTGTACTTTGATTACTACCCTACCACGGCTCAAAGGAGTCGTGCAAACAGGTAGTAGTTGGGTGCAGTCCCGAAGTACTTGGAGGCTGTGACGGTTAGACAGGATTCGTCTCTCCCGGTATTGGGGGTTGACATCGCGCTGTGTCTAAGAGAGCCATTACACGAGTAGTCCCTGGCCAGGGCAAGCGAGATATACTGGTAGGCTTCCAGTGTTATCTCAAGGTGTTTTGGGCTTCACTCCGACACGACTTGTACCGCTATTAGGGGACTGACGTTTTCCGCCCCCTTAGGCCCGACATGCGATGTATCAGACGAACAGACCGGACTGTACGGAGACTGTCACATTCAGGCTCAGCAGGAGTTCAGATGGGTTTCACCTCGTCAGTCTTCTTGTCGGCATCTACCTGGGGACCGTTACGCACAGTTAGTGCCACTTGCGGTCTGTGGTTAAACCCACTGCCAGCGTAGTGTCGAGTCTTTAGAGTCCCACACATAAAGCTATTCGCCTTTAGGCAAAAGGGTAGAGGACGTATGGTTTTGCGACAGGTCGCATGGTTTTGCGACAGGGTTCGGTCACATCCGTGCACTTGTGCACGTTTAGTGTCCGGAAAGTTAACACTAGCGGGGTTTGGTTTAATCCAGATCCTAGTGTACATTTTGGGATTGGTTTTTTCTAGTATGTATTCGTGTTCCTCGGAACGCGGATGCGGGTGTGTATGCACAGTTGACGGAGAGACAGAGGCAGAGGATTCTCATTAGGGTTGTTGACTGTTGACTGTTGACCATTGGCTTTTTGCTAAACCCTAATGAGAATATGATATATGATTAAAAATAATATTAATTAAGTATTATAGTGACATGGTTGTTGAGGGGTTGACTTTGTTGCCTTGTTGACTTTGATGACCGGTTGACTAGGTTGGACTAGTTGACCATCATCATGACAATAGCTATCATTTCATGGCAAAGACTTTTTGCTTGCTTGTTTATCTTGTGCAAAATGAGTGCATGAAATGATATAGCTATTGTAGCTTAAACCATCACTAATACTTGATTGCTATTATTGCTTATGATGGAATTGGATTATGAGAGCCAAGTGAGAAAAGTCTTGCTCATTCTATCATTTCCATTCTCTCTCTTGGCTTGAGCTCTCACCCTCTTCCTCTTGCTCTCCCTTTCTCTCTAGTCTATGGTTTATTTTTCTCATGAGTTGAGAAGCAAGAACCATAGAGAAAAATCCCAACACACTCTCCTCTACTCACTCTAGTTCACAAGGTTTAGCAAACCGAGTGAACTAGTTTCTTCAAAGTTCGAAGAAGAAGCCAAAGGTAGAAGCTTTCGGGTGGATCGATCTTCGGCGCAAGGAGACGATGGGGTGAAACCGATCCGTACAACATCGAGGTTTGAATACGAAGGAGTTCAAGAAAGAAAGGTATAACCCCCTAACCAAGCAGTTAACAACTCCTAGTTAGGTTGTTAGTTAGATGTTTAACAAAGATCAGGTTTTGAGTCCATGTTACCGCCTCTATAAATTGGTTTTTCATCAAATTCCGCAAGCCCGTAAGTACCGGGAGAGGTAGCATGGACTTACAGTGGTATCAGAGCCTACTTAAACTCTATCTAACATGTTAGCAAAGTAACTAGAAGATCGATCAAAGAAAAAGTCGCGAAACAAACCCGATATGTCAAGTTTCTGCCGAATTTTTTTCTGTTCAAAAAATGATAAATTTCATCTTAAAAATCGGCACAGGCATTTTATTAAACACCCACAAAATTTGGTCCCACGAACCGGTCAAAGCGCCGCGGAAACGCGGCAGGAGCATGCTCCCGCCGCGGTTCCGCGGCCGAGTTGACTCGGTCGGGGTCCAAATTTTGTGCAGTGTGTTTCTGGGGTTGTTTTGGGATTTTTTGGAATATGTCTTTTCAGCCCAGATTTTCCAGAAAGAAAATTTGTGTTTGGGGCCTAAAAATCCGTATTTTTGATCGAACTTCTAAAGATTTAAGCTGCCGGGTTTTTTATCTGTGATGTGATATTTGTATTGAACGTCTGCAAATCGCTATATGTCGATTAGTGGGGGTTATACAAATCTGTGATCTGTAATGTTATTGGTTTGTGTATATGAATTCATTGGATTGTCGCGGGTGAATAGACGGGGGTTGTGAGACGAGTGTTTTCTTTTCTTTCAATTCATGTAAATTTGTAAATTGATGTAATAATTATTTGTATGGCCGCACAACCGGGTCGGGGTTATAGCCGTCATTATATAATTCCTTTTTACTGTTTTTGCTCCTAGGATAGACCCATGGAGGGGGTGCACAAACTACCGGGTTTCCCGAAGTGCCGAGTGGCCTACTCACGGAGTTGAGGGAGGTTGCTTCGCTTCGGGTACTTGGCGGGTAATTTGCCGCACCCGTAGGGGTCTTGGATGGGGTATTGGCTATTCACCGCGACCGTTTAATCTGCTTTTCGTTACAGGTTCGTACGAATTGCGGGTTCCTAGTATATCCAATGTGTTCATCTGTGATCTAAAATGGCTATCATTGCAATATATCTATATATGATATTATTTAGGCGTTGCTTATGTTTTACAGCCGTGCTAGCCCAGCCCCCGCTCTGTCGTTAGTTAAGTAACCTAACGGGTAATGACGGGGCCCCGTGGCGAATGCGAATGGCATAAGCGTACGTCATATTTTGGTTGTTTTCTGCAATGGTAGGATTAAATGATGGGACGCATTAAAAGAACTAATGCAAGAATAACACGCATTAAAAGAACTAATGCAAGAAAATAAACCAAGTAAAAGTCGTTGGAACACTTTCGAAAAACCACTCGGTTCTTTTCAAAACCAACTTTTAAATTCGGAGCTTGAGCCACTGCTTTTAAAAGCTATCTCGTTCTATCGATTATATCAAGTTCACTACGTTCACGGTTTTGCCAAAACCATTCGTAGCCCTCCGTCGTTTCACATGAATGGTCAATTGTATTCAAGCTATGTTTGTTGGCCAAAGTCAAGGCATAGTGATTGGTAGCTATTGGGTATTCATGTGCAGCATAGATAGATGCGTTGATTTAGAACTGTCGTACTGCCTTGTTGGCCAAAGTCAAGGGTAGGTACGGGTGGATTCAAATTAACCTGGAGAACGACGGGTAGAACTTCACATGTAACTTATGATTTGTTGGCCAAAGTCAAGGTCATAAGAGCATGGGGCAAAAATCCACATCGGGAGTTTCATAAGTACTGAAACTTGCTAGAGTTGCATACCATTTGGAGTGTGATGATTCTGGTAGGATTCCTTCAGTTTCATTATGCAATGATATTTGGATCCCGATCCTACTGTGAGTATATGCTACTCCTCGGGAAATTTCTCACTAAACGATCAATGCTATAAACCTAGTAGGTGTCTAGAAAGGTGTTAGCGGGGCTACGCCCCCAGGAAAAAGAGGTTCTTAAATTAAGGAACTTCGCGAAAGCGTTGGAAAACCTCCCTCGAAGTACCGACACTGGTCTGGCTGAACGGTTAAGCAAGAATTGTACGGTGAGATTGATCCTGACTAATTCTTCCTTTTTGGTTTGAGGAGGGATTCGAGAGACAGTGGTAGCCATCCTGTTTAGACAAACTAAAAACCACTCTAAACATGCAAGAGCATCATGCTGAGTGTTTCTTCTCTCTCTCCTAATTGCAGCGACCAATCGACATGACTGGACATAAGTTACTTCTAGATAAAAACATACTGACAGGGCCAAACTACAAAGATTGGCTCAGGAATGTCAAAATGGCAATCACTTACGACAAGCTGGGGTATTTTCTTACCACCAAAGCTCCCCCTGTCCCAGGTCCCACCTCCAGCGTCGCGGATAAGGAAATCCGTAAGACTTAGGAGATCGATTGCGCGAAGGCCAGGTGCCTCGTGCTTGCCTCTATGGACGACGAACACCAGAGGAGGCACGAGAATATGGACCTCGAATCCATATTTCTCCATACAAAAGAACTGTATGGAGAGCAGTCTCGTATCGCAAGATACGAAGTGTCGAAGAAGTTATTTTCGGCAAGGTTGGCCGTCGGATCATCGGTAGCGGAACATGTGCTTAAGATGATTGGCTACATAGAAGAGCTCGCGGACCTTGGGACCACGTTGGATAATGAGCTCTATACGGACTTGATTGTCCAGTCCCTTCCTTCCACTTATGCCCAGTTTATACTGAACTTCAACTTACAAGAAAAGGAAGTTAAACTTTCAGAACTCCTCAACATGCTGAGGAGCGCAGAGGGCACCCTACAGAAAGGTAGGGAAACATCCACTTTGTTTGTAGGAGGATCTTCCTCTTCTAGGTCCAAGGCGAAAGCCAAGGGAAAGAAGAAGAAAGCCCCCGCCAAACCAAGGGGCGGTGTTAGTAAAGTGGATACGAAGGGAAAAGCAAAAGCAAAAGCAACAAAGAAAGCGGGGAAGCTTGTGGATAAAGAAGAATGCTTCTATTGTCATAAGAAGGGACACTGGAAGAATGATTGCAGGGCTTGGAAGGCCAGAACACAGGATCTGAAGCAGGTTGCGGCTTTAGCTTCAGGTGTGTATGTTATTGATAACTGTCTATCAATAAACTCTACTTCCTGGGTATTGGATACCGGATTAGGATCTCATATCTGTAATTCTTTGCACGCGTTGAGAAACCTTGGGTTTTTGAAGGAAGGTGACATGACCCTCAAAGTTGCAAACGGAGAAAGCATGAATGCTAAGGCCATGGGGGACTATCACCTGGGAATGTCAGATGGACATGTTTTGGTTTTGCGTAATTGCTTTTTAGTACCCAACGCAACTTGTAATATCATTTCTGTATCTTTGGTTTCTAAAGAAGGTTATGAATTTGCATTTGTAAGTAATGTTGTAAACATTCATCTTAATCAAGTTCTGATTGGGTCAGGTACATTGAGCAATGGTATATACGTATTAAACCAACCACAGATTTTCAATGTCCAGAATACACACAAAAGAAAGTCTCCAGAAATCAATCAGACTTTCTTATGGCATTGTAGACTGGGTCACATCAATGAGAGAAGGTTGACTAAGTTACATACAGAAGGATATTTGGATCCGTTCGAATATCAATCGTATGCCATTTGTCAATCCTGTCTCAAGGGAAAGATGACAAAGACTCCGTTCACTGGACACGGAGTAAGAGCGAGCGAGCTCTTGGGACTCGTACACAGCGACGTGTGCGGTCCAATGTCTACACATGCGCGAAGCGGTTATTCTTACTTCATTACTTTTACGGATGACTTTTCAAGGTACGGTTATGTCTTCATAATGAAACATAAGTCCGAAGCCTTTGGAAAATTCCAGGAATATAAAAATGAAGTAGAAAAACAAACCGGCAAAAGTATCAAGATTCTAAGATCGGATCGAGGTGGTGAATACTTGAGTGCCGAGTTCCTGGACTATTTAAAAGAGAATGGAATTCTCTCTCAGCTTACTCCTCCATACACTCCGCAACATAACGGTGTATCGAAGAGACGGAACCGAACCCTATTGGATATGGTAAGGTCCATGATGAGTAACGCTGAGTTACCGCGATCATTCTGGGGGTATGCGCTAGAATCAGCTGCATACCTTTTGAACCGAGTTCCCACTAAGACTGTGCCTACCACACCATATGAGATGTGGTGTGGGAAGAGGCCCCATATTAATCACATTAAGACATGGGGATGTCCAGCTTTTGTTAAAAAGCAGCATGCGGACAAACTCGAGGCACGCTCAGTACAGTGCAAGTTCGTGGGATATCCAAAAAACTCCAAGGGATATTTCTTCTACTGCGAAGAGGAACAAAAGGTTTTTGTTTCTCATCGTGCCTACTTCTTAGAAACTGAGTTTTTGGAAAACCAGATAAGTGGGAGCACAGTAGAACTGGAAGAAATTCTAGAACAACGAGCTATTACTGAAAGCTTAGTAGAACCAGAGTGTTCGAAAGAACATGACATTCCTACGCCGCTCCGCCAGAGTAGTAGGCAGTCTCATCCGCCCGAGAGATACTACGGTTTTCTCATAGACGGGGATAGAGAGGATTGCATCATAGATTATGATGAGCCTACTAGCTTCCAGCAGGCCGTTCAGATAGTTGACTCGGTAAAATGGCTGGATGCAATGCGGACCGAAAATGGAGTCCAAGTACACCAACAAAGTATGGACGTTGGACATTGCTCCAGACAGGGTAAAACCCGTAGGATGCAAGTGGATCTTCAAAAGGAAGATTGGTGTAGATGGACAGGATGAAACCTATAAAGCTAGACTTGTTGCAAAGGGTTTTCGTCAAAGACCTGGTTTGGACTATGACGAAACCTTTTCTCCAGTGGCTATGCTGAAATCCATTCGGATCCTTCTTTCCATTACTGCCTTCCACGATTATGAGATTTGGCAGATGGACGTAAAGACCGCTTTTCTAAATGGAAATTTAGAGGAGTGTGTGTATATGGACCAACCAGAGGGTTTCATTCAGAGTGGGAGCTGCGGAAAGGTGTGCAAGTTGCTTAAGTCCATCTATGGACTAAAGCAGGCATCGCGGAGTTGGAACATCTGTTTTGATGAGACGGTCAAGGAATTTGGCTTTATCAAAAATCCAGATGAACCATGCATCTATAGTAGATTTGTAGCGAGAACTGTAGTATTCCTCGTTTTATACGTGGATGACATTCTCTTAATAGGAAATGACATTCCTATGCTACAATCTGTCAAGGGGTTCTTGTCACACAGGTTGTCCATGAAAGACCTGGGTGATGCCTCATACATCCTGGGGATCCGGATCCATCGTGATTGATCCAAGAGGATATTAGGACTTTCACAGTCCAGGTACATCGACACCATACTGAAAAGATTCAGTATGGAAGATTCCAAGCGCGGTAACCTACCGGCTTGTCACGGGATCACCCTCTCTAAAGAGATGTCTCCCAAGACTGATTTGGAGAGGGATTGCATGTCTATTATACCCTACGCTTCTGCGGTAGGCTCTATAATCTATGCGATGTTGTGTACCAGACCGGATGTAGCTTATGCACTGAGTGTGGTAAGCCGGTATCAGTCAAACCCTGGGGAGAAACACTGGATAGCGGTAAAGAACATTCTCAAGTACCTGAGAAGGACTGAGGAGATGTTCTTGGTGTATGGCGGAAAAGACCTCCAGATCGAGGCCTTTGCTAACTCCAGCTTCCAGAGTGACAAGGATGATTCCAAGTCCATGTCGGGTTTTGTCTTTACCCTCAATGGAGGGGCAGTGTATTGGAAGAGTTCCAAACAAGAAACCGTTGCTGACTCGACTATGGAAGCGGAATATATCGCTGCATCTGATGCCGCAAAAGAAGCCGTCTGGATGAGGAAGTTCTTAAAAGAACTTCAGGTGGTTCCGTCCATTGTTGATCCAATACCTCTGTATTGCGACGACAGCGGGGCTATAGCTTTAGCGAAGGAACCCAGGTCCCATCAGAGATCCAGACACATCTTGAGGCGGTATCACCTGATCAGGGAGATCGTGGATCACCAGGAGATCGAGGTTCGGAGGGTTGCTTCAGAAGATAACGCTGCAGATCCATTCCCCAAGGCCTTGCCCCAGACTCAGTTCGAGCGGCTGATCGAGATGATAGCTCTTCGATACGCCAGTACATGGCCATAGTGCAAGTGGGAGATTGTTAGTGTATATGCCCTACAGTCCATAACTGTATCATACTAGTTTGTATATTACTTAATGGAAGCTTAGGATATTCACCTTGTATATACAATCTTGCTCAAAATAGTAGTATGCTACTTGGTTTGTTTCTACTTCAATGTGTACATGTGTTTATTTTAGTATATCATCTATACACATTAGTGGATCCCTTAGGATCTTTGCTTAATTACCAGCGTTGTGATGGCAGTCACACTAGTGGGGGCTGGGTAATCTATAAGCACATCCTTATGCAGGTCCCTAGTCACAGGACTATCGAGACAGGGCATCGATACTCCGGAGTAGACTAGCGTATGCGCTTCTCATCCCAGAGTGGGAGATGTTCTGTCCCACAGCCATCAGTACGTCGTACTGGAGATAGTATACGGGTGCTCGTTAGGTTACGAGCACACTGGACAGGACTCGTCGGGAACTGATTGGTAGGTATTATACCTATCGTCAGTTATCAGTTCCCAGGTGACATGAGTACAGCTTAGTCCGCTGACTTGACACCGTCACTTCGTCTCGAGTGTGTTCCCACTGTACTTTGATTACTACCCTACCACGGCTCAAAGGAGTCGTGCAAACAGGTAGTAGTTGGGTGCAGTCCCGAAGCACTTGGAGGCAGTGACGGTTAGACAGGATTCGTCTCTCCCGGTATTAGGGGTTGACATCGCGCTGTGTCTAGGAGAGCCATTACACGAGTAGTCCCTGGCCAGGGCAAGAGAGATATACTGGTAGGCTTCCAGTGTTATCTCAGGGTGTTTTAGGCTTCACTTCGACACGACTTGTACCGCTATTAGGGGACTGACGTTTACCGCCCCCTAGGCCCGCCATGTGATGTATCAGACGAACAGACCGGACTGTACGGAGACTGTCACATTCAGGCTCAGTAGGAGTTCAGATGGGTTTCACCAAGTCAGTCTTCTTGTCGGCATCTACCTGGGGACCGTTACGCACAGCTAGTTTCGCTTGCGGTCTGTGGTTAAACCCACTGCCAGCGTAGTGTCGAGTCTTTAGAGTCCCATACAGAAAGCTATTCGCCTTTAGGCAAAAGAGATTAGGTCGCATGGTTTTGCGACAGGGTTCGGTCACATCCATGCACTCGTGCACGTTTAGTGTCCGGACAGTTAACACTAGCGGGCTTTGGTTTAATCCAGATCCTAGTGTACGTTTTGGGATTAGTTTTTTCTAGTATGTATTCGTGTTCCTCGGAACGCGGATGCGGGTGTGTATGCACAGTTGACGGAGAGACAGAGACAGAGGATTCTCATTAGGGTTATTGACTGTTGACCATTGACTTTTTGCTAAACCCTAATGAGAATATGATATATGATTAACAATAATATTAATTAAGTATTATAGTGACATGGTTGTTGAGGGGTTGACTTTGTTGACTTGTTGACTTTGTTGACCGGTTGACTAGGTTGGACTAGTTGACCCTCATCATGACAATAGCTATCATTTCATGGCAAAGACTTTTAGCTTGCTTGTTTATCTTGTGCAAAATGAGTGCATGAAATGATATGGCTATTGTAGCTTAAACCATCACTAATACTTGATTGCTATTATTGGTTATGATGGCTTTGGATTATGAGAGCCAAGAGAGAAAAGTCTTGCTCATTCTATCATTTCCATTCTCTCTCTTGGCTTGAGCTCTCACCCTCTTCCTCTTGCTCTCCCTTTCTCTCTAGTCTATGGTTTATTTTTCAGATGAGTTGAGAAGCAAGAACCATAGAGAAAAATCCCAACACACTCTCCTCTACTCACTCTAGTTCACAAGGTTTAGCAAACCGAGTGAACTAGTTTCTTCAAAGCTCGAAGAAGAAGCCAAAGGTAGAAGCTTTCGGGTGGATCGATCTTCGGCGCAAGGAGACGATGGGGTGAAGCCGATTCGTTCACCATCGAGGTTTGAAGATGAAGGAGTTCAAGAAAGAAAGGTATAACCCCCTAACTGAGTAGTTAACAACTCCTAGTTAGGTTGTTAGTTAGATGTTTAACAAAGATCCGGTTTTGAGTCTATGTTACCGCCTCTAGAAAATCGTTTTTCATCAAATTCCGCAAGCCCGTAAGTACCAGGAGAGGTAGCATGGACTTACATAGCTTTCCAACCCTCTCCCTAGATACCTAGTTGTAGGTTAATGGTTCGATCCGGGTTATAAGTACACGATAGCGATGGTTTCAAGTTAAGAAAAAGTTTTTCGTTTCCGCATTTTAGCCTCGGATAGACAGACGGGGCGCTATTGCTGACTTACAGGCCTGCCTACCCCTCAAGGACAGATTTATCCGCCTTCCCCAGGACGCATGCACAGGCTAGAGTCAAGTATGCAGGAGCTACGTCAAATGATGGGAGGTATGCAGGAGCTATGTCAGATGATGGGATCCATAGTCGAGGCCAGTCATGCACAGAGATCAGAGGATGTACCTACCCCTGCACAGACCACGATTGTACCTGTTGCCCAGACAGTTGCTTCTACAGCTACCGTAGCTATTCCCGTATCACTACAGGAGTTTATGAGGCTGAGACCTCCAGTATTCACCAGCACAGATGCAGCGGAGGATCCGCAGATATTCCTTGACAGTTTGGCTAGGATTTGCCGTTCGCTCAGATGTTCTGACGATAGATGGATGGAGCTTACGATTTTTCATCTGGAGGGCCTTGCTCCGACGTGGTGCGAATCAGTCGAGAGAGTTCGAGCTGCAGGTCTACCTCCTAGGCTTGGGATGAGTTCACAGCAGTAGTTTTAGCCTGTTTCCTTCCAGAGAGCGTTCGTGATGCTCGAGCTCGTAGTTTTGAGGCCTTGTGCAAGACTCCAGGGATGATAGTATCCGAGTATAATATCCAGTTTACTCAGTTGTCTCGATATGCTCCGTACTTGGTGGACACTGAAGAAAAGAGGATAAAGAGGTTTATGCAGGGACTTGACACCCAGTTATATCTTTCCATCGGCGCCCAGCACTTTAATACTTATGCAGCTGCTATGGACACGGACTTATGGTTTGAGGAGCGCATTTCAGGGACTTCGGTCGTTTCGGGGCCGAAGAGGATTCGTACAGATGTATCAGCTCTAGTACAGTTTGGCAGAAGCATGGCAGGCAGAGGTCGTGACAGGTTCCTTCTGGGAGATGGCGGCGGCAGAGGAGATAGACGGGGTCAGTTATTTGGTTCCTATCCGCAGGACCAGCAGGCATCGCCTGGATGTTTCAGGTGCGGCAGTCCGTACCATCGTATCAGAGACTATATGGTGAGACAACAGGGAGCGGCGACAGTTCCACACGTAACCGTTCCACCTTCACCACCTCCTCATAGAGCTCTACTTCCTACCCTCGGTGATTCTCCACGCCTGTTAGACACCCCCAGAGGCCATGGATGCGGCGGTCCTGTTCAGAAAGGATGAGGATGCAGAGGACAGCCAGCTACTGGTGGGGGACAGGCCCGAGTGTTCGCCTTGACTCCGCATGATGCGCAGGTATCCAATGCCGTTGGAACAGGTACCTTGCCAGTATGTTCTTTCAACGCACGTGTATTATACGACCCAGGTTCCACACATTCGTATGTATCTACGCACTTCGCACCGAGGTTGGGTAGAGAGTCTTCGTAGTTAGATCAGACGCTTATTGTTGTTACTCCGGTAGGCGAGTCTTTTGTTGCTCGATTTGTATATCGATTGTGTCCTGTTCGTATTGGGGAGAGGGATTCTTTAGTTGATTTGATTCTCCTCGATATGTTGGATTTTGACGTTCTTCTAGGCATGGACTGGCTAGCCACATGTTATGCATCCGTGGACTGCCGTGAGAAGGCAGTCAGTTTTAGTTTTCCGGGAGAGTCAGTTCTTGTTATTCAGGAGACCATAGCGTCACCCTTCCAAGCTTGATTTCGTCTCTTCGCGCTGGACAACTCTTGAGGAAGGGATGTCAGGGATTCCTAGCGTATGCTTGTGATACTAGAGCTGCAGAGGTCCCGTTGGACCAGGTCCCGATTGTTAGCGAGTTCCCTGACGAGCTAACTGGGCTACCGCCTGAGCGCGATTTTGAGTTCTACATTGACATGATTCCCGGCATGGGGCCTATTTCTATACCGCCTTATCGGATGGCCCCTGCGGAGCCTAGAGAGTTGATGTGTCAGTTGCAGGATTTGTTAGATAAAGGGCTTATTCGACCTAGTGTATCTCCTTGGGGTGCTCCTGTTCTATTCGTCAAGAAGAAGGATGGCAGTTTGCGCTTGCGTATCGATTACCGCCAGCTGAACCGGGTTACTGTACGGAAGAGATATCCCTTGCCTCGTATCGATGATTTGTTCGACCAACTTCAGGGTGCGGGGCACTTCTCGAAGATTGATTTGTGATCGAGGTACCATCAGCTACGGGTTCGGCTGGACGATGTTCCGAGGACGGCTTTTCGCACGCGTTACGGACACTATGTGTTTTTGGTGATGTCGTTCGGACTCACCAACGCACCAACAACGTTTATGGACTTGATGAACCGCATTTTCAGGCCGTATCTTGATCGGTTCATCATCGTGTTTATTAACGACATTTTATTGTATTCCCGGAGCCGAGAAAAGCATGAGCAGCACTTGCGGATCATATTGCAGACCTTGAGGGAGCACCAGCTATTCGCGAAATTCTCCAAGTGCGCATTCTAGCTTGACAATGTTGATTTCGTAGGTCACATGTTTACGAGTGACGGTATACGTGTGGACCCGAAGAAGATCGAGGTCGTTTAGCATTGGCCCAGACAAGTATCAGTTACAGAGATCCACAGCTTTCTAGGACTGGCCGGCTACTACCGACGATTTGTACAGGACTTCTCCCGTATTGTTGCACCGTTGACCGGGCTGACCCAGAAGGGAGTTCCTTTTGTTTAGACAGAGGCGTGCGAGCATAGCTTTCAGCAGTTGCAGACTCGTTTGACTACGGCGCCGGTGTTATCTTTGCCTTCGGGATCGGGCGCATTTTTGGTTTATTGTGACGTATCTAGAGTGGGGCTAGGCTGTGTTTTGATGCAGCACGGCAGGGTTATCGCGTATGCTTCTCGGCAGCTGAACAAGCATGAACAGAACTACCCCACTCACGATTTGGAGATGGCTACAGTGGTCTTTGCGCTCAAGATCTGGCGACATTACCTATACGGAGAGTCATGCCAGATATTCACTGACCACAAGAGCTTAAAGTATATATTTCAGCAGCGAGACCAGAACCTTAGACAACGTCGTTGGATGGAGTTAGTGAAGGACTACGATTGTGAGATCCTGTATCACCCGGGCAGAGCGAATGTAGTGGAGGACGCGTTGAGTAGGAGGCCCGGGGGTAATCTTTCTTGTTTGAGCACAGTACAGAGGCAGTCGTCGGCAGATTGGCAGATTTTATGCGACAGCCGAGTGCAGTTCAAGTTCACTCCGATCGGGGGACAGCTTGCGCATATTCGTGCACGTCCACAGTTGCTTGACCGTATACATGAGGCACAGTACAGTGATGACCGTTGTTCAAAGTTCATATCACAGATGGGACATGGCATATTTTTCGAGTTCGTGATCGATGATCAGGGGATGCTGCAATTTAGGACTAGACTGTGCGTACCGGATGCTAAGGGACTGAGGCGTGAGATTCTTGATGAGGCACATCGATCGGTGTACAGTGTTCATCCGGGTTCCACCAAGATGTACCATAACTTGAGAGATGTTTACTGGTGGGGTAGGATGAAGAGGGACGTCACAGACTTCGTGTCGAGATGCCTGACTTGTCAGCAAGTCGCGGCCGAGCACCAGAGGCCAGTGGGAGAGTTGCTGCCTTTGCCCATTCCGGAGTGGAAATGGGAGCAGATTTCTATGGACTTCATTATGGGTCTACCCAGGACCAGTCGAGGGTATGACTCCATCTGGGTGATCTTTGATCGATTGACGAAAGCTGCTCACTTCCTGCCAGTGAAGACCACCTTCGGATTTGCTCAGTATGCCCAAATTTACATCGACGAGATCGTACGGTTGCATGGCGTCCCGACATGTATTGTGTCCGACAGAGGCACCCAGTTTACCATCCGACTATGGCAGAGGCTTCAGGAGGCTTTGGGCACCCGCTTGAGTTTGAGCACAGCATTTCATCCGCAGACCGGCGGCCAGTCAGAGTGGACTATTCAGACTCTCGAGGACATGCTCCGAGTGTGCGTTTTTGACTTCAGAGGTAGCTGGGATCACCATTTGCCCTTAGTAGAGTTCTCCTACAACAACAGCTTCTAGGAGACCATTCAGATGGCACCATTCGAGGCTCTATAAAGGAGGAGATGCAGAACGCCCGTCTGTTGGACAGAGCTCAGCGAGAGTAGTATTTTGGGGCCGCAGATTGTTGAGGAGACGACCGCGAAGATCCAGTTGATTCGTGATAGGATGAGAGCAGCCCAGAGCAGGCAGGGATCTTATGCGGACCGTCGTCGGCGTAGACTTGAGTTTTCTGTTGGCGATCATGTTTTCTTGAGGGTCTCTCCAATGAAAGGTGTGATGAGATTTGGGAGGAAGGGGAAACTTAGTCCCAGATATGTGGGCCCCTTCGAGATCCTCGAGCGTGTTGGTGCAGTTGCGTATCGGTTAGCTCTTCCACCCAGTTTTCCAGACGTTCACCCCGTATTTCACGTTTCGATGCTCCGCAAGTATCTTCATGATCCTTCGCATGCGATTCAGCACCCGACGATCCAGCTGGAGCGCGATCTTTCTTTTACAAAGCAGCCGGTGGTCATCCTGGATCGGCAGGCGAAGAAATTGAGATCGAAGGTTATACCGTCCGTGAAGGTCCTTTGGCGTGGCCCGAGCAGTGAGGAGGTCATCTGGGAGACCGAGGACGAGACGAGGAAGAAATATCCCCATCTCTTTGAAGGTACGAGTAGCTAGATTTTTAAATTCGGGGACCGAATTTCTTTAAGAAGGGAAGATTGACACCTTGAATTTGTCTAGATTAATTTCGTATTAATTAGCGATAATACGTGTTTTTCATAAAATCTCGTAATTTTTAAATTTCCACTTAAACTAGGATAAAATAAGTTTTAATTGTGAAAATATGTGTTTTTTTTAATATATAAATGGGTTTTATTAATTATAAATTAGCTTAGTGTTCACTTAATTAGAAAATTTCCTTAATTACGTTTTCCTTAGAAAAAAATTAGTGTAACTTGCATGCACACTTAACACATTGTAACACATTCCTCATTTTCCCTCTACATTCAAATTCATTTCAATCTACTTTTTGAAATAAAACCCTTAACAATTAAACCATAAAAGAAATGGGAAAATAAGAGAAAAGAGAGAGCATGGGGGGCATTTATTAAAGCATGGGAGATGTTTGACTTGGGCACCCTCTCTCTCACACTCTCTCTCCTATAACCAACAGCAGCCCCAGCAGCAGCTCAGCTCCCCCTTCATCTTCTTCTTGCATCCTAGCCCAAACCCCCTCACAAAAATCCATCTTTCCTTCATTTAAACCCTTGAAAACACCTCCTTTGTTGGTTTTAATGGCAAGACTTGGTCTTTGAAGGCAAGTGCAGCAAGTTAGACTTCCCCAAGACCAATTTGAGGTATTAAGCTCACCTTAATCACTTATTGCTTAACTTGTAGTTTAATTAGCTAAATCTAGTGCTTTAGTGAGTTTTAGTGCTAATCTTTTGGTTTAAGTGAAGATTAGGTTAAGTTAGGGTTATTAAGGCTTGTTTAACTTAATTAAGTTCTATTAGTGTCGTTTAATCCATGTAATTGCTTCAGATTTCACTAAATTACCTTATTGTTTTAAATTAGTGCTTAATTAGTGTTTTAGTTTTGATTTGTGCAAGTTTTGGAATCTTCTTTTGATCCGAGTGCATCAGGTAAAAGTTGCAACTACTGGAGCATGTTTACTAGAGTTAGACCACACACACGAAGCACGAGACCCCTATTCCCATTCTTGGCCGCAATTAAAAGGGTTCTGGCCGCAAATTGCAGCCAGGTGGTGGGTGTTTCCCCAAATCAGAGTAAAGCTCTGTTTGAAATTCAAATTTAAAAAAAATTCAAGCAACGCTTCAGATCCAGCGCTAGGCGCGCTGCGTGCTACGTGTCAAACATGGATGCGTTAGCACCAGGTGCGCTGTGCCCTAGGCAGTGCACCATGTGTGCGCTAGCGCTGAGCATGCTGCGCCCGCTGCGCGCCACGTGTCAAACACGGGCGCGCTAGCGTAGGCTGCGTTGCGCTCTGAGGAGCACACCACGTGCAAAGTACGGGTGCGCGAGCGCAAAGTGCGCTGCGCTCTGAGCAGCACACCACGTGCAAAGAACGGGTGCGCCAGCGCTGGAATTATAAAATTCCCCACCGTTAGATCAAAAGATCTAATAATGATAAATTATTAATTAATTAGAATTAAAATTCTGTTATGGAAAGATTTTCCAATCTTGTTAAAAACAAGAAGATTGCCTTCTGTAAAACAGTTGCCCTAGGATCAAAGATCCAACGGTGGAAAATATCCCTAAATCAATCAGAGAAAGATCTTTTTAACTGATTCAACAAATCAACTTGCCCTATATAAAGGCCCCGAGACTTCAAGTTAGATATAGAGAAACCCCCCTATAAACTTTGGGAAATTCAAAGTGAGAAGAGCAAGCTCTCAGCAAAAGAAGACTATTTCTTCAAGGTAAAGATCATGAAGGATGAACACAGAGATGAAATAATCTCATTAAAGAAGAATTATCTTCTTAAAAGATCATAGATCTACAAAGACCAAGGTCTTTCATAAAAAGATCAAAAGATCTCATCATAAAAACAAATAAGTACTTACTTCATTCACAGATCATTGATCTATAAAGGCAAAGCCTTTCAAAAATAAGAACTGTTGTTCTTGAATCTTGAGACAAAGTCTCTTTTAAAAGAACATAAATTTGTTCACAGATCATAAAAATTGATCAAATGCGCTTTGCGCTATTGAAATGTGCTTTGCGCTATTGAAATGTGCCTTGCACTATTGAACTATGCTTTTGCGCTCTCTGGACCGGCGCTCTACGCCAAAATGCGCCACGTGTCAACCACGTATGCAATTTGCGCTTTGCGCTTCTGAGATAGCGCACTGCGCTCATGGGTTGGCGCTCAGCGCCAAGCGCGCCACGTGTCATTCACGTGTGCGTCTCTAAATTGATAGCGCAATGCGCTCATGGACTAGCACTTAGCGCTCACAAACTCGCGCAATGCGCCCATCATCTGGCGCTTAGAGCCAAGCGCGACACGTGTCCTTCTCATGTGCACAACTTGGCAGAAGAGCACCGCGCTCTTTAACTAGCGCAAAGCGCCTGGAGCGCCACGTGTTGCGCTGACAGAATATAAATTGTTCTGATGAATGCTATGCATTAAATACAGGACAAAAAAGGTGTCAAGATCTAATGCTCAGCATTATTAAAAGGACCAAGCCCAAATAAAGGCTTAATAGCCAGAATAAAAATGTTACATTTATTGGACTTAGCCCAAGATTGGGCATATGTCCTCAACTCATATTTATTTGAGCCTATCTGCTCATGAATATTTAACAGATCTTAGTCCCAAATTGGACTACAGATCTTTTCAACGAACTCACGCCGTTTCGAGGGTACATCTCTGAAATTCTCTGATCCATGTCGTTGTAATCCTTCAACGTCTTCAGAGAGGTGACGGGTCCTGACAACCATACATTCCACGGACTACGATGTCCTTAAACCGGACTGTAGGGTCCTTAAGCTCACGGACTATGATGTCCTTAACCCGGACTGTGGGGTCCTTAAACTCACGGACTACGATGTCCTTAACCTGGACCGAGATGTCCTTAAACTAACACTGGACCGTAATTTCCTTAAACTAACATTGGACCACCATGTCCTTAAAACTGGTAATCGACCGCAATGTCCCTAAACTAAACAATATAGCCCAAATGCTCTTTTGTTGGATCTAAATGATCCCGTTAAGTTGATCTTAGTCTAAAACTAGACTAACGTATCCTTAACAAACGTTTAAGTTGATCTTAGTCTCAAATAAGACAACCGTATCCTTAAACCCAACCGCCAAACCCAAATCTAAGAAAGTATGGATTTGTACTAATCCACGCCCTACGGGCGACAACATAAATTAGACCCCGTATACAATCCACGGGCAACCAAAAACAAAACAAACACCCACGACACGAAGTGATCATCTGGAGAAGGAGAAAGTGGTTACCGCAATGCGGTAGCGTAATTAACAACAGGGGCTTGCGCCTGTGAGGAAGAGCGTCCCCACAATCAAAAACCCCTCAAATGAGGGGGAATCTGACAAAGTCTGCTACATCGGCCACAACCATTTATACCTTCGATACATGGTGCCATAAATCAACTTGGCATCTTCGGAGTGGTGGACGGATAGCACCAATTAGCATCTACCCCGGAATTCAGGCAAGTCGTCCGCCGTGTCTTCATCCGCGTCTTTCGGCGGGGAACAGATTCTCGCATGCCCGGTGGGACCTTTTCCTCTTTCTACTCCACACTTCGTATGTCGTATGAGCGAATGAATCGCGGTTTCCTATGGTTGCCCCTGGATTCGAGGTACTTAGATTTGGTGTCTTGCTCCGTGCAGAAAACAGAAGAGCAATGGCTTCTAACTGCACTAACTGCAACTATAACTCTCTCTCCGTCCCGTCCGGAGGAGTGACTTACGGGCCCCAAGCGGCCTCCATCTTCGCCATGCCGGTGGAACAAGTGACCCAAGCCACCACTGGGCTGTTCTTTGGGACCATGCTCACACCAATGAGCTTCAATGCCCCTCGGTCATTGCAAGAAGCCCCGAAGAAGTCGGTCTTTGATCGGCTTATCACTACCGCGACCCCTCTCAGCGGGTCGCCCAAACCAAGCGCCTCAGTCTTTGACAGGTTGGGCCAAAACTCATGTAGGCCCAAGAAGAAGCCCGTGATACCAGAAAGGGTTATCCCTAAGCGGATAGCCATTCCTGCTCCTGAAGTCGTCAAGGCGGCTTCTCCTGCCAAAGGGTCGGTCTTCACATAACTGACGGTTTCAGCTCCTGTTCCAGGAGAAATCATTAAGGCTGCTCCCCCTGCTCGGAAGTCTGCCTTCGATAGGTTGGCTATCCCCACTCAGCGGGCATCAGTTTTCAATAGGCTGACAACGACAACTTCTGACCAACACAGGGGGCATGAGGAAGTCACTCCTACGGCTGAGATAATCCCAACGGCTCGACACGCTAGACGTCGCCACTGGCACCGAGTAAGGAAGGCTGGGAGCAACTCCCCTTATGGAATGACTCCGCCGGCTCCAACAGTGGAAATCGATGCTGCTATTCCAACTGGGAACAGCTTTGAACCGCTGAGGAGAGTGCGCAAAAACACTCCGACTACCGTGCTGAAGAGATCTCCTCCATATATGGAGAAAGCCCCAAAGGCAAAGCTGGAGCAGCCCCCTCAGTGGCTGTCCTCTAAAATTTACAAGGTCTGTCGTTAAGTCCAGGAATCGGTGATTGATCAAGATTACTCTCGCCAACAGAAAAAGGTGAAAGTTCAGTGAGAAGACGACCATCCTGTTAAGCCACAAAAGGCGACAACTACTCGGGTGCCCACTGCAGCGGCCCCCTCAACATCGACCGCCCATAAGAGGAAAAGGCTGGAGAAAATCCCTGTGTCTGCGACGAATCGCAAGACCACCGAACCCAAACACCCCAACGTTGGAGGCATGGTGGTGCATACCGTCTATATGGCATCCGGAAAAGAGGATATCCGTATCTCCACAAGTCATCGACCGCTTACGCGATCACTGACTAAGGCTCAGGAGCAACAACAACAAAAGCTTCAAGAAATGCTAACGGCTATGGCCGCACTTACGGGACCGAAAGCAATCCCGGAGACATCCTCGGAGTAGCGCCGTGAGCAGGAAACCGATGCCGAATTCCTTCGGAGATTTCTCGAGAAAAAGGACAAAGAGACAGCGGAACAAGCTGCCAACATAAAACGAATGACCCTTTTATTTCAGGACATGGTCGGGATGATGTTACAGCCGGATCCTCCAGCTGAAGACCCTCCGATTACCCTCGAAGACGACAGAGGAGAGACATCAAACCCACTTCTGACTCTATCAGCAGCCAAAGAGGAGACCATCTCCAAAGCCGCCATGGATGACTATATCGCTCAACAAATACGAGCTCATTGTTGGAGATAGTGCCCTCAGAGTCAATTATTGAATCACAGGCACGTGATTGCAATGATTGAGGGAGGACCTATCCCGGTAGGACAGTCTTACTCGAGATGATAGTATGCTATCTGGTTTACCTTTATCATCGTGTACTGCTTTAGGTGACTTTACAGGTCACTATTGCACGTTGATAGAGCCTCTAGGATTCTTGCTTGACTACCGACAGTATGAGGGCGATCATATACGTGGGAGCTGGAAGTCTATAAGCACATCCTTAAAAGGTCCCTAGTCGTGGGAATTTCGAGATAGGGCATCGATACTCCAGAGTAGACTAGTGTATACAGTCGAGACCCCGACGAGGGGCGGTGGCCGGTCTCACAAGCCACTGGTGTCAGTTGGTTCACCTAAGATGTATACAGATGCTCATTGGGTTATGAGTACACCGGACAGGACTCGCCGGGAACATGCTAGTTGGTCTTATACCTGACGTCAGATAGCAGTTCCCAGGTGACATGTGAACAGTTTAGTTCATCGTCCTGAGGATCGTCATTTGTCTCGTGTGAGTTCCCACTGTACTTTGATTACTACCCTACCACGGCTCAAAGGAGTCGTGCAAACAGGTTTTAGTTGGGTACAGTCCCGAGCCACATGGAGGCAGTGAGCGGATCTTCAGGGGTTCGTCTCTCCCGGTATTGGGGGTGAGGTCGCGCTGTGTCTAAGAGAGCCATTACACGAAGTCCTTGGCCAAGGCAGGAGATTTGCTGGTAGGTATTCCAGTAGTATCTCAGGGTGTTCTGGGCTACACTCCGACACGACTTGTACCGCTTTTGGGGGTCTGACTTTTACCAACCCCCTAGGCCCGCCATGCGATGCTCATAGACGAATGGACCAGACTGTACGGATATTGTCACTGACAGGCTCAGTAGGGTGTCAGGATGAGTTCGCTCATCGACGTCCCTTTTGGTCAATAGCTGGTGGCCCGTCACGTATTGGCTTATACCTCTGACGTGCTATAGGTTAAATCCACAACCATAGTATTGACGAGTCTTTAGAGTCCACCACACTTTCAGTTACTCAAGTTTCGGGCGAAACGCTGTAGAGGCCGTATGGAGATATGGCAGAGTCCGATCAGATACGTGCGGTATTGCACGGATCAGGATCGGACGGTTAGTACTAGAGGCCGTATGGATATATGGCAGGGTTCGATCAGATACGTGCGGTATTGCACGGATCAGGATCGAACGGATATTACTAGCCAGCTTTGGTTTAAGCCGGATCCTAGTTTAGTACAGTGTAGGTTTTGTCTCATTGCATTTGTATCCGGTCGGAATACAGATGCGAGTGTGTATGCACAGTATCGAGGTTTTCCTGTAATTTATTACGGGACCAGTTTTCTGGAGTTGCCAGTTTGCATTCCGTTCCGGCCGGTTTTCCTTTGTTCTTTCCCGGCCGGACTTTTCCGATGGAGGGGGTTATTTGCAAGTTTGCAAATAACATTTGTGGAGGGGGTATCTTGCATATTGGTGGCATCATGATAGTTTTTCATAATGAGATTCTTTTTCCCTCTTATCACTTTCTTTATGGTGATTAGAGTGGATTTGATATTGATTTGAGATGGTTATCATTTCTTTCGGGTTGTGGTCACCCCCTTGCTTTTACTACACTCACCTCCCTTCTTGTTATGGTTTGATATTCATTCCTCCACCATTCTCACTAAGAGTAGAAAGGCTACACTTGAGAGAAGAGAAGGAGAGAGTTTCATTTTGAGCTTGTGGCATTTTTCTTCATCTCAATTCCCTTGCATGAAAAATGAAAGCACCATTTTTCTTAACTTCATTCCTCCATCTACAAAGGCAACAAAACCCCAAATGAGACACAACCCTACACAGCCTACAGCAAATCTTGGACGCGTCGACTTACCAGCTTCGCGCCCGAGTTGCCTCGGTATTGAGGTGGGAGCCCGTAAAAGATGCAGGCGATGTGGTGCCCTTCTGGCGAGGAGGCGACGACCGGAGTTTCCGCAGGAGATCGGGACGACGACGAGAAGACCGGAGGACTCAGATCACTCGGTATATCTCTAACCCGTCTTGTAGTTAGCTAGATCTAGTTTAATGGCCCGATCCGGGTGTTTAGTGCGCGGTGGTGCCGGTTTGTTAAGTTCGCAAAAGTAAAGTTTATCACCGCTTCCGTATTCCGGCGTCAGTTTGACGGCCGGGGCACAGCCGTGCACTTACACTGGTATCAAAGCCTCGCTATTAACTTAGTATAGCTTTGTTTAATGTGTTTACATTTCCGATCGACCAAAATTCCAAAATCCGCGTTTTTGTTCACATCAGTTTTCTGTTGAAATTTTTTGTAGTCGAAAATTTTTTCAGGTTACAGAAAAGTGATGTACTGGAAAATATAAGGCTACCGTAGAAATTCGACAGAGCAATTCCATAGTGGGAGCGCGGAACCGCGGCCAAACCCCCCTTTGGACCGCGGTCCTGCCGCACTATGATCAGATCACTGTGTCAATTTTCTTCAGTTGCTTTCTGGGATGATTTTAGGGGTTTTGGAATATTAATATTGGGCCCAGAATTTCTTGATGTGCTACAGTAGTACTTGGGGGCCCACTTGTTAAAATTTGATCGATCGGAATATTTTAAACACATTGGTTCACAGTATTTACATTATATCTGCGATCGTGAATGTCACTCGATCGGTAAATCGTGTCTAACTGCTATAGCCCGGTTAGACGGATTTGCGAACGTGACTTTCACGTTGATGTTTTGTGCTTTTGCTGTGATGTTGCGGATTGGTCGTGGGGGATAGCCTGGTTGCAGTGATAGTACAGTTTTTTTGTATTATGTACATTTGATATTGCGGGGCGAGCGTCCGACATGTGGACTGCCGTCACTGCCTGTTTGTATTATTCTTTTGGGGCACGACCTGGTTGCGGTCGATGTACCCGGTGTATGTATATTTTACTTTCTGTACTAGGATTACCCCGCGGAGGGGTGCACGGATAGCCGGGTTCTAGAGGGCAACGGGCCCGCATCTCATGGCATTAATACGGAGGGGGCTTCACTCTAGGATTGGCGGGCTATTCGCCGCACTCGTAGGGGGTACAGGTTGACCCAGGAGGGGTGCCCAAGTTTCCAGATTCCGTGAAGTGCTGGGTGGTCCATTCACGGTGCTGGAGGGGACTGCCTCGCTTCAGGTCTTGGCGGGTGACTTGCCGCGCCCGTAAGGGGTCTAGGTTTTCATTGCACAGGCTATCCACACGACCAGGGGAACGTCGGGTTTCAGTAGCGGCTATATGAAACCCGGGGATCCCAGATATCTGTATTGTTCTGTGATGCTGTACATTTCTGTGATGTTGCATTCTTATCACGCCTTGAGCGAATATAATATATTGGTATATATATTAGTAGATGTATATGTTTTGCATCCGCGCTAGTCCAGTCCTCGCTCTGTCGTTAGTTAGCTAACCTAACGAGTAATGACGGGTCCCAGTGGCGAATGCGGACGGCATATACGTACGTCATATTATTTTCGTTCTTTGTTGTGTGATTAATTGATGGGACTGTGTTGATTCGGATCAATGCAAGATAAACAAACCTATTCTGATGTTGTTGGAACACTTTTCAAAAAGCTGTTATTGCAAGGACGTTTTCTTTTGTTTTGCATCGTGGTATTCAGTTGGAATATCCTCCTCCTCAGTCGATGAGGCAAGGGCCGAGATCCCATCACCGGGAGTGACCCCTTGGACAAAAGTTTGTGTCAGGGCAATAACTTCACTATAGCCGATTACTTTTGCTTTGCATCGTGGTATTCAGTTGGAATATCCTATACCTCATTCTACGGGGAAAGAGCCGAGATCCCTTCACCGGAAGTGACCTCTTTAGCAAAGGTTTTCGTCACTATATTTTTACAAAAGGCTATGCAGTTCCTTCAACGATATCAAGTTCATTATGTTAAAAGTTTTTCGCCAAAAACTAGACGTAGCCCTCCGTCATTACTTACGAGTATTATTTAGTATTCGTGCTGCGTTTGTTGACTCCGTCAAGGCGTAGTGTACGATAGCTAAGTGGTGCTTGTTTGTTGCATAAATAGGATTGGTTAGGACAGTCGTGCGGCCTTGTTGACTCCGTCAAGGGCACGTACGGGTGGGTTTAACGCAATCCAGAAAATGACGGGTTGAACTTGACTAGGACTCTTTGATTTGTTGACTCCGTCAAGGTCACTTGGGTCCTAGGGGTAAAAACTTACAACGGGAGTTTCTAAAGAAACTGAAATTTGCCAGGCATGCGCATACCTTCTGGAGTGTGGTGACTTGAGTGGATTCCGTCAAGTTATCATGCGATGATAGTTGGATCCCGATTCCCACTGATGAGTTGGTTTACTCCTTGGGTGATCCCGGCTAATTCTTCTTTCAGGTTTGGGGAAGAATTTGACGTTACAGTGGGAGGTTTCCTGATTAGATAAAGTGATAACCATTCTGATCTAGGTTAGAGTGCACTCTGAGTGTTTCTTTTCTCTCTCTCTTCGGCAGCGACCATTGACCCGAACCTAAGACTATGACTCAGTGACCAAGTTGACCGAACCTTCTTTAACACTGGCTTTTGGATTGTCAGAGTTGCAAACCTCATTGCCACTCTTACTTTTTCCCTTTTCTCCGGGACACCCCGTATTACTACGAACGTCCACTTCCATTGGACAAAACCATCGTATGGTTAGATACGAACTCGAAGGAATTTATTCGAGGATGGTTTCTGGTTCTGGAGAAAACGAATAGGACTATTCAGTTGTTTTTTCCTTTTACCTTCTCTCTCAGATTGCGAGTACTCCTTGGCTTTGGAGATAGTACACCTGTTACACAAATTGGATAGTCTTCTTCCAAACCTTAGGCTGGTGCCGAACGGTGGGGAATGAAGAATACTAATTAGCCTAAACGGTGTACAGAAGGTATTAAGTTCAGACAAAGAAAGGGATTAGTAAGAGGGCAAAGTAAATTGTGACTGCTATTCATGAACAAACCAAGTATTTCTTCGCCAATCGTAAATCACCTTTGTATTTCTCCAGGACACTCCGTATCACTACGAAGATCCCAGTTTATTGGATAATCCATCATATAATTATATACGAACTCGAAAGGAACTTGTTCCAGCTTGGGGATGGATCCTGGTTCAGGAGAAATAGGAATAAAGTACATTCAGGTGTCTTTTATCTTCATCTTCTCTCACGTTGCGAGTGCTCCCAGGATTAGGACAGTACACCCATTATGCTTATTGGATAGTCTTCTTCCAAACCATAGGCTGGTGCCGAACGGTAGGGAATGAAGAAAACCATTTGGCCTAAAGGGGTGTACAGAAGGTAATGACTAAAGACATATAAAGGGATTTGGAGAAGTGGCAAAGAATTATACGGTTACAGTTGTGAATCTGGATAATGGAAGAGGCATTACTAGGAATACAAGGATACCCCAACGAAACATTTCAATGTTTCAGTTTCACTGTGTACTGTTAATGGAAAACTGATTTCGCGATTAGACACTTACTCCAGGGTATGTATTTACCAGGTATGATTCTCACATCTGTAAGGTTTTACAGATGATGAGAGGGAGTAAGTTATTGGGAATTGGGTGATCATCCTCATTATATCGGGATTCGTTGTAATCGGTGATATTTGAGGAAGTCACCTGGTTTGTTTGCCGGACAACACTTATTTGGTTTTGAATATCCGCTGTTATGCACCAATTTCAAATCGATACATCTGTACGTCTATTTTTATAGAGTGAGATATATCTTTTTTAAATTATGTCTGTGACATTTACCTATATCAGTGGATGGTTAGGTAAGGAGCATTAAACAGCGGTGTAATTCTTCTTAACCATAAGTACAGTTTTCAACCTACGACACATAGTGAATGAGTTATCAGACTCAAGGGACTTATACAGAGTATTGTATGTTGTCCAGGGTCCATCAGGACAGAGGGGTAGGTCCTCGTACTATATTCGGTTTACTTATGACTCCTCTAGTTTTTAGACAGGTGTTTCGTGGAAACACAGGGTCTGAATTTTGAGAACTTATAGGTATTTGAATAAAGTAGAGAACCAGGTATTGCAAGTATCGGGATTCTTCAAAGTGATCGAAGATGTAGATACTTGTGTATGGTATTCAGTTGATAGTAGTGGTTAAGAGAACTTGCTTCTCTTTCAGGTTACTCATAATTGGAAGCATTCCTAAGTTGAATAACGCTGATCGGCCTCCTTCCATTTAGTTGACATGCACTGGAGACAGCTGCATGATTTGAATCTGGTTCAATTAAATCAGTGCCTCTGTTTCTATATTGGATATAGAACAGTTCATATCTTGACATTGTTAAGATACGGGGAGTTGTCCAGCTTATGCTTAAAACCAGACTCTGGATAACTCAAGGCACGTTTCTGTAATGGCTGTTTGTGGGTTGACCCGGGCTATGCAGAGGGTTGATATTCTACCATCTGGAAGATCAATAGCGATATTGTTCTTCACTCGCCACGGTTTTAATAAAAATGGATTTTTTCAAAAACAGTTGTGGGAGTATGGTAGAACTGGAAGTGATTCCAGAACCGCAAACGATTACTGAAGATTTGATAAGAACCTAAAGATTCAATCTGGTTTGACATTCCATTGGCCACTCCGCAGATAAGGTGGGTAACCTCAGGCACCCGAGAGGTACTTCGGTATACTCAAGGACGGTGGAAGAGAGGTTCTTGTTTACCCAGACTTGCCATTGCTGTTGTTCCAGATTGTGAGACCCGGCAGGAAAATTAGTATAGCGTCGTTCTAAACTAGCTTTAGAAGTGCACGTCTATATGACTTTGCCAAAGGGTTGTCGTAGTCAGTGGGAGCAGCGGAAGCATTGGTGGACATCAGGCTTATGTCTATTTATAGACTAAAGCAGATATAGCGGAGATAGATCATCTATTTCTGATGTGACAGTCATAGGTTTGACTTCATCAGAATAGGGGATGGATCTGTTGAGAAGGTATTAGGGTGTGATGTCCTGGTATTTGATGACATACACAGAGTGGGAAGTGATATTCCTATACTACGATCGGTTATACTATGGTCGTCACACAGTAGTTTCTCCACATAGGATTTGGATATTATATCAGACATTCTGGTTACTAGATCTATGGTTTTAGATCTAGATTTGGGTGGTTTCCCAATCTGGGTACTTTGACCGCATTCTATGAGTATTTAGAATGGACGACTCCTGACACGGTAGTATACCTGCAGGTGATGGAGTCACCCTCTCTAAAGGTGTCTTACAGACTAAAGGGGAGAGGGATACGCATGATTGACAGATCACTTGCTCAGGCAATTGAGTCAATCATGAAATGTCAAGTACCACACCAGATGTTGTTCTTGCAGTAGATGCAATAAGTTGATATTGATCCAATCCTGGAGAAACAGTCGGAGGCAGTTTTAAAACATAAGTGTATGTTCTAGGGATTTGATAACGACAGCCTTATTAAGGGAGACAGTTATCATTCCAGGCTTCCAAGGTGACCTGGATGGCAGAGTGGCTGTCAGAGTTATTATTTTCTCTCTAACGAGGGGCAGTTTTTGGACAGATGGTCCAAGGCAATACTGAGGGAGGCATGGCGCAGGATACTGATTAAGTTCAGTTGACGATACAGTCTAAGAGATTTGGATTTGGAGTTCATTTATGAGCTAGGTCCCATCAGACATCCAGACATTCTAAGACAGGTATTGCTCATTTCGGGAGATGGCTTTCTCCGCGAACATGAGATATAGAGAGACATAGAAAGAAACATCAAATCGGATCCACTCACTGAGGCTATTCCTCGAACACAATAGTTTCACAAACGAGTTTTCTGAGACTGACTAGTAGAGGAGTTGGATGTTCGGTATCACACGAGCTGTGAGTATGCGACATCGCAATAATTAGCCTTGAGTGCAAGTGGGAGATTGTTGGAGATAGTGCCCTCAGAGTCAATTATTGAATCACAGGCACGTGATTGCAATGATTGAGGGAGAACCTATCCCGGTAGGACAGTCTTATTCGAGATGATAGTATGCTATCTGGTTTACCTTTATCATCGTGTACTGCTTTAGGTGACTTTACAGGTCACTATTGCACGTTGATATAGCCCCTAGGATTCTTGCTTGACTACCGACAGTATGAGGGCGATCATATACGTGGGAGCTGGTAGTCTATAAGCACATCCTTAAAAGGTCCCTAGTCGTGGGAATTTAGAGATAGGGCATCGATACTCCAGAGTAGACTAGTGTATACAGTCGAGACCCCGACGAGGGGCGGTGGCTGGTCTCACAAGCCACTGGTGTCAGTTGGTTCACCTAAGATGTATACAGATGCTCATTGGGTTATGAGTACACGGACAGGACTCGCCGGGAACATGCTAGTTGGTCTTATACCTGACGTCAGATAGCAGTTCCCAGGTGACATGTGCACAGGTTAGTTCATCGACCAGAGGATCGTCATTTGTCTCGTGTTAGTTCCCACTGTACTTTGATTACTACCCTACCACGGCTCAAAGGAGTCGTGCAAACAGGTTTTAGTGTGGTACAGTCCCGAGCCACATGGAGGCAGTGAGCGGATCTTCAGGGGTTCGTGTCTCCCGGTATTGGGGGTGAGGTCGCGCTGTGTCTAGGAGAGCCATTACACGAAGTCCATGGCCAAGGAAGGAGATTTGCTGGTAGGTATTCCAGTAGTATCTCAGGGTGTTCTGGGCTACACTCCGACACGACTTGTACCGCTTTTGGGGGTCTGACTTTTACCAACCCCCTAGGCCCGCCATGCGATGCTCATAGACGAACGGACCGGACTGTACGGATATTGTCACTGACAGGCTCAGTAGGGTGTCAGGATGAGTTCGCTCATCGACGTCCCTTTTGGTCAATAGCTGGTGGCCCGTCACGTATTGGCTTATACCTCTGACGTGCTAGTGGTTAAATCCACAACCATAGTATTGACGAGTCTTTAGAGTCCACCACACTTTCAGTTACTCAAGTTTCGGGCGAAACGCTGTAGAGGCCGTATGGAGATATGGCAGAGTCCGATCAGATACGTATGGTATTGCACGGATCAGGATCAGACGGTTAGTACTAGAGTCCGTATGGATATATGGCAGGGTTCGATCAGATACGTGCGGTATTGCACGGATCAGGATCGAACGGATATTACTAGCCGGCTTTGGTTTAAGCCGGATCCTAGTTTAGTGCAGTGTAGGTTTTGTCTCATTGCATTTGTATCCGGTCGGAATACAGATGCGAGTGTGTATGCACAGTATCGAGGTTTTCCTGTAATTTATTACGGGACCAGTTTTCTGGAGTTGCCAGTTTGCATTCCGTTCCGGCCGGTTTTCCTTTGTTCTATCCCGACCGGACTTTTCCGATGGAGGGGTTATTTGCAAGTTTGCAAATAACATTTGTGGAGGGGGTATCTTGCATATTGGTGGCATCATGATAGTTTTTCATGATGAGATTCTTTTTCCTTCTTATCACTTGCTTTATGGTGATTAGAGTAGATTTGATATTGATTTGAGATGGTTATCATTTCTTTAGGGTTGTGGTCACCCCCTTGCTTTTACTACACTCACCTCCCTTCTTGTTATGGTTTGATATTCATTCCTCCACCATTCTCACTAAGAGGAGAAAGGCAACACTTGAGAGAAGAGAAGGAGAGAGTTTCATTTTGAGCTTGTGGCATTTTTCTTCATCTCAATTCCCTTGCATGAAAAATGAAAGCACCATTTTTCTTAACCTCATTCCTCCATCTACAAAGGCAACAAAACCCTAAATGAGACACAACCCTACACAGCCTACAACAAATCTTGGACGCGTCGACTTGCCAGCTTCGCGCCCGAGTTGCCTGGGTATTGAGGTGGGAGCCCGTAAAAGATGCAGGCGATTTGGTGCCCTTCCGGCGAGGAGGCGACGACCGGAGTTTCCGCAGGAGATCGGAACGACGACAAGAAGACCGGAGGACTCGGATCACTCGGTATATCTCTAACCCGTCTTGTAGTTAGCTAGATCTAGTTTAATGGCCCGATCCGGGTGTTTAGTGCGCGGTGGTGCCGGTTTGCTAAGTTCGCAAAATTAAAGTTTATCACCGCTTCCGCATTCCGGCGTCAGTTTGACGGCCGGGGCACAGCCGTGCACTTACACTCATCAGGTGAACTAAGCGGCCGGTCAAATTGGTAATACTGGACGACCATATCCAGATTGGTACGACCAAATAAAGTACCTGCCGGGATACACGATCCCCATATTCCACATATATAAGGGAACGGGAAATCCACAACAGCATGTTGCTCAATTCAGGGCTCTGTGCGGTAATACTGGAGGTGATGATAAACTGCTATTACGCCAGTTTGTTGGCAGCTTGTCGGAGACAGCGTTCGAATGGTACTCTGAACTCCCGAACGACTCTGTCAAGACATTTGCGGAGATGGAGCTGCTGTTCACCCAGTGTTTCGCAAGTGCTAGCGAACGCACCCCAATCACGACATTGATCAATGCCAGGGTGAAGCCTGGAGAAACATAGGTTCAGTATGCAATACGGTGGCGGAATCTATGGTCAAAATGTGAGCAGCGTATAGAAGAGGCTCCTACAGTAGGCATGTTTGTGGGAACCCTCGATCCGCAGGCGACCATATCCCAATTCCTGATGTTTTTCAAGCCGACCACCTTCTAGGCCTTGTTCGAAAAGCTGTCCCAAATGGACCAGATGGGCCATAGACCATCCTCTTCAAAGACGGATCCTTGGAATGAAAAGGGCAAAGGGAAAGTAACCTTCGTCGCCAACGCTCAACAACAAACGAGTGGCCCGAGACCGGTTGTTCACCAAAGCAACAAGCGGCAATCCCTCGATGAGAAGTTGAGACGTCCTTACTCGTTTCCCCGGGATAAAAAAAGGAAACTGTTTGAACTGGCAGTGCGCAATGGGCTCATCACTCTACCGGAGTCGAGACACCCAACGCGACCGACTGACGTCAACGATCCTAATTACTGCCCCTAGAACCGAGTATTGGGCCATCCGATCGAAGACTGCTACGTCTTCAAAAACTGGGTTGAAGACCAATACCAATAGGGCAAGTTCGCGCTATCTGAAAACAGGAAGGTGGATCCGGCACAACAGCACACTCCTAAAAGGGTAGACACACTGGGGGTATCGTGCTCTTTTATAGAAGAAGCTCCATGGGAGGTCGCTCTTTCAGCCAACACGAAAAGAATGCTGAAGGATCTTCACACATGCCCGGCAATCAAGTGGAAAAGCACGCTAGAGCCTGAGATCATTGAGGTAATGCTAAAACCGCGCCCGATGCCGAGAATCGGTAGCGATGGTCAAAACGCTCATACCCAGCCGTTAAAGTCTTCAAAGAAGAAGAAAAAGCCCGTGAAGTTTGATGACAAGCGCACAGATCTGCAAAAGCATATTGACGCGCTGGAGGAATATAACCAGAAGGCGCAGACCCCGGTCACACTCTAAGAATTTCTCAACAATATCCTTAAGAGCGGAGATAACGACAATAACGACGGGGATGACTCGTCATAAGAATCTGAGGACTATGTGGCAAGTTGCCACATGGTCTCTCATTCGGCGTTAACTAACGAAGAAGCTCACTCGGCGATAGAAGACATCATAAAAGAGCTGGGAGTAGGATCGAAGCCAAAACCCTTGGAACCGTCTGACGAGATGATCGACTTGCTACTGAACGAAGCCCGTCAGAAAAGAAAAGCCAATCGAGAGCGCGAACTGGCTATATTCGAAAAAGCTAAACGCCGACGACTGAATGAAAAGGTCGAGGCACCCCAACCGGATCGAAGCATCCCTATCGTCAGCAAAAGCAAGCTTAAAGTAAGGAAAAGATTCGCTGGAGCCCTGTCAATAGGAATGTAGTTGCTCTACTTCAGTGGAAATTCTCCTGGAAGTATACATCTTGATGAAGCGGACATGCATCCTAACTTCTGCTTATACCATCAGAGGATTGCACACCCTACCGAAGAGTGCATAGCCTTTAAAAACTGGTGGCAGGGATATGTTGTCTACCGACAACACTTCAACGAGTGAAGCGCAAGGCCCGTCAGAAACCGAAAAGCACGACAGATGAGCGCAAAAGAGCTGCTGGCAACTTTCACATAGTCGACACCAAGGAATCGCAAGTTATCACCTTTGGAAGCGACTCTGATAAAGAAATCGCCCTCAGCCCTCTCTTCAAGGAATCCACCTCCGACACAAAAGATGCGGAGATTTGCGAGAAAATCTAGTTGCGTAATCATACGTTGCCCGAAAATCTCGGACCTATGAACAAATGACCGAAACGTCGTTAAACTAATACAAACCCGCGGCATTCTCAAGCTAACATGGTAAAAATAAATAAATAATGGGTACATCCATAAGCGAAATGGGCACGGATGAAAACCCGAAAGGGCTCCGTGAGTAAAAACAGCAGGAATACCGTTGAGTTTTGTGAAAACCAGAAAGGGCTCCGTGAGTAAAAACAGCAGGAATACCGACTAATTTTGTGAAAACCCGAAAGGGCGCAATCTCGTTAAAAGACACTTGCAAGGTCCCCTCGACTTTGTGAGGAGAAAATACCTGCGTGAGATCCTTACGACTCACAAGGGAGCAACACACTTAGGAATCCCCAAGATTCTTAAGGAGAAATTACACTTGCAAGATCCTCACGACTCATAAGGAGAATTCCACTTTGAGACCCTCACGGCTCATAAGATTCAAAATACTTATACTACAGGGATCTGAACCTGTTCTTAAGCCATCACAACCTCCAATGCTGCCCTACAAGCGGTTCAATGCTGACCCTTGTATACAATCCACGGGCACGAATAAACATTTCCCTAATAAGAGACCATACACTTGGGAATCCTCACAATTCATAAAGAGAAAACGCACCTACGAGATCCTCACGACTCGCAGGGAGAAATACCTTTATGAGACCCTTACGGCTCATGAAGTCAAAGCCTTAGTCGACAGGATCCTAACCCTGTTTGCCATGCCATCTTTGTTCGAACCGAAAAAGGCATATTATGATTCCCTCCTGGCAATATCCCAGTCGTAGCAATGCTGATGCCTAAATCGGTATCAAATTCCAAGCCCTTTCACGGCAAATGATGATTCGCTCATGGCAATATTCCTGTCGCAACGATCCTGATGCTAAGATTGGCACCGGGTTCCAAGTTCCACACTCGCGATAAAGATTCAGCGAGCCAAAAATTCATATCAAACAACCGAAATGATGGGGCAACTTGCAACAAAATCAGCAAGTAAAAGATATGCATACAAAAACAGCCGAAATGATTGGGCAACTCGCAATAAAAAGCAGCGAGTAATAACAAGAATAGCCGAAATGATTGGGCACCGTGAAAAATAGACGAAATGATTGGGCAATCGCGACATTCGCGATATAAAAGCTGAAATGATAGAGCGTCGAGGAAAAAGAAAAAAAATGAAAGAATGAAACTTTTTCCCTGCAGGTGAGGTCACATTGACCCCTGTAAACAATCCATGGGCACAAACAAGAAGGGAACCATATCGTCCCACCAAGCTTCGTCGAAGCGGAGCCAAATCTCGACGGTTCGTAGACAACCTGGAGACAACATCGACATTTGTCGCAATAGTCCAGACACAATGTTGACAAACAAAGCAAAGGAAGAACCTTAGCTTCAGGGTCTCAACATCAACATCGACAACTTGGAGATCAACAAGGGAGTTTCTCCTCACTCCAACCAGATGCAGACATGACGTCAACAACCGACCTCAGAGTCGCAACGAAACGGAGCCATGGCAAAGTTCCTAGTTCCAAATCTCATTGACCACATCTACGGCCTGAAGACCAACAACGGTGTCCCTCCTCATTCCAGCAGGATTGAGACGCTGCAATCAACCTTGGAGTCATGGCAAAGTCCCTACTCCAAATCTCAACGGTTCACAGACAACCTAGAGACCACTCCGGCATTCGTCTCATTACAACAGACGCAACGTTAGCAAATGACCCCGTCATGGAAGTACGTCATCCACATGACCCCGCCGTGGAAATACGTCATCCAAATGACCATGTCGCGGAAGTACGTCATCCAAATGACCCCGCCGTGGAAACACGTCATGAAATGACCCCGTCATGGAAACACGTCATCAAATGACCCCGTCTCGGAAATACGTTATCCAATGACTCTGTCTCGGAAAACAGGTCTCAACACAAGGGAAATCAGTATCCTTGGCGACCTTGTCGATTCAGGGAAATCAGTGTCCTTGATGAGAGCATCTCGATTCGCATCGACCCGCAAAGAAATCATCATCTTTGCAGGAATACCTCGATTCTTCTCAACCTACGAGGAAATCAGTGTTCTTGGCAATACCTCGATTCAGGGAAGTCAGCATCCTTGACGAGAGGATCTCAATTCGCGTTGACCCGTAGAGAAACCGGTGTCTCTGCAGGAATTTACGACGTTAGCAAAACGGAGCCATGGCAAAGTCCCTTGTTCCAAATCTCAACGGTTCACCAACAACCTAGAGACCACCTCGACGTTCGTCTCAATACAGCAGACGCGATGTCACCCCAGCGTTCTTCCCCCAAGAGGATGCAGACGCGACACGACAACGGAGCCATGGCAAAGTCCGTAGTTCCAAGCCTCGACGGTTCGCCAACAACCTATAGACAAACTGCGACATTCGTCTCGATACAGCAGACGCAATGCCAGCAAAACGAAGCAAATGCCAAATTCCTAGCTTCAGGGTCTTGACAGCAACTCATATAAAACCTGAAAGACTATCGGAGATCATCCCACACCAGCGCGGAGTGGTTATGACTCATCGGGGCTCCCAAACTGAGCCTAACCTCAAGTAAAAAGCGATATGGAATATCCCTAACGCTTTCTCTTTCGACGGTAATATCACCTGGAAGATTGCTTTAAGACGTCTTGTCCAGCCCCCGAAGGGATCAGAGACACGACAGTTGCGGGGCTACTCGAACAACAAGATTATGCGTCGAGGAATACACCAGACGATGCGACGGGTAAAAAACCCTAGTACCACAGACCCTAACGAACTTCTATTAGCAGGAGTTAACTGTGACGTTAGGACATTCTTGCGAGAACTTCTTGATTCGTCTCGACTCGTAAGGAAATTAGTGTCCTTGCGAGAACTTCTTGATTCGTCTCGACTCGTAGGAAAAGCCTTAGGCAATAGGGATAAGGACCTGTTTCCTAAGCACTGTGGCCCTGCAAGTCGGTCCAAAACAGACTCTTGAATACAATTCACGGACTACACTCTCCAAAGTCGAACCTCGACAAGGAGGGAAACAACCACTTACGAGTCCTCTTGACTTGTAAGAGGGAAAATTCTCTTGTGAGATCCTTACGACTCTTAAGAGAAAACGCACTTAGGAATCCTCACGATTCCTAAGGAGAAAATACACCTACGAGATCCTCTCGACTCGTAGGGAGAAAAGTCTTTATGAGACCCTCACGGCTCATATAGTTGAAAAGTCTTAGGCAACAGACCTAAACCTGCTTCCTAAGCCATCACTACCCCTCGAAAAAGCCGAAACAAGATGCTCACTCTATCATCTGCCGACTATGCTTGCTAAGGTGACATGCCGATAACAAAAGAAAGAAGAAAGCAAGAAATAACACAAGACATTGCGAAAGAAATGTATCTTTTATTCATGAATTAAATTAGGTACAAAACACATCATGTGAAAGAATAAAAGAATGAATACATTTTATTCAAAATTACAAATGGTACAAAAAAACAATTATTGAGAGAGAAGCGCTTTCGATAGTCCGATCAGCCGCACGCGCACATCCCTCAGCCCCTTTTCTTGATCAGCTGCCGCAGTCAACTCTGCTTCGACTTGAGCTCATTGCTGCAAGTAAGATGAAAGTTGTTCCACGACGGCCCGCTGAGCTGCCTCACGATTTTGTACAACCCGCTCGACGACGTCGAGCTTCTGCGTGAGTGTTAACCTGTCAGAGATGCATCGCAGAAGGCCTTCAAAGATAACTTTCAACTGGGCAGCATTCACATCAACCTGAGCATGCATTCGAGCAGATTCGCTTGAAGTCACTCCACACTCCTTACGTTTTAAGACCGCCTCTTGTTCAAGATGACGGTAGTAGGGAGTGCTCTGCTCAACCCATGCAGCCCGCTGGGTTTTCACAGCCAGGACTTCTAGAGCAGGACGTCCGACCTCGAGCTCATATAAGCAAGCCTCAATCTTCCTGCAGTGATTAACCCAAGACTCAAGAATGCCCTCAATATGAAAGTTCACGAGCGTCGCCAGCATAGGGTTAACCTCCGCGGCAAAATCCGCAGCAGAGGCGGGAGTCTCCACGTCAAGCTCCTCAATATAGTCGCTCAACATGCGCAGAGTATTCACGGCGCCTTTCGAGGATGCACATCGAGAAAAAGGGCCGGCTGGCATTATGGTGCTAGAATCGAATGGAGCAAGAGTCGATGTGATTGCTGCAAAATAAATCATAGTCATATGTCGGCTCAAGAAATAAAGAAAATACACGAACAATAGAGTCTACAATACCGGCTGCAGCAGGGGACAGAGCTGGGAGTACTGGTGCCGCAACGATAGCCTTGTCCCCTCCTTCAATTTGTAAGGCTACAGGCAATACAAAGAAGAATTAGCAATAATGTGATTGCCCGTTAAAGAAAGGATGTCGTTTAGAAAAGATACTCACCGACACCAGCAGGCGGACTAATCTCTGATTGGAAGGAGACGTGTGGGTGTAGCTGTAAGTCCACGTTGCCCACCCCGGTGCTTACGGGTAGGCGGAAAACATAATAAAAATCGTATTTTTATCAACTATAGGCTACATGGACTATCCTATAAGGATCTTGGCTAAACAAAAACTTGCTAAAGCTAACTACAAACTAGCTAAGTGCTAGAAAGGTTATACCTTTGGTCTTTTTGTCCTTCTCTCCTTGCTCCTAGAAGTAGTAGAAGGAGGTCACCTTGTCGTCTTCTCCCGTCAAAGAAAGATCCACCCGAAAGCCTCAACCTTTGGCTTCAACTCCAAGCTAGGAGTAACTAGGGTGCAAGAAGTGCTAATACTTGAACCCTAGATGAGAGTAGAGAAGATCAAGAGAGGGTTTTTCTCAAGCTCAAGTGTTTCTCAACACATGAGAGGGGAGAGCTTGAGGGAGAGGAAAAACAAGAGAGAGAAATGAAATGTGAGAATGAGAAAGAATAAAGCCATTCTCACTAATATATGTGTATTAATTTAATTAGATAATTAGTAAGATAATTGTCATGGCTTAATCAAGACATGACCATTATCATTTCATTTTAAATGCAAATTGCAAGGATCAAAGAGCCTCTTCCAAATGAAATGATGATGGTCAAAGTGTCAATCAAGGTCAACAAGTCAAAGAAGTCAAATGGTCAACAACCATAACCATGGAAAATTATTAAACTAATTATTAATTAACAATAATACACACATAAACATTAGGGTTAATATAATGACAATAGCCATTAACCCTAATCAAGGTCCTCTCCCTCTGTCTCAAGCAACTGTGCATACGCACCCGCATCCGTGATCCGAGGAACACGAATACAATGAGAAAAACCAATCTCAAAACATATACTAGGATCCGGATTAAACCAAAGCCCGCTAGTATAAACTGTCCGGACAGTAAACGTGCACAAGTGTGCGGATGTGAACGAACCCTGTCGCAAAACCATGCGACCTCTACTCATTTTGCCTAAAGGCGAATAGCTCTCTGTGTGGGACTCTAAAGACTCGACACTACGCTGGCAGTGGGTTTAACCACAGACCGCAAGCGGCACTAGCTGTACGTAACGGTCCCCAGGTAGATGTCGATAAGAAGACTGACGAGGTGAACCCCATCTGAACTCCTACTGAGCCTGTATGTGACAATCTCCGAACAGTCCAGTCTGTTCTTCTGATACATCGCATGGCGGGCCTAGGGGGGCGGTGAACGTCAGTCCCCTAATAGCGGTACAAGTCGTGTCGGAGTGTAGCCCAGAACACCCTGAGATAACACTGGAAACCTACCAGTATATCTCGCTTGCACTGGCCAGGGACTACTCGCGTAATGGCACTCCTGGACACAGCGCGGTGTCAACCCCCAATACCGGGAGAGACGAATCCTGTCTAACCGTCACTGCCTCTAAGTGCTTCGGGACTGCACCCAAAAACTACCTGTTTGCACGACTCCTTTGAGCCGTGGTAGGGTAGTAATCAAAGTGCAGTGGGAACACACTCGAGGCGAAGTGACAGTGTCAAGTCAGCGGACTAAGCTGTACTCATGTCACCTGGGAACTGATAACTGACGATAGATATAATACCAACCAACAGTTCCCGACGAGTCCTGTCCAGTGTACTCGTAACCCAACGAGCACCCGTATACTATCCCAAGTACGACGTACTGACGGCTGTGGGACAGACTGTCTCCCATACTGGGATGAGAAGCGCATACGCTAGTCTACTCCGGAGTATCGATGCCCTGTCTCGATAGTCCAACGACTAAGGGCCTGTATAAGGATGTGCTTATAGATCACCCAGCTCCCACGAGTGTGAGCGCCATCACCACGCTGGTAATCAAGCAAAGATCCTAAGGGCTCTACTAATATGTATATCAGCAATATGCTAAAAGAAACACATGCACATATTAAAGCAGAGACAAACCAAGTAGCATACTACCATTTCGAGCAAGATTGTATATACATCTATGAATATCCCAAGCTTCCATCAAGTAATAGACAAACTGGTATGATAAAGTAATGGCCTCTAGGGCATATACACTAACAATCTCCCACTTGCACTAAGGCCATGTACTGGCGTATCGAAGACCTATCATCTCGATCAGCCGCTCGAACTGAGTCTGGGGAAAGGCCTTGGTGAATGGATCTACAGTGTTATCCTCTGATGCAACTCTCCGGACCTCGATCTCGTGGCGATCCATGATCTCCCTGATCAGGTGATACCGCCTTAAGATGTATCTGGATTTCTGATGGGATCTGGGTTCCTTCGCTAAAGCTATAGCCCCGTTGTTGTCGCAATACAGAGGTATTGGGTCAACAATAGACGGAACCACCTGAAGTTCTCTCAAGAACTTCCTCATCCAGACCGCTTCTTTTACGGCATCAGATGCAGCGATGTATTCCGCTTCCATCGTCGAGTCTGCAACGGTTTCCTGTTTGGAGCTCTTCCAACACACCGCCCCTCCATTGAGGATAAAGACAAAACCCGACATGGACTTGGAATCATCCTTGTCTCTCTGGAAGCTGGAGTCAGCAAAGGCCTCAATCTGCAGGTCTTTTCCGCCATACACCAAGAACATCTCCTTAGTCCTTCTCAAGTACTTGAGAATGTTCTTTACTGCTATCCAATGTTTCTCCCCTGGGTTTGACTGATACCTGCTTACCACACTCAGTGCATAAGCCGCATCCGGTCTGGTACACAACATCGCATACATTATAGAGCCTACCGCAGAAGCGTAGGGTATAATAGACATGCGATACCTCTCCAAATCATTCTTGGGAGACATCTCTTTGGAGAGGGTGATCCCGTGACAAGCCGGTAGATTACCGCGCTTGGAATCTTCCATACTGAATCTCTTCGGTATGGCGTCGATGTACCTGGACTGCGAAAGTCCAAATATCCTCTTGGATCTGTCACGGTAGATCCGGATACCCAGAATGTATGAGGCGTCACCCAGGTCTTTCATGGAGAACCTGTGTGACAAGAACCCCTTGACAGATTGTTGCATAGGAATGTCATTTCCTATTAAGAGAATGTCATCCACGTATAAAACGAGGAATACTACAGTTCTCGCTACAAATCTACTATAGATGCATGGTTCATCTGGATTTTTGATAAAGCCAAATTCCTTGACTGTCTCATCAAAACAGATGTTCCAACTCCGCGATGCCTGCTTTAGTCCATAAATGGACTTAAGCAACTTGCACACCTTTCCGCTGCTCCCACTCTGAATGAAACCCTTTGGCTGATCCATATAGACACACTCCTCTAAATGACCATTTAGAAAAGCTGTCTTTACGTCCATCTGCCAAATCTCATAATCGTGGAAGGCAGCAATGGAAAGAAGGATCCGAATGGATTTCAGCATAGCTACCGGAGAAAAGGTTTCGTCATAGTCCAAACCAGGTCGCTGACGAAAACCCTTTGCTACCAGTCTAGCTTTATAGGTCTCAACCTGTCCATCTACACCAATCTTCCTTTTAAAGATCCACTTGCATCCTACGGGTTTTACCCCGTCTGGAGCAATATCCAACGTCCATACTTTGTTGGTGTACATGGACTCCATCTCGGTCCGCATTGCATCCAGCCATTTTACCGAGTCGACGCTCTGAATGGCTTGCTGGAAGCTAGTAGGCTCATCACAGTCTATGATGCAATCCTCTCTATCCCCGTGAATGAGAAAACCGTAGTATCTCTCGGGCGGATGAGACTGCCTACTACTCCTGCGGAGTGGCGGGGGAATGTCCTGATCTTTTAAACCCTCTGGTTCAACCAAGCTTTCAGTAATAGCTCGTGGTTCTGGAATTTCTTCCAGTTCTATTGCGCTCCCACTTAATTCTTTTTCTATGAACTGGTGTTCTAGAAAGTGGTCATGGCGAGAAACAAGGACTTTTTGTTCCTCTTCGCAATAGAAGTAATATCCCTTGGAGTTCTTTGGATATCCCACAAACTTGCACTGTACTGAGCGTGCCTCGAGCTTGTCCGCATGCTGCTTTTTTACAAAAGCTGGACATCCCCATGTCTTAATATGATTAAGATAGGGTTTCTTCCCACACCACATCTGATATGGTGTAGTAGGCACAGTCTTAGTTGGAACCCGGTTCAAAAGGTATGCAGCTGATTCTAGTGCATATCCCCAAAACGATCGCGGCAACTCAGCGTTACTCATCATGGACCGTACCATATCCAATAGGGTTCGGTTCCGTCTCTCCGATAAACCATTATGTTGCGGAGTGTATGGAGGAGTAAGCTGACAGAGAATTCCATTCTCTTTTAAGTAACCCAGGAACTCGGCACTCAAGTATTCACCACCTCGATCAGATCTCAGTGTCTTTATACTTTTGCCTGTTTGTTTTTCTACTTCATTCTTATATTCCTGGAATTTTTCAAAAGCCTCGGATTTATGTTTCATTAAGAAGACATAACCGTACCTTGAAAAGTCATCCGTAAAAGTAATGAAGTAAGAATAACCGCTTCGCGCATGTGTAGACATTGGACCGCACACGTCGCAGTGTACGAGTCCCAAAAGCTCGCTCGCTCTTTCTCCGTGTCCAGTGAACGGAGTCTTTGTCATCTTTCCCTTGAGACAGGATTGACAAGTTGCATACGATTGATATTCGAACGAATCCAAATATCCTTCTGTGTGTAACTTAGTCAACCTTCTCTCATTGATGTGACCAAGTCTACAATGCCATAAGAAAGTTTTATTGATTTCTGGAGACTTTCTTTTGTGTGTATTCTGGACATTGAAAATCTGTGGTTGGTTTAATACGTATATACCATTGTTCAATATACCTGACCCAATCAAAGCTTGATTAAGGTGAATGTTCACTACATTACTTACAAATGCAAATTCATAACCTTCTTTAGATAATAAAGATACAGAAATGATATTACAGGTTGCATTTGGTACATAATAACAACTACGCAAAACCAAAAAATGTCCATCCGACAATCCCAGGCGATAGTCCCCCACGGCCTCAGCATCCATGCTAGCACCGTTCACAACTCTGAGGATCATGTCACCTTCCTTCAAAACTCTACGCTTTCTCAATGCCTGCAAAGAATTACAGATTTGAGATCCTGATCCGGTATCCAATACCCAGGAAGTAGAGTTTATTGATAGACAGTTTTCAATAACATACACACCTGAAGCTGAAGCTGCAACTCGCTTCAAATCCTGTGTTCTGGCTTTCCAAGCCTTGCAATCCTGTTTCCAGTGACCACTTTTGTGACAATAGAAGCATTCTTCCTTCCCCACTAGCTTCCCCGCTATCTTTGTTGCTTTACCTTTTCCCTTCGTATCCACTTTACCGACACCGCCTCTTGGTTTGGCGGGGGCTTTCTTCTTGTTACCCTTGGCTTTCACCTTGGATCTAGAAGAGGAAGATCCTCCTACAAACATGGTGGATGTCTCCCTACCTTTCTGTAGGGTGCCCTCAGCACTTCTCAACATGTTCAGAAGTTCGGAAAGTTCTACCTCCTTTCCTTGCATGTTGAAGTTAAGAATAAACTGGGCGTAAGTGGAAGGAAGGAACTGGAGAATCAAATCAGTATAGAGTTCATTCTCCAACGTGGTCCCAAGGTCCGCGAGCTCCTCAATGTAGCCAATCATCTTAAGCACGTGTTCCGCTACCGATGATCCGACGGCCAACCTTGCCGAAAATAGCTTCTTCGACACTTCGTATCTTGCGATACGAGACTGCTCCCCATACAGTTCTTTTGTATGAAGAAATATGGACTCAAGGTCCATATTCTCGTGTTAGTGTATATGCCCTAGAGGCCATTGCTGTATCATACTAGTATGTATATTACTTAATGGAAGCTTGGGATATTCACCTTGTATATACAATCTTGCTCAAAATGGTAGTATGCCACTTGGTTTATTTCTACTTCAATGTGTATATGTGTTTATCTTTGTATATTGCTTATACACATTAGTGGAGCCCTTAGGATCTTTGCTTGATTACCAGTGATGTGATGGCCGTCACACTAGTGGGGCTGGGTAATCTAGAAGCACATCCTTATGCAGGTCCCTGGTCGCAGGACTATCGAGACAGGGCATCGATACTCCGGAGTAGACCAGCGCATGCGCTTCTCATCCCAGTGTGGGAGACGGTCTGTCCCACAGCCGTCAGTACGTCGTACTTGAGATAGTATGCGGGTGCCCGTTAGGTTACGGGTACACTGGACAGGACTCGTCGGGAACTGACCAGTTGGTATTATACCTATCGTCAGTTATCAGTTCCCAGGTGACATGAGTACAGCTTAGTCCGCTGACTTGACACTGTCACTTCGCCTTGGGTGTGTTCCCACTGTACTTTGATCACTACCCTACCACGGCTCAAAGGAGTCGTGCAAACAGGTGGTGGTTGGGTGCAGTCCCGAAGCACTTGGAGGCAGTGACGGTTAGACATGATTCGTCTCTCCCGGTATTGGGGGTTGACATCGCGCTGTGTCTAGGAGAGCCATTACACGAGTAGTCCCTGGCCAGGGCAAACGAGATATACTGGTAGGTTTCCAGTGTTATCTCAGGGTGTTTTGGGCTTCGCTCCAGCACGACTTGTACCGCTATTGGGGGACTGACGTTTACCGCCCCCTAGGCCCGCCATGCGATGTATCAGACGAACAGACCGGACTGTACGGAGAATGTCACACTCAGGCTCAGTAGGAGTTCAGATGGGTTTCGTCTCGTCGGTCTTCTTGTCGGCATTACCTGGGGACCGTTACGCACAGCTAGTGCCGCTTGCGGTCTATGGTTAAACCCACTGCCAGCGTAGTGTCGAGTCTTTAGAGTCCCACACAGAAAGCTTTTCGCCTTTAGGCAAAAGAGTAGAGGTCGCATGGTATTGCGACAGGTCGCATGGTTTTGCGACAGGGTTCGGTCACATCCGTGCACTTGTGCACGTACAGTGTCCAGACAGTTTACACTAGCGGGCTTTGGTTTAAGCCAGATCCTAGTGTACCTTATGGGATTGGATTTATCCAGTTTGCATTCGTGTTCCTCGGAACGCGGATGCGGGTGTGTATGCACAGTTGACAGAGAGGCACAGACAGCGGATTCTCATTAGGGTTGTTGACAGTTGACCGTTGACTTTTTGACTTTTTGCTCAACCCTAATGAGAATATGATATGTGATTAACTATTATATTAATTAAGTATTATGGTGACTTGGTTGTTGACTTTGTTGACTTGTTGACTTTTGTTGACTTGTTGACTTTGTTGACCGGTTGACTAGGCTTGACTAGTTGACCATCATGATAACCATGGCTATCATTTCATGCCAAAGACTTTTACTTGCTTGTTCATTTAAGTAAAATGAGTGCATGACATGATAAGGTTATGGTTGCTTCTACCATCACATAAGACTTTTGTTAATATGATGAGTTATCATTGCTTTGGATTATGAGAGGGTGAGAGACAAAAGAGTTGCTCATTCTTTCTTGCTCATTCTCTCTCTTGTTCTTGAGCTCTCACCCTCATCCTCTTGCTCCCTCTCTTTGATCTATGGTTCTCTTGTCTCATGAGTTGAGAATCAAGAACCATAGATAAAATCCCATTCTATTTCTTCTCTACTCATTCTAGTTCACTAGGTTTAGCAAACCAAGTGAACTAGTTTCTTCAAAGAACGAAGAAGGAGCTAAAGGTTGGAGCTTTCAAGTGGATCTATCTTCGGCGTACGGAGACGACGAGAAAGAGCCATCGGACCACCACCGGAGCTTGAAGAGAAGGAGTTCAAGACAAGCTAGGTATAACCATCTTAATCCGAGTAGCTAAATATCTTTAGCTTAGTATGCTAGTTTTAGTTTAGGTAAAGATCCCGACCTAGTTTAGTCCATGTTGCCTCTTGCGATAAAAATTTGATTTTATACCATTTCCGCCTCCCCGTAAGCACCGGGGGTCGCAACGTGGACTTACAGTGGTATCAGAGCCTAACTAAACTTAAACTAGCTTGGTAGTAAAGTGTAACGAAGTTCGGAACCGGAAAAATCCAAAAACCAAACTTTTACAAAAACTGAGTTTCTGTTGAAATTTTTTCTGGTCAAAATGAAAAACTTTATATTCCTAAATTCGGCTCAGGGTTTTGTTAGAACACCCATGAAAAATGGCCCACTAATTCGTTCAAACCGCCGCGCTTCCGCCGCACGAGGTAGGCATGTGCCGCGGAAGCGCTGCGGTTTGTCGTCTTCTGTGCGTCATTTTTCGTGCAGTGTGTGTCTGTGTTGGTTTTGGGATTTTTGAGATATATTATATGTGCCCAGATTTTCCAGAAAAGAAATTTCCTTTTGAGGTCCTATAATTCCGTATTTTTCCGAACTTCACTGCACTTTGACTATGATGGTTATATCTGTGTTGTTTGCATGTATTGAACGTCGGCTAATCGCTATAAGTCGATTAGTCGGGGTTATACATGATCTGTAATGTGCTGGAATGTGTATATAAATATGTTGGATTGTCGCGGGTGAATAACCGGGGGTTGTGAGACGAGAGTTTTCTTTTCTTGCAATTTCATGTAAATTTGTAAATTGATGTAATAATTATTTGTATGGCCGCACAACCGGGTCGGGGTTGTAGCCGTCATTGTATAATTTCTTTTTACTGTTTTTGCTCCTAGGATAGACCCATGGAGGGGTGCACAAACTACCGGGTATGCCGAAGTGTCGAGTGGCCTACTCATGGTGATGAGGGAGGTTGCTACGCTTCGGGTACTTGGCGGGTAGTTTGCCGCACCCGTAGGGGTCTTGGGTGGGGTATTGGCTATTCACCGTGACCGTGTAATCTGTTTTTGTTACAGGCTCGTACAAATTACAGATTCCTAGTATATCCAATGTATTTATCTGTGATCTGAAATGTCTATCATTGCTTTCTATTTAGGCGTTGCTTATGTTTTACAGACGCGCTAGCCCAGCCCCCGCTCTGTCGTTAGTTAAGTAACCTAACGGGTAATGACGGGGCCCAGTGGCGAATGCGAATGGCATAAGCGTACGTCATATTTTGGTTGTTTTCTGCAATGGTAGGATTAAATGATGAGACGCATTAAAAGAACTAATGCAAGAATATCACGCATTAAAAGAACTAATGCAAGATAATAAACCAAGTTAAAGTCGTTGGAACACTTTCGAAAAACCACTCGGTTCTTTTCAAAACAACTTTTAAAATACGGAGTTTGAGCCACTCCATTTAAAAGCTATCTCGTTCCATCGACTAAATCAAGTTCACTACGTTCACGGTTTTGCCAAAACCATTCGTAGCCCTCCGTCGTTTCACATGAATAGTCAATAGTATTCAAGCTGTGTTTGTTGGCCAAAGTCAAGGCATAGTGATTGGTAGCTATTGGGTATTAATGTGCAGCATAGATAGATGCGTTGGTTTGGAACAGTCGTACTGCCTTGTTGGCCAAAGTCAAGGGTATATGCGGGTGGATTCAAATTAACCTGGAGAACGATGGGTAGAACTTGACATGTGACTTATGATTTGTTGGCCAAAGTCAAGGTCATAAGAGCATGGGGCAAAAATCCACATCGGGAGTTTCATAAGTACTGAAACTTGCTAGTTTTGCATACCATTTGGAGTGTGATGATTCTTGTAGGATTCTTTCAGTTTCGTCACGCGATGATATCTGGATCCCGATCCTACTATGAGTATATGCTACTCCTCGGGAAATTTCTCACTTAACGATCGATGCTATAAACCTAGTAGGTGCCTAGAAAGGTGTTAGCGGGGCTACGCCCCCAGGGAAAAGAGGTTCTCTAATTAAGGAACTTCGCGAAAGCGTTGGAAAACCTCCCTCGAAGTACCGACACCAGCCTGGCCGAACGGTTAAGCAAGTATTGTACGGTGGGATTGATCCTGACAAATTCTTCCTTTATGGTTTGAGGAGGGGTTCGAGAAACAGTGGGAGCCATCCTGTTTAGACAAACTAAAAACCACTCTAAACTTGCAAGAGCATCATGCTGAGTGTTTCTTCTTCTCTCCAAATTGCAGCGACCAATCAACATGACTGGACTTAAGTTACTCCTAGATAAAAACAAACTGACAGGGCCAAACTACAAAGATTGGCTCAGGAATGTCAAGATAGCAATCACTTATGACAAGCTGGGGTATCTTCTTACCACCAAAGCTCCCCCTGTCCCTGGTCCAACTTCCAGTGTCGCGGATAAGGAAATCCGCAAGACTTGGGAGATTGATAGCGCGAAGGCCAAGTGCCTCTTGCTTGCCTCGATGGACAACAAACATCAGAGGAGGCATGAGAATATGGACATGGAATCCATATTGCTCCATACAAAAGAACTGTATGGAGAGCAATCACGTATCGCAAGATACGAAGCGTCGAAAAAGTTATTTTCGACAAGAATGGCCGTCGGATCATCAGTAGCCGAGCATGTGCTAAAGATGATCGGCTACATTGAGGAGCTCGCTGACCTAGGGATCACATTGGAGAGTGAGCTATATACGGATATAGTTCTCCAGTCCCTTCCTTCCACTTACGCCCAGTTTATACTGAACTTCAACCTACAAGAAAAAGAGGTTGAACTATCAGAGCTCCTCAACATGCTGAGGAGCGCAGAGGGCACCCTACAGAAAGGTAGGGATACATCCACTTTGTTTGTAGGAGGATCATCTTCTTCTAGGTCCAAGGCGAAAGCCAAGGGAAAGAAGAAGAAGGCCCCCGCCAAACCAAGGGGCGGTGTAAGTAAAGTGGATACGAAGGGAAAAGGTAAAGCAACAAAAATAGCGGGGATGCTTGTGGATAAGGAAGAATGCTTCTATTGTCATAAGAAAGGACACTGGAAGAATGATTGCAGGGCCTGGAAGGCCAGAACACAGTAATTGAAGCAGGTTGCAGCTTCAGCTTCAGGTGTGTATGTTATTGAAAACTGTCTTTCAATAAACTCTACTTCCTGGGTATTGGATACCGGATCAGGATCTCATATCTGTAATTCTTTGCAGGCGTTGAGAAACCGTAGTGTTTTGAAAGCAGGTGACATGACCCTCAGAGTTGCGAACGGAGCTAGCATGGATGCTAAAGCCGTGGGGGACTATCACCTGGGAATGTCAGATGGACATGTTTTGGTTTTGCGTAATTGCTTTTTTGTACCCAACGCAACTTGTAATATCATTTCTGTATCTTTAGTTTCTAAAGAAGGTTATGAATTTGCGTTTGTAAGTAATGTTGTAAACATTCACCTTAATCAAGTTTTGATTGGGTCAGGTACTTTGAGTAATGGTATATACGTATTGAACCAACCACAGATTTTTAATGTCCAGAATACACACAAAAGAAAGTCTCCAGAAATAAATCAGACTTTCTTATGGCATTGTAGATTGGGTCACATCAATGAGAGAAGGTTGACGAAGTTACATACAGAAGGGTATTTGAATGCGTTCGAATATCAGTCGTATGCCACTTTTCAATCCTGTCTCAAAGGAAAGATGACAAAGACTCCATTTACTGGACATGGAGTAAGAGCGAGCGAGCTCTTGGGACTCGTACACAGTGACGTGTGCGGTCCAATGTCTACACATGCCCGAAGCGGACATTCTTACTTCATTACTTTTACGGATGACTTCTCAAGGTACGGTTATGTCTTCTTAATGAAACATAAGTCCGAGGCCTCTGGAAAATTCCAGGAGTATAAGAATGAAGTAGAGAAACAGACCGGCAAAAGTATTAAGATTCTAAGATCGGATCGAGGTGGAGAATACTTAAGTGCCGAGTTCCTGGACTATTTAAAAGAGAATGGCATTCTCTCTCAGCTTACTCCTCCATACACTCCGCAACATAACGGTGTATCGGAGAGACGGAACTGAACCCTATTGGATATGGTTCGGTCCATGATGAGTAACGCTGAGTTGCCGCGATCATTCTGGGGGTATGCGCTAGAATCAGCTGCGTACCTTTTGAACCGAGTTCCGACTAAGACTGTGCCTTCCACACCATATGAAATGTGGTGTGGGAAGAGACCCTATCTTAAGCACATTAAGACATGGGGATGTCCGGCTTTTGTCAAAAAGCAGCATGCGGACAAGCTCGAGGCACGCTCAGTACAGTGCAAGTTTGTGGGGTATCCAAAGAACTCAAAAGGATATTTCTTCTACTGTGAAGAGGAACAAAAAGTTCTTGTTTCTCATCATGCCTACTTCTTGGAAACTGAGTTTTTGGAAAACCAGATAAGTGGGAGCACAATAGAACTGGAAGAAATTCCAGAACAACAGACTGTTACTGAAAGGTTAGTGGAACCAGAGGGTTCAACAGAACAGGACATTCCTACGCCGCTCCGCAGAAGTAGTAGGCAGTCTCATCCGCCCGAGAGATACTTCGGTTTTCTCATAGACGGGGATAGAGAGGATTGCATCATAGATTATGATGAGCCTACTAGCTTCCAGCAGGCCGTTCAGAGCGTTGACTCAGTGAAATGGCTGGATGCAATGCGGACCGAAATGGAGTCCATGTACACCAACAAGGTTTGGACGTTGGACATTGCTCCAGACGGGGTAAAACCCGTAGGATGCAAGTGGATCTTCAAAAGGAAGATTGGTGTAGATGGACAAGTTGAGACCTATAAAGCAAGGCTGGTAGCAAAGGGTTTTCGTCAAAGACCTGGCTTGGACTATGACGAAACCTTCTCTCCAGTAGCCATGCTGAAATCCATTCGGATCCTTCTTGCCATTGCTTCCTTCCACGATTATGAGATTTGGCAAATGGACGTAAAGACAGCTTTTCCAAATGGAAATTTAGAGGAGTGTGTCTATATGGACCAGCCAGAGGGTTTCATTCAGAGTGGGAGCAGCGGAAAGGTGTGCAAGTTGCTTAAGTCCATCTATGGACTAAAGCAGGCATCGCGGAGTTGGAACATCTGCTTTGATGAGACGGTCAAAGAATTTGGCTTTATCAAAAATCCAGATGAACCATGCATCTATAGTAGATTTGTAGCGAGAACTGCAGTATTCCTCGTTTTATACGTGGATGACATTCTCTTAATAGGAAATGACATTCCTATGCTACAATCTGTCAAGGGGTTCTTGTCACACAGGTTCTCCATGAAAGACCTGGGTGATGCCTCATACATTCTGGGTATCCGGATCTACCGTGACAGATCCAAGAGGATATTAGGACTTTCACAGTCCAAGTACATCGACACCATACTGAAGAGATTCAGTATGGAAGATTCCAAGCGCGGTAACCTACCGGCTTGTCACGGGATCACCCACTCTAAAGAGATGTCTCCCAAGACTGATTTAGAGAGGGATCGCATGTCTATTATACCCTACGCTTCTGCGGTAGGCTCTATAATGTATGCGATGTTGTGTACCAGACCGGATGTAGCTTATGCACTGAGTGTGGTAAGCCGGTATCAGTCAAACCCTGGGGAGAAACATTGGATAGCGGTAAAGAACATTCTCAAGTACCTGAGAAGGACTAAGGAGATGTTCTTGGTGTATGGCGGAAAGGACCTCCAGATCGAGGCCTTTGCTGACTCCAGCTTCCAGAGTGACAAGGATGATTCCAAGTCCATGTCGGGTTTTGTCTTCACCCTCAATGGAGGGGCGGTGTGTTGGAAGAGCTCCAAACAGGAAACCGTTGCAGACTCGACGATGGAAGCGGAATACATCGCTGCATCAGATGCCGCAAAAGAAGCTGTCTGGATGAGGAAGTTCTTGAAAGAACTTCAGGTGGTTCCGTCCATTGTTGATCCAATACCTCTGTATTGCGACAACAACGGGGCTATAGCTTTAGCGAAGGAACCCAGGTCCCATCAGAGATCCAGGCACATCTTGAGGCGGTATCACCTGATCAGGGAGATCGTGGATCGCCAGGAGATCGAGGTTCGGAGAGTCGCTTCAGAAGACAACACTGCAGATCCATTCACCAAGGCCCTACCCCAGACTCAGTTCGAGCGGCTGATCGAGATGATAGGTCTTCGATACGCCAGTACATGGCCTTAGTGCAAGTGGGAGATTGTTAGTGTATATGCCCTAGAGGCCATTACTGTATCATACTAGTATGTATATTACTTAATGGAAGCTTGGGATATTCACCTTGTATATACAATCTTGCTCAAAATGGTAGTATGCTACTTGGTTTATTTCTACTTCAATGTGTACATGTGTTTATCTTTGTATATTGCTTATACACATTAGTGGAGCCCTTAGGATCTTTGCTTGATTACCAGCGATGTGATGGCCGTCACACTAGTGGGGCTGGGTAATCTAGAAGCACATCCTTATGCAGGTCCCTGGTCGCAGGACTATCGAGACAGGGCATCGATACTCCGGAGTAGACCAGCGCATGCGCTTCTCATCCCAGTGTAGGAGACGGTCTGTCCCACAGCCGTCAGTATGTCGTACTTGAGATAGTATGCGGGTGCCCGTTAGGTTACGGGTACACTGGACAGGACTCGTCGGGAACTGACCAGTTGGTATTATACCTATCGTCAGTTATCAGTTCCCAGGTGACATGAGTACAGCTTAGTCCGCTGACTTGACACTGTCACTTCGCCTTGGGTGTGTTCCCACTGTACTTTGATCACTACCCTACCACGGCTCAAAGGAGTCGTGCAAACAGGTGGTGGTTGGGTGCAGTCCCGAAGCACTTGGAGGCAGTGACGGTTAGACAGGATTCGTCTCTCCCGGTATTGGGGGTTGACATCGCGCTGTGTCTAGGAGAGCCATTACACGAGTAGTCCCTGGCCAGGGCAAATGAGATATACTGGTAGGTTTCCAGTGTTATCTCAGGGTGTTTTGGGCTTCGCTCCGGCACGACTTGTACCGCTATTGAGGGACTGACGTTTACCGCCCCCTAGGCCCGCCATGCGATGTATCAGACGAACAGACCGGACTGTACGGAGAATGTCACACTCAGGCTCAGTAGGAGTTCAGATGGGTTTCGCCTCGTCGGTCTTCTTGTCGGCATTACCTGGGGACCGTTACGCACAGCTAGTGCCGCTTGCGGTCTGTGGTTAAACCCACTGCCAGCGTAGTGTCGAGTCTTTAGAGTCCCACACAGAAAGCTTTTCGCCTTTAGGCAAAAGAGTAGAGGTCGCATGGTATTGCGACAGGTCGCATGGTTTTGCGACAGGGTTCGGTCACATCCGTGCACTTGTGCACGTACAGTGTCCAGACAGTTTACACTAGCGGGCTTTGGTTTAAGCCAGATCCTAATGTACCTTATGGGATTGGATTTATCCAGTTTGCATTCGTGTTCCTCGGAACGCGGATGCGGGTGTGTATGCACAGTTGACAGGGAGGCACAGACAGCGGATTCTCATTAGGGTTGTTGACAGTTGACCGTTGACTTTTTGACTTTTTGCTCAACCCTAATGAGAATATGATATGTGATTAACTATTATATTAATTAAGTATTATGGTGACTTGGTTGTTGACTTTGTTGACTTGTTGACTTTTGTTGACTTGTTGACTTTGTTGACCGGTTGACTAGGCTTGACTAGTTGACCATCATGATAACCATGGCTATCATTTCATGCCAAAGACTTTTACTTGCTTGTTCATTTAAGTAAAATGAGTGCATGACATGATAAGGTTATGGTTGCTTCTACAATCACATAAGACTTTTGTTAATATGATGAGTTATCATTGCTTTGGATTATGAGAGGGTGAGAGACAAAAGAGTTGCTCATTCTTTCTTGCTCATTCTCTCTCTTGTTCTTGAGCTCTCACCCTCATCCTCTTGCTCCCTCTCTTTGATCTATGGTTCTCTTGTCTCATGAGTTGAGAATCAAGAACCATAGATAAAATCCCATTCTATTTCTTCTCTACTCATTCTAGTTCACTAGGTTTAGCAAACCAAGTGAACTAGTTTCTTCAAAGAACGAAGAAGGAGCTAAAGGTTGGAGCTTTCAAGTGGATCTATCTTCGGCGTACGGAGACGACGAGAAGGAGCCATCGGACCACCACCGGAGCTTGAAGAGAAGGAGTTCAAGACAAGCTAGGTATAACCATCTTAATCCGAGTAGCTAAATATCTTTAGCTTAGTATGCTAGTTTTAGTTTAGGTAAAGATCCCGACCTAGTTTAGTCCATGTTGCCTCTTGCGATAAAAATTTGATTTTATACCGTTTCCGCCTCCCCGTAAGCACCGGGGGTCGCAACGTGGACTTACAGCTCGTGCCTCCTCTAATGTTCATTGTCCATCGAGGCTAATACGAGGCATTTGGCCTTCGCGCAATCTATCTCCCATGTCTTACGGATTTCCTTATCCGCGACGCTGGAGGTGGGACCTGGGACAGGGGGAGCTTTAGTGGTAAGGACATACCCCAACTTGTCGTAAGTGATTGCCATCTTGATATTCCTGAGCCAATCTTTGTAATTTGGCCCTGTCAATATGTTTTTATCTAATAATAACTTAAGTCCGGTCATCTTGAATGGTCGCTGCAATTTGGAGAGAGAAAAGAAACACTTTAGCATGATGCTCTTGCAAGTTTAGAGTGGTTTTTATTTTGTCTAAACTGGATGGCTCCCACTGTGTCTCGAATCCCTTCTCAAACCGTAAAGAAAAGGATTAGTCAGGATTACTCTCACCGTACAATACTTGCTTAACCGTTCAGCCAGGCCAGTGTCGGTACTTCGAGGGAGGTTTTCCAACGCTTTCGCGAAGTTCCTTAATTAAGTAACCTCTTTTTCCTGTGGGCGTAGCCCCGCTAACACCTTTCTAGACACGTACTAGGTTTATAGCATTGATCGTTAAGTGAGAGTTTTCCCGAGGAGTAGCATATACTCACAGTAGGATCGGGATAAAAATATCATTGCATGATAAAACCGAAGGAATGCTACCAGAATCATCACACTCCAAATGGTATGCAAAGCCAGCAAGTTTCAGTACTTATGAAACTCCCGATGTAGATTTTTGCCCGATGTTCTTATGACCTTGACTTTGGCCAAAATATCATAAGTCACATGTCAAGTTCTACCCGTCATTCTCCTGGTTAATTTGGACCCACCCGTACCTACCCTTGACTTTGGCCAAAATGGCAGCACGACTGTCCCAAACCAACGCATCTATCTATTCTGCACATGAATACCCAATAGCTACCAATCACTATGCCTTGACTTTGGCCAAAATACATAGCTTGAATACTTTTTGACCATTCATGTGGAATAACGGAGGGCTACGGATGGTTTTGGCGAAACCGTGAACGTAGTGAACTTGATCTAATCGATGGAACAAGATAGCTTTTAAAAGGAGTGGTTCATGCTCCGCGTTTAAAAGTTTAGTTTTGAAAAGAACCGAGTGGTTTTCAAAGTGTTCCTATCGACTTTTACTTGGTTTATTTTCTTGCATTAGTTCTTTTAATGCATCCCATCATTTAATCCTACCATTGCAGAAAACAACCAAAATATGACGTACGCTTATGCCATTCGCATTCGCCACGGGGCCCCGTCATCACCCGTTAGGTTACTTAACTAACGACAGAGCGGGGGATGGGCTAGCGCGGCTGTAAAACATAAGCAACGCCTAAATAGTTATCATATATAAATATATAGCAATGATAGACATTACAGATCACAGATGAATACATTGGATATACTAGGAATCCGCAATCCGTTCGAGCCTGCAACGAAAAGCGGATTACACGGTCGCGGTGAATAGGCAAATACCCCACCCATGACCCCTACGGGTGCGGCAAACTACCGGCCAAGTACCCGAAGCGAAGCAACCTCCCTCACAACAGTGAGTAGGCCACTCGGCACTACGAGATACCCGGTAGTTTGTGCACCCCTCCATGGGTCTATCCTAGGAGCAAAAACAGTAAAAAGAATTATACAATGGCGGCTACAACCCCGACCCGGTTGTGCGGCCAAACAAATAATAATATTACATCAATTTACATATTACAAATGAATGAAAGAAAAGCAACACTCATCTCACATCCATCCCGGCAATTCACCCGCGACAATCCAACCCATTCATATACACAAACCAGTATCAATCACAGATCACAGATATGTATAACCCCGACTAATCGACATATAGCGATTAGCCGACGTTCAATACATGCAAACATCACAGATATAACATTTGTAGTCAAAATGTATTGAAGTTCGAAAAAAATACGGATTTATAGGCCCCCAAAAATAAATTTCTATTCTGGAAAATCTGGGCACATATAACATATCTTAAAAATCCTAAAACCAAGCCAGAGATACACTGCACCAAACTCGACTCAGTGAGGTGTCCAAACGGCGGCGGTTCCGCAGCAATAGCTTGCTATTGCCGCGGAAACGCAGTGGTTTAGACGAATCATTGGACCGGGTTTTGTGGTTATCTTTAAAAAACCCTGAGACGATTTTAGCAGTATAACAAATTTTGTTTTGACCAGAATTTTTTTTTTACAGAAACTAGGGTTTTTAAAACTTTGGTTTTTCGATTTTTCGGTTTCGAACTTCGACACACTTCACTACTTAGGTAGTTTATTTTTAGCTAGGCTCTGATACCACTGTAAGTCCACGTTGCCCACCCCGGTGCTTACGGGGAGGCGGAAAACATAATAAAAATCGGATTTTTATCAACTATAGGCAACATGGACTATCCTATAAGGATCTTTGCTAAACAAAAACTTGCTAAAGCTAACTACAAACTAGCTAAGTGCTAGAAAGGTTATACCTTTGGTCTTTTTGTCCTTCTCTCCTTGCTCCTAGAAGTAGTAGACGGAGGTCACCTTGTCGTCTTCTCCCGTCAAAGAAAGATCCACCCGAAAGCCTCAACCTTTGGCTTCAACTCCAAGCTAGGAGTAACTAGGGTGAAAGAAGTGCTAATACTTGAACCCTAGATGAGAGTAGAGAAGATCAAGAGAGGGTTTTTCTCAAGCTCAAGTGTTTCTCAACACATGAGAGGGGAGAGCTTGAGGGAGAGCAAAAACAAGAGAGAGAAATGAAATGTGAGAATGAGAAAGAATAAAGCCATTCTCACTAATATATGTGTATTAATTTAATTAGATAATTAGTAAGATAATTGTCATGGCTTAATCAAGACATGACCATTATCATTTCATTTTAAATGAAAATTGCAAGGATCAAAGAGCATCTTCCAAATGAAATGATGATGGTCAAAGTGTCAACCAAGGTCAACAAGTCAAAGAAGTCAAATGGTCAACAACCATAACCATGGACAATTATTAAACTAATTATTAATTAACAATAATACACACATAAACATTAGGGTTAATATAATGACAATAGCCATTAACCCTAATCAAGGTCCTCTCCCTCTGTCTCAAGCAACTGTGCATACGCACCCGCATCCGTGATCCGAGGAACATGAATACAATGAGAAAAACCAATCTCAAAACATATACTAGGATCCGGCTTAAACCAAAGCCCGCTAGTATAAACTGTCCGGACAGCAAACGTGCACAAGTGCGCGGATGTGAACGAACCCTGTCGCAAAACCATGCGACCTCTACTCATTTTGCCTAAAGGCGAATAGCTCTCTGTGTGGGACTCTAAAGACTCGACACTACGCTTGCAGTGGGTTTAACCACAGACAGCAAGCGGCACTAGCTGTACGTAATAGTCCCCAGGTAGATGTCGATAAGAAGACTGACGAGGTGAACCCCATCTGAACTCCTACTGAGCCTGTATGTGACAATCTCCGTACAGTCCGGTCTGTTCGTCTGATACATCGCATGGCGGGCCTAGGGGGTGGTGAACGTCAGTCCCCTAATAGCGGTATAAGTCGTGTCGGAGTGTAGCCCAGAACACCCTGAGATAACACTGGAAACCTACCAGTATATCTCGCTTGCCCTGGCCAGTGACTACTCATGTAATGGCTCTCCAGGACACAGCGCGATGTCAACCCCCAATACCGGGAGAGACGAATCCTGTCTAACCGTCACTGCCTCCAAGTGCTTCGGGACTGCACCCAAAAACTACCTGTTTGCACGACTCCTTTGAGCCGTGGTAGGGTAGTAATCAAAGCGCAGAGGGAACACACTCGAGGCGAAGTGACAGTGTCAAGTCAGCGGACTAAGCTGTACTCATGTCACCTGGGAACTGATAACTGACGATAGGTATAATACCAACCAACAGTTCCCGACGAGTCCTGTCCAGTATACTTGTAGCCCAACGAGCACCCATATACTATCCCAAGTACGACGTACTGACGGCTGTGGGACAGACCGTCTCCCACACTGGGATAAGAAGCGCATACGCTAGTCTACTCCGGAGTATCGATGCCCAGTCTCGATAGTCCAACGACTAGGGGCCTGTATAAGGATGTGCTTATAGATCACCCAGCTCCGACGAGTGTGAGCGCCATCACCACGCTGGTAATCAAGCAAAGATCCTAAGGTCTCTACTAATATGTATATCAACAATATGCTAAAAGAAACACATGCACATATTAAAGCAGAGACAAACCAAGTAGCATACTACCATTTCGAGCAAGATTGTATATACATCTGTGAATATCCCAAGCTTCCATCAAGTAATATACAAACTAGTATGATAAAGTAATGGCCTCTAGGGCATATACACTAACAATCTCCCACTTGCACTAAGGCTATGTACTGGCGTATCGAAGACCTATCATCTCGATCAGCCGCTCGAGCTGAGTCTGGGGAAAGGACTTGGTGAATGGATCTGCAGTGTTATCCTCTGATGCAACTCTCCGGACCTCGATCTCCTGGCGATCCACGATCTCCCTGATCAGGTGATACCGCCTTAAGATGTGTCTGGATTTCTGATGGGATCTGGGTTCCTTCGCTAAAGCTATAGCCCCGTTGTTGTCGCAATACAGAGATATTGGGTCAACAATGGACCGAACCACCTGATGTTCTCTCAAGAACTTCCTCATTCAGACAGCTTCTTTTGCGGCATCAAATGCAGCGATGTAATCCGCTTCCATCGTCGAGTCTGCAACGGTTTCCTGTTTGGAGCTCTTCCAACACACCGCCCCTCCATTGAGGATAAAGACAAAACCCGACATGGACTTGGAATCATCCTTGTCACTCTAGAAGCTGGAGTCAGCAAAGGCCTCAATCTGCAGGTCGTTTCCGCCATACACTAAGAACATCTCCTTAGTCCTTCTCCGGTACTTGAGAATGTTGTTTACTGCAATACAATGTTTCTCCCCTGGGTTTGACTGATACATGCTTACCACACTCAGTGCATAAGCCACATCCGGTCTGGTACACAACATCGCATACATTATAGAGCCTACCGCAGAAGCGTAGGGTATAATAGACAAGCGATCTCTCTCCAAATCATTCTTGGGAGACATCTCTTTGGAGAGGGTGATCCCGTGACAAGCCGGTAGATTACCGCGCTTGGAATCTTCCATACTGAATCTTTTCAGTATGGCGTCGATGTACCTGGACTGCGAAATTCCTAATATCCTCTTGGATCTGTCACGGTAGATCCGGATACCCAGAATGTATGAGGCATCACCCAGGTCTTTCATGGAGAACCTGTGTGACAAGAACCCCTTGACAGATTGTAGCATAGTAATGTCATTTCCTATTAAGAGAATGTCATCCACGTATAAAACGAGGAATACTGCAGTTCTCGTTACAAATCTACAATAGATGCATGGTTCATCTGGATTTTTGATAAAGCCAAATTCCTTGACCGTCTCATCAAAACAGATGTTCCAACTCCGTGATGCCTACTTTAGTCCATAAATGGACTTAAGCAACTTGCACACCTTTCCGCTGCTCCCACTCTAAATGAAACCCTCTGGCTGATCCATATAGACACACTCCTCTAAATGACCATTTAGAAAAGCTGTCTTTACGTCCATCTTCCAAATCTCATAATCGTGGAAGGCAGCAATGACAAGAAGGATCCGAATGGATTTCAGCATAGCAACTGGAGAAAAGGTTTCGTCATAGTCCAAACTAGGTCGCTGACGAAAACCCTTTGCTACCAGTCTAGCTTTATAGGTCTCAACCTGTCCATCTACACCAATCTTCCTTTTGAAGATCCACTTGCTTCCTACGGGTTTTACCCCGTCTGGAGCAATGTCAACGTCCATACTTTGTTGGTGTACATGGACTCCATCTCGGTCCGCATTGCATCCAGCCATTTTACCGAGTCGACGCTCTGAATGGCTTGCTGGAAGCTAGTAGGCTAATCACAGTCTATGATGCAATCCTCTCTATCCCCGTCAATGAGAAAACCGTAGTATCTCTCGGGCGGATGAGACTGCCTACTACTCCTGCGGAGTGGCGGGGGAATGTCCTGATCTTTTGAACCCTCTGGTTCAACCAAGCTTTCAGTAATAGCTCGTGGTTCTGGAATTTCTTCCAGTTCTATTGCGCTCCCACTTAATTCTTTTTCTATGAACTGGTGTTCTAGAAAGTGGGCATGGCGAGAAACAAGGACTTTTTGTTCCTCTTCGCAATAGAAGTAATATCCCTTGGAGTTCTTTGGATATCCCACAAACTTGCACTGTACTGAGCGTGCCTCGAGCTTGTCCGCATGCTGCTTTTTTACAAAAGCTGGACATCCCCATGTCTTAATATGATTAAGATAAGGTTTCTTCCCACACCACATCTGATATGGTGTAGTAGGCACAGTCTTAGTTGGAACCCGGTTCAAAAGATATGCAGCTGATTCTAGTGCATATCCCCAAAACGATCGCGGCAACTCAGCGTTACTCATCATGGACCATACCATATCCAATAGGGTTCGGTTCCGTCTCTCCGATAAACCATTATGTTGCAGAGTGTATGGAGGAGTAAGCTGAGAGAGAATTCCATTCTCTTTTAAGTAACCCAGGAACTCGGCACTCAAGTATTCACCACCTCGATCAGATCTCAGTGTCTTTATACTTTTGCCTATTTGTTTTTCTTCTTCATTCTTATATTCCTGGAATTTTTCAAAAGCCTCGGATTTATGTTTCATTAAAAAGACATAACCGTACCTTGAAAAGTCATCCGTAAAAGTAATGATGTAAGAATAACCACTTCGCGCATGTGTAGACATTGGACCGCACACGTCGCGTGTACGAGTCCCAAGAGCTCGCTCGCTCTTTCTCCGTGTCCAGTGAACGGAGTCTTTGTCATCTTTCCCTTGAGACAGGATTGACAAGTTGCATACGATTGATATTCGAACGAATCCAAATATCCTTCTGTGTGTAACTTAGTCAACCTTCTCTCATTGATGTGACCCAGTATACAATGCCATAAGAAAGTTTTATTGATTTCTGGAGACTTTCTTTTGTGTGTATTCTGGACATTGAAAATCTGTGGTTGGTTTAATACGTATATACCGTTGTTCAATGTACCTGACCCAATCAAAGCTTGATTAAGGTGAATGTTCACTACATTACTTACAAATGCAAATTCATAACCTTCTTTAGATAATAAAGATACAGAAATGATATTACAGGTTGCATTTGGTACATAATAACAACTACGCAAAACCAAAAAATGTCCATCCGACAATCCCAGGTGATAGTCCCCCACGGCCTCAGCATCCATGCTAGCACCGTTCGCAACTCTGAGGGTCATGTCACCTTCCTTCAAAACTCTACGCTTTCTCAACGCCTGCAAAGAATTACAGATATGAGATGCTGATCCGGTATCCAATACCTAGGAAGTAGAGTTTATTGATAGACAATTTTCAATAACATACACACCTGAAGCTGAAGCTGCAACTCGCTTCAAATCCTGTGTTCTGGCTTTCCAAGCCTTGCAATCCTGTTTCCAGTGACCACTTTTGTGACAATAGAAGCATTCTTTCTTCCCCACTAGCTTCCCCGCTATCTTTGTTGCTTTACCTTTTCCCTTCGTATCCACTTTACCGACACCGCCTCTTGGTTTGGCGGGGGCTTTCTTCTTCTTACACTTGGCTTTCTCCTTCGATCTAGAAGAGGAAGATCCTCCTACAAACAAAGTGGATGTCTCCCTACCTTTCTGTAGGGTGCCCTCAGCACTCCTCAACATGTTCAGAAGTTCGGAAAGTTCTACCTCCTTTCCTTGCATGTTGAAGTTAAGAATAAACTGGGCGTAAGTGGAAGGAAGGGACTGGAGAATCAAATCAGTATAGAGTTCATTATCCAACGTGGTCCCAAGGTCCGCGAGCTCCATAATGTAGCCAATCATCTTAAGCACGTGTTCCGCTACCGATGATCCGATGGCCAACCTTGCCGAAAATAGCTCCTTCGACACTTCGTATCTTGCGATACGAGACTGCTCCACATACAGTTCTTTTGTATGAAGAAATATGGACTCAAGGTCCATATTCTCGTGCCTCCTCTGATGTTCATTGTCCATCGAGGCTAATACGAGGCATTTGGCCTTCGCGCAATCTATCTCCCATGTCTTACGGATTTCCATATCCGCGACGCTGGAGGTGGGACCTGGGACAGGGGGAGCTTTAATGGTAAGGACATACCCCAACTTGTCGTAAGTGATTGCCATCTTGACATTCCTGAGCCAATCTTTGTAGTTTGGCCCTGTCAATATGTTTTTATCTAATAATAACTTAAGTACGGTCATCTTGAATGGTCGCTGCAATTAGGAGAGAGAAAAGAAACACTTTAGCATGATGCTCTTGCAAGTTTAGAGTGGTTTTTAATTTGTCTAAACTGGATGGCTCCCACTGTCTCTCGAATCCCTTCTCAAACCGTAAAGAAAAGGATTAGTCAGGATTACTCTCACCGTACAATACTTGCTTAACCGTTCAGCCAGGCCAGTGTCGGTACTTCGAGGGAGGTTTTCCAACGCTTTCACGAAGTTCCTTAATTAAGTAACCTCTTTTCCCTGTGGGCGTAGCCCCGCTAACACCTTTCTAGACACCTACCAGGTTTATAGCATTGATCGTTAAGTGAGAGTTTTCCCGAGGAGTAGCATATACTCACAGTAGGATCGGGATCCAAATATCATCGCATGATAAAACCGAAGGAATCCTACCAGAATCATCACACTCCAAATGGTATGCAAAGCTAGCAAGTTTCAGTACTTATGAAACTCCCGATGTGGATTTTTGCCCCATGCTCTTATGACCTTGACTTTGGCCAAAATATCATAAGTCACATGTCAAGTTCTACCTGTCATTCTCCTGGTTAATTTGGACCCACCCGTACCTACCCTTGACTTTGGCCAAAATGGCAGCACGACTGTCCCAAACCAACGCATCTATCTATGCTGCACATGAATACCCAATAGCTACCAATCACTATGCCTTGACTTTGGTCAAAATACATAGCTTGAATACTTTTTGACCATTCATGTGGAATGACGGAGGGCTACGGATGGTTTTGGCGAAACCGTGAACGTAGTGAACTTGATCTAATTGATGGAACAAGATAGCTTTTAAAAGGAGTGGTTCATGCTCCGCGTTTAAAAGTTTAGTTTTGAAAAGAACCGAGTGGTTTTCAAAGTGTTCCTATCGACTTTTACTTGGTTTATTTTCTTGCATTAGTTCTTTTAAAGCATCCCATCATTTAATCCTACCATTGCAGAAAACAACCAAAATATGACGTACGCTTATGCCATTCGCATTCGCCACGGGGCCCCGTCATCACCCGTTAGGTTACTTAACTAACGACAGAGCGGGGGCTGGGCTAGCGCGGCTGTAAAACATAAGCAACGCTTAAATAGTTATCATATATAAATATATAGCAATGATAGACATTACAGATCACAGATGAATACATTGGATATACTAGGAATCCGCAATCCGTTCGAGCCTGCAACGAAAAGCGGATTACGCGGTCGCGGTGAATAGCCAAATACCACACCCAAAACCCCTACGGGTGCGGCAAACTACCCGCCAAGTACCCGAAGCGAAGCAACCTCCCTCACCACCGTGAGTAGGCCACTCGGCACTTCGAGATACCCGGTAGTTTGTGCACCCCTCCATGGGTCTATCCAAGGAGCAAAAACAGTAAAAAGAATTATACAATGGCGGCTACAACGGCGACCCGGTTGTGCGGCCAAACAAATAATAATATTACATCAATTTACATATTACAAATGAATGAAAGAAAAGCAACACTCATCTCACATCCATCCCGGCTATTCACCCGCGACAATCCAACCCATTCATATACACAAACCAGTATCAATCACAGATCACAGATATGTATAACCCCGACTAATCGACATATAGCGATTAGCCGACGTTCAATACATGCAAACATCATAGATATAACCTTTGTAGTCAAAATGTATTGAAGTTCGAAAAAAAATACGGATTTATAGGCCCCCAAAAATAAATTTCTATTCTGGAAAATTTGGGCACATATAACATATCTTAAAAATCCTAAAACCAAGCCAGAGATACACTGCACCAAACTCACCAAGTGAGGAGTCCAAACGGCGGCGGTTCCGCGGCAATAGCTTGCTATTGCCGCGGAAACGCGGCGGTTTAGACGAATCACTGGACCGGGTTTTGTGGTTATCTTTAAAAAACCCTGAGACGATTTTAGCAGTATAACAAATTTTGTTTTGACCAGAATTTTTTTTACAGAAACTAGGGTTTTTAAAACTTTGGTTTTTCGATTTTTCGGTTTCGAACTTCGACACACTTCACTACTTAGGTAGTTTATTTTTAGCTAGGCTCTGATACCTCTGTAAGTCCACGTTGCCCACCCCGGTGCTTACAGGGAGGCGGAAAACATAATAAAAATCGGATTTTTATCAACTATAGGCAACATGGACTATCCTATAAGGATCTTTGCTAAACAAAAACTTGCTAAAGCTAACTACAAACTAGCTAAGTGCTAGAAAGGTTATACTTTTGGTCTTTTTGTCCTTCTCTCCTTGCTCCTAGAAGTAGTAGAAGGAGGTCACCTTGTCGTCTTCTCCCATCAAAGAAAGATCCACCCGAAAGCCTCAACCTTTGGCTTCAACTCCAAGCTAGGAGTAACTAGGGTGCAAGAAGTGCTAATACTTGAACCCTAGATGAGAGTAGAGAAGATCAAGAGAGGGTTTTTCTCAAGCTCAAGTGTTTCTCAACACATGAGAGGGGAGAGCTTGAGGGAGAGGAAAAACAAGAGAGAGAAATGAAATGTGAGAATGAGAAAGAATAAAGCCATTCTCACTAATATATGTGTATTAATTTAATTAGATAATTATTAAGATAATTTTCATGGCTTAATCAAGACATGACCATTATCATTTCATTTTAAATGCAAATTGCAAGGATCAAAGAGCATCTTCCAAATGAAATGATGATGGTCAAAGTGTCAACCAAGGTCAACAAGTCAAAGAAGTCAAATGGTCAACAACCATAACCATGGACAATTATTAAACTAATTATTAATTAACAATAATACACACATAAACATTGGGGTTAATATAATGACAATAGCCATTAACCCTAATTAAGGTCCTCTCCCTCTGTCTCAAGCAACTGTGCATACGCACCCGCATCCGTGATCCGAGGAACACGAATACAATGAGAAAAACCAATCTCAAAACATATACTAGGATCCGGCTTAAACCAAAGCCCGCTAGTATAAACTGTCCGTACAGCAAACGTGCACAAGTGCGCGGATGTGAACGAACCCTGTCGCAAAACCATGCGACCTCTACTCATTTTGCCTAAAGGCGAATAGCTCTCTGTGTGGGACTCTAAAGACTCGACACTACGCTGGCAGTGGGTTTAACCACAGACCGCAAGCGGCACTAGCTGTACGTAACAGTCCCCAGGTAAATGTCGATAAGAAGACTGACGAGGTGAACCCCATCTGAACTCTTACTGAGCCTGTATGTGACAATCTCCGTACAGTACGGTCTGTTCGTATGATACATCGCATGGCGGGCCTAGGGGGGCGGTGAACGTCAGTCCCCTAATAGCGGTACAAGTCGTGTCGGAGTGTTTCCCAGAACACCCTGAGATAACACTGGAAACCTACCAGTATATCTCGCTTGCCCTGGCCAGGGACTACTCGTGTAATGGCTCTCCTGGACACAGCGCGATGTCAACCCCCAATACCGGGAGAGACGAATCCTGTCTAACCGTCACTGCCTCCAAGTGCTTCGGGACTGCACCCAAAAACTTCCTGTTTGCACGACTCCTTTGAGCCGTGGTAGGGTAGTAATCAAAGTGCAGTGGGAACACACTCGAGGTGAAGTGACAGTGTCAAGTCAGGGGACTAAGCTGTACTCATGTCACCTGGGAACTGATAACTGACGATAGGTATAATACCAACCAACAGTTCCCGACGAGTCCTGTCCAGTGTACTCATAACCCAACGAGCACCCGTATACTATCCCAAGTACGACGTACTGACGGCTGTAGGACAGACCGTCTCCCACACTGGGATGAGAAGCGCATACGCTAGTCTACTTCTGAGTATCGATGCCCTGTCTCGATATTCCAACGACAAGGGGCCTATATAAGGATGTGCTTATAGATCACCCAGCTCCCACGAGTGTGAGCGCCATCACCACGCTGGTAATCAAGCAAAGATCCTAAGGGCTCTACTAATATGTATATCAACAATATGCTAACAGAAACACATGCACATATTAAAGCAGAGACAAACCAAGTAGCATACTACCATTTCGAGCAAGATTGTATATATATCTGTGAATATCCCAAGCTTCCATCAAGTAATATACAAACTAGTACGATACAGTAATGGCCTCTAGGGCATATACACTAACAGTAGCACCTGATACAGGTGATCAAAAAGGACTCCTGCAAAGAACTCAGTAATGCAATGTCAGTACATAAATTATACAGCCTAGAAATGAGACAGATGGGTCACAAATCCGCACCTTCCAACATCTGAGATGGTACGAGAGAAGGAAGAGGAGGGGTCACCGTCAAAGCGGTAGCTGATGGCCCTGTCTCGGGTAGTGCAACCTCAACACTCGCCAAACCTGCATTAGAAACGAGATAAATACTGTCAGGAAAGATTGAAAAGGATTGCAGAATAAAAAGAAAAGCAATGACCCAAAATCTACCTAGAGAGTCGCCGGTCGGAACAGCGACGAGAGCGTCACTTGATACAACAACTGCTTCACCCTCCTCCATCGGAACGGTTTCGCCGCCCTTAGCTTCATCCCCCGACACCACGAGAATCGTCGTGATACTCGTAGGGCCCGGCAGCGGTAAGGAGCCGCAAGTAGAAAGAGCGACGATCGGGGCAGTGCCTGACTCTTGCGAAAGAGTGACTACCTCTGGCTCGGTGGTTGTAGCCGTCTCACCCATTGCCACCTCGGGCTCGACAACGGTAGCCATCTCACCTACCGCCATCTCGGGCTCGGCGATCATGACTGTTTCACCCAACGCTACCTCGAGCTCGGCAATTGTAGCCATCTCGCCTACCCCTGCCTTGGGTTCGGCGATCATGGCTACCTCCTCTACCATTACCCCAGGCTCAGTGGTCGCCGCCACTTATTCGGTAAGAATCGTCCCTGCAAGATAGGATATATGAGAACCTGAAAATTAAAACTTTAACAGAAGAACCCAATGTCACGTTACCTTGAGTCGATTTTCTGATTGCTTCCCGAGCGGGACGGGCTGCCTGTGTTGGATATATGTATATCCTAGAGGCCATTATATGATAGTGGATGTATTTATACATGTGTGTGTGTGTGTATTCGTTGTACATTCTTGCTCGACATGATCGTATGCTATCCGGTTCATCTTTATCTGACATGTTGATTTGATCATGCTTTTATTCATTCACACATGTCGATAAAGCCCTGAGGATATAGACTTGACTACTGTGATTATGATAGAGATCATACTAGTGGGACATCTGTAGTTTATAAGCATATCCTGGAATGTCCCAAGTCGTAGGTGTATCGAGACGGGGCATCGATATACCAGAGTAGACTAGCGTATATGATACTAGACCCATATGATGGGCGATGGATGTTCCCACATTATTCATCGATGTTTGACATCGAGATCATATACGGGTGCTCAGTGGTGACTGGGTACACAAGACGGACTCACCGAGAACTCCTATATGGAATTATATCTATCGTCGGATAGCAGTTCTCAGGTGACACTGGTGCAGGTTAATTTGTAAACCCGAGATCGTCATAGAGTCTTGTGTGTTCTCCTACTGTACTTTGATTACCACGCTACCACGGCTCTACTGAGTCGTGCAAACAGGTGGCCGTTGAGTACTGTCCCGAGACATATGAAGGCGATGAGCGATAGGAGGGGTTTCGTCTCTCCCATTATTGGGAGTTGATGCTATGATGTGCTCGACTGGCTATATAAGTAAGTCTCTGGCCAGGGCTGTTGAGATTTGTTGATAAGTGTTATCGGTAGTTTATCGATCTGTTATAGACCATTCATCGGCACGACTTATTGAGTTATTGGGGTCGACATTACCATCCCTAGACTTGATATGCAGCATAACTGACGAAAAGACCGGACTGTACGGTAGTATTGCCGGTTGGCTCGACGGGAGTTGTAACAGATTCGCTTGTTTTTTTCTGATCGCTCAATACTCGGGTGGCCGTTACGTTTAGCTAACCGCTTGCGGCTTGTAGGTATTTGATATGATCATTACCTACTGCCGGCGTATTGACGAGTCTTAGAGTCCCATAATGAAGTTTCCTGGCTCAGGTGAAAAGATATGGTGTGCATATGAGATATGCGCGGGGACCCGATTAAATACGCATATGTGATACCGTATATTAATCGGGCATTTTCTATTGGTCGGGTCGTATGTGATATGACCGGTTTGCAAAATCAAGTGCTGATTTAACAAATGACTTTTAGATTAATTCTTTAATCAAACTCTTTTTCTATTTTTGTATGCATGCATGTATGCACATGATGATGTGCATGGATACATACATACATACATACATTGTATCATGGTTGTTGATACATGTTTGGTGGCAATGCAAGACTTATATTGTAGAATTATCTATTTATTTATCATTTAGGAAAAGGGAAAGGATAATTCACACAAGGTTTATACTTATCATCTTTGACCATGCTTCAACCACCATTTAACCTTGAGTTAATTATCCTTTTTTCTTTAACCCATTTGATAACAATCTAGATGATTCTAACGATGGTTGAAGTGAGAAAGGCTTAATATAGATTATTCTTTTCTCACTCCAATTATTATTCACTCTCATAACTTTTGTTTTGTGAGAAAGCGTAGCAACCATCTTCTTCTTCCTCTCTTGAGAATTTCCTTGAGTGAGGTTGAGAAAAAGTAAGAGTTTTGATTATAGAATACAAACCACATCATCATACTACACACATCTAGCCTATTTGTGTAGGGTGTTTGCTCTACTTCATTCACATATCTAGTAAAGCAAGGAGCTTTGGGCAAAAGAGCTTCGGGTGGATCGTCGTGGACCAAGAAGATCTCAAGCGAACCTTTTTCCAACTATCAAGTAGCCAAGGAGTCTAGCGTAGGGAGCTACAAAGGTCGTACTCTCAAAACCCTAGCTTTTTCTACTTATGATGATGTACATGTAAAGAAACCCTAAATTTCTAGTGATGATTCTTTGTATGTTCACTTAGCACCTTAAAAATTTGATTTTGAGATATGTGATGCTTCCAAACCCTTCATGAGGTGCTAGGTAAACCTAACATTGGTATCAGAGCCTAGCTAGAGCTTTAGGCGACGCTTTACCGAAGTTAAAACTCCGATCGAACCAAAAATACGGATTTTTTAACCCTCTCTGGACATTTTTTGAAACTGTGTTATTTTCAGAATTAAAAATACTTAAAAAATTCAGCAGGCGAATATAAGAATTACTGTAAAAAATGAAGCAATAATCTAAACACGCCGCCGCGGAACCGCGGCCAGACCTTGCTTGGGGCGCGGAACCGCGGCCGTACAGATGAATCATTGCCACGTGTTTACACAGTAATATTACTACCTTCTTGTATATATTTTTGGGTATTTTTAATATGATTAAAGTGTTGAATGTTCTGGGTATTGTTTTGGATTCGCTGAATCGATCGGAATTTTAATTTCGTGCCTTTTTCGGATAATTTAGAAAGTATTAAAAAAGTTCGAACGGATATCATTAACTCATTTTTTCCCGGCATAAAAAATTTTCAAGTGTTCAATTTTTCTCGGGTTTAAATCTTTTGGAAATACGTGCAAGTTAAGTGGTGGATCCTCTAGAAGAACACAAACCTTAACTCGATTATGTGACCGTCTGAACTGTCTCTAAACCTTAGGGTTTGGGGCAGTACGGCGTGCCACATGTGAGGCGTTGGCTTGGCCCTTCTACGGCTGGACCGCTGCTACTGTTACTCATTCCGGGTTTTTTAAACTCCGCTCAAGTGTTGAGCTTTAGGAATTTTTGGGTATTTGATTATTCGATCGAAAAGTTTAATACTGTCTATTTATCTGGAATGTGATACAATATGTGGAATTCATATAGTTAGGCATGAAATGCGAAGTATGTGATATTTCTGATTTACGATGTCTAAAGAGAATGTGGATTCCAAATGATGTAGTTTTACACTTTCTTTTTTGTGACCGTAAGTGTAGTATGTCGCTTATCGCCGGTTTCCTTGCTATACATCAACGACAATCGGGGTACGCATAATTACTTACGTTGATGATATATGATATTATGTGTTGCTGAGATATGATGTGCAGGATTATCACGATTGAATAGAGGGGGGGTTTTATGTGAGATGAGAGTTTTATTTTCATTCATGTAAAATTCAAATATAATGTAATATTCTTTTATTTGGGGCACTTCCGGGTTGAGGTTTATGTCACCAGTGTTGTATATTATTTACTTTTCCCCATTAGGATAGACCCAAGGAGGGGAGCACAAGTGACCGGGTTCTGGGGTTCAGTAGGAGGCCATCTCGAGGAGTCGAGACCGAGTCTCCTGAATTCCAGGATTGGTAGGGTCGCTTGCCGCTCTCGTAGGGGTCTAGGGTTGTGGGCTTGGCTATTCATCGCGACTGTGGAATCCGTATATTCTATTGTTGGATAAATACTAAATACGGACGTCCTAGTATATTCCACATTATATCTGTGTTTCTGCTGCCTGTGTTCTGTGATATCCGAGACGAATGATATATTATATATGAGATATATGTAAGTGCAGGGCGGCGCCCCGGCCGTCAATCCGACGCCGGAATGCGGAAACGAAACTTTTCTAAAAACTAGAAACCGGCACCACCGCGCACTAAAATCCTGGATCGGGCCATTAACCTACTCCTACCAAATACGAGAAAGGGTAGAATGCTATACCGAGCGATCCGTGTCCTTCGGTCTTCGGCCTCCACTCCGATCTCCTCGCGGAACCTCCGGTCTTCATCTCCTCGTCGGAACGGGCACCACATCGCCGGGTTCTTTTACGGGCTCCCACCTCTGGACCGAGGCAACTCGGGCACGAAGTTGGCGAGCCGACGTACCCAAGGAATGCTGTAGGCAGTGTAGAGAGGTATGTCTCTTTTGGGTTTTGATGTTGCCATGGTGATGGAGGAATAAAAAGATATGGAGATGAGCATAGGAATTTTGAAGCAAGCAAAGCAAAGTGAGAATGAATCATTTCCCACTCCAAATATCATTTTCCTCCCTTGTGTGGCCGGCCCCTCTCTCTAAAAATGGTGGAGGTGCAATTTCAATAATGCAATAAAGAAATGTGTAGGATAAAGAGAGGAAAAAATGGTCACACCATTTCTAAATCAAATCCTATCATATTTAATGCAAAAGAAAAGACCCAAAAAGAATCTCATCATGCAAGAACCATCATGATGTCTCAATATACAAGAAACCCCCTTCACAATTGCTAATTTGCAAAGTTGCAAATTAGCCCCTCCCATCACTAAAATCCGGCCGTGAAGGAACAAAAGAAAACTGGCCGGAACGGAATGCAAACTGGCAACTTCAGAAAACTGATCCAGTAATAAATTATAGGAAAACCACGCGACTGTATATACATACCCGCATTTGTATTCCCACTGAATGCAAATGCAAAGAGACAAAATCTACAATGTACACTACTAGGATCCGGCTTAAACCAAAACCCGCTAGTTTTATCCGTCCGATCTTGATCCGTGCAATACCGCGTGTATCTGATCGATCCCTGCCATATCTCCATACGGCCTCTATAGCGTTTCGCCCGAAACTTGAGAAAACGGTCTGTGGGGGACTCTAAAGACTCGTCAATAATTTGGTTGTGGGTTTAACCACTAGCACGTCAGAGGTATTAGTTTATATGTGACGGGCTACCAGGTATTGACCAAAAGGGACGTCGATGAGCGAACTCATCCTGACACCCTACTGAGCCTGTAAGTGACAATATCCTTACATTCCGGTCCGTTCGTCTATAAGCATCGCATGGCGGGCCTAGGGGGTTGGTAAAAGTCAGACCCCCAAAAGCGGTACATGTCGTGTCGGAGTGCAGCCCAGAACACCCTGAGATACTACTGGAATACCTACCAGTAAATCTCCTGCCTTGGCCAAGGACTTTCATGTACTGGCTCTCCTAGACACAGCGCGACCTCAACCCCAATACCGGGAGAGACGAACCCCTGCAGATCCGCTCACTGCCTCCATGTGGCTCGGGATTGTACCTAACTAAAACCTGTTTGCACGTCTCCATTGAGCATGGTAGGGAAGCAATCAAAGCACAGTGAGAACTCACACGAGACAAATGATGATCTCAGGTCGATGAACTAACCGTACATATGTCGCCAGGGAACTGTTATCTGACACCAGGTATAATACCAACTAGGATGTTCCCGGCGAGTCCTGTACGGCGTACTCATAACCCAATAAGCACCTGTATACATCTTAGGTGAACCAACTGACACCAGTGGCTTGTGAGACCGGCCACCGCACCTCATCGGGGTCTCGACTGTATACACTAGTCTACTCTGGAGTATCGATGCCCTTTCTCGAAACTCCCACGACTAGGGACATTTTAAGGATGTGCTTATAGACCCCAGCTCCCACGTATATGATCGCTCTCATATTGCTGGTAGTCAAGCAAGAATCCTAGGTTCTCTATCAACATGCAATAGTGACCTATATGGTCACCTAAAGCAGTACACAATGATAAAGATAAACCAGATAGCATACTATCATCTTGAGTAAGACTGTCCTATCGGGACAGGTCCTCCATCAATCATTGCAATCACGTGCCTGTGATCCAATAATTGTCTCTGAGGGCACTATCTCCAACACTCTCCCACTTTCACTCAAGGCTAATTATTGTGATGTCGCATACTCACAGCGCGTGTGATACCGAACACCCAACTCCTCTACTAGTCAGTCTCACAAAGCACGTTTACGAAACTATTGCGTTCGAGGAATAGCCTCAGTGAGTGGATCCGCTGTGATGTTTCTTTCTATGTCTCTCTTTATCTCAAGTTCACGGAGAAACCCATCTCCCAAAATGAGCAATACCTGTCTTAGAATATGTTTGGATGTCTGATGGGACCTAGTTCATAAGTGAACTCCAAATCAAAACTTCTTAGACCGTATCGTCAACTGAACTTAATCAGTATCCTGCGCCATGCCTCCCTCAGTATCCGCCTGGACCACCTGTCCAAAATACTGCCTCTCTTCAGAGGGAAAACTATAACTCTGATAGCCACTCTGTCGCCTGGGTCACCTTGGAAGCCTGGAATGATAACCGTTTCCTAAAGGAGGCTGCCGTTATCATATCCTTAGAACATCCACTTATGTTCTAAAACTGCTTCCGAATGTTTCTCCAGAATTGGATCAATATCAACTTATTGTATCTCGTGCAAAATCAACATCCGGTGTGGTACTTGACATGTTATGATTGACTCAATTGCCTAAGCAAGTGATCTGCCAATCATGCACATCCCTCTCCCCTTTAGTCTGTAAGACACCTTTATAGAGGGTGACTCCATCACCTGCTGGTACACTACCGTGCCAGGAGTCGTCCATTCTAAAAACTCCGTGTATGTCATCCAAATACCTGGACATCACACCCTACTACCTTCTTAACAGATCCATCCCCTTATTCTGATGAAATCAAACCTGTGACTGTCATATCAGAAATTGATGATCTTTCTCCGCTATATCTGCTTTAGTCCAAAGTTAGACATAAGCTACTTTTCCACTATGCTTCCGCTGCTCCCACTGACTACGACAACCCTCTGGCAGAGTCATATACACGTACACTTCTAAAGCCAGTTCAGAACGACGCTATATTCATCCTCCTGCCGGGTCTCACAGTCTGGAACAACAGCAATGGCAAGTCTGGGTAAACAAGAACCTCCCTGCCACCGTCCTTGAGGATACCGGATTACCTCTCGAGTGCCTGAGGTTACCCACCATATCTGCGGAGTGGCCAATAGAGTGTCAAACCAGATTGAATCTTTAGGTTCTTATCAAATTTTCAGTAATCGTTTGCGGTTCTGGAATCGCTTCCAGTTCTACCATACTCCCACTACTGTTTTCTGAAAAAGTCCATTTTTATTAAAACTGTGGCGAGTCAAGAACAATATCACTATTGATCTTCCAGATGGTAGAAAGTCAACCCTCGTCATAGCCCGGGTCAACCAACAAACAGCCATTACAGAAACCTGCCTTGAGTTATCCAGAGTTTGGTTTTAAGCATAAGCCGGATAACTCCCCGTACCTTAACATCGTTAAGATATGAACTGCTCTATATCCAATATAGGAACAGAGGCACTGATTTAATTGAACTAGATTCAAATCATGCAACTGTCTCCAGTGCATGTCAACTAAATGGAAGGAGGCCGATCAACGTTACTCAACTTAGGAATACTTCCAATTATGAGTAACCTGAAAGAGAAACACGTTTCTCAAAACCATTACTATCAACTGAATACCATGCACAAGTATCTACATCTTCGATCACCTTGAAGAATCTCGAGACTTGTAACACCTAGTTCTTTACTTTATCCTTATACCTATAACTTCTCAAAATTCAGACCTTGCGTTTCTACGAAACACTTGTCTAAAAACTAGAGAAGTCATAAGTAAACCGAATATAGTATGAGGACCAACCCCTCTGTCCTAATGGACACTGGACAATATACAATACTCTGTATAAATCCTTTGAGTCTAATAACTCATTCCTTGTGTGTCGTAGGTTGAAAACTGTACTTATGGTTAAGATGAATTACACCGTTGTTTTAATGCTCCTTACATAACCATCTACTGATATAGGTAAATGTCATCGACATAATTTCAAAAAATTATATCTCACTTTATGAAAATAAACGTACAGATATAACAATTTGAAATTGGTGCATTATAACGGATATTCAAAACCAAATATTTGCCGTCCAGCAAACAACCCAGGTGATTTCCTCAAATATCACCAATTACAACGAATTCCTATATAATGAGGATGATCACCTAATTCCCAATAACTTACTCCCACTCATCATCTGTAAAACCATACAGATGTGATAATCATACTTGGTAAATACATACCTAGGAGCAAGGGCTAATTAGGAAATCAGTTTTCTTTTAACAGTCCACAGTGAAACTGAAACATTGAAATGTTTCGATGGGATATCTCGGTATTCCTAGTAATGCCTCTTCCATTATCCAGATTCACAACTGTAACCGTATAATTCTTTGCCATCTCTCCAAATCTCTTTATATGTCTTTATTCACTACCTTCTGTACAACCTCTTAGGCTAAATGGTTTTCTTCCTTCCCTACCGTTCGGCACCAGCCTATGGTTTGGAAGAAGACTATCCAATAAGCATAATGGGTGTACTGTCCTAATCCTAGGAGCACTCGCAATGCGAGAGAAGGTGAAGATAAAAGACAACCGAATAAACCTTATTCCTATTTCTCCTGAACCAGAATCCATCCCCGAACTGGAACAAGTTCCTTTCGAGTTCGTATATAACCATACGATGGAGTATCCAATAAACTGTGGATCTTTGTAGTGATACGGAGTGTCCTGGAGAAATACAAAGGTGATTTAGGATTGGCGAAGAAATACTTGGGTTGGTCGTGAATAGCAGTCGCAATTTACTTTGCCCTCTTACTAATCCCTTGATATGTCTTTACTTAATACCTTCTGTACACCATCGTTATGCTAATTGGTTTTCTTCATTCCCCACCGTTCGGCACCAGCCTAAGGTTTGGAAGAAGACTATCCAATTTGCGTAATAGGTGTACTATCTCCTAAACCAAGGAGTACTCGCAACCTGAGAGAAGGCAAAAGGAAAAGACAACTGAATAGTCCTATTCGTTTTCTCTACAACCGGAAACCATCCTCGAATAAATTCCTTCGAGTTTGTATATAACCATACGATGGTTTTGTCCAATGGAAGTGGACGTTCGTAGTAATACGGGGTGTCTTGGAGAAAAGGGTAAAAGTTGGAGTGGCAAAGAGGTTTGCAACTCTGACAATCCAAAATCCAGAGTTTAAGAAGGTTTGGTTAATTTTAGTCACTGAGTCATAGTCAAGGATCGGGTCATGGTCGCTGCCAAAGAGAGAGAGAAAAGAAACACTAAGCGTGCACTCTAACCTAGATCAGAATGGTTATCACTTTATGTAATCTGGAAACCTCCCACTGTAACGTCAAATTCTTCCCCAAACCTGAAAGAGGAATTAGTCGGGTTCACCCGAGGAGTATAACTCATCAGTGGGAATCGGGATCCAACTATCATCGCATGATAACGTGACGGAATCCGCTCACGTTATCACACTCCAGATGGTATGCGCATATCTGGTAAGTTTTAGTTTCTTTAGAAACTCCCGATGTGGATTTTTACCCCATGCTCTTATGACCTTGACTTTGGCCAACAAATCATAAGTCACATGTCAAGTTCTACCCGTCATTCTCCAGGTTAATTTGAACCCACCCGTACAAGCCCTTGACTTTGGCCAACATGGATATACGACTATCCCAAACCAACGCATCTATCTATGCTGCATATGAATACCCAATAGCTACCAATCACTGTGCCTTGACTTTAGCCAACAAACACAGCTTGAATACTTATTGACTATCCATATGAAACGACGGAGGGCTACGAATGGTTTCTGGCGAAAACCTTTAACGTAATGAACTTGATATCGTTGAAGGAACCGAATAGCTTTTTAAAAATATAGTGGGGAAAACCTTTGCTAAAGAGGTCACTCCCGGTAAAGGGATCTCGGCTCTTTCCCCGTAGAATGAGGTGCAGGATATTCCAACTGAATACCACGATGTAAAGCAAAAGTAAACGACTATAGTGATGTTATTGCCCTGACGCTAACTTCTGTCCAAGGGGTCACTCCCGGTGAAGGGATCTCAGCCCTTGCCTCATCGACTGAGGAGCTGGATATTCATAACCGAATACCACTGTGCAAAACAAAAGAGAACGCCCTTGCAATAACAGCTGTTTGAAAAATGTTCCAACAACATCAAAATAGGTTTGTTTAGCTTGCATTGATCTGAATCAACGCAGTCCCATCAATTAATCACACCAATAAAGAACGAAAATAATGATGTACGTATATGCCATCCGCATTCGCCACTGGGTCCCGTCATCACAAGTTAGGTTACTTAACTAACGACAGAGCGGGGACTGGACTAGTGCGGATGCAAAACATATACAACATCTACTAGTATATATATCAATATATAATATTCGCTCAAGGCGTGATAAAATGCTACATCACAGAAATGTAATAAGCAGCATAGAACAGTACAGATATCTGGGATCCCTAGGTTTCATTGAGCCGCTACTGAAACCCGACGTTCCCCTGGTCGTGTGGATAGCCTGTGCAATGAAAACCTAGACCCCTACGGGCACGGCAAGTTACCCGCCAAAACCTGAAGCGAGGAAGCCCCCTTCATCAACGTGAATGGACCACCCAGCACTTCACGAAATCCGGTAACTTGGGCACCCCTCCTGGGTCAACCTGTACCCCCTACGAGTGCGGCGAATAGCCCGCCAATTCTAGAGTAAAGCCCCCTCCGTCTCAAAGCCATGAGATGCGAGCTCGTTGCCCTCTAGAACCCGGCTATCCGTGCATCCCACCGCGGGGTAATCCTAGTACAGAAAGTAAAATATACAACGGGTACATCGACCTCAGCCCGGTCGTGCCCGAAAAGAATAATATACAAACAGGCAGTAACGGCAGTCCACATGTCGGACGCTCGCCCCGCAATATCAAATGTACATATGAAACCAAACTGTACTACCATTGCATCCAGGCTATCCCCCACGACCAATCCGCAACATCACAGCACAACACAGAACATCAACGTGAATGTCACGTTCGCAAATCCATCTAAAAGCGCTATTGCAGATAGACAGGATTTACCGATCAAGTGACATTCACGGTCGCAGCTATAATGTAAATACTGTGAACTAACAAGTTTAAAATTTTCGATCAACCAAATTTACCGAAGTGGGCCCCAAGCACAACTGTAGCACTCAAAGAAAATATGGTCCCAAACAGAATATACCAAAAACCCCATTTTCAAGTCAGAAGCCCTCTGGAAAATTTTGGTGCAGTAAGGAGTCAAAGTTGCGGTGGAACCACGGCCAATGCATGGGTTTGGCCGCGGTTCCGCGGTGGAAAAGTGTCTTCATGCGACCAAATTTTTACAGAAGTCTTAGAATTGCCTGCATGTATTTCTGCAACACCCTGAAAAATTTTTAGAGCCAAAAAAAATTTCGACAGAAACTAATGCAATGAAAAGGCGGTTTTTGAAAATTTGTCCGATTGAAGTTCTAAACACGTTAGAGCAAGCTAGACTGGGTTAATGGTGTGGCTCTGATACCAATGTAAGTGCACGGCGGCGCCCCGGACGTCAATCCGACGTCGGAATGCGGAAACAAAACTTTTCTAAAAACTAGAAACCGGCACCACCGCGCACTAAAATCCCGGATCGGGCCATTAACCTACTCCTAGCACATACGAGAAAGGGTAGAATGCTATACCGAGCGATCCGTGTCCTTCGGTCTTCGGCCTCCACTCCGATCTCCTCGCGGAACCTCCGTTCTTCATCTCCTCGTCGGAACGGGCACCACATCGCCGGGTTCTTTTACGGGCTCCCACCTCTGGACCGAGGCAACTCGGGAACGAAGTTGGCGAGCCGACGTACCCTAGGAATGCTGTAGGCAAGTGTATAGAGGTATGTCTCTTTGGGGTTATGAGGTTTCCATGGTGATGGAGGAATAAAAAGATATGGAGATGAGCATAGGAATTTTGAAGCAAGCAAAGCAAAGTGAAAATGAATCATTTCCCACTCCAAATATCATTTTCCTCCCTTATGTGGCCGGCCCCTCTCTCTAAAAATGGTGGAGGTGCAATTGCAATAATGCAAGAAAGAAATATGTAGGATAAAGAGAGGAAAAAATGGTCACACCATTTCTAAATCAAATCCTATCATATTTAATGCAAAAGAAAAGACCCAAAAAGAATCTCATCATGCAAGAACCATCATGATGTATCAATATACAAGAAACCCACTCCACAATTGCTAATTTGCAAACTTGCAAATTTTCCTCTCCCATCACTAAAATCCGGCCGTGAAGGAACAAAGGAAAACTGGCCGGAACGGAATGCAAACTCGCAACTTCAGAAAACTGATCCCGTAATAAATTACAGGAAAACCCCGCGACTGTATATACATACCCGCATTTGTATTCCCACTGAATACAAATTCAACGAGACAAATTCAACACTGTACAATACTAGGATCCGACTTAAACCAAAACCAGCTAGTATTATCCGTCCTATCTTGATCCGTGCAATACCGCGCTTATCTGATCGAATCCTGTCATATCTTCATACGGCCTCTACAGAGTTTCGCCCAAAACTTGAGAAAACGGTCTGTTGGGGACTCTAAAGACTCGTCAATACTTTGGTTGTGGATTTAACCACTAGCACGTCAGAGGTATTAGTCTATACGTGACGGGCTACCAGGTATTGACCAAAAGGGACGTCGATGAGCGAACTCATCCTGACACCCTACTGAGCCTGTCAGTGACAATATCCGTACAGTCCGGTCTATTCGTCTATGAGCATTGCATGGCGGGCCTACGGGGTTGGTAAAAGTCAGACCCCTAAAAGCGGTACAAGTCGTGTCGGAGTGCAGCCCAGAACACCCTGAGATACTACTTGAATACCTACCAGTAAATCTCCTGCCTTGGCCAAGGACTTTCATGTACTGGCTCTCTTAAACACAGCGCGACCTCACCCCCAATACCGGGAGAGACGAACCCCTGCAGATCCGCTCACTGCCTCCATGTGGCTCAGGACTGTACCCAACTAAAACCTGTTTGCACGTCTCCTTTGAGCGTGGTAGGGTAGTAATCAAAGCATAGTGGGAACTCACACGAGACAAATGACGATCTCAGTGTAAGTCCACGTTGCTCACCCCGGTTCTTACGGGGAGGCAGAAACGGCGAAAAACAATTTTTGGCGCAAAGGCAACATGGACTAAAAGCCGGATCTTTGCTAAACTAGAAACTAGCAAACTACAAGAGGCTTTAACTACTATGTCGTAGAAATTATACCTCACGAAACCGGTCCTTCGGGTCTTCTCTCCGCTGTCCGGCTCGTCCATCCACGCTCCGAGAGTCGATCCGGATCTTGGTCACCTCCGCGGCCTTCTTGAGTCGAAGACGATCCACCCGAGAGATGGACACCGAGCTCCACCTCGAGCCGAGGCAAGTAGGGCAACAAGATCGCTAGTCTTGAAGTCCTAGGTTATGTAGAGGAGGTTGATGGAAGTATTTGTCTATGTGGATTCTTTTTCTCTCGACACATGAGATCAAAAGAATATTTCAATAGGAGGAAGATGAAGGAGATCAAGCAACCACGGAGCTCTCTTTCTTTCTTCTCACTTGCAAGAGAGAGAATGAGAAAAAGAAAATGAAATTATTAACTTAAGAAAAAAGACACCATGGTTGCAATAATAGTAAAACAACATCATTACCAATCCTATCATGATAAAGTTGATGCTACATTGAATTGACCATTATCATAATCAAAAAGAAAAAGAATATCCAAAGAAGAGTGTAGACCTCTCTTGAAGGTCAATGGTCAACACCGGTGAACGGGTCAACAAAGTCAAGAGAGGTCATGGTGGTCAAATGGTCAATGCAATTAGCCATCACAAAATTATCACAAAAAGGATTAGTAAAATGTCTCCGGCTCATAATGGTTTTGACCAAACAAATTGCCAAAACCCTAATGAGTCCGCCTCAAAATGGTTTTGACCGAATCAACTGCCAAAACCCTAATGAGCCTGCCACATAATGGTTTTGGCCGAACCAACTGCCAAAACCCTAATGGGGCACCTCCTCTTTCATCGTTCCTCAAAACTGTGCATACACACCCGCATCCGCATTCCGTAGAATGCGAATGCACAAAAGACAAAACAAATCCATCCGTACAGTACTAGGATCCGGCTTAAACCGAAGCCCACTAGTATTGCCTGCCCGAACAGCATACGCACACAAGTGCACGTAAGTGATCGCAGCCCTGCCGTAAAACCATACGGCCTCTACACGTTTCGCTCAGTGCAGGGAAACGCTCTGTGTGGGACTCTAAAGACTCGACACTACGCTGGAAGTGGGTTTAACCACAGACCGTAAGCGGCACTAGCTGTATGTAACGGTCCCCAAGTAGATGTCGATAAGAAGGCCAATGAGGTAAACCCATCCGAACTCCTACTGAGCCTGTATGTGAAAATCTCCGTACAGTTCGGTCTGTTCGTCTGATACATCGCATGGCAGGCCTAAGGGGTGGTGAACGTCAGTCCCCCAAAAGCGGTACAAGTCGTGTCGGAGTGAAGCCCAGAACACCCTGAGATAACACTGGAAACCTACCAGTATATCTCGCTTGCCCTGGCCAGGGACTACTCGTGTAATGGCTCTCCTAGACACAGCGTGATGTCAACCCCCAATACTGGGAGAGACGAATCCTGTCTAATCGTCATTGCCTCCAAGTGCTTCGGGACTGCACCCAACTACTACCTGTTTGCACGACTCCTTTGAGCTGTGGTAGGGTAGTAATCTAAGTGCAGTGGGAACACACTCGAGGCGAAATGACAGTGTCAAGTCAGCGGACTAAGCTGTACTCATGTCACCTGGGAACTGATAAACGACGATAGGTATAATACAAACCATCAGTTCCCGACGAGTCCTGTCCAGTGTACTCGTAACCTAATGAGCACCCGCATACTATCTCCAGTACGACGTACTGATGGCTGTGGGACAGACCATCTCCCCTGCTGGGATGAGAAGCGCATACACTAGTCTACTCCGTAGTATCGATGCCTTGTATCGATAGTCCTACGACTAGGGACCTGTATAAGGATGTGCTTATAGATTACCCATCCCCCACGAGTGTAACTGCCATCACAACGCTGGTAATCAAGCAAAGATCCTAAGGGCTCTACTAATATGTATAAGCGATATGCTAAAAGAAACACATGCACATATTGAAGTAGAAACAAAACCAAGTAGCATACTACCATTTTGAGCAAGATTGTCTGTACAACTGTGAATATCCCAAGCTTCCATCAAGTAATATACAAACTAGTATGATACAGTAATGGCCTCTAGGGCAAATACACTAACAATCTCCCACTTGCACTAAGGCCATGTACTGGCGTATCGAAGACCTATCATCTCGATCAGCCGTTCGAACTGAGTCTGGGGTATGGCCTTCGTGAATGGATCTGCAGTGTTATTCTCCGTATTTACTCTCTTCACCTCGATCTCCTGGCGATCAACGATCTCCTTGATCAAGTGGTACCGCCTCAAAATGTGCCTGGACTTCTGATGGGACCTGGGTTCCTTCGCTAAAGCTATAGCGCCATTGTTGTCGCAATACAGCGGTATTGGATCAACAATGGTAGGAACCACCTGAAGCTCCGTGAGGAACTTCTTCATCCAGACAGCTTCCTTTGCGGCATCGCAAGCAGCTATCTACTCCGCTTCCATAGTTGAGTCAGCAACGATCTCCTGCTTGGAACTCTTCCAGCAAACCGCTCCTCCATTGAGGGTAAAGACATAACCCGACATGGACTTGGAGTCATCCTTGTCACTCTGGAAGATGGAGTCGAAAAAAGGCCTCGAGCTGGTGGTCTTTTCCGCCATACACCAAGAACGTCTCCTTAGTCCTTCTCAGGTACTTGAGAATGTTCTTTACTGCTATCTAGTGTTTCTCCCCTGGGTTCGACTGATACCGGCTTACAACGCTCAATGCGTATGCTACATCTGGTCTGGTACATAACATCGCATACATTATAGAGCCTACCGCAGAAGCGTAGGGTATAATAGACATGCGATCCCTTTCCAAATCAGTCTTGGGAGACATCTCTTTGGAGAGGGTGATCCCGTGACAAGCCGGTAAATTACCGTGCTTGGAATCTTCCATACTGAATCTTTTTAGTATGGTGTCAATGTACCTGGACTGTGAGAGTCCCAACATCCTCTTAGATCTATCACGATAGATCTGGATCCCCAGAATGTAGTTGGCATCGCCCAGGTCCTTCATGGAGAACCTCTGTGACAAGAATCCTTTGACTGACTGTAGCATAGGAATATCATTTCCTATTATGATAATGTCATCCACGTACAAGACGAGGAATACCACAGTTCTCCCTACAATATTACTATAAACGCATGGTTCATCTAGGTTTTTGATAAAGTTGAATTCCTTGACAGTATCATCAAAGCAGATGTTCCAACTCCGCGATGCCTGCTTCAGTCCATAGATGGACTTGAGCAACATGCACACTTTACCGCTGCTCCCACTCTGAATGAATCCCTCCGGCTAATCCATAAAGACGCACTCTTCCAAATTTCCATTTAGGAAAGTCGTCTTTACATCCATCTGCCAGATCTCATAATCGTGGAAGGCAGCAATGGCAAGAAGGATCCGAATGGATTGGAGCATAGCCACTGGAGAAAAGGTCTCGTCATAGTCCAAACCAGGTCTTTGACGAAAACCCTTTGCTACAAGTCTAGCTATATAGGTTTCAACCTGCCCATCTACACCAATCTTCTTTCTGAAGATCCATTTGCAGCCTACGGGTTTTACCCCTTCTGGAGCAAAGTCCAATGTCCAAACTTTGTTGGTGTACATGGACTCCATCTCGGTCCGCATTGCATCCAGCCATTTTACCCAGTCACCGCTCTGAATGGCTTGCTGGAAGCTAGTAGGCTCACCATAATCCATAGTGCAATCCTCTCTATCCCCGTCTATGAGAAAACCGTAGTATCTCTCGGGCGGATGAGACTGCCTACTACTCCTGCAGAGTGGCGTAGGAATGTCATGTTCTTTCGAACCTTCTGGTTCTACTAAGCTTTCAGTAATAGCTCGTGGTTCTGGAATTTCTTCCGGTTCTATTGCGCTCCCACTTATCTGGTTTTCCAAAAACTCAGTTTCCAAGAAGCGGGCATGACGAGAAACAAAAACCTTTTGTTCCTCTGCGTAATAGAAAAGATACCCCTTGGAGTTCTTTGGGTATCCCACAAACTTACACTGTACTGAACGTGCCTCGAGCTTGTCCGCATGCTGCTTTTTTACAAAAGCTGGACATCCCCATGTCTTAAAGTGTTTAAGACAGGGTTTCTTCGCACTCCACATCTGATATGGTGTGGTAGGCACTGACTTAGTAGGTACTTGGTTTAAAAGATATGCAACTGTTTCTAGTGCATAACTCCAGAAGGATCGCGGCAACTCAGCCTTACTCATCATGGAACGAACCATATCCAATAGGGTTCGATTCCGCCTTTCTGATACACCGTTGTGTTGTGGTGTGTATGGAGGAGTAAGTGAGAGAGAATTCCATTCTCTTTTAAGAAGTCCAGAAACTCGGCACTTAAGTATTCACCACCTCGATCATATCTCAGTGTCTTGATACTTTTGCCTGTTTGTTTTTCAATTTCATTCTTGTATTCCCGAAATTTCGCAAAGGCCTCGGATTTGTGCTTCATCAAGAAGACATGCCCATACCTAGAGAAATCATCTGTGAAAGTAATGAAGTATGAATAACCACTTCACGCATGTGTAGACATTAGACCACACACGTCACTGTGTATGAGTCCCAAGAGCTCGCTCACTCTTTCTCCGTGTCCAGTGAATGGAGTCTTTGTCATCTTTCCCATGAGACAAGATTCACAAGTGGCATAAGACTGGTACTCGAACGGATCCAAGTATCCTTCTTTATGTAACTTTGTCAACCGTGTCTCATTGATGTGACACAGTTTACAATGCCATAAGAAAGCCTGATTTGTTTCCGGAGACTTTCTTTTAAGTGTGTTCTGGACACTGAAGACCTGAGCTTGATTCAAAACGTATATACCGTTTTTTAATGTACCTGACCCAATCAGAACTTGATTTATGTGGATGTTTACTACATCGCTTACAAAAGTTAAATCACATCCTTCCTTAGAAAGTAAGGATACAGATATGATGTTACAAGTCTCACCTGGTACATAAAAACAGTCACGCAGAATCAATATCTGCCCAGTTGTCAGTCCTAGATGATATTCCCCTACGGATTCAGCATACATGCTCATTCTGTTAGCAACCCTGAGAGTCATATCTCCTTTCTTGATAACCTACGGTTTCCTAGAGCCTGTAACGAATTACAGATATGAGATCCTGATCAGGTATCCAATACCTAGGAAGTAGGGTTAACTGACATACAGTACTCTATTACAAACACACCCGAAGCCGAAGCCACAACATGCATCGAATTCTGTCTACTGGCTTTGCAAGCCCTGCAATCCTTCTGCCCATGTTCATTCCCGTAACAATAGGAACATCCCCCTTTTACTACATCCATTCCCGAAACTTCTGCCCTTCCCTTTCTTTCTACTTCCCTGGTTTCCTTCAGGGTAGTAGGTAGAGACTGTTGAACTAAGTCAGTATCTGACCCGTTCTTCAACGTGGTCTTCAGGTCCGAGAGCTCAAAAGAGCTGGTCTCTGTAAGGACGTTGCCCCTTACAGATGACCCGATAGCCAACCTCGCTGGAAGCAATTCGTTCGAGGTCTCATATCTTGCGATACGAGATTGCTCTCCATATAAATCTTTGTTATAGAGGAAGATAGAAACTGAGTCCATCTTCTCGTGCTTCCTCTGGTTTACACCATCAACTGAGGCTAACACGAGGCACTTGGCTTTCGCACAGTTTTTTTCCGATGTCTCGCGGATATGAATATCCGTGACAGGGGAAACTGGACCTGAGACGGCAGGGGTTAGATCAGTCAAGAGGTGTCCCAGCTTGTCATGGGCAATGGACATCTTGACAGACCTTTGCCAGTCATAATAGTCAGATTCAGTCATTTTGTTATCTAGATGTAACCTATGTCTGGTCACTTGGTCGCTGCAGTTTAAGAGAGAGAGAGAAGAAAACACTTTAGCATGATGCTCTTGCAAGTTTAGATTGATTTTTAATTTATCTAAACAGGATGGCTCCCACTGTCTCTCGAATTCCTCCTCAAACCATAAAGGAAGAATTAGTTGGGATCAATATCACCGTACAATACTTGCTTAACCGTTCAGCCAGACTGGTGTTGGTACTTCGAGAGAGGTTTTTCAACACTTTCGCGAAGTTCCTTAATTAAATAACCTCTTTTCCCTGTGGGCGTAGCCCCGCTAACACCTTTCTAGACACCTACTTGGTTTATAGCATTGATTGTTAAGTGAGAAAGTTCCGGAGGAGTAGCATATACTCATAGTAGGATCGGGATCCAAATATCATTGCGTGACAAAACTGAAGGAATCCTACCAGAATCATCACACTCCAAATGGTATGCAGCGCTAGCAAGTTTCAGTACTTTTGAAACTCCCGATGTGGATTTTTGCCCCATGCTCTTATGACCTTGACTAAGGCCAGCAAATCATAAGTCACATGTCAAGTTCTACCCGTCGTTGTCCAGGTTGATTTGAACCCACCCGTATATACCCTTGACTATGGACAACAAAGTAATACGACTGTCCCAAACCAACATATTCTATGTATGCAACATATGAATACCCACCAGCTACCAAACACTGTGCCTTGACTAGGGCCAACAAACACAGCTTGAATACTGTTGAATATTCATATGAAACGACGGAGGGCTACGAATGGTTTTGGCGAAACCGTGAACATAGTGAACTTGATATAATCGATGGAATGAGATAGCTTTTAAAAAGGAGTGGCTCAAGCTCCGCATTTAAAAACTGGTTTTGAAAAGAACCGAGTGGTTTTCAAAGTGTTCCAACGACTTTTTCTTGGTTTATTTTCATGCATTAATTCCAATGCGTCCCATCATTTAATCCTATCATTGCAAAAAACAACGAAAATATAACGTACGCTTATGCCATCCGCATTCGCCACGGGGTCCCGTCATCACCCGTTAGGTTACTTAACTAACGACAGAGCGGGGGCTGGACTAGCGCGGATGAAAAACATAAGCAACGCCTAAATAGATATCATATAGATATATATAAACATTCGTCACATGCAATGATAGTCATTCCAGATCACAGATGAATACAATGGATATACTAGGAATCCGCAATTCGTACGATCCTGTAACGAAGAACGGATTACACGGTCGCGATGAATAGCCAAACCCCACCCTAGACCTCTACGGGTGTGGCAAACTACGCGCCAAGTACCCGAAGCGAAGCAACCTCCCTCATCACCGTGAGTAGGCCACTCGGCACTTCGAGATACCCGATAGTTTGTGCACCCCACCTTGGGTCTATCCTAGAAGCAAAAACAGTAAAAAGAAATTATACAAGGAAGGCTACAACCCTGACCCGGTTGTGCGGCCAAACAAATAATATTACATCAATTTACAAATTTTACATGAATGAAAGAAAAAGAAAATCTTATCTCACATCCACCCCGGCTATTCATCCGCGACAATCCACCGAGTTCATATCCACAAACCATCAACATTACAGATCACAGATATGTATAACCCCCACTAATCGACGTATAGCGATTAGCGGACGTTCAATACATATATCACATCACAGATAATATCCATTAGCCAAAGTCTACGGAATATCGATAAAAATACGGATTTATAACCACTCCAAAAATCAATTTGTTCTCTGGAAAATTTGGGCAGAAACAACATGTACTAAAAATCCCAAAACAGCCAACTAAGCACACTGCACCAAACTCGGTCCACGGCCGAGTCAACTCTTGCATGTATAGACATCGAACCACATACATCACTATATACGAGTCCCAAGAGCTCTGCTGCTCTTTCTCCATGTCCGGTGAACGGAGATTCGGTCATCTTCCATTTGAGACAATACTAACAAGTTTCATAAGATGAAAACTCGAACGCATCCAAGAGTCCATCTTTATGCAACTTACTCGGTCTTTTCTCTCCGATATGACCAAGTCTACAATGCCACAAGTAGGATTCATTCGTATCTGAATTCTTCCTCTTGCGTGTGTTTTGTATATTGAGAACTGTATTCTGATTTAGAACGTAGATACCGTTACACAGTGTACCTTCTGCAACCAGTAACTTATGAAGGTAAATGTTCATGATATTTCTATCAAGAACAAAGTTATATCCATTTTTATCGAGTAAAGAAACTGATATGATGTTGCAAACCATGGAAGGTACATAGTATCAATCGTTCAAAATCATAGTCTTGCCATTTAGCAATACTAGGTGATATTCACCGACGGCTGCCGCATTAACTTGTGCTCCGTTCGCTACTCTGAGCGACATATCACCCGGTGCAACTTTCCTACTTTTTCTCAGTCCCTGCAATAAATTACAGATATGAGATCCTGATCCGGTATCAAGTACCCAGGAGGTAGGGCTGACCGTAAAACAGTTCTCAATTACAAGAACACCTGAAGTAGATGCAAAACCATGCTTCTTCTTCAACTGGGTATCCTGGGAATCCATACAATCCCCTTTCCCTTGCTCATACTTATGACTGTTGTCACAAGTTAGAGCCAAACCAACGTTCCCCAGCCCCGAATAAGAATTCGGATCGGTCAAGCGATACATTTTATTATCTTGATTAGGGCGTGAAATGGTTGCTACCTGGAGAGAGAGAAAAGAAACACTCAGCGTACGCTCTTGCAAGATTAGATTGGTTTATTAGTTTATTTAACCAGGATGTCTCCCACTGTTTCCTCAAATTCTTTCTTAAAACCTTTTAAAAGAAGAACTAGCCGGGATTTAATTCACGTCACAATACTTGCTTAACCTTTCAGCCAGGCTAGTGTCGGTAATTCGAGAGAGGTTTTCCAACGCTTTCGCGAAGTTCCTTAATTTAACAACCTCTTTTCCCTGGGGGCTTAGCCCCGCTAACACCTTTCTAGACACCTACTAGGTTTATAGCATTGATCGTTAAGTGAAATAATCTCCCGAGAGTAATCCAACTCATCAGTGGGATCGGGATCCAACTGTCATTGTGTAATAACCTAGATGGAATCCACTCTAGTCACCACACTCCAGAAGTTATGCTAAATCTGCAAGTTTCAGTTTCTTTAGAAACTCCCGATGTGGTTTTTGCCCCTAGGACCCAAGTGACCTTGACTGAGCCAACATATCAAAGGATCCTAGTCAAGTTCAACCCGTCATTATCTTGACTGCATTAGACCCACCCGTATGAGTCCTTGACTGAGCCAAAATGACCGCACGACTGTCCTAACCAATCACTTTGTATCCTACGGAAAAATATTACATAGCTACCGTACACTACGCCTCGGCTGAGCACGAAATACGTAGCACGAATACTAAGCAATATCAATCCGAAACGACGGAGGGCTACGACTGGGTTTTGGCGAAAACCCGTTAACGTAATGAACTTGATATCGTTGAAGGAACGTGATACAGTTTTTGAAAATATAGTGGCGAAAACTTTTGCTAAAGAGGTCACTCCCTGTGAAGGGATCTCGGCTCTTTCCTTGTCGAATGAGGTGCAGGATATTCCAAACTGAATACCTCGATGCAAAGCAAGAATAATCGACTATAATGAAGTTATTACCCTGACGCAAACTTTTGTCCAAGGGGTCACTCCCGATGAAGGGATCTCGGCCCTTGCCTCGTCGACTGAGGTGCTGGGCATTCATAACCGAATACCTCGATGCAAAAAAAAGTGAACGTCCCTGCAATAACAGCTTTTTGAAAAATTGTTCCAACAACGTCTTTTAGGTTTATTTTCTTGCATTAGTTCTTTTAATGCGTCCGATCATTTAAATCCTACCATTGCAGAAAACAACCAAAATATGACGTACGCTTATGCCATTCGCATTCGCCACGGGGCCCCGTCATCACCCGTTAGGTTACTTAACTAACGACAGAGCGGGGGCTGGGCTAGCGCAGCTGAAAAACATAAGCAACGCCTAAATAGTTATTATATATAGATATATAGCAATGATAGCCAATCCAGATCACAGATGAACACTTTGGATATAGTAGGAACCCGCGATTCGTTCGAGCCTGCAACGAAAAGCGGATTACACGGTAGCGATGAATAGCCAATACCCCACCCAAGACCCCTACGGGTGCGGCAAACTACCCGCTAAGTAACCGAAGCGAAGCAATCTCCCTCAACACCGTGAGTAGGCCACTCGGCACTTCGAGATACCCGGTAGTTTGTGCACCCCCTCCATGGGTCTATCCTAGGACCAAAAACAGTAAAAAGAATTATACAATGACGGCTACAACCCCGACCCAGTTGTGCGGCCATACAAATAATATTACATCAATTTACAAATTTATTACATGAATGAAAGAAAAAGAAACTCCCATCTCACATCCATCCCGGCTATTCATCCGCGACAATCCAACGAGTTCATATACACATACCATCAACGACACAGATCACAGATATGTATAACCCCCACTAATCGACGTATAGCGATTAGTTGACGTTCAATACACATATAACATTACAGATATAACAATTAGCCAAAGTCTACAGAACATCGACCAAAAAATACGGATTTTTGAGCCCCAAAAATAAATTTTGCTTTCTGGAAAATCTGGGCAGAAAAGTCATATATCAAAAATCCCAAAATACCCATATAAGAATACTGCAGAAAAGAAAATCGCCAACCGAGTTAACCCGGCCGCGGTTCCGCGGCATAAGCAAGCTTATGCCGCGGAACCGCGGCGCTTTAACCGAGTTAGGTGACCATTTTTCTTCAGTATTCTATAAAAATCCTGAGCCGATTTTTAGTGTATGATTTATTGATTTTGGAACAGATCTGAAAATCGGCAGAAACTGAATTTTTCGGGGTGATTTTGCGGTTTTTCGTCCGGTCGATATTCTAAATACTTTGCTAACATGCTAGGGTGTGTTTAGTTAGGCTCTGATACCACTGTTAGGTCCACGTTACCGCTCCCGGTACTTTCGGGGTTGCAGAAATGGTAAAACAAAAATTCTTCTAAGCATGGTAACATGGACCGTAAAAGCCGGATCTTTGCTAAACAATACACTAGAATCCTAACTAGAGATTTATCTACTCGGTTAGGGGTTATACCTCAACTTGAACTCCTACTCTTCTTGTTGTTCTTCTCCTTGCTTGCTCCGAGGCTTGATCCGGACTTTGGTCACCTCCGCGGCCTCCTTGAGTCGAAGACGATCCACCCGAGAGATGTACACCGAGCTCCACCTCGAGCCGAGGTAACTAGGGCAAAGAGATTGCTAATCTAGAAGCCCTAGGTTGTGTAGAAGTGATAAAGGGATGGTTTTGTCTTTGTAGGATCTTTATCTCTCAACACATGAGATCAAAAGATGAATCAAGAGGAGGAAGAAGAAGGAGGAGCTAGCAACCATGGTTCATTTCTTTTTCTTCTCACTTGAAAAGGCAAGAGAGAGAATGAGAAGGAAATTGTGAACTAAAGAAATTAACCATGGTTGCAATAATGCACTAAAACATCATTACCAATCCTATCAAGATAAAGTTTGATGGCTCCATTGAAATGACCATTATCATAATCAAAATAGAAAAAGAAAAAGAAAAGAAGAGTGTAGATCCTTCTTGAAAGTCAATGGTCAACACGGTCAACCGGTCAACAAAGTCAAGAGAGTTCATGGTGGTCAAATGGTCAATGCAATTAGCCATCATAAAATTATCACTAAAAGGATTGGAAAAGGATGTCCGCGGCTCATAATGGTTTTGGCCAAAAGAAATGTCAAAACCCTAATGAGTCCGCCTCAAAATGGTTTTGACCGAATCAACTGTCAAAACCCTAATGAGCCTGCCACATAACGGTTTTGGCCGAACCAACTGCCAAAACCCTGATGAGGCACCTGCTCCTTCATCGCTCCGGAAAACTGTGCATACACACCTGCATCCGCATTCCGTAGAATGCGGATGCGCAGAAGACAAAACAAATCCCTCCGTGCAATACTAGAATCCGGCTTAAACTAAAGCCCACTAGTATTGCCTGCCCGAACACCGCATGCACACAAGTGTACGTAAGTGATCGCAGCCCTGCCGTAAAATCATACGGCCTCTACACGTTTCGCTTAGTGCAGGGAAACTCTCTGTGTGGGACTCTAAAGAATCGACACTACGCTGGCAGTGGGTTTAACCACAGACCGCAAGCGGCACTAGCTGTACGTAACGGTCCCCAGGTAGATGTCGATAAGAAGGCCGATGAGGTGAACCCATCCGAACTCCTACTGAGCCTGTATGTGACAATCTCCGTACAGTCCGGTCTGTTCTTCTGATACATCGCATGGCGGGCCTAGGGGGCGGTAAACGTCAGTCCCCTAATAGCGGTACAAGTCGTGTCGGAGTGAAGCCCAGAACACCCTGAGATAACACTGAAAACCTACCAGTATATCTCGCTTGCCCTGGCCAGGGACTACTCGTGTAATGGCTCTCCTAGACACAGCGCGATGACAACCCCCAATACCGGGAGAGACGAATCATGTCTAACAGTCACTGCCTCCAAGTGCTTCGGGACTGCACCCAACTACTACCTGCTTGCACGACTCAGTAGAGCCGTGGTAGGGTAGTAATCAAAGAACAGTGGGATCACACTTGAGGCGAAGTGACAGTGTCAAGTCAGCGGACTAAGCTGTACTCATGTCACCTGGGAACTGATAACTGACGATAGGTATAATACCAACTATCAGTTCCCGACGAGTCCTGTCCAGTGTACTCGTAACCTAACGAGCACCCGCATACTATCTCAAGTACGGCGTACTGACGGCTGTGGGACAGACCGTCTCCCGTGCTGGGATGAGAAGCGCATACCCTAGTCTACTCCGGAGTATCGATGCCCTATCTCGATAATCCCACGACTAGGGACGTGTATAAGGATGTGCTTGTAGATTACCCAGCCCCCACGAGTGTGATCGCCATCACAACGCCGGTAATCAAGCAAAGATCCTAAGGGCTCTACTAATGCATATAGGTGATATAATAAAGAAACACACATGTACACATTAAAGCAGAGACAAACCAAGTAGCATACTACTATATCGAGCAAGATTGTCTGTACAACTGTGAATATCCCAAGCTTCCATCAAGTAATATACAAACTAGTATGATACAGTAATGGCCTCTAGGGCATAAACACTAACAACCTGCAGGTACACCACCATGACAGGAGTCATCTATTCTAAAAACCATTAGAATACTGTCAAAGTACCCATATTGGGAAACTACCCAAATCCAGATCTAAAACCATAGATCTAGAAACCAGAATGTCAAATATTATATCCATATCCTGTCTGAAGAAACAACTGTGTGACGACCACAGTACAACCGATCGTAGTATAGGAATTTTACTTCCTACTCTGTGTATGTCATCCAGATACCATGACATCACACCCTTCTACCTTCTTAACAGATCCATCCCCTATTCCGATGAAGTCAAACCTATGACTGTCACATCAAAATTAGATGATCTATTTCCGCTTGTCACGACCCGAAAGAGCACGTGACTGGCCCTTGAACCATATGAAGTCTATAGGACCCCATCTGATCCAAGTAAGCCAAAAGCCCAGCAATCTAAAACCATTTAAAGAGTAAATAAGGAAAACTGTTTTTGAAAAGTAAGGAAATCATGTTTGGAAATCAAAGTTTTTAAATAACTAAGCCGAATATGCATTTTTTTAAAATGTGTAACCTTTTCTGAAAATTTCGGCAGAGTTTCCTTTGTAAAAACTGGCCCCGAACGGGGTACAACAAGAATAATATATATGAAATGATAAAAGGCATCCCCAAGCGGGAGCTAGCTCTTCGTCCATCGACGGTCACAACCACGCAAGCAATAATAATATACAACGCCAAAGGGCGAGGATCAAAACCCAAAAAAAAGGAAACTTAAAACAGCCAGAAAACCGTAATACTACTAGCGCGACTCTAAGGTCGAAATAAAACAACACTGTTTTCTAATTCTGAAACAATAAACAAGTTTTGGTTGATGGAAATTCTAGATACAATAAATGATACATGAACAATGGCGGTTCTGATACAAAAGAACCCACCTATCCAAGCAAGTCACCCATAAGGAAGCAGTGTGCCAGAAATGCCGCTATGGAATCTGTACGGCAAACACCTGCAAGGACTGGGGCACAACGGGGGTGAGTTGCCAACTCGTGAATAGAAAATATCTACCAGCAGAGATCGAATGCATGACCCATCCTAGGTCAATACGATCAGATATAAATAAACCTCAATATGAATAAAGCTGAAGCATGCTAAACTGGCAATGTAATCTCTGCATGAGTGTAATGCCAGGTGCTCGTGCTAGTGCCTCAGGTAATAGCATGTCATGAATATGAGGTATGATCAATGTAATCAAATCTGCACACACGTGGATCCCGTCCACTCGTCACCCAATGACAATAACCATCATGCAAGTAAATATCATGAAACCTGTGCATGGAAATATGAGGATATAACCCACCCGTGTCCCTCGCGACACGTCAAAATCATGGAACCGGAGTGCCCAGCATCGGCACTCGAAAACATCATGAAAACTGTGCCCAGCATCGGCACATAAATCCTCATATATCGGGCTCCGTCAGTCCGGATCGGCCCGCGGGCTCTGTCTGCGGTATCGGCCCTCGGCCCCGGCAGGACGCCCAAATCTATCCATCGACTCTGGTCAGTATCCTCCGGATAATCGCCAGGTCCAACCAATCACCGGTTGGTACTCGCCCGCCTCCAGGCTCAATCGGCAAAGCTCATCGATCATCTTGCCGAGGGGAACCATACCGGGTCCACCATGTACCCGCAATCGGCTCATCCACTCCTCGATTCGGGTTTCACATGTCGCTCTCAGCACCGAGAAAACACATGGTGGACGCACTGAAATATCATATCAAGGGTAACCGGGTTTTTAAAGCAATGACATATTCTCTTTTGAAACACTCTCGGTTCCCAAATCCAGAAATATCATAGAAACAACATATCTCAATGCGTATAATCAAAAGCATGAAGTATGCGACATGTAAAGGAAGGTATGCATATCATCATGTCATGCAAGGATCATATACTGAATGCAATAGTACTACAGTGTAGTGACATGGCAATTATCGATGATGAGTGTGTGAGCCGGCAACAAGTGTACGTGGAACATATGCATCATCGATAATGGTGCTGGTGTCCTAGCAGCATGACTGAAATATAACCACAGTACAAGCGATGCAATGCAAATAGCATGAATATGCGGAATCGAATAATCAACGCAAAAGTAAAGAATCTACACCAATCTGTACAAGTCATGCAGGGGTGCCATTTGAAATAAGACGAATCAGGGCTTTTGGAAAAACAAGGGCTACGGTGTTTTAAGAAAAGATACATCATTTGAAAATATCCGTATGACCCTTCTGCCTATCTTTAAAATATCCCCGATTCGTTAGTTTGAAATAGGTATTACTCGGTCCAGTCTAATGTCTACTAAGTAATCTAGACAGGAGGGTTAAGAAACCACCTAATCTGAGTCAATATATATAGATATGATAGTCGGTGATCCCGCCTCAATAACATATCGTAAGATATCCTCGAGTCATGAGTGCGGATCTATCATCAATATTGGCTCATACGGTAGATCGTCGTACGGCATCCCAATAGCTGGGTAGGGGTCAATATCACAGTACCTCATCACATATCAGGTATCACTATCATCAGATCGCATAATCTGGGGTACTACTCTAAGTCTAGTACAAATCGATACCATCTATAAAAATATGAATGCGGGTAAAGCACATGTCCAAAGGCCCACTAAAACTATCATATCGCACCTCGAAGACAAGCTATGTCACATCGCCGATCTCACGGCCTCACATCAAGTATCATCTCAAACCACGTATCATCCTCAAATCCCGTATATAAACACATAGTCCCATACCCATGTGTAGATATACGCACCATCATATGCACTCTAATAAATGAAAGAATGAATGCAAGTATATGTGTAAATGTATGTGTGAGTGCAACCACTATTCTAGGGTTCGCATTATACTAAACCAATATATTCTTTTCATCAAAATATCATTATTACCATCAATAACCCTAAACAACACATAATAAATATTCGTGTGTATACGTATTCGTATACATCACCGCGGACTGCGGGGGTGCTATACGCCATCCACCCGACTTCTCCCCGTAGATATAAATCTACTCACATTGCTTCTCGTGTGCCAAAGCCGATGTCGCTATCTTCACCTCCTTTGCTTCAACATCACGCGGGGTACCTACAAGTATATCACAATGCTAAAGCACATGAAAATCACATCGGAAACCAAAATAGCACACGCTACCCGCATAGGTAAAAACCTATCGACTCGCATGTAAACACAATCAAAATCCACTTGTCGTTGACGTCCAAACGCCACCCGACGGGAATGAATCACCAAATACCAAAATCCATGCTAAAACAAGTCCCAAATTATACACCAACATAGGAAAATCAACCCGGATTTCACCCTAGATGGAATCAGTCAAAACTAGACATACTCAGGGTCAAAACTAGAGGAAATAGGGGCATGCACAGAAAACGAGGCAATTCCTTAAAATACCTTATTTTAGAATTTTCCATAATTTTTCCCCATTTATCTGTATTTAATTATACCAGAATATTAAAATATTCATTAAAATAATATTAAATTATAAAATTTCCCAAAAATCATATTTTATTATTTTGAAGACGTTACAATCTACCCCCTTAAAGAAATTCGGTCCCCGAATTTAAATTTAAACCCCCAAATACTAAAATATTTCAATACAAATTCCAAGTCATCGGGGCTCCGAAATCATCTATACATAAAACATCATAGCGCAATGCATGCGCATGAGTACTGAGCAGATAACTCAAAAGCAACACTCCATCAAGCATCCGCAATCATCGGAGTCATGGTAACGACACAATGTCAAATCCAATACAAAATCAATATGATATGGACCAAGACTATACATGTAGACACCCAATCTATACATGTAATTAGCTGATGCAACTGTATGCCAAATCTTTTTAAGTCGTTGTGCGATGCGCGTAACACTGCACAGTGGCGGACGTTTCTCATAAGAAAATAACTATATATGTGTATATATATCCTTTGTTTAATAAGCACGTTCCACCATTTTGAAAATAATCAGAAGGGTTTCCTTGTTTTTAAAACGTTTTGTGTCATATCGGACACGTAGGTATATACTGAGGCTATAGCTCGCTTTTCGGAAATCCCTTCGATAACTATCGATGCATGCAAAATATATCCAGGCACTGTCCACTGACTAGTCCTGCTCAGTATGAAAGAAAATATCCCACATCATAAAAATGTACTGCTCCAAAAGGAATAAATTCCAAAAATGCACATAACACCACCCTGTGCGTCTGACGCGCACGGAAATCAAAATCCATATATGCGCTAAACATGTGCACAAAACAACATCTAGGTGCAACGGGTGTGCACGAAGCATCTGTCATAGGCAACATGTGTGCCTGAGAGCCAAAACAGGTGCATCTGACATGCACGAAGAATCTCGATTTAGTGCATCTGGTGTGCCCCAAAATCGTATCTCAAAACATGCGCCCAACATGCGCGAAAATCCAAATCGGTGCATCCATCATGCACGAATGAAAATCTAGACCCTGCGCACTCAATATGCACGGAATCACAAAATCCAATAGCAACGTCGAATATGCGTAAGTCCAGTCAAAAGCACGGAGTGGAAGAATCCACATCAATATCACAATCAAAATCGACATACCGAAAGGCATCAAATCGAAGTCAGGTGCAATCGTAATGCACAAAATATAAATCCGGTGCAACAAAGGCACGAAATATAAATCTGATGCGATAAACGCAAGAAACATAAAACTGGTGCGACAAATGCACGGAGTATAGAACTGGTGCATCCCATGCACAAATACCAAGCAATAACTCAAATACGTAAGCAGCAACACCAAGTGTATCCAGATATGAAGAAAATCATAAACGTGTGCAGCTGCGGGCACAAAACACATATCGATGCACTACAAGCACATATAAGCTATACCGAGTGCAAAATCAAAACACTAAAATTACATGAAACTCTGCTGGAAGCGTAAATCAAATCACCAGCATAAAATAGGCATGAAATCGCAATCAACAGCTCAAGAGTAATAACTATGTACAAGGTATAAATACCCAGTAGGTGCAACCATGGTGCACAAAATCAAATATCATGAAACTCAGTCATCAAGACTAAATCATGCGAATAGATCGCCCAAAATACTGAAATCCAAAGCAACGGATACGTGATAATCAAATCACAAAATCACAAATCATAATTACCGTCGTCGGTATACCCTCCTTCAGGGTCGAGAAGGTACCGGTACATCCGATGCTAGCGGCGCAAGATATCTACTTGCCTCTTGCTCGCGGCTGGCGTCCTCTGCCTCTGGTTCCTGATCTTTGCTGTAGATTACCAACTCGCAATCCATCGGCTCATCGGCCCGGTCAGGTGTGCTGACAGGAACGATTCCGTTCTTGCACTTCCCTGGTCATCTCTCGGTCAATCCTCACGACCGCTCGTAAAGCAGCACATCTCTGGCGCCGACCTCGGGTCCTCTGAATGCATATCACACATCCGATCCTGGGTGCAACTCTTATTGCAGCAGTGTACTGGAAGGAATCCTACTCAAGGTCTCTTCTGATCTTGCCTAAGCCAAACTGTAAGGAGGCTGGTACTCTGGCGTAATCTTTTCTCTCTCTCTGGACCTCTGCGTCCTTAGTTCAACATCTCCTCGGAAGCTGGTCGCATCTCTGCGCCTCTGTATGCATGTCCGGCCTTTAATCTTAACGGGGTGTAGTAACAGCTCGTCTGCCTCTCGCACGAACTTCTTGTCCCGCTTGTCTGTATCATCGACCATTCGACGTCGCGTCTTTATCTGCACACTGCAATGTCCTCAGCTACGGTCCACCCGAAGTCTCTAACACGGACTCGAAATCACGAACTCAGTATCTTCATCACTCAGTAGAAGATATCTAGCCGAACACGTCCTCAGCGTGCATATCGCATCTCTGATGTCAGCGGAGTGGAACGTTATCTCGTCGAAATCTCGTGCAAACTCTTTACTCCACCTTGCTCCACTATCGACTGATTCGGACTCATCTCATCATGGCTATACAGACTGCGCTCCGACGGCTATGCTCGTATCTGGAGTCTCCCAAGCAGTGTCCCATCACATGATATCCGAATGATGTCGAATCATCTGATCGACTCGTCAGAACCTCACAATCCCCTCAAGAGCTCAACATCTCGGGTACAGTTTAATAGTATCGAGTACATGTCACAGCGTCGGTGGTCCAGCCGTAGAAGGGCAAACCCAAGCCTCACTAATGGCGCCGAGGAACTGCCGCAAACCCTAAGGTTCAAAGGCTTTCACACGGTCATTAAGTCGAGTTAGGGTTTCATTCTTCTAGAGGGTCTATAGAATCACCTGCATGTCTTTCCGTATACTTTAAACTTGGAAAATGGGTTCCTGACCTTCGATCGTCTCAATCGACTCTCAACGAATCTGCGTGAAGTCGCCTCTAGCTGGAATCAATCTATCTAATGACCTCGCATCGGGTAAGCGAACGAACCACAGGTCCTAGTCATTGATCCTCGGTGACTAGCGACTCACTATCACATCTCTAAGAATATGCTCATGCTGCAGTAGCTCCAATCATCTGGGCGATATCTCATCACTCGCAGCAACAACTGGCTCATTCGTCGGTACGCTAAGCAGCGCCTCAACCATCATGAATAAGCGATATATCAACGGTCATCACATCCTGGCTGGCCTCTATCAGTGGCTCAATCCTCTGGTACCGTCCGGTACATCCTAGAAATCTCACAGCAGCGATCTGTCAAACACCCATAGTGAGGAAACACAAAATACGAAGCCTCAATGCAACCGTATGTCTCTGGAATCACGCCCCGGTCAGTCCTCGTCCGCGACGAGCTCATGTTGACAACTCGAGCCGTAGCTCACTCTGCCCGTGCAATCGCGGCAGCAAAACCATAACCAGTATCGATGAAGATAGATCATAGGAAGGAATATGACACAATGCAAGGAAATGTACAACCTAAGGTTTCTTAAGCGGAGTGGCGTGTCGTAAGTATGCCGCGGAACATACCCACGGTACGTCACTCTACTTTAGTCACCTATTCCATCAACCAAGGGTCATCCTACACGACGAAAGTTCGGGTCTAATACCCCCTTGACCAAGTCTAAGTTCCGTAAGGTCAAGCCTAAGTTCCTTATATAGATAACGCCCTAGGCTCCGCATAGTCAAACTTAGACTCGAACCAAGGTCAACCCAGCGCTCTGATACCAACTTTGTCACGACCCGAAAAAGCACGTGGCTGGCCCTTGAACCATATGAAGTCTATAGGACCCCATCTGATCCAAGTAAGCCAAAAGCCCAGCAATCTAAAACCATTTAAAGAGTAAATAAGGAAAACTGTTTTTGAAAAGTAAGGAAATCATGTTTGGAAATCAAAGTTTTTAAATAACTAAGCCGAATATGGATTTTTTTAAAATGTGTAACCTTTTCTGAAAATTTCGGCAGAGTTTCCTTTGTAAAAACTGGCCCCGAACGGGGTACAACAAGAATAATATATATGAAATGATAAAAGGCATCCCCAAGCGGGAGCTAGCTCTTCGTCCATCGACGGTCACAACCACGCAAGCAATAATAATATACAACGCCAAAGGGCGAGGATCAAAACCCAAAAAAAAGGAAACTCAAAACAGCCAGAAAACCGTAATACTACTAGCGCGACTCTAAGGTCGAAATAAAACAACACTGTTTTCTAAGTCTGAAACAATAAACAAGTTTTGGTTGATGGAAATTCTAGATATAATAAATCATACATGAACAATGGCGGTTCTGATACAAAAGAACCCACCTATCCAAGCAAGTCACCCATAAGGAAGCAGTGTGCCAGAAATGCCGCTATGGAATCTGTACGGCAAAAACCTGCAAGGACTGGGGCACAACGGGGGTGAGTTGCCAACTTGTGAATAGAAAATATCTACCAGCAGAGATCGAATGCATGACCCATCCTAGGTCAATACGATCAGATATAAATAAACCTCAATATGAATAAAGCTGAAGCATGCTAAACTGGCAATGTAATCTCTGCATGAGTGTAATGCCAGGTGCTCGTGCTAGTGCCTCAGGTAATAGCATGTCATGAATATGAGGTATGATCAATGTAATCAAATCTGCACACACGTGGATCCCGTCCACTCGTCACCCAATGACAATAACCATCATGCAAGTAAATATCATGAAACCTGTGCATGGAAATATGAGGATATAATCCACCCGTATCCCTCGCGACACGTCAAAATCATGGAACCGGAGTGCCCAGCATCGGCACTCGAAAACATCATGAAAACTGTGCCCAGCATCGGCACATAAATCCTCATATATCGGGCTCCGTCAGTCCGGATCGGCCCGCGGGCTCTGTCTGCGGTATAGGCCCTCGGCCCCGGCAGGACGCCCAAATCTATCCATCGACTCTGGTCAGTATCCTCCGGATAATCGCCAGGTCCAACCAATCACCGATAGGTACTCGCCCGCCTCCAGGCTCAATCGGCAAAGCTCATCGATCATCTTGCCGAGGGGAACCATACCGGGTCCACCATGTACCCGCAATCGGCTCATCCACTCCTCGATTCGGGTTTCACATGTCGCTCTCACCACCGAGAAAACACATGGTGGACGCACTGAAATATCATATCAAGGGTAACCGGGTTTTTAAAGCAATGACATATTCTCTTTTGAAACACTCTCGGTTCCCAAATCCAGAAATATCATAGAAACAACATATCTCAATGCGTATAATCAAAAGCATGAAGTATGCGACATGTAAAGGAAGGTATGCATATCATCATGTCATGCAAGGATCATATACTGAATGCAATAGTACTACAGTGTAGTGACATGGCAATTATCGATGATGAGTGTGTGAGCCGGCAACAAGTGTACGTGGAACATATGCATCATCGATAATGGTGCTGGTGTCCTAGCAGCATGACTGAAATATAACCACAGTACAAGCGATGCAATGCAAATAGCATGAATATGCGGAATCGAATAATCAACGCAAAAGTAAAGAATCTACACCAATCTGTACAAGTCATGCAGGGGTGCCATTTGAAATAAGACGAATCAGGGCTTTTGGAAAAACAAGGGCTATGGTGTTTTAAGAAAAGATACATCATTTGAAAATATCCGTATGACCCTTCTGCCTAACTTTAAAATATCCCTGATTCGTTAGTTTGAAATAGGTATGACTCGGTCCAGTCTAATGTCTACTAAGTAATCTAGACAGGAGGGGTAAGAAACCACCTAATTTGAGTCAATATATATAGATATGATAGTCGGTGATCCCGCCTCAATAACATATCGTAAGATATCCTCGAGTCATGAGTGCGGATCTATCATCAATATCGGCTTGTACGGTAGATCGTCGTACGGCATCCCAATAGCTGGGTAGGGGTCAATAACACAGTACCTCATCACATATCAGGTATCACTATCATCAGATCGCATAATCTGGGGTACTACTCTTAGTCTAGTACAAATCGATACCATCTATAAAAATATGAATGCGGGTAAAGCACATGTCCAAAGGCCCGCTAAAACTATCATATCGCACCTCGAAGACAAGCTATGTCACATCGCCGATCTCACGGCCTCACATCAAGTATCATCTCAAACCACGTATCATCCTCAAATCCCGTATATAAACACATAGTCCCATACCCATGTGTAGATATACGCACCATCATATACACTCTAATAAATGAAAGAATGAACGCAAGTATGTGTGTAAATGTATGTGTGAGTGCAACCACTATTCTAGGGTTCGCACTATACTAAACCAATATATTCTTATCATCAAAATATCATTATTACCATCAATAACCCTAAACAACACATAATAAATATTCGTGTGTATACGTATTCGTATACATCACCACGGACTGCGGGGGTGCTATACGCCATCCACCCGACTTCTCCCCGTAGATATAAATCTACTCACATTGCTTCTCGTGTGCCAAAGCCGATGTCGCTATCTTCACCTCCTTTGCTTCAACATCACGCGGGGTACCTACAAGTATATCACAATGCTAAAGCACATGAAAATCACATCGGAAACCAAAATAGCACACGCTACCCGCATAGGTAAAAACCTATCGACTCGCATGTAAACACAATCAAAATCTACTTGTCGTTGACGTCCAAACGCCACCCGACGGGAATGAATCACCAAATACCAAAATCCATGCTAAAACAAGTCCTAAATTATACACCAACATAGGAAAATCAACCCAGATTTCACCCTAGATGGAATCAGTCAAAACTAGACATACTCAGGGTCAAAACTAGAGGAAATAGGGGCATGCACAGAAAACGAGGCAATTCCTTAAAATACCTTATTTTAGAATTTTCCATAATTTTTCCCCATTTATCTGTATTTAATTATACCAGAATATTAAAATATTCATTTAAATAATATTAAATTATAAAATTTCCCAAAAATCATATTTTATTATTTTGAAGACGTTACACCGCTATAACTGCTCAAGTCTATAAATAGACATAAGCTACTTGCCCACTATGCTTCTGCTACACCCACTGACTACGACAACCCTCCTACCGGGTCTCATAGCCTGGAACAACAGTAGTGTCAAGTCTGGGTAGATAAGAACCTCTCTGTCACCGTCCTTGAGGCTACCGGAGTACCTCTCGGGTGTCTGAGGTTACCCACCATATCTGCGGAGTGACTAATGGAATGTCAATCCTGATTGAATAAATAGGTCCTATTAAATTTTCCGTAATCGTTCGCGGTTCTGGAATCACTTCCAGTTCTACCATACTCCTACTACTGTTTTCTGAAAAAGATCTATTTTACTAAAACTGTGGCGAGTCAAGAACAATATCACTATTGATCTTCCAAATGGTAGAAAATCAATCCTCGTCATAGCTAGGGTCAACCCACAAACAGCCATTACAGAAACGTGCCCTGAGTTATCCAGAGTCTGGTTTTAAGCATAAGCTGGACAACTCCCCGTACCTTAACATCTTTTAAGGTATGAACCATTCTATATCCAATATAGAAACTTTAGCACTTATTTAATTGGAACCAGATTCAAATCATGCAGCTGTCCCCAGTGCATATCAACTTAATTGAAAGAGGAGCATTACTCAACTTAGGAATCCATCCAATTATGAGTAACCTGAAAGAGAAACAAGTTTCTCAAAACCATCACTATCATCTGAATACCAATCACAAGAATCTACATCTTCGATCTCTTTGAAGAATCCCGATACTTGTGATACCTGGTTCTCTACTTTATTCTTATACCCATAAGTTCTCAAAACTTAGACCTTGTATTTCTACGAAACACTTATCTAAAAACTAGAGAAGTCATAAGTAAACAGAACATAGTACGAGGACCTACCCCTTTGTCCTGATGGACACTTGTACAACATACAATACTCTGTATAAGTCCACTGAATTAAACAACTCAAAACCTGTGCATCGTAGGTTGAAAACTGTACCTTGGCGATTTCCTCAAATATCACCAATTACAACGAATTCCGATATAATGAAGATAATCACCTAATTTCCAATAACTTACTCCCGCTCATCATCTGTAAAACCATACAGATATGAGAATGAATCCTGGTAAATACATACCTTTGGAGTACGTATCTAATCGGGAAAACAGTTTTCCTTTAACAATGCACTGAAACATGAAAATGTTTCGTAGGGGTATCCTGGTATTCATAGCAATGCCTCTTCCATAATCCAATTCATGACTTCAACCGTATATTTTATTGCCATCTCTCCAAATCCCTTTATTTGTCTTTAGTCGTTACCTTCTGTACACCATCGTTAGGCTAAATGGTTTTCTTCCTTCCCTACCGTTCGGCACCAGCCTATGGTTTGGAAGAAGACTATCCAGTAAGCATAATAGTTGTACCCTCCTAAACCAAGGAGTACTCGCATCTTGAGAGAAGGTGATGATAAAAGACAACTGAATAATACCATATTCTTTTAAAGGTGAAACAGGAGTGGCGACGAAGTACGCGGTTTTGGTCGGGAATGATAACAGTCGCAATTTACTTTGCCCTCTTTCTAATACCTTTATTTTGTCTTTAGTTATTTTCTTCTGTACACCCTACTTAGGCTAATTGGTTTTCTTCATTCCCTACCTTTCGGCACCTGCCTATGGTTTGGAATAAGACTATCCAATAATCGTAATAGGTGTACTCTCCTAAACCAAGGAGCCCTCGCAACCTGGGAGAAGGTTATAATAAAAGACAACTTAATAAACCAATTCTATTTCTCCTGAGCCTGGATCCATCCTCGAAGAAGTCCCTTCGAGTTCGTATATAACCATACGATGGATCTATCCAATGGAAGTGGATGTCCGTAATAATACGGGTGTTCTGAGAAATATAAAAAAAAGGAGTGGCAATGACTTATGCAATATAGACAATCCAAAAGCCAGTATTTTAAGAAGGTTCAGTCAACTTGGTCACTGAGTCATAGTCTAGGGTCGGTCAAAGGTCGTTGCCAAAGAGAGAGAGAAAAGAAACACTCTGCGTGCACTCTAACCTAGATCAGAATGGTTATCACTTTATCTAATCCGGAAACCTCCCACTCTCTTGTCAAATTCTCCTCCAAACCTGAAAGAAGAATCAATCGGGATCACCCGAAGAGTAAACCAACTCATCAGTGGGAATCGGGATCCAACTCTCATCGCATGATAACGTGATGGAATGCATCCACGTTACTCATACTCCAGAAGGTATGCGCATACTTGGCTAGTTTCAGTTTCTTTAGAAACTCCCGATATGATTTTTGCCCCATGCTCTTATAACCTTGGCTTTGGTCAAAATGTCATAAGTCATATGCCAAGTTCTACCCGTCACTATCTTGTCAATTTGAACCCACCCGCACATGCCCCTGACTTTGGCCAATCGGCAGAACGACTGTCCCAAACTAACTCATCTATCTAAGCAACAAATGAATACCCAGCAGCTACCAAACACTATGCATTAACTTTGGCTAAAATGCATAACTTGAATACTACTGAATACCCAAAAGAAGTGACGGAGGGCTACGGCTGGTTTTTGGCGAAAAACCTTTAACGTAACGAACTTGATATCGCTGAAGGAACCTGATAGCTTTTTAAAATATAGTGGCGAAAACCTTTTGCTAAAGAGGTCATTCCCGGTGAAGGGATCTCGGCTCTTTCCTCGTGGAATGAGGTGCAGGATATTCCACTGAATACCGCGATGCAAAGCAACTTGTAATCGACTATAGTGAAGTTATTATCCTGACGCAAACTTCTGCCTAAGGGGTCAATCCCGGTGAAGGGATATCGGCCCTTGCCCCGTCAAATGAGGTGCAGGATATTCCACTGAATACCGCTATGCATAACAAAAGGAAACAACTTTGCAATAACACTTTTTAAATTTGTTCCAACAACTGCAAACAGGTTTGTTTTACTTTGCATTGATCAGAATCAACGCAGTCTCATCAATCAATCACACCAGAAAAGAACGAAAATAAAATGTACGCATATGCCATCCGCATTCGTCACTGGGTCCCGTCATCACCCGTTAGGTTACTTAACTAACGACAGAGCGGGGACTGGACTAGCGCGGGTGTAAAACATATACAACATCTAATAGTATATAAACCAATATACGATAATCGCTCAACATTACAGAAAAGTAATAAGCATCACAGAACAATACAGATAATCTGGGATCCCCGGGTTTCACAGAGCCGCTGCTGAAACCCGACGTTCCCCTGGTCGTGTGGATAGCCTGTGCAATGAAACCTAGACCCCTACGGGTGCAGCAAGTTACCCGCCAAAACCTGAAGCGAGGCAGCCCCCTACAGCAAAGTGAATGGACCACCTAGCACTTCACGGAATCCGGTAATCTTGGGCACCCCTCCTTGGGTCAACCTGTACCCCCTACGAGTGCGGCGAATAGTCTGCCAATTCTAGAGTGAGGCCCCTCTGCCTCTCAAAGCCATGAGATGCGGACCTGTTGCCCTCCAGAACCCGGCTATCCGTGCACTCCGTCGTGGGGTAAAACCTAGTACAGAAATGGAAAAATAGTACAACAGGTACATCGACCGCAACCTGGTCGTGCCCTAAAAGAATATTATACAACAGGCAGTGACGGCAGTCCACATGTTGGACGCTCGCCCCGCAATATCAAATGTACAAATAAATCCAAACTGCACTACCATTGCACACTGCTATCCACCATGACAAATCCGCAACATCACAGCACAACACAGAACATCAACGCGAATGTCACGTTCGCAAACCCGTCTAAAAGAACTATAGCAATCAGACGCGGTTTACCGATCAAATGACATTCCCGGATGGAGATATAATGTAAGCACTGTAAACTAACATGTTTAAATTTCGATCGACTAAATATCACGTAGTGGGCCCCACAAACATCTGTTGAACAGTAACAAAATCTGGGCCCAAAAGATATATACCAAAAACCCCAAATTCCAGAAAAGAACCCACTGTGCAAATTTGGGGGCATGATCTCACAGAATGGCCGTGGATGCGCGGTCAAACCATAGGTTTGACCGCGATTCCGCGGCAGTCTTGTCGAATCTGTTAGTTATATATATGCCCTAGAGGCCATTACTGTACATTGGATGTATATTGTAGTGGATGCTGGGACATATATAGGTAGGACTTTCTTGCTCGACATGATAGTACGCTATCTGCTTGCTCTTTATCTTAACATGTATACTTTCTGTCTCTCTGTTACATGTTGATAAAGCCCTTAGGATGTGTACTCGACTTCCATGACTATGATGTAGATCATACTAGTGGGGCCTGGGTAGTCCATGAGTACATCCTTCAATGTTCCTAGTCGTGGGAATATCGAGACGGGGCATCGATATTCCAGAGTAGACTAGCGTATATCTTCTCGACCCATGTGATGGGCGATGGATGATCCTATATCCATTGGTGTTTGACATCAGAGATGGTATGCGGGTGCTCAGTGGAGACTGGGTACACTGAATGGACTCGCCGAGAACTCCCAGATGGTATTATACCTCACGTCAGATGGCAGTTCTCTGGTGACACTGGTACAACTTAGTCTGTTGACCCGAGATCGTCATAGAGTCTTGTGTGTCTCCCACTGTGCTTTGATTTCCACCTTACCACGGCTCTACTGAGTCGTGCAAACAGGTGTTTTTTGGGTACAGTCCCGATTCACATGGAGGCAATGAGCGATAGTAGGGGATTCGTCTCTCCCGGTATTGGGGGTTGATGTTGCGCAATGCTCGACTGGCCATAACTGGAAATCCCTGGCCAGGGTTGCAGTGATCTACTGGTAAGTGTTATCAGTAGTTTCACACATGTTATGGACCTCACGTCGGCATGACTTATCGAGCTATTGGGGTCTGACGTTTACCACCCCTAGGCGAGATATGCGACATATCAGACGAACAGACCGGACTGTACGGTAAGTGTTACTGATTGGATTCACAGGAGTGTGAGCGGGCTTGCTCGTCGATCTTCTGATCGCTCAATACCCGGGTGGCCGTTACGTTTAGAAGACCGCTTGCGGCTTGTGGGTGTTTGATATGATCATCACCTGTTGCCGGCATATTGACGAGTCTTTAGAGTCCTACACAGAGGTTTCCTGGCTCAAGCGAAACGAAATAGGAGCGCATATGAGATATGTAAGGGATCGAGAATAATGCGTGTATGTGATACCGTATTCTATTCTCGCGATGAATGTATCGATTGGTTGTATGCGATATAACCTATTTATCGAATCGAGGATTGATTCGATAAGCCGATACATTGGATATTAGTCGGTCACATGCGATATGACCGGATCGTTAAATCAAGTGTTGATTTAATGATTTAATGTATAATTATATATTTGATATATTACTTTACATTAACTAGTATTTGTTCACTTAAAATCGATTTTCTCACTTGATGTGCACATTGTATATGTGATATATTTTTTGTGCACTTGATTGTATCATGTTTGATGATACATGAATGTTAGGGTGTATGTTTAGATTAAACCATGGTTATGTAATGGTTAGGGTTTTGATTTTATTTACTTATTCATTTATTTATTTATTTATTCATTTTTGAAAGATAAAGAGAAATGGTGGCTTGATTTGTTTTCTAGTTGAAGCTTCATGAAGCTTTGAATAAGTCCACCATTTTTGTTTCATACTTAACCCTAACCATTCAACCTAACCTTAGTTAATTCTCTACACCTAACTATGGTTGCAAATATGATAAGTATCAATTTATTTGCTATTTTGAAAATACTTTTTCATATTCCTTCTTCTTCTTCTTCTTCAACAAAGAAGAAAGCTTGCATCCATTAATGGCAACTTGAGAAAAAGAGTGAGAAATCCAATTCTAAAGTGAACTCACTTCCTATTTCTTCATCCTCTACCACTTGCCAAGTAGAATAGGGTGTTTTCTTCACAAGTTTCATGGCTTGGTGAAGTTGGAGCTTGATCTTGTGTTGCCTCGACGTAGATCATCTTCGGCATCGAAGTCGACGACCTAGCTCGCCCATTTCTCCAATGAAGCCGACGCTTGAGCCCGGGATCCGATGATCGCAGCGAGGGGACTTCATCATGGAGCTATGGAGGTGGAGGACCGGATCTACAAAGGTTGTATGTTCGTTCACTCTTAGTTAAAGCCGTATTAGGGTTTGTAGGCACATGAAAAATTTTGAATTGGGCATGTTTGATCTGTTGTGAGACTTCATTAGTGTGCCTAGGAACCCTACAGTGGTATCAAAGACTAGCTAGAGCCTTAGGCGATGTGTAGACGGAGTTAGAAGTCCGATCGAACCGAAACCCTAATTCAAATTTGCTCTCTGTACATTTTTCCAAAACTTGCTATTTTCCAAATTAAAAATGCTTAAACAATTCAGCAGGAAATTCTATGAATTACGGTTCAAAAACGACCAAAAGATACTCTTAAAGCGCGGCGGAACCGCGGCAGAAACTTGGCTTCTGCGGCGGTTCCGCGGCCAAATGATGAGATTAGACTTCAATTTTTGCACAGTAATTTGTCTATTCAGGTGCTGAGTTTTCTGGGAATTTTTAATTTGAACTCAAGAGTTGAGTTTTGTGGGGTGTTTTGGGGCTTCGATGATTCGATCGGAAATTTCAAACTTTGTCTATGTGCTTTTCCGGGTAATTTTAGAATATGTTAAAAAAGTTCGACCGGATATAAATACCCACTTTTTTCCCCTTCCGGGAAATTTCCAATTGTTGGACTTTTCCGTAGTTTAATGACGTTCTAAGTAGTGCAAGTAACGCGATGGTCCCTCTAGAAGACAACAAACCTTAACTCGATTATGTGACCGTCTTGAACTGCCCTTTGAACCCTAGGGTTTGGGGCAGTACGGCGTGCCACATGTGAGGCGTTGGCTTGACCCTTCTACGGCTGGACCGTTGGTACTGAGGCACGAAGTGAATGTTTTTAAACTTATTTCATGTGGTGAGCTGTTTTGGGAAAACTTGGGTGTTCGATTGTTCGATCGGAGAGTTTAACATTTTCTATTTATCCGGAATGTGATATAATATTTGGAATTCACAAGTAGTTATGAGATAACTGAATGAATGTTATAAACATAGCAGTTTAGTCTCACTTGTTCGGTTGCCACGGAATTTTGATGCGATCGAAAGTCCGTCGCAATCACGTAGTGTACGCGTATACTCGCCGGGTAAACTTAATAGACAGCCTCGCCCTATAGCCCCGACCAAGTGACTGTAGGAGAACCCCGTCGCCGAAAGTATCCATTTGGGTACTCGCGGAAGCGGTGTTCCGCCTTGGTGCACTTCGTCGACGGTATCGGCTGTGCGGCCGCCTACTAAAGTTTACGACGAGCATTCGATCAGTTTTTCGGGAATCTTGTTGAATTGCCCGACTTGATATTGAAAAGTGTTTTCGATAATGAGACTAAAATGCGGGGTTTATAATTGTTAAGCATGTGATGTCTAAGGAATTCATTGGTTTAGGCTTGCGATGTCTAAAGAGGTTGCGGATCCCAACTGTTGTAGTTTTACACTTTCTTTTCTGTGACCGTAAGTGTAATATGTGATATCGCCGGTTTCGTTGCTATATGTCAACGACAATTGGGATGCGCATATTTACTTACGTTGATGACATGTGATGTTATGTGTTGCTGGATATGTTATATTGGATCGTCGTGTTTGAATAGCCGGGGGTTTTTTATGTGAGATGAGTGTTTTTCTTTTTCATTCATTTAAAAACTTGTATGTAATATTCTTTTATTGGGGCACTTCCAGGTTGCGGATGTTGTCACCATTTGTATATTATTTACTTTTCCGCATTAGGATAGACCCAAGGAGGGGAGCACAAGTAACCGGGTTCTAGGGTCCAGTGGGAGACCATCTCGAGGAGTCGAGTCCGGGTCTCCTAACCCTAGAATTGGTAGGGTTGCTTGTCGCTCTCGTAGGGGTCTAGGGGTGTGGGATTGGCTATTCATCACGACCGTGGAATCCGTGTTTTATACTGGCTCGTATTGAAAACATGGACGTCCTAGTATATCCAATATTTCATATGATATTTTCTGATGCGTTATATATGATGTGATCATGTGATGTGTTCAGATAGATATAGACGTTGCATATGTTTTACACCCGCGCTAGCCCTGCCTCGCTCTGGCGTTAGTTACCTAACCTAACGGTGCAGACGGGATATCGAGGCGAATGCGGATGGCATAAGCATACGTTATATTTATCTGTGATGTTTAGGTGGACTTAAATGATGGGATATTCATTAATGAGATTAATGAAAGAAAATAAACCTAATTGATGTTGTGGAATCGAATTTCAAAATAAAACAGGTAGCTACAGTTCTTGCTTTGCATCGCGGTGTTCATTATAGAACATCCTGCACCTTATTCGATGAGGAATGGACCGAGATCCCTTCATCGGGAGTGACTCCTTTAGCAATAACCGGCAGATGCTACACACTCGGTTTTTCTTTTGATTGCTTCTATAGTTTCTGCTTTGCACAGTGATATATATGATATATCCCGCACCTCATTCGACGAGGAAAGGGCCGACGATCCCTTCACCGGGAGTGACCCCTTTAGCAAAACTAGAAAAGCCTCAAAAACATTCCATTTAAAAACCATTTGATTCCGCAACGAGATCAAGTTCAGAGCGTTAAAGGTTTTCATAAAAACCATTCGCAACCCTCCATCATTTTAGGAAGTAGAGTACTTAGTATTCATGCTGTGTTTGTTGACCTTAGTTAAGGCACAGTGTACGGTAGCTAAGTGATGTCTTCCTACACCGCATATGATGCGATTAGTTAGGACAGTCGCGTGACTTTGTTGACCTTAGTTAAGGGTCTTGTGGGTGGGTCTAATTAATCACGAAATGACGGGTAGAACTTGACTAGTGCTTATGATTTGTTGACCATAGTTAAGGTCATAGGTGCTAGGGGTAAAAACCTTTATCGGGAGATTCAAATGTTGAAATTTGCAATGAGATTGCATACCTTCTATGTGATAGTTGGATCCCGATACCCACTGCGAGTAATTGTTACTCCTGGGAGAGTTTTGCAATTTACAATTAGCCGATCAAGTAGGTGTCTAGAAAGGTGTCAACGGGGTTACGCCTCTGGGAAAACGAGGTCTACTGTAATTAGGTCCGTGCGAAAGCACGGGGAACTTCCCTCAAAGTACCGACACTGGCCTGGCTGAAAGATTGGCTAACTTGTAGAGTGTAATTAATCCCGGCTAGTCTTTCCTTTTAAGGTTTGAAGGAAGATTTGATAAAAACAGAGGGAGCCATCCTGATTAGATATATATATAACCAATCTAATCTTGCAAGAGCGCACGCAGAGTGTTTTCTTCTCTTTCTCCTGGTAGCGACCATATCACGCCTTAATCAAGATAATAATATGGATGAATTGACCCAACCCGCTTGTTATACTGAGCTGGGGAACGTTGGTCCCGCTCCAACTTATAATTGTTATAAGACCGAGCAGGAAATAGGGGAATACCAGAATTCCTATGCCGCCCAAATGAAGAAAGTGCATATGATGCATCTCCTTCGGGTGTGTTCATTGCAAAGAACTGTTTCTCAGTATCCTCTCCATCCTGGGTATTTGATACCGGATCAGGATCCCAGATATGTAATATGTTACATAGGGCTACAAAAAGGTAGAAAAACTGAGAACGGGTGATAAGTTTCATGAGACAGAAAATGGGGCAAGTGTTGCAGCCAAGTCTATTGGTCACTGTCACCCTGTATGACCAGTACATTGATTCTGAACGATTGTTATTAGATACCGAACCTGATATACAAAATCATATCAGTTTCTTTATTAGTAAAGAAAGGATATAATTTTGTATTGATGGATAATGTTTTGAACATTTCCTATATCAAAAGTTGATCGGTTCAGGCACGTTAACTAAAAGCATTGATGTTATAAATCAAACTACAGTTCCTAGTATACAGAACACACACAAGAGGAAGAGTTCAGAAATGAATGAATCATTCTTGAGGCATTGTAGACTAGGTCATATCAATGTGACCCGACTGGCTGAAGTTACATTTTAGATGCATATTTAAATTAGTTTGAATTTACATCTTGTGAAACTTGCCAGTCACGTCACAAAGATTAAATGACCATAGCTCTGCTTATTGGGAACAGAGAAAGAGTTAATGAACTCTTGGGACTGATACATGATGATGTATGTAAGGTCTCCTGTCTACACATGCCAGGACCGGTTCTTTATAGTTCATTACGTTCTCTGATAATCTCTCAAGATTCAGACATATGTTCCTGTTGAAACACAAGTCCAAACCTTTTGAGATATTCACAGAATATAAGCTAGAAGTAGAGAACCAATACGGGTATAAGTTTTATGTCCTATGATAAGATCAGGGAGGAGAATACTTGTGCATGGCATTCCTGGAGTATTCAAAAAGAAAATGAGATTCTCTCTCAGTGTTACTCCTCTGAATACACCACAGCACAACGGTGTATCGGGGCGGAGCAATTGCACAATATTAGATATGGTATGCTCTATGATGAGTATTACTGAGTTACCTATTTCCTTTTAGGGTTAAGCACTTGAGAAGCTGCATGCCTATTGAATTAGGTTCGAATCAAATCAGTGCCTACCACTCCATATAAGATATGGTATGGGAAGAGCCTATCTCTTAAGTAAGTTAAGATTTAGGATTGTCCGGCCTATGTCTAAAGCAAAATCCGGACAAGATCGAGGCAAGGAAAGTTCTATAGAACTGGAAAGGTTCCAGCTATACAAAACTGCTGATGATTTGATAGAACCAAAGGATTCAGAAGTCCCCAACGAACCTCAGCCTCTCCGCTGATCTAGCAGGGTTCCTCACCTACCTAAGAGGTACTTTGGTTTCTCGATGACAGTGGGAGCGAGGAATGCATCATGAGATGATGACCCAACTAGTTTCGAGCAGGCCATCGAGAGTAGGGACTCTGTAAGAATGGCTGGATGCTTAGCGATCTGACATGGAATCTATGTACACCAGCAAAGTATGGACTTTGGCTGCTATATCTGAAGGGTTAAATCCCCATCAGGAGCAAGTATATCTTGAGAAGATTACTTGGTGTAGATGGAAAAGTTGAGACTTTCAAAGCTAGACTTGTTAAAGGTTTTAGTCATCAACCAGGTGTGGATAATAATGAAACCTTTTCCAGGGACTATGCTTAAGTCCATCCAGATCCTACTTTCCATTGCTACATACCATGACTACGATATCTGGTGGTTGGGTGCCATGACTGCTTTTCTACAATTATGGTTTTGAAGAGAACGTCTATAAGAACACAGCCAGAAAACTTCGTAAACAGTAGGAGCAGCGGAAACGTGTGCAAGATGTTTTATGTGATAAAGCAGGCATCGCGGAGTTGGAACGTCTGTTTTGATGTGATAGTCAAAGTGTTTGACTTCATCAAAATGGTAGATGAACCTTGTATATAAAAAACGGTAGTAGAGAGTAAGGTGGTTATCCTCGTATTGTACGTGGACAACATACTCTTGATAGGAAAAGAGTTTCCTATACTACGCTCGATCAATCTCCGCTTATCACAAGGATTCTCCAATAGGATCAAAGTGATACCTCCTAAATCCTGAGTTTTCATCTATGAGATAGATGTAATTGGATGCAAGGATTCTCACTAGATGTAGTGAAATGGTATCAATCGATCCTGAGGAGAATCACTGGAAACGTTTCAGGGTGATAAAGACGACTGAATGTCAGTCACAGGCATTGTCTTTACCCTCAGTAAAGGGACGGTATGTTGGAAGAGTTCCAAGCTAGATACCGTGGCAAACTAGACGATAAAGGCTGGTAACATCTCTATTAAAGATACTACCAAAGAGGCTGTTTGGGTTTATATTGGTTCATAAGATGAACTAGGTTCCCACCATTGTGTGACAATGGTAGTGTGGCTTTGGCCCAGGAACCCCGGTCCCATCAGTGACCCAGACATATTCTGAGGCAGCATCACCTGATCATGGAGACAGTTGATCTTCAGGGTGATCGAGGTTAGGAGAGTAGACTTAGAGGACAACACGGCGGATCCACGCACGAAGGCCTTTTCCCAAAGAGAGACTTTTAGGGGATGGTTGAGTATTAGATACTACAACTACTGCTACAGATGGCCGTAGTGCAAGTGGGAGATTGTTAGTTATATATATGCCCTAGAGGCCATTACTATACATTGGATGTATATTGTAGTGGATGCTGGGACATATATAGGTAGGACTTTCTTGCTCGACATGATAGTACGCTATCTGCTTGCTCTTTATCTTAACATGTATATTTTCTGTCTCTCTGTTACATGTTGATAAAGCCCTTAGGATGTGTACTCGACTTCCAGGACTATGATGTAGATCATACTAGTGGGGCCTAGGTAGTCCATGAGTACATCCTTCAATGTTCCTAGTCGTGGGAATATCGAGACTGGGCATCGATATTCCAGAGTAGACTAGCGTATATCTTCTCGACCAATGTGATGGGCGATGGATGATCCCATATCCATTGGTGTTTGACATCAGAGATAGTATGCGGGTGCTCAGTGGAGACTGGGTACACTGAACGGACTCGCCGAGAACTCCTAGATGGAATTATACCTCACGTCAGATGGCAGTTCTCTGGTGACACTGGTACAACTTAGTGTGTTGACCCGAGATCGTCATAGAGTCTTGTGTGTCTCCCACTGTGCTTTGATTTCCACCTTACCACGGCTTTACTGAGTCGTGCAAACAGGTGGTTTTTGGGTACAGTCCCGATTCACATGGAGGCAAAGAGCGATAGGAGGGGATTCGTCTCTCCCGGTATTGGGGGTTGATGTTGCTCTATGCTCGACTGGGCATAACTGGAAATCCCTGGCCAGGGTTGCAGTGATATACTGGTAAGTGTTATCAGTAGTTTCACACATGTTATGGACCTCATGTCGGCATGACTTATCGAGCTATTGGGGTCTGACGTTTACCACCCCTAGGCGAGATATGCGACATATCATACGAACAGACCGGACTGTACGGTAAGTGTTACTGGTTGGATTCACAGGAGTGTGAGCGGGCTTGCTCGTCGATCTTCTGATCGCTCAATACCCGGGTGGCCGTTATGTTTAGCAGACCGCTTGCGGCTTGTGGGTGTTTGATATGATCATCACATGCTGCCGGCGTATTGACGAGTCTTTAGAGTCCTACATAGAGGTTTCCTGGCTCAAGCGAAACGAAATAGGAGCGCATATGAGATATGTGCGGGACCGAGAATAATGCGTGTATGTGATACCGTATTCTATTCTCGCGATGAATGTATCGATGGGTTGTATGCGATATAACCTAGTTATCGAATCGAGGATTGATTCGATAAGCCGATACATTGGATATTAGTCGGTCACATGCGATATGACCGGATCGTTAAATCAAGTGTTGATTTAATAATTTAATGTATAATTATATATTTGATATATTACTTTACATTAACTAGTATTTGTTCACTTAAAATGGATTTTCTCACTTGATGTGCACATTGTATATGTGATATATTTTTTGTGCACTTGATTGTATCATGTTTGATGATATATGAATGTTAGGGTGTATGTTTAGATTAAACCATGGTTATGTAATGGTTAGGGTTTTGATTTTATTTACCTATTCATTTATTTATTTATTTATTCATTTTTGAAAGATAAAGAGAAATGGTGGCTTGATTTGTTTTCTAGTTGAAGCTTCATGAAGCTTTGAATAAGTCCACCATTTTTGTTTCATACTTAATCCTAACCATTCAACCTAACCTTAGTTAATTCTCTACACCTAACTATGGTTGCAAATATGATAAGTATCAATTTATTTGCTATTTTGAAAATACTTTTTCATATTCCTTCTTCTTCTTCTTCTTCAACAAAGAAGAAAGCTTGCATCCATTAATGACAACTTGAGAAAAAGAGTGAGAAATCCAATTCTAAAGTGAACCCACTTCCTATTTCTTCATCCTCTACCACTTGCCAAGTAGTATAGGGTGTTTTCTTCACAAGTTTCATGGCTTGGTGAAGTTGGAACTTGATCTTATGTTGCCTCGACGTAGATCATTTTCGGCATCGAAGTCGACGACCTAGCTCGCCCATTTCTCCGATGAAGCCGACGCTTGAGCCCGGGATCCGATGATCGCAGCGAGGGGACTTCATCATGGAGCTATGGAGGTGGAGGACCGGATCTACAAAGGTTGTATGTTCGTTCACTCTTAGTTAAAGCCGTTAACTTGCTTGCATCGCCTCATTATCTAGTTAACGATCCGTATTAGGGTTTGTAGGCACATGAAAAATTTTGAATTGGGCATGTTTGATCTGTTGTGAGACTTCATTAGTGTGCCTAGGAACCCTACAGTGGTATCAAAGCCTAGCTAGAGCCTTAGGCGATGTGTGGACGGAGTTAGAAGTCCGATCGAACCGAAACCCTAATTCAAATTTGCTCTCTGTACATTTTTCCAAAACTGGGTTTTTTCCAAATTAAAAATGATTAAACAATTCAGCAGGAAATTCTATGAATTACGGTGCAAAAACGACCAAAAGATACTCTTAAAGCGCGGCGGAACCGCGGCAGAAGCTTGGCTTCTGCGGCGCTTCCGCGGCCAAATGATGAGATTAGACTTCAATTTTTGCACAGTAATTTGTCTATTCAGGTGCTGAGTTTTCTGGGAATTTTTAATTTGAACTCAAGAGTTGAGTTTTCTGGGGTGTTTTGGGGCTTTGATGATTCGATCGGAAATTTCAAACTTTGTCTATGTGCTTTTCCGGGTAATTTTAGAATATGTTAAAAAAGTTCGACCGGATATAAATACCCACTTTTTTCCCCTTCCGGGAAATTTCCAATTGTTGGACTTTTCCGTAGTTTAATGACGTTCTAAGTAGTGCAAGTAACGCGATGGTCCCTCTAGAAGACAACAAACCTTAACTCGATTATGTGACCGTCTTGAACTGCCCTTTGAACCCTAGGGTTTGGGGCAGTACGGCGTGCCACATGTGAGGCGTTGGCTTGACCCTTCTACGGCTGGACCGTTGGTACTGAGGCACGAAGTGAATGTTTTTAAACTTATTTCATGTGTTGAGCTGTTTCGGGAAAACTTGGGTGTTCGATTGTTCGATCGGAGAGTTTAACATTTTCTATTTATCCGGAATGTGATATAATATTTGGAATTCACAAGTAGTTATGAGATAACTGAATGAATGTTATAAACATAGCAGTTTAGTCTCACTTGATCGGTTGCCACGGAATTTTGATGCGATCGAAAGTCCGTCGCAATCACGTAGTGTACGCGGATACTCGCCGGGTAAACTTAATAGACAGCCTCGCCCTATAGCCCCGACCAAGTGACTGTAGGAGAACCCCGTCGCCGAAAGTATCCATTTGGGTGCTCGCGGAAGCGGTGTTCCACCTTGGTGCACTTCGTCGACGGTATCGGGGGTGCGGCCGCCTACTAAAGTTTACGACGAGCATTCGATCAGTTTTTCGGGAAACTTGTTGAATTGCCCGACTTCATATTGAAATGTGTTTTCGATAATGAGACTAAAATGCGGGGTTTATAATTGTTAAGCATGTCATGTCTAAGGAATTCATTGGTTTAGGCTTGCGATGTCTAAAGAGGTTGCGGATTCCAACTGTTGTAGTTTTACACTTTCTTTTCTGTGACCGTAAGTGTAATATGTGATATCGCCGGTTTCGTTGCTATATGTCAACGACAATTGGGATGCGCATATTTACTTACGTTGATGACATGTGATGTTATGTGTTGCTGGATATGTTATATTGGATCGTCGTGTTTGAATAGCCGGGGTTTTTTTATGTGAGATGAGTGTTTTTCTTTTTCATTCATGTAAAAACTTGTATGTAATATTCTTTTATTGGGGCACTTCCAGGTTGCGGATGTTGTCACCATTTGTATATTATTTACTTTTCCGCATTAGGATAGACCCAAGGAGGGGAGCACAAGTAACCGGGTTCTAGGGTCCAGTAGGAGACCATCTCGAGGAGTCGAGTCCGGGTCTCCTAACCCTAGAATTGGTAGGGTTGCTTGCCGCTCTCGTAGGGGTCTAGGGGTGTGGGATTGGCTATTCATCACGACCGTGGAATCCGTGTTTTATACTGGCTCATATTGAAAACACGGACGTCCTTGTATATCCAATATTTCATATGATATTTTCTGCTACGTTATCTGTGATGTGATCATGTGATGTGTTCAGATAGATATTACATATAGTATATATGATATATTATATAGACGTTGCATATGTTTTACACCCGCGCTAGCCCTGCCTCGCTCTGGCGTTAGTTACCTAACCTAACGGTGCAGACGGGATATCAAGACGAATGCGGATGGCATAAGCGTACGTTATATTTATCTGTGATGTTTAGGTGGACTTAAATGATGGGATATTCATTAATGAGGTTAATGAAAGAAAATAAACCTAATTGATGTTGTGGAATCGAATTTCAAAATAAAACAGGTAGCTACAGTTCTTGCTTTGCATCGCGGTGTTCATTATAGAACATCCTGCACCTTATTCGATGAGGAACGTACCGAGATCCCTTCATCGGGAGTGACTCCTTTAGCAATAACTTGCAGATGCTACACACTCGGTTTTTCTTTTGATTGCTTCTATAGTTTCTGCTTTGCACAGTGATATATATGATATATCCCGCACCTCATTCGACGAGGAAAGGGCCGACGATCCCTTCACCGGGAGTGACCCCTTTAGCAAAACTAGAAAAGCCTCAAAAACATTCCATTTAAAAACCATTTGATTCCGCAACGAGATCAAGTTCAGAGCGTTAAAGGTTTTCATAAAAACCATTCGCAACCCTCCGTCATTTTAGGAAGTAGAGTACTTAGTATTCGTACTGTGTTTGTTGACCTTAGTTAAGGCACAGTGTACGGTAGCTAAGTGATGTCTTCCTACACCGCATATGATGCGATTAGTTAGGACAGTCGCGTGACTTTGTTGACCTTAGTTAAGGGTCTTGTGGGTGGGTCTAATTAATCACGAAATGACGGGCAGAACTTGACTAGTGCTTATGATTTGTTGACCATAGTTAAGGTCATAGGTGCTAGGGGTAAAAACCTTTATCGGGAGTTTCAAATGTTGAAATTTGCAATGAGATTGCATACCTTCTATGTGATAGTTGGATCCCGATACCCACTGCGAGTAATTGTTACTCCTGGGAGAGTTTTGCAATTTACAATTAGCCGATCAAGTAGGTGTCTAGAAAGGTGTCAACGGGGTTACGCCTCTGGGAAAACGAGGTTTACTGTAATTAGGTCCGTGCGAAAGCACGGGGAACCTCCCTCAAAGTACCGACACAGGCCTGGCTGAAAGATTGGCGAACTTGTAGAGTGTAATTAATCCCGGCTAGTCTTTCTTTTTAAGGTTTGAAGGATGATTTGATAAAAACAGTGGGAGCCATCCTGATTAGATATATATATATATATATATATATAACCAATCTAATCTTGCAAGAGCGCACGCAGAGTGTTTTCTTCTCTCTCTCCTGGTAGCGACCATATCACGCCTTAATCAAGATAATAATATGGATGAATTGACCGAACCCGCTTGTTATACTGAGCTGGGGAACGTTGGTCCCGCTCCAACTTATAATTGTTATAAGACCGAGAAGGAAATAGGGGAATACCAGAATTCCTATGCCGCCCAAACGAAGAAAGTGCATATGATGCATCTCCTTCGGGTGTGTTCATTACAAAGAACAGTTTCTCAGTATCCTCTACATCCTGGGTATTTGATACCGGATCAGGATCCCAGATATGTAATCTGTTGCATCGGGCCACAAAAAGGTAGAAAAACTGAGAACGGGTGATAAGTTTCATGAGACAGAAAACGGGGCAAGTGTTGCAGCCATGTCTATTGGTCACTGTCACCCTGTATGACCAGTACATTGATTCTGAACGATTGTTATTAGATACCGAACCTGATATACAAAATCATATCAGTTTCTTTAATAGTAAAGAAAGGATATAATTTTGTATTGATGGATAATGTTTTGAACATTTCCTATATCAAAAGTTGATCGGTTCAGGCACGTTAACTAAAAGCATTGATGTTCCAAATCAAACTACTGTTCCTAGTATACAGAACACACACAAGAGGAAGAGTTCAGAAATGAACGAATCATTCTTGAGGCATTGTAGACTAGGTCATATCAATGTGACCCGACTGGCTGAAGTTACATTTTAGATGCATATTTAAATTAGTTTGAATTTACATCTTGTGAAACTTGCCAGTCACGTCACAAAGATTAAATGACCATAGCTCTGCTTATTGGGAATAGAGAAAGAGTTAATGAACTCTTGGGACTGATACATGATGATGTATGTAAGGTCTCCTGTCTACACATGCCAGGACCGGTTCTTTATAGTTCATTACGTTCTCTGATAATCTCTCAAGATTCAGACATATGTTCCTGTTGAAACACAAGTCCAAACCTTTTGAGATATTCACAGAATATAAGCTAGAAGTAGAGAACCAATACGGGTATAAGTTTTATGTCCTATGATAAGATCAGGGAGGAGAATACTTGTGCATGACATTCCTGGAGTATTCAAAAAGAAAATGAGATTCTCTCTCTGTATTACTCCTCTGAATACACCACAGCACAACTGTGTATCGGGGCGGAGCAATTGCACAATATTAGATATGGTATGCTCTATGATGAGTATTACTGAGTTACCTATTTCCTTTTAGGGTTGTGCACTTGAGAAGCTGCATGCCTATTGAATTAGGTTCGAATCAAATCAGTGCCTACCACTCCATATAAGATATGGTATGGGAAGAGCCTATCTCTTAAGTAAGTTAAGATTTAGGATTGTCCGGCCTATGTCTAAAGCAAAATCCGGACAAGATCGAGGCAAGGACAGTTCTGTAGAACTGAAAAGGTTCCAGCTATACAAAACTGCTGATGATTTGACAGAACCAAAGGATTCAAAAGTCCCCAACGAACCTCAACCTCTCCGCTGATCTAGCAGGGTTCTTCACCTACCTAAGAGATACTTTGGTTTCTCGATGACAGTGGGAGCGAGGAATGCATCATGAGATGATGACCCAACTAGTTTCGAGCAGGCCATCGAGAGTAGGGACTCTGTAAGAATGGCTGGATGCTTAGCGATCTGACATGGAATCCATGTACACCAGCAAAGTATGGACTTTGGCTGCTATATCTGAAGGGTTAAATCCCCATCAGGAGCAAGTATATCTTGAGAAGATTACTTGGTGTAGATGGAAAAGTTAAGACTTTCAAAGCTAGACTTGTTAAAGGTTTTAGTCATCAACCAGGTGTGGATAATAATGAAACCTTTTCCAGGGACTATGCTTAAGTCAATCCAGATCCTACTTGCCATTGCTACATACCATGACTACGATATCTGGTGGTTGGGTGCCATGACTGCTTTTTCTAAAATTATGATTTAGAAGAGAACATCTATAAGAACACAGCCAGAAAACTTCGTAAACAGTGGGAGCAGCGGAAACGTGTGCAAGATGTTTTATGTGATAAAGCAGGCATCGCGGAGTTGGAACGTCTGTTTTGATGTGATAGTCAAAGTGTTTGACTTCATCAAAATGGTAGATGAACCTTGTATATACAAAACGGTAGTAGAGAGTAAGGTGGTTATCCTCATATTGTACGTGGACAACATACTCTTGATAGGAAAAGAGTTTCCTATACTACGCTCGATCAATCTCCGCTTATCACAAGGATTCTCCAATAGGATCAAAGTGATACCTCCTAAATCCTGAGTTTTCATTTATGAGATAGATGTAATTGGATGCTAGGATTCTCACTAGATGTAGTGAAATGGTATCAATCGATCCTGAGGAGAATCACTGGAAACGTTTTAGGGTGATAAAGACGACTGAAAGTCAGTCACAGGCATTGTCTTTACCCTCAGTAAAGGGACGGTATGTTTGAAGAGTTCCAAGCTAGATACCGTGGCAAACTAATGAAGGGTTCCTAGGAACTCTAGTGAGGTCTCACAAGGCATCGATCATGCCAAATTCAAAATTTACGGTGCCGGAAAACCCTAGACTACGGATCTTAGACTAGATTTCTAGGCGAAAATTAAACTAGTTAACAACTTAACTAAGAGTTTAACGGAAATACAACCTTTGTAGATCCGGTGCTCCACCTCCACGGCTCCGCAACGAAGTCACCTCGCTGTCCAGCTGAATTCCCGGACTCTAGCGTCGGCTTCGTCGGAGAAATGGTGAGCTAGGTCGTCGATGTCCATGCCGAAGATGATCTACGTCGAGGCATCGCTAGATCAAGCTCCAACTTCATCAAGTCTAGAAAACTTGTGAAGGAAACACACTCTACTACTTGGCAAGAGGTAGAGGATGAAGAAATAGGAACTGGGTGGTCTTTAGAATTGGATTTCTCACTCATTTGCATCAATCACCATTGATGGAGGAAGGTATCTTCATGAAGAAGAAGAAGAGGAAGAAGATGATAATAATATGATAAGAATAAGAAAAATAGAATAGAATATTCATTCTTATCATAATTATGACCATAGTTATGTGTAGAGAGTTAACCAAGGTTAGTGAGTGGTTAGGGCTTTGAAGATAAAAACAAAAAGGTCACTTTAGGTCGAAGTCTTCATGAAACTTCATGAACATACAAAGAAAGCCACCTTTTTCTTCTTTATCAATTCCATAATATATATAAATAAATAAATAGATATTGAAACCAAAACCCTAACCATTTAAACAACCATGGTTTATACTTTACACATTCTCAAGTAAACATGCATCATCAAACATGATACATCTAAGTGCACAAAACTATATCGAATATACAATGTGCACAGGCGAGTGAGAAAATCCATCTTAAGTAAACCGATACTAGTTAATGCAAAGTAATATATCAAATATATAATTTTACATTAAATCATTAAATCAACACTTGATTTAACGATCCGGTCATGTCGCACATAACCGACTGGTATCATTAGTAACAACTTATCGAATCAACACTTGATCCGATAACCCGGCTATATCGCATATAACCGATCAATGTCACATCGCGAGAATAGAATACAGTATCATATACTCGTATTATTCTTGGTCCCGCACATATCTCATATGCGCTCCTATTTCGTTTCGCTTGAGCCAGGAAACCTCTGTGTAGGACTCTATAGACTCGTCAATACGCCAGCAGCAGGTGATGATCATATCAAACACCCACAAGCCGCAAGCGGTCTGCTAAACGTAACGGCCACCCGGATATTAAGCGATCAGAAGATCGACGAGCAAGCCCACTCACACTCCTGTGAATCCAACCAGTAACACTACCGTACAGTCCGGTCTAATCGTCTGATATGTCGCATATCTCGCCTAGGGGTGGTAAACGTCAGACCCCAATAGCTCGATAAGTCGTGTCGATATGAGGTCTATAACAATTCGAGAAACTACTGGTAACACTTACCAGTAAATCTCAGCAACCCTGGCCAGGGATTTCCTGTTATAGCCAATCGAACACGGCGCAACATCAACCCCCTATACCGGGAGAGACGAATCCCCTCCTATCGCTCATTGCCTCCATGTGACTCGGGACTGTACCCAAAAACCACCGTTTTCCACGCCCTCTTGGACGTGGTAAGATGGAAATCAAAGCACAGTGGGAACCACACAAGACTCTATGACGATCTTGGGACAACAGACTACTCTGTACCAGTGTCACCTGAGAACTGCCATCTGACGTGAGGTATAATACCATCTGGGAGTTCTCGGCGAGTCCGTCCAGTGTACCCAGTCTCTACTGAGCACCCGTATATTTTCTCTGATGTCAAACACCAATGGATACGGGATCATCCATCACCCATCCGTATGGGTCGAGAAGGTACACGCTAGTCTACTCTGGTATATCGATGCCCCGTCTCGATATACCCACGACTAGGGACTTTGAAGGATGTACTTATGGACTACCATGTCCCCACTAGTATGATCCGCATCACAGTCCAGGTAGTCAAGTACACATCCTAAGGGCTTTACCAACATGTAACAATGAGACAATCAGTGTACACGTTAAGGTAAAGGGTAACCAGATAGCATACTATCATGTTGAGCAAGAAAGTCCTCCCTATATATGTCCCAGCATCCACTACAATATACATCCTATGTACAGTAATGGCCTCTAGGGCATACATATAACTAACAATCTCCCACTTGCACTAGGGCCATCTGTAGCAGTGGTTGTAGTATCTCATACTCAACCATCCCATAAAAGTCTCTCTCTGGGAATAGGCCTTCGTGAGTGGATCCGCCGTGTTATCCTCTGAGTCTACTCTCCTAACCTCGATCCCTGTTCAGACCATAATATTGCATTTATCATTCCCCTATTCTTATCCTTTTTATAAATAAACAGGTACTCTTGACGCACGTTTGTTTCATATTACAGGATACAGGTTTCTGGAGCAGATACAGTGAAAAAGACACAAAACAACAGAAAAAGGGACTTTTGACCAACAAGTAGACGGATCCTAGTCAAGCCTAGTCGAAGAACAGTGCAAGGTCCAAAAAGTCAAGTGAAGCGGTTAAAAAGCCCAATACAAGTCTTCACTAAAAATCTGGAGAAGATCCAGAAGTCCAACAGAGAAAAGAAGAGTAAAAACAGAAGCCCAAAGAGCCAAGGAAGCATCCCACAAAACACAGTCCACTGATCTCATTACTGGGCCGCGGATCCGCGGCCATTATATGCCCGTGTCGGCGCAGTTTTTCTGTGACGGTGCGTTGTTGTGGGTGTTGGGATTTTAAGTGGGCAAATCAGTAATTGCGCATGTGCGAGACTCTGAAACCCTAATTCTCCTGTTTACTTATAAATTGTAATCTAGATCTGTAAAAATGTATGCCTCTTTATATTCAATAAAAGTGAGATTTGTTGGAGAATTCAGAGCATCATCTTTCTTGTAAGTTTTTAAATTCCTGCCTTAGTTTAATTGTTCTACTTGCCCTAGTAATCATTTGTTTGCTGTAGTTCACTTGTTAGCTAGTTTAATTTGTCGTAAGGTAATTCTTTAAAACGCAAACATAAAAATGTCTCGTTGTAATAATTCCCTAATGAGCGAGTAAAATCCTCGCTCGTTAGGGTTAGGAACAAGGGAGTAAGTGAGCGTTGGATGTCTCTCACCTTCTTCAATGCCGACTTATTTTTAAAACGAAATCTTCATGCACGCATATATGATCCGCCCCCTACGGCACCCTACCTACAAGGTAACGGTGAACCGTAGTATAAAAGGCCGGACATATATGACGTCCATGAAGATCACATCAATTAATAGGAAAGGACGGACAAGGATCTAGAGGAAGAAACTTTGTTTCTTCCCAATCATCCTAATCCCCTTTGCTAATAATTGTTGTGATTTTTCTAAAAAGCTTGAATCAACGGCATTGAAAGAGGTGAAAACTTTGATCTCAACACCCCTACCTTCGACCTAACCCTAACGAGTTCTTTCATATCACATAAATTAGTTTTTAATTCAATCGACAAAAACCAAACAACGATCTGAATCAACTCGTTATAACACAAAAACAGAAACTAACACATCCCTGCGGATCGACCCGTATTCACCGGCTAGCTGCAAAGCGACGCCGTTTCTGATTACGGTAAACTACAATTTTTGGATTAATCAAATGGCGCCGTTACCGGGGATGGCGTAATTTTCTCGTTTTTGTATGATTTCGGGTTGATATAAAATTTTGAAAAAATCAGAAAATACAAAATACAAAAATATTTTTTCCATTATCTTTATCTGTTTGAAGGGGTTCTTCGTTTGAATCTTGCAGGAATAGCGAAGGTTTACGAGTCTGGAATTTTACAGAAAGCTAAACTGAAAAGTACATATCAGAGAAGAGTACAAAGTTCACGACAGAGCAATAGATTTTTTTTCAGGAGCCGATCTTCCTCTTCCACCGCGTTTCCGCGGCATTGGTGTTCCCCAGGCGGCGGAACCGCGGCTCTTTGGACTGTTCACTGTGTGAAAATTGCAAGGTTAGCTCTCTATTTCTCCCCTCTGCAACCTCCATATTTCCACTGTAAAATTCTCTGCAGGTTTCTTTGCGCTAAAAAAATTCTTCTTCCCCCTTCTAAATAACAGATTTGCTGCAGGTTTCTTTGCGCCGCGCTAAAATTGATTGCAAGTGAATTTTTGTTTTGCATAATTTAATTGGACTTAAGGGGCTATTTGACCAAACTCAGATTGGGTGGGGATTTCATCACCCTTCCCAGGACCCCAGAAAACACCTAAAGCATTTTGCATCGACCACCTTTAATAAAAAAAGATTAGACTCAGACCTAAGGACAGCGAGCTCAATAGAAAAAGGACTAGGGTAGGCATCGGCCGTTTATCCTAACCGACATTGCGGTGTCTAGGCTAGTGGTTATTAATTAGGCCCACTGTAGTGGTGGTTCCTTCCTACTTACCTGGCCGTATTTGTCCGTGAAGAGGCTGTTTGAGGTCTATTTCTAGCCCTAGTTAGGAGCTGTCTAGTAGACCTAGGCGACCCTAAATCTAGGCCTGATTGTGCCTGTGTGGTTGATACAGTTGTGTCACGAGTCCGTTTTCAAAAACCTCTTTGCAAAACTCAGACACAAATAATAAAAAAAAAATTTTAAAAAAAAACAAATAAAAACTTTTCAAAAACTTGCAACTTGTCGCAAAAAGAAAACCTGAAAAATTCACCACACCACTTTCCTTCACTAACGTTATCTTACCCCCACATTCTGTTTTTCTTTTTTCTGACTGCACTATCCCTTTTAGTGTATGTCACTTTGGACTAGGGATACAGACGCCCGATTAGTCCGCGTTTCGTTGGTACCGACCAACGAACCCTTCGACACCGAAGTCGAAAATCCGTCCACTTTCTTACCCTCACCTTCAATTTCTTTCACCGAAGGTATGTCGGGATTTAACCCCAACAATACCTTACCGACGGGAAGGATTCCACCTCCACCAGGTGCGAATAACCCGAACCAGCCGCCTGTTGAAGCGCCCGCACGAGTTGCGCTCCAGGACCTCTTCTACCCCATCCGCACTTCTTTACCCACCTGTCTTTCACCCCCACCGGCAAATGGGGACAATTTTGAGATTAAACCACATTTCATCAATATGCTGCCGAAATTTCACGGTTTGGAAACTGAAGACGCATATATCTTTATTAATAAATTCCAAAATGTGTGCGCTATGATGAAAACGACCCAATTGAGTGATGACGCTATAAGGCTAAGGGTCATTCCTTTCACCTTATGTGACCTAGCCGAGAAGTGGCTATATAGCACCGCATCACATTCCATAAGAAATTGGGATGAGTTTGTGAAGGCTTTTCTGAAAAAGTTCTATCCTCACCATAAAACTGCCAGAATTCAAAATGAAATAATTCAATTCTCACAACTTCCTTCCGAACCATTCTGGAAGTGCTTCGAGAGATTCAAGGACCTATTAGTTCAATGCCCTCACCATGGGATAGAAAGTTGGCAACTTTGCCAAACATTATACGAGGGATTGAACTCGGCAACGAAGCAGTTGCTAGAAACCATCTGTCAAGGTCATTTTCTCTCTAAGTCTAATGATGAGGCGTGGCAGTTTCTCGAGGATCTTAGTGAGCAGACAATACAGTGGGAGAGCACCAAGACCACATCAGCTTCTAGTGGTCAATCTAGGGCAGGCATACATCAAATAGAGATGTCGATTGCTATGAAGGCCGAGATGGCCGCTCTTACGAAAAAGCTAGAAGCGATCGAGACCAAAATCTCGTCGTCTTCTCCTGCCCCTGCTATGCCCCCACGAACTGTCTGTGCTTGTTGTGCGGATCCATCGCACCTGACCGAAGAATGTCCTTATAATGCATCTACACAAGGACAGGATCAAGTCAATGCTGCATTTCAGCAACGACAAAGAAACGATCCGTACTCTTCAACGTATAATCCGGGGTGGAGGAGTCACCCAAATTTCGCTTGGAACCAAAATCAACAATTCCAAGGAAATAATAATAATTTTCAAAGACCTCCTCCTCCACAACAACAACAAGCACCCTCGCAAACTCAATATCAACCGCAACAATTTCAACAACAACCTTACCCTAATCAGGTGAACAATTTTGTGCCGAACAATGCTTACCAACCAAACAATTATGTTAAACCTAATAATGATAAGGTTAGCTCGCTCGAGAGAAGTCTAGATGCATTCCTTAAGCAATCTACACAGTCTACAGCAAGACTTGAGACTTCTATTCAATCTTTAGTGCAAAATAGTGCCTCCCACGATCAGAGTATCAAATCTATTGAAGCACAAATTGCACAACTTAATGCAGCTTTGAGCGAGCGCGAAAAAGGAAAACTCCCGTCTCAACCGTTGCCCAACCCCGGTCACGCACATGCTGCCCACAATCAGCAAAATCATAATGTGAATGCGGTGACCACGTTGAGATCGGGGAAAGTGTTGCGGAACAATGTGGGCATTAACAATGACACCCCTGCCGGTGGGTCTTCATCTTCTTCTTCACCATCTTCTTCTTCTTTAGAGCCTATTCTCCACCCTTCACATGGCTCTACCTCTTCTAGCTTGAACGGACCTAATTCTCACGACATGAACACATCTACACGAGGTACCGTTCCAACTCGACAATCTGATCCACAAAAATTGGACTCAACCACCTTTCAAAATGTTCCTTTTCCTAATCGGTTGAGATCCAATAAACCAACTCCTCAAATGGAAAAGATTGTCGAGTTGTTCAAGCAGGTTAGCATAAACATCCCTCTTTTGGATGCAGTTCAGCAAGTTCCTTCATATGCCAAAATTTTAAAGGACTTGTGCACAAAAAAGAGGAAGTCGCAAGTGCCAAAGAAAGTTTTTGTGGCCAGTGCTATTAGTGATGCTCTTGTAAATTCCCTTCCCCCAAAATAAAAGGACCCAGGGTGTCCTACCATTTCGATAACAATTGGGGACAAGAATATCAATAGAGCACTCTTAGATCTTGGCGCGAGCGTCAATTTGCTACCCTATTCTGTGTACGAGCAATTGGGCGTTGGAGAGCTTAAGCCCACTCACTGTACTCTCCAAATGGCCGACCGGTCAATAACCCACCCTAGGGGAGAGCTGGAGGATGTGTTAATAAGAGTAGGGGATTTCATTTTCCCCGTTGACTTTATAGTGATGGATACACAACCTGTTGCAAACCCCCGGAACCAAATTCCGGTAATTCTAGGTCGACCATTTTTGGCTACTTTCAACGCAGTGATCAATTGTCGTAACGGTTCAATGAACTTATCTTTCGGCAATATGACAATTGAGCTCAATATTTTCAAGTTAGGAAGTCAGCCTGCTGAGCCCAATGCTAGCGTACTTGATATTTGCTCGATCAATGAGATCGCGGAGGAGGACTGTGAATTCGAGAATTTTTTGTTCGATCACAGCAATGTTAACGCCACTAGTGCGTTCCTCCTAGAATCCGACGCAGCTTTCACCACGGATAATGATTTTGAGTGCTTCACCTTTGTTGATGACTTTGAAGACTCGTCACCTGAATTGGAGTCTTTTGCTTTTTCGGATGAGATAATTGAACCATCCGACACTATTGCGTACACTCGGTTTGAACCTTTGATGGAATCATTCGAGTTTGAAACAACTACCCTATTGTTACCATCTATTGTTTCACCTCCTAAACTCGAATTAAAGCGTTTGCCGACACACCTAAAATATGCATATCTAGGTGATAATGAGACCTTACCTGTCATTATATCAACTTCTCTAGCTCTTGAGCAAGAGAAGGCTCTCTTGACGGTCTTACTTAATAATCGGCAAGCTTTCGGCTGGTCTATGGCGGACATTAAGGGGATTAGTCCCCTCATTGTCGAGCATCATATACACTTAATGGATGATGCCAAGCCAGCACGAGATCCTCAAAGGCGCCTCAACCCCATCATGAAAGAGGCGGTTAAGAAGGAAATTGTCAAATGTCTGGATAGCGGTATCATTTACCCTATCTCGGATAGCCAATGGGTTAGCCCAATCCACGTCGTGCCCAAGAAATCAGGCATTACGGTCATTACAAACGAAGCAAATGAGTTGATCCCCACTCGCACCCAAACTGCGTGGCGAGTCTGCATAGACTATGGGAAACTCAATGCCGCAACAAGGAAGGACCACTTTCCCTTACCTTTCATTGACCAAATGCTCGAGCGATTGGCAGGGCACGAGTTCTACTGTTTTCTCGATGGCTATTCCGGTTACAATCAAGTCCCCATCGCCAAAGAGGATCAAGACAAGACAACATTCACTTGTCCCTTTGGCACTTTTGCTTATCGTCGCATGCCCTTTGGGTTATGCAACGCACCCGCGACATTTCAGCGGTGTATGATGGGGATCTTTTCAGACATGGTCGAAAAGTTCTTTGAGATTTTTATGGACGATTTCTCCATTTTTGGCGACTCCTTCGACGAGTGTTTACGCCATCTTGACGCTGTTCTTACCCGCTGCAGGGATAAGAACCTAACATTAAATTGGGAGAAGTGCCATTTCATGGTACGAGAGGGCATTGTTTTAGGACATGTCATCTCGCAAAACGGCATCGAGGTAGACAGGGCTAAAATCGAAGTTATTTCTAACCTACCTCCCCCAAAGTGCGTCAAAGATATCAGAGCCTTCCTTGGCCACGCCGGTTTTTACAGACGGTTTATCAAGGACTTTAGCAAGATTGCTAGACCCTTGACTCTCTTACTGGCCAAGGACACGACCTTCGCTTTTGACTCCACATGCACTGAAGCATTCAAGTCTTTAAAACATTCATTCATCACTGCGCCCATCCTTTCATCTCCCGACTGGACGCACCCTTTTGAAATCATGTGCGACGCATCAGACTTTGCCATTGGTGCTGTTCTTGGACAGCACATTAATAAGATGCCGCACGTGATTTATTATGCCAGCCGAACACTAAATGAGGCCCAACTTAATTACACAACAACAGAGAAAGAATTTTTAGCTGTTGTGTTCGCACTCGAAAAATTTCGGCCTTATTTAATCGGCTCTCCAGTCGTTGTTTATACTGATCATTCGGCTCTTCGCCACCTCTTTGCGAAGAAGGATGCTAAGTCTAGGTTAATACGTTGGATCCTTTTATTGCAAGAATTTGACCTTGTCATTAAGGACAAAAAGGGATGTGAAAACGTAGTAGCTGATCACCTATCACGACTTCCTTCTTCGCCCACGCTCGATATTCCAATCTCTGACGTTTTTCCCGACGAACAGCTCTTGACTGTTTCTTGCGAACCATGGTTCGCCGATATTGGAAATTATTTAGCCACCGGCCTGATTCCTAATGATTGGTCGAAACAGGATAAGCTTCGATTTTTGTCCCAAGTAAAGCATTTTTACTGGGATGAACCCTATCTTTTCAAATACTGTTCCGACCAAATCATTTGTCGGTGTGTGCCCGAGAGTGAGGTCAAGAGCGTGCTGTCTTTCTGCCATGATCAAGCATGTGGCGGGAACTTTGGCCCAAAGAAGACAGCCAAAAAAGTTTTGCAGTGTGGTTTCTATTGGCCACGACTCTTCAAGGATGCATTTGAATACTGCAAAACTTGCTCCCGGTGCCAACATTTGGGCCGGATTTCGCGGAGAAACGAAATTCCACTCCAACCCATTTTGGTAGTGGACATTTTTTATGTTTGGGGTATAGATTTCATGGGACCATTTCCTAACTCTTTTGGAAATGTGTATATTCTGTTGGCGGTTGACTACGTTTCTAAGTGGGTCGAGGCTGTGCCCAGCCGAACGAACGATAATAAAGTTGTCGTTCGATTCCTTAAAGAACACATATTTTCTCGATTCGGGCACCCTCGGGCAATAATAAGTGATAATGGTTCTCACTTCTGCAATAGGACTTTCGAGTCCTTAATGCGTAAATATTCTATCACCCACAAATTGTCAACGCCATATCACCCCCAAATATGTGGGCAAGCCGAGGTTTCAAATCGGCAAATAAAGCAAATTTTGGAGAAAACGGTTTCTAAAAACCGTAAGGATTGGTCGCTTAAGTTGATAGATGCACTATGGGCTTTCCGTACTGCATATAAGACCGATCTGGGTATGTCGCCATACCGGCTTGTGTACGGGAAGGCTTGCCACCTCCCAGTGGAGATCGAGCACAAAGCTTTCTGGGCTATAAAAGAGCTAAATTTGTCTTTAGGAGATGCAGGCAGCAACAGAAAGCTGCAATTGAATAAGTTGGAGGAGCTAAGGGATGAGGCATATGATAATGCCATAACTGCTAAAAACCGAGCCAAGGTGTCCCACGATAAACACCTTTTACGAAAGACTTTTGAACCTGGTCAACAGGTTCTACTTTATGACACTCGGTTACATTTTCATCCTGGTAAGCTCAGGTCCAGATGGAGAGGACCTTTTGTAGTCCGCACCGTTTATCCGCACGGTGCGGTTGATCTTGAGAACCCTGAAGACGGCAACTTATTTAAGGTAAATGGGCATCGACTAAAACCGTTCTTCACAGCGGATCCTTCGGAGGAGCTCCTGTTTTTATAGGAGCCGATTTACACTGATTGATCTTCCTCCGCTTTCACCCCCATACTTTGTTTCCCAATGACACTATTTCGAATAAGTTTGGGTGTGTGTATATCATTTGTATGTATATTTCCAAAATACCATAAAAAAATTAATTAAAAAATAATAATAAAAAAAAATTAATAATTTTTTGGACCTAATTGCAAATTTGCAAATTACAAGCTGTTTTTACAAATAAAACCCTCGTCTTAAAGGGTGTTTTGTGTAAATAACCCTTTCTACCCCCATTTAAAGGAACCGAGACCTCTCTGTTGTTCACCCTAAAACATTTTCTTCTCATCAAACCCAAGCCGCCACCTACAAGCCTCTGCAGAAAATTGTCGCCGCGTCGCCACCATCCAACCGCGGATCCGCCGCTCATGCCGTCTCCCACCGCGCTTCAGCCGCCGATCTGCCTCGTCACCCCCTGAAATTTTCAGGGGAGGTAAACCTGAACCCATACTCTCTGTTTCTGTATAGACTTTTCTCTGTAAACTTGTGATGGCCCATAAAATGCAGTACGAGAGAGATTTTTCACCGGTGTTCGCACACGAGATCTATGGTTCATACTTCCCACACGAAATCGCACAGAGGGGATGGAATTTCCTCCTCTATAACCATGGATCTGCATTTGCTGTCCCTAACTTAGTTGCCCAATTTTATGAGTCAATGGAAGAGAATAGCCTAGAAAACTTAGGTTATATTAAACTGATTTGGGGAAATAATGAAATTCGCATTGATTGGGATATGATACACGAGGTTACACTAATACCACGTGTACCGGCACATGAACACCCCCTTCGCTTTGAAGATTATATTCCGTTAATGGGTAATGACTGTGCGCGAGAACCGCGTAAGGGGATCCAAGCACGGACCCTTTTCGCAAATGTTTTAACTGTGTGCCGGTGGGCACAAAACAATATTTTTGGAAGTTGTCACAACACAACCTTTTTCACCCCTTCCTTACATGTCGTTCATACTTTAATGACGAAAAACCCTAGGTTCGACATGTGCACGGTTTTGCTGCAATCCATAGGTTCGGGTAAACGAGGTAGTGTATATCCTTGTCCCATGCTCGTTACCCAACTCTGCCGTTATTTCCTCCCGGCCGAGGAATTTGACTCTTATTTGATAGACGGTACCGTAGTTCGACCACTTTTAGAGGGCGTCTCGTCGTCTTACTCTAGACTGACGGATATTTGGACACGGACAGAGCCGGGAGAAAACATACCTGCACACACCCCCAGCTCGAGCTCGACTTCGAGCGGGGAAGAGCTAACTCCCCAAGAACATGCGCGATTAATGAGAAGAACAGTGAGGAGATTAGACTCTTTGCGGGATGAGTTTCGGGCAACGGCACGAGAGCACGACCGTCGGTTGACGGAGATTGAGAGGGGGATACAAACACTGTTGGTTAGGGGGGAGAGATCACGTTCACGCTCACGAGCGCGACGTGGGGCCGGGCAGTGAGGGCACTGCTTTGCTCAAGTTTGGGGGTATTAGAGGTGATGCATATAGTTATCCTTGCATTGCATATTGTATATATCTTTGTTTTCCTTTTGCATAGTTAATTTCTGCATTGCATTTTTATAAAAATCATAAAAATTTTAAAAATTTGAAAAAATAAAAAATTAGAAAACTGAAAACCCATAAAAATTGAAAATTTTCAAAAATTATAAAAATTAATGTATTCAATTTTGGCTAATTGACTTGAGTTTGACCAATAGGTTAACTGGTTAGGAACAACTAGATCTTAGACTTAGTAAATTAAAAACCCTAAAAATAACCTTCCTTAAAGTTTAACGGTAGAAAGTATATGCCTTGTACTTTATTTAGAAATAGGCAAATTTTTTGTTCACTTCTTGGGCTAAGTCGAAATAAGGGAAGAGTATTGATGTTCTTATTAGAGTATATGTTTGAAAAATAGTTCCTAGCTTAAGTCTAGATTCTGAAAACGTATACCCTACAATTTGCACCATCACGCACCTTGAAACTTGGAATAGTAGAAGAGACCTTGAAAGGCTCTTGTCTAAAGTCCTTAGTATGAAAAAGTGTGAATAAAGAAAAAAAATGGACACTGGTTTTTGTGATTACTTAAGGCTGCAAAAATAGAAAAAAATCTTTAGCAAGGGTGCTTCATCACCTAGTGCCTTAGACCAACTGGTTTGGGAGTCACTGCTAAGGCCTTGGGTGTTGCAAAGACTAGGAAGTATGCTTTAAAGTGCAAACGCATTTTGTAATCGGTCGTTGGTACCTCAAGAAGTATTAACGGTCGCATGAAGGATGTGTAAGCAAATTTCATTTAAATTCACCAACTAATGAGTACTTTGGACGACGGACAAGGGGTTGATTGCTTAATTTGAATTTCCAAGTTTAGGGGTGATCTATACACACACGTAGGGATATGTGATTGGAATTTAGATAAGAGAAAGGAATAAAGAATAGAACTTGTATCTTTAATAGAGTTGATAGTAATTCCTAAGTGGAGATGAAACCCTAGAAGGAAAACTTAGGAAATGCCGAAAGCTAAGTAAGTCTATAGGATATATATAATCTTAAGTTAAATGATGAGAAAGTGTGAAAAATGTGGGTGGATAATTTACAAGTATAAGATAATAGAATTCCTTGTTAGAAAACCTAATTGGAGAACAAAAGTCAATGGGCTGAATTGATAGGATTTTGGGGGTAGTATCCGCTGAAAAAACCCTCAGGAGACAACACTCCTCCTACTAGGGACATCTAGAGGTTTAACGGCTTGTTGCACGTGCTCAGTGCAATCGCGTTTCCCTGCGAAAGTGTGGTTAGGATTTTAGAGAATAAAATAATAAGTTTGCTCGAGGACGAGCAAAAGGTAAGTTTGGGGGTATTTGTTGAGACCATAATATTGCATTTATCATTCCCCTATTCTTATCCTTTTTATAAATAAACAGGTACTCTTGACGCACGTTTGTTGCATATTACAGGATACAGGTTTCTGGAGAAGATACAGTAAAAAAGACACAAAACAACAGAAAAAGGGACTTTTGACCAACAAGTAGACGGATCCTAGTCAAGCCTAGTCGAAGAACAGTGCAAGGTCCAAAAAGTCAAGTGAAACGGTTAAAAAGCCCAATACAAGTCTTCACTAAAAATCTGGAGAAGATCCAGAAGTCCAACAGAGAAAAGAAGAGTAAAAAACAGAAGCCCAAAGAGCCAAGGAAGCATCCCACAAAACACAGTCCACTGATCTCATTACTGGGCCGCGGATCCGCGGCCCAAGCCAACCAATGTCGCGGATCCGCGGCCATTATATGCCCGTGTCGGCGCAGTTTTTCTGTGACGGTGCGTTGTTGTGGGTGTTGGGATTTTAAGTGGGCAAATCAGTAATTGCGCATGTGCGAGACTCTGAAACCCTAATTCTCCTGTTTACTTATAAATTGTAATCTAGATCTGTAAAAATGTATGCCTCTTTATATTCAATAAAAGTGAGATTTGTTGGAGAATTCAGAGCATCATCTTTCTTGTAAGTTTTTAAATTCCTGCCTTAGTTTAATTGTTCTACTTGCCCTAGTAATCATTTGTTTGCTGTAGTTCACTCGTTAGCTAGTTTAATTTGTCGTAAGGTAATTCTTTAAAACACAAACATAAAAATGTCTCGTTGTAATAATTCCCTAATGAGCGAGTAAAATCCTCGCTCGTTAGGGTTAGGAACAAGGGAGTAAGTAAGAGATGGATGTCTCTCACCTTCTTCAATGCCGACTTATTTTTAAAACGAAATATTCATGCACGCATATATGATCCGCCCCCTACGGCACCCTACCTACAAGGTAACGGTGAACCGTAGTATAAAAGGCCGGACATATATGACGTCCATGAAGATCACATCAATTAATAGGAAAGGACGGACAAGGATCTAGAGGAAGAAACTTTGTTTCTTCCCGATCATCCTAATCCCCTTTGCTAATAATTGTTTTGATTTTTCTAAAAAGCTTGAATCAACGGCATTGAAAGAGGTGAAAACTTTGATCTCAACACCCCTACCTTCGACCTAACCCTAACGAGTTCTTTCATATCACATAAATTAGTTTTTAATTCAATCGACAAAAACCAAACAACGATCTGAATCAACTCGTTATAACACAAAAACAGAAACTAACACATCCCTGCGGATCGACCCGTATTCACCGGCTAGCTGCAAAGCGACGCCGTTTCTGATTACGGTAAACTACAATTTTTGGATTAATCAATCCCTTAGAGATCAACCATCTCCATGATCAAGTGATACTGCCTTAGAATATGTCTGGATCACTGATGGGACCGGCGTTCCTTGGCATAAGCCACCATTCCATTGTCTCACAATGGTAGGAACATAGTTCATCTCATGAACCATTATACATCCAAACAGCCTCTTTGGTAGCATCTTAAGTAGCGATGTATCCTGCCTTTATCGTCTAGTATGTCACGGTATCTAGCTTGGAACTCTTCCAACATACCGTCCCTCGATTGAGGGTAAAGACAATGCCTGCGACTGACATTCAGTCGTCTTTATCACCCTGGAACACTTCCAGTGATTCTCCCCAGGATCGATTGATACCATCTCACTACAGCTAGTGAGAATCCTAACATCCAATTAAATCTATCTCATAGATCCAAAACTCAGGATTAAGGAGGTATCACTTTGATCCTATATGGAGAATCATTGTGATAAGCGGAGATTGACCGAGCGTAGCATAGGAAACTCCTTTCTTATCAAGAGTATGTCATCCACGTACTCTACGAGGATCACCACCATACTCCCTACTACCTTTTTGTATATACAAGGTTCATCTACCATTTTGATGATGTCAACTTCCTTGACTAATCCATCAAAACAGATGTTCCAACTCCGCGATGCCTGCTTTATCCTATAAAGCATCTTGCACACATTTCCGCTGCTCCCACTGTCTACGAAGCCCTCTGGCTGTGTACTTACAGATGTTCTCTTCTAAAACATCATTTAGAAAAGATGTCATGGCACCCAATCACCAGATATCGTAGTCATGGTATGTATCCGTGGCAAGTAGGATCTGGATGGACTTAAGCATAGGTACTGGAAAAGGTTTCATCATTATCCACGCCTAGTCAATGACGAAAACCTTTAACTAGTCTAGCTTTGAAAGTCTTAACTTTTCCATGTACACCAACTAATCTTCTCAAGATATACTTGCTCCTGATGGGGATTTAACCCTTCAGATATAGCAACCAAAGTCCATACTTTGTTGGTGTATAAGGATTCCATCTCAGATCACTAAACATCCAGCCATTCTTATAGAGTCCCTACTCTTGATGGCCAGCTCGAAACTAGTTGGGTCATCATCTCATGATGCAATCCTCGCTCCCACTGTCATAGAGCAACCGAAGTATCTCTCAGGTGGTTGAGGAACCCTACTAGATCGGCGAAGAGGCTGAGGTTCGTTGGAATCTACTGAATCCTTTGGTTCTGTCAAATCATCAGTTGCAGTTTGTATAGCTGGAACATTTCTAGTTCTACATAACTGACATTGCCTCGAGCTTGTCCGGATTTTGCTTTTCAGACATAGGTCGGACAACCCCAAATCTTAACTAGCTTAAGATATGGGCTCTTCCATTTCCATATCACATATGAAATGGTAGGCTTTGATTTGATTCGAACCCTAATTCAATAGGTATGCAGCTTCATAAGTGCATAACTCCCAAAAGGAAATAGGTAACTCAGTAGTACTCATCATAGAGCACACCATATCGAATAGGGTGCAATTGCTCCGCCCCGATATACCATCGTGCTATGGTGTATACGGAGGAGTAATGCTGAGAGAGAATCTCATTCTCCTTATGAATAGTCCAGAATTTCCGTGCTCAAGTATTCTCCTCCTCGATCACATCAAAGGACGTAATACTTATACCCGTATATCGGTTCTCTACTTCTAAATCATATTCTGTGAATATCTCAAATGGTTCGGACTTAAGTTTCAACAGGAACATATGACTGAATCTTGAGAGATTATCAGAGAATATAATGAAGTATAAAGAATCAGTCCTGGCATGTGTAGACAGGAGACCTTACATACATCATCATGTATCAGTCCCAAGAGTTCACTAACTCTTTCTCTGTTTCCAGTAAACGGAGCTATGGTCATCTTATCTTTGTGACATGACTGGCGAGTTTCACAAGATGTAAATTCAAACTAATTTAAATATGCATCTTTATGTAACTCTAGCCAATCGGGTCACATTGATCTGACCTAGTCTACAATACCTCAAGAAGAATTCGTTCATTTTTGAACTCTTCCTCTTGTGTGTGTTCTGTATACTAAGAACTGTAGTTTGATTTAGAACATTAATGTTTTTAGATAACGTGCCTGAACCGATCAACTTTTGATATAGGAAATGTTCAAAACATTATCCAACAATACAAAATTTTATCGTTTCTTTACTAATAAAGAGACCGATATAATTTTGTATATCAGGTTCGGTATCTAATAACATTCGTTCAGAATCAATGTATTGGTAATACAGGGTGACAGTGACCGACAGACTTGGCTACAACTCTTGCCCCGTTTTCTGCCTCATGAAACTTATCACCCGTTCTCAGTTTTTCTACCCTTTTGTAGCCCTATGTAACAGATTACATATCTGGGATCCTGATCCGGTATCATATACCAAGGATGCGGAGGATACTGAGAAACAATTCTGTATAATGAACACACCCGAAGATGATGCATCAGCATGCACTCTCTTCATTTGGGCGGCACGGGAAATCTGGTATTCCCCAATTTCCTGCTCTGTCTTATAACAATTATAAGTTGGAGCGGGACCAACGTTCCCCAGCTCGGTATAACAAGCGAGTTCGGTCAATAATCCGTATTATTATCTTGATTAAGGCGTGATATGGTAGCTACCAGGAGAGAGAGAGAAGAAAACACTCAGCGTGCGCTCTTGCAAGAATAGATTGGTTATTATTTTATCTAATCAGGATGGCTCCCACTGCTTTTTATCAAATCTTCCTTCAAACCCTAAAAGGAAAGACTAGCCGGGATTAATTACACCCTACAAGTTCGCCAATCTTTCAGCCAGGCCAGTGTCGGTACTTTGAGGGAGGTCCCCCGTGCTTTCGTACGAACCTAATTAATGTAAACCTCGTTTTCCCAGAGGCGTAACCTCGTTAACACCTTTCTAGACACCTACTTGATCGGCTAATTGTAATGTGTAAAACTCTCCCAGGAGTAACTCTTACTCGCAGCGGGTATCGGGATCCAACTATCTCATAGCAGGTATGCAATCTCATTGCAAATCTCAACACTTGAAATTCCCGATAATATTTTGCCCCTAGCACCCTATGACCTTGACGGAGGCCAACAAACCATAGGATACTAGTCAAGTTCAACCCGTCATTTCTTGATCGAATCAAACCCACCCGCACGACCCTTGACGGAGGCCAACAAGGTCGCACGACTACCCTAACTCAATCTGCATCATATGCATAAGCAGATAAATACTGGTTAGCTACCGCACACTGCGCCTTGACGGAGGCCAACAAACGCAGCACGAATACTAAACAGCACTTATCTGAAATGACGGAGGGCTACGACAGGTTTTTATGAAAACCTATTGCGTAATGAACTTGATATCGTTGTAGGATCGAATGAATTTTAAAATGGAGTGCTTTTAAGGCTTTTCCAGTTTTGCTAAAGGAGTCACTCCCGGTGAAGGGATCGTCGGTCCTTTCCTCGTCGAATGAGGTGCGGGATATATCATATATATCACTGTGCAAAGCAAAAACACTTAAAAGAAATCAAAAGACAAACCGAGGGATGTAGCATCTGCCAGTTATTGCTAAAGGAGTCACTCCCGGTGAAGGGATCTCGGTCCTTTCCTTATCGAATAAGGTGCAGGATATATCGTATATACCGCTGTGCAAAGCAAGAACTGTAGCTACCTGTTTTATTTTGAAATTCGATTATACAACATCTTTAGGTTTCTTTTAATTTCATTAATCTCATTAATGAAGTCCCATCATTTAAGTACCTAAACATCACAGATAAATACGACGTACACTTATGCCATCCGCATTCGCCTCGATGTCCCCTCGTGCACCGTTAGGTTAGGTAACTAACGACAGAGCGGGGCAGGGCTAGCACGGGTGTAAAACATAAGTAACGCCTATATAATATATCATATATACTATATACTGTATCTATCACAGAACATCACATGATCACATCACAGATATCGCAGCAGAAGAAACATATGAAATATTGGATATACTAGGACGTCCGTGTTTTTAATACGAGCCAGTATAAAACACGGATTCCACGGTCGCGATGAATAGCCAAACCCACACCCCTAGACCCCTACGAGAGCGGCAAGCAACCCTACTAATTCTGGAGTTAGGAGACCCGGACTCGACTCCTCAAGTTGGTCTCCCACAGGACCCCAGAACCCGGTTACTTGTGCCCTCCTCATTGGGTCTATCCTAGTGCAGAAAAGTAAATAATATACAAAAGGTGACTACTTCCGCAACATGGAAGTGCCCCAAATAAAAGAATATTACATACAAGTTTTTACATGATTGAAAATGAAAAACACTCATCTCACATAAAAACCCCCGGCTATTCAAACACGACGATCCAATATAACATATCCAGCAACACATAACAAAACATGTCATCAACGTAAGTAAATATGCGCATCCCAATTGTCGTTGACATATAGCAACGAAACCGGCGATATCACATATTACACTTACGGTCACAGAAAAGAAAGTGTAAAACTACAACAGTTGGAATCCGCAACCACCTCAGACATCGCATGCCTGACCAAATGAATTACTTAGACATCACATGCCTAACAATTATAAACCCCGCATTTTAGTCTCAAAATCGAAAACACTTTTCAATATCAAGTCGGGCAATTCAACAAGATTCCCGACATCCTGATCGAATGCTCATCGCAAACTTCAATAGGCGGCCGCACCCCCGATACCGTCGACGAAGTGCACCAAGGCGGAACACCGCTGCCGCGAGCACCCGGACGGATGCTTTCGGCGACGGGGTTCTCCTAAAGTCACTTGGTCGGGGCTATGGAGTGAGGCTGTCTATTAAGTTTACCCGGCGAGTATCCGCGTATGCTACGTGATTGCGACGGACTTTTGATCACATCAAAATTCCGTGGCAACCGATCAAGTGAGACTAAACTGCTATGTTTATAACATTCATTCAGTTATCTCATAACTACTTGTGAATTCCAATTATTGTATCACATCCCAGATAAATAGAAAATGTCAAACACCCAAGTTTTCCCGATACAGATCAACACATGAAACAAGTCTAAAGACATTCAGTTCGTGCCTCAGTACCAACGGTCCAGCCGTAGAAGGGTCAAGCCAACGCCTCACATGTGGCACGCCGTACTGCCCCAAACCCGAAGGTTCAAAGGGCAGTTCAAGACGGTCACATAATCGAGTTAAGGTTTGTTGTCTTCTAGAGGGTCCATTGCGTTACTTGCACTACTTAGAACGTCATTAAACTTCGGAAAGATCCAACACTTGAAAATTTCCCGACAGGGGAAAAATTGGGTATTTATATCCGGTCGAACTTTTTAACCTATTCAAAAATACCCGGAAAGCCAAACAGACAAAATTTGATAATCCGATCGAATATACGAATCCCCAAAACAACCCCAGAAAATTCAACTCTGTAGTCAGATTTAAAATATCCCAGGAAAACCAACACAGAAAAATACGAATTACTGTGCAAAATTCAAGTACTGATTTGACAAGGTGACCACGGAACCGCCGCACAAGCCATTCTTGTGCCGCGGTTCCGCCGCGTGTTAGTGGAATCATGTTCTCGAATTTCACAGTATTTCTTAGAAAAGCCTGCTGATTTTTCTGCATATTTTTAATTTGGAAAAAGACCAGATTTAAAAAAAAGGACAGAGAGCATTTCTAGGGTTGGGGTTTCGGGTCATTCGGACTTCAAACTCCGTCTGGACTTCGCCTAAGGCTCTAGCTAGGCTCTGATACCACAGTAGGGTTCCTAGGCACTCTAGTGAGGTCTCACAAGGCATCGATCATGCCAAATTCAAAATTTACGGTGCCGGAAAACCCTAGACTACGGATCTTAGACTAGATTTCTAGGCGAAAATTAAACTAGTTAACAACTTAACTAAGAGTTTAACGGAAATACAACCTTTGTAGATCCGGTGCTCCACCTCCACGGCTCCGCAACGAAGTCACCTCGCTGTCCAAATGAATTCCCGGGCTCTAGCGTCGGCTTCGTCGGAGAAATGGTGAGCTAGGTCGTCGATGTCCATGCCGAAGATGATCTACGTCGAGGCATCGCTAGATCAAGCTCCAACTTCATCAAGTCTAGAAAACTTGTGAAGGAAACACACTCTACTACTTGGCAAGAGGTAGAGGATGAAGAAATAGGAAGTGGGTAGACTTTAGAATTGGATTTCTCACTCATTTGCATCAATCACCATTGATGGAGGAAGGTATCTTCATGAAGAAGAAGAAGAGGAAGAAGATGATAATAATATGATAAGAATAAGAAAAATAGAATAGAATATTCATTCTTATCATAATTATGACCATAGTTAAGTGTAGAGAGTTAACCAAGGTTAGTGAGTGGTTAGGGCTTTGAAGATAAAAACAAAAAGGTCACTTTAGGTCAAAGTCTTCATGAAACTTCATGAACATACAAAGAAAGCCGCCTTTTTCTTCTTTATCAATTCCATAATATATATAAATAAATAAATAGATATTGAAACCAAAACCCTAACCATTTAAACAACCATGGTTTAAACTTTACACATACTCAAGTAAACATGCATCATCAAACATGATACATCTAAGTGCACAAAACTATATCGAATATACAATGTGCACAGGCGAGTGAGAAAATCCATCATAAGTAAACCGATACTATTTAATGCAAAGTAATATATCAAATATATAATTTTACATTAAATCATTAAATCAACACTTGATTTAACGATCCGGTCATGTCGCACATAACCGACTGGTATCATTAGTAACAACTTATCGAATCAACACTTGATCCGATAACCCGGCTATATCGCATATAACCGATCAATGTCACATCACGAGAATCGAATACAGTATCATATACTCGTATTATTCTCGGTCCCGCACATATCTCATATGCGCTCCTATTTCGTTTCGCTTGAGCCAGGAAACCTCTGTGTAGGACACTAAAGACTCGTCAATACGCCGGCAGCAGGTGATGATCATATCAAACACCCACAAGCCGCAAGCGGTCTGCTAAACGTAACGGCCACCCGGGTATTGAGCGATCAGAAGATCGACGAGCAAGCCCGCTCACACTCCTGTGAATCCAACCAGTAACACTACCGTACAGTCCGGTCTGATCGTCTGATATGTCGCATATCTCGCCTAGGAGTGGTAAACGTCAGACCCCAATAGCTCGATAAGTCGTGTCGATATGAGGTCTATAACAATTCGAGAAACTACTGGTAATACTTACCAGTAAATATCAGCAACCCTGGCCAGGGATTTCCTGTTATAGCCAATCGAACACGGCGCAACATCAACCCCCTATACCGGGAGAGACGAATCCCCTCCTATCGCTCATTGCCTCCATGTGACTCGGGACTGTACCCAAAAACCACCATTTTGCACGCCCTCTTGGACGTGGTAAGATGGAAATCAAAGCACAGTGGGAACCACACAAGACTCTATGACGATCTTGGGTCAACAGACTACTCTGTACCAGTGTCACTTGAGAACTGCCATCTGACGTGAGGTATAATACCATCTGGGAGTTCTCGGCGAGTCCGTCCAGTGTACCCAGTCTCTACTGAGCACCCGTATATCATCTCTGATGTCAAACACCAATGGATATGGGATCATCCATCGCCCATCTGTATGGGTCGAGAAGGTACACATTAGTCTACTCTGGTATATCGATGCCCCGTCTCGATATACCCACGACTAGGGACTTTGAAGGATGTACTTATGGACTACCATGTCCCCACTAGTATGATTCGCATCACAGTCCATGTAGTCAAGTACACATCCTAAGGGCTTTACCAACATGTAACAGAGAGACAATCAGTGTACACGTTAAGGTAAAGGGTAACCAGATAGCATACTATCATGTCGAGCAAGAGAGTCCTCCCTATATATGTCCCAGCATCCACTAAAATATACATCCTATGTACAGTAATGGCCTCTAGGACATACATATAACTAACAACTAAACGATAAAGGCTGGTAACATCTCTATTAAAGATACTACCAAAGAGGCAGTTTGGGTTTATATTGGTTCATAAGATGAACTAGGTTCCCACCATTGTGTGACAATGGTAGTGTGGCTTTGGCCCAGGAACCCCGGTCCCATCAGTGACCCAGACATATTCTGAGGCAGCATCACCTGATCATGGAGATAGTTGATCTTCAGGGTGATCGAGGTTAGGAGAGTAGACTTAGAGGACAACACGGCGGATCCACTCACGAAGGCCTTTTCCCAAAGAGAGACTTTTAGGGGATGGTTGAGTATTAGATACTACAACTACTGCTACAGATGGCCCTAGTGCAAGTGGGAGATTGTTAGTTATATATATGCCCTAGAGGCCATTACTGTACATTGGATGTATATTGTAGTGGATGCTGGGACATATATAGGAAGGACTTTCTTGCTCGACATGATAGTACGCTATCTGCTTGCTCTTTATCTTAACATGTATATTTTCTTTCTCTCTGTTACATGTTGATAAAGCCCTTAGGATGTGTACTCGACTTCCAGGACTATGATGTAGATCACACTAGTGGGGCCTGGGTAGTCCATGAGTACATCATTCAATGTTCCTAGTCGTGGGAATATCGAGACGGGGCATCGATATTCCAGAGTAGACTAGCGTATATCTTCTCGACCCATGTGATGGGCGATGAATGATCCCATATCCATTGGTGTTTGACATCAGAGATAGTATGCGGGTGCTCAGTGGAGACTCGGTACACTGAACGGACTCGCCGAGAACTCCCAGATGGTATTATACCTCACGTCAGATGGCAGTTCTCTGGTGACACTGGTACAGCTTAGTCTGTTGACCCGAGATCGTCATAGAGTCTTGTGTGTCTCCCACTATGCTTTGATTTCCACCTTACCACGGATTTACTGAGTCGTGCAAACAGGTGGTTTTGGATACAGTCCCGATTCACATGGAGGCAATGAGCGATAGGAGGGGATTCGTCTCTCCCGGTATTGGGGGTTGATGTTGCTCTATGCTCGACTGGCCATAACTGGAAATCCCTGGCCAGGGTTGCAGTGATCTACTGGTAAGTGTTATCAGTAGTTTCACACATGTTATGGACCTCATGTCGGCATGACTTATCGAGCTATTGGGGTCTGACGTTTACCACCCCTAGGCGAGATATGCGACATATCAGACGAACAGACCGGACTGTACGGTAAGTGTTACTGGTTGGATTCATAGGAGTGTGAGAGGGCTTGCTCGTCGATCTTCTGATCGCTCAATACCCGGGTGGCCGTTATGTTTAGCAGACCGCTTGCGGCTTGTGGGTGTTTGATATGATCATCACATGCTGCCGGCGTATTGACGAGTCTTTAGAGTCCTACATAGAGATTTCCTGGCTCAAGCGAAACGAAATAGGAGCGCATATGAGATATGTGCGGGACCGAGAATAATGCGTGTATGTGATACCGTATTCTATTCTCGCGATGAATGTATCGATGGGTTGTATGCGATATAACCTAGTTATCGAATCAAGGATTGATTCGATAAGCCGATACATTGGATATTAGTCGGTCACATGCGATATGACCGGATCGTTAAATCAAGTGTTGATTTAATAATTTAATGTATAATTATATATTTGATATATTACTTTACATTAACTAGTATTTGTTCACTTAAAATGGATTTTCTCACTTGATGTGCACATTGTATATGTGATATATTTTTTGTGCACTTGATTGTATCATGTTTGATGATATATGAATGTTAGGGTGTATGTTTAGATTAAACCATGGTTATGTAATGGTTAGGGTTTTGATTTTATTTACTAATTCATTTATTTATTTATTTATTCATTTTTGAAAGATAAAGAGAAATGGTGGCTTGATTTGTTTTCTAGTTGAAGCTTCATGAAGCTTTGAATAAGTCCACCATTTTTGTTTCATACTTAACCCTAACCATTCAACCTAACCTTAGTTAATTCTCTACACCTAACTATGGTTGAAAATATGATAAGTATCAATTTATTTGCTATTTTGAAAATACTTTTTCATATTCCTTCTTCTTCTTCTTCTTCAACAAAGAAGAAAGCTTGCATCCATTAATGACGACTTGAGAAAAAGAGTGAGAAATCCAATTCCAAAGTGAACCCACTTCCTATTTCTTCATCCTCTACCACTTGCCAAGTAGTATAGGGTGTTTTCTTCACAAGTTTCATGGCTTGGTGAAGTTGGAGCTTGATCTTATGTTGCCTCGACGTAGATCATCTTCGGCATCGAAGTCGACGACCTAGCTCGCCCATTTCTCCGATGAAGCCGACGCTTAAGCCCGGGATCCGATGATCGCAGCGAGGGGACTTCATCATGGAGCTATGGAGGTGGAGGACCGGATCTACAAAGTTTCTATGTTTGTTCACTCTTAGTTAAAGACGTTAACTTGCTTGCATCGCCTCATTATCTAGTTAACGATCCGTATTAGGGTTTGTAGGCACCTGAAATTTTTTGAATTGGGCATGTTTGATCTGTTGTGAGACTTCATTAGTGTGACTAGGAACCCTACAGAATCATGTGCCCAAATTTGTACGGTGTTCTCAGAAAACTCTGCACAGAATTCTGTGATATGTAAAATAATTTTTGGAACCCTTAAAAAACCAACAGAAACTGTGAAAATAGAATTTTGCGGTTTTCGATATCCGGTTCGATCGATATTTTAAACGCGTTAGCACAAGTTAGTAAAGCAAAATGTTGAGGCTCTGATACCACTATAAGTCTACGGTACCGCCCCGGCCGTCTACAGACGCCAAATGAGGAACAAAAACTTTTTAATTGGCGCTATCGTATACTTTAACCCTGATTTGCCATTATTGCTAAACTAACAAACTGTAAAGAGAGTAGAAAGGTTATACCGAACGATCCGAGTCCTTCGTTCTTTAACCATCATCCCACGCTCCGTTGCAGCTGCACCGATTTCTTCGATCTCCGATCTGCTCGTCCAGGTGGCACCACGTCGACGATTCTTTAAACGAGCTCCCGCCTCTGACTCGAGGCAACTCGGTCGTCAAGTTTGCTAAAAGAGATGACCAATATTGATATAGAGAATGAATAGAAGACTTTGTCTCGTTCCGTCCAAAGCTATGTACGAACGGTTAATGAAGTTGCCAATTGATTCGGGTGATGGAATGAAATGAGCAATGAAATTTCCATACACCGCAAATTCTATCATAATCTTTTACAAATGAAACATCAAGTGAGTGTGAGGGGAGGGGGGCCGGCCATACATATAGGAGGTAGGGGGTGAGTGTAGGAGGAGGGAGGTGACCACAAGAACAAAATATCAAGTGTGAACACAAGAAAATATCTAGTGTGAACACAAAGTGTGAACACAAAGTGTGAACACAAGAAATGCAACCAATGAAACATCAACACCATTCTAACCTAGTCACCTCTTCTAGAACCTTCTAGAAGCATGACTCACCCTCATCCAAGAAAAGATAAATCCGTCTTTAACCGAATGTTAAAAGACGGCTGATAGAAAACTGGAAACTGGCAACTTCCAAAAGTGATCCCGGAACGAATTTCAGGATAACCCCGTAACTGTATAAATATACCCGCATTTGTATTACGACCGAATACAAACGCAACAGAGACAAAGATATTATATCTACTCAATATAATACTCGGATCCGGCTTAAACCAAAGCCGACCAGTATCATCTGCCCGAAATCTGACACGTGCGTAAATGTACGTGCATTTTCCGAACCCTGCCATAAAACCATACGGCCTCTACAACGTTTCGCCCGAACTTGGGAAACTGTCTGTGAGGGACTCTAATGACTCGTCAGTACCCTGGCAGTGGGTTTAACCACAAACCGTCAGCGGCACTAGCTATGCGTAACGGCTGCCCATGGACTGACCTCAAGGGAGGCCGATGAGCGAACTCATCCGGAAACCCTACTGAGCCTAACAGTGACAAAGTATATACAGTCCGGTTCGTTCATCAATGAGTATTGCATATCTGCCTAGGGGGCTAGTAACGTCAGACCCCCAATAGCAGTATAAGTCGTGTCGGAGTATAGCCCAATAACACCCTGAGATACTTCTGGAGTACCTACCAGTAAATCTCCTGCCACGGTCGTGGGCTATGTGTAATGGCTCTCCTAGACATAGCATGATCTCGCCCCCAATACCGGGAGAGACAAGTCCCCTGCCGATCCGCTCACGCGCCTCCATGTGGCTCGGGACTGTACCCAAAAACTACCTGTTTGCACGACTCCTTTGAGCCGTGGTAGGGTAGAAATCAAAGTACAGTAGGAACTCACACGAGACAAATGACGACCTCAGGTCGATGAACTAACCTGTACACATGTCACCAGGGAACTGCTATCTGACGATAGGTATAGTACTAACTAGCAGATTCCCGGCGAGTCCTGTCCGGTGTACACATAAATCAATGAGCACCTGTATACATCTTAGGTGATCCAACTGACACCAGTGGCTTGTGAGACTGGCCACCGCCCCTCTTCGGGGTCTCGACTGTATACACTAGTCTACTCCGGAGTATCGATGCCATGTCTCGAAAACTCCCACGACTAGGGACCACAATTAAGGATATGCGTATAAACTACCCAACTCTCACGTATATGATCGCCATCATACTGTTGGTAGTAAAGCTAGATCCTAAGGGCTCTATCAAAATGTAACATGTTCACCTGAACATGTACACGACTAATAAAGGCAAACCAGATAGCATACTATCATCTCGAGTAAGACTGTCCTACCTGTATAGGTCCTTCGCAATCATTGCAATCACGTACCAGCGATCCAATAATTGACTCTGAGGGCACTATCTCCAACACGCGCCACGTGTCAAACACGGATGCGCTAGCGCCAGGTGCGCTGCGCCCTAGGCAGTGCACCATGTGTGCGCTAGCGCTGGGCGCGCTGCGCGCCACGTGTCAAACATGGGTGCGCTAGCGCGGGCTGCGCTGCGCTCTGAGTAGCACACCACGTGCAAAGCACGGGTGCGCTAGAGCAAAGTGCGCTGCGCTCTGAGCAGCGCACCACGGGCAAAGCACGGGTGCGCCAGCGCTGGAATTAAAAAGTTCCCCACTGTTAGATCAAAAGATCTAATAATGATAAATTATTAATTAATTAGAATTAAAATTCTGTTATGGAAAGATTTTCCAATCTTGTTAAAAACAAGATGATTGCCTTCTGTAAAACAGTTGCCCTAGGATCAAAGATCCAACGGTGGAAAATATCCCTAAATCAATCAGAGAAAGATCTCTTTAACTGATTCAACAAATCAACTTGCCCTATATAACGGCCCCGAGACTTCAAGTTAGATATAGAGAAACCCCCCTATAAACTTTGAGAAATTCAAAGAGAGAAGAGCAAGCTCTCAGCAAAAGAAGACTATTTCTTCAAGGTAAAGATCATGAAGGATGAACACAAAGATGAAATCATCTATTTGAAGAAGAATTATCTTCTTAAAAGATCATAGATCTACAAAGACCGAGGTCTTTCATAAAAAGATCAAAAGATCTCATCATAAAAATAAAGAAGTACTTACTTCATTCACAGATCATTGATCTATAAAGGCAAAGCCATTCAAAAATAAGAACTGTTGTTCTTGAATCTTGAGACAAAGTCTCTTTTAAAAGAACATAAATTTGTTCACAGATCATAAAAATTGATCAAATGCGCTTTACGCTATTGAAATGTGCTTTGCGCTATTGAAATGTGCCTTGCACTCTTGAACTGTGCTTCTGCGCTCTCTGGACCGGCGCTCTGCACCAAAATGCGCCACGTGTCAACCACGTATGCAATTTGCGCTTTGCGCTTCTGAGATAGCGCACTGCGCTCATGGGTTGGCGCTCAGCGCCAAGCGCGCCACATGTCATTCACGTGTGCGCCTCTAATTTGATAGCGCAATGCGCTCATGGACTAGCGCTTAATGCTCACAAACTGGCGCAATGTGCCCATCATCTGGCGCTTAGCACCAAGCGCGACACGTGTCCTTCTCGTGTGCGCTGCTTTGAAGAAGCGCTTTGCTCTCTTTAACTAGCGCAAAGCGCCTGGAGCGCCAAGTGTTGCGCTGACAGAACATAAATTGTTGTGATGAATGCTTTGCATTCAATACAAGACAAAAAAGGTGTCAATATCTAATGCTCAACATTATTAAAAGGGCCAAGCCCAAATAAAGTCTCAATAGCCAGAATAAAAATGTTAAACATTTATTGGACTTAGCCCAAGATTGGCCATAAGTCCCCAACTCATATTTAATTGAGCCCATCTGCTCATGAATATTTAACAGGTCTTAGTCCCAAATTGGACTACAGATCTTTTCAACCAACTCACACCGGTTTGAGGGTACATCTCTGAACTTCTCTGATACATGTCGTTGTAATCCTTCAACGTCTTTAGAGAGGTGACGGGTCCCGACAACCATACATTCCACAGACTACGATGTCCTTAACCCGGACTGTGGGGTCCTTAAACTCACGGACTATGATGTCCTTAACCCGGACTGTGGGGTCCTTAAACTCACGGACTACGATGTCCTGAACCCGGACTGTGGGGTCCTTAAACTCACGGACTACGATGTCCTTAACCTGGACCGAGATGTCCTTAAACTAACACTGGACCGTAATGTCCTTAAACTAACATTGGACCACCATGTCCTTAAAACTGGTAATCGACCGCAATGTCCCTAAACTAAACAATAGAGCCCAAATGCTCTTTTGTTGGATCTAAATGATCCCGTTAAGTTGATCTTAGTCTAAAACTAGACTAACATATCATTAACAAACGTTTAAGTTGATCTTAGTATCAAATAAGACTAACATATCCTTAAACCCAACCCTCAAACCCAAATCTAAGAAAGTACGGATTTGGACTAATCCACGCCCTACGGGCGACAACATAAATTAGTCTCCGTATATAATCCATAGGCAACCAAAAACAAAACAAACAACTACGACACGAAGTGACCATCTGGAGAAGGAGAAAGTGGTTACCGCAATGCGGTAGCGTAATTAACTGCAGGGGCTTGCACCTGCAAGGAAGAGCGTCCCCACAATCAAAAACCCCTCAAATGAGGGGAAATCTGACGAAGTCTGCTACATCGGTTGCATCCGTTTAAACCTTCGATACATGGTGCCATAAATCAACTTGGCATCTTCGGAGAGGTGGACGGATAGCACCAATTAGCATCTGCCCCGGAATTCAGGCAAGACGTCCGGCGCGTCTTCGTCCGCGTCTTTCGGCGGGGAACAGTGGGTCTGTGTGTCGGGGTTTGGTGGGTAGGTGTCTGCTATATAATGTAGGTCTTCGGTGTATGCAACTTTTCCTAATTCAACTCGAGTCAAAATCTGGAACCAAAAACCTTATTTTCAATAGTTTAAGTTTTGCGCGACACGCATGTTCTGAGTTTGGGTCTGGTGTGTTCTTTGTATCGCAGCGTGTTAGGTTGGTTCTAGGCGCTTGCACTCACGTTTTAGTGTTTTGATTCACGCGTTTAGTTTGCGATGCTAGTTTATCCGTATTGTCTTGATGTCACTCTTTTGCAGGATATTAACTTATCGTGTGATGTTTTGTATAAATCCTAGGATCGGTCATGGAGACATCGGACGCGGCGCGGAAAGGAAATGCGGTGATCGGATCAGGCTAACGGAGGCATTCCGGTGAGTAGATGTACACGTCTACGGGTGAAATCGTTGGGATGGCGCTTGACGCCCGACATTTAGAATGTAGTTTAGAACTGTAATTATATGCATAGTTCTTATTTCATTATTCTGTTGCATTGCATCATTCGTCATATAAATATATACTATGCTAGTAACTCATAGGACACTCACACTATTACCGTTGGCTTATGCTGCACGGGCACTATTCATGGGAACACACACACACCTTGGTAATTGCTATGCCACGAACACTTAACTAGTTAAATCCAAATCTTATCACTTGCGCCATTATATTTAATAACCTGCAATTGATATATTAAATTCTTTAATATGGATATGTAGGATTGCTAGGTACATGCATACATCCTATTGCATCGCTGTTCATGCATAGCTTTCCAGTTTCCGCATTGCATTTCATATTATTGATATCATAGACATTCATGTATCATGATTCGCTCGTGGATTTACGTATTTATGATATTTATGGATTTGGAGGAACCGTAAAGATCTAAAAACATATTACCTATTTAAAAATGTAAGTTTGCGGTTTTCTCATGATATGATATATGTGTCGTCCACCATGAGTTTTCTGCTAGTTTTCGAGACCCGTTTTGAGGAGTAGTATGAACCGTCTCGGGTACATGGTGGGCCCGGTAGGTACCCCGTGGCAAGATGTTCGAGAGTAGTCGATGAGCCTGGCAGGGGCAGACTGCCTACCGGTGATTGTTGGCGCGACGGATATCCATAAGGTACCGACCGTGGTCGTGAGATATTGATATTTGATGGGCCAGTCCGGATTGCCGGAGCCCAGATTTACTGAGATATTCATATTGGTGTCGATACTGACACAGACTTATATTGATTTCATTAATAGAACTACAACCAAAATTTTAGAAGTTTATTTAAGATAAGACACAGTTTTCTCATGTTACATATATTCAGATCTCTCATTTTATTGCATTCATGCTGCATGCATTTTATCTTATCGCATCATATTAGTATATGTAGGTTGTGACATCATTGTGTACATGCTTACGATAGCCTTCTTAGATGTTATTTTTACTCACGAGTTGGCAACTCACCCCCGTTGTGCCACAGTGTTTTGCAGGTCTGACCCACCAGCATAGTAGCAGCGGCGCACCTCCTCTTTTGCATCATTTTGGTTTGGACTCGCAGCTTGTTCGTAGGTGGGTTGCGGGGTTATTTTGTTGCCACTTGTATCATTATCGTATCTAGAATACTCCGTCTACTGTAGCTGCCATATATATACCAGTGTACTGTTATATTTATGACCTAGAGACGAGACAGTGAGATTTGTGTATTTATATGTTATTTCTCTGGGTTGTGCTCACCTGAGCCGACATGTTGCTTTATTTTTTTTGTGCTTTATTTACTTTTTGCACATTGATGATATTTATTGTGTGGGATTGTGAGACCGCTTTTTGCGAAGAGCTAGCTCCCGCTTGGGGATGCCTTATTTCATGTTATTCTTATATTTCTGTTTTGTACCCGTTTGGGGCCAATATTTACAAAGGAGACTCTGCCGAAATTTTCGGAAAAATGGATGTTGCTTTTAAAAAGCTTGATGTGACTTATTTGAATAAAATCGCTTTCAATAAATTGGTTTTCCTTCACTCTATTTCATAATTGGGTTTTGATTTCTGGGTTTTGGCTTACTTAGATTACATACGCCTTGAGACGTTCCGTAATTTAAGTCCCAGTCACACTCCGTACCTTTCAGGTCGTGACAGTATCATGGCAATTACCGACAGTGTGTGTGTAGCATACAATGAGTGCCCGTGCAACATGGACTGTCAATAATAATGCAGTGTATAATAGGTACAGGTTCAGGCACAACAAGTAACTATATGCAATGAAGTTCATGCACCATCTCTATATGTGCATATAAGCATGTGGCTAATATCATATCATATCTAGCCCTGACGCTTAACGCCATACGGGCGATTTCCTCGTAGATGTTAAATCTACTCACCGACAGTCGCGGGTTAGGTAAATCCAATCACCTGCTTCCCTTTCTTCGCAGCGTCCGAAGTCCCCGCTTGCGATCCTATTAACACAAACATAACAAGTGCAAATCTCAGAAATCGATCAATATCACGTACACACTACATTTGACCGACGCACCAACTCCAATCCAATTCACAAGTGTTCGTCTAATGGCTAACGTGTGTGGCGACACACCAAAACCAACCCAAGTGCAGCAGCTATACAAGATCATGAACCGTGTCGGATAACGTAACACACGTACTCATAACACTAGATTATAGCAAAGTGATCCCAGATTTTGATACACAAACAATTGGTGAAAGTTGCAAGTGCCACGAGACCACATACAACCCAGAGACCTTACGCCCAAAACCCAACACCCCAGCCCCCACTCTGTCCGCAATTTATGGCCAGAACCAATAAATCTGCGGCCTGATGGTAAAGGATTGGTCTCAAGTTTTTACGGTGGGTTCTATGTCACAACACTAGGTCACTGTGATTGGAACTTTTCCAACAAACACCTGGTTTTACAGCAGATCACAGAGACTTCAAGTTGACACTAAAAATACGATATTTGCACAAAACTAAAGCTTTAGTGTTCTAAACCATAACTTTGAGGCAACACAACAAAATAAATACCTAATTATCAGTAGAGGTCATTAACTAACCATTCTTGCTCAAAAAATCAAATCTTTCCAAGCTCCAAGGCATCTTAGTGGCTAAAGCAAGACTTTTGAAGTGTTTAAATGGGATTTTTGTGAAGTTTAGCAAGGTTTTAGTGATGAGGTAGTGAGGGTTCAGTTTGGGGTTGAGGGGATGAACAATAATTGAGAGTGGGGGAGATGATAATGATGAGAGGTGAGTGTAGGATGAGTCTTAGCCTTACACTAACTCTCTCCCTCTTCTCATTAATGCTCACATAAATGCTCCCATGACTCACCTAGCCACCTCTCTCTCTCAATCCAAACAAGATATTTCTCACACAAATATCTAAGGCAGGGTTAAGGCAAGGTTAGATTAACATATGGGTTGCTTAAGGTGTCATGGTCACTTAACAAGATTAACACTAACTAACCTTACATTAACATGCACATGTGTGTGCAAGGCATAACAAATAATAATAAAATATTAATTAATTGTTACAAAATGTGAAGAAACCAATTTCGTAAACTTTTCCTCAAAAACCCGCATTAACGCTTAATTAACACTAACCGCATTTCTAAGGTGTTACATCCTTGTCGTAAAGCAACGCTTCGACTCGGATACATGTCAACCCTTGACCTCCATGTCGTCAAGCAACGCTTCGACTCGGAAACATGTCAACCCCTGACCTCCCTGTCGTCATGCAACGCTTCGACTCGGATACATGTTATCCCTTGACCTCCCTGTCGCCAAGCAACGCTTCGACTCGGATACATGTCAACCCCTGACCTCCCCGTCGTCAAGCAACGTTTTGACTCGGATACATGTCAACCCCTGACCTCCCTGTCGTAAAGCAACATTTCGACTCGGATACATGTCAACGTCTAACCCCCCTGCCGATGGAATGCTCCGTCTTGGAAATACATCAACCCATGATTCCCCTGTAGTAAAGCAATGCTTCAACTCAGAAATAAATCAACACATAAACCTAACAACCCATAAAAAGAAAGTTCTCTTGTGAGATCCCTTACGACTCTCACAAGAAAAGGCACTTAGGAGTCCTCACGACCCCTAAGTAGAAATTGCACCTATGAGATCCTCTCGACTCATAGGGAGAAAAATCTTTATGAGACCCTCACGGCTCATAAAGTTGAAAAGTCTTATGTGGCAAATCCTAACCCTGCCGCCTAAGCCATCACTACCTTGCAAAAAGATCCATATAAACTACATATGGACCACATCCATCAGAGCTACATGCAAGCACGAGATAAAAAAAAATATATGTCTTTTATTCATGAATTCAAAGTGAACACAAGATACTTATCGTAAAAAGAACCAAAATGAATACAAAATACCCTCTCATTCAGGAGTGGATAAAAGAAAAGAAATTTTTTTTCAAAAATTCTTTAAGCCGGCGGACGGCACAATAAGCTCCTCAATTCATCGCTCTTCCGCTGGGTCTCGGCTTCAAGCTTGGTTATCGCCACGAGACGGTTCTCCGCCTGAGACTGTTGAGCCTGATATGAGGCGAGCCGAATCTCAAGCTCCTTTTCAGCAACATTGTGAGCTTCGACCATCTCGCGGGTAAAGATAACGGCTTTATCAACAACCACCACCTCCTTGATAGCTTCTTGGAGCACCCGCCAAATTTCATATGCATGAGTGGTTTAGGTAGTGAGCTCAGCTTGAAGTTCCCCCAAAGCACTCGAGGCCAGTTCCCTTTCCGAGAATTTCCGGTTATGCCTCTTCTCACATGATTGTAGATTTGTGGTGCACCGTTCAATCAGCCCCCGCAAGCTCGTCTTTGCAGCCACAACCTCTGAGGGAAGGCGTGAGCACTCGAGACCATGTAAACAGATCTCCACTCGACGCCAATCCTCGATCCAAAACACGCACAAACTATTTTCTCTTTCTGGCAACAAGGAAAGTCTTCGGTAGGTACCCCATTAAGCATGCGTTCATGACTATATACCTATGGTATCTAGAACACACTGATTTATGGACAACACGACGACGATGTTCGCACCCAGAGGAAATTCCCAAGGGTTAAGTATAACGCTCATGTACTCAGGCGGGATGCACGTACGAATATATGACGAAAAGAAAAATTCAGTAGAAAAGCATTCAACAACCAATAAAAAGAGGAATACATTAATTTAAATATACTACGCTACATGGAAAATGTCACCAAACAAAGGATCGGTGATACAAGGGTTAACAAAACAAAATACAAAATTTTCCAGCTCCCTCTCTGCCTTCTCCAACACGTCGAAACAACGGTTTTCGCGAGGAGCTGCTCCCCACCGATTAGCGCCATGCTCATCCGCAAAAGTGGACATGACAGCCTGTAACGTTTCAGAAATCGTTTTGCGAATTTTTCCGTTTTAGGGCAAAATTGTCGGTTTTTCCCGTTTTAACCCGATTTCGACCAAACGTCCGTATAAGCTTTCCGGCACCTAGTTTAGCTAAAATAAAGCTTGTGCGCGAACTTTGGGAGTATTTGGGAGGTTTTGGTTCAGATAGAATTTTTCCTAAATAAAATATTATTTTAAGCGGTATTTTGTGCACGTAAATCGGAAAATTTTTCTGTTGTGAATAAATTTATTTTTTTGTCACTAAAATTATTTTAGAAGCTTCTTTTCAAATATCTAGATTTTTCTTTGTGCAAAAGGATTTGGATTAAAAAAGAAAAGAAAAGAGTGAAAGGTGGCAAAATTGCTTTAATTAGCATTTATTTCTCTCTTTCCTAGCTATTTCTTCACAAAATATTCACAAAAATACCTCCCTCACCCCCATGGCCGACCCTTATCTCCAATTTCTGTCCAAAATATTTCCCAAGCTCATTTCTTCATGATTCTTCAAGAAAAATTCCAAAATAAATCCACAAAAATCCAAAATAAAAATAAAACCATCTTTTCCTTCACTAACCCTTCTTGGTTCTTCAACAAGCATGGGTTTTGATGCTAAGATAATGGATTAAGCTTCATTTTGGTGTTCTTGGGGAGGTATAATTCTTACCTTAATCCTTTTATACTTGCTTTAATCTTAAATCTGGCTAATTTAGTTAGCTAATTATGTGTTTAGTTTAGTTTTCAAATTATGATTAATTCATTTATATTTGGTTTAGGAAATTCATGTTAGGGTTAAATTTTGTTAAGTGTTTAGTGTTCTTTTGAAGTGTTAATTTATGTTTTGGAGATGATTAACCTAGTAGGAAATGTTAATTTTTGCTAATAAACACTTTGTTTAATTATGCAATTAGCTTACTAGGTTTTTGCTAAAACATAATTAGCGAATGTTAAAAATATAGGAATGGTTTAGATAGCTTAGTTAAGCTATTTTAAAGTGTTTGTAATCGCTAGATATACATTATCTTGAAACTAGTGCGAAATATTGCGATAGGTTGCTTACTAGTTTTCGTGGTTTTTCCGACGTGCGTTCGATTGGTTGTTGCGAGATTATATCTATTGTAATCCTCGTAATTCTTGTGTTGTGTTGCGCGATCGGGACGATCGGGGCCCAGACTTGGTGTTTTGTAGTTTAGCGACCCCAATTAGGGTTTTTGGCCGGTATCGTGCGCGATAGATGCGCTAAGCGCGCAGTGTAATTTTCCGGGCGTTTTCTTCGCGTTTCGTTGTCTTTTCATCATTGTAAGAATTTTTCTTATGTGATGTGTTTGTGAAATTTTAGGTTTGCAAGCGGGGACTTCGGACGCTACGACAAGGGGAAAACAGGTGGTACGCTTCACCTAGCTTGGAGAGTTGGTGAGTAGATTTAACATCTACAGGGGAATCGCCCGCATGCCGTTATGCGTCTGGGCTAGAGATTTTAACTTGTCGCATATTCTATGTCATGTTTAGAATTGCGTTTTTACCCTATTATTTAGATGTAGTTGTGCCTGGACTAGTAGTAGTAGAACACTGCACATATTATTGACGATTCATATTGCACGAGCACTGATTGTACACCGTCAATAATTGCCATGTCACACACAAACCACTTATAGATGTTATATTGCTTGGTTAGGGACATTATGACATTGATTCATATTTCTTATCGCATTTGACATATAGTTACCTGTATATCTATAGGGTATTGTACCATTAGTGATAGGTACATACACACCTAAGGACCAAGCTACAGGTGTGCTTTACATTTCATACTTCACTTATACCTGATAGGTATATCACATCATTATAAATAGGTAGATACCTATATTTTCTGCTATACCTTCATGTGTTTACATATATCTGGTTATAGCTATGCATTTACCCTTATTGTTGTATCATTAAGAATTGGAGATATTAGGAACCGCATGATATTTATATTAACTGGTTGCAGTTAATTAGCGGCTTTTCCTTTATACGCTTACATTACAGTTTTTATGTTGCGTATACTTTATTCATGGATTTTCGCATTGTTATATGGATTTTTCATGATGTTTTCTGGATTCGTGAACCGTGGGAGTTCATGAAATTATGCATTATTTGAAAAACCCGGTTTCCTTGATATGATATTTTAGCAGCCACCATGAGATTTATCGGTTACGATGTGTATACCCCACGCGAGGAAAGGAGGGATCCGTGTGCGGGTACATGGTGGGGCCCGGAGGTACCCCGAAGCAAGAACGATGTCGTGGTGTCAGGCGATGAGGCTTAGGGGAACCTTACTATCCGGTGACAGGAACAATGACTCAGCGGCTATCATGTGGATACCGACGGGAGTCATGTACGTATGGATACGTCGAGAGGCGAGGGTCAGAGCTAGGAACTCGAGCTTTCGGGATAGCGTATGATACGTACCTATCAGGGGGCCAGTCATGGAGACAGCACCTGATGGATCAATATTTCTGTGTCGATGCTTGGCACATTGGTTTCATGATATTTCTAATTACTCCTTTGTATATATAACAGGGGATTGAGCCGCTGTTATATATACCCTTACACCAATATTAGTGGAATGGGACGCTAATATATGTGTATTGATCTCATCATATTTATTTACGCCATTATATTTAGGATGTTAGAATTTTGCTGGAGATTTGACTCGGGATATAAGAGATTCATTTGAGATTGGATACTGGATAGATATGTGAGATCTATTTACTGTTGTACATTCGAGATATGTGAGATATACTTGATATTATACATACGAGATATGTGAGATCTACCTGATATTGTACATTCGAGATATATGAGATCTACTTGCTGTTGTACATTCGAGATATGTGAAATATACTTGATATTGTACATACGAGATATGTGAGATCCACTTGATTTTGTACATTCAATATATACGAGATATACTTGATGATTGTACATTCGATATATGTGAGATATACTTGAGGTTGTACATTCGGGATATATGAGATATACTTGATATTGTGCAATTGAGGAGACGTGATACTTAGATAATATGAGAGCCAATTTGGGGGCTGATTTGAGGAATTGGGATTTGAATTGTCTTGCTGGATTGTGATCCTACCACGATGTTAGGATTCTGTGGAAATGACATACTTTGCTCCATACCCCACCTTTATCTATTTGTGCACTGCTTCATGTATTAGTAGTACCTGTTTGAGTACCTTTCCTGATTATTGCACATTTACATTCTCATATCCCTATCGCATGATTATTGCATACTGTTGTCCTATCATTATTGCTTTATATATATTGGTTGTACCTGCTAGTATACTTTCCATTATTCTGCATTCATATGACATGTTATTACTGTTAAATGCATATCTTAGATTCACGCTTTGCGTGCATACTTGCGATTTCCTGCATATGTTCTTTAATATTCACTAGTTGGCAACTCACCCCTGTTGTGCCACAGGTATTGCATGTGTTTCCCCAGAGTAGTCGAGGCAGGCTATTCACCTATCTATCATCTTTCGCTACAGATACCGCATCGGCTCACAGTGTGCTGTTTTGCTTAGGTGGGTTTTGGTGGTTATCTGTATTTTGTATTGTATATTCGTTGTATCTTGTACTCTCCATCTACTACAAGTATGTTGTGACTTAGAGACTTGGTGAAGACGATATTGTATATTATTGTGGATTTGTTGCCTTTTATACAGTTTCCTTTCTTTTGTCTCTTATTTCTTCACTACGGCGTCGTATATCTGTTGTGGGGTTTGTTTTCCGCCGTTGGGCGTGGATTTTTGCTCCCGTTTGGGATGCTTTACTTTATATTCATGTTGTACCCATTTGGGGGATAGTTTTTACAAAGGGGGTGCTGCCAAAATTTTAAAGATAAATGTGAACTCATTTAAAGAATTTGGGTTGTGATTTCAAATGTTTCAAAACTGCTATTATCTTTTCTTGTCTTTATTTGGTTTAGATTTCTGGGTTTTGGCTTTCTTTTACTGCGTTACGTCTTTAGGCGTTGCGTAGTTGTCACGACCCAAAGTTTGGCCCGTGACCGGCACTTAACCACGTAACATCTACAGGCGTAACGCGACTAAGTGAACCAAAAACCCAGAAATCAAACCAGTGAAAGTATAGAGTGTTATAAGTTTTAAATGAAAGCACTTACTAACATGTTAAGAAATATAAGTAAACAATCACCAAGATAGTAATATACGACGCCGTAGCGAAGATCAAGATCCACAAGTGGGAACATCACAGATAGGATAAACTGCAAGTACAGTCGGCTCACAACGAGCTCGACACCAGAAAACAATATAATACATCATCATCCTCACACTGTCTCTAAGTCAAATACATACATGGTAGATGGAGATTACTAGATACAATAATGTACATAACTGAAAGATAACAGATACCGCACAAAACCCACCTATCAACAAAAGAGCTAGTACACCAACTGTGGGGGTATCTGTGTCAAAAGATGCAACCGCAGCCTGCCGCGACTACTCCGAAGGGCAACCTGCAAACACTGTGGCACAACGGGGGTGAGTTGCCAACTCGTGAATAGAGATAACATATAAAGGTAATCGCGAGCATGCACGTACTGCGCTACTCTATCATATGCCAACAGATGATATCAATATGTGATAAGCAGTATGTGCAATAATCATGCAAGTGCTCTATCGGGTAATGTGACCGCAGGATGAGGTACAATAATAAATGCTGAGCATGGGCAATATAATATCTACACGGAATGTCAACGTGGAATATATAATCGGTGTCCATCAATACACCCAGATCCACTAAATAGCTCAGGCGCCGGCACTCTTATCGGCCCTCAAATCCTGTACATCTCTGAGAATCCCGAGTGCCCAACATCGGCACCCAAATATCATAAATACTCGTGTCCAACATCGACACGCAAATCCTCATCCATCGGGCCCCGTCAGTCCGGGTTAGGCCACGGGCTCCGTCTGCGAAATCGACCCTCGGCCCCGGCAGTACGGATCACCCCACATCCATCTATCGACTCTGATCAGTACCCTCCGGATAACTGTCAGGTCCAACCAATCACCGGTAGGTAGTAGTCCCTCTGCCAGGCTCACCGTCTACTACACAGCGAAACCGTTCTCGCCCCGGGGTACCATACCGGGTCCACCATGTACCCGTAATCGGCCTCAACCAGCTCCTCGATTCGGGTTCACATGTATCACTCTAGCACCGAGAAAACACATGGTGGACGCACCGAAATATCATATCAAGGGAACCGGGTTTTTAAATGATTACATATTTGTAATAGCCACGGTTCCCAAATCCAGAAATCACATGTAATCCAAACCAAAATCCAAGTCAATGATCCGATATGATATGTGCGTCAAATATGAATAGCATGTCAAGTCACATATAGATGAGCTACAATATAATGATCCGATGTGATATAGGCATCAAGTATAACTAGCATGTCAAGTCACATATAGATGAGCTACAATATGATGATCCGATGTGATATACGCATCAAGTATAAATAGCATGTCAAGTCACATATAGATGATCTACAATATGATGATCCGATGTGATATAGGCATCAAGTATAACTAGCATGTCAAGTCACATATAGATGAGCTACAATATGATGATCCGATGTGATATAGGCATCAAGTATAAATAGCATGTCAAGTCACATATAGATGAGCTACAATATGATGATCCGATGTGATATAGGCATCAAGTATAAATACCATGTCAAGTCACATATAGATGAGCTACAAAATGATGATCTGATGTGATATAGGCATCAAGTATAAATAGCATGTCAAGTCACATATAGATGAGCTACAATATGATGATCCGAAGTGATATTGGCATCAAGTATAACTAGCATGTCAAGTCACATATAGATGAGCTACAATATAATGATCCGATGTGATATATGCATCAAGTATGAATAACCTGTCAAGTCACATTTAGATGAGCTACAATATGATGATCCGATGTAAATTCTACAGTGTGAGTGTCATGGAAATTACTAACGGTGTATGTGTAACATGCAGGATAGTGCTCGTGCAACATGGACCGTTAGTAATGGTGCGGTGTTCTATCAATTCTAGTTTATATCCATATAGCAGGGAATGTAGCATGCACTAAATAGTAGCCATGAATAGTCAATGTATACAAAGGAAACTATAAAGTCCTATCAGCCTTGACGTAGAACGCCATGCGGGCGATATCCCCGTAGATGTGAAATCTACTCACCATAGTCTCTCGCTAGTTATAGCCAACAACTTGTTTCCCCTTCTGCGCGGCATCCGCCGTACTCGCCTGCGAACCTAGAATTACACAATATATCACACGTAAGCTTGAAGTCACACAAACGCGACATTAAAGCCAAACAAGTAACTCGTGTCGCGAACCAAGCACGCGTGTGCGCGATACGCTAAAACGTGTGGTTACGCGCCTGAAACAACTCTGACGCGTCACGATACGCAGAAACCCAAAACCCACAAACACGTATCACGCGTGTCGTGAAGACTAAAAATATGGGAAAATAGGTAATCACCTCCAGATTTTGATACAGAAAATATATTCTAAAACTATATATACCAAAACAACCCAAATAGCAGCAGACACCCACACCCCAAACCCCAACCCAAAGCACCCCCATCTGGCCGCAAATTGCGGCCAGAATGCACATTTCGGCGGCCTGGGTAGGGAATTGGGCTCCCAGGTTTTGTGTGTGCACTCTATACCCCCCATACATGCTACAGTAACATCTAGTTTTACTCTGAAATGTCCCGGGTAGCAGCAGATCCTACAGGGCCTTATTTCTAGTTAAAATCCACACTTTTGCACTAAAATCAAACTTTAGGGTATTTTGTGCAAACTGAAACAAAACTTGGCCTAAGATAGCTCTAATAGCACATAATAGAGCTAACAAAACTAACAAAACCCTAATCTAACATGTGAATCACAAATATCCTTAAATATCACCAAAAATGCACAAAAATGAGATTTTTACTAAAGAATACTACAAGTTTAAGGAAAAGGAGTGCTAATATGAGTTAATACCTTCTAAGAATCTTGTAGAACACCAAAAGTTCCAGCTTCTCCTTCTAGTGTGCATATTTGCTTCAAACACCTCAAAAAGCTCACTTTTCCTATGGTTTTGTGATGAAAATGTGTGGTTTTTGTGTAGGATTTGTGTAGAGATTAAAGAGACATGAAGAGGAGAAGAAAAGATGAAGAAAATAGGAGGGTTTGCTGCTGGAATTCTCCAGAATTCTGGAGTGGGAAAAGAGAGAGAGAGAAGGGAAGAAAATGGGTCTAAAGGTCAAACTTTCACCTAACCACCATGCCTTATTTGTTTAATTGGATTTTAAATTATCAAATGGAGTTTTGTTTTGGATAAAAGGGTGGGGAAAAATATAACAACCATGCACAAAAGAATGGTTAACATGTTACCAAAAACCCTAAGTTTCAAAAATGGCTAAGTGTGCAAGTGTGCACTAACACAAGAAAATTCCCAATATGCAAACACTACTAAATACAACTAATAATCCTAGGAACACATATATAATAACACGTACGATCACTAATTATCACGAAAGACATTCAAACGGAAATTCAAAGTGTTACAATCTACCCCCCTTAAAGAAATTCGGTCCCCGAATTTAAAAATCTAACTATACGCACCTTCAAAAAGATGGGGATACCTCCTCCTCATCTCGCTCTCGGTCTCCCAAGTGACTTCCTCGCCACTCTGGCCACGCCAAAGCACTTTGACGGACGGAATCTCCTTCGACCTCAATTTCTTCACTTGTCGATCCAAGATCATCACCGGCTGCTCTGCATAGGAAAGGTCGCGCTCAAGCTGGATCGTCGGGTGCTGAATCGCATGCGAAGGATCATGGAGATATCTGCGGAGCTTCGAAACGTGAAATACGGGGTGCACGTCTGGAAAACTGGGCGGAAGGGCTAATCGATACGCAACCGCACCAATACGCTCAAGGATCTCGAAGGGGCCCACGTATCTGGGACTAAGCTTCCCCTTCTTCCCAAACCTCATCACGCCTTTCATTGGAGAGACCCTCAAGAAAACATGATCACCAACGGAAAACTCAAGTCTGCGCCGACGACGGTCCGCATAAGACCTCTGCCTACTCTGGGCTGCTCTCATCCTATCGCGAATCAACTGGATCTTCGCGGTCGTCTCCTCCACAATTTGCGGTCCAAAGATACTGCTCTCACTGAGCTCCGTCCAACAGGTGGGCGATCTGCATCTCCTCCCATAAAGAGCCTCAAACGGTGCCATCTGAATGGTCTCCTGGTAGCTGTTGTTGTAGGAGAACTCTACTAAGGGCAAATGATGATTCCAGCTACCTCCGAAGTCTAAAACGCATGCTCTGAGCATGTCGTCGAAAGTCTGAATGGTCCGCTCTGACTGCCCGTCGGTCTGTGGATTGAATGCTGTGCTGAAACTCAAGCGAGTGACCAAAGCCTCCTGAAGCCTCTGCCATAGCCGGCTGGTAAACTGGGTGCCTCTATTGGAAACGATGCATGTCGGAACTCCGTGCAGTCGTACAATCTCATCAATGTAAATCTGGGCATACTGAGCAAATCCGAAAGTCGTCTTCACCGGTAGGAAGTGAGCCGCTTTCGTCAAACGATCCACGATCACCCAGATGGAGTCATACCCTCGACTAGTCCTGGGTAGACCCACAATGAAATCCATAGATATCTGTTCCCATTTCCACTCCGGAATGGGTAACGGCTGTAGCTCTCCCGCGGGCCTCTGGTGCTCAGCCTTGACTTGCTGACAAGTCAGGCATCTTGACACAAAATCTGCAATATCCCTCTTCATACCGTCCCACCAGTAAACATCTCTCATATCGTGGTACATCTTGGTTGAACCGGGATGAACACTATACACAGACCGATGTGCCTCCTCAAGAATCTCGCGCCGCAATCCCTCAGCATCTGGTACGCACAGTCTAGCTCCAAATCATAGCGTCCCCTGATCATCGATCACGAACTCGGAAAATCTGCCCTGTCCCATCTGTGTCCTGATCTCTGAACAGCGGTCATCACTGTGTTGTGCTTCATGTATACGGTCAAGCAACTGTGGGCGTGCACGAACATGCGCCATCTGTCCTCCGATCGGCGTAAACTCGAACTGTACCCGGCTGTCGCATAAGATCTGCCAATCCGCCGACGACTGCCTCTGCACTGCGCTCAAACAGGATAGACTACCCCCGGGCCTCCTGCTCAAAGCATCCGCCACTACATTCGGCCTGCCCGGGTATACAAGATCTCACAATCGTAGTCCTTCACTAACTCCATCCATCGGCGCTGTCTAAGGTTCAGGTCTCGCTGCTGAAATATGTACTTTAAGCTCTTGTGGTCAGTGAATATCTGGCACGACTCTCCATACAGATAATGTCGCCAGATCTTGAGTGCAAAGACCACTGCAGCCATCTCCAGATCATGAGTGGGGTAATTCTGTTCATGTTTCTTTAATTGCCGTGAAGCATACGCAATCACCCTGTCATGCTGCATCAAAACGCACCCTAGCCCCACTCGTAAAGCATCGCAGTAGACCACAAATCCGCCTGATCCTGAAGGCAATGATAGCACTGGTGTCGTAGTCAGTAGAGCCCGTAGCCGCTGGAAACTGTGCTCACACTCCTCTGTCCAAACGAAGCGAACTCCCTTCCGGTTCAACCCGGTCAAAGGTGTAGCAATGCGAGAGAAGTCCTGCATAAATCGCCTGTAATAGCCTGCCAGCCCTAGAAAGCTGCGAACCTCCATCACTGACGTGGGTCTAGGCCAACTCCGAACTTCCTCGATCTTCCTCGGGTCGACACATATACCATCTCGTGTAATCACGTGCCCCAAGAAGTCTACGCTGTCTAGCCAGAAGGCACACTTGGAGAATTTGGCAAAAAGCTGATGCTCCCTCAAGGTCTGCAGTGTAATCCGCAGGTGCTGCTCGTGCTCCTCTCTACTCCGAGAATACACCAAGATATCGTCAATGAACACTATGATAAACAGATCAAGATACGGCCGGAAAATGCGGTTCATCAAGTCCATAAATGCTGCTGGCGCGTTGGTGAGTCCGAACGACATCACCAAAAACTCATAATGGCCGTAACGTGTGCGGAAGGCCGTCCTTGGAATGTCCTCCTGTCGAACACGCAGCTAATGGTAGCCCGATCGCAAATCGATCCTCGAAAAGTATCCTGCCCCCTGAAGCTGGTCGAACAAATCGTCGATGCGTGGCAAAGGATATCTGTTCCGCACTGTCACCCTGTTCAGCTGGCGGTAGTCGATACACAAACGCATACTGCCGTCCTTCTTCTTGACAAACGGGACTGGAGCACCCTAAGGAGAAACACTGGGTCGAATAAGTCCCTTATCCAGCAAGTCCTGCAACTAACCCTTCAATTCTCGAAGTTCCGCCGGGGCCATCCGATAAGACGATACAGAAATAGGCCCCGCGCCAGGAACCAAGTCAATACAGAAGAAAATATCACGCTCGGGCGGTAGCCCAGGAAGCTCGTCAGGGAACACATCAAGGAACCCGCTAACAACCGGAACCTGATCCAGAGGAACCTCTGTAGCTCTAGTATCGTAAACATATGCGAGAAATCCCTGACATCCCTTCCGCAAAAGCTGTCCAGCGCGAAAAGAAGAAATCACACTGTGAGGGGTGGCACCACGGTCCCCCAACACAACAACCACCGACTCGCCGGAAAAACAAAATCGAACTGTCTTCTCGCGGCAGTCAACAGAAGCATAGCACGTGGCTAACCAATCCATGCCCAAAAGAACGTCGAAGTCCAACATCTCAAGAAGGATCAAATCGACCGGCAACTCTCTCTCGCCAATACGGACGGTACAGGATCGGAACACGTGCCTAGCAACAAACGACTCTCCCACAGGAGTAGTCACAAAAAGCGGCTGGTCAAGCAAACCGGACACTCTACCCAAACTCGGCACAAAGTGTGTGGATACGTACGAGTGCGTGGATCCGGGATCGAATAACACGTGTGTATCAACCGAACATACAGAAAGGATACCTGAGACCACCGCATTGGACGCCTGCGCGTCCTGATGCGTCAAAGCAAAAACTCGCGCCTGTCCTCCACCTGCAACTAACTGTCCCCTGCCGGCCGCTGGCTGCCCTCTACCTCGGCCACCTCGTCCTCTATGAACAAATCCCCCGCGACCACGACCTCTCTGTGTATGCGTCTGACGCGGAGTAACGGCAGGTACTATCGGCAATGCCGTCTGGGGTGGTGAAGGTGGTAATGTAACATGTGGTGCTGCCGCCCCACTCCAGGGTACCTCAGGACAATCTCGCACACGATGATAAGAACTCTCGCAAAGGTAACATCCCGACGACGGTCGCTGGCCCTCCTAGGAATAGGAGCTAAACAATCGGCCTCGTCTCGAATCTCTGCCACCTGCAAGGTGCCTGTCGCGACGCCGGAAAGGCCGTCTCTGCACTGACGTATCTGCACGAACTCTCTTCGGCCCTGGAACTGCCGAAGTCTCAGCAAGGCGCTCCTTAACTAATAATGCTGCATCTACTGCTGCTGCGTATGTCTCGTAATGCTGCGCGCTGATAGCAAGGAATAGTGGTGTAAGCAAGCCTCGGACAAACCTCTTGACTCGCAACTCCTTAGTAGCCACTAGATATGGAGCATAAACGGATAGCTCGGTGAACAGCATATCGTACTCTGCCACTGACATTTCCGGAGTCTGGCGTAAGGACTCGAACCTGCGTGCTCTAGCATCTCTGACACTCAGGGGAAGAAAGCGGGGAAGGAATAGCGCCACGAACTCTGTCCAGGTCATAGGAGGAAGACCTGCTGCTCTACCCTTCTCGACTGATTCGCACCATTTCTGCGCAAGACTTTCGAGGCGAAAGCTCGCGAACTCAACCCATCTCGCATCTGCGCATCTAAGTGAACGACATATCCGCGCCATCCTATCAATGAAAGACTGTAGGTCCTCGGCCACATCGGTGCCTATGAAGACCGGAGGCTTCAGCCTCATAAACTCTGACAGCGATACTGTAATAACCTCTGCAGTCGCAGGTGCAACTGCCTGCACTGTGGGTACCACCGCGGTCTCTGCAACGGGTGGAACTACCTCTGGTCGCTGCGCTCGAAATGTCTCAACTAGAGATCCCATCATCTGGCGCATCTCCTGCATACTGGATCCCATCGTCTAGCGTATCTCCTGCACACCAGCCCCTAACATAGCAATCTGATCTGTCACGGCAGGAACAGCCTGCTCGGGCACAACCGGTGTACTACCCGGATCAGTCCTCGTCTCGGACGAGTCAACTCGAATCTCAGCCCTCGTGGCCGCTCTCTGCGCCCTCGTAGTCTTTAGCGGCATAATGGCTGGAAGGATCAATATGATTCGATAAAGACACGTACATCGAATCGCAAAAATGTACATACTCAAGAAGGAGTTTAAATCAACAAGTCCTAAGGTCGCGTAGGCGGAGTACCGTGTCGTGAGTATGCCGCGGAACATACACACGCTACGCTACCCTGCTGCAGCTACCTACTCCATCATACCAGGGTCTTCCTACACTCTGAAAGGTAAAACCTACGCTCTGATACCAACTTTGTCACGACCCAAAGTTTGGCCCGTGACCGGCACTTAACCACGTAACGTCTACAGGCGTAACGCGACTAAGTGAACCGAAAACCTAGAAATCAAACCAGTGAAAGTATAGAGTGTTATAAGTTTTAAATGAAAGCACTTACTAACATGTTAAGAAATCTAAGTAAACAATCACCAAGATAGTAATATACGACGCCGTAGCGAAGATCAAGATCCATAAGTGGGAACATCACAGATAGGATAAACTGCAAGTACAGTCGGCTCACAACGAGCTCGACACCAGAAAACAATATAATACATCATCGTCATCACACTGTCTCTAAGTCAAATACATACATGGTAGATGGAGATTGCTAGATACAATAATGTACATAACTGAAAGATAACAGATACCGCACAAAATCCACCTATCAACAAAAGAGCTAGTACACCAACTATGGGGGTATCTGTGTCAAAAGATGCAACCGCAGCCTGCCGCGACTACTCCGAAGGGCAACCTGCAAACACTGTGGCACAACGGGGGTGAGTTGCCAACTCGTGAATAGAGATAACATATAAAGGTAATCGCGAGCATGCACGTACTGCGGCACTCTATCATATGCCAACAGATGATATCAATATGTGATAAGCAGTATGTGAAATAATCATGCAAGTGCTCTATCAGGTAATGTAACCGCAGGATGAGGTACAATAATAAATGCTGAGCATGGGCAATATAATATCTACACGGAATGTCAACGTGGAATATATAATCGGTGTCCATCAATACACCCAGATCCCCCAAATAGCTCAAGCGCTGGCACTCTCATCGGCCCTCAAATCCTGTACATCTCTGAGAATCCCGAGTGCCCAACATCGGCACCCAAATATCATAAATACTCGTGTCCAGCATCGACACGCAAATCCTCATCCATCGGGCCCCGTCAGTCTGGGTCAGACCACGGGCTCCGTCTGCGGTATCGGCCCTCGGCCCCGGCAGTACGGATCACCCCACATCCATCTATCGACTCTGATCAGTACCCTCCGGATAACTGTCAGGTCCAACCAATCACCGGTAGGTAGTAGTCCCTCTGCCAGGCTCACCGTCTACTACACATCGAAACCGTTCGCGCCCCGGGGTACCATACCGGGTCCACCATGTACCCGTAATCGGCCTCAACCTGCTCGTCGATTCGGGTTCACATGTATCACTCTAGTACCGAGAAAACACATGGTGGACGCACCGAAATATCATATCAAGGGAACCGGGTTTTTAAATGATTACATATTTGTAATAGCCACGGTTCCCAAATCCAGAAATCACATGTAATCCAAACCAAAATGCAAGTCAATGATCCGATATGATATGTGCGTCAAATATGAATAGCATGTCAAGTCACATATAGATGAGCTACAATATAATGATCCGATGTGATATAGGCATCAAGTATAACTAGCATGTCAAGTCACATATAGAAGAGCTACAATATGATGATCCGATGTGATATAGGCATCAAGTATAAATAGCATGTCAAGTCACATATAGATGAGCTACAATATGATGATCTGATGTGATATAGGCATCAAGTATAACTAGCATGTCAAGTCACATATAGATGAGCTACAATATGATGATCCGATGTGATATAGGCATCAAGTATAAATAGCATGTCAAGTCACATATAGATGAGCTACAATATGATGATCCGATGTGATATAGGCATCAAGTATAAATAGCTTGTCAAGTCACATATAGATGAGCTACAATATGATGATCCGATGTGATATAGGCATCAAGTATAACTAGCATGTCAAGTCACATATAGATGAGCTACAATATGATGATCCGATGTGATATAGGCATCAAGTATAACTAGCATGTCAAGTCACATATAGATGAGCTACAATATGATGATCCGATGTGATATATGCATCAATTATGAATAACCTGTCAAGTCACATTTAGATGAGCTACAATATGATGATCCAATGTAAATTCTACAGTGTGAGTATCATGGCAATTACTAACGGTGTATGTGTAACATGCAGGATAGTGCTCGGGCAACATGGACCGTTAGTAATGGTGCGGTGTTCTATCAATTCTAGTTTATATCTATATAGCAGGGAATGTAGCATGCACTAAATAGTAGCCATGAATAGTCAATGTATACAAAGGAAACTATAAAGTCCTATCAGCCCTGACGTAGAACGCCATGCGGGCGATATCCCCGTAGATGTGAAATCTACTCACCGTAGTCTCTCGCTAGGTATAGCAAACAACTTGTTTCCCCTTCTGCGCGGCGTCCGCCGTACTCGCATGCGAACCTAGAATTACACAATATATCACACGTAAGCTTGAAGTCACACAAACGCGACATTAAAGCCGAACTAGTAACTCGTGTCGCGAACCAAGCGCGCGTGTGCGCGATACGCTAAAACGTGTGGTTACGTGCCTGAAACCACTCCGACGCGTCATGATACGCAGAAACCCAAAACCCACAAACACGTATCACGCGTGTCGTGAAGACTAAAAATACGGGAAAATAGGTAATCACCTCCATATTTTGATACAGAAAATATATTGTAAAACCATATATACCAAAACAACCCAAATAGCAGCAAACACCCACACCCCAAAGCACCCCCATCTGGCCGCAAATTGCGGCCAGAATGCACATTTCGGCGGCCTGGGTAGGGAATTGGGCTCCCAGGTTTTGTGTGTGCACTCTATACTCCCCATACATGCTACAGTAACATCTAGTTTTACTGTGAAATGTCCCGGGTAGCAGCAGATCCTACAGGGCCTTATTTCTAGTTAAAATCCACACTTTTGCACTAAAATCAAACTTTAGGATATTTTGTGCAAACAGAAACAAAACTTGGCCTAAGATAGCTCTAATAGCACATAATAGAGCTAACACAACTAACAAAACCCTAATCTAACATGTGAATCACAAATATCCTTAAATATCACCAAAAATGCACAAAAATGAGATTTTTACTAAAGAATACTACAAGTTTAAGGAAATGGAGTGCTAATATGAGTTAATACCTTCTAAGAATCTTGTAGAACACCAAAAGTTCCAGCTTCTCCTTCTAGTGTGCAGATTTGCTTCAAACACCTCAAAAAGCTCACTTTTCCTAAGGTATTGTGATGAAAATGTGTGGTTTTTGTGTAGGATTTGTATAGAGATTAAAGAGACATGAAGAGGAGAAGAAAAGATGAAGAAAATGGGAGGGTTTGCTGCTGGAATTCTCCAGAATTCTGGAGTGGAGAAAGAGAGAGAGAGAAGGGAAGAAAATGGGTCTAAAGGTCAAACTTTCACCTAACCACCATGCCTCATTTGTTTAATTGGATTTTAAATTATCAAATGGAGTTTTGTTTTGGATAAAAGGGTGGGGGAAAATATAACAACCATGCACAAAAGAATGGTTAACATGTTACCAAAAACCCTAAGTCTCAAAAATGGATAAGTGTGCAAGTGTGCACTATTACAAGAAAATTCCCACTATGCAAACACTACTAAATACAACTAATAATCCCAGGAACACATATAATAACACGTACGATCACTAATTATCACGAAAGACATTCAAACGGAAATTTAAAGTGTTACAGTAGTATTAGGGCCGTCAAGTGCAAATTTCAGGTCGTGACAAAGTTGGTATCAGAGCGTTAGGTTTTACCTTTCGGAGTGTAGGATGACCTTGGTATGATGTAGTAGGTAGCTTAACCAGAGTAACGTAGTGTGTGTATGTCTGCAGCGTGCTCACGATGCGGTACTTCGCCTAAAGTGCCTAAGTCCAAATTGCTTGAAATTCCTTCCTTGATGATTCATATCCTTGTGATTCGATTTCTGTATTCTTATCGAATCCTATCTCTATTTATAGCCTTGCCGCCGATGACTATGGGGACTCAGAGTGTTGCAGCGAGGGCCGAGGTCAGAGTTAGCTCCGGTGAGACGAGCACTGACCAGGATGGCACTCTTGTTGCACAGGTACAGACGGATCAGCCTTCGACAGAGCAGCTCGCTAGGCTTGTGGCAGAGATGCAGGACTTGCGCCAGATGATGAGATCATTAGTTGATGCCGTTCGAGCGCAGCGACAGGAGGTTGACACCTCTGTTACTCAGTTGTTCCTTGGGATCTACATGCAGCAGTCCGTCACCTACGTAGCACCAGTGGATGTAGCCCCAGTCGACGAGACACGTATTCCAGAGACTTTGCGAGTTCCAGGACAGTGGAGGACCCGTACCGGTGTGCCAGTCCAGGGACAGAGGCCTAGTCGTCGAGACAGTTTTCGTGACCGTCGTGGGAGTGGCAGAGGATTAGGACGAGGTCATTCGTTCAGCTCTCATCCCCAGGAGGGCCAGCAGCCGTCGTATGGATGTTTTCGATGCGGGGGCCTTCATCACTTCATCAGGGATTGTTCCTTAGAGCCGCGTCAGAGTCGTGTTCTCAGAGGTCGTGGGCGCGGAAGGTTTTCTCAGAGGGGTCAGTCTGGCAGAGGAAGAGTTTTGACAGTTCCGGGTAGAAGGCAGACACGAGGGTGTGTTTCTACTCATCGGGACGCACAGGCGTCCAATGCAGGGTTTTTAGGTATCCTTAATTCTCATGTTCTTTTGATGTACTTGTTGGTTTTTTCACACTTTGTGCCGTGGTTGGGACGAGGATCGTGTTAGTTAGATCAACCGTTTTGTTGTGTTAATTTCTGTCAGCTATTCTTTTGTTGCGTAACACGTATTTCAGTCGTACGCCAATCGGTTAGGAGATTCATCCGTCACTTGATCCTTCTAGAGATGTTGGATTTGACGTTCTCCTGGGCATGGACTGGTTAGTTACGTGCTTGGCGTTTGTGGACTACCGGGAGAAAACAGCTATGTTTTGTTTTCCCGGCGAGTCAGTTCTTATTGTGCAGGTGGATAGTTGTGCCGCCTCTCACAGCTTGAATTCAGCCTTTTCCGCTAGTCAGCTTTGGAGGAGATGTCATCGATTCTTTGCGTTCATTCATGATACCGAAGCCACAGTAGATTTGTTGGACCGGTTTTCTATCGTTCAAGAGTTTTCCGACGATGTTCCAAGGGAACTAGTGAAGCTTAGGGAGCTTAAGGATCTGCTGCAGAGTTGTTTGTTGGGGAGGTTTGTGTGTCCGAGTGTTTCGCTTTTGGGAGCTCCTATTTCTGTTCGTCAAGGAGAAAGACGACAGATTGCGGTTGTGGATTGATAGATCGTTAATTGAACCGGCTTACGGTGCGGTTAGGTATCATTTACCTCGCTTTGACGATTTCTTCGATCGGCTCCTAAGTGCGAGACTTTTTCTAAGTTGTTGGGGATCAGGTCATCATCGTTGCGGGTTCGGAGTGATGGCATTCCGAATACTGCTTTTGTGCGTTCTACGGGCAGTTTGTGTCTTGGTGGTGTCGTTGGACTCGCCAATGCCCTAGCAGCATTCGTAGATATGATGAACCAGATTTTCTCAGGTCGTTCCTCGACCAGCTATTGCTGTGTTATTGACGACATCCTGGTCTATACTTTGTGTCTTGAGGAACAGGAGCAGCACTTGAGGATTTGTTTTGTACACATTGAGAGAGCCCCAGCTGTTTGCTAGATTCTTGGAGTGTTCCTTTAGGCTTGTTTGTGTTGACTCCTAGGGCTTGTAGTTACGGGAGACAGTTTCGTATGGTTCCGAGGAAGATCGAGACCGTACAGCTTAGGCCCAGACTTGTGTACGGACAGAGGTCCTTTGATTTTGGGCTTAGCAGGTTTTTACCACCGTTTCGTGCAGGATTACTAGCGTATTGCTGCACAGTTGACTGGAATGACCGGAATGGAGGTTCTTTTCTTTCGACTGAGGCATGTGTATAGAGTTTTCGGCAGTTGGAGATTCGGTTAGCAACTGCATCAGTTCTTTGCTTTTGGTTCGGGCGACTTTGTGATTTAACTGTAATGTTTCACGAAAGTGGTTCGATTATGTGTGTTTATGACACTGCCCGCCGACGCTCGTTCGTTAGAGATACTTGAGCATACTCGGCTGGGTAATGATTCGGAGTCTTTGATTGTGACAAGGGTGTGCTAAGTTAGGAATGCGTTTGTGTACCTGATATTATCTGGTAGAGACGTGAAACCCTAGAGCTGGCACATCTGTCAATTCTCTGTATTCATTCAAGTTCCACCAACATTGATGTGACTTGTGAGATAGTTACGGGTGGGCAGGAATGCAAAGAGAAATTTCAGGTTTCGTTTCAAGGTGTTTTTCTTGTGTGCGTTTGTGTTAACTTGTTGTTGGCAGTTGGGATCGTCACTCTCCATTGTTGGGATACTTCTTTGATAGCTGTTATCAGGAGACATTCCAATAGGCAACCTTTAGGTTTAGACAGGTCGTGTCGATCACCAGTTTGTTTTTCTGACTCAGTGTAGTAGGATTTTTGGACCTCAGCTAGTCTAGAGACTTCGGAGATGATCCATTTGGTTCAGGTCAGGATGATAGTAGCCCAGTGCAGACAGAGGTTTATGCCTACCATGTTGGTCGCACACTTGAGTTCGCAGTGGAAGATCATGTATTCCTACAGATTTTCCGATGAATGACATGTTGAGTTTTGGGAAACTTATCCCAGGATTATAGGTCCTTTTGAGATCCTTTAAGCGAGTTAGTTTTCGTTGCCTTTAATTTGGCACTTCCGTCCAGATTATCGTTTATTCACCCCGTTTTCTTTGTGTTAATACTTTGCAATTACCTTCATGACTTTCTCACATGATTCAGAACAGACCATTAGTTAGGAATCGATCTTTTCGTTCACCAGGAGCCATGTGTGTTAGTGGCTCGGCAGGTGGAGAAACTTCGATCAAGGGTCTTGCTATCTGTGGAGAGTTTTCTTGGACGTAGCCGTATAGTGAGATGATCACTCGGGAGGCTGCGAGCGAGAATTGGGAGTTTTGTACTCTTCTTTTTGAAGGTACGCTTAGTGAAAATTTTAAATTCGGGGACGAATTTTTATAAGGGGGGAGATTGTAACGTTTCAGAAATCGTTTTGCGAATTTTTCCGTTTTCGGGAAAAATTGTCGGTTTTTCCCGTTTTAACCCGATTTCGATCAAATGTCTGTATAAGCTTGCCGGCACCTAGTTTAGCTAAAATAAAGCTTGTGCGCGAACTTTGGGAGTATTTGGGAGGTTTAGGTTCAGATAGAATTTTTCCTAAATAAAATATTATTTTAAGCGGTATTTTATGCACGTAAATCGGAAAATTTTTCTGTTGTGAATAAATTTATTTTTTTGTCACTAAAATTATTTTAGAAGCTTCTTTTCAAATATCTAGATTTTTCTTCGTGAAAAAGGATTTGGATTAAAAAAGAAAAGAAAAGAGTAAAAGGTGGCAAAATTGCTTTAATTAGCATTTATTTCTCTCTTTCCTAGCATTTCTTCACAAAATATTCACAAAAATACCTCCCTCACCCCCATGGCCGACCCTTATCTCCAATTTCTGTCCAAAATATTTCCCAAGTTCATTTCTTCATGATTTCTTCAAAATTCTTCAAGAAAAATTCCAAAATAAATCCACAAAAATCCTAAATAAAAATAAAACCATCTTTTCCTTCACTAACCCTTCTTGGTTCTTCAACAAGCATGGGTTTTGATGCTAAGATGATGGATTAAGCTTCATTTTGGTGTTCTTGGGGAGGTATAATTCTTACCTTAATCCTTTTATACTTGCTTTAATCTTAAATCTAGCTAATTTAGTTAGCTAATTATGCGTTTAGTTTAGTTTTTAAATTATGATTAATTCATTTATATTTGGTTTAAAAAATTCATGTTAGGGTTAAATTTTGTTAAGTGTTTAGTGTTCTTTTGAAGTGTTAAATTGTGTTTTGGAGATGATTAACCTAGTCAGAAATGTTATTTTTTGCTAATGAACACTTTATTTAATTATGCAATTAGCTTACTAGGTTTTTGCTAAAACATAATTAGCGAGTGTTAAAAAATATAGGAATGGTTTAGATAGCTTAGTTAAGTTATTTTAAGGTATTTGTAATCGCTAGATATGCATTAGCTTGAAACTAGTGCGAAATATTGCGATAGGTTGCTTACTAGTTTTCGTGGTTTTTCCGACGTGCGTTCGATTGGTTGTTGCGAGGTTATATCTATTGTATTCATCGTAATTCTTGTGTTGTGTTGCGCGATCGGGACGATCGGGGCCCAGACTTGGTGTTTTGTAGTTTAGCGACCCCAATTAGGGTTTTTGGAAGGTATCGTGCGCGATAGATGCGCTAAGCGCGCAGTGTAATTTTCCGGGCGTTTTCTTCGCGTTTCATTGTCTTTTCGTCATTGTAGGATTTTTTCTTATGTGATGTGTTTGTGAAATTTTAGGTTCGCAAGCGGGGACTTCGGACGCTACGACAAGGGGAAAACAGGTGGTAGGCTTCACCTAGCTTGGAGCGTTGGTGAGTAGATTTAACATCTATAGGGGAATCGCCCGCATGGCGTTATGCGTCTGGGCTAGAGATTTTAACTTGTCGCATATTCTATGTCATGTTTAGAATTACGTTTTTACCCTATTACTTAGATGTAGTTGTGCCTGGACTAGTAGTAGTAGGACACTGCACATATTATTGACGATTCATATTGCACGAGCACTGATTGTATGCTACACACACCGTCAATAATTGCCATGTCACACACAAATCACTTATAGATGTTATATTGCTTGGTTAGGGACATTGTGACATTGATTCATATTTCTTATCGCATTTGACATATAGTTACCTGTATACCTATAGGGTATTGTAACATTAGTGATAGGTACATACACACCTAAGGACATAGCTACAGGTGTGCTTTACATTTCATACTTCACTTATACCTGATAGGTATATCACATCATTACAAATAGGTAGATACCTATATTTTCTGCTATACCTTCATGTGTTTACATATATCTGGTTATAGCTATGCATTTACCCTTATTGTTGTATCATTAAGAATTGGAGATATTAGGAACCGCATGATATTTATATTAACTGGTTGCAGTTAATTAGCGGCTTTTCCTTTATACGCTTACATTACAGTTTTTATGTTGCGGATACTTTTTTCATGGATTTTCGCATTGTTATATGGATTTTTCATGATGTTTTCTGGATTCGGGAACCGTGGGAGTTCATGAAATTATGCATTATTTGAAAAACCAGGTTTCCTTGATATGATATTTTAGCAGCCACCATGAGATTTATCGGTTACGATGTGTATACCCCACGCGAGGAAAGGAGGGATCCGTGTGCGGGTACATGGTGGCGCATTGTGGTACCCCGAAGCAAGAACGATGTCGTGGTGTCAGGAGATGAGTCTTAGGGGAACCATACTATCCGGTGACAGGACCAATGACTCAGCGGCTATCATGTGGATACCGACGGGGGTCATGTACGTATGGATACGTCGAGAGGCGAGGGTCAGAGTTAGGCACTCGAGCTTTCGGGATAGCGTATGATACGTACCTATCAGGGGGTCAGTCATGGAGACAGCACCTGATGGATTAGTAGTTCTGTGTCGATGCTTGGCACATTGGTTTCATGATATTTCTAATTACTCCTTTGTATATATAACAGGGGATTGAGACGCTGTTATATATACCCTTACACCAATATTAGTGGAATGGGACGCTAATATATGTGTATTGACCTCATCATATTTATTTACGCCATTATATTTAGGATGTTAGAATTTTGCTGGAGATTTGACTCGGGATATAAGAGATTCATTTGAGATTGGATACTGGATAAATATGTGAGATCTACTTACTGTTGTACATTCGAGATATGTGAGATATACTTGATATTGTACATACGAGATATGTGAGATCTACTTGATATTGTACATTCGAGATATATGAGATCTACTTGCTGTTGTACATTCGAGATATGTGAGATATACTTGATATTGTACATACGAGATATGTGAAATCCACTTGATTTTGTACATTCGTTATATAAGAGATATACTTAATGATTGTACATTCGATATATGTGAGATATACTTGAGGTTGTACATTCGGGATATATGAGATATACTTGATATTGTGCAATTGAGGAGACGTGATACTTAGATAATATGAGAGCCAATTTGGGGGTTGATTTGAGGAATTGGGATTTGAATTGTCTTGCTGGATTGTGATCCTACCACGATGTCAGGATTCCGTGGAAATGACATACTTCACTCCATACCCCACCTTTATCTATTTGTGCACTGCTTCATGTATTAGTAGTACCTGTTTGAGTACCTTTCATGATTATTGCACATTTACATTCTCATATCCCTATCACATGATTATTGCATACTGTTGTCCTATCATTATTGCTTTATATATATTGGTTGTACCTGCTACTGTACTTTCCATTATTCTGCATTCATATGACATGTTATTACTGTTAATTGCATATCTTAGATTCACACTTTACGTGCATACTTGCGATTTCCTGCATATGTTATTTACTATTCACGAGTTGGCAACTCACCCCCGTTATGCCACATGTATTGCATGTGTTTCCCCAGAGTAGTCGAGGCAGGCTATTCACCTATCTATCATCTTTCGCTACAGATACCACATCGGCTCACAGTGTGCTGTTTTGCTTAAGTGGGTTTTGGTGGTTATCTGTATTTTGTATTGTATATTCGTTGTATCTTGTACTCTCCATCTACTACTAGTATGTTGTGACTTAGAGACTTGGTGAGGACGATATTGTATATTATTGTGGATTTGTTGCCTTTTATACAGTTTCCTTTCTTTTGTCTCTTATTTCTTCACTACGGCGTCGTATATCTGTTGTGGGGTTTGTTTTCCGCCGTTGGGCGTGGATTTTTGCTCCCGTTTGGGATGCTTTACTTTATATTCATGTTGTACCCATTTGGGGGATAGTTTTTACAAAGGGGGTGCTGCCAAAATTTTAAAGATAAATGTGAACTCTTTTAAAGAATTTGGGTTGTGATTTCAAATGTTTCAAAACTGCTATTATCTTTTCTTGTCTTTATTTGGTTTAGATTTCTTGGTTTTGTCTTTCTTTTACTGCGTTACGTCTTTAGGCGTTGCGTAGTATTAGGGCCGTCACGTGCAAATTTCGGGTCGTGACACAGCCCGCCGGGCTCTTATCTGACCCAGTAGATGAATCGAGCGATCCTTCAGATCCCGGGTAATCAAGCACACCTCGTAGAAACACTCGATCTTGTCCACTGCCGCATCGAGGATCGCCGGAGTCATCTCTGTCAGATGAGGAGGGATGTCGGAAAGCATGGACGAAAAGACCATCCATAGCCAAATGGAACCCATAGGAAGGGGAGAGCCCCTACGAATTAGGAGTTCGTACTTCACCGCGTCACATTCGGCATCGGTGAGAAGAGGGTCCACTAGCCGTGCAGCAAAACGAGGAATCATCTCCTCGACGGGCACCTTCCATGGTTGTCGACGAGCATGGGGGCGGTTGCAAGCCATAAACTTTGGACTGATTCTCAAAATAATCACCCTAAGGTAGAAATGTTTTTTTTTCGAGAAGAAGGAAGGCGTGGCTTCAGGTTATAAAGGAGAGCATTCAATGCTACGCACAGAAAATGTTGTGCATGGTGGAACTATTCCCAAGGACCGGAAAAAGGGGAAAGCGTTGGAAATGAAAAGAAACGACTCATTGAAATCAGAGCAGGGAGACGAAACGACCCCATCAAGCAGAGCCCCGCGTGCATAACACGTGAGCACAAGCCTTGATCCTTATTGGAAGTTAAAAACAGTACCGCAAATGCATAACATGTGAGCAGATGCCAATGCAAGATTGAATTCCTCATCAGTGCCTCATGCGCCAAAGACGTGAGCACCAACAACAGTGTGACAAAACTTCATAAAGAACGCCTTGTGAACATAAAAAGGGAGAAAGAAAATTTTTATCATTCATACTCCGAAGATTCATACAATAATAATAGAAAATGTTTACAATGGTAAAACATTAAACCCGGGACATGGATTGAGAAATTCAAAAGTAAGGCCGTCTAAACTGTTTCTGGCCTTTCTGACCATTCTCGCGTGCATCCTATCATGATCGCAAGTGTTAGGATCCTTGCCAATGTCCTCCACCCTCTGATAAGAAGCGATTATCGTCGTCTGTTAGAAAACTTGATGCAAGATATCAGTGAGATTATCTTGTCGTTTCTTCGAGATCAAGCCCGTCAGATATACTGAGTGCACCTTATCTTAAGCATCATCCAGTGCCTCGAGCGGCATGGCTTCGTAAAATCCAGGAAGTGCTCCCCAAATTGCTCTCACTATAATCTTCAAAAGAGCGGAACGACGAGGAAGTAGTCGACCGTTGTGTTATTGGAAACGATTCATAATCTCAGCACATTAGGCGTTTGTAAACTCCTGGTTTTGACAACGACCATGTGCGCGAATGTCCTCATAAGAAATAAATTCACTAAGACTGTACAGATGAGCAGCCATAGTGTCTGAAAAGAGACATCAGTGAAAGATTAGTAATAAAGAACACCCTCATTAAACAAGCATTGGGATTCAAACAAATTCTTGGGAAGACAAGTCCTGTTAAGTACCAACAAATTAAAATCTTTGCGAATAAGAGTAAAACTCCACGAAGAGATTTTCAGGAACACCAAGGAATAATATTCCTGAAGGGTCCCATTGATCTTTCAGAGCTAAGCTCTTTTCCAGAGTAATTAAATTCCTTTATGTAACGGAATTAAACTCCAAGAATTCATGAAAATACATGAAAAAACAAATATCCCATGAATCCTCAAAATCAGAGGGAAATGTTCGAGATATGGAAGTTATTGCTCAAAGATCACATCTTTGAAGGATGGGTTTCTAAGGAGAGTAAAGCCCTCATAATGGATTTAAAATCCAGAGGCTTTCTCAAAGAAGGAAAGTTTTCTTATGAACAAAGTGTTACCTGAAAAAGGGTTTCTTTTGACAGAGTTTAACTCTGGATTTGCAATGGCGGAGAACTAAGCTCTGAGGAAGAGAATTAAATTCTCAATGAAAATAAAAAAGGAAGGAGATGAAGAACCAGTGGCTGCCTAAGGAACCAAACCCTTGCATTTATAAGACATGACTAGGGCGGTTCATCTTCCCGTTCCCCTAGACAATCCAACGGCTGTAAAAGTGACAGCGTTGCACTCACGTATAAACCACGTGAGAACAACGTTGTGGGGGCATTTGTTCCCTTACGGAAAATAAATAAAAAAATAGAGCAACGGAGAAAGTCCCCAAGTGGAGCATTATGTACCCACACGTGATGGGCGCTTTGCTTAACAAAACTAAGCCAAAACTGAACCTCGCGTGTAGACACGTGACCTCTATAAGCAAAGTATATAGGTGCCTAAATAAAGCAAACAAGTGGGACAAAAAGAAACTCATGTGATAACACGTGACACCCTTGGGTCGGCTTAATTTGGTAGGGTCACGTGCTACACATGATAGACACCTATGCCTTCTGGACTGATAAAAATAAATTCTAATTAAAAGGGATTAAAATCCTTATTTGGAAAATACTTCCTTGGATCTTTCTAAAAAATAAAGATTGCGCTCTGCAAACAGAGCGTCGTTGGCTTAAAGATCCAATGGTGATTAAAAATCACCAATCTACAGAAAAATTTTGTGCAAGGAAATATCTTCCTAAATTTATTAAGAACGACAAAAGAAATATCTTCTGTAAAACAAAGTCCTTGGATTAAAAATCCAGCGGTGAATAAAATTCACCAAGTGATCAAAAAGATCATGTTGGTTGATTAGAAAATCAATCAAAATCTTTCAACGAGAGATTTGCTAAACAAATTGATTCCCTTCTTTCTCCTATAAATAAGAGCAAAGAAACAAAAAAAAATAGGGGAAGAAGGATAGACAGAAAAGAAAAGAAGGATAGACAGAGAAGAGAGAGGATAAAAAAAAGAGAGAAACCCTTCGTAAGCTTAAAAGAAAAGAGAATTTAATTCCCCAGAGAGAAAAAGAGAAAAAGAAACTCTAGGTAAGAGAAGGAACAAAACACGGAGAATATCTCATCTCTTTTTCACCCCCATAATAGTTTAACTCTTCCACAAAGAACTTAGTTCTTCCTCTGGTTAAGATCTGCAGAAGCATATCTCCCAACAAGTTGAGAATTTAATTCTCATCGGGAAGATTTTGCCATGAATATCCAAAACATAGAGGGAGATCTAAGTTCAGAGAATTTAACTCTCCTAAAAAGTATATAGGAATTTAATTCCTCTGATGAAACAAAGGTTTAACCATTCATATGAGAACTTAGTTCTCCCTTATGGCAAAGATCTACAGAAGTAGATCTCTTCACAAGTTGAGAATTTAATTGTAACGTTTTAAAAATCGTTTCGGTGAAATTACAAAAAAAATCGGTAAAATAAGGGGGTTTTCTGTAAAAAAGTCAAAATACAAATATCTTTATTATAAAATTAAACATATATATTCTAGCAATGTATTTACTAGTATTTGGTGTTTATTGAGCCACTGGTAAAATTTCTAATTTTCTGAAAAATTTTCCGAAATTAATTATTTTAATATTATTTTAAGCCGTCACTAATACATTTAATTAGGTAAAATTACAAATTGGAATGAGTTGAAACAAATTTTGTGCATCATAACACATTAAACAAAATTTTAACATGTTATTTTTGAAACAAAATGAAACTGCCAAACGGTGTTAGAAATTATTGAAGAAAAAAGGCTTTTTTGGTGAAATTAGTGTAAATGGAAGTGGGGTATAACATTTATCATTTTTCTCACCCAAACAAAACCCATACCCATCCCCAAATTTCTGGCCGAGCACTATGTTGTCCCCCCACCTCACACTCCAAATTTTGAATAAAATGAAAGCTTAGAATAGAAAATGAAAACAATAAAGAATGAGTAATGGACTTTGTTGACTTTGGGAGTTTCCACCTACACCAAACCCCTCAAATTTTCTCTCTCCCCCTCACCTCATCATTCCCGAGCCCTCCCCATCCTTGCTGCATCAGCAGCCCTCCCAAATCCCCCACTTCTTTTTGCATTAAAAAGTCTTCAAAAATCCATCAAATCCACTCAAAAACCTTAATAATTCTTCAATTAAATCCCTACCCATTGCTCATTGGCCATTCTAGTATGGATTTGGGAGCAAGAGACCATCTTTGGAAGTTAAATTTTTTATGTTTGATCTCTTGATCATGAGTTATAAGTTTCATCCAAAATTGTTACTTGTTAATTGTTTGTTTGAATTTAGTTTTAATTAGATGTTGTTATAACCTTAATTGCAAAATGAGAATTTCTAGAGAATGGGTTGTGACCTAATTAGGGTTTTTATCATTAGAGTGTGGTTTTAATGAGTAGGATATCATGCCATTGTTATGTAAAATGTAATCTTGTTGCCTATTGCTAATTGTAACATTAAAACATCCAAATTAACATTTTTTAAGCAAACTAGGTTTTAGCATTTAGTTGCAAATCCGAGATTAAAAATCTAATTAGGGTATTCATGGAATTATTAACATTATAAGTTATAGTTTAATAGTTTAGATCATGCAAATCAAAGCTAAATTGTTGATTATGCATTTTTTTCTATAAAATGGTTGAAATTGGTTAATTTTGTTAACTAGAATTTTGGGTTAAAGTAATTTATTGAGATTAAAAATATGGAAGTGATTTGTATGACTTAGTTATGACGTTTAATAAGTATTATTGCCATTATAATTGTTAAAACATCATGTTTTGTACTAAAACGGTAAATTTTTGCTTGCTAGGTTTTCGGAAAAATAGCTTTAAAGTGAGTTTGGGGTTTTTGTAAATTTTAACCTATTTCATATAATAATTGGTGATTTGTGAAACCACGATTGGTATGTTTAGTGTTTTATTGATCAATCAATGTTTGTACGCCGATATCAAGGGTTTTTGAGTTGATTTGTGAAAGCAAACCATGGGTTTTGACCTATGTGGGATTCGTGTGTCGTTTTGGTCAAGAGTCGGATTTTAATGCGATACGGTGTGTTATGATATGTAGGTACCCCACATGGACTTCGAGACGACAAGCAAGCGCGTGACGACGTCGGCACCGGCGAGCGAGGACCAGGTGAGTAGATTTATATCTACGGGGAGAAGTCGGGTGGATGGCGTATAGCACCCCCGCAGTTCGTGGTGATGTATACGAATACGTATACACACATACATTTATTATATGTCGTTTAGAGCTTATTGATGATAAATAGGGATAATTGGTGTGCTTAGATTGATTTAGTGTCGCGAAACTCTAGAGTAGTGGTCGCACCACACATGCGCACACACACCCATACTTGCATACATTCTTCTTTCATATGTGCTTAAATGGGAATATATATATTTATGTGTTCACATGGGTATGGGACTATGTGTTCACATACTGGTTTGAGGATAGTATTTGGGATTTGAGGTGAGTCGATGAGATTGATTTGAGACCGTGAGATCGGTGATATGGCAGGATACGTATTTGAGATACGTCATGATGTTATAGCGGATTTTTGGACGACGATACCATGTGAATAGTGTTATAAATAAAATGATCGACATGTGATTGTGTTATGAGATATGATATGTTAGGATGTTTATGATAGGCCGCATTGGGCGATGTATACTTCTTTATGACGATTGTATTGATGATATGTGCTGGTGATATCGGTTTGGATGAGACTGTCGATCAGTAGTCAGACCATGATTATATTGTTGATATTAGTATTGTACTAGACGTAGGTCAGTACCCGGATTATGATCTTTGATAAAGAGGATACTGGATGAATAACACGATGAATGTGATATTGACCCGTACCAAGATTTGGGATGCCGTACGACGGATTTACGTACGAGCTATATATTGATGTTGGATCCGCACACTTGACTTGGGAATATTTGATTATAGATATGGTATCGGACGTGATATTATCGTGGCGGGATCACCGACTAATATATATATATGTGTGTGTGTGTGTGTGTGTGTGTGTATCGACTCAGATGTTAGGCAGTCTCCTTACCTTCAGTTAGCCTGTTAGCTCGGCCCTATAGTTTAGTGTAGTTGTATGACTCATATTACATTAAATGCAGATTAGTTATCATTGTGTTTAGTATTCAGCTCCCGCACATTATTTTTGTTGCTCCGCATGGCATACTTATTATAATTCATATTCCATTATTGATATCATGCTGCTGGGACACCAGCACCATTACCGATGATGTGTATGTACCACGTACACTTACTTGCCGGCTCACACAAATCTTCATCGGTAATTGCCATGCTACGTACACTTTAGAAATACTGTTGCATTGACATAGGTTGTTAGCTAATAATTTAGACATGATATTAGTGTACTTGCCTTATATGCCAGATTAGACATTGTATCTATTACTTGTTACTTCATGCATGTTATTATTCATTGTTATGCCGCATTCATGGATTTTTGTAACACCTTAGGATGTGTTTAGTGGCTAATTATATTTAAATGAAGGATTTTTAATAAAAAGTTTACCTATTTGAGTTTCAAATATTTTTCCAAATTTAATTAATATTTTTCTAGAATTTTCCTAGGCTTGCACAGACATGTGCATGTAAACTAGGGTTTAAAATGCGGTTATACCATGGTGGGTTTAATAATGGGGATTTAATCTTTTGGGTTTTAATTAAGTCTATTTATTTAATTGATGGTTGTTTTAATTTGAATTTTCTTTTGGAGTGTTGACTTGGTGAGAATGAGAGAGAGAGAATGCATCATGGCAATGCCCATGCTTGCATTTAATGATGAGAGAGAAAGGAGGGGTTGACATTGGGAGTTATCATTTCCTCTCATTCTTGTGCTCATTTCTCTCAACCTCACTCTCACACTCACAAACCCACATCCACAGTAGTAGCACAGCAGCAGAAGAAAGCACCAGCAAGCAACACAGAAACAACAAGCAGCACAACAACAGCAGCAGTGAGCAGTAGCAACAGCAACAACTTCAACTGCAGCTCCCTCCTTCTACTCCTTCTTCTTCCTCCAGCTCCCTAGGGTCGAGTGTGGGTTATACTTCTTGAACTTACCCCCTAGTTTGCTTAATTAGTGTAGCTTAGCTTCGATTGGTGATTAATGGTGCGTTTTAGTGCGATATATGGTAATCAGTGGGAACTTTGATCAAGTGATGTATGAATTGGTTTTAGTAAGTTGATGGAGTGTTGTTAGGGACATGTTAACCTAGCTTAGCCCCCAATTGCACTAAAATACCACCACATTGCTATTTGATGAAAAATTCATCGTTTTTGAGCAAAATCTAGCTTTCTGCAAACTGCTATCGACCCAGTGAGTTCAGATTAAAATTGAGATGACTGCAGTATAGTTGTTAGGAGCTGATCCCATGTGTAGAACACGACCCTCAAATTCCATACTTTGGCTGCCGAAAAATTAGTTCTGGCCGCAATTTGCGGCCAGATGGGGAGGGAATGGGTTTGGGTTTGGCTCTATAGGTGTCTGCCGCTATCCTTAGACCCATGGCATGTGTAATTTTATTTAATTGTTGTTGTAGAAAATTCTGGAGCTAAATACCTGTTTCTCGTATTTTTTAACCTTCGCGACACGCGTGATACGTGTGTGGGTTTGGGGTTTCTGCGTATCGCGACACGTCGGGGTAGTTTCAGGCGCGTAATCGCACGTTTTAGCGTATCGCGCACACGCGCGTTTGGTTTGCGACGCGGGTTTCTCGTTTGACCTTAATATCGCGTTTTGTGGATTTGAGCTTATGTGTGATATATTGGGTAATTCTAGGTTCGCAAGAGAGTAAGACGGACGCTGCGAAGAAGGGGAAGCAAATCGTCGGCTACACTTAGCGCGAGACTTCGGTGAGTAGATTTAACATCTACGGAGAAATCGCTCGTATGGCGTTATGCGTCAGGGCTGATAGGACCTTGTAGCAGCATATTATATTTACATACATTGACTGTTCATGGCTACTATTTAGTGCATACCGCATTCCCTGCTATATGTTTATAAACTAGAATTGATAGAACACCGCACCATTACTAACGGTTCATGTTACACGAGCACTATTCTGCATGTTACACACACACCGTTAGTAATTGCCATGACACTCACACTGTAGAATTTCCATGATCATTATGTTGTAGCTCATCTTTTATGTGACTTGACATGATATTCATACTTGATGCCTATATTACATCGCATTGACTTGTACGTTGGTTTTTGGATTATATGAAATTTCTGGATTTGGGAACTGTGGCTATTTCAAAAAGAATATGTAATCATTTAAAAACCCAGTTTCCCTTGATATGATATTTCGGTGCGTCCACCATGTGTTTTCTCGGTGCGATAGTGATATATGTGAACCCGAATCGAGGAGTTGGATGAGGCCGATTACGGGTACATGGTGGACCCGGTATGGTACCCCGGGGCGAGAACGGTTTCGCTGTGTAGTAGACGGTGAGCCTGGCATAGGGAGTACTACCTACCGGTGATTGGTTGGACCTGGCGGTTATCCGGAGGATGCTGACCAAAGTTGATAGATGCATGCGGGATGATCCGTACTGCCGGGGCTGAGGGCCGATGCCGCAGGAGGAGCCCGTGGGCTGACCCGGACAGACGGGGCCCGATGGATGAGGATTTGCATGTCGATGCTGGACACGAGTACTTATGATATTTGGGTGCCGATGTTGGGCACTCATGATTCTCAGAGATTTACAGGATTGGAGGGCCGATAAGGGTGCCGGCGCCTGAGCTATTTGGGGATCTGGGATCATTGATGGACACCGATTATATATTCCACGTTGACATTCCGTGTAGATGTTATATTTCCCATGCTCAGCATTCATTATTGTATCGCATCCTGTAGTTATATTACCTGATAGAGCACTTGCATGATTATTGCACATACTGCTTATCACGCATTGATATCATCTGCTGGCATACGATAGAGTAATGCAGTACGTACATGCTCGCGATTACCTTTAAATGTTATTTATATTCACGAGTTGGCAACTCACCCCCGTTGTGCCACAGTAGTTGCAGGTTTCCCCTCGGAGTAGTCGCGGCAGGCTCCCTTTTGCATCTTTTGGCTACAGATACCACTACAGTTGGTGCGAGAGCTGTTTTGCTTTTAGGTGGGTTGTGTATCTGATTACTTTTATTGTACACCCTTTTGTATCTAGTATTCTCCATCTACCATATATGTACTGGACTTAGTGACAGTGTGGGGACGATGATGTATATTTTTGTATTTTGGTGTCGAGCTCGTGGGAGACGACTGTTTATTTATTGCAGTTTATTATTCTGTGATGTTTATTTTTTGCTTATTCTTCGCTACGGCGTCGTATATTACTCTTGTAGTGATGTTTTCTGCCGTTGGGCGTGATTTCTCCTGTTTGGGAATGTTTTATTTCATTTAATCTCATTTTCACTTATATCCTGTTTTATACCCGATTTCGGGGTTACTTTTAGAAAGGAAATGCTGCCAAAATTATTTAAATGATGACGTAACTTTAAAAGAACTTATTGAACTATTTAAGGTTTTCTATATGTCTTAATTAAATGTTTTCAACACTCGCTACATTTAAATGGTTTTGATTTCTGGGTTCGGATTACTTAGTCGTGTTACGCCTGTAGACGTTGCGTGGTTAAGTGCCGGTCACGAGTCGAAACATTCGGGTCGTGACAAAGTTGGTATCAGAGCGTAGGTTTTACCTTTCGGAGTGTGGGATGACCTTGGTATGATGGAGTAGGTAGCTGAAGCAGAGTGGCGTAGCGTGTGTATGTTCCGCGGAATACCCACGACACGGTACTCCGCCAAGGTGACCTTAGGACTTATTGATTTAAATTCCTTCTTGAGTATATATATTCTTGTGATTCAATTTCCGTATTCTTATTGAATCCTAATTTCCTTTTAGCCATTATGCCACCAAAGACTACGAGGGCGCAGAGAGCGGCCGCGAGGGCCCAGATTCGAGTTGATTCGTCTGAGATAAGGACTGATCCGGGTAGTACACCGGTTGTACCCGAGCAGGTTGTTCCTCCCGTGACAGATCAGATCGCCACGCTAGGGGCTGGTATGCAGGAGACGCGCCATACGGTGGGATCCAGCATGCAGGAGATGCGCCAGATGATAGGATCGCTAGTTGAGACGCTTCGAGCACAGCGACCAGAGGTATCTCCACCCATTACAGAGACCGCGATGGTACCTACCGTACAGCCAGTTGCCCCTGCAGCCACGGAGGTGATTACAGTATCGCTATCAGAGTTCATGAGGCTGAAGCCTCCGGTCTTCACAGGCACCGATACAGCCGAAGACCCATAGTCCTTCACTGATAGGATGGCTCGGATATGCCGTTCCCTCAGATGCGCAGATGCGAGATGGGTTGAGTTCGCGAGCTTTCGCCTGGAAGGTCTTGCGCAGAAGTGGTGTGAATCAGTTGAGAAGGGCAGAGCGACAGGTCTTCCTCCTATGACCTGGACAGAGTTCGTGGCATTGTTCCTTTCCCGCTTTCTTCCACTGAGTGTCAGAGATGCTAGAGCACGCAGGTTCGAGTCCTTACGCCAGACTCCGGAGATGTCAGTGGCAGAGTATGACATGCTGTTTACAGAGCTATCAGTTTATGCTCCGTACTTAGTGGCTACCGAGGAGATGCGAGTTAAGAGATTTGTCCGAGGCTTGCCACACACCACTGTTCCTTGTGATCAGCGCACAGCATTACGAGACATACGCAGCATCTGTAGATGCAGCCTTATTGGTTGAGGAGCGCCTTGCTGAGACTTCGGCAGTTCCAGAGCCGAAGAGAGTTCGTGCGGATACATCAGTGCAGAGACAGCCTTTTCAGCGCCGTGAAAGGCACCTTGCAGGTGGCAGAGATTCGGGGCGAGGCAGGTTGTTTAGCTCCAATCCCTAGGATGGTCAGCGACCACCATCGGGATGTTACCGTTGCGGGAGTTCTTATCATCGTGTGCGAGATTGTCCTGAGATACCCCGGAGTGAGGCGGCAGCACCGCATGTCACATTACCACCTTCACCACCCCAGAGGGCGTTGCCTATTGTACCTACGGTTACTCCCCGTCAGACTCATGCATAGAGAGGTCGTGGTCGCGGAGGATTTGTTCATAGAGGACGAGGTGATCGAGGCAGAGGACAGCCAGCTGCCGGCAGGGGACAGCCAGTCGCAGGTGGAGGACATGCGCGAGTTTTTACTTTGACGCATCAGGACGCGCAGTCGTCCAATGCGGTGGTCTCAGGTATCCTTCCAGCATGTTCTGTTAATGCACACGTATTGTTCGATCCCGGATCCACGCACTCGTATGTATCGACACACTTTGTGCCGAGTTTGGGTAGAGAGTCCGGTTTGCTTGATCAGCTGCTTGTTGTGACCACTCCTGTGGGAGAGTCGTTTGTTGCTAGGCACGTGTTCTGATCCTGTACCGTCTGTATTGGCGAGAGAGAGTTGCCTGTCGACTTGATCCTTCTTGAGATGTTGGACTTCGACGTTCATTTGGGCATGGACTGGTTAGCCACGTGCTATGCTTCTGTGGACTGCCGTAAGAAGATAGTTAGATTTTGTTTTCCCGGCGAGTCAGTTTTTGTTGTGTTGGGGGACCGTGGTGCCGCCCCTCACAGTGTGATTTCTTCTTTTCGCGCTGGACAGCTTTTAAGGAAGGAATGTCAGCGATTTCTCGCCTATGTTTGCGATGCTAGCGCTACCGAGGTTCCATTGGATCAGGTTCCGGTTGTTAGCGAGTTTCCTGATGTGTTCCCTGACGAGCTTCCTGGGCTACCGCCCGAGCGCGACATTTTATTCTGTATTGATTTGGTTCCTTGCACGGGGCCTATTTCCATACTGCCTTATCGGATGGCCCCGGCGGAACTTCGAGAATTGAAGGGTCAGTTGCAAGATTTGCTGGATAAGGGACTTATTCGACCCAGTGTTTCTCCTTGGGGTGCTCCAGTCCTGTTCGTCAAGAAGAAGGACGGCGGTTTCCGTCTGTGTATCGACTACCGCTAGCTGAATAGGATGACAGTGCGGAACAGATATCCCTTGCCACGTATCGATGATTTGTTTGACCAGCTTCAGGGGGCAGGATACTTTTCGAGGATCGATTTACGATCGGGCTATCATCAGCTGCGGGTTCGACAGGAGGACATTCCTAGGACAGCTTTCTGTACGCGCTACGGCCATTATGAGTTTTTAGTGATGTCGTTCGGACTCACCAATGCGCCAGCAGCATTCATGGACTTGATGAACCGTATTTTCCGTCCATATCTGGATCTGTTCATCATAGTATTCATTGGCGATATCTTGGTGTATTCCCGGAGCGGAGAGGAGCACGAGTAGCACCTGCGGATTACACTGCTCACCTTGCAGCTTTTCGCCAAATTCTCCAAGTGTCTGGCTGGACAGCGTAGACTTCTTGGGGCATGTGATTTCACGAGACGGTATATGTGTAGACCCGAAGAAGATCGAGGTCGTTCAGTGTTGGCCCAGACCCACATCAGTTACGGAGATTCACAGCTTTTTAAGGTTGGCCGGTTACTACAGGAGATTTGTGCAGGACTTCTCCAGTATTGCTACACCTTTGACCGGGTTGACCCGGAAGGGAGTTCCTTTCGATTGGATGGAGGAGTGCGAGCACAGTTTTCAGCAGCTACGGACTCGACTGACTACGGCACCGGTGTTATCATTGCCTTCAGGATCAGGAGGATTTGTGGTATATTATGATGCTTCTCGAGTGGGGCTAGGGTGTGTATTGATGCACCATGACAGGGTGATCGCGTATGCTTCGCGACAATTGAAGAAACATGAACATAACTACCCCACTCACGATATGGAGATGGCTGCAGTGGTCTTTGCACTTAAGATCTGGCGACATTACCTATACGGCGAGTCGTGCCAGATATTCACTGATCACAAGAGTTTAAAGTATATATTTCAGCAGCGAGACCTGAACCTTAGACAGCGCCGATGGATGGAGTTAGTGAAGGATTACGACTGCGAGATCTTGTATCACCCGGGCAAGGCGAATATAGTGGCGGATGCTTTGAGCAGGAGGCCCGGGGGTAGTCTATCTTGTTTGAGCGCAGTACAAGGGCAGTCGTCGGCAGATTGGTAGATATTATGCGACAGCCGAGTGCAGTTCGAGTTCACGCCGATCGGAGGACAGATTGTGCATGTTCGTGCACGCCCACAGTTGCTTGACCGTATACATGAGGCACATCACAGTGATGACCGATGTTCAGAGATCAGGACGCAGATTGGACAGGGCAGATTTTCCGAGTTCGTGATCGATGATCAGGGGATACTGATATTTGGGACTAGACTGTGCATACCAGATGCTGAGGGGCTGCGACATGAGATTCTTGAGGAGGCACATCGATCGGTGTACAGCGTCCATCCCGGTTCCACCAAGATGTATCATGATGTAAGATATGTTTACTGGTGGGACGGAATGAAGAGAGACATCGCAGATTTCGTGTCGAGATGCCTGACTTGTCAGCAAGTCAAGGACGAGCACTAGATGCCCGCGGGAGAGCTACAGCCGTTACCCATTCCGGAGTGGAAGTGGGAGCATATTTCGATGGATTTCGTTGTGGGTCTACCGAGGACTAGGCGAGGGTATGACTCCATTTGGGTGATCGTGGATCGTCTGACGAAAGCGGCTCACTTCCTGCCAGTGAAGACGACTTTCGGATTTGCTCAGTACGCCCAGATTTACATCGACGAGATAGTACGACTGCATGGAGTCCCGACGTGTATCATGTCCGACAGAGGCACCCAGTTTACCAGCCGACTATAGCAGAGACTTCAGGAGGCTCTGGGCATACGGTTGAGTTTCAGCACAGCATTTCATCCACAGACCGACGGCCAGTCAAAGAGGACGATTTAGACTCTCGAGGACATGCTATAAGCGTGCGTTTTAGACTTTGGTGGTAGCTGGGATCATCATTTACCCTTGGTGGAGTTCTCCTACAACAATAGTTTCCAGGATACTATTCAGATGGCACCTTTCGAGGCTCTGCATGGGAGGAGATGTAGATCGCCCGTCTGCTGGACAGAGCTCATTGAGAGCAGTATTTTGGGGCCTAAGATCATACAGGAGACGACCGAGAAGATACAGCTGATTCGAGACAGGATGAGGACATCTCAGAGCAGGCAGAGATCGTATGCTGACAGGCGCCGCCGCAGATTAGAGTTCACAGTTGGAGATCACGTTTTTCTGAGGGTCTCTCCGATGAAGGGAGTGATGAGGTTTGGACGGAAGGGGAAGCTTAGCCCCAGATTCATAGGTCCCTTTGAGATCCTCGAGCGTGTGGGCGCAGTAGCTTATCGTTTGGCTCTTCCACCAAACTTCCCAGATGTTCACCCCGTGTTTCACATGTCGATGCTTCGCAGATACCTACATGACCCTTCGCACATGATTCAGCATCAAACCGTTCAGCTCGAGCGTGACCTTTCGTTCACCGAGCAGCCAGTCGTGATATTAGACCGGCAGGTGAAGAAACTTAGATCGAAGGTCTTTCCATCAGTGAAGGTGCTTTGGCGCAGCTAGAGTGGCGAAGAAATCACTTGGGAGGCTGAGGGCGAGATGCGGAACAAGTTCCTTCATCTCTTTGAAAGTATGCGTAGCTTTATATTTTCAAATTCGGGGACGAATTTCTTTTAAGGGGGGAGATTGTAACACCTTAGGATGTGTTTAGTGGCTAATTATATTTAAATGAAGGATTTTTAATAAAAAGTTTACCAATTTGAGTTTCAAATATTTTTCCAAATTTAATTAATATTTTTCTAGAATTTTCCTAGGCTTGCACACACATGTGCATGTAAAGTAGGGTTTAAAACGAGGTTATACCATGATTAGCAACCATGGTGGGTTTAATAATGGCGATTAAGTCTTCTGGGTTTTAATTAAGTCTATTTAGTTAATTGATGGTTGTTTTAATTTGAATTTTCTTTTGGAGTGTTGACTTGGTGAGAATGAGAGAGAGAGAGAATGCAACATGGCAAAGCCCATGCTTGCATTTAATGATGAGAGAGAAAGGAGGGGTTGACATTGGGAGTTATCATTTCCTCTCATTCTTGTGCTCATATCTCTCAACCTCACTCTCACACTCACACACCCACATCCACAGAAGTCGCACAGCAGCAGAAGCAAGCAGCACAGCAGCAGCAGCAGTGAGCAGCAACAACAACAACAACTTCAACTGCAGCTCCTTCCCTCTACTCCTTCTTCCTCCAGCTCCCTAGGGTCGAGTGTGGGTTATACTTCTTGAACTTACCCCCTAGTTTGCTTAATTAGTGTAGCTTAGCTTCGATTGGTGATTAATGGTGCGTTTTAGTGAGATATGTGGTAATCAGTGGGAACTTTGATCAAGTGATGTATGAATTGGTTTTAGTAAGTTGATGGAGTGTTGTTAGGGCCATGTTAACCTAGCTTAGCCCCCAATTGCACTAATATAACAACAGATTGCTATTTGATGCAAAATTCATCATTTTTGAGCAAAATCTAGCTTTCTGCAAACTACTATCGACCCAGTGAGTTCAGATTAAAATTGAGATGGCTGCAGTATAGTTGTTAGGAGCTGATCCCATGTGTAGAACACGACCGCCAAATTCCATACTTTGGCCGCTGAAAAATTAGTTCTGGCCGCAATTTGCGGCCAGATGCGGAGGGAATGGGTTTGGGTTTGGCTCTATAGGTGTCTGCTGCTAACCTTAGACCCATGGCATGTGTAATTTTATTTAATTGTTGCTGTAGAAAAATCTGGAGCAAAATACCTGTTTCTCGTATATTTTAACCTTCGCGACACGCGTGATACGTGTGTGGGTTTGGGGTTTCTGCGTATCGCGACGCGTCGGGGTAGTTTCAGGCTCGTAATCGCATGTTTTAGCGTATCGCGCACACGCGCGCTTGGTTTGCGACGCGGGTTTATAGTTTGACCTTAATATCGCGTTTTGTGGATTTGAGGTTATGTGTGATATATTGTGTAATTATAGGTTCGCAGGCGAGTGAGACGGACGCTGCGAAGAAGGGGAAGCAAGTCGTCGGCTACACTTAGCGCGAGACTTCGGTGAGTAGATTTAACATATACGGGGAAATCGCCCGTAGGGCGTTATGCGTCAGGGCTGATAGGACCTTGTAGCAGCATATTACATTTACATACATTGACTGTTCATGGCTACTATTTAGTGCATACCGCATTCCCTGCTATATGTTTATAAACTAGAATTGATAGAACTCCGCACCATTACTAACGGTTAATGTTAAACGAGCACTTTTCTGCGTGTTACACACACACCGTTAGTAATTGCCATGACACTCACACTATAGAATTTCCGTGACCATTATGCTGTAGCTCATCTTTTTTGTGACTTGACATGATATTCATACTTGATGCCTATATTACATCGCATTGACTTGTACGTTGGTTTTTGGATTACATGAATTTTCTGGATTTGGGAACCGTGGATTTTTCAAAAAGAATATGTAATCATTTAAAAACCCGGTTTCCCTTGATATGATATTTCGGTGCGTCCACCATGTGTTTTCTCAGTGCGAGAGTGATATATGTGAACTCGAAACGAGGAGTTAGATGAGGCCGATTACGGGTACATGGTGGACCCGGTATGGTACCCCGGGGCGAGAACGGTTTCGATGTGTACTAGACGGTGAGCCTGGCAGAGGGACAACTACCTACCGGTGATTGGTTGGACCAGGCGGTTATCCGGAGGATGCTGACCAGAGTCGATAGATGGATGCGGGATGATCCGTACTGCCGGGGCTGAGGGCCGATACCGCAGGTGGAGCCCGTGGGCTGACCCGGACTGACGGGGCCCGATGGATGAGGATTTGCGTGTCGATGCTGGACACGAGTACTTATGATATTTGGGTGCCGATGTTGGGCACTCGTGATTCTCAGAGATTTACAGAATTGGAGGGCCGATGAGGGTGCCGGCGTCTGAGCTATTTGGGGATCTGGGTTCATTGATGGACACCGATTATATATTCCACGTTGACATTCCGTGTAGATGTTATATTTCCCATGCTCAGCATTCATTAATGTATCTCATCCAGTAGTTATATTACCTGATAGAGCACTTGCATGATTATTGCACATACTGCTTATCACGCATTGATATCATCTGCTGGCATATGATAGAGTAACGCAGTACGTGCATGCTCGCGATTACCTTTATATGTTATTTCTATTCACGAGTTAGCAACTCACCCCTGTTGTGCCACAGTAGTTGCAGGTTGCCACTCGGAGTTGTCGCGGCAGGCTGCCTTTTGTATCTTTTGGATACAGATACCACTACAGTTGGTGCGAGAGCTGTTTTGCTTTTAGATGGGTTGTGGTATCTGATTACTTTTATTGTACACCCTTTTGTATCTAGTATTCTCCATCTACCATATATGTACTGGACTTAGTGACAGTGTGAGGACGATGATGTATATTTTTGTATTTTGGTGTCGAGCTCGTGGGAGCCGACTGTTTATTTATTGTAGTTTATTATTCTGTGATGTTTACTTATTGCTCATTCTTCGCTACGGCGTCGTATATTACTCTTGTAGTGATGGTTTCCGCCGTTGGGCGTGATTGCTCCCGTTTGGGAATATTTTATTTCATTTGATATCATTTTCACTTATATCCTGTTTTATACCCGATTTCGGGGTTAATTTTACAAAGAAAATGCTGCCAAAATTATTTAAATGATGACGTAACTTTAAAAGAACTTATTGAACTATTTAAGGTTTTCTAAATGTCTTAATTAAATGTTTTCAACACTCGCTACTTTTAAATGTTTTTGATTTCTGGGTTCAGCTTACTTAGTCGCGTTACGCCTGTAGACGTTGCGTGGTTAAGTGCCGGTCACGAGTTGAAACATTCGGGTCGTGACAATTTTATACCTATATTCACTATTTACATGCTATTGAGGATTCAGATTCGGATTTCCATGAGATTTTTTGGATTTGGGGGAAAACCGCAAAACTTATACAAACTTCTTCTCTCTCTTTTTCTATAAAAAGTGTGGTTTTCCCATGATGTATGAGTCGTCCACTATGAGTTTGCTGATGGATTTCGAGACCCGAGTTCGAGGAGTGGAGGAACCGTTTCGGGTACATGGTGGACCCAGTGCGGTACCCCGGGGCAAGAGGATCGCAGATGATGGCGTTGAGCCTGGCAAGGGAGCACTACCGACCGGTGATTTTACCCAACGCGTCGGATATCCGGAGGATACACCGTCGTGGTCTTGAGATGGATGGTAAGGACCAGTCTGGACAGACGGCGCCCTAGATATTGAGATTGAGACATTGAGATTTCGAGATATTATGGTACTGAGATTTGATGATACAGGCCAGTCCGGATAGCCGGAGCCTGAGATTTTGAGACATTGAGATTTATGTTTTGTGTCGATGCTAGACACTGTTTATGATGATTTCATTATGATACCTCATTTTAAAAATACAAAGGAAATCTCACTAAATTATGAAAGAAGTTTCTTTAGTGCATGTATTCTGTTTTCGTGCATTCATACATCATCCATATGATATATTGCTACCTGAGGCACAGACACGGGCATATGGGATTACACTGGGTTAGATACTTACCCTAGCCATTGTTATAGGCTGCTTGTTATATATATTTGAGGATATATTATGATCGTTGACCTAGCATTGCGCTGTTCATGCGGTTTCTATTCGTAGATGTTTTTCTACTCACGAGTTGGCAACTCACCCCCGTTGTGCCACAGTTTCTTGCAGGTTTTGCGGTACAGGTTTCATTACGGCTTCGCTGGCACTGCTTCTTTCGGGTGACTTGCTAGTAGGTGGGTTTATTGGTATCGTACCCATCATATTACTTTGTATAATATTATCCAGTTGTATCTAGTAAATTCCATCAACCAAACATGTATTTATTTTTGAGATAGAGACCAGTGATGTTATTCTTTCGACCTTAGAGTCGCGCGTTGTATTTCTGTGGATTTCTTGTTGTTTTGAGTTTTCTTTTGAGTTTTGATCCTCGCCCTTGGCGTTGTATATTATATTGCTTGTGTGGTTGTGACCGTCGCTTGACGAAGAGCTAGCTCCCGCTTGGGGATGCCTTTTATTGATTTCGTATACTATTCATGTTGTATCCCGCTTGGGGGCCTGTATTTACAAAGGAGACTCTGCCGAAATTTTCAGGAAATATTTGATGATTTTAAAAACGCATAATTCGGCTTATGCTTTTAAAACTACTTGATTTAAATTGGTTTTCCTTCACTCTACTACTTTTCTTGGTTTGGATTTCTGGGTTTTCGGCTTACTTAGATTACGTACGCCTCGAAACGTTTCGTAGTTTAAGTGCCGGTCATGTTCCGTACTTTCGGGACGTGACAAAGTTGGTATCAGAGCGTTAGGTTTTACCTTCGGAGCGTAGAATGACCCTTGGTTGATGGAGTAGGTGACTAAAGTATAGTGACGTACCGTGGGTATGTTCCGCGGCATACATACGATACGCTACTCCACTTAAGGAGCCTTAGGATGTACATTTCTTTGCTCAGTATTATATTCATTCCTGATCTAGCCTCATCAGTACCAGTTATGGTTTGCTGCCATGATTATGGGCAGGGAGAGCTACGGCTAGAGTTGCGGTCAGCACGAGCTCGTCACGAACGAAGACTGACCAGGGCGTAATCCCGGCGACACACGATTGCGGAGATGTGTCTTTTTATTGTGTTTTTGCGCCAAGAGCATAGGATGGATCGCGGTATGAGGTTACTCGGATGTGCTGATCGGCACCATAGGATTGGGCCACTGACAGAGGCCAGCCAGATTTTGATGACCGTTGATGTAATGCGTATTCATGATGATTGAGGCACTGTTCAGCGTGCGGACGAGTGAGCCAGTTATTACTGAGAACGACGAGATATCGCCCAGGTGTTGGAGCTATTGCAGTATGAGTTGTACTAAGAGATGATAGAAGGTCGCTAGTCACCGAGGATGAATGACTAGGACATGTAGTTCGTTCGCTACCCCGATGCGAGGTCATCAGATAGATTGATTCCAGCTAGAGACGACTTCACGTGGATACGTTGAGAGTCGATAGAGGAGATCGAATGTCAGAAACCTATTATTCCAAGTTTAAAGTATTCGGAAAGACATGCAGGCAATTCTATGGACCCTCTAGAAGAATGAAACCCTAACTCGACTTAATGACCGTGTGAAAGCCTTTGAACCTTAGAGTTTGCGGCTGTTCCGCGGTGCCATTAGTGATGCTTGGGTTTGCCCTTCTACGGCTGGACCATCGATGCTGTGGTATGTACTCGATACTGTTAAATTGTACCCAAGATGTTGAGCTCTTGGGGGATTATGAGGTTTTGACGAATCGATCGGATGGTTCGACTTCATTCGGATGCTAGGTGGTGAGATGCATTTCTTGGGAGACTCCAGATACGAGGATAGCCGTTGGAGCTCAGTCGATGCAGCCACGACGAGACGAGTCCGAAGCAGTCGACATTAGAGAAAAGTGGAGTAAGAGGTCCATACAAGATCTGGATAAGATGACGTTCCACTCCGCCGACATCAGAGATGCGATACGCATGCCGAGGCATTGTGCTTAGATATACCTTCCAAAAGGAGTCGCGATGAGTATGCAGCCGTTCCGGAACAAGAAATAGATATAGTAAAGGACGATGACTTCCGGACAGTTCGGCAGAGATGAGATTTAGGAGAGACATCGACAAGACCTTTCTGGAATAAATTAAGAGAAGACTTGGACCCAGGAGTGGTCATGTTACGAATACCAGCAAACCAGAGTTCATGATCATTGACGAGACATGCTATGAGTGACCACGACAGTTGGCCAGAGATTCTTAAGGATGTACTTGAGCGGGACTATTCCGCCATACTTGATTTCGGTATTTTGGGTGATTTATTCGCATGATTGATTTTGATGATTGAGTTTCATGATATTTGTTTTCATGCACCATGGTTGCCTTTACGATTTTTGCATAGTTGTTGCACTTTATAACGTTTTCGTGCATTGGTTTCTCATGTTTATGATTTTATGGGTTTCATACAGTTGAGTTGATTTTGGTGCATATGTACGCACACGATTTGTTTTTTGCATTCGGTATGGTTCACATATGCTTGCAGTACAGTGATACGCATTTTGTGTACTTAGATGCACTGGACTTCGATTTCAATTGTGATGCTCGATATTGGTTTTGTGCACCTGATTGGATTTTGCGCATGTTCGACGCTAGTTATTGGATTTCATGGTTTTGTGCATGATGGATGCACACGATTTGGATTTTCACGCATGTTGGGCGCATGTTATAAGGTACGATTTTGGTGCACACCAGATGCACTAAATCGAGATTCTTCGTGCATGTCAGATGCACCTGATTTTGCTGTCAGGCACACACGTTGCCTATGACAGATGTTGGGTGCACACCCGTCGCACCTAGATGTTGTTTCTGTGCACATGTATGGCACATTTATGGATTTTGATTTCCGTGCGCACCAGACGCACGTAGTATTCATATATATTTGTGATTGATTTCTTTTGGAGCAGTATATCTTATGATACTTGCTATTTGGTTTAGTACTGAGCAGGACTAGTCAGAGGACAGTACCTGAATATATTTTGCATGCATTGGTAGTTATCGAAGGGATTTCCAAGGAAGAGCTATAGTCTCAGTATTTACCTACGTGTCAGTGATGACACGAAACTGTTTAAAAAAAAGGGAAACCCTTCTAAATTATTTTCAAAAACGGCGGAACGTGCACCTTAAACAAAAAGTATATATGTATATGGTTATTTTCTTATGATAGACGTCCGCCACTTTGCAGTGTTATGCGCATTGCACATCGACTTTAGTAGATTTGGCATGCATTACCTTCAGATATTTGCATATATAGATTTGATATTTACATGTATAGTTTCGAGTTATATCATATTGGTTTTGCTTTGGATTTGACATTGATGTCTTCCCCATGACTCCGATGATTGCGGGATGCTTGACGGTGTTTTGATTTTGAGTTATATGCTCATTTTTCATGCGCATGCGTTGCGCTACGATTTGTTTTATGTATTTATGATTTCGGAGCCCCGGCGACTTGCTGGTTTTGCTTAAATGTTTTAGTATTTGGGGGGAGTTTTAATTTAAATTCGGGGACCGAATTTCTGTAAGGGGGTAGATTGTAACGTTTTAAAAATCGTTTCGGTGAAATTTCAAAAAAATCGGTAAAATAAGGGCGTTTCTGTAAGAAAGTCAAAATACAAATATCTTTATTATAAAATTAAATATACATATTCTAGTTATGTAATTACTAGTATTTGGTGTTTATTGAGCAACTGGTAAAATTTTTAATTTTCTGAAAAATTTTACGAAATTAATTATTTTAATATTATTTTAAGCCGTCACTAATACATTTAATTAGGGAAAATTACAAATTGGAATGAGTTGAAACAAATTTTGTGCATCATAACACATTAAACAAAATTTTAACATTTGTTTTTGAAACAAAATGAAACTGCCAAACGGTGTTAGAAATTATTGAAGAAAAAAGGCTTTTTTGGTGAAATTTGTGTAAATGGAAGTGGGGTATAACATTTATCATTTTTTCTCACCCAAACAAAACCCACACCCATCCCCAAATTTCTGGCCGAGCACTATGCTGTCCCCCCACCTCACACTCCAAATTTTGAATGAAATGAAAGCTTAGAAATCTAAATTAACCTTTTTTAAGCGAACTAGGTTTTAGCATTTAGTTGAAAATGTGAGATTAAAAATCTAATTAGGGTATTCATGGCATTATTAATATTATAAGTTATAGTTTAATAGTTTAGATCAGCAAATCAAAGCTAAATTGTTGTTTGTGAATTTTTTCTATAAAATGGTTGAAATTGGTTAATTTTGTTAACTAGAATTTTGGGTTAATGTAATTTATTGAGATTAAAAATATGGAAGTGATTTGTATGACTTAGTTATGAGGTTTAATAAGTATTATTGCCATTAGAATTGTTAAAACATCAAGTTTTGTAATAAAACCGTTAATTTTTGCTTGCTAGGTTTTCGGAAAAATAGCTTTAAAGTGAGTTTGGGGCTTTTGTAAATTTTAACCTATTTCATATAATAATTGGTTATTTGTGAAACCATGATTGGTATGTTTATTGTTTTATTGATCAATCGACGTTTGCACGCCGATGTCGAGGGTTTTTGAGTTGATTTGTGAAAGCAAACCATGGGTTTTGACCTATGTGGGATTCGTGTGTCGTTTTGGTCATGAGTCGGATTTTAATGCGATACGGTGTGTTATGATATGTAGGTACCCCACATGGACTTCAAGACGACAAGCAAGCGCGTGACGATGTCGGCACCGGCGAGCGAGGACCAGGTGAGTAGATTTATATCTACGGGGAGAAGTCTGGTGGATGGAGTATAGCACCCCCGCAGTTCGTGGTGATGTATACGAATATGTATACACACATACATTTATTATATGTCGTTTAGAGCTTATTGATGATAAATAGGGATAATTGGTGTTCTTAGATTGATTTAGTGTCGCGAAACCCTAGAGTAGTGGTCGCACCACACATGCGCACACACACCCATACTTGCATACATTCTTCTTTCATATGTGCTTAAATGGGAATATATATATATATATATATATATTTATGTGTTCACATGGGTATGGGACTATGTGTTCACATACTGGTTTGAGGATAGTATTTGGGATTTGAGGTGAGTCGATGAGATTGATTTGAGACCGTGAGATCGGTGATATGGCAGGATACGTGTTTGAGATACGTCATGATGTTATAACGGATTTTTGGACGACGATACCATATGAATAGTGTTACAAATAAAATGATCGACATGTGATTGTGTTATGAGATATGATATGTTAGGATGTTTATGATAGGCCGCATTGGGCGATGTAAACTTCTTTATGACGATTGTATTTACGATATGTGCTGGTGTTATCGGTTTGGATGAGACTGTCGATCAGTAGTCAGACCATGATTATATTGTTGATATTAGTATTGTACTAGACGTAGGTCAGTACCCGGATTATGATCTTTGATAAAGAGGATACCAGATGAATAACACGATGAATGTGATATTGACCCGTACCAAGATTTGGGATGCCGTACGACTGATTTACGTACTAGCTATATATTGATGTTGGATCCGCACTTTTGACTTGGGAATATTTGATTATAGATATGGTATCGGACGTGATATTATCAAGGCGGGATCACCGACTAATATGTGTGTATATATATATATATATATATATATATATATATATATATATATCTGTGTGTGTGTGTATCGACTCAGATGTTAGGCAGTCTCCTTACCTTCAGTTAGCCTGTTAGCTCGGCCCTATAGTTTAGTGTAGCTGTATGACTCATATTACATTAAATGCAGATTAGTTATCATTGTGTTTAGTATTCAGCTCCCGCACATTATTGTTGTTGCTTCGCATGGCATACTTATTGTAATTCATATTCCATTATTGATATCATGCTGCTAGGACACCAGCACCATTACCGAAGATGCGTATGTACCACGTACACTTACTTGCCGGCTCACACACATCTTCATCGGTAATTGCCATCCCACGTACACTTTAGAAATACCGTTGCATTGACATAGGTTGTTAGCTAATAATTTAGACATGATATTAGTGTACTTGCCTTATATGCTAGATTAGACATTGTAGCTATTACTTGTTACTTCATGCATGTTATTATTCATTGTTATGCCGCATTCATGGATTTTATACCTATATTCACTGTTTACATGCTATTGAGGATTTGGATTCGGATTCGGATTTCCATGAGATTTTCTTGATTTGGGGGAAAACCGCAAAACTTATACAAACTTCTTCTCTATCTTTTTCTATAAAAAGTGCGGTTTTCCCATGATGTATGAGTCGTCCACCATGAGTTTGCTGATGGATTTCGAGACCCGAGTTCGAGGTGTGGAGGAACCGTTTCGGGTACATGGTGGACCCGGTGCGGTACCCCGGGGCAAGAGGATCGCAGATGATGGCGTTGCGCCTGGCAGGGGAGCACTACCGACCGGTGATTTTACCCGACGCATGGGATATCCGTAGGATACCGTCGTGGTCTTGAGATGGATGGTAGGGGCCGGTCTGGATTGACGGCGCCCTAGATATTGAGATTGAGACATTGAGATTTCGAGATATTGAGGTACTGATATTTGATGATACAGGCCAGTCCGGATAGCCGGAGCCTGAGATTTTGAGACATTGAGATTTATATTTTGTGTCGATACTAGACACTGTTTATGTTGATTTCATTATGATACCTCATTTTAAAAATACAAAGGAAATCTTACTAAATTATGAAAGCAGTTTTTTTAGTACATGTATTCTGTTTTCGTGCATTCATACATCATCCATATGATATATTGCTACCTGAGGCACTGACACGGGCATATGGGATTACATTGGGGTTAGATACTTACCCTAGCCATTGTTATAGGCTGCATGTTATATATATTTGAGGATATATTATGATCGTTGACCTATGATTGCGTTGTTCATGCGGTTTCTGTTCGTAGATGTTTTTCTACTCATGAGTTGGCAACTCACCCCCATTATGCCACAGTTTCTTGCAGGTTTTGCCGTACAGGTTTCATTACGGCTTCGCTGGCACTGCTTCTTTCGGTTGACTTTCTAGTAGGTGGGTTTATTTGTCGTACCCATCATATTACTTTGTATAACATTATCCAGTTGTATCTAGTAAATTCCATGAACCAAACATGTATTTATTTTTTAGATAGAGAACAGTGATGTTATTCTTTCGACCTTAGAGTCGCGCGTTGTATTTTTGTGGATTTCTTGTTGTTTTGAGTTTCCTTTTGAGTTTTGATCGTCGCCCTTCGCGTTGTATATTATATTGCTTGTGTGGTTGTGACCGTCGCTTGACGAAGAGCTAGCTCCCGCTTGAGGATGCCTTTTTTTGATTTCGTATACTATTCATGTTGTATCCCATTTCGGGGCCAGTACTTACAAAGGAGACTCTGCCGAAATTTTCAGGAAATATTTGATGCTTTTAAAAACGCATAATTCGGCTTATGCTATTAAAACTACTTGATTTAAATTGGTTTTCCTTCACTCTACTACTTTTCTTTGTTTGGATTTCTTGGCTTTCAGCTCACTTCGATTTCGTACGCCTCGAGACGTTTCGTAGTTTAAGTGCCGGTCATGTTCCGTACTTTCGGGACGTGACATTAATTCTCATCAGGGAGATTTTGTCATACAGATACCAAACGTAAGAGAAAAACTAAGTCTTAAGAATCCAATTCTCATAAAACAATGGACTTGAAAGCCTTGAGACTCAGGATCACCATGCACGTAAAATGAGTGGCACCCAACATGATAATAGCCGAGCACGTGCCCTCACGTGAGTGCCTTTGATGAACAAAAGGGAATAATCGATATTGGCTCACGTGATCACACGTGACCCTATGGTAATGCTTGACACTTACAAAATAAGAAAGGGGAATAAATCGGAAGCAGCTCCCACTTTTAGGTTGCCTCACGTGACCTCACGTGACCCAAATAGCGCTTAACGCTAAGAAGAGAACAAAAGAATAAACCAAAAGAAGCAGCGCTTTAAATTCTTGAAGTTTAATACTATTTCAAAGCGCCTCACGTGCTTACACTTGACGGCCACAAGGCTTAAGTGTTTAACACTTATGTGCATCACGTGCGACACGTGAGCATTCTCAAAATCCAGTGTTTAACACTGTCTCAGAGTATCACTTGGGAGCACGTGAGCGCTGAATAACATGTAAGTGTTGAACACTATGAAGGGCTATCATTAGCCAGAATCAGACCAAATGTTCTAAGGACCATCAATTGAGCCCTTCATGCTCAGGATTTCCAAAGCCGATCTCAAGACAGCTAATAAGCTCCCAACAGATGACATCTAAACTGATGTTTATCCCACTTCCCCAAATCGGGACATTGGTTCAAGGGTACATCTCTTCATACCCCTGATACATGTCGTTGTAATCCTTCAACGTCTTCAGAGAGATTGAGGGTCCAATAACCAATAACTTTTGGCGCATTCCCAAACTGATTAAATCAGAACCCCACAGACTATGACGTCTTTAAACTTTATAGACTATGACGTCTTTAAACTTTATGGACTATGATGTCCTTAAAATTTATGGACTATGAGGTCCTTAAACTCATAGGCTATGATGTCCTTAAACTTTACAGACTATGATGTCTCTAAACTGACATAGACTATGATGTCCTTAAACCTATTGGACCGCAATGTCCCTAAACTAAAACAATAGAGTCCAAATGCTCTTTTGCTGGATCTAAATGATCCCAAAACCCTGTTAAGTAGATCTTAGTCTAAAAATTAGACTAATGTATCCATAACAAACGTTTAAGTTGATCTTAATCTCAATGAGATTAACGATCCTTAAACCCACTGGACCGCAACGTCCCTAAACTAAGACGATAGAACCTAAATTCTCTGTCGTCGTATTTAAATGATTCCAAACCCCCCGTTGAGTAGATCTTAGTCTAAAAATTAGACTAACGTATCCTTAACAACGTTTAAGTTGATCTTGATCTCAATGAGATTAACGATCCTTAAACCTAAACCAAACCCAAATCTGTGAAAATACGGATTTGGACTAATCCACGCCCTACGGGCGACAACATAAATTAGTCTCCGTATACAATCCACGGGCAACCAAAAACAAAACAAACACACACGACACGAAGTGACCATCTGGAGAAGGAGAAAGTGGATACCGCGATGCGGTAGCGTAATTAACTGCAGTGGCTTGCGCCTGCATGAAAGAGCGTCCCCACAATCAAAAACCCCTTCACAATGTGGGGGAATCTGACGAAGTCTGCTACATCGGTCGCATCCGTCTAAACCTTCGATACATGGTGCAATAAATCAACTTGGCATCTTCGGAGAGGTGGATAGATAAAACCCAATAGCATCTGCCCCCAAAATTCAGGCCGGACGTCCCAACATCCCGGTCGCGTCTTTCGGCGAAGAAAAGCGCTAATATATGGTCTTGGCCAGCAAAACACCACTAAGGGTTAAGTAAACAGCCACAACATATCACCAATCCAAACAATTACCCAAACCCTCTCTAGGAATTTTCAAACATCACATACCCAAACCAAATCACATTCTAAACTAAAGTAGGATGTAAGAAACTAAAACTAAACTAAATGAAAGAAGATATACCTCATTTGGGTAACTCAAGAAAAACCCTAGCTTCCCCAAAGTCTCCAAAATTCGAACTTGCAAGGTCCAATGCGTTGAGGATGAAGTGGGGATCATTTTTAATGAAGAGGGTGTAGGGTTTTGGTGAAGAAATGTAGGTGATACTTGGAGGTGGAGGGAGATGAGGTTGAAGGAGATGAAGAAACAAAGGGGAGGAAATGAATGGGTAGCCCTCTCTCTCTCTCTCTTACTTATTCTCACCCTCTCACACTCATGCCATGTCACACTCTCTTTCCAATAATTCCCTTTTTCTCTTCTCATTTTTCTTTCTCACAAAAATTCACATAACAATAATAAAACAACACAAATGAAACAACATGCAATAAAACGCAACATGACATAGTGCACTAGTCATGGAAAACTGTAGAAACACGGATTTGGCTTAATCGCGATTAGAAGTGCACTAATCAATTTTTATCCAAACTGCATATAATTAATTTTAAAAATTCCAAATCCAATAAATATATTATTAAATGAATAAATCATTTTAATCTCCAATTATTTCACAAATATTGGTATACATTTATACCATTTTACGAAAACCCCAATTTCACAAATTGGGTAGTTTTCGCTAAATATATTATTTTAATATTAAATTCCAAAAATAATATTTTATATTTTCTGAAATGTTACAGAAAATATAAAATATTATTTTTGGAACTTAATATTAAAATAATATATTTCGCGAAAAACTAGCCGATTTGCGAAATTGGGGTTTTCGTAAAATGTTATAAATATATACCAATAATTGTGAAATAATTGGGGATTAAAATGATTTACTCATTTAAAAATATATTTATTGGATTTAACATTTTTATAATTAATTATACGAAAGTTTAAAATTAAACCTGATTAGTGCACTACTAATCGCGATTAAGCCAAATCCGTGTTTCTACGGTTTTCCATGGCTAGTGCACCATGACATGTTACATGTTGCTTCATTTGCATTTGTGAAATTTGGTTTTATTATTATGAGAAGAAAAGAGAAAAGGAAAGAAAAAGGTGAATTATTGGAGAGAGAGAGTGTGGGGCATAGGGGGGGATGCCATTTCATTCCCTCCCCATTATTTTCCTTCATCTTCCTCCTCCTCATCTCCCTCCACGTCCACCTCCAAATCTTCATCAAAAAACCTAGACCCTCTTCAGTAAAAATGATCCCCACTTCATCCTCTACATATTGGACCAATCAAAGTTTGATTTTGTTGACTTTGGACAATCTAGGGTTTTCTTGAGTTGCCCAAATGGGGTATAATTCCTTTCATTTAGTTTAGTTTTTAGTTTCTTAGCATCCTATAATAGTTTAGAGTTAAATCGATTTAGAATGTGATGTTTGGAAATTCCAACAGAAGGATTAGGGTTTGAGTTGTGTTGTGGTGAGGTGTAGTGGCTGTTTCAAGACCTGGAATTGAGTATAGAAACAAAAACACGGACATAGAAAATTCCCCATGTCGGTTTTGTGACATTTTAGTGGCCTACAGGGAATCTGGAGCAACCCGGGAAGTTTCTGAGAAAAACTAGCAACTCTAGAGACCTAGTTAGACCAATAGGAGACCACCCTGAGCAGACAAACCCAAACTGAGCATATTAGGCCGAGCTGGCCGGATTTTTGAGGGTTGTGGCCGGCCAAATGGTGTTATCTGTTTTCTAGGTTTGCCCAGAGCTCACATACTCCATATACAACTCCCTATACTTGCTAGTTTTGACCCAATGTAACCTGAGAAAAATCCGGGAGCATATTGGGGTGTTTTTGGCTATGTTTTCCGAGTTTTAAATGCTTTGTTTTAATGTTTGGATTTGTATTTGGTTGTTGGGCATTTGTACGTCAACAACAAGGGTTGTTTGATTGTTTTGCATACGTAGGCTATAGGTTCTAACCTATGAGCGCACCGTGACTCGTATTGGTTTTCCGGACTTGATTTTAATAGCAATCGCGATTTTGTATTGATTGTAGGTACCTTCGCGTGGATTCCGAGACGACGGAGCATGGCATCATCGACTTCGGCAAGCAAGGATCATGGTGAGTAGATTTATAGCTACGGGGGAAGTCGGGTGGATGGCGTATAGCACCCCCGCAAATTTGATGGAAACCGATATATAGAGTACGGTCAGGAAACCTATATTAGAAAACTAGGGATATGGTTAATAAGATAATTAGAGATGACAGGAATGATTGAATATACATATCGAGATATGAGATGTAAACTATAGGGATATGACTCTTAGACCTGATATGATAGAAATGATGTCTCGAATTGATAAATAAGGATATGAAAAGTGAATGTGAATCACGGCATATTGGTATGTAGTTATAAGAGAATAAGTAGGAGATTTAGAGTAGCATGACACGAAATTAATAAGCTAGAATGCATATGTAAGATGAGTTAATATGATGAAAAGAATATACGATGTGATATGATGACTTGATTGATACGTTGGTATACGGATACGAGTCGATATGAGAGGATTAATACCTTTGCCAGTCCCATGATATGGGATTGTTATGGATGTGACCTGGGATATAGGTATATAGATATATATAATGTTGTGGATCATGCGTGATATGTCGTACGAGACGTTAGGTCCGTACTCTCATTGTCATTTAGGTTGATAGAATCCCTAATTGATTAATGCCGCCGTACGATGAATTACCATACGTGATGAGTCTTATTTGATGATTGATCCATACCCTTGACCAGAGGCTAACGTACAATGGAATATACCGTACGTGATGTTGTGAGGCCGGATGCAGATTGATAGATTCACCTACTCGGATATATTGTAGAGACGTATACCTTATAGCTTTGCGACCACGATTTACTTTATGCTACGATCATGTCGCTCTCATTGCATTACATATACTTGTGCTAGTACACCTACACCATTATCGATGATGTGTATCTTACAGTTACACCAATTAGCCGGCTCACACACTTCATCATCGATAATTGCTATGTCACTACACAGTAGAATTGCTGCATCATGATATGACTCCTTGCATGATTTACTTGCTATGTTCACATCACTGTTTCATGTTGCATGATATACAGATATGCTTACATTTCTGTTATATATCGCATACATCATGCTTTACGATTATATGCTTTGAGATGTTGTTTTCATGAGATTTCTGGATTTGAGAACCGTGGTTATTTCAAAGGAAAGTATATATTGTTTTAAAAACCCGGTTTCTCTTGATATAATATTTATAGACGTCCACCATGTGTTTTCTTGGTTCTGAAATTGGCATGTGAAACCCGATTCGAGGAGCGGTAGGCACCGTCTACGGGTACATGGTGGACCCGGTGAGGTACCCCGGGGCAAGAAGACTCGTATTTTAGGCAGTGAGCCTGGCAGGGGAGCACTACCTTCCGGTGATAGTATTTAGACCTGGCGGTTATCCGGAGGATACCGACTGGAGTCATAAGATGGATATGAGTGCCGACCAGAGTAGGCGGCGCCTGAAGGACGATCTGAAGATGTGGCACCAGAGATATGGGGATTTACGTGTCGATGCTGGACACGGGTTTCATGATGTTACGAGTGTCGGTGTTGGACACTCAGGTTCCATGATTTGATGTGTCATTGATGGACATACATTCTTTGATATCCTCATATATTTACATGCATATGCTTTTATGATGTTTTGAATGGACGAGATCCACATGCATACAGGCATTTATTATATTGTTGGATGATATCCACATGCATACTGGCATTGATTATTGTTGGCATATATGTAGACACGGTCACCCTAGATATCATAGTATTACCCTTATGATATAGTTGACCTAGGAATCGTTGTTTATTTCGATTTCTAGCTTATGATGCTTTCTACTCACGAGTTGGCAACTCACCCCCGTTGTGCCACAGTTCTTGTAGGTTGACCTCATGGATCAGTAGCGGCATCGCTGGAACACAGCTTGCTTTCGGGTGACTTGCTTTGGTAGGTGGTACATGTTGGATCGTACACCTCTTGTATTTATTATTCCTGTTGTATCTAGTTAACTCCATCAATAAGAAACTAGTATTTGTATAATTAGTAAGACCTAGACAGACTTGTGGTTGCGAGACTTAGAGCGAGGGTTTATGTTCGCTACTTGTGGTTGGATGTCTTGCATACATTTCCTTTTGTGTTGATCTTCGCCATTGGGCATCGTATACCTATATTTCTGTCTTGCGTGGTTGCGATTCCGCCGATTGGCGAAGAGCTAACTCCCGCTTGGGGATGCCTTTTATATTATCATGTATTTGTAGTTTTGGATCAAAATATACAAAGGAGGTGTTGCCCAAACTTTTAAAAATACGAAACATGTTTTTCAACTAGTAAAGTAAACTTGCATTTTTCATGTTCCATTTTCTATGAATTTAAGAATACATTTGATTTCATCATAACTTTATTTCAAAACTTCACCTCTTTTATTTTCTTTAAAAGGTTTAGATTTATGGGCTTCGGCTTACTTAATTTACGTTATGCCTTTAGACGTGGCGTGATTTATGTGCCGGTCACGAACTAAATTTCGGGTCGTGACAACTGAACCAATATTCCAGATACTAGACCACACCCAAAACAAGAAGTCCTAACTCATGTAAATAACCGGCCAGACCGGATTTTTTGCCCATGTGGCCGGTCCAATACGGGTGGAATGGGTTCGTATTTAGGGAGTGTTCTTGTCACGACCCGAAAGAGCATGTGACTGGCCCTTGAACCATATGAAGTCTATAGGACCCCATCTGATCCAAGTAAGCCAAAAGCCCAGAAATCTAAAACCATTTAAAGAGTAAATAAGGAAAACTGGTTTTGGAAAGTAAAGAAATCATGTTTCGAAAATCAAGGTTTTTAAATAACTAAGCCGAATGTGTATTTTTAAAATGTGTAACCTTTCCTGAAAATTTCGGCAGAGTTTCCTTTGTAAAAACTGGCCCCGAACGGGGTACAACAAGAATAATATATAAGAAATGATAAAAGACATCCCCAAGCGGGAGCTAGCTCTTCGTCAATCGACGGTCACAACCACGCAAGCAATAATAATATACAACGCCAAAGGGCGAGGATCAAAACCCAAAAATAAACTCAAAACAGCCAGAAAACCGTAATACTGCAAGCGCGACTCTAAGGTTGAAATAATACAACACCGTTTTCTAAGTCTGAAACAATATACAAGTTTTGGTTGATGGGATTACTAGATACAATGAATAATACAGGAGCAATGGCGGTTCTGATACAAAAGAACCTACCTACCAACGCAAGTCACCCATATGGAAGCAGTGTGCCAGAAATGCCATTATGGAATCTGTATGGCAAAAACCTGCAAGGGCTGTGGCACAACGGGGGTGAGTTGCCAACTCGTGAATAGAAAATATCTACAAGAAGAGATCGAATGCTTGACCCATCCTAGGTCAATACGATCAGATATACATATAAACCTCAATATGAATAAGTCTGAAACATGCTAAACTGGCAATGTAATCTCTATACATGAGTGTAATGCCAAGTGCTCGTGCCAGTGCCTCAGGTAATAGCATATCATAAATGTGAGGTAAAATCAATGAAATCAATCTGCATGTACGTGGATCCCGTCCACTCGTCACCCAATGACAATAACCATCATGCATGTAAATATCATCAGCATATGCATGGAAATATGAGGATATAAACCACCTGTGTCCCTCGCGACACGTCAAAATCATGGAACCGGAGTGCCCAACATCGGCACTCGAAAACATCATGAAAACTGTGCCCAGCATCGGCACGTAAATCCTCATATATCGGGCTCCGTCAGTCCGGATCGGCCCACAGGCTCTGTCTGCGGTATCGGCCCTCGGCCCCGGCAGTACGCTCATATCCATCTATCGACTCTGGTCGGTATCCTCCGGATAACCGCCAGGTCCAACAAAATCACCGGTAGGTACTCGCCACCCTGCCAGGCTCATCGTCTACTCCACGAAAAACATTTCTTGCCCCGGGGAACCATACCGGGTCCACCATGTACCAGCAATCGGCCTCATCCGCCTCCTCGAATCAGGTTTCACATGTCGCTCTCAGCACCGAGAAAACACATGGTGGACGCACTGAAATATCATATCACGGGTAACCGGGTTTTTTTAAAACAATTACATATCCTCTTTGAAACACCCACGGTTCCCAAAACCAGAAATATCATGGAAACAGCATATCTCAATGTGTATAATCAGAAAGCAACATGTATGCGACATATAGCAGAAAGGTAAGCATATCAATATGTCGTGCAAGGGTCATATCCTGAATGCAACAGTAATACAGTGTAGTGACATGGCAATTATCGATGATGAAGTGTGTGAGCCGGCAACAGTGTACGTGGAACATACGCATCATCGATAATGGTGCTGGTGTCCTAGCAGCATGACTGAAATATATCAACAATATAAGCGAAGCAATGCAAACAGCATGAATGTGCGGAATCGAGTAATCAACACAACAGTAGAGAACCTGCCTCAATAGATATATCATGCAACCTTGCCTTTTGAAATAAGACGAATCAGGGCTTTTGGTAAAATAAGGGCTACGGTGTTTTAAGAAAAGATGCGCCTTTTTAAAAATATTCGTATAAACCCTTTTTCCTATCTTTAAAATATCCCTGATTCGTTAGTTTTGAAATAGGTATGACTCGGGTCTAGTCTAACGCCTACTATGCGAACTACGAACCCACAACCAAGTCAATAGAGAGGGGTATGGAAACCACCTAAATCTGAGTCGATATCACAATATCTCATCACATGACAGGTATCACTACCATCATATCAAATCTCCAATACGAACTCTGTCATGTCCCAAATCTCACGGCCTCAATCGAATCTCATCGACTCATCTCAATCCCACGTATTATCCTCAAACCCGTATATGAACACATAGTCCCATACCCATGTGTAGATATACACACAATCATATGCGCACAGATATATGAAAGAATGTATGCAAGTATGTGTGTATGTGTGAGTGTGGGTGCAACAACTACTCTAGGGTTTCGCACTATACTCAACCAATACATCCTTATCACCAATAATCCATTATTACCATCAATAATCCTAAACAAACACATAATAAATATATATGTGTATACGTATTCGTATACATCACCATGGACTGCAGGGGTGCTATACGCCATCCACCCGACTTCTCCCCGTAGATATAAATCTACTCACCTTGCTTCTCATGTGTCGGTGCCGATGTCGCCATCTTCATCTTCTTTGCCTCAACATCTCGTAGGGTACCTACAAGTATATCACAACGCTAAAGCACATGAAAACCACATCGGAAACCAAAACAGCACACGCTACCCGCATAGGTAAAAACCTATCGACTCGCATGTAAACACGATCAATATCCACTTGTCGTTGACGTCCAAACGCCACCCGACAGGAATGAATCACCAAATACCAAAATACATGCTAAATCAAGTCGTAAACCATGCACCAACATAGGAAAATCAACCCAGATTTCACCCTAGATGGAATCAGTCAAAACTAGACATACCCAGGGTCAAGAATAGAGGAAATGGGGCCATCCACAAAAATCGAGGCAATTCCCTCCGGCTCTGGCCGCAAATTGCGGCCAGAAGGGATTAATTGGCTGCCTGACTGTTGAGTTGGGGGCTAGGGTTTGGTGTGGAGGTTCATTGGTGCCTGCAGATCTCACTGTCTACACAGTTTTATTTTTGGGGTCTCGGGGTGATAGCAGATTCCACAAAACACTTCCAGATTTACAGTTTTCCCCGATATCGATTCCGTAATTCCGTATTCTGGTTTCAAGTTCAGGTTTGGGTCCAAATTAGCATCACACAAGGGATTCTAAGGTCACCACAATCCTCAATTCCATCTTTGATTTCAGTTTTACCCTAAACCCTAACTAGAAATCTCTAAAGTCCACAAACAACACATTATCGATATGAAACTAGAATAGATGCACAAGGAAATGAAATACTACTCTAATAGGTGCAGAAATTACCTCCTTTAGCAACTCAAGAAAATTCTTGAGTTGCTCAAAGTCCTCCAAATCCAATCTTGCTAGGTTCAATGTGTAGCTAGTGAGCTTGGGAGTAAGTTTTGTGAAGTGGGAATGGGGTTTTGGCTTTGTTTTCATGGTGGATCTAGGGTTTTTGTGAAGAGGGTGAGAGAGGGAGAGAGAGCAGCAGCAGCTCAATGGGAGAGGGGAGAGAAAATGAGAAGGGAAATGATGGGGTATGGTTCAAAAGGTGAAGGTTGACTTGGTCCCTTTCTCTCTCTCATCATACTACTTTTTCCTTTTCTTTTCTTTTCCTTCTCACTCCAATAGTGAACCCAAAAAAACCATGGCAAAAGAAATGTAACACAAGTGTAACAAGTGTGGAAAATGATATGTGCACATTTTTGCACAAAAATGCTAAAAATCCAATTAGCGATTTTTAATCGCGATTAGCACTAAATTAGCATATAACTAATCTTAAAAACTTTAAAATGGCATAATTCCATAAAATACCTTATTTTAGAATTTTCCATAATTTTTCCCCATTTATTTGTATTTAATTATACCAGAATATTAAAATATTCATTAAAATAATATTAAATTATAAAATTTCTCAAAAATCATATTTTATTATTTTGAAAACGTTACAGTTCTAGTGGTCATCATAGTAGTCTTCTGCAGTTGCTAAAATATTTTTAGAAGACTTAGAGAATTTTGACAGGAACTAGAATACATCGGGTATTGTTACGGAGTTGTTTCGGTTTCGATACTTTAACATCGTCTAAACCAACTAGTATGTAGTTAATGGGTTGGCTCTGATACCATGTTGGGTTACGGCAGTGCTCCGGACATCAAACCGTGGCCAAACGCGGAACAAAAACTTTAAAAACGCGGCGGTAACGGAACCCTAATCGACGGATCATACCATTAACCCTATTCTAGTTCTTATGAAAAGAGTTTAGAGAGGTTATACCAATCGATCTGTGTCCTTCGGTCTTCTACCTCTGTCCCAAGCTCCTCGCGGCTTCCCCGATCAAGTTCGATCTCCGGTCTCCCTCGTCGAAAATGATCCACGTTGAGAATTAGTAATACAGGCCCCCGCCTCAAAACTGAAGCAACTCTTATATCTAGTTTGCTAACCTAGATAGCCAAGATGAAGTAGAGATTGTGTGTGAATACTCTATCTCAATACACCCAAGGATTCTCAACTCATGAGAGGGTTTGGGTGGAGGTTGAAGAAGATGCCCATGAGAGGAAAGTGTGAGCTCAAAGAAAAAGCAAGTCAAGAAAGAAATAATGAAGTGGCAGCCTATTTTCTTTTGAGTGTGTTGTGTGATATTGTAGTGAGGAAGAAACTAAAGAAAGCCACCAAGAAAAGATCTACCCACTCTCACAATAATATCTCACAAATATCTCACCCAAAATAAAACCAAGCATGAGTCACTCTATGACCCACCATGAGTCACCAAGTGCACATGCATGAATCAAGCCAAACAATGAGTCACACTCTCCAAACAATAAGCATTTAAAACCCTAAATGTTTATCACAAAAAGAAATGGCAATCTTCTAAAGTAAACTCATAACTAATTACAAGAATACCCTTCATCCGTATATACATACCCGCATCCGTATTCCTACTGAATACGAACACAACGAGACGAAAATAATCCAACAATATAATACTAGGATCCGGCTTAAACCAAAGCCCACTAGTATTATCCGTCCGATCATGATCCGTGCACAAGTGCACGTATATGATCGAACCATGCCATAAAACCATACGGCCGCTACAACGTTTTTCCCGAACTAGAGAAACCCTCTGTATGGGACTCTAAAGACTCGTCAATACGCTGGCAGTGGGTTTAACCACAAGCACGTCAGTGGCACTAGATGTACGTAACGGCTACCCAGGTATTGAACGAAAGGGAGGCCGACAAGCAAACCCATCCTGAAACCCCTACTGAACCTGACAGTGACAATATCCGTACAGTCCCGTCTGTTCGTCTATGAGTATCGCATATCGAGTCTAGAGGGTGGATAAAGTCAGACCCCTAATAACTTAACATTTAGTGTCGGTATGAAACCTATCACCACTTGAGAAACTACCGATCCTAGATCGGTAATTCTCGTCTACCCCGGCCGAGGATTTCTGGTGATGGTCACCCGTGCACATCGCGACATCAACCCCCAATACCGGGAGAGGTGAATCCCCTGACGATTCGCTCACTGCCTCCATGTGGCTCGGGACTATACCCAACTAAAAACTGTTTGCATGACTCCTTTGAGCCGTGGTAGGGTAGTAATCAAAGAACAGTGGGATCTCACACGAGACAAATGACGATCTCAGGTCAATATATTAACCTGTAAACATGTCACCAGGGAACTGCTATCTGACAATAGATATAATACCAACTAGCATGATCCCGGCGAGTCCGTCCGGTGTACTCATAATCCAATGACCACCTTGTTAGTTATATGTATGCCCTAGAGGCCATTACTGTACATACGATGTATATTGTAGTGGATGCTAGGACATATATAGGGAGGACTTTCTTGCTCGACATGATAGTATGCTATCTGGTTGCACTTTATCTTAACATGTACTCTGATTGTCTCTATATTACATGTTGATAAAGCCCTTAGGATATGTACTCGACTACTGGGACTATGATGGGATCATACTACTGAGGCCACGGTAGTCGACGAGTATATCCTATAACTGTTCCTAGTCGAGGGTGTATCGAGACAGGGCATCGATGCACCAGAGTAGACTAGCGTATACGCATCTTGACCCATATGATGGGCGATGGATGATCCCATATCCATCGGTGTTTGACATCAAGGATGGTGTATGGGTGCTTAGTAGGGACTGGGTACACTGGACGGACTCGCCGAGAACTCCCAGATGGTATTATACCTCACGTCAGATGGCAGTTCTCCGGTGACACTGTACAGAGTAGTCTGTTGACCCGAGATCGTCATAGAGTCTTGTGTGATTCCCACTGTGCTTTGATTTCCATCATACCACGTCCAAGAGGGCGTGCAAAAAGGTGGCTTTTGGGTACAGTCCCGAATCACATGGAGGCAATGAGCGATAAGAGGGGATTCGTCTCTCCCGGTATAGGGAGTTGATGTTGTGCTGTGTTCGATTGGCTATAACCGGAAATCCCTGGACAGGGTTGCTGAGATTTACTGGTAAGTGTTATCGGTAGTTTCTCGAACTGTTATAGACCTCATATCGACACGACTTATCGAGCTACTTGGGTCTGACGTTTACCACCCCTAGGCGAGATATGCGACATATCAGACGACGAGACCGGACTGTACGGGAGTGTTACTGTTTGGATTCACAGAAGAAGTTACAGGCTTGCTTGTTGATCTTCTGAGCGCTCAATACCTGGGTGGCTGTTACGTTTAGCTGACCGCTTGCAGCTTGTGGGTGTTTGATATGTTCATCACCTACTGCCGGCGTATTGACGATTCTTTAGACTCCTACACAGTGATTTCTCGGCTCAGGCAAAACGGAGTAGGGGCACATATGTGATATGTGCGGGACCGAGGATAATGCGATATGAGATACCGTATTCTATTCTCACGATATTTGATATCAGCCGGGTCATCGGATCAAGTGTTGATTCGATGAATCGGTACGGATAAATATTAGTCGGTTATATGCGATATAGCCGGATTGTCGGATCAAGTGTTGATTCGATAATTTAATGTATAATAATATATATGATATATTAAATTACATTAACTAATATTAGCTCACTAAAAGATTCTTTTTCTCACTCGGATAATACATTGATATATATGCGATATATGTTAAATGTATTATTTTATTTTGTTACGATAAATATTGTATATGTGATATATAATATTGTAACATGTTATAATTATTAATGCAACATGTTTAGTGGAGTTTAAACAAGATTAGAGTTTGATTTGGGTTAATACTTTCTAGATGATTCCAGAAGGTTTTCTTTTGTTTTGCTAAGATATTATGATAGATATTTCTTTGTGACTCACCCTTTAACCCAACCCAAACCCTAACCCTAGTAAACTCTCTACATAGGTTACTACAACCATGGTTGCATAAATGATTATGATAACTTTTTATTATTCATCACAAATATAATTCATTCTTATTCATCATCTTCTTCCTTCTTCTTTCTTCATGGAAAAAGCTTACTAGCTTTTTCCAAGTGATGAATAAATGTGAGAAAAAGATAAATAAAGAGAGCAAAAATCCTACTTCATCATCCTCATCTTCCCTTGCCCTTTAGATGAGAGTGTTCACTCAATTTTAGTGAGTGTTAGCTTGTGTTAATGAAACTTCAAGGTAGATCATCTTTGTATCGAAGATCGGAAGCAAGACTGCATCTTTCTCTTCGTGGAACCTCTCGAGAGTCCGGAACCCGATGATCACAGCGAAGGGACCACAACACGGAGCTTATGAAGTGAAGGACCGGATCTACAAAGGTTGTAATCCCTCTCACTTAGTGTTAAAGTTGTTAACATGCTAGTATTTGCCTAATCTCTAGTTTAAAGATCCGTATTCGGGTTGTTCGGCACGGCTAATTTTTCAATCGGGCATGGTTGATGCCTCGTAGACCCTTGTGTGCGTTCCTAGCAACCCTACAGTGGTATCAGAGCCAAGCTAGAGCTTTTGGAGAAGTCTAGACGAAGTTTAAAGTCCGATCGAACCCGGAAAACCCGATATAACCCCTTCTCTGGAAATTTTTCTAAACTGTGATTTTTTTTTGTGAATTAAAAATACTCAAAAAAATCAGCAGGTAATTATAGGAATTACTGTGAAACCCGAGCCCCTAAATCCCCTAAAGCACCGCGGAATCGCGGCCAAACCTAAGTATTGGCGGTGGTTCCGCGGCAAGAAGGAAGGATTGAGGGATAGGCTTTGCACAGTAACCTCCGTAGCTAATTCCTGATTCTTCTGGGAACTTTTTATTTTCACTCCAGTGTTGTGTTTTCTGGGTTGTATTGGGGACTTGATGATTCGATCGGATATTTTAACTTTGTTTAGTTTTGTCCGGATAACTTTTAGAAACTGTTAAAAAGTTCGAACGGATATCAACAACTCCTTTTTCCCCTTTCGGAAAATTTTTCAAAAGTTGGAATTTTTCTCGAGTTTAAGAACGTTCTAAGTCGTGCAAGTAACGCGGTGGACCCTCTAGAAGACAACAAACCTTAACTCGATTATGTGACCGTCTTGAACTGCCTTTTGAACCTTAGGGTTTGGGGCAGTACGGCGTGCCACATATGAGGCGTTGGCTTGACCCTTCTACGGCTGGACCATTGGTACTGTGGCATGTGATGGATGTTTTTAAACTGATTTCAAGTGTTGAGATATATTGGGGAAATCTTGGGTGTTTGATTATTCGATTGGAAAGTTTAACATTGTCTATTTATCTGGATTGTGATACAATATTTGGAATCCACAGGTAGTTATGAGATAACTAATTTGAATATTATAAACATAGCAGTTTAGTCTCAGATGATCGGTTGCCATGGAATTTTGATGTGATCAAAAGTCTGTCGCAATCACGTAGCGTACGCGGATACTCGCCGGGTAAACTTAACAGACAGCCACGCCCCATAGCCCCGACCAAGTGACTGTAGGAGAACCCCGTCGCCAAAAGCATCCGTTCGGGTGCTCGCGGCAGCGGTGTTCCGCCTTAGTGCACTTCGTCGACGGCATCCGGGGGTGTGGCCGTCTACTAAAGTTTGCGACGAGCATTCGATCAGGATATCGGGAATCTTGTTGAATTGCCCAACTTGATATTGAAAAGTGTTTTCGATAATGAGACTAAAATGTTGGGTTTATAATTGTTAGGCATGCGATGTCTAAGGAATTCATTTGGTTAGGCATGCGATGTCTAAAGAGGTTGCGGATTCCAACTGTTGTAGTTTTACACTTTCTTTTCCGTGACCGTAAGCGTAGTATGTGGTGTATCGCCGGCTTCGTTGCTATACATCAACGACAATCGGGATACGCATACTTACTTACGTTGATGATATGAGATATTATGTGTTGCTGTGATATGTTATATTGGATCGTCGCGTTTTGAATAGCCAGGGTTTTTATGTGAGATGAGAGTTTTTCTTTTTCATTCATGTAAAATTCATTTGTATGTAATATTCTTTTATTGGGGCACTTCCAGGTTGCGGAAGATGTCACCGTTGTATATTATTTACTTTTCCGCATTAGGTAGACCCAAGGCGGGGAGCACAAGTAACCGGGTTCTAGGGTCCAGTGGGAGACCATCTCGAGGAGTCGAGACCGGGTCTCCTAACCCTAGAATTGGCAGTGTGACTTGCCGCTCTCGTAGGGGTCTAGGGATGTGGGTTTGGCTATTCATCGCGACCGTGGAATCCGTGTTTTATACAGGCTCGTATTGAAAACACGGACGTCCTAGTATATCCAATATTTCATATATGTTCTTCTGCTGCAATGTTCTGTGATGAGATCATATTACTTCCTGAGATAAATGTTTATATTATATATATGAGATATATGTTATATTGCAGATTTCGTTTCAAAAGTGATGCTTGTGAAGCATAATAAAAATGGGACTTCATTAATGAGATTAATGAAATAAAAGAAACTTAAGATGTTGTAGAAACTTGTTTAAAAACTGGTAGCTCTAGTTCTTGCTTTGCATAGCGGTGTTCCTTGTAGAACATCCAGCACCTTATTCGATAAGGAAAGGGCCGAGATCCCTTCACCGGGAGTGACCCCTTTAGCAGTAACTGGCAGATGCTACACCCCTCGGTTTGTTTTTGATTGCTTCTATAGTTTTTGCTTTGCACAGCGGTATATATGATATATCCTGCACCTTATTCGATGAGGAAAGGGTCGACGATCCCTTCACCGGGAGTGACCCCTTTAGCAAAACTAGAAAAGCCTCAAAAACACTCCATTTAAAATCACTCGATTCTACAACGATATCAAGTTCATTACGCAAAGGGTTTTCTTAAAAACCCGTCGTAGCCCTCCGTCATTTCAGATAAGTACTAATTAGTATTCGTGCTACGGTAGTTTGGCATTCGTCAAGGCGTAGTGTACGGTAGCTAATTAGTGCTTATCTGCTAGCATACGATGCGATTGGATTAGGGTATTCGTACGGCGTTGTTTGGCATTCGTCAAGGGTCGTGCGGATGGGTTTAATTCAATCAAGAAATGTACGGGTTGAACTTGGCTAGCGGACTATGGGTGGTTTGGCATTCGTCAAGGTCATAGGACGCTAGGGGTAAAATATTATTGGGAATTTCAAGTGTTGAAATTTGCAATGAGATTGCATACCTTCTATGAGATAGTTGGATCCCGATACCCGCTGCGAGTAAGAGTTACTCCTGGGAGAGTTTTACACATTACAATTAGCCGATCAAGTAGGTGTCTAGAAAGGTGTTAACGGGGTTACGCCTCTAGGAAAATGAGGTTTACTTTAATTAGGTTCGTGCGAAAGCACGGGGGACTTCTCTCAAAGTACCGACACTGGCCTGGCTGAAAGATTGGCGAACTTGTAGCGTGTAATTAATCCCGGCTAGTCTTTCCTTTTAGGGTTTGAAGGAAGATTTGATTAAAACAGTGGGAGACATCCTGATTAGATATATTAGATAACCAATCTAATCTTGCAAGAGCATACGCTGGGTGTTTTCTTCTCTCTCTCTCCAGGTAGCGACCATATCACGCCTTAATCAAGATAATAATACGGATATATTGACCGAACCCGCTTGTTATACTGAGCTGGGGAACGTTGGTCCCGCTCCAACTTATAATTGTTATAAGACAGAGCAGGAAATTGGGGATTACCAGAATTCCCGTGCCGCCCAAACGAAGAAAGTGCATTCTGATGCATCTTCTTCGGGTGTGTTCATTACAGAGAACTGTTTCTCAGTATCCTTTACGTCCTGGGTATACCGGATCAGGATCCCGCATATGTAATCTGTTACATGGGCTACAGATAGGTAGAGAACTGAGAACGGGTGATAAGTTTCATGAGACAGAAAACGATGCAAGTGTTGCAGCCAAGTCTGTTGGTCACTATCATCCTGTATTACTAGAATACATTGATTCTGAACGAATGTTATTAGATACCGAACCTGATATACAACATCATATCTTTTTCTTTATTAGTAAAGAAGGATATAATTTTGTATTGTTGGATAATGTTTTGAACATTTCCTATATCAAGAGTTGATTGGTTCAGGCACGTTATCTAAAAGCATTGACGTTCTAAATAAAACTACAGTTCTTAGTTTACAGAACACACATGAGAGGAAGAGTTCAGAAATGAACGAATCCTTCTTGAGGCATTGTAGACTAGGTCATATCAATGCGACCGGACTAGCTGAAGTTGCATTAAGATGCATATTTAAATTTGTTTGAATCTTGTGAAACTTGCCGGTCATGTCACAAAGATAAGATGACCACAACTCTGTTTATTGGAAACAGAGAAAGAGTTAGTGAGCTCTTGGGATTGATACATGCTGATGTATGAAAGTCCCCTGTCTACACATGCCAAGACCGGTTCTTTTTACTTCATTACGTTCTCTGATAATCTCCCAAGATTCAAACATGTGTTGAAACACAAGTCCGAAGCTTTTGAGATATTCACAGAATATAAGTTAGAAGTAGAGTACCAAAATACGGGTATAAGTATTATGTCCTTTGATGAGATCAAGGAGGAGAATACTTGAGCACGGAATTCCTGGACTATTCTAAAGGAGAATGATATTCTCTCTCAGCATTACTCCTCCGTATACACCACAGCACGTCGGTGTATCGGGGCGGAGCAATAGCACCATATTTGTTATGGTGTGCTCTATGATGAGTACTACTGAGTTTCCTATTTCTTTTTGGGAGTTATGCACTTGAGAAGCTGGATACCTATTGAATAGGGTTCAAATCAAATCAGTTGCCTACTACTTCATATGTGATATGGAAAGGGAAGAGCCCATATCTTAAGTTGGTTAAGATTTGGGTTGTCCGGCCTATGTCTAAAAGCAAAATCCGGACAAGCTCGAGGCAAGGTCTGTTATGTACAACTGGAAAGGTTCCAGCTATACAAAATGCAGCTGATGATTTGGTAGAACCAAAGGATTCAATAGTTTCCAACGAACCTCAGCCTCTCCGCCGATCTAGTAGGGTTCCTCACCCACCTGAGAGATACTTCGGTTTCTCTATGACAGTGGGAGTGAGGATTGCATCATGAGATGATGACCTAACTAGTTTCGAGCTGGCCATCAGGAGTGGGACTCTATAAGAATGGCTGGATGCTTATCGATCTAAGATGGAATCCTTATACACCAACAAAGTATGGACTTTGGTTGCTTTATCTGAAGGGTTAAATCCCCATCAGGAGCGAGTATATCTTGAGAAGATTACTTGGTGTACATGGAAAAGTTGAGACTTTCAAAGCTATGCTTAAGTCCATCCAGATCCTACTTGCCACTGCTACATTCCATGACTACGATATCTGGTGGTTGGGTGTCATGACTGCTTTTCTAAATGATGTTTTAGAAGAGAGCGTCTATAAGTACACAGCCAGAGGGCTTCGTAGACAGTGGGAGCAACGGAAACGTGTGCAAGATGTTTTATATGATAAAACAGGCATCGCGGAGTTGGAACATCTGTTTTGATGTGGTAGTAAAAGAGTTTGACTTCATCAAAATGGTAGATGAACCTTGTATATACAAAAAGGTAGTAAAGAGTATGGTGGTGATCCTCGTAGAGTACGTGGATGACATACTCTTGATAGGGAAGGAGTTTCCTATGCTACGCTCGGTCAATCTCCGCTTATCACAAGGATACTCCTTATAAGATCGAAGTTGATACCTCATAAATCCTGGGTTTTGGATCTATGAGATAGATCTAATTGGATGTTAGGATACTCACTAGTTGTAGTGAGATGGTATCAATCGATCCCGGGGAAAATCAATGGAAAGGTTCCAGGGTGATAAGGACGACTGAATGTCAGTCGCAGGCATTGTCTTTACCCTCAGATGGAGGGACGGTATGTTGGAAGAGTTCCAAGCTAGATACCGTGACTTACTAGACGATTAAAGGCAAGATACATCGTTACCAAAGATGCTACCAAAGAGGCAGTCTGGATATATATAAGTTCATGAGATGAACTTCGTTCCTACCATTGTGTGACAATGGAGTTGTGGTTTTAGCCAAGGAACAACCGTCCCATCAGAAATCCAGATATAATTCTTTGGCGGTATCACCTGATCATGGAGATGGTTGATCTCCAGGAAGATCGAGGTTAGGGGAGTAGACACAGAGGACAACAGCGCGGATCCACTCACAAAGGCCTTTTTCCCAGTAGAGACTTTTTACGGGATGGTTGAGTATGAGATACTTCAACCGCAGCTAATTGTTGGGTATGCGATACCACAACAGATGTCCCTAGTGCAAGTGGGAGATTGTTAGTTATATGTATGCCCTAGAGGCCATTACTATACATACGATGTATATTGTAGTGGATGCTAGGACATATATAGGGAGGACTTTCTTGCTCGACATGATAGTATGCTATCTGGTTGCACTTTATCTTAACATGTACTCTGATTGTCTCTATATTACATGTTGATAAAGCCCTTAGGATATGTACTCGACTACTGGGACTATGATGAGATCATACTAGTAGGGCCACGGTAGTCGACGAGTACATCCTATAACTGTTCCTAGTCGAGGGTGTATCGAGACAGGGCATCGATGCACCAGAGTAGACTAGCGTATACGCATCTTGACCCATATGATGGGCGATGGATGATCCCATATCCATCGGTGTTTGACATCAAGGATGGTGTACGGGTGCTCAGTAGGGACTGGGTACACTGGACGGACTCGCCGAGAACTCCCAGATGGTATTATACCTCACGTCAGATGGCAGTTCTCCGGTGACACTGGTACAGAGTAGTCTGTTGACCCGAGATCGTCATAGAGTCTTGTGTGATTCCCACTGTGCTTTGATTTCCATCATACCACGTCCAAGAGGGCGTGCAAAAAGGTGGCTTTTGGGTACAGTCCCGAATCACATGGAGGCAATGAGCGATAGGAGGGGATTCGTCTCTCCCGGTATAGGGAGTTGATGTTGTGCTGTGTTCGATTGGCTATAACCGGAAATCCCTGGCCAGGGTTGCTGAGATTTACTGGTAAGTGTTATCAGTAGTTTCTCGAACTGTTATAGACCTCATATCGACACGACTTATTGAGTTACTGGGGTCTGACGTTTACCACCCCTAGGCGAGATATGCGACATATCAGACGACGAGACCGGACTGTACGGGAGTGTTACTGTTTGGATTCACAGGAGAAGTTACATGCTTGCTTGTTGATCTTCTGAGCGCTCAATACCTGGGTGGCTGTTACGTTTAGCAGACCGCTTGCAGCTTGTGGGTGTTTGATATGATCATCACCTACTGCCGGCGTATTGACGATTCTTTAGAGTCCTACACAGAGGTTTCTCGGCTCAGGCAAAACGGAGTAGGGGCATATATGTGATATGTGCGGGACCGAGGATAATGCGATATGAGATACCGTATTCTATTCTCTCGATATTTGATATCAGCTGGGTCATCGGATCAAGTGTTGATTCTGTAAGTCTACGCTAGCGCCCCGGCAGTCTACAGACGCCAAATACGGAACAAAAACGTTTGAACTTGGCGCTATCGTATACGTTAACCCGGATCTGCCATTATTGCTAAACTAACAAACTGTAAAGAGTGTAGAAAGATTGTACCGAACGATCCGAGTCCTTCGTTCTTCAACCATCATCCCACGCTCCGTTGCGGCTGCTCCGATCTCGTCGATCTCCGATCTCCTCGTCGAGGTGGCACCACATGATCGGTTCTTTAAACGGGCTCCCGCCTCTGACTCGAGGCAACTCGATCGTCAAGTTTGCTAAAAGAGACGACCAAGAATGATGTAGAGAATGAGTAGATGACTTTGTCTCACTTCGTCCAAATCCGTGGACGTTCGGTTAATGAAGTTGCCGAAGGAATCGGGTGATGGAATGAAATGGACTGTGAAATTCCATACACCGATAAAACCTATCATATCTTTTCTACAAAATGAAATCAACAACCATGAGAGAGAGAGGAGGGGACCGGCCTCTTATAAAGAGAGGGGGGGTGACCGTAGGAACCAAGTGGTGACCCTAAGACAAGAAGCTTCTTACAAAATATCTTTAGCTAAATAAAAGATCTTAACCAAAACAAGAAAGTGGTTAAAATCAAAGCATGAGTCACAAGACACCTCACCAAATCTAGAACCTTCTAGAACCTTCTAGAAGCACTGACTCATCATATCTGAAGAAAAGATAAATCCGTCTTTAACAGAATGTTAAAAGACGGCTGATAGAAAACTGGAAACTGGCAACTTCCAAAAGTGATCCTGAAACAACTTTCAGGATAACCCCGAAACTGTATAAATATACCCGCATTTGTATTACGACCGAATACAAATGCAACTGAGACAAAGATATTATACCTACTCAATATAATACTCGGATCCGGCTTAAACCAAAGCCGACCAGTATCAACTGCCCGAAAACTGACACGTGCGTAAACGCACGTGCATTTTCCGAACCCTGCCATAAAACCATACGGCCTCTATAACGTTTCGCCCGAACTTGGGAAACTGTCTGTGGGGGACTCTAATGAGTCGTCAGTACCCTGGCAGTGGGTTTAACCTCAAACCGTCAGCGGCACTAGCTATGCGTAACGGCTGCCCATGGACTGACCTCAAGGGATGCCGATGAGCGCACTCATCCGGAAAACCCTACTGAGCCTAACAGTGACAATGTATATACAGTCCGGTCCGTTCGTCAATGAGTATCGCATATCTGCCTAGGGGGCTAGTAACGTCAGACCCCCAATAGCAGTATAAGTCGTGTCGGAGTGAAGCCCAATAACACCCTGAGATACTACTGGATTACCTACCAGTAAATCTCCTGCCATGGCCATGGACTTTGTGTAATGGCTCTCCTAGACACAGCACGACCTCGCCCCCAATACCGGGAGAGACGAATCCCCTGCCGATCCACTCACGTGCCTCCATATGGCTCGGGACTGTACCCAAAAGCTACCTGTTTGCACGACTCCTTTGAGCCGTGGTAGGGTAGAAATCAAAGCACAGTGGGAACTCACACGAGATAAATGACGACCTCAGGTCGATGAACTAACCTGTACACATGTCACCAGGGAACTGCTATCTGACGGTAGATATAATACTAACTAGCAGATTCCCGGCGAGTCCTGTCCGGTGTACTCATAACCCAATGAGCACCTGTATACATCTTAGGTGATCCAACTGACACCAGTGGCTTGTGAGACCGGCCACCGCCCCTCGTCGGGGTCTCGACTGTACACACTAGTCTACTCCGGAGTATCGATGCCCTGTCTCGAAACTCCCACGACTAGGGACCACAATTAAGGATATGCATATAAACTACCCAACTCTCACGTATATGATCGCCATCATACTGTTGGTAGTAAAGCAAGATCCTAAGGGCTCTATCAAAGTGTAACATGCAATCAGTCACCTGAACATGTACACGACTGATAAAGGCAAACCAGATAGCATACTATCATCTCGAGTAAGACTGTGCTACCGGGATAGGTCCTCCGCAACCATTGCAATCACGTACCAGCGATCCAATAATTGACTATGAGGGCACTATCTCCAACAATCTCCCACTTGCACTCAAGACTAATATTACGATGTCGACTACTCACAGCCCGTGTGAAACCGAACATCCAACTCCACTACTAATCAGTTTCACAAAGCCCGTTTGTAAAACTATTGTGTTCGAGAAATAGCCTCAGTGAGTGGATCCGCCTAGAAGTATTTTTCTATATCTCTCTTAATCTCATGTTCGCGGAGAAAACCATCTCCCGAATTGAGTAATACCTGTCTTAGAACATGTCTTGATATCTGATGGGACCTTAGTTCATAAATGAACTCCATATCCAAACTTCTTAGACTGTATCGATCACTGAACCTAATCAGTATCGGACACCATGCCACCCACAGTATCCTCTTGGACCACCTGTCCATAATACTGTCCCTCTTCGTCAGAGGGAAAACTGTAACTCTGACAATCACTCTGTCATCCATGTCACCTTTGAAGCTTGGAATGATAACCGTCTCCCGAAGGAGGCTGCCGTCATCAAATCCGTAGAACATGTACTTATGTTCTAAAACTGCTTCCTTATGTTTCTCCAGGATTGGATTAATACAAACTTATTGCATCTTGTGCAAAACCAACATTTGGTGTGGTACTTGACATCTCATGATTGACACAATTGCCTGAGCAAGTGATCTGCCAATCATGCACATCCCTCTCCCCTTTAGTCTGTAAGACACCTTTAGAGAGGGTGACTCCATCACCTGCAGGTTCACCACCATGCTAGTAGTCAACTATTCCAAAAACCATTAGAATATCTGTCAAAGTACCCACATTGGGAAACTACCCAAATCCAGATCTAAAACCATAGATCTAGAAACCAGAATGTCAAATATTATATCCATATCCTGTCTGGAGAAACAACTGTGTGACGACCACAGTACAACCGATCGTAGTATAGGAATTTTACTTCCCACTCTGTGTATGTCATCCAGATACCATGACATCACACCCTACTTCCTTTTTAACTGATCCATCCCCTATTCTGATTGAAGTCAAACCCATGACTGTCATATCAAAATTAGATGATCTATCTCCGCTATAACTGCTCAAGTCTATAAATAGATATAAGCATCTTGCCCACTATGCTTCCGCTGCTCCCACTGACTACGACAACCCTCCTACCGTGTCTCATATCCTGGAACAACAGTAGTGTCAAGTCTTGGTAGATAAGAACCTCCCTGTCACCGTCTCTGAGGCTACCGAAGTACCTCTCGGGCACCTGAGGTTACCTACCATACCTGCGGAGTGGTTATTGGAATGTCAAACCTGATTGAATGTATAGGTCCTATTAAATTTTCCGTAATCGTTCGCGGTTCTGGAATCACTTCCAGTTCTACCATACTCCCACTACTGTTTTCTGAAAAAGATCCATTTTTACTAAAACTGTGGCGAGTCAAGAACAATATCACTATTGATCTTCCAAATGGTAGAATATCAACCCTCGTCATAGCCAGGGTCAACCCACAAACAGCCACTACAGAAACGTGCCCTGAGTTATCCATAGTCTGGTTTTAAGCATAAGCTGGACAACTCCCCGTACCTTAATTTCTTTTAAGGTACGAACTATTCTATATCCAATACAGAAACTTTGGCACTTATTTAATTGGAACCAAGATTCAATCCATGCAGCTGTCTCCAGTGCATATCAACTTAATGGAAAGAGGCTAATCAGCATTACTCAACTTAGGAATCCATCCAATTATGAGTAAACTGAAAGAGAAATACGTTTCTCAAAACCATCACTATAATCTGAATACCAATCACAAGAATCTACATCTTCGATCTCTTTGAAGAATCCCGATACTTGTGATACCTGGTTCTCTACTTTATTCTTATACCCACAACTTCTCAAAACTTAGACCTTGTATTTCTACGAAACACTTGTCTAAATACTAGAGAAGTTATAAGTAAATAGAACATAGTACGAGGACCTACCCCTTTGTCCTGATGGACACTTGGACAACATACAATACTCTGTATAAGTCCGCTGAGTTAAACAACTCAAAACCTGTGCGTTGTAGGTGGAAAACTGTACCCTGGCGATTCCCTCAAACATCACCAATTACAACGAATTCCGATATAATGAGGATAATCACCTAATTCCCAATATCTTACTCCCACACATCATCTGTAAAACCATACAGATATGAGAATGAAACCTGGTAAATACATACCCTTGGAGTAAGTGTCTAATCGGGAAAACAGTTTTTCCTTTAACAATGCACTGAAACATGAAAATGTTTCGTAGGGGTATCCTGGTATTCATAGCAATGCCTCTTCCATAATCCAATTCATGACTTCAACCGTATATTTTATTGCCATCTCTCCAAATCCCTTTATTTGTCTTTAGTCGTTACCTTCTGTACACCATCGTTAGGCTAAATGGTTTTCTTCCTTCCCTACCGTTCGGCACCAGCCTATGGTTTGGAAGAAGACTATCCAGTAAGCATAATAGGTATACCCTCCTAAACCAAGGAGTACTCGCATTTCGAGAGAAGGTGACGATAAAAGACAACTGAATAATACCTTATTCTTTTAAAGGTGAAATAGGAGTGGCGATGAAGTACGCGGTTTTGGTCGTGAATGATATCAGTCGCAATTTACTTTGCCCTCTTTCTAATCCCTTTAGTTTGTCTTTACATATTACCTTCTGCACACCCTACTTAGGCTAATTGGTTTTCTTCATTCCCTACCTTTCGGCACCAGCCTATGGTTTGGAATAAGACTATCCAATAAGCGTAATAGGTGTACTCTCCTAAACCAAGGAGCTCTCGCAACCTGAGAGAAGGTGATAATAAAAGACAACTGAATAAACCAATTCTATTTCTCCTGAACCTGGATCCATCCTCGAAGAAGTCCCTTCGAGTTCGTATATAACTATACGATGGCTCTATCCAATGGAAGTGGATATCCGTAGTAATACGGGTGTTCTGAGAAATTCAAAGGGTAAAAGAAGGAGTGGCAATGACTTATGCAACTAAGACAATCCAAAAGCCAGTATTTTAAGAAGGTTCGGTCAACCTGGTCACTGAGTCATAGTCTAGGGTCGGTCAAAGGTCGCTCCCAAAGAGAGAGAGAGAAAAGAAACACTCTGCATGCACTCTAACCTAGATCAGAATGGTCAACACTTTATCTAATCCGGAAACCTCCCACTGTCCTGTCAAATTCTCCTCCAAACCTAAAGAAGAATCAATCGGGATCACCCGAAGAGTAAACCAACTCATCAGTGGGAATCAGGATCCAACTCTCATCGCATGATAACGTGATGGAATGCATCCACGTTACTCATACTCCAGAAGGTATGCGCATACTTGGCAAGTTTCAGTTTCTTTAGAAACTCCTGATATTATTTTTGCCCCATGCTCTTATAACGTTGGCTTTGGTCAAAATGTCATAAGTCACATGCCAAGTTCTACCCGTCACTATCTTGTCAATTTGAACCCACCCGCACATGCCCCTGACTTTGGCCAATCGGCAGAACGACTGTCCCAAACTAACTCATCTATCTATGCAACAATTGAATACCCAGCAGCTACCAAACACTATGCCTTAACTTTGGCTAAAATACATAGCTTGAATACTACTGAATACCCAAAAGAAGTGACGGAGGGCTACGGCTTGTTTTTGGCGAAAAACCTTTAGCGTAGTGAACTTGATATCGCTGAAGGAACCTGATAGCTTTTTAAAATATAGTGGCGAAAACCTTTTGCTAAAGAGGTCACTCCCAGTAAAGGGATCTCGGCTCTTTCCTCGTGGAATGAGGTGCAGGATATTCCACTGAATACCGCTATGCAAAGCAACTTGTAATCGACTATAGTAAAGTTATTACTCTGACGCAAACTTCTGTCCAACGGGTCAGTCCCGGTGAAGGGATATCGGCCCTTGCCCCGTCGAATGAGGTGCAGAATATTCCACTGAATACCGCTATGCATAACAAAAGGAAACGTCTTTGCAATAACACTTTTTAAATTGTTCCAACAACTGTATACAGGTTTGTTTTACTTTGCGTTGATCAGAATCAACGCAGTCCCATCAAACGATCACACCAAAAAAGAACGAAAATAAAATGTACGTATATGCCATCCGCATTCGTCACTGGGTCCCGTCATCACCCGTTAGGTTACTTAACTAACGACAGAGCGGGGACTGGACTAGCGCGGGTGTAAAACATATACAACATCTAATAGTATATAAACCAATATACATAATCTCTCCAGGCGTGATAATATGCAACATTACAGAAAAGTAATAAGCATCACAGAACAATACAGATATCTGGGATCCCGAGTTTCACAGAGCCGCTGCTGAAACTCGACGTTCCCCTGTCGTGTGGATAGCCTGTGCAATGAAACCTAGACCCCTACGGGTGCGGCAAGTTACCCGCCAAAACCTGAAGCGAGGCAGTCCCCCACAGCATACTGAATGGAACACCCGGCACTTCACGGAATCCGGTAATCTTGGGCACCCCTCCTTGGGTCAACCTGTACCCCCTATGAGTGCGGCGAATAGTCTGCCAATTCTAGAGTGGGACCCCTCTGCCTCTCAAAGCCATGAGATGCGGACCCGTTGCCCTCCCGAACCCGGCTATCCGTGCACTCCGTCTCGGGGCAAAACCTAGTACAGTAATGAAAAATAGTACAATAGGTACATCGACCGCAACCTGGTCGTGCCCCAAAAGAATATTATACAACAGGCAGTGACGGCAGTCCACAAGTTGGACGCTCGCCCCGCAATATCAAATGTACAAATAAACACAACCTGTACTACCATTGCACACTGCTATCCACCACGACAAATCCGCAACATCACAGCACAACACAGAACATCAACGCGAATGTCACGTTCGCAAACCCGTCTAAAAGAACTATAGCAATCAGACGCGGTTTACCGATCAAATGACATTCCCGGTCGGAGATATAATGTAAGCACTGTAAACTAACGTGTTTAAATTTCGATCGACCAAAGACCAAATATCAAAAAGTGGGCCCCACTGCTTACTGGTGAACAGTAACAAAACCTGGGCCAAAACGATATTTACCAAAAACCCCAAAATCCAACAGAGAACACACAGAAAAAATTTGGTGCACTGATCCCCTCGAACGGCCGCGGATGGGCAGCCAAACCATGGGTTTGGCCGCTAATCCGCGGCGCTCTGGTGAGATTGCGTGCCCAAATTTTGTCCGTACGCTTAAAAAACCCTGCACGGATTTTTAAGATATGCAGAATTAATTTTTGAAGCCATTTAAAAACAACAGAAACTGTCGGCTTGGAAAAATGTGATTTTTGATTTCCGGTCGGATCGATGTTTTAAACGCGTTAGCACAAGTTAGCATAGCAAAATGGTGAGGCTCTGATACCACTGTAAGTCTACGCTAGCGCCCCGGCAGTCTACAGACGCCAAATGCGGAACAAAAACTTTTGAACTTGGCGCTATCGTATACGTTAACCCGGATCTGCCATTATTGCTAAACTAACAAACTGTAAAGAGTGTAGAAAGATTGTACCGAACGATCCGAGTCCTTCGTTCTTCAACCATCATCCCACGCTCCGTTGCGGCTACTCCGATCTCGTCGATCTCCGATCTCCTCGTCGAGGTGGCACCACATGATCGGTTCTTTAAACGGGCTCCCGCCTCTGACTCGAGGCAACTCGATCGTCAAGTTTGCTAAAAGAGACGACCAAGAATGATGTAGAGAATGAGTAGATGACTTTGTCTCACTTCGTCCAAATCCGTGGACGATCGGTTAATGAAGTTGCCGAAGGAATCGGGTGATGGAATGAAATGGACTGTGAAATTCCATACACCGATAAAACCTATCATATCTTTTCTACAAAATGAAATCAACAACCATGAGAGAGAGAGGAGGGGGCCGGCCTCTTATAAAGAGAGGGGGGTGACCGTAGGAACCAAGTGGTGACCCTAAGACAAGAAGCTTCTTACAAAATATCTTTAGCTAAATAAAAGATCTTAACCAAAACAAGAAAGTGGTTAAAATCAAAGCATGAGTCACAAGACACCTCACCAAATCTAGAACCTTCTAGAACCTTCTAGAAGCACTGACTCATCATATCTGAAGAAAAGATAAATCCGTCTTTAACAGAATGTTAAAAGACGGCTGATAGAAAACTGGAAACTGGCAACTTCCAAAAGTGATCCTGAAACAACTTTCAGGATAACCCCGAAACTGTATAAATATACCCGCATTTGTATTACGACCGAATACAAATGCAACTGAGACAAAGATATTATACCTACTCAATATAATACTCGGATCCGGCTTAAACCAAAGCCGACCAGTATCAACTGTCCGAAAACTGACACGTGCGTAAACGCACGTGCATTTTCCGAACCCTGCCATAAAACCATACGGCCTCTACAACGTTTCGCCCGAACTTGGGAAACTGTCTGTGGGGGACTCTAATGAGTCATCAGTACCCTGGCAGTGGGTTTAACCTCAAACCGTCAGCGGCACTAGCTATGCGTAACGGCTGCCCATGGACTGACCTCAAGGGATGCCGATGAGCGCACTCATCCGGAAAACCCTACTGAGCCTAACAGTGACAATGTATATACAGTCCGGTCCGTTCGTCAATGAGTATCGCATATCTTCCTAGAGGGCTAGTAACGTCAGACCCCCAATAGCAGTATAAGTCGTGTCGGAGTGAAGCCCAATAATACCCTGAGATACTACTGGATTACCTACCAGTAAATCTCCTGCCATGGCCATGGACTTTGTGTAATAGCTCTCCTAGACACAGCACGACCTCGCCCCCAATACCGGGAGAGACGAATCCCCTGCCGATCCGCTCACGTGCCTCCATATGGCTCGGGACTGTACCCAAAAGCTACCTGTTTGCACGACTCCTTTGAGCCGTGGTAGGGTAGAAATCAAAGCACAGTGGGAACTCACACGAGACAAATGACGACCTCAGGTCGATGAACTAACCTGTACACATGTCACCAGGGAACTGCTATCTGACGGTAGATATAATACTAACTAGCAGATTCCCGGCGAGTCCTGTCCGGTGTACTCATAACCCAATGAGCACCTGTATACATCTTAGGTGATCCAACTGACACCAGTGGCTTGTGAGACCGGCCACCACCCCTCGTCGGGGTCTCGACTGTACACACTAGTCTACTCCGGAGTATCGATGCCCTGTCTCGAAACTCCCACGACTAGGGACCACAATTAAGGATATGCATATAAACTACCCAACTCTCACGTATATGATCGCCATCATACTGTTGGTAGTAAAGCAAGATCCTAAGGGCTCTATCAAAGTGTAACATGCAATCAGTCACCTGAACATGTACACGACTGATAAAGGAAAACCAGATAGAATACTATCATCTCGAGTAAGACTGTGCTACCGGGATAGGTCCTCCGCAATCATTGCAATCACGTACCTGCGATCCAATAATTGTCTATGAGGGCACTATCTCCAACAGATTCGATGAATCGGTACGGATAAATATTAGTCGGTTATATGCGATATAGCCGGATTGTCGGATCAAGTGTTGATTCGATAATTTAATGTATAATAATATATATGATATATTAAATTACATTAACTAATATTAGCTCACTAAAAGATTCTTTTTCTCACTCGGGTAATACATTGATATATATGCGATATATGTTAAATGTATTATTTTATTTTGTTACGATAAATATTGTATATGTGATATATAATATTGTAACATGTTATAATTATTAATGCAACATGTTTAGTGGAGTTTAAACAAGATTAGGGTTTGATTTGGGTTAATACTTTCTAGATGATTCTAGAAGGTTTTCTTTTGTTTTGCTAAGATATTATGATAGATATTTCTTTATGACTCACCCTTTAACCCAACCCAAACCCTAACCCTAGTAAACTCTCTACATAGGTTACTACAACCATGGTTGCATAAATGATTATGATAACTTTTTATTATTCATCACAAATATAATTCATTCTTATTCATCATCTTCTTCCTTCTTCTTTCTTCATGGAAAAAGCTTACTGGCTTTTTCCAAGTGATGAATAAATGTGAGAAAAAGATAAATAAAGAGAGCAAAAATCCTATTTCATCATCCTTACCTTCCCTTGCCCTTTAGATGAGAGTGTTCACTCAATTTTAGTGCGTGTTAGCTTGTGTTAATGAAACTTCAAGGTAGATCATCTTTGTATCGAAGATCGGAAGCAAGACTGCATCTTTCTCTTCGTGGAACCTCTCGAGAGTCCGGAACCCGATGATCGCAGCGAAGGGACCACAACACGGAGCTTATGAAGTGAAGGACCGGATCTACAAAGGTTGTAATCCCTCTCACTTAGTGTTAAAGTTGTTAACATGCTAGTTTTCGCCTAATCTCTAGTTTAAAGATCCGTATTCGGGTTGTTCGGCACGGCTAATTTTTCAATCGGGCATAGTTGATGCCTCGTAGACCCTTGTGCGCGTGCCTAGCAACCCTACACACCTGTATACATATTAGGTGAACCAACTAACACCAATGGCTTGCAAGACCGGCCACCGCCCCGTCGGGGTCTCGATCCGTATACACTGGTCTACTCTTGGAGTATCGATGCCGAGTCTCGAAACTCCCACGACTAGGGACACTTTAAGGATGTGCTTATAGACCACCCAACTCTCACGTATATGATTGCCATCATACTGCTGGTAGTCAAGCAAGAATCCTATGGGCTCTATCAACATGTAATAGTGATCTGTAATATCACCTGAAGCATGTACACGATGATAAAGACAAACCAGATAGCATACTATCATCTCGAGTAAGACTGTTCTACCGGTATAGGTCGTCCCTCAATCATTGCAATCACGTGCCTGTGATCCAATAATTGACTTGAGGGCACTATAGCCAACATTCAGTACATACATTACTATCTGCGACCGTGAATTTCATTAGAGCAGTATAGCTCGTCTAACTGCTATATGTTCTTTTAGACAGGTTTTGCGAACATAACATTCAAATAGATGTTCTGTGTTTGTGCTGTGGTTGTGGTTGGATTGTCATGATGGATAGCTTGTGGTGCAATGTTAGTGGTACAGTTAAGATTCATTTGTATATTCATATTGCGGGACGAGCGTCCGACAAGTGGACTGCCGTCTTTGCCTGATTGTATATTATTAGTTTGGAGCACGACCAGGTTGAGGTCGATGTCACCATTGTACATATTATTTTCATTTCTGTGCTAAGATTACCCCGCAATGGAGTGCACGAATAGCTGGGTTTTAGAGGGCAACAAGACCGCATCTCATGGCGTTGAGATAGAGGGGGCTTGACTCTAGAATTAGCGGGCTATTCGCCGCACTCGTAGGGGGTATTGTGTGACCCATGGTGGAGGGCTCAAGTTACCGGATTTCGTGTAGTGCTGGGTGGCCCATTCACTTTATTGATTGGGGTTGCCTCACTTCTGGGATTGGCGGATAACTTGTCGCGCTCGTAGGGTCCAGGTTTTCATTGCACAGGTTATCCACATGACCGGGAACGTCAGGTTTTATTTGCGGCTCAAGTGAAACCCGAGGCTCCAAGTTTATCTGCCATTCTATGTTTCTTGCTGAGATTCTATGATGTTGTTTATAGTATGCCTGGGACGAATGTTATATATATATATATATATATATACTAGTAGATGTTGTATATGTTTTGCACCCACGCTAGTCCATCCCCCGCTCTGCCGTTAGTTAAGTAACACAACGGGAGATGACAGGGCCCAGTGGCGAATGCGGATGGCATATACGTACATTTTATTTTCGTTCTTTTCTAGTGTGATAGGATTAATTGATGGGACCGCATTAATTTTGATTAATGCAAGAAAAGAAACCTAAAAAGATGTTGTTGGAACAGATTTCGAAAAACTACAGTTATATTCATTCGCTTTGCATAGTGGTATTCGGTTGTGAATATCCAGCACATCATTCCATGAGTCAAGAGACGAGATCCCTTCATGGGGAATGACCTCTTGAGCAAAAGTCTATATTGTAGATTACTCGGTTTTTCTTCAAAACCAGAAGTTTTCAAAAGCGGATCTTAAACCACTCTTTTTTTCAAAACTGCTCAGGTTCCTTCAACGATATCAAGTTCATACGTTAAAGGGTTTTACACCAAAAACCCAGCTGTAGACCTCCGTCATTTCTTTTAAATGTTGCTTAGTATTCGTGCTGCGTATGTTGACTGTGTCAAGGCGTAGTGTACGGTAGCTGAGAAATACTTGTTTGTGGCATATTATCTGATTGGTCAGGACAGTCGTATGACCATTTTGACTGTGTCAAGGGTCATGCGGGTGGGTCTAATGCAATCCAGGACAATGACGGGTTGAACTTGACTAGCGAATTATGGCATGTTGACTGTGTCAAGGTCATAAGTCGTTAGGCGAAAAAACCACATCGAGAGTTTCAAACAAACAGGAAACTTGCAGATTTAGCATACCTTCTGGAGTGTGGTGGCTAGAGTGGATTCCATCTACGTCATCACACAATGATAGTTGGATCCCGATCCCACTGATGAGTAGGATTACTCTCGGAAGATTATTTCACTTAACAATCAATGCTATAAACCAAGTAGGTGTCTAGAACGTTGTTAGCAGGGATATGCCTCCAGGGAAAAGAGGTTATATAATTAAGGAACTTTGCGAAAGCGTTGGAAAAACTCCCTCGAAGTACCAACACTAGTCTGGCTGAAAGGTTAAGCAAGTATTGTGACGTGTGATTAATCCTGACTAGTTCTTCTTTTAAGGTTTGAAGAAGAATTTGAGGAAACGGTGGGAGCCATCCTGATTAGATAAACTAATAACCAATCTAATCTTGCAAGAGCGCACACTGAGTGTTTCTTTTCTCTCTCTCCAGGTAGCAACCATTTCACGCCCTAATCAAGATAATAAAATGTATCTCTTGACCGATCCAAATTCTTATTCGAGGATGGGGAACGTCGGTCCGGCTCTAGACTATGACAGTCGTCATGAGTATGAGCAAAGGAAAGAGGATTGCATGAATTCGTTGATGACCCCAACGAAGAAGAAGCATACTATTGCGTCTCCTTCAGGTGTTCTTATTATTGAGAACTGTTTTTCGGTCAGTCCTACCTCCTGGGTATTAGATACCGGATCAGGATCTCATATCTGTAATTTATTGCAGGGATTGAGAAAAAGATAGTTGGACCTGGTGATATGTCCCTCAGAGTAGGGAACGGAGCACAAGTCGATGCTGCTGCCGTCGGTGAATATCACCTAGTGTTGCCAAAAGGCAATACTATGATTTTGAACAATTGCTACTATGTACCTTCCATGGTTTGCAACATCATATTAATTTCATTACTTGATAAATATGGATATAAGTTTGTTCTTGATAGAAATATCATGAACATTTACCTTAATCAGGTATTGGTTGCAGAAGGTACACTATGTAATGGTATCTATGTTTTAAATCAAAACGCAGTTTTCAATGTACAAAACACATGCAAGAGGAAGAGATCAGAAGAGAACGAATCCTACTTGTGGCATTGTAGACTTGGTCATATCGGAAGAAAAGGCCGAGTAAATTACATAAGGATGGATATTTGAATACCTTCGAATTTTCATCTTATGAAACTTTTCAGTCATGTATTAAAGGAAAAATGACCAAATCTTCGTTCACCGGACACGGAGAAAGAGCAGCAGAACTCTTGGGACTCATACATGTAGGGTTCCTAGGCACACCCATGAGGTTCTACAAGTGATCAAACATGGCCAATTCAAAAATTTTCTATGTGCCAAGTAACCCTAAGCAAGATCGTAACTAGAGGATAAGCGATGCAAGCAAGTAAACAACTTTATTGCTAATGGAAAGTGACTACAACCTTTGTAGATCTGGTGCTCCACTTCCTTGGCTCCGTGATGATGTCCCTCCGCTGTACCCATCGGAATCCTAGACTCTCGCGGTGGTTTCATCGGAGAAAAGATCGGGCTAGGTCGTCGACTTCGATGTCGAAGATGATCTACGTCGAGACAACTCAAGATCAAGCTCCAACTTCACCAAGTCATGAAACTTGTGAAGAAAACACCCTATACTACATGGCAAGTGGTAGAGGATGAAGAAATAGGAAGTGGGTTTACTTGGGATTTGGATTTCTCACTCTTTTTCTCAAGTCACCATTGAAGGTAGCAAAGGTTTTCTTCATCTTGAAGAAGAAGAAGAAGAAGAAAAGAATATGATAAGAATATTAAAATAGAAAATAAAGTGATTCTTATCATATAGCAACCATGGTTAAGTGTAGAGAATAAACTAGGGTTAGGTTTAATGGTTAGGTTAAGTCTAAGAAACAAAATGGTCAAAGCTTCAAAGCTTCATGAAGTTTCAAGAAAGCAACAAAGTTAGCCACAATTTTATTCTTGCCAAAATAAATGAATAAAAGAGTAAATAAATAAGTAAAGACTACAAAACCCTAACCATTAACCTAAACAAGGTTTAAAGCATACACATACCCAAGTTTGCATGTATCATCAAACATGATACAAACTAGTGCACAAAACTATATCATATATACAATGTGCACTTCAAGTGAGAAAATCCATCTTAAGTGAACCAATACTAGTTAATGCAAAGTAATATATCAAATATATAATTATTCATTAAATCATTAAATCAACACTTGATTTAATGATCCGGTCATACTGCATATAACCGACTAATATCAAGTGTATCAATGTATCGAATCAACATTTGATTCGGCAACCCGGCTATATCACATATAACCGTCCCATGATACATATCGCGAGAATAGAATACAGTATCACATACTGGTATTATTCTCGGTCCCGCACATATCTCATATGCGCTCCTATTTCGTTTCGCTTGAGCCAGGAAACCTCTGTGTAGGACTCTAAAGACTCGTCAATACGCCGTCAGCAGGTGATGATCATATCAAACAACCACAAGCCGCAAGCGGTCTGCTAAACGTAACGGCCACCCGGGTATTGAGCGATCAGAAGATCGACGAGCAAGCCCGCTCACACTCCTGTGAATCCAACCAGCAACACTTACCATACAGTCCGGTCTGTTCGTCTGATATGTCGCATATCTCGCCTAGGGGTGGTAAACGTCAGACCCAAATAGCTTGATAAGTCATGCTGATATAAGGTCCATAACAAGTGTGAAACTACTAATAACACTTACCAGTAAGTCACAGCAACCCTGGCCAGGGATTTCCAGTTATGGCCAGTCGAGCACAGCGGAACATCAACCCCCAATACCGGGAGAGACGAATCCCCTCCTATCGCTCATTGCCTCCATGTGAATCGGGACTGTACCCAAAAACTACATGTTTGCACGACTCAGTAGAGCCGTGGTAGGGTGGAAATCAAAGCATAATGGGAGACACACAAGACTCTATGACGATCTCGGATCAACAGACTAAGCTGTACCAGTGTCACCAGAGAACTGCCATCTGACGTGAGGTATAATACCATTTGGGAGTTCTCGGCGAGTTCGTTCAGTGTACTCAGTCTCCACTGAGCACCCGCATACCATCTTTAATGTCAAACACCAATGAATATGGGATCATCCATCGCCCATCACATGGGTCGAGAAGATATACGCTAGTCTACTCTGGAATATCGATGCCCCGTCTCGATATTCCCACGACTAGGAACATTGAAGGATGTACGCATAGACTATCCAGGCCCCACTAGTATGATCTGCATCATAGTCCTGGAAGTCGAGTACACATCCTAAGGGCTTTATCAACATGTAACAGAGAGACTGAAAGTATACATGTTAAGATAATGAGCAACCAGATAGCGTACTATCATGTCGAGCAAGAAAGTCCTACCTATATATGTCCCAGCATCCACTACAATATACATCGAATGTACAGTAATGGCCTCTAGGGCATACATATAACTAACAATCTCCCACTTGCACTAGGGCCATCTGTAGCAGTAGTTGTAGTATTTAACACTCAACCATCCCCTAAAAGTCTCTCTTTGGGAAAAGGCCTTCGTGAGTGGATCCGCCGTGTTGTCCTCTCAGTCTACTCTCCTAACCTCGATCACCCTGGAGATCAACTATCTCCATGATCAGGTGATGCTGCCTCAGAATATGTCTGGGTCACTGATGGGATCATGGTTCCTTGGCCAAAGCCATACTTCCATTGTCATACAATGGTAGGAACCAAGTTCATCTCATGAACCAATATACACCCAAACTTCCTATTTGGTAGTATCTTTAATAGCGATGTTACCATCCTTTATCGTCAAGTATGCCACGGTATCTAGGTTGGAACTCTTCCAACATACCATCCCTTCACTGAGGGTAAAGACAATGCCTGCGACTGACATTCAGTCGTCCTTATCACCCTGGAACCTTTCCAGTGATTCTCCCCAGGATCGATTGATACTATCTTACTATAGCTAGTGAGAATCCTAACATCCATTTAGATCTATCTCATAGATCCAAAACCTAGGATTTAGGAGGAATCATCTTGATCCTGTATGGAGAATCCTTGTGATAAGCGGAGATTGACCGAGCGTAGCATAGGAAACTCATTTCCTATCAAGAGTATGTCATCCACGTACTCTACGAGGATTACCTTACTCTCTACTACCGTTTTGTATATACAAGGTTCATCTACCATTTTATTGAAGTCAAACTCTTTGACTACCACATCAAAACAGATGTTCCAACTCCGTGATGCTTGCTTTATCCTGTAAAGCAACTTGCACACGTTTCCGCTGCTCCAACTATTTACGAAGCCCTATGGCTGTGTTTTTATAGACGTTCTCTTCTAAATCATTATTTAGAAAAGTAGTCATGGCACCCAACCACCAGATATCGTAGTCATGGTATGTAGCAATGGTAAATAGGATCTGGATGGACTTAAGAATAGTCCCTGGAAATGGTTTCATCATTATCCATGCTTGGTTGATGATGAAAACCTTTAACAAGTCTAGCTTTGAAAGTCTCAACTTTTCCATCTACACCAAGTAATCTTCTCAAGATATACTTGCTCCTGATGGGGATTTAACCCTTCAGATATCGCAACAAAAGTCCATACTTTGTTGGTGTATATGATTCCATCTCAGATCGCTAAGCGTCCAGCCATTCTTACAGAGTCCCTACTCTCGATGACCTGCTCGAATCTAGTTGGGTCATCATCTCATGATGCAATCCTCGCTCCCACTGTCATCGAGAAACCGAAGTATCTCTCGGGCAGGTGAGGAACCCTACCAAATCGGCGGAGAGGCTGAGGTTCGTCGGGGACTATTGAATCCATTGGTTCTGTCAAATCATCAGCTGCAGTTTTGTATAGCTGGAACCTTTCCAGTTCTACAGAACTGACCTTGCCTCGATATTGTCCGGATTTTGCTTTTTACATAGGCCGGACAATCCCAAATCTTAACTTGCTTAAGAGATGGGTTCTTCCCATACCATATCTTATATGGAATGGTAGGCACTGATTTGAATCGAACCTTATTCATAGGTATGCAACTTCATAAGTGCATAACTCCCTAAAAGAAACAGGTAACTCAGTATTACTCATCATAGAGCACACCATATCATATAGGGTGCTATTGCTCCGCCCTGATACACCGTTGTGCTGTGGTATATTCAGAGGAGTAATACGGAGAGAGAATCTCATTCACCTTTAGAATAGTCCAAGAATTCTATGCACAAGTATTCTACTCCCTGATCTCATCACAGGAAATAATACTTATATCCGGTTTTTGGTTCTTTACTTCTAACTTATATTCTATGAATATCTCAAAAGCTTCGGACTTTTGTTTCAAGAGGAACATATGACTGAATCTTGAGAGATTATCAGAGAATGTAATGAAGTATAAAGAATCGGTCCTGGCATGTGTAGACAGGGGACCTTACATACATCATCATGTATCAGTCCCAAGAGTTTGCTAACTCTTTCTCTATTTCTAATAAACAGAGCTATGGTCATCTAATCTTTGTGACATGACTGGAAAGTTTCACAAGATGTAAATTCAAACTGATTTAAATATGCATCTAGAATGTAACTTAAGCTAGTCGGGTCATATTGATATGACCTAGTCTACAATGCCTCAAGAAGGAATCGTTCATATCTGAACTCTTCCTCTTGTATGTGTTCTGTATACGAGGAACTGTAGTTTGATTTAGAACATCAATGCTTTTAGATAACGTGCCTGAACCGATCAACTTTTGATATAGGAAATGTTCAAAACATTATCCAACAATACAAAATTTTATCATTTCTTTACTTATAAAGAGATTGATATGATTTTGTATATCAGGTTCGGTATCTAATAGCATTTCTTCAGAATCAATGTACTGGTAATACAGGGTGACAATGACCAACAGACTTGGCTGCAACACTTGCCCCGTTTTCTGTCTCATGAAACTTATCACCCGTTCTTAGTTCTCTACCTTTCTGTAGCCCATGTAACGGATTACATTTGCGGGATCCTGATCCGGTATCTAATACCTAGGACATAGAGGACACTGAGAAACAATCTTTATAATGAACACACCCGAAGGAGATGCATCATATGCACTTTCTTCGTTTGGGCGGCATAGGAATCCTGGTATTCCCCTATTTCCTACTCTGTCTTATAACAATTATAAGTTGGAGCGGGATCAACGTTCCCCAGCTCAAGCGGGTTCGGTCAATTCATCCATATTATTATCTTGATTAAGGCATGATATGGTCGCTACCTGGAGAGAGAGAGAAGAAAACACTCTGCGTGCGCACTTGCAAGATTAGATTGGTTATTTATTTTATCTAATCAGGATGGCTCCCACTGTTTTTATCAAATCTTCCTTCAAACCCTAAAAGGAAAGACTAGCCAGGATTAATTACACTCTACAAGTTCGCCAATCTTTCAGCCAGGCCAGTGTCGGTACTTTGAGGGAGGTTCCCCATGCTTTCGCACGGACCTAATTAAAGTAAACCTCGTTTTCCCAGAGGCGTAACCCCGTTGACACCTTTCTAGACACCTACTTGATCGGCTAATTGCAAAGTGAAAAACTCTCCCAGGAGTAACAATTACTCGCAGTGGGTATCGGGATCCAACTATCACATAGAAGGTATGCAATCTCATTGCAAATTTCAACACTTGAAACTCCCGATAAAGGTTTTTACCCCTAGCACCTATGACCTTAACTATGGTCAACAAATCATAAGCACTAGTCAAGTTCTACCCGTCATTTCGTGATTAATTAGACCCACCCACATGACCCTTAACTAAGGTCAACAAAGTCACGCGACTGTCATAACTAATCGCATCATATGCAGTGTAGGAAGACATCACTTAGCTATCGTACACTGTGCCTTAACTAAGGTCAACAAACACAGCACGAAAACTAAGTACTCTACTTCCTAAAATGACGGAGGGTTGCGAATGGTTTTTATGAAAACCTTTAACGCTTTGAACTTGATCTCGTTGCGGAATCAAATGGTTTTTAAATGGAGTGTTTTTTAGGCTTTTCTAGTTTTGCTAAAGGGGTCACTCCCGGTGAAGGGATCGTCGGCCCTTTCCTCATCGAATAAGGTGCAGGATATATCATATATACCGCTGTGCAAAGCAGAAACTATAGAAGCAATCAAAAGAAAAACCGAGTGTGTAGCATCTTCCAGTTATTGCTAAAGGAGACACTCCCGGTGAAGGGATCTCGGTCCTTTCCTTATCGAATAAGGTGCAGGATGTTCTACAAGGAACACCGCGATGCAAAGCAAGAACTGTAGCTACCTGTTTTATTTTTGAAATTCGATTCCACAACATCTTTTAGGTTTAATTTCTTTCATTAATCTCATTGATGAATTTCCCATCATTTAAGTCCACCTTGAGGTCAGTCCATGGGGAGCCGTTACGCATAGCTAGTGCCGCTGACGGTTTGTGGTTAACCCCACTGCTAGGGACTGACGAGTCATTAGAGTCCCCCACAGACAGTTTCCCAGGTTCGGGCGAAACGTTGTAGAGGCCGTATGGTTTTATGGCAGGGTTCGGAAAATGCACGTGCGTTTACGCACGTGTCAGATTTCGGGCAGATGATACTGGTCGGCTTTGGTTTAAGCCGGATCCGAGTATTATATTGAGTAGATATAATATCTTTGTCTCAGTTGCATTTGTATTCGGTCGTAATACAAATGCGGGTATATTTATACAGTTACGGGGTTATCCTGAAATTCGTTTCGGGATCACTTTTGGAAGTTTTCAGTTTCCAGTTTTCTATCAGCCGTCTTTTAACATTCGGTTAAAGACAGATTTATCTTTTCTTGGATGAGTGTGGAAGATTCTAGAAGCATCTAGAAGGTGGTGAAAAGGCTTGTGACTCACTTGTTCATTAATGGTGCATTTATTATGTTCACACTTTGTGTTCACACTTTGTGTTCACACTAGATATTTTCTTGTGGTTACTCTCTTGTTCCTACACTCACCTCCCTCCTCACTTATATATATGGTCGGCCCCTTCCCCCTCTCTCACTCTCACTTGATTCATTTTGATGAAAAGATTATGATAGTTTTGGGGTGTATGGAAATTTCATTGCTCATTTCATTCCATCACCCGAATCAAATGGCAAATTCATTAACCGTTCATCCATAGCTTTGGACGGAACGAGACAAAGTCTTCTACTCATTCTCTACATCATTCTTGGTCGTCTCTTTTAGCAAACTTGACGACCGAGTTGCCTCGAGTCAGAGGCGGGAGCCCGTTTAAAGAATCGTTGACGTGGTGCCACCTGGACGAAGAGATCGGAGGACGACGAGATCGGAGCAGCCGCAACGGAGCGTGGGATGATGGTTAAAGAAGGAAGGACTCGGATCGTTCGGTATAACCTTTCTACTCTCTTTACAGTTTGTTAGTTTAGCAATAATGGCAGATCCGGGTTAAAGTATACGATAGCGCCAGTTAAAAAGTTTTTGTTCCGCATTTGCCGTCTGTAGACGGCCGGGGCGCTACCGTAGACTTACATTGGTATCAGAGACTCACCATTTTGCTTTACTAACTTGTGCTAACACGTTTAAAATATCGATCGGACCGGATATCAAAAACAGCAAAATTTCCATTCACAGTTTCTGTCGATTTTAAATCAAGTCCAAAAATTATTTTACATATCACAGAAAGTTGTGCAGGGTTTTAGAAGCACACCGTACAAATTTGAGCATGTGATTCGACAAGAACGCCGCGAAATCGCGGTCAAACCTATAGTTTGACCGCGCATCCGCGGCCATTCTGTGAGATCGTGGCCTCAAATTTGTACAGTGGGTTCTTGTCTGGAATTTGAGGTTTTTGGTATATATCTTTTGGACCCAGATTTTGTTACTGTTCAACAGATGTTCGTGGGGTCCACTTCGTGATATTTAGTCGATCGAAATTTAAACATGTTAGTTTACAGTGCTTACATTATATCTCCGACCGGGAAGGTCATTTGATCGGTAAACCGCGTCTGATTGCTATAGTTCTTTTAGACGGGTTTGCGAACGTGACATTCGCGTTGATGTTCTGTGTTGTGCTGTAATGTTGCGGATTTGTCGTGGTGAATAGCAGTGTGCAATGGTAGTGCAGTTTGGATTTATTTGTACATTTGATATTGCGGGGCGAGCGTTCAACATGTGGACTGCCGTCACTGCCTGTTGCATAATATTCATTTAGGGCACGACCGGGTCGAGGTCGATGTACCCGTTGTACATATTTTTCATTTCTGTACTAGGTTTTACCCCGCGATGGAGTACACGGATAACCGGGTTCTGGAGGGCAACGGGTCCGCATCTCATGGCTTTGAGAGGCAGAGGGCCCTCACTCTAGAATTGGAAGACTATTCGTCGCACTCGTGGGGTACAGGTTGACCTAAGGAGGGGTGCTTAAGCTACCGGATTCCGTGAAGTGCAGGGTGGTCCATTCACTTTGCTGTAGGGGGCTGCCTCGCTTCAGGTTTTGTGTCACGACCCGAGAAATTCGACTCGTGACCGGCACTTAACCACGCACGTCTACAGGCGTAACGCGGCTAAGTAAGCCGAACCCAGAAATCAAAAACAATAAATATAGAGTGATTTAAAGCATTTTGTAAAAGCAATAGTAAATGTCTGAAAAACTTCCATTTATTTAGTAGAAAACCCTTTTAAGTTCAAAAGTTATGAGTTTTATAATTTTGGTAACATTTCCTTTTTAAAACATTAGCCCCGAAAGTCGGGTAAAAGTGAGGTGTAGCGGAAATAACAAGTGACATGAATAAAGCATCACAATAGATATACGACGCCGTAGCGAAGAATACACGGTAAAATAAGGACAATATCATAAAAGATGAGCCTGCATAAAGTAACGTCGGCTCACATGCGAGCTCGACACCAGAATATAAAATCATACATATCGTCCTCACAACTGTCTCTAAGTCAATACATAAGGTAGATGGAGAGTACTAGATACATCAATATACAACTGAAAGATAACAGATACCGTACAAAACCCACCTAAACAGCAAAAGGGCTATCTCTGCTCAAAAGGGGTATCTGTGCCAAAAGATGAGGAAACAGCCAGCCGTGACTACTCCCAAGGGCAACCTGCAAACACTGTGGCACAACGGGGGTGAGTTGCCAACTCGTGAATAGAGATAACATATAAAGGTGATCGCAGGCATGCACATATAGCGTGGCTCTACTAATGCCAGCAGATGATATCAATGCATGTCAACAGTGGATACAGTAGTAATGCATGTACTCTAACAGGTAATTGCCACAGGATGAGATGTATAGTAATCAATACTGAGTATGGGATAAATAATATCTACATGGACTATGTCAACATGGATAGCAATGATCGGTGCCTCAAACTGCACCCAAATCCCACATATACTCAGGCGCCGGCACACCCATCGGCCCTCAAATCCTGTATATCTCGGAGGAATCACGAGTGCCCAACATCGGCACCCAAAACATCATAAAATACCCGTGTCCAGCATCGACACGTAAATCCTCGAATATCGGGCGCCGTCAATCCGGACCGGCCCCACGGGGTCCGTCTGCGGTATCGGCCCTCGGCCCCGGCAGCACGGTCATCCCGCATCCATCACTCGACTCTGGTCAGTATCCTCCGGACAACTGCCAGGTCCAACCAATCACCGGTAGGTACTCGCCCGCCTCCAGACTCAATCGGCAAATCCCATCGATCATCTCGCCGAGGGGAACCATACCGGGCCCACCACGAACCCGCAAACGGAACATCCACTCCTCGAATCGGGTTTCAAGCACACGTCTCAGCACCGAGAAAACGCGTGGTGGACACACCAAAATATCATATCACGAGGTACCGGGTTTTCAAAATAGCATATCTTTCCTTAAATAATTCCACGGTCCTCAAAAACAGAAATCACATGAAAATCCAATACCAATAGTAAAATCCAATGTGAGGTACAATATAATCAATCCATGGCAGGTATATAAGGGAAAGCCGCTTTTTAAAATAGTTTCCGTTTTTAAAGATGTCATGCGGCCCCCAATGTCCAGGAAATCATAGTCAATCACATGTATGGTGAACTACAGCAATAACACAACAGTATAATCATGGCAGTTCTACAGTGAGTGTGGCATGGCAATTACTAACGGTGTGTGTGTAGCATGTAAATAGTGCTCGTGCAACATAAACCGTTAGTAATAGTGTGGTGTTCTATCAGTTCTAGCATATATCAATAACACATAGCAGGGAAATGCAATATGAGATGACAGTCCATAGGTAAATGCAATATGTAATACTAAGATCCTATCAGCCCTGACGCATAACGCCATGCGGGCGATATCCCCGTAGATGTGAAATCTACTCACCGTGTCTCGCGCTAAGTGTATCCAACCACTTGCTTGCCCTTCTTCGCAGCGTCCGTCTCACTAGCCTGCGAACCTAGAATCACATACACATATCACATATAAGCTTAAGTCACAAAACGCGACATTATAATCCAACAAGAAACCTGTGTCGCAAACCAATCGCGCGTGTGCGCGATACGCTAAAACGTGTAAACACGCGCCACGAAACTACCCCGACGCGCCGCGATACGCAGAACCCAAACCTACTCACGTATCACGCGTGTCGCGAAGGTTTAGAAAAACGGCAAAACGGGTAACTGGTCCCAGATTTTTCTACAGAACCAAACTCCCAAAAATATATATATCAAAACACTACACACAAAGGCAGACACCCACTGGACCAAACCCCAACCCAAACCCTACCCATCTGGCCGCAATTGGCGGCCAGAATGAGGAAATTGGCGGCCTACTGTAGCTGTATGGGGGTCGGGTTTCACCTGGTGCATCATCTCTACTCCACTACACTACAGTCTTCCCAAAATCAATCTGCACTCACCGAGTTGATAGCAGTTCCAGAAAACTCACATTTTGCCCAAATACGATATTTGCATCAAACATGAAACTGGTGGTATTTTAGTGTAATCGGGGTTCGACTAAGTTACAATGGCCTCAACAGACCACAATCATCCTACTGAAACCAAATCTCGCCTCAATAGCACAAGGTTCACACTAAACACCCCATATCTCACTAAAACACACTAAAATCCTTTAACCGATGCAAAACTACACTAACTAGGCAAACTAGGGAAGCAAGATAGGAAATATACCTCACTCTCGACCCTAGGGAGCTGCAGGAAGGTGAAGAAGAGAAGGGAAGAGGCTGCTGTCGAAGTTGATGCTTGCTGCTGTTGCTGTGAAGTCCCCTGTTGCTGCTGCTGCTACTTCTCATGCTGCTGCTGTTGCCTCCATGTTGCTGCTGCTGTTGCTGTGCCTGCTGCTGCTTCTGGAGCTGGGGAGAGGTAAGTGTGTTGTGTGAGTGTGTTGTGTATGTGAGAGTGTGAGTACTTGAGAGAAAACCAAAAGAAATGGGAGGCTACAATCATCACACCAAAAGTCACCCCTCTCTCTCTCTCACTTCATTTAATGCAAGCATGGCTTGAGCCATGATGCATCCCTCTCTCTCTTCCTCTCACAAGTCAACCCCTAAGCAATTTGAATTAGAGAAATCTTTTAATTAACCAATTTAAAACCCACTTAAGAATCCAAAAGAATTAATCCTACAATTAACCCACCATGGTTAATAATTATGGTATTTCCTTGATTTAAAAAACCTAGTTTACATGCACATGTGTGTGCAAGTTTAGAAAAATTTTGGAAAAATATTTATTAAATTAAGAAAAATATTTAAAACACAATTTGGTAAACTTTTTATTAAAAATCATTATTTAATTAAAATTATCCACTAACCCTTATCCTAAGGTGTTACAATCTCTCCCCCTTAAAGAAATTCGTCCCCGAATTTCAAAAAAAAATCTAACTAAGGTTACCTTCAAAAAGATGGGGATACGTCTTCATCATCTCGCTTTCGGTCTCCCAAGTGACTTCTTCACGATTCTGACCACGCCAAAGCACTTTAACTGATGGAATCTCCTTCGATCTCAGTTTCTTCACTTGTCGATCCAAGATCATCACCGGCTGCTCTGCATAGGAAAGATCACGCTCAAGCTGGATCGTCGGATGCTGAATCGCGTGCGAAGGATCATGTAGATATCTGCGGAGCATCGAAACATGGAATACGGGGTGCACGTCTGGAAAGCTGGGTGGAAGGGCTAACCGGTAAGCTACTGCACCGACACGCTCGAGGATCTCGAAGGGGCCCACATACCTGGGGCTAAGCTTCCCCTTCTTCCCAAACCTCATCACACCTTTCATTGGGGAGACCCTCAAGAAAGCATGATCACCAACAGAAAACTCAAGTCTGCGTCGTCGACGGTCTGCATAAGCCCTCTGCCTACTCTGCGCTGCTCTCATCCTATCGCGAATCAACTGGATCTTCGCTGTCGTCTCCTCAACGATCTGTGGTCCTAAGATACTGCTCTCACTGAGCTCTGTCCAACAAGTAGGCGACCTACATTTCCTCCCATAAAGAGCCTCAAATGGTGCCATCTGAATAGTCTCCTGGTAGCTGTTATTGTAGGAGAACTCTACTAAGGGCAAATGATGATCCCAGCTACCTCCGAAATCTAGTACACAAGCTCTGAGCATGTCCTCGAGAGTCTGGATGGTCCGCTCTGACTGTCCGTCGGTCTGCGGATGAAAAGCCGTGCTGAAACTCAAACGAGTGCCCAAAGCCTCCTGAAGCCTCTGCCATAGTCTACTGGTAAACTGGGTGCCTCTGTCGGACACAATGCACGTCGGAACTCCGTATAGTCGCACTATCTCGTCAATATAGATCTGGGCATACTGAGTAAATCCGAAAGTCGTCTTCACCGGTAGGAAGTGAGCCGCTTTCGTCAAACGATCCACGATCACCCAGATGGAGTCATACCCCCTACTAGTCCTGGGTAGACCCACCACAAAGTCCATCGAAATCTGTTCCCATTTCCACTCCGGAATGGGTAACGGCTGTAGCTCTCCCGCGGGCCTCTGGTGCTCAGCCTTGACTTGCTGACAAGTCAGGCATCTCGATACAAAATCTGCAATGTCCCTCTTCATTCCGTCCCACCAGTAAACATCTCTCATATCATGATACATCTTGGTGGAACCGGGATGGACGCTATACACCGATCGATGTGCCTCCTCAAGAATCTCACGCCTCAGTCCCTCAGCATCAGGTACGCACAGTCTGACTCCAAACCGTAGTATCCCCTGATCATCGATCACGAACTCGGAAAATCGGTCCTGTCCCATCTGTGCCATGATCTCTGAACATCGGTCATCACTGAGCTGTGCCTCACGTATACGATCAATCAACTGTGGGCGTGCACGGACATGCGCTATCTGTCCTCCAATCGACGTGAACTCGAACTGTACTCGACTGTCGCATAATATCTGCCAATCTGCGGATGACTGCTCCTGTACTGTGCTCAAACAAGATAAACTACTCCCGGGCCTCCTGCTCAAAGCATCCGCCACCACATTTGCCTTGCCCGGGTGATATAAGATCTCGCAGTCGTAATCCTTCACTAACTCCATCCATCGACGCTGTCGAAGGTTCAGGTCCCGCTGCTGGAATATGTATTTCAGACTCTTGTGATCCGTAAATATCTGGCACGACTCACCGTATAAGTAATGTCGCCAGATCTTAAGTGCGAAGACCACTGCTGCCATCTCCAAATCATGAGTGGGGTAGTTCTGCTCGTGCTTCTTCAATTGTCGCGAGGCATACGCGATCACCCTATCATGCTGCATCAGAACGCATCCCAATCCCACTCGAGAAGCATCACAAAAGACCACAAATCCGCCCTATCCGGAAGGTAAAGATAACACCGGTGCCGTCGTCAGCCGAGTCCGTAACTGCTGAAAACTGTGCTCGCACTCCTCCGTCCAATCGAAGGGAACTCCCTTCCGGGTCAACCCGGTCAACGGTGTAGCAATACGTGAGAAGTCCTGCACAAAACGCCTGTAGTAACCGGCCAATCCCAAAAAGCTGCGAATCTCCGTCACCGATGTGGGTCTGGGCCAACGCTGAACGGCCTCGATCTTCCTCGGGTCAACACATATACCGTCTCGTGAAATCACGTGACCCAAGAAGTCCACGCTGTCTAGCCAAAAAGCACACTTGGAGAATTTTGCATAAAGCTGGTGCTCCCTCAATGTCTGCAATGTAACCCGCAGGTGCTGCTCGTGCTCCTCACTACTCCGGGAATACACCAAGATATCGTCGATGAAGACTATGATGAACAGATCCAAATAAGGCCGGAAAATACGGTTCATCAAATCCATGAAGGCTGCTGGCGCATTGGTGAGTCCGAACGACATCACCAAAAACTCGTAATGGCCATAGCGCGTACGGAAAGCTGTCCGGGGAATGTCCTCCTGTCGAACCCGCAGCTGATGATAGCCCGATCGTAAATCGATCCTCGAAAAGTACCCTGCCCCCTGAAGCTGGTCGAACAAATCGTCGATACGCGGCAAAGGATACCTGTTCCGCACTGTCACCCTGTTCAGCTGGCGGTAGTCGATACAAAGACGCAAACTGCCATCCTTCTTCTTGACGAACAGGACTGGAGCACCCCAAGGAGAAACACTGGGTCGAATAAGTCCCTTGTCCAGCAAATCCTGTAACTGACCCTTCAGCTCACGAAGTTCCGCCGGGGCCATCCGATAGGGCGGTATAGAAATAGGCCCCGAACCAGGAACCAAATCAATACAGAAAGAAATGTCGCGCTCGGGCGGCAACCCAGGAAGCTCGTCAGGGAACACATCAGGAAACTCGCTAACTACCGGAACCTGATCCAATGGAACCTCCGTAGCGCGAGCATCGTGAATATAAGCGAGAAATCCCTGACATCCCTTCCTCAAAAGCTGTCCAGCGCGGAAAGAAGAAATCACACTGTGAGGGGCGGCACTACGGTCCCCCAACACAACAAAAACCGACTCACCGGGGAAACAGAATCTAACTGTCTTCTCGCGGCAGTCCAAAGAAGCATAGCACGTGGCTAACCAATCCATGCCCAAAAGAACGTCGAAGTCCAACATCTCCAGAAGGATCAAGTCGACAGGCAACTCTCTCTCGCCAATACAGACGATACAGGATCGGAACACGTGCCTAGCAACAAACGACTCTCCCACAGGAGTAGTCACCACAAGCGGCTGATCAAGTAAGCCGGACTCTCTACCCAACCTCGGCACGAAGTGTGTGGATACGTACGAGTGTGTGGATCCGGGATCGAACAATACATGTGCATCAACCGAACATACAGGGAGGATACCTGAAACCACTGCATTGGACGCCTGCGCGTCCTGATGTGTCAAAGCAAAGACCCTCGCCTGTCCACCACCTGTAACTGACTGACCTCTGCCTCGGTCATCTCGTCCTCTCTGAGCAACTCCTCCACGCCCGCGACCTCTCTGAGCATAAGTCTGGCGTGGAGCAACGGTAGGCGCAACGGGCAACGCCCTCTGGGGTGGTGAAGGTGGTAAGGTAACATGCGGTGTTGCCGCCTCCCTCCGGTGTGTCTCTGGACAATCTCGAACGAGGTGAAGTAGGCTGCCACATCTGTAGCAACCCCGCGGCGACTGCTGACCGTCCTGGGGATACGAACTAAACATCCGACCCCGTCCCGAATCTCTGCTACCCCTCGTACCGGAACGATACCTGTCGCGGCGTCTGAATGACTGCCTCCGTGCGGAAATACTGGTACGAACTCTCTTCGGCTCTGGAAATACCGAAGTCTCAACAAGGTGCTCCTCGACCACTAGGGCTGCGTCTACAGCTGCTGCATAGGTCTCGTAGTGCTGCGCGCTGATCGCGAGGAACACTGGTGAAATCAAGCCTCGAACAAATCTCCGGACTCGCAACTCCTCGGTGGCCACTAGATGTGGGGCGTAGACTGCTAGCTCTGTAAACAGTACGTCATACTCTGCCACTGTCATCCCTGACGTCTGGCGCCAAGACTCAAACCTGCGTGCTCGGGCATCTCTAACACTCCGGGGAAGGAAACGGGCTAGAAATATAGTCACGAACTCCGTCCAGGTCATAGGAGGAAGACCTGCTGCTCTGCCCTTCTCCACTGAATCACACCATTTCTGCGCAAGACCTTCCAGGCGAAAGCTCGCGAACTCAACCCATCTCGCATCTGCACATCTGAGGGAACGACATATCCTGGCCATCCTGTCGATGAAAGACTGTGGGTCCTCGGCTGTATCGGTGCCTGTGAAAACCGGAGGCTTCAGCCTCATGAACTCTGATAGCGATACTGTAATCACCTCCGTGGCTGCAGGGGCAACTGGCTGTGCGGTAGGCACCATCACGGTCTCTGGAACTGGTGGAGCTACCTCTGGTCGCTGCGCTCGAAGCGTCTCAACTAACGATCCTATCATCTGGCGCATCTCCTGCATACCAGCCCCTAACGATGCGATCTGCTCTGTCACGGCAGGAACAGCCTGCTCAGGTACAACCGGCGTACTGCCCGGATCAGTCCTCATCTCGGACGAGTCAACACGAATCTCGGCCCTCGCGGCCGCTCTCTGTGCCCTCGTAGTCTTAGGCGGCATATTGGCCGAAAGAAAATTTGGATTCGATAAGAACATGGAAATCGAATCACAAGAATATAAGGAGGAATCAAATCAACAAGTCCTAAGGTCGCTTAAGCGGAGTACCGTGTCGTGAGTATGCCGCGGAACATACGCACGCTACGCTACCCTGCTGCAGCTACCTACTCCATCATACCAGGGTCATCCTACACTCCGAAGGTAAAACCTACGCTCTGATACCAACTTTGTCACGACCCGAGAAATTCGACTCGTGACCGGCACTTAACCACGCACGTCTACAGGCGTAACGCGGCTAAGTAAGCCGAACCCAGAAATCAAAACCAATAAATATAGAGTGATTTAAAGCATTTTGTAAAAGCAATAGTAAATGTCTGAAAAACTTCCATTTATTTAGTAGAAAACCCTTTTAAGTTCAAAAGTTATGAGTTTTATAATTTTGGTAACATTTCCTTTTTAAAACATTAGCCCCGAAAGTCGGGTAAAAGTGAGGTGTAGCGGAAATAACAAGTGACATGAATAAAGCATCACAATAGATATACGACGCCGTAGCGAAGAATACACGGTAAAATAAGGACAATATCATAAAAGATGAGCCTGCATAAAGTAACGTCGGCTCACATGCGAGCTCGACACCAGAATATAAAATCATACATATCGTCCTCACAACTGTCTCTAAGTCAATACATAAGGTAGATGGAGAGTACTAGATACATCAATATACAACTGAAAGATAACAGATACCGTACAAAACCCACCTAAACAGCAAAAGGGCTATCTCTGCTCAAAAGGGGTATCTGTGCCAAAAGATGAGGAAACAGCCAGCCGTGACTACTCCCAAGGGCAACCTGCAAACACTGTGGCACAACGGGGGTGAGTTGCCAACTCGTGAATAGAGATAACATATAAAGGTGATCGCAGGCATGCACATATAGCGTGGCTCTACTAATGCCAGCAGATGATATCAATGCATGTCAACAGTGGATACAGTAGTAATGCATATACTCTAACAGGTAAATGCCACAGGATGAGATGTATAGTAATCAATACTGAGTATGGGATAAATAATATCTACATGGACTATGTCAACATGGAAAGCAATGATCGGTGCCTCAAACTGCACCCAAATCCCACATATACTCAGGCGCCGGCACACCCATCGGCCCTCAAATCCTGTATATCTCGGAGGAATCACGAGTGCCCAACATCGGCACCCAAAACATCATAAAATACCCGTGTCCAGCATCGACATGTAAATCCTCGAATATCGGGCGCCGTCAATCCGGACCGGCCCCACGGGGTCCGTCTGCGGTATCGGCCCTCGGCCCCGGCAGCACGGTCATCCCGCATCCATCACTCGACTCTGGTCAGTATCCTCCGGACAACTGCCAGGTCCAACCAATCACCGGTAGGTACTCGCCCGCCTCCAGACTCAATCGGCAAATCCCATCGATCATCTCGCCGAGGGGAACCATACCGGGCCCACCACGAACCCGCAAACGGAACATCCACTCCTCGAATCGGGTTTCAAGCACACGTCTCAGCACCGAGAAAACGCGTGGTGGACACACCAAAATATCATATCACGAGGTACCGGGTTTTCAAAATAGCATATCTTTCCTTAAATAATTCCACGGTCCTCAAAAACAGAAATCACATGAAAATCCAATACCAATAGTAAAATCCAATGTGAGGTACAATATAATCAATCCATGGCAGGTATATAAGGGAAAGCCGCTTTTTAAAATAGTTTCCGTTTTTAAAGATGTCATGCGGCCCCCAATGTCCAGGAAATCATAGTCAATCACATGTATGGTGAACTACAGCAATAACACAACAGTATAATCATGGCAGTTCTACAGTGAGTGTGGCATGGCAATTACTAACGGTGTGTGTGTAGCATGTAAATAGTGCTCGTGCAACATAAACCGTTAGTAATAGTGTGGTGTTCTATCAGTTCTAGCATATATCAATAACACATAGCAGGGAAATGCAATATGAGATGACAGTCCATAGGTAAATGCAATATGTAATACTAAGATCCTATCAGCCCTGACGCATAACGCCATGCGGGCGATATCCCCGTAGATGTGAAATCTACTCACCGTGTCTCACGCTAAGTGTATCCAACCACTTGCTTGCCCTTCTTCGCAGCGTCCGTCTCACTGGCCTGCGAACCTAGAATCACATACACATATCACATATAAGCTTAAGTCACAAAACGCGACATTATAATCCAACAAGAAACCTGTGTCGCAAACCAATCGCGCGTGTGCGCGATACGCTAAAACGTGTAAACACGCGCCACGAAACTACCCCGACGCGCCGCGATACGCAGAACCCAAACCTACTCACGTATCATGCGTGTCGCGAAGGTTTAGAAAAACGGCAAAACGGGTAACTGGTCCCAGATTTTTCTACAGAACCAAACTCCCAAAAATATATATATCAAAACACTACACACAAAGGCAGACACTCACTGGACCAAACCCCAACCCAAACCCTACCCATCTGGCCGCAATTGGCGGCCAGAATGAGGAAATTGGCGGCCTACTGTAGCTGTATGGGGGTCGGGTTTCACCTGGTGCATCATCTCTACTCCACTACACTACAGTCTTCCCAAAATCAATCTGCACTCACCGAGTTGATAGCAGTTCCAGAAAACTCACATTTTGCCCAAATACGATATTTGCATCAAACATGAAACTGGTGGTATTTTAGTGTAATCGGGGTTCGACTAAGTTACAATGGCCTCAACAGACCACAATCATCCTACTGAAACCAAATCTCGCCTCAATAGCACAAGGTTCACACTAAACACCCCATATCTCACTAAAACACACTAAAATCCTTTAACCGATGCAAAACTACACTAACTAGGCAAACTAGGGAAGCAAGATAGGAAATATACCTCACTCTCGACCCTAGGGAGCTGCAGGAAGGTGAAGAAGAGAAGGGAAGAGGCTGCTGTCGAAGTTGATGCTTGCTGCTGTTGCTGTGAAGTCCCCTGTTGCTGCTGCTGCTACTTCTCATGCTGCTGCTGTTGCCTCCATGTTGCTGCTGCTGTTGCTGTGCCTGCTGCTGCTTCTGGAGCTGGGGAGAGGTAAGTGTGTTGTGTGAGTGTGTTGTGTATGTGAGAGTGTGAGTACTTGAGAGAAAACCAAAAGAAATGGGAGGCTACAATCATCACACCAAAAGTCACCCCCCTCTCTCTCTCACTTCATTTAATGCAAGCATGGCTTGAGCCATGATGCATCCCTCTCTCTCTTCCTCTCACAAGTCAACCCCTAAGCAATTTGAATTAGAGAAATCTTTTAATTAACCAATTTAAAACCCACTTAAGAATCCAAAAGAATTAATCCTACAATTAACCCACCATGGTTAATAATTATGGTATTTCCTTGATTTAAAAAACCTAGTTTACATGAACATGTGTGTGCAAGTTTAGAAAAATTTTGGAAAAATATTTATTAAATTAAGAAAAATATTTAAAACACAATTTGGTAAACTTTTTATTAAAAATCATTATTTAATTAAAATTATCCACTAACCCTTATCCTAAGGTGTTACATTTTGGCGGGTAACTTGCCGCACCCGTAGGGGTCTAGCTTTCATTGCACAGGCTATCCACACGACCAGGGGAACATCGGGTTTCAGCAGCGGCTCTGTGAAACTCGGGGATCCTAGATTATCTGTATTGTTCTGTGATGCTTATTACTTTTCTGTAATGTTGCATATTATCACGCCTGGAGCGATTATTGTATATTGGTTTATATACTATTAGATGTTGTATATGTTTTACACCCGTGCTAGTCCAGTCCCTGCTCTGTCGTTAGTTAAGTAACCTAACGAGTGATGACGAGACCCAGAGACGAATGCGGATGGCATATACGTACATTTTATTTTCGTTCTTTTCTGGTGTGATTGATTGATGGGACTGCGTTGATTCTGATCAATGCAAAGGAAAACAAACCTGTTTGCAGTTGTTGGAACAAATTTAAAAATTGTTATTGCAAAGACGTTTCCTTTTGTTTTGCATAGCGGTATTCAGTGGAATATCCTGCACCTCATTCGACGGGGCAAGGGCCGATATCCCTTCACCGGGACTGACCCCTTGGGCAGAAGTTTGCGTCAGGGTAATAACTTCACTATAGTCAATTACAAGTTGCTTTGCATCGCGGCATTCAGTGGAATATCCTGCACCTCATTCCACAAGGAAAGAGCCGAGATCCCTTCACCGGGAGTGACCTCTTTAGCAAAAGGTTTTCGCCACTATATTTTAAAAAGCTATCAGGTTCCTTCAGCGATATCAAGTTCACTACGTTAAAGGTTTTTTCGCCAAAAACCAGTCGTAGCCCTCCGTCACTTCTTTTGGGTATTCAGTAGTATTCAAGCTATGTATTTTGACCTAACGCCAAGGCATAGTGTTTGGTAGCTGCTGGGTATTCATTTGTTGCATAGATAGATGAGTTGGTTTGGGACAGCCGTTCTGCCATTTTGACCTAACGCCAAGGGCATGTGCGGGTGGGTTCAAATTAACAAGATAGTGACGGGTAGAAATTGGCATGTGACTTATGACATTTTGACCTAACGCCAAGGTCATAAGAGCATGGGGCAAAAATCATATCGGGAGTTTCTAAAGAAACTGAAACTTGCCAAGTATGCGCATACCTTCTGGAGTATGAGTAACGTGGATGCATTCCATCATGTTATCATGCGATGAGAGTTGGATCCCGATTCCCACTGATGAGTTGGTTTACTCTTCGGGTGATCCCGATTGATTCTTCATTCAGGTTTGGAGGAGAATTTGATTGGACAGTGGGAGGTTTCCGGATTAGATAAAGTGATAACCATTCTGATCTAGGTTAGAGTGCATGCAGAGTGTTTCTTTTCTCTCTCTCTCTCTCTGGCAGTGAACTTTGACCGACCCTAGACTATGACTCAGTGACCAAGTTGACCGAACCTTCTTAAAATACTGGCTTTTGGATTGTCTGAGTTGCATAAGTCATTGCCACTCCTTCTTTTACCCTTTGAATTTCTCAGAACACCCGTATTACTACGGATATCCACTTCCATTGGATAGATCCATCGTATGGTTATATACGAACTCAAAGGGACTTCTTCGAGGATGGATCCAGGTTCAGGAGAAATAGAATTAGTTTATTTAGTTGTCTTTTATTATCACCTTCTCTCATGTTGCGAGAGCTCCTTGGTTTAGGAGAGTACACCTATTACGCTTATTGGATAGTCTTATTCCAAACCATAGGCAGGTGCCGAAAGGTAGGGAATGAAGAAAACCAATTAGCCTAAGTAAGGTGTGCAGAAGGTAATATGTAAAGACAAAATAAAGGGATTAGAAAGAGGGCAAAGTAAATTGCGACTGTTATCATTCACGACCAAAACCGCGTACTTCATCGCCACTCCTATTTCACCTTTAAAAGAATAAGGTATTATTCAGATGTCTTTTATCATCACCTTCTCTAAAGATGCGAGTACTCCTTGGTTTAGGAGGGTACACCTATTATGCTTACTGGATAGTCTTCTTCCAAACCATAGGCTGGTGCCGAACGGTAGGGAAGGAAGAAAACCATTTAGCCTAACGATGGTGTACAGAAGGTAACGACTAAAGACAAATAAAGGATTTTGGAGAGATGGCAATAAAATATACGGTTGAAGTCATGAATTGATTATGGAAGAGGCATTGCTATGAATACCTGGATACCCCTACGAAACATTTTCATGTTTCAGTGCATTGTTAAAAGAAAACTGTTTTCCCGATTAGATACTGACTCCAAGGGTATGTATTTACCAGGTTTCATTCTCATATCTGTATGGTTTTACAGATGATGAGTGGGAGTAAGTTATTGGGAATTAGGTGATCATCCTCATTATATCGGAATTCGTTGTAATTGGTGATATTTGAGGAAATCGCCAGGGTACAGTTTTCCACCTACGACGCACAGGTTTTGAGTTGTTCAACTCAGCGGACTTATACAGAGTATTGTATGTTGTCCAAGTGTCCATCAGGACAAAGGGGTAGGTCCTCGTACTATGTTCAGTTTACTTATGACTTCTCTAGTTTTTAGACAAGTGTTTCCTGGAAATACAAGGTCTAAGTTCTGAGAAGTTGTGGGTATAAGAATAAAGTAGAGAACCAGGTGTCACAAGTATCGGGATTCTTCAAAAAGATCGAAGATGTAGATTCTTGTGATTGGTATTCAGATGATAGTAATGGTTTTGAGAAACGTGTTTCTCTTTCAGGCTACTCATAATTGGATGTATTCCTAAGTTGAGTAATGCTGATTATCCTCTTTCCATTAAGTTGATATGCACTGGAGACAGTTGCATGATTTGAATCTGGTTCCAATTAACTAAGTGCCAAAGTTTCTATATTGGATATAGAATGGTTCATACCTTAAAAGATGTTAAGGTACGGGGAGTTGTCCAGCTTATGCTTAAAACCAGACTCTGGATAACTCAGGGCACGTTTCTGTAATGGCTGTTTGTGGGTTGACCCTGGCTATGACGAGGGTTGATTTTCTACCATTTGGAAGATCAATAGTGATATTGTTCTTGACTCACCACAGTTTTAGTAAAATGGATCTTTTTCAGAAAACAGTAGTGGGAGTATGGTAGAACTGGAAGTGATTCCAGAACCACGAATGATTACGGAAAATTTAATAGGACCTATATATTCAATCAGGTTTGACATTCCATTAGCCACTCCGCAGATATGGTGGGTAACCTCAGACACCCAAGAGATACTCCGGTAGCCTCAAGGACGGTGACAGGGAGGTTCTTATCTACCCAGACTTGACACTACTGTTGTTCCATACTATGAGACCCGACAGGAGGTTATGTATAGCGTCGTTCTAAACTCGCTTTAGAAGTGCACGTGTAAATTATTCTGTCAGAGGGTTGTTGTGGTCAGTGGGAGCATCGGAAGCATAGTGGGCAAGATGCTTATGTCTATTTATAGACTAGAGCAGTTATAGCGCAGATAGATCATCTATTTTTGATGTGACAGTCATGGGTTTGACTTCAATCAGAATAGGGGATGGATCTGTTAAGAAGGTAGTAGGGTGTGATGTTATGGTATCTGGATGTAATACACAGAGTAGGAAGTAAAATTCCTACACTACGATCAGTTGTACTGTGGTCGTCACACAGTTGTTTCTCCAGACAGGATATGGATATAATATATGACATTCTGGTTTCTAGATCTATGGTTTTAGATCTGGATTTGGGTAGTTTCCCAATGTGGGTACTTTGACAGTATTCTAATGGTTTTTAGAATATATGACTCCTGGCATGGTGGTGTACCTGCAGGTGATGGAGTCACCCTCTCTAAAGGTGTCTTACAGACTAAAGGGGAGAGGGATGTGCATGATTGGCAGATCACTTGCTTAGGCAATTGAGTCAATCGTGAGATGTCAAGTACCACACCAGATGTTGTTTTTGCACTAGATGCAATAAGTTTGTATTAATCCAATCCTGGAGAAACATAAGGAAGCAGTTTTAGAACATAAGTACATGTTCTACGGATTTGATGACGGCAGCCTCCTTCGGGAGACAGTTATCATTCCAGGCTTCAAAGGTGACATGGTTGACAGAGTGATTGTCAGAGTTATAGTTTTCCTCTGATGAGGGACAATATTATGGACAGGTGGTCCAAGAGGATACTGTGGGAGGCATGGTGCAGGATACTGATTAGGTTCAGTGATTGATACAGTCTAAGAAGTTTGGATTTAGAGTTCATTTATGAACTAGGTCCCATCAGATATCCAGACATATTCTAAGACAAGTATTACTAAATTTAGGAGATGGCTTTCTCCGCGAACTTCAGATTAAGAGAAATATAGAAAGAAACATCTAGGCGGATCCACTCACTGAGGCTATTTCTCGAACACAATAGTTTTACAAACGGGCGTTATGAAACTGATTAGTAGAGGAGTTGGATGTTCGGTTTCACACGGGCTGTGAGTAGTCGACATCGCAATAATTAGCCTTAAGTGCAAGTGGAAGATTGTTGGAGATAGTGCCCTTAGAGTCAATTATTGGATCATAGGTATGTGATTGGAATGATTTTGGAGGACCTATACCGGTAGGACAGTCTTACTCGAGATGATAGTATGCTATCTGGTTTGCCTTTATCAGTCGTGTACATGTTCAGGTGACTGATTACATGTTACACTTTGATAGAGTCCTTAGGATCTTGCTTTTCTACCAACAGTATGATGGCGATCATATACGTGAGAGTTGGGTAGTTTATACGCATATCCTTAATTGTGGTCCCTAGTTGTGGGAGTTTCGAGAAAGGGCATCGATACTCCGGAGTAGACTAGTTTGTACAGTCGAGACCCCGACGAGGGGCAGTGGCCGGTCTCACAAGCCACTGGTGTCAGTTGGATCACCTAAGATGTATACAGGTGCTCATTGGGTTATGAGTACACCGGACAGGACTCGCCGGGAACCTGCTAGTTGGTATTATACATATCGTCAGATAGCGGTTCCCTGGTGACATGTGTACAGGTTAGTTCATCGACCTAAGGTCGTCATTTGTCTCGTGTGAGTTCCCACTGTGCTTTGATTTCTACCCTACCACGGCTCAAAGGAGTCGTGCAAACAGGTAGTTTTTGGGTACAGTCCCGAGCCATATGGAGGCACGTGAGCGGATCGGCAAGGGATTCGTCTCTCCCGGTATTGTGGGCGAGATCGTGCTGTGTCTAGGAGAGCCATTACACAAAGTCCACGGCCGTGGCAGGAGATTTACTGGTAGGTACTCCAGTAGTATCTCAGGGTGTTATTGAGCTACACTCCGACACGACTTATACTGCTATTGGGGGTCTGACGTTACTAGCCCCCTAGGCAGATATGCGATACTCATAGACGAACAGACCGGACTGTATATACATTGCCACTGTTAGGCTCAGTAGGGTTTCCGGATGAGTTCGCTCATCGGCCTCCCTTGAGGTCAGTCCATGGGCAGCCGTTACGCATAGCTAGTGCCGCTGACGGTTTGTGGTTAACCCCATTCCTAGGGTACTGACGAGTCATTAGATTCCCCCACAGACAGTTTCCCAGGTTCGGGCAAAACATTGTAGAGGCCGTATGGTTTTATGGCAGGGTTCGGAAAATGCATGTGCGTTTACGCACGTGTCAGATTTCGGGCAGATGATACTGGTCGGCTTTGGTTTAAGCCGGATCCGAGTATTATATTGAGTAGATATAATATCTTTGTCTCAGTTGCATTTGTATTCGGTCGTAATACAAATGCGGGTATATTTATACAGTTACGGGGTTATCCTGAAATTCTTTTCGGGATCACTTTTGGAAGTTGCCAGTTTCCAGTTTTCTATCAGCCGTCTTATAACATTCGGTTAAAGACGGATTTATCTTTTCTTGGATGAGTAAGGAAGATTCTAGAAGCATCTAGAAGGTGGTGACAAGGCTTGTGACTCACTTGTTCATTTATGGTGCATTTATTGTGTTCACACTTTGTGTTCACACTAGATATTTTCTTGTGTTCACACTAGATATTTCCTTATAGTTACTCTCTTGTTCCTACACTCACCTCCCTCCTCACTTATATATATGGCCGGCCCCTTCCCCCTCTCTCACTCTCACTTGATTCATTTTGATGAAAAGATTATGATAGTTTTGGGGTGTATGGAAATTTCATTGCTCATTTCATTCCATCACCCGAATCAAATGGAAACTTCATTAAACGTTCGTCCATAGCTTTGGACGGAACGAGACAAAGTCTTCTACTCATTCTCTACATCATTCTTGGTCGTCTCTTTTAGCAAACTTGACGACCGAGTTGCCTCGAGTCAGAGGCGGGAGCCCGTTTAAAGAATCGTTGACGTGGTGCCACCTGGACGAAGAGATCGGAGGACGACGAGATCGGAGCAGCCGCAACGGAGCGTGGGCTGATGGTTAAAGAATGAAGGACTCGGAACGTTCAGTATAACCTTACTACTCTCTTTACAGTTTGTTAGTTTAGCAATAATGGCAGATCCGGGTTAAAGTATACGATAGCGCCAGTTAAAAAGTTTTTGTTCCGCATTTGGCGTCTGTAGACGGCCGGGGCGCTACCGTAGACTTACATAAATTAACACACAATCTTTAGCATTGAATGCACATTACTTCATGTCCACATGTGCCTAAAAGTCTTGTGTACACACTTGTTTGTGTTGGACAATTTAGATAAAAAGTGTGTACACAAACTTGTTGCAAAAAGAAACTCATGAAGTATCGGTCGGTTTGTGGTTCTGGTTGCAGTGTCGGCTCTCAAATGATATATCCATGTTTTTGAATGTATTTCCAGTATTTTGTCACGAATACCTGTAATCTGTATTACTGATCAGACACAGGTTAATAGTACCGATAAATACAACAAATAGATAATGAATGAGCGGTATTAGAATGTAGTTTTCTGATATGAAAAAATACCCCAAAACTTTTCTTTTGCTCGTCCCGAGCAAAACAAAACAAAATCCCAGCCTCACTTTCGCAGGGTACGCGATAGCACTGATCGCGTGCAACAAGCCGTTAAACCTCTAGGTGTGCATATTAGGAGGAGTGTTGTCTCATGAGGGTTTTTAGCAGATTACACCCACAAAATCCCGTCAAGCCAGTTTCATAAGTTAACGTTGACTCTACTCCTACAGTTTAGTATCTAAGTTAGAAATTCTATCATCCTAAGTTTGAAATATCATACCCTTATGTTTCACACCTCCTATCTATTTAACTTCAGATCCTATACATTCCAAAAAAGTTTAGAAAGATGTTGGTATCTCCTGAGTTTTCATCCTAAAAGTGCGGTCTCAAATCAGGGATTTTTATCAGTTTTACAGAAAACATAAGTCATATTCTTCATTTCTATCTTTTATCCAAACATCGATTGTATACCCCTACGCGTGTGTAAATTTTCATCCCTACACTCAAAAATTCAATTCAAGCTATAGTACCCTTTCCCTAAAACCTAATACTACTTTTTCATTAAATGATGGACGATGTTGCTTACACACCTTTCATGCGACTATTAATGCTTCTTGAGGCACTAACGGCCGATTACTGAATGCGTAAGCTTAATGCGTAAATAGAAATTTCCAGGTCTTGACTTTATTTATTTTTTCTTTTCTTTTTCTTTTTCTTTTTCTTTTCAAGACCGCATATATTTTTCAATGATGCTCTTTAAGTTGTTTATCTTTAAATACCGTTTTTTTTTCATACCAGGTTTTCATGCAAGAGTATTTCTAGGTATCCTCTACTATCCCAAGTTTCAAGGTGCGTGTATGTGCAATTTGTAAGATATATACTTTCTAAATTTGGACTCAAGAATTGAAACTATTTTTCAGACTTATCCTTCAGTAAAACTTCAATACTCTCCCTTCATCTCGACTTAACTAAAGAAGTGAACTCAAGATTACCTACTTCTTAAAAAAAACTGTAAGGACGTATACTTACAAAGGTTAAACAGACTGAGGGTTATTTTTAGAGTTTTCAATTCCTAAGCCTAGGAGTTAGTTATTTGTAACGTATCAACTAAACTTTCAGAATAAAATCTCAATTACCCTATTAGCTAACTTGACGACAAAGATTTTATATTTTTGTAAAAAATTTCGATTTTTATGGCTTTAAAATAAGTATGCAAATGCAAAATATACAAATGAATGCGAAGTTAGAAAGCTTACCGAGCACACCCCCAAACTTAAACTAGACAGTGCCCTCACTGTTAGGCTACACCAAGAGGGTCAAAATTGTCGGCGCTCCCCAAAAACAAATCATATATAAAATAAAAAAACAAAACAAAAATATATACACAAAAAGGTACCCCCCAAACTTAAGTGAAACAGTGTTTCCACTGTTAAGGGTTGAAATTCAGGATTAGGGGGAGAGAACGGTATCTATCTATACAAGGCCTTACACAGGCCAAAAGTGAGCACCAACCATTCAAAGATTTTATCTCTATAATGTGCAGGTTGGTGAAAAATACAGTGAGGAAAGAATTGGAGAATATGCGAGACCGTATGTGAATAGAGGTGGTATACGATATCGGTATATGAGAAGAATAATGGCGGAAGGGAAAAAGAAATGGAGTATGAACTTGAGGGTGGAAATGGAGTGAATAGATTAGCACAATTTGTGATGATCGATGTGTAAAAAGCGATTGTACTAATCTATCAACCCGTCGAGAAATTGGGTCAAATCCCTCAAGATTCGTGAGAAAAGATGGGTACGCCAAACTTGGAAAACCAGACATAGTAATGAAAGTGATACGGTTTCTTGCGCGGTCGGAACGACGGAAAGGATGGAAGGGAGCGATAGAGGAAGGTTATCGGTTATAGGTTCAAGAGGTTGTACACAGTCAATGAAAGGGATAGGATGAATTGGAAAATCCAACTCATCAATATATCTGGTTCATCCTCAAAGCTATCCTAAAAAATCTCCTCAAAATTCAGCTTATCCATGCAATTCTCATCAAAATCAAGACGCATATGAAGTTCAGGAAAAACATTTAATGACTCGGGATGATAATTTGGAGAGAAAAACTCAGCCAAAACCGCGGGTTCATCATCCAAAATATCCCCAGCATCGATATCCTCAATCAAGTGAAAATCAATATTCCCAGACACCTCATCAAAATCATGGATTTCAATCAATTCAGGTTCTAGAGTGAAGGTGTAGAGATCAAAAGGATTTGGTGTGGTTTCACTTGAAAGGGACCCTTCACAATCCGGTAAATCAAACACTACAAAGTCGCACAACTCATTAAACGTTCTATCTTCAATCGGTAAATCTTTTGGGACACTAGATAGAAATTCAAAACTGGAGTGGTGTGATTCAATTTGCAATATGTAGGATTGATTAGGAAGGGTGTACAGCTTACTTTCACTACTCAAATTCTCAGCATGTCCTACCGCCTCATCATACATTGGAAAATTTAGAGCTAGTTGAAAACTAGCTACCGGGTCACTAGGTTGTATGAGGGCGGCCATGGACGCATTCAAATCCATCATCTGTTGACATGACACTACCCTAAAGTCTTCCAACGACTGTTCCAGACTAGACATGGGTTGTGAAGGGGTTTCAGTAAAAGATTCAAAGTTGTTTTGATACTGGAAACTCCCAAATAACGGTTCAGAAGCAATGTCTAGGGAAGGTGCAAAAGTTGGGTAGGATGGATAGGAATTGAATGGTTGGACAGGAGTAGGATCAACATTCGGATATGAAGGTGATTGGAATTGTTGATCAAAAGAATTGGCAGTGGTGAAAGGAGTGAAAGATCGGCTACGGGATTGTTCGATATGTTCAGCAATAGACATGGGTCTTGTAGTTGCAACAGGACTTGAAAAGGGGGTATCAACGTAAGAAGGTGGTGAAGGTTGAAATGGTTGATACAATATGGATTGCGGAGTCAAATTGGTAGTCATAGACGCGTCTATCCGATCTTTTAGAGAAATTTTTGGCTTGGAGAGATCGTTCGAAATTCGGCCAAAGAAAGAACCGTAAGAAGTAATGTCTGGTTGTGGGTACCAAAGTTCGGCAAGAGTTTTTCTGGGTGGGGTACCCATGATATGAAGAGAGAAAGGAGAAGAAAAAGAATTTGAATTTTTTTATTTTTTATTATTTTAGTTAGTTATTAACAAAAGAATGAAATATACAAAAAAAAGAATCTGGACAAAAGCAATCACGACACAAAAATACCACACACCTAATCGGTCTAGGGTTCACCTAGGTCAATTAGACCTGCTCAAGAACTTGACTGTCGAAGTAAAACTGTATCGAGAAACGGGCTCAAGATATACGGATCATGAGGCCAGGTAAGTGCAGAGATAAGGGGAGGTTTTCCGACGCTTTCGCGAAGGTCCTTAATTAAATAACCATTTTCCCTTTTGGAAGTTTAGCCTTTAACACTTTCCTAGACACCCCGTAAATAATATACCGTTAAGCGGTGTTCTAAACACAGTTAACTTCTCCTAGTGAGTGTGAAGTCCTTAATGCTTAATCTCTAGTTTCTTTTATATTTTGTGCGGGTAAACGTTATGCTCAAGTCTGTGATTTGTGGGCCACGGAAAAGGGGATGAAATCCTTTACCGTATGTTGTGGGGTTCGCTTGCCCTTAAGTCCGTATTAATGTATGCAATGCGCAATTCAATAAAAATTCTATAAAGAATCAAACAATCGTTTTTTATATTAAGCAGGGCACTGCAACAAATATAGGTTAGTATATTTTTAGTGTTTGGTAGTGAACTTGCAAAGAATCCTGTAAAGATATTATAGTGGATGCGTCGGATTTGAGAAGAAGGTGTTTAAGAAATACGTACCATTATGTTTTTGGGTTAGGAAACCCCCGTTGAAGCAAATCCGGTAATCTTGAAAAGTTCGCATGCGCGGGTCAAACTACCCGGATCTTTGGCACTGTACTTCGCAATCACCTTGGCCTTGAATGTACACTTTGCTCCCCATGATCGCAGTTCGCAAATCCACAAAAATCTACAAATGTCGGAAAAACGGATATTAGTGCGAAAAAGCGATACGAATGCCTAAATACCTGCACACTAAAAATAATAAAAAAACAAACAATAAAAATAGGACAAAAATAGAACACTGGAGCACAGAGGAGAAATTGGAGGTAGAAGGAGGCAGACAGGCCGGCGTCGCCGGATTGGGTGGGTGTGTCGCCAGCCAACTTGATGAGATAGGGCTCCAAATTTCTTTAATGTCTCACTGCATCACTGGTATTGTTTATCTTTTTAGTTTAGATCAAGAGTGCTAGCAGGTAAGAATTCCAAAGAACAAAAATGATAAGAATGTTAGTTTTTTTTGTTTTGGTTTTCAAATTTTTGATTTTTATGTTCTTTTGAAAATAGTGTTAGTTGTATAAATGAGATGTACAATGATTAACCCGAAATTACAAGAATAAAAATGTTACCGTCTCCCCGGCAACGGCGCCATTTGATCGCACGCCAAAAGCGTGTCGGATATTTAAAGTTCTAAAGTTTAACCGCGATCAGGACGATTTCGCTTTGCAGCTAGCCGCGATGAGCACGGGTCGATCCATAGGGAGACGGAGCATTTTACGTTCTTGTCGTAACGAGTTAATACGCGAGGCGGAAAGTTCTTTATCTAACCTATGTGTATATATGCACAAGTAAAGTTTGTTAGGAATAGATAGATTAGTGTAAGTGAAAGGAAATCCGCACTCAAACCTTTGAGCCGAACTTAACGATTGAAGCTAGAGAAATCGGCAACAACGTGGATTAGGGTACTTAAGCACGGTATTAGAAATCTAGCTTATTGACCCTTGTACGTCCGTTCTTGTCTCTTTCTTTGGCCTCATGCCAAACCGAACGCAACCGGTCGCGGTTAAGAATCACCGTTACCTTGGTAGGGTAGGGTGCCTAACAGAGCGCTTGCGTAACGTTTGGACAGAGTTCAATTGGAAAATATGGGAAAAGGAAATGAGCAAAGAAATCATAACTTACAAAATCGTTATCGATTCCAAACAACACAATATTCACAACCATTCAAAACACAAACCAAAAGAGTAAGAAAAGAAAAGACATTACAAGAAAGAAAGTGCATCGAATTTAAGTGCAAGTAAGTAAAGCAAGTATTAAAGTGCATGAAAGTAAATAAGCAAGAAACAAAAGAGAAAGATAGTAAAACTAGGAACCATAGAACACAAGACAAGCCATGGGATCAATAACCAACCCTTAAACTTGCAAGCTCAATCAAGAGGTAGCAAGATCAAGAGAAGGGTAAAGAACTCATGTGAAATGAAGGCAAAGAAGAGAGCTTTATTCATTCCAAAAGAAGATACAACCCTTGAGATCAAATACCAAAAATTAAACTTGCAAGCTCAATTAAGAGGTTGCAAGATCAAGAGAAGGCAAGGATCTCAAGAGGAAGCTAAACTATTTACAAGAGAAAGTGAAAACAAAATGAAGTGTTGCAAAAAAAATGACAAAATTAGACTAAAGAATGACCCTTTCCCTTGCTGCCATGATCTGCTTTTATAGGCAAGAAAGAGGATTAAGCAAACAATAAAATAAGGACCAAATTGCAGCATGGAATCCACTGTGAGAGGATGAGGCCCAGAGGAGGTGGTGGGGTCGGCCAGGCCGGTCCAAGAGGGGATGTGCTCGGCCAAGTTGGTGAGTCAAGGGCTCGTGCTTTGTGTGATGACTTGTGTGTCCCCTCACATAACTTTGGTACAGTTTATTTTCTCTGATTTGGCATGGTCTGCACCCAGGTTTTGGAGGGATATTTGAATCTTTAAATCAACACAATCTTTAGCATTGAATGCTCATTACTTCATGTCCATTTGTGCCTTGATTCATGGCTGCCCCCATTATGGTCCATGCTGATTTGTCTATTTGAATTTGATTTGCACTCAGTTTTGGAAGGAAATTTGAATCTTTAAATTAACACACAATCTTTAGCATTGAATGCACATTACTTCATGTTTACATGTGCCTAAAACTCTTGTGTACACACTTGTTTGTGTTGGACCATTTAGATAAAAAGTGTGTACACAAACTTGTTGCAAAAAGAAACTCATGAAGTATCGGTTGGTTTGTGGTTCTGGTTGCAGTGTCGGCTCTCAAATGATATATCCGTGCTTTTGAATGTGTTTCCAGTATTTTGTCACGGATACCTGTAATCTGTATTAATGAGCAGACACGGGTAAATAGTACCGATAAATACAACAAATAGATAATGAATGAGCGGTATTAGAATGCGTTTTTCTGATATGAACAAATATCCCCAAACTTATCTTTTGCTCATTCCGAGAAAAACAAAACAAAATCCTAGCCTCACTTTCGTAGGGAACGCGATAGCACTGAGCGCATGCAATAAGCCGTTAAATCTCTAGGTGTCCATAGTAGGAGGAGTGTTGTCTCCTGAGGGTTTTCAGCGGATTACACCCAAAAAATCTGGTCAAGCCAGTTTCATAAGTTAACGTTGACTCTACACCTACAGTTTAGTATCTAAGTTAGAAATTCTATCATCCTAAGTTAGAAATATCCTACCCTTATGTTTCACACCTCCTATCTATTCAACCAAAGATCCTATACATTCCAAAAATGTTTAGAAAGATGTTGGTATCTCCTGAGTTTTCCTTCTAAAAGTGCGGTCTCAAATCAGGGATTTTTATCAGTTTTACATATAACATAAGTCCTATTATTTATTTCTATCTTTTATCCAAACATCGATTGTATACCCCTACGTGTGTGTAAATTTGCATCCCTACACTCAAGAATTCAATTCATGCTATAGTACCTTTCCCTAATACCTAATACTACTTCTTTTCATTAAATGATGGACGATGTTGCTCACACACCTTTCATGCGATAATTAATGCTTCTTGAGGCAGTAACGGCCGATTCCTGAATGCGTGAGCTTAATGCGTAAATAGCAGTTTCCAGGTCTTGACTTTATTTATTTTTTCTTTTCTTTTTCTTTTTCTTTTCAAGACCGGATATATTTTTTAATGATGCTCTTTAAGGTGTTTAGCTTTAAATACCGTTTTTTCTTTCATACCGGGTTTTCAGGCTAGAGTATTTCTAGGTATCCTCTACTATCCCAAGTTTTAAGCTGCGTGTATGTGCAGTTTGTAGGATATATGCTTTCTAAATTTGGACTCAAGAATAGAAACTATTTTTCAGATTTATCCTTCAGTAAAACTTCAATACTATCCCTTCATCTCAACTTAACTAAAGAACTGAACTCAAGATTACCTATTTCTTAAAAAAAACTGTAAGGACGTATACTTACCAGATGGAAGCCGTGCTGAGTACACAGGTGTCCGGTTATGAGAAAAGAGTTAAGCAAGAGTGCTGACCTTTGTATAGTTCGGCATAGATGAGATCGGAAGAAACCATGAGCAGGTTCTTTCCACGACACCGCAGCGATAAGATTTGCACCCAGGATCAGTTTTATCGCGCATATTCAGACGGCCAGATGCCGCCGTCAGTAATGTGCCGTTGAGAGTGGTCATGTTGATTGGCCAAACGGTGATCAGAGGAGTTCCATAGCAGAACTGTTCCGTTAGTACACCTGACCAGGTTGACAAGCAGAAGGATCGTGAGATTGGTAATCCACAGAGAAAACTAGAACCCAGAGACTGAGGACGCCATATCGTGAGTAGAGGCAAGTAGATGATCTTGCTCCGCCAGCTTTAGGCGCACTGGCATATTTTTCGACATTGTAGGAGGTGTACCTCAATGTCAGTTATTGCGAATTGCATTTTGTGATCGAGTATCACACTTTTGTCGCTTGGACTTGAGTTTCGATGATTGGGTTTCGTGATTTATGTTTTTGTGCACCATGGCTGCACCTACTGGAGATTTATATTGTGCACAGTTATTGCACTTGATTTATGTTTTATACACCGCTACATTAGTTTATGATTTGTGCATATCTATTGCACTAGGTATCGATTTGTGCCTTCGTTGCACGTATTTATGGTATCATGGATTCGATACTGTCAATTTGATTTCGTGGATGTTATATGAACTTGCCTTTACTTATGCACTCGGTATAGCTTATATGTGCTTGCAGTGCATTGGGATGGATTTTGTGCACGCAGTTGCACACGTTTATGATTCTATACGCCTTGGTATACTCGGTGTTGTTTTTATGAGCATTTGGGATATTAATGAGTTTTCGTGCATTGGTTGCACCAGATCTGTCTTTCGTGCATTGGTTGCACCAGATCTATGTTTCGTGCATTGGTTGCACCGGATCTGTGTTTCGTGCATTGGTTGCACCAGATTTATGTTTTCGTGCTCGTTTGCACTTGATGTTCGTTATCGTGCATACTATTGCACTGGATGTTTTATACGGACCAGACGCACTTGATTTGGATTTTCGCACACATTGGGCGCATGATATAAGATTTTGTGCACACCGGGTGCACTCGATTAAGATTTTTATTCGTGCATGTTAGTTGCACTCGATAAAGATTTTTATTTGTGCATGTTGGATGCACTTGATTGGGGTTTTTATTCGTGCATGTTGGATGCACTCGATTGGGATTTTCATTCGTGCATGTTAGTTGCACTGGGTTGAGATTTTCGTGCACTATAGATTCACTTGATATTGTTTTTGTGCATATTCGTTGCACTGGACAGATGCTTTCGTGCACACCCGTTGCACTTAGTTTTGCTTTTGTGCACATTCGTGGCACTTGTATTGGATTTGATTTCTGTCATGCCCCGCTTCCCAAAATACGGAATACGAGGGTTGACAAGGCCTGCCATGCTCCTACGGTCGAGGAAACATCCTGCCGTAGTCACACTTTGGCTTCTAGCTTTATGTGGTAATAAGTAATCAATGCACAGGTAATGAGAAATGCAGTCACTAAATCGAAACAAATACAAACCACTAACCAGATAGAGATCAAGGAAGTATAGCTCTGAGTCTCTAGTCCAGATATCCGGAATGTCCTCGAGGTACGTCTGGTCCTGGTCCAAGCTAAATCCACTTTTCACTCTGAGCATGCATACTCAGGTCGTCAGAGCGACACAATAGCAATATATATAACTACAAATGTGAACACGTGCAATAATGATGAATATGAAACAGTACACATGAAGTGATAATATGAGTATGAAGTAACCAGTACAAGTAAACGGTAAAGCAGGTAAACAGTATGGCAGGTGTATCAGTCAGTAATCAATGCATGTCACTAAACCTATCAGTTTCTAAGTCTCACTGTCTAGGTGTCTAAGGCTATCGTCAGTCCAAGTATGAGAGTCAACTACTCGTGAGTATCCCCCACCCAAGGGTAAGACCCAGGGGCAAGGGAACACGGGCCCGAGCCGCTCGCTAATAATCAGTAATATCACCCATATAACTCCAGAATCACTGTATGTGCCGGCAATGGGACTCCCGAGATTCTGTTGAACTCACACTCAAACTACCCCGCACCCCGTGGTCTACATCAAACACTAACCATAAACTCAAATACTAGTCGGTCCATGACAAGTCTATGCGAGAACTGAAGACATGATCTCCATCAAGCATGTCTCGACTGGTACCCAATGTAAATGGACAGTATTTGGCGCCCTACCTATGACACTAATATAAGTTCTTCCATAATCGTCCCATACCAATTATAGTTACACTTATACAAGTCCCATAGACGTCGATAATGCAATAAATCAATCTGGTCCGTGGATTGTGTACAAGTACGTGTCACCTTCACTTATTCATTAACACTTTAACACTAACGTACTTGCAACAATCCGAACACTAATATCTAACACTGGGTAATGTACACGACCACTAGGTTACCAATGCATATGAGCTTCACATGATACGATGAGAATACAATAATTAAGGTATAAATAAGATATCACCAGCCAGTGTCCGAACACTTGCATAATTCACAATAAATCATACATGAAAAATTAAACTAAACAATGTAAAAGGGGTAAGTATTATGTTTAATTATCTATCCATCTAAATTGATTTCGTGTCAATCGGGTTTCAGGTTTGCTAGATGCGGCCATTTCAATTTGAGTGTTCACTGCTGGAAATCCGGTTTCAGAACTGGAACTCTGTTTCGTAGCACATCTTAATTCCAGTTGGGATCGTAATTAGGCGACTCTATAGTTGAACAAAATTTAGGTTTATCAGTTAGGTTTCCAACTCAATTGGCGTATCAGTAATATCCTATACCAACAGGGAGTTATGGACAGGTTATTTTCAATGTGTAAAATCTGTCACTGCAGAATTCAGCAGAACATATCGACATTATAAAATGTGTTAAAAATATCATAAAGTTAAGTGATCCAGTGAGACCAGTGGGATAAGGAAGGTAACTCGATTATCTTTGTAACGATATAGGGTTCCGCACATTTCCACATTTGAGCAAGGAAAATACAGTGAGTTGAAAACAGGGGTTATCTAGAATTACCTCTTTGGAGTGCAGTCCAGAATCGTAATTCTCCGCAGTTTTCTCTATCGTAACTAGTTCAATTTTTTATATCAACTATAGGGTTCTGTAGATTATTCCGTTGGATTCGATACGATCCATGGAACTCCAAAATCCAATTCGTAAAAGATTTAACGTGAATTTAACGATCTAGCATGTTCAGGAAATTCAGATTTCGTACCGACTATCGGGAGCATCATTACATAGGTGAAACGACCGTGGTTTTCAACTAAGTTTCTACAGCATATCGGTAAACAATAGGAGGTTTTAATGATCAAAAGTTCCGCCATTTAAAGTCCGGTTTTCACATATAGTTTCGTATCAAACACTTTCATTATATTGGTTTGCACGAATTATACATACACGACATTAATTCGAAATTGGGTTAAATACATAATAATAACATGAAGAAAGAAATATACTTGCCTGACGAAGTATAAGAAATAACATAACTAAAAGAATGAGCCTATGTAAGCACAAGGCAGAACCATCTATAATGATAAACTATATGCACAATACTGGAAAATGAAACAACAATAATAAACAGTAGTGAAGGATTTGCCGATAGGTTAAAATATTTTAAAATAAATATATCGATCAATCAATTTAAAATAACTTGAGAAAACCCATATGGTGAAATAACAAAAATGGTACGTGCGGCATATATTTGCGCTACTGAAAATAGGACGAATAGTAATGTATTCAGAATAAGTAAAACGGAAGTAATTAATAACACGCCATTTTTCGATAAATACAAAATAATGAAAACTAAATTTTCGAATAACGATGTCACTGAAAGTAATCGTAGTTATAAGGAATAGCACTAAAAAATATATAGGGGCTAGCTAGGGTATGGATTACAGTGGAATACGGCCCATTCAAAATGGTCGGAAAGTGGTACTCTTAATCTGAATCTTGAAGAGACTGGGGTCAGGTTAGTACAAGGTGCAAGGGTGAATAGTAATGAATTTCAGGAGGGAAAAAAATTATTAGGGAGGGAAAAACAGTCAATGCATTATGCGAATCAATATTCAAAAGATTAGCGAACTCAGAAACATTATTATTATTCCAGAAAATTTTAAACAAGGCATTTTCGAAAGATAAAAGGTGGCCCTAAGCTATACATAGATTTATTTGGCCAGAGGAAACAGAAGATAGATCACGTCAGTCGCGGTTATGGAAGTTCAGCAGGTTACGGTAAGCTCGCGCGCTAAGATAGGGGCGTCCATTTCCATAGAGCCTCGCAGGGATTGCCACTGGGGGTTCTTCTGCCATGGGGTCTTCTTCTCCTGGTCCTTCTTCCTCGGCTGGAGCTTCTTCGTCGTTGTTTGCCTCCACGTGATTCACCTCTTTTGGATTTTCTTCCACGGGATTTCCTTCCACTGGATTCTCCTCGGGGTCTTCCTCGTGATCTTCCTTTATCGGGTTCTCTTCGGGGTCCTCTTCTTCGTCGTCAGAGTCGCTGATCATGTCTAGTTTTGGGGCTGCAACTCTCTTGTCCTTGGAATCGCTGTTGCCCATAAAAACCCGGGGGCCATCGATCTCGTTATCTGAACTCACCAGCATGCAGTCCAAGGAAACGCAGGATCGAGTGTCCTCATCGATAGGCAGCGTTGCTCTAGGATTGGCCATGGCCTGAAAAGAAAGAGTCTTGATCAGACAATAGAACACACCAAGAAAATAACCAAGGATACGGAGCACAATGAAAATATGCGGTTAGTAAGGACCGAAAAATCAAAATCTAGAATACTGATGCAATAAGCAGTATAAGGAAAAATGAGTGACAAGCGGACGATACATAAATCACAACTGACAATTTTATTGCATTCAAATTAAGAAGTTCAACAGATACAAGATTTTAGACAAAAGGAAACATTTCCAAAAGAGTGACAATAATTTTTATTGGAAGCAGAAAAGGCGATAGTTCTTCGTTGATATCTAGACCGCTGCATTCTCGTCAAGCGAGTGGAATCCTGCGCTGTGTCCGTACTATTCTCAAAGCTCGAACTACGAAATAACCATGTTACTTAGCAGTAGTGGAGAGTGTGAACGAATCTCCTCCTTGTATCTCTTTCCTTCTAGGGCAACCATTGATAAGATGTTCGTCGGATCCACAAATCAAGCATTGCCCTTTGACGCTGCGACAGTCTCTCTGAAGGTGTCCTGGCTGCTTACAGCATCCACAACATTGAGTCCTCCGCTGCTTCCGTTGCTGAGGAACAAGTGGGCGCTTCATCTTCACCTCTTTTCCTTGTTTAACAGGGATTCCCTTACGATTGGAGGCTTCCGCTGGTGCCTGAGTCATTTTCCTTCTTAATCCTTCAGCTAACAGGTCATTCGTTCGCTCCTGGGCTTCCTTCAAACCTTGCAGTACATTCAAAATTTCGACGGTCTGATTCTGGGGAGTGGAGATAGAAGAAGAGTCGTTGGAAGACATGGTCCTGAAACAACAATTTTAGGACAGCATAAGGTACAAGCTATAAGAATCAGAATACATTATAGATTAGGCAAGGAAACAAGAATATCGGGTGAGGTGAAATTCAAACGAGTGGAAATCAAATGTAGAACTCCAAGTCACTCAAATAGAGTACAGTATTGTAACTATGCTGCAGTTCATAATTACAATCACGTAACTCTACTAAGTCACCCAAAACTCTAGCGGATGGATCAAAATATGTACCAGAACACACTATGTGAATCAAGATCAAGAATAACAAGTTTACAATCTATACCGAAGGATGTCTTAGATTGTCAAGCCCTACACGGAAACTGTAATCCCATTCATAGCAAACCTGGCTCTGATACCAACAAAACCATGTCACGCCCCGCTTCCCAAAATACGGAATACGAGGGGTTGACAAGGCCATCCATGCTCCTACGGTCGAGGAAACATCCTGCCGTAGTCACACTTCAGCTTCTAGCGTTACGTGGTAATCAGTAATCAATGCACAGGTAATGAGAAATGCAGTCACTAAATCGAAACAAATAAAAACACTAACCAGATAGAGATCAAGGAAGTATAGCTCTGAGTCGCTAGTCCAGATATCCGGAATGTCCTCGAGGTACGTCAGGTCCTAGTCCAAGCTAAATCCACTTCTCACTCTGAGCATGCATACTCAGGTCGTAAGAGCGACACAATAGCAATATATATAAATACAAAGGTGAACACGTGCAATAATGATGAATATGAAACAGTACGCATGAAGTGATAATATGAGCATGAAGTAACCAGTACAGGTAAACGGTAAAGCAGGTAAACAGTATGGCAGGTGTATCAGTCAGTAATCAATGCATGTCACTAAACCTATCAGTCTCTATGTCTCACTGTCCAGGTCGCTAAGCCTATCGTCAGTCCAAGTGTGAGAGTCAACCATTCGTGAGTATCCCCCACCCAGGGGCAAAGGAACACGGGCCTGAGTCGCTCGCTAATAATCAGTAATATCACCCATATAACTCCAGAATCGCTGTATATGCCAGCAATGGGACTCCCGAGATTCTGTTGAACTCACACTCAAACTATCCCACACCCCGTGGTCTACATCAAACACCAACCATAAACTCAAATACTAGTCGGTCCATGACAAGTCTACGCTAGAACTGAAGACATGATCTCCATCAAGCATGTCTCGACTGGTACCCAAGTTAAATGGACAATATTTGGTGCCCTACCTATGACACTAATATAAGTGCTTCCAAATCGTCCCATACCAATTATAGTCACACTTATACAAGTCCTATAGACATCGACAATGCAATAAATCAATCGGGTCCGCGGATTGTGTACAAGTACGTGTCACCTTCACTTATTCATTCACACTTTAACACTAACGTACTTGCCACAATCCAAACACTAATATCTAACACTGGGTAATGTACACGACCACTAGGTTACCAATGCATATGAGCTTCACATTATACGATGAGAATACAATAATTAACGTATAAATAAAATATCACCAGTCAGTGTCCGAACACTTGCATAATTCACAATAAATCATACATGCAAAATTAAACTAAACAATGTTAAAGGGGTAAGCAGTATGTTTAATTATCTATCCAGAAAAATTGGTTTCGCGTCAATCGGGTTTCAGGTTTGCTAGATGCGGCCATTTCAATTTAAGTGTTCACTGCTGGAAATCCGGTTTCAGAATTGGAAGTCCGTTTCGTAACACATTTTAATTGGGATCGTAATTAGGCGACGCTATAGTTGAACAAAATTTAGGTTTATCAGTTAGATTTCCAACTCAATTGGTGGATCAGTAATATCCTATATCAACAAGGAGTTATGGACAGGTTATGTTCGATGTGTAAAATCTGTCACTGCAGAATTCAGCAGAACATATCGACATTATAAAATGTGTTAAAAATATCATACAGTTGAGGAATCCAGTGAGACCAGTGGGATAAGGAATCTAACTCGATTATCTTCGTAACGATATAGGTTTCCGCACATTTCCGCATTTGATTAAGGAAAATACAGTGAGTTGAAAACAGGGGTTATCTGGAATTACCGCTCTGGACTGCAGTCCAGAATCGTAATTCTGCGCAGTTTTCTCTGTCGTAACTAGTTCAATTTTTGATATCAATTATACGGTTCTATATCTTATTCCGTTGGCTTCGATACGAGCCATAGAATGCCAAAATCCGATTCGTAAAAGATTTAACGTGAATTTAACGGTCTAGAATGTTCAGGAAATTCAGATTTCGTACCGACTATTGGGAGCAGCATTACATAGGTGAAACGACCGTGGTTTTCAACTAAATTTCCACAGCATAATAGGCGGGTTTAATGATCACAAGTTCCTCCATTTAAAGTCCGGTTTTCACATATAGTTTCGTATCAAACACTTGCATCATATTGGTTTGCACGAATTATACATACACGACATTAATTCGAAATTGAGTTAAATACATAATAATAACATGAAGAAAGAAATATACTTGCCTGACGAAGTATCGATGATGGTATGACAATGATGATTCAGGCATGTCACAACAGCAACACGAGTTTCGATCTTGGCTCGAGCTTGAGTTTCTTGGCAGCGAGCTCCGGCAACATGGCAGAGACAGCGATGGTGAAAGGCGTGGAGGTGGGTACGGTGGTTGGGTCTCCAGAGGGCTGAGAGGGAGGCGGTTGTCTGTTGCTCAAGGGTGGCCGTCAGGGACAGAGGCGATGGTGGTGTGCAGTGGGATGGTCGGCCAAGGGACTCGGGTAGCAGTTGGCAGCTCGGTGGAGTTGGGGAAGGAGAGGGAAGCTTGCTGATGACTTCAGGGAGGTCGGAGATCGGCGTCGGATTGCAGGCGACGTGGCTGCCAAGGAGGAGGTGAGTGCTGCGCTGGGTGAGAGAAGAAGAGGGCGGTGGTGTTCACAGGAGCTTTGAGGGGCGATGGGGTCTGTTGGTGGCAACGGGATGGTTGCTGGGGTGTTGTGGGTTGGTGGTCGGGGTTCGCCGTCGACGGTGTGGATGGCTCGGGCGTCGGTGGTGAGGAAGGGTGGCTCATCGGAGATGGGGCAGGAGCTCGAGGATGCAAGGGGTCTCTTCGTGAGGTAGAGGAGGAGGGGTGTGGGTTGAGGAGATGAGGGCGGTGACGAGGGGGATGGTGACGATGGTGGAGGCGGCGTTCTCGTAGGGGATGAGGAGGGAGAAGAGGGGAGAAAAGAGAGAGAGAGAGACATGAAGGGAAGGAGGGAGCGAGGAGGGTAGAGGGGAATGTGGAGAGGAAGGCGAGGCGGTCGCGGCAGTTGCGAGAAGAGGGGGTGGCTGGGTCGTGGCGAGCGGGCGTGGGAAGCGGGAGCCGTTTGGGAAAACGTGGGCGGGAAAAAGAGAAGTGGAGAAGAGAAGACGAAGGAATAGGAAGCGGGTCGGGTAGGGGCGCGTTTGGCCAGCTCGGGGGAGAGAAGAAAGTGAGTTTGGAGTTTTAGGGAGTGGGCCTGAGCTTGGGCTAAAAGAAATAAAAAGAGAGATGGGGAGGGAGAATTAAAAGGGAATGGAAATTAGGGTTTGGGCTTGGGGTTTCAAGACAAATAAAATAAATATAAATATAAATAAATAGATTTTGTAAGTAACACTTTATAAAATACGGATATTGGTGTACAACAAGAACTGGGTATTACAATTTCCGTGCACACCAGACGCACGTGATGTTGGATACACCTTTTGTGGCTGATTTTATTTATGAGTATCGTGTTTTGATGATAGATACTATATTATATAGTAACCGAGCAAGGATGGTCAGAGGACAGTGCTTGCGTACTTTTGCATGCTTGAAAAGTTACCAAAAGGTTTTGAAAAAGGAGCTATAGTCTCGCTATTTCTTACGTGTCCGTGAGTGACATGAAATTTTACAAGGAAAACCTTCTGGGATATTTCAAAAAGGCAGGACGTATAGTTTGAGCAAAACATATATAGGTATATATATTTACTACTTTATAAATGATCGTCCACCACTTGTGCCGTGAGCTATGCATAGCACGACGATATGGGAAGGCATGAGTTATTCAGCTTTTTTTAAATGGTTTTACAAAGATGTGTGCTATATACGTATTATGATTTGACTATAGTGCATTTGGATTCTAGTTGTGGAATTCGATATTCATATTTCCTTTATAACTCCGATGATTGCGTGAAGTTTGACGGAGTTCAATTTTGAGTTTCGCACTCCTTTTTAGGCGCACACGATGCGCTGTGGTATTTCTATATCTTTCGTGATTTACGAGCACCGTTGATTTAAGCTGATTATTGAAATGTTTTAGTATTTGGGGGTTTAAATTTAAATACGGGGACCGAATTTGTTTAGGGGGGAGATTGTATCATTTTTGTAGCGTCTTGAAAAGTCGTTTCGGTGTTTTCCTGAAAATCGGTGAAAATTCGGTATTTTTCCGAAAACCGTCTTTTTTGTTATTTTGCAGTTTAGGGCTAATTATACCTAAAATGGATAGGTAATTGCTTTTTTTTAGTAGCTAATGAGTTAATTATGAAATTCTGGTCGTTTAAAAATTTTCCCTAATTTTTCAATTTTTTAATATTATTTTAAGCCGGTAAGAAAATACATTAAATTAGCGATAGATACAAATTTTTCCGGGCTAATTTTAATCTTTAAAATTATGATAATTAAAATCTAGTTGTAACATAAATTTTTAGTATTTTATTTTGATTTTTAACTAATTTTTATTATAGGAAACGAAATTTATTGAATTTAAGCTTAAACTTGCAATTTTTGACTTGTACGGGGTCTTTTTGCATAAATTTTTTTTTGTGCACTCTCTCTCACTTTTCCCTCACCCTTGGCCGGCCCACCACAGCAGGAACTTCTCTCTTTCTTTTTTTTTTGGGTCTTCACTCTTGTGAGCATTATGATATGTGAATGGATTAAATTATATTAATTTGTAAGTATGTTGTACTTGGGAATGGTTAGCTTTGACCTTGGAAAAAATTTCCACAACACCACACCATTCTCCCCCATTCCCTCAAGGCCGAGAGCACCTCCTACTTCTGTCCCAATATTTTTTCCTCTCTTTTCACATCAAATTTCTTCACAATATCCATCAAAAATCAACAATTTTCTTCACAAATTCAACACAAAACCTTATTCTACCTCTTTTCAAGCCCAAATTGTTTTAAATCTTGGAGAAAAATGGCATCTTTGGAGGCAAATTATTCTTGCTAGATCTCTAGTGAGGTATAATTTCTTGCTAATTAAACTCTTTTGATTAAGTTCTTAAGTTAGATTGTTTTAGTGTTAAATTTTATTGCTAATTTCTAATCTTGTTTTTTTTTAAAGTGAATGGTTTGAATTGAATTAGGGTTTAGAAACCATTATGTAGTTGATTAAATCTAATTTGTTATCTAGTTGTTTTGCTAACCTAATCTAGAAGGTTAACTTGCTAATTGAGTTATAAATTAGTGTTAAAAGTTTAGCTAAATTCTAATCTAGTTTATAAAAGAGTAGTTTGTTTTAAACTAGGTTTTTTTTAGCACACCATTATTTGGTTAATTAAATTTATTTTGCTTTCTAGTTCCTACACAACCAAATCAAAGAAGTTACCTTGTTTATGTGGTCTTCAAATTATGCTAATTTAGTTAATTTTAATGTGTGAAATTGGTTTGCAATTGTTGTTTTATGAAAATCAAGAAAGGGGTTTGTGTATGGAAATGGGTTGTGAAGCATGATAAATGAGTTGAATTTATGTGATTGTGGCTAACTAGTTGTGTGGTTGGATATTGTGTTGGATTGTGTTAACCGTATCGCTAATTTTCGATATTTGCACCAAAATTGCTAGTTCTGTGCTTACTAGGTTTTTGTTAAAATTAATTGGTGAATTATTTGTGATACCTTGGGGATGTTTTTAGCATCTCCTATGATGTTTAGGATGCGTGAGTGCGGATTTTTGAGTAGTCGGGTTTTAGTTTGGCCGGGCGACCAAATCGGCGTTTTTTGGCAGTTTTTGCGATTTTCGCGTATGTTCCGCGCACCCTGCGCACGTTGTACCTAACTAGTGAACTTTAGTAGTTTCGTTTGGGTTTTGCGTCGTTCTTGATACGTAACCTTATGTTTGGTATTGATGTAAATTCCAGGTTCGGTCGCGGAGACGTCAGACGCGGCACGAAAGGGGAAAGCGGTGATTGGACACAGCTAGCCAGGGATTCCGGTGAGTAGATGTAACATCTACGGGGGACTATCGTTGGATGGCGCAAGCCGCCCGATAGTTTTAGTAACTTACAAGATTCTTAGTGATGTTAGTAATTAGGGGTGAAATACGTATATGATTATTTGCTGCATCCATGCATTATATTGACATACCTATACGAAACCATTTTATAGGACACCTGCACCGTTGCCAGGGTTTTTATATGCAGCACGAGCACTATTTATGCTTACACACACACCCTGGTAATTGCCATGCCACCACACTAGATAACCTTTAAATTTAAACCTTTTACTAATTGATACTTAAACTTGTGCTATTGCCTTTAATTCCTTAAAATGAAACCGTAAGATTGCTATTCATGTGCATGTACTTCATCATATTAATTGTTCATGCTTAATCTATTAATCACACATCGCAACTTGATTATTGATACCATATGCATTCATTATCATTGATATATGCACTTATGAGGATTTCTTGAGATTTTATGATATTGCTGGATTTTGGGGGAAAGCCGCAAAATTTCTAAACTTATTATAGTTTTAAAATATGTAAATTGCGGTTTTCTAGTGATGTAAGTGTCGTCCACCATGAGTTTTCTGTGGTTTTGGAAATCCGTGTCGAGGAGTGGAGGAACCGGCACGGGTACATGGTGGGCCCGGTAAGATACCCCGGGGCAAGAGGAATGTGGTGTTGACGTTGAGCCTGGCAGGGGACGGATTACCTACCGGTGACTGTTTGGGATGGCGGATATCCAGAGGATACCGACCGTGGCCGCTAGATGATGAGATATTGATTTTTGAGATGGGTCAGCCGGACGGATGAGGCCAGAGATACATTGATATGAGATTTGAGACAGTTTTGAGGTGTCGATGCTGGACACAGGTTCTTGTTGATTCTATTGGTATTGTGCTGGTATTTCAAAAGACATTCTTAAAGGGAAAAACTTGAATTCTTATACTCACACATTCAGATCACGAGTTGATTCGCATTGCATTCATACCTGCTAGTATATCCATATTGCATACATACTTGCCATTACGTCCTGCCTTACCTGTATTTAGATGCTAGGATGCTTGTGTGCATGCATTCGATTTCCTGTGTAGATGTTATTTATTACTCACGAGTTGGCAACTCACCCCCGTTATGCCATAGCCTTTTTCAGGTCCGCTCCGTCAGTACAGTAGCGGCGGGTGCGCTTGCTTCTTTTGCCTCTTTTGCCTGGACTCCAGATTTTGCTCATAGGTGGGTTATGTTACTATTTTGTACCACCTTGTATATTCTTTGTATCTAGTGTATTCCATCTACTGTTTCTACCAGTATTATTGTATATTGACCTAGAGATGAGACTGTGAGGTTTGTGGACTTTTATGCTGTATTTTGGGATCGAGCTCAATTGAGTCGACATGATGTTTTTCTTATGCTTCATTATGATTATTTCGCATGTTGTTGCTTTATATTGCGTGGGATTTGTGACCGCCTTGTGGCGAAGAGCTAGCTCCCGCTTGGGGATGCCCTATTTTGTTGGATTCATATATATTTTTGTTGTACCCAGTTTGGGGCCAGTATTTACAAAGGAGACTCTGCCGAAATTTTCGGAAAAATTGGTATTGTTTTTAAAAAGGGTTTTACATGACTTATTTGATAAACTCGCTTTCAATTGATTGGGTTTTCTTCACTCTTTTGCTTAATTGGTTTTGTTTTCTGGGCTTTGGATTACTTATTTTACGGACGTCTTTAGACGTTTCGTAAACTTAAGTGCCAGTCACGTTCCGTACCCTGCGGGTCGTTACAAAGTTGGTATCAGAGCGATAGGTTTTACCTTTTTGAGTGTAGGATGACCCTTGGTAGATGGAGTAAGTGACTTAAGCAGGGTAACGTAGCGTGCGTATGTCCGCGGCATACTTGCGATACGGTACTCCGCCTAAGTGACTTTAGGGTATACTTGCTTGAAAATTCCTTCTTCAATTCCGTGTATCCTATGATCCAATTGCACTGTTCTTACTATCCATTTTCCTGTAACATCCACTATGCCGTCGAAGGCTACGAGGGCACAGAGGGCTGCCACCAGAGACGAGATTCGAGCTGGCTCGTCCGAGACTAGGACTGAGCAGGGTGGTATGCCTACGCCGCAGGGACAGACCAATCCACCTTCCCCAGGCCGTATGGATAGGCTCGAGACCGGTATGGAGGAGTTGCGACAGATGATGGGAGGCATGCAGGAACTACGTCAGATGGTAGGATCCCTAGTTGCAGCCAGTCGTACACCGAGGCCGGATGACGTACCTACTACATCACAGACGACTATGATACCTGCTCCTACTACTACCACCGTGGCCATTCCGGTTTCAGTACAGGATTTCATGAGGCTGAGACCTCCAGTATTCACCGGCACCGAGGCAGCGGAGGACCCACAGACGTTCCTTGACAGTTTAGCCAGGATCTGCCATTCGCTGAGATGTTCGGATGATCGATGGGTAGAGCTTGCGAGTTTCCGGCTAGAGGGTCTCGCACAGACATGGTGGGAGTCAGTCTTGAGAGGTCGAGCTGCAGGTCTACCGCCTATGACTTTGGCCGAGTTTACAGCGGTCTTTCTAGCTCGTTTCCTCCCAGAGAGCGTTCGTGACGCCAGAGCTCGCAGCTTCGAGGCCTTAGTCAAGACACCTGGGATGACGGTGTCTGAGTATGACATCCAGTTTACACAGTTATCCCGATATGCTCAGTATTTGGTGGATACCGAGGAGAAGATGGTGAAGAGGTTCGTACAGGGACTTGATGCCCAGCTATATCTTGCCATTGGCGCCCAGCACTACGACAATTATTCAGCTGCTATGGATACGGCATTGCGGATGGAGGCACGCAAATCACGGACTTCGGCCGTTTCTGGGCCGAAGAGGATTCGCACCGATTTACCATCTCAGAGGCAGCGCGCCATATTCTTTCCGAGAGATAGGCCTGGCAGAGGATTTGGGCGGGGACAGTTATATGGTTCTTATCCCCAGGGGCAGCAGCCGTCGCCAGGGTGTTTTGGGTGCGGGAGTCCGCACCATCTTGTCAGAGACTGTCCGGTGAGACGACAGGGAGCAGCGACAGTTCCGCATGTGACCCTACCACCATCACCACCCCCTACTCAGAGAGCCCTACTTCCTACCCCAGGCGATGCTCCACGCCAGTTAGGTGCACCGAGAGGCCGTGGACGCGGCGGTCCTGTTCAGAGAGGACGAGGAGGCAGAGGCCGAGGTCGAGGTCAGCCCGCTATCGGTGGAGGACAGGCCCGAGTTTTTGCTTTGACACCGCAGGATGCGCAGGCATCCAATGCCGTTGTGACAGGTACCTTGCCAGTTTGTTCTTTCGACGCACGGGTATTATTCGACCCAGGTTCCACACATTCGTACGTCTCTACACACTTTGCACCGATGTTGGGCCGTGAGTCGTCGTCGCTAGATCATCCGCTTGTTGTTGTTACTCCGGTAGGCGAGTCGTTTGTCGCTCGGTTTGTATGTCGTTTGTGTTCCGTTCGTATCGGGGAGAGTGATTCATCAGTTGATTTGATACTCCTCGATATGTTGGACTTTGATGTGCTTCTGGGCATGGATTGGCTAGCCACTTGTTATGCTTCGGTGGACTGTCGTGAGAAGGCAGTCAGATTTAGCTTTCCGGGAGAGCCAGTCCTTGTTATTCAGGGAGACCGCAGTGTCACCCTTCCCAGCTTAATTTCGTCTCTTCGCGCTGGTCAGCTCTTACGGAAGGGATGTCAGGGATTCTTAGCGTGTATTTGTGATACTCGAGCTGCAGAGGTTCCGTTAGACCGGGTCCCGGTAGTTTGTGAGTTCCCTGATGTTTTCCCTGATGAGCTACCTGGGCTACCGCCTGAGCGCGATGTTGAGTTCTGCATTGATTTGATTCCCGGCTCGGGGCCTATTTCTATACCGCCTTATCGGATGGCCCCGGCAGAGCTTCGAGAGCTGAAGGATCAGTTGCAAGATTTGTTAGATAAGGGGCTTATTCGACCGAGTGTTTCTCCGTGGGGTGCTCCGGTCCTGTTTGTCAAGAAGAAGGATGGAAGTTTGCGCTTATGTATCGACTACCGCCAGCTGAACAAAGTTACCGTTCGGAACATATATCCGTTGCCGTGCATTGATGATTTGTTCGACCAGCTTCAGGGTGCGGGGTATTTTTCGAGGATCGACTTGCGATCAGGATACCATCAGCTGCGAGTTCGACAGGAGGATATACCGAGGACAGCTTTCCGCACGCGCTACGGCCACTACGAGTTTTTGGTGATGTCGTTCGGACTCACCAACGCCCCAGCAGCATTTATGGATTTGATGAACCGTACATTCAGGCCGTATCTTGACTTGTTCATCATCGTGTTTATCGACGATATCTTGGTGTACTCCCGGAGCAGAGAGGAGCATGAGCAACACTTGCGGATTACGTTACAGACTCTGAGGGAGCACCAGCTGTTCGCAAAGTTCTCCAAGTGTGCATTCTGGCTGGACAGCGTCGGATTCTTGGGACACGTGGTTACGAGAGACGGCATTTGTGTGGACCCGAAGAAGATTGAGGCTGTTCAGCAGTGGCCCCGACCTACATCGGTTACTGAGATCCGTAGTTTTCTAGGCCTGGCGGGCTACTACAGGCGTTTTGTTCAGGACTTCTCCCGTATAGCTGCACCGTTGACCGGTTTGACCCGGAAGGGAGTTCCTTTCTTCTGGACAGAGGAGTGCGAGCGCAGTTTTCAGCAGCTACGGACTTGTTTGACTACGGCGCCGGTATTATCTTTGCCTTCGGGATCAGGCGGATTTGTTGTCTACTGTGATGCTTCGCGAGTGGGATTAGGATGCGTATTGATGCAGCCTGGCCGGGTGATCGCTTATGGTTCTCGGCAGTTGAAGAAACATGAAAAGAACTACCCCACTCATGATTTGGAGATGGCTGCAGTGGTCTTTGCACTGAAGATTTGGCGACATTACCTGTACGGCGAGTCGTGTCAGATATTCACCGATCACAAGAGCTTAAAGTACATATTTCAGCAGCGAGACCTGAACCTCAGACAGCGTAGTTGGATGGAGTTGGTGAAAGACTACAACTGCGAGATCTTATATCACCCCGGCAAGGCGAATGTGGTGGCAAATGCGTTGAGTAGGAGGCCCGGGGGTAGTCTATCCTTTTTGCGCGCAGTGCAGAGGCAGTCGTCAGCAGATTGGCAGATGTTATGCGACAGCCGAGTTGAGTTCGAGTTCACTCAGACAGGGGGACAGCTCGCGCATGTTCGTGCACGCCCACAGTTGCTTGACCGTATATATGAGGCACAGCTCAGTGACGACCGTTGCTCAGTGATCATGGCACAAATGGGACATGGCAGATTTTCCGAGTTCGTGATTGACGATCAGGGGATTTTACGATATGGATCTAGACTGTTCGTACCAGATGCTGATGGATTGCGGCGCGACATTCTTGAGGAGGCACACCGATCAGTGTATAGTGTCCACCCCGGTTCCACCAAGATGTACCATGATATGAGAGAGACCTACTGGTGGGACGGGATGAAGAGGGACATTGCGGAGTTTGTATCGAGATGCCTGACTTGTCAGCAAGTCAAGGCCGAGCACCAGAGGCCCGCAGGAGAGCTACAGCCGTTACCCATTCCAGAGTGGAAATGGGAGCAGATTTCGATGGATTTCGTTGTGGGTCTACCCAGGACCAGTCGAGGGTACGACTCCATCTGGGTGATCATGGATAGATTGATGAAAGCGGCTCACTTCCTGCCAGTGAAGACGACTTTCAGCTTCGCTCAGTATGCTCAGCTCTACATCGACGAGATCGTGCTGTTGCATGGCGTACCGACATGTATCGTGTCAGATCGAGGCACTCAGTTTACCAGCCGACTATGGCAGAGACTCCAGGAGGCTTTGGGCACTCGTTTGAGCTTCAGCACAGTATTTCATCCGCAGACAGACGGACAGTCAGAGCGGACCATTCAGACTCTCGAGGACATGCTCAGAGCGTGCGTTTTAGACTTTGGTGGTAGCTGGGATCGTCATTTACCTCTAGTGGAGTTCTCCTACAACAACAGCTTCCAGGATACTATTCAGATGGCACCTTTCGAGGCATTGTATGGGAGGAGATGCAGATCGCCCGTCTGTTGGACAGAGCTCAGCGAGAGCAGCATTTTGGGGCCGCAGCTTGTTGAGGAGACGACAGCGAAGATACAGTTGATCCGAGACCGGATGAGAGCGGCTCAGAGCAGACAGAAATCCTATGCAGACAGGCGCCGTCGTAGATTAGAGTTCGCAGTTGGCGACCATGTTTTTCTGAAAGTCTCTCCGATGAAGGGCGTGATGCGTTTTGGGCAAAAGGGGAAGCTTAGCCCTAGATTCGTAGGTCCCTTCGAGATCCTCGAGCGGGTTGGAGCTGTTGCTTATCGTTTGGCTCTTCCTCCCAGCTTTCCCGATGTTCACCCCGTCTTCCATGTTTCGATGCTCCGCAAGTACCTTCACGACCCTTCGCATGCGATTCAACACCCGACAGTCCAGCTAGAGCGCGACCTTTCTTTTGCAGAGCAGCCGGTGGCCATCCTGGATCGGCAGGTGAAGAAGTTGAGGTCGAAGATTATACCAACCGTCAAGGTCCTTTGGCGTAGTCCGAGCAGCGAGGAGGTTACCTGGGAGACCGAGGGCGAGATGAGGAAGAAATATCCCCATCTCTTTGAAGGTACGCGTAGCTATATTTTTAAATTCGGGGACCGAATTTCTTTAAGGGGGGAAGATTGTAGCGTCTTGAAAAGTCGTTTCGGTGTTTTCCTGAAAATCGGTGAAAATTCGGTATTTTTCCGAAAACCGTCTTTTTTGTTATTTTGCAGTTTAGGGCTAATTATACCTAAATTGGATAGGTAATTGCTTGTTTTTAGTAGCTAATGAGTTAATTATGAAATTCTGGTCGTTTAAAAATTTTCCCTAATTTTTCAATTTTTTAATATTATTTTAAGCCGGTAAGAAAATACATTAAATTAGCGATAAATACAAATTTTTCCGGGCTAATTTTAATCTATAAAATTATGATAATTAAAATCTAGTTGTAACATAAATTTTTAGTATTTTATTTTGATTTTTAACTAATTTTTATTATAGGAAACAAAATTTATTGAATTTAAGCTTAAACTTGCAATTTTTGACTTGTAGGGGGTCTTTTTGCATAAAAAAATTTTTGTGCACTCTCTCTCACTTTTCCCTCACCCTTGGCCGGCCTACCACAGCAGGAACTTCTCTCTTTCTTTTTTTTTTGGGTCTTCACTCTTGTGAGCATTATGATATGTGAATGGATTAAATTATATTAATTTGTAAGTATGTTGTACTTAGGAATGGTTAGCTTTGACCTTGGAAAAAATTTCCACAACACCACACCATTCTCCCCCATTCCCTTAAGGCCGAGAGAACCTCCTACTTCTGTCCCAATATTTTTTCCTCTCTTTTCACATCAGATTTCTTCACAATATCCATCAATAATCAATAATTTTCTTCACAAATTCAACACAAAACCTTATTCTACCTCTTTTCAAGCCCAAATTGGTTTAAATCTTGGAGAAAAATGGCATCTTTGGAGGCAAATTATTCTTGCTAGATCTCTAGTGAGGTATAATTTCTTGCTAATTAAACTCTTTTGATTAAGTTCTTAAGTTAGATTGTTTTAGTGTTAAATTTCATTGCTAATTTCTAATCTTGTTTTTTTTAAAGTGAATGGTTTGAATTGAATTAGGGTTTAGAAACCATTATGTAGTTGATTAAATCTAATTTGTTATCTAGTTGTTTTGCTAACCTAATCTAGAAGGTTAACTTGCTAATTGAGTTATAAATTAGTGTTAAAAGTTTAGCTAAATTCTAATCTAGTTTATAAAAGAGTAGTTTGTTTTAAACTAGGTTTTTTTTAGCACACCATTATTTGGTTAATTAAATTTATTTTGCTTGCTAGTTCCTACACAACCAAATCAAAGATGTTACCTTGTTTATGTGGTCTTCAAATTATGCTAATTTTGTTAATTTTAATGTGTGAAATTGGTTTGTAATTGTTGTTTTATGAAAATCAAGAAAGGGGTTTGTGTATGGAAATGGGTTGTGAAGCATGATAAATGAGTTGAATTTATGTGATTGTGGCTAACTAGTTGTGTGGTTGGATATTGTGTTGGATTGTGTTAACCGTATCGCTAATTTTCGATATTTGCACCAAAATTGCTAGTTTTGTGCTTACTAGGTTTTTGTTAAAATTAATTGGTGAATTATTTGTGATACCTTGGAGATGTTTTTAGCATCTCTTATGACGTTTAGGATGCGTGAGTGCGGATTTTTGAGTAGTCGGGTTTTAGTTTGGCCGGGCGACCAAATCGGCGTTTTTTGGCAGTTTTTGCGATTTTCGCGTATATTCCGCGCACCATGCGCACGTTGTACCTAGCTAGTGAACTTTAGTAGTTTCGTTTGGGTTTTGCGTCGTTCTTGATATGTAACCTTATGTTTGGTATTGATGTAAATTCCAGGTTCGGTCGCGGAGACGTCAGACGCGGCACGAAAAGGGAAAGCGGTGATTGGACACAGCTAGCCAGGGATTCCGGTGAGTAGATGTAACATCTACGGGGGACTATCGTTGGATGGCGCAAGCCGCCCGATAGTTTTAGTAACTTACAAGATTCTTAGTGATGTTAGTAATTAGGGGTGAAATACGTATATGATTATTTGCTGCATCCATGCATTATATTGACATACCTATACGAAACCATTTTATAGGACACCTGCACCATTGCCAGGATTTTTATATGCAGCACGAGCACTATTCATGCTTACACACACACCCTGGTAATTGCCATGCCACCACACTAGATAACCTTTAAATTTAAACCTTTTACTAATTGATACTTAAACTTGTGCTATTGTCTTTAATTCCTTAAAATGAAACCGTAGGATTGCTATTCATGTGCATGTACTTCATCATATTAATTGTTCATGCTTAATCTATTAATCACACATCGCAACTTGATTATTAATACCATATGCATTCATTATCATTGATATATGCACTTATGTGGATTTCTTGAGATTTTATGATATTGCTGGATTTCGGGGGAAAGCCGCAAAATTTCTAAACTTATTATAGTTTTAAAATATGTAAATTGCGGTTTTCTAGTGATGTAAGTGTCGTCCACCATGAGTTTGCTGTGGTTTTGGAAATCCGTGTCGAGGAGTGGAGGAACCGGCACGGGTACATGGTGGGCCCGGTAAGGTACCCCGGGGCAAGAGGAATGTGGTGTTGACGTTGAGCCTGGCAGGGGACGGATTACCTACCGGTGACTGTTTGGGACGGCGGATATCCAGAGGATACCGACCGTGGCCACTAGATGATGAGATATTGATATTTGAGATGGGTCAGCCGGACGGCTGAGGCCAGAGATACATTGATATGAGATTTGAGACAGTTTTGAGGTGTCGATGCTGGACACAGGTTCTTGTTGATTCTATTGGTATTGTGCTGGTATTTCAAAAGACATTATTAAAGGGAAAAACATGAATTCTTATACTTACACATTCAGATCACGAGTTGATTCGCATTGCATTCATACCTGCTAGTATATCCATATTGCATACATACTTGCCATTACGTCCTGCCTTACCTGTATTTAGATGCTAGGATGCTTGTGTGCATGCATTCGATAGCCTGTGTAGATGTTATTTATTACTCACGAGTTGGCAACTCACCCCCGTTGTGCCATAGCCTTTTTCAGGTCCGCTCCGTCAGTACAGTAGCGGCGGGTGCGCTTGCTTCTTTTGCCTCTTTTGCCTGGACTCCAGATTTTGCTCATAGGTGGGTTATGTGACTATTTTGTACCACCTTGTATATTCTTTGTATCTAGTGTACTCCATCTACTGTTTCTACCGGTATTATTGTATATTGACCTAGAGATGAGACTGTGAGGTTTGTGGACTTTTATGCTGTATTTTGGGGTCGAGCTCACTTGAGTCGACATGATGTTTTTCTTATGCTTCATTATGATTATTTCGCATGTTGTTGCTTTATATTGCGTGGGATTTATGACCGCCTTGTGGCGAAGAGCTAGCTCCCGCTTGGGGATGCCCTATTTTGTTGGATTCATATATATTTTTGTTGTACCCAGTTTGGGGGCCAGTATTTACAAAGGAGACTCTGCCGAAATTTTCGGAAAAATTGGTATTGTTTTTAAAAAGGGTTTTACATGACTTATTTGATAAACTCGCTTTCAATTGATTGGGTTTTCTTCACTCTTTTGCTTAATTGGTTTTGTTTTCTGGGCTTTGGCTTACTTATTTTACGGACGTCTTTAGACGTTTCGTAAACTTAAGTGGCAGTCACGTTCCGTACCCTACGGGTCGTGACAATTTCAGAAATATAAAATATTATTTTTTGGAAATTTAATATTAAAATAGTATATTTCGTGAAAACTATTTGATTTGCGAATATAGGTTTTTCGAAAAATGGTATAAGTATATACCAATATTTGGAAAATAATCGGAGATTAAAATAATTTATTTATTATAATGATGTTTATCCGATTTTGGCATTTTTATAATTAATGATATTCAAATTTAAATCAAACTTGATTAGTGCACTACTAATCGTGATTTAGCCAAATCCGTATTTTTACATTTTTCCATGGCTAGTGCACCATGTCATGTGCATGTTATGCATTGTGTTTGTATTTATGAATTGTGATAATAGAAAAAGAAAAAGAAAAGGAAACAGAAGTAATGAGTGTAAAACAAAATGAGAAAGAAACAAAAGAAGATATTTGAGATAGTGGGTGTAGGAGATATTTTAGAGTGAGAGAGTGAGCATAAGAGAGAGAGTGGGAAAGACTTGGCCGCTCCTTCATTTCCCTTTGTTTCTTTACCATTTCTTCATACCTCCCTCACTACCTCCATGCATCATCTCCAAATCCTTTCCAAAACCTCGTGCCAACCTCACAATAAACATGCATAAGCCTATCCTAAACCCTTTGAACCTTTCAAGTTTGGATTTTGAAGATTTTGGGCAACTCAAGAAATTTCTTCAGTGACTAATAAGGTAAATCCCTACACTTTTAGATAAGTATTTATGTTTATTATATCCTAGTTTAGTTTAAAAATCAATTTAGTGATTTGTGTGATCTTGGAAATTTACAAGTTGATGTTAAGTGGTAAAGTAAGGTGCAGTTAGTGTTTACAAGACTTGAATGATGATTTCATGACCAAGACCTGAGACTAGAACCCAAAACACGGAGTTAGAATTTCCCCGATATCGTATTTTTTGGATTTTTTGAGGAGATACTGAGATCTTCTATAACTCGGAGACCCTAAAAATTATTTAGCGATTACAGAGAGACGTGCAGGCAACCAGGAACCTACCCTAGAAACCCGAGCCCATTCCCTATTGTTATGGCCGCAGATTTATTGGTTGTGGCCGCAAATTGCAGCCACATAAGGGTGGAAAGCGATGATTCTTGGTCTGTGGCTCCTATATCTTCTAATTAGACCACCCCTATATGGAAAATTGGCTAATTTTACCTGAGTCAAAATCTGGGATAGATTTCCTTAGATGCTGATTTCGTGTTATGTGATTTGTGAAACTTGGTTTGGGTATTTGATTTTGGATTCTGTCGTTGGACGTTTGTACGTCAACGGACGAGGGTAATTTGGTTGATCTTGCATACGTAAGCTATAGGTTCTAACCTATGAGCACTTCGTGTGCCGTATCAGCTTTCCGGACTTGGTTTTAATTTCATTTCGATATGTGTTGAATTGTAGGTACCTTCGCGTGGACTTCCGAGACGACGAAGCACATCGACTTCGGCTAAGGAAGGAGTTTAGTTGGTGAGTAGATTTATATCTACGGGGAAAGTCGGGTGGATGGCGTATAGCACCCCCGCAACCATTGATATGGAAGATCGTTTTATAACTTATAATTTTGATAAAGGATATGCTACGAAGTTAGGATAACATGATTATAGGATTTAGAAAGAGATGATTTGAAAAAGTTGACACTAATGGATATACTGGCTTGAAAATATGATATATGTATATAAGATAACATGATATGGGATATTGAGATGATAGATATAGATGACTCGGAATGATATATGAGAATATGAAATGATTAAGTGAATCATGATAAGTATGAATTGAAAGAGGACAAGTATGAGTTTAAAATGATAAGATATGAGATCGAGATCGATATGAATTGAGATTAACAAGATATAACATATATGCCAGATGACATGATATAAGATTGATATATATGTGTTATGTGATTGATAAGGTATGTCGTACGAGATTATAGATCCGTACCTTTGCTGGTGAATAGGATGATAGATTCCCTACTCTGTTTGTGACACTGTACGATGGATTACCGTACGCGATGCATTTACCGAATGTTTGATCCACGCTCATGAATTGAGAATGATGATCGAGGATATTGCGACACCTGATACTATGAGGTGGGATCGTTGATGTAAAGAAGCTACCTTATTATAGTTCATATCTTGTTGGATTATTCCTTGTGTGATACCTATCATGTTTCCAGTATTTAATGTTATATGATATCATTGCTAGTACACCTGCATAATTACCGTTGATGCGCATGTTACACTTACACAGATTTGCCGGCTTACACACATTCATCGTCGGTAATTGCCATGCTACTTACACAGTAGAACTGCCCTATCATGATATTACTCTTAACCGTAAAAGTACATTCATTGTTCAGTATTATCACTTGACATGCTTGCATGATATACTCAATATGCTCATATTACTACTCTATGTTACATACATCGTACTTTATGGTTATATGATTGAGATGCTGTTTTTATGAGATCTCTGGATTTGAGAACCGCGGTTTAATTTCAAAGGAAATTGTGTATTTTTTAAAAATGTGGTTTCTCTTGATATGATATTTCGAGGTGTCCACCGTGAGTTTTCTCGGTTCTGAGAAGTGAGTATACCCGATTCAAGGAGCGCCAGGCACCGTCTGCAGGTATATGGTAGACCCGGTGAGGTACCCCGGGGAAAGAAGACTCGTATTGTTAGGCGGTGAGCCTGGAAGGGGAGCACTACCTACCGGTGATTTTATAGAACTCGGAGGATACCGTTTTGGAGATATGATATGAGATGGATATGAGGACCGATCTGAGGATGCGGCGCCTGAGATGAGATGGATATGAGGGCCGATCTGAGTATGCGGTGCCTGAAATATGAGGATTTGCGTGTCGATGCTGGACACGGGTTTTCATGAAGTTTCGAGTGTCGGTGTTGGACACTCAGGTTCCATGATTTTGATGTGCCGTTGATGGACACGTGGTTGATATCCTCATATATATATACAGGATTATGTTTTTATGATGTTCGAGTGTCGGTGTGGGACACTCGGGTTCCATGATATTGTTTGTGTCGTTGATGGACACGTGGATGATATCCACATGCATACAGGCATATGATGTCAGATGTTTATTTATATATGTCATTGCATTGACTCGATTGTTGTCCTATATGCATACATGGTCACCTTAGATATCATAGTATTACCTTTAGGATATAGTGACCTAGGAAATCATTGTTTTATTCGATTTCTACTTGCTGATGTTTTCTACTCACGAGTTGGCGACTCACCCCCGTTGTGCCACGGTTCTTGCAGGTTTGACCACTTGGGATCAGTTGCGGTATCGCTGGCACACAGCTTCATCCACGGTGCTTTACTTTGGTAGGCAGGACATATGTTGGATCGTGCCTGCTCTCATACTTTATATTCCGTTGTATCTAGATAAACTCCATCAGATCAGATCAAATCAGAACTAGAAATTGTAAATTGGTAGACCTAGTCAGACTTGGGTATTGTGAGAGACTTAGAGCGATGGATTTATGATCCTTTTTCTTGAGTTTTGATGTCTTGCTTCTTAATTTGTTCTTCCTGGGTTGATGTCACGACCCGAAAGTACGGAACATGACCGGCACTTAGACTACGAACGTCCTGAGGCGTACGTAATCTAAGTAAACCGAAACCCCAGAAATCCAAACCAAGAAAAGTAGTAGAGTGAAGGAAAACCAATTTAAAATCAAGTAGTTTTAATAGCATAAGCCGAGTTATGCGGTTTTAAAAAAAACATCAAATATTTCCCGAAAATTTCGGCAGAGTCTCCTTTGTAAATACTGGCTCCCAAATGGGATACAACATGTATAGTATACGAAATCAATAAAAAGGCATCCCCAAGCGGGAGCTAGCTCTTCGTCAATCGACGGTCACAACCACACAAGCAATATAATATACAACGCCAAGGGCGAGGATCAAAACTCAAAAGGAACTCAAAACAACAAGAAAACCATAGAAATACAACGCGCGACTCTAAGGTCGAAGAATAACATCACTGGTCTCTATCTCAAAAATAATACATGTTTGGTTGATGGAACTTCTAGATACAACAGAGTAATAATATACAAGTTATATAATGGGGGGTACGATACAAGTAAACCGACCTATTAGCAAATCACCCGAACGAAACTATGCCCGCAAGCCGTAATAAAACCTGTACGGCAAACCTGTAAGAAACTGGGGCACAACGGGGGTGAGTTGCCAACTCGTGAATAGAAAAACATCTACGCACAGAAATCGCATAAATAACGCTACCTAGGTCAATGATCATAATATATCCTCAAATATATGTATAACATGCAGCCTATAACAATGGCTAGGGTAGTATCTAACACGAGTGTGATCTCATGTGCCCGTGTCAGTGTCTCAGGTAGCAATATATCATATGAATGAGATATGAATGCATGGAACAGAATGCAAGTACTGACGAAAACTTCTTTCATAAATCAGTGAGATTTCTGTATTTTAAAAGTGAGGTACCATAAACGAAATCAGCATAAAACAGTGCCCGTCATCGACACAAAACAAGTGTCCAAATATCTCGATATCTCTGTATCACAATCGCTGTACCTCAATATCTCAAATCATAATATCTAGGGCGCCGTCAATCCAGACCGGCCCCTACCATCCATCTCAAGACCACGACGGTATCCTCCGGATATCCGACGCGCCGGGTAAAATCACCGGTAGGTAGTGCTCCCTGCCAGGCTCACATCGTCATCATCACGCGCTTCTTGCCCCAGGGTACCTTACCGGGTCCACCATGTACCCGAAACGGTTCATCCGTCTCCTCGAATCGGGTCTCGAAATCCATCAGCAAACTCATGGTGGACGACTCATACATCATGGGAAAAACCGCACTTTTTATTTAAAAAGAGAGAAATCAGCTTATATAAGTTTTGCGGTTTTCCCCCACCCCCAAATCCAGAAAATCTCATGGAAATCCGAATCCAAATCATCAATAGCATGTAAAACCATGAATATAGGCATAACAATGAATAACAGTATGCATGAAGTGACAAGTAATAACTACAATATTAAGCTGGCATATAAGGAAGGTATACTAATATCATGTCAAATTACTAACTAATAAGCTAAGTCAAGCAATAATATTTTCTAAGGTGTACGTGACATGGCAATTACCGATGAAGATGTGTGTGAGCCGACAAGTAAGTGTACGTGGTACATACGCATCATCGGTAATGGTGCTGGTGTCCTAACAATATGATATCAACATTGCAATAAGAAATTATAACATAAGTATGCGATGCGAAGCGAACCACAATAATAAGCGGGAGCTGAATACAAGACGCAACTGTAACTAACCTGCATTAATCTAATATAAGTCCTACAAATGGTGCCTTTTGAAATAACACGAATCATGGGGTTTTGAAAATAGGGGCTACGGTGTTTTTATGAAAAGATACGTCTTTTGAAATATCCGTAGGATCCCTTGGGCTGTCTTTTTAAATACCCACGATTCGTTAGTTTTTGAAATAGGTAAGAATCAAACCTAATCTAACAACTAAACTAAACTAAAGGGCTAAGCTAACAAACTGGACTACAGGTAAGGAAACCGCCTAACATCTGAGTGGATCCATATACATACCTGTATATATATTAGTGGGTGATCCCGCCTCAATAATATCATATCCGATACCATATCTACAATCAGACATCCCAAGTCAAGAGTGCGGATCAATCATCAAGATATAGCTCGTACGTAAATCCGTCGTACGGCATCCCCAGATCTGGGTACGGGTCAATATCACATTCATCACATTGTTCATCTGGTATCCTCTTTATCAAAGATCATAATCCGGGGTACTGATCTACGTCTAGTACAATACTGATACTGCCTAAGTAAGCATGGACGTGTGTGAAACACTACGTCAAGGACCCGCTACAACGTAATGTCGTATCTCAAATACGAACCCTGCTATATCACCGAATTCACAACCTCAATACAAATCTCATCGACTCATCTCAAACCCAAGTATCATCCTCAAATCCATATGTGAACACATAGTCCCATACCCATGTGAACACATAACTATAAAGAATCCCATGAGCACATATAAATAGGAATGTAAGGAAGTATGTATGTGTGTATGGGTAGTGCAACACTACCCTAGGGTTCGCAACACTAAAATAATCCAACACACCAATATCCATCCTAAACATCGATATTAATCCCAAATAACATATAATAATTATTGGTGTGTATACGCATCCGTATACACCACCACGGACTGCGGGGGTGCTATACGCCATCCACCCGACTTCTCCCCGTAGATATAAATCTACTCACCTGCTCCTTGTTTGCCGATGCCGATGTCACCCTCTTCATCTTCAACGTCTCGACATCACGTGGGGTACCTACACATATGCATAATCGCAAATGCGCATTAAAATCACATCGGAAAACCAAATCGACACGCCAAAGGCCTATAGGTTAGAACCTATGGACCACGCTTTCAAAACCACCACCAACCCTCGATATCGTCGTACAAACGTCAGATCATCGAGTTAAAACCAAACATACCAATCATGGTTTCATAAATCACAAAAAATGTATGAAATACGATGCAAACCATCAAAACCAATAAATTGATCAAATTGGTTTATTTCACAAATCTTAGAAAACACTTAATTACCGTTTTAATTCGAAACTTGACATTTTAACAAAACTAATGGCCATAATTTCCACTAAATATCATAACTAAGTTATATAAACCATTTCCACAATTTAATCTCATTAAATTTCATTAACCCCAAAGACCTAGTTTACAAATTATCCAATTTTAACAATTTTCAAGCAAAAATTCACAATTTAACAATTAAGCTTAGTTTTGCATAACCTAAGGTATTAAACCACTCATTATAATGTTAATAATGCTATGAAACCATAATTAGAATTTTTATCTAACAATTTAACTTAATTTTGAAAACCTAGTTTGCAATATTATGCAATTTGGACAATTTAAAGGTAGCAATTAGCAAGATGTAACAAGATTAAGTTTTACATAACAAAAACATGTTAATCTACTCATTAAGACCACAATCTAATGATAACAACACTAATAAAAAATTAAACCCTTTTTTAGAATTTCCTAAACTAGCAATCACAACCGAATTAACACTCGAATAAAATAGACTATCATAATTAAACAACAATTTAACAAAAAGGGTCAAGATTTTTATACCTCACAACCCATTGATCCAACTTGAAATCTAGCCCTCCAAATTGAAATCTTTGCACCAAGATCCATGCTATAGGGGCTAAGGAAAAATGGGCAGGAGCTTGATTTTGATTTTGAAGGATTTTTGATGCATTTTTGAAGGGTTTTTGAGGTTGAAGGAGAAGGGGAAATGGGGGAAATGAGAGGGGGTTGCTGTTGCAGCAGGAAGAGGAGTGATTCGGCCACAATATGGGGAGGGGAGGAGAGAGAGTGAGGTGGGGAAATAAGCCAAGTCAACCCACAAAGTCAAAGCCCATACTCTTTTAACAATTTCCCTTCATTTTCTTTGTTTTCTCTTGATTTTTCTTGTAACAATACAAGTGGGAAAATGAGGGGGGACAACTTGGGGCTGCTGATTTGGGGAGAGGAGAGAGGGTGTGGGTGAGTGTGGGTGAGGAAAAAAAATGATAGATACTATACCCCAAACAACCATTTACACTAAATTCACTAAAAAAAGCCTTTTTTTCTTCGATAATTTCTAAACCGTTTTGGCAAACGTTTTCACTTCAAAAACCACATGATAAAATTTTATTTAAAGTTTTATGATGCACAAAATTTGTTTCAACTCATTCCAATTTGTAATTTTCCCTAATTAAATGTATTAGTGACGGCTTAAAATAATAATAAAAATAATTTTTTTCAGAAAATTTGAAATTTCACCAGTGGCTCAATAAACACCAAATACTAGCAATTACAGAGCTAGAATATGTATATTTAATTTTTATAATAAGATAGTTGTATTTTGACTTTTTACAGAAAACCCACTTATTTTACCGTTTTTTCGAAATTTCACCGAAACAATTTTCAAAACGTTACAGTTGATTCTTCGCTGTTGGGCGTCGTATATATGTATTTGCGTGGTTGTGATTCCGCGAGATCGGAAAGTGCTATCTCCCACTTGGGGATGCTTATATATTGTTGTGTATATGTTTCTGGATCAAAATATATCAGGGAGGTGCTGCCCAAATTTTTAAAGACGAAACATGTTTTCAACTCTAGTATAATCCACTTGCATTTTCATGTTTCATTAGCTATGTATTTAAAGAAAAAAAAGATTCATTATACCTTTATTTCAAAACTGCAGCCCCACTATTTTCCGCAAAAAGGTTTAAATTTTCTGGGCTTCGGCTTACTTGATTTACGTCACGCCTTTAGACGTTGCATAATTTATGTGCCGGTCACGTGCTAAATTACCGGTCGTGACAACGGGCCACATTCTCCAAAGTTGCATACCGACGAGGCGGAGAAACCACTTACGAGTCCTCTCGACTCGTAAGGAGAAAATTCTCTTGTGAAATCCTTACGACTCTCTAGAGAAAACTCACTTAGGAGTCCTCATGACTCCTAAGGAGAAAATACACCTACGAGATTCTCTCGAATCGCAAGGAGAAAAGTCTTTATGATACCCTCATGGCTCATAAAGTTGAAAAGCCTTAGGCAACAGATCTAAACATGTTTCCTAAGCCATCGCTGCCCTAAAAAATGTCCAAGCTGACTCTTGTATACTATCCATGGGCCACATTCATCAAAGTTACATGCCAATGAAGTGAAGAAGCCATTTGCGGATCCCCTCGACTCATAAGGAGAAAATACCTGTGTGAGATCCTTACGACTCACGGAGATGAAAGACACTTAGGAATCCTCATGATTCCTAGGGAGAATACTCACATATGAGATCCTCACGACTCATAGGGAGAAAACCTTCTTGAGACCCTTACGGCTCATGAAGATGAAAAAGTCTTAGGCGATAGGGATCCTAAACCGGTCTCCTAAGAAATCAATTCTATGTCAATGCATTATTTTCCACTACTTAACCCACGTACAAACTTACATGGGCAAAGTAGTGGGGGGCATTTGTTCCCGCCAAAAACTTTTGGCGCGGAGCTTACTGTTTCTTTATAAAAATAAAGGGAAAGCTGCTAAACACGTATACCCACATGCAAAGCATGTAACTATCACCTCAGATAGGATTAAATTCTATGGTGGCGCCGCACGTGAAGTTCATGTGGGCGCCAATGTGCAAAGCACAGGAGCGCCTGTTTCCCTAATATTTAAACATAATAATAAGAGCTAAGCTCCGTTAAATTTTAATGAGGCAGCGCCATGATTTGTCTAAAATATTGCACATTTGAAAGATTATTTTCCACACTATTGTTAAGTTCTAAAATGCCTTTATTGTAATTATAGAACATAGGAAGGTTTATGTGTAAAAAGTTTATTATCATATGTTTCTACATTATATTTAACATAATGAGGGAAAATACATGCATATAATATTTATATAAAATATTGTAATTAAAATATGCATATCATATCAAATATTTCTAATCAATATTCTTAACATATAATATCATATAAAATGGTTAGGATAATATCATAAAAATACCAAATATTTCTAACATTTTGATTTGAGATATTGTGCAAATATTAGCTCAGGTCTGGAAACCGATCAGGAGATCCAAGATGTCAGAATCAAATCTGCCAAAATATGGAGGCAAATCGTAAGATTTAGCAATGGCAGATATTCAGAGCAGTATTCTCAAAATCTAGATATCGAAAAGATCTCCAAATGTCAACACAAGACAGCACAAAAAATCCCAGAACTTGATCTCACCAAAGAGTCGTGGTTGGGCGGTGATTGGTGTGTATTTGCGTATGCTTAGTTTTTAATTACCGTAATCAAGACGGTTTCGCTTGGTAGCTAGTCGGTTGAGTACGGGTCGATCCACAGGGAGATGGAATCTTTTTCTTTATGTTTTAACGAGTTAAATCCAAATATGTCAAGATTTGTTTTAATATATACTAATGAGATAAAGGATGATTAAAGAACTTGCTAGGGTTAGGATTTGGTTAGTTCGAGTTAGGAATTTCTCACTTCTTTCAATGCCCTTCTTTATATCGGTGTTACGGTAATTGGCAATAACGGGGAATAGCACGACTAGGAAGGAACTTGCAAGTATAAGCTAGGATTTCCATGGTTAGTTTCTTCCTTTTTGTCCTTGTCCGTCCATTCTTGGCTCTTAGCCCTAACCTCAAGTTAATTCAACCACAACCGGTCTAACTATGGAATCACCGCTATCATGTAGGATAGGGTGCCGTAGTGAGCGGATTATGGTTCAATTAAAGGGAGTCCGAATTAAGGTGCTGGGCAAAGAAAAGAATGAGAGAGATTTTCTTCTCTCAAACTTTCCTTCTCCTGCCCTAACAAGTGAGAAATTACTCACCCATTAAAAATATAAAAACAAGAAAGAAGGTAGAAAAAATTGAGGTTAAGAAGAATTAGAACTAGCTATTTGAGACCTCGCCTTGGCAAGGATCTTACTCAAGCATTATCGTTGTAAAGGATAAAGAAAAATAGAAGAAGAAAAACAAGACAAAAATTAACAATAAAATAATACGGATAAATTAGAAAATGAAAAATCGCAAATAATAAATAGACATGCAAGATAAAAAGAACTCTCCTTTTTTTTTTATTTATCACCACTCAAAAACTCACTACAATTTTTAATAGAGAAAGAAAAACTAAAGAATTAAATCCTAATTCTCATAAAGAAAAGCACATCGTAGTTTGGCTTTGAGCTCTGCTATTTATAGACAGGAAAGCGAAACCCTAGGTTTACAATCTGAGCCAAATACGAGATTACAAAACTACCCCAAGAGAGCTGAGTCAACGCTGCTTTGACGCAACTGACACTGTTCAGACGCGGCTGCGGTTCCGCGGCAGAAGTGCCTTTTAGCCGCGGTTCCGCGGCCGTTTGGTGGATTTGACTTATCATTTTTTATGGGTTTCTTCATGTGCTGTTCTTTTCTGTTTTGTACACTTGGTTTCTTAGAATCTTTTCAGTTTTCTTCCAGATTCTCAGCAGTGCAAAATGATGTGGACTTTTGCCTTGAGCTCCGTGTTGAAGTCTTGGATCTTGTGCTGCCCTTGTGCTATGTGCATTGAAATGACCAATGATTTGTCATTTTGTCCCTTGAACTGGTAGGCGGCATCATACGGATGGTGAGCGGAGATCAGTATTTATCTGTTGTTGGTCGTAGTCCCGCATTTGTTGTGACTTTTCATGAATTTCACTGTAAAGAGCTGAGAACCTGTAACCTGCAATTATTCAGCAAACACATATCAAAAGTACCTACCTATATGCAATGTGATCATGAATGGGCGGTATAAAAATGTAAAAATCTGATACGAACAAATACCCCCAAACTTATCTTTTGCTCGTCCCGAGCAAAGCCAATTTTATTCACAAAAAGTCATAACCTCACTTGTTCTCCGCCGAAAGACGCGACCGGGACGTTGGGACGTCCGTCTTGAATTTCGAGAGCAGATGCTATTTGGTGCTATCCGTCCACCTCTCCAAAGATGCCAAGTTGATTTATGACACCATGTATCGAAGGTTTAAACGGATGCGGCCGATGTAGCAGACTTCGTCAGATTCCCCCTCATTTGAGGGGTTTTTGAGTGTGGGGACGCTCTTCCCTGCAGGCGCAAGCCCCTGCAGTTAATTACGCTACCGCATCGTTGTAACCACTTTCTCCTTCTCCAAATGGTCACTTCGTGTCGTGTTTTTTTTTTGTTTTTGGTTACCCGTGGATTGTATATGGAGACTAATTTATGTTGTCGCTCGTAAGGCGTGGATTAGTCCAAATCCGTATTTTCTTAGATTTGGGTTTGGGGTTGGGTTTAAGGATACGTTAGCCTCATTTGAGACTAAGATCAACTTAAACGTATGTTAAGGATACGTTAGTCAAATTTTAGACTAAGATCAACTTAACGTTTGTTAAGGACACGTTAGTCTAATTTTAGACTAAGATCAACTTAACGTTTGTTAAGGACACGTTAGTCCAATTTTAGACTAAGATCAATTTAACAGGATCATTTAGATCCAACAAAAGAGCATTTGGGCTCTATTGTTTAGTTTAGGGAGATTGCGGTCGATTACCAGTTTAAGGACGTGGTGGTCCAATGTTAGTTTAAGGACATTACAGTCCAAGGTTAAGGAAATCATAGTCCGTGGGTTTAAAGGGACCCCACAGTCCGAGGTTAAGGACATCATAGTCCATGGGTTTAAGGACCCCACAGTCCGAGGTTAAGGACATCATAGTCCATGGGTTTAAGGACCCCACAGTCTATGGAATGATTGGTTATCGGGACCCGTCACCTCTTTGAAGACGTTGAAGGATTATAACAACAAATATCAAAGGAGTGAAGAGATGTGCCCTTGAACCAAAGTTAATTGGGAGATCTGTAGTCCAATTTGGAACTAAGATCAATTAATTAGATTATGAGCACATTGGCTCAGTTAAATCTGAATTGAGGACTTATGGCCAATTTGGGCTAAGTCCAATTAAGTTTAAATGTTGGCCCTTTATTGGACTATTGAACATTTGTCTGGGTTCAGCCCCTCATTATTTAGCAATGCTAAATAAGTGTTTGAGGGCTCTGATAACATTTTGTCTTTGACTGAGCACTTAAACATTATAACTCTGGATTTTAAGGCCCATTTGAAGGGGAGATTTGCCTATGGAAAACTTAACCAATTAGGGATAAGCTTGGTTTTAAAATAGTCTTAAACACTATGGGATATTTGGTGGTCACGTGTCCTCACGTGATGTATTTAAAACAGTGTTAAACACTGGAGACAAAATGCTCAAAATAGTGTTAAACACTAGAAAGGAAGGGGTCACGTGAGGCGCCTGAAGATGGGGTTAGACCTCCTTTATTTTATTATCAGAATATTCAAATAAGTGTTAAACACTTTTAGTCTTCAGGCCATCACGTGTTGGCACGTGATGGGTAGCCATGTATTGATTATTAAAGTGTTTATTAAAGGGTCACGTGGGGACACGTTAGGGCGCCTAAAATCGGTACTGCCTTTGGCTTTGTTCTCTTCAATTTGAGGGTCACGTGGGAGCACGTGAGGCATTGCCTCCAAATTTTTCTTTCTCATTTTAAGGTATCTGTCTTAGGAGTCACGTGAGAGCACGTGACCTAGTTTTGTTCTTTCTTTTCTGATCATTGAGGATGGGGGTCACGTGTCACCACGTGACCAAGTTCTTTTCATGCATGGAGGTTTTCTAGTCTCTTTGTTTTAAGAATTAAATTCTCTGTAGGGTTAAACCCTAATTCTGTTTTATAAGAATTAAATTCCTATGTATGTTGAAGAATTAAATTCTTATTTAGGAGAATTAAATTCTCATATAGGGTTAAACCCTAGTTCTGTTCGGGGGAATTAAATTCCTATGAATTTGGGAGAATTGAATTCTCATGTAGGGTTAAACACTAGTTCTGTTTTGAGGAATTAAATTCCTATGAATTTGGGGGAATTAAATTCCTTAAACTTAAATTCTCCCTTTGAGTTTTAGATCTGCATGGCAGAATCTCCCCGATGAGAATTAAATTCTCAACCTGTGGGGAGATCCGCTTCTGCAGACCTTCAACCAAAGGAAGAACTAAGTTCTTATTCAGAAGAGTTAAACTCTTAAATTGAGAATTAAATTCTCTTTTTGTTTTATGGAGCTTTGATCTCTTTCCCCTTCTCACCTAGCGTTTCTTTTTCTTTTCTGAAGAAATTTTCTTTTCTCTCTTGAGAATTAAATTATCCTCTCTTTTCTCTCTCTTGAGAATTAAATTCTCCTCTCTCTTTTTCTCTCTATTCTTCTCCCAAAAAAAAGTAGTATATTCCCTCTTATCTTCTTGGTTCCTATTTATAGGAGAAAGAAAAGAATCAATTTGTTTAGTCAATCTTTCATTGAAAGATTTTAATTGATTTTGTAACCAACATGATTTTTTAGATCATTTAGTGAATTTTATTCACCATTGGATTTTTAATCCAAAAGATATTCTGTTTGTTATTCTTAGCAAATTTCAAGGAAATATCTTGTTGTATAGAATCTTTCTATAGATTGGTGATTTTTAAACACCATTGGATTTTTAATCCAACGGTGCTCCACTTTACAGAGCACAATCTCTTGTTTGGAAAGATTTAGGAAAATATTAGGGTTTTTTTATTTCTCTTAATTAGAATTTTAATTCTACTATTTCAGAAGGCTTAAGAGCCTATCACGTGTTGGCACGTGATCCCACTGTTTGATCATTTAAATAGAATTTAATTCTATTAGTTAAAGAGATTAGGAACCCATCACGTGTTGACACGTGACCCCCACTGATTAAACGTTTTGACCAGAATTTAATTCTGCCATTTTAAAGAACTAAGGAATCATCACGTGTCTGCACGTGACCCTTGGTCACGTGTAGACACGTGATGCCCCATTAGGATCTTTCCTTGCTGTTTTATTATGCTTTTTGATTCCTTTCAGTGGGTTTAAAGGCCCATCACGTGTGGGCACGTGATCCCTTTGATTGATTATCTGATTAGAATTTAATTCTATTAATTAAGAGTTTAGGAACCCATCACGTGTCTGCACGTGACTTGTGGTCACGTGTGGCACGTGATGCCCCATTGGAGTGTTCCCTGTTGTTTTATTATGATTTTAATATCTTTTTAGTGAGTTTAAGAGGCCTATCACGTGTTGGCACATGACCCCATTTAATTATTTATTTTATTCAGTGCCTACAGGCTTTGCCTGTAAATGGTCACGTGTGGGCACGTGATTCCCGGTCACGTATGGGCACGTGATGCCCGGTAACGTGTAGGCACGTGATGCCTCATAACTTTTGATCCCGGATGAATTATGAGGCCCATAATATATCAAATCGAAGGCTTTTTCGATACACTTTCGATACCATCAGAATTTAGTTGTTTCTCATGCGGGAGTTTGTCAAAATGCAGCCCGAAATATACTGGTTCGCATTTTCTTCCTTAGATTAGACGTACGTAGCACATTTGCTCATAATTTTTGATCCCGGATGAATTATGAGGCCCATAATATATAAAATCAAAGGATTTTTCGAGATTCTTTCGATATCATCAGAATTTAGCTGGTTCTCAATTGGGAGTTTGTCAAAATACTGTCTGGAAAATACTGGTTTGCATTATCTTAAGCGTATCGCTGCCATTTGACACCTTGGGCTCTTTTGCGCAGAAATTTTTGGCGGGAACAAATGCCCCCACTACTTTGCCCACGTAGGTGTATACGTGGGTTAAGTAGTGCAGAGTAATACATTGCGTATGACCGGTTTTGGGTTGGTATATAATTTTCAGAATCTTGATCTGAGAAGATAACGAGCGGACACATGCATCGTCACTCAAACCTCGACTCTTAAGGGTATAGTTCCAAACCCTCAGCTTCATGAGTCGCACCCTTCTATTTCTTTATGTTTTACTCTGGCGTGAAGTAATTTATATGCTCATGAGTAATTTCTCCATTTCAGTGGCATGTAGCTTTGGCAAGTGTGGCCCATAGATAGTAGATAACAGTTCATCTTGAACTCTTCATAAGGTAGCGCTGGCTTAGGAAACAGGGTTAGGATCTGTTGTCTAAGACTTTCCAACTTTATGAACTGTGAGGGTCTCACGAAGGATTTTCTCCCTACGAGTCGTGAGGATCTCGTAGGTGCGTTTTCTCTTGAGAATTGTAAGGATTTCAAGAGAATTTTCTTTATGCGTAGGGACACTAATTTCCTCGCAAGTTAAGATGAATCGAGAGATTCTCGCAAAGACAATAATTTCCTTGCGGTTCGAAACGAATTGAGAGGTTCTCGCTAAGGATGTTGATTTCCCTGAATCGAGATAAGAAGCGATGGCTTAGGAAACAGGTTCAGATCTGCTGTCTAAGACTTCTCAACTTTATTGTTAGGTTTACCTAACGCCTCATGAAGGGTTTGGAAGCATCACATGTCTCAAAATCAAATTTTTAAGGTGCTAAGTGAACATACAGAGAATCATCACTAGAAATTTAGGGTTTTATTACAAAGACAACATCACAAGTAATAAAAGCTAGGGTTTTGAGAGTACAACCTTTCTAGCTCCCTACGCTAGACTCCTTGGCTACTTGAGGGTTAGAAAAAGCATCGCTTAAGATCTTCTACGTCCACGACGATCCACCCGAAGCTCCTTTGCCCAAAGCTCCTTGCTTTACTCGATATGTGAATGAAGTAGAGCAAACACCCTACACAAATGGGCTAGATGTGTGTAGTATGATGATGTGGTTTGTATTCTATAATCAAAAATCTTTCTTTTTATTAACCTCACTCAAGAAAATTATCAAGAGAGGAAGAAGAAGATGGTGGCTAAGCTTTCTTACAAAACAAAAGTTATGAGAGTGAATAATAATTGAAGTGAGAAAAGAATAATCTATATTAATCCTTTCTCACTTCAACCATGGATAAAATCATCTAGATTTTTATCAAAAGGGTTAAAGACAAAATGATAATTAACTCAAGGTTAAATGGTGGTTGAAGCATGGTCAAAGATGATAAGTATAAACCTTGTGTGAATTATCCTTTCTCTTTTTCTAAATGATAAACAAATAGATAATTCTACAATATAAGTATTGCATTGCCACCAAACATGTATCAACAACCATGATACTATGTATGTATGTATGTATGTATCCATGCACATCATCATGTGCATACATGCATGCATACAAAAATAGAAAAAGAGTTTGATTAAAGAATTAATCTAAAAGTCATTTGTTAAATCAACACTTGATTTTGCAAACCGGTCATATCACATAGGACCCGACCAATAGAAAATGCCCGATTAATATACGGTATCACATATCCGTATTTAATCGGGTCCCCGCGCATATCTCATATGCACACCACATCTTTTCGCCTGAGCCAGGAAACTTCATTGTGGGACTCTAAGACTCGTCAATACGCCGGCAGTAGGTAATGATCATATCAAATACCTACAAGCCGCAAGCGGTCAGCTAAACGTAACGGCCACCCGGGTATTGAGCAATCAGAAGAAAACAAGCGAACCTGTTACAACTCCCGTCGAGCCAACCGGCAACACTACCGTACAGTCTGGTCTCTTCGTCAGATATGCTGCATATCAAGTCTAGGGATGGTAACGTCGACCTCAATAACTTAATAAGTCGTGCCGATGAATGGTCTATAACAGATCGAGAAACTACTGATAACACTTATCAGCAAATCTCAACAGCCCTGGCCAGGGACTTACTGATATAGCCAGTCGAGCACAGCACAACATCAACTCCCAATACCTGGAGAGACGAAACCCCTCCTATCGCTCATCTCCTTCGTGTGTCTCGGGACTGTACCCAACGGCCACCTGTTTGCACGACTCAGTAGAGCCGTGGTAGGGTGGTAATCAAAGTACAGTGGGAGAACACACAAGACTCTATGACGATCTCGGGTCTACAGACTAACCTGCACCAGTGTCACCTGAGGACTGCTATCCGACGATAGATATAATTCCATATAGGAGTTCTCGGTGAGTCCGTCCAGTGTACACAGTCACCACGGAGCACCCGTATACGATCTCGATGTCAAACATCTATGAATGTGGGAACATCCATTGCCCATCATATGGGTCTAGTATCGTATACGCTAGTCTACTCTGGTATATCGATGCCCCGTCTCGATATACCTACGACTAGGGACATTCCAGGATATGCTTATAAACTACAGATGTCCCACTAGTATGATCTCTATCATATTCACAGTAGTCAAGTCTATATCCTCAGGGCTTTATCAACATGTGTGAATGAATAAAAGCATGATCAAATCAACATGTCAGATAAAGAAGAACCAGATAGCATACTATCATGTCGAGCAAGAATATACACTGAATATATATATATATATATATATATACATGTATAAATACATCCACTATCATATAATGGCCTCTAGGGCATACATATATCCAACAATCTCCCACTTGCACTAAGGCCAGTTATTGGCGTATCTCATACCCAACATCTCAAAAAGTCGCTCATGCTGCGGCTGAGGGAGGGCCTTGGTGAGTGGATCCGCGGCGCTATTCTATGTGTCTACTCTCCTAATCTCGATCTCGCGGCAATCTACAATCTCCCGGATCAAATGAAAACGCCTAAGGATGTGTCTGGATCGCTGATGGGACCTGGGCTCCTTGGCTAACGCCATAGCCCTATTATTATCATAATACAATGGTATTGGATCAATAATGGTTGGAACTACTCCTAGCTCCGAGACGAACTTCCTCATCCAGACGGCTTCCTTGGCGGCATCATTTGCAGTAATATACTCAACCTCCATCGTAGAGTCTGCAACGGTATCCTGTTTGGAACTCTTCCAACTTACCGTCCCTCCATTGAGGGTAAATACAAACCCTGAGATAGATTTGCTGTCGTCCTTATCACTCTGGAAGCTCGAATCGGTAAAGGCCTCCATTTGGAGATCTCCATTACCATACACCAAGAACAATTCTTTATTCCTTCGTATGTACTTAAGAATGTTCTTCACAGCTATCCAGTGATTCTCCCCTGGGTTGGATTGATACCTGCTTACAACACTAAGTGCATAAGCTACATCTGGGCGTGTACATAACATCGCATACATTATAGATTCTAATGCCTTAGCATAGGGTATAATGCTCATGAGAGCTCTCTCTTCATCGGTCTTTAGGCAAGAGTCCTTGGAAAGAGTGACCCCATGGCAAGCGGGTAAGGCAACCCGCTTAGAGTCTTCCATACTAAACCTTTTTAGGATGGTGTTAATGTACCTGGTTTGGGACAATCCCAATAACCTTTTGGATCTATCCCTATAGATCCTAATGCTCAGAATGTATGTCGCATCACCCAGGTCCTTCATGGAGAACCTTAGTGATAAGAAAGATTTGACCGACTGTAGCATAGAAATATCATTTCCTATCAGAAGAATGCCATCCACGTACAATACGAGGAATGTGACAGCTCTCCCTACAGCCTTCTTATAAACACAAGGTTCATCTGGATTTTTGATGAAATCAAACTCTTTGATAAAATCATCGAAACAGATGTTCCAACTCCGTGATGCCTGCTTTAACCAATATATGGATTTAAGCAATCTACATGCTTTCCCGCTGCTCCCACTGTCAATGAAGCCCTCTGGCTGATCCATATAAACACATTCTTCTAAATCCCCATTTAGAAATGCCGTTTTAACGTCCATCTGCCAGATTTCATAGTCGTAGTGAGCAGCAATAGCATGTAGGATCCGAATGGATTTAAGCATGGCTACGGGCGAAAAAGTCTCGTCATAGTCCAAACCTGGTCTTTGACGAAAGCCCTTCGCCACAAGTCTTGCCTTATAGGTCTCTACCTGCCCATCTACACCAATCTTTCTTTTAAAGATCCATTTTCACCCAACAGGTTTTACCCTAAAGGGTACAACGTCCAAAGTCCATACTTTATTGGTGTACATAGACTCCATTTCGGATCTCATGGAATCCAGCCACTTCACAAAGTCTCCACTCGTGATAGCTTGCTGAAAACTAGTAGGATCATCATCCTCCATGATGCAGTCTTCTCTGTCACCATCAATGAGAAAACCGTAGTACCTCTCCGGTGGGCGAGAAGTCCTACCAGAACTATGGAGTGGCCGAGGTTCCTCAGTTTCTATTGCAACAGCCAGTTCAACCAAGTCGTCATTTATAGTTTGTGTCTCTAGAACCTCTTCTAGATCCACCACATTGCAATCATCTTTATCTGTGAAAAACTCTTTTTCTAAGAATGTGGCATACTGAGAAACAAACACCTTTTGTTCCTCCTTGTGGTAGAATAGATATCCATAAGAGTTCCTTGGATATCCCACAAAGTTACACATGACCGACCGTGTCTCGAGTTTGTCCGGATTCTGTTTTTTAACATAGGCCGGGCAACCCCAAATCTTAATTCTCTTAAGATATGGTCTCTTCCCATGCCATATCTCATATGGTGTGGTAGACACAGTTTTGGTTGGGACCCTGTTCAGTAGAAATGCCGCAGTTTCCAATGCATGCCCCCAAAATGAGACGGGTAACTCAGCATCACTCAACATGGAACGGACCATATCTAATAGGGTCTGATTCCGTCGTTCAGACATACCATTGTGCTGTGGTGTGTAAGGAGGAGTGAGCTGAGAGAGAATCCCATTCTCTTTTAGGAAGTTTGCAAATTCTGTACTGATGTACTCCACACCTCGATCTGATTGAAGCATTTTGATACTCAAGCCGGTTTGTTTTTCTACTTCGAGTTTATATTTAGTGAATTTCTCGAAAGCTTCGGATTTGTGCTTTAATAAAAATACATGACCGAATCTTGAGAAATCGTTAGTGAAAGTAATGAAGTAAGAAAAACCGCCTCTAGCCTGTGTAGACATTGGCCCACATACATCACTATGTATGAGTCCTAGGAGCTCGGTAGCTCTTTCTCCGTGTCCGGTAAACGGAGTTTTGGTCATTTACCCTTGATACAAGACTGGCAAGTCGCATAAGATTTATATTCAAAAGGGTTTAAATATCCATCTTTTTGTAACTTGTTTAGTCTTGTTTCGTTAATATGACCAAGTCTACAGTGCTAAAGAAAAGCTTAATTTATTTCTGAAAGTTTTCTTTTATTAGTGTGTTGTATGCTGAAAACTGTGTGTTGATTTAGGACGTATATCCTGTTATTAAGCGTACCATACCCAACCAACATTTGATTCAGGTGAATGTTCATAACATTGTTCTGCAATACAAAATTATATCCTTCATTGTCTAACAATGAAATAGACATTATATTACAAAGCATACTTGGTACAAAATAACATGGGTTCAAAACTAATATACACCCAGATGGCAACCCCAAGTGATACTCTCCCACTGCGACTGTATGTACATTGGAACCATTTCCAACGTGGAGAGTATGGTCACCTTTCTTCAAAACCTTGCTAATTCTCAGCCCCTGCATAGAATTGCAAATGTGAGAACCTGAACCGGTATCTAATACCCAGGAAGCTGAGTTTATTGAAAAACTGTTTTCTGTCACAAACACACCTGAAGCGGAAGCATCCCCATGCTTCTTCTTGAGTTTAAGTACTCCGTACAGTTGCGCTTCCAATGTCCAGTTTTGTGGCAATGAAAACATTCCCCTTTCCCCGATTCTCCAGCTTTGGACTTGTCCTTCCCCTTAACCTTTTTAACTCCACCCCTAGGCTTGGTGGGCTTCTTCTTGAGCTTTCCCTTGGCTTTAGCCTTTGGGCGAGAAGAAGAAGATTGCCCAACACTCAAAACGGGAGTTTTCACTGATTTCAGTGTGCTCTTTGCACTCCTTAACATATTAAGGAGTTCAGGTAGTTCCCTCTCCATGTTGTGCATGTTGAAGTTAACTATGAATTGAGCAAAGGTGGAGGGGAGGGACTGCAGAATAATATCTGTATATTGTTCATTGTCCATCGTCCATCCAAGGTCCTCAAGCTCTTCTCTGAGATCTATCATCTTCAGAACATGGTCTCCTACTGGTGTGTCAGGGGCCATTCGCATCTGAAACAATTTCTTTGATACTTCGTATCGTAATACGCGGGATTGCTCTCCATACAACTCCTTTGTATGGAGGAATATGGCTTGAATGTCCATATTCTCGTGCTTCTTTTGATGTGTGTTGTCCATCGATGCAAGCGCGAGGCATTTGGCCGTGGCAAAGTCAGCGTCCCATGTCTTATGGACTTCTTTGTCCGCAACTGAGGATTTTGGACCTGGGACGGTGTTCATCACAGAATACTGCATTTTATACCTCTCATTCTTACGCTCGTGTGTTTATAGGTAGGTGCTTTTGATCCGTGTTTGTTATATATTTGCAGGATATAGGTTCTCGGTTCTAAAACGGTGAAATTCATGGAAAACACGACAAAATCCGGGTTCCTACCAACTACTGAGAAAACACGGTCTCCGCTCGTCATCCGTATGTTGCCAGATACCAGTTTAGGAAGACAAAATGTCAAATCAATGTCACCTTCATGCACAAGGCTCAATGGCAACAACAAGTTCCAAGAAATCTATGCGGAGCTCGAGGCAATCATGACAAAAGCATCCACAAAATTCCACCTTTCCCTCAACAGAAATTCTGGAAAATTCGTGAAGAAATTTCCAGAAAATACATATACCAGAATAAAGGGGACAGCAGATCAGGGAATCCCAAAAAACCAGAAAGCCTAACTCAACTATACGGCTGCGGATCCGCGGCCAAAGGGGGGTCTAGGCCGCGGATCCGCGGTCATGTAGACTTGTCAGAAGTTGGTCTTTTGGGGGCAGTTTGGTCTTTACATGTATATTCTGATGGTTGCCCTAGGTCTTCATTTCCCTGCCTATAAATACAGCAGAACTTGCCAAGCCTTGGGGTCATTCTTTGTTCTCCATTCTTTTGTAGGATTTAGTTCCTTTTCTTCTTCTTCTTCATTCCTCTTCCATGAAATTGTAAGTGAGAAGCTTTTTTGTGGATGTGAATAAAGATGAAGGATTTTTGTATTATCCTTTTTGTTTAAGCTTCCCCCTTGAGCTCTCTACCTTAACTTGATCTTGCAACCTCTTAAGTGAGCTTGCAAGTTTAAGTTTTGGTCATTGGACTCAAGGGGTTGTATCATTTCGTTCTCGCCTTAGCGCTTCAATTCACATTCGTTCTCTACCCTTCCCTTGATCTTGCAACCTCTTCATTGAGATTGCAAGTTTAAGGGTTGGCTATTGATCCCATGCTTGTTTTGAGTTCTATGGTTCTTGTAATTACTTTCTTGCATTTTTCATTCTTGTCTTTAATTACTTGCAATTTATTTCCATGCACTTTAATTACTTGCAATTTACATTCATGCACTTAATTTCTTGTAATCTTTTCTTTTCTTTGTTCTTTTCTTTTTGTTCTCTCTTTTTGGTTCTTTCTTGTGAATGAATGTAATTATTATTGTTAAGAAGAAATACGGTATTATAAGTTAACATTTCTTTGCCAATTCCTTTTCCCGTTATTTTCCATTTGAACTTCGCCCAAACCATACGCAAGCGCTCCGTTAGGCACCCTACCCTGACAAGGTAACGGTGATTCCTAACCGCGACCGGTTGCGTTCGGTTTGGCCGGAGGCGAAAGCAAGAGACAAGAACGGAAGGACAAGGGTAAATAAGCCGGATTCCACGAATACCGCGCTTAAATCCCCTAATCCACGTTGTTGCCAATTGCTTAGCTTCAATTGGTCAAGACTCGGCTCAAAGGTTTTGAGTACGGATTTCTTTAGCTTATAATCTCGTATCTTTTCTTAACAACTTTATACTTGCAAATAAACACATAGGTTAGACCGAACAAACACACAGATTCTTTATTGACTCGTCTAAGACAAGAAGGTAAGATACCACCATCTCCCTGTGGACCGACCCGTGCTCAACCGGCTAGCTGCAAAGCGACACCGTCCTGATCGCGGTTATACTTTAATTCTTTGAACATCCGACACGCCAAAAGCGTGCGATCAGACGGGCGGGGCTGAAGCCGTGAGGACATATGATACTTTATCATAAGTCAAGGCTATTTTCAGATTCCTCAGCCAGTCTTTATAATTGGTCCCATTCAGTTTATTTTTATCTAGTAGAAGCTTGAGTCCAGTCATTGGTATCTGCCATTAAGAGAAAGAGAATAATATACTCAGCGAAAGCTCTTGCAAAGATCAGATTGGTTATCATCTTGTCTAATCGATGTCTCCCACTGCTTTAATCAAGTTTTTCTTTTAAACCTTAAAAAGAAAACTAGCCAGGATTAATTACAGTCTACAACTTCGCTAACCGTTCAGCCATGCCAGTGTCGGTACTTGAGGGAGGTTCCCCGTGCTTTCGCACGGACCTAATTAAAGTAAACCTCGTTTTCCCATAGGCGTAGCCCCATTAACACCTTTCTAGACACCTAATGAGTTAGCTAATTGTAAACTGCAAAACTCTCCTGGGAGAAACTATTGCCCACAGTGGGATCGGGATCCAACCATCATATGGAAGGTATGCAATCTCATTGCAAATCTCAACACTTGAAATTCCCGATGCGGTTTTTACCCCTAGTACCTATGACCTTAACTATGGTCAACAAATCATAAGTACCAGTCAAGTTCTACCCGTCATTTCTTGATTAATTAGACCCACTCATATGACCCTTAACTATGTTCAACAAAGTCGCATGAATGTCCTAATTAATCTGCATCATATGCAGTGTAGGAAGACATCACTTAGCTACCGTACACTACGCCTTAACTATAGTCAACAAACGTAGCATGAATACTAAGTACTCTACTTCCTAAAATGACGGAGGGTTGTGGATGAATTTTAAGAAAATCTTTAATGCTTTGAACTTGATATCGTCGTAGAATCAAATAGTTTTCAAAAGGAGTGGCTTGAGCTCCGCAGTTTTTGAAATATAGCTTTTTCATAAAGAGCCGAGTGGTTTTCAAATCCGATTCTACAACATCTTTTTATGTTTATTTTCTTTACATTAATCATATTAATGTAGTCCCATCATTTAAGTCCTTAAGCCAATCACAGAAAAGAAACGAAAATACAACGTACGTTTATGCCATCCGCATTCGCCGCAATGTTCTGTTATGCACCGTTAGGTTACTTAACTAACGGCATACCGGGACGGGATTAGCGCGGGTGTAAAACATAAGCAAAGTCTACTATATATCTCATATATAATATATCATTCGTCTCAGATATCACAGAACACAGGCAGCAGAAACACAGATATAATGTGGGATATACTAGGACGTCCGTATTTAATATTTAGCCAATAATAGAAAATACGGATTCCACAGTCGCGATGAATAGCCAAGCCCACACCCCTAGACCCCTACGAGAGCGACAAGCGACCCTACCAATCCTGGAATTTAGGAGACCCGGTCTCGACTCCTCGAGATGGCCCCCCACTGAACCCCAGAACTCGGTCACTTGTGCTCCCCTCCTTGGGTCTATCCTAATGCGGAAAAGTAAATAATATACAACACTGGTGACATCAACCTCAATCCGGAAGTGCCCCAAATAAAAGAATATTACATTACATTTGAATTTTACATCAATGAAAATAAAACTCTCATCTCACATAAAACCCCCCGGCTATTCAATCGCGACAATCCTGCACATCATATCTCAGCAACACATAATATCATATATCATCAACGTAAGTATGTATGCGTACCCCGATTGTTGTTGATGTATAGCAACGAAACCGACGATAAGCGACATACTACACTTACTGTCACAGAAAAGAAAGTGTAAAACTACAACATTTGGAATCCACATTCTCTTTAGACATCGTAAATCCGAAATATCACATACTTCGCATTTCATGCCTAACTATATGAATTCCACATATTGTATCACATTCCAGATAAATAGAAAGTATTAAACTTTTCGATCAAATAAACAAATACCCAAAATTTCCTAAAGCTCAACACTTGAGCGGAGTTCAAAAAACCCGGAATGTGTCACAGTAGCAGCGGTCCAGCCGTAGAAGGGTCAAGCCAAAGCCTCACATATGGCACGCCGTACTGCCCCAAACCTTAAGGTTTAGATGCAGTTCATACGGTCACGTAATCGAGTTAAGGTTTGTGTTCTTCTAGAGGGTCCACCACTTAACTTGCAAGTATTTCCAAAAGATTTAAACCCGAGAAAAAATCAACACTTGAAAATTTTTCGTGCCGGGAAAAAATGAGTTAATGATATTCGTTCGAACTTTTTTAATACTTTCTAAATTATCCGAAAAAGGCACAAAATTAAAATTCCGATCGAATCACCGAATCCAAAACAATCCCCAGAACATTCAACACTTTAATCATATTAAAAATACCCAAAAATATATGCAAGCAGGTAGTAATATTACTGTGTAAACACGAGCCAATGATTTATCTGTATGGTCGCGGATCCGCGGCCCAAGCAAGGTCTGGCCGCGGTTCCGCAGCGGCGTGTGAGGATTAGTGCTTCTTTTTTTACAATAATTCTTATATTCGCCTGCTGAATTTTTTAAATATTTTTAATTCTGAAAATAACACAGTTTCAAAAAATGTCCAGAGAGGGTTAAAAAATCCGTATTTTTGGTTCGATCGGAGTTTTAACTTCGCTAAAGCGTCGCCTAAAGCTCTGATACCAATGTTAGGTTTACCTAGCACCTCATGAAGGGTTTGGAAGCATCACATGTCTCAAAATCAAATTTTTAAGGTGCTAAGTGAACATACAAAGAATCATCACTAGAAATTTAGGGTTTCATTACAAAGACAACATCACAAGTAATAAAAGCTAGGGTTTTGAGAGTGCAACCTTTGTATCTCCCTACGCTAGACTCCATGGCAACTTGAGGGTTGGAAAAAGGTTCGCTTGAGATCTTCTAGGTCCACGACGATCCACCCAAAGCTCCGTTGCCCAAAGCTCCTTTCTTTACTCGATATGTGAATGAAGTAGAGCAAACACCCTACACAAATTGGCTAGATGTGTGTAGTATGATGATGTGGTTTGTATTCTATAATCAAAACTCTTTCTTTCTATTAACCTCACTCATGAAAATAATCAAGAGAGGAAGAAGAAGATGGTGACTAAGCTTTCTCACAAAAGAAAAGTTATTAGAGTGAATAATAATTGAAGTGAGAAAAGAATAATCTATATTAATCCGTTCTCACTTCAACCATGGTTAGAATCATCTAGATTTTTATCAAAAGGGTTAAAGACAAAAGGATAATTAACTCATGGTTAAATGGTGTTTGAAGCATGGTCAAAGATGATAAGTATAAACCTTGTGTGAATTATCCTTTCTTTTTTTCTAAATGATAAATAAATAGATAATTCTACAATATAAGTCTTGCATCGCCACCAAACATGTATCAACAACCATGATACTATGTATGTATGTATGTATGTATGTATGTATCCATGCACATCATCATGTGCATACATGCATGCATACAAAAATAGAAAAAGTGTTTGATTAAAGAATATCTAAAAGTCATATGTTAAATCAACACTTGATTTTGCAAACCGGTTATATCACATACGACCCGACTAATAGAAAATGCCCGATTAATATATGGTATCACATATCCGTATTTAATCGGGTCCCCGCGCATATCTCATATGCACACCACATCTTTTCGCCTGAGCCAGGAAACTTCATTGTGGAACTCTAAGACTCGTCAATACGCCGGCAGTAGGTAATGCCATATCGAATACCTACAAGCCGCAAGCGGTCAGCTAAACGTAACGGCCACCTGGGTATTGAGCGATCAGAAGAAAACAAGCGAACCTGTTACAACTCCCGTTGATCCAACCGGCAACACTACCGTACAGTCTGGTCTCTTCGTCAGATATGCTGCATATCAAGTCTAGGGATGGTAACGTCGACCCCAATAACTCAATAAGTCGTGCCGATGAATGGTCTATAACAGATCGAGAAACTACTGATAACACTTATCAGCAAATCTCAACAGCCCTGGCCAGGGACTTACTGATATAGCCAGTCGAGCACAGCACAACATCAACTCCCAATACCGGGTGAGACGAAACCCCTCCTATCGCTCATCGCCTTCGTGTGTCTCGGGACTGTACCCAACGGCCACCTGTTTGCACGACTCAGTAGAGCCGTGGTAGGGTGGTAATCAAAGTACAATGGGAGAACACACAAGACTCTATGACGATCTCGGGTCTACAGACTGACCTGCACCAGTGTCACCTGAGAACTGCTATCCGACGATAGATACAATTCCATATAGGAGTTCTCGGTGATTCCGTCCAGTGTACCCAGTCACCACTGAGCAACCATATACGATCTTGATGTCAAACATCTATGAATGTGGGAACATCCATCGCCCATCATATGGGTCTAGTATCATATACGCTAGTCTACTCTGGTATATCGATGCCCCGTCTCGATATACCTACGACTAGGGACATTCCAGGATATGCTTATAAACTACAGATGTCCCACTAGTATGATCTCTATCATAATCACAGTAGTCAAGTCTATATCCTTAGGGCTTTGTCAACATGTGTGAATGAATAAAAGCATGATCAAATCAACATGTCAGATAAAGAAGAACCAGATAGCATACTATCATGTCGAGTAAGAATGTACACTGAATATATATATATATATATATATATATATATATATATATATACATCCACTATCATATAATGTCCTCTAGGGCATACATATATCCAACATTTATGAGCCATGACGGTCTCATAAAGATTTTTTGGTCGTTCGAGTCGAGAGGATCTCATAGGTGTATTTTCTCCTTAGGAATTATGAGGATTCCTAAGTATGTTTTCTCTTGAGAGTCGTAAAGATCTCACAAGAGAATTTTCTTCCTTACAAGTCGAGAGGACTCGTAAGTGATTGATGAGTTGACCTACTTCCGAGTCAAAGCATTGCTTCAACAAGGAGGTCGATGGTTGACTTTGGTTTGTCTGTGCACCGCCGAGTCATGGAACTGGGAAATTTACCGCGGCTCCGCTTTGCTTACGTTGTATATTCCTACAGAGACACTGATTTCTCCGCGGGTCGGCGCGAATCGAGATGTTCTCGTCAAGGACGCTGATTTCCCTGAATCGAGGAATTGCCAAGGACACTGATTTCCTCGGGGGTTGAGACGAATCGAGGTATTCCTGCAAAGACGTTGATTTCTTTGCGGGTCGACGCAAATCGAGATGCTCTTGTCAAGGACACTGATTTCCCTGAATCGAGGTATTTCCAAGGACACTGATTTTCCTGGGGTTGAGACGAATCGAGATATTCCTACAAAGACGCTGATTTCTCTGTGGGTTGACGCGAATCGAGTTGCTCTCGTCAAGGAAGCTGATTTCCCTGAATCGAGGTATTGCCAAGAACACTGATTTCCTCGGGGGTTGAGACGAATCAAGGTATTCCTGCAAAGACGCTGATTTCTCTGCGGGTCGACGCGAATCGAGATGCTCTCGTCCAGGACGCTGATTTCCCTGAATCGAGGTATTGCCAAGGACATTGATTTCCCTGGAGTTGAAACGAATCGAGGTATTCCTGCAAAGACGCTGATTTCTCTGCGGGTCGACGCGAATCGAGATGCTCTGGTCAAGGACACTGATTTCCCTGAATCGAGGTTTTGCCAAGGACACTGATTTCCCTGGGGTTGATACGAATCGAGGTATTCCTGCAAAGACTCTAATTTCCTTGCGGGTCGATGCGAATCGAGATGCTCTCGTCAAGGACACTGATTTCCCTGAATCGAGGTATTGCCAAGGACACTGATTTCCCTTGAGTTGAGACGAGTCGAGGTATTCCTGCAAAGACGCTGATTTCTCTGCGGGTCGATGCGAATCAAGATGCTCTCGTCAAGGACGCTGATTTCCCTGAATCGAGGTATTGCCAAGGACACTGATTTCCTCGGAGTTGAGACGAATCGAGGTATTCCTTCAAAGACGCTAATTTCTCTGCGGGTCGATGCGAATCGAGATGCTCTCGTCAAAGACGCTGATTTCCCTGAATCGAGGTTTTGCCAAGGACACTTATTTCCTCGGAGTTGAGACGAATCGAGGTATTCCTGCAAAGACACTGATTTTCTTGCGGGTCGACGCGAATCGAGATGCTCTCGTCAAGGATACTGATTTCCCTAAATTGAGGTATTTTGAGTTGACTTGATTCCGAGACGGGGTAATTGGATGACTCTAGCTTGTCTGTGAACCGTAGAGTCTTGGAACTGGGGACTTTGCCGTGGTTCCGATTGATGGTGTAGCATCTGTGTCCGATTGGAGGGTGGAAGAACGCCGGTGTTGATCTTTAAGTTGTCGATGTTGACGTCGAGACCCTGAAGCTAGGGATCTTCATTCGCTTCGTTTGTTGATATTATGTCTGCAATATTGTGACGAATGTCGAGATTGTCTCTAGTTTGTCTATGAACCGTCGAGATTTGGCTTCGCTTCGATGAAGCATGGTGAGACGATATGGTTCCCTTCTTGTTTGTGCCCATGAATTGTATACAGGGGTCAATGTGACCTCATCTGCAGGGCAAAAGTTTCATTTTATATATTTTTCTTTCCGCGATGCTCTATCATTTCAGCTTTTATATCGCGAAATTCGCGATTGCCCAATCATTTCGGCTATTTTTCATGGTGCCCAATCATTTCGGCTATTTGTTTTAGTTACTCGCTACTTTTTTTTACGAGTTGCCCAACTATTTCGGCTATTTTGTATGCATACATTTTTACCTGCTGATTTCGTTGCAAGTTGCCCCATCATTTCGGCAATTTCATATGCATTTTTGTGTAACGTTTCAAGATAATAAAATATTATTTTTGGGAATTTTTATAATTTAATATTATTTTAATGAATATTTTAATATTCTGATATAATTAAATACAAATAAATAGGGAAAAATTATGGAAAATTCTAAAATAGGGTATTTTATGGAATTATGCCATTTTTATGTTTTTATGATTAGTTATATGCTAATTTAGTGCTTATCGCGATTAAAAATCGCTAATCGGATTTTTGCATTTTTGTGCAAAAATGTGCACATATCATTTTCCACACTTGTTACATGTTTTGGGTGCATGGTTGCTTAGGATTCACCATGGTGGGAGAAGAAAAGGAAAAGAAAGGAAAAGAAAAAGTATGATGATGGTGAGAGAGAGAGAGACTAGGTCAACCCCCACTTTTTGAACCATACTCCCATCATTTCCTCACATCCATTTCTTTCTCCCCTCTCCTTGAGCTGCTGCTGATCCTGCTCCTCCCCCATCTCCCTCCCCTTCACTCCATAGATCTCTCTAATTTCCCTCACCAAAACCCCATTCCCAGTTCACAAAACTTGCTCCCAAGCTCACTAGCTACACATTGAACCTAGCAATATTGGATTTGGAGGACTTTAAGCAACTCAAGAAAATTCTTAAGTTGCCAAAGGAGGTAAATTCTGGACCTATTAGAGTAATATTTCATTTCTTGTGCATCAATTCTAGTTTCATGTCGATATGGTGTCGTTTGGTGGATTTGTGAAACTTCAAGTTAGGGTTTAGGTGAGATCTGAAATTAAAGATGAAATTGAGGCTTGTGGTGACCCTAGAACCCCTGGTGTGATGTTATTTTCGATCAAACTAGAGACTAGAACACAGAATATGGATTTATGAGACGATGTCGGAGAAAAGCTGTGAATCTGTGATCGTATTTAGGAATCTGCTATCACTCCGAGAACCCTAAAATAAAATTGAGTTAACAGTCAGATGTGCAGGCACCATGGAACCACCACACCAAACCCTAGCCCCCAACTCCTGTTCCCGGCGGCCAATTAATTCCTTCTGGCCGCAATTTGCGGCCAGAGCAGGTGGAAACCATCTCGTTTTTAGTGCATGGCCCTATTTCCAGTAGTCTTGACCCATGGCATGTGCAATTTTGTCTGATTCCATCGAGGGTAAAATCTGGGTTGATTTTCCTATGTTGGCGCATGATTTACGACTTGTTTTAGCATGGATTTTGGTATTTGTTAATTCATTCCTGTCGGGTGGCGTTTGGACGTCAACGACAAGTGGATATTGATCGTGTCTACATGCGAGACGATAGGGTTTTACCTATGCGAGTAGCGTGCGTTGTTTTGGTTTTCCGATGTGATTTTCATGTACTTTAGCGTTTGTGATATACGTGTAGGTACCCGACGTGATGTTGAGGCGATGAAGATGGCAACATCGGCATCGGCACACGAGAAGCAAGCTGAGTAGATTTATATCTACGGGAAGAAGTCGGGTGGATGGCGTATAGCACCCCCGCAATCCGTGGTGATGTATACGAATACGTATACACACATATATTTATTATGTGTTGTTATGATTATTGATGGTGATAATGGAATTATTGATGATAAGGATGTATTGGTTTAGTATAGTGCGAAACCCTAGAGTAGTGGTTGCACCCACACATATACGTACACATATACTTGCATACATTCTTTCATTTATCTGTGCGCATATGGAGGTGTGTATATCTACACATGGGTATGGGACTATGTGTTCATGTACGGGATTGAGGATAATACGTGGGATTGAGATGAGTCGATGAAGTTTGATTGAGGCCGTAAGATTCGGCGATATGACTGAGTTCGTATTTGAGATGTGATATGATGGTAGTGATACCTGTTATGTGATGAGATAATGTATATATCGACTCAGATTTAGGTGGTTTTCATACCCCTCCCGATTGACTTGATTGTTGGGTCCGTAGTTCGCATAGTAGGCGTTAGACTAGACCCGAGTCATACCTATTTCAAAACTAACGAATCGGGGATATTTTAAAGATAGGCAAAAGGGATTCTACAGATATTTTCAAACGACACATATTTTCTTAAAACACCGTAGCCCTTATTTTACCAAAAACCCTGATTCGTCTTATTTCAAAAAGCAAGGCTGCATGATATATTTATTGAGATAGAGTCTGTACTGTTGCATTGATTATTTGATTCCGCATACTCATGCTATTTACATTGCATTGCTTGTGTTTATTGATATATTACAGTCATACTGCTAGGACACCAGCACCATTATCGATGATGCGTATGTTCCACGTACACTTGTTTGCTGGCTCACACACTTCATCATCGATAATTGCCATGTCATTACACTGTAGTACTGTTGCATTCAGGATATGATTCTTGCATGACAGACTGATGTGCTTACATTTCTTTTATATGTCACATACATCATGCTTTCTGATTATACGCATTGAGAGTTGCTGTTTCCATGATATTTCTGGATTTTGGGAACCGTGGGTATTTCAAAAGAGAATATGTCATTGCTTTAAAAACCCGGTTACCCTTGATATGATATTTCAGTGCGTCCGCCATGTGTTTTCTCGGTACTGAGAGCGACATGTGAAACCCGATTCGAGGAGGCGGATGAGGCCGATTGCGGGTACATGGTGGACCCGGTATGGTACCCCGAGGCGAGAACGGATTCGCTGTGTTGTAGACGGTGAGCCTGGCAGAGGGACTACTACCTACCGGTGATTGGTTGGACCTGGCGGTTATCCGGAGGATACTGATCAAAGTCGATAGATGGATATGGGCGTACTGCTGGGGCCGAGGGCCGATTCCACAGACGGAGCCCGTGGGCTGATCCGGACTGACGGAGCCCGATATATGAGGATTTACGTGCCGATGCTGGAAACAAATTTCATGATGTTTTTGAGTGTCGATGCTGGACACTCTGGTTCCATGATTTTGACGTGTTGCGAGGGACACAGATGGTTTTCCTCATATTTCCATGCATATGCTTTATGATATTTACATGCATGATGGTTATTGTCATTGGGTGACGAGTGGACGGGATCCACATATATACAGATTTGATTACATTGATCATACCTCACATTTATGATATGCTATTACCTGAGGCACTGGCACGAGCACTTGGCACTACACTCATGTATAGAGATTACATTGCCCGTTTAGCATGCTTCAGACTTATTCATATTGAAGTTTATATATTTATCTGATCGTATTAACCTAGGATGGGTCATACATTCGATTTCTGCTTGTAGATATTTTCTATTCACGAGTTGGCAACTCACCCCCGTTGTGCCACAGTCCTTGCAGGTTTTTGCCGTACAGATTCCATAGCGGCATTTCTGGCACACTACTTACATATGGGTGACTTGCTTGGGTAGGTGGGTTCACTTGTATCAGAACTGCCATTGTTCTTGTATTATTCATTGTATCTAGAAATTCCATCAACCAAAACTTGTATATTGTTTCAGACTTAGACACAGTGATGTATTATCTCGACCTTAGAGTCGTGCTTGTAGTATTATGGTTTTCATGTTGATTTTGAGTTTCTTTCTGAGTTTTGATCCTCGCCTTTCGGCATTGTATATTATATTGCTTGCGTGGTTGTGACCGTCAATTGACGAAGAGCTAGCTCCCGCTTGGGGATGCCTTTTGTCATTACTTATATATTATCCTTATTGTACCCCGTTCGGGGCCAGTTTTTACAAAGGAAACTCTGCCGAAATTTTCAGAAAAGACTATATATTTTAAAAATGCATATTCGGCTTAGTTATTTAAAAACCATGATTTAAAACATGTTTTCTTCATTCCTTTAAACTAGTTTTCTTTATTTACTCCCTAAAATGGTTTTAGATTTCTGGGCTTTTGGCTTACTTGGATTAGATGGGGTCCTATAGACTCCATATGATTCAAGTGCCAGTCACGGGCTATTTCAGGCATGACAAAGTTGGTATCAGAGCGCTAGGTTAATCTTGGTTCGAGTCTAAGTTTGACTATATGGAGCCTAGGGCGTTATCTATATACGGAACTTAGGCTTGACCTTATGGAACTTAGACTTAGTCGAGGGGGTATTATACCCGAACTTTCGTCGCATAGGATGACCCTTGGTTGATAGAGTAGGTAGCTTGAGTAGAGGGACGTACCGTACGTATGTTCCGCGACATACTTACGACACGCCACTCCGCTTAAGAAACCTTAGGAGGTACATTTCCTTGCATCGTATTATATTCCCTTCTATGATCTATCCTTATCGATATTGGTTGTAGTTTTGCTGCCACGATTTCATGGACAGAGTGAGCTACGGCTCGAGTTGCGTCATCATGAGCTCGTCGTGGATGAGGACTAACCAGGGCGTGATTCTAGAGACATACGATTGCATATTGAGGCGCCATCTTGTTGTGTTTTCGCGCCATGAGCGTTGGACTGATCGCTGTTACGAGATTTCTCGGGCGTACCGATCGGTACCAGAGGATTGAGCTACTGATAGAGGCCAGCCAGGATGTGATGACCATTGATATATCGCTTATCCAGGACGATTGAGGCGCTGTTTAGCGTATAGACGAATGAGCCAGTTGTTGCTGCGAATGATGAGATATCGCCCAGATGATTGGAGCTACTGCAGCATGAGCAAATACTTAGAGATATGATGGTGAGTCTCTAGTCACCGAGGATGAATGACCAGGACATGTGGTTCGTTCGCTTACCCCGATGCGAGGTCACCAGATAGATTGATTTCAGCTAGAGGCGACTTCACACAGATTCGTTGAGAGTCGATTGAGACGATCGAATGTCAGGAACCCATTTTCCAAGTTTAAAGTATTCGGAAAGACATGAAAGCGATTCTATGGACCCTCTAAAAGAATGAAACCCTAACTCGACATAATGACCGTGTGAAAGCATTTGAACCTTAGGGTTTGCAGCAGTTCCCCGGCACCATTAGTGAAGCTTGGGTTTGCCCTTCTACGGCTGGACCACCGATGCTGTGGTATGTACTCGATACTATTAAACTGTACCCAAGATGTTGAGCTCTTGGGGGATTGTGAGGTTCTGACGAGTCGATCGGACGATTTGACATCATTCGGATATCATGTGATGGGACACTGCTTGGGAGACTCCAGATACGAGCATAGCCGTTGGAGCGCAGTCCGTGCAGCCACGATGAGATGAGTCCGAATCAGTTGATATTGAAGCAGAGTGGAGTAAAGAGTTCGCATGAGATTTCGACGAGATGACGTTCCACTCCGCTGACATCAGAGATGCGATATGCACGCTGAGGACGTGTTCGGCTAGATATCTCCTACTGAGTGATGAAGATACCGAGTTCGTGGTTTCGAGTCCGTGTGAGGGACTTCGGATGGACCGTAGCCGAGGACATTGCAGTGCGCAGATAGAGACGCGACGTCGAAATGGACGATGATACAGACAAGCGGGACAAGAAGTTCGTGCGAGATGCAGACGAGCTGTTACTACTCCCCGTTAAGATTAAAGGTCGGATATGCATACAGAGGCGCAGGGATGCGACCAACTTTCGAGTAGATGTTCTACTAAGGACGCAGATGTCCAGAGAGCGAGGAAAGATTACGCCAGAGTACCAGCCTCCATACAGTTTGGCTTAGGCGAGATCAAAAGAGACCTTGAGCAGGATTCCTTCCAGTACACTGCTGCAATAAGATTTGCACCAGGAGCCGATGTGTGATATGCATTCAGAGGACCCGAGGTCGGCGCCAGAGATGTGCTGCTTTGCGAGCGGTCGTGAGGATTGACCGAGAGGTGACCAGAGAAGTGCCAGAAGGGAATCGTTCCCGTTAGCACACCTGACAGGGCCGATGAGCCGATGGATTGCAAGATTAGTAATCCACATGAAAGATAAGGAACCAGAGGCAGAGGACGCCAGCCGCGAGCAAGAGGCAAGTAGATATCTTGCACCGCTAACATTGGATGTACCGGCACCTTCTCGACTTCGAAGGAGGATATACCGACGGCGGTATTTATGATTTGTGATTTTGTGATTTGACTATCACATATCTGTCACTTTGGATTTCGGTATTTTGGGCGATCTATTCGCATGATTTAGTCTTGATGACTGAGTTTCATGGTATTTGTTTTCTTACACCATGGTTGCACCTACCGGGTATGTATATCTTATGCATAGTTATTACACTTGAGATGTGCTTTTCACACCGTCGTGTTGATTTATGATTTGCGCACAGTTATTGCACCTGATATCGTTTCGTGCCTTGGCTGCACCTGCTTATGACTTCATGGATTTCATGCGGTTGATTTGATGTTGTGCATATGTTACGCACACGATTTGATTTTTGCACTCGGTATAGCTTATATGTGCTTGTAGTGCATTGATATGTGTTTTGTGTACGCAGTTGCACACGTTTATGATTTTCTTTACACCTGGGTACACTTGGTGTTACTGCTTACGCATTTAAGTTATTGCTTGGTATTTGTGCATAGGATGCACCAGTTCTATACTTCGAGCGTTTTTCGCACCAGTTTTATGTTTCTTGCGTTTATCGCATCAGATTTATATTTCGTGCCTTTGTTGCACCAGATTTATATTTTATGCATTACGGTTGAACCTGACTTCGATTTGATGTCATTCGATATGTCGATTTTGATTCTGATATTGATGTTGATTCTTGCACTCCGTGCTTTTGACTGGACTTACGCATGTTCGGCGTTTGCCATTGGATTTTGGGATTTCGTGCATGTTGAGTGCACAGGGTTTAGACTTTCATTCGTGCACGATGGATGCACCGATTTGGATTTTCGCGAATGCTGGGCCCATGTTTTGAGATACGATTTTGGTGCACACCGATGTACTAAATCGAAATTCTTGGTGCATGTCAGATGCACCTGATTTGGCTGTCAGGCACACACGTTGCCTATGATAGATACTTCGTACACACCCGTTGCACCTAGATGTGGTTTTGTGCACCTGTATGGCACATATATGGATTTTGATTTCCGTGCGCACCAGACGCACAGGGTGGTGTTATGTGCATTTTTGGGATTTATTCCTTTCGGAGCAGTACATTTTTATGATATTTGATATTCGTTTTGTACTGAGCAGGACTAGTCAGAGGACAGTACCTTGATATATTTTGCATGCATTGATAGTTATCAAAGGGATTTCCAAAAAGCGAGATATGGTCTCAGCATATATATGCCTACGTGTCCGATATGACACGAAACGTTTTAAAAACAAGGAAACCCTTCTAAATTGTTTTCAAAACGGCGGAACATACATAGTAAACAAAAGATATATACATATATGGTTATTTTCTTATGAAAAACGTCCGCCACTGTGCAGTGTTACGCGCATCGCACAGCGACTTAAAAAGATTTGGCATGCATTTACATCAGCTATTCACATGTATAGATTGGATGTCTACATGTATAGTTCTGATCTATATCATATTGGATTTGATATTTGTGTCTTTACCATGGCTCTGATGATTGTGGGATGCTTGACGGAGTTTTGCTTTTGAGTTATCTGCTCAGTACTCATGCGCATGCATTGCGCTATGATGTTTTATGTATTGACGATTCGGAGCCCCGACGACTTGGAATTTGTATTTAAATATTTTAGTATTTGGGGGTTTAAATTTAAATTCGGGGACCGAATTTCTTTAAAGGGGGTAGATTGTAACGTTTCAAAATAATAAAATATTATTTTTGGGAATTTTTATAATTTAATATTATTTTAATGAATATTTTAATATTCTGGTATAATTAAATACAAATAAATGGGGAAAAATTATGGAAAATTCTAAAATAGGGTATTTTATGGAATTATGCCATTTTAAAGTTTTTATGATTAGTTATAAGATAATTTAGTGTTTATCGCGATTAAAAATCGCTAATCGGACTTTTTGCATTTTTCTTCAAAAATGTGCACATATCATTTTCCACACTCGTTACACTTGTTACTTGTTTTGGGTGCATGGTTGCTTAGGATTCACCATGGTGGGAGAAGAAAAGGAAAAGAAAGGAAAAGAAAAAGTATGATGATGATGAGAGAGAGAGAGACTAGGTGAACCCCCACTTTTTGAACCATACTCCCATCATTTCCTCACACCCATTTCTCTCTCCCTTCTCCTTGAGCTACTGCTGATCCTGCTCCTCCCTCATCTACCTCCCCTTCACTCCATATATCCCTCTCATTTCCCTCACCAAAACCCCATTCCCGCTTCACAAAACTTGCTCCCAAGCTTACTAGCTACACATTGAACCTAGCAAGATTGGATTTGGAGGACTTTGAGCAACTCAAGAAAATTCTTGAGTTGCCAAAGGAGATAAATTCTGGACCTATTAGAGTAATATTTAATTTCTTGTGCATCAATTCTAGTTTCATGTCGATATGGTGTCGTTTGGTGGATTTGTGAAACTTCAAGTTAGGGTTTAGGTGAGATATGAAATTAAATATGAAATTGAGGCTTGTGGTGACCCTAGAACCCCTGGTGTGATACTATTTTGGTTCAAACTAGAGACTAGAACACAGAATACGGATTTATGAGAAGATGTCGGAGAAAAGCTGTGAATCTGTGATCGTATTTACGAATCTGCTATCACTCCGAGAACCCTAAAATAAAATTGAGTTAACAGTGAGATGTGCAGGCACCATGGAACCACCACACCAAACCCTAGCCCCCAACTCCTATTCCCAGCCGCCAATTAATTCCTTCTGGCCGCAATTTACGGCCAGAGCAGTGGGAAACCATCTCGTTTTTAGTGCATGGCCCTATTTCCAGTAGTCTTGACCCATGGCATGTGCTATTTTGTCTGATTCCATCTAGGGTAAAATCTGGGTTGATTTTCCTATGTTGGCGCATGATTAACGACTTGTTTTAGCATGGATTTTGGTATTTGGTGATTCACTCCTGTCGGGTGGCGTTTGGACGTCAACGACAAGTGGATATTGATCGTGTCTACATACGAGACGATAGGTTTTTACCTATGCGAGTAGCGTGTGCTGTCTTGGCTTTCCGATGTGATTTTCATGTGCTTTAGCATTTGTGATATACGTGTAGATACCCGACGTAATGTTGAGGCGAAGAAGATGAAGATGGCGACATCGGCATCGGCACACGAGAAGCAAGGTGTGTAGATTTATATCTACGGGGAGAAGTCGGGTGGATGGCGTATAGCACACCCGCAGTCCGTGGTGATGTATACGAATACGTATACACATATATATTTATTATGTGTTGTTAGGATTATTGATGGTGATAATGGAATTATTGATGATAAGGATGTATTGGTTTAGTATAGTGCGAAACCCTAGAGTAGTGGTTGCACCCACACATACACGTACACATATACTTGCATACATTCTTTCATTTATCTGTATGCATATGGAGGTGTGTATATCTACACATGGGTATGGGACTATGTGTTCATGTACGGGATTGAGGATAATACGTGGGATTGAGATGAGTCGATGAGATTTGATTGAGGCCGTGAGATTCGGCGATATCACAGAGTTCGTATCTGAGATGTGATATGATGGTAGTGATACCTGTTATGTGATGAGATAATGTATATATCGACTCAGAATTAGGTGGTTTTCAAACCCCTCCCGATTGACTTGATTGTTGGGTCCGTAGTTCGCATAGTAGGCGTTAAACTAGACCCGAGTCATACCTATTTCAAAACTAACGAATCGGGGATATTTTAAAGATAGGCAAAAGGGATTCTACGGATGTTTTCAAACGACACGTCTTTTCTTAAAACACCGTAGCCCTTATTTTACCAAAAACCCTGATTCGTCTTATTTCAAAAGGCAAGGCTGCATGATATATTTATTGAGATAGAGTCTGTAATGTTGCATTGATTATTCGATTCCACACACTCATGCTATTTGCATTGCATTGCTTGTGTTTATTGATATATTACAGTCATACTGTTAGGACACCAGCATCATTATCGATGATGCGTATGTTCTACGTACACTTGTTTGCCGGCTCACACACTTCATCATCGATAATTGCCATGTCACTACACTGTAGTACTGTTGCATTCAGGATATGATTCTTTCATGACAGACTGATGTGCTTACATTTCTTTTACATGTCACATACATCATGCTTTCTGATTATACGCAATGAGAGTTGCTGTTTCCATGATATTTCTGGATTTTGGGAACCGTGGGTATTTCTAAAGAGAATATGTCATTTCTTTAAAAACCCGGTTACCCTTGATATGATATTTCAGTGCGTCCGCTATGTGTTTTCTCGGTGCTGAGAGTGACATGTGAAACCCGATTCGAGGAGGCGGATGATGCCGATTGAGGGTACATGGTGGACCCGGTATGGTACCCCGGGGCGAGAACGGATTCGCTGTGTTGTAGGCGGTGAGCCTGGCAGAGGGATTACTACCTACCGGTGATTGGTTGGACCTAGCGGTTATCCGGAGGATACTGACCAGAGTCGATAGATGGATATGGGCGTACTGCTGGGGCCGATGGCCGATTCCGCAGACGGAGCCCGTGGGCTGATCCGGACCGAGGGATCCCGATATATGAGGATTTACGTGCCGATGCTGGGCACAACTTTCATGATGTTTTCGAGTGTCGATGTTGGACACTCCGGTTCCATAATTTTGACGTGTCGCGAGGGACACAGATGGTTTATAACCTCATATTTCCATGCATATGCTTTATGATATTTACATGCATGATGGTTATTGTCATTGGGTGACGAGTGGACGGGATCCACATATATACAGATTTGATTACATTGATCATACCTCTCATTTATGATATGCTATTACCTGAGGCACTGGCACGAGCACTTGGCACTACACTCATGTATAGAGATTACATTGCCAGTTTAGCATGCTTCAGACTTATTCATATTGAGGTTTATATATTTATCTGATCGTATTGACCTAGGATGGGTCATACATTCGATTTTTTCTTGTAGATATTTTCTATTCACGAGTTGGCAACTCACCCCCGTTGTGCCACAGTCCTTGCAGGTTTTTGCCGTACCGATTCCATAGCGGCATTTCTGGCACACTACTTACATATGGGTGACTTGCTTGGGTAGGTGGGTTCACTTGTATCAGAACCGCCATTGTTCCTGTATTATTCATTGTATCTAGAAATTCCATCAACAAAAACTTGTATATTGTTTCAGACTTAGACACAGTGATGTATTATCTCGACCATAGAGTCGCGCTTGTAGTATTATGGTTTTCATGTTGATTTTGAGTTTCTTTCTGAGTTTTTTTCCTCGCCTTTCGGCGTTGTATATTATATTGCTTGCGTGGTTGTGACCGTCAATTGAAGAAGAGCTATCTCCCGCTTAGGGATGCCTTTTATCATTACTTATATATTATCCTTGTTGTACCCCGTTTGGGGCCAGTTTTTACAATGGAAACTCTGCCGAAATTTTCAGAAAAGACTATACATTTTGAAAATGCATATTCGGCTTAGTTATTTAAAAATCATGATTTAAAACATGTTTTCTTCATTCCTTTAAACTAGTTTTCTTTATTTACTCCCTAAAATGGTTTTAGATTTCTGGGCTTTTGGCTTACTTGGATTAGATGGGGTCCTATAGACTTCATATGATTCAAGTGCCTTTCACGGGCTATTTCAGGTCGTGACATTTTGGCTCGCTGTTTTTTTATCGCGAGTGTGGAACTTGGAATCTGGTGCCAATCTCAGCATCAGCATCGCTGCGACTGGAATATTGCCAGGAGCGAATCATCATTTGCCATGAAAGGACTTGGAATTTGATACCGATTTAGGCATCAGCATCGCTACAACTGCGATATTGCCTGGAGCGAATCATCATTTGCCTCTGTCGATGTCGAACAAAGGTGGCTTAGCAAACAGGGTTAAGATCCCGTCGACTAAGGCTTTTGACTTCATGAGCCGTAAGGGTCTCATAAAGGTGTTTCTCCCTACGAGTCTTGAGGATCTCGTAGGCGCGTTTTCTCCTTAGGAATCGTGAGGATTCCTAAGTGTCTGTTCTCTTATAAGTCGAAAGGATATTACAAGAGTGTTTTCTCCTTGCAATTCGAGAGGACCTACAAGTGTTTGTTCACCGTGTGAGCATATCCCTAGTCGCTGGTGGGACTCTGTTAGGGAAATGTTCATTCGTGCCCGTGGATTGTATACAAGGGTCAACATTGAACCGCTTGTAGGGTAGTCTCGGAGATTGTGATGGCTTAAGAACAGGTTCAGATCCATATAGATTAAGGCTTTTGAATCCTATGAGCCGTGAGGGTCTCAAAGAGGAATTCTCCTTACGAGTCGTGAGGATCTCGTAAGTGTGTTTTCTCCTTAGGAATCGTGGGGATCCCTAAGTGTGTTGCTCCCTCGTGAGTCGTAAGGATCTCACACAGGTGGTTTCTCCCTATAATGTCGAAAGGACCTTGCAAGTGTCTTTTAACGAGGCTGCGCCCTTTCAGGTTTACACAAAACTCGCCGGTAGTCCCGCTGTTTTTACTCACGGAGCCCTTTCAGGTTTTCATCCGTGCCCATTTCGCTTATGGACGTAACTTTTTTTATTTTTTTTACTACTTCAGCCTGGGGATGCCGTGGGTCTGTAGTAGTTTAACGACGTTTCGGTCATTTTTTCACAGGTCCGAGATTTTTCGGGCAACATACGATTACTCAGCTATATTTTCTCGCAAATCTTCGCATCTTTTGTGTCGGAGGTGGATTCCTTGAAGAGAGGGCTGAGGGCGATTTCTTCGTCAGAGTCGCTTCCAAAGGTGACAACTTGCGATCCTTTGGTGTCGACTATGTGACAGTTGCCAGCGGCTCTTTTGCGCTCATCTGTCGTTCTTTTCTGTTCCCGATGAGCCTTGCGCTTCACTCGTTGAACGTGTTGTCAGTGGGCAACATATCCCTGCCACCAGTTTTTAAAGGCTATGCACTCCTCGGTAGGGTGTGTAATCCTCTGATGGTATAAGAAGAAGTTAGGATGTATGTCTGCTTCATCAAGATGTATACTGTCAGGAGAATTTCCACTTAAAGAGGGCAACTTCATTCCTATTGACAAGACTCTAGCGAATCGTTTCCTTACTTTAAGCTTGCTTTTGCTGGCGATAGGGATTCTTCGATCCGGTTGAAGTGCCTCAACCTTTTCATCCAGTCATCGGCATTTGGCTTTTTCAAATATAGCCAGTTCGCGCTCTCGATTGCTTTGCTTTTCTGACGGGCTTCGTTAAGTAGCAAGTCGATCATCTCGTCAGATGGTTCCAACGGTTTTGGCTTCGATCCTGCCCTCGGCTCTTTTATGTTGTCTTCTATCGCCGAGTGAGCTTCTTCGTTAGTTAACGCCGAATGAGAGACCATGTGGCAACTTGCCACATAGTCCTCAGATTCATCTGACGAGTCATCCCCATCGTTATTGTCGTTATCTCCGCTCTCAAGGATATTTTTGAGAAATTCTTGGAGTTTGACCGGGGTCCGTGCCATCTGGTTATATTCCTCCAGCGTGTCAATATGCTTTTGCAGATCCGTGCGCTTGTCATCAGGCTTCACGGGCTTTTTCTTCTTCTTTGAAGACTTTGACGGCTGGGCTTGAGCGTTTTGACAATCGCTACCAATTCTCAGCATCGGGCGCGGTTTTAGCATTCCCTCAATGATCTCAGGCTCTAGCGGGCTTTTCCACCTGATTTCCGGGCATGTGTGAAGATCCTTCAGCATCCTTTTCGTCTTGGCTAAAAGAGCGACCTCCCATGGAGCTTCTTCTATAAAAGAGAACGATGCCCCCGGTGTGTCCACCCTTTTAGGAATGTGCTGTTGTGGCGGATTCACCTTCCAGTTTTCGGATAGCGTGAACTTGCCCTGTTGGTATTGGTCTTCAACCCAGTTTTCGAAGACGTAGCAGTCTTGGATCAGATGGCCCAATACTCGGTGGTAGGGGCAGTAATTAGGATCATTGACGTCATTCGGTCGCGTTAGATGTCTCGACTCCAGTAGAGTGATGAGCCCATTGCACACTGCCAGTTCAAACAGTTTCCCTATTTTATCCCGGGAAAACGAGTAAGGACGTCTCAACTTCTCATCGAGGGATTGCCACTTCTTGATTTGGCGAACAACCGGTCTCGGGCCACTCGTTTGTTTTTGAGTGTTGGTGACGAAGATTGCTTTCCCTTTGCCCTTTTCATTCGGAGGCTCCGTCTTTAAAGAGGAAGGCCTATGGCCCATATGGTCCATTTGGGCCAGCTTGTCAATCAAGGCCTGGAAAGTAGTCGGCTTGAAAAACATCATAAATTGGGAAATGGTCGCTTGAGGGTCGAGAGTACCCATGAACATGCCTACCACAGGAGCCTCTTTTATGCGCTGTTCGCACTTCGACCATAGATTCCGCCATCGCATCGCGTATTGGACCCATGTTTCGCCTGGCTTCACCCTAGCGTTAATCAACGCCGTGATTGGGGTGTGTTCGCTAGCATTTGCGAAACGCTGGGTGAATAGCAACTCCATCTCCGTAAATGTTTTGACGGGATCGTTGGGAAGCTCTAAATACCATTCAAACGTCGTCTCCGCCAAGCTGTTGATGAATTAGCGGAGCAGTAGCTTGTCGTCACCTCCGGTGTTTCCGCACAGAGCCATGTGTTGGTGTGGATTCCCCGTCCCCTTATATACATGGAATTTAGGGATCGTATATCCCGGCGGATACTTGATTTGATCGTACCATGTCGGATACGGTCAACCGTTCTTGATTGATCTATTTGCGGCTTCACTGGAGTAGTGAGTCTTGATTTGCTGAGCAGCATGTTTATTCAGCTTTTCTTTTGAGAACATTTACTCTTCGCCTGTTGATGCGACTCATAGAGGATTTGAAATATCACCCTTATCTTTAAGAGTGACTACCGACAGTTCATTCGCTTGTGGTTCCGATCGAACCATCATTCCAGCCATATTCTGAATCAGAAGGGCCATCTGGCTCATTTTAGTGGACATTTCTGCTTTTCTGCATCTCTCCTTTTCAGAGCGCGCTTTAGGAAATCAATATCCGACCCCTTCTCTATTCTTTCTCCAGGTGCGTCTTCGGGATTTGCCTTAGACGATGGATTAGCGTTTGCTGCCGCCTGAGCAAGCATCTCCTGCAGCTTTTCACGTTGCAGTTGAACTTTTGTTAAGGACCGAGTTTGAGGTCGGTGACTAGTAGAATCTTTAACTTTGTCTTTAGAATTCACCACATAGACTATGTGAACTACCATGCCCCCAGGCTTAGGGCGCTTGGAGTTTTGGCCTTTGGAGTTTGCTTCGGGCACTTGAGCTTTATTGGGCCTCTCTTTTTTGTGAAAAGCCGCTTTGGTTTTGGGAGGAACCGCTGTATCGGGATCCGTCTTGGGTTGAGTCCCCTTGTATTTGAAAAAGAATTTGTCAGAGTTTGGCTGACGTTTAGGGTAGAAGCCGCGGTTGACGACAAAGACCTCCACTCGCTTCCGTACTTTATATATAGATGAGGAAAGTTGCTTCAGGGAGCGAACTGGTTTCTGCTCTCGTGGGATCTCCATAGGCTGCAGAGATTTCTCAAATATTGCAGTAGGAAAATTTTATCTAACCCTTCGCACCAATTTGAAGCTGTTCCTGGTTGGAACCACATTCACCACTGAGGTTGAAACAGAACCATACGGAGAACTGCCCCCAGCTCATTTTTTATGATGCCAATATCGACGGCGACCATTTATTACGGCCGGGATTTGATTAGCTTCAGGATTTTGCCGAGCCTGCCCCCTGTTTCCTTTGAGAGCTTGAATATTCTGCCCCCTGCGTCGACCTTGGTCATTGGCATGTGCCAGTTGTTTGAGGACTGATTCCGTCGGCAAAGCTGCTGCTTGGAAAGCCCGCCTGTGGACGACAGACTTCCTCTGGGCTTCCTCCATCGGCGTTAAGGCACCGAGGGTGGGAGGTAGGAGCATCGACCCAAAAAGAAGCCCGTTGATTTCTTGAAGAACCGGATCGCAGAGATTTGAGCCTGCAAGTGGCCCTTACTTGACTCCACCAGATATGACAGAGTCTGTGTTGCTAAGGTGGGAACAAACGCCATTCTTCATAAAGACAAAGCACCGACTTCAGTATCCACTCCCCTAAGGGCAACCACAAACATAAACACTGCGATTATATGATCACGGGAAAAACACGACACACGAAGTGTGGAGTGGAAAGTGGAAAAGGTCCCACCGGGCATGCTAGAATCTGTTCTCCGCCGAAAGACGCGACCAGGAAGACTGACGTCTTGCCTGAATTTGGGGGCAGATGCTAATTGGTGCTATCCGTCCACCTCTCCGAAGATGCCAAGTTGATTTATGGCACCATGTATCGAAGGTTTAAACGGATGCGGCCGATGTATCAGACTTTGTCAGATTCCCCCTCATTGAGGAGTTTTTGATTGTGGGGACGCTCTTCCTTGCAGGCACAAGCCCCTGCAGTTAATTACGCTAGCGCATTGCGGTAACAACTTTCTCCTTCTCCAGATGATCGCTTCGTGCAGTGTGTGCTTGTTTTGTTTTTGGTTGCCCGTGGATTGTATACGGAGACTAATTTATATTATCGCCCGTAGGGCGTGGATTAGTTCAAATCCGTATTTTCTTAGATTTGGGTTTAAGGATACGTTAGTCTCATTTGAGACTAAGATTAACTTAAGCGTTTGTTAAGGATACGTTAGTCTAATTTTTAGAATAAGATCTACTTAACAGTTTGTTAAGGACACGTTAGTCTAATTTTAGACTAAGGTCAACTTAACCATTTGTTAAGGATACGTTAGTCTAATTTTAGACTAAGATCTACTTAACAGGATCATTTAGATCCAACAAAAGAGCATTTGGGCTCTATTGTTTTAGTTTAGGGACTTTGCGGTCGATTACCAGTTTAATGACATGGTGGTTCAAGGTTAAGGACATCATAGTCCATGGGATTAAAAGACCCCACAGTCCGAGGTTAAGGACATCATAGTCCATGGGTTTAAAGGGACCCCACAGTCTGAGGTTAAGGACATCATAGTCCATGGGCTTAAGGACCCCACAGTCCGAGGTTAAGGAAATCATAGTCTATGGGCTTAAGGACCCCACAGTCCATGGAATGTCTGGTTGTCGGGACCCGACACCTCTCTGAAGATGTTGAAGGATTACAACGACAAATATCAGAGGAGTGAAGAGATGTACGCTTGAACCAAAGTTGATTTGGGGATCTGTAGTCCCATTTGGAACTAAGATCAATTAATTAGATTATGAGCACATTGGCTCAGTTAAATCTGAATTGAAGACTTATTGCCAATTTGGGCTAAGTCCAATTAGATTAGAAATGTTGACCCTTTATTGGGCCATTAGACATTTGTCTGGGTTCAGCCCTCATCACTTAGCAATGCTAAACAAGAGTTTGAGGACTCTGATAACTTTTTTGTCTTTGATTGAACATTAAACATTATAGCTCTGGGTTTTACTCTGCATGTCATATGAAATGATCAATTTTGAGTTTCAGCTGAAGGAGAGCCTTGCCTCTGGAAAACATAGCCAATTTGGCTAAGTTTGGCTTTAAAATAGTGTTAAACACTAGAGTACATCTGGTGGTCACGTGTCCTCACGTGATGTATCTAAAACAGTGTTAAACACTAGAGACAAAATGTTCAAAATAGTGTTAAACACTAGAGAGGAAGGGGTCACGTGGGGTCACGTGAGGCGCCTGTGATGTGGTCGGAACTCCTTTATTTTGTTCTCAGGACTGCAGATCAGTGTTAAACACTTTTTGTTTTCATAGCCATCACGTGTGGGCACGTGATGGGTACTCATGCATTGATTTATTAGAGTGTTTATTAGAGGTCACGTGAGGACACGTGAGAGCGCCCAAAGCCAGCATTGCTTTTTCTTTTGTTTTCTTTATTTTGGAAGTCACGTGGGAGCACGTGAGGCATTGCCTCCAAGCTTTCCCTTCTCATTTTGGGGGATTTGTTCAGAGGTCACGTGGGGGCAAGTGACCTAGTTTTATTCTTTCTTTTCTGACCACTACGGATTGGGGTCATGTGTCATCATGTGACCAATGTTCTTCTCGTGCATGGAGATCTTTCAAGTCTCTTTATTTTAAAAATTAAATTCTCAATAGGGTTAAACCCTAATTATGTTTTTAGAGGAATTAAATTCCTATGTATGTGGTGTAGGAGTACGGTAGCGTCCCGGCCGTCTTTCCAAGGCTAAAATACGGAAACAAAAATTTTTCTTGACTTTAAACCGGCACTACCGCATCCTAAAAACCCGGATCGTAACCATTAACCTACACCTAGCTTACATGAGAAAGGGATAAAGGGCTATACCGAGCGATCCGTGTCCTTCGGTCTTCGGCCTCCACTCCGATCTCCTCGCGGAATCTCCGGTCTTCATCTCTTCGTCGGAAAGGGCACCACATCGAGAAGTCTTTTTATGGGCTCCCGCTTCATCCGAAGCAACTCGGGCGCGAAGTGTGCTAGCCGACGCGTCCAAGGTGTTGTAGAGAATGTTTGTGATCACTTTGTCTCTAGCATCCATGGCTTTGGATGGAGGTTGAAGTGTTGCCATTAATGGAAGCAAAAAGCTAGAGGAAGAAGAAGAAGAACAAGAGCTTTTCTTTTTCTTTTCTTTTCTCTTGTTGTAATGAGAGTGAGAGTGAGAGATTATCAAAATACAAGACCAATAATACCAACCATGGCAGCCCCTCTCTCTCTCCATCTCATTTCAACACATAAATTAATTCATTAATGTGACATTTTTGCTAAAAAAGAGACCATGAGTCATAGTATAAGTCTATGTCACATTAATGCATTGTCATGATGATTTCTAGCTCATTATTTCCTTAAGAAAACATTAATCCAAATGTTTGCCATAACAAAGAAAATCCGGCAACATCTAAAGTAAACTCGTGCCGGATCACAAGGATACCCCTCACCTGTATATACATACCTGCATCCGCATTCCGACTTAATGGGAATGCGATGAGACTAAAGTAATCCAACAAATCTAATACTAGGATCCGGCTTAAACCAAAGCCCACTAGTATGATCCGTTCGATCAAGATCCGTGCAATACCGCACGTATAAGATAGAACCTTGCCATATAGCATACGGCCTCTACAACGTTTCGCCCGAAACTTGAGAAACTGTCTGTGGGGGACTCTAATGACTCGTCAATACTTTGGATGTGGATTTAACCACTAGCACGTCAGAGGTATTAGCCGTACGTAACGGGCTACCAAGTATTGACTAAAAGGGAGGTCGATGAGCGAACTCATCCTGACACCCTACTGAGCCTGTCAGTAACAATATCCGTACAGTCCGGTCCGTTCGTCTATGAGCATCGCATGGCGGGTTTAGGGGGTTGGCAAAAGTCAGACCCCCAAAAGAGGTACAAGTCGTGTCGGAGTGTACCCCAGAACACCCTGAGATACTACTGGAATACCTACAAGTAAATCTCCTGCCACGGCTGAGGGCTTTGTGTAATGGCTCTCCTAGACACAGCGCGACCTCACCCCCAATACCGGGAGAGACGAACCCCTGCAGATCAGCTCACTGCCTCCATGTGGCTCGGGACTGTACCTAACTAAAACCTGTTTTCACGATCCTTTGAGCCGTGGTAGGGTAGTAATCAAAGTACAGTGGGAACTCACACGAGACAAATGACGATCTCAGGTCGATGAACTAACCTGTACATATGTCACCAGGGAACTGCTATCTGACGCAAGGTATAAGACCAACTAGCATGTTCCCGGCGAGTCCTGTCTAGTGTACTCATAACCCAATGAGCACCTCTATACATCTTAGGTTAACCAACTTACACCAGTGGCTTGTGAGACCGGCCACCGCCCCTCGTCGGGGTCTCGACTGTATACACTAGTCTACTCTGGAGTGTCGATACCCTGTCTCAAAACTCCCACGACTAGGGACCTTTTAAGGATGTGCTTATAGACCCCAGCTCCCACGTATATGATCGCCCTCATACTGTTGGCAGTCATGCAAGAATCCTAGGGGCTCTATCAATGTGCAATAGTGACCTGTAAGGTCACCTAAAGTAGTACACAATGATAAAGATAAACCAGATAGAATACTATCATCTTGAGTAAGACTGTCCTACCGGTATAGGTCCTCCCTCAATCATTGCAATCACGTGCATGTGATCCAATAATTGACTCTGAGGGTACTATCTCCAACAATCTCCCACTTGCACTCAAGGCTAATTATTGCGATGTCGCATACTCACAGCCCGTGTGATACCGAACACCCAATTCCTCTACTAGTCAGTCTCACAAAGCTCGTTTATGAAACTATTGCGTTCGAGGAATAGCCTCAGTGAGTGGATCCGCTGTAATGTTTCTTTCTATGTCTCTCTTTATCTCAAGTCCGCGGTGAAACCCATCTCCCGAAATGAGCAATACCTGTCTTAGAATATGTCTGGATGTCTGATGGGACCTAGTTCATAAATGAACTCTAAATCCAAACTTCTTAGACTGTATCGACAACTGAACTTAATCAGTATCCTGCGCCATGCCTCCCTCAGTATCCGCATGGACCACCTATCCAAAAGACTGCCCCTCGTCAGAGGGAAAACTATAACACTGACAGTCACTCTGTCATCCAGGTTTCCTTGGAAGCCTGGAATGATAACCGTCTCCTAAAAGAGGCTGTTGTTATCATATCCCAAGAACATCCACTTATGTTCTAAAACTGCTTCCGAACGTTTCTCCACGATGGGATTAATATCAACTTACTGCATCTCGTGAAAAAATAACATCTGGTGTGGTACTTGACATCTCATGATTGACTCAATTGCCTAATCAAGTGATCTACCAATCATGCATATCCCTATCCCCTTTAGTCTGTAAGACACCTTTAGAGATGGTGACTCCATCACCTGTAGGTACACCACCATGCCAGGAGTCGTCCAATCTAGAACACCTTTAGAATGCTGTCTAAGTACCCAGATTGGGAAACTTCCCAAATCTAGATCTAAAACTATAGATCTAGTAACCAGAATGCCAGATATAATATCCAATTCCTATATGGAGAAACCACTGTGTGACAACCAAAGTTTAACCGACCGTAGTATAGGAAATTTCACTTCCTACTCTGTGTATGTCATCCAAATACCAGGACATCACACCCTACTACCTTCTTAACAGATCCATCCCCTATTCTGATGAAGTCAAACCTATGATTGTCACATCAGAAATAGATGATCTATCTCCGCTATATCTGCTTTAGTCTATAAATAGACATAAGCCACTTGCCCACTATGCTTCCGCTGCTCCCACTGACTATGACAACCCTCTGGCAGAGTCATATACACGTACACTTCTAAAACAAGTTTAGAACGACGCTATACTCATCCTCCTGCCGGGTCTCACAGTCTGGAACAACAGCATTGGCAGGTCTGGGTAAACAAGAACCTCCCTGCCACCGTCCTTGAGCATACCGAAGTACCTTTCGAGTGCCTGAGGTTACCCACCATATCTGCAGAGTGGCCAATGGAATGTCAAGCCAGATTGAATCTTTAGGTTCTTATCAAATTTTTCAGTAATCGTTTACGGTTCTGGAATCACTTCCAGTTCTACCATACTCCCACTACTGTTTTCTGAAAAAATCCATTTTTATTAAAACTGTGGCAAGTCAAGAACAATATCACTAATGATCCTTCAGATGGTAGAAAATCAACCCTCGTCATAGCCTGGGTCAACCAACAAACAGCCATTACAGAAACGTGCCTTGAGTTATCCAGAGTCTGGTTTTAAGTATAAGCCGGGCAACTCCCCGTATCTTAACAATGTCAAGATATGAACTGTTTTATATCCAATACAGAAACTGTTGGAGATAGTGCCCTCATAGTCAATTATTGGATCGCAGGTACGTGATTGCAATGATTGCGGAGGACCTATACCGGTAGGACAGTCTTACTCAAGATGATAGTATGCTATCTGGTTTGCCTTTATCAGTCGTGTACATGTTCAGGTGACTGATTACATGTTACACTTTGATAGAGCCCTTAGGATCTTGCTTTACTTCCAACAGTATGATGGCGATCATATACGTGAGAGTTGGGTGGTTTATATGCAAATCCTTAATTGTGGTCCCTAGTCGTGGGAGTTTCGAGACAGGGCATCGATACTCCGGAGTAGACTAGTGTATACAGTCGAGACCCCGAAGAGGGGCGGTGGCCGGTCTCACAAGCCACTGGTGTCAATTGGATCACCTAAGATGTATACAGGTGCTCATTGGGTTATGAGTACACCGGACAGGACTCGCCGGGAATCTGCTAGTTAGTACTATATCTATCGTCAGATAGCAGTTCCCTGGTGACATGTGTACAGGTTAGTTCATCGACCTGAGGTCGTCATTTGTCTCGTGTGAGTTCCCACTGTGCTTTGATTTCTACCCTACCACGGCTCAAAGGAGTCGTGCAAACAGGTAGTTTTTGGGTACAATCATGAGCCATATGGAGGCACGTGAGCGGATCGGCAAGGGATTCGTCTCTCCCGGTATTGGGGGCGAGATCGTGCTGTGTCTAGGAGAGCCATTACACAAAGCCCACGGCCGTGGCAGGAGATTTACTGGTAGGTACTCCAGTAGTATCTCAGGGTGTTATTGGGCTACACTCCGACACGACTTATACTGCTATTGGGGGTCTGACGTTACTAGCCCCTAGGCAGATATGCGATACTCATAGACGAACGGACCGGACTGTATATACATTGTCACTGTTAGGCTCAGTAGGGTTTCTGGATGAGTTCGCTCATCAGCCTCCCTTGAGGTCAGTCCATGGGCAGCCGTTACGCATTGCTAGTGCCGCTGACGGTTTGTGGTTAAACCCACTGCCAGGGTACTGACGAGTCATTAGAGTCCCCCACAGACAGTTTCCCAAGTTCGGGAGAAACGTTGTAGAGGCCGTATGGTTTTATGGCAGGGTTCGAAAAATGCACGTGCGTTTACGCACGTGTTATTTTTCGGGCAGATGATACTGGTCGGCTTTGGTTTAAGCCGGATCAGAGTATTATATTGAGTAGATATAATATCTTTGTCTCAGTAGCATTTGTATTCGGTCGTAATACAAATGCGGGTATATTTATACAGTTTCGGGGTTGTCCTGAAAGTCGTTTCAGGATCACTTTTGGAAGTTGCAAGTTTCCAGTTTTCTATCAGCCGTCTTTTAACATTCAGTTAAAGACGGATTTATCTTTTCTTCAGTTGAGGTGAGTCAGTGTTCTAGAAGCATCTAGATGAGGTGACTAGGATTAATTGGTGTTGAGTTTTCATTGGATGCATTTAATGGTTCATTAATGCATGATGACTAGGTTTATGACTCATGCTTTAACATTAAAGCATTTTGTTTTGGTTAAGATCTTTTGTTCATGATATTATTTCTAATGGTCACCTCCCTCCTCCTACCATCACCTCCCTCCTCTATATGAGTGGCCGGCCTTCCCCTTCCCCTCTACACACTCTCTCACTTGATGTTTTCATATGGTTGTAAAAGATATGATAGTATTTGGGGTGCATGGAATTTTACAGTTCATTTCATTCCATCACCCAATTCCCTCGGCAACTTCATTAACCGATCGTCCACGGATTTGGACGAAGTGAGAAAAAGTCATCTACTCATTCTCTACATCATTCTTGGTCGTCTCTTTTAGCAAACTTGATGATCGAGTTGCCTCAAGTCAGAGACGGGAGCCCGTTTAAAGAATCGTCGACGTGGTGCCACCTCGACGAGGATATCGGAGATCGACGAGATCGGAGCAGCCGCAACGGAGCGTGGGATGATGGTTGAAGAACGAAGGACTCGGATCGTTCGGTATAACCTTTCTACACTCTTTACAGTTTGTTAGTTTAGCAATAATGGAAGATCCGGGTTAAAGTATACGATAGCGCCAGATAAAAAGTCTTTATTCCGCATTTGGCGTCTGTAGACGGCCGGGGCGCTAGCGTAGGATAACAGTGGTATCAGAGCCTCACCATTTTGCTTTACTAACTTGTGCTAACGAGTTTAAAACATCGATCGAACCGGAAATCAAAAACTGCAAAAATCCAAGTTCACAGTTTCTGTCGATTTTATATGATGTCCTAAAATTATTCTACATATCACAGAAAGTTGTGCAGGGTTTCAGAAGAATAACGACAAAATTTAGGCACGTGATTCCACCAAACCGCCGCGGAAACGCGGCCAAACCCATGGTTTGGCTGCGCATCCGCGGCCATTTGGTGAGATCATGCTCCCAAATTTTAACAGTATGTTCTCCTCTGGAAATTGGGGTTTTTGGTATATATCGTTTGGGCCCAGGTTTTGTTACTGTTCAGCAGATTTGCGTGGGGCCCACTTTGTGATATTTAGTCGATCGAAATTTAAACATGTTAGTTTACAGTGCTTACATTATATCTCCGACCGTGAATGTCATTTGATCGGTAAACCGCGTCTGATTGCTATAGTTCTTTTAGACGGGTTTGCGAACGTGACATTCGCGTTGATGTTCTGTGTTGTGCTGTGATGTTGCGGATTTGTCGTGGTGGATAGCAGTGTGCAATGGTAGTGCAGTTTGAGTTTATCTGTACATTTGATATTGCGGGGCGAGCGTCCAACTTGTGGACTGCCGTCACTGCCTGTTGTATAATATTCTTTTGGGGCACGACCAGGTTGCGGTCAATGTACCTGTTGTACTATTTTTCATTACTGTACTAGGTTTTGCCCCGCGACGGAGTGCACGGATAGCCGGGTTCTGGAGGGGCAACGGGTCCGCATCTCATGGCTTTGAGAGGCAGAGGGGCCCCACTCTAGAATTGGCAGACTATTCGCCGCACTCGTAGGGGGTACAGGTTGACCCAAGGAGGGGTGCCCAAGATTACCGGATTCCGTGAAGTGCTGGGTGGTCCATTCACTATGCTGCAGGGGGCTGCCTCGCTTCAGGTTTTGGCGGGTAACTTGCCGCACCCGTAGGGGTCTAGGTTTCATTGCACAGGCTATCCACACGACAGGGGAACGTCAAGTTTCAGCAGCGGCTCTGTGAAACTCGGGGATCCCAGATTATCTGTATTGTTCTGTGATGCTTATTACTTTTCTGTAATGTTGCATATTATCACGCCTGGAGCGATTATTGTATATTGGTTTATATACTATTAGATGTTGTATATGTTTTACACCCACGCTAGTCCAGTCCCCGCTCTGTCGTTAGTTAAGTAACCTAACGGGTGATGACGGGACCCAGTGACGAATGCGGATGGCATATACGTACATTTTATTTTCGTTCTTTTCTGGTGTGATCGATTGATGGGACTGCGTTGATTCTGATCAATGAAAAGTAAAGCAAACCTGTTTACAGTTGTTGGAACAAATTTAAAAAGTGTAATTGCAAAGATGTTTCCTTTTGTTATGCATAGCGGTATTCAGTGGAATATCCTGCACCTCATTCGACGGGGCAAGGGCCGATATCCCTTCACCGGGACTGACCCCTTGGGCAGAAGTTTGCGTCAGGGTAATAACTTCACTATAGTCGATTACAAGTTGCTTTGCATAGCGGTATTCAGTGGAATATCCTGCACCTCATTCCACGAGGAAAGAGCCAAGATCCCTTTACCGGGAGTGACCTCTTTAGCAAAAGGTTTTCGCCACTATATTTTAAAAAGCTATCAGGTTCCTTCAACGATATCAAGTTCGTTACGTTAAAGGTTTTTTCGCCAAAAACCAGTCGTAGCCCTCCGTCGTTTCTTATGGATGGTCAGTAGTATGTTTGTTGGCTTTCGTCAAGGCATAGTGTTTGGTAGCTGCTGGGTATTCATTTGTTGCATAGATAGATGAGTTGGTTTGGGACAGTCGTATTACCTTGTTGGCTTTCGTCAAGGGTATGTACGGGTGGGTTCAAATTAACAAGATAATGACGGGCAGAACTTGACATGTGACTTATGATTTGTTGACTTTCGCCAAGGTCATAAGAGCATGGGGCATAAATGATATCGGGAGTTTCTAAAGAAACTGAAACTTGCCAAGTATGCGCATACCTTCTGGGGTATGAGTAACGTGGATGCATTCCATCACGTTATCATGCGATGAGAGTTGGATCCCGATTCCCACTGATGAGTTGGTTTACTCTTCGGGTGATCCCGATTGATTCTTCTTTAGGTTTGGAGGAGAATTTGACAGGACAGTGGGAGTTTTCCGGATTAGATAAAGTGATAACCATTCTGATCTAGGTTAGAGTGCACGCAGAGTATTTCTTTTCTCTCTCTCTTTGGCAGCGACCTTTGACCGACCCTAGACTATGACTCAGTGACCAGGTTGACCGAACCTTCTTAAAATACTGGCTTTTGGATTGTCTATGTTGCATAAGTCATTGCCACTCCTTCTTCTACCCTTTGAATTTCTCAGAACACCCGTATTACTACGGATATCCATTTTCATTGGATAGATCCATCGTATGGTTATATACGAACTCGAAAGGACTCCTTCGAGGATGGATCAAGGTTCAGGAGAAATAGAATTGGTTTATTCAGTTGTCTTTTATTATCACCTTCTCTCAGGTTGCGAGAGCCCCTTGGTTTAGGAGAGTACACCTATTACGCTTATTAGATAGTCTTATTCCAAACCATAGGCTGGTGCCGAAAGGTAGGGAATGAAGAAAACCAATTAGCCTAAGTAGGGTGTGCAGAAGGTAATATGTAAAGACAAAATAAAGGGATTAGAAAGAGGGCAAAGTAATTGCGACTGTTATCATTCACGACCAAAACCGCGTACTTCATCGCCACTCCTATTTCACCTTTAAAGGAATAAGGTATTATTCAGTTGTCTTTTATCATCACCTTCTCTCAAGATACGAGTACTCCTTGGTTTAGGAGGGTACACCTATTATGCTTACTGGATAGTCTTCTTCCAAACCATAGGCTGGTGCCGAACGGTAGGGAAGGAAGAAAACCATTTAGCCTAACGATGGTGTACAGAAGGTAACGACTAAAGACAAATAAAGGGATTTGGAGAGATGGCAATAAAATATACGGTTGAAGTCATGAATTGGATTATGGAAGAGGCATTACTATGAATACCAGCATACCCTTACGAAACATTTTTATGTTTCAGTGCATTGTTAAAGGAAAACTGTTTTCCCGATTAGATACTTACTCCAAGGGTATGTATTTACCAGGTTTCATTCTCATATCTGTATGGTTTTGCAGATGATGAGTGGGAGTAAGTTATTGGGAATTAGGTGATCATCCTCATTATATCAGAATTCGTTGTAATTGGTGATATTTGAGGAAATCGCCAGGGTACAGTTTTCCACCTACAACGCACAGGTTTTGAGTTGTTCAACTCAACAGACTTATACAGAGTATTGTATGTTGTCCAGTGTCCATCAGGACAAAGGGGTAGGTCCTCGTACTATGTTCTGTTTACTTATGACTTCTCTAAGTTTTTAGACAAGTGTCTCGTAGAAATACAAGGTCTAAGTTTTGAGAAGTTGTTGGTATAAGAATAAAGTAGAGAACCAGGTGTCACAAGTATCGGGATTCTTCAAAGAGATCGAAGATGTAGATTCTTGTGATTGGTATTCAGGTAATAGTGATTGTTTTGAGAAACGTGTTTCTCTTTCAGGTTACTCATAATTGGATGGATTCCTAAGTTGAGTAATGTTGATTAGCCTCTTTCCATTAAGATGATATGCACTGGAGACAGCTGCATGATTTGAATCTTGGTTCCAATTAAATAAGTGCCAAAGTTTCTGTATTGGATATAGAATAGATCGTACCTTAAAAGATGTTAAGGTACGGGGAGTTGTCCAGCTTATGCTTAAAACCAGACTCTGGATAACTCAGGGCACGGTTCTGTAATGGCTGTTTGTGGGTTGACCCTGGCTATGACGAGGGTTGATATTCTACCATTTGGAAGATCAATAGTGATATTGTTCTTGACTCGCCACAGTTTTAGTAAAAATGGATCTTTTTCAGAAAACAGTAGTGGGAGTATGGTAGAACTGGAAGTGATTCCAGAACCGCGAACGATTACGGAAAATTTAATAGGACCTATATATTCAATCAGATTTGACATTCCAATAGCCACTCCGCAGATTTGGTGGGTAACCTCAGACACCCGAGAGGTACTCCGGTAGCCTCAAGGACAGTGACAGGGAGGTTCTTATCTACCCAGAATTGACACTACTGTTGTTCCAGGCTATGAGACCCGGTAGGAGGGTTGTCATAGTCAGTGGGAGCAGCGGAAGCATAGTGGGCAAGATGCTTATATCTATTTATAGACTTGAGCAGTTATAGCGGAGATAGATCATCTATTTTTGATGTGACAGTCATGGTTTTGACTTCAATCAGAATAAGGGATGGATTTGTTAAGAAGGTAGTAGGGTGTGATGTCATGGTTTTTGGATGACATACACAGGGTAGGAAGTAAAATTCCTATACTATGATCGGTTGTACTGTGGTCGTCACACAGTTGTTTCTCCAGACAGGATATGGATATAATATTTGACATTCTGGTTTCTAGATCTATGGTTTTAGATCTGGATTTGGGTAGTTTCCCAATGTAGGTACTTTGACAGTATTCTAATGGTTTTTAGAATAGATGACTCCTAGCATGGTGGTGTACCTGCAGGTGATGGAGTCACCCTCTCTAAAGGTGTTGTATAGACTAAAGGGGAGAGTGATGTGCATGATTGACAGATCACTTGCTTAGGCAGTTGAGTCAATCGTGAGATGTCAAGTACCACACCAGATGTTATTTTTTGCACTAGATGCAATAAGTTTGTATTAATCCAATCCTGGAGAAACATAAGGAAGCAGTTTTAGAACATAAGTACATGTTCTACGGATTTGATGACGGCAGCCTCCTTCGGGAGACGATTATCATTCCAGGCTTCAAAAGGTGACATGGATGACAGAGTGATTGTCAGAGTTATAGTTTTCCCTCTGACGAAGAGGGACAGTATTATGGACAGATGGTCCAAGAGGATACTGTGGGAGGCATGGTGCCGGATACTGATTAGGTTCAGTGATCGATACAGTCTAAGAAGTTTGGATTTGGAGTTCATTTATGAACAAGGTCCCATCAGATATCCAGACATATTCTAAGACGGGTATTACTCAATTCGGGAGATGGCTTTCTCCGCGAACTTGAGATTAAAAGAGATATAGAAAGAAACATCTAGGCGGATCCACTTACTGAGGCTATTTCTCGAACACAATAGTTTTACAAACGGGCTTTGTGAAACTGATTAGTAGAGGAGTTGGATGTTCGGTTTCACACGGGCTGTGAGTAGTCGACATCGCAATAATTAGCCTTGAGTGCAAGTGGGAGATTGTTGGAGATAGTGCCCTCATAGTCAATTATTGGATCGCAGGTACGTGATTGCAATGATTGCGGAGGACCTATACCGGTAGGACAGTCTTACTCAAGATGATATTATGCTATCAGGTTTGCCTTTATCAGTCGTGTACATGTTCAGGTGACTGATTACATGTTACACTTTGATAGAGCCCTTAGGATCTTGCTTTACTACCAACAGTATGATGGCGATCATATACGTGAGAGTTGGGTGGTTTATATGCATATCCTTAATTGTGGTCCCTAGTCGTGGGAGTTTCGAGACAGGGCATCGATACTCTGGAGTAGACTAGTGTATACAGTCGAGACCCCGACGAGGGGCGGTGGCCGGTCTCACAAGCCACTGGTGTCAGTTGGATCACCTAAGATGTATACAGGTGCACATTGGGTTATGAGTACACCGGACAGGACTCGCCGGGAATCTGCTAGTTAGTACTATATCTATCGTCAGATAGCAGTTCCCTGGTGACATGTGTACAGGTTAGTTCATCGACCTGAGGTCGTCATTTGTCTCGTGTGAGTTCCCACTGTTCTTTGATTTCTACCCTACCACGGCTCAAAGGAGTCGTGCAAACATGTAGTTTTTGGGTACAATCATAAGCCATATGGAGGCACGTGAGCGGATCGGCAGGGGATTCGTCTCTCCCGGTATTGGGGGCGAGATCGTGCTGTGTCTAGGAGAACCATTACACAAAGCCCACGGCCGTGGCAGGAGATTTACTGGTAGGTACTCCAGAAGTATCTCAGGGTGTTATTGGGCCACACTCCGACACGACTTATACTGCTATTGGGGGTCTGACGTTACTAGCCCCCTAGGCAGATATGCGATACTCATAGACGAACGGACCGGACTGTATATACATTGTCACTGTTAGGCTCAGTAGGTTTTCTGGATGAGTTCGCTCATCAGCCTCCCTTGAGGTCAGTCCATGGGCAGCCGTTACGCATTGCTAGTGCCGCTGACGGTTTGTGGTTAAACCCACTGCCAGGGTACTGACGAGTCATTAGAGTCCCCCACAGACAGTTTCCCAAGTTCGGACGAAACGTTGTAGAGGCCGTATGGTTTTATGGCAGGGTTCGGAAAATGCACGTGCGTTTACGCACGTGTTATTTTTCGTGCAGATGATACTGGTCGGCTTTGGTTTAAGCCGGATCCGAGTATTATATTGAGTAGATATAATATCTTTGTCTCAGTTGCATTTGTATTCGGTCGTAATACAAATGCGGGTATATTTATACAGTTTCGGGGTTGTCCTGAAAGTCGTTTCAGGATCACTTTTGAAAGTTGCCAGTTTCCAGTTTTCTATCAGCCGCCTTTTAACATTCAGTTAAAGACGGATTTATCTTTTCTTCAGTTGAGGTGAGTCAGTGTTCTAGAAGCATCTAGATGAGGTGACTAGGATAAATTGGTGTTGAGTTTTCATTGGATGCATTTAATGGTTCATTAATGCATGATGACTAGGTTTATGACTCATGCTTTAACATTAAAGCATTTTGTATTGGTTAAGATCTTTTGTTCATGATATTATTTCTAATGGTCACCTCCCTCCTCCTACCATCACCTCCCTCCTCTATATGAGTAGCCGGCCTTCCCCTTCCCCTCTACACACTCTCTCACTTGATGTTTTCATATGGTTGTAAAAGATATGATTGTATTTGGGGTGCATGGAATTTTACAGTTCATTTCATTCCATCACCCAATTCCCTCGGCAACTTCATTAACCGATCGTCCACGGATTTGGACGAAGTGAGAAAAAGTCATCTACTCATTCTCTACATCATTCTTGGTCGTCTCTTTTAGCAAACTTGACGATCGAGTTGCCTCAAGTCAGAGGCGGGAGCCCGTTTAAAGAATCGTCGACGTGGTGCCACCTTGACGAGGATATCGGAGATCGACGAGATCGGAGCAGCCGCAACGGAGCGTGGGATGATGGTTGAAGAACGAAGGACTCGGATCGTTCGGTATAACCTTTCTACACTCTTTACAGTTTGTTAGTTTAGCAATAATGGAAGATCCGGGTTAAAGTATACGATAGCGCCAGATAAAAAGTCTTTATTCCGCATTTGGCGTCTGTAGACGGCCGGGGCGCTAGCGTAGACTAACAGTCACCAAGTGGCCGCGGATGCGCGGCCAAACCATAATACAAAAACAGAGGCACTAATTTAATTGAACCAGATTCAAATCATGCGACTATTTCCAGTGCATGTTAACTAAATGGAAAGAGGCCGATCAGCGTTACTCAACTTAGGAACGCTTCCAATTATGAGTAACCTGAAAGAGAAGCAAGTTCTCTTAATCATTACTATCAACTGAAAACTTTACACAAGTATCTACATCTTCGATCACCTTGAAGAATCCCGATACTTGCAATACCTGGTTCTCTACTTTATTCATATACCTGCAACTTCTAAAAACTTGGACCCTGTGTTTCTACGAAACACTTGTCTAAAAACTAGAGAAGTCATAAGTAAACTGAATATAGTACGAGGACCAACCCCTCTGTCCTAATGGACGCTGGACAACATACAATACTCTGTATAAGTCCCCTGAGTCTAGTGACTCATTCACTGTGTGTCGTAGGTTGAAAACTGTACTTACGGTTAAGAAGAATTACACCGCTGTTCAATACTCCTTACCTAACCATCCACTGATATAGGTAAATGTCATAGACATAATTTCAAAAAGGTATATCTCACTCTATAAAAATAGACGTACAGATATATCAATTTGAAATTGGTGCATAACAACGGATATTCAAAACCAAATATTTGCCGTCCGGCAAACAGCCCAGGTGACTTTCTCAAATATCACCAATTACAACGAATCCCGATATAATGAGGATGATCACCTAATTCACAATAACTTACTCCCACTCATCATTTGAAAAACCATACAGATGTGAGAATCATACCTGGTAAATACATACGCTGGAGCAAGTGTCTAATTCGGAAATCAGTTTTCTTTTAACAGTACACAGTGAAACTGAAACATTGAAATGTTTCGATGGGGTATCCCGGTATTCCTAGTAATGCCTCTTCCATTATCCAGATTCACAACTGTAACCGTATATTACATTGCCATCTCTCCAAATCCCTTTATATGTCTTTAGTCATTACCTTCTGTACACACCTTTAGGCTAAATGGTTTTCTTCCTTCCCTACCGTTCGGCACCAGCCTATGCTTTGGAAGAAGACTATCCAATAAGCATAATGGGTGTACTGTCCTAATCCTAGGAGCACTCACAACACGAGAGAAGGTGAAGATAAAAGACAACTGAATAAAACCTTATTCTTATTTCTCCTGAACCAGAATCCATCCCCGAACTGGAAGAAGTTCCTTCGAGTTCGTATATAACCATACGATAGAGAATCCAATAAACTGTGGATCTTCGTAGTGATACGGAGTGTTCTGGAGAAATAGAAAGGTGATGTAGGAGTGGCGATGAAATATTTGGTTTGGTCGTGAATAGTAGTCGCAATTTACATTGCCCTCTTACTAATCCCTTTATTTGTCTTTACTTAATACCTTCTATTCACCTTCGTTAGGATAATTAGTTTTCTTCATTCCCTACCGTTCGGCACCTGCCTATGGTTTGGAAGAAGACTATCCAATAGGCGTAACGGGTGTACTATCCCCTAATCCAAAGAGCACTCGCAACCTGAGAGAAGGTAAAAAGAAAAGACAACTGAATAGTCCTATTCGTTTTCTCCAGAACCGGAAACCATCCTTGAATAAATTCCTTCAAGTTCCTATATAACCATACGATGGTTTTTATCCAATGGAAGTGGACGTTCGTTGTAATACGGGGTGTCTTGGAGAAAAGGGTAAAAGTAGGAGTGGCAATGAGGTATGCAACTCTGACAATCCAAAAGCCAGTGTTTAAGAAGGTTCAATTAACTTGGTCACTGAGTCATAGTCAAGGGTCGGGTAATGGTCGCTGCCAAAGAGAGAGAGAAAAGAAACACTCAGCGTGCACTCTAACCTAGATCAGAATGGTTATCACTTTATCTAATCAAGAAACCTCCCACTGTAACGTCAAATTCTCCTCCAAACCTGAAAGAAGAATTAGTCGAGATCACCCGAGGAGTAAACCAACTCATCAGTGGTAATCCGGATCCAACTATCATCGCATGATAACGTGACAAAATCAACTCATGTTATCACACTCCAGAAGGTATGCGCATGCCGGGCAAGTTTCAGTTTCTTTAGAAACTCCCGATGTGATTTTTACCCTTAGGACCCAAGTGACCTTGACACAGTCAACAAATCAAAGAGTCCTAGTCAAGTTCAACCCGTCATTATCCTGGATTGCATTAAAACCCACCCGTACGAGCCCTTGACACAGTCAACAAGGCCGCACGACTGTCCTAACCAATCCCATTAATATGCCACAAACGAACACTACTTAGCTACCGTACACTACGCCTTGACACAGCCAACAAACGCAGCACGAATACTAAGTAATGCTTGTAAGAAATGACGGAGGGCTACGTCTAGTTTTTGGCGAAAAACTTTTAACGTAAAGAACTTGATATCGTTGAAGGAACTGCATAGCCTTTTATAAAAATAGAGTGGCGAAAACCTTTGCTAAAGAAGTCGCTCCCGGTAAAGGGATCTCGGCACTTTCCCCGTAGAATGAGGTGTAGGATATTCTAACTGAATACCACGATGCAAAGCAAAAGGCAATCGGCTATAGTGAAGTTATTACCCTGACGCAAACTTCTGTCCCAGGGGTCACTCCCGGTGAAGGGATCTCGGCCCTTGCCTCGTCGACTGAGGTGCTGGATATTCATAACCGAATACCACTGTGCAAAACAAAAGAGAACGTCCTTGCAATAACAGCTTTTTGAAAAATGTTCCAACAATATCAGAATAGGTTTGTTTAGCTTGCATTGATCCGAATCAATGCAGTCCCATCAATTGATCACACCAATAAAGAACGAAAATAATGATGAACGTATATGCCATCCGCATTCGCCACTGGGTCCCGTCATCACCCGTTAGGTTACTTAACTAACGACAAAGCGGGGACTGGACTAGCGCGGATACAAAACATATACAACATCTATTAGTATATATATCAATATATAATATTCGCTCAAGGCGTGATAAAATGCAACATCACAGAATTGTAATAAGCATCACAGAACAATACAGATATCTGGAATCCCCGGGTTTCATAGAGCCGCTACTAAATCCCGGCGTTCCCCTGGTCATGTGGATAGCCTGTGCAATGAAATCCTAGACCCCTACAGGCGCGGCAAGTTACCCGCCAAAACCTGAAGCGAGGCAGCTCCCTTCAACAACGTGAATGGACCACCCAGCACTTCATGGAATCCGGTAACTTGTGCACCCCTCCTTGGGTCAACCCGTACCAACTACGAGTGCGGCGAATAGCCCGCCAATTCTAGAGTAAAGCCCCCTCCGTCTCAAAGCCATGAGATGCTGGCTTGTTGCCCTCTAGAACCCGGCTATCCGTGCACCCCTCCGCGGGGTTATCCTAGTACAAAAAGTAAAAATATACATACAACGGGTACATCGACCTCAGCCCGGTCGTGCCCCAAAAGAATAATATACAAACAGGAAGTGACGGCAGTCCACATGTCAGACGCTCGCCCCGCAATATCAAATGTACATATAAAACGAAACTGTACTACCACTGCATCCAGGCTATCCACCACGACAAATCCATAACATCACAGCACAACACAGAACATCAATGTGAATGTCACGTTCGCAAATCCGTCTAAAAGGGCTTTAGCAGTTAGACATGATGTACTGATCAAATGACATTCACGGTCTCAGATATAATGTAAATACTGTGAACTAACAAGTTTAAAATTTTCGATCGATCAAATTTACCGAAGTGGGCCCCAAGCACTACTGTAGCACTCAAAGAAATTATCGGCCCAAAAAGAATATTCCAAAAACCCCATTTCCATGTCAGAGAGGCACTGTAGAAATTTGGTGCAGAGAGGAGTCAAAAGTGCGGCGGAACCGCGGCCAGAGCATGGGTTTGGCCGCGGTTCCGTGGCGGAACAGTAATGTTAGGGCACCAAATTTTCACAGAATGCTTATAAAACCCTGCACGCATTTTTACAATGTACCAAATTATTTTTTGATCACTGGAAAAATTCGACAGAAACTGCACATTTGAATTCGGGTTTTCGGAAAATTCGTTCAATCGAACTTGTAAACACGTTAGAGCAAGCTAGACTAGGTTAATGGCGTGGCTCTGATACCATGTAGGACTACGGTAGCACCCCGGCCATCTTTCCGAGGCCAAAATGCGGAAACGGAAATTTTTCTTGACTTTAAACCGGCACTACCGCATACTAAAAACCCGGATCGTAACCATTAACCAACACTTAGCTTACATGAGAAAGGGATAGAGGGCTATACCGAGCGATCCGTGTCCTTCGGTCTTCGGCCTCCACTCCAATCTCCTCGCGGAATCTCCGGTCTTCATCTCCTCGTCGGAAAGGGCACCACATCGAGAAGTCTTTTTACGGGCTCCCGCTTCATCCGAAGCAACTCGGGCGCGAAGTGTGCTAGCCGACGCGTCCAAGGAGTTGTAGAGAATATTTGTGATCACTTTGTCTCTAGCATCCATGGCTTTGGATGGAGGTTGAAGTGTTGCCATTAATGGAAGCAAAAAGCTAGAGGAAGAAGAAGAAGAACAAGAGCTTTTCTTTTTCTTTTCTTTTCTTTTCTCTTGTTGTAATGAGAGTGAGAGTGAGAGATTATCAAAATACAAGACCAATAATACCAACCATGGCAGCCCCTCTATCTCTCCATCTCATTTCAACACATAAAACAATTCATTAATGTGACATTTTTGCTAAAAAAGAGACCATGAGTCATAGTATAAGTCTATGTCGCATCAATGCATTGTCATGATGATTTCTAGCTCATTATTTCCTTAAGCAAACATTAATCCAAATGTTTTCCATAACAAAGAAAATCCGGCAAAATTTAATGTAAACACGTGACGGATCACAAGGATACCCCTCACCTGTATATACATACCTGCATCCACATTACGACTGAATGCGAATGCGATGAGACTAAAGTAATCCAAAAAATCTAATACTAGGATCCGGCTTAAACCAAAGCCCACTAGTATGATCCGTTCGATCAAGATCCGTGCAATACCGCACGTATAAGATCGAACCCTGCCATATAGCATACGGCCACTACAACGTTTCGCCCGAAACTTAAGAAACTCTCTGTAGGGGACTCTAAAGACTCGTCAATACTTTGGCTGTGGATTTAACAACTAGCACGTCAGAGGTATTAGCCGTACGTAACGGGCTACCAAGTATTGACTAAAAGGGAGGTCGATGAGCGAACTCATCCTGACACCCTACTGAGCCTGTCAGTGACAATATCCGTACAGTCCGGTCCGTTCGTCTATGAGCATCGTATGGCGGGCCTAGGGGGTTGGCAAAAGTCAGACCCCCAAAAGCGGTACAAGTCGTGTCGGAGTGTAGCCCAGAACACCCTGAGATACTACTGGAATACCTACCAGTAAATCTCCTGCCTCGGCCGAGGGATTTGTGTAATGGCTCTCCTAGACACAGCGGGACCTCACCCCCATTACCAGGAGAGACGAACCCCTGCAGATCCGCTCACTGCCTCCATGTGGCTCGGGACTGTACCCAACTAAAACCTGTTTGCACGACTCATTTTAGTCGTGGTAGGGTAGTAATCAAAGTACAGTGGGAACTCACACAAGACAAATGACGATCTCAGGTCGATGAACTAACCTATACACATGTCACTAGGGAACTTCTATCTCACGTCAGGTATAAGACCAACTAGCATGTTCCCGGCGAGTCATGTCCGGTGTACTCATAACCTAATGAGCACATGTATACATCTTAGGTGAACCAACTGACACCAGTGGCTTGTGATACCGGCCACCGCCCCTCGTCGGCGTCTCGACTGTATACACTAGTCTACTCTAGAGTGTCGATGCCCTGGCACGAAACTCCCACGACGAGGGACCTTTTAAGGATGTGCTTATAGACCCCAGCTCCCACGTATATGATCGCCCTCATACTGCTGGCAGTCAAGCAAGAATCCTAGGGGCTCTATCAACGTGCAATAGTGACCTGTAAGGTCACCTAAAGCAGTACACGATGATAAAGATAAACCAGATAGCATACTATCATCTTGAGTAAGACTGTCCTACCGGTATAGGTCCTCCCTCAATCATTGTAATCACGTGCCTGTGATCCAATAATTGACTCTGAGAGCACTATCTCCAACATGTGGAAGAATTAAATTCTTATATAGGGTTAAACCCTGGTTCTGTCTTGGAGGAATTAAATTCCTATGAATTGGGAGAATTGAATTTTCATATAGGGTTAAACCCTAGTTCTGTTTTGAGGAATTAAATTCTTATGAATTTGGGGGAATTAAATTCCTTCTCTAAGTTTTAGATCTGCATGGCAGAATCTCCCCGATGAGAATTAAATTCTCAACCTGTGGGGAGATCTGCTTCTGCAGACCTTCAACCAAAGGAAGAACTAAGTTCTTATTCAGAAAAGTTAAACTCTTAAATTGAGAATTAAATTCTCTTTTTGTTTTACGGAGCATGGATCTCTTTCCCCTTTCTCCCCTAGGGTTTCTTTTCTTGAGAATTAAATTCTCCTTTCTTTTCTCTCTGCTATTTTTCTTAAGAAAATTCCAAGATCCAAAAATCAATCCTTTTCTCCTCTTCTTGGCTCCTATTTATCGGAGAAAGAAAAGGATCAATTTGTTTAGTCAATCTTTCAATGAACGATTTTGGTTGTTTTTGTAACCAACATGATCTTTTTAGATCACTCAGTGAATTTTATTCACCCTTGGATTTTTAATCCAGAAGATATTCTGCTTGTTATTCTTGGTCAATTTCAGGGAATTTTTTCCTTGTATAAAATATTTCCATAAATTGGTGATTTATAATCACCATTGGATTTTTAATCCAACGGTGCTCCATTTTACAGAGCATAATCTTTTTTGTTTGGAAAGATTTAAAGAAATATTTTCCCGGTTAGGGTCTTTGATTTCCCTTAATTTGAATTTAATTCCATTAGCTCTGAAGGCTTTTAATGCCCATCACGTGTTGGCACGTGATCCCCATGTTTGATCATTGAAATAGAATTTAATTCTATCAGATAAAGAGCTAAGGGACTTGTCACGTGTTGGCACGTGACCCTCTTTTATTCAGAATTTAATTCTGCCTTTTAACAGAGCTAAGGGACCATCACGTGTCAGCACGTGACCCTCTTTTATTCAGAATTTAATTCTGCCTTTTAACAGAGCTAAGAGACCATCGCGTGTCAGCACGTGACCCTTGGTCATGTGTGAGCACGTGATGCCCCATTGGGGTCTTTCCTTAGCAATTTTGTTACATTTTTGTTTGATTAGAATTTAATTCTATAAAGTAGAGATTACAGGAAAATATCACGTGTCAACACGTGACCTTGGTCACGTGTGAACACGTGATACCTCATTGAGGTATTTCCATGCTGTTTTAGTATATTCTCATTTAACTAGAATTCAATTATTAAAAGAGTTTAGGCACCCATCACGTGTTGGAACGTGACCCCCCTTGATTAACACATTACCCAGAATTTAATTCTGTTGTTTCAAAGGACTAAGGATCGTCACATGTCAGCACGTGATGCCCCATTGGGGTTTTTCTTTAGTTTTTATTATATCTTTGAATTCCTTTTTAGTGGGTTGAAGGGCCGATCACGTGTGGACACGGGATTCCCCTGATTGACTAGAGTTTAACTCTATAAATTAGAGATCATAGGAACCCATCACGTGTCAACACGTGACCCTTGGTCACGTGTGAGCATGTGATGCCCCATTGGGGTATTCCCTGCTGTTTTATTATATCTTTTAATCCCTATCAGTAGGTTTAAAGGCTTATCACATGCGGGCACATGACTCCTGTTGATTTAGAATTCATATCTATTATAACAGAGTTCCCAGGAAACCATCGTGTGTCAGCACGTGACCCTTGGTCACGTGTGAGCACGTGAGGCCTATTGATATTTTATGAGGGAACAAATGCCCCCACAGCGTTGTTCTCACGTGTTTGCACATGAGTGCAACGCTGTCACCTTTTGCAGCCGTTGGATCTGCCTAGGGAAAGGGGAAGATGAACCGTTTCCCATCACATCCTATAAATGCCAGCGTCCCTTCAGAAGCGCCTCCACTTTGCTCATCTTCTTCCTTGGTTGCTCTTGCCTTGAGAATTTAATTCTCTCTCTCAGAGCTTAGTTCTCTGTTTCGAAAATTTCCAGAGTTAACTCTGCTCAAAAGATTTCCTTTTTTTAGGTAATGGTCTTGAACGTCTGAAGAACTTTTTGTAGAAATCTTCGTTGGATTTTAAATCCACACCAAGGGTTTTTCCCTTTAACAAGAACCCATTCTTCCAAGTTAAAATTATGTCAAATTTTTAAATAATAAACTCCTTTCGTTAGGGCTTCTCTGATCTTAGGGATCAATGGTGATAATTGTCCTCTGGAATTTAATTCCATTCCAAAGAGTCTTTGGCTCTGAAAATGTTTTTTTTCTGGGAATTTAATTCCTCTATTCAAAAGGAATTTTAATTCCGCTAAAGAACACAGTTCTTCACAGAGAATTTCTTAGGACTTTCTTACCCTAAGTTGTGCTTTACAGAAAGTTTCTAGAGAGATTCTTCATGATTTGCATAGAGTCTGCAGTGGGTGTTATTCTTGGGGAATGTGTAGAGTTGTTTGAAATCCATTTTTCATTTATTTAGAATCTTCCTTTTGTTTTCATAATGATTACCCTGCCTCATCATTAGTGAGCCGCCATATTGATTTTGTGGGGCCCATGTGTTTTGTAACCAATGGTCCCATAAAATAAGTTCTTTGTCGCTTTCTTCCTCTGTCTTTTATATATATATATATATATATATATACATTTATAGCATATACATATATACATGTATTTGCTTCACTAACAATTTCCTCCTCTTTTACATAAGGCACAATGACTTCTCTTCCATACATCCCTTTCACCCGCTCGGAGGCTGCCTTTCCTCAGTCACCGTCTGACGAAGAGGTGATGACGATGATCAGGGCTCATTACCCGAATTGTACCAATCTACTTTTATGGGGGACCTGGTACGATCATATCATCCGCGGTCGTCGTAGCTTCCTTTGCGAGGTACCAACGGATCCAACCTACCCCTTTCTGCCGATGGAGCGTCTACAGACCGCTTTTGCTGTGGAGATGCCGAATTGGACCCCTATGGGACGGCTCAAACCATCTACAACTGGGATTCCGAACCATCCCGTGCCGGCTATAGACATCTTAGGGCGCCGTATTTGCCAAGGCGAAGCCCAGCCATGGGGTCGGATTTACAAAATAGGGCTTACTCCTCGACAACCCACGGGCTACCTTCTCTGGGCCCGCTATATCCTGTCTGCCCATCGTACGCGACTGCAGAAGGTTGGGCTCTACCAGGCGGTGTACGCGTCTCTCTTCCACTATCAGTCCCCTAATGTCTGGTGGGTTAAGGCTTTCTTAAATCAATGGAACCTTCCCACCAACACCTTCCTTCTAGGGGACCGCGAAGTTTCATTTTCTCTAGAGGAATTTCGCGAGATCTCAGCGCTTCCGGTCAGGGGGACACTCTATGCAGAACTGCTGCCTCCTGATGAGTATGTCTTCGAAACCGAGCCTGCCAAGCTTGACGGCTTGCCGACCGAGAACACCGTCCGCCACAAGCGCCCAAGTTTGATCAAGACCCTGAGTATTTTTGAGAAGCTATTTACAGAGTCAGAGGAGCAGGGCGTCACTTTTAAAAGCCCCATCGATTGCTTTCTTCGCGAGGACGTTCTGTTGAAGACGGCTCCGAAGTTTACGAATATCAACGATCCCTTTGGATTCGGTTTAAATAAGCGACCAGCTAAAGAAGAGGACTTGCCGCAGTTCGACATTCCCATCATATCGGCCATATCCTTCGAGTCGATCGCAGCTCCTGGTATGGATGAGGAAAATTTCTTTGTGGGCTTCATCAGTGTTTGGCTCAGCTGGTTCACCGTTCCCATTCACCGTCGTTTTATGAGAGCCTCAGTTATCTACCCTGCTTATCGTATTGCCGAAGGGATGTGACTAGCTGTGGGCCTTGCAGGACTAGCGCATCTGTATCATAGGCTAAGCGTTGCCGCCAACACATCAACTCCAGGCGTAAATGTGGTAAATTTTTCTCTTCATTACTTTACATCCTGGATTGAGATGCAAGTGCTTGGGGCATTTGCTGCGCATCAAAAGCCCAGCTTTTATGATGCCTACACTTTTCCGCGACTCATGCGGCTGGTAGACGCCTCTGCTCCTGACCCGACTCAGTCCGGGGCTATTTGTGTGCTGCTTTGTCCCATTGCTAATGCGGGCGGGATGGTGTTTAACGATCGAGTCCTCTCGGCCCTTTCAGGACCGCTCCAGCAGCACTTTGATTCATCGAAAGAAGGGGCACCCTCCTTGAAGCCGAAGGAAGCTGCGCACTTATATTCGATCAGACTAGGTTATCTGGTGTTCCGTTAAAACGGTGCGGCCCATTTTAAGCGGTACAACCCACACCGCTTTGCTCGGCAACTGGGGTATGACCAGGGTGTCCCTTGTAAGTGCACGGCGGCGCCCCAACCGTCCATCCGACGCCGGAATGCAGAAGCGGTGATTTACTTTAACTTTTTAAACCGGCACCACCGCGCACTATAAACCCGGATCGTGCCATTAATCTAGTCCTAGCTATCAAGAGAGGGGGTAGAGAGATATACCGAGCGATCCGTATCCTTCGGTCTTCCCGTCGTCGTCCCGATCTCCCCGCGAAATCTCCGGTCTCCACCAAGTCGCCGGAAGGGCACCACGTCACCGGCTTCTTTTACGGGCTCCCACCTCTGGACCGAGGCAACTCGGGCACGAAGTTGGCGAGTCGACGTGCCCAAGATTTGCTGTAGAATAAGTGAAGATCTATATGTCTCATTTGGGGTTGTAGGGAGTTGCCTTTTGGTGGAGGAAAATAGATCAAAGCTTTTTGTGGATGAACTTGGGAATTTTGTAGCATGAAAGGAGCAAAAATTCCCACACCAAAAAATGGGCAGCCCCTCCCTCTAAGATGGCCGGCCATGCTCATGAGGTGAATGAGAGGAGAGGGTGAGAATGAGGGAGTGAGACTCATAAGAATAATGCAAGAGAGGGAGATCAAAAAAGTTATCATGAAAGGAAATGATCACCAAAACAAACCCACACTCCACCAACCATCATCATCACTCCAAAGTCAAACTATCATGAACCATCATGAACAAAGGAAAGTCATGGGTGGTAGAATAATCATGAAACAACAAGATGCAAATAACACCCACCACAAATGCTTATTTGCATAATTGCAAATAAGCCCTCCTCCACCAATCTTCAGCCAATGAAAGATACAAAGAAATATGGCTGAAACGGAAAACAAACTGGCAACTCCAAAAAACTGATCCCGTAATAAATTACAGGAAAACCCCGCTACTGTATATACATACCCGCATTTGTATTCCGACCGAAATACAAATGCAATGAGACAAAATCTACACTGTACAATACTAGCATCCGGCTTAAACCAAAGCCTGCTAGTATAATCCGTCCGATCCTGATCCGTGCAATACCGCACGTATCTGATCGAACCCTGCCATATATCCATATGGCCTCTAGTACTAACCGTCCGATCCTGATCCGTGCAATACCGCACGTATCTGATCGAACCCTGCCATATCTTCATACGGCCTCTACAGCGTTTCGCCCGAAACTTGAGTAACTGTATGTGGGGGACTCTAAAGACTCGTCAATACTATGGCTGTGGATTTAACCACTAGCACGTCAGAGGTATTAGCCATACGTGACGGGCTACCAACTATTGACCAAAAGGGACGTCGATGACCGAACTCATCCTGACACCCTGCTGAGCCTGTCAGTGACAATATCCATACAGTCCGGTCCGTTCATCTATAAGCATCGCATGGCGGGCCTAGGGGGTTGGTAAAAGTCAGACCCCCAAAAGCGGTACAAGTCATGTCGGAGTGTAGCCCAGAACACCCTGAGATACTACTGGAATACCTACCAGTAAATCTCCTGCCTTGGCCAAGGACTTCGTGTATTGGCTCTCCTAGACACAGCGCGACCTCACCCCTAATACCGGGAGAGACGAACCCCTGCAGATCCGCTCACTGCCTCCATATGGCTCGGGACTGTACCCAACTAAAACCTGTTTGCACGTCTCCTTTGAGCATGGTAGGGTAGTAATCAAAGTACAGTGGGAACTCACATGAGACAAATGACGATCCTCAGGTCGATGAACTAACCTGTACATATGTCACCAGGGAACTGCTATCTGACGTCAGGTATAAGACCAACTAGCATGTTCACGGTGAGTCCTGTCCGGTGTACTCATAACCCAATGAGCACCTGTATACATCTTAGGTGAACCAACTGACACCAGTGGCTTGTGAGACCGGCCATCGCCCCTCGTTGGGGTCTCGACTGTATACACTAGTCTACTCTGGAGTATCGATGCCCTGTCTCGAAACTCCCACGACAAGGGACCTTTTAAGGATGTGCTTATAGACTACCAGCTCCCACGTATATGATCACCCTCATACTGCCGGCAGTCAAGCAAGAATCCTAGGGGCTCTATCAACGTGCAATAGTGACCTGTAAGGTCACCTAAAGCAGTACACGATGATAAAGGTAAACCAGATAGCATACTATCATCTTGAGTAAGACTGTCCTACCGGAATAGGTCCTCCCTCAATCATTGCTATCATGTGCCTGTGATCCAATAATTGACTCTGAGGGCACTATCTCCAACAATCTCCCACTTGCACTCAAGGCTAATTATTGCGATGTCGCATACTCACAGCCCGTGTGATACCGAACACCCAACTCCTCTACTAGTCAGTCTCACAAAGCTCGTTTGCGAAACTTATTGTGTTCGAGGAATAGCCTCAGTGAGTGGATCCGCCTTGATGTTTCTTTCTATGTCTCTCTATATCTCAAGTTCACGGAGAAAGCCATCTCCCGAAATGAGCAATACCTGTCTTAGAATGTGTCTGGATGTCTGATGGGACCTAGCTCATAAGTGAACTCCAAATCCAAACTTCTCAGACTGTATCGTCAACTGAACTTAATCAGTATCCTGCGCCATGCCTCCCTCAGTATTGCCTTGGACCACCTGTCCAAAATACTGCCCCTCGTCAGAAGGAAAAACTATAACTCTGACAACCTCCTTGTCGTCCAAGTCACCTTGGAAGCCTGGAATGATAACTGTCTCCCGAATGAGGCTGTCGTTATCATATCCCTAGAACATCCACTTATGTTCTAAAACTGCTTCCGACTGTTTCTCTAGGATAGGATCAATGTCAACTTATTGCATCTAGTGCAAGAACAACATCTGGTGTGGTACTTGACATCTCATGATTGACTCAATTGCCTGAGCAAGTGATCTGCCAATCATGCATATCCCTCTCCCCTTTAGTCTGTAAGACATCTTTAGAGAGGGTGACTCCATCACCTGCAGGTACACTACCGTGCCAGGAGTCGTCCATTCTAAATACTCTTAGAATGTTGTCTAAGTACCCTGATTGGGAAACCACCCAAATCTAGATCTAAAACCATAGATCTAGTAACCAGTATGTACGATATAATATCCAAGTCCCATGTGGAGAAACCACTTTGTGACGACCAAAGTATAACCGATCGTAGTATAAGAATATCACTTCCTACTCTTTGTATGTCATACAAATACCAGGACATCACACCCTACTACCTTCTTAACAGATCCATCCCCTATTCTGATGATGTCAAACCTATGACTGTCACGTCAGAAATAGATGATCTGTCTCCGCTACACCTGCTTTAGTCTATATATAGACATAAGCCACTTATCCACCAATGCTTCCACTGCTCCCACTGACTACGACAGCCCTCTGGCAGAGTCATATAGACGTACATTTCTAAAGCCAGTTTAGAACGACGCTATACTCATCCTCCCGCCGGGTCTCGCAGCCTGGATCAACAGCAATCGCAAGTGTGGGTAAACAAGAACCTCCCTGTCACCGTCCATGAGGCTACCGGAGTACCTCTCGGGTGCCTGAGGTTACCCACCAAATCTGCGGAGTGGCCAATGGAATGTCAAACCAGATTGAATCTTTAGGTTCCTATCAAATCTTCAGTAATCGTTTGTGGTTCTGGAATCACTTCCAGTTCGACCATACTCCCACTACTGTTTTCTGAAAAAATCCATTTTTAATAAAACTGTGGCGAGTCTAGAACAATATCACTATTGATCTTCCAGATGGTAGAAAGTCAACCCTCATCATAGCCTGGGTCAACCCACAAACAACCATTACAGAAAACATACCTTGAGTTATCCAGAGTCTGGTTTTAAGCATAAGCCGGACAACTCCCCATACCTTAACACCGTTAAGATATGAACTGTTCTATATCCAATACAGAAACAGAGGCACTGATTTAATTGAACCAGATTCAAATCATGCAGCTGTCTCCAGTGCATGTCAACTAAATGGAAAGAGGCCGATCAGCGTTACTCAACTTAGGAATGCTTCCAATTATGAGTAACCTGAAAGAGAAGCAAGTTCTCTTAGTCATTACTATCAACTGAATACCCTACACAAGTATCTACATCTTCGATCACCTTGAAGAATCCCGATACTTGCAACACCTGGTTCTCTACTTTATCCATATACCTATAACTTCTCAAAATTCGGACCCAGTGTTTCCACGAAACACTTGTCTAAAAACTAGAGAAGTCATAAGTAAACCGAATATAGTATGAGGACCGACCCCTCTGTCCTAATGAACACCGGACAACATACAATACTCTGTATAAGTCCCTTGAGTTTAATAACTCATTCCCTGTGTGTCATAGGTTGAAAACTGTACTATGGTTATGAAGAATTACAACGCTGTTTCATGCTCCTTACCTAACCATCCACTGATATAGGTAAATGTCAGAGACATAATTTCAAAAAGGTATATCTCACTCTATAACAAAAATAAACGTACAGATATATCAATTTGAAATTGGTGCATAACAGCGGATATTCAAAACCAAATAATTGTCGACCGGCAGACAGCCCAGGTGATTTCCTCAAATATCACCGATTACAACGAATCTCGATATAATGAGGATGATCACCCAATTCCCAATAACTTACTCCCACTCATCATCTGTAAAACCATATAGATGTGAGAATCATACCTGGTAAATACATACCCTGGAGTAAGTATCTAATCGGGAAATCAGTTTTCCTTTAACAGTACACATTGAAACTGAAACATTGAAATGTTTCGATGGGGTATTCCGGTATTCCTAGTAATGCCTCTTCCATTATCCAGATTAACAACTGTAACCGTGCAATTCTTTGTCATCTTTCCAAATCCCTTTCTATGTCTTTAGTCATTACCTTCTGTACACCCCTTTAGGCCAAATGGTTTTCTTCCTTCCCTACCGTTCGGCACCAGCCTATGGTTTGGAAGAAGACTATCCAATAAGCATAATGGGTGTACTGTCCTAATCCTAGGAGAACTCGCAATGAGAGAAGGTGAAGATAAAAGATAAACGAATAAACCTTATTCCTATTTCTCCTGAACCAGAATCCATCCCCGAACTGGAACAAGTTCCTTTCGAGTTCGTATATAACCATACGATGGAGTATCCAATAAAATGTGGATCTTCGTAGTGATACGGAGTGTTCTGGAGAAATACAAAGGTGATTTAGGATTGGCGAATAAATACTTGGTTTGGTCGAGAATAGCAGTTGTAATTTACTTTGCCCTCTTACTAATCCTTTGTTATGTCTTTACTTAATACCTTCTGTACACCATCGTTATGCTGACTGGTTTTCTTCATTCCCCACCGTTCGGCACCCGCCTAAGGTTTGGAAGAAGACTATCCAATTTGCGTAAAAGGTGTATTATCTCCTAAACCAAGGAGTACTCGCAACCTGAGAGAAGGTAAAGCAAAAGACAACTGAATAGTCCTATCCGTTTTCTCCAGAACCGAAAACCATCCTCGAATAAATTCCTTCGACTTCGTATATAACCATACGATGGTTTTGTCCAATGGAAGTGGACGTTCGTAGTAATACGGGGTGTCCTGGTGAAAAGGGTAAAAGTAGGAGTGGCAATGAGGTTTGCAACTCTGACAATCCAAAAGCCAGTGTTTAAGAAGGTTCGATCAACTTGGTCACTGAGTCATGGTCTTAGGGTCGGGTCAATGGTCGCTGCCAAAGAGAGAGAGAAAAGAAACACTCAGCGTGCACTCTAACCTAGATCAGAATGGTTACCAATTTATCTAATCTGGAAACCTCCCACTGTACCGTCAAATTCTCCTCCAAACCTGAAAGAAGAATTAGTCGGGATCACCCGAGGAGTGAACCAACTCATCAGTGGGAATCGGGATCCAACTATCATCGCATGATAACGTGACGGAATTCGCTCACGTCATTACACTCCAGAAGGTATGCGCATATCTGGCAAGTTTCAGTTTCTTTAGAAACTCCCGATGTGGATTTTTACCCCATGCTCTTATGACCTTGACTTTGGCCAACAAATCATAAGTCACATGTCAAGTTCTACCCGTCATTCTCCAGGTTAATTTGAACCCACCCGCACAAGCCCTTGACTTTGGCCAACAAGGCTATACGACTGCCCCAAACCAACGCATCTATCTATGCTGCATATGAATACCCAATAGCTACCAAACACTGTGCCTTGACTTTGGCCAACAAACACAGCTTGAATACTATTGACCACCCATATGAAACGACAGAGGGCTACGAATGGTTTCTGGCGAAAACTTTTAACGTAATGAACTTGATATCGTTGAAGGAACTGGATAGCTTTTATGAAAATATAGTGACGAAAACCATTGCTAAAGAGGTCATTCCCGGTGAAGGGATCTCGGCTCTTTCCCCGTAGAATGAGGTGCAGGATATTCCAACTGAATACCATGATGCAAAGCAAAAGTAATCGGCTATAGTGAAGTTATTGCCCTGACGCAAACTTTTTGTCCAAGGGGTCACTCCCGGTGAAGGGATCTCGGCCCTTGCCTCGTCGACTGAGGAGCAGGATATTCCAACTGAATTCCACGATGCAAAGCAAAAGTAATCGGCTATAGTGAAGTTATTGCCCTGACGCAAACTTTTTGTCCAGGGGGTCACTCCCGGTGAAGGGATCTCGGCCCTTGCCTCGTCGACTGAGGAGCAGGATATTCCAACTGAATACCATGATGCAAAACAAAAGAGAACGTCCTTGCAATAACAGCTTTTTGAAAAATGTTCCAACAACATCAGAAGAGGTTTGTTTTTAAACATGCATTGATCCGAATCAACACAGTCCCATCAATTGATCACACCAATAAAGAACGAAAATAATGATGTACGTATATGCCATCCGCATTCGCCACTGGGTCCCGTCATTACCCGTTAGGTTACTTAACTAACGACAGAGCGGGGACTGGACTAGCGCGGATGCAAAACAAATACAACATCTACTAGTATATATATCAATATATAATATTTCGCTCAAGGCGTGATAAAATGCAACATCACATAAATGTACTGTAGGGTTGCTAGGCACACGCACATGGGTCTACGAGGCATCAACCATGCCCGATTTAAAATTTAGCCGTGCCGAACAACCCGAATACGGAACTTTAAACTAGAGATTAGGCGAAAACAAGCATGCTAAACATTTTAACACTAAGTGAGAGGGATTACAACCTTTGTAGATCCGGTCCTTCACTTCATATGCTCCGTGTTGTGGTCCCTTCGCTGCGATCATCGGGATCCGGACTCTCGAGAGGTTCCACGAAGAGAAAGACGCAACCTTTGCTTCCGATCTTCGATACTAAGATGATCTACATTGAAGTTTCTTTAACACAAGCTAACACTCATGAAATGATGTGAACACCATCATCTAAATGGCAAGGGAAGATGAGGATGATGAAGTAGGAATTTTGCTCTCTTTATTTATCTTTTTCTCATATTTATTCATCACCTTTTGAAAAACAAGTAAGCTTTTTCATGAAAGAATTGAAGGAAGAAGATGAACAATAATGTTGAATCCTTTTGTGATGAATAGGAAATGAAATAATATGATAGATAATGCAACCATGGTCAAGCTAACACTTGTAGAGAATTAACTAGGGTTAGGGTTTGGGTTTGGTTAAAGCATGACTCACTTGAAAATATCTTTATCATGACAAAAAGAAAAGCTTCTAGAATCAACTAGAAGGTTTAACCCTAATCCAAACCCTAATCAATTTTAAACTCCACTAAATAAGTTGCATTTGTTATCATATCATGTTACAATATTATATATCACATATATAATATTTATCGTAACAAAATAAAATAATACAATTAACATATATCGCATATATATCAATGTATTACCCGAGTGAGAAAAAGAATCTTTTAGTGAGCAAATATTAGTTAATGTAATTTAATATATCATATATATTATTATACATTAAATTATCGAATCAACACTTGATCCGACAATCCGGCTATATCGCATATAACCGACTAATATTTATCCGTACCGATTCATCGAATCAACACTTGATCCGATGACCCGGGTGATATCAAATATCGCGAGAATACAATACGGTATCACATATCGCATTATCCTCGGTCCCGCACATATCACATATGTGCTCCTACTCCATTTTGCCTGAGTCAAGAAACCTCTGTGTAGGACTCTAAAGAATCATCAATACGCCGGCAGTAGGTGATGATCATATCAAACACCCACAAGCTGCAAGCGGTCAGCTAAACGTAACAGCTACCCAGGTATTGAGCGTTCAGAAGATCAACAAGTAAGCCTGTAACTTCTCCTGTGAATCCAAACAGTAACACTCCCGTACAGTCCGGTCTCGTCGTCTGATATGTTGCATATCTCGCCTAGGGGTGGTAAACGTCAGACCCCAGTAGCTCGATAAGTCGTGTCGATATGAGGTCTATAACAGTTCGAGAAACTACTGATAACAATTACCAGTAAATCTCAGCAACCCTAGCCAGGGATTTCCGGTTATAGCCAATCGAACACAGCACAACATCAACTCCCTATACCGGGAGAGACGAATCCCCTCCTATCGCTCATTGCCTCCATGCGATTCGGGACTGTATCCAAAGGCCACCTTTTTGCACGCCCTCTTGGACGTGGTATGATGGAAATCAAAGCACAGTGGGAACCACACAAGACTCTATGACGATCTCGGGTCAACAGACTACTCTGTACCAGTGTCACCGGAGAACTGCCATCTGACGTATGGTATAATACTATCTGGGAGTTCTCGGCGAGTCCGTCCAGTGTACCCAGTCTCCACTGAGCACCCGTACACCACCCTTGATGTCAAACACCGATGGATATGGGATCATCCATCGCCCATCAGATGGGTCAAGATGCGTATACACTAGTCTACTCTGGTGCATCGATGCCCTGTCTCGATACACCCTCGACTAGGAACAGTTATAGGATGTACTCGTCGACTACCGTGGCCCCACTAGTATGATCTCATCATAGTCCCAGTAGTCGAGTACATATCCTAAGGGCTTTATCAACATGTAATATAGAGACAATCAGACTACATGTTAAGATAAAGTACAACCAGATAGCATACTATCATGTCGAGCAAGAAAGTTCTCCCTATATATGTCCTAGCATCCACTACAATATACATTATATATACAGTAATGGCCTCTAGGGCATACATATAACTAACAATCTCCCACTTGCACTTGGGCCATCTGTTATGGTATCGCATACACAACAATTAGCTGCGGTTGAAGTATCTCATACTCAACCATCCCATAAAAGTCTCTACTGGGAAAAAGGCCTTTGTGAGTGGATTCGCGCTGTTGTCCTCTGTGTCTACTCTCCTAACCTCGATCTCCCTAGAGATCAACCATCCCCATGATCAGGTGATACTGCCTAAGAATTATATCTGAATTTCTGATGGGACGGTAGTTCCTTGGCCGAAGCCACAACTCCATTGACACACAATGGTAGGAACGAAGTTCATCTTATGAACTTATATATATATCCAGACTTCCTCTTTGGTAGCATCCTTGGTAACGATGTATCTTGCCTTTAATCATCTAGTATGTCACGGTATCTAGCTTGGAACTCTTCCAACATACCGTCCCTCCACTGAGGGTATAGACAAGCCTGCGACTGACATTCAGTCATTCTTATCACCCTGGAACCCTTCCAGTGATTCTCCCCAGGATCGATTGATACCATCTCACTACTACTAGTGAGTTTCCTAACATCCAATTAGATCTATCTCATAGATCCAAAACCCAGGATTTAGGAGGTATCATTTTGATCCTATATGGAGAATCCTTGTGATAAGCGGAGATTGACCGAGCGTAGCATAGGAAACTCCTTCCCTATCAAGAGTATGTCATCCACGAACTCTACGAGGATCTCCACCATACTCTCTACTACATTTTTGTATATACAAGGTTCATCTACCATTTTGATGAAGTCAAACTCTTTGACTACCACATCAAAACAGATGTTCCAACTCCGCGATGCCTGTTTTATCATATAAAACATCTTGCACACGTTTCCGCTGCTCCCACTGTCTACGAAGCCCTCTGGCTGTGTACTTATAAACGCTCTTTTCTAAAACATCATTTAGAAAAGTTGTCATGACACCCAACCACCAGATATCGTAGTCATGGTATGTAGCCGTGGCAAGTAGGATCTGGATGGACTTAAGTATAGATCCTTAGAAAAGGTTTCAACATAATCCATACCTGGTCTATGATGCAAACCTTTAACAAGTCTAGCTTTGAAAGTCTCAACTTTTCTATGTACACCAAGTAATCTTCTCAAGATATACTTTATCCTGATGGGGATTTAACCCTTCAGATAAGGCAACCAAAGTCCATACTTTGTTGGTGTATAAGGATTCCATCTCAGATCGATAAGCATCCAGCCATTCTTACAGAGTCTCACTCCTGATGGCCAGCTCGAAACTAGTTGGGTCATCATCTCATGATGCAATCCTCGCTCCCACTGTCATAGAGAAACCGAAGTATCTCTCAGGTGGGTGAGGAACCCTACTAGATCGGCGGAGAGGCTGAGGTTCGTTGGAAACTATTGAATCCTTTGGTTCTACCAAATTATCAGCTATAGTTTGTATAGCTGGAACCTTTCCAGTTGTACATAACAGACCTTGCCTCGAGCTTGTCCGGATTTTTCTTTTAGACATAGGCCGGACAACCCCAAATCTTAACAAGCTTAAGATATGGGCTCTTCCCTTTCCATATCACATATGAAGTGGTAGGCAACTGATTTGATTTGAACCCTATTCAATAAGTATGCAGCTTCTCAAGTGCATATCTCCCCAAAGGAAATAGGAAACTCAGTAGTACTCGTCATAGAGCACACCATATCTAATAGGGTGAGTTTGCTCTGCCCCGATATACCATCGTGCTATGGTGTATACGGAGGAGTAATGCTGAGAGAGAATCTCATTCTCCTTTAGAATAGTCCAGGAATTCCGTGCTCAAGTATTCTCCTCCTTGATCTCATCAAAGGACATAATACTTTTACCCGTATTTGGTTCTCTACTTCTAACTTATATTCTGTGAATATCTCAAAAGGTTCGGACTTGTGTTTCAGCAGGAACATATGTCTGAATATTGAGAGATCATCAGAGAATGTAATGAAGTACAAAGAACCAGTCTTGGCATGTGTAGACAGGGGACCTTCCATACATCAACATGTATCAATCCCAAGAGTTCACTAACTCTTTCTCTGTTTCCAACAAACAGAGCTGTGGTCATCTTATCTTTGTGACATGACCAGCAAGTTTCACAAGATGTAAATTCAAACAATTTAAATATGCATCTATATGTAACTTCAGCCAGTCGGGTCGCATTGATATGACCTAGTCTACAATGCCTCAAGAAGGATTCGTTCATTTCTGAACTCTTCCTCTTGTGTGTGTTCTGTATACTAAGAACTGTAGTTTGATTTAGAACGTCAATGCTTTTAGATAACGTGCCTGAACCGATCAACTCTAGATATAGGAAATGTTCAAAACATTATCCAACAATACAAAATTATATCACTTCTTTACTAATAAAGAGACTGATATGATTTTGTATATCAGGTTCGGTATCTAATAACATTTGTTCAGAATCAATGTATTCAGGTAATACAGGGTGATAGTGACCAACAGACTTGGCTGCAACACTTGCACCGTTTTCTGTCTCATGAAACTTATCACCCGTTCTCAGTTCTCTACCTATCTGTAGCCCATGTGACAGATTACATATACGGGATCCTGATCCGGTATCACATACACAGGACTTAAAGGATACTGAGAAACAGTTCTGTGTAATGAACACACCCGAAGACGATGCATCAGCATGCACTTTCTTCGTTTGGGCGGCACGGGAAATCTGGTATTCCTCAATTTCCTGCTCTGTCCTATAACAATTATAAGTTGGAGCGGGACCAACGTTCCCCAGCTCAGTATAACAAGCGGGTCGGTCAATATATCCGTATTATTATCTTGATTAAGGCGTGATATGGTCGTTATCTGGAGAGAGAGAGAAGAAAACACTCAGCGTATGCTCTTGCAAGATTAGATTGGTTATATAATATATCTAATCAGGATGTCTCCCACTGTTTTAGTCAAATCTTCCTTCAAACCCTAAAAGGAAAGACTAGCCGGGATTAATTACACGCTACAAGTTCGCCAATCTTTCAGCCAGGCCAGTGTCGGTACTTTGAGGGAGGTCCCCCGTGCTTCCGCACGAACCTATTAAAGAAAACCTTGTTTTCCCAGAGGTGTAACCCCGTTAACACCTTTCTAGACACCTACTTGATCGGCTAATTGTAATGTGTAAAACTCTCCCAGGAGTAACTCTTACTCGCAGCGGGTATCGGGATCCAACTATCTAATAGAAGGTATGCAATCTCATTGCAAATTTCAACACTTGAAATTACCAATAATATTTCGCCCCAAGCGTCCTATGACCTTGACAAAGGCCAACAAACCATAGGCTGCTAGTCAAGTTCAACCCGTCATTTCTTGATTGTATTAAACCCACCCGCACGGCCCTTGACAAAGGCCAACAAGGTCGCACGACTACCCTAATCCAATCTGCATCATATGCATAAGCAGATAAGTACTATTCAGCTACCGCACACTACGCCTTGACAAAGGCCAACATACGCAGCACGAATACTAAACAGTCCTTATCTGAAATGACGGAGGGCTACGACGGGTTTTTCAGAAAACCCTTTGCGTAATGAACTTGATATCGTTGTAGAATCGAGTGATTTTAAATGGAATGCTTTTGAGGCTTTTCTAGTTTTGCTAAAGGGGTCACTCCCGGTGAAGGGATCGTCGGCCCTTTCCTCATCGAATAAGGTGCAGGATATATCATATATACCGCTGTGCAAAGCAGAAACTATAGAAGCAATCAAAAGACAAACCGAGGGTTGTAGCATCTGCCAATTATTGCTAAAGGAGTCACTCCCGGTGAAGGGATCTCGGTCCTTTCCTTATCGAATAAGGTGCTGGATGTTCTACAAGGAACACCGCTATGCAAAGCAACAATTAGAGCTACTAGTTTTTAATTTAAACAAGTTTCTACAACATCTTAGGTTTCTTTTAATTCATTAATCTCATTAATGAAGTCCCATTTTAATTATGCTTCATAAGCATCTCTTTTGAAACGAAATCTGCAATATAACATATATCTCATATATATAATATAAACATTCGTCTCAGGCAGTAATACGATCTCATCACAGAACATTGCAGCAGAAGAACATATATGAAATATTGGATATACTAGGACGTCCGTGTTTTTAATACGAGCCTGTATAAAACACGGATTCCACGGTCGCGATGAATAGCCAAACCCACATCCCTAGACCCCTACGAGAGCGGCAAGCAACACTGCCAATTCTAGGGTTAGGAGACCCGGTCCCGACTCCTCGAGATGGTCTCCCACTGGACCCTAGAACCCGGTTACTTGTGCTCCCCGCCTTGGGTCTACCTAATGCGGAAAAGTAAATAATATACAACGGTGACATCTTCCGCTACCTGGAAGTGCCCCAATAAAAGAATATTACATACAAATGAATTTTACATGAATGAAAAAGAAAAAACTCTCATCTCACATAAAACCCCCGGCTATTCAAACGCGACGACCCAATTTAACATATCACAGCAACACATAATATCACATATCATCAACGTAAGCAAGTATGCGTATCCCGATTGTCGTTGATGTATAGCAACGAAGCTGGCAATACACCACATACTACGCTTACGGTCACAGAAAAGAAAGTGTAAAACTACAACAGTTGGAATCCGCAACCTTCTTAGACATCGCATGCCTAACCAAATGAATTCTTTAGACACCGCATGCCTAACAATTATAAACCCCGCTTTTTAGTCTCATTATCGAAAACTATTTTCAATATCAAGTCGGGCAATTCAACAAGATTCCCGACGTCCTGATCGAATGCTCGTCGCAAACTTTAGTAGACGGCCGCACCACCGATACCGTCGACGAAGTGCACCAAGGCGGAACACCGCTACCGGGAGCACCCGAACGGATGCTTTCGGCGACGGGGTTCTCCTACAGTCACTTGGTCGGGGCTATGGAGCGAGGCTGTATATTAAGTTTACCCGGCGAGTATCCGCGTACGCTACATGATTGCGACGGACTTTTGATCACATCAAAATTCCGTGGCAACCGATCATCTAAGACTGAACTGCTAGATTTATAATATTCAAATTAGTTATCTCATAACTTTTTGTGGATTCCAAATATTGTATCACATTCCAGATAAAACAGAAAATGTTAAACTTCCCGATCGAACAATCAAACACCCAAGATTTCCCCAATATATCTCAACACTTGAAATCAGTTTAAAAACGTCCATCACATGCCACAGTACCATTGGTCCAGCCGTAGAAGGGTCAAGCCAACGCCTCACATGTGGCACGCCGTACTGCCCCAAACCCTAAGGTTCAAAGGGCAGTTCAAGACGGTCACATAATCGAGTTAAGGTTTGTTGTCTTCTAGAGGGTCCATCGAGTTACTTGCACGACTTAGAACATTCTTAAACATAAGGAAAAATCCAACTTTTGAAAAATTTTCCGACAGGGGAAAAAGTGAATTATTGATATCCGTTCGAACTTTTTAACAGTTTCTAAAAGTTATCCGGAAAACCACATAGACAAAATCTGATACTCCGATCGAAACATCGAATCCCCAAAATAACCCCAGAAAACTCAACTGTAGAATAAACATTAAAAATTCCCAGAGAACTCAACACTGAATAAAAGAAGTTACTGTGCAAAAAGTAGTTGATGACGTCACCATTGCGCCGCGGAACCGCCGCAGAAGGCATGCTTCTGCCGCGGTTCCGCCGCGCTTTTTACTGTTCACCAAAATATTTTTGTACCGTAATTCTTAGAATTCCCTGCTGAAATTTTTAAGCATTTTTAATATTGAAAAATCCACAATTTTCAAAAAAGGACAGAGAGCAATTTGGATTCGGAGTTTCGGGTTCGAACGGACTTCAAACTCCGTCTAGACTTCGCCTAAAGCTCTAGCTTGGCTCTGATACCACTGTAGGGTTGCTAGGCACGCGCACATGGGTCTACGAGGCATCAACCATGCCCGATTTAAAATTTAGCCGTGCCGAACAACCCGAATACGGAACTTTAAACTAGAGATTAGGCGAAAACAAGCATGCTAAACATTTTAACACTAAGTGAGAGGGATTACAACCTTTGTAGATCCGGTCCTTCACTTCATATGCTCCGTGTTGTGGTCCCTTCGCTGCGATCATCGGGATCCGGACTCTCGAGAGGTTCCACGAAGAGAAAGACGCAACCTTTGCTTCCGATCTTCGATACTAAGATGATCTACATTGAAGTTTCTTTAACACAAGCTAACACTCATGAAATGATGTGAACACCCTCATCTAAATGGCAAGGGAAGATGAGGATGATGAAGTAGGAATTTTGCTCTCTTTATTTATCTTTTTCTCATATTTATTCATCACCTTTTGAAAAACAAGTAAGCTTTTTCATGAAAGAATTGAAGGAAGAAGATGAACAATAATGTTGAATCCTTTTGTGATGAATAGGAAATGAAATAATATGATAGATAATGCAACCATGGTCAAGCTAACACTTGTAGAGAATTAACTAGGGTTAGGGTTTGGGTTTGGTTAAAGCATGACTCACTTGAAAATATCTTTATCATGACAAAAAGAAAAGCTTCTAGAATCAACTAGAAGGTTTAACCCTAATCCAAACCCTAATCAAGTTTAAACTCCACTAAACAAGTTGCATTAGTTATCATATCATGTTACAATATTATATATCACATATATAATATTTATCGTAACAAAATAAAATAATACAATTAACATATATCGCATATATATCAATGTATTACCCGAGTGAGAAAAAGAATCTTTTAGTGAGCAAATATTAGTTAATGTAATTTAATATATCATATATATTATTATACATTAAATTATCGAATCAACACTTGATCCGACAATCCTGCTATATCGCATATAACCGACTAATATTTATCCGTACCGATTCATCGAATCAACACTTGATCCGATGACCCGGGTGATATCAAATATCGTGAGAATACAATACGGTATCACATATCGCATTATCCTCGGTCCCGCACATATCACATATGTGCTCCTACTCCGTTTTTCCTGAGTCAAGAAACCTCTGTGTAGGACTCTAAAGAATCGTCAATACGCCGGCAGTAGGTGATGATCATATCAAACACCCACAAGCTGCAAGCGGTCAGCTAAACGTAACAGCTACCCAGGTATTGAGCGCTCAGAAGATCAACAAGCAAGCCTGTAACTTCTCCTGTGAATCCAAACAGTAACACTCCCGTACAGTCCGGTCTCGTCGTCTGATATGTTGCATATCTCGCCTAGGGGTGGTAAACGTCAGACCCCAGTAGCTCGATAAGTCGTGTCGATATTAAGTCTATAAAAGTTCGAGAAACTACTGATAACACTTACCAGTAAATCTCAGCAACCCTGGCTAGGTATTTCCGGTTATAGCCAATCGAACACAGCACAACATCAACTCCCTATACTGGGAGAGACGAATCCCCTCCTATCGCTCATTGCCTCCATGCGATTCGGGACTGTACCCAAAAGCCACCTTTTTGCACGCCCTCTTGGACGTGGTATGATGGAAATCAAAGCACAGTGGGAACCACACAAGACTCTATGACGATCTCGGGTCAACAGACTACTCTGTACCAGTGTCACCGGAGAACTGCCATCTGACGTATGGTATAATACCATCTGGGAGTTCTCGGCGAGTCCGTCCAGTGTACCCAGTCTCCACTGAGCACCCGTACACCACCCTTGATCTCAAACACCGATGGATATGGGATCTTCCATCGCCCATCAGATAGGTCAAGATGCGTATACGCTATTCTACTCTGGTGCATCGATGCCCTGTCTCGATACACCCTCGACTAGGAACAGTTATAGGATGTACTCGTCGACTACCGTGGCCCCACTAGTATGATCTCATCATAGTCCCAGTAGTCGAGTGCATATCCTAAGGGCTTTATCCACACGTAATATAGAGACAATCAGACTACATGTTAAGATAAAGTACAACCAGATAGCATACTATCATGTCGAGCAAGAAAGTCTTCCCTATATATGTCCTAGCATCCACTACAATATACATCATATGTACAGTAATGGCCTCTAGGGCATACATATAACTAACATGTACAGCATCACAGAACAATACAGATACCTGGGATCCCCAGGTTTCACAGAGCCGCTACTGAAACCCGACGTTCCCCTGATCGTGTGGATAGCCTGTGCAATGAAATCCTAGACCCCTACGGGCGCGGCAAGTTACCCGCCAAAACCTGAAGCGAGGCAGCCCCCTTCAGCAACGTGAATGGACCACCCGGCACTTCACGGAATCCGGTAACTTGGGCACCCCTCCTGGGTCAACCTGTACCCCCTACGAGTGCTGCGAATAGCCTGCCAATTCTAGAGTGAAGCCTCCTCCGTCTCAATGCCATGAGATGCGGGCTTGTTGCCCTTTAGAACCCGGCTATCCGTGCACGCCACCTTGGGGTAACCCTAGTACAGAAAGTAAAATATACATACAACGGGTACATCGACCTCGACCTGGTCGTGCCCCAAAAGAATAATTTACAATCAGGCAGTGAAGGCAGTCCACATGTCGGACGCTTGCCCCACAATATCAAATGTACATAATACAAAAAAAAACTGTACTAGCATTGCATCCAGGCTATCCCCCACGACCAATCCGCAACATCACAGCAATACACAGAACATCAACGTGAATGTCACGTTCGCAAATCCGTCTAACCGGGCTATAGCAGTTAGACGGGATTTACCGATCAAGTGACATTCACGGTCGAAGATATAATGTAAATACTGTGAACAAATGTGTTTAAAATATTCGATCGATCAAATTTACCTAAGTGGGCCCCAAGCACTACTGTAGCACTCAAAGAAATCTGGGCCCAAAAAATAACATTCCAAAACCCCCATTTTCCACTCAGGATCTCTCTGTAAAATTTTGGTACCATGAACGGTGAAAAGAGCGGCGGTTCCGCGGCCCAAGCATGGGTTTGGCCGCGGTTCCGCGGTGGTGTAGACTGTTCACGAGACCAAATTTTCCCAGAACTCTTAAAATTCCCTCCACATCATTCTGCAACAACCTGAAAAATTTTTGGAGTAAAAATTTTTTGACAGAAACTGATGCTTTTGAAATCGCGGGTTTTGGAATTTTGTTCGATCGGAAATGTAAACACATTAGTCAAAGCTAGACTAGGTTAATGGCGAGGCTCTGATACCACTGTAAGTGCACGGCGGCGCCCCGGCCGTCCATCCGACGCCGGAATGCGGAAGCGGTGATTTACTTTAACTTTTTAAACCGGCACCACCGCGCACTATAAACCCGGATCGTGCCATTAATCTAGTCCTAGCTATAAAGAGAGGGGGTAGAGAGATATACCGAGCGATCCATGTCCTTCGGTCTTCTCGTCGTCGTCCCGATCTCCCCGCGGAATCTCCGGTCTCTACCAAGTCGCCGGAAGGACACCACGTCGTCGGCTTCTTTTACGGGCTCCCACCTCTGGACCGAGGCAACTCGGGCATGAAGTTGGCGAGTCGACGTGCCCAAGATTTGCTATAGAATAAGTGAAGATATATATGTCTCATTTGGGGTTGTAGGGAGTTGCCTTTTGGTGGAGGAAAATAGATCAAAGCTTTTTGTGGATGAACTTGGGAATTTTGTAGCATGAAAGGAGCAAAAATTCCCACACCAAAAAATGGGCAGCCCCTCCCTCTAAGATGGCCGGCCATGCTCATGAGGTGAATGAGAGGAGAGGGTGAGAATGAGGGAGTGAGACTCACAAGAATAATGCAAGAGAGAGAGATCAAAAAAGTTATCATGAAAAGAAATGATCACCAAAACAAACCCACACTCCACCAACCATCAACATCACTCCAAAGTCAAGCTATCATGAACCATCATGAACAAAGGAAAGTCAATGGTGGTAGAATCATCATAAAACAACAAGATGCAAATAACACCCTCCACAAATGCTTATTTGCACAATTGCAAATAAGCCCTCCTCCACCAATCTTCAGCCAATGAAAGATACAAAGAAATATGGCTGAAACGGAAAACAAACTGGCAACTCCAAAAAACTGATCCCGTAATAAATTACAGGAAAACCCCGCTACTGTATATACATACCCGCATTTGTATTCCGACCGAAATACAAATGCAATGAGACAAAATCTACACTGTATAATACTAGTATCCGGCTTAAACCAAAGCCTGCTAGTATAATCCGTCCGATCCTGATCCGTGCAATACCGCACGTATCTGATCGAACCCTGCCATATATCCATACGGCCTCTAGTACTAACCGTCCGATCCTGATCCGTGCAATACCGCACGTATCTGATCGAACCCTGCCATATCTCCATACGGCCTATACAGCGTTTCCCCCGAAACTTGAGTAACTGTATGTGGGGGACTCTAAAGACTCGTCAATACTATGGCTGTGGATTTAACCAGTAGCACGTCAGAGGTATTAGCCATACGTGACGGGCTACCAGCTATTGACCAAAAGGGACGTCGATGAGTGAACTCATCCTGACACCCTACTGAGCCTGTCAGTGACAATATCCGTACAGTCCGGTCCGTTCGTCTATGAGCATCGCATGGAGGGCCTAGGGGGTTGGTAAAAGTCAGACCCCCAAAAGCGGTACAAGTCGTGTCGGAGTGTAGCCCAGAACACCCTGAGATACTACTGGAATACCTACCAGTAAATCTCCTGCCTTGGCCAAGGACTTCGTGTAATGGCTCTCCTAGACACAGCGCGACCTCACCCCCAATACCGGGAGATACGAACCCCTGCAGATCCGCTCACTGCCTCCATGTGGTTCGTGTCTGTACCCAACTAAAACCTGTTTGCACGTATCTTTTGAGCGTGGTAGGGTAGTAATCAAAGTACAGTGGGAACTCACACGAGACAAATGACGATCCTCAGGTCGATGAACTAACCTGTACACATGTCACCAGGGAACTGCTATCTGACGTCAGGTATAAGACCAACTAGCATGTTCCCGGCGAGTCCTGTCCGGTGTACTCATAACCCAATGAGCACCTGTATACATCTTAGGTGAACCAACTGACACCAGTGGCTTGTGAGACCAGCCACCGCCCCTCGTCGGGGTCTCGACTGTATATACTAGTCTACTCTGGAGTATCGATGCCCTGTCTCGAAACTCCCACGACTAGGGACCTTTTAAGGATGTGCTTATAGACTACCAGCTCCCACGTATATGATCGCCCCCATACTGCCGGCAGTCAAGCAAGAATCCTAGGGGCTCTATCAACGTGCAATAGTGACCTGTAAGGTCACCTAAAGCAGTACACAATGACAAAGGTAAACCAGAAAGCATACTATCATCTTGAGTAAGACTGTCCTACCGGAATAGGTCCTCCCTCAATCATTGCAATCATGTGCCTGTGATCCAATAATTAACTCTGAGGGCACTATCTCCAACATCCCTTTCGAGGCATTTACAGTGGAGCCCAGCCTATCGTCTGAAGCTGTTCGTGACGCCGCTCATCACTTCATGCGGTTGAACACCCGCTCTTCCTTCGTGATTCCCGAGGCTGATTATATCCCTCGATGTGTGGGAGGTTTCACGGGCTGGTATCTCCACCAAGTCAGTCCTATTATTACTAAGGAGAAAATGATACTCCTTGGATATAGGGTTCCCGCTCTAACCGAAGCCACGGGATTTCCGCCGCGACCGCGTGCCGCGGTTCCCCCCTTGAGAGATACTAGTGTCGTGCTTACTCGTGAGACGACGAAAGTGGATCTAAATCCCACAGCTGGTATGCCGCTGCACACTAGGGCTCAATCAAGGGGCAGGAAGGCACCAGTAGCAGTATCATTAGCTGCGGCATCAGCAATGGTAGTGTATTCATCGGTAGTGCCACCGAGGGAGGACATTGAAGACGAGGTGGGTCAGCGTCGAACCAAAGCTTCGAGGGAAAAGAAGCGAGCATCTTTTGGTATTAGTTCTGGGACGAAGAGGAGGAAGAAGACAGTCACCCGTCTGCTCGATCTTTTAGTAGAATCCGAGCCTATCGTTCAAGACGAACCAATATCCATGATGGTGCCGGATGATGGTCTTCTTTTCCCAGGTTCATCTGCCGAGGAAGCCGCACAATTGGCTGAGGCTATAAGACGCTCACAGCTTGAAACTGAGAATGTAAGGATCCCAAAGAGGCCTTACCCTGCCGTTATCTTTTATGAAGACCCTCCATCGATACGGCGGTGATTCATAGGCCCTTTGGAGGAATGGGGTGAGAGGGCCCTTAAGCAACCTATCTCAGCCGATGCTGAAGACGCTATTTCATTATGGACTGGTGGTCACGAATCTACCCTCGAGCCTCGGCGAGCACGACTTCTTGAGAAGGAGCGCCGGCTTGAAAAGGCCGTACTAGAAGCTCCTTTACACATCGGTATGTTTATATATCTTTTTTTTATTATTTTGCAATGCTTATACATATATATATATATATATATCCTTATCTTCGTGAAAACTTTGCAGGGACTTCAGCCATGGCAGAGGACGTGGGTTCAAGTCGTGCCTCGATTACGGCCTCTATCGATATCCCCGATGAGACACTAATAAGTGTGGAGGGGGTTGATGTAGCTGTGCTTCCTACCACGGAGCTCCCATGGGTGGTCTCCGTTCCTCCGGCGCTTGCTCTCTCTGAAGAGACGTCTTTAATGGATCTTTCTGGGGACGGCTAGGAGGCTATGGGACAAGTAGTTGAGGCCACTGTCCTTTCTTTGGAGCCTGCAGCGGCGGCCGTTGCTCCTCAATTGGAAGTTGTTATACAAGACCATGTCCCTGATGATATGCCTGGGGGCGTGGAGGAGGTTGCCGAAGCTGCTATCCCTCCTGTCCAGAACGGGAGGAGCATCGAAGGTAGCCTTCTATATTTTACATTAATAATCTCTCTATTATCTGAACCCTTCTGTTTTTTCATAATTGCGTGGCTTGGCGGCGTCTATTGCCGATCTGTCTCCTACGAAGTCCTTTCAGCGCCTGTTGGAGATGGCCGCTCCGCAGGAGATATCTCCTCAACGCATCTTTCTCTCTTCCGGGCAAGGTCAGTGTCTTTTGCCCTCCCATCACGGTAATATTATTATTTCATATAATGACATTGATGTCTTTTATAGTTCTGGAAGCTGATGACGAGGTTGAGATTCTTGACGGGCATGGGGAGCCTTCAGACCCCTCTTGCATGACTGTGGGTAAGTAAAGTCTCAACGTTGTTCCATTTCCTTTTTGCTTACAAGTCTTGCTGACTGTTTATAAATCTGAACAGATTTGCCAGTTCTAACCATGCTTGAGTCTCGCATCGTCATGCCACCAGGCCCCGATGCTTTGCGTGCTTCAGAACGGATGGCAAAGCTAAGTCTCCACTCTCTGTCAGCCCTGATTGAAGACCTTCGTGCCGGCAGTCTGATCACGGCCGAAGCGTTTGCCGCTGAAGCCAACGGCTCTCTTCCCTTTCTTGCCACTTACCATAGTGAAACATTGGTGCAAATCTGGGTTGCGTTTTGTCGGCAGGTGGAGGCTTGCTTGCATGTTCTTGAATGCACACGCCTTCCTTCGGAGGTTGTGGCCGCAAAGGCGAGCTTGCGGGGGGTGATTGAGCGGTGAGCTGCGAACATGATATCAAGTGAGAAAAGGCTCAGCCGCAAGTTTTCGGAGAGGGAGCTAGCTTCCAAAGCGCTGAGGGAGCTTCAAGCCAACCTTACGGCCAATTCCACTAAAGCGTAAGAACTTTGGTGAGTGCTTCAAGAGGCTATCAAGGAGGTGGTAGCTATTGATAAGGACGCCGTGTTTACTCGAGAAATGGTCGAAGCCCATAAGGTTACTGAAAAAGAGCTTAAAGGCCGGTTTACCTCATACCGGGCCCAACAGGCTCAAGAGGAGGCCCGTCTTTTAACAATACTAAATCATGAAGCCGAGGCCCAGCGAAAAAGGGGTGAACTGGAAAACCTGCTAAATCGCCCACCGACTTGAATAATTGTATATATATATTTTTTATTCTTCCTTTCTACATACTCTTGAATGAGAGTACATTTTTTGTTTTTTCATAAATTGTACTTTGTATTCATTTTGATTCATGAATAAAAGACATATTTTTCTTCATGATGGTGTGTCCCTTTTAGTAAGTGTATTCTGTGGATAGTCTATTTCAATTTCTTTGCAGGACAACGATGGCTTAGGATTCAGGGTTAAGATCTGCCTCCTAAGACTTTTCAATTTTATAAGCAGTGAGGGTCTCATAAAGAATTTTCTCCCTACAGGTCGAGAGGATCCCGTATGTGTAATTTCTCTTTAAGAATCGTGAGGATTCCTACGAGTGTTTTCTCTTGAAAGTCGTAAGGATCTCACAAGAGAATTTGCTCCCTTACGAGTCGTGAGGACCCGTAAGTGATAGGTGAGGTTACCATTATCCGCATTTCACGGAGTCAGGAATTTTGCGCTGGATGCTTCCCACGGGGTCATAGCCGTGTTCTGCGAGGACCAGGCTCCACTCTGGATGCTTCCCACGGGGTTATTGCCATGTTCTGCGAGGACCAGGCTCCACTCTGGACGTTCCCCATGGGGTCAGGATTGACATAAGCCGCGTTCCACATGACCAGGAATTTGCTCTGGATGCTTCCCACGGGGTCATAGCCGAATTCTGCGAGGACCAGGCTCCGCTCTGGGTGCTTCCTATGGGGTCATTGCCGTGTTCTGCGAGGACCAAGATCCACTCTTGACGTTTCCCACGGGGTTAAGATTGACATAAGCCGCGTTCCACGTGACCAGGAATTTGCTCTAGATGTTTCCCACAGGGTAATAGCCGTGTTCTGCGAGGACCAGGCTCCGCTCTGGATGCTTCCCACGGGGTCATTGCCGTGTTCTGCGAGGACCAGGATCCGCTCTGGACGTTTCCCACGGGGTCAGGATTGACATAAGCCGTGTTCCACGTGACCAGGAATTTTCTCTGGATGCTTCCCACGGGGTCATAGCCGTGTTCTGCGAGGACCAGGCTCCGCTCTGGATGCTTCCCACGGGGTCATTGCCGTGTTCTACGAGGACCAGGATCCGCTCTGGACATTTCCCACGGGGTCAGGATTGACATAAGCCGCGTTCCACGTGACCAGGAATTTGCTCTGGATGCTTCCCACGGGGTCATAATCGTGTTCTGCGAGTACCAGGTTCCGCTCTGGATGCTTCCCATGGGGTCATTGCCGTGTTCTGTGAGGACCAGGATCCGCTCTGGATGTTTCCTACGGGGTCAGGATTGACATAATCCGCGTTCCACATGACCAGGAATTTTGCTCTAGATGCTTCCCACGGGGTCATAGCCGTGTTCTGCGAGGACCAGGCTCCGCTCTGGACATTTCCCATAGGGTCAGGATTGACATAAGTCGCGTTCTACGAGACCAGGAATTTGCTATGGATGCTTCCCACGGGGTCATAGCCGTGTTCTGCGAGGACCAGTGTCACGCCCTGCTTCCCAGAGTACGCTAAGATGGGCACGTGACATAGCCAACCATGCTACCTGTGGATAGGAAAAATCCCTCCACAGTCACATTACGGCTGTAGAGATATCAAGAACACAATAAAACTATCTAAAACATGTCCATAATCCAGAATAACAGGAGTCAATAATAAATAAATGCGGAAGCAAATGATCCAATACAAATAACTGAAAAGTGTGTCCCATAATGCGGGCTCACATCAGGAAATAAATGAAGGAAATAAAACTAACTACTACTGAACTCACAGCTCAGCCTGCTGGCTGAAGTACTCCTGCTAGGACTGCAACAGCGGTACGAAATCTGGGCCATGCAAAACTCAGACGTCAGCGCGTCATGTCATCAAGTAATATAATATGAACAGTGTAGCAGGCAATGTAATATAAACATGAATACAGCAAGAATAACAATAATATGAATCATACCAGTACAGGGTAGCGTGCAATGGGTAAACTAAACTGTTCTATCAGGTTTTCTATTCTAAAGTCTTTGAAACCAAATTGATGAATCATCGATGTAACTCAATAGTATCCCGTGCATGCCCGGGACCACGGTCAAGACCCTCGGGGCTGAATCCGAGACGTGCCGCTAGGCAGTAACAGGTAGCAGGATGGGCGAGTGATGTCAGCATCATCACTCCGGGGCTGGCCTAGCCCGTAAGACTGATCAGAACAGGTATCGAACTGTTGAGTTACAAGTCAGGTTTCATCTTTGCTTTCCCCATACCCCCAAGTTATGTATGTCGAGTCAGGTATTCAGTAATCAAGAACTAATGCCAACACAGGATCAGGTAAAAGCAGGTTTGTCTGGATAGACAACAGGAACGGTCCATGAGGACTACATGTCAGGTTTGTTGGCATTAGACACAAGATCAGGTAACGGGTCGGGTCATGGTACATCAGGTCAAGTCAACAGTATACGGTACCATGTCAGGTATATCAATATATATATATGTGAAGCAATGTCAGGTCAAGATGTAAACAATATCGTGGGTGTGCTCACAATCAGATATATAATCAAACATGGGTATTAACAACATGAGATAAGCAATGAATTATGTAATAAGCAGTTTCATTCAATTTGCAATACAGATATCAATTTGTTACAGAGATGATAACAAGAGTGCAGTAAGACAAATATAGCCGTTTAGTCATGTTAACAAGTTTAAGAACCCTTAGAGGTGCAATAATTTATGTAACGGTTCAGTACAGCTATTTCAGGTTAAATGCATACGAGTGTCCGAATGTAACAGAACTACCGAGATAAATGCCACAAGCTATTTTAACAGTAAAATGTGATTGAACAGGTAAATATGATTATTAAGTTCAATTTGCAAACTGTAAGTTCCATGTTTAACAGTAAAATGATATAATGCAATATTGTACCCGAAAATGGGAAACGATTGTACCAAGTTAAATTTTTACAGGTTTAGGGTGCCAATATATATATGTAAATATTGTATAGCATGTAGCAAGGGGTACTTGCCTCGACTGGTCGCGAACCGGGAAAAACGGAATGTAAACGTCAGCGGGAAAACTCGCGACGGCCGCACGGTTCACGGATTGAACCCAAACAACGAACAATGGAACCACGCGGGTTGGGGTACCTCGCTGGATTTCCGGAACACGTCATTGGCATCGTCGGATTCCGGCCAAAATGTGAACAGTAAAGATCAAGGATTGCAATCAAGAAAAGAAAGAAACAAAGAAGAAGGGGAGAAGAAGGTCTTACTGGTAGGGTTTCTGAGATTTCAGGGGAGCCGACACGGGGCGACGGCGAAGAAGGTTGCCGGCGTGGTGATACTCCGGCGAAGGCAGTGGGTTATGGTGTGCAGCCGCGGCCGTGGAGGTCTGTAGAGGGAGGTGGAAGCGGTTTGGGAGGCCGGGTTGTGGAGAGGGATGCGAGGAGGAGACGAGGGCGACGACGGCGAGTCACCGGCGAGGTTAGGCTCGCTGGGGAATGCACGGGTGGCCTCGTCGGTTGTGCAGGCGCTCGAGAGCGTGGGAAAAATGGAGGAAGGAGGTGGGTGTGGCTGTGATGAGGGAGAGGAGGCAAGGATCCCGGCGGTGCTGGCGGCGGCATTGGGGGCTGCGGCGGCGAAGGGGACGAGGCGGCCAAGTTCTTCGATGGGTTAGGGTTTTATTTTCAAAGAAAGGAGGAGGGAGCTTGTTATACAAGGAGAGAGAGAGAGAAATTTCTGGGGAGAGTGAGAAAGGAGATAGAGAGAGATAGAGAGAGATACGGGGAAGAGAGGGGGGGGGGGAGAGAGTGCGAGTGGGGCCCACGGAAAAGGTTAAGTTGTTCTGATTGGCTGAGGAATGAAATCATTTGTTAAGGAAATATTTAATTAAAGATTATAAAAGATTGTATGGTTGATTTAAAAGAAAATATGCGATGGTTTTAATATTAAAATTTGGGATTTTGGCGCAATCGCGCCCCGGTCGGGTCCAAAAATTCGAAATTGAAATAATAGGATTTTAAGCGGGATCCAAACATTAAAATTAAGTGTTTTATGATCAAAAAGCATACCAACAAAACAGGCACATGCATGCGCGCGTAGCCGTCCAAACTCGTCCGTTTCACTGAACGGGACGAGAACACAATGCACGGACGCTATCACGAGGCTAGGGGTGTCAAGTAGACCAAGATAGATATTTTTAATTTTATTTTAGATGCTAAAATTTGTTATATGTAGAAATGACTTTGCCGGGTAAATTTTACAGTAAGCCACAACCAAGCAAGATAAATAAAATGAGTACTACATTATGCTCAAACAGTAACTGAAAATAGTAGCATTGGGCTCGGGTGTTACATTATACCCAACTACAAAAGAATTTCGTCCTCGAAATTCCAAGAACACAAGGATAGAAAATTACAGTAAAAGGTGAAGAAACTTCTGCCGGATTTCATCTTCTCGTTCCCAAGTGGACTCTCCACGCGAGCGATTACCCCAAGAAACACGTACAAGAGGGATCACCTTGTTCTTAAGAACCTTTTCCCTTCAATCCACAATTTCAATCAGTCGCTCCTCAAAAGTCAAGTCTTCCCGTACTGTTAGCTCCGAATGATCCAATACGTGCGTTTCATCTCGAACATACCTTGGTAGTTGAAGTACGTGAAACACATCGTGCACACTTGCCAAGGACTGCGGTAACGCCAAACGGTATGCTACCTAACCAACACGCTCCAAGATCTCAAAGGGTCCAACGAATCGAGGACTAAGCTTTCCTCGACTCCCAAAACGAATCACCCCTCTAGTCGGTGATATCCTCAAGAACACCAAATCACCCACGAAGAACTCTAGAGGTCTTCTTGACGTGTCTGCCCAGCTCTTCTGTCGGTCTTGTGCTGCCTTCATATGATTCCTGATAGTGTTAACCTTCTCAACTGTCTGTACAACCAAATCTGGTCCCAACAATCTTCGTTCACCGACATCATCCCAACAAACAGGTGAACGGCATTTCCGACCATACAAAGCTTCAAACGGAGCCATCTGGATAGTTGCCTGAAAACTGTTGCTGTAAGAAAACTCCACCAAATGTAGATGATCCTCCCACGAACCCTTGAAGTCCAACATGCATGCTCTCAACATATCTTCAAGAGTTTGGATCGTTCTCTATGACTGGCCATCGGTTTGAGGATGATAAGCTGTGCTAAACTTCAATCGAGTCCCCAAACTTTCCTGTAAACTCCTCCAGAAGTGTGATAAGAACCGAGTGTCCCGATTGGACACAATGCTCACCGGTACTCCATACAATCTTACAATCTTCTGCATGTACCGCTCCGCCAAGGTCTCTGTTGATTGACCAACCCGAAAAGGAATAAAGTGAGCTGCCTTGGTCAACCGATCAACAATCACCCATACAGCATTGTTGCCTTTTGGACTCCGCGGTAAAGCCGTCACGAAATCCATGGTTATATGTTCCCACTTCCACAGAGGAATCGGAAGTGGTTGCAATAAACCTGTAACCCTTTAATGTTCAGCCTTAACTTGCTGACACACCAAGCACTTTGCCACAAAGCGAGCAATCTCCCGTTTCATGCCTTCCCACCAAAAATGCTGTCGAATATCTCGGTACATCTTTGTGCCTCCTGGATGTACAGAATAAGATGAACTGTATGCCTCCTTCATAAGCTCTTCACGAATATCCCCCTTCGGCACACACAAACGGCTACCATACCTCAATGAACCATCTTCGTGGATCAGTAAATCTGTTCGTAGTCCGGCTTCAACTTGCTCTCGAAACTTTTGCAGTCTAGGATCCTGCGATTGTGCTGCCTTAATATTCTCAATCAAAGACGACTGTACTTGCAGCTGCATCAACTGTCCCGTAGAATGCGGTAGCACAACCTCCAAGTCAAATCTTTGAAAAACTCCAATGATCTCCTTCTGCGTAGTTAACACCTGAATTGCTGGTAACCGACTAAGCGCATCCGGCACGACGTTAACCTTCCACGGATGGTACTTAAGATCAAGATCATAGTCAGCCATCAGCTCCAACCATCTACGCTGCCTCATATTAAGCTCCTTCTGTGTGAACATATACTTCAAGCTCTTATGATCAGTAAAAACTTCGACCCTTTCGCCCAGAAGGTAGTGTCTCCAAACCTTCAAAGCGATAGTCACAGCCGCAAGTTCCAAGTCATGAGTTGGGTAATTCTTCTCATGGGTCTTTAACTGTCTCGATACGTATGCTACAACCTTCCCATGCTGCATCAAAACACATCCCAATCCTTTCCCAGATGCGTCGCTGTGAATCACCAATCCTCCGGAATTGTCTGGCACGGTCAGAATAGGGGCGGTTATCAACTTCTGCTTCAACGTCTCGAAAGCTACCGCACACTTATCCGTCCATACAAAAGGTACCTCCTTGCGCGTAAGCTTGGTTAACGGCTCCGCCAGACGAACAAAGTTCTCCACAAATCTTCTGTAGTATCCGGCGAGTCCAAGAAAGCTTCTTATCTCCGCAACATTCTTTGGAATCGGCCAATCTCGAACCGCTGCAATCTTTTCTGGATCGACGGCAATTCCATCGCCAGATACAACATGCCCCAAAAACTTCACTTCCTCCAGCCAAAACTCGCACTTACTCATCTTCACATAAAGCTTCTCCTGTCTCAATGTCTGCAGTGCGATCTTCAAATGCTCAGCATGCTCCTCAAAACTTTTCGAGTAAACCAGAATATGGTCAATGAATACCACAACGAACTGATCCAAGAACGGTGAAAAGATTCGGTTCATCAAGTCCATGAATACCGCCGGCGCATTCGTTACCCCGAAGGGCATCACTAAGTATTCGTAATGTCCATACCGAGTTCGGAAGGCCGTATTGCAAATATCTTCTGCTTTCACTCGAACCTGATGATATCCGGATCGCAAATCCAGCTTCGAGAATACCCTCGCGCCACTAAGCTGCTCAAAAAGTTCTCCGATGCGAGGGATCGGGTACTTGTTCTTAATAGTCACCCGGTTTAATTCTCGATAGTCGATACACATTCTTCTTGTGCCATCCTTCTTATTTACTAGAAGAACTGGAGCTCCCCAAGGCGAGTTACTGCTTCGAATCCAACCCTTCTCAAGCAATTCAGCAACCTGCTTCTTAACTTATTCCAACTCTACTGGTGCCATTGGATAATATGCTTTGGATACCGGCGCTGCACCAGGAATAAGATCAATTGTGAACTCCACGTCTCGCTTCAGCGGTAAACCCGATATATCTTCAAACATGTCCATAGAATCACGAACAACAGCCGACTCTTCACTTTCATCACTTCCATTGATGCAAGAATATTATTTGTCGGCCTAGCCCTAAACTCGACTGGCCCGACAGAAAAACTCCGCTTCATCCCAGATAAACTCTGCTGCTCTCGGCTGCCGCAAGTAATTGTGAGAAAGTGGTCAAACCCAGGGAAACAATCTGCCTCTGGATGTCCACGTCCAGGCTGCGCATGAACCTCCGTGCCCTGTCTGCATCGTTGGCAACTAAAGGTCCAGCGAAACAACTAAGTCTCGTCCATTCTGCTGCATGCATATCTACGGGTGCTCCCTTCTGCTTTAGTCCGATGAACTTCTCTTCCATTTCCTCCCGTGCAGTCCGCGGGAAGAACTTCTCCTGGAAACTCTTAGAAAAAATCCGCCCACTTGATCAGCTTGGGCAAGCGGGTCTCCTCAACACGCCACCATTCTCGAGCGTAGTCCACTAGCTGAATGCGTACCACATCAACTCTTTTGTCATCTGGAATCTGTGCCGCAATCAGCAAATTCTCCGTGTCAACTAGCCACTGCTCGGCTGCCAACGGCTCCTCCAAACCAGTAAATGTAGACGGACCCAAACGCCTGAAATCTGCCACGGTCCCTAGTCGGTCAAATGGTTTAGCTCCAATATTGTTTACAGACTGTTGAACGATCTGCAAACCTTCCTGAAACGAGTCTGCTTGCTGCTGGATCGGTTCGGTCTGTCTCTTTTGGTTCTCCAGCATTCCTCTTATCACTCCAAGCATGGCGGTTTCGTCCACACGCCTCTGGTATGTCTTCAATTTCTTACCGGCCATAATCCTAAAATCAGAACACCCAACATTAGCATGATGATAGATTCAATATATAGATCAAGGCTAGAACTCCAAGATACTTAAATAGAGTACCGTATTGTAACTATGCCGCGGTATCATAGCCACAATTACATAACTCCACCCAAGTCGCCTAAGTCCTAGAGAAAACAAGGAATCAGGTTTTTGAGTCGATATGCAAAGGAAGTTTGCACATCGCAAAAGATATAATCAGGAAGAATGTGATTCAAGAATGGTAAACGGCAAGGTGGCAGGACATGTTTCCTAAACACGGGTATTCCGATTCGTGTATTGGGTACAATACCCAACTACAAAAGAATCAACCCGACTAACCTATCGCTCTGATACCAAAAGAACTATGTCACGCCCCGCTTCCCAGAGTACGCTAAGATGGGCACGTGACATAGCCAACAATGCTACCCGTGGATAGAAAAAATCCCTCCACAGTCACATTACGGCTGTAGAGATATCAAGGACACAATAAAAATATCTAAAACATGTCCATAATCCAGAATAACAGGAGTCAATAATAAATAAATGGGGAAGCAAATGATCCAATACAAATAACTGAAAAGTGTGTCCCATAATGCGGGCTCACATCAGGAAATAAATGCAGGAAATAAAACTAACTACTACTGAACTCACAGCTCAGCCTGCTGGCTGAAGTACTCCTGCTCGGACTGCAATAGCGGTACGGAATCTGGGCCATGCAAAACCCAGACGTCAGCGCGTCATGTCATCAAGTAATATAATATGAACAGTGTAGCAGGCAATGTAATATAAACATGAATACAGCAAGAATAACAATAATATGAATCATACCAGTACAGGGTAGCGTGCAGTGGGCAAACTAAACTGTTCTATCAGGTTTTCTATTCTAAAGTCTTTGAAACCAAATTGATGAATCATCGATGTAACTCAATAGTATCCCGTGCATGCCCGGGACCACGGTCAAGACCCTCGGGGCTGAATCCGAGACGTGCCGCTAGGCAGTAACAGGTAGCAGGATGGGCGAGTGATGTCAGCATCATCACTCCGGGGCTGGCCTAGCCCGTAAGACTGATCAGAACAGGTATCGAACTGTTGAGTTAGAAGTCAGGTTTCACCTTTGATTTCCCCATACCCCCAAGTTATGTATGTCGAGTCAGGTATTCAGGAATCAAGAACTAATGCCAACACAGGATCAGGTAAAAGCAGGTTTTTCTGGATAGACAACAGGAACGGTCCATGAGGACTACATGTCTGGTTTGATGGCATTAGACACAGGATCAGGTAACGGGTCGGGATATGGTACATCAGGTCAAGTCAACAGTATACGGTACCATGTCATGTATATCAATATATATATATATGTGTGTAGCAATGTCAGGTCATGATGTAAACAATATCGTGGGTGTGCTCACAATCAGATATATAATCAAACATGGGTATTAACAACATGAGATAAGCAATGAATTAAGTAATAAGCAGTTTCATTCAATTTGCATTACAGATATCAATTTGTTACAGAGATGATTACAAGAGTGCAGTAAGACAAATATAGCCGTTTAGTCATGTTAACAGGTTTAAGAACCCTTAGAGGTGCAATAATTTATGTAACGGTTCAGTACAGCTATTTCAGGTTAAATGCATACGAGTGTCCGAATGTAACAGAACTACCGGGATAAATGCCACAAGCTATTTTAATAGTAAAATGTGATTGAACAGGTAAATATGATTATTAGGTTCAATTTGCAAACTGTAAGTTCCATGTTTAACAGTGAAATGATATAATGCAATATTGTACCCGAAAATGGGAAACGATTTTACCAAGTTAAATTTTTATAGGTTTAGGGTGTCAATATATATATGTAAATATTGTATAGCATGTAGCAAGGGGTTCTTGACTCAACGGGTCGCGAACCGGGAAAAACGGAATGTAAACGTCGGCGGGAAAACTCGCGACGGCCGCACGGTTCACGGATTGAACCCAAACAACGAACAATAGAACCACGCGGGTCAAGGTACCTCGCTGGAATGTCGGAACACGTCGTTGGCATCGTCGGATTCCGGCCAAAATGTGAACATTAAATATCAAGGATTGCAATCAAGAAAAGAAAGAAACAAAGAAGAAGGGGAGAAGAAGGTCTTACTGGTAGGGTTTCTGAGATTTCAGGGGAGCCGGCACGGGGCGACGGCGAAGATGGTTGCCGGTGTGGTGATACTCCGGCGAAGGTAGTGGGTTATGGTGTGCAGCCGCGGCCGTGGAGGTCTGTTGAGGGAGGTGGAAGCGGTTTGGGAGGCCGGGATATGGAGAGGGATGCGAGGAGGAGACGAGGGCGACGACGGCGAGTCACCGGCGAGGTTGGGCTCGCTGGGGAATGCACGGGTGGCCTCGTCGGGTGTGCAGGCGCTCGAGAGCATGGGAAAAATGGAGGAAGGAGGTGGGTGTGGCTGTGATGAGTGCGAGGAGGCAAGGATCCCGGCGGTGCTGGCGCCGGCGTTGGGGGCTGCGGCGGCGAAGGGGACGAGGCGGCCAAGTTCTGCGATGGGTTAGGGTTTTATTTTCAAAGAAAGGAGGAGGGAGGTTGTTATACAAGGAGAGAGAGAGAGAAATTTCTGGGGAGAGAGAGAAAGGAGATAGAGAGAGATATGGGGAAGAGAGAGGGGGAGAGAGAGTGCGAGTGGGGCCCACGGGAATGGTTAAGTTGTTCTGATTGGCTGAGGAATGAAATCATTTGTTAAGGAAATATTTAATTAAATATTATAGAAGATTGTATGGTTGAGTTAAAAGAAAATATGCGATGGTTTTAATATTAAAATTTGGGATTTTGGTGCAAAATAAAATATTTCCAAATCGCGCCCGGGTCGGGTCCAAAAATTCGAAATTGAAATAATAGGATTTTAAGTGGGATCCAAACTTTAAAATTAAGTGTTTTATGATCAAAAAGCATACCCCCAAAACGGGCACATGTACGCGCGCGTAGCCGTCCAAACTCGTCCGTTTTACTGAACGGGACAAGAACACAATGCACGGACGGTACCACGAGGCTAGGGGTGTCAAGTAGACCAAGATGGATATTTTTAATATTATTTTAGATTCTAAAATTTGTTATATGTAGAAATGACTTTGCCGAGTAAATTTTACAGTAAGCCACAAACAAGAAAGATAAATGAAATGAGTACTACATTATGCTCAAACAGTAACTGAAAATAGTAGCATTGGGCTCGGGTGTTACAACCAGGCTCCGCTCTGGATACTTCCCACAGGGTCATTGCCGTGTTCTGCGAGGACCAGGATCCGCTCTGGACGTTTCCCACGGGGTCAGGATTGACATAGGCCGCGTTCCACGTGACCAGGAATTTGCTTTCGATGCTTCCAACGGGGTCATAGTCGTGTTCTGCGAGGACCAGGCTCCGCTCTGGATGCTCCCCACGGGGTCATTGTCGTGTTCTGCGGGGACCAGGATCCGCTCTGGACATTTCCCATGGGGTCAGGATTGATATAAGCCGCGTTCAACATGACCAGGAATTTGCTCTCGATGCTTCCCACGGGGTCATAGCCATGTTCTGCGAGGACCAGGCTCCGCTCGGGATGCTTCCCACGGGGTCATTGCCGCGTTCTGCGACGACCAGGATCCGCTCTGGACGTTTTCCACCGGGTCAGGATTGACATAAGCTGCGTTCCACGTGACCAGGAAATTTGCTCTGGATGCTTCCCACGGGGTCATAGCCGTATTCTGCGAGGACCAGGCTCCGCTCTGGACGTTTCCCATGGGGTCAGGATTGACATAAGACGCATTCCACGTGACCAAGAATTTGCTCTAGATGCTTCCCATGGGGTCATAGTCGTGTTCTGTGAGGACCAGGCTCTACTCTCGATACTTCCCACGGGGTCATTGGTGTGTTCTGCGAGGACCAGGCTCCGCTCTGGACATTTCCTACGGGGTCAGGATTGACATAAGCCGCATTCCACGTGACCCGGAATTTTCTCTGGAAGCTTCCCACGGGGTCATAGCCGTGTTCTGGAAGGACCAGGCTCCGCTCTAGATGCTTCCCACGGGGTCATTGCCGTGTTCTGCGAGGACCAAGATCCGCTCTGGACGTTTCCCACGGGGTCAGGATTGACATAAGCCTCGTTCCACATGACCAGGAATTTGCTCTGGATGCTTCCCACGGCGTCATAGCCGTGTTCTGCGAGGACCAGGCTCCGCTCTGGATGCTTCCCACGGGGTCATAGCCGTCTTCTTCGAGGACCAGGATCCTCTCTGGACGTTTCCCATGGGGTCAAGATTGACATAAGCCGCGTTCCACGTGACCAGAAATTTTCTCTGGATGCTTCCCACGGGGTCATAGCCTTGTTCTGCGAGGACCAGGCTCTGCTCTGGATCTGCTCTGGATGCTTCCCACGGGGTCATTGCCGTGTTCTGCGAGGACCAGGATCCGCTCTGGATATTTCCCACGGGGTCATGATTGACATAAGCCGCGTTCCACGTGACCAGGAATTTGATCTGGATGCTTCCGACGGGGTCATAGCCGTATTCTGCGAGGACCAGACTCCGCTCTGGATGCTTCCGACGGGGTCATTGCCGTGTTCTGCGAGGACCAGGATCCGCTCTGGATGTTTCCCACTGGGTCAGGATTGACATAAGCTGCGTTCTACGTGACCAGGAATTTTTCTCTGGATGCTTCCCACGGGGTCATAGCCGTGTTCTGCGAGGACCAGGCTCCGCTCTGGACGTTTCCCATGGGGTCAGGATTGACATAAGACGCGTTCCACGTGACCAGGAATTTTCTCTGGATGCTTCCCACGGGGTTATAGCCGTGTTCTGCGAGGACCAGGCTCCACTCTGGATGCTTCCCACGGGGTCATTGTCGTGTTCTGCGAGGACCAGGATCCGCTTTGGACGTTTCCCACGGGGTCAGGATTGACATAAGCCGAGTTCCACGTAACCAGGAATTTTCTCTGGATGCTTCCCACGGGGTCATAGCCGTGTTCTGCGAGGAACAGGCTCCGCTCTGGATGCTTCCCACGGGGTCATTGCCGTGATCTGCGAGGACGAGGATCCGCTCTGAACGTTTCCCACGGGGTCAGGATTGACATAAGCCGCATTCTACGTAACCAGGAATTTTCTCTGGATGCTTCCCACGGGGTCATAGCCGTATTCTGCGAGGACCAGGCTCCTCTCTAGATGCTTCCCACGGGGTCATTGTCGTGTTCTGCGAGGACCAGGATCCGCTCTGGATGTTTCCCACGGAGTCAGGATGGACATACGCCCCGTTCCACATGTAGGGTCCTAGGCACTCTAACAAGGCATCAACCATGCCCGAATAAAAATTTAGACGTGCCGAACAACCCAAAACCGGAATCTTTGCTAGATTATTAGGGTTTAACATGCAAGTAAACATCTTTACAACTAAGTGTGAAGGATTACAACCTTTGTAATCCTCTCCTTCGCTTTATAAGCTCTGAGTAGAAGTCCCTTCGCCGCGATCCATGATCTCCCGGACTCATGAGAGGCTCCATAACTCGAACGATCCATGCTAGCTTGTAGTCTTCCTTTTGTCCGATGATCTACCTCGAAGTTTCTATAACTCAAGCTCTCTCTCTCTAAAGAGTTGAACACCTTAATCTAATTGGCTAGATTAGATGAGGATGATGGAGTAGGAATATTGCACTCTTTTGTTTTCAAATTCTCACTTTTATTCACCACAAAATGAAAAACTAGAAAGCTTTCTCAAAGCTTAAGGTTGAAGAAGAAGAAGAATGAATGGATAATTCCTTTTGTGATGAACAATGAATTATTGTAGTGGTTACAAATCTAACCAAGGGTTAAGCATGAAGGAGTTAACCCTTGTAGAGAGTTAACTAGAGTTAATGGTTTGGATTGGGTTAACATAATATCTTCATAAAATATCAAGTCAAAGACAAAGTCAAAGCTTCATGAAGCTTCATGGAAGCTTCATGCAAAAGCTAACCCTAATCCAAATCCTAACCAAGTTTAAACCCTAAACCATTGTTAAATTTGTAACCCTAACATGTTACAATATTATATATCACATATACCATATATTTTGTAACAATAGAAAATAATACAATTAACATATATCGCATATATATCAATGTATTATCCCGTGAGAAAATGAATCAATAAAGCGAGCTTATATTAGTTAACGTAACGTAATATATCACATATATAATTATACATTAAATTATCGAATCAACACTTGATCCGATAACCCGGCTATATTACATATAACCGACTAATATAACATGTACCATTTCATCGAATCAACACTTGATCCGATGACCCGGTTATATCACATATACCCGACAGATATCTCATATCGCGAGAATAGAATACGGAATCTCATATCGTATTATTCTCGGTCCTGCACATATCACATATGTGCTCCTACTCCATTTTGCTTGAGCCAGGAAACCTCTGCGTAGGACTCTAAAGAATCGTCAATACGCCGGCAGTAGGTGATGATCATATCAAACACCCACAAGCTGTAAGCGGTCAGCTAAACGTAACAGCCAACCATGTATTGAGCGATCAGAAGATCAACAAGCAAGCCTGTACATTCTCCTGTGAATCCAATCAGTAACACTCCCGTACAGTCCGGTCTCTTCGTCTGATATGTTGCATATCTAGTCTAGGGGTGGTATACGTCAGACCCCAGTAACCGATAAGTCGTGTCGATATAAGGCTCATAACGGGTCAAGAAACTACTGATAACTCTTACCAGCAACACTCCATATCAGCCCTGGCCAGGGACTTCCAGTTATAGCCAATCGAACACAACACAACATCAACTCCCAATACCGGGAGAGACGAAACCCCTCCTATCGCTCATTGCCTCCATGTCATTCGGGACTGTACCCAAAAGCCACCGTTTTGCATGCCCTCTTGGACGTGGTAAGGTAGAAATCAAAGCACAGTGGGAATGACACAAGACTCAATGACGATCTCGGGTCTATAGACTAACCTGTACCAGTGTCACCGGAGAACTGTTATCTAACGATAGGTATAATACCATCTAGGAGTTCTCGGCGAGTCCGTTCAGTGTACCCAGTCTCCACTGAGCACCCGTACACCATCTTTGATGCCAAACACCAATGGATATGGGATCATCCATTGCCTATCATATGGGTCAAGATGCGTATACGCTAGTCTACTCTGGTGTATCGATGCCCTGTCTCGACACACCCTCGACTAGGAATAGTTATAGGATGTACTCTTTGACTACCCTGGCCCCACTAGTGTGATCTTATCACAGTCCCAGTAGTCGAGTACATATCCTAAGGGGTTTATCAATATGTGAGAGCAAGACAATAAACTAATACAAGTCAACATGTTAAGACAAAGTGAAACCAAATAGTATACTATCATGTCGTGCAAGAATTTCCTTTCTCTATATATCCAAGCATCCACTATAATATACATCATATGTACAACAATGGCCTCTAGGGCATATATATAACTAACAATCTCCCACTTGCACTAGGGCCAGGTGTTGTAGTATCCCATAACCAACATCCCGAATAATCTCTCAAACTGTATCTGGGGAATGGCCTTCATAAGTGGATCCGCAGTGTTGTCCTTCGTGTCAACTCTCCTGACCTCGATCTCGCGGCGATAAACTATCTACCAGATCAGGTAATACCGCCTCAGAATATGTCTGGATTTCTGATGGGACCTGGGTTCCTTGGCCAAAGCCATAGCTCCATTGTTATCACAATACAAAGGTATTGGATGCTCAATGGAAGGAACCACACCAAGTTCAGTGATGAACTTCTTCATCCAGACAGCTTCTTTGGCAGCGATGTATTCAGCCTCCATCGTCGAGTCTACCACGGTTTCTTGCTTGGAACTCTTCCAACAAACCGCTCCTCCATTTAGGGTAAATAAAAATCCCGATTGCGACTTAGAGTCGTCCTTATCACTTTGGAAGCTTGAATCGGTAAAGGACTCCACCTAGAGTTCTCCGTTACCATACACCAAGAACATCTCCTTAGTTCTTCTCAAGTACTTGAGAATGTTCTTCACAGCTATTCAGTGATTCTCTCCTGGATCTGCTTGATACCTACTCACTATACTTAGTGAGTATGCCACATCGGGTCTGGTACATAGCTTCGCGTACATGATAGTGCCTACTGCCGAAGCATAGGGTATCCCTTGCATGCGAGCTCTCTCCAAATCAGCCATGGGAGACATCTTGTCACGCCCCGTTTCCCAAAATACAGAATACGAGAGGTTGACAAGGCCAGCCATGCTCCTACGGTCAAGGAAATATCCTGCCGTAGTCACACTTCGGCTTCTAGCTTTACGTGGTAATCAGTAAATAATGCGCAGTTAATGCGAAATGGAGTAACTGAAACAAAACAATATAAAGAACTGACCTGATAGGAACAAAAGAGTATAACTCTGGATAGCTAATCAAGATGTCCGTGGTATGCGTCTGGTCCTGGTCCCGGCTAATTCCACTCCTCACACTGAGCATGCATACTCAGGTCGTTAGAGCGACACAATAGCAATATAATATATAGATACAAGTGACAACTCGAACAGTGATAATAGATATATATAACAGTAAATCAGAACGGTATAGATATGAACATGCAGTAATCAATGAAGTGTCTAATGGATCAGGTAAACAGTAAAACAGAAATATGTATGTCAACAACGGTACGTAATGTATATCAATTCCATCATCCCTATCCTGTACACTAAGCCTATCGTCAGTCCAAGTGTGAGAGTCAACCACTCACGAGTGTCCTCCACCCAAGGGTAGGACCCAAGGGCAAGGGACCACGGGCCCAACATGTAACACACGGTAATAATCATGTACCCTGTAAATCTCCATATATCTCTATATATATATAAGCCGGCATGGGACTCCCGAGATTCTGTTGAACTCACACTCAAACTATCCCGCACCCCGTGGTCTACATCAAACGCTAACCATAACCTCAAATACCAATCGGTCTGTGACAGGTCTGCGCGAGAACTGGAGGCAGGACCTCCATCAAGCACGTCCCGACTAATACCTAAGATAAATGGCAGTGTCTGGTGCCTTATCTGTGACACCCATGCAAGAGCTTCCATAAGTGTCACATACCACTTATAGTCACACGTACACGCGTCCCACAGACGTCGACAATGCAATAGAATAATAAGGTTCACTGATTGTGTACAAGTACGTGTCACTTTCACTTATCCACTCATGCAAGAACACTAACGTACTTGCCACAATCATCACTAATACCTAACACTGAGTAATGCACATGATCACTAGGTTATCAATGCAGTGACATATATATGATATGATGAGGAAACAGTATGTAAAGCATAATTAAGATGTCATAGAACAATATTCTACCACTTGCACAATTTATCCTACATCATACGTGTACAGTTTAGCGAAACGATGAACGGGGAATAAATAGTATTTTCAATTATCTATCCAGCGAATTTAGTTTCACGCCATCGGGTTTCAGGATCATTAGTTATGGCCATTTCATTTTAAGCGTTCACGGCTGGAAATCCGGTTTCAGAATCGGAAGTCCATTTCGGAACGCATTTTAATCCTAGTTTGTTCAGATTTTAGCAACACTATAGTTGAATGAAATCTAGGGTTTTCAGTAAGGTTTTCAACGCAACAGACGGATTCTCAGTCTCTTCTGTACGTCAGGAGATATACACTTTTCAATACTAGTATGTCAATTCTGATTCTATTGGGACTGTTATACGTCCCCATCTTTGAATTACAGATTAAATAGCAAACGATGATGAAAAAGAATGAAACCACTTGTGTTATCTAGCTAATAGATTAACCTTTTATAAACAGTGGAGCTCTGTAACATACGAGTTAAGGAAACAAGGTGGTACCCATTACGGGACAGCACACAGTAAACAGAGTCGCTCTGGACTGCAGTCCAGAGTCGCTCTCCGATCCAAATATTGTCACAGTTTAAGTACAGAAACAATTAGAAACTTGCATAGGGTTATATTTCGTTGAGTCGTCTTCGATTTAAGCACCCGAACGCATCATTCCAGTAAGTACACAATTTATGATAATTTTAACGGTTTTCAGACACCGGAAAGTTCCAGTTTTACAGGTATATTTGGGGGTAATCGTTTTAGTCATTAACAGTCATATTTTTCAGTGAAATTTGTACACAGTATTCATCATTACACGGGCCAACATAAACAATCCAGTTCCGTCAAAATAGGTGAGTATTTTCATTGGGATCATGCATCGAACAGTTATGTCGTTTTAATTTTATCGAGAATTGTAAATTCATAACTTCTACTTTTGAATTTATAACACGAGTAGATTAGCATGTAAGAAAGTAAAAATACTTGCCTGGAAACGATGTGTCGATGGTGCCGCAGGGATGATGACTGTGATGGCATGCACGAGCACGACACATACGGGCAACAACGACAAGGTTTGGCCTCGGCTCGAGCTTAGCTTAGGCTTGCATCGCAGCTTTGCTGTTGATGCGTCGATGCTCGACGGAAGAGAGGTCGGTTGAGGCTTGGGAGAAAATGAGAAAGGGAGAGATGCAGAGAGAGAAAGAGAGATCAAGAGAGAGAGAGAGATAGAGAGAGAGATTGCAGAGAGAGTGAGAGAGAACAGTGAAAGAGGGAGAGAGTAGAGAGGACAGAGAAATTGAGAGAGGGAGAATAGAAAGAGATTGAGAGAGGGCAGAGAGAGATAGAGAGTGATATATATAGAGAGAGAGAGTGAGAAAGAGAGAAAGAGAGAGATAGAGTGAGAGAGAGATTGCAGAGGCGTCGAGATTGGTGCAGGGGAGTCGAGCTCGGAGCTCCGGTGATGGAGAGGGGAGAGCGAGAAGAGAGGGTGATTCGTCGTCGTCGTCGGGGTGCCGGCGGGTTGATGGGTTGGCGAGAGTGCCCAGGTGTAGGGGAAACTCGGTGGGTTTTGGGGTATTGGGTGGTGGTTGCAGGGAAGAGCGAGGGAGAATGGTGAGGAGATGTGGACGGTGACGAGGGGCTCGACGAGATGGTTGGCTGCGTAGGGTGATGGCGACGGAGGAGGCGTGGGCGTGGGCTCGAGAGAGGGAGAACGGATGTTTGTAAGTGAGAGAGGAGTAAGGGAGATAGGGGAGGAGATTGGGGAAATCTCGAGGGGTAACGGCAAAGCGAGCGTGGGCGTGGGCGTCGGCGTGAGTTACGGCGAAGGAAACGGATCGCGAGCGGGGGAGATAGGAAAGTAGCCGTTGGGGAAGATGGAGGGGTGTAGGAGCGGGTCGGGTCGGGTGAGCGGGTCGGGTCGTGTCATGAGGCGGTTGTGGGTTGAAGGAAGTTGGGCTGGCGGCTTGGGCCAGAAAATAAAACAATAAGGAATTTAAGAAAGGGGCCGAGGAATTTAAATAGTTTGGGAATAAAGGGTTGGGCTGGAAAGAAAAGGAAAAAGAAAACGAATTTATTTAAAAGAATGGGCTTGGGGTTTTTATTAAAAGAAAATGGTGTTGGGCTGAGGGAATTAGTTGGAAAAAGATATAATAGGGTTTGGGTTTTAGGGTTTTATTGATAATAGGAAAATGAGGTTTAGAAGAAATAAAATTATAGATAAGAATAAATAGAATTCAAGGGTAACAAAATACAGATTTTGGTATAAAAGGGGCTGGGTATTATATCATACCACCCTTACAAAAATTTCGTCCTCGAAATTTAAAATAAACGATAAGTTATACAAACATAAGCGAAAGCTATTATATTGCAAACTAACACATAAAGATTTACTAGAAAAACGTGGATGAAGAAATTTAAAGGTATATATATGTAAGAACAACATACAAAAAGATAGGTCTAAATAGGTATAAGACAGGAATAACTATAGGGGAAATTACATGTATACGAGAATATAGATAACAATAACGAACAATAATAATCAAAGCGTGTTCGATAAAATCGAAACCCAAATATGTGCACATATATGTATATCAAAAGTAGCACAGCAGAAATAATAAGTATAAAGCACAACCATTTATAATAGTAACCATAGGCACAATACCCGGAAATAAAGTAACGGCAATAAAGTAGTGAAAGATTTGTCGGTAGGTTAAAACATTTTAGGATAATGTATCGATCAAAAAGTTTTAAAATAACTTAGAAAACTCACATAGTGATAATAAGGAACATGGAACAAAAATATGCGCGGTGTAAGGTTGCGCTACTGAAAAAATGAGGATAATAGTAGTGTGCTTAAAATATATAAAACTAAGTAGTCAATAACACGCACTCTTCGATAAATACAAAATAATGAAAACCAAATTTCGAATAATTATGTCCCTAAATATAGTTAGGGTAACAGAGAAAACACAAATATGTATAGGGCTAGCTAGGGTAGGGTTTACAATGGAGTGTGGCTCATACAAAAGGTCGGAGTGTGACGGCTTTAGACTGATGGTCAAAGCGATTGGGGTCGGGTCAGCACAGGAAGTAGGGGTGAGCAGCAAAGGGCTACAAGAGAAAAATGCATGGGGAGGATAATGGTCGATACATCATGTGAATTAAGAATCCGTAGGGTCAGCTAAGTCGGAAATTTTATTATCAGTATCCCCTCCCAGAAGTATTTCAAACGAGGCATATACGAAGGATGAAAGGTGGCCCATTCCAAAGATAAGGGTGCGGTGCTTGTTAATCTCGGTGAGGGTTAAAACAATGTAAGGAGTAGGGGTGGACAGATCTCAGTAGGAAAATAATTGTATAGAAGAAATAATCAAGCATCAAGTGAACTAAGGAGATCGAAAGATTAGCGAACTCAGCAATTTATTTCATTCAAGAAAATACGAAACAAAGCACTCTCGAAAAACGAAAGTGGCCCTAAACTATACATAAATTTATTTGGCCAGAGAAGACAACATCTAAAAATCCCGTCAGTCGCGGTTGTGGAGGTTCAGCAGGTTGCGTGTCACGACCCGAATATTTCGACTCGTGACCGGCACTTAACCCCGCTACGTCTACAGGCGTAACGCGACTAAGTAAGCCGAACCCAGAAATCAAAACCATATATAAGTAGCGAGTGTTGAAACATTTAGTTAAAACATTTAGAAAACCTTAAATAATTCAATAAGTTCTTTTAAAGTTACGTTATCATTTTAAATAATTTTGGCAGCATTTCCTTTGTAAAAGTAAACCCGAAATCGGGAATAAAACAGGGTATGAGTGAAAATGAGATATAATGAAACTAAAACATTCCCAAACGGAAGCAATCATGCCCAACGGCGGAAACCATCATCATAAGAGTAATATACGACGCTGTAGCGAAGAATGAGCAATAAATAAACATCACAGAATAATAAACTGCGTATAAAAACAGTCGGCTCCCACGAGCTCGACACCAGAGTACAAAATATACATCATCGTCCTCACACAGTATCTAAGTCCAGTACATAAATGGTAGATAGAGATTACTAGATACAAAAGGGGTACAATAAAAGTAATCAGATACCACAACCCACCTAAAAGCAAAACAGTCTCGCACCAACTGTAGTGGTATCTGTAGCCAAAAGATGCAAAAAGGCAGCCTGCCGCGACTACTCCGAAGGGCAACCTGCAAATACTGTGGCACAACGGGGGTGAGTTGCCAACTCGTGAATAGATAACATATAAAGGTAATCGCGAGCATGCACGTACTGCGCTACTCTATCATATGCCAACAAGTAAGATCTATATGCGACAAGCAGTAGGTGCAATAATCATGCAAATGCTTGATTGATCTCAAAAACTATCTATTACCGCAATCAAGAACGGCGTCGCTTTGTAGCTAGCCGGTGAGTACGGGTCGGTCCACAGAGATTTTGTGAATTTCCTATTCGCTCAAACGAGTTAATTCCGATTGCGGTCGGATTGATTATTAAATCTAAAAACTAAATTAATCTATATCTAAATCTTGCTAGGGTTAGGTCTAGGTTAAGTTTGGAAAGTCAATAAATCTCACCGCTTTCTATACCCATATGAAGATCTAATTAGGTGTTATGGTAATTATTAATAAAAGGGATTAGAATCATTTGGAAAGATGTTTCTTCCTCTAGGTTCTTGTCCTTCCTTTATCAATCCTTACCCTAACCTCCATGGAAAACAATCACAACCGGGTCTTTATACTACGGTATCACCGCTACCTCAAGGGATAGGGTACCGTAGGGAGCAGTATGTGCATGTATGCATAGAGTCCTATGAAAATATATGACGGGCAAGAAAGGGGATGAGAGATCTTCGTCTCTCAAACCTTCCCCAGATCTAACCCTAACAAGCGAGGAGACTACTCGCTCATTAGGGAATTAAAATACATTTATCTAGGGCAGAGAATAAAAGATTAACTAGGGCAAGGAATTAAATTTATCTAGGGCAAGAATAGAAAATTAACCTAGGGCTGAAAATAAAGAACTTACAAAAATGATGCTCTCCAAAAGAATGCTGAAATTTATTAATGAAGGGAGGCATAGGAAATTACAATGATTAGAGTTCCTATTTATAGAGATTAGGAAACCCTAGGTTACATTTGACCCGCATGTCTAAAATTACAAAAATAGCCTTTAGGTTGACTAGTCAGCGCCGCCTCAGACTTTGGTAAAAATTTCTCGTAGTACGGGCTACTTATGGCCGCGGAACCGCGGCAAAGGCATGTTTGGGCCGCGGTTCCGCGGCCCATTGAAGAGTTCATCTGATAAAACTTTGTGGGCTAAACTTTGGTTCTTTGGGCTTGTTCTTTCTTTCATTCTCTTTTCCATTTGGCTTCTGAGTCTTCTCCAGATCTTTCAGTGAAAACTTGTAGTAGTCTTTTAACCGTTCGTCTTGACATTTTGGACCTTGCGTTGCCTTACTGATTGTGAACTGTTCTTCGTCTGGGCTTGACAAGGATCCTTCTATCTGTTGGTCAAAAGTCCCTTTTTGTATCGTCTTTTTTCTTTTTCACTGTTTTCTTTCCAAGAACCTGTAACCTGTAATATGTAGCAGACATGGGTCAAAAGCACCTGTTTTCATTGTAAAATGCATAAGAACGGGGAATATAAAATACAATATTATGGTGTGAACAAATACCCCCAAACTTATCTTTTGCTTGTCCTCGAGAAAACTTATTTTTTATTCTCGATAAAAATCTAACCTAGCCGCACTTTTGCAGGGAAACGCGATTGCACTGAGCATGTGCAACAAGACGTTAAACCTCTAGGTGTCCCTAGTAGGAGGAGTGTTGTCTCCTGAGGGTTTTCAGCGGATACAACCCACAAGATCCTATCGATTGGGCTTTTCGACTTTTGTTCTCCAATTAGGGTTTCTAACAAGGAACTTTATTATCTTCGACTTGCAAATTATCCACCCATATTCTTCACACTTCCTCATCATCTAACTTAAGATTATATATGTTCTGCAGACCTACTTAGCTTTCGGCATTTCTTAAGTTTTCCTTCTAGGGTTCCATTTCCACTTAGGAATTTTTATCAACTCTATTAAAGATACAAGTTTTATTCTTCACCCCTTTCTCTCATCTAAACTCCAATCACATATCCCCACGTGTGTATAAATCACCCCTACACTTGGAAATTCATATCAAGCAATCATACTCTTGTCCGTTGCCCAAAGCACTTCTTAGTAGGTGAATTTTTAATTGAATTTTGCTTACACATCCTTCATGCGACCGTTAATACTTCTTGAGGTACCAACAACCGATTACAAGATGTGTTTGCACATTAAAGCGTAATTCCTAGTCTTGTAACACCCAAGGCTTTTAGCAGTGACTCCCAAACCAGTTGGTCTAAGGCACTAGGTGATGAAGCACCCTCGCTAAATATTTTTCTATTTTTGGAGCCTTAAGTAATCACAAAAACCAGTGTTCATTTTTTTTCTTTATTCACACTTGAATTTTTTTTTATTTCATTGTAATAAGGACTTTAGACAAGAGCATTTCAAGGTCTCTTCTACTATTCCAAGTTTGAAGGTGCGTGATTGTGCAAATTGTAGGGTATACGTTTTCAGAATCTAGACTTAAGCTAGGAATTATTTTTCAAACTTATACTCTAATAAGAACATCAATACTTTTACTTTGCTTCGACTTAGCCCAAGAAATGAACCCAAAATTTGCCTATTTCTAAATAACTACAAAAACATATACTTTCTACCGTTAGATTTTAAGGAAGGTTAATTTTAGGGTTTTTAATTCACTAAGTCTAAGATCTAGTTGTTCCTAGCCAGTTAACCTATTTGTCAAACTCAAGTCAATTAGCAAAAATTGAATACAATAATTTTTATAATTTTTGAAATTTTTCAATTTTTATGGGTTTTCAAATAAGTATGCAAATGCAAAAATATTTACAAATGAATGCGAACGAAGAAGAAGTACCGAGCATACCCCCAAACTTGAACTTGACAGTGTCCTCACTGTCATGCTAAACCAAGAGGGTCAAAATACCGGTACTCCCCTGTTTATTTATTTAATTTTTTTTTATTTTATTGTTTTGAAATTTTTTTTGTTATTTTTTATATCAAATTGCGGTAAATTTTTTATATATTTTTTAATGTTTTCAATTTTTTTTTATTTTTATAGAAAAAGAAAAAAAAAATATGTATACATATATACAAAGATCCCCCCAAACTTAAGCTTGGCCTTACACAAGCCAAAAGTTAGCACAAACCATTCAAAAATCTTATCGTGGTAATGGTCGAGTTGGTGAAAGAATGGAGTGGAAAGAAAAGAGATGAGAAGCACACGAGACCGAATGGGAAGAAGAGAATATGGTCTCGGTGGGGGAGAAGAATGGCGGAAAGGGGAAAGAAGGGTCGCGCATTCTGGAGGGTGTAAATCGAGTGAATAAATTAGCGCAATTTGTGATGACCGATGTGTTAAAAGCGATTGCGCTAACCTATCAACTCGTCGAGAAATAGGATCAAATCCCTCAAGATTCCCAAGAAAACATGGGTATGCCAAACTTGGTATTTGAGATGACAGCGTAACGGTCACTTGCACGGTCGGAACAATAGGAAGGACGACAGGGAGTGAGTGAGGAAGGGTACCAGTTAAGGATTTAGGAGGGTGTATTGGAAAATTCGACACATCAAACGAAAATGGTTCAACCTCAATATTATCCTCAGTACTATCCTCATAATTCTCCTCAATATTTTCCTCAAAAATTTGCTTATCCATGCCAATATCATCAAAATCAAGACGCATATGAGATTCGGGAGAAACATTTAATAACTCGGGATGATGATTTGGACATAAAATTTCAATTAAATCGACAGGTTCATCATCCAAAATATTCCCCGCGTCTATATCCTCAATCAAGTGAAAATCAATTTTTTCTGACACCTCATTAAAAGCATGGATATTTATCGATTTAGGTTCTAGAGTGGAGGTGTAAAGATCGAAAGGATTAAGTGCGGTTTCACTCGAAAGGGGTTCTTCACAATTTGGCAAATCAAACACTACAAAGTCGCACAACTCGTTTTTATTTTGAACTTGTGAATCATTTAGGACATTCGATGGAAAACTGGAGTTGTGGGCTTCAATTGGGGCAAGGGTAGGTTTGATTTGGAAATCCTCTCTCATTCTCACTCAGTCCAACCGCCTCCTCATACGTTGAAAAATTTGGAGCTGGTTGGAAACTAGCTACTGGTTCACTAGGTTGCATAAATGTGGCCACGGACGCTTCCACATTCCTAACCATTTTGTTTGTTGCTGCGATATACGCCTCCAACGCCTCTTCCAAACTAGACTTTGGTGGTAAGGGGTTTCGGCAAAAGATTCGAAATTGTTTGGATATGTGAAACTCCCAAAAGGCTGTGTAGAAGCAGTGTCTAGTGACAGTGGAAAAGTCGGGTAGGACTGGTAGGAAGTGGGTGGTTGGGCAGGGGTAGGGTCAACATGTGGATAAAAAGGTGAATAATCGTGTGGATCCCTAGAACTAGATGAGTGTAGAGGGGTGAAAGATCGGCTGCGAGATTGAGCAATATGCTCAGCAATGGACATCGGGCTAGGAGTGACAGAAGGACTTGAAAAAGTGGTATCAACATATGGAGGTGGTAAAGGTTGACTTGGTTGACACAAAGTGGGTTGAAAAGTCGAATTGTTTCTCCTAGACGCCTCTATTTGATTTTTCAAATATATTTTAGGCATGGAAGGATCGTCTTTAAATTGACTGAACAAATTGACGAACGACGCAAAATTAGGTTCGGGATACCAAAGTTCGGCAAGTGATTTATGATTTGGGGTACCCATGTTAGAAGAAAGGGTGAAAGAAAGAAAGTTGGGTGGTGGTGCAAGGATTTATTTGTGGCAAAAGTTTGCAAGTTCTCTAATTAAAATTTTCCTTTTTCGTTTTCTTTATTTAAAAATTGTTCCAAAAAGAGTTTTAATAAAAGATATGCAACAGAAAAATATTACTTGCAATCAGTTATAATCTTAAGCATATCACAAAGAATCTTTATTTGGAAAAAAATTGTTGCAAAAAGATATTCGAGAAAAGATATGCAACAAAAAGATTACTTCCAATCACTTTTTATTTCAAGGGGGGCCCAAAAATCCTGCACAAAATTTTTATATGGAAGGGGATATCTTTTATAGCTCACGGAATCCTGCAGGAATTTCCAGAAAAGATATTTCAAAAATTACAGAGGAACTTACAGAGGAAATTCCACGAGATGATGTCACTGTTGAGCCGCCCTTCCGCGGCAAAACCTGGTTCCCACTGCGGTTCCGCGGTGGGGTAGTCGGCGCGAGTCCCAAAAAATTTTCTGACGCTCTGATTTGACTAGAGGGCCGCGTTTCCTCGGTCTAAGATGGGTATACGCGGCGGAATCGCGGCGTGGTGGAAGCTTCAGGGTGCGGAAAAAATTCCACTGTTCTGTTTTGAAAATCCTTCTCTGTTCTGATCTCCTGATTTCTGTTTCGCTTTCTGGAAATTTCCAGATCCGATTTTGTATATCCTGCAAAATTCAAACAACAAAGTATCCCTTCCAAAAATAACAGATGAAATATTTTTATAATTTTTGTTTTTTATTTAGATTTTTATGATTTTTTAATTTAAGATTAACCCGAAATCGCAAAAAGGAAAGTTCTACGCCATCCCCGGCAACGGCGCCATTTGATTGATCTCAAAAACTATTTATTACCGCAATCAAGAACGGCGTCGCTTTGCAGCTAGCCGGTGAGTACGGGTCGGTCCACAGGGATTTTGTGAATTTCCTATTTGCTCAAACGAGTTAATTCTGATTGTAGTCGGATTGATTATTAAATCTAAAAACTAAATTAATCTATATCTAAATCTTGCTAGGGTTAGGTCTAGGTTAAGTTTGGAAAGTCAATAAATCTCACCGCTTTCTATACCCATATGAAGATCTAATTAGGTGTTATGGTAATTATTAATAAAAGGGATTAGAATCATTTGGAAAGATGTTTCTTCCTCTAGGTTCTTGTCCTTCCTTTATCAATCCTTACCCTAACCTCTATGGAAAACAATCACAACCGGGCCTTTATACTACGGTATCACCGCTATCTCGAGAGATAGGGTGCCGTAGGGAGCGGTATGTGTATGTATGCATAGTGTCCTATGAAAATATATGACGGGCAAGAAAGGGGATGAGAGATCTTTGTCTCACAAACCTTCCCCAGATCTAACCCTAACAAGCGAGGAGACTACTCGCTCATTAGGGAATTAAAATACATTTATCTAGGGCAGAGAATAAAAGATTAACTAGGGCAAGTAATTAAATTTTTCTAGGGCAAGAATAGAAAATTAACCTAGGGCAGAAAATAAAGAACTTACAAAAATGATGCTCTCCAAAAGAATGCTGAAATTTATTAATGAAGGGAGGCATAGGAAATTACAATGATTAGAGTTCCTATTTATAGAGAATAGGAAACCTTAGGTTACATTTGACCCGCATGTCTAAAATTACAAAAATAGCCTTTAGGTTGACTAGTCAGCGCCGCCTCAGACTTTGGTAAAAATTTCACGTAGTACGGGCTTCTTATGGCCGCGGAACCGCAGCAATGGCAAGCTTGGGCCGCGGTTCCGCGGCCCATTGATGAGTTCATCTGATAAAACTTTGTGGGCTAATTCTTGGTTCTTTGGGCTTGTTCTTTCTTTCATTCTCTTTTCCATTTGGCTTCTGAGTCTTCTCCAGATCTTTCAGTGAAAACTTGTAGTAGTCTTTTAACCGTTCGCCTTGACATTTTGGACCTTGCGTTGCCTTGTTGATTGTGAACTGTTCTTCGTCTAGGCTTGACTAGGATCCATCTATCTGTTGGTCAAAAGTCCCTTTTTGTATCGTCTTTTGTCTTTTTCACTATTTTCTGTCCAAGAACCTGTAACCTGTAATATGTAGAAGACATGGGTCAAAAGCACCTGTTTTCATTGTAAAATGCATAAGAATGGGGAATATAAAATACAATATTATGGTGTGAACAATGCTCTGTCTAGTAAAACGACTACAGGATGAAATGCATGATAAACAATGCTGAGCATGGGATAAACAACATCTACATGGAAATATCAACATGGAAAAATAATCGGTGCCCCAAACTTCACCCAAATCCCAAATAAACTCAGGCGTCGGCACTCTCCTCGGCCCTCAAATCCTGTAAATCTCTGAGAATCACGAGGGCCCAACATCGGCACTCAAAATATCATAAAATACTCGTGTCCAGCATCGACACGCAAATCCTCATATATCGGGCCCCGTCAGTCCGGATCAGCCCACGGGCTCCGTCTGCGGTATCGGCCCTCGGCCCAGGCAGTATGGATATCCCGCATCCATTTCTCGACTCTGGTCAGTATCCTCCGGATAACTGCCAGGTCCAACCAATCACCGGTAGGTACTCGCCACCCTGCCAGGCTCATCGTCTACTCCATGAAAAACATTTCTCGCCCCGGGGAACCATACCGGGTCCACCACGAACCCGCAAACGGATCATCCAACTCCTCGAATCGGGTTTCAAGCACACGTCTCAGCACCGAGAAAACGCGTGGTGGACGCACCAAAATATCATATCACGAGGGACCGGGTTTTCAAATAGTGCATCTTTTATTCAAATAATTCCACAGTCCTCAAAACCATAAATTTCATGGAAATCCAACACCAATGAGTGAATCAAATGCGATGTGCTATGTACATCAAGTCACAATATAGGTACAAGGGAGAACCGCTTTTTTTAAAATAGTTTCAGTTTTCAAAGACATTTTGCGGCTCCCAATTTCTACGAAAATCATAACGAATCATATATGAAATGAACTACAGCAATATAATGATGGCAATTCTACAGTGAGTGTGTCATAGCAATTACTAACGGTGTGTGTGTAACATGCAGATTAGTGCTCGTGCAGCATGAACCGTTAGTAATAGTGCGGTGTTCTATCAATTCTAAGTTTACATACATATACCAGGTAATGCAGTATGCAACAATAGTATACATGACAATCAATGTAGGTAAATGCAATATATAACTATAAGGTCCTATCAGCCCTGACGCATAACGCCATGCGGGCGATATCCCCGTAGATGTTAAATCTACTCACCGAAGTCTCGCGCTAAGTGTAGCCGACGACTTGCTTCCCCTACTTCGCAGCGTCCGTCTCACTCGCCTGCGAACCTAGAATCACACAATATATCACACATAAGCTCAAATCCACAAAAACGTTATATTAAGGTTGTCACGACCCGAAAGAGCACGTGACTGGCCCTTGAACCCTATGAAGCCTATAGGACTCCATCTGATCCAAGTAAACCAAAAGCCCAGAAATCTAAAACCATTTTGAAGAATAAGTAAAGAAAACTGGTTTAAAGGAGTGAAGAAATACAGGTTTTTAAATAACTAAGCCGAAGGTACGTTTTGGAAACAATAAGTCTTTTCTAAAAATTTCGGCAGAGTCTCTTTTGTAAAACTGGCCCCGAATGGGGTAAAACAAGGATATCAATATATGCAAATGATAAGGGCATCCCCAAGCGGGAGCTAGCTCTTCGTCAATCGACGGTCACAACCACGCAAGATATGATAATATACAACGCCAAGTGGCGAGGATCAAATCCAAAAGAAAGCTCAAAAGCAACAAGGAAATCCGCAATACAACTAAGCGCGACTCTAAGGTCGAAATATGCAACACTGAAGTCTAGGTCTGAAAGAATATACAAGTTTTGGGTTGATGGACCATTTCTAGATACAATAGAATAAATAAATACAACATGGGGATTCTTGATGCAAAAGAATCCACCTACCAAAAGCAAATCACCCGCAAGAAGGTAGTGTGCCAGAAATGCCGCAACAGAACCTGTACGGCAGAACCTGCAAGAACTGTGGCACAACGGGGGTGAGTTGCCAACTCGTGAATAGAAACATCTACAAGGATAAACCGAATGCAAGACATAATCCTAAGTCAATGATCAATAATATAATCCACAAGAGTACATCTGAGTGTGATAAGGTGGCAAGGTAACATCTAATCATGTATGTAGTGCCAGGTACTCAGGTAATAACATGTCATCAGTATAAGGTATGTCTGCATAAGGTAGATATGATGAAATATCAAAGATATCAATACACATATATTAGCGTCCCATACCACTAATATTGGTGTAAGATAAGTGTAAAACCAATCAGTATATATGTGGAACCCGTCCACCCGTCACCCAATGACAATAAGCATCATGTATGCAATGTGAGGATATAAACAAAATCATGGAAAAACATCATGAAACCCGTGCCTAGCATCGACACGTAAATCCTCCTGTATCGGGCATCCGTCATTCCGGATCATGCCCTATATCAAAGTACATATCGGGAATCCGTCAGTCCGGGTCATCCCTCTCTCAATCCATCGGGCATCCGTCATTCCGGATCATGCCCTATATCAATCCATCGGGCATCCGTCATTCCGGATCATGCCCTATCTCAAAGTATATATCGGGAATCCGTCAGTCCGGGTCATCCCTCTCTCAATACATCGGGCATCCGCCATTCCGGATCATGCCCTATATCAATACATCGGGCTTCCGTCAGTCCGGGTCAGCCCTCTATCAATCCATCGGGCATCCGTCATTCCGGGTCAGCCCTCTCTCAGTACATCCTCTAGCACCGAGAAAACACGGGGCGACGCCCCAAATATCATATCAAGGGAACCGGGTTTTTAAATGATTGCTATTGAAAAGGACACGGTTCCCAAATCCAGAAATCCCATGAAAATCCAACATCAAGAAGTACATCCACTGCGATGTGCTATGCAATCAATCCATGATGTATGCGACATGTAAAGAAAAGTAATCATATCGGAAATCATGTAACATGGAATATCTTGTAGTCCTCAATCTCAATCAAGTATGAATCATCTATGTTTGTGTACAGGTACATGTGTACAATATGCCAAGCAGTAATCATATCATGAACGCAACAGTACTACAGTGTAGTGGCATGGCAATTATCGATGATGAAGTGTGTGAGCCGGCAAATAGTGTACGTGAAACATACGCATCATCGATAATGGTGCTGGTGTCCTAACAGCATGATAATAGCATAATAATGAACATATGCCAGCAATGCAATTAGCAGGAAAATGCAGATATCTAGTAGTCAACACCACAGTGAAGTATCTACTATGCAACTACATCTAAGTATCCGGTCAATCAGGAGGGGTAGGTGTGGAAACCACCTAAATCTGAGTCAATGTATATATATATATATATAGTCGGTGATCCAGCCTCAATGTCACATCGTAAGATATCCTCGAGTTATGAGTGCGGATCTATCATCAATATCGGCTCGTACGGTAAATCATCGTACGGCATCCCCATAGCTGGGTACAGGTCAACGACTCACTATCTCGCCACATAACAGGTATCAGTATCATCAGATCATATAGTCTGGGGGTACTACTCTATATCTAGTACAAACGGTAACATTGGTAAAGTATGCATGCGGGGGTAAACACACATCCCAAGCCCGCAAGAATCACAAGTCAAATCCCACATATGAATCGTATCAAAATACCGATCTCCGGGCACCAAGCCCACATCATCAACTCATCTCCAAAGTCATCACATATCATCAATCACAGTGTAAGTACATGTGAAAAGCAAGGGTATAGGTATAGATGTAATTCTATCCTAGGGTTCGCGACTATGAACTACACTAGTCACTTCTGACCCTACATAACCAAAATACACCTAATATCACAATACTATATAATAAGCTATCTACGGACTGCGGGGGTGCTATACGCCATCCACCCGACTTTCCCCCGTAGATATAATCTACTCACCTTGCATCATCAATACGGACGTCACCACGTATGCTTGTCGTCCCGAAGTCTTCATGGGTACCTACACATCAAAATATCGCATATGCGCATTAAAACCAAATCCAATCTAAAACGGCGCATAAAATCCAAAACGATACGATAAGGGGGCCTATAGGTGAGAACCTATGGCACGCCTTCAAAACCATCCATAGTCCTCTATATCATCGTATAAACGACAATAGTCGAGGCAAAACACATTCCACCATTTCAGAATTCAAAAATACGGAATACGGAAACACGAATCCAAAACGACAACATAGGATATATGTCCCAGATTCCACCCTAGGAAGAATCTGTCAAAACTAGAAGTACCCAGGGCCAAGAATTGATGAAATGGGGCCAGGCACGCAAAACGAGGAGATTCCTCCCTGGTCTGGCCACAATTTGCGGCCAGAATGCAGGTTTTGGCGGCCGGAAAGTGGAATGGGGAGCTAGGGTCTTGGGGTTGGCTTCCTGGGTGCCTGCACATGTCACTTTCCACTCAATTTTATTTTTGGGCATCTCGGGTGATAGCAGATTCAACAACACAGTGACAGATTTCCTGTTTTCCCCGATATCGGTTTCTGAAATCCGTATTATGGTTCTAGCTTCAGGTTTGGGGTTCTAATTCATACACTAGGGTGTTGGTAAGATCAATTCTGAGCCCAATTTCATAATGCAACCCCAATTCACTCAAACCCTAACTAGGTTTCTCTCAAATCCATAATATCACATAATATCGATAAAATCTTGACATGGGGTTATAGGAAAGGCTATAATTAAGCAAATGGTTCAGAAATTACCTTCATTAGCAACTCAAGAATTTTCTTGAGTTGCCCTCAAATGGCCAAAACCATGCTTCTTTAGCTCCATGTGTAGATCTAGGGATTTTGGACATTTTTAGTGAAAGGAGTTTGGGGTTTTGGTGTAGTTTTTGAGATGTTTCATGGCTTGAGGAGGGGAGGGAAAATGGAGAAGGGCAGCAGCAGCAAGGGAGAGGAAGGGGGAGAGAAATGAGAGGGAGAGAAAATGGCTAAGTGTTTCAAGGTCAATGGTCCACCTCTCTCTCACCTACCCTCATCATTGCATTTTCTTTTCTTTTCCTTTTCTTTTAAAACCCCACCCTTCTCACATCAATAGTAATTCCAAAAGAAAACCATGGCTAGAAAAGTGCACAAGTGTAGAAAATGTGATATGTGCAAGTTTTGCATAAAATTGCCAGAAAACCCAATTAGCGATTTTAATCGCGATTAGCACTAAATTAGTGTCAAACTAATCACAAAAATTTAAAAAAAAGTCATAATTCACTAATTTACCCTATTTTAGAATTTTCCATAATTTTTCATAATTTTTCTAACATTTTTCCTATTTATTTGCATTTAATATTAAAATAATCAATAAAATAATATTAAATTATAAAAATTCCCAAAATTAATATTTTATATTTTTGAAGATGTTACAATCTACCCCCCTTAAAGAAATTCGGTCCCCGAATTTAAATTTAAACCCCCACTACTAAAATAATCTCAGTAATAAACCAAAGTCGTCGGGGCTCCGAAATCATCAACACAAAGAACGTCACAGCGCAATGCATGCGCAAGGGTACTGAGCAGATAACTCAACAACAAAACTCCGTCAAGCATCCCGCAATCATCGGAGTCGATGTAAAAAAAAAACACAATGTCAAATCCAATACAAAACCGATATGATATGGATCGAAACTACACATGTAGACATCCAATCTATACACGTAAAAAGCTGATGTAAAAACATGCTAAAGTATATCCAGGTACCGTCCACTGACTAGTCCTGCTCAGCATGAAAGAAAAAACCCAACATCATAAAAGGTACTGCTCCAAAGGGAGTAAATCTCAAAAATGTACATAACACAATCCTGTGCGTCTGGTGCGCACGGAAATCAAAAATCCAATATGTGCTAAACAAGTGCACAAAACAACATCTAGGTGCAACGGGTGTGCACGAAACCTCTGTCATGGACAACGTATGTGCCTGACAGCCAAGGTCCGGTGCATCTAACATGCACGAAGAAATCTCGATTTAGTGCATCGGGTGCGCACCAAAATCGTATCTAAAAACATGCGCCCAACACGCGCGAAAATCCAAATCTGTGCATCTATCGTGCACGAACGAAAATCTAAACCCTGCGCAAAATATATAAATATCCAGTGGGTGCATGAACCAATATCATAAAACTCAGTCACCAAAACTAAATCATGCAAACAGAACGCCCAAAATACCGAAATCCAAAATGACGGATACGTGATAATCGAATCACAAAATCACAAATCCTAAATATCGTCTTCGGTAGTTTCTCCTTCAAGGTCGAGAAGGAGTCGGTGCAATCCACAGCTAGAAGCGCAGGATATCTACCTGCCTCTTGCTCACGGTCTGGCGTCTTCTGACTCTCGGGGTCCTTATCTTCTCTGCGGATTACCTATCACGCGGTCAATCGGCTCATCGGCCCTGTCAGATGTGATAACGGGGACGATTCCGTTCTGGCACTTCTCTGGTCACCTCTCGGTCAATCCTCACAACCACTCGTAAGGCAGCAAAACACTGGCGTCGGCCTCTGGCTCTCTGGAAGCACGTCTCACATCTGATCCTGGGTGCAAACATCATTTCAGCGATGTCCTGGAAGGAATCCTGCTCAAGGTCTCTTCCAATCATGCCTATGCCGATCTGTACAGAGGCCAGCTCCCCTGCATAACCTTTCTCGCTCAAAGGGCATCTGTGTCCTCAGCACAATATTTTCTCGGAAACTGGTCACATCCCAACGTCTCTGTAAGCAAATCAGGTCTCTCGTCTCGACGGGAAGCAATGACAGCTCGTCGGGGTCTCACACGAACCTCTTGTTCCAACTGCCTCTATCGTCGTCCACTATGACGTCACGCCAAGCTACTATGCACTGCACTGTCTCGGCCACGGTCAATCTGAAGTCTCTCACACGGACTCGAATCACGTATTCTGCAGCTTCATCATTCTGTAGCAGATGTCAGGCCGAACTGGTCCTCGGGAACACGTCCCAACTATCGGAGGAATACTCATCACTCGTCCGTCCTTGATCAATTTGCAATGCATCTGGTTAAGTTCCTCTATCCGAACTTGGTCAACTACCTCGTCGACAATGCCGAACTCTGCCCTGCTGGGTGTGCACAAAATGATCACTCTGGGTCTAAGTCTTCTCGTATCGTACTCCAGAAAGGTCCTGCCGAGATTCCTTTCTCAAATCTCAATCCTGCCGAAGTGCCCGGAAGTCATCATCCAATGCTGAAGCTCAAGCTTATTCCGGAACGGCTGCATACTTATCACGCTTCTTTCTGGAAGATATATCCATATACCACGCCTCGGGGTGCGTAACACATCTCTAATATCAGCGGAGTGGAACATCATCTCGTCGAAGTCTCGTACGAACTCTTTTCTTCACTCTGCTCAATGTCGACTGATTCGGACTCGTCTCATCGTGGCTACACGAACTGTGCTCCAACGGCTATCCTCGCATCTGGAGTCTCCCAAGCAGTGTCCCATCACGATATCCGAAAGATGTCGAACCATCCGATCGACTCGTCAGATCCTCATAATCCCCTAAGAGCTCACATCTCGGGTACAGTTTAATAGTATCGAGCACATGCCACAGCGTCGGTGGTCCAGCCGTAGAAGGGCAAACCCAAGCCTCACTAATGGCGCCGCGGAACCGCCGTAAACCCTAAGGTTCAAAGGCTGTCACACGGTCATTAAGTCGAGTTAGGGTTTCATTCTTCTAGAGGGTCCATAGAATCACCTGCATGTCTTTCCGTATACTTTAAACTTGGAAAATGGCTCCTGACATTCGATCGTCTCAATCGACTCTCAACGAACCTGCGTGAAGTCGTCTCTAGCTGGAATCAATCCGCCTGATGTCCTCGCATCGGGGTAAGCGAACTCACCACACGTCCTAGTCATTCATCCTCGGTGACTAGCGACTCGCTATCATCTCTCTAAGTACATGCTCATGCTGCAGTAGCTCCAATCATCTGGGCGATATCTCATCATTCGCAGCAGCAACTGGCTCATACGCCTGTACGCCGAACAATGCCTCAATCCTCCAGGAAAGGCAACACAATGGCGGCCGTCTCTGAATCAGCCTGCTCCAGATCTGAGTAAGACTCTCCACACTGGAAATCTTCAACTCAACTGGGCTCGCTCTGGCGCAAAATCGGACGAATCACCTTCGTCTCTCAAATCGGGTAGACTAGCTATCATCTGTCTCATATCTGCCTGAAAGCTCCGGCAATCTCAGCTCGTAAGCTCCGAAAGCAACATCCTGTCGATCTCAGCAACAGCTGGTCCATCTGTCTGCACGATAGGCGACATCACATCTCTGAGGTATGCTGTACATCAACAGTCCTCTCTCAACTGGCAGCTCTAACAAAGGCCCGATCATCCGGTGCAAGACCAAGCACTCGCCTCCACTAGAGGTCACAATCACCACACTAACTCGAGACGTTCCCATGTCACCAGAAAACACAAAGGTCGGCCCTCGTACCACACGAGCTCACACCGGCCGTAACCCTAGCAGCAGCCCAAACTGCGCTCAAACACGGTGACAGGAATCTCAATCGAGTATCAAAGAGAGCACATCAAAGGCAAGAAAGAAAACAACAGATCCAAAGTGGATACATGATCATAGAAAGGAACAGTATCAATGAAGATATGATCATGGAGCTAATAGAATCGGGGATCTCAAATGGATGTATCATCCAGGATATGAAGAGAATCACTAATCTCGAAAGTATGTACATCCTAAGGTTCCTTAAGCGGAGTGGCGTGTCGTAAGTATGCCGCGGAACATACCAACGGTACGTCACTCTACTTTAGTCACCTAATCCATCAACCAAGGGTCATCCTAAAACGATGAAAGTTCGGGTTTACACCCCCTCAACCAAGTTTAAGTTCCGTAAGGTCAAGCCTAAGTTTCGTATATAAACAACTCCCTAGGCTCCACATAGTCAAACTTAGACTCGAACCAAGGTCAACCTAGCGCTCTGATACCAACTTTGTCACGACCCGAAAGAGCACGTGACTGGCCCTTGAACCCTATGAAGCCTATAGGACTCCATCTGATCCAAGTAAACCAAAAGCCCAGAAATCTAAAACCATTTTGAAGAATAAGTAAAGAAAACTGGTTTAAAGGAGTGAAGAAATACAGGTTTTTAAATAACTAAGCCGAAGGTACGTTTTGGAAACAATAAGTCTTTTCTAAAAATTTCGGCAGAGTCTCTTTTGTAAAACTGGCCCCGAATGGGGTAAAACAAGGATATCAATATATGCAAATGATAAGGGCATCCCCAAGCGGGAGCTAGCTCTTCGTCAATCGACGGTCACAACCACGCAAGATATGATAATATACAATGCCAAGTGGCGAGGATCAAATCCAAAAGAAAGCTCAAAAGCAACAAGGAAATCCGCAATACAACTAAGCGCGACTCTAAGGTCGAAATATACAACACTGAAGTCTAGGTCTGAAAGAATATACAAGTTTTGGGTTGATGGACCATTTCTAGATACAATAGAATAAATAAATACAACATGGGGATTCTTGATGCAAAAGAATCCACCTACCAAAAGCAAATCACCCGCAAGAAGGTAGTGTGCCAGAAATGCCGCAATAGAACCTGTACGGCAGAACCTGCAAGAACTGTGGCACAACGGGGGTGAGTTGCCAACTCGTGAATAGAAACATCTACAAGGATAAACCGAATGCAAGACATAATCCTAAGTCAATGATCAATAATATAATCCACAAGAGTACATCTGAGTGTGATAAGGTGGCAAGGTAACATCTAATCATGTATGTAGTGCCAGGTACTCAGGTAATAACATGTCATCAGTATAAGGTATGTCTGCATAAGGTAGATATGATGAAATATCAAAGATATCAATACACATATATTAGCGTCCCATATCACTAATATTGGTGTAAGATAAGTGTAAAACCAATCAGTATATATGTGGAACCCGTCCACCCGTCACCCAATGACAATAAGCATCATGTATGCAATGTGAGGATATAAACAAAATCATGGAAAAACATCATGAAACCCGTGCCTAGCATCGACACGTAAATCCTCCTGTATCGGGCATCCGTCATTCCGGATCATGCCCTATATCAAAGTACATATCGGGAATCCGTCAGTCCGGGTCATCCCTCTCTCAATCCATCGGGCATCCGTCATTCCGGATCATGCCCTATATCAATCCATCGGGCATCCGTCATTCCGGATCATGCCCTATCTCAAAGTATATATCGGGAATCCGTCAGTCCGGGTCATCCCTCTCTCAATACATCGGGCATCCGTCATTCCGGATCATGCCCTATATCAATACATCGGGCTTCCGTCAGTCCGGGTCAGCCCTCTATCAATCCATCGGGCATCCGTCATTCCGGGTCAGCCCTCTCTCAGTACATCCTCTAGCACCGAGAAAACACGGGGCGACGCCCCAAATATCATATCAAGGGAACCGGGTTTTTAAATGATTGCTATTGAAAAGGACACGGTTCCCAAATCCAGAAATCCCATGAAAATCCAACATCAAGAAGTACATCCACTGCGATGTGCTATGCAATCAATCCATGATGTATGCGACATGTAAAGAAAAGTAATCATATCGGAAATCATGTAACATGGAATATCTTGTAGTCCTCAATCTCAATCAAGTATGAATCATCTATGTTTGTGTACAGGTACATGTGTACAATATGCCAAGCAGTAATCATATCATGAACGCAACAGTACTACAGTGTAGTGGCATGGCAATTATCGATGATGAAGTGTGTGAGCCGGCAAATAGTGTACGTGAAACATACGCATCATCGATAATGGTGCTGGTGTCCTAACAGCATGATAATAGCATAATAATGAACATATGCCAGCAATGCAATTAGCAGGAAAATGCAGATATCTAGTAGTCAACACCACAGTGAAGTATCTACTATGCAACTATATCTAAGTATCCGGTCAATCAGGAGGGGTAGGTGTGGAAACCACCTAAATCTGAGTCAATGTATATATATATATATATAGTCGGTGATCCCGCCTCAATGTCACATCTTAAGATATCCTCGAGTTATGAGTGCTGATCTATCATCAATATCGGCTCGTACGGTAAATCATCGTACGACATCCCCATAGCTGGGTACAGGTCAACGACTCACTATCTCGCCACATAACAGGTATCAGTATCATCAGATCATATAGTCTGGGGGTACTACTCTATATCTAGTACAAACGGTAACATTGGTAAAGTATGCATGCGGGGGTAAACACACATCCCAAGCCCGCAAGAATCACAAGTCAAATCCCACATATGAATCGTATCAAAATACCGATCTCCGGGCACCAAGCCCACATCATCAACTCATCTCCAAAGTCATCACATATCATCAATCACAGTGTAAGTACATGTGAAAAGCAAGGGTATAGGTATAGATGTAATTCTATCCTAGGGTTCGCGACTATGAACTACACTAGTCACTTCTGACCCTACATAACCAAAATACACCTAATATCACAATACTATATAATAAGCTATCTACGGACTGCGGGGGTGCTATACGCCATCCACCCGACTTTCCCCCGTAGATATAATCTACTCACCTTGCATCATCAATACGGACGTCACCACGTATGCTTGTCGTCCCGAAGTCTTCATGGGTACCTACACATCAAAATATCGCATATGCGCATTAAAACCAAATCCAATCTAAAACGGCGCATAAAATCCAAAACGATACGATAAGGGGGCCTATAGGTGAGAACCTATGGCACGCCTTCAAAACCATCCATAGTCCTCTATATCATCGTATAAACGACAATAGTCGAGGCAAAACACATTCCACCATTTCAGAATTCAAAAATACGGAATACGGAAACACGAATCCAAAACGACAACATAGGATATATGTCCCAGATTCCACCCTAGGAAGAATCTGTCAAAACTAGAAGTACCCAGGGCCAAGAATTGATGAAATGGGGCCAGGCACGCAAAACGAGGAGATTCCTCCCTGGTCTGGCCGCAATTTGCGGCCAGAATGCAGGTTTTGGCGGCCGGAAAGTGGAATGGGGAGCTAGGGTTTTGGGGTTGGCTTCCTGGGTGCCTGCACATGTCACTTTCCACTCAATTTTATTTTAGGGCATCTCGGGTGATAGCAGATTCAACAACACAGTGACAGATTTCCTGTTTTCCCCGATATCGGTTTCTGAAATCCGTATTATGGTTCTAGCTTCAGGTTTGGGGTTCTAATTCATACACTAGGGTGTTGGTAAGATCAATACTGAGCCCAATTTCATAATGCAACCCCAATTCACTCAAACCCTAACTAGGTTTCTCTCAAATCCATAATATCACATAATATCGATAAAATCTTGACATGGGGTTATAGGAAAGGCTATAATTAAGCAAATGGTTCAGAAATTACCTTCATTAGCAACTCAAGAATTTTCTTGAGTTGCCCTCAAATGGCCAAAACCATGCTTCTTTAGCTCCATGTGTAGATCTAGGGATTTTGGACATTTTTAGTGAAAGGAGTTTGGGGTTTTGGTGTAGTTTTTGAGATGTTTCATGGCTTGAGGAGGGGAGGGAAAATGGAGAAGGGCAGCAGCAGCAAGGGAGAGGAAGGGGGAGAGAAATGAGAGGGAGAGAAAATGGCTAAGTGTTTCAAGGTCAATGGTCCACCTCTCTCTCACCTACCCTCATCATTGCATTTTCTTTTCTTTTCCTTTTCTTTTAAAACCCCACCCTTCTCACATCAATAGTAATTCCAAAAGAAAACCATGGCTAGAAAAGTGCACAAGTGTAGAAAATGTGATATGTGCAAGTTTTGCACAAAATTGCCAAAAAACCCAATTAGCGATTTTAATCGCGATTAGCACTAAATTAGTGTCAAACTAATCACAAAAATTTAAAAAAAAGTCATAATTCACTAATTTACCCTATTTTAGAATTTTCCATAATTTTTCATAATTTTTCTAACATTTTTCCTATTTATTTGCATTTAATATTAAAATAATCAATAAAATAATATTGAATTATAAAAATTCCCAAAATTAATATTTTATATTTTTGAAGATGTTACAAAGGTCAAACTAGAAACCCGTGTCGCAAACCAAGCGCGCGTGTGCGCGATACGCTAAAACGTGTGATTACGCGCCTGAAACTACCCTCACGCGCCGCGATACGCAGAAATCCCAAACCACATGCGTATCATGCGTGTCGCGAAGGTTTAAAATACGAGAAATAGGGTAACTAGCTCCAGATTTTTCTGCAGCAAGAATCAAATAAAATTATACATGGCATGAGTCTAAGGGTTGCAGCAGACACCTATAGGACCAAACCCCAACCCAAACCCTCCCCATCTGGCCGCAAATTGCGGCCAGAAACAATATTCCGGTGGCCTGCATATGATGTATGGGGGTCGGGTTCTACCTAGGGAATCGGCACTTAACAACTATACTGCAGTCTTCTCAAAATTATTCTGAACTCACCGGGTCGATAGCAATTTACAGAAAGTCAAAATTTGCTTAAAAACGATAAATTGCATCAAAAAGGGATCTGGTGGTATTTTAGTGCAATTGGGGGCTAAGCTGGGTTAATATGGCCCTAACAACACTCCATCAACTTACTAAAACCAGTTCAAACATCACTTGGACATGGTTCCCACTAATCACCACATATCGCACTAAAACGCACCAAAAAACACTAATCGAAGCTAAGTTACACTAATTAAGCAAACTAGGGGGTAAGTTCAGGAAGTATACCCCACACTCGACCCTAGGGAGCTGGAGGAAGAAGAAGAAGTGGAGGGAAGGAGCAGGAGCTGGAGTTGTGTTGTTGCTGCTCACTGTTGCTGTTGTTGCTGCTCACTGTTGCTGCTGTGTTTGCTTCAGCTTCTGCTGCTGCTGCTGTGGATGGTGTGGGTGTGAGTGTGTGAGAGTGAGGTTGAGGGAAAAGAACACAAGAATGAGAGGGAATCATAACCCAAATGTCAACCCTTCCACTCTCTCTCTTCATTAAATGCAAGCATGGCTTTGGCCATGATGCATTCTCTCTCTTTCATTCTCACCAAGTCAACACTAAAAAGGGAAATTCAAATTAAAGCAACCCTCAATTAACTAATTAAACTTAATTAAAACCCAAAAGACTTAATCCCCATGATTAAACCCACCATGGTTGCTAATCATGGTATTACCACATTTTAAAACCCTAGTTTACATGCACATGTGTGTGCAAGCCTAGGAAAATTCTAGAAAAATATTTATTAAATTGGGGAAAATATTTGAACTCAATTTGATAAACATATTATTAAAAACCCTTTATTTAAATATAAATAGCCACTAAACACATTCTAAGGTGTTACAATCTCTCCCCCTTAAAGAAATTCGTCCCCGAATTTCAAAATCTAACTACACGTACCTTCGAAAAGACGGGGATACTTCTTCCTCATCTCACGTTTGGTCTCCCAAGTGACCTCCTCACTGCTCTGACCACGCCAAAGTACCTTGACTGATGGAATGTCTTTCGATCTCAATTTCTTCACTTGTCGATCCAAGATCATCACCGGCTACTCTGCATAGGAAAGGTCGCGCTCAAGCTGGATCGTCGGGTGCCTGAATCGCATGCGAAGGATCATGGAGATATTTGCGGAGCATCGAAACGTGAAATACGGGGTGCACATCTGGAAAACTGGGCGGAAGGGCTAACCGGTATGCAACTGCACCAACACGCTCGAGGATCTCGAAGGGGCCCACATATCTGAGACTGAGCTTCCCCTTCTTCCAAAACCTCATCACACCTTTCATTGGGGAGACCCTCAAGAAAACATGATCACCAACAGAAAACTCAAGTCTGCGCCGCCGACGGTCCGCATAAGATCTCTGCCTACTCTGGGTTGCTCTCATCCTATCGCGAATCAACTGGATCTTCGCGGTCGTCTCCTCAACAATCTGTGGCCCTAAGATACTGCTCTCACTGAGCTCTGTCCAACAGGCGGGCGATCTGCATCTTCTCCCATAAAGAGCCTCAAATGGTGCCATCTGAATGGTCTCCTGGTAGCTGTTATTGTAGGAGAACATTACTAAGGGTAAGTGATGATCCCAGCTACATCTGAAATCTAGTACACACGCTCTGAGCATGTCCTCGAGAGTCTGAATAGTCCGCTCTGACTGTCCGTCGGTCTGCGGATGAAATGCTGTGCTGAAACTCAAGCGAGTGTCCAAAGCCTCCTGAAGCCTCTGCCATAGTCGACTCGTAAACTTGGTGCCTCTGTCGGACACGATACACGTCGGAACCCCGTGCAGTCGTATAATCTCGTCGATGTAAATCTGAGCATACTGAGCAAATCCGAAAGTCGTCTTCACTGGTATGAAGTGAGACGCTTTCGTCAAACGATCCACGATCACCCAAATGGAGTCATACCCTCGCCTAGTCCTGGGTAGACCCACAACGAAATCCATCAAAATCTGCTCCCATTTCTACTCCGGAATGGGTAACGGCTGTAGCTCTCCCGCGGGCCTCTGGTGCTCGGCCTTGACCTGCTGACAAGTCAGGCATCTCGACACAAAATCTGCGATGTCTCTCTTCATTCTGTCCCACCAGTAAACATCTCTCATGTGATGGTACATCTTGGTGGAACCGGGATGAACACTATATACCGATCGATGTGACTACTCAAGAATCTCGCGCCGCAGTCCCTCAGCATCTGGTATGCACAGTCTAACCCCAAATCGTAGTACCCTCTGATCATCGATCACGAACTCGGAAAATGTGCCCTGTCCAATCTGTTCCATAATCTCCGAACATCGGTCATCACTGCGCTATGCCTCTTGTATGCGGTCAAGTAACTGTGGGCGTGCACGAACATGCGCGATCTGTCCTCCAATCAGCGTGAACTCGAACTGTACTCGGCTGTCGCATAATATCTGCTAATTTGCCGATGACTGCCCCTGTACTGCGCTCAAACCAGCTAGACTACCCCCGGGCCTCCTCCTTAAGGCATCCGCCACCACATTCGCCTTGCCCGGGTGATACAAGATCTCACAGTCATAATCCTTCACTAACTCCATCCATCGGTGCTGTCTAAGGTTCAGGTCTCGCTGCTGAAATATATACTTTAAACTCTTGTGATCAGTGAATATCCGGCACGACTCGCCGTATAGGTAATGTCGCCAGATCTTAAGTGTAAAGTCTACTGTAGCCATCTCCAAATCGTGAGTGGGGTAGTTCTGTTCATGTTTCTTCAATTGTCGCGAAGCATACGCGATCACCCTGTCATGCTGAATCAATACGTACCCTAACCCCACTCGAGAGGCATCACAATAGACCACTAATCCGCTTGTTCCTGAAGGTAATGATAATACCGGTGCCGTAGTCAGCCGAGTCCGTAGCTGCTGAAAACTGTGCTCGCACTCCTCCGTCCAATCGAAAGGAACTCCCTTTCGGGTTAACCCGGTCAAAGGTGTAGCAATACTGGAGAAATCCTGCACAAATCGCCTGTAGTAACCGGCCAACCCCAAAAAGCTGCGAATCTCCGTAACCGATGTGGGTCTGGGCCAACGCTGAACGGCCTCGATCTTCCTCGAGTCTACACATAAACCGTCTCGTGAAATCACATGCCCTAAGAAGTCTACGCTGTCCAGCCAGAAAGCACACTTGGAGAATTTCGCGTAAAGCTTGTGCTCCCTCAAAGTCTGCACTGTAATCCGCAGGTGCTGCTCGTGCTCCTCACTACTCCGGGAATACACCAAGATATCGTCAATGAATACTATGATGAACAGATCCAAATATGGCCTGAAAATACGGTTCATCAAGTCCATGAATGCTGCTGGCGCATTGGTGAGTCCGAACGACATCACCAAAAACTCATAATGGGCGTAGCGCGTACGGAAAGCCGACCTAGGAATGTCCTCCTGTCGAACCCGCAGCTGATGATAGCCCGATCGTAAATCGAACCTCGAAAAGTATCCTGCCCCCTGAAGCTGGTCGAACAAATCGTCGATACGTGGCAAGGGATATCTGTTCCGCACTGTCACCCTGTTCAGCTGGCGGTAGTCGATACACAGACGCAAACTGCCGTCCTTCTTCTTGACGAACATGACTGGAGCACCCCAAGGAGAAACACTGGGTCGAATAAGTCCCTTATCCAGCAAATCTTGCAACTGACCCTTCAACTCTCGAAGTTCCGCCGGGGCCATCCGATAAGGCGGTATGGAGATAGGCCCCGAGCCAGGAACCAAATCAATACAGAAAAAATGTCGCTCTCGAGCGGTAGCCCAGGATGCTCATCAGGAAACTCGCTAACAACCGGAACCTGATCCAATGGAACATCTGTAGCGCTAGCGTCGCAAACATAGGCGAGAAATCCCTGACATCCCTTCCTCAAAAGCTGTCCAGCGTGAAAAGAAGAAATCACACTGTGAGGGGCGGCACCACGGTCCCCCAACACAACGAAAACCGACTCGCCGGGAAAACAGAATCTAACTGTCTTCTCACGGCAGTCCACAGAAGCATAACACGTGGCTAACCAATCCATGCCCAAAAGAACGTCGAAGTCCAACATCTCGAGAAGGATCAAGTCGACAGGAAACTCTCTCTCGCCAATACAGACGGTACAGGATCGGAACACGTGCCTAGAAATAAACGACTCTCCCACAGGAGTGGTCACAACAAGCGGATGATCAAGCAAACCGGACTCTCTACCCAAACTCAGCACAAAGTGTGTGGATACGTACGAGTGCGTGGATCCGGGATCGAACAATACGTGTGCATCAACAGAGCATACTGGAAGGATACCTGAAACCACCGCATTGGACGCCTGCGCGTCCCGATGCGTCAAAGCAAAAACCCGCGCCTGTCCTCCACTAGTGACCGACTGCCCTCTACCTCGGTCATCCCGTCCTCTCTGAGCAACTCTTCCACGCCCACGACCTCTCTGAGTATGAGTCTGACGCGGAACAATGGTAGGTACAACAGGAAACGGCCTCTGCGGTGGTGAAGGTTGTAAAGTAACATGCGGTGCTGCCGCCTCCCTCAGGTATATCTCAGGACAATCTCTAATGAGGTGAAGTAGACTGCCGCATCTAAAGCAACCCCGCGACGGCTGCTGACTCTCCCGGGGATATGAACTAAACATCTGGCCTCGCCCCGAATCTCTGCCACTCCCCGTACCTGAACGATACCTGTCGCGGCGTCTGAATGACTGTCTCCGTGCGGATATACTAGTACGAACTCTCTTCGGCTCTGGAACTGCCGAAGTCTCAGCAAGGCACTCCTCAAGCAATAAGGCTGCATCTACAGCTGCTGCGTAGGTCTCATAGTGCTGCGCACTGATCGCAAGGAACAGTGGTGTAAGCAAACCTCGAACAAATCTCTTGACTCGCAACTCCTCGGTAGCCACTAAATACGGGGCATAAACTGCTAGCTCTGTAAACAGCACGTCATACTCTGCCACTGTCATCTCTGGCGTCTGGCGCAAGGATTCAAATCTGCGTGCTCGGGCATCCCTAACACTCTGGGGAAGGAAACGGGCTAAAAATACTGTCACAAACTCCGTCCAGGTCATAGGAGGAAGACCTGCCGCTCTGCCCTTCTCAACTGAATCACACCACTTCTGCGCAAGACCTTCCAGGCGAAAGCTCGCGAACTTAACCCATCTCGCATCTGCGCATCTGAGGGAATGGCATATCCGGGCCATCCTATCAATGAAAGACTGTGGGTCCTCGGCTGTATCGGTGCCTATGAAGACCGGAGGCTTCAGCCTCATAAACTCTGATAGAGATACTGGAATCACCTCCATGGCTGCAGGGGCAACTGGCTGTGCGGTAGGTATCATCGCGGTCTCTAGAACGGGTGGAGCTACCTCTGGTCGCTGCGCTCGAAGCGTCTCAACTAGCGATCCTATCATCTTGCGCATCTCCTACATGCTGGATCCCACCGTCTGGCGCATCTCCTGCATACCAGCCCCTAGCATGGCGATCTGATCTGTCACGGGAGGAACAGTCTGCTCGGGTACAACGGGTGCACTTCCTGGATAAGTCCTCGTCTCGGACGAGTCAACTCGAATCTCAGCCCTCGCGGCCGATCTCTGCGCCCTCGTAGTCTTTGGCGGCATAATGGCTGAAAGGAATTTAGGATTCGATAAGAATACGGAAATCGAATCACAAGAATATATATACTCAAGAAGGAATTTAAATCAATAAGTCCTAAGGTCGCCTTGGCGGAGTACCGTGTCGTGAGTATGCCGCGGAACATACACACGCTACGCCACTCTGCTTCAGCTACCTACTCCATCATACCAAGGTCATCCTACACTCCGAAAGGTAAAACCTACGCTCTGATACCAACTTTGTCACGACCCGAATATTTCGACTCGTGACCGGCACTTAACCCCGCTACGTCTACAGGCGTAACGCGACTAAGTAAGCCGAACCCAGAAATCAAAACCATATATAAGTAGCGAGTGTTAAAACATTTAGTTAAAACATTTAGAAAACCTTAAATAATTCAATAAGTTCTTTTAAAGTTACGTTATCATTTTAAATAATTTTGGCAGCATTTCCTTTGTAAAAGTAAACCCGAAATCGGGTATAAAACAGGGTATGAGTGAAAATGAGATATAATGAAACCAAAACATTCCTAAACGGAAGCAATCACGCTCAACGGCGGAAACCATCATAACAAGAGTAATATACGACGCCGTAGCGAAGAATAAGCAATAAATAAACATCACAGAATAATAAACTGCATATAAAAACAGTCAGCTCCCACGAGCTCGACACCAGAGTACAAAATATACATCATCGTCCTCACACAGTATCTAAGTCCAGTACATAAATGGAAGATTTAGGGTTCCTAGGCACTCTTGTGAAGGTTCATAAGGCATCAAACATGCCCGAATAAAAATTTAGACGTGCCGAACAACCCAAAGACAGGATCTTTGCTAGATTATTAGGGTTAAGCATGCAAGATAATATCTTTTTATCTAAGTGTGAGGGATTACAACCTTTGTAGTCCGCTCCTTCGCTTCACAAGCTCCGAGTAGAAGTCCCTTCGCCACGATCCTCGATCTCCCGGACTCAAGAGAGGCTCTACGACTCGAACGATCCATGCTAGCTTGAAGTGTTCCAAATCTCCGATGATCTACGTTGAAGTTTCAATAACTCAAGCTTTCTCACTCTAAAGAGATGAACACACTAATCTCATGGGCTAGATGAGATGAGGATGAAGGAGTAGTATTTATGCTTTCTTTTTAATTCACTTTCTCACAATATATCATCACAAATGGAATTTCTAGTGAGCTCAAAATCAAGAGAGAAGAAGATGATAATGGAAAAATGATAATGATAATTCCTTTTGTGATGAATAGAAAAGAAAACTATATGATTGATATATCAACCATGGTCAAGGATGAGTGGCTAAGAGTTTGTAGAGAATAAACTAGAGTTAGGGTTTGGTTAGGTTAAGTTATGAGTCATGCAAAAATATCAACCATAATATCTTAAGCATGACAAAAACAAAGCTTCTAGAAGGTGCAGGAAGAAGCTAACCCTAATCAAACCCTAATCCCTTTTAATCATCCTTAAACATGTTTAATAATAAATCATATCATGTCACAGTAATATAAATCACATATATATTATATATTTGCAACAAAAGAAAATAATACAATTAACATATATCGCATATATATCAATGTATCATCCAGTGAGAAAATGAAATAGTAAAGCGAGCCAATATTAGATAATGTAATACAATATATCATATATATTATTATACATTAAATCATCGAATCAACACTTGATCCGACGATCCGGCTATATCGAATATTACCGACTAATATATCATGTACCGATTCATCGAATCAACACTTGATCCGATGACCCGGTTCATATCTAAATATCGCGAGAAAATAATACGGTATCTCATATCGCATTATTCTCGGTCCTGCACATATCACATATGTGCCTCTACTCCGTTTCGCCTGAGCCAAGAAACCTCTGTGTATGACTCTAAAGAATCGTCAATACGCCGGTAGCAGGTGATGATCATATCAAACACCCACAAGCTGCAAGCGGTCAGCTAAACGTAACAGCCACCCAGGTATTGAGCGATCAGAAGATCAACAAGCTAGCCTGTGCGTTCTCCTGTGAATCCAATCAGTAACACTCCCGTACAGTCCGGTCTGTTCGTCTGATATGTCGCATATCAAGTCTAGGGGTGGTAAACGTCAGACCCCTATAACCGATAAGTCGTGTCGATGTATGGCTCATAACGGGTCGAGAAACTACTAGTAACACTTACCAGTAAATCTCTATATCAGCCCTGGCCAGGGACTTCCAGTTATAGCCAATCGAACACAGCACAACATCAACTCCCTATACCGGGAGAGACGAATCCCCTCCTATCGCTCATTGCCTCCATGTGATTCGGGATCGTACCCAAAAGCCACCGTTTTGCACGCCTTCTTGAACGTGGTAAGGTGGAAATCAAAGCACAGTGGGAATCACACAAGACTCTATGACGATCTCAGGTCTACAGACTACCCTGTACCAGTGTCACCAGAGAACTGCCATCTGACGTGTGGTATATCACCATCTGGGAGTTCTCGGCGAGTCCGTCCAGTGTACCCAGTCTCCACTGAGCACCCGTACACCATCTCTGATGCCAAACACCGCTGGATATGGGATCATCCATCGCCCATCATATGGGTCAAGATGCATATACGCTAGTCTACTCTGGTGTATCGATGCCCTGTCTCGATATACCCTCGACTAGGAACAGTTATAGGATGTACTCATCGACTAACATGTCCCCACTAGTATGATCTCATCATAGTCCCAGTAGTCGAGTACAGATCCTAAGGGCTTTATCAACATGTGGGAGAAAAACAGTAAACCAATACAAGTCAACATGTTAAGATAAAGAGAAACCAAATAGCATACTATCATGACGAGCAAGAAAGTCCTCTCTGTATATATCTAAGCATCCATCATAATATACATCATATGTACAACAATGGCCTCTAGGGCATATACATAACTAACAATCTCCCACTTGCACTAAGGTCAGCTGTTGTAGTATCTCATACCTAACATCCCGAATAATCTCTCAAACTGTATCTGGGGAATAGCCTTCATGAATGGATCCGCAGTGTTGTCCTTCGTATCTACTCTCCTGACCTCGATCTCCCGGCGATCAACTATCTCCCTGATCAGGTGATACCGCCTTAGAATATGTCTGGACTTCTGATGGGACCTGGGTTCCTTGGCTAACGCCACAGCTCCATTGTTATCGCAATACAGAGGTATTGGATGCTCAATGGATGGAACCACACCAAGTTCACTAATGAACTTCTTTATCCAGACAGCCTCTTTGGCAGCATCGTTGGCAGCGATGTATTCAGCCTCCATCGTCGAGTCTACAACGGTATCCTGTTTGGAACTCTTCCAACATACCGCCCCTCCATTGAGGGTAAAGACAAATCCCGAATGCGACTTAGAATCGTCCTTATCACTTTGGAAGCTGGAATCGGTAAAGGACTCCACCTGGAGTTCTCCGTTACCATACACCAAGAACATCTCCTTAGTCCTTCGTAAGTACTTGAGAATGTTCTTTACAGCTGTCCAGTGACTCTCTCCAGGATCTGCTTGATACCGACTCACTATACTTAGTGAGTATGCTACATCGGGTCTGGTACATAGCATCGCATACATGATAGAGCCTACTGCCGAAGCATAAGGTATCCCTTGCATGCGAGCTCTCTCCAAATCAGTCTTAGGGGACATCTCTTTGGAGAGAGTGAGTCCAGAGATCGTGGGTTGGTTCCCACGCTTGGATTCTTCCATACTAAACCTCTTTAGTATGGTGTCAATGTACCTGGATTGGGACAATCCCAGTATCCGTTTAGATCTATCTCTATAGAACATGATTCCCAATATGCAGGAGGCATCACCTAGATCTTTCATTGAGAATCTCTGTGATAAGAAGAGCTTGACTGATTGCAGCATAGGAATATCATTTCCTATCAAGAGTTTGTCATCCATGTACAATACGAGGAAGACAACCTTACCCTCTGCTACCTTCTTATAGATACAAGGTTCATCTATATTTTTGATGAAGTCAAACTCTTTGACTACAACATCAAAACAGATGTTTCAACTCCGCGATGCTTGCTTTAACCCATAAATGGATTTAAGCAGCTTGCACACCTTTCCGCTGCTCCCACTATCTACGAAGCACTCTGGCTGAGTTATGTACACGCTCTCTTCTAAATCACCATTTAGAAAGGCGGTCTTAACATCCATTTGCCAGATTTCGTAGTCATGGTATGCAGCAATGGCAAGTAAGGTCCGGATGGACTTAAGCATAGCCACTGGAGAAAAGGTTTCGTCATAATCCACACCTGGTCGTTGACGAAAACCCTTTGCAACAAGTCTAGCTTTGAAAGTCTCAACTTTTCCATCTACACCAAATTTCTTTTTAAAGATCCACTTGCTCCCTATGAGTTTTACCCCTTCAGGAGCATTTTCCAAAGTCCATACTTTGTTGGTGTACATGGAATCCATCTCAGATCGCATTGCATCCAGCCATTTCACAGAGTCACCACTCGTGATGGCCTGCTCGAAACTAGTCGGGTCATCATCATCCATGATGCAATCCTCGCTTCCACCGTCAATGAGAAAACCGTAGTATCTCTCAGGTGGACTAGAAACCCTACTAGATCGGCGGAGAGGCTGGGGTTCGTTGGGTACTACTGAATCCTCTGGTTCAACCAAGTCTTCTGTTATAGTTTGTGTTGCTGGAACCTCTTCCAGTTCTACCTCAATGCTACTATTCTGTTTCATAAGAAAACATTTTTCTAAGAAAGTGGCATGTCGAGAAACAAACACCTTTTGTTCCTCGGGATGGTAGAAGATATACCCCTGTGCATTTTTGGGATATCCTATAAACTTACATAAGACAGATCTTGCCTCGAGTTTGTCCGGATTTTGTCTTTTGACATAGGCCGGACAACCCCATATCTTAATATAATTAAGATGTGGTCTATTCCCTTTCCATATCTCATATGGAGTGGTAGGCACAGATTTGGTAGGAACTCTATTCAATAGGTCTATGGCTGTCTCAAGTGCATACCCCCAAAAGGAAATAGGTAACTCAGCTGTACTCATCATCGAGCGCACTATATCTAATAGGGTGCGATTCCTTCGCTCCGATACACCGTTGTGCTTTGGTGTATAAGGAGAAGTGAGCTGAGAGAGAATCCCATTCTCTTTTAGATAATCTAGGAACTCACCGCTTAAGTATTCACCTCCTCGATCAGATCGAAGAATCTTAATACTTTTGCCCGTTTGGTTCTCTACTTCGTGCTTATATTCTCTGAATTTCTCAAAAGCTTCAGACTTATGTTTCATCAGAAACACATGTCCGTATCTAGAGAGATCGTCAGTGAATGTAATGAAGTAGGAAGAACCGTTCCTAGCATGCGTAGACATGGGACCGCATACATCACTATGTATCAGTCCTAAGAGTTCTGTAACTCTTGTTAGTGTATATGCCCTAGAGGCCATTACTGTATCATACTAGTTTATATATTACTTAATGGAAGCTTGGGATATTCACCTTGTATAAACAATCTTGCTCAATATAGTAGTATGCTACTTGGTTTGTTTCTACTTCAATGTGTACTTGTGTTTATTTTAGTATATCACCTATACACATTAGAGGAGCCCTTAGGATCTTTGCTTGATTACCAGCGTTGTGATGGCAGTCACACTAGTGGGGGCTGGGTAATCTATAAGCACATCGTTATACAGGTCCCTAGTCGCAGGACTATCGAGACAGGGCATTGATACTCCGGAGTAGACTAGCGTATGTGCTTCTCATCCCAGTGTGGGAGATGGTCTATCCCACAGTCATCAGTACGTCGTACTGGAGATAGTATACGGGTGCTCGTTGGGTTACGAGTACACTGGACAGGACTCGTCGGGAACTGACAGGTTGGTATTATACCTATCGTCAGTTATCAGTTCCCAGGTGACATGAGTACGGCTTAGTCCGCTGACTTGACACTGTCACTTCGCCTCGAGTGTGTTCCCACTGTACTTTGATTACTACCCTACCACAGCTCAAAGGAGTCGTGCAAACAGGTAGTAGTTGGGTACAGTCCCGAAGCACTTGGAGGCAGTGACAGTTAGACAGGATTCGTCTCTCCCGGTATTGGGGGTTGACATCGCGCTGTGTCTAGGAGAGCCATTACACGAGTAGTCCCTGGCCAGGGCAATCGAGATATACTGGTAGGTTTCCAGTGTTATCTCAGGGTGTTTTGGGCTTCACTCCGACACGACATGTACCGCTATTAGGGGACTGACGTTTACCGCCCCCTAGGCCCGCCATGCGATGTATCAGACGAACAGACCGGACTGTACGGAGATTGTCACATTCAGACTCAGTAGGAGTTCAGATGGGGTTCACCTCGTCAGTCTTCTTGTCGGCATCTACCTGGGGACCGTTACGCACAGCTAGTGCCGCTTGCGGTCTGTGGTTAAACCCACTGCCAGCGTAGTGTCGAGTCTTTAGAGTCCCACACAGAGGGCTATTCGCCATTGGGCAAAACAGAGTAGAGGTCGCATGGTTTTGCGACAGGGTTCGTTCTCATCCGCGCACTTGTGCACGTTTGGAGTCCGGACGGATATTACTGGCTGGCTCTGGTTTGAGTCAGATACTAGTATATGTTTTGGGGTTGATTTTATCTTATTGTGTTCATGTTCCTCGGAACAAGAATGCGGGTGTGTATGCACAGTTGTTTGAGGCGGAGGAAGAGGATTTTCATTAGGGTTTTGGAATAGGTGTGTATGCACAGTTGACAGTCGTCTTTTTCCAAACACTAATGAATTTGTGATATATCAATTAACAATATTAATTAAATTAAATTATGTTATGGTTGGGTTTGTTGACTTGTTGACCAAGGTTGACTTGTTGACCATGGTTGAAAGTTTGACCATTATCATTACATATCAAAGATGCTCTTTTATTCTAGCAAAATTCATTTAATGAATGTGATGATATTGGTCATTCCAAACCATCCATCAACTATTTCATTTTTATTATTATTGTTAATTTGATAATTCTTTTCATTTTTTGTTATGGTTGTAAAATGAAAAGAATAGCTCATTCTATCATAACACTTCTCTCTCCTCTCTTCTTCTTCCTCTTCCTCTAGTTCAAGGAGCTCCCTTCTCATGTGTTGAGAATCCATCTCCTTGAGATAAAAACACCCCAAAGCCACTCTCTACTCACTCTAGGGTTAGAGGTTTAGCAAGCCAAAGATCCTAGTTCACTCAAAGTTCGAGAAAGAGCCCGAAGGTTGAACCCTCAGGTGGATCCATCTTTGACGGAAGAAGGCGACGAGGAAAGCACCATCAAACTCTACAAAGGTTTCAAGAAGAAGTAGTTCAAGTTAGGTATAACCTTTTATCCGAGTAGCTAACTCTCTTTAGCTTTATTGCTAGTTTAGTTTAGAAAAGATCCCGACTTTGATAGTCCATGTTGCCTCATGCGCTAAAATTTTGATTTTTATACCGTTTCCGCCTCCTCGAAAGAACCGGGGGTGGCAACGTAGACTTACAGTGGTATCAGAGCCTAACTAAACTTAAACTAGCTTAGTAGTAAAGTGTACGGAAGTTCGAACGGAAAAATCGCAAAATAACCGTAGAAACAAAGCCCTAACTTTCTGTTGAAATTTTTTGTGCTCTAAAGTGAAAAAGTTTTACTCCTATAATCGGCTCAGGGTTTTGTGAGAACACCCACGAAAAACGATCCCCTGATTCCCTCAAACCGCTGCGGATCCGCGGCAATAGGTATGCATTTGCCGCGGAACCGCCACCGTTTAGGCTCCTCTCGTGATCGGGTTTTGTGCAGTGTTTTTCTGGTAGGGTTTTGGGATTTTTCAGATGGTTTATTTGTGCCTAGGTTTTCCAGAAAAGAAATTTGTTTTTGGGGGCCTATAAATCCGTATTTTTATCGAACTTCACTACACTTTGACTATATTGGTTATATCTGTGATGTTTGCATGTATTGAACGTCGGCTAATCGCTATATGTCCATTAGTCGGGGTTATACATATCTGTGATCTGTGATTGATGATGGTATGTGTATATGAATGCGTTGGACTGTCGCGGGTGAATAGCCGGGGTGGATGTGAGATGAGTTTTTCTTTTTCTTTCATTCATGTAATATGTAAATTGATGTAATATTATTTGTTTGGCCGCACAACCGGGTCGGGGTTGTAGCCGTCATTGTATAATTCTTTTTACTGTTTTTGCTCCTAGGATCGACCCATGGAGGGGGTGCACAAACTACCGGGTATCTCGAAGTGCCGAGTGGCATACTCACGGTGGTGAGGGAGGCTGCTTCGCTTCGGGAACTTGGCGGGTAGTTTGCCGCACCCGTAGGGGTCTTGGGTGGGGTTTTGGCTATTCACCGCGACCGTGTAATCCGTTTTTCGTTGCAGGCTCGAACGGATTGCGGATTCCTAGTATATCCAATGTATTCATCTGTGATCTGTAATGTCTATCATTGCTTTACATTTATAACTATTTAGGCGTTGCTTATGTTTTTCAGCCGCGCTAGCCCAGCCCCCACTCTGTCGTTAGTTAAGTGACCTAACGGGTGATGATGGGGCCCCGTGGCGAATGCGAATGGCATAAGCGTATATCATATTTTGGTTGTTTTCTGCATTGGTAGGATTAAATGATGGGACGCATTAAAAGAACTAATGCGAGAATATCACGCATTAAAAGAACTAATGCAAGATAATAAACCAAGCAAAAGTCGTTGGAACACTTTCGAAAAACCACTCGGTTCTTTTCAAAAATAAATTTTAAATGCGGAGCTTGAGCCACTCCTTCTAAAAGCTATCTCGTTCCATCGATTATATCAAGTTCACTACGTTCTCGGTTTCGCCAAAACCATTCGTAGCCCTCCGTCGTTTCGTATGAATATTCAATAGTATTCAAGCTATGTTTGTTGACCTTCGTCAAGGCATAGAGATTGGTAGCTGTTGAGTGTTCATATGTAGCATAGATAGATGGGTTGGTTTGGGACAGTCGTATTGCCTTGTTGACCTTCGTCAAGGGTATATACGGGTGGGTTTAAATTAACCTGGAAAATGACCGGCAGAACTTGACATGTGACTTAGGATTTGTTGACCTTCGTCAAGGTCATAAGAGCATGGGGCAAAAATCCACATCGGGAGTTTCATAAGTACCGAAACTTGCTAGATTTGCATACCATTTGGAGTGTGGTGATTCTGGTAGGATTCCTTCAGTTTCGTCACGCGATGATATTTGGGTCCCGATCCTACTATGAGTATATGCTACTCCTCGGGAAATTTCTCACTAAACGATCAATGCTATAAACCTAGTAGGTGCCTAGAAAGGTGTTAGCGGGGCTACGCCCCCAGGGAAAAGAGGTTATTTAATTAAGGAACTTCGCGAAAGCGTTGGAAAACCTCTCTCGAAGTACCGACACTGGCCTGGCTGAACGGTTAAGCAAGTATTGTGTAGTGGAATGATCCCGACTAATTCTTCCTTTATGGTTTGAGGAGGGATTCGAGAGACAGTGGGAGCCATCCTGTTTAGAAAAACTAAAAACCATTCTAAACTTGCAAGAGCATCGTGCTAAGTGTTTCTTCTCTCTCTCCTTATTGCAGCGACCAATCAACATGACTGGACTTAAGTTACTTCTAGATAAAAATATACTGACAGGGCCAAACTACAAAGATTGGCTCAGGAATGTCAAGATAGCAATCACTTACGACAAGCTGGGGTATCTTCTTACCACCAAAGCTCCCCCCGTCCCAAGTCCCACCTCCAGCGTCGCGGATAAGAAAATCCATAAAACCTGGGAGATTGATAGCGCGAAGGCCAAGTGCCTCGTACTTGCCTCGATGGACAATGAACATCAGAGGAGGCACGAGAATATGGACCTTGAATCCATATTTCTCCATACAAAAGAACTGTATGTAGAGCAATCTCGTATCGCAAGATACGAAGTGTCGAAGAAGTTATTTTCGGCAAAGTTGGCCATCGGATCATCGGTAGAGGAACACGTGCTTAAGATGATTGGCTTCATTGAGGAGCTCGCGGAACTTGGAACCACGTTGGAGAATGAGCTCTATACGGAATTGATTCTCCAGTCCCTTCCTTCCACTTACGCCCAGTTTATACTGAACTTCAACTTACAAGAAAAAGAGGTTGAACTTTCAGAACTCCTCAACATGCTGAGGAGCGCAGAGGGCACCCTACAGAAAAGTAGGAAAACATCCACTTTGTTTGTAGGAGGATCTTCTTCTTCTAGGTCTAAGGCGAAAGCCAAGGGAAAGAAGAGGAAAGCCCCCACCAAACCAAGGGGTGGTGTTAGTAAAGTGGATACGAAGGGAAAGGCAAAGGCAACAATGATAGCGGGGAAGCTTATAGGTAAAGAAGAATTCTTCTATTGTCATAAGAGTGGACACTGGAAGAAAGATTGCAGGGCTTGGAAGGCCAGGACACAGGAACTGAAGCAGGTTGCGGCTTCAGCTTCAGGTGTGTATGTTATTGAGAACTGTCTTTCAATAAACTCTACTTCCTGGGTATTGGATACCGGATCAGGATCTCATATCTGTAATTCTTTGCAAGCATTGAGAAACCGTAGGGTTTTGAAGGCAGGTGACATGACCCTCAGAGTTGCGAACGGAGCTAGCATGGATGCTAAAGCCGTGGGGGACTATCACCTGGGAATGTCAGATGGGCATGTTTTGGTTTTGCGTAATTGTTTTTTTGTACCCAACGCAACTTGTAATATCATTTCTGTATCTTTGGTTTCTAAAGAAGGTAATGAATTTGCGTTTGTAAGTAATGTTGTAAACATTCACCTTAATCAAGTTCTGATTGGGTCAGGTACATTGAGCAATGGTATATACGTATTAAACCAACCACAGATTTTCAATGTCCAGAATACACACAAAAGAAAGTCTCCAGATATAAATCAGGCTTTCTTATGGCATTGTAGACTGGGTCACATCAATGAGACACGGTTGACTAAGTTACATAAAGAAGGATACTTGGATCCGTTCGAGTATCAGTCTTATGCCACTTGTGAATCTTGTCTCATGGGAAAGATGACAAAGACTCCGTTCACTGGATACGGAGAAAGAGCGAGCGAGCTCTTAGGACTCATACACAGTGATGTGTGTGGTCCGATGTCTACACATGCGCGAAGCGGTTATTCATACTTCATTACTTTCACAGATGATTTCTCTAGGTATGGACATATCTTCTTAATGAAGCACAAATCCGAGGCCTTTGAGAGATTTCGGGATTACAAGAATGAAGTTGAAAAACAGACAAGCAAAAGTATCAAGATTCTAAGATCGGATCGAGGTGGAAAATACTTAAGTGCCGAGTTCCTGAATTACTTGAAAGAGAATGGAATTCTCTCTCAGCTTACTCCTCCATACACTCCGCAACATAACGGTGTATCGGAGAGACGGAATAGAACCCTATTGGATATGGTTCGTTCCATGATGAGCAAGGCTGAGTTACCGCGATCTTTCTGGGGTTATGCACTAGAAGCAGCTGCATATCTCTTGAACAAGGCTCCAACCAAGACTGTGCCTACCACCCCATATCAGATGTGGAGTGGGAAGAAACCCTGTCTTAAGTATCTTAAGATATGGGGATGTCCAGCTTTTGTAAAAAAGCAGCATGCGGAAAAGCTCGAGGCACGTTCAGTACAGTGTAAGTTTGTGGGATACCCAAAGAACTCCAGGGGGTATCTGTTCTATTCCGCAGAGGAACAAAATGTTCTTGTTTCTCAACACGCCCGCTTCTTGGAAACTGAGTTTTTAGAAACCCAGATAAGTGGGAGCGCAATAGAACTGGAAGAAATTCCAGAACCACAAGCTATTACTGAAAGCTTGGAAGAGCCAGTAGGTTCAAAAGAACAGGACATTCCTATGCCGCTCCGCAGAAGTAGTAGGCAGTCTCATCCGCCCGAGAGATACTACGGTTTTCTCATAGACGGGGATAGAGAGGATTGCATCATAGATTATGATGAGCCTACTAGCTTCCAGCAGGCCGTTCAGTGCGTTGACTCGGTAAAATGGCTGGATGCAATGCGGACCGAAATGGAGTCCATGTACACCAACAAAGTATGGACGTTGGACATTGCTCCAGACGGGGTAAAACCCGTAGGATGCAAGTGGATCTTCAAAAGGAAGATTGGTGTAGATGGACAGGTTGAGACCTATAAAGCTAGACTTGTTGCAAAGGGTTTTCGTCAAAGACCTGGTTTGGACTTTGACGAAACCTTTTCTCCAGTGGCTATGCTGAAATCCATTCGGATCCTTCTTGCCATTGCTGCCTTCCACGATTATGAGATTTGGCAGATGGACGTAAAGACCGCTTTTCTAAATGGAAATTTAGAGGAGTGTGTCTATATGGATCAGCCAGAGGGTTTCATTCAGAGTGGGAGCAGCGGAAAGGTGTGCAAGTTGCTTAAGTCCATCTATGGACTAAAGCAGGCATCGCGGAGTTGGAACATCTGTTTTGATGAGACGGTCAAGGAATTTGGCTTTATCAAAAATCCAGATGAACCATGCATCTATAATAGATTTGTAGCGAGAACTGTAGTATTCCTCGTTTTATACGTGGATGACATTCTCTTAATAGGAAATGACATTCCTATGCTACAATCTGTCAAGGGGTTCTTGTAGCACAGGTTCTCCATGAAAGACCTGGGTGATGCCTCATACATCATGGGGATCCGGATCCATCGTGATAGATCCAAGAGGATATTAGGACTTTCTCAGTCCAGGTACATCGACACCATAGTGAAAAGATTCAGTATGGAAGATTCCAAGCGCGGTAACCTACCGGCTTGTCACGGGATCACCCTCTCTAAAGAGATGTCTCCTAAGACTGATTTGGAGAGGGATCGCATGTTTATTATACCCTACGCTTCTGCGGTAGGCTCTATAATGTATGCGATGTTGTGTACCAGACCGGATGTAGCTTATACACTGAGTGTGGTAAGCAGGTATCAGTCAAACCCAGGGGAGAAACATTGGATAGCAGTAAAGAACATTCTCAAGTACCTAAGAAGGACTAAGGAGATGTTCTTGGTGTATGGCGGAAAAGACCTGCAGATTGAGGCCTTTGCTGACTCCAGCTTCCAGAGTGACAAGGATGATTCCAAGTCCATGTCGGGTTTTGTCTTCACCCTCAATGGAGGGGCGGTGTGTTGGAAGAGCTCCAAACAGGAAACCGTTGCAGACTCGACGATGGAAGCGGAATACATCGCTGCATCTGATGCCGCAAAAGAAACTGTCGGGATGAGGAAGTTCTTGAGAGAACTTCAGGTGGTTCCATTCATTGTTGATCCAATACCTTTGTATTGTGACAACAACGGGGCTATAGCTTTAGCGAAGGAACCCAGGTCCCATCAGAGATCCAGACACATCTTGAGGCGGTATCACCTGATCAGGGAGATCGTGGATCGCAAGGAGATCGAGGTTCGGAGGGTTGCTTCAGAAGAAAACACTGCAGATCCATTCACCAAGGCCTTGCCCCAGACTCAGTTCTAGCGGCTGATCGAGATGATAGGTCTTCGATACGCCAGTATATGGCCTTAGTGCAAGTGGGAGATTGTTAGTGTATATGCCCTAGAGGCCATTACTGTATCATACTAGTTTGTATATTACTTAATGAAAGCTTGGGATATTCACCTTGTATAAACAATCTTGCTCAATATAGTAGTATGCTACTTGGTTTGTTTCTACTTCAATGTGTACTTGTGTTTATTTTAGTATATCACCTATACACATTAGTGGAGCCCTTAGGATCTTTGCTTGATTACCAGTGTTGTGATGGCAGTCATACTAGTGGGGGCTGGGTAATCTATAAGCACATCCTTATACAGGTCCCTAGTCACAGGACTATCGAGACAGGGCATCGATACTCCGGAGTAGACTAGCGTATGCGCTTCTCATCCCAGTGTGGGAGATGGTCTGTCCCACAGCCATCAGTACGTCGTACTGGAGATAGTATACGGGTGCTCGTTGGGTTACGAGTACACTGGACAGGACTCGTCGGGAACTGACAGGTTAGTATTATACCTATCGTCAGTTATCAGTTCCTAGGTGACATGAGTACAGCTTAGTCCGCTGACTTGACACTGTCACTTCACCTCGAGTGTGTTCCCACTGTACTTTGATTACTACCCTACCACGGCTCAAAGGAGTCGTGCAAACAGGTAGTGGTTGGGTACAGTCCCGAAGCACTTGGAGGCAGTGACGGTTAGACAGGATTCGTCTCTCCCGGTATTGGGGGTTGACATCGCGCTGTGTCTAGGAGAGCCATTACACGAGTAGTCCCTGGCCAGGGTAATCGAGATATACTGGTAGGTTTCCAGTGTTATCTCAGGGTGTTTTGGGCTTCACTCCGACACGACTTGTACCGCTATTAGGGGACTGACGTTTACCGCCCCCTAGGCCCGCCATGCAATGTATCAGACGAACAGACCGGACTGTACGGAGATTGTCACATTCAGATTCAGTAGGAGTTCAGATGGGGTTCACCTCGTCAGTCTTCTTGTCGGCATCTACCTGGGGACCGTTACGCACAGCTAGTGCCGCTTGCGGTCTGTGGTTAAACCCACTGCCAGCGTAGTGTCGAGTCTTTAGAGTCCCACACAGAGGGCTATTCGCCATTGGGCAAAACAGAGTAGAGGTCGCATGGTTTTGCGACAGGGTTCGTTCTCATCCGCGCACTTGTGCACGTTTGGAGTCCGGACGGATATTACTGGCTGGCTCTGGTTTGAGTCAGATACTAGTATATGTTTTGGGGTTTATTTTATCTCATTGTGTTCATGTTCCTCGGAACAAGAACGCGGGTGTGTATGCACAGTTGTTTGAGGCGGAGGAAGAGAATTTTCATTAGGGTTTCGGAACGGGTGTGTATGCACAGTTGACAGTCGTCTTTTTCCAAACCCTAATGAATTTGTGATATATCAATTAACAATATTAATTAAATGAAATTATGTTATGGTTGGGTTTGTTGACTTGTTGACCAAGGTTGACTTGTTGACCATGGTTGAAAGTTTGACCATTATCATTACATATCAAAGATGCTCTTTGATTCTAGCAAAATTCATTTAATGAATGTGATGATAGTGGTCATTCCAAACCATCCATCAACTATTTCATTTTTATTATTATTGTTAATTTGATAATTCTTTTCATTTTTTGTTATGGTTGTAAAATGAAAAGAATAGCTCATTCTATCATAACACTTCTCTCTCCTCTCTTCTTCTTCCTCCTCCTCTAGTTCAAGGAGCTCCCTTCTCATGTGTTGAGAATCCATCTCCTTGAGATAAAAACACCCCAAAGCCACTCTCTACTCACTCCAGGGTTAGAGGTTTAGCAAGCCAAAGATCCTAGTTCACTCAATGTTCGAGAAAGAGCCCGAATGTTGAACCCTCAGGTGGATCCATCTTTGACGGAAGAAGGCGACGAGGAAAGCACCATCAAACTCTACAAAGGTTTCAAGAAGAAGGAGTTCAAGTTAGGTATAACCTTTTATCCGAGTAGCTAACTCTCTTTAGCTTTCTTGCTAGTTTAGTTTAGAAAAGATCCCGACTTTGTCAGTCCATGTTGCCTCATGCGCTAAAAATTTGATTTTTATACCGTTTCCGCCTCCCCGAAAGAACCGGGGGTGGCAACGTGGACTTACAACTCTTTCTCCGTGTCCACTAAACGGAGCTTTGGTCATTTTTCCTTTGAGACATGAATGACAAGTATCATAAGATGATAATTCGAACGGGTTCAAATATCCATCTTTGTGTAACTTAGCCAGTCGTGTCGCATTGATATGACCAAGTCTACAATGCCACAAGTAGGATTCGTTCATTTCTGAACTTTTTCTCTTGTGTGTGTTTTGTATATTGAGGACTTTATTTTGATTGAGAATGAATATGCCATTATGTAACGAGCCTGATGCAATCAACTTTTGATTTAGGAAGATGTTCATAACATTATCCTGTACTACAAAATTATATCCCTCTTTACTCAATAAAGAAACTGATATAATGTTGCACATCATGTTCGGTATAAAATAGCACTCATTTAGAATCAGTGTATTACGACTTGGCAATACTAGGTGATATTCGCCAACTGCTTTGGCTACAATACTTGCACCGTTCTCTACTTGAACAGAATGATCACCTTTTCCCAGTTCTCTACCTTTTCGTAGCCCATGTAACAATTTACATATGTGGGATCCTGATCCGGTATCTAATACCCAGGACGTAGGGTGAACTGAGAAACAGTTCTCAATAACTAACACACCCGAAGAAGATGCATCAACATGCATGTTCTTTTGGGCGGCTTGAGAATCCAGATATTCTCCTGTTTCCTGTTCAGTCTTATAACTCTTATAAGAAAGAACAGGTTCAACGTTCCCTCGCTCAGTACAATAATCGGGTTCAGTCAATACATCCATATTATTATCTTGATTATGGCCTGACATGGTCGCTACCTGGAAACAGAGAGAAGAAAACACTTTAGCGTATGCTCTTGCAAGATTAGATTGGTTATTATCTTATCTAATCAGGATGTCTCCCACTGTTTTTATCAAATCTACCTTCAAACCCTAAAAGGTAAGATTAGCCGGGATTAATTACACCCTACAATTTCGTCAATCTTTCAGCCAGATCAGTGTCGGTACTTTGAGGGAGGTTCCCCGTGCTTTCGCACGGACCTAATTAAAGTAAACCTCGTTTTCCCAGAGGCGTAACCCCGTTAACACTTTTCTAGACACCTACTTGATCGACTAATTGTCCTGTGTAAAACTCTCCCAGGAGTAACACTTACTCGCAGTGGGTATCGGGATCCAACTATCTCATAGGAGGTATGCAATCTCATTGCAAATTTCAACACTTGAAATTCCCGATAAAGCTTTTACCCCTAGCGTGCTATGACCTTGACGCATGCCAAACAACCCATAGTCCGCTAGTAAAGTTCAACCCGTACATTTCGTGATTGAATTAAACCCACCCGTACGACCCTTGACGCATGCCAAACAACGCCGTACGAATACCCTAATCTAATCGCATCTCATGCTGCAGATAAGTAATAATCAGCTACCGTACGCTACGCCTTGACGCATGCCAAACTACCGTAGCACGAATACTAAATATTACTTATCTGAAATGACGGAGGGCTACGCAGGTTTTTCAGAAAACCCTTAGTGTGATGAACTTGATATCGTCGTAGAATCGAGTAATTTTTGAAAAGGAGTGTTTTTGAGGCTTTTCTTAGTTTTGCTAAAGGGGTCACTCCCGGTAAAGGGATCGTCGGCCCTTTCCTCATCGAATAAGGTGCAGGATATATCATATATACCACTGTGCAAAGCAAAACTTTAAAAGTAATCAAAAGACAAACCGAGTTTTGTAGCATCTGCCAGTTTCGCTAAAGAGGTCACTCCCGGTGAAGGGATCGTCGGCTCTTTCCTCATCGAATAAGGTGCAGGATATATCATATATATCACTGTGCAAAGCAAAACTGTAGCTACCCTTTTTATAAAGTTTTGATTCTACAACATCTTTAGGTTTCTTTTCTTTTTATTAATCTCATTAATAAAAATCCCATCATCTTATGCTTCCTAAGCATCACAGAAGAAACGAAAGCAGTAATATTTATATATCAGCATATATATATATATAGTTTAAGCATTCGTCTCAGGCAGTAATATGATCTCATCACAGAACATTGCAGCAGAAGAACATATATGAAATATTGGATATACTAGGACGTCTGTGTTTTCAATACGAGCCTGTATAAAACACGGATTCCACGGTCGCGATGAATAGCCAAACCCACATCCCAAGACCCCTACGAGAGCGGCAAGTAACACTGCCAATTCTAGGGTTAGGAGGCCCGGTCTCGACTCCTCGAGATGGCCTCCCACTGGACCCTAGAACCCGGTTACTTGTGCTCCCCTCCTTGGGTCTACCTAATGCGGAAAAGTAAATAATATACAAGGGTGACATCAACCTCAACCTGGAAGTGTCCCAAATAAAAGAATATTACATTACAAATGAATTTTACATGAATGAAATTAAAAACCCTCATCTCACATAAAACCCCCGGCTATTCAGAACACGACGATCCAATATAACATATCACAGCAACACATAATATCACATATCATCAACGTAAGTAAATATGCGCATCCCAATTGTCGTTGACATATAGCAACGAAACCGGCGATATCACATATTACACTTACGGTCACAGAAAAGAAAGTGTAAAACTACAATATTTGGAATCCACAATCACTTTAGACATCGTAAATCCGAAATATCACATACTTCGCATTTCATGCCTAACTATATGAATTCCACATATTGTATCACATTCCAGATAAATAGACAGTATTAAACTTTCCGAACAGATAATCAAATACCCAAAATTTCCTAAATTGCTCAACACTTGAGCGGAGTTCAAATAATCCCAGAATATGTCACAGTACCGGTGATCCAGCCGTAGAAGGGTCAAGCCAACGCCTCACATGTGGCACGCCGTACTGCCCCAAACCCGAAGGTTCAAAAGGCAGTTCAAGACGGTCACATAATCGAGTTAAGGTTTGTTGTCTTCTAGAGGGTCCACCGCTTAACTTGTACAATTTTTCCGAAAGATTTAAACCCGATAAAAATTCAACACTTGAAAGTTTTACGTGCCGGGAAAAAGTGAGTTAATGATATCCGTTCGAACTTTTGAACAATTTCTAAATATCTGGAAATAAAAACGAATTTAAATATTCCGATCGAATCTACGATTACAAAAGAAACCCCAGAATACTCAACACTTGAGTCAGAATAAAAATACCCATAAAATAGTAAATACAGATACAAGAATTACTGTGCAGAAAACCGTGCCTAATACACTTATACTACCGCGGAACCGCCGCCAATGGTGGGTCTTTGCCGCGGTTCCGCGGCCAAGTTGTCGAATTGGAGGCATGAATTTCACCATAATTCTTATATTTTCTTGCTGTATTTTTCAGGTATTTTTAATTCAGAAAAACCCCATATTTTGAAAAATTTCCAGAGAGGGGGTAAATTTCGTCGGTTCGGGTTCGATCGGAATTTTAACTTCGTAAACACGTCGCCTAATGCTCTAGCTAGGCTCTGATACCACTGTAGGGTTCCTAGGCATTCTTGTGAAGGTTCATAAGGCATCAAACATGCACGGATAAAAATTTAGACGTGCCGAACAACCCAAAGACAGGATCTTTGCTAGATTATTAGGGTTAAGCATGCGAGATAATATCTTTTTATCTAAGTGTGAGGGATTACAACCTTTGTAGTTCGCTCCTTCACTTCACAAGCTCCGAGTAGAAGTCCCTTCGCCGCGATCCTCGATCTCCCGGACTCAAGAGAGGCTCCATGACTCGAACGATCCATGCTAGCTTGAAGTGTTCCAAATCTCCGATGATCTACGTCGAAGTTTCAATAACTCAAGCTTTCTCACTCTAAAGAGATGAACACACTAATCTCATGGGCTAGATGAGATGAGGATGAAGGAGTAGTATTTATGCTTTCTTTTTAATTAACTTTCTCACAATATATCATCACAAATGGAATTTCTAGTGAGCTCAAAATCAAGAGAGAAGAAGATGATAATGGAAAAATGATAATGATAATTCCTTTTGTGATGAATAGAAAAGAAAACTATATGATTGATATATCAACCATGGTCAAGGATGAGTGGCTAAGAGTTTGTAGAGAATAAACTAGAGTTAGGGTTTGGTTAGGTTAAGTTATGAGTCATGCAAAAATATCAACCATAATATCTTAAGCATGTCAAAAACAAAGCTTCTAGAAGGTGCAAGAAGAAGCTAGCCCAAATCAAACCCTAATCTCTTTTAATCATCCTTAAACATGTTTAATAATAAATCATATCATGTCACAGTAATATATATCACATATATATTATAAATTTGCAACAAAAGAAAATAATACAATTAACATATATCGCATATATATCAATGTATCATCCAGTGAGAAAATGAAATAGTAAAGCGAGCCAATATTAGATAATGTAATACAATATATCATATATATTATTATATATTAAATCATCGAGTCAACACTAGATCCGACGATCCGGCTATATCGAATATTACCGACTAATATATCATGTACCGATTCATCGAATCAACACTTGATCCGATGACCCGGTTCATATCTAAATATCGCGAGAATATAATACGGTATCACATATCGCATTATTCTCGGTCCTGCACATATCACATATGTGCCTCTACTCCGTTTCGCCTGAGCCAAGAAACCTCTGTGTAGGACTCTAAAGAATCGTCAATACGCCGGTAGCATGTGATGATCATATCAAACACCCACAAGATGCAAGCGGTCAGCTAAACGTAACAGCCACCCAGGTATTGAGCGATCAGAAGATCAACAAGCTAGCCTGTGCGTTCTCCTGTGAATCCAATCAGTAACACTCCCGTACAGTCCGGTCTGTTCGTCTGATATGTCGCATATCAAGTCTAGGCGTGGTAAACGTCAGACCCCAATAACCGATAAGTCGTGTTGATGTACGGATCATAACGGGTCGAGAAACTACTAGTAACACTTACCAGTAAATCTCTATATCAGCCCTTGCCAGGGACTTCCAGTTATAGCCAATCGAACACAGCACAACATCAACTCCCTATACCGGGAGAGACGAATCCCCTCCTATCCCTCATTGCCTCCATGTGATTCGGGACTGTACCCAAAAGCCACCGTTTTGCACGCCCTCTTGGACGTGGTAAGGTGGAAATGAAAGCACAGTGGGAATCACACAAGACTCTATGATGATCTCGGGTCTACAGACTACCCTGTACCAGTGTCACCAGAGAATTGCCATCTAACGTGTGGTATATCACCATCTGGGAGTTCTGGGAGAGTCTGTCCAGTGTACCCAGTCTCCACTGAGCACCCGTACACCATCTCTGATGTCAAACACCGATGGATATGGGATCATCCATCGCCCATCATATAGGTCGAGATGCATATACGCTAGTCTACTCTGGTGTATCGATGCCCTGTCTCGATATACCCTCGACTAGGAACAGTTATAGGATGTACTCATCGACTAACATGGCCCCACTAGTATGATCTCATCATAGTCCCAGTAGTCGAGTACAGATCCTAAGGGCTTTATCAACATGTGAGAGAAAAACAGTAAACCAATACAAGTCAACATGTTAAGATAAAGAGAAACCAAATAGCATACTATCATGACGAGCAAGAAAGTCCTCTCTATATATATCTAAGCATCCATCATAATATACATCATATGTACAACAATGGCCTCTAGGGAATATACATAACTAACAGTAGATGGAGAATACTAGATACAAAAGGGGTACAATAAAAGTAATCAGATACCACAACCCACCTAAAAGCAAAACAGCTTCGCACCAACTGTAGTGTTATCTGTAGCCAAAAGATGCAAAAAGGCAGCCTGCCGCGACTACTCCGAAGGGCAACCTGCAAATACAGTGGCACAACGGGGGTGAGTTGCCAACTCGTGAATAGAGATAACATATAAAGGTAATCGCGAGCATGCACGTACTGCGCTACTCTATCATATGCCAGCAAGTAAGATCTATATGCGACAAGCAGTAGGTGCAATAATCATGTAAATGCTCTGTCTAGTAAAACGACTACAGGATGAAATGCTTGATAAACAATGCTAAGCATGGGATAAACAACATCTACATGGAAATATCAACATGGAAAAACAATCGGTGCCCCAAACTGCGCCCAAATCCCAAATAAACTCAGGCGTCGGCACTCTCCTCGGCCCTCAAATCCTGTAAATCTCTGAGAATCACGAGTGCCCAACATCGGCACTCAAAATATCATAAAATACTCGTGTCCAGCATCGACACGTAAATCCTCATATATCGGGCTCCATCAGTCCGGATCAGCCCACGGGCTACGTCTGCGGTATCGGCCCTCGGCCCCAGCTGTACGGATCATCCCGCATCCATCTCTCGACTCTGGTCAGTATCCTCCGGATAACCTCCAGATCCAACCAATCACCGGTAGGTACTCGCCACCCTGCCAGGCTCATCGTCTACTCCACGAAAAACATTTCTCTCCTCGGGGAACCATACCGGGTCCACCACGAACCCGCAAACGGATCATCCAACTCCTCAAATCGGGTTTCAAGCACACGTCTCAGCACCGAGAAAACGCATGGTGGACGCACCAAAATATCATATCACGAGGGACCGGGTTTTCAAATAGTGCATCTTTTCTTTAAATAATTCCACGGTGCTCAAAACCAGAAATTTCATGGAAATCCAACACCAATGTGTGAATCAAATGCAATGTGCTATGTACATCAAGTCACAATGTAGGTACAAGGGAGAATCACTTTTTTTAAAATAATTTCAGATTTCAAAGACATTTTGCGGCTCCCAATTTCTATGAAAATCATAACGAATCATATATGAAATGAACTACAACAATATAATCATGGCAATTCTACAGTGAGTGTGTCATGGCAATTACTAACGGTGTGTGTGTAACATACAGATTAGTGCTCGTGCAGCATGAACCGTTAGTAATAGTGCGGTGGTCTATCAATTCTAAGTTTACATACATATTGCAGGGAATGCAATATGCAACAATAGTATACATGACAATCAATGTAGGTAAATGCAATATATAACTATAAGGTCCTATCAGCCCTGACGCATAACGCCATGCGGGCGATATCCCCGTAGATGTTAAATCTACTCACCGAAGTCTCGCGCTAAGTGTAGCCGACGACTTGCTTCCCCTTCTTCGCAGCGTCCGTCTCACTCGCCTGCGAACCTAGAATCACACAATATATCACACATAAGCTCAAATCCACAAAAACGTGATATTAAGGTCAAACTAGAAACCCGTGTCGCAAACCAAGCGCGCGTGTGCGCGATACGCTAAAACGTGTGATTATGCACCTGAAACTACCCTGACGCGTCGCGATACGCAGAAATCCCAAACCACATGCGTATCACGCGTGTCGCGAAGGTTTAAAATACGAGAAATAGGGTAACTAGCTCCAGATTTTTCTGTGGCAAGAATCAAATAAAATTATATATGCCATGAGTCTAAGGGTTGCAGCTGACACCTATAGGACCAAACCCCAACCCAAACCATCCCCATCTGGCCGCAAATTGCGGCCAGAAACAATATTCCGGCGGCCTGCACATGATGTATGGGGGTCGGGTTCTACCTGGGGAATCAGCACCTAACAACTATACTGCAGTCTTCTCAAAATTATTCTGAACTCACCGGGTCGATAGCAGTTTACAGAAAGTCAAAATTTCCTTAAAAACGATGAATTGCATCAAATAGGGATCTGGTGGTATTTTAGTGCAATTGGGGGCTGAGCTAGGTTAATATGGCCCTAACAACACTCCATCAACTTACTAAAACCAGTTCAAACATCACTTGGTCATGGTTCCCACTAATCACCACATATCGCACTAAAATGCACCAAAAAACACTAATCGAAGCTATGTTACACTAATTAAGCAAACTAGGGGGTAAGTTCAGGAAGTATACCCCACACTCGACCCTAGGGAGCTGGAGGAAGAAGAAGAAGTGGAGGGAAGGAGCTGCAGCTGGAGTTGTGTTGTTGCTGCTCACTGTTGCTGCTGTTGCTGCTCACTGTTGCTGTTGTGTTTGCTTCAGCTGCTGCTGAGCTTGCTTCTGCTGCTGCTGCTGTGGATGGTGTCGGTGTGAGTGTGTGAGAGTGAGGTTGAGAGAAAAGAACACAAGAATGAGAGGGAATCATAACCCAAATGTCAACCCTTCCACTCTCTGTCTTCATTAAATGCAAGCATGGCTTTGGCCATGATGCATTCTCTCTCTCATTCTCACCAAGTCAACACTAAAAAGGGAAATTCAAATTAAAGCAAACCTCAATTAACTAATTAAACTTAATTAAAACCCAAAAGACTTAATACCCATGATTAAACCCACCATGGTTGCTAATCATGGTATTAACTCATTTTAAAACCCTAGTTTACATGCACATGTGTGTGCAAGCCTAGGAAAATTCTAGAAAAATATTTATTAAATTGGGAAAAATATTTGAAACTCAATTTGGTAAACTTTTTATTAAAAACCCTTTACTTAAATATAAATAGCCACTAAACACATTCTAAGGTGTTACATTGCGGTAGTCTCGCGCGCTCAGGAAGGGGAGTCCATTCCCATATCGCCACGCGGGGATCGCCATTGGGAGTTCTTTCACCGCAGGGTCTTGTTCTTCTGGTCTTCCTTCCTCGGCTGGAGCTTCTTCATCGAGATCTGCTTCCATGTGATTCTCTTCTTCTGGATTCTCTTCCATGGAATTTTCCTCAACTGGATTTTCTTCTATCGGGTCTTCCTCGGGATCTTCCTCTATCGGATTTTCTTCAGGGTCTCCTTCCTCTTCATCGGAATCGCCTATCATGTCAACCTCTGGGGTGGCGGCTCCTTCGTCCTCGGAATCGCTGTTTCCGAAAATGACCCGGGGACCGTTGATCTCATCGTCAGAACTCATCTGCGTGCGGTCTAAGGAAACGCATGACCGTGCATCCTCATCCAGATGCGGCGCTGCTCCAGGGTGGGCCATGGACTGAAAGGAAAGAGTCATGATTAGACCGTGGAACACATCAAGAAAATAGGTAAGGGTACGGAGTATAGGAAAATATGCGGTGGGCAGGAACTGAAAATCAGAATTAAAATGCTGTTTAAAAGAATAGTATAAATAAGGGGAAAGCAAGAGAATGTTACACATGCTACGATTCAAAGTTTTTATTGCATTCAACTAAAAGTTCGACGGATACAACATTTCAAACGAAAAGAAATGCTTATAAGAGGACGACAACATTACTACTGAAAGTAGAAAACATGAAAAAATCTTCTTTGATTACTAGACCGCTGCATTCTCGTCACACGAGTTGAATCCTGCGCTGGGTCCGCCTTATCCTCGAAGTTCGAACTACGCAATAATCATCACTTGGCAGAAGTGGGGAGTGTGGATGAGTCTCTTCCTTGTAGCTCCTTCCTTTTTGGGCAACCGTTGATAAGATGTTCGCTGGATCCGCAAATCAGACATTTTCCTTGGGCGCGGCGACAATCCCTCTGAAGATGTCCTGGCCTCTTACAGTACCCACAACATTGGGTCTTCTGCTACTTCTGTCGTGGGGAAACAAATGGGCGCTTCATCATCTTCTCTTTTGCTCGTCTAACAGGGATCTCTTTACGATTGGAGACTCCCGCTGGTGCCTGATTCACCTGCCTTCTCAGTCCTTCCGCTAACAAGTCATTTGTTCGCTCCTGGGCTTCCTTCAAACTTTGCAGTACACTCAGGATCTCAACGGTCTGATTCTGGAAAGTGGAGATATAGGAAAAATCGTTGGAAGACATGATCCTGAAACAATAATTTTGAAGATGATATAAGGCACAAGCTATAAGAATCAAAATGTAATACGGATTGGACAAAGATTCAAGAATATCAGATGTGATGAAATTCATTACAAGTGGAAAATCAACTTTATGACTCTAAGTTACTTAAACAGAGTATGGTAGTGTAACCGTGATGTAGTTCAAAATTACAACCACGTAACTTGCCAAGTCACCTGAAACCCTAGCGAATGGATAGCGGAACACACAATGTGAATATCGATCAAGAATGACAAGTTTACAACCTAGACCGAGGAATATCTTAGATTGTCAAGCTATACACGGAAAACTGCAATCCCAATCGAAGCAAAACCTGGCTCTGATACCAACTAAACCATGTCACGCCCCGCTTCCCAAAATACGGAATACGAGAGGTTGACAAGGCCAGCCATGCTCCTACGGTCAAGGAAATATCCTGCCGTAGTCACACTTCGGCTTCTAGATTTACGTGGTAATCAGTAAATAATGCGCAGGTAATGAGAAATGCAGTAACTAAAACAAAACAATATACAGAACTGACCTGATAGGAACAAAAGAGTATAACTCTGGATAGCTAATCAAGATGTCCGTGATGTTCGTCTGGTCCTGGTCCCGGCTAAATCCACTCCTCACACTGAGCATGCATACTCAGGTCGTCAGAGCGACACAATAGCAATATAATATATAGATACAAGTGACAACTCGAACAGTGATAATAGATATATATAATAGTAAATCAGAACGGTATAGATATGAACATGCAGTAATCAATGAAGTGTCTAATGGATCAGGTGAACATTAAAACAGTAATATGTATGTCAACAACGGTAAGTAATGTATATCAATGCCATTATCCCTATCAGTCTTTAAGTCTCACTGTACAGTTCACTAAGCCTATCGTCAGTCCAAGTGTGAGAGTCAACCACTCGCGAGTGTCCTCCACCCAAGGGCAAGGGACCACGGGCCCAACATGTAACTCACGGTAATAATCATGTACCCTGTAAATCTCCATATATCTCCATATATATATAAGCCGGCATGGGACTCCCGAGATTCTGTTGAACTCACACTCAAACTACCCCGCACCCCGTGGTCTACATCAAACGCTAACCATAACCTCAAATACCAATCGGTCTGTGACAGGTCTGCGCGAGAACTGGAGGCAGGACCTCCATCAAGCACGTCCCGACTAATACCTAAGATAAATGGCAGTGTCTGGTGCCTTATCTGTGACACCCATGCAAGAGCTTCCATAAGTGTCCCATACCACTTATAGTCATACGTACACGCGTCCCACAGACGTCGACAATGCAATAGAATAATAAGGTTCACTGATTGTGTACAAGTACGTGTCACTTTCACTTACCCACTCATGCACAAACACTAACGTACTTGCCACAATCATCACTAATACCTAACACTGGGTAATGCACATGATCACTAGTTTATCAATGCAGTGACATATGTATGATATGATGAGGAAACGGTATGTAAAGCATAATTAAGATGTCATAGAACAGTATTCTACCACTTGGACAATTTATCCTACATCATACGTGTACATTTTAGCGAAATGATGAACGGGAAATAAATAGTATGTTCAATTATCTATCCAGCGAATTTAGTTTCACGCCAATCGGGTTTCAGGATCATTAGTTATGACCATTTCATTTTAAGCGTTCACGGCTGGAAATCCGGTTTCAGAATTGGAAGTCCGTTTCGTAACGCATTTTAATCCTAGTTGGGATCATATTTTAGCAACACTACAGTTGAATGAAATCTAGGGTTTTTAGTAAGATTTTCAACGCAATAGACGGATTCTCAATCGCGTCCGTACGTCAGGAGATATACACTGTTCAATACTAGTATGTCAATTCTGATTCTGTTGGGACTGTTATACGTCCCCATCTTTTAAATTACAGATTAAATAGCTAACGATGATGAAACGGAATGAAACCACTTTTGTTATCTAGCTAACAGATTCGACTTTTATAAACAGAGGAGTTCCGAAATATACGAGTTAAGGAAACAAGGTGGTACCCATTACGGGACAGCACACAGTAAACAGAGTCGCTCTGGACTGCAGTCCAGAGTCGCACTACGATCCAAATATTATCACTGTTTAAGTACAGAAACAATTAGAAACTTGCATAGGGTTATAGTTCGTCGAGTCGGATTCGATTTAAGCCCCCGAACGCGTCATTCCAGTATGTACATAATTTATGGTATTTTTAATGGTTTTCAAACACGGGAAAGTTCCAGTTTTACAGGTATATTTGGGGGTAATCGTTTTAGTCATTAACAGTCGTATTTTTTAGTGAAATTTGTACACAGTATTCATCATTACACGGGACAATATAAACAATCCAGTTCCGTCAAAATAGGTGAGTATTTTCATTAGGATCATGGATCGAACAGGTATGTCGTTTTAATTTTATCGAGAATTGTAAATTCATAACTTCTACTTTTGAATTTATAACACGAGTAGATTAGCATGTAAGCAAGTAAAAATACTTGCCTGGAAACGATGTATCGATGGTGCCGCAGTGATGATGACTGTGATGGCATGCACGGGCACGACACACACGGGCAACAACGACAAGGTTTGGCCTCGGCTCGAGCTTAGCTTGGGCTTGCGTTGCAGCTTTGCTGTTGATGCGTGGATGCTCGACGGAAGAGAGTTCGGTTGAGGATTGGAAGAAAACGAGAGAGGGAGAGATGCAGAGAGAGAGAGAGATCAAGAGAGAGAGAGAGAGAGATTACAGAGAGAGTGAGAGAGAACAGTGAAAGAGGGAGAGAGTAGAGAGGACAGAGAGATTGAGAGAGGGCAGAGAGAGATTGAGAGAGAGAGAACAGAGAGATTGAAAGAGGGCAGAGAGAGATAGAGAGTGATATATAGAGAGAAAGAGTGAGAAAGAGAGGCAGAGAGAGATAGAGCGAGAGAGAGATTGCAGAGGCGTCGAGATGGGTGCAGGGGAGTCGATCTCGGAGCTCCGGTGATGGAGAGGGGAGAGCAAGAAGAGAGGGTGATTCGTCGTTGTCTTCGGGGTGCCGGCGGGTTGATGGGTTGGCGAGAGTGCCCGGGTGTAAGGGAAGCTTGGTGGGTTTTGGGGTATTGGGTGGTGGTTGCAGGGAAGAGCGAGGGAGAATGGTGAGGAGATGAGGGCGGTGACGAGGGGCCCGACGAGATGGCCGGTGGCGTAGGGTGATGGCGACGGAGGAGGCGTGGGCGTGGGCTCGAGAGAGGGAGAACGGGTGTTTGTGAGTGAGAGAGGAGTAAGGGAGATAGGGAAGGAGATTGGGGAAATCTCGAGGGGTAACGACAAAGCGAGCGTGGGCGTGGGCGTCGGCGTGGGTTACGGCGAAGGAAACGGATCGCGAGCGGGGGAGATAGGAAAGTAGCCGTTGGGGAAGATGGAGGGGTGTAGGAGCGGGTCGGGTTGGGTGAGCGGGTCGGGTCGGGTCGGGTCACGAGGCGGTAATGGGTTGAAGGAAGTTGGGCTGGCGGGCTTGGGCCAGAAAATAAAACAATAAGGAATTTAAGAAAGGGGCCGGGGAATTTAAATAGTTTAGGAATAAAGGGTTGGGCTAGAAAGAAAAGGAAAAAGAAAATGAATTTATTTAAAAGAATGGGCTTGGGGTTTTTATTAAAAGAAAATGGTGTTGGACTGAGGGAATTAGTTGGAAAAAGATATAATAGGGTTCGGGTTTTAGGGTTTTATTGATAAAAGGAAAATGAGTGTTTAGAAGAAATAAAATTATAAATAAGAATAAAAAGAATTCAAGGATAACAAAATACAGATTTTGGTTTAAAAGGGGCTGGGTATTACACATTTCTTTGGAGAGAGTGAGTCCAGAGATCGTGGGTTGGTTCCCACGCTTGGATTCTTCCATACTAAACCTCTTTAGTATGGTGTCAATGTACCTGGATTGTGACAATCCCAGTATCCTCTTGGATCTATCTCTATAGATCCTAATCCCCAAAATGCAGGAGGCATCACCTAGATCTTTCATTGAGAATCTATGTGATAAGAAGAGCTTGACCGAGTGCAGCATAGGAACATCGTTTCCTATCAAGAGTATGTCATCCACGTACAATACGAGGAAGACAACCTTACTCTCTGCAGCCTTCTTTTAAATACAAGGTTAATCTATGTTCTTGATGAAGTCAAACTCTTTGACTACAACATCAAAACAGATGTTCCAACTCCGCGATGCCTGCATTAACCCGTAGATGGATTTAAGCAGCTTGCACACCTTTCCGCTGCTCCCACTATCTACGAAGCCCTCTGGCTGAGTCATGTATACGCACTCCTTTAAATCACCATTTAGAAAGGCAGTCTTAACATCCATTTGCCAGATTTCGTAGTCATGGTATGCAGCAATGGCAAGTAAGATCCGGATGGACTTAAGCATAGCCACTGGAGAAAAGGTTTCGTCATAATCCACACCTGGTCGTTGACGAAAACCCTTTACAACAAGTCTAGCTTTGAAAGTCTCTGCTTTTCCATCTACACCCAGTTTCTTCTTAAAGAACCACTTGCTCCCAATGGGTTTTACCCCTTCAGGAGCAACTTCCAAAGTCCATACTTTGTTGGTGTACATGGATTCCATCTCAGATCGCATTGCATCCAGCCATTTCACAGAGTCACCACTCGTGATGTCCTGCTCGAAGCTAGTGGGGTCATCATCTTTCATGATGCAATCCTCGCTTCCACCATCAATGAGAAAACCATAGTATCTCTCAGGTGGATGAGAAACCCTACTAGATCGGCAGAGAGGCTGGGGTTCGTAGGGTACTACTAAATCCTCTGGTTCCACTAAATCTTCTGTTGTAGTTTGTGTCGCTGGAACTTCTTCCAGTTCTACCTCAGAGCCACTAATCTCTTTTGCAAGAAATTCCTTTTCTAAAAATGTGGCATGCCGAGAAACAAACACCTTTTGTTCTTCGGTGTGGTTGAAGATATACCCGTGCGAATGTTTGGGATATCCAATAAACTTGCACAGAATAGACCTTGCCTCGAGCTTGTCCGGATTTTGTGTTTTCACATATGCCGGACAACCCCATATCCTAACATAATTAAGATAAGGTCTTTTTCCTTAGAATATCTCATATGGAGTGGTTGGCACAGATTTGGTGGGAACCATATTCAATAGATCTGAAGCTGTTTCCGGTGCATATCCTAAGAAGGAAACAGGTAACTCAGCAGTGCTCATCATAGAGCGCACCATATCTAATAGGGTGCGATTCCTCCGCTCCGATACACCGTTGTGCTGTGGTGTATAAGGAGGAGTAAGCTGAGAGAGAATCTCATTCTCTTTTAGATAGTCCAGAAACTCATTGCTCAAGTATTCTCCTCCTCGGTCAGATCGAAGGATCTTAATACTTTTGCCCGTTTGGTTCTCTACTTCGTGCTTATATTCTCTGAATTTCTCAAAAGCTTCAGACTTGTGTTTCATCAGGAACACATGTCCGTATCTAGAGAGATCGTCAGTGAATGTAATGAAGTAGGAAGAACCGTTCCTGACGTATGTAGATATAGGACCGCATACATCACTATGTACCAGTCCTAAGAGTTCCGTAACTCTTTCTCTGTGTCCTCTAAACGGAGTCTTGGTCATTTTTCCTTTGAGACATGAATGGCAACTATCATAAGATGATAATTCAAACGAATTCAAATATCCATCCTTATGTAACTTAGCTAGCCGTGTCGCATTGATATGACCAAGTCTACAATGCCACAAGTAAGATTCGTTCATTTCTGAACTCTTCCTCTTGTGTGTGTTTTGTACATTAAGAACTGTATTTTAATTGAGAATGTATATGCCATTATGTAATGAGCCTGATCCAATCAACTTTTGATCTAGGAAGATGTTCATAACATTATCCTTTACTACAAAATTATATGTTTCTTTACTTAATAAAGAAACTGATATAATGTTGCACATCATGTTCGTTATATAATAACACTCATTCAGAATCAGTGTATTACTACTTGGTAATACAAGGTGATATTCGCCAACTGCTTTGGCTGCAATACTTGCACCATTCCCTACTTGTACGGAATGATCACCTTTTCCCAGTTCTCTACCTTTACGTAGCCCATGTAACAATTTATATATGTGGGATCCCGATCCGGTATCTAATACCCAGGAGGTAGGGTGAACTGAGAAACGGTTCTCAATAACTAACAGACCCGAAGAAGGTGCATCAACATGCATGTTCTTTGTTTGGGCGGCGTGAGAATCCAGATATTCTCTTATTCCCTGTTCAGTCCGATAACCCTTATAAGAAAGAACGGGACCAACGTTCCCCTGCTCAGTATAATAAGCAGGTTCAGTCAATACATCCATATTATTATCTTGATTAAGGCCTGACAGGGTCGCTACCTGGAGAGAGAGAGAGAAGAAAACACTTTAGCGTATGCTCTTGCAAGATTAGATTGGTTATTATCTTATCTAATCAGGATGTCTCCCACTGTTTTTTTATCAAATCTTCCTTCAAACCCAAAAAGGAAAGATTAGCCGGGATTAATTACACCCTATAATTTCGTCAATATTTCAGCCAGATCAGTGTCGGTACTTGAGGGAGGTTCCCCGTGCTCTCGCACAGATCTAATTAAAATAAACCTCGTTTTTCCAGAGGCATAACCCCGTTAACACCTTTCTAGACACCTACTTGATCGACTAATTGTCTTGTGTAAAACTATCTCAGGAGTAACTATTACTCGCAGTGGGTATTGGGATCCAACTATCTCATAGGAGGTATGCAATCTCATTGCAAATTTCAACACTTGAAATTCCCAATAATACTTTTACCCCTAGCGTTGTATGACCTTGACGCATGCCAACAAACCATAGTCCGCTAGTCAAGTTCAACCCGTACATTTCTTGATTGAATTAAACCCACCCGCACAACCCTTGACGCAGGCCAACAAAGTCGTACGAGTACCCTAATCCAATCACATCTCATGTTATAGATAAGTATTAGTTAGCTACCGCACACTATGCCTTGACGCAGGCCAACAAACGTAGCACGAATACTAAGTAATATCTATCTGAAATGACGGTGGGCTACGCAGGTTTTTCAGAAAACCATGAGCGTAATGAACTTGATATCGTTGTAGAAATAAGTGATTTTGAAAAGGAGTGTTTTTGAGGCTTTTCTAGTTTTGCTAAAGAGGTCAATCCCGATGAACGGAACTCGGTTCTTTCCCCATCGAATAAGGTGCATGATATATCACATATACCGCTATGCAAAGAAATAACTATATAAGCTGTCAAAAACTAAACCGTGAGTTTGTAGCATCTGCCAGTTTTGCTAAAGAGGTCACTCCCGGTGAAGGGATCTCGGCTCTTTCCTCATCGAATAAGGTGCAGGGTATATCATATATACCGCCGTGCAAAGAAAACTGTAGCTACCCTTTTTATAAAATTTTGATTCTACAACATCTTTTAGGTTACTTTTCTTTTATTAATCTCATTAATAAATCCCATCAGCTTATGCTTCCTAAGCATCACAGAAGAAACGAAAGCAGTAATATTTATATATCAGCATATATATAGTATAAGCATTCGTCTCAGGCAGTAATATGATCTCATCACAGAACATTGCAGCAGAAGAACATATATGAAATATTGGATATACTAGGATGTCCGTGTTTTTAATATGAGCCTGTATAAAACACGGATTCCACGGTCGCGATGAATAGACAAACCAACATCCCTAGACACCTACGAGAGTGGCAAGTAACACTGCCAATTCTAGGGTTAGGAGACCCGGTCTCGACACCTCGAGATGGCCTCCCACTGGACCCTAGAACCCGGTTACATGTGCTCCCCTCCTTGGGTCTACCTAATGCGGAAAAGTAAATAATATACAATGGTGACATCAACCTCATCCCGGAAGTGCCCCAATAAAAGAATATTACATACAAATGAATTTTACATGAATGAAAATAAAAACCCTCATCTCACATAAAACCCCCGGCTGCTCAGAACACGACGATCCAATATAACATATCACAGCAACACATAATATCTCATATCATCATCGTAAGCAAGTATGCGTATCCCAATTGTCGTTGATGTATAGCAACGAAGCCGGCGATACCCCACATACTACGCTTACGGTCACAGAAAAGAAAGTGTAAAACTACAACATTTGGAATCCACAATCTCTTTAGACATCTTAAATCCAAAATATCACATACTTCGCATTTCATGCCTAACTGTATGAATTTCACATATTGTATCACATTCCAGATAAATAGACAATATTAAACTTTCCGATCGAATAATAAAATACCCAAGATTTCCTAAATAGCTCAACACTTGAGTGGAGTTCAAATAATCCCAGAATATGTCACAGTAGCAGTGGTCCAGCCGTAGAAGGGTCAAGCCAACGCCTCACATGTGGCACGCCGTACTGCCCCAAACCCTAAGGTTTAGAGGCAGTTCAGACGGTCACATAATCGAGTTAAGGTTTGTGTTCTTCTAGAGGGTCCACCGCGTTACTTGCACATTTTTCCGAATGATTTAAACTCAAGAAAAATTCAACACTTGAAAGTTTTTCGTGTCGGGAAAAAGTGAGTTAATGATATCCGTTCGAACATTTTAATAGTTTCTAAATTATCCGGAAAACATAACGAAATTAAACTTTCCGATCGAATCAACGAGTACCAAAAGATCCCTAGAAAACTCAACACTTGAGTCAGATTAAAAATACCCAGAAGCAGCTACAAATACCTACGGATGTACTGTTCCAAATAGCTAACCCTAACACTACAGTGCTGCCGCGGAACCGCCGCAGAAGTCATAGTACGGCCGCGGTTCTGCGGCGCTTTAGTGGAGTTTTGGTGTCGTTTTGCACAGTAACTCTTAGAATTCCCTGCTGATTTTTTTGAGTATTTTTAATGCATAAAAAATCACATTTTTTAAAAAATTCCAGAGAGGGGGTCCTTTTCGACGTATCGGGGTTCGATCGGACTTTTAACTTCGTATACACGTCGCCTAATCCTCTAGCTAGGCTCTGATACCACTGTAGGGTTCCTAGGCACTCTAACAAGGCATCAACCATGAGCGAATAAAAATTTAGACGTGCCGAACAACCCAAAGCTGGAATCTTTGCTAGATTAAACATGCAAGTAAACATCTTTACAACTAAGTGTGAGGGATTACAACCTTTGTAGTCCGCTCCTTCGCTTCAGAAATTCCGAGTAGAAGTCCCTTCGCCGGGATCCACGATCTCCCGGACTCATGAGAGGCTCCACAACTCGAATGATCCATACTAACTTGTAGTCTTCATTTTCTCCGATGATCTACCTCGAAATTTCTATAACTCAAGCTCTCTCTCTCTCTAAAGAGGTGAACACCCTAATCTAATTGGCTAGATTAGATGAGGATGATGGAGTAGGAATATTGCTCTCTTTTGTTTTCAAATCTCACTTTTATTCACCACAAAATGAAAAACTAGAAAGCTTTCTCAAAGCTTAAGGTTGAAGAAGAAGAAGAATGAATGGATAATTCCTTTTGTGATGAACAATGAATTATTGTAGTGGTTACAAATCTAACCAATGGTTAAGCATGAAGGAGTTAACCCTTGTAGAGAGTTAACTAGAGTTAATGGTTTGGATTGGGTTAACAAAATATCTTCATAAAATATCAAGCCAAAGACAAAGTCAAACCTTCATGAAGCTTCATGGAAGCTTCATGCAAAAGCTAACCCTAATCCAAACCCTAACAAAGTTTAAACCCTAAACCATTGTTAAATTTGTAACCCTAACATGTTACAATATTATATATCACATATACAATATATTTTATAACAATAGAAAATAATACAATTAACATATATCGCATATATATCAATGTATTATCCCGTGAGAAAATGAATCAATAAAGCGAGCTTATATTAGTTAAAGTAATGTAATATATCACATATATAATTATACATTAAATTATCGAATCAACACTTGATCCGATAACCCGGCTATATTACATATAACCGACTAATATAACATGTGCCATTTCATCGAATCAACACTTGATCCGATGACCCGGTTATATCACATATACCCGACCGATATCTCATATCGCGAGAATAGAATACGGTATCTCATATCGTATTATTCTCGGTCCTGCACATATCACATATGTGCTCCTACTCCGTTTTTCCTGAGCCAGGAAACCTCTGTGTAGGACTCTAAAGAATCGTCAATACGCCGGCAGTAGGTGATGATCATATCAAACACCCACAAGCTGCAAGCGGTCAGCTATACGTAACGGCCACCTAGGTATTGAGCGATCAGAAGATCAACAAGCAAGCCTGTACATTCTCCGATGAATCTGTAACATTTCAAAAAAATAAAATATTATTTTTGGGAATTTTCATATTTTAATATTAATTTTAATGAATATTTTAATAGTCGGTATAATTAAATACCGATAAATAGTTAAAATTCTGGAGAAAATTAAAGAAATTATAAATTTGGGCATTTTGTAGAAATTTCACAGTTTTTATGATGGATTATATGTTATTTTGGTGTTAATCGCGATTAAAAATCGCTAAGTGAATTTTTGGCTTTTTCTGCAAAAATATGCACATGACATTGTCTACACTTGCTACACTTGTCTCATGTTTTGGACTCATGATAAGCCTAGGGTCAACCATGCTTAGATGACCTTGGTGACTTGAACCAATGGGTTAGGTTAGTGGGGTTAACTAAGGGTGTGGCCTTGTTTGCAATTGGATTAGGGTTATGTTGACTTGTGCCAAAGAGAGAGCCATGATGGTTTTGGGCATGCTATCATCTAATGGAAATATAAGGGTGAGGGGGGTTAACTTGAGGTTGTGCCTTAATCCATTGCTTCTTTCCCACTCATCTCATTTCAAACTTTTGCTTGCCTCTCAAACACTCACATCTCTCTCACCCTCACACATCACACCCCTAAGGAAACCAGCAGCAGCAGCTGCTGAAGCATTTCTTCAGCCCACATCAGCAGCCTACATCAGCAACAGCCACCAAACTGACCCCCTGCATCAGCTGCTAATACATCACACCAGCCCCCATCATGACTTATCAGCCCCAATAGCTGACTTCAGCCACAAAACAGCCCCTTCCCTGCACCTACAGCTACACTAGCAGCTGAAACCATGCACTTCAGCCCATTGTATCAGCCATTAACCAACCCACACTCTCATCACACCACATCAGAATGCACCATTCATACCCCTCTCAAGTGTTGCAGCTGCTACTGCAACACATAGAGAAAATAAAGAAGAGAAAGAAGAGCAGAGAGAGAGAGAGAGTTGCAAGCAGCAGTAGCTGCAGAATCAGCATCAACAGCTGCTACAGGAGTAACACCAGCAGCCATAGGAGCAACTGAGCAGTCCACCAACGGCCCTTCTTCCTCCTCCTTTCCTTCTCCTTCCTCCTAGGACCCCCTCGAGGTATAATCTCGCAACCCAACTCTTTTCTTGCCAAGCTACAGCTGTTAAAACTGAAACTTACTGTATATCTGTGATATTGTGCTAGTTTAGGCAAAACTTGAGTGAGATTTGACCAAGTGTGGTTTTGATCGTTAGTATAACCTTATTAGGTGTTTTTGAGACCATTGTAACCAATATTACCCCAGATTCCTAGTATTTACCAGAGTTATTCGACTTGGCGTATTTTAGCGTTTTTGTCGATTTTGTGACCTTTCTGAGACCTGCTTTCACCCGGGACCTCTTAGGGAAAAATTGACTTGTCAGTGAGCTGTGCAGGCACCCTGGAACCACTACCCAAAGCCCTAGCCACCATATCAAAGTCCCGGCTGCAAATTTAATCCCCCTGGCCGCAATTTGCGGCCAGGGCAGTGTAAAACTGCCTCGTTTTGCGTGCTCAGCCCCTTTTTCATGTAAAATTGACCCCGGTATGTCTAGTTTTGACTGTTTCCTGTTAGGGTAAAATCTGGGTTGAATTTCTTGAGTTGGCGTATGATTTACAACTTGTTTTCGTATGGATTTTGATATTCGATGATTCGTATCTGTCGGGTGGCGTTTGGACGTCAACGACGGTGGTGATTAGTTGTTTTTGCACACAAGGTCACAGGTTTTTACCTATGGGCGTAGTGTGCACCATTTTGGTTTCCGATGTGATTTTCATGTGTTTTAGCATGTGATATTCTTGTAGGTACTCACGTGACGTCGAGGCGTTGGAGATGCAAACGGCGACATTGGCACCAGCACATATAACAAGGTGAGTAGATTTATATCTACGGGGAGAAGTCGGGTGGATGGCGTATAGCACCCCCGCAGTCCGTGGTGATGTATACGGATGCGTATACACACCAACAATTTATGATATGTTGTTGGGATTTATTATTGATGGTTTAAGATGGATATTGGTGTTGGATTGGTGCATGGTTACGAAACCTTAGGTAGTGGGTGCACTACACTTACACATACACACATATACATACTTGCATACATCCTCATTTCATATATGGTTATGGAATTCGTTATGGATATGTGTTCATATGGGTTTGGGTTTATGTGTTCATTACGGATTTGAGGATGATACTTGGGATTGATGTGAGTCGATGGTGATATGAGATCATGATGTCGGTGATATGATAAAATTCATAATTAAGGTACATCTTGATACCTTAGAGGATTTTGGGAATGATGATGCCATAGTTGTAGTGACATATATATTATGTGATCGACATGCGATTATGTTATGAGATATGATATGACAGGATACTTGTGATAGGCCGCCTTCGGCGATGTATACTCTTGTGATGATATATGATGAAAATACCGATTTATACTAGACTATCGATCAGTAGTCAGATATTGATTTTTGTGATGATGTTGGCATTGTACTAGACATAGGTCAGTACCCAGATGATGATCTTGATAAAGAAAATACTTAATGAATAATATGACAAATGTGATATTGACCCGTACCCAGATTTGGGGATGTCGTACGACGGATTTACGTACGAGCTGTATTTTTATGTTTGATCCGCCTACTTGACTTGGGAATAACCAATTATAGAGATATGGTATCGGATGTTATATGATCGAGGCGGGATCACCGACTATATATGTATATATATGTATCGACTCAGAGGTTAGGCGGTTTCCCTTACCTATTACTAGCTTTAGCGCAGCCTTGTAGTGGTGTAGCTATATGACTTTTATGACATTAAATGAAGTTTAGTGATCATGGTGTTCAGTATTTTCAGCTCCCGCATATTATTATTGTTGCTCTGCATCGCATACTGTCATGATTCATATTTCTTTATTGATATCCTGCTGTTAGGACACCAGCACCATTACCGATGATGCGTATGTACCACGTACACTTATTTGCCGGCTCACACACATCTCCATCGGTAATTTCCATGTCACGAACACTTAGAAAATATTATTGCTTGATTTAGATTGCTAGCTAGTAGTGACATGATATTAGTATGCTTGCTTTATATGTTAGCTTGACATTGTAGCTATCACTCGTCACTTCATGCATACTGTTATTCATTATATGCTGCATTCATGGATTCTCATGCTTATATTCATGATTTCACATGCTATTGATGATTTGGATTCGGGTTTCCATGAGATTTTCTGGATTTTGTGGAAACCGCAAAACATATATATAAACTGCTTTCTCTTTTTAAATAAAAATGCGGTTTTTCCATGATGTATGAGTCGTCCACCATGAGTTTGCTGATGGATTTCGAGACCCGATTCGAGGAGGCGGATGAACCGTTTCGGGTCCATGGTGGGCCCGGTGCGGTACCCCGGGGCAAGAAGATTGCAGGAGAAGGCGTTGAGCCTGGCAGGAGAGCACGACCGACCGGTGATATTACCCGACACGTCGGATATCCGAAGGATACCGTCGTAGTCATGAGATGGTTGGTAGGGGCCGATCTGGACTGACGGCGCCCTGGATATTATGATTGAGACATTGAGATTTGAGATATTGAGGTACAGAGATTGTGTTACAGAGATATCGAGATATTGAGATTTGTGTTTTGTGCCGATGCTAGGCACTGTTTTATGCTGATTTCATTATGATACCTCATTTTAAAAATACAGAAATCTCACAAAGTTACAAAAGCAGTTTTCTTCAGTAAATGCATTCTGTTTCATGCATTCATACATCATTCATATGATATATTGCCACCTGATGCACTGACACAGGCACATGGGTTCACACTTGGGTTAGATATTTACCCTAGACATGGTTAGAGGTTGCTGGTTATATATTTGAGGATTATATATTCTGATCGTATGACCTAGGATTGCGTCATACATGCGATTTTCTGTTCGTAAATCTTTTTCTACTCACGAGTTGGCAACTCACCCCCGTTGTGCCCCAGTTTCTTGCAGGTGTTGCCGTACAGGTTTCATTACGGCTTTGTGGGCACTGTTCCTTCGGGTGATTTGCTAGTAGGTGGGTTTATTGTATCTTACCCATCATTATACCTTGTATATTATATTTCAGTTGTATCTAGAAGTTCCATCAACCAAACTTGTATTTATTGAGATAGAGACCAGTGATGTGTATTATTTCAACCTTAGAGTCGCGCATTATATTTCCTTGGGTTTCTTGCTGGTTGAGCTTCATTTCTGTTGTGATCCTCGCCTTTAGGCGTTGTATATTATGTTGTATACAGGTTGATTTGATATGGTTCTTCCTACTCCCTACTACCTTTCTTGGTTTGGATTTCTGGGTTTCGGCCTACTTAGCATACGTACACCTTGAGACGTTCGTAGTCTAAGTACCGGTCATGTTCCGTACTTTCGGGTCGTGACAAAGTTGGTATCAGAGCGTTAGGTTTTACCTTCGGAGTATAGGATGACCCTTGGTTGATTGAATAGGTGACTAAAGTAGAGTGATGTACCGTTGGTATGTTCCGCGGCATATTTACGACACGCCACTCCACTTAAGGAGCCTTAGGATGTACATTTCTTTGATCAGTATCATATTCATTCCTGATCTAGCCTCATCGGTACCGGTTATGGTTTTGCTGCCACGATTACGGGCAGGGAAAGCTACGGCTAGAGTTGCGGTCTGCCTGAGCTCGTTACGAACGAGGACTGACCAGAGCATAATTCCGGCGACACACGATTGCAGAGATGTGTCTTTTGATTGTGTTTTCACGCCACGAGCATTGGATGGATCGCTGTATGAGATTACTCGGACGTGCTGATCAGCACCAGAGGATTGATCCACTGACAGAGGCCGGCCAGATTTTGATGACCGTTGATGTATTGCTCATTCATGATGATTGAGACACGGCTCAGCGTGCAGACGAGCGAGCTAGTTTTCCTGCAAACGACAGGATATTGACCGGATGTTGAAGCTATTGCAGTACGAGATTGTACTAAGAGATTATAGAAGGTCGCTAGTCACCAAGGATGAATGACTAGGACATGTGGATCGTTCGTTACCCCGATGCGAGGTCATCAGATAAATTGATTCCAGCTAGAGACGACTTCACACGGAGACGTTGAGAGTCGACAGAGACGATCGAATGTCAGGAACCTATTATTCCAAGTTTTAAAGTATTCGGAAAGACATGCAGGAAATTCTATGGTCCCTCTAGAAGAATGAAACCCTAACTCGACTTAATGACCGTATGAAAGCCTTTGAACCTTAGGGTTTGCGGCAGTTCTGCGGCGCCATTAGTGAGGCTTGGGTTTGCCCTTCTACGGCTGGACCACCGATGCTGTGGTATGTACTCGATACTCTTATACTGTACCCAAGATGTTGAGCTCTTGGGGGATTATGAAGTTTCGACGACTCGATCGGATGGCTTGACTTAATTCTGATGCTAGATGGCGAGATGCATTTCTTGGAAGACTCCAGATACGAGGATAGCCATTGAAGCTCAGTCCATGCAGCCACGACGAGACGAGTCCGAAGCAGTCGACATTAGAGAAAAGTAGAGTTAGAGGTTCATGCCAGATCTAGAGGAGATGACGTTCCACTCCGCCGACATCAGAAATGCGATGCGCATACCGAGGCATTGTAACTTGATATACCTTCTAGAAGGAGTCGCGATGAGTATGCAGCCGTTTCGGAACAAGAAGCAGATATGGTAAAGGACGATGACTCCCGGACAATTGGCAGAGATGAGACTTGGAAGTGACCTTAAGCAGGATTCCTTCCAGGACACTGCTACAATGATACTTGCATCCAGGATCAGATGTGTCACGTACATTCAGAGAGCCAGAGACCGACGCCAGCGATATACTGCTTTACGAGTGGTCGCGATGATTTCCCGAGAGATGACCAGAGAAGTGCCAGAAGGGAATCGTCCCCGTTAGCACACTTGACAGGGCCGATGAGCCGATGGATCAAGAGATTGGTAATTCACAAAGGAGACTTGGACCCAGGAGTGGTCATGTTACGCACACCAGCGGGCCAAAGTTCATGATCATCGAAGAGACGTCCCACTAGTGATCACGACAATTGGCCAGAGATTCTTGGAGGATGCGCTTGAGCGGAACTACTCCGCCATATTTGATTTCGGTATCTTGACGATTTATTCGCATGATTTGATTTTGATGAATGAGGATTTACAATTTTGCACAGTTGTTGCACTTGATATCGTTTTCGTGCCTTGGTTTCATATGTTCGTGATTTAAGGGTTGTAGACATTTGAGTTGATTTTGTGCGTATGCATGCACACGATTTGTTTTTGCACTCGGTATAGCTCACATATGCTTGCAGTGCAGTGACATGTATTTTGTGCACTTGGATGCACTGGACTTCGATTTCGATGGTGATGTTCGATATTCGTTTTGTGCACTTTATGCACCTGATTGGATTTTGCACGTGTTTGGCGCTTGATATTGGATTTCATGATTTCGTGCATGATGGATGCACCGGATTTGGGTTTGTAGCGCATGTTGAGCGCAGGTTATGAGATGCGATTTGGTGCACACCAGATGCACTAAATCGGGATTTTTCGTGCATGTCAGATGCACATGATCTTGCGGTCAGGCACACACGTTGCCTATGACCGATGCTGTGTGCACACCCGTTGCACCTTGATGTCGTTTTTGTGCACCTGCTTTGCACATGTAGGGATTTTGATTTCCGTGCGCACCGGACGCACATGATTTTCATATGCACTTTTGGATTGATTTTATGGAGTAGTACATTTTTATGATATTGCGATTTGTTTTCGTACTGAGCAGGACTAGTCAGAGGACAGTACCTGGGTATATTTTGCATGCATTGACAGTTTTCAAAAGGATTTCCAAAAGCGAGCTACAGCCTCATTATTTACTTACGTGTCCGATACGACACGAAACGTTTAAAACGAAGGAACCCTTTTAAATTGTTTTCAAAACGGCGGATCATGCATACTAAACATAAGATATATAAGTATATGGCTATTTTCTTATAAGACGTCCGCCACTGTGCAGTGCTATGTGTATTGCACAACGATTTTTAAAGAATTTTGGCATGCATTCTCTTCATGTATTTACATGTACGGATTTGGTATTTACATGCATAGTTCCGATTCATAGCATATCGGCTTTGCCTTGGATTGGTATTCGTGTTTTACCTTGACTCTGATGATTGCGAGATGCTTGACAGAGTTTTGTTTTCGAGTTATCTGCTCGTTAAGCATGCGCATGTATTGCGCTATCATGCGTTTTATGGATTGATGATTTCGGAGCCCCGTTGACTTGGACATTTTATTGAAATGTTTTGGGCTTTGGAGGTTTAAATTTAAATTCGGGGACCGAATTTCTTTAAGGAGGGAAGACTGTAACATTTCAAAAAAATAAAATATTATTTTTGGGAATTTTCATATTTTAATATTAATTTTAATGAATATTTTAATAGTCGGTATAATTAAATACAGATAAATGGGTAAAATTCTGGAGAAAATTAAAGAAATTCTAAATTTGGGCATTTTGTGGAAATTTCACAGTTTTTATGATGGATTATATGTTATTTTGGTGTTAATCGCGATTAAAAATCGCTAAGTGGATTTTTGGCTTTTTCTGCAAAAATGTGCACATGACATTGTCTACACTTGTTCCACTTGTCTCATGTTTTGGACTCATTATAAGCCTAGGGTGAACCATGCTTAGATGACCTTGGTGACTTGAACCAATGGGTTAGGTTAGTGGGGTTAACTAAGGGTGTGGCCTTGTTTGCAATTGGATTAGGGTTATGTTGACTTGTGCCAAAGAGAGAGCCATGATGGTTTTGGGCATGCTATCATCTAATGGAAATATAAGGGTGAGGGGGGTTAACTTGAGGTTGTGCCTTAATCCATTGTTTCTTTCCCACTCATCTCATTTCAAACTTTTGCTTGCCTCTCAAACACTCACATCTCTCTCACCCTCATAAATCACACCCCTAAGGAAACCAGCAGCAGCAGCTGCTGAAGCATTTCTTCAGCCCACATCAGCAGCCTACATCAGCAACAGCCACCAAACTGACCCCCCTGCATCAGCTGCTAATACATCACACCAGCCCCCATCATGAATTATCAGCCCCAATAGCTAACTTCAGCCACAAAACAACCCCCTCCCTACACCTAAAGCTACATTAGCAGCTGAAACCATGCACTTCAGCCCATTGTATCAGCCTTTAACCAACCCACACCCTCATCACACCACATCAGAATGCACCATTCATACCCCTCTCAAGTGTTGCAGCTTCTACTGCAACACATAGAGAAAATAAAGAAGAGAAAGAAGAGCAGAGAGAGAGAGAGAGTTGCAAGCAGCAGTAGCTGCAGAATCAGCATCAACAGCTGCTACAGGAGTAACACCAGCAGCCATAGGAGCAACTGAGCAGTCCACCAACGGCCCTTCTTCCTCCTCCTTTCCTTCTCCTTCCTCCTAGGACCCCCTCGAGGTATAATCTCACAACCCAACTCTTTTCTTGCCAAGCTACAGCTGTTAAAACTGAAACTTACTGTATATCTGTGATATAGTGCTAGTTTAGGCAAAACTTGAGTGAGATTTGACCAAGTGTGGTTTTGATCGTTAGTATAACCTTATTAGGTGTTTTTGAGACCATTGTAACCAATATTACCCCAGATTCCTAGTATTTACCAGAGTTATTCGACTTGGCGTATTTTAGCGTTTTTGTCGATTTTGTGACCTTTCTGAGACCTGCTTTCGCCCGAGACCTCCTAGGGAAAAATTGACTTGTCAGTGAGCTGTGCAGGCACCCTGGAACCACTACCCAAAGCCCTAGCCACGATATCAAAGGCCCGGCCGCAAATTTAATCCCCCTGGCCACAATTTGCGGCCAGGGTAGTGTAAAACTATCTCGTTTTGGGTGCACAACCCCTTTTTCATGTAAAATTGACCCCCGGTATGTCTAGTTTTAACTGTTTCCTGTTAGGGTAAAATCTGGGTTGAATTTCTTGAGTTGGCGTACGATTTACGACTTGTTTTCGTATGGATTTTGATATTCGATGATTCGTATCTGTCGGGTGGCGTTTGGACGTCAACGACGGTGGTGATTAGCTGTTTTTGCACACAACGTCACAGGTTTTTACCTATGGGCGTAGTGTGCACCATTTTGGTTTCCGATGTGATTTTCATGTGTTTTAGCATGTGATATTCTTGTAGGTACTCACGTGACGTCAAGGCGTTGGAGATGCAAACGGCGACATTGGCACCAGCACACATAACAAGGTGAGTAGATTTATATCTACGGGGAGAAGTCGGGTGGATGGCGTATAGCACCCCCGCAGTCCGTGGTGATGTATAGGGATGTGTATACACACCAACAATTTCTGATATGTTGTTGGGATTTATTATTGATGGTTTAAGATGGATATTGGTGTTGGATTGGTGCATGGTTACGAAACCTTAGATAGTGGGTGCACTACACTTACACATACACACATATACATACTTGCATACATCCTCATTTCATATATGGTTATGGAATTCTTTATGGATATGTGTTCACATGGGTTTGGGTTTATGTGTTCATTACGGATTTGAGGATGATACTTGGGATTGATGTGAGTCGATGGTGATATGAGATCATGATGTCGGTGATATGATAAAATTCATAATTAAGGTACATCTTGATACTTTAGAGGATTTTGGGAATGATGATGCCATAGTAGTAGTGACATATATATTATGTGATCGACATGCGATTATGTTATGAGATATGATATGACAGGATACTTGTGATAGGCCGCCTTCGGCGATGTATACTCTTGTGATGATATATGATGAAAATACCGATTTATACTAGACTGTCGATCAGTAGTCAGATATTGATTTTTGTGATGATGTTGGCATTATACTAGACATAGGTCAGTACCCAGATGATGATCTTGATAAAGAGAATACTTGATGAATAATATGACAAATGTGATATTGACCCGTACCCAGATTTGAGGATGCCGTACGACGGATTTACGTACGAGCTGTATTTTTATGTTTGATCCGCCTACTTGACTTGGGAATAACCAATTATAGAGATATTGTATCGGATGTGATATGATCGAGGCGGGATCACCGACTATATATGTATATAAATGTATCGACTCAGAGGTTAGGCGGTTTCCCTTACCTATTACTAGCTTTAGCGCAGCCTTGTAGTGGTGTAGCTATATGAATTTAATGACATTATATGAAGTTTAGTGATCATGGTGTTCAGTATTTTCAGCTCCCGCATATTATTATTGTTTCTCTGCATCGCATACTGTCATGATTCATATTTCATTATTGATATCCTGCTGTTAGGACACCAGCACCATTACCGATGATGCGTATGTACCACGTACACTTATTTGCCGGCTCTCACACATCTCCATCGGTAATTGCCATGTCACGAACACTTAGAAAATATTATTGCTTGATTTAGCTTGCTAGCTAGTAGTGACATGATATTAGTATGCTTGCTTTATATGTTAGCTTGACATTGTAGCTATCACTTGTTACTTCATGCATACTGATATTCATTATATGCTGCATTCATGGATTCTCATGCTTATATTCATGATTTCATATGCTATTGATGATTTGGATTCGTGTTTCCATGAGATTTTCTGGATTTGGAGGAACACCGCAAAACATCTATATAAACTGCTTTCTCTTTTTAAATAAAAATACGGTTTTTCTATGATGTATGAGTCGTCCACCATGAGTTTGCTGATGGATTTCGAGACCCGATTCGAGGAGGCGGATGAACCGTTTCGGGTACATGGTGGGCCCGGTGCGGTACCCCGGGGCAAGAAGATCGCAGGAGAAGGCGTTGAGCCTGGCAGGGGAGCACGACCGACCGGTGATATTACCCGACACGTCGGATATCCGAAGGATACCGTCGTAGTCATGAGATGGTTGGTAGGGGCCGATCTGGACTGACGGCGCCCTGGATATTATGATTGAGACATTGAGATTTGAGATATTGAGGTACAGAGATTGTGTTACAGAGATATCGAGATATTGAGATTTGTGTTTTGTGCCGATGCTAGGCACTGTTTTATGCTGATTTCATTATGATACCTCATTTTAAAAATACAGAAATCTCACAAAGTTACAAAAGCAGTTTTCTTCAGTAAATGCATTCTGTTTCATGCATTCATACATCATTCATATGATATATTGCCACCTGATGCACTGACACAGGCACATGGGATCACACTTCGGTTAGATATTTACCCTAGACATGGTTAGAGGTTGCTGGTTATATATTTGAGGATTATATATTCTGATCGTATGACCTAGGATTGCGTCATACATGCGATTTTCTGTTCGTACATCTTTTTCTACTCACGAGTTGGCAACTCACCCCCGTTGTGCCCCAGTTTCTTGCAGGTGTTGCCGTACAGGTTTCATTACGGCTTTGTGGGCACTGTTCCTTCGGGTGATTTGCTAGTAGGTGGGTTTATTGTATCTTACCCATCATTATACCTTGTATATTATATTTCAGTTGTATCTAGAAGTTCCATCAACCAAACTTGTATTTATTGAGATAGAGACCAGTGATGTGTATTATTTCGACCTTAGAGTCGCGCATTATATTTCCTTGGGTTTCTTGCTGGTTGAGCTTCTTTTCTATTGTGATCCTCGCCTTTAGGCGTTGTATAGTATGTTGTATACAGGTTGATTTGATATGGTTCTTCCTACTCCCTACTACCTTTCTTGATTTGGATTTCTGGGTTTCGGCTTACTTAGCATATGTACGCCTTGAGACGTTCGTAGTCTAAGTGCTGGTCATGTTCCGTACTTTCAGGACATGACATAATCCAATCAGTAACACTCCCATACAGTCCGGTCTCTTCGTCTGATATGTTGCATATCTAGTCTAGGGGTGGTATACGTTAGACCCCGGTAACCGATAAGTCGTGTCGATATAAGGCTCATAATGGGTCAAGAAACAACTTATAACTCTTACTAGCAGCACTCCATATCAGCCCTGGCTAGGGACTTCCAGTTATAGCCAATCGAACACAGCACAACATCAACTCCCAATACCGGGTGAGACGAAACCCCTTCTATCGCTCATTGCCTCCATGTCATTCGAGATTGTACCAAAAAGCCACCGTTTTGCACGTCCTCTTGGACATGGTAAGGTAGGAATCAAAACACAGTGGGAATGACACAAGACTCTATGACGATCTCGGGTCTACAGACTAACATGTACCAGTGTCACCGGAGAACTGCTATCTGACGATAGGTATAATACCATCTAGGCGTTCTCGGCGATTCCGTTCAGTATACCCAGTCTCCACTGAGCACCCGTACACTATCTTTGATGTCAAACACCAATGGATATGCGATCATCCATTGCCTATCATATGGGTCAAGATGCGTATACGCTAGTCTACTCTGGTGTATCGATGCCCTGTCTCGACACACCCTCGACAAGGAATAGTTATAGGATGTACTCTTTGACTACCCTGGACCCACTAGTGTGATCTCATCACAGTCCCAATAGTCGAGTACATATCCTAAGGGCTTTATCAACATGTGAGAGCAAGACAGTAAACTAATACAAGTCAACATGTTAATACAAAGTGAAACCAAATAGCATACTATCATGTCGAGCAAGAATGTCCTCTCTCTATATATCCAAGCATCCACTATAATATACATCATATGTACAACAATGGCCTCTAGGGCATATATATAACTAACACCACATGACTAGGAATTTGCTATGGATGCTTCCCACGGGGTCATAGCCGTGTTCTGCGAGGACCAGGCTTCGCTCTGGATGCTTCCCATGGGGTCATTGCCGTGTTCTGCGAGGACCAGGATCAGCTCTGGACGTTTCCCACGGGGTTAGGATTCACATAAGTCGTGTTCCACGAGACCAGGAAATTTGCTCTGGATGCTTCCTACGGGGTCATAGCCGTGTTCTGCGTGGACCAGGTTCCGCTCTGGACGTTTCCCATGGGGTCAATATTGACATAAGACGCATTCTACGTGACCAGGAATTTGCTCTGGATGCTTCCCACGGGGTCATAGTCGTGTTCTGCGAGGACCAGGTTCAACTCTGGATGCTTCCCACGGGGTCATTGCTGTGTTCTGCGAGGACCAGGATCCGCTCTGGACATTTCCCACGGGGTCAGGATTGACATAAGCCGCGTTCCACGTGACCAGGAATTTGCTCTGGATGCTTCCCACAGGGCCATAGCCGTGTTCTGCGAGGACTAGGCTCTGCTCTGGATGCTTCCCACGGGGTCATTGCCGTGTTCTGCGAGGACCAGGATCCGCTCTGGACATTTCCCACAGGGTCAGGATTGACATAAGCCGCGTTCCACGTGACCAGGATTTTGCTCTGGATGCTTCCTACGGGGTCATTGCCGTGTTCTACGAGGACCAGGCTCCGCTCTGGATACTTCCCATGGGGTCATTGCCGTATTCTGCGTGACCAGGAAGGGTTGACTTTATGCGCATTTCATGGAGTCGGGGTTTGACTCTCGGTCATCTGTGCACCGCCGATTCATGGAACTGGGAGTTGTCGTTGTTCCGCATTGCTTGATGTTGTGTCTGTTGTAATGAGACGAATGTTGAGATGATCTCCAGGCTATCTGTGAACCGTTGAGGTTTGTCTTCTTTTTCTGATGAAGCCTGGGGACGAAAGGTGTGATTCCCTCTTTTTTTGCGCCCCTTGATTGTATACAGGGATTGATGTGATATCGCCTGTAGGGCAAAAATCTCATCATTTTTTTTATTTCTTTCCGCGATGCTCTATCATTTCAGCTTTTATATCGCGAAGGTCGCGATTACCCAATCATTTCGGCTATTATTTTTTTTCGGTGCCCAATCATTTCGGCTATTTGTTTTATTTTTTACTCACTGTTTTTATTGCGAGTTGCCCAATCATTTCGGCTATTTTTCATGCATGTGTGGCTCGCTGGCTTTTCGCTGCAAGCTTGGAATTAGAAACTGATTTCGACATCAGCACCGCTACAACTGGGATATTGCCAGGAGAGAATCATCATTTTCTTTCGTTGATGTCGAACAAAGGTGGCTTAGTAAACAGGGTTAGGATCCTGTCGACTAAGGCTTTTGACTTCATGAGCCGTAAGGGTCTCATAAAGGTATTTCTCCCTACGAGTCGTGACGATCTCCTAGTTGCGTTTTCTCCTTAGGGATCGTGAGGATTCCTAAGTGCATGGTCTCTTATAAGTCGTAAGGATCTTACAAGAGTGCTTTCTCCTTATAAGTCGAGAGGGCATTCCGAAGTTCCGCCGGGGCCATCCGATAAGGCGGTATGGAAACAGGCCCCGTGCCAGGAACCAAATCAATACAGAAAGAAATGTCGCGCTCGGGCGGTAGCCCAGGAAGCTCGTCAGGGAAAACATCAGGGAACTCGCTAACAACCGGAACCTGATCCAATGGAACCTGTGTAGCACTAGCATCGCAAACATAAGCGAGAAATCCCTGACATCCCTTCCTCAAAAGCTGTCCAGCGCGAAAAGACGAAATCACACTATGAGGGGCGGCACCACGGACCCCCAACACAACAAAAACCGACTCGCCGGGAAAACAAAATCTAACTGTCTTCTCATGGCAGTCCACAGAAGCATAGCTCGTGGCTAACCAATCCATGCCCAAAAGAACGTCGAAGTCCAACATCTCCAGAAGGATCAAGTCGACAGGCAACTCTCTCTCACCAATACAGACGGTACAGGATCGGAACACGTGCCTAGCAACAAACGACTCTCCTACAGGAGTGGTCACAACACACGGCTGATCAAGCAAACCGGACTCTCTACCCAAACTCGGCACGAAGTGTGTGGATACGTACGAGTGCGTGGATCCGGGATCGAACAATACGTGTGCATCAACTGTACATACAGGAAGGATACCTGAAACCACCGCATTAGACGCCTGCGCGTCCTGATGCGTCAAAGCAAAAACCCACGCCTGTCCACCACCTGCGACTGACTGCCCTCTGCCTCGATCATCCCGTCCTCTCTGAGAAACTCCTCCACGCCCACGACCTCGCTGTGTATGAGTCTGGCGCGGAGCAGCGGTAGGTACAACAGGCAACGCCCTCTGGGGTGGTGAAGGTGGTAAGGTAACATGCGGTGCTGCCGCCTCCCTCCGGTGTATCCCAGGACAATCTCTAACGAGGTGAAGTAGACTGCCGCAGCTAAAGAAACCCCGAGCGACTGCTGACTCTCCTGGGGATACGAACTAAACATCTGGCCTCGTCCCGAATCTCTGCTACTCTTCGTACCAGAACGATACCTGTCGCGGCGTCTGAATGACTGCCTCCGTGCGGATATACTGGTACGAACTCTCTTCGGCTCTAGAACTACCGAAGTCTTAGCAAGGTGCTCCTCGACTACTAGGGCTGCGTCTACAGCTGCTGCATAGGTCTCGTAGTGCTGCGCGCTGATCGTGAGGAACAGTGGTGTAAGCAAGCCTCGAAAAAATCTCCTGACTCGCAACTCCTCGGTAGCCACTAAATATGGGGCATAGACTGCTAGCTCTGTAAACAGCACGTCATACTCTGCCACTGTCATTCCTGGCGTTTGGCGCAAGGACTCAAATCTGCGTGCTCGAGCATCCCTAACACTCTGGGGAAGGAAACGGGCTAGAAATACTGTCACAAACTCTGTCCAGGTCATAGGAGGAAGACCTGCTGCTCTGTCCTTCTCAACTGAATCACACCACTTCTACGCAAGACCTTACAGGCGAAAGCTCGCGAACTCAACCCATCTCGTATCTGCGCATATGAGGGAACGACATATCCGGGCCATCCTGTCGATGAAAGACTGTGGGTCCTCGGCTGTATCGGTGCCTGTGAAGACCGGAGGCTTCAGCCTCATGAACTCCGATAGCGATACTGTAATCACCTCCGTGGCTGCAGGGGCAACTGGCTGTGCGGTAGGTACCATCGCGGTCTCTGGAACGGGTGGAGCTACCTCTGGTCGCTGCGCTCTAAGCGTCTCAACTAGCAATCCTATCATCTGGCGCATCTCCTGCATGCTGGAGCCCACCGTCTGGCGCATCTCCTGCATACCAGCCCCTAGCGTGGCGATCTGATCCGTCACGGCAGGAACAGCCTGCTCGGGTACAACTGGTGTACTGCCCGGATCAGTCCTCGTCTCGGACGAGTCAACTCGAATCTCGGCCCTCGCGGCCGCTCTCTGCGCCCTCGTAGTCTTTGGCGGCATAATGGCTGAAAGAAAATTAGGATTCGATAAGAACACGGAAATCGAATCACAAGAATGTATATACTCAAAAAGGAATTTAAACAAATAAGTCCTAAGGTCGCTTAGGCGGAGTACCGTGTCGTGAGCATGCCGCGGAACATACACACACTACGCTACCCTACTGCAGCTACCTACTCCATCATACCAGGGTCATCCTACACTCCGAAGGTAAAACCTACGCTCTGATACCAACTTTGTCACGACCCGAGTATTTCGACTCGTGACCGGCACTTAACCACGCTACGTCTACAGGCGTAACACGATTAAATAAGCCGAACCCAGAAATCAAAACCATTTAAAAATAGTGAGTGTTGAAAACATTTAGTTAATGCATTTAGAAAAAAAAACCTTAAATAATTCAATAAGTTCCTTTTAAGTTACTTAATCATTTAAAAAAATTTGGCAGCATTTCCTTTGTAAAAGTAGCCCCGAGACTGGGTACAAAACAGGATATAAGTGAAATGAAATGTAATGAAATGAAACATCCCCAAACGGGAGCAATCACGCCCAACGGCGGAAACCAACATCACAAGAGTAATATACGACGTCGTAGCGAAGAATGAGCAATAAGTAAACATCACAGAAAATAACTGCATATAAAAACCGTCGGCTCCCACGAGCTCGACACCAGAATACAAAATGTACATCATCGTCCTCACACAACATCTAAGTCCAGTACATAAATGGTAGATGGAGAGTACTAGATACAAAATGGATAAAATAAAAGTAATCAGATACCACAACCCACCTGAATGCAAAACAGCTCTCACCGCAACTGTAGTGGTATCTGTAGCCAAAAGATGCAAAAGACAGCCTGCCATGACTATGCTGAGGGCAACCTGCAAATACTGTGGCACAACGGGGGTGAGTTGCCAACTCGTGAATAGAGATAACACATAAAGGTAATCGCGAGCATGCACGTACTGCGCTACTCTAACAAATGCCAGCAGATGATATCAATGCGTGATAAGTAGTAGGTGCAATAATCATGCAGATGCTCTGACAGGTAAAATAAATACAGGATGAGGATTATGGTAATCAATGCTGAGCATGGGATAAACAACATCTACACGGAATATCAACGTGGAAAACAATCGGTGCCCACAACTGCACCCAAATCCCAAATAACTCAGGCACCGGCACACCCATCGGCCCTCAAATCCTGTAACCCTCTGAGAAATCACGAGCGCCCAACATCGGCACCCAAAACATCATAAAATACTCGTGTCCAGCATCGACACGCAAATCCTCATATATCGGGCTCCGTCAGTCCGGATCAGCCCACGGGCTCCGTCTGCGGTATCGGCCCTCGGCCCCGGCAGTACGGATCATCCCACATCCATCTCTCGACTCTGGTCGGTATCCTCCGGATAACCGCCAGGTCCAACCAATCACCGGTAGGTACTCACCACCCTGCCAGGCTCATCGTCTACTCCACGAAAAACATTTCTCGTCCTGGGGAACCATACCGGGTCCACCACGAACCCGCAAACGGATCATCCATCTCCTCGAATCGGGTTTCAAGCACACGTCTCAGCACCGAGAAAACGCGTGGTGGACGCACCAAAATATCATATCACGAGGAACCGGGTTTTCAAATGGTGCATCTTTTCTTAAAAATCCCACGGTCCTCAAAATCAGAAATCACATGAAAATCCAACACTAAGAAGTAAATCCAATGTGATGTGCCATGTACATGAATCCATGATATAAGTATACGGGAAAACCTCTTTTAAAATTGGTTTCCGTTTTTAAAGATATCATGCGGCTCCCAATTTCCATGAAAGTCATATCGAATCGTATATGAAATGAACTATAGCAATATAATCATGGCAGTTCTACAGTTAGTGTGTCATGGCAATTACTAACGGTGTGTGTGTAGCATGCAAGTTAGTGCTCGTGCAACATGAACCGTTAGTAATAGTGCGGTGTTCTATCAATTCTAAGCATACATACAGCAGGGAATGCAATATGCAATGACAGTACATGGGGTAAATGCAACATATAATAATAAGGTCCTATCAGCCCTGACGCATAACGCCATGCGGGCGATATCCCCGTAGATGTTAAATCTACTCACCGAAGTCTCGCGCTAAGTGTAGCCGACGACTTGCTTGCCCTTCTTCGCAGCGTACGTCTCACTCGCCTGCGAACCTAGAATCACATAACGTAAATCACACATAAGCTTAATTTCACAAAAACGTGATATTACGGTCCAACTAGAAACCCGTGTCGCAAACCAATCGCGTGTGTGCGCGATACGCTAAAACGTGTGATCACGCGCCTGAAACTACCCTGACGCGTCGCGATACGTAGAAACCCCAAACTCACACACGTATCACGCGTGTCGCGAAGGTTTAGAAATACGGAAAAACAGGTAATAAGCCCCAGATTTTTCTGCAGTAAGAAACAAACAAAATTGCACATGCCAGGGGTCTAAGGGTTGCAACATACACCTATAGGACCAAACCCCAACCAAAACCCTACCTATCTGGCCGCAAATTGCGGCCAGATCTAATATTCTGGCGGCCTCAACATGAAGAAAAGGGTTCGGGTTCTACCTGGGGTATCAGTACCCAGCCACTATACTGCAGTCTTCTCAAAATTAATCTGAACTCATCGGGTCGATAGCAGTTTCCAGAAACTCAAATTTTGCTTTAAAACGACGAATCTGCTTAAAAAGAGATCTGGTGGTATTTTAGTGCAATTGGGGGCTAAGCTGGGTTGAAATGGCCTTAACAACACTCTATCAACCTACTGAAACCAATTCACACATCACTTGGCCAAGGTTCTCACTAAACACCTCAAATCACACTAAATCGCACCAAAAACCACTAACCGAAGCAAAACTACACTTAACAAGTAAACTAGGGAGTAAGTTTAGGAAATATACCCCACACTCGACCCTAGGGAGCTGGAGGAAGAAGATGAAATGAAGGGAAGGAGGCTGCAGTCGAAGTTGTGGCTGCTGCTGCTCACTGATGCTATTGTTGCTCACTGTTGCTGCTGCTGCTGATCTCTGTTGCTGCTGTTGCTGCTTCTGGTTGCTGCTGTGCTGCTTGCTTCTGCTGGTGCTGAAGAGGTAAGTGTGTGTGTGTGTGAGAGAGTGAGGTTTGAGAGAAGAGCAAAAGAAATAAGAGGAAAACAAATCATCACCCCAATGTCAACCCTTCACTCTCTCTCTCCTCATTAATTGCAAGCATGGCTTAAGCCATGATGCACTCTCTCTCTCTCTCACCAAGTCAACACCCTAAGGAAATTCAAATTAAAGCAACTATTAATTATCTAATTTAAACTTAATTAAAACCCAAAAGACTTAATCCCCATGATTAACCCACCATGGTCACTAATCATGGTAATAACTCATTTAAAAACCCTAGTTTATATGCACATGTGTGTGCAAGCCTAGGAAAATTTTAGAAAAATATTTATTAAATTAGGAAAAATATTTGAAACACAATTTGGTAAACTTTTCATTAAAAACCCTTTATTTAAATATAATTAGTCACTAACACATCCTAAGGTGTTACACTACAACCTTTGTAGATCCGTTCCTCTACTTCTCTAGCTCCGTGTTGACGTCCATTCGCTGCGATCACCGGGATCTCGGACTCTAGCGATGGTTTCGTCGGGGAAATGAGCGGGCTAGGTCGTTGACTTCGATGCCGAAGATGATCTACGTCGAGGCAACTCTAACTCAAGCTCCATCTTCACTTGGTCATGAAACTTGTGAAGATAACACACTCTACTACATGGAAAGTGGTAGAGGATGAAGAAATAGGAAGTAGGTTCACTTTGGATTTGGATTTCTCACTTGGATTCATCACTTGATAATTTTCAAGAATGGTTTCTTCTCTTCATGAAGAAGATGAAGAAGAAGAAAGAAAAGGAATTATGAATTATCTCCAAAAAGAAAATCAAGTGATGGTTATCATAATGCAACCATGGGTGAGTATAACTAGTGTAGAGACTAAACTAGGGTTTAGGTGAATGGTTAGGTTTAGGAAAGAAACAAAATGGTCAAAGCTTCATGAAGCTTCAAGTAAAATACAAAAGAAGCCACCATTTTATTTCTTGCCCAAAATGAATAAATAAAGAAATGAATAAATAAATAAAAACCCTAACCATTTACCTAAACATGGTTCAAAGCATATACACACCCAAGTTTGCATGTATCATCAAACATGATACAAACTAGTGCACAAAATTATATCATAGATACAATGTGCACATCAAGTGAGAAAATCCATCTTAAGTGAACAAATACTAGTTAATGTAAAGTAATATATCAAATATATAATTATACATTAAATCATTAAATCAACACTTGATTTAATGATCCGGTCATACAGCATATAACCGACTAATATCAAGTGTATCAATGTATCGAATCAACACTTGATTCAGTAACCCGGCTATATCATATATAACCGTCCAATGATACAAATCGCGAGAATAGAATACAGTATCACATACTGGTATTATTCTCGGTCCCGCACATATCTCATATACGCTCATATGTCGTTTCGCTTGAGCCAGGAAACCTCTGTGTAGGACTCTAAAGACTCGTCAATACGCCGGCAGCCGGTGATGATCATATCAAGCACCCACAAGCCGCAAGCGGTCTGCTAAACGTAACGGCCACCCGGGTATTGAGCGATCAGAAGATCAACGAGCAAGCCCGCTCACACTCCTGTGAATCCAACCAGCAACACTTACCGTACAGTCCGGTCTCGTCGTCTGATATGTCGCATATCTTGCCTAGGGGTGGTAAACGTCAGACCCCAATAGCTCGATAAGTCGTGTCGATATGAGGTCTATAACAGTTCGAGAAACTATTGGTAACACTTACCAGTAAATCTCAGCAACCCTGGCCAGGGATTTCCGGTTATAGCCAATCGAACACAGCGCAACATCAACTCCCTATACCGGGAGAGACGAATCCCCTCCTATCGCTCATTGCCTCCATGTGATTCGGGACTGTACCTAAAAACCACCATTTTGCACGCCCTCTTAGACGTGGTAAGGTGGAAATCAAAGCATAGTGGGAATCACACAAGACTCTATGACGATCTCGGGTCAACAGACTACTCTGTACCAGTGTCACCAGAGAACTGCCATCTGACGTGAGGTATAATACCATCTGGGAGTTCTCGGCGAGTCCGTCCAGTGTACCCAGCCTCCACTGAGCACCCGTATATCATCTCTGATGTCAAACACCAATGGATATGGGATCATCGGTCGCCCATCTGTATGGGTCGAGAAGGTATACGCTAGTCTACTCTGGTATGTCGATGCCCTGTCTCGATACACCCACGACTAGGGACCTTGAAGGATGTACTTATGGACTACTATGTCCCCACTAGTATGATCGGCATCATAGTCCAGGTAGTCAAGTACACATCCTAAGGGCTTTACCAACATGTAACAGAGAGACAATCAGTGTACACGTTAAGGTAAAGAGTAACCAGATAGCATACTATCATATCGAGCAAGAAAGTCATCCCTATATATGTCCAAGCATTCACTACAATATACATCCTATGTATAGTAATGGACTCTAGGGCATACATATAACTAACAATCTCCCACTTGCACTAGGACCATCTGATAGCAGTGGTTGTAGTATCTCATACTCAACCATCCCATAAAAGTCTTTCTCTGGGAAAAGGCCTTTGTGAGTGGATCCGCCGAGTTGTCCTCTGAGTCTGCACTCCTTACCTCGATCCCCTGGAGATCAACCATCTCCACGATCAGGTGACACTACCTTAGAATATGTCTGGATCACTGATAGGATGGGCATTCATTGGTATAAGCCACAACTCCATTGTCACACAATGGGAGGAACGAAGTTCATCTCATGAACTTATATACACCCGGACTGCCTCTTTGGTAGCATCTTTGGTAACGATGTATCTTGCCTTTAATCGTCTAGTATGTCACGGTATCTAGCTTGGAACTCTTCCAACATACCGTCCCTCCACTTAGGGTAAAGACAATGCCTGCGACTGACATTCAGTCGTCCTTATCACCCTGGAACATTTCCAGTGATTCTCACCAGGATCAATTGATACCATCTCACTACAACTAGTGAGTATCCTAACATCCAATTAGATCTATCTCATAGATCCAAAACCCAGGATTTAGGAGGTATCACTTTGATCCTATGTAGAGAATCATTTGTGATAAGCGGAGATTGACCGAGCGTAGCATAGGAAACTCCTTCCCCATCAAGAGTATGTCATCCACGTACTCTACGAGGATCATCAACATACTCCCTACTACCTTTTTGTATATACAAGGTTCATCTACCATTTTGATGATGTCAAACTCTTTGACTACCACATCAAAGCAGATGTTCCAACTCCGCGATGCCTGCTTTATCACATAAAACATCTTGCACACGTTTCCGCTGCTCCCACTGTCTACGAGGCCCTCTGGCTGTGTACTTATAGACGCACTCTTCTAAAACATCATTTAGAAAAGCAGTCATGGCACCCAACCGCCAGATATCGTAGTCATGGTATGTAGCCGTGGCAAGTAGGATCTGGATGGACTTAAGCATAGCCACTGGAAAAATGTTTCATCATTATCCACGCCTGGTCGATGACGAAAACCTTTAACAAGTCTAGCTTTAAAAGTCTCAACTTTTCCATCTACAACAAGTAATCTTCTCAAGATATACTTGCTCCCGATGGGGATTTAACCCTTCAGATATAGCAACCAAAGTCCATACTTTGTTGGTGTACATGGATTCCATCTCAGATCACTAAGCATCCAGTCATTCTTACAGAGTCGCTACTCTCGATGGCCTGCTCGAAACTAGTTGGGTCATCATCTCATGATGCAATCCTCGCTCCCACTGTCATAGAAAAACAGAAGTATCTCTCAGGTGGATGAGGAACCTTACTAGATCGGCGGAGAGGCTGAGGTTCGTTGGAATCTACTGAATCCTTTAGTTCTACCAAATCATCTGCTGTAATTTGTATAGCTGGAACCCTTTCCAGTTCTACCTCATGACCACTAATTTCTTCTAAAGAAATTCTCTTTCACAAAGGTGGCATGTTGAGAAACAAAACATTTTTGTTCCTCGGTTAGGTAGAATATTTTCCCTTGCGAATGCTTAGGATATCCAACAAACATCTACAGAACTTACTTTGCCTCGAGCTTGTCCGGATTTTGCCTTTTAGACATAGGCCGGACATCCCCAAATCTTAACAAACTTAAGATATGGTCACTTCCCAATCCATATCTTATATGAAGTGGTAGGCAACTGATTTGATCGGAACCATATTCAATAGGTATGCAACTTCATAAGTGCATAACTCCCAAAAGGAAATAGGTAACTCAGTAGTACTCATTATAGAGCACACCATATCAGATAGGGTGTGATTGCTCCGCCCCGATACACCGTTGTGCTGTGGTGTATTCAGAGGAGTAACACCGAGGGAGAATCTCATTCTCCTTTAGAATAGTCCAAGAATTCCATGCACAAGTATTCTCCTCCCTGATCTCATCATAGGACATAATACTTATACCCGTTTTGGTTCTCTACTTCTAACTTATATTCTGTGAATATCTTAAAAGGTTCGGACTTGTGTTTCAACAGGAACATATGTCTGAATCTAAAGAGATCATCAGAGAATGCAATGAAGTACAAAGAATCGGTCATGGCATGTGTAGACGGGGACCTTCTACATCAACATGTATCATCCCAAGATTACACTAACTCTTTCTCTGCTTCCAATAAACAGAGCCGCGGTCATCTTATCTTTGTGACATGACCGGCAAGTTTTCACAAGATGTATATTCAAACAAATTTAAATATGCATCTATGTGCAACTTAGCTAGTCGGATCGCATTGATATGACCTAGTCTACAATACCTCAAGAAGGATCCGTTCATTTCTGAACTCTTCCTCTTGTATGTGTTCCATATACTCAGAACTGTAGTTTGATTTAGAACATCAATGTTTTTAGATAACGTACCTGAACCGATCAACTTTTGATATAGGAAATGTTCAAAACATTATCCAACAATACAAAATTTTATCATTTCTTTACTAATAAAGAGACTGATATGATTTTGTATATCAGGTTCGGTATCTAATAGCATTTGTTCAGAATCAATGTATTCTGGTAATACAGGGTGACAGTGACCAACAGACTTGGCTGCAACACTTGCACCGTTTTCTGTCTCATGAAACTTATCACCCGTTCTCAGTTCTCTACCTTTCTGTAGCCCTATGTAACAGATTACATATCTGGGATCCTGATCCGGTATCAAATACCCAGGACGTAGAGGATACAGAGAAACAATTGTTTATAATGAACACACCCGAAGGAGATGCATCATATGCACTTTCCTCGTTTGGGCGGCATAGGAATTCTGGTATTCGTCTATTTCCTGCTCTGTCTTATAACAATTATAAGTTGGAGCAGGACCAATATTCCCCAGCTCAGCATTACAAGCGGGTTCGGTCAATACATCCGTATTATTATCTTCATTAAGGCGTGACATGGTCGCTACCTGGAGAGAGAGAGAGAAGAAAACACTATGCGTGCGCTCTTGCAAGATCAGATTGGTTATAATTTTATCTAATCAGGATGGCTCCCACTGTTTTTATCAAATCTTCCTTCAAACCTTAAAAGGAAAGACTAGCCGGGATTAATTACACGCTATAAGTTCGCCAATCTTTCAGCCAGGCCAGTATCGGTACTTTGAGGGAGGTGCCCCCTGCTTTTGCACGGACCTAATTAATGTAATCCTCGGCGTAACCCCGTTGACACCTTTCTAGACACCTACTTGATCGGCTAATTGTAATGTGTAAAACTCTCCCAGGAGTAACAATTACTCGCAGTGGGTATCGGGATCCAACTATCTCATAGAAGGTATGCAATCTCATTGCAAATTTCAACACTTGAAATTCCCGATAATTTTGGCCCTTGCGTCCTATGACCTTGACGCAGGCCAACAAACCATAGTGAGCTAGTCAAGTTCAACCCGTCATTTCCTGATTGAATTAAACCCTCCCGCACGACCCTTGACGCAGGCCAACAAAGTCGCACGACTACCCTAATCCAATCCGCATCATATGCATAAGCAGATAAATACTAGTTAGCTACCGCACACTATGCCTTGACGCAGGCCAACAAACGTAGCACGAATACTAACTACTACTTATCTGAAATGACGGAGGGCTACGACGGGTTTTTATGAAAACCTATTGCGTAATGAACTTGATATCGTTGTAGAATCAAATGATTTTAAAATGAATTGTTTTTTAGGCTTTTCTAGTTTTGCTAAAGGGGTCACTCCCGGTGAAGGGATCGTCGGCCCTTTCCTCATCGAATAAGGTGCAGGATATATCATATATACCGCTGTGCAAAGCAAAAACTATAGAAGCAATCAAAATACAAATCGAGGGTTGTAGCATTTGCCAGTTATTGCTAAAGGGGTCACTCCCGGTGAAGGGATCTCGGCCCTTTCCTTGTCGAATTAGGTGCAGGATGTCCTACAAGGAACACCGCGATGCAAAGCAAGAACCGTAGCTACCTGTTTTTGAAAATTTGATTCCACAACATCTTTTAGGTTTCTTTTCTTTCATTAATCATATTAATGAAGTCCCATCATTTAAGTTACCTAAACATCACAGATAAATACAACGTACACTTATGCCATCCGCATACACCTCGATGTCCTCTAGTGCACCGTTAGGTTAGGTAACTAACGGCAGAGCGGGGCAGAGCTAGCGCGGGTGTAAAACATAAGTAACGTCTATATAATATATCATATATACTATATACAGTATCTATCACAACATATCAAATGATCACATCACAGATATCGCAGCAGAAGAATCATATGAAACATTGGATATACTAGGACGTCCGTGTTTTTAATACGAGCCAGTATAAAACACGGATTCCACGGTCGCGATGAATAGCCAAACCCACACACTTAAACCCCTACGTGAGCGGCAAGCAACCCTACCAATTCTAGAGTTTGGAGACCCGGACTCGACTCCTCGAGTTGGTCTCCCACTGGACTCTAGAACCCGGTTACTTGTGCTCTCCACCTTGGGTCTATCCTAGTGCGGAAAAGTAGATAATATACAAAAGGTGACATCTTCCGCAACCTGGAAGTGCCCCAATAAAAGAATATTACATACAAGTTTTTACATGAATGAAAATGAAAAACACTCATTTCACATAAAAAACCCCGGCTATTCAAAACGCGACGATCCAATATAACATATCCAGCAACACATAACATCACATGTCATCAACGTAAGTAAACATGCATATCCTAATTGTCGATGACATATAGCAACGAAACCGGCGATATCACATATTACACTTACGGTCGCAGAAAAGAGAGTGTAAAACTACAACAGTTGGAATCCGCAACCTCTTTAGGCATCACATGCCTAATCAAATGAATTCCTCAGACATCACATGCCTAACAATTATAAACCCCGCATTTTAGTCTCTATATCGAAAACACTTTTCAATATCTAGTCGGGCAATTCAACAAGATTCCCAAAAAACTGATCGAATGCTCGTCGCAAACTTTAGTAGGCGGCCACACCCCCGATACCGTCAACGTAGTGCACCAAGGCGGAACACCGCTGCCGCGAGCACCCGAACGGATGCTTTTGGCGACGGGGTTCTCCTACAGTCACTTGGTCGGGGCTATGGGGCATGGCTGTCTATTAAGTTTACCCGGCGAGTATCCGCGTACGCTACGTGATTGCGACGGACTTTTGATCACATCAAAATTCCGTGGCAACCGATCAATTGAGACTAAACTGCTATGTTTATAACATCCAAATCAGTTATCTCATAACTACTTGTGGATTCCAAATATTGTATCAGATTCCAGATAAATAGAAAATGTTAAACTTTCCGATTGAACAATCAAACACCCAAGTTTTCCCGAAACAGCTCAACACATGAAATAAGTTTAAAAAACATTCACTTCATGCCACGGTACCAACGGTCCAGCCGTAGAAGGGTCAAGCCAACGCCTCACATGTGGCACGCCATACTGCCCAAAACCCTCAGGTTCAAAGGGCAGTTCAAGACGGTCACATAATCGAGTTAAGATTTGTTGTCTTCTAGAGGGATCATCGCGTTACTTGCACTACTTAGAACGTTTTCAAACTACGGAAAAATCCAACACTTGGAAATTTCCCGGCGGGGGAAAAAGTGGGTATTTATATCCGGTCGAACATTTTAACATATTCAAAAATTATCCGGAAAAACACATAGACAAAGTTAAAGTTTCCGATCGAATCATCGAATCCCCAATACAACCCAGAAAACTCAACTCTTGAGTGCAAATTAAAAATTCCCAGAAAACACAGGAAATTCAGGTAAACATTACTGTGCAAAATTGGACAAAAGAAGATACCGTACGGCCGTGGAACCGCCAATCTCAGCAACCCTGGCCAGGGATTTCCGGTTATAGCCAATCGAACACAGCGCAACATCAACTCCCTATACCCGGAGAGACGAATCCCCTCCTATCGCTCATTTCCTCCATGTGATTCGGGACTGTACCCAAAAACCACCGTTTTATACGCCCTCTTAGACGTGGTAAGGTGGAAATCAAAGCACAGTAGGAATCACACAAGACTCTATGATGATCTCGGGTCAACAGACTACTCTGTACCAGTGTCACCAGAGAACTGCCATCTGACATGAGGTATAATACCATCTAGGAGTCCTCGGCGAGTCCGTCCAGTGTACCCAGTCTCCACTGAGCACCCGTATATCATCTCTGATGTCAAACACTAATGGATATGGGATCATCGATCGCCCATCTGTATGGGTCGAGAAGGTATACACTAGCCTACTCTGGTATATCGATGCCCTGTCTCGATACACCCACGACTAGGGACCTTGAAGGATGTACTTATGGACTACCATGTCCCCACTAGTATGATCGGCATCATAGTCCAGGTAGTCAAGTACACATCCTAAGGGCTTTACTAACATATAACAGAGAGACAATCAGTGTACATGTTAAGGTAAAGAGTAACCAGATAGCATACTATCATATCGAGCAAGAAAGTCATCCATATATATGTCCAAGCATCCACTACAATATATATCCTATGTATAGTAATGGCCTCTAGGGCATACATATAACTAACATGTTGTTCCCTTGTGAGTCGTAAGGATCTCACGCAGGTGATTTCTCCTTACAGGGTCGAGAGGACCTTGCAAGTGTCTTTTAACGAGCTTGCGCCCTTTCGAGTTTTCACAAAACTCGCCGGTAGCTCTGCTGTTTTTACTCACGGAGCCCTTTCGGGTTTTCATCCGTGCCCATTTTGCTTATGGACATACCGTTTTTTTTCTTATTATTATTATTATTATTATATTTTTTGTGTCAGCCTTGGGATGCTGCAGTCCACGGTAGTTTATCGACGTCTCGGTCAACAGCCAGTTTTAGGACATAGTGGTCCATCGTTAGTTTAAGGACGTTTCGGTCTGCAAACTGGCTACTACTTATAGAGTTTAGGCTTAGGAAGATAGCGAGCGGACATAGGCGTCGTCATCTATCATTGAACTAGGCCATGACTCGTCAGGCGTAGTATTTTTTTAGGAAGCGACCGTTTATTGGCCTGAAGGGTCTTTCACCATGCATGTCCATGAGTAAGTATGCTCCACCTGGTAAACTTTGTCTATGATATACGGGCCTTCATAATTCGGCTCGAATTTTCCCCGCTTGGCACGATTGGGGATCATAGGTCTTTTGACCACTAGCACGAGTTCGCCTTGGCGGAATGTCCTCGGCCTACTCAATCTTTCATGTGAGCCCGTCATCTTTACTTTATAAGCTTCCAGATTTTGCTGCGCTATGAGCCGGGTTTCATCAAAGACATCGAGCTCCTCAAGCCGAAGGTGAGCATTTTCTTCGTCCGTTAGCTCGTAATAAACTGCCACTCGTAAAGAGGGCAACTTTATCTCGAGGAGGAGTACCGCTTCTGTACCGAATACCAATGCATACGGCGTTGTGTTCGTGGCCATTTTGAACATAGTTCTATATGCCCATGTTAGTTGTATGTATGCCCTAGAGGCCGGTATTATACAAATGATGTATATTATATTGGATGCTTGGACATATATAGAGATGACTTTCTTGCTCGATATGATAGTATGCTATCTGGTTGCTCTTTATCTTAACATGTATACTTGTCTCTTTATACTGTCTTATGGTTACATGTTGGTAAAGCCCTTAGGATGTGTACTTGACTACCTGGACTATGATGCGGATCATACTAGTGGGGACATGGTAGTCCATAAGTACATCCTTCAAGGTCCCTAGTCGTGGATGTATCGAGACGGGGCATCGATATATTAGTGTAGACTAGCGTATACGCTTCTCGACCCATGAGATGGGCGATGGATGATCCCATATCCATTGGTGTTTGACATCAGAGATGGTATACGGGTGCTCAGTGGAGACTGGGTACACTGGACGGACTCGCCGAGAACTCCCAGATGGTATTATACCTCACGTCAGATGGCAGTTCTCAGGTGACACTTGTGCAGGTTAGTCTGTAGACCCGAGATCGTCATAGAGTCTTGTGTGATTCCCACTGTGCTTTGATTTCCACCTTACCACGTCCATGAGGGCGTGCAAAATGGTGGTTTTTGGGTACAGTCCCAAGTCACATGGAGGCAATGAGCGATAGGAGGGGTTTCGTCTCTCGCGGTATTGGGGGTTGATGTTGCGCTGTGCTCGATTGGCCGTAACAGGGAAGTCCCTGGCCAGGGCTGATTAGAGATTTACTGGTAAGTGTTACCAGTAGTTTCTCGACCCGTTATGAGCCTCACATCGGCACGACTTATCGGTTATTGGGGTCTGACGTTTACCACCCTAGACTTGATATGCGACATATCAGACGAGGAGACTGGACTGTACGGGAAGTGTTGCCGGTTGGCTCGACGGGAGTTGTAGCAGGTTCACTTATTTTCTTCTGATCGCTCAATACCCGGGTGGCCGTTACGTTTAGCTGACCGCTTGCGGCTTGGGGGTGCTTGATATGATCATCACCCACTGCCGGAGTATTGACGAGTCTCAGAGTCCCACAAAGGAGTTACCTAGTCCAGGCGAAACGTTGTGGTGCGTGTATACGATATGAGCATGGACCTGATTAAAATGTGCGTATAGGATACCGTATATTGATCGGGCGGCTTGCTTTTGGTGGGGTCGTATGTGATATGGCCGGATTGATAAGTCAAGTGTTGATTTATCATTTAACCATTAGCTTCTCACTTGAAATCCTTTCTTGTGCATGATGGATGTATGCATGCAAGTATGCTTTCTTTCTTTTAGTTTAATGCACATATGGATGTGCATACACACATACATACATACATACATCCTTCATGGTTGTACATACATGGAAAATGGTAGCAATATAAGACTCACACTATGGTTTAATATATGGATTTTTATTGCATTTGATTTAAAACAAAATGAAAAAGGATAATGGTTATCATGGATTTGTTTCTACACTCTTCTTTAACCTAACCATCCTCACCCACCTTTTAACATTGGGTAAACTTTCCTTTTGTGTTTTAACTCAAATTAAATAATATATTCATTATTTAACCATGGTTTGAGATGAGAATAAGAAAATATATATACATATATTTTCATTTTTCTTCACAAGAGTTTTTCTTTTTCACTCTTGTTAAAAGAAAGCCATCATCTTCTTCCTCCTTCACCATTTGCTCTCTAGACTTTTGTAGTGAGCAATATACTCATCAAGTTAGGTTTTTGAAGTGAGAAAAGCCACCATAACATCATTCTACACAAGTTTAGCCCACTTGTTTAGAGTGTTATCTTCATTTCTTATCTTGAAAAGTGAAGTTGCAAGCTTGGACTAGGAGCTTCGGGTGGATCATCGTGGACACTAGGAGACTTCAAGCGAACCCTCCTCCAACCCTCAAGTGGCCAAGGAGTCTAGCGTAGGGAGCTACAATGGTTGTACTCTCAAAACCCTAGCCTTTATTACTTGTAATGTTTTGAAACCCTAATTTTTCTATGAACGATTCTTTGTTCGTTAACTTAGCACCCTAAAAATTCCATCTTTGGTACATGTGATGCTTCCAAACCCTTCATGAGGTGCTAGGTTAACCCAACATTGGTATCAGAGCTACTAGGCACTGGATGTCGACCTATGGGGGGTTCTCATTATGTGACAGTGTGGCGAAGCATAGGCTCTTACCCCCAGGGTGTCCCGAGACTGGAAGGCGTTCCGAAGGGTTGTAGTCCTCGCGAGGGGGCATGCGTAAAAAGTAGCTACTGAGGGACCCGTTGGTGCCACGGCGACCCCGTTGGATGGGGTGGCTGCCTGACCAACATTGGTATCAGAGCCGACCTAGAACATTAGGCGACACATTAACGAAGTTAAAACCCCGATTGAACCCGACAACAACGAAATCAACCCCTCTCTGGACAATTTTTAAAATCTGGGATTTTTTGGAATTAAAAATATCTAAAAATATCAGCAGGGTTTTATAAGAATTATCGTGCAAAACGAGGACCTGAATCGAAAAGTTGACCGCGGTTCCGCGGCAAATCCCTTCTTGGGCCGCGGAACCGCGGCGGTATGGTGACCGTTGGATATTATTTTTGCACAGTAATTCTAGATTCTGTGATTGTTAATTTCTGGATATTTTTAATTTGACTCAAGTGTTGAGTTTTCACGGGTTCATTTTGTAATCGTCGATTCGATCGGAAGATTTAATTTCGTATTGTTATTCCGGATAATTTAGAAAGTATTAAAATGTTCGAACGGATATCATTAACTCAATTTTTCCCGTCACGAAAATTTTCAAGTGTTGAATTTTTACCGAGTTTAAATCTTTCGGAAATAGGTGCAAGAAATGTGACGGACCCTCTAGAAGACAACAAACCTTAACTCGATTATGTGACCGTCTTGAACTGCCCTTTGAACCTTAGGGTTTGGGGCAGTACGGCGTGCCACATGTGAGGCGTTGGCTTGACCCTTCTAGGGCTGGACCGTTGCTACTGTGACGTATTCTGAAATTTTTGAACTCTGCTCAATTGTTGAGCTATTTAGGAAACCATGGGTGTTTGATGATCTGTTCGGAAAGTTTAATACTGTCTATTTTATCTGGAATGTGATGCAATGTGTGGAATTCATATAGTTAGACATGAAATACGAAGTATGTGATATTTCGCATTTACGATGTCTAAAGAGAATGTGGATTCCAGATATTGCAGTTTTACACTTTCTTTTCTGTGACCGTAAGTGTAGTATGTATTTACCGATTGTCGTTGCTATACGTCGACGACGATCAGTGTATGCATACTTACTTATGTTGATAATATGAGATATTATGTGTTGCTGAGATATGATGTGCAGGATTGTCGCGATTGAATAGCCGGGGGGTTTTATGTGAGATGAGAGTTTTATTTTTTCATTCATGTAAATTTAAATGTAATATAATATTCTTTTATTTGGGGCACTTCCGGGTTGAGGTTGATGCCACCAATGTTGTATATTATTTACTTTTTCGCATTAGGATGGACCCAAGGAGGGGAGCACAGGTGACCGGGTTCAGGGGTTCAGTGGGAGGCCATCTTGAGGAGTCGAGACCGGGTCTCCTAAACTCCAGAATTGGTAGGGTCGCTTGCCGCTCTCGTAGGGGTCCAGGGTGTGGACTTGGCTATTCATCGCGACTGTGGAATCCATATTTTCTATTGTTGGCTAAATACTAAATACGGACGTCCTAGTATATCCCTCATTATATCTATGTTTCTGCTGCGATATCTGTGATGTGATCATTTGATATGTTGTGATGAATACAGTATATAGTATATATGATATATTATATAGACGTTACTTATGTTTTACACCCGCACTAGCCCTGCCGTACTCTGTCGTTAGTTACCTAACCTAACGGTGCACGAGGGGACATCGAGGCGAATGCGGATGGCATAAGTGTACGTCGTATTTATCTGTGATGTTTAGGTGACTTTAAATGATGGGACTTCATTAATGTGATTAATGAAAGAAAAGAAACCTAAAAGATGTTGTAGAATCAAATTTTAATAAAAAGGGTAGCTACAGTTTTGCTTTGCATAGCGGTATATATGATATACCCTGCACCTTACTCGATGAGGAAAGAGCCGAGATCCCTTCACCGGGAGTGACCTCTTTAGCAAAACTGGCAGATGCTACAAAACTCGGTTTAGTTTTTGATCGCTTTTGGAGTTTTGCTTTGCACAGTGATGTATATGATATATCCTGCACCTTATTCCATAAGGAAAGAGCCGAGATCCCTTCACCGGGAGTGACCTCTTTAGCAAAACTAATAAAAGCCTCAAAATCACTCCATTTCAAAATTCACATGATTCTACGACGATATCAAGTTCATTACGCAATAGGTTTTCAAAAAAACCTTTCGTAGCCCTCCGTCATTTCAGATAAGAACTGTTTAGTATTCGTGTTGCGTTTGTTGGCCTTTGTCAAGGCGTAGTGTACGGTAGCTAAATGGTGCTTATCTGCTTATGCATATGATGCAGATTGTTTTGGGGTAGTCGTACGACCTTGTTGGCCTTTGTCAAGGGTCGTGCGGGTGGGTTTGATTCAATCAAGAAATGACGGGTTGAACATGGCTGACATCCTATGATTTTTTGGCCTTCGTCAAGGTCATAGGGGTTAGGGGCAAAATATTATCGGGAATTTCAAGTGTTGAAATTTGCAATGAGATTGCATACCTTCTATGAGATAGTTGGATCCCGATACCCACTGTGAGTAATTGTTACTCCCGGGAGAGTTTTACACAGGACAATTAGCCGATCAACTAAGTGTCTAGAAAGGTGTCAACGGGGTTACGCCTCTGGAAAACGAGGTTTACTTTAATTAGGTCCGTACGAAAGCATGGGGAACCTCCCTCAAAGTACCGACACTGGCCTGGCTGAAAGATCGGCGAAGTTGTAGGGTGTAATTAATCCCGGCTAGTCTTTCCTTTTAGGATTTGAAGGAAGATTTGATAAAAACAGTGGGAGCCATCCTGATTAGATAAGATAATAACCAATCTGATCTTGCAAGAGCATACGCTAAAGTGTTTTCTTCTCTCTCTCTCCAGGTAGCGACCATGTCATGCCTTAATAAAGATAATAATATGGATGTATTGACCGAACCCATATGTTATACTGTGCTGGGGAATGTTGGTTCCGTTCTATCTTATAAGAGTTATAGGACTGAACAGGACATAGGGGAATACCAGGATTCCCATGCCACCCGAATGAAGAAAGTACATGATGATGCATTTTCTTCGGGTGTGTTCATTACAGAGAACTGTTTCTCCATTTACCCTACGTCCTGGGTATTAGATACCGGGTCAGGATCCCATATATGTAATCAGTTACATGGGCTTAAGAAAGGTAGAGAACTTGGAGAAGGTGATAAAGACATAAGGATTGGAAATGGTGCAATTGTTGCAGCTAAGACCGTTGGGGAGTATCACCTTGTATTACCAACTGGTAATACATTGATTCTGAACGAATGCTATTACATGCCGAACCTGATATGCAACATTATACCAGTTTCTTTGTTGAGTAAATAAGGATATAATTTTGTATTACAGGATAATGTAATGAACATTTTCCTTAACCAAAAGTAGGTTGGATCAGGCACGTTGTGCAATGGCTTTTATGTTCTAAATCAATCAACAGTTCTGAGTATAACAAACACACACAAGAGGAAGAGTTCAGAACTGAGCGAATCCTTCTTGTGGCATTGTAGGTTGGGTCACATCAATGCGACACGACTAGCTAAGTTGCATAAGGATGGATATTTGAATCCGTTTGAATTTTCATCTTATGACACTTGCTAGTCATGTCTCAAAGGCAAGATGACCAAAACTCCGTTTAAGGGACACGGAGAAAGAGTTACGGAACTCTTGGGACTGGTGCATAGCGATGTATGCGGTCCAATGTCTATATATGCCAGGAATGGTTCTGCGTACTTCATTACATTCACTGACGATCTCTCTAGATTCGGATATGTGTTCCTGATGAAAAACAAATCAGAAGCTTTTGAGAAATTTAGAGAATATAAACAAGAAGTCGAGAACCAAACCGGAAAAAGTATTAAAATCCTTCAATCTGATAGAGGAGGTGAATACTTGAGCAATGAATTCCTGGACTTCCTTAAAGAGAATGGGATCCTCTCTCAGCTGACTCCTCCATATACACCACAACACAACGGTGTGTCTGAACGGAGGAACCACACCCTATTAGATATGGTGAGCTCTATGATGAGCACAGCTGAGTTACCTATTTCCTTCTGGGGGTATGCGCTGGAAACTGCGGCATACCTATTGAATCAAGTTCTATCTAAATCTGTACCTACCACACCATATGAGATATGGAGTGGGAAGAGACCATGTCTTAAACGTGTTAAGATAAGGGGTTGTCCGGCCTATGTTAAAACACAAAATCCGGACAAACTCGAGGCACGGTCAGTTTTATGCAAGTTTGTGAGATATCCCAAACATTCACATGGATATCTTTTCTACCACACTGAGGAACAAAAAGTGTTTGTTTCTCGACATGCCACCTTTTTAGAAAAGGAATTCCTTACAAAAGAAATTAGTGGCGACAAGGTAGAACTGGAAGAAATTCCGGCTACACAAACTCAAACTGAAGATTTAGTGGAACCAGAGGATTCAGTAGCTCCCAACGAACTTCAGCCTCTCCGCCGATATAGTAGGGTTCCTCGCCAACCTGAGAGATACTGCGGTTTTTCTCATGGACGGTGGGAGCGAGGATTGCATCATGGAGGATGATGACCCAACTAGCTTCGAGCAGGCCATCATGAGTGGGGACTCAGTGAGATGGCTGGATGCAATGCGGTCTGAGATGCAATCCATGTACACCAACAAAGTATGGACTTTGGAAAATGCTCCTGAAGGGGTAAAACCCATTGGAAGCAAGTGGATCTTCAAGAAAAAACTTGGTGTAGATGGGAAAGTTGAGACTTTCAAAGCTAGACTTGTAGCAAAGGGTTTTCGTCAAAGACCAGGTGTGGACTATGACGAGACCTTTTCTCCAGTGGCTATGCTTAAATCCATCCGGATCATGCTTGCCATCGCTGCATATCATGATTACGAAATCTGGCAAATGGATGTTAAGACCGCCTTTTAAACGGTGATTTAGAAGAGTGCGTGTACATGACTCAGCCAGAGGGCTTCGTACATAGTGGGAGCAGCGGGAAGGTGTGCAAGCTGCTTAAATCCATTTATGTATTAAAGTAAGCATCGCGGAGTTGGAACATCTTCTTTGACGTCATTATCAAAGAGTTCGATTTCGTCAAAAACGTAGATGAACCTGGTATTTACAAGAAGGTAGCAGAGAGTAAGGTTGTCTTCCTCGTATTTTACGTGGACGACATACTCTTGATAGGAAATGACATTCTTATGCTGCAATCGGTCAAGCTCTTCTTATCACAAAGATTCTCAATGAAAGATCTTGGTGATGCCTCCTGCATATTGGGAATTAGGATCTATAGAGATAGATCCAAACGGATATTGGGATTATCCCAATCCAGGTACATTGACACCATACTAAAAAGGTTTAGTATGGAAGAATCCAAGCGTGGGAACTTACCCACGATCTCTGGAGTCACTCTTTCCAAAGAGATGTCTCCCAAGACTGATTTGGAGAGAGCTCGCATGCAAGGGATACCCTATGCTTCGGCTGTAGGATCTATCATGTACGCGATGCTATATACCAGACCCGATGTAGCATACTCACTAAGTGTAGTGAGCAGGTATCAAGCTGATCCTGGAGAGAGTCACTGGACAGCTGTGAAGAGAATTCTCAAGTACTTACGAAGGACTAAAGAGATGCTCTTGGTGTATGGTAACGGAGAACTCTAAGTGGAGTCCTTTACCGATTCGAGCTTCCAGAGTGATAAGGATGACTCTAAGTCGCAGTCGGGATTTGTCTTTACCCTTTACGGAGGGGCGGTTAGCTGGAAGAGTTCCAAGCAGGAAACCGTGGCAGACTCGACGATGGAGGCTGAATACATCGCTGCCAACGATGCTGCCAAAGAGGCTGTCTAGATCAAGAAGTTCATTACTGAACTTGTAGTGGTTCCATCCATTGAGCATCCAATACCTTTGTATTGCGATAACAATGGAGCGGTGGCTTTGGCCAAGGAACCCAGGTCCCATCAGCGATCCAGGCATATTCTGAGGCGGTATCACCTGATCCGGGAGATAGTTGATCGCCGGGAGATCGAGGTCAGGAGGGTTGACACGAAGAATAACACTGCAGATCCACTCACGAAGGCCATTCCCCAGATACAGTTTGAGAGACTCTTCGGGATGCTCGGTATGCGCTACTACAGCAGCTGGCCCTAGTGCAAGTGGGAGATTGTTAGTTGTATGTATGCCCTAGAGGCCAGTATTGTACAAATGATGTATATTATATTTGATGCTTGGACATATATAAAGATGACTTTCTTGCTCGATTTGATAGTATGCTATCTGGTTGCTCTTTATCTTAACATGTATACTTGTCTCTTTATACTGGCTTATGGTTACATGTTGGTAAAGCCCTTAGGATGTGTACTTGACTACCTGGACTATGATGCGGATCATACTAGCGGGGACATGGTAGTCCATAAGTACATTCTTCAAGGTCCCTAGTCATGGGTGTATCGAGACGGGGCATCGATATACCAGTGTAGACTAGCGTATACGCTTCTCGACCCATGAGATGGGCGATGGATGATCCCATATCCATTGGTGTTTGACATCAGAGATGGTATACGGGTGCCCAGTGTAGACTGGGTACACTGGACGGACTCGCCGAGAACTCCCAGATGGTATTATACCTCACGTCAGATGGCAGTTCTCAGGTGACACTTGTGCAGGTTAGTCTGTAGACTCGAGATCATCATAGAGTCTTGTGTGATTCCCACTGTGCTTTGATTTCCACCTTACCACGTCCATGAGGGCGTGTAAAACGGTGGTTTTTCGGTACAGTCCCGAGTCATATGGATGCAATGAGCGATAGGAGGGGTTTCGTCTCTCCCGGTATTGGCGGTTGATGTTGCGCTGTGCTCGATTGGCCGTAACAGGGAAGTCCCTGGCCAGGGCTGATTAGAGATTTACTGGTAAGTGTTACCAGTAGTTTCTCGACCCGTTATGAGCCTCACATCGGCACGACTTATCGCTTATTGGGGTCTGACGTTTACCACCCCTAGACTTGATATGCGACATATCAGACGAGGAGACTGGACTGTACGGGAAGTGTTGCCGGTTGGCTCGACGGGAGTTGTAGCAGGTTCGCTTGTTTTCTTCTGATCTCTCAATACCCGGGTGGCCGTTACGTTTAGCTGACCGCTTGCGGCTTGGGGGTGCTTGATATGATCATCACCCACTGTCGGAGTATTGACGAGTCTTAGAGTCCCACAAAGGAGTTACCTAGTCCAGGAGAAACGTTGTGGTGCGCGTATGCGATATGCGCATGGACCCGATTAAAATGCGCGTATAGGATACCGTATATTGATCGGGCGGCTTGCTTTTGGTGGGGTCATATATGATATGGCCGGATTGATAAGTCAAGTGTTGATTTATCATTTAACCATTAGCTTCTCACTTGAAATCCTTTCTTGTGCATGATTGATGTATGCATGCATGTATGCTTTCTTTCTTTTAGTTTAATGCACATATGGATGTGCATACACACATACATACATACATACATACATCCTTCATGGTTGTACATACATGGAAAATGTGTTAGTTGTATGTATGCCCTAGAGGCTAGTATTGTACAGATGATATATATTATATTGGATGCTTGGACATATATAGAGATGACTTTCTTGCTCGATATGATAGTATGCTATCTGGTTACTCTTTATCTTAACATGTACACTGGTCTCTTTAAACTGTCTTATGGTTACATGTTGGTAAAACCCTTAGGATGTGTACTTGACTACCTGGACTATGATGCGGATCATACTAGTGGGGACATGGTAGTCCATAAGTACATCCATCAAGGTCCCTAGTCGTGGGTGTATCGAGACGGGGCATCGATATACCAGTGTAGACTAGCGTATACGCTTCTCGACCCATGTGATGGGCGATGGATGATCCTATATCCATTGGTGTTTGACATCAGAGATGGTATACGGGTGCTCAGTGGAGACTGGGTACACTGGACGGACTCACCGAGAACTCCCAGATGGTATTATACCTCACGTCAGATGGCAGTTCTCAGGTGACACTTGTACAGGTTAGTCTGTAGACCCGAGATCGTCATAGAGTCTTGTGTGATTCCCACTGTGCTTTGATCTCCACCTTACCACGTCCATGAGGGCATGCAAAACGGTGGTCTTTGGGTACAGTCCCGAGTCACATGGAGGCAATGAGCGATAGGAGGGGTTTCGTCTCTCCCGGTATTGGGGGTTGATGTTGCGCTGTGCTCGATTGGCCGTAACAGGGAAGTCCCTGGCCAGGGCTGATCAGAGATTTGCTGGTAAGTGTTACCAGTAGTTTCTCGACCCGTTATGAGCCTCACATCGGCACGACTTATCGGTTATTGGGGTCTGACGTTTACCACCCCTAGACTTGATATGCGACGTATCAGACGAACAGACCGGACTGTACGGTAAGTGTTACTGGTTGGATTCACAGGAGTGTGAGCGGGCTAGCTCGTCGATCTTCTGATCGCTCAATACCCGGATGGCCGTTACGTTTAGCAGACCGCTTGCGGCTTGTGGGTGTTTGATATGATCATCATCTGCTACCGGCGTATTGACGAGTCTTTAGAGTCCTACACAGAGGTTTCCTGGCTCAAGCGAAACGAAATAGGAGCGCATATGAGATATGTGCGGGACCGAGAATAATGCGTGTATGTGATACCGTATTTCATTCTCGCGATGGATGTTTCGATTGGTTATATTCGATATGACCTAGTTATCGAATCATTGATTCGATAAATCGATACCTTGAATACTAGTCGGTTATGTGCGACATGACCGGATCATTGAATCAAATGTTGATTTAATGATTTAATGTATAATTATATATTTGATATATTACTTTGCATTAACTAGTATTGGTTCACTTTATATGGATTTTCTCACTTGATGTGCAAGTTGTATATGTGATATATTTTTGTGCACATACATGTATCATGTTTGATGATACTTGATCATTTGGTTAAGTGTGATGAATTCAGCCATGGTTAAATGATAATTAGGGTTTTGCCTTATCATTTATTTATTCATTTCTTTATTTATTTCAATGGATAAATGAAAATAAAGTGGTTTATTTTTGTCATGAAGCTTGTTGAAGCTTCATGAAGCTTTGACCAAATAGACCATTTTGTCTTCATGCTTAACCCTAACCCATCCACTTACCATGGTTTATTCTCTACACTTAACCCTTGTTAGATTATGATAAGTATGCATTTTTCTTTTCATTTTAAAAGATAACTTATCATAAACTAGCTTCTTCTTCTTCTTCATCTTCAAGATAGAAACCTTGATGCCATCAATGGCAACTTGAGATCCAAAGTGAGAAATCCAATTCTAAAGTGAACCCATCTCCTATTTCTTCACCCTCTACCTCTTGCCAAGTTGTTTTGGGTGTTTTCTTCACAAGTTTCACCACTTGGTGAAGTTGGACCTTGAACTTGCGCAACCTCGACGTAGATCATCTTCGGCACGAAGCCGACGACATTGCCCGCTCGTTTTCCCGATGAAGCCGATGATCGAGTCTAGGATTCGAGATGGACAGCGAGAGGACACCCACGTGGAGCTAAGCAAGTGGAAATCCGGATCTACAAAGGTTGTAGCATCTAACTTTTAGTTAAGTAGTTAACTAGATTATCTTTTCGCCTAAACATCTAGTCTACGATCCGTATTAAGGTTTCTCGGCACCCATAAAAATTTTAATTGGCATGTTCGATGCCTTGTGAGACCTCTATAGTGTGCCTAGGAACCCTACAGTGGTATCAGAGCCTAGCTGGAGCCTTAGGCGAAGTCTAGACGATGTTTGAAGTCCGAACGAACCCGAAACCCTAAACCAAACATGCTCTCTGGACGTTTTCTAAAATCTGGGATTTTTCCACATTAAAAATTCTTAAAAAATTCAGCAGGGAAATCTAAGAATTACGGTGCAAAAATTTTCCAATGAACTGTTCATAGTGCGGCGGAACCGCGGCAGAAGCATGGCTTCTGCGGCGGTTCCGCGGCCAAAGGATGACATCATCATCCCCTCACTGCACAGTAACTCCTATTTGATTATGCTGGATTTTCTGGGAATTTTTAATATTTATTCAAGTGTTGAATTTTCTGGAATTGTTTTGGGGATTCGGTGTTTCGATCGGAGTATCAGATTTTGTCTATGTGGCTTTCCGGATAAATTTTAGAATATGTTAAAAAGTTCGACCGGATATAAATACCCAAATTTTCCCCTGTCGGGAAATTTCCAAGTGTTGGATTTTTTCCGTAGTTTAACGACGTTCTAAGTAGTGCAAGTAACGCGATGGACCCTCTAGAAGACAACAAACCTTAACTCGATTATGTGACCGTCTTGAACTGCCCTTTGAACCTTCGGGTTTGGGGCAGTACGACATGCCACATGTGAGGCATTGGCTTGACCCTTCTACGGCTGGACCGTTGGTACTGAGGCACGAACTGAATGTTGTTAGACTTATTTCATGTGTTGAGCTGTATCGGGAAAACTTGGGTATTCGACTGTTCGATCGGAGAGTTTAACATTTTCTGTTTATCTGGAATGTGATACAATAATTGGAATTCACAAACAGTTATAAGATAACTGAATGAATGTTATAAATCTAGCAGTTTAGTCCCACATGATATTGAAAAGAGTTTTCGATAATGAGACTAAAATCCGGGATTTATATCTGTTAGGCATGTGATGTCTAAGTATTTCATTTGATTAGGCATGCGATGTCTAAAGAAGTTGCGGATTCCAATTGTTGTAGTTTTACACTTTCTTTTCTGTGACCGTAAGTGTAATATGTGATATCGCCGGTTTCGTTGCTATATGTCAACGACAATTGGGATGCACATATTTACTTACGTTAATGACATGTGATGTTATGTGTTGCTGGATATGTTAGATTGGATCGTCGTGTTTGAATAGCCGGGGGTTTTTATGTGAGATGAGTGTTTTTCATTTTCATTCATGTAAAAACTTGTATGTAATATTCTTTTATTTGGGGCACTTCCAGGTAGCGGAAGTTGTCACCCTTTGTATATTATTTACTTTTCCGCATTAGGATAGACCCAAGGAGGGGAGCACAAGTAACCGGGTTCTGGGGTCCAGTGGGAGACCAATTCGAGGAGTCGAGTCTGGGTCTCCTAACCCTAGAATTGGCAGGGTTGCTTGCCGCTCTCGTAGGGGTCTAGGGGTGTGGGATTGGCTATTCATCACGACCGTGGAATCCGTGTTTTATACTGGCTCGTATTGAAAACACGGACGTCCTAGTATATCCAATATTTCATATGTTTCTTCTGCTGCGATATCTGTGATGTGATTCTGTGATGGATATAGTAAATAGTATATATGATATATTATATAGACGTTACTTATGTTTTACACCCGCGCTAGCCCTGCCCTGCTCTGTCGTTAGTTACCTAACCTAACGGTGCACGAGGGGACATCGAGGCGAATGCGGATGGCATAAGTGTACGTCATATCTGTCTGTGATGTTTAGGTATTTAAATGATGGGACTTCATTAATGTGATTAATGAAAGAAAAGAAACCTAAGATGTTGTAGAATCAAATTTTAAACAAAACAGGTAGCTACAGTTCTTGCTTTGCATAGCGGTATATATGATATACCCTGCACCTTATTCGATGAGGAAAGGACCGAGATCCCTTCACCGGGAGTGACTCCTTTAGCAGTAACTGGCAGATGCTACGCACTCGGTTTGGCTTTGATTGCTTTTAAGAGTTTTTTTTGCTTTGCACAGTGATATATATGATATATCCCGCACCTCATTCGACGAGGAAAGGGCCGACGATCCCTTCACCGGGAGTGACCCCTTTAGCAAAACTGGAAAAGCCTCAAAATCACTCCATTTCAAAACTTCGTTTGATTCTACAACGATATCGAGTTCATTACGCAATAGGTTTTCAGAAAAACCTGTCGTAGCCCTCCGTCATTTCAGATAAAGACTATTTAGTATTCGTGCTGCGTTTGTTGACTTCTGTCAAGGCGTAGTGTGCGGTAGCTAACTAGTAATTATCTGCAAAGCATGTGATGTGATTGGATTAGGGTAGTCGTACGACCTTGTTGACCTCTGTCAAGGGTCGTGCGAGTGGGTTTGATTCAATCAAGAAATGACGGGTTGAACTTGACTAGTGCACTATGATTTGTTGACCTCTGTCAAGGTCATGGCACACTAGGGGCAAAATATTATCGGGAATTTCAAGTGTTGAAATTTGCAATGAGATTGCATACCTTCTATGAGATAGTTGGATCCCGATACCCGCTGCGAGTAAGAGTTACTCCTGGGAGAGTTTTACACATTACAATTAGCCGATCAAGTAGGTGTCTAGAAAGATGTTAACGAGGTTACGCCTCTGGGAAAACGAGGTTTACATTAATTAGGTTCGTGCGAAAGCACGGGGGACCTCCCTCAAAGTACCGACACTGGCCTGGCTGAAAGATTGGCGAACTTGTAGTGTGTAATTAATCCCGGCTAGTCTTTCCTTTTAGGGTTTGAAGGAAGATTTGATAAAAAGCAGTGGGAGCCATCCTGATTAGATAAAATAATTGTAAGTCCACGTTGCCACCCCCGGTTCTTACGGGGAGGCGGAAACGGTATAAAAATCAAATTTTTAGTGCAAGAAGCAACATGGACTATGCAAGGTCGGGATCGATACCTAAACTAAAACTAGCAACCTAGCTAAAGAAGTTTAGCTACTCGGATGAAGATGGTTATACCTAGACTTGAACTCCTTCGTCTTCAAACTTTGTAGAGGTTGATGGTCCTCCTTTGTCGCCTTCTCCCGTCGAAGATGGATCCACCTCGAAGGCTCGACCTTTGGGCTCTTTCTCGTACTTGGAGTGAACTAGAATCGCCGGCTTGCTAGACCCTTGATCCTAGAGTGAGTAGAGAGTGTTTAGGGTTTGCTTTTGTTTTTCAAGAGAAGGATTCTCAACTCATGAGAAGGTTTCTCTTGACTAGAGGAAGAAGAAGATGAAGTGAAGAGAGAGAGTGAGAATGATAAAGTGAGCTCTTTCTTTTCCTTTTTGCAACCATAACAAAAGAAAAAGAAAAATCAAATAATAACAATAATCAAAATGAAAAAGGTTTGATGGTTAGTTTAGAATGACTAATATCATTACATGCATTAAATGAATAAAGCAAGAATGAAAAAGCATCTTGCATTTGTAATGATGGTAGTCAAATGTTCAACCATGGTCAACAAGTCAACCATGGTCAACAAGTCAACAAAAACTAACCATGACACAATTTCATTTTATTATATATTATTAAATGATATAATACAAATCCATTAGGGTTTGGAAAAAGACGACTGTCAACTGTGCATACGCACCCGTTCCGAAACCCTAATGGAAATCATCTTCCTCCTCCTCAAAAACTGTGCATACACACCTGCATTCTTGTTCCGAGGAACATGAATACTGAGAGATAAAAGCAACCCCAAATACTATACCAGTATCCGGCTCAAACCAGAGCCCGCTGGTAATATCTGTCCGGACTCCAAACGTGCACAAGTGCGCGGATGAGAACGAACCCTGTCGCAAAACCATGCGACCTCTACTCTGTTTTGCCCATAGGCGAATACCCTCTGTGTGGGACTCTAAAGACTCGACACTACGCTGGCAGTGGGTTTAACCACAGACCGCAAGCGGCACTAGCTGTGCGTAACGGTCCCCAGGTAGATGTCGACAAGAAGGCTGACGAGGTGAAACCCCATCGGAACTCCTACTGAGTCTGAATGTGACAGTCTCCGTACAGTCCGGTCTGTTCGTCTGATACATCGCATGGCGGGCCTAGGGGGCGGTAAACGTCAGTCCCCCAATAGCGGTACAAGTCGTGCCGGAGCGAAGCCCAAAACACCCTGAGACAACACTGGAAACCTACCAGTATATCTCGTTTGCCCTGGCCAGGGACTACTTGTGTAATGGCTCTCCTAGACACAGCGCGATGTCAACCCCCAATACCGGGAGAGACGAATCCTGTCTAACCGTCACTGCCTCCGAGTGCTTCGGGACTGCACCCAACCACCACCTGTTTGCACGACTCCTTTGAGCCGTGGTAGGGTAGTGATCAAAGTGCAGTGGGAACACACTCGAGGCGAAGTGCCAGTGTCAAGTCAGCGGACTAAGCTGTACTCATGTCACCTGGGAACTGATGACTGACGATAGGTATAATACCAACCTGTCAGTTCCCGACGAGTCCTGTCCAGTGTACTCGTAACCCAACGAGCACCCGTATACTATCTCCAGTACGACGTACTGATGGCTGTGGGACAGACCATCTCCCACACTGGGATGAGAAGCGCATACGCTAGTCTACTCCGGAGTATCGATGCCCTGTCTCGATAGTCCTGCGACTAGGGACCTGTATAAGGATGTGCTTATAGATTACCCAGCCCCCACTAGTGTGACTGCCATCACAACGCTGGTAATCAAGCAAAGATCCTAAGGGCTCCACTAATGCGTATAAGTGATATAGTAAAATAAACACAAGTACACATTGAAGTAGAGACAAACCAAGTAGCATACTACTATTTTGAGCAAGATTGTATATACAAGGTGAATATCCCAAGCATCCATTAAGTAATATACAAACTAGTATGATACAGTAATGGCCTCTAGGGCATATACACTAACAATCTCCCACTTGCACTAAGGCCATGTACTGGCGTATCGAAGACCTATCATCTCGATCAGCCGCTCGAACTGAGTCTGGGGCAGGGCCTTGGTGAATGGATCTGCAGTGTTGTCTTCTGAAGCAACTCTCCGAACCTCGATCTCCTTGCGATCCACGATCTCCCTGATCAGGTGATACCGCCTCAAGATGTGCCTGGATCTCTGATGGGACCTGGGTTCCTTCGCTAAAGCTATAGCCCCATTGTTGTCGCAATACAGAGGTATTGGATCAACAATGGACGGAACCACCTGAAGTTCTTTCAAGAACTTCCTCATCCAGACAGCTTCTTTTGCGGCATCAGATGCAGCGATGTATTCCGCTTCCATCGTCGAGTCTGCAACGGTTTCCTGTTTGGAACTCTTCCAACACACCGCCCCTCCATTGAGGGTAAAGACAAAGCCCGACATGGACTTGGAATCATCCTTGTCACTCTGGAAGCTGGAGTCAGCAAAGGCCTCGATCTGGAGGTCTTTTCCGCCATACACCAAGAACATCTCCTTAGTCCTTCTCAGGTACTTGAGAATGTTCTTTACCGCTATCCAGTGTTTCTCCCCAGGGTTTGACTGATACCGGCTTACCACACTCAGTGCATAAGCTACATCCGGTCTGGTACACAACATCGCATACATTATAGAGCCTACCGCAGAAGCGTAGGGTATAATCGACATGCGATCCCTCTCCAAATCAGTCTTGGGAGACATCTCTTTAGAGAGGGTGATCCCGTGACAAGCCGGTAGGTTACCGCGCTTGGAATCTTCCATACTGAATCTCTTCACTATGGTGTCGATGTACCTGGACTGAGAAAGTCCCAATATCCTCTTGGATCTATCACGATGGATCCGGATCCCCAGGATGTATGAGGCATCACCCAGGTCTTTCATGGAGAACCTGTGTGACAAGAACCCCTTGACAGATTGTAGCATAGGAATGTCATTTCCTACTAAGAGAATGTCATCCACGTATAAAACGAGGAATACTACAGTTCTTGCTACAAATCTACTATAGATGCATGGTTCATCTGGATTTTTGATAAAGCCAAATTCTTTGACCGTCTCATCAAAACAGATGTTCCAACTCCGCGATGCCTGCTTTAGTCCATAGATGGACTTAAGCAACTTGCACACCTTTCCGCTGCTCCCACTCTGAATGAAGCCCTCTGGCTGGTCCATATAGACACACTCCTCTAAATTTCCATTTAGAAAAGCTGTCTTTACGTCCATTTGCCAGATCTCATAATCGTGGAAGGCAGCGATGGCAAGAAGGATCCGAATGGATTTCAGCATGGCTACTGGAGAAAAAGGTTTCGTCATAGTCCAAGCCAGGTCTTTGACGGAAACCCTTTGCTACCAGCCTAGCTTTATAGGTCTCAACCTGTCCATCTACACCAATCTTCCTTTTGAAGATCCACTTGCATCCTACGGGTTTTACCCCGTCTGGAGCAATGTCCAACGTCCATACCTTGTTGGTGTACATGGACTCCATTTCGGTCCGCATTGCATCCAGCCATTTCACTGAGTCAACACTCTGAACGGCCTGCTGGAAGCTAGTAGGCTCATCATAATCTATGATGCAATCCTCTCTATCCCCGTCTATGAGAAAACCGTAGTATCTCTCGGGCGGATGAGACTGCCTACTACTTCTGCGGAGCGGCGTAGGAATGTCCTGTTCTTTCGAACCCTCTGGTTCCTCTAAGCTTTCAGTAATGTTTTGTGGTTCTGGAATTTCTTCCAGTTCTACTGCGCTCCCACTTATCTGGTTTTCCAAAAACTCAGTTTCCAAGAAGTAGGCATGACGAGAAACAAGGACTTTTTGTTCCTCTTCACAGTAGAAGAAATATCCTTTTGAGTTCTTTGGATACCCCACAAACTTGCACTGTACTGAGCGTGCCTCGAGCTTGTCCGCATGCTGCTTTTTGACAAAAGCCGGACATCCCCATGTCTTAATGTGCTTAAGATAGGGTTTCTTCCCACACCACATTTCATATGGTGTGGAAGGCACAGTCTTAGTCGGAACTCGGTTCAAAAGGTATGCGGCTGATTCTAGCGCATATCCCCAGAATGATCGCGGCAACTCAGCGTTACTCATCATGGACCGCACCATATCCAATAGGGTGCGGTTCCGTCTCTCCGATACACCGTTATGTTGCGGGGTGTATGGAGGAGTAAGTTGAGAGAGAATTCCGTTCTCTTTTAAATAGTCCAGGAACTCGGCACTTAAGTATTCTCCACCTCGATCCGATCTTAGAATCTTAATACTTTTGCCGGTCTGTTTCTCTACTTCATTCTTATACTCCTGGAATTTTCCAAAGGCCTCGGACTTATGTTTCATTAAGAAGACATAACCGTACCTTGAGAAGTCATCCGTAAAAGTAATGAAGTAAGAATGTCCGCTTCGGGCATGTGTAGACATTGGACCGCACACGTCACTGTGTACGAGTCCCAAGAGCTCGCTCGCTCTTTCTCCATGTCCAGTAAACGGAGTCTTTGTCATCTTTCCCTTGAGACAGGATTGACAAGTGGCATATGACTGATATTCGAACGCATTCAAATACCCTTCTGTATGTAACTTCGTCAACCTTCTCTCATTGATGTGACCCAATCTACAATGCCATAAGAAAGTCTGGTTTATTTCTGGAGACTTTCTTTTGTGTGTATTCTGGACATTGAAAATCTGTGGTTGGTTCAATACGTATATACCATTACTCAATGTACCTGACCCAATCAGAACTTGATTAAGGTGAATGTTTACAACATTACTTACAAACGCAAATTCATAACCTTCTTTAGAAACTAAAGATACAGAAATGATATTACAAGTTGCGTTGGGTACAAAAAAGCAATTACGCAAAACCAAAACATGTCCATCTGACATTCCCAGGTGATAGTCCCCCACGGCTTTAGCATCCATGCTAGCTCCGTTCGCAACTCTGAGGGTCATGTCACCTGCCTTCAAAACCCTACGGTTTCTCAACGCCTGCAAAGAATTACAGATATGAGATCCTGATCCGGTATCCAATACCCAGGAAATAGAGTTTATTGAAAGACAGTTTTCAATAACATACACACCTGAAGCTGAAGCTGCAACCTGCTTCAATTCCTGTGTTCTGGCCTTCCAGGCCCTGCAATCATTCTTCCAGTGTCCTTTCTTATGACAAAAGAAGCATTCTTCCTTATCCACAAGCTTCCCCGCTATCTTTGTTGCTTTACCTTTTCCCTTCGTATCCACTTTACTAACACCGCCCCTTGGTTTGGCGGGGGCTTTCTTCTTCTTTCCCTTGGCTTTCGCCTTGGACCTAGAAGAAGATGATCCTCCTACAAACAAAGTGGATGTTTCCCTACCTTTCTGTAGGGTGCCCTCTGCGCTCCTCAGCAGGTTGAGGAGCTCTGAAAGTTCAACCTCCTTTTCTTGTAGGTTGAAGTTCATTATAAACTGGGCGTAAGTGGAAAGAAGGGACTGGAGAACTATATCCGTATATAGCTCACTCTCCAATGTGATCCCTAGGTCAGCGAGCTCCTCAATGTAGCCGATCATCTTTAGCACGTGCTCGGCTACTGATGATCCGACGGCCATTCTTGTCGAAAACAACTTTTTCGACGCTTCGTATCTTGCGATACGTGATTGCTCTCCATACAGTTCTTTTGTATGAAGCAATATGGACTCCATGTCCATATTCTCATGCCTCCTCTGATGTTCGTTGTCCATCGAGGCAAGCAGGAGGCACTTGGCCTTCGCGCTATCAATCTCCCAAGTCTTGCGGATTTCCTTATCCGCGACGCTGGAAGTTGGACCAGGGACAGGGGGAGCTTTGGTGGTAAGAAGATACCCCAGCTTGTCATAAGTGATTGCTATCTTGACATTCCTGAGCCAATCTTTGTAGTTTGGCCCTGTCAACTTGTTTTTATCTAGGAGTAACTTAAGTCCAGTCATGTTGATTGGTCGCTGCAATTAGGAGAGAGAAGAAGAAACACTCAGCATGATGCTCTTGCAAGTTTAGAGTGGTTTTTAATTTGTCTAAACAGGATGGCTCCCACTGTTTCTCGAATCCCTCCTCAAACCATAAAGGAAGAATTAGTCAGGATCAATCCCACCGTACAATACTTGCTTAACCGTTCGGCCAGGCTGGTGTCGGTACTTCGAGGGAGGTTTTCCAACGCTTTCGCGAAGTTCCTTAATTAAAGAACCTCTTTTCCCTGGGGGCGTAGCCCCGCTAACACCTTTCTAGGCACCTACTAGGTTTATAGCATTGATCGTTAAGTGAGAAATTTCCCGAGGAGTAGCATATACTCACAGTAGGATCGGGATCCAAATATCATCGCGTGACGAAACTGAAGGAATCCTACCAGAATCACCACACTCCAAATGGTATGCAAATCTAGCAAGTTTCAGTACTTATGAAACTCCCGATGTGGATTTTTGCCCCATGCTCTTATGACCTTGACTTTGGCCAACAAATCATAAGTCACATGTCAAGTTCTACCCGTCGTTCTCCAGGTTAATTTGAATCCACCCGTACCCACCCTTGACTTTGGCCAACAAGGCAGTACGACTGTTCCAAACCAACGCATCTATCTATGCTGCACATGAATACCCAATAGCTACCAATCACTATGCCTTGACTTTGGCCAACAAACACAGCTTGAATACTATTGACTATTCATATGAAACGACGGAGGGCTACGGATGGTTTTGGCGAAACCGTGAACGTAGTGAACTTGATTTGGTCGATGGAACGAGATAGCTTTTAAATGGAGTGGCTCAAGCTCCGCATTTTAAAAGTTAGTTTTGAAAAGAACCGAGTGGTTTTTCGAAAGTGTTCCAACGACTTTAACTTGGTTTATTATCTTGCATTAGTTCTTTTAATGCGTGATATTCTTGCATTAGTACTTTTAATGCGTCCCATCATTTAAATCCTACCATTGCAGAAAACAACCAAAATATGACGTACGCTTATGCCATTCGCATTCGCCACTGGGCCCCGTCATTACCCGTTAGGTTACTTAACTAACGACAGAGCGGGGGCTGGGCTAGCGCGTCTGTAAAACATAAGCAACGCCTAAATAGAAAGCAATGATAAACATTTCAGATCACAGATAAATACATTGGATATACTAGTAATCTGTAATTTGTACGAGCCTGTAACAAAAAACAGATAACACGGTCGCGGTGAATAGCCAATACCCCACCCAAGACCCCTACGGGTGCGGCAAACTACCCGCCAAGTACCCGAAGCGTAGCAACCTCCCTCATCTCCATGAGTAGGCCACTCGACACTTCGGTATACCCGGTAGTTTGTGCACCCCTCCATGGGTCTATCCTAGGAGCAAAAACAGTAAAAGAATTATACACTGACGGCTACAACCCCGACCCGGTTGTGCGGCCAAACAAATAATAATTATTACATCAATTTACATTTACAATGAATTGCAAGAAAAGAAAACTCTCGTCTCACAACCCCCCGGCTATTCACCCGCGACAATCCAACATATTTATATACACATTCCAGCACATTACAGATCATGTATAACCCCGACTAATCGTCTTATAGCAATTAGTCGACGTTCAATACATGCAAACATCACAGATATAACCATCATAGTCAAAGTGCAGTGGAGTTCGGAAAAATACGGAATTATAGGCCCCCAAAAGTAAATTTTAGTTCTGGAAAATCTGGGCATATAATATATATCCTAAAAATCCCAAAAACAACAAATAAAGACACTGCACGAAAATCGATGCAGAGAGGACATCAAGTCGCGGCGGATCCGCGGCGGCCAAGAAGGCTCACGCGGCGGAAGCGCGGCGACTTAGACGAATCTCTGTGTCGTTTTTCATGGGTGTTTTTAGAAAACCCTGAGATGAATTTACAGATATAAAGTTTTTCATTTCGGGCCAAAAAAATTTCAACAGAAACTCAGGTTTTTGAAAATACGGTTTTTGGGTTTTTTACGGTTCCGAACTTCGTTACACTTCACTACCTAGCTAGTTTAAGTTTAGTTAGGCTCTGATACCACTGTAAGTCCACGTTGCCACCCCCGGTTCTTACGGGGAGGCGGAAACGGTATAAAAATCAAATTTTTAGTGCAAGAAGCAACATGGACTATGCAAGGTCGGGATCGATACCTAAACTAAAACTAGCAACCTAGCTAAAGAAGTTTAGCTACTCGGATGAAGATGGTTATACCTAGACTTGAACTCCTTCGTCTTCAAACTTTGTAGAGGTTGATGGTCCTCCTTTGTCGCCTTCTCCCGTCGAAGATGGATCCACCTCGAAGGCTCGACCTTTGGGCTCTTTCTCGTACTTGGAGTGAACTAGAATCGCCGGCTTGCTAGACCCTTGATCCTAGAGTGAGTAGAGAGTGTTTAGGGTTTGCTTTTGTTTTTCAAGAGAAGGATTCTCAACTCATGAGAAGGTTTCTCTTGACTAGAGGAAGAAGAAGATGAAGTGAAGAGAGAGAGTGAGAATGATAAAGTGAGCTCTTTCTTTTCCTTTTTGCAACCATAACAAAAGAAAAAGAAAAATCAAATAATAACAATAATCAAAATGAAAAAGGTTTGATGGTTAGTTTAGAATGACTAATATCATTACATGCATTAAATGAATAAAGCAAGAATGAAAAAGCATCTTGCATTTGTAATGATGGTAGTCAAATGTTCAACCATGGTCAACAAGTCAACCATGGTCAACAAGTCAACAAAAACTAACCATGACACAATTTCATTTTATTATATATTATTAAATGATATAATACAAATCCATTAGGGTTTGGAAAAAGACGACTGTCAACTGTGCATACGCACCCGTTCCGAAACCCTAATGGAAATCATCTTCCTCCTCCTCAAAAACTGTGCATACACACCTGCATTCTTGTTCCGAGGAACATGAATACTGAGAGATAAAAGCAACCCCAAATACTATACCAGTATCCGGCTCAAACCAGAGCCCGCTGGTAATATCTGTCCGGACTCCAAACGTGCACAAGTGCGCGGATGAGAACGAACCCTGTCGCAAAACCATGCGACCTCTACTCTGTTTTGCCCATAGGCGAATACCCTCTGTGTGGGACTCTAAAGACTCGACACTACGCTGGCAGTGGGTTTAACCACAGACCGCAAGCGGCACTAGCTGTGCGTAACGGTCCCCAGGTAGATGTCGACAAGAAGGCTGACGAGGTGAAACCCCATCGGAACTCCTACTGAGTCTGAATGTGACAGTCTCCGTACAGTCCGGTCTGTTCGTCTGATACATCGCATGGCGGGCCTAGGGGACGGTAAACGTCAGTCCCCCAATAGCGGTACAAGTCGTGCCGGAGCGAAGCCCAAAACACCCTGAGACAACACTGGAAACCTACCAGTATATCTCGTTTGCCCTGGCCAGGGACTACTTGTGTAATGGCTCTCCTAGACACAGCGCGATGTCAACCCCCAATACCGGGAGAGACGAATCCTGTCTAACCGTCACTGCCTCCGAGTGCTTCGGGACTGCACCCAACCACCACCTGTTTGCACGACTCCTTTGAGCCGTGGTAGGGTAGTGATCAAAGTGCAGTGGGAACACACTCGAGGCGAAGTGCCAGTGTCAAGTCAGCGGACTAAGCTGTACTCATGTCACCTGGGAACTGATGACTGACGATAGGTATAATACCAACCTGTCAGTTCCCGACGAGTCCTGTCCAGTGTACTCGTAACCCAACGAGCACCCGTATACTATCTCCAGTACGACGTACTGATGGCTGTGGGACAGACCATCTCCCACACTGGGATGAGAAGCGCATACGCTAGTCTACTCCGGAGTATCGATGCCCTGTCTCGATAGTCCTGCGACTAGGGACCTGTATAAGGATGTGCTTATAGATTACCCAGCCCCCACTAGTGTGACTGCCATCACAACGCTGGTAATCAAGCAAAGATCCTAAGGGCTCCACTAATGCGTATAAGTGATATAGTAAAATAAACACAAGTACACATTGAAGTAGAGACAAACCAAGTAGCATACTACTATTTTGAGCAAGATTGTATATACAAGGTGAATATCCCAAGCATCCATTAAGTAATATACAAACTAGTATGATACAGTAATGGCCTCTAGGGCATATACACTAACAATAATAACCAATCTGATCTTGCACGAGCATACGCTAAAGTGTTTTCTTCTCTCTCACTCCAGGTAGCGACCATTTCATGCCTTAATCAAGATAATAATATGGATGTGTTGACCGAACCCACATGTTATATTGTGCTGGGGAACGTTGGTTCCGTTCATTCTTATAAGAGTTATAGGAATGAACAGGATATAGGGGAATACCAGGATTCCCATGCCACCCGAATGAAGAAAGTACATGTTGATGCACTTTCTTTGGGTGTGTTCGTCACTGAGAACTGTTTCTCCATTTGCTCTACGTCCTGGGTATTGGATACCGGGTCAGGATCCCATATATGTAATCAGTTATATGGGCTTAGGAAAGGTAGAGAACTTGGAGAAGGTGATAAAGACATAAGAGTTGGAAATGGTGCAATTGTTGCAGCTAAGACTGTCGGGGAATATCACCTTGTATTACCAACTGGTAATACATTGGTTCTGAACGAAAGCTATTACATGCCGAACCTGATATGCAACATTATATCAGTTTCTTTATTGAGTAAAGAGGGATATAATTTTGTATTACAGAACAATGTTATGAACATTTTCCGTAACCAAAAGTTGGTTGGATCAGGCACGTTATGCAATGGCATTTATGTTCTAAATCAATCAACATTTCTGAGCATAACAAACACACACAAGAGGAAGAGTTCTGAACTGAACGAATCCTTCTTGTGGCATTGTAGACTGGGTCACATCAATGCGACACGACTGGCTAAGTTGCATAAGGATGGGTATTTGAAACCATTCGAATTTTCATCTTATGACACTTGCCAGTCATGTCTCAAAGGCAAGATGACCAAAACTCCGTTTACGGGACACGGAGAAAGAGTTACCGAACTCTTGGGACTAATACATAGTGATGTATGCTGTCCCATGTCTACACATGCCAGGGATGGTTCTTCGTACTTCATTACATTCACTGACGATCTCTCAAGATACGGACATGTGTACTTGATAAGACACAAGTCTGAAGCTTTTGAGAAATTTAGAGAATATAAAAAAGAAGTCGAGAAACAAACCGGAAAAAGTATTAATATCCTTTGATCTGATCGAGGAGGTGAATACTTGAGCAATGAATTCCTGGACTTGCTAAAAGAGAATGGGATTCTCTCTCAGCTTACTCCTCCTTATACACCACAGCACAACGGTGTATCGGAGCGGAGGAATCGCACCCTATTAGATATGGTGCGCTCTATGATGAGTACAACTGAGTTACCTATTTCCTTCTGGGGGTATGCGCTTGAGTCAGCGGCATACCTATTGAATCAAGTTCCAACTAAATCTGTACCTACCACACCATATGAGATATGGAGTGGGAAGAGACCATGTCTTAAACGAGTTAAGATACGGGGTTGTCCGGCCTATGTCAAAAGGCAAAATCCAGACAAACTCGAGGCACGGTCAGTTCTATGTAAGTTTGTGGGATATCCTAAACATTCAAATGGATATTTTTTCTACCACAGTGAACAACAAAAAGTGTTTATTGCTCAACATGCCACCTTTTTAGAAAAGGAATTTCTTGCAAAAGAGATTAGTGGCTCTGAGGTAGAACTGGAAGAAGTTCCAGAAACACAAACTATAACTGAAGATTTAGTGGAACCGGAGGATTCGGTAGTACCCGACGAACCCCAGCCTCTCCGCCGATCTGGTAGGGTTTCTCGTCCACCTGAGAGATACTACGGTTTTCTCATTGATGGTGGAAGCGAGGATTGCATCATGGAGGATGATGACCCAACTAGTTTCGAGCAGGCCATCACGAGTAGGGACTCAGTGAAATGGCTGGATGCTATGCAGTCGGAGATGGAATCCATGTACACCAACAAAGTATGGACTTTGGACGTTGCTCCTGAAGTGGTAAAACCCATTGGGAGCAAGTGGATCATCAAGAAGAAACTTGGTGTAGATGGGAAAGTGGAGACTTTCAAAGCTAGACTTGTAGCAAAGGGTTTTTGTCAAAAACCAGGTGTGGACTATGACGAGACCTTTTCTCCAGTGGCTATGCTTAAATCCATCCGGATCATGCTTGCCATCGCTGCATATCATGATTACGAAATCTGGCAAATGGATGTTAAGACCGCGTTTCTAAATGGTGATTTAGAAGAGTGCGTGTACATGACTCAGCCAGAGGGCTTCGTAAACAGTGGGAGCAGCGGGAAGGTGTGCAAGCTGCTTAAATCCATTTATGGATTAAAGCAAGTATCGCGGAGTTGGAACATCTGCTTTGACGTCGTTATCAAAGAGTTTGATTTCGTCAAAAACCCACATGAACCTTGTATCTACAAGAAGGTCGCAGAGAGTAAGGTTTTCTTCCTCGTATTGTACGTGGACGACATACTCTTGATAGGAAATGACATTCCTATGCTGCAATCGGTCAAGCTCTTCTTATCACAAAGATTCTCAATGAAAGATCTTGGTGATGCCTCCTGCATATTGGGAATTAGGATCTATAGAGATAGATCCAAACGGATTTTGGGATTGTCCCAATCCAGGTACATTGACACTATACTAAAGAGGTTTAGTATGGAAGAGTCCAGGAGTGGGAACTTGCCCACGATCTCTGGAGTCACTCACTCCAAAGAGATGTCTCCCAAGACTGATTTGGAGGGAGCTCGCATGCAAGGGATACCCTATGCTTCGGCAGTAGGCTCTATCATGTATGCGATGCTATGTACCAGACCCGATGTAGCATACTCACTAAGTGTAGTGAGCAGGTATCAAGCTGATCCTGGAGAGAGTCACTAGACAGCTGTAAAGAGCATTCTCAAGTACTTGCGAAGGACTAGAGATATGTTCTTGGTGTATGGTAACGGAGAACTCCAAGTGGAGTCCTTTACCGATTCGAGCTTCCAGAGTGATAAGGACGACTCTAAGTCGCAGTCGGGCTTTGTCTTTACCCTTTACGGAGGGGCGGTTAGCTGGAAGAGTTCCAAGCAGGAAACCGTGGCAGACTCGACGATGGAGGCTGAATACATCGCTGCGAACGATGCTGCCAAAGAGGCTGTCTGGGTCAAGAAGTTCATTACTGAACTTGGAATGGTTCCATCCATTGAGCATCCAATACCTTTGTATTGCGATAATAATGGAGCGGTGGCTTTGGCCAAGGAACCCAGGTCCCATTAGCGGTCCAGGCATATTCTGAGGCGGTATCACCTTATCCGGGAGATAGTTGATCGCCGGGAGATCGAGGTCAGGAGGGTTGACACGAAGAACAACACGGCGGATCCACTCACGAAGGCCATTCCCCAGACACAGTTTGAGAGACTCTTCGGGATGCTCGGTATGCGATTCTACAGCAGCTGGCCCTAGTGCAAGTGGGAGATTGTTAGTTGTATGTATGCCCTAGAGGCCAGTATTGTACAGATGATGTATATTATATTAGATGCTTGGACATATATAGAGATGACTTTCTTGCTCGATATGATAGTATGCTCTCTGGTTACTCTTTATCTTAACATGTACACTGGTCTCTTTAAACTGTCTTATGGTTACATGTTGGTAAAGAACTTAGGATGTGTACTTGACTACCTGGACTATGATACGGATCATACTAGTGGGGACATGGTAGTCCATAAGTACATCCTTCAAGGTCCCTAGTCGTGGGAGTATCGAGACGGGGCATCGATATACCAGTGTAGACTAGCGTATACGCTTCTCGACCCATGTGATGGGCGATGGATGATCCTATATCCATTGGTGTTTGACATCAGAGATGGTATACGGGTGCTCAGTGGAGACTGGGTACACTGGACGGACTCGCTGAGAACTCCCAGATGGTATTATACCTCACGTCAGATGGCAGTTCTCAGGTGACACTTATACAGGTTAGTCTGTAGACCCGAGATCGTCATAGAGTCTTATGTGATTCCCACTGTGCTTTGATCTCCACCTTACCACGTCCATGAGGGCGTGCAAAACGGTGGTCTTTAGGTACAGTCCCGAGTCATATGGAGGCAATGAGCGATAGGAGGGGTTTCGTCTCTCCCGGTATTGGGGGTTGATGTTGCGCTGTGCTCGATTGGCCGTAACAGGGAAGTCCCTGGCCAGGGCTGATCAGAGATTTGCTGGTAAGTGTTACCAGTAGTTTCTCGACCCGTTATGAGCCTCACATCGGCATGACTTATCGGTTATTGGGGTCTGACGTTTACCACCCATAGACTTGATATGCGACGTATCAGACGAACAGACCGGACTGTACGGTAAGTGTTACTGGTTGGATTAACAGGAGTGTGAGCGGGCTAGCTCGTCGATCTTCTGATCGCTCAATACCCGGATGGCCGTTACGTTTAGCAGACCGCTTGCGGCTTGTGGGTGTTTGATATGATCATCATCTGCTACCGGCGTATTGACGAGTCTTTAGAGTCCTACACAGAGGTTTCCTGGCTCAGGCGAAACGAAATAGGAGCGCTTATGAGATATGTGCGGGGCTGAGAATAATGCGTGTATATGATACCGTATTTCATTCTCGCGATGGATGTTTCGATTGGTTATATTCGATATGACCTAGTTATCGAATCATTGATTCGATAAATCGATACATTGAATACTAGTCGGTTATGTGCGACATGACCGGATCATTGAATCAAATGTTGATTTAATGATTTAATGTATAATTATATATTTGATATATTACTTTGCATTAACTAGTATTGGTTCACTTTATATGGATTTTCTCACTTGATGTGCAAGTTGTATATGTGATATATTTCCGTGCACATACATGTATCATGTTTGATGATACTTGATCATTTGGTTAAGTGTGAAGAATTAAGCCATGGATAAATGATAATTAGGGTTTTGCCTTATCATTTATTTATTCATTTCTTTATTTATTTCAATGGATAAATGAAAATAAAGTGGTTTATTTTTGTTATGAAGCTTGTTGAAGCTTCATGAAGCTTTGACCAAATAGACCATTTTGTCTTCATGCTTAACCCTAACCCATCCACTTACCATGGTTTATTCTCTACACTTAACCCTTGTTAGATTATGATAAGTATGCATTTTTCTTTTCATTTTAAAAGATAACTTATCATAAACTAGCTTCTTCTTCTTCTTCTTCATCTTCAAGATAGAAACCTTGATGCCATCAATGGCAACTTGAGATCCAAAGTGAGAAATCCAATTCTAAAGTGAACCCACCTCCTATTTCTTCACCCTCTACCTCTTGCCAAGTTGTTTTGGGTGTTTTCTTCACAAGTTTCACCACTTGGTGAAGTTGGAGCTTGAACTTGCGCAACCTCGACGTAGATCATCTCCGGCACGAAGCCGACGACATTGCCCGCTCGTTTTCCCGATGAAGCCGATGATCGAGTCTAGGATTCGAGATGGACAGCGAGAGGACACCCACGTGGAGCTAAGCAAGTGGAAATCCGGATCTACAAAGGTTGTAGCATCTAACTTTTAGTTAAGTAGTTAACTAGATTATCTTTTCGCCTAAACATCTAGTCTACGATCCGTATTAAGGTTTCTCGGCACCCATAAAAATTTTAATTGGCATGTTCGATGCCTTGTGAGACCTTTATAGTGTCCCTAGGAACCCTACAAAATGGTGGCAATATAAGACTCACACCATGGTTTTATATATGGATTTTTATTGCATTTGATTTAAAACAAAATGAAAAAGGATAATGGTTATCATGGATTTGTTTCTATACTCTTCTTTGACCTAACCATCCTCACCCACCTTTTAACCTTGGGTAAACTTTCCTTTTGTATTTTAACTCAAATTCAATAATATATTCATTATTTAACCATGGTTTGAGATGAGAATAAGAAAATATATATACATATATTTTCATTTTTCTTCATAAGAGTTTTTCTTTTTCACTCTTGTTAAAAGAAAGCCATCATCTTCTTCCTCCTTCACCATTTGCTCTCTATACTTTTGTAGTGAGCAATATACTCATCAAGTTAGGTTTTTGAAGTGAGAAAAGCCACCACAACATCATTCTACACAAGTTTAGCCCACTTGTTTAGAGTGTTATCTTCATTTCTTATCTTGAAAAGTGAAGTTGCAAGCTTGGACTAGGAGCTTCGGGTGGATCGTCGTGGACACTAGGAGACATCAAGCGAACCCTCCTCCAACCCTCAAGTGGCCAAGGAGTCTAGCGTAGGGAGCTACAATGGTTGTACTCTCAAAACCCTAGCCTTTGTTACTTGTAATGTTTTGAAACCCTAATTTTTCTAGGAACGATTCTTTGTTCGTTAACTTAGCACCCTAAAAATTCCATCTTTGGTACATGTGATGCTTCCAAACCCTTCATGAGGTGCTAGGTTAACCCAACAGCCCCGAAGGCTTCATGCAGTCTCTCGTGCCAGTCCTTCTTATTTCGAAACACCGTCTTTTTCACGATCTTCGTCAAGGTCTTGTTGAAAGCATCAGCTAGACCGTTAGCTCAGGGATTATAGACCGAAGAGTACCTCCAGTCTATGTTATACTGTTGTGCGCAGCGGCTAATCTTGTGGCTTCTGTAGGATGGCCCGTTATCGGAGATGATCCGTCGTGGAGGTACAAACCGATAAATGACGTGTGTCTTGAAGAAATGGAGAATATTCTCCGTCTTGACTTCCCTCAGCGGTACTGCTTCTGCCCATTTGGAGAAGTAATCAGTTGACGCCAAGATGAATCGATGTCTTTTGGACGATGCTGTTTCGATGGGGCCGATTATGTCGGTTCCTCACATTTCGAACAGCCAGCTAGCCATTGTCGGATGTAGCAGATTCGGATGTGATGGATAAAGTCTCCGTGAATCTGGCATGAGTGGCACTGCTTCACGTATTCGAGGCAGTCCCGGATCATCGTGGGCCAATAATAACCCATCTGTTTGATCTTCAGATTCATTTTCGGCCCAGCTTAGTGAGAACCGCAGAGTCCATCGTGAACTTCTTGGATGACTCTCTTTGCCTCTTCAGGCCCCAGGCATCTTAGCCACAAAAAATCAAATGATCTTTTATACAGGGTATCGTTGACGAAGACAAAAGATAGAGCTCGCTTCACGAGCTGATGTTTTGAGGACGCATCATCAGGTGTTCGAAGGGATTTGAAGTAGTCTATAAAGACTTCTCTCCAATCTATAGCCCTTTCCTGGTCTTTTATTTTTAGGGTTGTCTGCTCGGTCGCTCCCTTTTCCTCGGACGACTCCGGAGATATGTCTGCCAGTGCAAGAACCCGACGGCTTTGCACAACGATCCTCACGTCATCAAGGTTTTCGTCAGCCAGTTCTTTAGCGAGCTTGGCTAATGCATCCGCTTTGCTATTTTCCGCACGCGGTATGCTTTCCAAGGTGTAGGAAGGAATTTGAATCAGCAGCCGCTGTACTCTCTCGCCGTATTTCACCAACTCTGGTTTGCACGTCTGATAGTCGCCGTTTACTTGACTAACGACCAGCTGGGAGTCTCCGTATATGAGGAGGTTTTCAATTCCCATGTCGATAGCGATCTCAAGACCTACTATCAAAGCTTCATACTCGGCTTCATTGTTCGTCCTCGGCTCTGTTAAGGAGAAGGCAAAACGCATTATCCCTCTTTATGGAGTCACGAAGATGAGGCCTACCCTGGATTTGATTATAGGGGTGCTTTGTTTGCGCTTCTTCATGGAAGACGCTCCATCTGGGTATCATTCTCCCTTCTCACCCTGTCGATCGTGTCAAATGCATGTTCGTCTGGCAATTCGCAGTTCAAGGGAGAGTCAGCAGGTATCGGATGCTCAGCGAAGAAGTCAGCGATGGCTTGGCCTTTCACTGCTTTGAGGGGTCGATAAGTTATCGAGAACTCCATCAAGAGCAAGGCCCACTTAGCGAGTCGTCCTGTTAATATGTCCTTTGACATCAAATATTTGAGGGGATCCACCTTCGATATGAGATGGACCTCATGTGCCAACGCATAGTGTCTGAGCTTCGTTATTGCGAAGATCAACGCCAGGCGGTGTTTTTCAATGGGAGAGGAGTTGCTTTCTGACCCGAAAAGAACTCGACTCGGATAGTAGAGAGCTCTTTCTTTCCCTTGATCGTTCTCTTATGCCCACAGCGCGCCTAAAGAACCTTCAAGGGCTGTTGTGTACAGGACGGGAGGTTTTCCTTTAACGGGAGCGGCCAGTACTGGAGGATTCTGCAGGTATTGCTTGATTTCGTCCAGTGCGTTTTGGCATTTTCGATCCCAAACGAAAGGGGTTCCCTTCTTCATCAGGTGACTGTAAGGACGTCACTTGCCTGAGAGATTGGCTATAAATCGCCGGATATACGCAAGCTTCCCTTGGAGAGACCGCAGTTGCTTGAGAATCCTTGGCGGAGGCATTTCCATAATCGCCTTGATCTTTCACGGATCTATCTCGATGCCTCGGTGTCAGACGATGAATCCCTGGAATTTGCCTGAGGATACTCCGAATACGCATTTGAGAGGGTTCATCTTCAAGTTGTATTTCCGAAGGCGTTGAAACACGATCTTCAGATGTTCTAGATGTTCCTCATATGTTTTGCTTTTAACTACAAGGTAATCAATATAGCATTCGATGATTTCATGTATGAGGTCATCGAAAATCTTCTTCATGGCCCTCTGATAGGTGGCATCGGCGTTCTTTAGACCGAAAGGCGTCACCTTATAGCAGAATATGCCCAAAGAGGTTTGGAAAGTGGTATGCTTCTGATCTTCATGATGCATTTTTATCTGATCGTATACTGATGAGCCGTTCATGAAGGAAAAGACTTCGTGGGTGGACGTATTGTCGATCATCAGCTCGGTGACCGGTACTGAAAAGTCGTCCTTTAGGCAAGCTTTGTTGAGATCCCGAAAGTCCACGCATATGAAAACCGTCCCATTTTTCTTCATCACTGGGACGATGTTGGCGATCCAATCAGGGTACTGAACCTCTTGGATAAAACCGGAGTCGATTAGCTTCTTAACCTCAGCGTTGATACTCATCTCAAGCTCGAGCCGCATTCGTCTCAGCGCTTGTTTGACTGCCTTGATGTCCGGAGATATCGCCAATTTGTACACAGCAATCTCTAGATCTAGTCCCGGCATTTCGGAATAGTTTCATGCGAAGCAATCTTTATACCGCATGAGCATGTCTTTGAGTGTAGCCACTTTTTCTTCAGACAACAGCTCACTGACGAACGTCGGCCGTGGGTCATTTGTCGTTCCCAAGTCTATTTTCTTGAGGTTATCTGCAGTAGTATGTATCCCGTCTTCCAGATCTTTTGGCGCCGGTGGAAATTCTGAGATTAACTCATCTTCATCGTTTTCGAAGCACCGAGAAAGGTCATCCATATTCTCGGGTTCCTCTTCTGACAGCGTAATCACGTGACAGGTGCGAGATCGCTTCCAAGACCGATATTGATCTGGTTCTACTCTCGCTGCACATGTGGTTTTCGGTTCATGCTTCTGTGGTGGGCTTACCCTCCAACTTCTGGATAGCGCGAACCTACCCTGTTGATATTGGTCTTCGACCCAGTTCTTGCAGGTGAAGCAGTCTTCGAGAGGATGTCCTACTGCTCGGTGATAGGGGCAATAGTCTGGGTGGTAGATCTCGTTCGCTTGCTCGGGGTGCTTGGACTCCGGCAGTGTCATCATTTGATGCTTTACGACGAGATCGAATATCTTCTTTGTCTTGTCTTGGGGAAAAGAATATTCCCGACCCATTTTCTTTATAAGGGACGGATCCCGACTGCTCGACTCTTGTTCGCATGGCTTCTTAGACCCGCTTAGCTACTGTCGAACGTTTTTTCCGTTCTTTGGTTTATTTTTGCCTCTGCGCCGGGTCTTTTGAATGACGAGCTGGCGAAGAAGAGCATTGTCATTCTCCGTGGCCTGCTGAAGGAGGCGCTGCGTTCTGGCTTTCCCGTAAATGGCCATCTCGCGGTTATGGTCATCCCGGACCTTTTGACCCGCTTCCCTGATCAATTTGTCCATCCGTTCTTCAAACGACAAACTCGGCGTTTTGATGACAGGACCTTGTTTTGGTTCAGGATCAGCGTCTTTTAACAGAATGTCTCCTTCTTCATCGAAGTCATGTATGACGTAGCTGCCATGGACTCGCTCTCGTTTTTTAGATTGAACATATCCAAGCCCGATCGTTTCCATTCTCCCGTTGGGCAATTTGCGCTGAGTTCCAGGGACATCCTAAATTCTGTTGTAGAATCGAGCTTGTCGAGCGGTCTGTTTGAAGGGTACACCTTGGCGCTTCAATAGCCTCTTCAAGCCTTCTGTGTAATATTTAGGCAGACGGATGGGCTGGAGCCTGTCATGTGTAGAATCCGCGCCATGCCAAATTTCTTTTCCCACTTTGGTTTCTTCGGATCGGTAGAATAGGATCGCCTTTTCACCCTTTTGCCTGGGGGGGACATAGAATGTTTGCAGTTCTTGTACACTATAAGTACTAAGTGCATCGAGCTCTTTGTAATGCTCTTGTGGCACCATGGCAATTTGTAAACTTTGATCTTCGTCGACGAAGATTTGTATCGACGGCCGAGAAGAGAATATAGCATTGACCTCATCTTCCGAGTCGCTACCGAAGATCAACATAGGAGTGGACGGTCCCGGCTTGTTGCATTGGGGCAGACCAGAATAAACTCTTTCTTCCTCCTCCTCAGTATCACTCCCGAAGACTGGAATAGTGGTGATTGCTTTGTTCTTTGATTTGTGACATCTTTCCGTATCCTCGAAATATGGTAAGAAGTATTTTGCATCTTCGTACTTTCGAACTTTGTTTACGGAGAATGGGTTCAGCTCTCCTGTTACGGTATACTCGAGACCATCCTTGAAATACTTTATACACTGATGTTGTGTAGAGAGGATGATGTTGTACTCATGTAACCAAGGCCTGCCGAGCAAAACATTGTAGCATGTCTTGGCGTCAATGACAAGAAACTTAATGTCCGTGATAAGCAGCCCAAAGCGTAGTGTCAATATTACAGACCCAAGCGTTCATGATGACTGAGAGTCAAACCCGGAGATTGTGATTTTATCACGAGCGGGGTGCTGAAAGCTCATGTAGATTTCCTTCAACACTTTCACATTGAGGAGATTGAAGGAGGACCCATTGTCGACTAGGATTTTGCCTATCTTAATATCATGACAGTATCCGGAGACATAAAGGGGAAGGTTATGCTCGCACGTCCCGAGGAGGAGGTCTTCATCGCCGAAGGTGATATCGGCCGTGTGTACTTCTTCTCGCTCGTATTTCATCTTTTCTTCGGCGAGGAAAGCTTGGAATTGCTCGGGCTCCTGCAGTGCCTTGATCAAAGAATCTCTTGCTTCTTTTGATAGCAGAAGGGCGTCGAGAATGCTGAGCTGCTAGGGTATCTTTCTCAAGTGTGCCAGCAAGTTGTAGTCCACCTTACTTTTCTTTGGCGGGTCCTTGGCGGTCAGCTCCTTGACGACTTTGTCATCTAAGGCGATATCTTCAGGGACTTTTTCTTTTCCTTATCTTTTCTATTCGCAGGCCCGAGATTCTTTTCGGGCAGCGTACGATTGCGCAGCTGAATATTTTCACAGGTCTTCGGTTCTTCCTCTTTTCCCGAGGTGGACTCTTTAAAGAGAGGGCCAAGAGTCATTTCTTCGTCGGAGTCGCTCCTGAAGGTAAGAACTTGCGCCCCCAGTGTCGGTCATGTGACAGTTGCCGGTAGTTCTTTTACCCTCTTTGGTCGTATTTCTTTGCTCCCGACGAGTTTTGTGTTTCATCCGCTTGAAATTTTGCTGGTGAGCAACATATCCCTTCCACTATCTTTTAAAAGTGTTGCACTCTTCGGTAGGGTGCGCAATCTTTCAATGATATAAGCAGTAGCTAGGATGAATTTCCGCTTCACCAAGAATGTTTCCTTCAGAGGGTGGCAGTTTCACTCCCATTGATATGGCTTTGGCGAACCACTTCCTTGTTTTAAACCTGCGTTTATTTGCGGCGAATGTATTTTGATTTGGCGGGAACGTTTCGACCCTTTCGTCCAGTCGTCGGTGCTTGGCTTTTTCAAATATGGCCATCTCACGCTCTCGAACAGCTTTGCTTTTAAGAAGAGCTTCATTCAGGAATGCATCAATCATTTTATCTGATGGCCCTAGAAGTTCCGGCTCAGGCCCTGCCCCCAGTTTCTCTGTGTAAGGAGCTTCTTCATTGTTTATCGACGAGTGAGAAAGATCACATGGAAACTTGCCACGTAATCTTCAGATTCATCCGTTGACTCTTCCCCATCATCTCCGTCTTCAAGGACGTGACTGAGAAATTCTTGGAGTGTGATTAGAGTCCGCGCCTTCTGGTTATACTCTTCTAGCGCGTCAATCAGCTTTTGCAGGTCCGCGCGCCTGTCACCAGGCTTCACGGGCTTTTTGGTCTTCTTCTTCTTCTTCGAAGACTTTGATGGCTGGGTGTGAATGCTTTGGCTATTACCATCAATCTTTAGAGTTGGGCGTGGTTTCAGCATTCCCTCGATGATCTCGGGTTCCAGTGGATTTTTCCACCTGATCGCCGGGCATGTTTGGAGATCCTTCAACATTCTTTTCGTCTTGGCTGAAAGAGCGACCTCCCATGGAGCTTCTTGTATGAAGGAGCATGATGCCCTCGGTGTGTCCGTCTTCTTGGGAGCGTGTGGCTGTGGTGGGTTCACCTTCCAATTCTCGGACAGGGCAAATTTGCCCTGTTGATACTGGTCTTCAATCCAGCCCTTGAAGACGAAGCAATCTTCAATTGGATGGCTTACCGTTTGATGGTAGGGGAAATAATTGGGACTATTAGCCTCGCCGGGTTGCAACGGTCGTTTTGGATTCGGCAGATTGATGAGCCTATTGCGCACCGCTAGCTCGAACAATCTTTTCGTCTTGTCCTGGTGAAATGAATAAGGGCGCTTCATTTTCTCATTATAGTATCACCGTCTTTCCTCTGGGCGATCCGTTAATTTTGGACCACTGGGCTGTTGTTGAGTATTCGCGACGAAGGTCGCCTTCCCTTTACCGTTTTCGTTCCGCTGCTCTGGCTTTGAAGGAGACGGTCTATGACCCATGTGGTCCATTTGGGCCGGTTTGTCAATCAAATCTTGGAACGTGGTCGGCTTGAAGAACATCATGAATTGGGAAATAGTTGCCTGCGGGTCCAGAGTGCCCACGAACATGCCTACCGCCGGCGCTTCCTCGATGCGCTGCTCATATTTTGCCCATAATTTTTGCCACCGTGTTGCGTATTGTATCTAAGTTTTGCTTGGCTTCACCCTGGTGTTATAACACGGTAATCGGGGTACGCTCACTAGTGCTCGCGAATCGCTGGGTGAATAATAGCTCCATCTCTGCAAAAGTCTTGACGGAGTCGTTTGGAAGTTCAGAATACCAGTCGAATGTCGTTTCCGACAGGCTGTCAACAAACTGACGGAGCAAAAGTTTATCATCGCCCCCGGTGTTGCCGCAAAGAGCCCTAAACTGGCTTACATGCTGGTGAGGATTGCCCGTCCCTTTGTATACATGGAATATAGGGATCGTATATCCCGGCGGGTACTTTATTTGGTCATACCAGCCTGGATATGGTCGCCCAGTTTTAACAACTTGGCCGGCCGCTTCATTCGCCTGGTGAGCTCGTATTTGCTGAGCAATGTAGTCATCCAGAGCGGCTTTGGAGATGGTCTCCTCCTTGGCTGCTGAAAGAGCCGGAGGAGGGTTCGATGTCTCCCCTCTGTCATCTTCAATGATGATCGGGGGGTCTTCAGCTGGAGGTTCCGGCTATAACATCATCCCAGCCATGTCTTGGAACAAGAGAGCCATTCGTTTTATATTAGCTGCTTGTTCCGCAGCCTCTTTTTCTTTCCTCTCGAGCATTCTTCGGAGGAACTCGATGTCAGTTTCTTGTTCGTGACGCTGCTTTGAGGTCTCTGGAGTTTATTTCGGCCCAGTGAGTGCGGCCATTGCAATCAGCATCTCCTGAAGCTTCTGCTACTGTTGTTCCTAAGCCCTTGTTATTGATCGGGTGAGCGGTCTGTGATCCGTGGAAGCACGGCTTTCCTCTCTTCCGGAAGCCATATAAACGGTATGCACCATCATGCCCCCAGACTTGGGGCGTCTAGGTTCGGCGCTTTTACGGTTTGCCACGTTCACAGGGGCTTTCTCTGGCCTCCTTCTCTTTTAAGCAGTTGACGTTGAGCGAGCCGTTGCAGTGGGCACCCAAACAGCTGTTGTCTATTGTGGCTTGACAGGACGGTTTTCTTCCTACTGAACCTTCGCCTTTTTCTGCTGTCTAGAGTAATTTTGATCAATTACTGAGTCCTGAACCTGTCGCCAGACATTGTAAATTTTGGAGGACAGCCGCTGAGGAGACTGTTTCAGCTTCATTTCTGTAACATTCTCCACAGGTGGAGGAGATCTTTTCAGTATGGCGGTGAGTGAATTCCTGCGCACCCTATTAAGCAGCTCGAAGCTGTTCCCAGTTAGAACAGCAGCATTGACTTCCACCGTTGGGGCTGGTGGAGTTAGCCCAGAGGGAGAGTTGCCCCCAGCCTTCCTTACTCGGCGCCAGTGGCGACGTCGAGAGTGTCGAGCCGTTGGGATTGTGTCAACTTTAAGGGTAACTTCGCCATGCCCCCTGTTCTGGTGAGGCGATGCTGGTACCAGCCTCTTAAAGACCGACGTCCGTCGAGCAGCGGTATCCAATCTGTCAAAGACGTACCTTTGAGCAGGAACGGGAGCCTGGGTGTCCAACCTCGTAAAGACCGATCCCTTGACGGGAGAAGCTTCTTTAGTGATCTCAAGAGAAGGAATGGCTATCCGTTTCGGGATGGCCGCTTCAGGTATCGTAGGCTTCTTGACAGGCCCATTTGAGTTCAGGCTCAGCCTGTCGAAGACTGACGTTGTTGGCTTGACATCGGACGACCCGTTGAGAGGGGCCATGGTAGTAGTGAACTGATCAAAGACCGACTTCTTTTGCGCTTCTTGCGGCAGCGGGATGTTAATGCTCACTGGTGGGAGTATGGTCCCGAAGAACAATCCGGTGGTAGCCTGCGTCACCTGCTCTATCGGCATTATGAACAGGGAGGACTCCTGGGGCCCGTAAGCTACACCTCCAGATGAGGCAGAACGTGAATTGCAGTTGCAGCTGGAACACTTCATGCAAGTAGATTCCATTGATCTTTCGTTTTATGCACCAAGCAAGACACCAAATCTTAGTACTTCGAACCCAAGGACAACCATTAGCAAACCGCGATTCGTTCGCGAACACGACACATGAAGTGTTGAGTGGAAAGAGGAAAAGGTCCCACCGGGCGTGCCAGAATCTGTTCCCCGCCGAAAGACGCGACCGGGACTTTGGGACGTCCGGCTTGAATTTCGAGGGCAGATGCTATTTGGTGCTATCCGTCCACCTCTCCGAAGATGCCAAGTTTATTTATGACACCATGTATCGAAGGTTTAAACGGATGCGGCTGATGTAGCAGACTTCGTCAGATTCCCCCTCATTTGAGGGGTTTTTGATTGTGGGCACGCTCTTCCCTGCAGGCGCAAGCCCCTGCAGTTAATTACAGTACCTTATAGCGGTAACCACTTTCTCTTTCTCCAGATGGTCACTTCGTGTCGTGTGTTTTTTTTTTGTTTTTGGTTGCCTGTGGATTGTACACGGAGACTAATATATGTTGTCGCCCGTAGGGCGTGGATTAGTCCAAATCCGTATTTTCTTAGATTTGGATTTGGGGTTGGGTTTAAGGATACGTTAGTCTCATTTGAGACTAAGATCAACTTAAACGTATGTTAAGGATATGTTAGTCTAATTTTAGACAAAGATCAACTTAACGTTTGTTAAGGACACATTAGTCTAATTTTAGACTAAGATCAACTTAACGTTTGTTAAGGACACGTTAGTCCAATTTTAGACTAAGATCAACTTAACAGGATCATTTAGATCCAAAAAAAAGCATTTGGGCTCTATTGTTTAGTTTAGGGACATTGCGGTCGATTACCAGTTTAAGGATGTAGTGGTCCAATATTAGTTTAAGGACATTACGGTCCAAGGTTAAGGACATCATAGTCCGTGGGTTTAAAGGGACCCCACAGTCCGAGGTTAAGGACATCATAGTCCATGGGTTTAAGGACCCCACAGTCCGAGGTTAAGGACATCATATCCATGGGTTTAAGGACCCCACAGTCCATGGAATAATTGGTTATCGGGACCCGTCACCTGTTTGAAGACGTTGAAGGATTACAACGACAAATATCAAAGGAGTGGAGAGATGTACCCTTGAACCAAAGTTGATTGGGAGATCTGTAGTACAATTTGGAACTAAGATCAATTAATTAGATTATGAGCACATTGGCTCATTTAAATATGAATTGAGGACTTATGTCCAATTTGGGGTAACTCCAATTAAGTTTGAAATGTTGGCCCTTTATTGGACTATTGAACATTTGTCTGGGTTCAGCCCCTCATTATTTAGCAATGCTAAACAAGTGTTTGAGGGCTCTGAAAACATTTTGTCTTTGACTGAGCACTTAAACATTATAGCTCTGGATTTTAAGGCCCATTTGAAGGGGAGATTTGCCTATGGAAAACTTAACCAATTCAGGATAAGCTTGGCTTTAAAATAATGTTAAACACTAGGGGATATTTGGCGGTCACGTGTCCTCACGTGATGTATTTAAAACGGTGTTAAACACTGGAGACAAAATGCTCAAAATAGTGTTAAACACTAGAAAGGAAGATGTCACGTGGGGTCACGTGAGGAGCCTGAAGATAGGGCCAGACCTCCTTTATTTTATTACCAGAATAATCAAATAAGTGTTGAACACTTTTAGTCTTCAGGCCATCACGTGTTGGCACGTGATCGGTAGCCATGTATTGATTATTAAAGTATTTATTAAGGGGTCACGTGGTGACACGTGAGGGCGCCCAAAATCAGTACTGCCTTTGGCTTTGTTCTCTTCATTTTGAGGGTCACGTGGGAGCATGTGAGGTATTGCCTCCAAGTTTTTTCTTTCTCATTTTAAAGGATCTGTCTTAGGAGTCACGTGAGAGCACGTGACCTAGTTTTGTTCTTTCTTTTCTGATCATTGAGGATGGGGGTCACGTGTCACCACGTGACCAAGTTCTTTTCATGCATGGAGGGTTTCGTGTCTCTTTGTTTTAAGAATTAAATTCTCTGTAGGGTTAAACCCTAATTCTGTTTTAGAGGAATTAAATTCCTATGTATGTGGAAGAATTAAATTCTTATTTGGGAGAATTAAATTCTCATATAGGGTTAAACCCTAGTTCTGTTTGGAGGAATTAAATTCCTTCGAATTTGGGAGAATTGAATACTCATGTAGGGTTAAACCCTATTTCTGTTTTGAGGAATTTAATTCCTATTAATTTGGGGAAATTAAATTTCTTAAACTTAAATTCTCCCTCTGAGTTTTAGATCTGCATGGCAGAATCTCCCCGATGAGAATTAAATTCTCAACCTGTGGGGAGATCCGCTTCTGTAGACCTTCAACCAAAGTAAGAACTAAGTTCTTAATCAGAAGAGTTAAACTCTTAAATTGAGAATTAAATTCTCTTTTTGTTTTATGGAGCTTAGATCTCTTTCCCCTTCTCACCTAGGGTTTCTTTTTCTCTTCTGAAGAAATTTTCTTCTCTCTCTTGAGAATTAAATTCTCATCTCTTTTTTTTCTCTTTTGAGAATTAAATTCTCATCTCTTTTTTTTCTCTTTTGAGAATTAAATTCTCCTCTCTTTTTTTTCTCTCTATTCTTCTCCTAAAAAAAGGTAGTATATTCCCTCTTCTCTTCTTGGTTTCTATTTATAGGAGAAAGAAAAGAATCAATTTGTTTAGTTAATCTTTCATTGAAAGATTTTAATTGATTTTGTAACCAACATGATTTTTTAGATTATTTAGTGAATTTTATTCATCATTGGATTTTTAATCCAAAAGATATTCTGTTTGTTATTCTTGGAAAATTTTAGGGAAATATCTTCTTGTATAGAATCTTTCTATAGATTGGTGATTTTTAATCACCATTGGATTTTTAATCCAACGGTGCTCCACTTTACAGAGCGTAATCTCTTGTTTTGAAAGATTTAGGAAAATATTAGGGTTTTTTATTTCCCTTAATTAGAATTTTAATTCTACTATTTCAGAAGGCTTAAGAGCCTATCACGTATTGGCACGTGATCCCACTGTCTGATCATTTAAATAGAATTTAATTCTATTAGTTAAGAGCTTAAGAACCCATCACGTGTTGACACATGACCCCCCTGATTAAACATTTTAACCAGAATTTAATTCTTCCATTTTAAAGAACCAAGGAATCATCACGTGTCGGCACGTGACCCTTGGTCACGTGTAGACACGTGATGCCCCATTGGGATCTTTCCTTGCTGTTTTATTATACTTTTTGATTCCTTTCAGTGGGTTTAAAGGCCCATCATGTGTTGGCACGTGATCCCTTTGATTGATTATTTGATTAGAATTTAATTCTATTAATTAAGAGCTTAGAAACCATCACGTGTCTGCACGTTACTTGTGGTCACGTGTGGGCACGTGATGCCCCATTGGGGTGTTCCCTGTTGTTTTATTTTGATTTTTAATCCCATTTTAGTGAGTTTAAGAGGCCTATCATGTGTTGGCACGTGATCCCATTTAATTATTTATTTTATTCAGTGCCTACAGGCTTTGCCTGTAAATGGTCACGTGTGGGCACATGATGCCCGGTCACGTGTGGGCACGTGATGCCTCATAACTTTTGATCCCGGATGAATTATGAGGCCCATAATATATCAAATCGAAGGCTTTTTTGATACACTTTCGATACTATCAGAATTTAGCTGTTTCTCATTCGGGAGTTTGTCAAAATGCAGCCTGGAATATACTGGTTCGCATTTTCTTCCTTAGATTAGACGTGCGTAGCACATTTGCTCATAAATTTTGATCCCGAATGAATTATGAGGCCCATAATATATCAAATCGAAGGATTTTTTGAGACGCTTTCGATAACATCAGAATTTAGCTCATTCTCTTTCTGGAGTTTGTCAATATACCTTCCGGAAAATACTGGTTTGCATTTTCTTAAGCGTATTGGGCTCTTTTGCGCAGAAATTTTTGGCGGGAACATCACTTTCGCAGGGAATACGATTGCACCGAGCTCGTGCATAAAGCCATTAAAACTCTAGGTGTCCCTAATAGGAGGAGTGTTGTCTCCTGAGGGTTTTCAGCGGATACTATCCACAAAATCCAATCAATTTGGTCGTTTACTCTAATTCTTCAATTCAGTATTCTAGGAAAAACTTCTATCATCTTAAACTTAGAAATCATCAACCCGTACTTTTCACACTTCCTTTTCATTTAACATAAGATCATATATGTTTTGCCATTTTATAAAGTTTTCAGTATCTCCTGAGTTTTCCTTCTAAGGCGCAATCTTAACTCAGGAATTTTTATCATCTCTACTTAAGTTATAAGCCCTATCTTTTATTCCTATCTCTCCTCCAAACTCCAATCATATACCCCTATGTGTGAAATTATCACCCCTACACTTGAAAATTCAATTCAAGCTATCATACTCTTGTCTATTTTCCAAAATACTTTCTAGTTGGTGAATGAGATTGCTCACACATCCTTCATGCGACCGTTAATATTTCTTAAGGTACTAAACAACCGATTACAAAATTTGTTTGCACATTTAGGCGTAATTCCTCATCTTGCAACACCTAAGGCTTAACAGTGACTCCCAAACTAGTTGGTCTAAGGTACTAGGTGATAAAGCACCCTTGCTAAATATAAATATTTTTTATGCTGCCTTAAGCAATTACAAAACCAGTGTCCGTTTTTTCTCTTTTTCTACACCACTTATACTTTTATTTTATTTTCCTTCAAACTAAGGCTTTTAGACAAGAGCATTTCAAGGTATTCTCTACTATCCCAACTTTCAAGATGTGTGTAAGTGCTTATAGTAGGGTATATATTTTCAGGATTTGGACTTAAGGTTCAGAATTATTTTTCAGACTTATACTTCAAATAGAGCTTTCAATACTCTTCCCTTATTTCGAATTAGCCCAAGAACTGAACTCAAAATTTGCTTATTTCTAAATAAACTGTAAGGACGTATATTTTCTACAGTTAAACTTTAAGAAAGGTTATTTTTAGGGTTTTAATTTACTAAGTTTAGGATCTAGTTTTTCCTAACTAGTCAACCGTCATGTTAAACTTGAGTCAAATATGGCCAATATTGAAATTTTCAATTTTTTAAATTTTAAATTCTTTAAAATTTTACAATTTTTATAATTTATATATATATATATTAATTTTTTTTATAAAGATGCAATGCAGAAAAATAAGATACGGAATTAAATATGCAAAGAAAAACAAATATGTATAAAGAAATAAAAACATGCAGATGCAATGCAAAGATAACTATTTACAATCAACTCTCACCCCCAAACTTATTGATAGCAGTGTCCTCACTGCTCCCTGCGGCGTCTACTAGACGCGGCCTCACTAGTCCCAGCCTCACCTCTATCTGTCCCCCATCCCCTCGATCGTGATCGTGAACGTTCCTCTCTTACCAGCAGGATGGACATTCCCTGTTCCAGGCTCGTTAGTCGCTGATCAAAGTTAGTCAGCATCCCTATCGCTCTTTCTACTACCCTATGGGTTCGTCGAATTAAGCGCGCTTGCGCAGCGGGAGTGAGCTCTTCATCGCTCGCTGTAGAGCTCGAGTTAGGGGTCTTGGCCATCACGTCCTCGGTCGGCTCGGTGCGCGACCATAGATCATGTAATCAAGTGTAAGACGTAGAGACACCCTCAAGAAGGAGTCGAATGGGAATCCCACCATGCATATATAATTCAAATTCCTCAACAGGAAGGAAATGGCGACACAGTTGTGTCACCAATATTGGGCATGGATAACTGGCCGCCCTTTTGCCGGTGCCAATCGAGTGAAGCAACACTGTGCACATGTCGTAGCTAGGGTTTCGAGTCATCAATGTGTGCACTATGTATAGGGATGGTGTAAAAAATGTTGTATTGTGCGAACTTCCGAAAATATTGTTTTGTGCCCAACGGCACACAGTTAAAACATTCGTAAAAAGCGTGCGGGCCTGAATGCCCTTTCTGGGTTCCCTAGAACAGTCAATTCCCATTAAGGGTAGGTAGTCCTCAAATCGGAGGGGTTGATCGTGAATGGGGAGTCATGGTATCAAGGTGACTTCGTGAATGAAGTCCCTATCGATTAAAATTTCCCGATCCCCCCACAGTAATCTAATGTACCCGTGTTGTGCCAGACAACCCTCCACTATACATTCATAAAAACGTGCAACAAGATCCAGAAGCGCGAATGCATTCGGATGGTTAAATAATAGAAAGTTCCATCCATGCTTTCGGATCTCGTCGCCGAAATAAATATTATAAACATTATGTGCAAACAACTGGGAGAAATCCCTTTCAAATTGCAGGGTAGGGGCCATGACAGTGAAGTGCAGAAATTTATAAAATTTTTACAGAGAGGATCAGAGAGATGCAAACCTCCTCTGAAAAATTCAGAAGGAGAGGACTCCAAGAGGCGGCGGTTGTGCGGCAGGAAGGAGGTATCGATGGCGGAAGCGCGGCAGTTGGGTGCGAAATCGCTGTAAGGTTAGAGATGCGGCTAGGGTTTTGGAGTTTAGGGTTTCTGAGGCACAGGAAATTCAACAGGGGGTCGAGATGTATTTATAGGGGTATTGGTGATTTATACAAAAGCCCCCCCCAAAAGAATAATTAAATAAAAGAATTAGAATTTTTTTTATTTTATTTAATTATGGTTCTGTATATTTAAAAAAATACCCCGAAAATTTGAATTTTTTTTATTCTATAAATAATTACAAGTGGGAAATTTATAAAAAAATTAGTGTAACATACCCCCAAACTTATTTGAAACAGTGTTTCCACTGTTTATGGCTGGATAACCGAACTTTAGTGGTACGCGGAGGAAGATCAGTCAATGTAAATCGGCTCCTGCAATATCAGGAGCTCCTCCGATGGGTCAGCGGTGAGGAACGGTTTTAACCTGTGTCCGTTCACTTTGAATAGTGAACCGTCCTCTGGATTTTCCAAATCCACCGCGCCGTGCGGATATACAGTCCACACAAAATATGGTCCTTTCTAGCGAGATCTGAGCTTCCAGGGATGGAAATGTAGTCGGGTGTCGTAAAGAAGTACCTGTTGACCAGGTGTGAAAGTTTTGCGCGTAAGGTGTTTATCATGAAACACCTTCGTTCGGTTCTTAACGACAACCGCGTTTTCGTAAGCTTCATCCCGAATCTCGTTCAATTCGTTGATCTGCAGCTTCCGATTGCTGATAGATTCAGCTCATTGATCGCCCAAAATGCGCGATGCTCGATTCCACTGGAAGGTGGCAAGCCTTTCCGTTAACAAGCCGATAAGGAGACAAGCCAAGATCAGTATTATAAGTAGTTCGAAATGCCCAAATGGCATCAGTGAGTTTTAAAGACCAATCCTTACAGTTCTTGGAAACAGTTTTCTCCAAAATCTGTTTGATTTGCCGATTAGACACTTAGGCTTGCCCACATGTTTGGTGGTGGTAGGGTGTGGATAGCTTATGATTAATGGAGTATTTCCGCATTAAGGCCTCGAAAGTCCTATTACAGAAATGTGTTCCATTGTCACTAATGATCGCGCGGGGGTGTCCAAACCGGGAAAAGATGTTTTCCTTAAGGAATCTAATGACAACCTTGTTGTCGTTAGTCCGGCTGGGCACGGCCTCGACCCATTTAGAGACATAATCTACAGCTAGAAGAATATACAGGTTCCCAAAAGAGCTGGGAAACGGCCCCATGAAATCAATCCCCCAAACATCGAAAATCTCGACAACCAAGATTGTTTGGAGCGGCATCTCGTTTCTCCTGGATATCCGGCCCAAGTGTTGGCACGGGGAGCAAGTCTTGCAATAATCATTAGCGTCTTTGAAGAGTTGTGGCTAGTAGAAGCCACACTGCAAGATCTTTTCGGCTGTCCATCTTGGGCTAAAATGCCCGCCACATGCTTGATCGTGGCAAAATGACAGCACACTCTTGAACTCATTATCAGGCACACGCCGACGAATAATCTTGTCGGGACAGTATTTGAATAGATAGGGTTCATCCCAGTAAAAGTGTTTACTTGGGATAAGAATTGAAGTCTGTCCTGACTTGACCACTCGTTTGGTAATAATCCTGTTGCCAAATAGTTCACAATATCTGTGAATCAGGGTTCGCATGATACTGTCAAGAGCTGTTCATCTGGAAAAACGTCGTTTATTGGAAGTGGAAGTGTCGGCGAAGTAGGAAGTCGTGAAAGATGGTCAGCCACTATGTTTTCACATCCCCTTTTGTCTTTGATGACAAGGTCAAACTTTTGGAGTAAGAGGATCCAACGTATCAGCCGAGATTTTGCGTGCTTCTCTGCAAAAAGATGGCGTAGAGCAGAATGGTCTGTGTAGACAATGACTGGAGAGCCGATCAAGTAAGGCCTGAATTTTTCTAATGCAAACACAACATCCAAGAATTCCTTCTCGGTTGTTGTGTAATTCAGCTGGGCATCGTTCAGGGTTCGGCTAGCATAGTTGATTACGTGCGGCATCTTATCGATATGTTGTCCTAGGACAACACCGATGGCAAAGTCGGATGCATCGCACATAATCTCAAAGGGATACGTCCAGTCAGGAGAAGAAAGTACGGGAGCAGAAGTGAGTGAGCTTTTTAGTGATTCGAACGCAGTCACATAGCTCGAGTTGAAATCGAATGTAGTGTCCTTGGCCAGCAGGAGAGTCAGGGGTCTAGCAATCTTGCTAAAATCCTTGATAAACCGTCTATAGAAACCGGCGTGGCCAAGGAAAGCTCGGATGTCTCTGACGCATCTGGGAGGAGGAAGATTGGAAATGACCTCAATCTTAGATTTATCCACCTTAATTCCATTTTGCGAGATGATATGTCCTAATACAATACTTTCGCGTACCATGAAGTGGCACTTCTCCCAGTTCAATGTGAGGTTTTTATCCTTACACCGGGTAAGGACAGCGTCGAGATGCTGCAAACACTCGTCAAAGGAATCGCCGAAAATGGAGAAATCATCCATGAATATCTTGAAGAATTTCTCCACCATGTCTGAAAAAATTCCCATCATACACCGCTGGAAGGTAGAGGGTGCATTGTATAACCCAAAGGGCATGCGGTGATATGCAAACGTGCAGTAAGGATAGGTGAACGTGGTTTTGTCCTGATCTTTTTCGGCGATGGGAATCTGGTTATAGCCGGAGTAGCCATCCAAAAAGCAGTAGTACTCGTTTCCAGCCAATCGTTCGAGCATTTGGTCAATAAATGGTAGCGGAAAGTGGTCTTTCCGCGTTGCGGTGTTTAGTTTTCTATAATCAATGCATACTCGCCACCCAGTTTGGGTGCGAGTAGGGATTAACTCGTTTGCCTGATTGGTTATGACCGTTATGCCCGACTTTTTGGGGTATCGGACAGACCCACTGGCTATCAGAGATAGGGTAAATGATACCACTATCAAGACATTTGATGATCTCTTTTTTCACAGCCTCCTTCATGTCTGGATTGAGTCGCCTCTGTGGATCCTTGGTTGTTTTGGCATCATCCATCATATGAATGTGATGTTCAACGATCAGGGGACTAATCCCCTTGTTGTCCGCCATAGTCCAGCCAAAAGCTTGCCGATTGCTCTTCAAGACCATCAGAAGGGCTTTCTCCTGCTCTGAAGCTAGAGAAGCCGAGATGATAAAAGGGAGGGTCGTTCTCACCTAAGTAAGCATACTTGAGGTGAGAAGACAACAGCTTAAGTTTGAGCGCTGGAGGTGAAATGATTGAAGGTAAGATCGGAGAGAATGTCTCGAACTCAAAGGATTCTAACAGAGGCTCAAAACGAGTGTACGCGACCGAGTTGGATGGTTCAGCTAACTCATCCGAAAATTCAAAGGATTCAAGCTCGGGTGGCGACAAGCCAAGATCGTTCAAGAAAGTGAAACACTCATAATCACTTTCGGGAGCAGAAACAGTTTCAGGTTAAAGGAGGAACGCATTAGTGGCATCAAGATTGCTGTGATCGAACAATAATTTCTCGAACTCACAGTCCTCAGGTACGATCTCCTAGATCGAACAAACGTCTAGTATATGAGCATTAGGTTCGGAGGGCTGGTTCCCCAACCTAAAAATGTTGAGTTCAGTTGTCATGTTTCCAAAAGATAGGTTCATCGAACTATTTCGACAATTGATCACAGCATTTGAGGTTGCAAGGAATGGGGGACCGAGTATCACCGGAATTTGATTCTGGGGGTTAGCTACAAGTTGTGTGTCTAAAACAATGAAATCAACGGGGAATATGAAGTCCCCTACCTTTATTAACACATCCTCTAGCTCACCCCTAGGATGGGTGATAGATCGGTCGGCCATTTGGAGAGTACAGTGTGTGGGTTTCAGCTCTCCTACACCTAGTTGCTCATATACCGAAGACGGAAGCTGGTTAACACTGGCACAAAGAGTAAAAAGTGCGCGGTTGATGTTCTTATCACCAATGGTTATTGAAATCGTAGGACAACCAGGGTCCTTCCGTTTTTGAGGTAAAGCTTGGGTAAGAGTATCACTCACGGCACTAGCTAAGAAAACCTTCTTGGGTACCTGAGATTTCCTCTTCTTAGTGCACAAGTCCTTCAAGATTTTTGCATAGGAAGGGACTTGTTGGATTGCATCCAAGAGGGGAATGTTAATGTTAACCTATTTAAACAACTCCATAATCTTCTCCATTTGTGGATTTTGTTTATTGGATCTCAACCGGTTTAGAAATGGAACGTTTTTGAAATTGGTTGAGTCCAATGCTTGTGGAGGAGATTGTGGAGTTGGAACGAATCCCAGTGCTGGTGTTTTCGTGGAGTGAGATGTGGGTCCGTTCGGAGCAGCAGAAGAAGAGGAGCCTTTTAAAGAATGGAGAACAGGCTCAGAAGACGAAGAAGAAGAAGAAGAAGCCGGGGTGTCGTCATTTGTGCCAACGTTGTTGTGCAGCATCTTTCCAGATCTCAACGTAGTCACGGCACTTACATTATGGTTTTGTTGTCCAAGAGCAACATGTGCATAATGTGGGTGACCAGGATTTGGGAGTGGTTGAGATGGAAGCTTCCCCTTTCTCGCTCACTTAAAGCTGCATTCAATTGTGCAATCTGGGCTTCGATGGTTTTGATGCTTTGCCCATGTACAGCAGTGTGTTGCACCAATGACTGAATGGAAGACTGGATGTTGGCGGTGGATTGAGTCGATTGCTTTACAAACGCCTCAATACTTCGTTCTAGGGAGGAAACCTTACCGTTGTTTGTCGGAACAAAATTATTTTGAGGAAAAGAATTGTTGGGTGCAAAATTGTTCGTCGGATTTTGAAAAGGTTGGGGTTGGATGGGCTGCTGATATTGATGTTGAGTTTTTTGCTGAGCTTGTTGTTGAGGAGGAGGAGGCCTCTGGAAGTTGTTGTGTCCTTGGAATTGTTGATGGTTCTGATTCCAGGCAAAATTGGGGTGGTTCCTCCAACTTGAATTGTAAGTGGAAGAGTATGGATCATTTCTTGGTCTTTGCTGAAATACAGCATTGACCTGATCCTGTCTTTGAGCAGGTGGGTTGTAAGGACACTATTCGGTCAAATGTGATGGGTCTGAACAACAAGCGCAGATAGTACGAAGAGGAAGAGCAACGGCAGGAGAAGGAGATGAAAATTTGCTCTCAATTGCTTCCAGTTTTCGCGTGATCGCTGCCATTCCGGCCTTCATTGCAATTGAGATATCAAGTTGATGAACGCCTGCCTTAGAGAGGCCGGAAGAAGTAGATGAAGTAGATGAAGTGTTCGGTCTAGTGCTTTCCCACTGAAGCGTTCGCTCCGCGAGATCGTCGAAAAATTGCCAAGCTTCCTCGTCGGATTTGGATAGGAAGTGTCCTTGACAAATGGTTTCCAGCAACTGCTTAGTTGCTGGATTCAGGCCCTCATATAAGGTCTAATGAGGGCACTGAAAAAGAAGGTCTTTGTATCGGTCAAAGCACTTCCAAAAAGGTTCGGTAGGAAGCTGGGAAAATTGGTTAATTTCGTTTCGTATTCTCGCGGTTTTGTGATTTGGGTAGAACTTTTTAAGAAACGCTTTAACAAACTCATCCCAACTGTTTATGGAATGCGATGCGGTACTATACAGCCACTTCTCAGCAAGGTCACACAGAGTGAAAGGAATGACTCGTAGCCGTATAGCATCGTCGGATAGTTGGGTTGTCTTCATCATTGCACAGACGTTCTGGAACTTGTTAATAAAGATGTATGCATCTTCGGATTCCAGCCCGTGAAATTTGGGCAACATGTTGATGAAATGGGGCTTAATTTCAAAATTATCCCCATTGGCCGACGGAAGTGAAAGACAGGTAGGAAGTGCGGAGCGGGCAGGATAGAAACGATCCTGGAGCGCGATTCGCTGTGGCGCTTCAACTGGAGGTGGTTGCGGGTTATTCGCACCCAGATGAGGTAGAATCAGTTCCGGGGGAGGTAAAGGGATGTTACGAGGAAATCCTGACATCTCAGAAGAAGAATTTGGTGATGGTGAAGGTGAGGATGTATGAACAGAATTCCGGTCAACGTCGGAGTTGGCCGGCAAAGGTAAAGGTGAAAGAGGTGTGGAGGGAGTTTCGACGTCGGAGTCGATCGCGCAGTCGGTAGCGACTAACGAAACGCGGACTAGGCGGGTACTAGTGTCCGAGTCCAACCGGACATACACTAAACGAGTTTAGTGTAGTCAAAGCGTAGAATGTGAGGGTAAGAAAACATCAATGATGAAATGCGGATGAAAGGTGAGTGAAATGGGATTCTGGCATCAAAGGGCAAGTTTTTATAAAAGTTTTTGTTTTGTGTTTTTTTAGAAAGAGTTTTACAAAAATGTGTACGAACTTACGGCACAACTTCAAACAATCAAAGTTAAAACATACACAATCAAAACTAGAGCTATGGTCTTCAAAATCCACTAGACTGCTCCTAACTGTTCCAAAGTGATAAGTTGTGAGATAACCCTCAAATCGTCTCTTCACTGCCAATTGTGGACAGGTAAGCACAAATGAAGAAAGGAGGGTTCCGCTCACGAATCACCGTGAGACGGGCCTTTTAAAATTACCTTTCTCACTTGTCTAGCCAGGCACCACAAAGTCAAGTTTAAATAAACGATTGAATGCCCACAACCTTCCTCTGTCCTATTGAGCACGACAGACCTTAGTTGGCCGAGTTTAGATTTTTTTTAATTAAGCTTAAGGGTAATACGTATGCTTTTAGTGATTTTTGGGGTCTTAGGAAGGGTGATGAAATCCCCACCCAATCTGAATTGGTGTTATAGCCCCTTAAAATCCGTATTATTTATGCAAAACAGTAACAACCAAAAATCTAAAACACTTGAAAAAATTTTATTTGGCGGCGGCGCAAAGAATGCTGCACAAAAACAGTTTTATTGGAGAGGGTAAGAGAATTTGTGCAAAGAATGCTACAGAAAAAAAAATATTTCAGTGGAGTTCAGAGGAGGGGAGAAGAGAAATGAGATACTTACAGAGAAAATTGGGTGCTGACGTCAGCAGTTGACCGTGGTTCCGCGGTCAAACAGGCACTTGTGTCGCGGTTCCACGGCAGAACTGTAGGTTTGGATCTTCTAAACTCTTCTCTGTGTTGAGTTGGTTCTCCTCTTCCTGTTTAGAGCCCCTGAATCTTGATTTGTTCACTGAGTTTGCTCCAGAACTGAACTAGACCTTTTTCCTACCTGCACATTTGCACATAAACATAATCAAAAATAACAAGATGAATTTTATATTTTATTTTTTTTGTTTTTTTTATTTATATTTTTATATATTTTTTTTAATTAACCTGAAATTACACAAAGAAATAAACTACCGTCTCCCCGGCAACGGCGCCATTTGATTGGTGTGTTTTTGCGTATGCTTAATTTTTAATTACCACAATCAAGATGGTTTCGCTTGGTAGCTAGCCGGTTGAGTACGGGTCGATCCACAGGGAGATGGAATCTTTTTCTTTATGTTTTAACGAGTTAAATCCAAATATGTCGAGATTTGTTTTAATATCTACTAATGAGATAAAGGATGATAAAAGAACTTGCTAGGGTTAGGATTTGGTTAGTTCGAGTTAGGAATTTCTCACTTCTTTCAATGACCTTCTTAATATCGGTGTTATGGTAATCGACAACAACGGGGATTAGCACGACTAGGAAGGAACTTGCAAGTATAAGCTAGGCTTTCCATGCTTAGTTTCTTCCTTTTGGTCCTTGTCCGTCCGTTCTTAGCTTTTAGCCCTAACCTCCGATTAATTCAACCACAACCGGTCTAACTAGGGAATAACCGCTATCATGTAGGATAGGGTGCCGTAGTGAGCGGATTGTGATTCAATTAAAGGGAGTCTGAATTAAGATGTTGGGCAAAGAAAAGAATGAGAGAGATTTTCTTCTCTCAAACTTTCCTTCTCCTGCCCTAGCAAGTGAGAAATTACTCATCCATTAAAAAGATAAAACCAAGAAGGAAGGTAGAAATAAATGAGGTTAAGAACAATTACAACTAGCTATTTGAGACCTCACCTTAGCAAGGATCTTACTCAAGCATCATCGTTGTAAAGGATAAAGAAAAATAGAAGAAGAAAAACAAGACAAAAAATAACAATAAAATAATACGACTAAATTAGCAAATGAAAAATTGCAAATAATAAATAGACATGCAAGATAAAAAGAACACTCCTTTTTTTTATTTATCACCACTCAAAAACTCACTACAATTTTTAATGGAGAAAGAAAAATTACAGAATTAAATCCTAATTCTCATAAAGAAAAGCACACCCTAGTATGGCTTTCAGCTCTGCTATTTATAGACAGGAAAGCGAAACCCTACGTTTACAATCTGAGCCAAATACGAGATTACAAAACAACCCCAAGAGAGCCGAGTCAACACTGCTTTGACGCAACCGACACTGTTCAGACGTGGTCGCGGTTCCGCGGCAGAAGTGCCTTTTTGGCCGCGGTTCCACGGCCATTTAGTGGATTTGACTTCTCGTTTTTTCTGGGTTTCATCATATTGCTGGTCTCTTCTGTTTTGTACACTTGGTTTCTCAGAATCTCTTCAGTTTTATTCCAGATTCTCAGCAATGCAAAATGATGTGGACTTTTGCCTTGAGCTCCGCGTTGAAATCTTGGATCTTGTGATGCCCTTGTGCTATGTGCATTGAAGTGACCAATGATTTGCCATTTTGTCCCTTGAATTGGTAGGCGGCATCATACAGATGGTGAGCAGAGATCGGTATTTACCTATTGTTGGTCGTAGTCCCGCATTTGTTGCGACTTTTCATGAATTTGACTGTTAACCTGCAATTATTCAGCAAACACGGATCAAAAGTACCTACCTATATGCAATGTGATCAAGAATGGGTGGTATAAAAATGTAAAAATCTGATACGAACAGGCGGCCAAATCACGCTATTCGCAACGGATCCGCGGCGCATCTTGGGCCCTAGGATCTGAGATTTTGGGGGTTGGATCATATCAGCATATAATCACAGATGGTACCTATGGTTTCTAATTTCTGTGACTATAAATAGGACCGAGAGTTTCACATCTAAAATCATCAAACCGAAGAGATCAAGTGGTCCAAAGCGATCCACACATCCAGGTGATCATCAGCTCGTCATCTACCCCCAACATGATAAAGAGCGAGAGCAAAAACTAGGCTTCTTGTAATCTACCTTCAAAGGATTTGTAAATGAAATAGTTGATTAATAAAGGTAGTGTTTTTATTAGTCTTTTTGCAAATTAATTTCCGCACTTACTTTCTGCACTTACTTTCTGTATCTTAAACATGTTCTTATTCTTCATCCTTTCTTCTCCAACCATGCGTAAGTAATTCCTAGCTTGCTAAAGTTCGTATGCTAGGGTAGATCAATGGATGATAAAATATTTTAACTTCTTTTATGCATTTTAAAGTTTATAAACTTTAGAAAAATAAATGTTAACATCCTTATCGGGCGCGCTACCAATTTATTGATAGTCTCAACCACGATTTGAGATTAGATTAACACTTATTTTGTTAGGGGCTAGACATGAATAGAGATCAATGCAAGGACAAGGGTTAAGAGTGGGGAAACCCTAGTTTCTTCCAAAAGAACCCTAATCTACATTCATCACTATCGATCTAGTTTTAAACTATTAAAAGATAAAATGAGTCATTTTTAATTAGTCATCCATTACTACTAAGTCATATGAACCCTAAAAGCCTCTTCTTCATAAATTCTACATCCGTATTAAAGTAGATTTACAACCAATCAACCCATCTTTCAATCGACTCTTCAAAAGCAAAAAAAGGTTCACGTTTCCCTATGGACGACCTGTACTCATCGCGGCTAGCTACTAGCGACACCGTCTTGATTGTGGTTATTTACAACACACCTTTTCAGCATCACATCAATCAAATGGCGCCGTTGCCGGGGAAACGGATGTAAATATTTCCTTGTTATTCATGTTGAATTCTTATAAAATCCAGCAAACATATTATAAACGAGAACCAAAACCGCATACTGTGTATTTAACGATTATTGTGCAAGTTTTGCAAGGAAATATGGAGTAACTGGAGCGAGGAAATAGAGATTCAGAGATTTCAAATTGGACCAAAGAAGTATAGGAGTGTGCTCAAGAAATTTTAGAAGAAGAACCTTCAAAGAAGCGGCAGAACCGTGGCAATAAGGGGCGTTTTGCGGCGGAACCGCGGCGCCTTAGAGGAATTACAGCCCCAAAATCCTCCGGTATCTTTCTAAGATCTTTCTCTCTCCTCTAAGATCCAATACTCTGATTTTTCCTCCAAGATTCTTTACAAAATATCGCCGCTAAAAGTCATTTTGCGTGTTTTAGATTTTGGTTTTTTTGCATATCTAAAATGGACATTAAGGGGCAATAACCCAAATCCAGATTAGGTGGGGATTTCATCACCCTTCCGAGGCCCCACAAATCACAAAACGAGCATATGCATAACCCTACATTAATTAAAAAATATCTAGACCAAGCCTCTAAGGACGTTGCACTCAATTAGGACAGAGGAGGGTCGTGAGTAATCTATCGCTTATCCGCATTTCTCTTGTTGTGTTTAGGCAAGTGTGACTAAGGAAAGTGGTTACTTAATTAGGCCCGCTATTTTCGGTGATTCGTATAGCGGATACCTCCCACTTACCTGGCACTTACCTGGCCACAAGAGTGATAAAGAAGAAGTAGAGGATTAATCCTGCGACTTGTCCTTTGGAAGTCTAGGAGCAGTCAAGTGACTTTACCTAGGAGACCTTAGTTCTAGGGATTGATTGTGCATTTTGTGATTTGTTAAGTCAAGTCTCAAGTCCGACTATTTTTCAAAGCAAAACAATTTCCAGAATCCAAAAAGAGCTTAAACCATTACCATCACCTTCTTTTCTTTTCTTCTAATCGGTAACCCAAACAGATGAACTCTTACTAAGTTTTGCTATCCAGAACCAAATATATCTTGTTTTCGTAACTGCTTCGGTTCAAATCCGACTCTACCGTGTCTTTAAGAGATAGGATAGAGCAAGCGGAAACGAACAGTTGGATACCTCACTCAAGGTCTTATCAACCACATCAAAATTCCACATCTTCTTATATTGATAATCCGTTTAAAGCGATTGAGGGAACTTCGAAACGCATGTCCATCGCTGATCATATTGCGAAGGCTAAAAGCCAAAGTTTTAATCCTTTCACTAATCCAAAACTATTAGGACAACAACCACCATGATTTACATATGAAAATATTGATACTCGTTTTAAGGCGAATATGACATCTTTTACCGTTGCTGAACAAATAGCAATTGCCAGTCGCCAACTAACCAACCAATCTCAATATTCTTCATATCCTAATGTTGATCCTAATCCTGGTTATGAAACTTGGGTTCACCCTTCTAATTCTTATCTACGGTACCAAACTTTCACATGCTCTCATCTTGAGGCTAATGGGAAAAATCAGAAACGCATGTCGATTGCGGAACACATTGAACTCGCCCGTAACCAACAAGTAAGTGCATCTCTTCTTAACATTTCTCTTCAGGCTAATACTACAAATCATAAACGCATGTCAATTGCTGAACACATTGAACTTGATCGTAGCCAACAATTAGAAACTTCCCAACCATACTCAACTTCTTCACCTAATTTAGACAGTGCTCCTGAAAATGAAGGAAGTTCCACGGTTCAAAGAGAATCCTTCATTGGAACTTCCTCACAACCCATGTCTAGTCTTGAAGTAGAGTTAGAATTGAGTAGTCAAAACGAACAAGAGATCCATCAAAGTCAAACCAAAACCAATTCTTTTGACTTCGACACCTTCCATCCTGCACCCCGACCGAATATATTCGATGTTCAACCGCTTCATAGTCTAAGTGATGAGGTGCCCGAGAATAACATGTTTGAATTTGCTAATAGCGAGTGTGAAAGAGAGTTTGACACAATTTCAAATCAAACCGATCCTTATTCGACTACACTTGATATTTCAAACCTTCTAACTCCATCAAGAGAACCAAGTAATTTATCGATTGAGGATAGTATAATTGATGAATTCTTGAATACCCATTCGTTTGATTTGACCGAAAGAGCTAGTGAAAGCGTTGATGAGAATATCGTTGAAAATGAACCCGTTATGTTGGATGAGTTGAATTCTCTTACCCATCATGTCCCTTCTATTGAATACGAATATCTTCATATACAATTAACAGATCCTGTTCTTACCACCGACTTATCCGATAAGCAAAACGATATTCAGCCTTCATCTCCCACATCTGGTTCAAAAATGCTCGACACCCAAATTTGTTTACCCATTTCATCTTCCACTTTCTTTGGTTCTTCTAATCTTCTTTCAATTCTACCGAGTTTTGATGAATCACACTCCGATATTTCAAGTTCTATGATTCTTTAAAGACCACTTGATTTAGAATCTTTTGAGAGTAAGGTAGATGAGTTGTTCGAATCTCCTACCTCCATAATTTCTAACAAATCAAGTGTGTTGAATTCTGGAGCGAAACAGATTGATATTGAAACGTTCAACCGAACCATCGATGAAAGTTTCGAAGATATTTTCGCTGAAGAACTCGCATTCCTAAAAGACATGGATGTTGTGATGAATTAACCTCCACCCGAAGAAGTTGAACCACCACCGCTTCTTCTTATCCCATACGAGAATGTGACTATTCCACCCATTCCTAATCATTCACATTCTCATTTTCGTTCACCATCACTGTTTTGTCTCTACCAACCGAGACGTAAACCCGAGTGATTACGCTTCTTATCTCCCCACTTCTTCGCATCTATGATCTTCCACCAACCATGGTGTTACATTGATAAAATATTCGAATGGTTGGTGTTGACTTTTGGTCTTTGTAAAGCTTTGCGTAGACCAATAACATTAACCCTCCCTTATGATTTTAAAATGCTTAATACTGTTTCACTCAAGTTTGGGGGGAAGAAAAATATTTTGGCTCTTGAAAGAAAAACAAATTTTTAAAAAATTGTGAGCCAAAAATAAGTTTGGGGGAGGACTTCACTGTCATTAATTCTTTTCCCCGTTACTAACTTTTCCTCCCAAGTCTATAGGTTTTAAGCATAACAGATGACATCAGTGAGGACACAGCTGCAAATAGGTTTGGGGGAGGTTTGTGCTTATTCACGCATCATTTTTTGCATTATACTATATAAAAGCACCCAAAAAATTGACAATGAATGTTAGAACGTGAAAAGTACATATGATAGGAAGGAAAAATTAAAGAAAAGCAAGAAAATTAGATGTTTTATAACGAAACTAGTAATACGTAGTCATGAGCTGTTGTCCTAAGGGTTAGTAAGATGAAGGAAATTACAAATCTGAGGATAGAATTGAGTCTGAAAAATAGTCCCTATTCTTGAGTCCAAACATCTGAACGTTGATACCCTACTATACGCACTTGCACACATCTTGAAACTTGGGATAGTAGAGGATACCTTGAAATGCTCTTGTCTAAAAGCCTTAGTATGAAGGAAAATAAATATATAAAAAAAATAAATGAAAAAATGGTGAAGAAAAATGAACACTGATTTTGTAATTACTTAAGGCAGCATAAAAAAAATATAGCGAGGGTGCTTTATCACCTAGTGCTTTAGACCAACTGGTTTAGGAGCTACTACTAAGCCTTAAGTGTTGCAAGACGAGGATATTGCTAATTACGCCCAAAAGAGTGAGCACATTTAATAATTGGTTGGTTAGTACCTCAGGAAGTATTAACGGTCGCATGAAGAATGTGTGAGCAATTCCATCTATAAAATATTCACCGACAAAAAGTACTAAGGAAGATGGACAAGAGTATGATAGCTTGAATTGAATTCTCTAAGCGTAGGGATATCTTTTACACACACGTAGGGGTATATGATCTATATTTGGAAGAAAGGTAGGGAGTAAGACTAAAGCTGATGTTTTATTGAGTGATGGTGTGATTTCTGATATCTTTTCATGACCATTAAGATAGGGCTCATGGCTACTAAAAAGCTAGTGTAGTTTGAAACTCTTATTTTCAAGTTCTTTCTTTTATATGTTCTTTATCTTTGTATGTAACTTTCATCGTCTTTCTTTTATTATGGGATTTTGTGGCTGTAATCCGCTGAAAACCCTCAGGAGACAACACTCCTCCTACTAGGGACACCTAGAGGTTTAAAGGCTTGTTGTGTTAGTTATATGTATGCCCTAGAGGCCATTATTGTACATGTGATGTATATTATAGTGGATGCTTGGACATATATATATATATAAGACTTTCCTGGTCGACATGATAGTATGCTATCTGGTTCCTCTTTATCGTAACATGTTGACTGGTATTCTTTACTGTCTTTGTCTCACATGTTGATAAATGTCACGACCCGAAAGTACGGAACGTGACCGGCACTTAGATTACGAAGCGTCTAGAGGCGCAACGTAACCTAAGTAAGCCGAAGCCCAGAAATCTAAATCATAAATAGAAGAAGAAGTAAAGGAAAACATGTAGAAAACAAGTTTAAAAGCAACATCCAATTTTCTCAAAAATTTCGGCAGAGTCTCCTTTGTAAAAACTGGCCCCAAAAGGGTACAAACAAGAATAATATATATACAAACAATAAAAAGCATCCCCAAACGGGAGATAGCTCTACGCCAATAGGCGGAAACAACCACACCAATGCATAATAGTATATAACGCCAAAGGGCGAGGCTTAAAACTTAAAAGAAAACAAATCCACCAGATACCATAATAATACAAAAGCGACTCTAAGGTCGAAATAAATAACTGGTCCAGTAAACTTATCAAGTAATACAAGTATGGTTGATGGAGCTTACTAGATACAAATGAAATAATAAAAAGTACAACGGTGGTCCAGATACAAGTGAACCAACCTACCGTGCAAATCACCCTGAATGAAATGATGTGCCAGCAAGCTGCCAGGGAAACCTGTACATCGAACCTGTAATAAAATTTGGCACAACGGGGGTGAGTTGCCAACTCGTGAGTAGAAGATATCTGCGAAAAGAAATCGAATGCACGACGCTATCCTAGGTCATAATAATACACTACTATATAACCAGTCATCTAGTAATGGCAGGATAATAAACTACGTGTAAGTGCAAATGCTCCGTGCTCGTGTCAGTGCCTCAAATAGTAATATGTCATGTGAATGGGTATGCATGCACCATGAATGTAAAATAACCAATCCTGAAATCTGGATATATCTGTATAAGAAATCTTTAGCTTTTATCATGGTAAAATTTGTATAGAAATCTGAAATATCAACGATGAAATCCATGGAAATCCGTGTCAAGCATCGACACAAAACATGTAAATCTCAAGTCTCAATACCACATAATCTCAATATCTCGGGCTCCGTCAGTCCGGATCGGCCCATATCATCATATCTCACGACAACGGTCGGTATCCTCCGGATATCCGCCGCGCCAGACATCACCGGTAGGTAGTCCTCCCCTGCTAGGCTCATCGTCTACAACTTGATCTTCTTTCCCCGGGGTACCATACCGGGCCCACCATGTACCCGAGACGGTTCATCCACTCCTCGAATCGGGTCTCGAAATCCAACAGAAAACATGAAATCTCATGGTGGATGACAAATACATCACGAGAAAACCGCAACTTATATTTTAAAAAGAGAGAAGGAGAGAGAGATGTTCTTTTATATATATTATTGCGGTTTTCCCCAAAATCCAGAAATTTCATAGAAATCCAAAATCCCAAAATCATGAATAAGTAAATGATAAATGTCGGCATAAGCCCCACAATACTGCATGATAACATGGAAATGTGAATGCATGAAATGACTAAATAATAAATGCCATGTCTAGACTAACACTAGAGAGTAATCACAATATTATATCGATCTAGCTGTTAGCTGATTCTATCAATAAAAGATAATATGTTCTAAAGTGTACGTGACATAGCAATTGCCGATGATGATGTGTGTGAGCCGGCAAATAAGTGTGCGTGGAATATGCGCATCATCGGTAATAGTGCTGGTGTCCTAACAGGCAGTGTTTTATACTGATTATAGAAACATATGTATGAACATGCACCATGATGATTACGGTCTGAATGTAAAAACGGATGTGTATTAACCAATCATTTGATATACAAGTATAACTACAACTATATGACTCGAGCCTAAACTAGTGTCCATCTAACCTCCTAAGGAACTAAACCTAAGAAACTAGTCGATAAGAAATAAGAATCCACCTAAGGTCTGAGTCCATATCTCTAATAGTCGGCGATCCAGCCTCAATAGCGTCACGTACGTAGTACGGCTTCCTTAAATCAAGAGTGCGGATCAATCATCACATCTATGCCTCATACGGTAAAATCCATCGAATGGCATCCCAATATCAGGGTACGGATCAAGTATCACCTACGTGTCTCATCATTCGTATAATATCATCATCAAATCATGTCATGATCAAGGTACTGTACTGTAATCGCATACATCAATCATATATCATTGCCAGCATAAATATACATCGTTAATTTATCCTCAGAAATATCATGTCGCATGTATCATATTGTGATTAAGTCACACTTATATCATATCGTAATCAAGTCACACCTATATGATATCGTAATCAAGTCACACCTATATGATATCGTAATCAAGTCACACCTATATCTTGTCGTAATTTCAGGCACAGGTTACAGTCTGGGTTCTATTTTAGAGTCCCATATCCCTTAATATCATAACCACCCATTATTATTTATGTATACCTATTCATTATCTCATTTTCTAATGATCCGCTAACATCATAACACGACTGTATAGCCAAGAATCACGGTATCAAGCCCAGTTATATTTTTTCATCCCGGTGTATCATATCACATCCTTGTATCACATATACGTGTTGTGTATATATAAACCTACACCTAGTCGTATATATATATATATATATATATATATATACACACACACACACACATACACGTATACACCACGTCGAGTTTCTGTGTGTGCGTGTGTGTATCTACCTGAAATCTACGAATCTCCTCCAAGATATTCATCCTCTGGTAAGGTCTTTCTAAATCAATCTAGTCCAACCTAAGGTCATTACTAGGGTCCTACTCACCGAAATTCTAAGGTCATGTCAGGCTTCCTAATGACAATAAGTACTATTCCTATTCTACGTTTGTGGGAGTGCTAAACGCCATCCACCCGACTTCCCCCCGTAGATATACATCTACTCACCTGATCCTTGTCTGCCGAAAACGATGTCGACCTCCTCTTCTTCCTCGTCCGAAGTCCACGTGAGGGGTACCTATATGCAAACACATATAATATCGTAAACTGAATCATGGACAAAACCAAAACGACGCACGAAACGCGCATAGGTTAAAACCTATGACCCACTCATGCAAAAGAACCAAATATTGCTCGATATCGGCGTACAAACGCCGATTGATCAAGATAAAACACCAACAAACAACTCGTAGTTTTAAAACTCATTACTTATAATATAAAACATGATTTAATTCATCGAAACCCTAAAAATCGATCAAATCGTCCAATTCCGCAAAAGCTTGAAAATGTCAATTTACCGTTTTATTTCAAAACTTGATGTTTAAAAGAAACTAATGGTCATAATATTCATTAAATAACATAACTAGATTATAGAAACCATTACCATATTTTTCTCACACCATTTTGTCTTAATTTACAATTTCTAGGTTGCAAATTAGCCAAAATTAACACTTGTTAAGCAAAATTTTACAATTCCACTACTAAACTTGATTTTGCATATATTAAAGTGTTAAACCACTCCATGAAACCTTATGAATGAGCTAAATCCCTAATTAGATTTTTTATACTACATTTTAAATTAATTTCTAAAACCTAGTTTACCGAAATAGCATATTTATCACATTATATTAACTAACAATCTGAAACTAATAATTAGATAGGTCTTTCATTCATTTAACATGTTAATATTCTCATTAAACAATATAATGATAAAAACCTTAATTAGAATTTTAACACACCAATATATATAATTTATAAAAATCTAGTTAGCAAAATTGCTTAATTTAAACAATTTTTGAATGAACAATTTACTATATATCAACCATACAAGATTTTCCACTTCTAAAAATTTTAAACTACCTATTATAACCCCTCTTAATTAATAAAACCCTAACTTCATTTTAAAACCCTATCTAGAATTTCCTAGACAATAAATTATAACTAAATTAACACTTTTAGAATTCTAGTTTAGCACCTTAAACTACAAACTAAACATTTATATTAGAGTTATACCTCACAAGCTTTGAACCACTTGCAATTAGAATTCAAATATGTCTTCTTTCTTCTTATTTTAAACAAATTAGGGTTTGGGAAGAGGTGGAAAAGGGTTTAGATTTGAATTTTTGTCAAGAAATTGTTGATTTCGGTGGATTTTTGAGTGAATTTTGAAGCAAAAGAGAGAGAGGAAAATGGGGGAGGCCTGCTGAATTTCGACCAGGGGTAGGGAAGGGAGAAAGTTGTGAGAGAAGTGTAGAAAAATCTAGGAGAAAAGAACCCCTCAAGTGCATTTAATGCTTATCACATCAAATTTTACAAAAAAAAACCCCTTTTTAATTCATTTTCAAACCATTTTAAACCATAAAACAACTAAACTTGAAATGTTTTGATAAAATTTTTTTTACACTATATTTTAGTTTATAATGGTTCCTAATTATGTAATTTACCCAATTAAATTTGTATTTATCACTAATTAAATGTATTTTTAAAAGCTTAAAATAATATTAAAAATAATTAATTAAGGAATTTTTTTTTAATTAACTAGAAAATTTTAAGTGACAATTTAGTGACCAAATATTAGCAATATCTTATCTAAATTTTGTATAATTAGTCCTATATAGAAAATTACTTATTTCGACTTTTTACGGAAAAGACCGATTATTTTGCCGATTATCGAAAAACTGCCTAAACGATTTTCGAAGCGTTACAATCTTTCCCCCTTAAAGAAATTCGGTCCCCGAATTTAAATTAAAACTCTCCCAAAATACTAAAACATTCATCCAAAACACTCAAATCGTCGGGGCTCCGAAATCATCAATACATAGAACACATCTTAGCGCAATGCATGCGCACGAAAAACGAGTAAATAACTCAAATTCAAAACTCCGTCAACATAACGCAATCATCGGAGGTATGGTGAGAGTAAAATATCAAAGCCCAATACAAAAACCAATATGATATACATCAAAACTATAACTTCTATATAGTGCGCATCGTAATAAAATCGTCTAAACATCTTAATAAAGAAAGCACGCAAAACCCCTTTTGAAAATCGCCGTGTGATACACGTGTCACGGCATAAGTAGCGAACGTTTATTTTAAAAAAATAACTATACATATATATATATTATTTAACATACACGTCCCGCCTGGTTACTGAATCAAATAGTAATGATTATAAAAACATACTACTCAAACTGAAATCAATCCCAATTACATCATAAAAATATCATGTGCGTCCGGTGCGCACTGAAATCGAAACCAAATACAGATGTCACGAATACACACAAAAACAAAACTGAGTGCAACAGGTGTGCACTAAAAACATCCGTCAAGTGCAACGGGCGTGCACGACTCTAATATCAGGTGCATCTAATCTGCACAAAACCCCGATTTAGTGCATCTGGTGTGCACAAAATCGCATCAAGTGCGCTAAGTGTGCGCAAGAATCTCAATCAAGTACACATGGTGCACGAAAACATACACCGAATATCAAAATCGAAATCACAATACGAAAAATGCATGAAGACTAGGTCGAAGAATACGTCAAAATCATGTGCAACCCATATGCACGAAACCATATCAATATCTCAAAAGGTATAAAACTAAATCGAGTGCACTGGGTATGTACAAAACAATATCAATACAACTGACATATGAAACACGAATAGAGTGTAATGAATGTACACATAAGAAATACCAATCGTAGAACAAAATCCTCAAAATACCAAAATCCAAACAGCGGAAATATGAAATTTAAATCACCAAATCACAATCGTAAACACTATCGTCAATGTGCACCTTTCTAATGTCAATTGATTCGGACTCGTCTCCTCATCACGGTGCTGACTGCGCTGCAAACGGCTATGCTCATATTGAGAGCCTCCCGCGTAATCTATCCCTTCACCTGATATCCGGACTACGTTAAACTTTTCGATCGATTCATCAAAATCCCATAATTCCCCGAGAGCTCAACACTCAAGTACAGTTTAAAAATATCCAGTACATGCCCCAGCATCTGCGGACCAGCCGTAGAAGGGCAAACCCAAGCCTAACTAATGGCACCGCGGAACTGCCGTAAACCCTAAGGTTTAAGGGCGTTCTCGTGGTCATTATGTCGAGTTAGTGTTTCATTCTTCTAGAGGGTACATATAAATACCTGCATGTTCTTCCGAATACCTTAAACTTGGGAAAATGGATTTCTGACAATCGTTCGAATCCTTTAACTTTGTTTGGACGGCATGTGAATACCTTTCTTCCGCACGCTAAACAACGCTTCAATCCTCAAGAATAAACGATACCCTACTGGTAACCACATACGATCCGCAGCTCCCTCTGCCCGTGCGACCGTGGTAACAGAAACCACCCTCCGACATCGACGAAGATAGATCAAAGGAACGAATGAAATACGGTGCAAAGAAATGTACATCCTAAGGCTCCTTAAGCAGAGTAGCGTATCGTAAGTATGCCGCGGATCATACCCACGGTACGTCACTCTACCTAAGTCACCTACTCCATCAACCAAGGGTCACCCTAGACTTATACATGGTTAAACTTAGCGCTCTGATACCAACTTTGTCACGACCCGAAAGTACGGAACGTGACCGGCACTTAGATTACGAAGCGTCTAGAGGCGCAACGTAACCTAAGTAAGCTGAAGCCCAGAAATCTAAATCATAAAAATAAGAAGAATTAAAGGAAAACATGTAGAAAACAAGTTTAAAAGCAACATCCAATTTTCTCAAAAATTTCGGCAGAGTCTCCTTTGTAAAAACTGGCCCCAAAAGGATACAAACAAGAAAAATATATATACAAACAATAAAAAGCATCCCCAAACAGGAGCTAGCTCTACGCCAATAGGCGGAAACAACCACACCAATGCATAATAGTATACAACGCCAAAGGGCGAGGCTCAAAACTTAAAAGAAAACAAATCCACCAGATACCATAATAATACAAACGCGACTCTAAGGTCGAAATAAATAACTGGTCCAGTAAACTTATCAAGTAATACAAGTATGGTTGATGGAGCTTACTAGATACAAATGAAATAATAAAAAGTACAACGGTGGTCCAGATACAAGTGAACCAACCTACCATGCAAATCACCCTGAATGAAATGATGTGCCAGCAAGCTGCCAGGAAAACCTGTACATCGAACCTGTAATAAAATTTGGCACAACGGGGGTGAGTTGCCAACTCGTGAGTAGAAGATATCTGCGAAAAGAAATCGAATGCACGACGCTATCCTAGGTCATAATAATACACTACTATATCACCAGTCATCTAGTAATGGCAGGATAATAAACTACGTGTAAGTGCAAATGCTCCGTGCTCGTGTCAGTGCCTCAAATAGTAATATGTCATGTGAATGAGTATGCATGCACCATGAATGTAAAATAACCAATCCTGAAATCTGGATATATCTATATAAGAAATCTTTAGCTTTTATCATGGTAAAATTTGTATAGAAATCTGAAATATCAACGATGAAATCCATGGAAATCCGTGTCAAGCATCGACACAAAACATGTAAATCTCAAGTCTCAATACCGCATAATCTCAATATCTCGGGCTCCGTCAGTCCGGATCGGCCCATATCATTAAATCTCACGACAACGGTCGGTATCCTCCGGATATCCTCCGCGCCAGACATCACCGGTAGGTAGTCCTCCCCTGCTAGGCTCATCATCTACAACTTGATCTTCTTGCCCCGGGGTACCTTACCGGGCCCACCATGTATCCGAGACGGTTCATCCACTCCTCGAATCGGGTCTCGAAATCCAACAGAAAACATGAAATCTCATAGAGGACGACACATACATCACGAAAAAACCGCAACTTATATTTTAAAAAGAGAGGAGGAGAGAAGGAAGTTTTTATATATATATTATTGCGGTTTTCCCCAAATTCCAGAAATCTCATAGAAATCCAAAATTCCAAAATCATGAATAAGTAAATGATAAATGTCGGCATAAGCCCCACAATACTGCATGATAACATGGAAATGTGAATGCATGAAATGACTAAATAATAAATGCCATGTCTAGAATAACACCAGAGAGTAATCACAGTATTATATCGATCTAGCTGTTAGCTGATTCTATCAATAAAAGATAATATGTTCTAAAGTGTACGTGACATAGCAATTGCCGATGATGATGTGTGTGAGCCGGCAAATAAGTGTGCATGGAATATGCGCATCATCGGTAATGGTGCTGGTGTCCTAACAGGCAGTGTTTTATACTGATTATAGAAACATATGTATGAACATGCACCATGATGTTTACGGTCTGAATGTAAAGACGGATGTGTATTAACCAATCATTGGATATACAAGTATAACTACAACTATATGACTCGAGCCTAAACTAGTGTCCATCTAACCTCTTAAGGAACTAAACCTACGAAACTAGTCGATATGAAATAAGAGTCCACCTAAGGTCTGAGTCCATATCTCTAATAGTCGGCGATCCAGCCTCAATAGCGTCACGTACATAGTACGGCTTCCTCAAGTCAAGAGTGCGGATCAATCATCACATATATGCCTCATACGGTAAAATCTATCGTATGGCATCCCAATATCAGGGTACGGATCAAGTATCACCTACGTGTCTCATCATACGTATAATATCATCATCAAATCATGTCATGATCAAGGTACTGTACTGTACTGTAATCGCATACATCAATCATATATCATTGCCAGCATAAATATACATCGTTAATTTATCCTCAGAAATATCATGTCACATGTATCATATTGTGATTAAGTCACACTTATATCATATCGTAATCAAGTCACACCTATATGATATCGTAATCAAGTCACACATATATCATGTCGTAATTTCAGGCACAGGTTATAGTCCGGGTTCTATTTTAGAGTCCCATGTACCTCAATATCATCACCACCCATTATTATTTATGTATACCTATTCATTATCTCATTTTCTAATGATCCGCTAACATCATAACACGACTGTATAGCCAAGAATCACGGTATTAAGCCCAGTTATTTTTTCATCCCCGTGTATCATATCACATCCTTGTATCACATATACGTGTTGTGTATATATAAACCTACACCTAGTCCTATATATTTATATACACATACACGTATACACCACGTCGAGTTTCTGTGTGTGTGTGTGTGTGTATCTACCTGAAACCTACGAATCTCCTCCAAGATATTCATCCTCTGGTAAGGTCTTTCTAAATCAATCTAGTCCAATCTAAGGTCATTACTAGGGTCCTACTCACCGAAATTCTAAGGTCATGTCAGGCTTCCTAATGACAATAAGTACTATTCCTATTCTACATTTGCGGTGGTGCTAAACGCCATCCACCCGACTTCCCCCCGTAGATATACATCTACTCACCTGATCCTTGTCTGCCGAAAACGATGTCTCCCTCCTCTTCTTCCTCGTCCGAAGTCCACGTGAGGGGTACCTATATGCAAACACATATAATATCATAAACCGAATCACGGACAAAACCAAAACGACGCACGAAACGCGCATTGGTTAAAACCTATGACCCGCTCGTGCAAAAGAACCAAATATTGCTCGATATCGGCGTACAAACGCCGATTGATCGAGATAAAACACCAACAAACAAATCGTAGTTTTAAAACTCATTACTTATAATATAAAACATGATTTAATTCATCGAAACCCTAAAAATCGATCAAATCGTCCAATTCCGCAAAAGCTTGAAAATGTCAATTTACCGTTTTATTTCAAAACTTGATGTTTAAAAGAAACTAATGGTCATAATATTCATTAAATAACATAACTAGATTATAGAAACCATTACCATATTTTTCTCACACCATTTTGTCTTAATTTACAATTTCTAGTTTGCAAATTAGCCAAAATTAACACTTTTTAAGCAAAATTTTACAATTCCACTACTAAACTTGATTTTGCATATATTAAAGTGTTAAACCACTCCATGAAACCTTATGAATGAGCTAAAGCCCTAATTAGATTTTTAATTCTGCATTTTAAATTAATTTCTAAAACCTAGTTTACCGAAATAGCATATTTATCACATTATATTAACTAACAATTTGAAACTAATAATTAGATTAGGTCTTTCATTCATTTAACATGTTAATATTCTCATTAAAACCACAATATAATGATAAAAACCTTAATTAGAATTTTAACACACCAATATATATAATTTATAAAAATCTAGTTAGCAAAATTGCTTAATTTAAACAATTTTTGAATGAACAATTTACAATATATCAACCATACAAGATTTTCCACTTCTAAAAGTTTTAAACTACTTATTATAACCCCTCTTAATTAATAAAACCCTAACTTCATTTTAAAACCCTATCTAGAATTTCCTAGACAATAAATTATAACTAAATTAACACTTTTAGAATTCTAGTTTAGCACCTTAAACTGCAAACTAAACATTTAGATTAGAGTTATACCTCACAAGCTTTGAACCTCTTGCAATTAGAATTCAAATATGTCTTATTTCTCCTTATTTTAAACAAATTAGGGTTTGGGAAGAGGTGGAAAAGGGTTTAGATTTGAATTTTTGTGAAGAAATTGTTGATTTCGGTGGATTTTTGAGTGAATTTTGAAGCAAAAGAGAGAGTGGAAAATTGGGGAGGCCTGCTGAATTTCGACCAAGGGTAGGGAAGGGGGAAAGTTGTGAGAGAAGTGTAGAAAATTCTAGGAGAAAAGAACCCCTCAAGTGCATTTAATGCTTATCACATCAAATTTTACAAAAAAAACCCCTTTTTAATTCATTTTCAAACCATTTTAAACCATAAAACAACTAAACTTGAAATGTTTTGACAAAATTTTTGTTACACTATATTTTAGTTTATAATGGTTCCTAATTATGTAATTTTACCCAATTAAATTTGTATTTATCACTAATTAAATGTATTTTTAAAAGCTTAAAATAATATTAAAAATAATTAATTAAGGAATTTTTTTTAATTAACTAGAAAATTTTAAGTGACAATTTAGTGACCAAATATTAGCAATATCTTATCTAAATTTTGTATAATTAGGCCTATATTGAAAATTACTTATTTCGACTTTTTACGGAAAAGACCGATTATTTTGCCGATTATCGAAAAACTGCCTAAACAATTTTCGAAGCATTACAATAAAGCCCTTAGGATATGTACTTGACTACCAGGATTATGATGAGATCATACTAGTGGGGCTAGGGTGGTCTACAAGTACATCCTTTAATCAGTTCCTAGTCGTGGGAATATCGAGACCAGGGCATCGATATTCCAGTGTAGACTAGTGTGCACATTTCTTGTCCCTTATAGGGCGATGGTTGATTCCACAACCATTGGTGTGTGACATCTAAGATTGTACACAGGTGCTCATTAAAGAATGGGTACACCGAACAGGACTCGCCGAGGACTCCTATGTGGTAGTATACCTATCGTCAGATAGCTGTTCTCTGGTGACACCGGTACAGGTTAGTCTGTAGACCCGAGATCGTCATAGAGTCTTGTGTGGCTCCTACTATGCTTTGATTTCTTCCCTACCACGGCTCAAAGGAGTCGTGCAAACATGTGGATTTTGGGTACAGTCCCGAGTCACATGGAGGCAATGAGCGATAGGAGGGGTTTCGTCTCTCCCGGTATTGGGGGTTGATGTTGCACTATGCTCGATTGGCTATAACTGGAAGTCCATGGCCAGGGCTGCTGCTGAGATTTACTGATAAGAGTTATCAGTAGTTTCTCGAACCGTTATAGGCCAGCCATCGGCATGACTTATCACGTTACTAGAGACTGACGTTTACCACCCTTAGACATGATATGCGACATATCAGACGAAGAGACCGGACTATACGGTGGTGTTACTGATAGGCTTCATGGAGAGTATGGATGAGCTTGCTTGTTGATCTTCATATCGCTCAATACCCGGGTAGCCGTTACGTCCAGCTAGTACCGCTGATGGCTTGTAGGTGATTGATGTGATCATCACCTACTGCTGGCGTATTGAAGAGTCTTTAGAGTCCCACACAGAAGTTTCCTGGTTCGAGTGAAATGAATTAGGGCACATATGTTGATATGTGCGTGGGCCTGATTAAATATGAGTATGTCATACCGTATTGTAATATGAAAGTTATCTGTTATCGGTTCGGATATATGTAATATAACCAGATTGTCGAATCAAGTGTTGATTTGATAATATGATATACAGATGAATGATATTAGTCGGTCATATGTGATATAACCGGATTATTAAATCAAGTGTTGATTTAATAATGTGATATATATTATATGTGATATAATTATATCTTAACTAATATCATTAGCTCACTAATTATTCTTCATTATATATATATATATATTAATATATATGATATATGATATATATATATATATATATATATATATATATTAATATATATGATATATGATATATATATATATATATATAATGAAGCATGGCATAAAATTCTATTTTATGAAAATAGAAATGAGGTGGAAAATGAGAGCATGGTTGCAAGCATGGGATTTATTTTTGTTTATTCATCTTGACTCGCTATTCAAGCATGGTTGCAATTTTATATTGCAAAATTCCATGCTTGAATGAGTGGGGGTCAAGAGTTGCCATTCATTCTTTGCTCATTCTCAACACTTAGCCATTTTTTGCTTGCTTTGCTCCCATAGTTGCTCTCTAGCTTCTTCTTCTTCCTCAATCCCATGGTTTAACCTTCAACCCTCACATGTGATGTGAACCATGAAGCTTGAACACAAACTTGTGAGCAAATTAAACCCCTACTTGACCATCACACATTAGATTACCAATTTGATGTGGAGTGTTGCCTTCACTAATAAGATTAGTGAAGTGTTAGCTTGAGCTTGTGGACTTCGGGTGGATCGGCTTTAGCGTGAAGATCATGAAGGAGGTTCATTCAACTCGAAGAGGAGCCTTGTGGAGTCGCGTGGACTTCAACCCGGAGCTTTAGAAGAGAAGGACTCAAATTACAAAGGTTGTATGCTCTTTTCTTCTCTTTAGTTCATCACATCACAAAGGAAAACCTTAATGATCTAGTAATGATCTTGTTAGTCTAGCTTAGCACCTAATAAAAATTTGAATTTGGCATGCTTGATGCCTCTAGAACCTCATGGTGGTGCTAAGGTCGACATTCATGTTGCACGTGCTCAGTGCAATCGTGTTGCCTACGAAAGTGTGCTAGGTGTTTCTTTTTCTTCTTCTTCTCTTTAATAAACTAGTTTGCTCGGGATGATCAAAATTAAGTTTGGGGGTTGTAATACCCAGCCCTTTTTATACCAATATCTCAATGTCTGTATATTTTTATAAAGTACTATTTACAAAATATATTTATTTTATTTATAATTATTTTAAACCCCATTAAACCCAACAGCCATTTTCCTTTTAATAAATCCCCAGCACCAAACCCTCAGGCCATTCCCAAATTTTCCCATTTTAATTCCTTCTGACCCAGCCCCACTCTCCAAGCCAGTTTCCACCCAACCCATTTCTTTTATTTATTAAAGTTCAAACCCAACTCTTTCCTAAAACCCAGCCCGGCCCACTTCTTTATCACCATCTAATTGTTTCCCAATTAAATTTTAATCTGACCTTCCGGCCCAGCCCAAGGCCTGCCCCCGCCTAACAACCCAAGCCATACCGGCCCACAAAGCCCACACCCAAACTAACTCCTTTTTCCCCCTTCTCCTCTACTGTCATTTTTTCCACAAATTAAAATCCCCTCAAATCTTAACACCATTTATTTTCCCATTAATTCCCATAACACCAAATTCAATTCTCATTTAATTATTTTCATTATTTTTCCCTATTCTCTCTCTCTCACTCTCTCCCCCAGCTCACGCCACTCTCTCTCCCTTCTAATAATTACCAATAAATCTTATTTTCCCCCCTACGTTATCTCTTCCTCTCTCCTCTCTCTCTCACGCACACCCACGTTCTCTCTCTCTTCCTCTCTCCTCTCTCTCTCACGCATACCCACGTTCTCTCACTCTCTCCCTATTACTCACCCTCCCTCTCTCTTCCATTTTCTTTTCTGCTCCCCTCTCGAACCCGCGCCCACGCCAGCGTGTCGCGCTCACTGCCGTCCCCTCACCGTCGCTTGCCACCAACTCACCTGACTCACGTCGCTCGCCCCCACCTCGCCGCCTTCACCCTCGTCCCCAGCCCACGTCGCACCCATCACTTCGCCTGCACCCGAGCCGACCTCCTTCCTCACCGTCGTTTCAACCACCGCCGGCGCCCCCTCTTCTCACCCTCAACTCGAGACCCCATCATCCTGCACTACACCCTCTTCCACCTCCAACCCCAACAACCACTGCCGAGCTCCCCTCCACTGCGCGCCAGCCACCACCTCCATCGTCGGTGCTCCCCAGCCGTCTCCCTCCCCATTGTGATCACCCCACTTCCAGCTGTGGCCCTCCACGTTCTCCACCCGACCACTGCGCTCCCCATCACACCCAACTCGAGCTACTTCCCTTGCCGACCCATCACCGGCCACCCTAACCCACTGCATCCCCGCCATCAAGAGCTGACGCCACCGACTCCCCACCAACTCCCCCAATCTCTAACCTCTGGCCACCGCCTCACTGCCGGCCACCTCGTCGCCCTACAACTCCATAGCCTCCGGCCTCCCACCCTCTCCAAAGCCACCATCACCACCCAACTACAACTCCTAGCCGTCACCTGTGGCCTCTACGCTATCGGCCATCGCCTGAGCTCGTTGTCGCCGTCCGCAGCAGCCGTCTTCATCTCCGAGCCAAGCTCCACGGTGCCGATCCCTGCAACGCGAGCTTAAGCCCCGTCGATCACTTAGTTGCCATCACCGCAACAGCCACCGTTGACGACTCTATCGGCGGCGCTGTTGTCTTTGCCATCTCTGTGATCATCACCGTCACCATAGTAATCGCCGTCATACCCACCGAGCCGTCGAATCCAAGAGCCCGAGCCCGAGCCGAGGCCGCGAACCCTAGCCGCGCCATTCATCGCGCGTTCGTGCCGTTACCACTGACGTGCATCGCCAAGACGCCTCCAGGTTATCTAATTACATTACACACTCAAATCGTATAGATTGCTAATTTATAATTTATGATAACTCATGTGATAATCCTGTTCGATGCATGATCCCAAAGAGATTATTCATCTATTTTGACGGAATTGGATTGTTATTGTTGGCCCATGTAATGATGAATACTGTGTATGAATTTTACCGGATAATACGACTATTAACGACTGAAACGATTACCCCCAAGTTTACCTGTAAAACTGGAAATTTCTTGTATCTGAAAACCGTTAAAATCATCATAAATTATGTACATACTGGAATGATCCGTTCGAGGGCTCAAATCGAAGCCGACTCGACGAAATATGACCTTATGCAAGTTTCTAATGGTTTCTATGCTTAGATTGTGACGATATTTGGTTCGGAGTGCGACTGTGGACTGCAGTCCAGAGCGATTCTGATTATTGATTACTGTCCCGTAATGGGTACCACCTTGTTTCCTTAACTCGTATATTGCGGAACTCTGCTTTTTATTAAAGGTGAATCTGTTAGATAGATAACACAAGTGGTTTCATCCTGTTTCGTCATCGTTTGCTATTTAATTTGTAATTTAAAATAGCTGGACGTATAACTGTCCAGAACAGATTCAGAAGTGACATACTAGTGTTAAACAGAGTATAACTCCTGACATACAGACGCGATTGAGGATACGTCTATTGCAGTGAAAATATTACTGAAAACCCTAGATTCCATTCGACTGTAGCGTCGCTAAGTTCTGATCTCAACTGGGATTAAAATGCGTTGCGAAACGGACTTCGGATTCTGAAACCGGATTTCCAGCCGTGAACGCTTAAAATGAAATGGCCATAACTAGTGATCCTGAAACCCGATTGGCGTGAAACTAAATTCGCTGGATATATAATTGAACGTACTATTTATTCCCCGTTCATCGTTTCGCTAAACTGTACCCATATGATTTATGATAAATTGTCCAAGTGATAGAATACTGTTTTATGACATCTTAATCATGTTTTACATACTGTCTCCTCATCATATCATACTTATGTTACTGCATTGATAACCTAGTGATCATGTGCATTACCCAGTGTTAGGTATTAGTGATGATTTTGGAAAGTACGTTAGTGTTCGTGCATGAGTGGATAAGTGAAAGTGACACGTACTTGTACACAATCAGTGAACCTTATTATTCTATTGCATTGTCGACGTCTGTGGGACGCGTGTACGTGTGACTGTAACACTTTGAATTTCCGTTTGATGTCTTTCATGATAATTAGTGATCGTACGTGTTATTATATATGTGTTCCTAGGATTATTAGTTATATTTAGTAGTGTTTGCATATTGGGAATTTTCTTGTGTTAGTGCACACTTGCACACTTAGCCATTTTTGAGACTTAGGGTTTTTGGTAACATGTTAACCATTCTTTTGTGCATGGTTGCTAACCTATCCCCCATCATTTAATCTTTTCATAACCCTTTTCATAATTCAAACTCCTAATAAAACAAATGAGCATGGTGTTAGGTATGAAGCTTTGACTTTTTTTGACCCATTTTCTTCCCTTCTCTCTCTCTTTCCCCACTTCAAAATTTTGCAGAAATTTCCAGCAGCAAACCCTCCATTTTTCTCCATATTCTCTTTTCTTTTCACTTCTCCTTGATTTCCAAACAAATCCTACACAAAAACCACACATTTCCTTCACAAAACCTTAGGAAAAGTGAGCTTTTTGAGGTGTTTGAAGCAAATCTGCACACTAGGGGGGAAAGCTGAAACTTTTGGTGTTCTACAAGGTTCTTAGAAGGTATTAACTCATATTTGCACTCCATTTCCTTAGACTTGTAGTATTCTTTAATAAAAATCTCATTTTTGTGCATTTTTAGTGATATTTAAGGATATTTGTGATTCACATGTTAGATTAGGGTTTTGTTAGTTATGTTAGCTCTATTATGTGTTATTAGAGCTATCTTAGGCCAGGTTTTGTTTCAGTTTGCACAAAAATACCCTAAAGTTTGAATTTAGTGCAAAAGTGTGGATTTTAACTAGAATTAAGGCTCTGTAGGATCTGCTGCTACCCGAGAAATTTCAGAGTGAAACTAGAGGTTACTGTAGCATGTATGGGGGGTATAGAGTGAACACACCAAACCTGGGTGCCCAATTCCGAAGTGAGGCCGCCGGAATATTCATTCTGGCCGCAATTTGCGGCCAGATGGGGGAGTTTTGGGTTGGGGTTTGGGGTGTTGGTATCTACTGCTATGTGGGTTGTTTTGATATATATAGTTTTACAATATCTTTCCTGTATCAAAATCTGGAGGTGATTACCTATTTGCCCGTATTTTCAATCTTTCGCGACACGCGTTAGTAATTGCCAGGACACACACACTGTAGGAATTATATATCACATCGAATCATTATATTGTAGCTTATCTATATGTGACTTGACATGCTATTCATACCTGATGCATATATCACATCGGATCATTATATTGTAGCTTATCTATATGTGACTTGACATGCGATTCATACCTGATGCATATATCATATCGGATCATTATATTGTTGCTTATCTATATGTGACTTGACATGCTATTCATACCTGATGCATATATCACATCCGATCATTATATTGTAGCTTATCTATATGTGACTTGACATGATATTCATACTTGATGCATATATCAAATCGGATCATTATATTGTAGCTTATGTATATGTGACTTGACATGATATTCATACCTGATGCATATATCACATCGGATCATTATATTGTAGCTTATCTATATGTGACTTGACATGATATTCTTACCTGATGCATACATAACATCGGATCATTATATTGTAGATTATCTATATGTGACTTGACATGATATTCATACCTGATGCATATATCACATCGGATCATTATATTGTAGCTTATCTATATGTGACTTGACATGATATTTATATTTGACGCACATATCATTTCGGATCATTGACTTGCATTTTGGGTTAGATTACATGTGATTTCTGGATTTGGGAACCGTGGCTATTTCAAATATGTAATCATTTAAAAACCCGGTTCCCTTGATATGATATTTCGGTGCGTCCACCATGTGTTTTCTCGGTGCTAGAGTGATATATGCGAACCCGAATCGAGTAGCTGGTTGAGGCCGATTACGGGTACATGGTGGACCCTGTATGGTACCCCGGGGCGAGAACGGTTTCGCTGTGTAGTTGACGGTGAGCCTGGCAGAGGGACTACTACCTACCAGTGATTGGTTGGACCTGACAGTTATCCGGAGGATACTGATCAGAGTCGATAGATGGATGTGGGGTGATCCGTACTGCCGGGGCCGAGGGCCGATACCGCAGACGGAGCCCGTGGGCTGACCCGGACTGACGGAGCCCGATGGATGAGGATTTGCGTGTCGATGCTGGACACGAGTATTTATGATATTTGGGTGCCGATGTTGGGCACTCGGGATTCTCAGAGATGTACAGGATTTGAGGGCCGATGAGAGTGTCGGCGCCTGAGCTATTTGGGTGATCTGGGTGCATTGATGGACACCGATTATATATTCCACGTTGACATTCCGTGTAGATATTATATTGCCCCTGCTCAGCATTTACTATTGTACCTCATCCTGTAGTTACATTACCTGATAGAGCACTTGCATGATTATTGCACATACTGCTTATCACATATTGATATCATCTGTTGGCATATGATAGAGTTGCGCAGTACGTGCATGCTCGCGATTACCTTTATATGTTATCTCTATTCACGAGTTGGCAACTCACCCCCGTTGTGCCACAGTGTTTGCAGGTTGCCCTTCGGAGTAGTCGCGGCAGGCTGCGGTTGTATCTTTTGACACAGATACCCCGTTAGTTGGTGTACTAGCTCTTTTGCTGATAGGTGGGTTTTGTGCGGTATCTGTTATCTTTCAGTTATGTACATTATTGTATCTAGTAATCTCCATCTACCATGTATGTATTTTACTTAGAGACAGTATGAGGACGATGATGTATTATATTTGTATTCTGGTGTCAAGCTCGTTGTGAGCCGACTGTACTTGCAGTTTATCCTATCTGTGATGTTCCCACTTGTGGATCTTGATCTTCGCTACGGCGTCGTATATTACTATCTTGGTGATTGTTTACTTAGATTTCTTATCATGTTAGTAAGTGCTTTCATTTAAAACTTATAACACTCTATACTTTCACTGGTTTGATTTCTGGGTTTTCGGTTCACTTTGTCGTGTTACGCCTGTAGACGTTATGTGGTTAAGTGCCGGTCACAGGCCAAACTTCGGGTCGTGACAAAGTTGGTATCAGAGCGTAGGTTTTACCTTTCGGAGTGTAGGATGACCCTGGTATGATGGAGTAGGTAGCTGCAGCAGGGTAGCGTAGCGTGTGTATGTTCCGCGGCATACTCACGACACGGTACTCCGCCTACGCGACCTTAGGACTTGTTGATGTAAATTCCTTCTTCAGTATATACATTCTTGCGATTCGATTTCCATATCCTTATCGAATCCTATTGTTCCTTTCAGCCAATATGCCGCCAAAGACTACGAGGGCGCAGAGAGCGGCCGCGAGGGCTGAGATTCGAGTTGACTCGTCCGAGACGAGGACTGATCCGGGTAGTACACCGGTTGTGCCTGAGCAGGCTGTTCCTTCCATGACAGATCAGATTGCTATGTTAGGGGCTGGTGTGCAGGAGATACGCCAGACGATGGGATCCAGTATGCAGGAGATGCGCCAGATGATGGGATCTCTCGTTGAGACACTTCGAGCGCAGCGACCAGAGGTAGTTCCACCCGTTGCAGAGACCGCGGTGGTACCCACAGTGCAGGCAGTTGCACCTGCGACTGCAGAGGTTATTACAGTATCGCTGTCAGAGTTTATGAGGCTGAAGCCTCCGGTCTTCACAGGCACCGATGTGGCCGAGGATCCACAGTCTTTCATTGATAGGATGGCGCGGATATGTCATTCACTTAGATGCGCAGATGCGAGATAGATTGAGTTCGCGAGCTTTCGCCTGGAAGGTCTTGCGCAGAAATGGTGCGAATCAGTCGAGAAGGGTAGAGCAGCAGGTCTTCCTCCTATGACCTGGACAGAGTTCGTGGCACTATTCCTTGCCCGCTTTCTTCCCCTGAGTGTCAGAGATGCTAGAACACGCAGGTTCGAGTCCTTACGCCAGACGCCAGAGATGTCAGTGGCAGAGTACGATGTGCTGTTCACCGAGCTATCCGTTTATGCTCCGTATCTAGTGGCTACTGAGGAGTTGCGAGTCAAGAGATTTGTCCGAGGCTTGCTTACACCACTATTCCTTGCAATCAGCGCGCAGCATTACGAGACATACGCAGCAGCAGTAGATGCAACATTATTAGTTGAGGAGCGCCTTGCTGAGACTTCGGCAGTTCCAGGGCCGAAGAGAGTTCGTGCAGATACGTCAGTGCAGAGACGACCTTTCCGGCGTCGTGACAGGCGTCTTGCAGGTGGCAGAGATTCGAGACGAGGCCGATTGTTTAGCTCCTATCCCCAGGAGGGTCAGCGACCGTCATCGGGATGTTACCGTTGCGGGAGTTTTTATCATCGTGTGCGAGATTGTCCTGAGGTACCCCGGAGTGGGGCGGCAGCACCACATGTTACATTACCACCTTCACCACCCCAGACGGCATTGCCGATAGTACCTACTGTTACTCCGCGTCAGACACATACACAGAGAGGTCGTGGTCACGGAGGATTTGTTCATAGAGGACGAGGTGGCCGAGGTAGAGGGCATCCAGCGGCCGGCAGGGGACAGTTAGTTGCAGGTGGAGGACAGGCGCGAGTTTTTGCTTTGACTCATCAGGACGCGCAGGCGTCCAAGGCGGTGGTCTCAGGTATCCTTTCTGTATGTTCGGTTGATGCACACGTGTTATTCGATCCCGGATCCACGCACTCGTACGTATCCACACACTTTGTGCCGAGTTTGGGTAGAGAGTCCGGTTTGCTTGACCAGCCGCTTGTTGTGACTACTCCTGTACCGTCCGTATTGGCGAGAGAGAGTTGTCGGTCGATCTGATCCTTCTTGAGATGTTGGACTTCGACGTTCTTTTGGGCATGGATTGGTTAGCCACGTGCTATGCTTCTGTCGACTGCCGCGAGAAGACAGTTCGATTTTGTTTTCCCGGCGAGTCGGTTGTTGTTGTGTTGGGGGACCGTGGTGCCACCCCTCACAGTGTGATTTCTTCTTTTCGCGCGGGGCAGCTTTTGTGGAAGGGATGTCAGGGATTTCTCGCCTATGTTTGCGATACTAGAGCTACAGAGGTTCCGGTGGATCAGGTTCCGGTTGTTAGCGAGTTCCCTGATGTGTTCCCTGACGAGCTTCCTGGGCTACCGCCCGAGTGTGATATTTCTTTCTGTATTGACTTGGTTCCTGGCACGGGGCCTATTTCTGTACCGCCTTATCAGATGGCCTCGGCGGAACTTAGAGAATTGAAGGGCCAGTTGCAGGACTTGCTGGATAAGGGACTTATTCGACCCAGTGTTTCTCCTTGGGGTGCTCCAGTTCGGTTTGTCAAGAAGAAGGACGGCAGTATGCGTTTGTGTATCGACTACCGCCAGCTGAACAGGGTGACAGTGCGGAACAGATATCCTTTGCCACGCATCGACGATTTGTTCGACCAGCTTCAAGGGGCAGGATACTTTTCGAGGATCGATTTGAGATCGGGCTACCATCAGCTGCGGGTTCGACAGGAGGACATTCCTAGGACGGCCTTCCGCACACGTTACGGCCATTATGAGTTTTTGGTGATGTCGTTCGGACTCACCAACGCGCCAGCAGCATTTATGGATTTGATGAACCGTATTTTCCGGCCGTATCTTGATCTGTTCATCATAGTGTTCATTGACGATATCTTGGTGTATTCTCGGAGTAGAGAGGAGCACGAGCAGCACCTGCGGATTACACTGCAGACCTTGAGGGAGCATCAGCTTTTCGCCAAATTCTCCAAGTGTGCCTTCTGGCTAGACATCGTAGGCTTCTTGGGGCACGTGATTTCACGAGATGGTATATGTGTCGACCCGAGGAAGATCGAGGCAGTTCGGAGTTGGCCTACACCCACGTCAGTGACGGAGGTTCGCAGCTTTCTAGGGCTGGCAGGCTATTACAGGCGATTTGTGCAGGACTTCTCTCGCATTGCTACACCTTTGACCGGGTTGACCCGGAAGGGAGTTCGCTTCGATTGGACGGAGGAGCGTGAGCACAGTTTCCAGCGGCTACGGGCTCTACTGACTACGACACCAGTGCTATCATTGCCTTCAGGATCAGGCGGATTTGTCGTCTACTGCGATGCTTCACGAGTGGGACTAGAGTGCGTTTTGATGCAGCATGACAGGGTGATCGCGTATGCTTCGCGCCAATTAAAGAAACATGAACAGAATTACCCTACTCATGATCTGGAGATGGCTGCGGTGGTCTTTGCACTCAAGATCTGGCGACATTATCTGTATGGAGAGTCGTGCCAGATATTCACTGACCACAAGAGCTTAAAGTACATATTTCAGCAGCGAGACCTGAACCTTAGACAGCGCCGATGGATGGAGTTAGTGAAGGACTACGATTGTGAGATCTTGTATCACCCGGGCAGGGCGAATGTAGTGGCGGATGCTTTGAGCAGGAGGCCCGGGGGTAGTCTATCCTGTTTGAGCACAGTGCAGAGGCAGTCGTCGGCGGATTGGCAGATCTTATGCGACAGTCAGGTACAGTTCGAGTTTACGCCGATCGGAGGACAGATTGCGCATGTTCGTGCACGCCCACAGTTGCTTGACCGTATATATGAGGCACATCACAATGATGACCGCTGTTCAGAGATCAGGACATAGATGGGACAGGGCAGATTTTCCGAGTTCGTGATCGATGATCAGGGGATACTACGATTTGGAGCTAGACTGTGCATACTAGATGCTGAGGGATTGCGGCGCGAGATTCTTGAGGAGGCACATCGGTCGGTATATAGTGTTCATCCCGATTCCACCAAGATGTACCATGATATGAGAGATGTTTACTGGTGGGACGGTATGAAGAGGGACATTGCAGATTTTGTGTCGAGATGCCTGACTTGTCAGCAAGTCAAGGCTGAGCACCAGAGGCCCGCGGGAGAGCTACAGCCGTTACCCATTCCGGAGTGGAAATGGGAACATATATCTATGGATTTCATTGTGGGTATACCCAGGACGAGTCGAGGGTATGACTCCATCTGGGTGATCATGGATCGTTTGACGAAAGCGGCTCACTTCCTACCGGTGAAGACGACTTTCGGATTTTCTCAGTATGCCCAGATTTACATTGATGAGATTGTACGACTGCACGGAGTTCCGACATGCATCGTGTCCGATAGAGGCACCCAGTTTACCAGCCGGCTATGGCAGAGGCTTCAGGAGGCTTTGGGCACTCGCTTGAGTTTCAGCACAGCATTCCATCCGCAGACCGACGGGCAGTCAGAGCGGACTATTCAGACTCTCGAGGACATGCTCAGGGCATGCGTATTATACTTCGGAGGTAGCTGGGATCATCATTTGCCCTTAGTAGAGTTCTCCTACAACAACAGCTACCAGGAGACCATTCAGATGGCACCGTTTGAGGCTCTTTATGGGAGGAGATGCAGATCGCCCACCTGTTGGACGGAGCTCAGTGAGAGCAGTATCTTAGGACCGCAGATTTTGGAGGAGACGACCGCGAAGAACCAGTTGATTCACGATAGGATGAGAGCAGCCCAGAGTAGGCAGAGGTCTTATGCGGACCGTCGTCGGCGCAGACTTGAGTTTTCTGTTGGTGATCATGTTTTCTTGAGGGTCTCCCCAATGAAAGGCGTGATGAGGTTTGGGAAGAAGGGGAAGCTTAGTCCCAGATACGTGGGCCCCTTCGAGATCCTTGAGCGTATTGGTGCGGTTGCGTATCGATTAGCCCTTCCGCCCAGTTTTCCAGACGTGCACCCCATATTTCACGTTTCGATGCTCCGCAGATATCTTCATGATCCTTCGCATGCGATTCAGCACTCGACGATCCAGCTTGAGCGCGACCTTTCCTATGCAGAGCAGCCGGTAATGATCTTGGATCGGCAAGTGAAGAAATTGATGTCGAAAGAGATACCGTCCGTCAAAGTACTTTGGCGTGGCCAGAACGGCGAGGAAGTCACTTGGGAGACCGAGAGCGAGATGAGGAGGAGGTATCCCCATCTTTTTGAAGGTGCGTATAGTTAGATTTTTAAATTCGGGGACCGAATTTCTTTAAGGGGGGTAGATTGTAACACTTTGAATTTCCGTTTGATGTCTTTCGTGATAATTAGTGATCGTACGTGTTATTATATATGCGTTCCTAGGATTATTAGTTATATTTAGTAGTGTTTGCATATTGGGAATTTTCTTGTGTTAGTGCACACTTGCACACTTAGCCATTTTTGAGACTTAGGGTTTTTGGTAACATGTTAACTATTCTTTTGTGCATGGTTGCTAACGTATCCCCCATCATTTAATCTTTTCATAACACTTTTCATAATTCAAACTCCTAATAAAACAAATGAGCATGGTGTTAGGTATGATGTTTTGACTTTTTTTGACCCATTTTCTTCCCTTCTCTCTCTCTTTCCCCACTTCAAAATTCTGCAGAAATTTCCAGCAGCAAACGCTCCATTTTTCTCCATATTCTCTTTTCTTTTCACTTCTCCTTGATTTCCAAACAAATCCTACACAAAAACCACACATTTCCTTCACAAAACCTTAGGAAAAGTGAGCTTTTTGAGGTGTTTGAAGCAAATCTGCACACTAGGGGGGAAAGCTGAAACTTTTAGTGTTCTACAAGGTTCTTAGAAGGTATTAACTCATATTTGCACTCCTTTTCCTTAGACTTGTAGTATTCTTTAGTAAAAATCTCATTTTTGTGCATTTTTAGTGATATTTAAGGATATTTGTGATTCACATGTTAGATTAGGGTTTTGTTAGTTGTGTTAGCTCTATTATGTGTTATTAGAGCTATCTTAGGCCAGGTTTTGTTTCAGTTTGCACAAAAATACCCTAAAGTTTGAATTTAGTGCAAAAGTGTGGATTTTAACTAGAATTAAGGCTCTGTAGGATCTACTGCTACCCGAGAAATTTCAGAGTGAAACTAGAGGTTACTGTAGCATGTATGGGGGGTATAGAGTGAACACACCAAACCTGGGAGCCCAATTCCCAAGTGAGGCCGCCGGAATATTCATTCTGGCCGCAATTTGCGGCCAGATGGGGGAGTTTTGGGTTGGGGTTTGGGGTGTTGGTATCTACTGCTATGTGGGTTGTTTTGATATATATAGTTTTACAATATCTTTCCTGTATCAAAATCTGGAGGTGATTACCTATTTGCCCGTATTTTCAATCTTTCGCGACACGCGTGATACGTGTGTGTGGGTTTGGGGTTTCTGCGTATCGCGACGCGTCGGAGTGGTTTCAGGCGCGTAACCACACGTTTTAGCGTATCGCGCACACGCGCGCTTGGTTCGCAACATGAGTTACTAGTTCGGCTTTAATGTCGCGTTTGTGTGACTTCAAGCTTACGTGTGATGTATTGTGTAATTTTAGGTTCGCAGGCGAGTACGGCGGACGCCGCGCAGAAGGGGAAACACGTTGTTGGCTATACCTAGCGAGAGACTACGGTGAGTAGATTTCACATCTATGGGGATATCGCCCGCATGGCGTTCTACGTCAGGGCTGATAGGACCTTATAGTTTCTTTTGTATACATTGACTGTCCATGGCTACTATTTAGTGCATACTGCATTCCCTGCTAAGTGGATATAAATTAGAATTGATAGAACACCGCACCATTACTTACTGTCCATGTTGCACGAGCACTATCCTGCATGTTACACACACACCGTTAGTAATTGCCATGACACGCACACTGTAGGAATTATATATCACATCGGATCATTATATTGTAGCTTATCTATATGTGACTTGACATGCTATTCATACCTGATGCATATATCACATCGGATCATTATATTGTAGCTTATCTATATGTGACTTGACATGCTATTCATACCTGATGCATATATCACATCGGATCATTATATTGTAGCTTATCTATATGTGACTTGACATGCTATTCGTACCTGATGCATATATCACATCGGATCATTATATTGTAACTTATCTATATGTGACTTGACATGATATTCATACCTGATGCATATATCACATCGGATCATTATATTGTAGCTTATCTATATGTGACTTGACATGATATTCATACCTGATGCATATATCACATCGGATCATTATATTGTAGCTTATCTATATGTGACTTGACATGATATTCATACCTGATGCATACATCACATCGGATCATTATATTGTAGCTTATCTATATGTGACTTGACATGATATTCATACCTGATGCATATATCACATCGGATCATTATATTGTAGCTTATCTATATGTGACTTGACATGATATTTATATTTGACGCACATATCATATCGGATCATTGACTTGCATTTTGGGTTGGATTACATGTGATTTCTGGATTTGGGAACCGTGGCTTTTTCAAATATGTAATCATTTAAAAACCCGGTTCCCTTGATATGATATTTCGGTGCGTCCACCATGTGTTTTCTCGGTGCTAGAGTGATATATGCGAACCCGAATCGAGGAGCTGGTTGAGGCCGATTACGGGTACATGGTGGACCCGGTATGGTACCCCGGGGCGAGAACGGTTTCGCTGTGTAGTTGACGGTGAGCCTGGCAATGGGACTACTACCTACCGGTGATTGGTTGGACCTGACAGTTATCCGGAGGATACTGATCAGAGTCGATAGATGGATGTGGGGTGATCCGTACTGCCGGGGCCGAGGGCCGATACCGCAGACGGAGCCCGTGGGCTGACCCGGACTGACGGGGCCCGATGGATGAGGATTTGCGTGTCGATGCTGGACACGAGTATTTATGATGTTTGGGTGCCGATGTTGGGCACTCGGGATTCTCAGAGATGTACAGGATTTGAGGGCCGATGAGAGTGCCGGCGCCTGAGCTATTTGGGGGATATGGGTGCATTGATGGACACCGATTATATATTCCACGTTGACATTCCGTGTAGATATTATATTGCCCCTGCTCAGCATTTACTATTGTACCTCATCCTGTAGTTACATTACCTGATAGAGCACTTGCATGATTATTGCACATACTGCTTATCACACATTGATATCATCTGTTGGCATATGATAGAGTAGCGCAATACGTGCATGCTCACGATTACCTTTATATGTTATCTCTATTAACGAGTTGGCAACTCCCCCCCGTTGTGCCACAGTGTTTGCAGGTTGCCCTTCGGAGTAGTCGCGGCAGGCCGCGGTTGCATCTTTTGACACAGATACCCCCTTAGTTGGTGTACTAGCTCTTTTGCTGATAAGTGGGTTTTGTGCGGTATCTGTTATCTTTCAGTTATGTACATTATTGTATCTAGTAATCTCCATCTACCATGTATGTATTTGACATAGAGACAGTGTGAGGACGATGATGTATTATATTTGTATTCTGGTGTCGAGCTCGTTGTGAGCCGACTGTACTTGCAGTTTATCCTATCTGTGATGTTCCCACTTGTGGATCTTGATCTTCGCTACGGCGTCGTATATTACTATCTTGGTGATTGTTTACTTAGATTTCTTATAATGTTAGTAAGTGCTTTCATTTAATACTTATAACACTCTATACTTTCACTGGTTTGATTTCTGGGTTTTCGGTTCACTTAGTCGCGTTACGCCTGTAGACGTTACGTGGTTAAGTGCCGGTCACGGGCCAAACTTCGGGTCGTGACAGTGACTATAAGTGGTATGGGACACTTATGGAAGCTCTTGCATGGGTGTCACAGATTAGGCACCAGACACTGCCATTTATCTTGGGTATTAGTCGGGACGTGCTTGATGGAGATCTTGTCTCCAGTTCTCGCGCAGACTTGTCACAGACCGACTAGTATTTGAGGTTACGGTTAGCGTTTGATGTAGACCACGGGGTGTGGGGTAGTTTGAGTGTGAGTTCAACAGAATCTCGGGAGTCCTATTCCGGCTTACATATATGGAGATTTACACGGTACATGATTATTACCGTGAGTTACATGTTGGGCCCGTGGTCCCTTGCCCTTGGGTCCTACCCTTGTGTGGAGCACACTCGCGAGTGGTTGACTCTCACACTTGGACTGACGATAGGCTCAGTGACCTGTGTAGTGAGACTTAGAGACTGATAGGGATAATGGCATTGATATACATTACTTACCGTTGTTGACATACCTGGCATATTATAATACTGTTTTACTGTTCACCTGATCTATTAGACACTTCATTGGTTATTGCATGTTCATATCTTTACCGTCTTGATTTACTGTTATATATCTATTATCACCGTTCGAGTTGTCACTTGTATCTATATATTATATTGCTATTGTGTCGCTCTGACGACCTGAGTATGCATGCTCAGTGTGAGGAGTGGATTTAGCCGGGACCAGGACCAGACGCACATAACGGACATCTTGATTAGCTATCCAGAGTTATACACTTTTGTTCCCATCAGGTCAGTTCTTTATATTGTTTTGTTTCAGTTACTGCATTTCTCATTACCTGCGCATTATTTACTGATTACCACGTAAACCTAGAAGCCGAAGTGTGACTACGGTAGGATATTCCCTTGACCGTAGGAGCATGGCTGGCCTTGTCAATCTCTCGTATTCCGTATTTTGGGAAGCGGGGCGTGACATGGTTTAGTTGGTATCAGAGCCAGGTTTTGCTTGGTTTGGGATTGCTGTTTTCCGTGTGGAGCTTGACAATCTAAGACATCCCTCAGTCTAGATTGTAAACTTGTTATTCTTAATCCTTATTCATACTGTGTATCCTGCTATCCATTCGCTAGGGTTTCGGGTGACTTGGCAAAGTTACGTGGTTGTAATCGTGAACTACATCATAGTTACACTACCGTACTCTGTTTAAGTGACTTAGATCCCTACAGTTGATTTCTACTAGTAATGAATTTCATCACACCCGATGTTCTTGATTCCTTGCCCAATCCATATTATATTTTGATTCTTATAGCTTGTGCCTTATATCGTCCTCAAAAGTATTGTTTCAGGATCATGTCGTCCAACGTCTCTTCCTCTATCTCCACTCCCCAGAATCAGACCGTTGAGATTCTGAGTGTACTGCAAGGTCTGAAGGAAGCCAAGGAGCGAACGAACGACTTGTTAGCTGAAGGACTGAGAAGGCAGGCGAATCAGGCCCCAGCGGGAGTCTCAAATCGTAAAGGAATCTCTGTTAGACGAGGAAAAGAGAAGAAGATGAAGAGCCCATTCGTTCCCCCGAGACAGAAGCAGCAGAAGACACAATGTTGTGGGTACTGTAAGTGGCCAGGACACTTTCAGAGGGATTGTCGCCGCGCTCAAGGGAAATGTCTGATTTGCGGATCCAGCGAACATCATATCAACGGTTGCCCAAAAAGGAAGGAACTACAAGGAGGAGACTCGTCCACTCTCTCCACTTCTGCCAGGTGATGATTATTGCGTAGTTCGAACCTCGAGGATAAGGCGGACCCAGCGCAGGATTCAACTCGCGTGACGAGAATGCAGCGATCTAGTAGTCAAAGAAGAATTTTCATGTTTTCTACTTTCAGTAGTAATGTTGTCATCCTCTTATAAGTATTTCTTTCGTTTGAAATCTTGTATCCGTCGAACTTTTGTTGAATGCAATAAAACTTTGAATCGTCATGTATGTATCACCCTCTTGCTTTTCCCGTACTTATACTATTCATTACCACAGCATTTTTGATTCTGATTTTTCAGTTCCTGCTCACCGCATATTTTCCTATACTCCGTACCCTTAGTTATTTTCTTGATATGTTCCACTGTCTAATCATGACTCTTTCCTATCAGGCCATGGCCCACCCTGGAGCAGCGCCGCATCTGGATGAGGATGCACAGTCAAGCGTTTTCTTAGACCGCACGCTGATGAGTTCTGACGAGAAGATCAACGGTCCCCAGGTCATTTTCGGAAATAGCGATTCCGAGGACGAAAGAGTCGCCGCCCCGGAGGTTGACATGATAGACGATTCCGACGAAGAAGAAGGAAACCCTGAAGAGAACCCGATAGAGGAAGATCCCGAGGATGAACCGATAGAAGAAAATCCAGTGGAGGAGAATCACATGGAAGAGAATCCAGAAGAAGAGAATCACATGGAAGCAGAACTCGATGAAGAAGCTCCAAACGAGGAATAAGGACCAGAAGAACAAGACCCTGCGGTAGAAGAACTCCCATTGGCGGTCCCCGCGAGACGCTATGGAAATGGACGTCCCTACCTGAGCCCGCGAGCATACCGCAACCTGCTGAACCTCCACAACCGCGACTGACGGGATTTTTAAATGTTGTCTTCTCTGGCAAAATAAATCTATGTATAGTTTAGGGCCATCTGTTACTTTTGGAAGGTGCTTTGTTTCGAATTTTCTAGAATGAAATAAATTGCTGAGTTCGCTAATCTTTCGATCTTCTTGGTTCACTTGATACTTGATTATTTCTCATATCCATTTATTTTCCTGCTGAGACCCTTGTCCATCCACCCCTACTCCTGGCATTGTTTTAACCCTCGCTTCGACTAAAAAGAACCGCACCCTGATCTTTGGGATGGGCCACCCTTCATCCTTCGTCTATGCTTCGTTTGAGATCATTCTGGGAGGGGAAATTGATAGTGAAATCTCCGAGTTCGCTAATCCTTCGAAATTTTGATTCTCTTGACGTATCGACCGTTGTTCTCCCCATACATTCTTACCCTTGAAGCCCTTTGCTGATCACCCTTACTTCCTGTGCTGACCCTAACCCAATCTCTTCGACTTTCAGTCTAAAGCCGTCACACTCCGACCTTTGAATGAGCCACACTCCATTGTAATCCCTACCCTAGCTAGCCCTATATATTTTTGTGTTTTTCTATTACCTTAACTATATTTAGGGACAGTGTTATTCGAAAATTTAGTTTTCATTATTTTGTATTTATCGAAGAGTGCGTTTTATTGACTATCCCCGTCCCCGTTTTACGCATTTCAAGTACTTCACTACTAGCTTTCCTATTATTTTTCGGTAGCGCAACCTTACATCGCGCATATTTTCGTTCCATGTTTCTTATTTTCACTATGTGAGTTTTCTACGTTATTTAATCGATACATTATCCTAAAATGTTTTAACCTACCGACTAATCTTTCACTACTTTATTGTCGTTACTTTATTTCCGAGTATTGTGCCTATGGTTACTATTATAAATGGTTGTGCCTTATACTTATTATTTCTGCTGTGCTACTTTTGATATACTTATATGTGCATATATTTGGGTTTCGATTTTATCGAACACGCCTTGATTATTATTGTTCGTCATTTTTATCTATATTCCCGTATACATGTATTTGCCCTTATAGTCGTTCCTGCCTTATACCTATTTAGACCTACCTTTTTGTATATTGTTCTTACATATATATACCTTCAAAATTTTATCCACCCGTTTTAAGTAAATCACTATGTATTAGTGTTCGATGTGGTAACTTTTCGCTTATTATTTTATAGCTTGTCGTTATTTTAAATTTCGAGGACGAAATTTTTTAAGGGTGGTATGATGTAATCCCAGCCCTTTTTATACCAATATCTCAATGTCTGTATTTTTTTTTATAAAGTACTATTTATAAAATATATTTATTTTATTTATAATTATTTTAAACCCCATTAAACCCAACACCCATTTTCCTTTTAATAAATCCCCAGCACCAAACCCTCAGGCCATTCCCAAATTTTCCCATTTTAATTCCTTCTGACCCAGCCCCACTCTCCAAGCCCGTTTCCACTCAGCCCATTTCTTTTATTTATTAAAGTTCAAACCTAACTCTTTCCTAAAACCCAGCCCGTCCCACTTCTTTATCACCATCTAATTGTTTCCCAATTAAATTTTAATCTGACCTTCCGGCCCAGCCTAAGGCCTACCCCCGCCTAACAACCCAAGCCATACCAGCCCATAATGCCCACACCCAAACGAACTCCTTTTTTCCCCCTTCTCCTCTACTGTCATTTTTCCCACAAATTAAAATCCCCTCAAATCTTAACACCATTTATTTTCCCATTAATTCCCATAACACCAAATTCAATTCTCATTTAATTATTTTCATTATTTTTCCCCATTCTCTCTCTCACTCTCTCCCCCAGCTCACGCCACTCTCTCTCCCTCACACATGTTTTCCTTCTCTCTCTCCATTCTAATAATTACCAATAAATCTTATTTTTTCCCCTACGTTATCTCTTCCTCTCTCCTCTCTCTCTCACGCACACCCACGTTCTCTCTCTCTTCCTCTCTCCTCTCTCTCTCACGCACACCCACGTTCTCTCACTCTCTCCCTATTACTCACCCTCCCTCTCTCTTCCATTTTCTATTCTGCTCCCCTCTCGAACCCACGCCCATGCCAACATGTCGCGCTCGCCGCCGTCCCCTCACCGTCGCTCGCCTCCAACTCACCTGACTCACGTCGCTCGCCCCCACCTCGCCGCCTTCACCCTCATCCCCAACCCACGTCGTACCCATCACTTCGCCTGCACCCGAGCCGACCTCCCTCCTCACCATCGTTTCAACCACCGCCGGCGCCCCCTCTTCTCACCCTCAACTCGAGACCCCATCATCCAGCACTACACCCTCTACCACCTCCAACCCCAACAAACACTGCCGAGCTCCCCTCCACTACGCGCCAGCCACCACCTCCATCGTCGGTGCTCCCCAGCCGTCTCACTCTCCATTGTGATCACCTCACTTCCAGCCGTGGCCCTCTACGTTCTCCACCCGACCACTGCTCTCCCCATCACACCCAACTCGAGCCACTTCCCTTGCCGACCCATCACCGGCCACCCTAACCCACTGCATCCCCGCCATCAAGAGCTGACGCCACCGACTCCCCACTAACTGCCCCAATCTCTAACCTCTGGCCACCGCCTCACTGCCGGCCACCTCGTCGCCCTACAAATCCATAGCCTCCGGCCTCCCACCCTCTCCAAAGCTACCATCACCACCCAACTACAACTCCTAGCCGTCGCCTGTGGCCTCTACGCTATCGGCCATCGCATGAGCTCGTTTTCGTCGTCCGCAGCAGCCATCTCCATCTCCGAGCCAAACTCCACGGTGCCGATCCCTGCGATGCGAGCTCAAGCCCCGTCGAACACTTAGTTGCCATCACCGCAACAGCCACCGTTGACGACTCTATCAGCGGCGCTGTTGTCTTTGCCATCTCTGTGATCATCACCGTCACCATAGTAATCGTCGTCGCATCCACCGAGCCGTCGAATCCAAGAGCCCGAGACCGAGCCAAGGCCGCAAACCCTAGCCGCGCCGTTCATCGCGCGTTCGTGCCGTTACCACTGCCGTGCATCGCCAAGACGCCTCCAGGCAAGTATTTATACTTGCTACATGCTAATCTAATTACATTACAAACTCAAATCGTATAGATTGCTAATTTACAATTTATGATAACTCATGTGATAAACCTGTTCGATGCATGATCCCAAAGAGATTATTCATCTATTTTGACGGAATTGGATTTTTATTGTTGTCCCATGTAATGATGAATACTGTGTATGAATTTCCCTGGATAATACGACTATTAACGACTGAAACGATTACCCCCAAGTTTACCTGTAAAACTGGAAATTTCTTGTATCTGAAAACCGTTAAAATCATCGTAAAATTATGTACATACTGGAATGATGCGTTCAAGGAATCAAATCGAAGAAGACTCGACGAACTATGACCCTATGCAAGTTTATAATGGTTTACGTGCTTAGATTGTGACGATATTTGGTTCGGAGTGCGACTCTGGATTGCAGTCCAGAGCGATTCTGATTATTTCTTACTGTCCCGTAATGGGTACCACCTTGTTTCCTTAACTCGTATGTTGCGGAACTCCACTGTTTATTAAAGTTGAATCTGTTAGATATATAACACAAGTGGTTTCATCCTCTTTCGTCATCGTTTGCTATTTAATTTGTAATTTAAAAGAGCTGGACGTATAACTGTCCAGAACAGATTCAGAAGTGATATACTAGTGTTAAACAGAGTATAACTCCTGATGTACAGACGCGATTGAGGATCCGTCTGTTGGTTTGAAAACCTTACTGAAAACCATAGATTCCATTCAACTGTAGCATTGCTAAATTCTGATCTCAACTGGGATTAAAATGCGTTGCAAAACGGACTTCCGATTCTGAAACCGGATTTCCAGCCGTGAACGCTTAACATGAAATGGCCATAACTAGTGATCCTGAAACCCGATTGGCGTGAAACTAAATTCGCTGGATAGATAATTGAACGTACTATTTATTCCCCGTTCATCGTTTCGCTAAACTGTACCCATATGATTTATGATAAATTGTGCAAGTGATAGAATATTGTTTTATGACATCTTAATCATGTTTTACATACTGTCTCCTCATCATATCATACTTATGTTACTGCACTGATAACCTAGTGATCATGTGCATTACCCAGTGTTAGGTATTAGTGATGATTGTGGCAAGTACGTTAGTGTTCATGCATGAGTGGATAAGTGAAAGCGACACGTACTTGTACACAATCAGTGAACCTTATTATTCTATTGCATTGTCGACGTCTGTGGGACGCGTGTACGTGTGACTATAAAGTGGTATAGGGTATAGGACACTTATGAAAGCTATTGCATGGGTGTCACAGATAAGGAACCAGACACTGCCATTTATCTTGGGTATTAGTCGGGACGTGCTTGATGGAGATCCTGTCTCCAGTTCTCGCGCAGACTTGTCATAAACCGACTAGTATTTGAGGTTATGGTTAGCGTTTGATGTAGACCACGGGGTGTGGGGTAGTTTGAGTGTGAGTTCAACAAAATCTCGGGAGTCCCATGTCGGCTTATATATATGGAGATATATGGAGATTTACATGGTACATGATTATTACCGTGAGTTACATGTTGGGCCCGTGGTCCCTTGCCCTTGGGTCCTACCCTTGTGTGGAGGACACTCGTGAGTGGTTGACTCTCACACTTGGACTAACGATAGACTTAGTGACCTGTATAGTGAGACTTAGAGACTGATAGGGATAATGGCATTGATATACATTATTTACCGTTGTTGACATACCTGGCATATTATAATACTGTTTTACTGTTCACCTGATCTATTAGACACTTCATTGGTTATTGCATGTTCATATCTTTACCGTCTTGATTTACTGTTATATATCTATTATCACCGTTCGAGTTGTCACTTGTATCTATATATTATATTGCTATTGTGTCGCTCTGACGACCTGAGTATGCATGCTCAGTGTGAGGAGTGGATTTAGCCGGGACCTGGACCAGACGCACATCACGGACATCTTGATTAGCTATCTAGAGTTGTACTCTTTTGTTCCCATCAGGTCGGTTCTTTATATTGTTTTGTTTCAGTTACTGCATTTCTCATTACCTGCGCATTATTTACTGATTACCACGTAAAGCTAGAAGCCGAAGTGTGACTACGGTAGGATATTCTCTTGACCGTAGAAGCATGGCTGGCCTTGTCAATCTCTCGTATTCCGTATTTTGGGAAGCGGGGCGTGACAGGGGTATTTGATTAGTCTAAAATATTGCACATTTGAATGATTATTTTCCCCGCTATAGTTAAGTTCCAAAATGTGTTTATTGTAATTATAGAACATATGTGGGTTTATGTGTAAAAAGTTTATTGTCATATGTTTCTACATTATATTTAAAATAATTAGGGAAAATACATGCGTATAATATTTATATGAAATATTGTAATTAAAATATGCATATCATATCAAATATTTCTAATCAATATTCATAACATATAATATCATATAAAATGGTTAGGATAATATCTCAAAAATACCAAATATTACTAACACTTTGATTTGAGATATTATGCAAATATTAGCTCAGGTCTGGAAACCGATCAGGATATCCGAGATGTCAGAATCAAATCTGACGAAATATGGAGGAAAATCGTAAGATTTAGCAACGGTAGAGATTCAGAGCAGTATTCTCAAAATCCAGATATCGAAGAGTTCTCCAAATGTCAACAATGTCAACACAAGACAGCACAAAAAATCCAATAACTTGATCTCACCAAAGAGCCGCGGTTGGACGGCCAAATCACACTATTCCCGGCGGATCCGCGGCGCATCATGGGCCGCACGATCTGAGATTTTGGGAGTTGGATCTTATCAGCATATAATCACATATGGTACATAGGGTTTCTAATTTCTGTGATTATAAATAGGACCGAGAGCTTTACATCTAAAATCATCAAACCGAAGAGATCAAGAGGTCCGAAGCGATCCACACATCCAGGTGATCATCAGCTAGTCATCTACCTCCAACAAGATAGAGAGCGAGAGCAAAAACTAGGGTTCTTGTAATATACCTTCAAAGGATTTCTAAATGAAATAGTTGATTAATAGAGATAGTGTTTTTATTAGTCTTTTTGCAAATTAATTTTCGCACTTACTTTCTGCACTTACTTTCTGCATCTTAATCATGTTCTAATTCTTCATCCTTTCTTCTTCAACCATGCGTGAGTAATTCCTAGCTTGCTAGGGTTCGTAGGCTAGGGTAGATAAATGGATGATAAAATATTTTAACTTCTTTTATACATTTTAAAGTTTATTAAGTTTATCAAAATAAATGTTACCATCCTTATCGGGCGCGCTACCAATTTATTGATAGTCTTGACCACGATTTGAGATTAGATTAACACTTATTTTGTTAGGTGCTAGACATGAATAGAGATCAATGCAAGGACAAAGTTACGAGTGGGAAAACCCTAGTTTCTTCCAAAAGAACCCTAATCTACATTCATCACTATCGATCTAGTTTTAAACTATTAAAGGATAAAATGAGTCATTTTTAATTAGTCGCCCATTACTACTAAGTGATATGAACCCTACAAGCCTCTTCTTCATAAATTCTATCTCCGTATTAAAATAGATCTACAACCAATCAACCAATCTTTCAATCGACTCGTCTACAGCAAGAAAAATGTTCACGTTTCCCTGCGGACGACCCGTACTCATCGCAGCTAGCTACTAACTGTTAGTTGTATGTATGCCCTAGAGGCCATTATTGTACATTGTAGGGTTCCTAGGCACACCCATGCTACTCCACAACAGATCAAACATGCCAAAATAAAATTTTTCATGTGCCTAAGAATCCTATGCAAGATCGTTAACTAGAGGTAAAGGCGAAAAAGATTGCAAGTTAACAACTTTAACTAAAAGGGAAGTGACTACAACCTTTGTAGATCCGGTCCTCCACTTCCTTAGCTCCGTGACTATGTCCCCTCGCTGCGATCATCCGATCCCGGACTCTAGCATCGGCTTCATCGGAGAAATGGGCGGGCTAGGTCGTCGACTTCGATGCCGAAGATGATCTACGTCGAGGCAACTCAAGATCAAGCTCCAACTTCACCAAGTCATGAAAGTTGTGAAGAAAACAACCTATACTACATGGAAAGTGGTAGAGGATGAAGAAATATGAAGTGGGTTCACTTTAGAATTGGATTTCTCACTCTTTTTCTCAAGGCACCATTGAAGCTTGAATGGTTTCTTCTTCTTGAAGAAGAAGAAGAAGAAGAAGAAGAAGAAGAAAAAGAATATGATAAGATAAATGGAAAAAGAAAATAAAGTGATTCTTATCATTTTAGCAACCATGGTTTAGTGTAGAGAATAAACTATAGCTTAGTTGAATGGTTAGGTTTAGGAAAGAAACAAAATGGTCAAGCTTTCAAAGCTTCATAAAGTTTCAACAAAAGAACAAAGCAAGCCACCATTTCATTTATCCTTCCAAAAATGAATTAAAGAAAATAAATAAAACAAATATAAAACCTAACCATTAAACTAAATATGGTTTAACATAAACACACCCAAGTTTGCATGTATCATCAAACATGATACAAACTAGTGCACAAAACTATATCATATACACAATGTGCACATCAAGTGAGAAAATCCATCTTAAGTGAACAAATACTAGTTAATGCAAAGTAATATATCAAATATATAATTATACATTAAATCATTAAATCAACACTTGATTTAACGATCTGGTCATATCGCATATGACCGGCTAATATCCGATGTATCGACTTATCGAATCAATCCTCAATTCGATAACTAGGTTATATCGCATACAACCAATCGATACATTCATCGCTAGAATAGAATACGGTATCACATACACGCATTATTCTCGGTTCCGCACATATCTCATATGCGCTCCTATTTCGTTTCGCTTGAGCCAGGAAATCTCTGTGTAGGACTCTAAAGACTCGTCAATACGCCGGCAGTAGGTGATGATCATATCAAACACCCACAAGCCGCAAGCGGTCTGGTAAACGTAACGGCCACCCGGGTATTGAGCGATCAGAAGATCGACAAGCAAGCCCGCTCGCACTCCTGTGAATCCAACCAGTAACACTTACCGTACAGTCCGGTCTGTTCGTCTGATATGTCGCATATCTCGCCTAGGGGTGGTAAACGTCAGACCCCAGTAGCTTGATAAGTCATGCCGATGTAAGGTCCATAACATTCGTGAAACTACTAATAGCTCTTACCAGTATATCACTACAACCCTGGCCAGGGATTTCCAGTTATGGACAGTCGAGCATAGCGCAACATCAACCCCCAATATCGGTAGAGACGAATCCCCTCCTATCGCTCATTGCCTCCATGTGAATCGGGACTGTACCCAAAAGACCACCTGTTTGCATGACTCAGTAGAGCCGTGGTAGGGTGGAAATCAAAGCACAATGGGAGACACACAAGACTCTATGACGATCTTGGGTCAACAGACTAAGCTGTACTAGTGTCACCAGAGAACTGCCATCTGACGTGAGGTATAATACCATCTGGAAGTTCTCGGCGAGTCCGTTCGGTGTACCCAGTCTCCACTGAGCACCCGCATACCATCTCTGATGTCAAACACCAATGGATATGGGATCATCCATCGCCCATCACATGGGTCGAGAAGATATACGCTAGTCTACTCTGGAATATCGATTCCCCGTCTCGATATTCCCAGGACTAGGAACATTGAAGGATGTACTCATGGACTACCCAGGCCCCACTAGTATGATCTGCATCATAGTCCTGGAAGTCGAGTACACATCCTAAGGGCTTTATCAACATGTAGCAGAGAGACAGAAAGTATACATGTTAAGATAAAGTGCAACCAGATAGCGTACTATCATTTCGAGTAAGAAAGTCCTACCTATATATGTCCTAGCATCCCTTACAATATACATCCAATGTACAGTAATGGCCTCTAGGGCATACATATAACTAACAATCTCCCACTTGCACTAGGGCCATCTGTAGCAGTGGTTGTAGTATCACATACTCAACCATCCCATAAAAGTCTATCTTTGTGGAAAAGCCTTTGTGAGTGGATCCTCCGTGTTGTCCTCTGAGTCTACTCTCCCAACCTCGATCACCTTGGAGATCAACTATCTCCATGATCAGGTGATGCTGCCTCAGAATATGTCTGGGTCACTGATGGGACCAGGGTTCCTGGGCCAAAGCCACACTTCTATTGTCACACAATGGTGGGAACCTAGATCATCTTATGAACCAATATACACCCAAACTGCCTCTTTGGTAGCATCTTTAATAGCGTTGTTACCAGCCTTTATCATCTAGTTTGCCACGGTATCTAGCTTGGAACTCTTCCAACATACCGTCCCTCCACTGAGGGTAAAGACAATGCCTGCGACTGACATTCAGTCGTCCTTATCACCCTGGAACCTTTCCAGTGATTCTCCCCAGGATCAACTGATACCATCTCACTACAACTAGTGAGAATCCTAACATCCATTTAGATCTATCTTATAGATCCAAAACCCAGATTTAGAGGTATCACTTTGATCCTATATGGAGAATCTATGTGATAAGAGAGGATCGACCGATCGTAGCATAGGAAACTCCTTTCCTATTAAGAGTATGTCATCCACGTACTCTACGAGGATCATTACCATACTCCATACTACCCTTTGTACATACAAGGTTCATCTACCATTTTGATGAAGTCAAACTCTTTGACTACCACATCAAAACAGATGTTCCAACTCCGCGATGCCTGCTTTATCCTGTAAAGCAACTTGCACACGTTTCCGCTGCTCCCACTGTTTACGAAGCCTCTGCTGTGTTCTTATAGACGTTCTCTTCTAAATCATTATTTAGAAAAGTAGTTATGGCAACCCCAACCACCAGATATCGTAGTCATGGTATGTAGCAATGGTAAGTAGGATCTGGATGGACTTAAGCATAGTCCCTGGAAAAGGTTTCATCATTATCCATGCTTGGTTGATGACGAAACCTTTAACAAGTCTAGCTTTGAAAGTCTCAACTTTTCCATCTACACCAAGTAATCTTCTCAAGATATACTTGCTCCTGATGGGGATTTAACCCTTCAGATATCGCAACCAAAGTCCATACTTTGTTGGTGTATATGGATTCCATCTCAGATCGCTAAGCATCCAACCATTCTTACAGAGTCCCTACTCTCGATGAACTGCTCGAATCTAGTTGGGTCATCATCTCATGATGCAATCCTCGCTCCCACTGTCATCGAGAAACCGAAGTATCTCTCAGGCAGGTGAGGAACCCTACCAGATCGGCGGAGAGGCTGAGGTTCGTCGGGGACTATTGAATCCTTTCGTTCTGTCAAATCATCAGCTGCAGTTTTGTATAGCTGCAACCTTTCCAGTTCTACAGAACTGACCTTGCCTCGATCTAGTCCGATTTTGCTTTTGACATAGGCCGGACAATCCCAAATCTTAACTTGCTTAAGAGATGGGTTCTTCCCATACCATATCTTATATGGAGTGGTAGACACTGATTTGAATCGAACCCTATTCAATAGGTATGCAACTTCATAAGTGCATAACTCCCTAAAAGAAACAGGTAACTCAGTAATACTCATCATAGAGCACACCATATCATATAGGGTGCTATTGCTCCGCCCTGATACATCGTTGTGCTTTGGTATAATCAGAGGAGTAATACCGAGAGAGAATCTCATTCTCTTTTAAATAATCCAGGAATTCTATGCACAAGTATTCTCCTCCCTGATCTTATCATAGGACATAATACTTATACCCAGTTTTTGGTTCTCTATTTCTAACTTATATTCTGTGAATATCTCAAAAGGTTCGACTTGTGTTTCAACAGAAAATATGTCTGAATCTTGAGAGATTATCAGAGAATGTAATGAAATACAAAGAACGGTCTTGGCATGTGTAGACAGGGGATCTTACATACATCATTATGTATCAATCCCAAGGGTTTACTAACTCTTTCTCTGTTTCCAATAAACAGAGCTATGGTCATCTAATCTTTGTGACATGACTGGCAAGCTTCACAAGATGTAAATTCAAACTGATTTAAATATGCATCTAAATGTAGCTTCAGCTAGTCGGGTCACATTGATATGACCTAGTCTACAATGCCTTAAGAAGGATTCGTTCATTTTTGAACTCTTCCACTTGTGTGTGTTCTGTATACTAGGAACTGTAGTTTGATTTAGAACATCAATGCTTTTAGATAACGTGCCTGAACCGATCAACTTTTGATATAGGAAATGTTCAAAACAATATCCAATAATACAAAATTATATCCTTCTTTACTAATAAAGAGACTGATATGATTTTGTATATCAGGTTCGGTATCTAATAGCATTTGTTCAGAATCAATGTACTGGTAATACAGGGTGACAGTGACCAACAGACTTGGCTGCAACACTTGCCCCGTTTTCTATCTCATGAAACTTATCACCCGTTCTCAGTTCTCTGCCTTCATGTAGCCCTATGTAACAAATTACATATCTGGGATCCTGATCCGGTATCAAATACCCAGGATGCAGAGGATACTGAGAAACAGTTCTTTATAATGAACACACCCGAAGGAGATGCATCTTATGCACTTTCTTCGTTTGGGCGGCATGGGAATCCTGGTATTCCCCTATTTCCTGCTCAGTCTTATAACAATTATAAGTTGGAGCGGGACCAACGTTCCCCAGCTCAGTATAACAAGCAGGTTCGGTCAATACATCCATATTATTATCTTGATTAAGGCGTGATATGGTCTCTACCTGGAGAGAGAGAGAGAAGAAAACACACTGCGTGTGCTCTTGCAAGATTAGATTGGTTATTTATTTTATCTAATCAGGATGGCTCCCACTGTTTTTATCAAATCTTCCTTCAAACCCTAAAAGGAAAGTTTAGCCGGGATTAATTACACTCTACAAGTTCGCCAATCTTTCAACCAGGCCAGTGTCGGTACTTTGAGGGAGGTTCCCCGTGCTTTCGCAAGGACCTAATTAAAGTAAACCTCGTTTTCCCAGAGGCGTAACCCCGTTGACACCTTTCTAGACACCTACTTGATCGGCTAATTGTAAAGTGCAAAACTCTCCCAGGAGTAACAATTACTCGCAGTGGGTATCAGGATCCAACTATCATATAGAAGGTATGCAATCTCATTGCAAATTTCAACACTTGAAACTCCCGATAAAGGTTTTTACCCCTAGCACCTATGACCTTAACTATGGTCAACAAATCATAAGTACTAGTCAAGTTCTACCCGTCATTTCGTGATTAATTAGACCCACCCACATGACCCTTAACTAAGGTCAACAAAGTCACGTGACTGTCCAAACTAATCGCATCATATGCGGTGTAGGAAGACATCACTTAGCTACCGTACACCGTGCCTTGACTATGGTCAACAAACACAGCACGAATACTAAGTACTCTACTTTCTAAAATGACGAAGGGCTGCGAATGGTTTTTAATAAAACCTTTAACGCTTTGAACTTGATCTTGTTGCGGAATCAAATGGTTTTTAAATGGAGTGTTTTTGAGGCATTTCTAGTTTTGCTAAAGGGGTCACTCCCGGTGAAGGGATCGTCGGCCCTTTCCTCATCGAATAAGGTGCAGGATATATCATATATACCCGCTGTACAAAGCAGAAACTATAGAAGCAATAAAAAGACATACCGAGAGTTGTAGCATCTTCCAGTTATTGCTAAAGGAGTCACTCCCGGTGAAGGGATCTCGGTCCTTTCCTTATCGAATAAGGTGCAGGATGTTCTACAAAGAACACCGCGATGCAAATCAAGAACTGTAGCTACCTGTTTTATTTTGAAATTCGATTCCACAACATCTTTTAGGTTTATTTTCTTTCATTAATCTCATTAATGAATTTCCCATCATTTAAGTCCACCTAAACATCACAAATAAATATAACGTACGCTTATGCCATCCGCATTCGCCTCGATGTCCCGTCTGCACCGTTAGGTTAGGTAACTAACGGCAGAGCGGGGCAGTGCTAGCGCGGGTGTAAAACATTAGCAACGTCTATATAATATATCATATATACTATATATAATATCTATCTGAACAAATCACATGATCACATCACAGATAACGCAGCAGAAAATATCATATGAAATATTGGATATACTATGACGTCCGTGTTTTTAATACGAGCCAGTATAAAACACGGATTCCACGGTCGTGATGAATAGCCAATCCCACACCCCTAGACCCCTACGAGAGCGGCAAGCAACCCTACCAATTCTAGGGTTAGGAGAGCCGGACTCGACTCCTCGAGATGGTCTCCCACTGGACCCTAGAACCCGGTTACTTGTGCTCCCCTCCTTGGGTCTATCCTAATGCAGAAAAGTAGATAATATACAAATGGTGACATCATCCGCAACCTGGAAGTGCCCCAATAAAAGAATATTACATACAAGTTTTTTACATGAATGAAAATGAAAAACACTCATCTCACATAAAAACCCCCCGGCTATTCAAACACGACGATCCAATATAACATATCCAGCAACACATAACATCGCATGTCATCAACGTAAGTAAATATACGCTTCCCAATTGTCGTTGACAAATAGCAACGAAACCGGCGATATCACATATTACAGTTACGGTCACAGAAAAGAAAGTGTAAAACTACAACAGTTGGAATCCGCAACCTGCATAGACATCGCATGCCTAATCAAATGAATTCCTTAGACATCGCATGCCTAACAATTATAAACCCCGCATTTTAGTCTCATTATCGAAAACACTTTTCAATATAAAGTCAGGCAATTCAACAAGATTCCCGATATCCTGATCGAATGCTCGTCGCAAACTTTAGTAGACGGCTGCACCCCTGATACCGTCGACGAAGTGCACCAAGGCGGAACACCGCTGCCGCCAGCACCCGAACGGATGCTTTCGGCGACGGGGTTCTCCAACAGTCACTTGGTCGGGGCTATGGGGTGAGGCTGTCTATTAAGTTTACCCGGCGAGTATCCGCGTACGCTACGTGATTGCGACGGACTTTTGATCACATCAAAATTCTGTGGCAACCGATCAAGTGAGACTAAAGTGCTATGTTTATAACATTCAAATCAGTTATCTCATAACTACTAGTGGATTCCAAATATTGTATCACTTTCCAGATAAAATAGAAAATGTTAAACTTTCCGATCGAACAATCGAACACCCAAGTTTTTCCGAAACAGCTCAACACATGAAATAAGTTTAAAAACATTCACTTCATGCCTCAGTACCAACGGTCCAGCCGTAGAAGGGTCAAGCCAACGCCACACATGTGGCACGCCGTACTGCCCCAAACCCTAAGGTTCAAAGGGTAGTTCAAGACGGTCACATAATCGAGTTAAGGTTTGTTGTCTTCTAGAGGGACCATCGCGTTACTTGCACTATTTATAACGTCGTTAAACTACGGAAAAATCCAACAATTTGAAATTTCCCGGCAGGGGAAAAAGTGAGTATTTATATCCGGTCGAACTTTTTAACATATTCTAAAATTATCCGGAAAAACACATAGACAAAGTTTGATAATCCGAACGAATCTTCGAGTCCCAATACAACCCCAGAACACTCAACTCTTGAGTCATAATAAAAATACCCATAAAATATAAATCACAGAAATATGAATTATGGTGGAAAAACGATGGCCTAACTCCTCTGTACGGCCGCGGAACCGCGGCCCAAGCAGGCTATTGCCGCGGTTCCGTGGTGGAATGTACGATTTAGAGGGTCGTTTTTCACCACAATTCTTATATTTCCCTGGTGAATTTTTCAGGTATTTTTAATTCAGAAAAATCCACAATTTTCAAAAATGTACAGAGAGGGGTCATAGATTAGGGTTTCGGGTTCGATCGGGTTTCTAACTCCGTCTACGCATCGCCTAAGGCTCTAGCTTGGCTCTGATACCACTGTAGGGTTCCTAGGCACACCCATGCTACTTCACAACTGATCAAACATGCCAAAATCAAATTTTTCATGTGCCTAAGAATCCTATGCAACATCGTTAACTAGAGGTAAAGGCGAAAAAGATTGCAAGTTAACAACTTTAACTAAAAGGGAAGTGACTACAACCTTTGTAGATCCGGTCCTCCACTTCCTTAGCTCCGTGACTATGTCCCCTCGCTGTGATCATCAGATCCCGGACTCTAGCGTCGGCTTCATCGGAGAAATGGGCGGGCTAGGTCGTCGACTTCGATGCCGAAGATGATCTAGGTCGAGGCAACTCAAGATCAAGCTCCAACTTCACCAAGTCATGAAACTTGTGAAGAAAACCCTATACTACATGGCAAGTGGTAGAGGATGAAGAAATAGGAAGTGGGTTAACTTTAGAATTGGATTTCTTACTCTTTTTCTCAAGACACCATTGAAGCTTGAATGGTTTCTTCTTCTTCTTGAAGAAGAAGAAGAAGAAGAAGAAGAATATGATAAGATAAATGGAAAAAGAAAATAAAGTGATTCTTATCATTTTAGTAACCATGGTTTAATGTAGAGAATAAACTATAGTTTAGTTGAATGGTTAGGTTTAGGAAAGAAACAAAATGGTCAAGCTTTCAAAGCTTCATGAAGTTTCAACAAAAGAACAAAGCAAGCCACCATTTCATTTATACTTCCAAAAATGAAATAAAGAAAATAAATAAAACAAATATAAAACCTAACCATTAAACTAAATATGGTTTAACATAAACACACACCCAAGTTTGCATGTATCATCAAACATGATACAAACTAGTGCACAAAACTATATCATATACACAATGTGCACATCAAGTGAGAAAATCCATCTTAAGTGAACAAATACTAGTTAATGCAAAGTAATATATCAAATATATAATTATACATTAAATCATTAAATCAACACTTGATTTAACGATCCGGTCATTTCGCATATGACCGGCTAATATCCGATGTATCGACTTATCGAATGAATCCACGATTCGATAACTAGGTTATATCGCATACAACCAATCGATACATTCATCGCGAGAATAGAATACGGTATCGCATACACGCATTATTCTCGATCCCGCACATATCTCATATGCGCTCCTATTTCGTTTCGCTTGAGCCAGGAAACCTCTGTGTAGGACTCTAAAGACTCGTCAATACGCCGGCAGTAGGTGATGATCATATCAAACACCCACAAGCCGCAAGCTGTCTGCTAAACGTAACGGCCACCCGGGTATTGAGCGATCAGAAGATCGACGAGCAAGCTCGCTCACACTCCTGTGAATCCAACCAGTAACACTTACCGTACAGTCCGGTCTGTTCGTCTGATATATCGCATATCTCGCCTAGGGGTGGTAAACGTCAGACCCAGTAGCTTGATAAGTCATGCCGATGTAAGGTCCATAACATTCGTGAAACTACTGATAACACTTACCGGTATATCACTACAACCCTGGCCAGGGATTTCCAGTTATGGCCAGTCGAGCATAGCGCAACATCAACCCCCAATACCGGGAGAGACGAATCCCCTCCTATCGCTCATTGCCTCCATGTGAATCGGGACTGTACCCAAAAAACCACCTGTTTGCACGACTCAGTAGAGCTGTGGTAGGGTGGAAATCAAAGCACAATGGGAGACACACAAGACTCTATGACGATATCGGGTCAACAGACTAAGCTGTACCAGTGTCACCAGAGAACTGCCATTTGACATGAGGTATAATACCATCTGGGAGTTCTCGGCGAGTCCGTTCAGTGTACCCAGTCTCCACTGAGCACCCGCATACCATCTCTGATGTCAAACACCAATGGATATGGGATCATCCATCGCCCATCACATGGGTCGAGAAGATATACGCTAGTCTACTCTGGAATATTGATTATTAGAGATTCTGCGTGTTTAAGTTTAGTTAATTACCACAATCAAGACGGTTTCGCTTGTAGCTAGCCGGTTGAGTACGGGTCGTCCGCAGGGAGATGTGAATCTTTTTCTATGTGCTTTAACGAGTTAAGTCCAGTTTTCCAGATTTTGTTGTGATTAATTAAGTGTTAAAATGATATGTAAAGAGAGCTTGTTAGGGTTAGGATTAGGTTAGTTTGAGTTAGGAGTCGCTCACCTCTTTCGTTGCCTTTCTTAATATCGGTGTTACGGTAATCGGCAACAACAGGGATTAGCACGACTAGGAAGGAACTTGCGAGTATAAGCTAGGCTTTCCAATGCATAAGTTCTTCCTTTTGGTGCTTGTCCGTCCGTTCTTGGCTCTTAGCCATAACCTCCGGTTAATTCAACTACAACCGGTCTCACTACGGAGTCACCGCTATCATGTAGGATAGGGTGCCATAAGGAGCGGATTGTAGTTCAATTAACGGGAGTCGATTCAAGATGTTGGGCAAGGAAAGAGTGAGAGAGATTTCCTTCTCTCAAACTTCCCTTACCCTACCCTAACAAGTATGAAACTACTCACACATCATAATGAAAAGAAAACAAAACAAAACAGGAAAATAGAAAGAAGGAGATTAGAAGATAACAACTAGCTATTTGCGACCTCACCTTGGCAAGGATCAAGCGTAAGCATCATGGTTGTTTTAATGATAAAGGAAAAGAGAAAAGAAAGAAACAACAAGAAATAACAACAATTAAGTTAACAAATTAAAATTACAAGCAATTATAAAAGAACAAGACAAGCATGATAAGTAAAAGGATCTTCTTTATTCACCATTCTTCACTCACAAAGCTCACTAAAAGTTTTAATGGAGAAGAGATGAGAAGAGGAAGAAGAACAAGTATTCTAAAACCTAGAAAAAATACAAGATTATGCACCCTTGGCTTCACAAGGTTCTGGGCTATTTATAGGCAGGGAAAAAGAAATCTAGGGCAACAATCAGAACAAGTATGAAAATACAATTCTGCCCCTGAAAAATGGACGGCTGATGCCACCATACGGCCGCGGAACCGCGGCCTATACCCCCTATTGGCCGCGGTTCCGCCGCACTATAGGTGAGTTGGGCTGTCGGCTCTTATGTGCTGCCCTGGTCTGCTGTCCCCTTTTGTCTGGTACATGTATTTTCTGATAATCTTTCCACATTTCTTCCAGAATTCTAGTGGATCAAAAGGTGATTGGACATGGATCTTTTGTCATGATTTTCTTGAGCTCCGCGTAGATTTCTTGGACTTGGTGTTGCCATTGTGCTTTGTGCATGAAGGTGACAATCGATTTGCCATTTTGTCTCCTAAACTGGTGTGTGGCAACAGACGGATAAAGAGCGGAGACCCGTGTTTTGTCTGTGGTTGGCAGGAACTCGGATTTTGTCGTATTTTTCCATGGATTTCACCGTTTAGAGCCGAGTACCTGTATCCTGCAATTGACTAGCAAACACGGCTCAAGAGTACCTACCGATATGCAATGTGATAAAAATTGGGCGGTATAAAAATGCAAAAATCTGATATGAACAAATACCCCCAAACTTATCATTTGCTCGTCCCGAGCAAAGCCAATTTATTCATAAAAAATTTCCTAACCTCACTTTCGTAGGGAACACGATTGCACCGAGCATGTGCAACAAGCTGTTAAACCTCTAGATGTCCCTAGTAGGAGGAGTGTTGTCTCATGAGGGTTTTCAGCGGATACTACCCACAAAATCCGGTCAAGCTAGTTTTGTAAAATAACTAAAATTCAAACCCCTAAAGTTTTGTTTCAGAAAATAACAATTCTATGATCCTAAGTCTAGACTATCGAACCTTTATTTTTCACACCTCGCTTCTTAATTAACTACAGATTTTATATGTCTTTACGTGTGGTGCAAATAGTGTCGTTAAGTTCCAGAAGGATCGATTAAAGTCATCATGTCACACAATAAAGCCCAGATAACAATTTTAAAAGGATCACATAAGTTTTATAAAGAGTTAAGCATTTTTCAAGTTTCGTTTTCCAGTAAAGTTTCAACTTCAGAATTTCTATCTTCCCTAACAGGAAACTAGGTCTTATTCTTCACTCCGCCTTTTTCTTGTTTTCATTTCATACACACCTCTGTGAACGTGCAATAGTCTTTATCATAGAGTAAGACCTTCATATCTCCGCTAATTTTTTTTATAAAAGCCTGTCTTTTATCAAGATTATTCTCACACAAAGAACCGTTAGGAATTTTAACTCGGAGGGAACACTTGCTTGATTTTGTTTTAATCTGGACTTTCTAGGCTTCTTAGCGAGCTTTGGGCCAATGCACCCAAACCAGTTGGTTTTAGGGCATTAGGTGTAAAAACACCCCGGCGGACTTAATTACTCAAGTTACCCAGGTCCAAAAACAAAAAGATAGTTTGGCGTGAAAATCAGATGATTTAATACGAACGGAGATATAACCGGCAGTTCAATTATTTTTATTTTTTTTTGATAAAAGACGTGTTTAGTGGGTTCGGTGTGTAATCATTCCAATCAAGTTCCAGATGGGTTATTTTTCAGACTTAGTTCCAATTACGACATCAATAACATTCCTTCATATTCGCTTTACTTCATAAACTATTCTTGACATTACTTATTTCAGAACAAACCTATTTGATCCTCAGAAAATCATTTATCTGTTTAAAAGTTTTTAAACATAAAAGACTTGTCATCTAATTTCCAAAAACTCACGACATGTGTAGTGTGATGTAAAGACGTATATCAGCTATAGTTATCTTCAAAGGAGAGTTATCTTTTAGGTTTTCAAAATCTAAACATAAGATTTAGTTAGTCTTATTTTATCAAACAAAACCGTCGAAATGTTGAATCAGAGTCCTCCCACTAGCTAACTTGACAGAAAAGTTTTTATGTTTTTAGAAAATTTTCAGATTTTTATGGATTTTATGGATTTTAATATGCAGATGCAAAATATACATATGAATGCGAAGATAAAAAATGCGTACCGAGCGTACCCCCAAACTTAAACAGGACAGCGTCCTCACTATCATTGCATGAAGAGATCATTTGAAGGGTCAAAATTGTCGGTTAGCGATACCAAAATTTTTTTTTTTTGTTTTTGTTTTTAAAGAAAAGAAAAAGAAAAAAAATATCCACAGATATATACAAAATAGTTTATACATACCCCCAAACTTATTTGGAACAGTGTCCACTGTTCTTGGCTGGATAACCGAAGTTTGGAGGTAGGCAGAGGAAGATCAGGCAGGGTAAACCGGCTCCTGTATGAACATCAGCTCCTCTGTTGGTTCGGCGCTAAGGTACGGTTTGAGTCGGTGTCCATTCACTTTGAAATATGAACCGTCCTTTGGATTTTCCAAATCCACAGCGCCCTGCGAATATACATTCCGCACAAAATACGGCCCTTTCCAGCGAGATCTGAGTTTTCCTCGATGGAAGTGAAGTCGGGTGTCGTAAAGCAGTACCTGCTGACCAGGTACGAAGGTTTTGCGCAAAAGGTGTTTATCGTGAAACACCTTCGTTCGATTCTTAACGACAACCGCGTTATCGTAAGCCTCATCCCTAAGCTCGCTCAGTTCGTTCAACTGCAGCTTCCGATGGCTGCCCGCATCTTCGAGAGACAGATTCAGCTCTTTTATCGCCCAAAATGCGTGATGCTCTATTTCGACAGGTAGGTGGCAGGCTTTTCCGTACACAAGCCGATAGGGAGACATGCCAAGGTCGGTCTTATAAGCGGTTCGAAATGCCCAAAGGGCATCAGTGAGTTTCAGCGACCAATCCTTACGGTTCTTGGAAACCGTCTTCTCCAGTATCTGCTTGATTTGCCGATTTGAAACTTCGGCCTGCCCGCAGGTTTGGGGGTGGTAGGGCATGGATAGCTTATGATTAATGGAGTATTTCCGCATCAAGGCCTCGAAAGTCTTGTTGCAGAAATGACTTCTATTGTCGCTAATGATCGTTCGGGGGTGCCCAAACTGGGAGAAAATGTTTTCTTTAAGGAACCTAACGACAACCTTGTTGTCGTTAGTCCGGCTGGGCACAGCCTCGACCCATTTAGAGACGTAATCAACAGCGAGAAGGATGTACAAGTTCCCAAAAGAGCTGGGAAACGGCCCCATGAAATCTATCCCCCAAACATCGAAAATCTCCACAACCAAGATCGGTTGGAGCGGCATCTCGTTCCTCCGGGATATCCGGCCCAAGTGTTGGCACCGGGAGAAAGTCTTGCAATAGTCATGAGCGTCTTTGAAGAGTTGTGGCCAGTAGAAACCACATTGCAAGATCTTCTCAGCTGTCTTTCTGGGGCCAAAATGCCCGCCACACGCTTGATCGTGGCAAAATGACAGCACACTCTGGAATTCCTCGTCAGGGACACACCGACAAATAATCTGATCGGGACAGTACTTGAACAGATAAGGTTCGTCCCAGTAAAAGTGTTTTACTTGGGATAAGAAGCGAAGTCTGTCCTGACTTGACCATTCAATCGGTAGTAATCCCGTGGCCAAATAGTTCACAATATCGGCGAACCAGGGTTCGCAAGATACTGTCAAGAGCTGTTCATCCGGGAAAACGCCGTTGATCGGAATAGGAAGCGAAGGCGAAGAAGGAAGTCGTGAGAGATGGTCGGCAACTATGTTTTCACATCCTCGTTTGTCCTTAATGACAAGGTCAAACTCTTGAAGCAAGAGGATCCAACGTATTAACCGAGATTTTGCATCTTTCTTCGCAAAAAGATGGCGCAGAGCAGAATGGTCAGTGTAAACAATGACTGGAGAGCCGATGAGGTAGGGCCTGAACTTTTCTAAAGCAAATACAACAGCTAAGAATTCCTTCTCAGTTGTTGTATAATTGAGTTGTGCGTCGTTCAGGGTTCGGCTCGCATAATAGATTACGTGCGGCATCTTGTTGATGTGTTGTCCAAGGACAACACCAATGGCAAAGTCGGATGCATCGCACATAATCTCAAATGGGTGCGTCCAGTCAGGTGAAGAAAGAACGGGAGCAGAAGTGAGTGAGTGTTTTAGTGACTCGAATGCAGTCACACAGCTCGAGTTGAAGTCGAATGGCGTATCCTTGGCCAGCAAAAGAGTCAAGGGCCTAGCAATCTTGCTAAAGTCCTTGATAAACCGTCTATAGAAACCGGCATGGCCAAGGAAGGCTCGGATATCTCTGACGCATCGGGGAGGAGGCAGATTGGAAATGACCTTAATCTTTGCTTTGTCAACCTCTATGCCATTTTGCGAGATGATATGTCCTAAAACAATACCTTCGCGCACCATGAAGTGGCACTTCTCCCAATTCAAAGTGAGATTCTTGTCCTTACATTGGGTAAGGACAGCGTCAAGATGTAGCAAACACTCGTTGAAGGAATCGCCGAAGATGGAGAAATCATCCATGAAAATCTCCAGAAATTTTTCCACCATGTTTGAGAAGATTCCCATCATACACCGCTGGAAGGTAGCGGGAGCATTGCATAACCCAAAGGGCATGCGACGATATGCGAACGTGCCGAAAGGACAAGTGAAAGTGGTCTTGTCCTGGTCTTTTTCGGCGATGGGAATCTGATTATAGCCGGAGTAGCCATCAAGAAAGCAGTAGTACTCGTGTCCGGCCAATCGTTCAAGCATCTGGTCAATGAAAGGTAGCGGAAAGTGGTCCTTCCGCGTTACGGCGTTGAGTTTTCTGTAATCGATGCATACTCGCCACCCAGTTTGGGTGCGAGTAGGGATTAGCTCGTTCGCCTCGTTGGTTATGACCGTGATGCCCGACTTCTTGGGGATAACATGAATGGGGCTAACCCACTGGCTATCAGAGATAGGGTAAATGATACCACTATCTAGACATTTTACGATCTCCTTCTTCACAGCCTCTTTCATGACTGGATTGAGACGTCTTTGTGGATCCCGGGCTGGTTTGCATCATCCATCAGATGAATGTGATGCTCAACGATCAGGGGACTAATCCCCTTGATGTCCGCCATGGACCAGCCGAAAGCTTGCCTGTTGCTGTGCAAGACCGCGAGAAGGGCTTTCTCTTGCTCTGGCGCTAGAGAAGCCGATATGATGACAGGGAGGGTCTCGTTCTCACCTAAGTAAGCATACTTAAGGTGAGACGGCAAAGGCTTGAGTTCGAGCGCTGGAGGTGAAACGATTGAAGGCAAGATTGGTGCAGAGGTCTCTAACTCAAAGGACTCTAGCAAAGGTTCAAAGTGAGTGTAGGCGACCGAGTCGGATGGTTCAGGTAACTCATCTGAAAATTCGAAAGATTCAAACTCAGGTTGTGCGCGGTTAAGATCGTTCGAGAACGTAAAACACTCGTAGTCGTTGTCGGGCGCAGAAACAGCAGCAGGTTCGAGGAGGAACGCACTAGTGGCGTCAAGATTATCGCGTTCGAACAGAAACTCCTCGAATTCACATTCTTCTGGGATGATCTCCTGGATCGAGCAGACGTCCAGTATATGAGCATTAGGTTCAGCGGGCTGATTCCCCAACCTAAAAATGTTGAGTTCAATCGTCATGTTTCCAAAAGAGAGGTTCATCGAACCATTGCGACAATTGATCACAACATTTGAGGTTGCAAGAAATGGGCGACCGAGTATCACCGGAATTTGATTCCGGGGGTTAGTTACAGGCTATGTGTCTAATACAATGAAGTCAACGGGGAATATGAAGTCCCCGACTTTTATTAACACATCCTATAGCTCACCCCTAGGATGGGTGATCAATCGGTCGGCCATTTGGAGAGTGCAGTGCGTGGGTTTCAGCTCTCCGACGCCTAATTGCTCGTATACTGAATACGGAAGCAGGTTAACACTGGCACCAAGATCTAATAGTGCGCGGTTGATGTTCTTATCCCCAATGGTAATTGAAATCGTAGGACAGCCAGGGTCCTTCCGTTTTTGTGGTAAAGATTGGGTAAGGGCATCACTCACAGCACTAGCCAAGAAAACTTTCTTGGGTACCTGAGACTTCCTCTTTTTCGTGCACAAGTCCTTTATGATTTTCGCGTAGGACGGGACTTGTTGGACAACATCTAAAAGAGGAATGTTAATGTTAACCTGCTTAAATAACTCCAGAATCTTCTCCATTTGAGGATTTTGTTTATTAGACCTCAACCGGTTTGGAAATGGAACATTTTTAAAATTGGTTGAGTCTAATGCTGGAGGAGGAGATTGTGGAGTTGGAACGGATCCCAGAACATGTGTTTTCGTGGAGTGAGAAGTGGATCCATTCAGAGCAGAAGAAGAGGAAGGAGAGCCTTTTGAAGAACGGAGAATGGGCTCAGAAGACGAAGAAGAAGAAGAAGAAGAAGAAGAAGCTGCCGGGGTGTCTTCGTTGATCCGTGTGCCGATGTTGTTTTGCAGCATCCTTCCCGATCTGAATGTGGTCACGGCACTCACATTATGATTCTGTTGTTCAAGGGCAACATGTACATTATGTGGGTGACCGGGATTTGGGAGTGGTTGGGACGGGAGCTTCCCCTTCTCTCGCTCGCTTAAGGCCGCGTTCAGCTGTGCAATCTAGGCCTCGATGGTCTTGATGCTTTGCCCTTGTGCGGCAGTGTGTTGCACTAAGGACTGAATGGAAGACTGGATGTTGGCGGTGGACTGAGTCGATTGTTTAACGAACGCCTCCAGACTTCGTTCGAGCGAGGAAACCTTTTCGTTGTTTGACGGAACAAAGTTGTTTGGTGGATAAGAATTGTTGGGTGCAAAGTTGTTCGTCTGATTTTGAAAAGGTTGGGGTTGGAAGGGCTGCTGAAACTGAGTTTTTTGTTGCGCTTGTTGTTGCGGCGGAGGGGGCATCTGAAAATTGTTGCCTTGGAATTGATTCTGATTCTGATTCCAGGCGAAATTGGGGTGGTTCCTCCAACCGGGATTGTAGGTGGAAGAGTATGGATCATTCTTTGGTCTTTGCTGGAATGCAGCATTAACTTGATCCTGTCCTTGCGATGGTGGATTGTAAGGACACTCTTCGGTCAAGTGAGAAGGATCGGAACAACAAGCGCAGATGGTACGAAGGGGAAGAACAGGGGCAGGAGCAGGAGAAGAAAATTTTCTCTCTATCGCTTCAAGCTTTCTTGTTATTGCAGCCATTTCAGCTTTCATCGCAATAGAGACATCAAGTTGGTGAATTCCTACCCTAGACTGACCGGTAGAAGTGGAGGTAGAAGAAGAAGAAGTCGGTCTGGTGCTCTCCCATTGTAGCGTTTGCTCCGCAAGGTTGTCAAAGAACTGCCACGCTTCCTCGTCAGATTTCGATAGGAAGTAGCCCTGACAGATGGTTTCCAACAACTGCTTCGTTGCTGGGTTCAGGCCCTCGTATAAGGTTTGGCAAAGTTGCCATTTCTCTATACCGTGGTGAGGACACTGAACAAGAAGGTCTTTGTACCGGTCAAAGCACTTCCAGAAGGGTTCAGAAGGAAGCTGAGAGAATTGGTTGATTTCATTGCGAATCCTTGCGGTTTTATGATTCGGATAGAACTTTTTGAGAAACGCTTTAACAAACTCGTCCCAACTGGTTGTGGAATGGGAAGAGGTGCTATACAGCCATTTTTCAGCAAGATCGCATAAAGTGAACGGAATGACCCGTAGACGTATAGCATCGTCCGACAGTTGGGTGGTTTTCATCATGGCACAGACGTTTTGAAATTTATTGATGAAGATATAGGCATCTTCAGATTCAAGCCCATAAATCATGGAAGCATGTCGATGAAGTGGGGCTTAATTTCAAAGTTGTCCCCATTGGCCGGTGGAAGAGAAAGGCAGGTGGGAAGTGTAGAACGGGTGGGATAGAAATGATCCTGGAGCGCGATTCGCTGCGGCGCTACAACAGGCGGTGGTGGTGGGATATTGGTCTCCGTAGGAGGTGGAGCCAATCCAGCGGTAGTCAAAGAGATGTTCGGATTAAATCCTGACATCGCGGAAGAAGAGGTTGGTGAAGGTGAAGGTGAAGATGTATGAACAGAATTCCGGTCAACATCGGAGTTGGCCGGCAAAGGAAGGGGTGAAAGAGGAGTGGACGGAGTTTCGACTTCGGAGTCGATCGCGTAGTCGGTAGCGACTAACGTAATGCGGACTAGACGGGCGCTAGTGTCCCGAGTCTAAGCGGACATACACTAAACGAGTTTAGTATAGTCAAAGCGGAGAAGGTGAGGGTAAGAAAACGTCAATGGAGAAAAACGATGGGTGGTGGGTGAAAAATGGATTTGGCGACAAAGGGCAAGTTTTTATAAAAGTTTTTTTGATTTTTTTCCTTTTTTTTTTAGAAAGAGCTTTACAGAAATATGTACGGACATACGGCTTTAAGCAATCACAAATAAGATATGCACAATCTCACCTAGATCTAGGGTTACCTAGGTCAACTAGACCTGCTCCTAACTGTTCCAGAGGGCTAGAAATAGGACCTCAAACCGCCTCTTCTCCGTCTAATGCGGCCAAATAAGTGCCAGGTAAGTGGGAGGTTGTCCGACTCTTTCGCGAAGTTCCTTAATTAAATAACCACTTGCCTTCGTCACACTTGCCTAGGCACTGCAAAAGTCAGATAGGATAAACGGCCGATGCCTGTAACTAGTCCTCTGTCCTATTGAGCGCGAAGTCCTTAGGGCTGAGTCTAGTATTTTTTAATTTTAACAATGGTCAATGCATATGCTTTTTGTGATTTTTGGGGTCCTGGGAAGGGTGATGAAATCCCCACCCAATCTGAATTGGTTTCAAGCCCCTTAAGTCCGTATTAATGAATGCAAAGCGATAACAAATCAACTGCAAACAATTTTTATTTTTAGCGCGGCGCAAAGAATCCTGCACAAGAACAGTTTATTGGAAAGGGGAGAAGAGTTTGCGCAAAGAATTCTGCAGAAAACACAATTTATTGGAGTCCAGAGGAGTGGGAGAGAGAAGAGAGAGACTTACAGAGATTTTGGAACCCTGAGGCCACCAAACGGCCGCGGAACCGCGGCCTAAGCTAGCTTATGCCGCGGATCCGCGGCAATATGATGGGTTTGGGCCTGCATTTTTCTTGGGTATGCTCCGTTGGGTGTCCTCTTCCTTTCTGGATGTGCTGAATTTTTTCTTGCTTACTGTATATGCTCCAGATTTTTACAGTAGACCGTTTACTTCGTTTGGATCCGTCGCGGTGTAGCCGCGAAATATGGGTCTATCTTCCCACGTCTTTGGCACTGAACTTGAACTCCGTATTATCCTGCACACTTGCACAAAAACTAATCAAAAATAACAAGATGATTTTTTTACAAAGTATATTTTTTTTTGTTTGTTTTTCGGTTAGCTTTATATTCACAAATTAACCCGAAATTACACAAAGAAATAAACTACCGTCTCCCCGGCAACGGCGCCATTTGATTATTAGAGATTCTGCGTGTTTAAGTTTAGTTAATTACCGCAATCAAGACGGTTTCACATGTAGCTAGCCGGTTGAGTACGGGTCGTCCGCAGGGAGATGGGAATCTTTTTCTATGTGCTTTAACGAGTTAAGTCCAGTTTTCCAGATTTTGTTGTGATTAATTAAGTGTTAAAATGATATGTAAAGAGAGCTTGTTAGGGTTAGGATTAGGTTAGTTTGAGTTAGGATTTGCTCACCTATTTCGTTGCCCTTCTTAATATCGGTGTTACGGTAATCGGCAACAACGGGGATTAACACGACTAGGAAGGAACTTGCGAGTATAAGCTAGGCTTTCTAACGCATAAGTTCTTCCTTTTGGAGCTTGTCCGTCCGTTCTTGTCTCTTAGCCATAACCTCTGGTTAATTCAACCACAACCGGTCTCACTACGGAGTCACCGCTATCATGTAGGATAGGATGCCGTAAGGAGCGGATTGTGGTTCAATTAACGGGAGTCGATTCAAGATGTTGGGCAAGGAAAGAGTGAGAGAGATTTCCTTCTCTCAAACTTCCCTTATCCTACCCTAACAAGTATGAAACTACTCACACATCATAATGAAAAGAAAAAAAAACAAAAGAGGAAGATAGAAAGAAGGAGATTAGAAGATAACAACTAGCTATTTGCGACCTCACCTTGGCAAGGATCAAGCGTAAGCATCATGGTTGTTTAAATGATAAAGGAAAAGAGAAAAGAAAGAAACAATAAATAACAACAACTAAGTTAACAAATTAAAATTACAAGCAATTATAAAAGAACAAGACAAGCATGATAAGTAAAAGGATCTTCTTTATTCACCATTCTTCACTCACAAAGCTCACTACAAGTTTTAATGGAGAAGAGATGAGAAGAGGAAGAAGAACAAGTATTCTAAAACCTAGAAAAAATACAAGATTATGCACCCTTGGCTTCACAAGGTTCTGGGCTATTTATAGGCAGGGAAAAAGAAATCTAGGGCAACAATCAGAACAAGTATGAAAATATAATTCTGCCCCTGAAAAATGGTCGGCTGATGCCACCATACGGCCGCGGTACCGCGGCCTATACCCCCTATTGGCCGCGGTTCCGCCGCACTATAGGTGAGTTGGGCTGTCGGCTCTTGTGTGCTTCCCTGGTCTGCTGTCCCCTTTTGTCTGGTACATGTATTTTCTGATAATCTTTCCACATTTCTTCCAGAACTCTAGTGGATCAAAAGGTGATTGGACATGGATCTTTTGTCATGATTTTCTTGAGCTCCGCGTAGATTTCTTGGACTTGGTGTTGCCATTGTGCTTTGTGCATGAAGGTGACAATCGATTTTCCATTATGTCTCCTAAACTGGTGTGTGGCAACAGACGGATAAAGAGCGGAGACCCGTGTTTTATCTGTGGTTGGCAGGAACTCGGATTTTGTCGTATTTTTCCATGGATTTCACCGTTTAGAGCCGAGAACCTGTATCCTGCAATTGACTAGCAAACACGGCTCAAGAGTACCTACCGATATGCAATGTGATAAAAATTGGGCGGTATAAAAATGCAAAAATCTGATATGAACAAATATCGATGCCCCGTCTCGATATTCCCACGACTAGGAACATTGAAGGATGTACTCATGGACTACCCAGGCCCCACTAGTATGATCTGCGTCATAGTCCTAGAAGTCGAGTACACATCCTAAGGGCTTTATCAACATGTAACAGAGAGACAGAAAGTATACATGTTAAGATAAAGAGCAACCAGATGCGTACTATCATGTCGAGCAAGAAAGTCCTACCTATATATGTCCCTGCATCCACTACAATATACATCCAATGTACAGTAATGGCCTCTAGGGCATACATATAACTAACATACATGATTGTATATTATAGTGGATGCTTGGACATATAAAAAGAGAACTTTCTTGCTCGAAATGATTGTATGCTATCTGGTTGCTCTTTATCTTAACATGTTTACTTGTATCTTTATACTATCTCTCTCTTACAAGTTTGATAAAGCCCTTAGGATGTGTACTTGACTACCAGGACTATGATGGAGATCATTCTAGTGTTGGGTTACCCTTGCACCTAGTCTAGGGTTTGGTAGCATCACTCATGCCATTTTAAAAATTAGAGAGGTGCAAAGCTAACTAACCATGAATCTTGCTAGAATTTCTAGGGTAACAAAAATTGTATCACATACAAAGAAGTAAAGAGATAGGGATTACAACCTTTGTAGTACGTTCCTTCGCTTCATTAGCTCCGTGTTGAGGTCCCTTCACTACGATCAACATGAACTCAGACTCTCGAGTGGCTCCATGAGGTAAATGAGACACCTTGCTTGTAGTCTTCATGATCTAAGATGATCTACCTTGAAGAATCTTAAACCCGAGCTAACACTTCACTAATAAACTTATTAGAGAAGTGAACACCCTAATCTAAGTGGCTAGAATAGATGAGGATGATGAAGTAGGAATTTTGCTCTCTTTTGTTTTCTAGTTCTCACTCAATATCATCACAAAACCAAAAGCTAGTGAAGCTTTTTTAAGAGCTAGAAGAAGAAGAAGATGAACCAAATCCTTTTGTGATAAATAATTGTTAGTTATGTATATGCCCTAGAGGCCATTGTTGTACATATGATGTATATTATAATGGATGCTTGGATATATATAGAGATGACTTTCTTGCTCGTCATGATAGTATGCTATTTGGTTTCACTTTATCTTAACATGTTGACTTGTATTGGTTTACTGTTTTTCTCTCACATGTTGATAAAGCCCTTAGAATCTGTACTCGACTACTGGGACTATGATGAGATCATACTAGTGGGGCCACGGTAGTCGATGAGTACATCCTATAACTGTTCCTAGTCGAGGGTATATCGAGACAGGGCATCGATACACCAGAGTAGACTAGCGTATACTCATCTTGACCCATATGAGGGGCGATGGATGATCCCATATCCATCGGTGTTTGACATCAGAGATGGTGTACGGGTGCTCAATGGAGACTGGGCACACTGGACTCGCCGAGAACTCCCAGATGGTGATATACCACACGTCAGATGGCAGTTCTCCGGTGACACTGGTACAGGGTAGTCTGTAGACCCGAGATCGTCATAGAGTCTTGTGTGATTCCCACTGTGCTTTGATTTCCACCTTACCACGTCCAAGAGGGCGTGCAAAACGGCGGCTTTTGGGTACAGTCCCGAATCATATGGAGGCATTGAGCAATAGGAGGGGATTCGTCTCTCCCGGTATAGGGAGTTGATGTTGTGCTGTGTTCGATTAGCTATAACTGGAAGTCCCTGGCCAGGGCTGATATAGAGATTTACTGGTAAGTGTTACTAGTAGTTTCTCGACCCGTTATGAGCCATACATCGACACGACTTATCGGTTACTGGGGTCTGACGTTTACCACCCCTAGACTTGATATGCGACATATCAGACGAACAGACCGGACTGTACGGGAGTGTTACTGATTGGATTCACAGGAGAACGCACAGGCTAGCTTGTTGATCTTCTGATCGCTCAATACCTGGGTGGATGTTACGTTTAGCTGACCGCTTGCAGATTGTGGGTGTTTAATATGATCATCACCTGCTACCGGCGTATTGACAATTCTTTAGAGTCCTACACAGAGGTTTCTTGGCTCATGCGAAACGGAGTAGAGGCACATACGTGATATGTGCAGGACCGAGGATAATGCGATATGAGATACCGTATTATATTCCCGCAATATTTAGATATGAACCGGGACATCGGATCAAGTGTTGATTCGATGAATCGGTACATGATATATTAGTCGGTAATATTAGATATAGCCGGATCGTCGAATCAAGTGTTGATTCGATGATTTAATATATAATAATATATATGATATATTGTATTGCATTATCTAATATTGGCTCGCTTTATTATTTCATTTTCTCACTGGATGATACATTGATATATATGCGATATATGTTAATTGTATTATTTTCTTTTGTTGCAAATATATAATATATATGTGATATATATTATTGTGACATGATATGATTTATTATTAAACATGTTTAAGGATGATTAAATGGGATTAGGGTTTGATTAGGGTTAGCTTCTTCTTGCACATTCTAGAACCTTTTCCTTTTTGTCTTGGTTAAGATATTATGGTTGATATTTTTCCATGATTCATTTCTAACCTAACCAAACCCTAACTCTAGTTTATTCTCTACAAACTCTTAGCCACTCATCCTTTACCATGGTTAATATATCAATCATATAGTTTTCTTTTCTACTCATCATAAAAGGAATTCTCATTTCCATTATCATCTTCTTCTCTCTTGATTTTGAGCTCACTAGAAATTCCATTTGTGATGATAAATTATGAGAAAGTGAATTAAAAAGAAAGCATAAATACTACTCCCTCATCCTCATCTCATCTAGCCCATGAGATTAGGGTGTTCATCTCTTTAGAGTGAGAAAGCTTGGGTTATTGCAACTTCGACGTAGATCATCGGAGATTCGGAACACTTCAAGCTAGCATGGATTGTTCGAGTCGTGGAGCCTCTCTTGAGTCCGGGAGATCATGGATCGTGGCGAAGGGACTTCTACTCGGAGCTTGTGAAGCGAAGGAGCGGACTACAAAGGTTGTAATCCCTCACACTTAGATAGAAAGATGTTATCTTGCATGCTAAACCCTAATAATCTAGCAAAGATCCCAGTTTTGGGTTGTTCGGCACGTCTAAATTTTTATTCGGGCATGTTTGATTCCTTATGAACCTTCACAAGAGTGCCTGGGAACCTTACAGTGGTATCAGAACCTAGCTAGAGCATTAGGCGTCATGTTTACGAAGTTAAAACTCCGATCGAACCCGAACCGACAAAATTTACCCCCTCTCTGGAAATTTTTCAAAATCTGGGATTTTTCTGAATTAAAAATACCTAAAAAAATCAGCAGGGAATTCTAAGAATTACCATGAAACATGGGCCCACAACTCCACTAAACCGCGGCGGAACCGCGGCGGGTACCTGCTTCCCGCGGCGGTTCCGCGACCGATTTATGGGATTGTGACACGTGGCTTCATGGTAATATCCGTAGGTGCTTGTTGATGCTTCTGGGTATTTTTAAAGTGACTCAAGTGTTGAATATTCTGGGGTTTATTTTGTAATCGTAGATTCGATCGGAAAATTTAAATTCGTTATTATTTCCGGATATTTAGAAACTGTTAAACTATTTGAACGGATATCATTAACTCACTTTTTCCCGGCACGGCAAACTTTCAAGTGTTGAATTTTTATCGGGTTTAAATCTTTCGAAAAAATTGTACATGTTAAGCGGTGGACCCTCTAGGAGACAACAAACCTTAACTCGATTATGTGACCGTCTTGAACTGCCTTTTAAACCTTCGGGTTTGGGGCAGTACGGCGTGCCACATGTGAGGCGTTGGCTTGACCCTTCTACGGCTGGATCACTGGTACTATGACATATTCTGGGATTATTTGAACTTCGCTCAAGTGTTGAGCACTTTAGGAAATTTTGGGTATTTGATTATCTGTTCGAAAAGTTTAATACTATCTATTTATCTGGAATGTGATACAATATGTGGAATTCATTGGGTTAGGCATGAAATGCGAAGTATGTGATATTTCGGATTTACGATATCTAAAGTGATTGTGGATTCCAAATGTTGTAGTTTTACACTTTCTTTTTTGTGACCGTAAGTGTAATATATGATATCGCCGGTTTCGTTGCTATATATCAACGACAATTGGGATGCGCATATTTACTTACGTTGATGATATTTGATATTATGTGTTGCTGTGATATGTTATATTGGATCGTCGCGTTCCGAATAGCCGGGGGTTTTATGTGAGATGAGGGTTTTTATTTTCATTCATGTAAAATTCATTTGTAATGTAATATTCTTTTCTTTGGGGCACTTCCAGGTTGAGGTTGATGTCACCAGTGTATATTATTTACTTTTCCGCATTAGGTAGACCCAAAGAGGGGAGCACAAGTAACCGGGTTCTAGGGTCCAGTGGGAGGCCATCTCGAGGAGTCGAGACCGGGTCTCCTAACCCTAGAATTGGCAGTGTTACTTACCGCTCTCGTAGGGGTCTTGGGATGTGGGTTTGGCAATTCGTCGCGACCGTGGAATCCGTGTTTTATACAGGCTCGTATTGAAAACACGGACGTCCTAGTATATCTAATATTTCATATATGTTCTTCTACTGCAATGTTCTGTGATGAGATCATATTACTGCCTGAGACGAATGCTTATACTATATATATAAATGCTGATATATAAATATTACTGCTTTCGTTTCTTCTGTGATGCTTAGGAAGCATAAGCTGATGGGATTTTTATTAATGAGATTAATAAAAAGAAAAGAAAGCTAAAGATGTTGTAGAATCAAAACTTTATAAAAAGGGTAGCAATAGTTTTCCTTTGCACAGTGATATATATGATATATCCTGCACCTTATTCGATGGGGAAAGAGCCGAGATCCCTTCACCGGGAGTGACCTCTTTAGCGAAACTAGCAGATGCTACAAAACGCGGTTTGTCTTTTGAATGCTTTTAGTGTTTTGCTTTGCACAGCGGTATATAAGATATATCCTGCACCTTATTCGATGAGGAAAGGGCCGACGATCCCTTCACCGGGAGTGACCCCTTTAGCGAAACTAAGAAAAGCCTCAAAAACACTCCTTTTCAAAAAAAAAACACTTGATTCTACGACTATATCAAGTTCATTACGCTCAGGGTTTTCTGAAAAACCTGCGTAGCCCTCCGTCATTTCAGATAGAGACTGGTTAGTATTCGTGTTGCGTTTGTTGACCTTAGCCAAGGCGTGGTGTACGGTAGCTAATTAGTATTTATCTGCTAAAACATGAGATGTGATTGAGTTAGGGTAGTCGTGCGACTTTGTTGACCTTAGCCAAGGGTCGTACGGGTGGGTTTAATTCAATCAGGAAATGACGGGTTGAACTTGACTAGCGCTTATGATTTGTTGACCTTAGCCAAGGTCATAAGTTGCTAGGGGTAAAAATATTATCGGGAATTTCAAGTGTTGAAATTTGCAATGAGATTGCATACCTTCTATGAGATAGTTGGATCCTGATACCCACTGCGAGTAAGAGTTACTCCTGGGAGAGTTTTACACAGGACAATTAGTCGATCAAGTAGGTGTCTAGAAAAGTGTTAACGGGGTTACGTCTCTGGGAAAACGAGGTTTACTTTAATTAGGTCCGTGCGAAAGCACGGGGAACCTCCCTCAAAGTACCGACACTGATCTGGCTGAAAGATTGACGAAATTGTAGGGTGTAATTAATCCCGGCTAATCTTACCTTTTAGGGTTTGAAGAAAGATTTGATAAAAACAGTGGGAGACAGATAAGATAATAACCAATCTAATCTTGCAAGAGCATACGCTAAAGTGTTTTCTTCTCTCTCTCTCCAGGTAGCGACCATGTCAGGCCATAATCAAGATAATAATATGGATGTATTGACTGATCCCGATTATTGTACTGAGCAAGGGAACGTTGGACCCGTTCTTTCTTATAAGAGTTATAAGACAGAAAAGGAAACAGGAGAATATCTGGATTCTCAAGTCGCCCAAAAGAACATGCATGTTGATGCATCTTCTTCGGGTGTGTTTGTTATTGAGAACTGTTTCTCAGTTCACCCTACGTCCTGGGTATTAGATACCGGATCAGGATCCTACATATGTAAATTGTTACACGGACTACGGAAAGGTAGAGAACTGGGAAAAGGTGATCATTCCGTTCAAGTAGGGAACGGTGCAAGTATTGCAGCCAAAGCAGTTGGCGAATATCACCTAGTATTGCCAAGTGGTAATACACTGATTCTAAATGAGTACTATTATATACCGAACATGATGTGCAACATTATATCAGTCTCCTTATTAAGTAAAGAAGGATATAATTTTGTATTACAGGATAATGTTATGAACATCTTCCTCAATCAAAAGTTGATTGCATCAGGCTCGTTACATAATGGCATATTCATTCTAAATCAGAATACAGTCCTGAATATACAAAACACAAACAAGAGGAAAACTTCAGATATGAACGAATCCTACTTGTGGCATTGTAGACTTGGTCATATCAATGCGACACGACTGGCTAAGTTACATAAGGATGGTTATTTGAATCCGTTCGAATTATCATCTTATGATACTTGCCATTCATGTCTCAAAGGAAAAATGACCCAAGCTCCGTTTAGTGGACACGGAGAAAGAGTTACAGAACTCTTAGGACTGATACATAGTGATGTATGTGGTCCCATGTCTACGCATGCTAGGAATGGTTCTTCCTACTTCATTACATTCACTGACGATCTCTCTAGATACGGACATGTGTTTCTGATGAAACACAAGTCTGAAGCTTTTGAGAAATTTAGAGAATATAAGCACGAAGTAGAGAACCAAACGGGCAAAAGTATTAAGATTCTTCGATCTGATCGAGGAGGTGAATACTTAAGCAGTGAGTTCCTAGACTATCTAAAAGAGAATGGGATTCTCTCTCAGCTCACTCCTCCTTATACACCACAGCACAACGGTGTATCGGAGCGGAGGAATCACACCCTATTAGATATGGCGCGCTCTATGATGAGTACAGCTGAGTTACCTATTTCCTTCTGGGGGTATGCGCTGGAGACAGCCATATACCTATTGAATAGAGTTCCAACTAAATCTGTGCCTACCACTCCATATGAGATATGGAATGGGAAGAGACAATCTCTTATAAGAGTTAAGATATGGGGTTGTCCGGCTTATGTTAAAAAGCAAAATCCGGACAAACTCGAGGCACGATCAGTTCTTTGTAAGTTTGTAGGATATCCAAGCAATTCGTATGGATATCTATTCTACCACAGTGAACAACAAAAGGTGTTTGTTGTTCAACATGACACCTTTTTAGAAAAGGAATTTCTTACAAAAGAGATTAGTGGCTCTGAGGTAGAACTGGAAGAAGTTCCAGCAGAACAAACTACAACAGATGATTTAGTGGAACCAGAGGATTCAGTAGTACCCGACGAACCCCAGCTTCTCCGCCGATCTAGTAGGGTTTCTCGTCCACCTGAGAGATACTACGGTTTTCTCGTTGATGGAGGAAGCGAGGATTGCATCATATCAGATGATGACCCGACTAGTTTCGAGCAGGCCATCACAAGTGGTGACTCTGTGAAATGGCTGGATGAAATGCGATCTGAGAATGAATCCATGTACACCAATAAAGTATGGATTTTGGAAAATGCTCCTGAAGGGGTAAAACCCATTGGGAGCAAGTGGATTTTTAAAAGGAAATTTGGTGTGTTCCCCTCCGAACGGCGGCCCGGACTTCGTGTCCGTAGCCTGAGGTTCGGGGCAGATGCTATTTGGTTTTATCCGTCCACCTCTCCGAAGATGCCGAGTTGATTTATGGCACCGTGTATCGGAGGTTTAGACGGATGCGGCCGATGTAGCAGACTTCGTCAGATTCCCCCTCAGGGTGAGGGGTTTTTGATTGTGGGGACGCTCTTCCCTGCAGGCGCAAGCCCCTGCAGTTAATTATGCTACCGCATCGCGGTAACAACTTTCTCCTTCTCCAGAATTTCACTTCGTGTCGTGTGTGTTTGTTTTATTTGTGGTTGCCCGTGGATTGTATACGGAGACTGAGTAATGCCGTCGCCCGTAGGACGTGGATTAGTCCAAATCCGTATTTACTTAGATTTGGGTTTGGTGTTTTTAGTTTAAGGATGCATTAGTCGCGTTGCGGCTAAGATCAACTTAAACGTTCGTTAAGGATACGTTAGTCTTGTTTTAGACTAAGATCAACTTAACATACTGATTAATTTAATGTATGGCCATCGGGACTCGTCACCTCTCTGACGTCGTTGAAGGATTACAACGACATGTATCAGAGGAGCTCGGAGATATACCCTCATACCAGAGTTGATTGGGAGTTTTATAATCCATTTGAATGTTTAAGGATACGTTAGCCGTGTTTGGAGCTAAGATCAACTTAAACGGGACCGTTTAGATCCGGTAAAAGAGCGTTTGGAGGCTCTATTGTTTCAGTTTAGGGACGTAATGGTCCATCACCAGTTTAGGGACGTGGTGGTCTATCGCCAGTTTAGGGACGTGGTGGTCCATTATTAGTTTAAGGACGTTTCGGTCCGTCGCCAGTTTAAGGACGTAGTGGTCCATCGCCAGTTTGGGGACGTGGTGGTCCATCACCAGTTTAGGGACGTGGTGGTCCGATTTTAGTTTAGGGACGTTTCGGTCCGATATTAATTTAGGGACGTTTCGGTCCGATATTAGTTTAACGACGTTTCGGTCCAACATTAGTTTAAGGACGTTTCGGTCCAATATTAGTTTAAGGACGTTTCGGTCCAATATTAGTTTAAGGACGTTTCGGTCCATTATTAGAGGGTGTGGTCGTCGGGACCCGTCACCTCTCTGACGACGTTGAATGATTACAACGACGTGTGCCAGAGGAGTTCGGAGATGTACCCTCGAACCGGGTATAAATTGATTTAAGAGAGAGCTATGCCCAGTCAATTTAATTTAAGGACTTACGGCCAAAATTGGGCTAAGTCCAATGGGAAAATGTTCAACACTTTTATTAAATAATGCATTGCATTTCTTCCATTTTTTTTGTTTGGGCTCTGCAGGGCATCAATTTATTCTGAGCTCTGCTCATTTATGAATGATGCAATGCATCTGTTTTGTTTGGGCTCTGCCCCTTTTAAAATGCATAGCATTCTGGATATTCTGTTTGGGCTCTGCCCATTTATAAATGATGCAAAGCATCTGTTTTGATTTGGGCTCTGCCCCTTAAAATAATGCATTTGCGCTTTATTAAGCCTGTTAGGCCTTCTCTTAATTGGGCTTGGCCCTTTTTAATGCATCTGCGCCTTGCGCTAAGTGATGGGCGCAAGCTCATATGGTGATGACACGTGTCGTGCTCTTGTGAGCGCAAGCGCACTAGCGCAGTGCGATGCGCTGTTGCGCTGCGCTGTTGCGCTGCAGACACGTGGCGGGCTCTCGGTGAGTTGCGCCAATTCCAGAGAGCAAAGCTCTATCTTAAGGGCGCTTAGCGCAAATGGTTTTATAGCCGACACGTGGCGCTCTCTTACGAGCGCAACGGCGCAACTTGGAAGTGCAAAGCAATAAGAATCTTTTTAGATTCAAGAAGGGAAGTGCAAAGCACTGTTTAATTTCTTGATCTAAATTAGATCAAAGAAAAATAGATTTCTTCCTTATTCGAAGAACCAGAGGTTCTTAAAAGTGCAAAGCACTATTCTTTTATTCTTTTATTATTATTTTGTTTTTAAAGAACCGAAGGTTCACAAGAAGTGCAAAGCACTGTTTTTTTTTATATAAAGATCATTCATTTTATTTTTAGATCAATGATCTATTAGAAGGCCTTTCTTCTACTTCACGAAGGTTCTTTACCTTTTTCTTGAGATCTTCTCAGAGTTTTCTCTGCTTAGAGTTCTTGATTTTTCGAGAAAATTCTTGATGCCTTTGAATTGAGGCTTAGGGTCCTATTTATAGTGACCACAAATCTGTTGAATTTGTTAACAGGATCTTTCCTGAGTGATTTTTGGAAGTTTTCCCACCGCTGGATCTTTGATCCAAAGGCCGAAGAAAATATTCTAGTTCTGGAAAGAACAGAAAAGATTTCATAAAAATCTTAATTCAGTTTGGCGCAGATGCCCCAGCGCATGACACGTGTCGCGCAGCGCAGAGCGCAGCGCAAGTGCGCCAGCGCATCTGCGCTGACGCGTGTCGCGCAGCGCAGAGCGCAGCGCAACTGCGCCAGCGCATCTGCGCTGATGCGTGTCGCGCAGCGCAGCGTGCAGTGCAGTTGAAGCGTTGCTTCCTTCAATCAGAGCTTTGCTCTGATTGGGTGCGCTTTCTTAGGCGCTGCGCACGGGACTTGAAACTCTGCTTCAAAAATTTGAATTTTGAATTCAAACAGAGCTCAGCTCTGATTGGGCGAAACAAATGCCCCCCCACCGTTGCGCTCACGTGGCGCACACGTGAGTGCAACGGTGGCCACCTTCCTGACCGTTGGATCAAGGGGGAATCTCAAGAGGCGCAAGCGCCTTATAAATAGGGCGTTTGACCCATAGAAAATCTCACCATTAGGTTTTGATTTTCCAGAGCTTTGCCCTTGCTTAAGACTTCAGAGCTTTGCTCTCGTTTCCAGAACTTTAGAGCTTTGCTCTTATTTTCTAAGTTAGAAAATTTTAGGTAAACTTAATCTCAGATTAAATATTTTAATTAATTAATAGAGCTTGGCTTTTACAGATCCTCCGATCTAAAGAGGTCCCCCTTGGGGTTTCATAAACAGAGCTTTGCTCTACAAGAACTTACAGATCCACAGAGATCTTTCATGGGTTTTAACCCATGAACAGAGCTTTGCTCTTGGATCAAATGCAGATCTTTTAGATCTGAAAGGCAAAGAACTTTTTCGTAAGTTTTCATGGATCTTTCAAGATTCTAGAAATTTTAATTTTAAAATTATTTTCAACACACATTTTTTTGAATGTTACAGGGCTAAGCTCCTTTTTTAAAGAATTTTACTCTTTTGAGATCAGAATTTGACAAGTGTCATTCTGTGACAGAGCTTTGCTCTGAAAGAGGAGATTTCTTCCTTGTCTCTAGGGATTCTTTCCCCCCCTTTTTTATTATAGGAATGTTCCCCTTAGGGACCAACTGACAATCTCATCCAATGATGAGTTTGTCTTATTGATTGACGTATTGTCATTTAGATTTCATGGGTCCCTCTTTGGTCTCCTACTCACTGCACTGTGGTGCGGTGTGATTAATTAATCTTGATTTTAATTTTAATTGATGCATTTTCTTCTTTCAATGTCGAACGTTGGGATTCAACACTGACAGCTACATTGCTCTTTTTGCAGCGATCATGTCTGAAGACACTTCATTCCCGTTTGTCCGCTCAGAGGAGGGGTTTCCAGAGGCGCCTTTGGATCGCGAGGTCCTGGCCATGATCAAGACGTACGACCCGGAGTATAAGAGTCTCTACCTTTGGGGGTCGTGGTACAATCAAATTATTATAGGTCGGCGCAGCTTTACATGTGCGGTGCCGTCGGAGCCCATAACGGCGATTCATTACGCCAGCCCACCCCCGGTGCAGTATGCCGCGGAGATGACGGATTGGACATCGAAGGGTTTTCTTCATCCGGCCATAGATGCCATCCCGGTCCAGCGTCCGATGGTTTTGGACATCCTAGGATGCCGTATCTGTCAGGGCGAGGCGAGACCTTGGGGGCAATCATATAACATTGGTCTGATCCCCCGCCACCCGGTTGGCTATCTGCCGTGGGCCCGGTATATCCTGTCGACGAGGAAGTCGCAGTTGATAAGACTAGGACTGTACACCGCAGTCTACGTCTCTCTCTTCCAGTATCCTACGCTTCCTACTTGGTGGTTCAAGGCCTTCCTGGAGCAGTGGAACATTCCTACTCACACTTTCCTTGCCATGGATCGGGAAGTGTCCATTTCGCTGGAAGAGTTTACGGAGGTGTCTGGCCTACCGGCTATGGGGGAGCATTATGAGGAATTGCTCCCGCCGGATGAGTACATCTATGGGGCTAAGCCGATGGTAAGGGAGCTCACACCGGAGAACGCTGTTCAACATCAGTTTCCAAGTCTGATCAAGGTGTTGAACATCTATGAGGCCCTTTTCGTTGAGCATGGGAGCCGTGGAGTTAATTTTGAGGATTTTATTGCTCGGTTCCTTCATCCAAACGTCCTTTCGGCGAAGACTGCCAAGTTTGCCTATCTTGAGGATCCTTTCGGCTTAGGTTTGGATAACCTGCCAGCGAGAGACATAGATCAGAAGGACTTTTTTCTTCCCAACTCTTCAACCATGTCTTTTGCAGAAGTTGCAGCCCCCGAGATGGACGAGGAGGCCTTCTTTTTGGGATTTCTTGGGCTTTGGCTGAGTTGGTTTGCACTTCCAATGCATTCTCACCGCATGCGGCCCTCTGTTTTTTACCCGGCCCACCGAATGGTTATCGGGGTAAAGGTGGCCGTTGGGATCGCCGGCTTGGCACATTTATATCACGGCCTTAGCCGAGCGGCAGATGCTAATGAGCCTGGGGCGTTGCATGTGGTTTTCCCAATGCACTACTTCATGTCGTGGCTCGAACTACATACAGCGGGTGTTTTCGGCATGCATAAAAGGCCCTCATTCTACGAAAGGTGCATTTTTCCTCGCCTTTTACAGTTGATCGGCGCATCAATCGTAAATCCATCGCCGCGAGATGCCAGGAGTTTACTCCTTCGTTCCCACACCGTTGGAGCCGGTGTGTCTTTTATTGACAAGGTGCTGACCATTGGAAAAACGTCCGCTACTGCAGTGCGGCCATTGCAAGACACTTTCAAGGACGGCGCTTCGATTTTAACGGCCCGGGAGACCCTTCACTTATACTCTATCAGACCGGGCTTTTTGGTGTTTAGGCAAGACGGGGGAGCGATCTTCATGAGATATAACCCGCATCGTTTCGCCCAACAGCTGAGCTATAACCAAGGGGTACCGCTGGAGGCCTTTTTATCGGAACCTGCCGCGAACGAAGAAGGGATAGAGAGGGCGCTGCATCACTTCATGCGTCTAAACACGGGCTCTTACTTCTTTATCAGTGAGCCGGCTTGTGCTCCCCGTCTCCTTAGGGTATACACCGAATGGTATAGTCATTCGACGGGAGCGGTCATAAATGAGGAAAGGCGGTTGCTGATCGACCGTAAGGGTGCACCTCCAGGTAGCGATCGCAACGCTCCTCTGGTGCCAAGGACTCCAATAGTCGCTCCCTTAAAAGATGCTGGGAGCAGACCATCACGTGCGCAAAGTCCTCCACATGAATTACCGCTCCCCGATATCGCGGATGCATCTCCTGCACCCCGCGCTCAGGCGGAAACAGTGGTTGTACCCTCGCCGGAGTCTGGCACGGGTGCGGACATCGGGACCCGTCGTCCCAAAGCGGCTGCCAAGCGTAAGTCGCTTCCCCGTGAGCCTAGGGCTGGAGGGAAAAAGAAAAAGAAATCGCTCTTCGCCGCGGACGTTGCGTTCGGCCAGGAACCCCACGCTCCTTATTCCGAGGGTCTGCTCGAATATGGGACTAACGTGGGATTTGTGATACCGCCGCCGGACGATACAGACTTGGAAGCTGCTCTCAGAGCTTCAGCATGGCTGGTGAAGCGTGATGCGTGGCTGGCTAAGCTTGTGCAATCAGGTAACTACTAGTCACTCTTTCTTTATTGTAACGTATTTTCTTCCTTATTTCATTATTTTTGACTAACGCTTTTCTCTCTTTTCTTTTAACAGGCGTCACTGATGAAGAAGCCATTGCCGCTTCTCTGAAGACCTTTCAGGAGGAGGAACGTCCCAGGGCATCTGTCGGCCTTAGTAAGTTTCGACTTCATCGAATTTTTCATTTTTCTTGCGTTATGGTCGATCTAACCTTTACATTTTAATTGCAGGGACCTCAATGCCGCTCCCTCCTAGCGACGCAGATGTTCTACCAGCGGCCGATGTTCCTGTTCCCTCTGGGACACCGCAGGGGGATCATCTTGAAAAGCCGATGAGAGATGCCTTAAAGGCTCTGGAGGCCTCCCTGAATGAAGATGATGATGCCCTGAGGGAGGCGTCACAGAGGTCCCTCATAACCGCTCGGGAGGAGAGAAAGCGGTTGAGGCGTGAGGCGAAGGCGCGCAGGGCTGCCTTGGCCACGGGAGCGGGACCCAGCGCCGCCCTTCGAGCTGATACTCCCTCCGAAGAGGCCCCTGTCACCCTATCTACCGCCCGTAGAGAGGTGGCGCGAGCAGTTCGGAGCGTAAACGGCAAATCCGCTTCAGGTAATATTTCTCTCAGAGTTTTTGTTATAAGGATTTTAATGTCATTGGTCCTTATATCTCTTATCTTTGCAGGGCCAAGTCTGATCGAGGGAGAGGCGGAAACCGTTGACCGGAGGGGAACGGAGGGGGCGATGCCAGCCGAACTCGAGCCGCCAGTAGGTAATATTGTTGAGGCCATGGAGCCTGGAGTGGAGGTCGAGGGGACTACCACTGAGAAGGTCATTGATGCCGAACCTGAAGCGGGGGCAGATGATATGATCATCATAGCTGAGTCCAGGGTGGTGGCGAATGAAGTGCTCGAGGCCGGCGATCCCCTGGCGATGGTGGACGATACGACCGCCATTATTGAACCTGAGAGAGTAGTGGGCGAGGTGGCCATGATTCCCGAGGACGAACCAAACGCTCCTTCTCTGGAATCTAGCAATACTCCAGTCATTGCCCTCCCCATCTATGGTCCTCCGCCGTCTCCAGGCCTCGCGAGCACGACAACGGTCCCCATCAAGTCGGGCGATGAGGCTACAGGCGGTGGTCTTATGTCGATAGAGGAGGGAGTCGCCTCCGTTTCAGCCGGGAGCTCCTCAGGTAAACCCTAAGTGGCTGCTTTTCTTTACTTTACAACCATTTCTGACAAGTCCACCTTTTCGTGATGCAGGCGCGGCTAGTGCCGATGCCCCACCGCTCGAGGGAGCGCCTTCGATGACCGCTTTGGCGGTGGTCACCTCTCAACCTTCTCTCATACCCTCGAAGATGTTGCAAGGTATATGTTTACGATTTATTAATCTTGTTTTCCAGATATCTAATTCGCGTACTAAAGTCACGCTGTCGTGTTCTCAGGAGCGCTTTTTGATCATGTACATCAGATGTTGCTCCCATATTTCTCCTTCCCATCTAAGCTTGCTTCCTCCCCTGGTGGCGTTGGTAAGTATAATTTCTGCTAACATTCTTCCTCTCTCTCTCCTCTTTTTTTTATTGATGGAATTGTCTCTAACCTCTTTTTCTCATCTCAACTGCAGTGCTATAGATTGAAGAAGGGGATAAAAGCTCAGCCGTACCACCAGCCCTTCCGACCTTGCCACCTGTCTTAACTGGTACAATGACCATCATATTGGTAACTTTCCTCTCTCTATTTTCTGTACAGTTATATGATCGCATCCCGTCTCTTTCAGCTGTCGTTCTGGCTTCGGCGTCCTTCGAACCTCGCGTCACAATGCCGGCGGGTCCTTATCTGAGGAGTCTGTCTTCAAAGGGCGCTGCGAATAGTCTGCGCATGTTAAGTGATTATGTCGAGGAACTCGATGTTGAAGCTCCTACATCTGCCGCCGACTTCGCTATGGTGGTTAACCCGATGCTAGCAGTACTCGTGAACTTTCATAATGAGAGCATAATTGCATCCTGGGTTAACCATTGTAAGGAGATCGAGGGTTGCCTATTTCAATTGGAGTCGTTGCGTCCCACTCCCGAGACTGTGGCTGCCAATAATCAGAGGACTGTGTGGATTGAGCAGAGCGCTTCTTACTTCCGCCATCTCGAACAAGAGGTTATTTCAAAGCGCAAGGAGCGTGATGATGCTTCGAGCAGGTCCACTCAACTGCATGCTCGGGTGGAGGCCAATGCTGCACGGCTGAAGGTTATCTTTGAGGGCCTCCTGCAATGTCTCTCCGAAGGATTATCATTGAGGCATAAACTTCACGTTGTCGAGCGAGCTTCAGCCAGCCAGGAAGCAGCCCAGAAGGCGGTAGAGGAGCAACTTTCATCTTTCTTGCAACAACGGGCTCAGGTGGAGGCGGAGGTGGCCGCGGCTGTCACTCGAGAGGAAGTGCTGAAGGAAGTGCGAGAGCAGCTTGTGAACTTACTAAAGACACTTCCTCCTCAGTAGCTATCCATTTTTGTATCATTCGTACTTATAGATAAAAGAATGTATATGTATATGTTTTTTTTTTATCCTTTGACATAATGTATCCTGTATTTGATCAAGTTTATGAATAAAAGATACACCTTTTTGTAATGTCTTGTGTCACTTCTTCGCTTTTTCTTTCTTTTTAGCATGACATCCTTAATGCGCCTTATTGGCGAGTAAATTCAATTCTCCCAGAAATAACGATGGCCTAGACTGCAGGTTCAGATCTGCCGCCTAGGACTTTTCAACTCCATGAGCCGTGAGGGTCTCATAGAGGCTTTTCTCCCTACGGATCGAGAGGATCTCGCAGGTGGATTTTCTCCTTAGGAATCGTGAGGATTTCTAAGTGTGGTTTGCTCTTATAAGTCGTAAGGATCCTATAAGAGAATTTTCCCTCTTACAAGTCGAGGGGATTCGTAAGTGGTTGTTTCCCTCTTTGTCGAAAATCGATTTCAGAGAGTGAGACCCGTGAATAGTATGCAAGAGACCATTTAGGATTGACTTGCAGGATCCCATTGCCCTCTTACGAGTCGAGAAGGCTCGTAAGCGGTTGTTTCCCTCTTTGTCGAGAATCGATTTCAGAGAGTGAGACCCGTGAATAGTATGCAAGAGACCATTTAGGATTGACTTGCAGGGTCCCATTGTTCAGGAAGCAAGTTTTTGAATCCTTACTGCCCGAGATGTGAGTCAAAGAAGCTCTCGTCACGGAGTGTTTGTATCCGCGAGTTGAGAAGTTTTACGAGGGATTATTTGTTTCCCGAGCGCCAAGGATTATTTGTGTCCTTGGGGTTTGAAACGAGTCGAGGGTTCCTACGGAGGCACTGGTGGCCCTGCGGGTCGACGCGGATCAGAAAGCTCTCGTCAAGGAGTGTTTGTATCCGTGAGTCGAGGAATTTGCCGGGATTGTTTGTTTCCCGAGCGCCAAGGATTATTTGTGTCCTTGGGGTTTGAAACAAGTCGAGGGTTCCTACGGAGGCACTGGTGGCTCTGCGGGTCGACGCGGATCAGAAGGCTCTCGTCAAGGAGTGTTTGTATCCGTGAGTTGAGAAGTTTTGCGAGGGATTATTTGTTTCCCGAGCGCCAAGGATTATTTGTGTCCTTGGGGTTTGAAACGAGTCGAGGGTTCCTACGGAGGCACTGGTGGCTCTGCGGGTCGACGCGGATCAGGAGGCTCTCGTCAAGGAGTGTTTGTATCCGTGAGTCGAGGAATTTGCCGGGATTATTTGTTTCCCAAGCGCCAAGGATTATTTGTGTCCTTGGGGTTTGAAACGAGTCGAGGGTTCCCACGGAGGCGCTGGTGGCTCTGCGAGTCGACGCGGATCAGGAGGCTCTCGTCAAGGAGTGTTTGTATCCGTGAGTTGAGAAGTTTTGCGAGGGATTATTTGTTTCCCAAGCGCCAAGGATTATTTGTGTCCTTGGGGTTTGAAACGAGTCGAGGGTTCCTACGGAGGCACTGGTGGCTCTGCGGGTCGACGCGGATCAGAAGGCTCTCGTCAAGGAGTGTTTGTATCCGTGAGTCGAGAAGTTTTGCGAGGGATTATTTGTTTCCCAAGCGCCAAGGATTATTTGTGTCCTTGGGGTTTGAAACGAGTCGAGGGTTCCTACGGAGGCACTGGTGGCTCTGCGGGTCGACGCGGATCAGAAGGCTCTCGTCAAGGAGTGTTTGTATCCGTGAGTCGAGGAATTTTCGTTGAATTCACTGGCTTCTTCGGTTGAAATGAACCGTCGAGGCTTGGTTTCGTCGTTTGACGGAATCCGCTGGGGAGGTATGGTTTCTTCTTTGTTTACGCCCTTGGATTGTATACAGGGATCGATGTGATCTTAACTGTAGGGTCGAAGTTTTGTCATTTCTTATTTTTTTTGTTTTATTTTATTTCCGCGATCCTCTATAATTTCAGCTTTTATATCGCGAAGGTCGCGATTGCCCAAACATTTCGGCTATTTTTCGCGGTGCCCAATCATTTCGGCTTTTCATTATTTTATTTTTTACTCGTTGTTCTTTATTACGAGTTGCCCGATCATTTCGGCCATTTTGCATGCATACATTTTACTTGCTGCTTTTTATTGCAAGTTGCCCTATCATTTCGGCTATTTCGTATGCATGAGCGGTCTACCGTCTTTCGCCGTCAACCTGAAATTGGACACCGATTTCGGCATCAGCACCGCTGCGACTGGGATATTACCAGGAGCGAATCATCATTTGCCTCTATCGTTGTTGAACAAAGGAGGCTTAGCGACCAGGATTAGGATCCCGTCGGCTAAGGCTTTTGACTTCATGAGCCGTAAGGGTCTCGTGAAGGTATTTCTCCCTACAAGTCGTGGGGATCTTGTAGGTGTATTTTCTCCTTAGGAACTGTGAGGGTTCCTAAATGTTTTGTTCTTCTGTAAGTCGTAAGGATCCTACAGGAAGGTTTTCTCCTCATAAATCGAGGGGATTTATAAGCGTTGTTTACCATACGAACGTGTTCCCAGCCATGGATGGACCTTGGTTAGGGAAATGTTTATTCGCGCCCGTGGATTGTATACAAGGGTCAGTATTGAGCCACTTGTAGGGCAATATTGGAAGTTTGTGGGGGTTTGCTTAAACACAGGTTTAGGTCTCTGTGACTTAAGACATTCAAATCCTATGAGCCGTGAGGGTCCCATAAGAGAGTTCTCCTTACGAGTCGTGAGGATCTCGCAAGCGTATTTTCTCCTTAGGAATCGTGGGGATTCCTAAGTGTGTTGTTCCCTTGTAAGTCGTAAGGATCTCACGCGGGTGGTTTCTCCTTACAGGGTCGAGAGGACTCCATAAGGGTTCTTTAACGAAGTTGCGCCCTTTCGGGTTTTCACAACATTCGCCGGTAGTCCTGCTGTTTTTACTCACGGAGCCATTTCGGGTTTTCATCCGTGCCCATTTTGCTTATGGACTTACCGCCTTTTGTTTTTATCTCGTCAGCCCAAGGATGCCGCAGTATTAGTTTAAAGACGTTTCGGTCTGCTATTAGTTTAAGGACATTTCGGTCCACCGTTGAGAGGGCTGGCTACTACTTATAAAGCTTGAGCTTAGGATGATAGCGAGCGGACATAGTCGTCGTCATCTATAATTGACCTAGGCTGTGGCTCATTAAGCGTAGTATTTCTTTAGGAAGCGTCCGTTTATTGGCCTGAAAGGCCTTTCATCGTGCATGTCCATGAGTAGATAGGCCCCACCTTGGTAGACCTTATCAACGATATACGGTCCTTCATAGTTCGGCTCAAACTTTCCCCGCTTGGCGCGATTGGGGATCATGGGCCTTTTGACCACTAGCACGAGTTTGCCTTGGTGGAATGTCCTCGGGCGGCTCAATCTTTCATATGAGCGCGTCATCTTTGCTTTATAGGCTTCCAGATTTTGTTGTGCTAGAAGCCGGATTTCATCAAGGGCGTCAAGCTCTTCAAACCGAAGGTGAGCATTTTCTTCATCTGTCAGCTCGTAGTGGACTGCCACTCGTAGAGAGGGTAATTCTATCTCGAGAGGGAGTACTGCTTCCGTCCCAAATACCAACGCGTATGGCGTTGTGTTTGTGGCCGTTTTAAACGTAGTCCGATACGCCCAAAGAGCCTCTTGCAATCTTTCGTGCCAATCTCTCTTATTTCGTGACACTGTTTTCTTTATGATCTTCGTCATGGTCTTGTTAAAGGCTTCAGCTAGACCGTTAGCTCGCGGGTTATAAACTGAGGAATATCTCCAGTCTATATTGTGCTGCTGTGCGAAATGGCTAATTTTATGACTTCGATAGGCTGGCCCATTATCAGAGATGATTCTTCTCGGGGTTCCAAACCGGTAGATGACATGCGTTTTGAAGAAATGGAGGATGTTCTCCGTCTTTACTTCCCTCAACGGAACCGCCTCTTCCCATTTGGAAAAGTAACCAGTCGTCGCCAAGATGAAACGATGTCCCTTTGACGATGCTGGTTCGATGGGACCGACTATGTCAGTTCCCCACATTTCGAATAGCCAACTAGCCATTGTTGGATGCAGTGGATTGGGATGCTGATGGATGAAGTCCCCATGAATTTGGCATGGATGACATTGCCTCGCATATTCCAGGCAATCCTGCATCATCGTGGGCCAGTAGTAGCCCATCCGCTTTATTTTCAATTTCATCTTAGGGCCTGCTTGGTGGGAACCGCAGAGTCCGTCATGAACTTCTTGGACGACCCTTCTCGCTTCGTCAGGTCCTAAGCATCTCAACCACAGAGAGTCGAATGACCTCTTGTATAGAGTATCATTGATGAAGGCGAAAGACAGAGCTCGTTTCGTGAGCTGATGTCTTATGGACGCCTCTTCAGGTATTCGGTGGAACTTGAAGTAATCTATGAAGACTTCTCTCCAGTCCTCGGTATTTTCCCTGTCTTTTATTTGCAGGGTTGTCTCCTCTTTCGCTCCTTTTTCTTCAGACGATTTCGGAGATATTTCTGTTGGGGCGAGCACTCGACGGCTTTGTATTACGATTCTAACGTCATCGAGGTTCTCGTCAGCCAATTCTTTAGCAAGTTTGGCCAGTGCGTCCGCTTTGCTGTTTTCCGCGCGCGGTATACTTTCCAAAGTGTAGGAGGGGATTTGGGTTAGCAATTGTTGCACCCTTTCACCGTACTTTACCAACTCTGGCTTGCATGTTTGGTAGTCGCCGTTTACTTGACTAACGACAAGTTGGGAATCACCGTATATGAGGAGATCTTCAATTCCCATGTCAATGGCGATCTCGAGGCCTGCTATCAGAGCTTCGTATTCGGCTTCATTGTTTGTTCTCGGCTCCGTTAGGGAGAACGCGTAGCGCATTATCCCTCCTTGTGGAGTTACGAATATGAGTCCTACCCCTGATTTAATTATAGGGGTACTTTGTTTGCGTTTCTTCATGGAAGATGCTCCATCGAAATAAAGCTCCAATCGGATATTATCACCGTCGATCGCATCGAACGCATGTTCGTCTGGAAGATCGCAATTCAGAGGAGAATCGGCGGGTATCGGATGCTCAGCGAGGAAGTCGGCGATGGCCTGGCCTTTTACTGCCTTGAGAGGTTGATACGTTATCGAAAATTCCATCAAGAGCAGGGCCCATTTAGCTAGTCGTCCTGTCAATATGGCTTTTGACATTAGATACTTAAGAGGGTCCACTTTTGAAATCAGACGGACCTCGTGCGCCAACGCATAGTGCCTAAGCTTTGTTATTGCGAAGATCAACGCCAGGCAGTGTTTTTCAATGGGAGAGTAATTGCTTTCTGCCCCCAGCAGGACTCGACTTAAGTAGTAGAGTGCTCTTTCTTTCCCTTGATCGTTCTCTTGTGCCCATAATGCGCCTAAGGAACCTTCGAGGGCGGTTGTATAAAGAATAAGAGGCTTCCCCTTAACCGGAGCAGCCAACACCGGCGGGTTCTGCAGATATTGCTTGATCTCATCCAGTGCGCCTTGGCATTTTTGGTCCCAAACGAATGGGGTCCCCTTCTTCATCAGGTGGCTGTAAGGACGGCACTTTCCTGAAAGGTTGGCTATAAATCGCCGTATATACGCGAGTTTCCCTTGGAGAGACCGCAGCTGTTTGAGAGTCCTCGGCGGAGGCATTTCCATGATCGCTTTGATCTTTGACGGATCTATTTCAATACCTCGGTGTCGAACGACGAATCCCAGGAATTTGCCTGAGGAAACCCCGAACGCACATTTAAGAGGATTCATCTTCAAGTTGTATTGCCGAAGGCGTTGAAATACAGTCTTCAGATGCTCGAGATGTTCCTCGTATGATTTGCTCTTGACCACGAGATCGTCGATATAGCATTCGACGATTTCGTGTATATGGTCGTCGAAGATCTTCGTCATGGCCCTCTGATAAGTAGCACCGGCGTTCTTCAAACCGAAGGGCATCACTTTATAACAAAATATACCAAGCGGAGTCCTGAAGGCTGTGTGCTTCTGATCTTCAGGGTGCATTTTTATTTGATTATACCCTGATGAGCCGTCCATGAAGGAGAAAACCTCATGAGTGGATGTGTTGTCTATCATCAGTTCGGTGACTGGCACTGGGAAATCATCTTTTGGGCAGGCTTTATTGAGATCCCGGAAGTCCACGTATATGCGCACTGTCCCATTTTTCTTCATCACCGGGACGATGTTGGCGATCCATTCAGGGTATTGGACTTCCTGAATGAAGCCTGAATCTATCAGCTTTTTGACTTCGGCGTTGATGCTCATCTCAAGCTCGAGTCGCATTCTTCTCGGCGCTTGTTTGACTGGCTTGATGTCCGGGGATATTGCCAATTTGTGCACAGCGATTTCTGGATCTAGTCCCGGCATTTCGGAATAGTTCCACGCGAAGCAATCTTTGTGCTGTAGAAGCACATCCTTTAACGCAGCCACCCTTTCTCCAGATAGCAGTTCGCTGATGAATGTCGGTCGCGGGTCATTTTCCGTCCCCAACTCAATTTTCTTGAGATTATCTGCAGTGGTATGGATTCCATCTTCCAGTTCTTTCGGAGCTGGGGGAAATTCTGAGATTACCTCATCGCTGCCGCTTTCAAAACACCAAGGGAGGTTGTTCATGTCCTCGGACCCTTCTTTTAATATTGTTATCACATGGCAGGTGCAAATTTTCTGCCAATCCCAATGCGGAGTTGGTTTTATTCTTGTGTTTTCGGGTTCGTGCTTTTGCGGCGGCGCTACCCTCCAACTGTCAGACAACGCGAATTTGCCAAGCTGATATTGGTCCTCAACCCAATTCTTAAAGGTGAAGCAATCTTCAAGCGGATGCCCTACTACTCGATTGTAAAAGCAATACTTTGGGTTGGAGACTTCGCCTGCTTGTTCAGGGTGTTTAGACTTTGGCAACGTAAGCATTTGATGTTTTAGAGCGAGATCGAATATTTTCCTTGTTTTGTTTCGAGGAAAAGAGTATGCTTGACCCATTTTCTTCCTGAGGGCTAAGTCAATAACGCTCGATTCTCGGATGCGCGGCTTCTTAGCTCTGCTTTGTAGTTGTCGAGCGCCTCTCTTGCCTTTCGACCTGTTTTTGTTCTCGCGTCGAACCTTTTTTGTAGCAGGTTGACAAGGAGCGGCATCTTCGTTCTTTACTGCCTGTTGGAGGAGGCGCTGTGTCTTAGCTTTCTCATAGATTGCCATTTCACGATCGTGATCATCTCGGGATTTTTGACTCGCATCCCTTATAAGTTTGCTCATCTGGTCTTCGGACGATGGACTGGGCGGTTTTGTATCAGGAACTTTTGCTGGTTCAGGATTAGCGTCCTCCCATTGAGCGTCCGCCTCTTCATCGAAGTCATACATGGCATAACAGCTGTTTACTAGCTCCCGCTTCTTTGGCCGGATATACCCAAGCCCTTTGGTTTCTACTTTCCCGTTAGGCAGTTTGCATTGGGTCCCGGGAATGTTCCAGACCTTGTCATAGAATTTGGCTTTTCTAACGGTCTGTGTGAAGGACATCCCCTGGCGTTTTAGCAGTTTCTTCAAACCTTCGGTATAATATCGGGGAAGTCGGATAGGCTGAAGCCTGTCGAGCGTGGGATCCGCGCCATGCCAAATTTCTTTTTCTACTTTGTTTTCTTCAGAACGGTAGAATAGGATTGCCTTCTCGCCTTTTCGTCCGGGAGGGATATAGAATGTCTGCAATTCTTCTACGCTGTTGGTGTCGAGTACATCCAGTTCTTTGTAATGTTCAAGTGGCACCATGGTTATCTGCAGACTTCGCTCTTCATCATCGGAAATCCGTATCGAAGGCCCAGCAGGGAATATAGCATGAACTTCATCCTCTGAATCACTACCGAAGATCAACGAAGCAACGGATGGTCCTGGCCTGGTAGATTGGGATGGACCTGAATAAATTATATCCTCCTCCTCGGTGTCACTGCCGAAGACAGGGATGGTGGCATTAGTTTTGTTCTCCAGTTTGTGACACCTTTCCGTGTCTTCGAAGCTCGGCAAGAAGTATTTGGCATCTTCATACTTGCGAACTTCGTTCACGGAAAACGGATTCAACTCTCCGGCCACAGTGTACTCGAGGCCATCCCTGGAATACTTCATGCACTGATGCTGTGTAGAAAGGATGATATTGTACTCGTGTAGCCATGGTCGGCCGAGCAGAGCATTGTAGCACGTCTTGGCATCTATAACATGGAATTTGATGTCTGTGACGAGCAACCCGAAGCGTAACGTCAATATCACAGATCCGAGAGTCTTTGAGGATTGAGAGTCGAAACCGAAGATAGTGATCTTGTCTCGGGCGAGGTGTTGGACACTCATGCAAATCTCCTTTAACACTCGTACGTTGAGTAAATTGACGGACGATCCGTTATCGACCAAGATTTTACCTATCTTTATGTCATGGCAGTATCCTGAGACATAAAGAGGGCGATTGTGTTCACACGTCCCGAGAAGAAGGTCCTCATCACCAAAAGCAACGTCGGCTGTGTGCACTTCTTCCAATTCGTCTTTCATCTTTTCTTCGGCCAAGAAGGCTTGGAACTGGTCCGGATCTTGTAGCGCCTTAATCAAAGAGTCTCTCGCCTCCTTTGATAGTAACAAGGCATCGAGGATGCTGAGTTGTGAGGGTAGCTTCCTCAGACGCGCTAAGACATTGTAATCCACCTTACTCCTCTTTGGCGGATTTTTGGCGGTTAACTCTTCCGCGACTTGGTCATCCAAAGTGATGTCTTCAGAGACCTTCTCTTTCCCTTTATCTTTTCTATTCGAGGGTCCGAGGTTCTTTTCAGGCAGTGTCCGATTCCGCAGCTGTATATTTTCGCAAGACTTCGGTTCTTCTTCTTTTCCCGAAGTTGACTCTTTAAAGAGAGGGGCAATCTCTAGTTCCTCATCAGAGTCGCTCCCAAATGTGGGCACTTGTGACCTGGTAGTGTTAACCATGTGACAGTTGCCGGCAGTTCTTTCGAGCACTTTGGTCGTGTTTCTTTGCTCCCGACGAACCTTGCGCTTTTCCCGTTTAAAGCGTTGTTGATTAGCGACGTATCCTTGTCACCATTTATCGAACGCTTTGCACTCTTGGGTAGAATGTGAGACCTTCTGATGATATAAGCAATAAGAGGGGTGCATTTCTACCACGCTAGTAACTTTTTCTTCTGAGGGTGGTAGCTTCATGCCCATCGATATGGCCTTACCGAACTTCTTTTTTATCTTAAATTGGCTTTTGTCAGCGGTGGAGGCATTTTGCTCCAGTGGGATCACCTCAGCTCCTTCCTCAAGTCGCTGGCGCTTGGCCGTTTCGAATATCGTCGTCTCGCGTTCTTGATCAGCTTTACTTTTCAATCGAGCTTCACTAAGAAACGCGTCAATCATTTCTATTGATAATTCCGGAACCCTTGACTCAGTATTTGCCTCCAGCGTTTTGGTGCCAGAAGTCCCTTCATCGTTCGAGGTCGAGTGAGAGATCATATGACAGCTTGCCACATATCCGTCGGATTCATTCGATGAAGTTTCTTCTTCATCTTCTTTTTGAAAGACGTGATCAAGGAAATCTTGGAGCGTAATGGGAGTCCGCGCCTTTTGGTTGTACTCATCCAGTGCGTCGATCTGCTTCTGTAAGTCCGTGCGCTTGTCGCCAGGCTTCACGGGCTTCTTAGATTTCTTCTTCTTCTTTTTCGAAGATTTTGACGGCTGGTTATGAACGCTTGAACTACCACTATCGGCCTTCGGAGTCGGACGTGGTTTTAACATCCCCTCAATAACCTGCGGCTCCAAGGGGTTCTTCCACTTGACCGCTGGACAGGTCTGAAGATCATTTAGCATTCTTCTCGTTTTGGCTGATAATACAACCTCCCAGGGAGCTTCTTCAATGACGGAGCATGTTGCCCCCGGCATATTCGTTCCCTTATAGGTGTGGGGCTGCGGAGGATTCACCTTCCATTTGTCAGATAGCGCAAACTTGCCCTGACGGTACTGGTTTTCGAGCCAATTTTTGAACACGTAACAGTCTTCGATCGGATGGCCTAGCACTCGATGGTAAGGGCAGTAATTAGGCTCGTTAACGTCACTTGGTTGTGACGGACGTTTTGGATCTGGCAGATTTATGAGCCTATTGCGCAATGCCAGCTCAAATAATCTCCTCGTTTTATCACGGGGGAAGGAGTAAGCACGTCCCATCCTGTCCTCAAGGGGTACGTATGGGCGCGTATTATTTGGACGAGCAACCGGCTTCGAGTCGTTCGGTTGTTGTTGGGCATTAGCGACGATGATCGCTTTTCCCTTTCCTTTATCGTTTCGAGAGTCCGGCTTCGGGAGAGGGGGTTTATGGCCCATCTGGTCCATCTGCGCCAATTTGTCGATCAAAGCCTGGAAAGAAGTCGGCTTGAAAAACATCATAAACTGCGAAATGGTTGCTTGTGGATCAAGGGTTCCAACAAACATTCCCACCGTAGGGGCTTCTTCTATACGCTGTTCACATTTAGACCATAAATTACGCCACCGTATAGCGTACTGGACCCACGTCTCGCCGGGCTTTACCCTGGCGTTAATCAGCGCCGTCATCGGAGTACGCTCATTGGCACTTGCAAAGCGTTGGGTGAAGAGCAGCTCCATCTCTGCGAAGGTTTTAATAGAGTCGTTGGGGAGCTCGGAATACCACTCGAAAGCCGTATCTGATAAGCTTCCAACAAACTGGCGCAGCAAGAGCTTGTCGTCGCCTCCAGTCTTACCACAAAGCGCCCTGAATTGGGCAACATGTTGATGGGGATTGCCGGTACCCTTATAGACATGAAACTTTGGAATTGTGTAACCTGGCGGGTACTTGATTTGGTCATACCAGCCCGGATATGGCCGCCCCGTTTTTACAACGTGGCCGGCTGCTTCGGCCGCGTGATGAACTTTTATCTGCTGGGCTATATATTCGTCCAGATCTGTTTTAGAGATTGTGTCTTCTTTAGCCGTCGATAGAACGGGCTGAGGGTTTGATGTTTCTCCCCTATCATCCCCAAGGACGATCGGGGGTTCTTCAGTCGGGGATTCTGGTTGTATCATCATCCCTATCATATCCTGGAAGAGAAGGCCCATGCGTTGTATATTGGCTGCTTGTTCAGCAGCCTCTTTGTCTCTCTTTTCGAGCACTCGGCGAAGGAACTCGGCGTCGGTCTCTTCTTCTTGACGTTCATCTAAAGACGTCTCAGGATTCTCTTTTGGCCCCGTGAGTGCAGCCATCGTAGTCATCATCTCCTGGAGCTTTTGTTACAGCTCCTGAGACTTGGTCACTGACCGGGTGAGCGGTCGGTGGCCCATAGAAGTACGACTTTCTTCCTTCCCCGAAGCCATATAGACCGTATGAACTGTCATGCCCCCTGACTTGGGGCGTTTAGGTTCACCGCTCTTAGACTTTGTCAGTGTCATGGGAGTTTTTTCTGGCCTCTTCCTTTTATGGACCTTTGAGGTTGAAGGAGCCGTTGAAGCGGGCATTCTAGAATTTGTTGCCCCCTGCTGTTTAATGGGGCGGTTCTTGTCCTTTTCCCCTTTTGCCCTTTTCTGGTGACGGAAGTGGTCTGAGTCAATCACGGAGTCTTGAACCCTCCGCCAAACTTTATAAATCTTCGACGACAGCCGTTGAGGGGGCTGTTCCTGTTTCGTCTCCGGAGCTTTTTCAATGGGTGGAGGAGACTTTTTCAATGTGGCAACCGGGGAGTTCTTTCTCACCTTCTTCAGCAATTCAAAGCTGTTCCCAGTTGGAAGAGCAGCATCGACCTCCACCACTGGAGCAGGTGGGGTTAGCCCTGAGGGGGAGTTTCCCCCTGCCCTCCTTACTCGCTGCCAATGGCGACGTCGCGCACGACGAGCCGTTGGGACTGGCTCGGAGACTGAGATGGTTTCTTGCTGCCCCCTGTTTAAGCGTGGGGTAACTGCCGATGTCAGCCTATCAAAGACTGACGCCTTCTGACCAGCTGGGGGAGGAGTAGGAACCGTCAATCTTGTGAAGACCGACTCTCTAATGGGAGAAGCCGCTTTAACGACTTCCAAAGCAGCGGCCGTTGCCCTCTTTGGGACAGCCACCTTATAGTTCTGACCCAGCCTGGTGAAAACGGAGGCTGTTGGTTCAGTAGCAGGCGACCCGTTGACAGGGGTCGTGGTAACAGTGAGCCGGTCGAACACCGACTTCTTGTTCGCTTCTGGTGTGGGTATCGGCGCCGAGAAGCTTGTAGGTGGGACCATGGTCCCGAAGAACAAGCCAGTGGTGGCCTGAGTCACCTGGCCTACCGGCAGAGTCAGGAAGGAAGCCGCCTGGGGCCCATATGATACACCTCTCGGTGAGGTGGAACGTCCGTTGCACTGGCATTTCGAGCAGTTGGTGCAGTTGATGGCCATTGAATGCTTGAGTTCTGTACCAAACAAAAGACCAAATCTTAGCAACTTGAAATCCGAAGGCAATCATTTAACAAACCGCGATTGGTTCGCGAAGACGACACACGAAGTGTGGAGTGGAAAGAGGAAGAGGTCCCACCGGGCGTGCCAGAATCTGTTCCCCTCCGAACGGCGGCCCGGACTTCGCGTCCATAGCCTTAGGTTCGGGGCAGATGCTATTTGGTTTTATCCGTCCACCTCTCCGAAGATGCCGAGTTGATTTATGGCACCGTGTATCGGAGGTTTAGACGGATGCGGCCGATGTAGCAGACTTCGTCAGATTCCCCCTCAGGGTGAGGGGTTTTTGATTGTGGGGACGCTCTTCCCTGCAGGCGCAAGCCCCTGCAGTTAATTACGCTACCGCATCGCGGTAACAACTTTATCCTTCTCCAGAATTTCACTTCGTGTCGTGTGTGTTTGTTTTATTTGTGGTTGCCCGTGGATTGTATACGGAGACTGAGTAATGCCGTCGCCCGTAGGACGTGGATTAGTCCAAATCCGTATTTACTTAGATTTGGGTTTGGTGTTTTTAGTTTAAGGATGCATTAGTCGCGTTGCGGCTAAGATCAACTTAAACGTTCGTTAAGGATACGTTAGTCTTGTTTTAGACTAAGATCAACTTAACATACTGATTAATTTAATGTATGGCCATCGGGACTCGTCACCTCTCTGACGTCGTTGAAGGATTACAACGACATGTATCAGAGGAGCTCGGAGATGTACCCTCATACCAGAGTTGATTGGGAGTTTTATAATCCATTTGAATGTTTAAGGATACGTTAGCCGTGTTTGGAGCTAAGATCAACTTAAACGGGACCGTTTAGATCCGGTAAAAGAGCGTTTGGAGACTCTATTGTTTCAGTTTAGGGACGTAATGGTCCGTTTTCCAGTTTAGGGACGTGGTGGTCCATCACCAGTTTAGGGACGTGGTGGTCCATTGCCAGTTTAGGGACGTGGTGGTCCATTATTAGTTTAAGGACGTTTCGGTCCGTCGCCAGTTTAAGGACGTAGTGGTCCATCGCCAGTTTGGGGACGTGGTGGTCCATCACCAGTTTAGGAACGTGGTGGTCCGATTTTAGTTTAGGGACATTTCGGTCCGATATTAGTTTAGGGACGTTTCGGTCTAATATTAGTTTAAGGACATTTCGGTCCAACATTAGTTTAAGGACGTTTCGGTCCAACATTAGTTTAAGGACGTTTCGGTCCAATATTAGTTTAAGGACGTTTCGGTCCAACATTAGTTTAAGGACGTTTCGGTCCATTATTAGAGGGTGTGGTCGTCGGGACCCGTCACCTCTCTGACGACGTTGAATGATTACAACGACGTGTGCCAGAGGAGTTCGGAGATGTACCCTCGAACCGGGTATAAATTGATTTAAGAGAGAGCTATGCCCAGTCAATTTAATTTAAGGACTTACGGCCAAAATTGGGCTAAGTCCAATGGGAAAATGTTCAACACTTTTATTAAATAATGCATTGCATTTCTTCCATTTCTTTTGTTTGGGCTCTGCAGGGCATCAATTTATTCTGAGCTCTGCTCATTTATGAATGATGCAATGCATCTGTTTTGTTTGGGCTCTGCCCCTTTTAAAATGCATAGCATTCTGGATATTCTGTTTGGGCTCTGCCCATTTATAAATGATGCAAAGCATCTGTTTTGATTTGGGCTCTGCCCCTTAAAATAATGCATTTGCGCTTTATTAAGCCTGTTAGGCCTTCTCTTAATTGGGCTTGGCCCTTTTTAATGCATCTGCGCCTTGCGCTAAGTGATGGGCGCAAGCTCATATGGTGATGACACGTGTCGTGCTCTTGTGAGCGCAAGCGCACTAGCGCAGTGCGATGCGCTGTTGCGCTGCGCTGTTGCGCTGCAGACACGTGGCGGGCTCTCGGCGAGTTGCGCCAATTCCAGAGAGCAAAGCTCTATCTTAAGGGCGCTTAGCGCAAATGGTTTTATAGCCGACACGTGGCGCTCTCTTACGAGCGCAACGGCGCAACTTGGAAGTGCAAAGCACTAAGAATCTTTTTAGATTCAAGAAGGGAAGTGCAAAGCACTGTTTAATTTCTTGATCTAAATTAGATCAAAGAAAAATAGATTTCTTCCTTATTCGAAGAACCAGAGGTTCTTAAAAGTGCAAAGCACTATTCTTTTATTCTTTTATTATTATTTTGTTTTTAAAGAACCGAAGGTTCACAAGAAGTGCAAAGCACTGTTTTTTTTTTTATATAAAGATCATTCATTTTATTTTTAGATCAATGATCTATTAGAAGGCCTTTCTTCTACTTCACGAAGGTTCTTTACCTTTTTCTTGAGATCTTCTCAGAGTTTTCTCTGCTTAGAGTTCTTGATTTTTCGAGAAAATTCTTGATGCCTTTGAATTGAGGCTTAGGGTCCTATTTATAGTGACCACAAATCTGTTGAATTTGTTAACAGGATCTTTCCTGAGTGATTTTTGGGAGTTTTCCCACCGCTGGATCTTTGATCCAAAGGCCGAAGAAAATCTTCTAGTTCTGGAAAGAACAGAAAAGATTTCATAAAAATCTTAATTCAGTTTGGCGCAGATGCCCCAGCGCATGACACGTGTCGCGCAGCGCAGAGCGCAGCGCAAGTGCGCTAGCGCATCTGCGCTGACACGTGTCGCGCAGCGCAGAGCGCAGCGCACCTGCGCTAGCGCATCTGCGCTGACACGTGTCGCGCAGCGCAACTGCGCTAGCGCATCTGCGCTGACGCGTGTCGCGCAGCGCAGAGCGCAGCGCAACTGTGCTAGCGCATCTGCGCTGACGCGTGTTGCGCAGCACAGCGTGCAGTGCAGTTGAAGCGTTGCTTCCTTCAATCAGAGCTTTGCTCTGATTGGGTGCGCTTTCTTGGGCGCTGCGCGCGGGACTTGAAGCTCTGCTTCAAAAATTTGAATTTTGAATTCAAACAGAGCTCTGCTCTGATTGGGCGAAACATGGTGTAGATGGAAAAGTTGAGACTTTCAAAGCTAGACTTGTTGCAAAGGGTTTTCGTCAACGACCAGGTGTGGATTATGATGAAACCTTTTCTCCAGTGGCTATGCTTAAGTCCATCCGGATCTTACTTGCCATTGCTGCATACCATGACTACGAAATCTGGCAAATGGATGTTAAGACCGCCTTTCTAAACGGTGATTTAGAAGAGAGCGTGTACATGACTCGGCCAGAGGGCTTCGTAGATAGTGGGAGCAGCGGAAAGGTGTGCAAGCTGCTTAAATATATTTATGGGTTAAAGCAAGCATCGCGGAGTTGGAATATCTGTTTTGATGTTGTAGTCAAAGAGTTTGACTTCATCAAAAATATAGATGAACCTTGTATCTATAAGAAGGTAGCAGAGGGTAAGGTTGTCTTCCTCGTATTGTACGTGGATGACATACTCTTGATAGGAAATGATATTCCTATGCTGCAATCAGTCAAGCTCTTCTTATCACAAAGATTCTCAATGAAAGATCTAGGTGATGCCTCCTGCATATTGGGAATCATGATCTATAGAGATAGATCTAAACGGATACTGGGATTGTCCCAATCCAGGTACATTGACACCATACTAAAGAGGTTTAGTATGGAAGAATCCAAGCGTGGGAACCAACCCACGATCTCTGGACTCACTCTCTCCAAAGAAATGTCTCCCAAGACTGATTTGGAGAGAGCTCGCATGCAAGGGATACCCTATGGTTCGGCAGTAGGCTCTATCATGTATGCGATGCTATGTACCAGACCCGATGTAGCATACTCACTAAGTGTAGTGAGTCGGTATCAAGCAGATCCTGGAGAGAGTCACTGGACAGCTGTGAAGAACATTCTCAAGTACTTACGAAGGACTAAGGAGATGTTCTTGGTGTATGGTAACGGAGAACTCCAGGTGGAGTCCTTTACCGATTCCATCTTCCAAAGTGATAAGGATGACTCTAAGTCGCACTCGGGATTTGTCTTTACCCTCAATGGAGGGGCGGTATGTTGGAAGAGTTCCAAACAGGATACCGTTGCAGACTCGACGATGGAGGCTGAATACATCGCTGCCAACGATGCTGCCAAAGAGGCTGTCTGGATCAAGAAGTTCATTAGTGAACTTGGTGTGGTTCCATCCATTGAGCATCCAATACCTCTGTATTGCGATAACAATGGTGCTGTGGCTTTGGCCAAGGAACCCGATCCCATCAGAAGTCCAGACATATTCTGAGGCGGTATCACCTGATCAGGGAGATAGTTGATCGCCGGGAGATCGAGGTCAGGAGAGTAGATACGAATGACAACACAACGGATCCATTCAAGAAGGCTATTCCCCAGATAAAGTTTGAGAGATTATTCGGGATGCTAGGTATGAGATACTACAGCAGCCGGCCTTAGTGCAAGTGGGAGATTGTTAGTTATGTATATGCCCTAGAGGCCATTGTTGTACATATGATGTATATTATAATGGATGCTTGGATATATATAGAGATGACTTTCTTGCTCGTCATGATAGTATGCTATTTGGTTTCACTTTATCTTAACATGTTGACTTGTATTGGTTTACTGTTTTTCTCTCACATGTTGATAAAGCCCTTAGGATCTATACTCGACTACTGGGACTATGATGAGATCATACTAGTGGGGCCACGGTAGTCGATGAGTAAATCCTATAACTGTTCCTAGTCGAGGGTATATCGAGACAGGGCATCGATACACTAGAGTAGACTAGCGTATACGCATCTTGACCCATATGAGGGGCGATGGATGATCCCATATCCATCGGTGTTTGACATCAGAGATGGTGTACGGGTGCTCAGTGGAGACTGGGTACACTGGACGGACTCGCCGGGAACTCCCAGATGGTGATATACCACACGTCAGATGGCAGTTCTCCGGTGACACTGGTACAGGGTAGTCTGTAGACCCGAGATCGTCATAGAGTCTTGTGTGATTCCCACTGTGCTTTGATTTCCAGTTTACCACGTCCAAGAGGGCGTGCAAAACGGTGGCTTTTGGGTACAGTCCCGAATCATATGGAGGCAATGAGCGATAGGTGGGGATTCGTCTCTCCCGGTATAGGGAGTTGATGTTGTGCTGTGTTCGATTAGCTATAAGTGGAAGTCCCTGGCCAGGGCTGATATAGAGATTTACTGGTAAGTGTTACTAGTAGTTTCTCGACCCGTTATGAGCCATACATCGACACGACTTATCGGTTACTGGGGTCTGATGTTTACCACCCCTAGACTTGATATGCGACATATCAGACGAACAGACCGGACTGTACGGGAGTGTTACTGATTGGATTCACAGGAGAATGCACAGGCTAGCTTGTTAATCTTCTGATCGCTCAATACCTGGGTGGCTGTTACGTTTAGCTGACCGCTTGCAGCTTGTGGGTGTTTGATATGATCATCACCTGCTACCGGCGTATTGACGATTCGTTAGAGTCCTACACAGAGGTTTCTTGACTCAGGCGAAACGGAGTAGAGGCACATATGTGATATGTGCAGGACCGAGGATAATGCGATATGAGATACTGTATTATATTCTCGCGATATTTAGATATGAACCGGGACATCGGATCAAGTGTTGATTCGATGAATCGGTACATGATATATTAGTCGGTAATATTAGATATAGCCGGATCGTCGAATCAAGTGTTGATTCGATGATTTAATGTATAATAATATATATGATATATTGTATTACATTATCTAATATTGGCTCGCTTTATTATTTCATTTTCTCACTGGATGATACATTGATATATATGCGATATATGTTAATTGATTTATTTTCTTTTGTTGCAAATATATAATATGTATGTGATATATATTATTGTGACATGATATGATTTATTATTAAACATGTTTAAGGATGATTAAATGGGATTAGGGTTTGATTAGGGTTAGCTTCTTCTTGCACATTCTAGAAGCTTTTCCTTTTTGTCTTGGTTAAGATATTATGGTTGATATTTTTCCATGACTCATTTCTAACCTAACCAAACCCTAACTCTAGTTTATTCTCTACAAACTCTTAGCCACTCATCCTTGACCATGGTTAATATATCAATCATATAGTTTTCTTTTCTATTCATCACAAAAGGAATTATCATTTCCATTATCATCTTCTTCTCTCTTGATTTTGAGCTCACTAGAAATTCCATTTGTGATGATAAATTGTGAGAAAGTGAATTAAAAAGAAAGCATAAATACTACTCCCTCATCCTCATCTCATCTAGCCCATGAGATTAGGGTGTTCATCTCTTTAGAGTGAGAAAGCTTGGGTTATTGCAACTACGACGTAGATCATCGGAGATTCGGAACACTTCAAGCTAGCATGGATCGTTCGAGTCGTGGAGCCTCTCTTAAGTACGGGAGTGTCACACCTGATCATTATATTGTAGCTCATTTATATGTGACATGATCTATGTCTGTATATGATCCATATCTGTATATGATCTATGTCTGTATATGCATGGAACCCGTCCACCCGTCACCCAATGACAATAAACATCATGTATGCAATGTGAGGATATAAACAACATCATGGTAAAACATCATGAAACCCGTGCCAAGCATCGACACGTAAATCCTCATCCATATGGGGCTCCGTCTGCGGTATCGGCCCTCGGCCCCGGCAGTACGAGTCAACCCATGTCCATCTCTGGGCTCCGTCTGCGGTATCGGCCCTCGGCCAATCTGAAGTCTCTCGCACGGACTCGAAATCGCGTACTCTGTAGCTTCGTCATTCTACAGAAGATGTCAGGCTGAACTGGTTCTCGGGAACACGTCCCAACCATCGGAGGAGTACTCATCTCTCGTCCGTCCTTGATCAATTCGCAACGCATCGGGGTAAGTTCCTCTATCTGAACTGGGTCAACTACCTCGTCGACAATGCCGAACTCTGGCCTGCTGGGTGCGCGCAATACGACCACTCCTGGTCTAGGTCTTCTCGTATCGTACTCCAGAAAAATCCTGTCGAGGTTCCTTTCTCAAATCTCATTCCTGCCGAACTGCCCGGAAGTCATCATCCAATGCTGAAGCTCAAGCTTATTCCGGAACGGCTGCATACCTCAGAGATTGTGATGTCGCCTACCGTGCAGACAGATGGACCAGCTGTTGCTGAGATTGACAGGATGTTGCTTTCAGAGCTTACGAGCTGAGATTGCCGGAGCTTTCAGGCAGATATGCGACAGATGATAGCTAGTCTACCCGATTTGAGAGACGAAGGTGATTCATCCGATTTTGCGCCAGAGCGGGCCCAGTTGAGTTGAAGAATTCCAGTGTGGAGAATCTTACTCATATCTCTGAGGTATGCAGCCGTTCCGGAATAAGCTTGAGCTTCAGCATTGGATGATGACTTCCGGGCAGTTCGGCAGGAATGAGATTTGAGAAAGGAACCTCGACAGGATTTTTCTGGAGTACGATACGAGAAGACCTAGACCAGGAGTGGTCGTATTGCGCGCACCCAGCAGGCCAGAGTTCGGCATTGTCGACGAGGTAGTTGACCCAGTTCAGATAGAGGAACTTACCCCGATGCATTGCGAATTGATCAAGGACGGACGAGAGATGAGTACTCCTCCGATGGTTGGGACGTGTTCCCGAGGACCAGTTCAGCCTGACATCTTCTGTAGAATGACGAAGCTACAGAGTACGCGATTTCGAGTCCGTGCGAGAGACTTCAGATTGGCCGAGGGCCGATACCGCAGACGGAGCCCAGAGATGGACATGGGTTGACTCGTACTGCCGGGGCCGAGGGCCGATACCGCAGACGGAGCCCCATATGGATGAGGATTTACGTGTCGATGCTTGGCACGGGTTTCATGATGTTTTACCATGATGTTGTTTATATCCTCACATTGCATACATGATGTTTATTGTCATTGGGTGACGGGTGGACGGGTTCCACGCATATACAGACATAGATCATATACAGATATGGATCATATACAGACATAGATCATATACAGATATGGATCATATACAGACATGGATCATATATATACAGACTGGATTTACACTTATCATACTTCATTTGTATATATAACAGGGTATGAGGGCGCTGTTATATATACCCTTACACCAATATTAGTGGTATGGGACGCTAATATATGTGTATTGATATCATTTGATACTTCATCATATTTACTTCATACAGCATACCTTACATTCATGACATGTTATTACCTGAGTACTTGGCACCACATACCTATTTAGATGTTACCTTGCCACCTTATTACACTCAGATGTACTCTTGTGGATTATATTACTGATTGTTGACTTAGGTTTATGTCTTGCATTCGGTTTCTGTTTGTAGATGTATCTATTCACGAGTTGGCAACTCACCCCCGTTGTGCCACAGTTCTTGCAGGTTCTGCCGTACAGGTTCTATTGCGGCATTTCTGGCACACTACTTTCTTGCGGGTGGCTTGCTTTGGTAGGTGGATTCTTTCGCATCGAGAACCACCCTTGTATTTGTTTATTTCATTGTATCTAGAAATTGTCCATCAACCAAAACTTGTATATTGTTTCAGACCTAGACTTTAGTGATGTATCATTCGACCTTAGAGTCGCGCTTAGTAGTATTGGGGTTTCTTGTTGCTTGAGCTTTCTTTTGGGTTTGATCCTCGCCACTTGGCGTTGTATATTATTGTTGCATGTGTGGTTGTGACCGTCTATTGACGAAGAGCTAGCTCCCGCTTGGGATGCCTTTATCATTGCATATATATTGTTATTCTTGTTTTACCCCATTCGGGGCCATTTTTACAAAAGAAACTCTGCCGAAATTTCTGGAAAAGATTGTACTGTTTTTAAAATGCACATTCGGCTTAGTTATTTAAAAACCTTGATTTTTAAACATGTAGTTCTTTACTTATTCTTAAAAAGGGTTTTAGATTTCTGGGTTTTCGGCTTACTTAGTCGCGTTACGCCTGTAGACGTTATGTGGTTAAGTGCCGGTCACGGGCCAAACTTCGGGTCGTGACAGGGAGATCATGGATCGCGGCGAAGGGACTTCTACTCGGAGCTTGTGAAGCAAAGTAGCGGACTACAAATGTTGTAATCCCTCACACTTAGATAAAAAGATGCTATCTTGCATGCTAAACCCTAATAATCTAGCAAAGATCCCGGCTTTGGGTTTTTCGGCACTTCTAAATTTTTATCCGGGCATGTTTGATGCCTTATGAACCTTCACAAGAGTGCCTGGGAACCCTACAATAATGAATTTTGTTATGGTTACTTATTCAACCATGAGTTAAGCATGAAGGGTTTTAACTCGTGTAGAGAATAAACTAGAGTTAATGGTTTGGATTGGGTTAACAAATATCTACACAAGAAAACAAAGCTTAAGACCAAGTCAAAGCTTCATGAAGCTTCATAGAAGCTCCATGCAAAAGCTAACCCTAATCCAAACCCTAACTAAGTTTAAATCCTAAATCATGGTTGCATTTGTGACCTTAACTTGTTATAATAATATATATCACATATATATTATGTTTTGTAACAAAAGAAAATAATACAATTAACAAATATCGCATATATATTAATGTATTATCTCGCGAGAAAATGAATCAATAAAGCGAGCTTATATTAGTTAACGTAATGTAATATATCACATATATAATTATACATTAAATTATTGAATCAACACGTGATCCGACAATCCAGCTATATTGCATATAACCGACTAATATAACTTGTACCAATTCATCGAATCAATACTTGATCCGATGATCCGGCAATATCACATATACCCGGCCGATATCACATATCGCGAGAATAGAATACGCTATCTCATATCGTATTATTCTCGGTCTCGCACATATCACATATGTGCTCCTACTCCGTTTTGCCTGAGCCAGGAAACCTCTGGGCAGGACTCTAAAGAAACGTCAATACGCCGGCAGTAGGTGATGATCATATCAAACACCCACAGGCTGCAAGCGGTCAGCTAAACGTAACAGCCACCCAGGTATTGAGCGATCAGAAGATCAACAAGAAAGCATGTACATTCTCCTGTGAATCCAATCAGTAACACTACCGTATAGTCCGGTCTCTTCGTCTCATATGTCGCATACCAAGTCTAGGGATGGTAAACGTGAGACCCCAGTAACTGATAAGTCGTGTCGATGTGAGACTCATAACGGGTCGAGAAACTACTGATAACTCTTATCAGTAGCACTCCATATCAGCCCTGGCCAGGGACTTCCAGTTATAGCCAATCGAACACTGCAAAACATCAACTCCCTATACCGGGAGTGTAACGTTTTAGAAATTGTTTTGCGAATTTTTCCGTTTTAGGGTAAAATTTTCGGTGTTTTCCCTTTTAACCCGATTGTGATCAAACTTTCGAAGAAACTTGTCGGCACCTATTTTAGCTAAAATAAAGCTAGTGCGCGAGCTTTGGGGGTCTATGGAAAGTTTTGGTTCACATGGAATTTTTCCCTAAAATAATATTATTTTAATGCTTTATTTGTACACATTATTAGTGGTAATTATTTTTTTATGCGGGTAAATTACTACAAATGGGATTTTATGGTAAGTTAATCACTAGAATTATGTTTAGAACCATCGATCCAAAATATCTAGATTTGTAGGATTTATTTTGGATTTTCAAGAAAAGAAATGGCGACTAATGCTATTTTTTTTGTTTTAATATGCAGTTACTTTATTTTCCTTCTAGAAAATTCCATAAATTTCCAAAAAACCCTATCCCATCATGCTTTGGCCGAAAATTCATTCCTTTGCTGCCCTTCTCTCTCCTCACTTCATTTCATCACTTTCTAGTTCACAAAAATCATGAAAAATCCAAATAAATTCATAGAAAATGAAATATAATCCAAAACCTTCATCTTTCTTCACAAATCATGCATGGATCTTCATTCTAGTGGGAATTTTGGAGGCTAAAATTTGGTTTTATTCTTGTTTCAAGTGGTGTTCTTGAAGGTATAAAACCGTAACTCTAATCTCTTTTTGTTGCTTAATACATTTAATTAGCTTAATTAGATGTTTAATTTAAGCTTTTGAATTAATATTTAGAAATTCAAGATATCATTTTGGTAATCAAGTTAGGATTTTGATTAGTGAAATGGTTAACTAATATGTTAAGCTTGATGAAAACTTAATCAAGTTGCTAATTTTTTAAATGATATTTTCCTAATCGGATAATTAAGCTAATTAACAAACTAAACTTTTGCTAATCCTAATTAGTGAAAACTAAAATTTTAGTAAAGGTTTTAATGGTTTAACCTTGCTATTTGAAGATGTTTGTAAATTATAGTTTTGGTAAAACTTATAGTTTTGTGCTAAAATGATAAATACTGCATACTAGATTTCGGTAACTTTTAGGCGTGGTTTCTTTTGACGTTTCAACGTTAATTATATTGATTCCACGTTTATTATTGTGTTTTGAATGCGCGATCGGTACGATCAGGGTCTAGGCTTGGTAGTTGTGTCCCTTTGCGTTCCTAGTTAGGGTCATGCCGATATTGCTCGTGTCTTTGTGTAGCATTTGCTCTTGAGTTGGTTTCGTAGTGTCGCTACGCACGTTAGCCACTTGACGAACACTTGAGAGTATGTTTGGAGTTGGTGCGTCGGTTAACGTAGTTGGTACGTGTTATTGGTCAATTGCTAATAAATACTTGTTATATTGTTATATGCTTTCAGGATCGCAGGAGGGGACTTCGAGCGCTGCGAACAGGGGAAATTGAGCGGTTGGCTTTACTTAGCCAGGACGGTTGGTAAGTAGATTTAACATCTACAGGGGAATCTCCCGCATGGCGTTATGCGTCTGGGTTAGAGATGACATAACTTGTCGCATGTTCTATTTCATATTTAGAGTTGCGCATACACTTTATTGCTTAGGTATTGTTGTGCTTGGACTAGTACCCTTAGGACACTGCACATATTATTGACGGCTCATGTTGCACGAGCACTGATTGTATGCCACACACACCATCACTAATTTCCATGTTACGCACAACACACAATACCAATATAATATTGTTGGTTAGGGATATTGAGACATTGATTCATATTTCTTTATGCATGTGACTTATAGCATACCTGTATACTTTACATGCATACTTCACTTATACCCGGAGGGTATATCACATCATTATTGATAGGTAGATACCTATATCTTGCTATACCTTTAGATTTACACATATATCTGGTTATAGCTACATATTTACCTTTACTTGATGTTATTTAGAATTGGAGAAATTAGGAACCGCATGATATATTATATTAACTTGTTGCAGTTAATTAGCGGCTTTTCCTTTATATGCTTACATTACAGTTTTATATTGTGTATATTTTATTCATGGATTTTCGCATTGAGATATGGATTCTTCATAATGTTTTCTGGATTTGGGGACCGTGGTAGTTTCATGAAATTATGCATTATTTGAAAAACCCGGTTTCCCTTGATATGATATTTCAGCAACCACCATTAGATTTATCGGTTCTGATGTATATACCCCATGCGAGGAGGAGACGTAGGCCGTATGAGGGTACATGGTGGGGCCCGGAGGTACCCCGGGGCAAGAGTCGATGTAACATGCCTATAAGCCTGGCAGGGGAACCATACCATCCGGTGACATTACGAATGACTCGACGGTTATCATGGGGATACCGATGGGAGTCATGTACGTATGGATACGTGGAAAGACAAGGGTCAGAGCTAGGCACTCGGGCTTTTCGGATAGCGTGTGATACGTACCTATCAGGGTGCCAGTCATGGTGACAGCACCTGATAGATCAGCAATTCTGTGTCGATGCTTGACACAATGTTTTCATGATATTTTACTCCTAAGTATATATAACAGTGGTGTGGGACGCTGTTATATATGCATATATATATTAGTGGAGTGGGACACTAATATATATGTATACATATCAATTTATATATACCATCATATTCATTCATGCAAATATACCTAGGATATAAGGGATTCACATGATATTGGAATTAGGACATTTGAGATTTCTTGATATTGTACATAAAGGATATATGAGACTTACTTGATTTTGTACATTCAGGATATATGAGATTTACTTGACGTTGTACATTCAGGATTTGTGAGACTTATATATGATATGAGAGCCAATTTGGGGGCTGATTTGAGGAAATTGGGATTTGGATTGTCTTGATGGATTTTGATCCTACCACGATGTCAGGATTCCATGGAAATGACATGTTTCATTCCATACTCTACATTTATTGTTTATGCACTGTTCCATGCATTGGTGTACCTGCTAGAGTACCTTCCATGACTGTTGTATTTACATACCTTTATTCATATCATTTCTTCATGTATTAGTAGTACCGATATAGTACCTTACATGATTGTTGTATACAGATTATCATATTATTATTGCTTCATGTATTAGTTGTACATGTTAGTATACCTTTTATGACTATTGCATTCATATAACCATTTATTGCTATTAATTGCATATGTTAGATTCGCGCTGTACGTGCATACTTGCAATTACCTGCATATGTTATTTACTATTCATGAGTTGGTAACTCACCCCCGTTGTGCCACAGTTTGTTTTGCAGGTTGTTCCTATAGTAGTCGAGGCAGGCTATTCATCTATCTATCATCTTTTGCTACGGATACCGCTTCGGCCCACAGTGTGCAGTTTTGCTTTAGGTGGGTTTTGTAGTTATCCGTTCACGTTTATTGTATATTCGTTGTATCCTGTACTCTCCATCTACCATTATCTTGTATGACTTAGAGACTTGATGTGAGGACGATATTGTATATTTTGGTGACTTGGATGTCTTTTATGCAGTTTTTACTTATATCGTCTTTTATTTCTTCGCTACGGCATCGTATATCTGTTGTGGTGGTTGTTTTCCGCCTTTTGGCGTGGATTTTCTCCCGTTGGAGATGCTTAAATTTATATTTATGTTGTACCCATTTTTGGGGTTGGTTTTTACATAGGAGGTGCTGCCGAAATTTTCAAGAAAGTAAATTGGACTTAAAGAATTTATACTTGAGATTTTCAAAAGTTTAAACAATGTTTCTTATCTTTTCTTGTCTTTTAATGGTTTAGATTTTTAGGTTTTGGCTTTCTTTTACTGCGTTACACCTGTAGACGTTGCGTAGTATTAGGGTCGTCACGTGCCAATTTTGGGTTGTGACAAAGTTGGTATCAGAGCGCTGGGTTTTACCTTTCGGAGTGTAGGATGACCTTGGTATGATGGAGTAGGTAGCTTAAGAAGAGTAACGTAGTGTGTGTATGTCCACGGCATACTCACGATGCGGTACTCCGTCTAAAGTGACCTAAGTACAAATTTCTTGAAATTCCTTCCTTGATGTTATGTCCTTGTGATTCGATTTACGTGTTCCTATCGACTCCTTTTTCCATTTATAGCTTTTGCCGCCGATGACTATGGGGACTCAGAGTGATGCAGCGAGGGCCGAGGTCAGAGTTGACTCATTTGTGACGAGGATTGACCAGGATGGTACGCTCGCTGTACAGGAGCAGATGGATCCTCCTTCGACAGATAGTATCGCTAGGCTTGTGGCAGAGATGCAGGACATGCGCCAGACGATGAGTTCATTGGTTGAGGTCATTCGAGCGCAGCGACAGGAGGTTGTCACCCCTGTTACCCAGATGTTCCTTGCGATCAGTACACAGCATTCTGTCACCTACATAGCACCAGTAGATGCAGCCCCGGTTGACGAGGCACATCTTCAAGAGACTTTTAGAGTTCGAGGACCGTGGAGGACTTGTACCGATGTACCAGCCCAGAGACAGAGGCCTAGTCATCGAGACAGATTTCGTGACCGCCGCGGGAGTAGCAGAGGCTTAGGACGTGGATAGTCATTCAGCTCTCATCCCTAGGAGGGTCAACAGTTGTCGTGTGGATGTTTCTGGTGCGGGAGCCTTCATCACCTCATTAGGGATTGTTCCTTAGCACCGCGTCAGACTCGTGTTCAGAGAGGTCGGGGATGCGGAAGGTTCGCTCAGAGGGGACAGGTTGGCAGAGGAGGATTTCAGTCAGTTGCGGGTAGAGGGAAGACACGAGAGTTTGCTTCTACTCATCGGGACGCGCGGGCGTCCCGATGCAGAGTTTTCAGGTATTCATAATTCGTATGTTCTTTTGATGTACTTGTTTGTTTTTCACACTTTGTGTCGTGGTTGGGCCGAGAGTCATGTTAGCTAGATCGGCCATTTGTTATGTTAATTTCTGTAAGCGATTCTTTTGTTGCGCAACATGTATTTCGGTCGTGTGCCAATCGGATAGGAGATAGAGATTCGTCAGTCATTTTGATCCTTTTAGAGATGTTGGATTTGACGTTCTCCTGGGCACGGACCGGTTAGCTACGTGCTAGGCGTCTGTGGACTACCGTGAGAAAACAGCCAGGTTTTGTTTTCCCGGCGAGTCAGATCTTGTTGTGCAGGGGGACAGTGGTGCCGCCTCTCACAGCTTGAATTCAGCCTTTTTCGCTAGTCGACTTTTGAGGAGAGGATTTCGAGGATTCTTGGCGTTCATTCGTGTTAGTTAGTTATATGTATGCCCTAGAGGCCATTACTGTACATATGATGTATATTGTAATGGAAGCTTGGACATATATTGGGAGGACTTTCTTGCTCGACATGATAGTATGCTATCTGATTGTACTTTATCTTAACATGTATGCTGATTGTCTCTATGATACATGTTGATAAAGCCCTTAGGATATGTACTCGAGTACTGGGACTATGATGAGATCATACTAGTGGGGCCACGGTAGTCGACGAGTACATCCTATAACTGTTCCTAGTCGAGGGTGTATCGAGACAGGGCATCGATGCACAAGAGTAGACTAGCGTATACGCATCTTCACCCATATGATGGGCGATGGATGATCCCATATCCATCAGTGTTTGACATCAAGGATGATGTACGGGTGCTCAGTAGAGACTGGGTACACTGTACGGACTCGACGAGAACTAACAGATGGTATTATACCTCACGTCAGATGGCAGTTCTCTGGTGACACTGGTACAGGTTAGTCTGTAGACCCGAGATCGTCATAGAGTCGTGTGTGATTCCCACTGTGCTTTGATTTCCATCATACCACGTCCAAGAGGGCGTGCAAAAAGGTGTCTTTTGGGTACAGTCCCGAATTACATGGAGGCAATGAGCGATAGGAGGGGATTCGTCTCTCCCGGTATAGGGAGTTGATGTTGTGCTATGTTCGATTGGCTATAACTGGAAATCCCTGTCAAGGGTTGCTGAGATTTACTGGTAAGTGTTATCAGTAGTTTCTCGAACTGTTACAGACCTCATATCGACACAACTTATCAAGCTACTGGGGTCTGACGTTTACCACCCCTAGGTGAGATATGCGACATATCAGACGAAGAGACCGGACTGAACGGGAGTGTTACCGATTGGATTCGCAGGAGAATGTTCAGGCTTGCTTGTTGATCTTCTGATCGCTCAATAACTGGGTGGCTGTTACGTTTAGCTGACCGCTTGCAGCTTGTGGGTGTTTGATATGATCATCACCTACTGCCGGCGTATTGACGATTCTTTAGAGTCCTACACAGAGGTTTCTTGACTCAGGAAAAATGGAGTAGGAGCACATATATGATATGTGCGGGACCGAGAACAATACGTGTATGTGATACCGTATTAGATTCTTGTGATATAAGATATCGGCCGGGTATATGTGATACAGCCGGGTCATCGGATCAAGTGTTGATTTGATGAACTGATACAGATTATATTAGTCGGTTATTTGTGAAATTGCCGGATTATCGGATCAAGTGTTGATTCGATAATTTAATGTATAATTTTATATTTGATATATTAAATTTCATTAACTAATATAAGCTCACTAAAAGATTCTTTTTCTCACTCGGGTAATACATTGATATATATGCGATATATGTTATTTGTATTATTTTCTTTTGTTACAAAATATATTATATATATGATATATAATATTGTAACATGTTATAATTACTAATGCAACAAAATTAGTGGAGATTAAATATGGTTAGGGTTTGATTTGGGTTAGTTCTTTCATGAACCTTCTAGAAGGTTTTCTTTTGTTTTGAGCTAAGATATTATGTTTGATATTTTATTGACTCATTCTTTAACCCAACCCAAACCCTTAACCCAAGTTAACTCTCTACAATGGTTATCCTTCTCATTATAAACCATGGTTGCATTTGTAATTATGACATACTTTTCATTATTCATCACAAAAGGTTTTTGATCTTCTTCTTCTTCTTGCTTGCAAAGCTTTCTAGCTTTGGGTTTTGTGATGGATTTGAGTAAGATTAATAAAACAAATGAGAGCTAAAATCCTACTTCATCATCCTAATCTATCCTAGCCATTTAGATTAGGGTGTTCACTTCATTTAGTGAGTGAGAGCTTGTGTTAAAGAAACTTCAAGGTAGATCATCTTAGTTATCGAAGATCGGAAGCAAGCTTGCATCTTTCTCGTCGTGGAGCCTCTCTAGAGTTTGGGAACTTGATGATCGCAGTGAAGGGACCACAACACGGAGCTTTAGAAGTGAAGGAACGGACTAAAAAGGTTGTAATCCCTATCTCTTAGATGTAAAGTTGTTTACATGCTTTGTTTCACCTAATCTCTAGTTTAAGATCTTGGTTTAGGGTTGTTCGGCACGTCTAAATTTTGAATCGGGCATGGTTGATGCCTTATAGACCCTTGTGAGAGTGCCTAGTAACCCTACAGTGTTATCGGAGCCACAGTGTGATTGTTGGACTGGATTCCTATCGTGCGAGAGTTTTTCGATGTTGTTCCAGACGAGCCGGCAAAGCTTAGGGAGCTTAAGGATCAGCTGCAGAGTTGTTTGTTGGGGGAGCTTGTGCGTCTGAGTGTTTTGCATTAGGGAGCTCCTATTTCTGTTCTTCAAGGAGAAGTACAGCAGTTGAGGTTGTGTATTGATGGATCGTCAATTGAACCGGCTTACGGTGCGGATATGTATCCTTTACCCCGCATTGACGATTTCTTCGATCAGCTCCAGAGTGCAAGGCTTTTTCTAAGTTTGTTTGGGATCAGGTCATCATTGTTGCGGGTTCAGAGTGATGGCATTCCAAAGACTGCTTTTGTGCGCGCTACGGGCTTTATGTGTTTTGGTGGTGTCGTTGGACTCGCCAATGCCCTAGCTGCATTCGTGTATGTGATGAACCAGATTTCTTCAGGCCGTTCCTCGACCAGTTATTATTGTGTCATTGATGACATTCTGGTCTATTCCAATGTGTCTTGAGGAACAGGAGCAGCACTTGAGGATTTGTTTTGCAGACATTGGGAGAGCCCCAACTGTTTGCTAGATTCTCGGAGTGTTCCTTCACGCTTGATTGTGTTGACTCCTAGGTCTTGTAGTTACGGGAGACGGTTTTTGTATGGTTCCGAGGAAGATCGAGGCTGTACAGCTTGGGCTCAGACTTGTGTACGGGATGGAGGTCCGCAGATTTTTGGGCTTAGCAGGTTTTTACTGCCGTTTCGTGCAGGATTGCTAGTGTATCGCTGCACCGTTGACTAAAATGACCAGAAAGGAGGATGCTTTTTCTTTGGACTGAGGCAAGCATGCGGAGTTTTCGGCAGTTGAAGACTCTGTTGACAACTGCATCGGTTCTTTCTTTGCTTTCTAGTTCGGGCGACTTTGTTGTTTAACTGTAATGTTTCGCGAGTGAGGCTCGATTGTGTACTGAGGTGACATTATAGAGTTATCGCTTTTACTTCCCGACGGTTGGAGGAAGTACGAGCAGGATATCCCACTCATGATCTGGAGATGGCCGCGGTGGTCGTGCGTTGGAGATTTGGAGACACTACTTGTTCGGAGAGTCGTGCCAGATTTTCACGGACCACCAGAGCTTAATGTACATCTTCCTGCAGCGGGTGTTGATTGTTGAAACAGTCTTCTGCAGATTTACAGTTCTTGTGCGATCGTTGAGTACAGCTTTAGTTCGCCTTTACTGAGGGGACAACTTTCTCATGTCCGCACCCGTCTACTTTTCCTTAATCTCTTTCGCGAGGCACTGCCCGTCGATGCTCGTTCGTCAGAGGTTCTTGAACATACTCGGCTGGGTAAAGATTCGGAGTCCTTGATTTGTGACCAAGGTGTGCTACATTTAGGGACGCGTTTATGTACCTGTTGCTGAGGGGCAGATACGGGAAATCCTAGAGCAGGCACATCGGTCAGTTTTCGGTGTTCATTCATGTTCCACCAACATTTGACGTGACTTGTGAGATAGTTACGGGTGGGCAGGAATGAAGAGTGAAGTTTCGGATTTCGTTTCAAGGTGTCTGTCTTGTTGTGTTCTTAGGTTGAGCATCTGAGACCGGCTGGAGAGTTGCAACCTTTAACTGTTCCGGAGTGGGAATGGGAGCAGATCTCCAAGAATGTCGTTGTGGTCCCCACCCAGGTTTAGTCAGGGTGTGACTCCATTTGGTGTTTGTTGTCCGGTTTTACTCGGTTTGCTCAGTTGTTCTTTGTTAAGTTGGTGCGTTTGCACGGAGTTCCTTCATGTGTTGTATCCAATAGAGGCACCATGTTCACTTGTCGTCTTAGGCAGGACTTTCAGGAAACTTTGGGTACTGGTTGAGCTTTAGCTCCATTTTTCCATCCGCAGGATGATGGTTTTGTGAGAGCGGGCTATACCGAATCTGGAGGATATGCTTGTGCGTACGTACTAAGTGTTGTCGGCGGTTGGGATCGTCACTTGCCATTGTTAGGGTTCTCCTTCGATAGCTGTTATCAGGAGACACTCCAATTGGCAACCTTTAGGTTTTGTTGTTAGGTAGTGTCGATCTCCAGTCTGTTTTTTTCTGACTCTGCGTAAGTAGGATTTTTGGACCCTATCTAGTCTATAGGCTTTGGAAATGATCCAGTTGGTTCAGGTCAGGATGAGGTAGCCCAGTGGAGACATAGCTCTTATGTCGACCGTGATGGTCGTAGACTTGAGTTCGCAGTGGGGAATCATGTATTCCTAAGGATTTTCCGATGAATAACGTGTTTGTTGGATATAGTGCCCTCAAAGTCAATTATTGGATCGCAGGTACGTGATTTCAATGATTGAGGGAGGACCTATACCGGTAGGACAGTCTTATTCGAGATGATAGTATGCTATCTGGTTTGCCTTTATCAGTTGTGTACAGCTTCAGGTGACATGATCACTATTACACGTTGATAGAGCCCTTAGGATCCTGCTTGACTACCAACAGTATGATGGCGATCATATACGTGAGAGTTGGGTAGTCCATAAGCAAATCCTTAAAAGTGGTCCTTAGTCGTGGGAGTTTCGAGACAGGGCATCGATACTCCGGAGTAGACTAGTGTATACAATCGAGACCCCGACGAGGGGCGGTGGGCGGTCTCACAAGCCATTGGTGTCAGTTGGATCACCTAAGATGTATACAGGTGCTCATTGGATTATGAGTACACCGGACAGGACTCGCCGGGAACCTGCTAGTTGGTATTGATACCTAGCGTCACATAGCAGTTTCCTGGTGACATGTGTACAGGTTAGTTCATCGACCTGAGGTCATCATTTGTCTCGTGTGAGTTCCCACTGTGCTTAGATTACTACCCTACCACGGCTCAAAGGAGTCGTGCAAACAGGTTTTAGTTAGGTACAGTCCCGAGCCACATGGAGGCAAGTGAGCGGATCGGCAGGGGATTCGTCTCTTCCGGTATTGGGGTGAGATCGCGTTGTGTCTAGGAGAGCCATTACACCAAGTCCTTGGCCGAGGAAGGTGAGAATTAATGGTAAGTATTCCAGTAGTTTCTCTGGGTGTTCAGGGCTACTCTCCGACACGACTTATACCGCTATTTGGGGTCTAACGTAACCAGCCCACAAGGCCGGATATGCGATGCTCATAGACGAACGGACCGGACTGTATGTATATTGTCACTGATAGGCTCAGTAGTGTTTCAGGATGAGTTCGCTCATCAGCTTCCCTTTAGGTCAGTAGATGGGCAGCCGTTACGCAGAGCTAGTGTCGCTGACGTGCTTGTGGTTAAACCCACTGCCAGGGTACTGACGAGTCTTTAGATTCCCCCACAGATAGTTTCCCAAGTTCGGGCGAAATGTAGTAGAGGCCGTATGGTTTTATGGCAGGGTTCGAAAATGCACGTGCACTTGTGCACGTGTCATATTTCGGACAGATAATACTGGTAGGCTTTGGTTTAAGCCGGATTGATGTATTATATTGAGTCGGAATATTTTAGTCTCTCGTATTCGTATTCTGTCGGAATACGGATACAGGTATGTATATACAGGTGAGGGGTATTTTCGTAATCCGTTACGAGAATACTTTAGAAGATGCATTTCTTTTTAGATTAATCATTTTGGTTTAAATGATTATTTGTTTTGGAAAGGGTGACTCATTCTTGGTGACACATTTCTTCTAGCATATTCATTAGTGACTCATGCTAATGAGTCACTAAGTAAGTCCTGATAGAATTAATGGTAATTTGTTTGGGGTGTAGATATTTAGGGTTTGTGGAGATATTTTTGGGAGAGATTTTTCCATGAGATATTTTCTTTACACAACCTTATATATATCTACTCACAAAAGAAATAATCACCACAAGTTATTATGCTTGAGTTCTTGATAGTTCTTCTTGAGTTCACAATTTCCAATCCTTAGCATCTTCATCAACCTCCACCCTAACCCTCTCATGTGATGAGAACCCCAGGGTGTTTGAGACAAAATATTCTACTCATTCTTTACTTCATCTTGGTCATCTCTTTTAGCAGACTTGATGACCGAGTTGCCTCGGTATAGAGGCGGGAGCCCGTTTAAAGATCCGTTGACGTGGTGCCACCTCGATGAGGAGACAAGAGATCGGAGTTGCCGCGAGGAGCGTGGGATGATGGCTAAAGACCAAAGGACTCGGATCGATCGGTATAGCCTTTCTACCTCTTTACAATTTTTTAGTTTAGCGTTAATGGAAAGATCCGGGTTATAGTTTGCGATAGCGCCAGTTATAAATATTTTTGTTCCACGTTTGGCTTTAGAATGACGGCCGGGGCGCTACCGTAGACTTACATGGTATCAGAGCCACGCCATTAACCTTTGCTAACTTTTTCTAACGTGTTTAAAATATCGATCGAACGAAATTTCCAAAACCGCACTTTTCATGATAAAGTTTCTGTCGAATTTTTAAACTGGTCTAAAAATCATTTTGAGCATCTCAGAAAATCGTGCAGGCTTTTTTAAGACTCTGTAAGAAATTTGGTTGACTGAATCCACTGTACTGCCGCGGAACCGCTGCACAAACCATGGTTTGGCCACGGTCCGGCCGCCAGTTTGTTGCTACAGTGCACCATATTTCTTCTGGAGCTCTTTCATGAAGAATTGTGGTTTCTGGTATATTTTGTTTGGGCCCGGATTTTGTTTGAGTACTGCAGTTATACTTGGGGCCCACTTCGGGAAGTTTTGTCGATCGGAATTTTAAACTTGTTAGTTTACAGTACTTACATTATATCTCCGACCGTGAATGTCATTCGAGCGGTAAATTGCGTCTAATTGCTATAGCTCTTTTAGACGGGTTTGCGAACGTGACATTCGCATTGATGTTCTGTGTTGTGCTGTGATGTTGCGGATTTGTCGTGGTGGATAGATGTGTGCAATGGTGGTGCAGTTTGGATTTATTTGTACATTTGATATTGTGGGGAGAGCGTCCAACATGTGGACTGCCGTCACTGCCAGTTTGTATAATATTCTTTTGGGGCACGACCGGGCTGAGGTCGATATACCCGTTGTACATATTTTTCATTTCTGTACTAGGTTTACCCCGCGACGGAGTGCACGGATAGCCGGGTTCTGGAGGGCAACGGGTCCGTATCTCATGGCTTTGAGAGGTAGAGGGCCTCACTCTAGAATTGGCAGACTATTCGCCGCACTCGTAGGGGGTACAGGTTGACCCAAAGAGGGGTGCTCAAGTTACCGGATTCCGTGAAGTGCAGGGTGATCCATTCACTTTGCTGTAGGGGCTGCCTCGCTTCAGGTTTTGGCGGGTAACTTGCCGCACCCGTAGGGGTCTAGGTTTCATTGCACAGGCTATCCACACGACCAGGGGAACGTCGGGTTTCAGCAGCGGCTCTGTGAAACCCGGCGGTCCCAGATTATCTGTATTATTCTGTGATGCTTATTACTTTTCTGTAATGTTGCATATTATCACGCCCAGAGCGATTATTGTATATTGGTATATATACTAGTAGATGTTGTATATGTTTTACACCCGCGCTAGTCCAGTCCCCGCTCTGTCGTTAGTTAAGTAACCTAACGGGTAATGACGGGACCCAATGATGAATTCGGATGGCATATACGTACATTTTATTTTCGTTCATTTCTGGTGTGATTGATTGATGGGACTGCGTTGATTCTGATCAATGCAAAGGAAAACAAACCTGTTTGGACGTTGTTGGAACAATTTTAAACAGTGTTATTACAAGGACGTTTTCTTTTGTTTTGCATAGTGGTATTCAGTTGGAATATCCTGCACCTCATACGACGAGGCAAGGGCCGAGATCCCCCTTGGGCAGAAATTTGCGTCAGGGTAATAACTTCACTATAGTCGATTACTTGTTGCTTTGCATCGCGGTATTCAGTTGGAATATCCTGCACCTCATTCCACGAGGAAAGAGCCGAGATCCCTTCACCGGGAGTGACCACTTTAGCGAAGGTTTTCGCCACTATATTTTTCTAAAAAGCTATCAGGTTCCTTCAGCGATATCAAGTTCGTTACATTAAAGGTTTTTCGCCAAAAACCAGTCGTAGCCCTTCTTCATTTCATTTGGGTATTCAGTAGTATTCAAGCTATGTATTTTGACCAACGCCAAGGCATAGTGTTTGGTAGCTGCTGGATATTCATCTGTTGCATAGATAGATGAGTTGGTTTGGGACAGTCGTTCTTCCATTTGGCCAACGTCAGGGGCATGTACGGGTGGGTTCAAATTAACAAGATAATGATGGGTAGGACTTGGCATGTGACTTATGGAAATTGGCCAACGTCAGGGTCATAAGAGCATGGGGAAAAAATCTATATCGGGAGTTTCTAAAGAAACTGAAACTTGCCAGGCATGCGCATACCTTCTGGAGTGTGATAAAATGAGTGGATTCCTTCACGTTATCATGCGATGAGAGTTGGATCCCGATTCCGACTGATGAGTTGGTTTACTCTTCGGGTGATCCCGATTCCTACTGATGAGTTGGTTCAGGTCAGGATGAGGTAGCCCAGTGGAGACAGAGCTCTTATGTCGACCATGATGGTCGTAGACTTGAGTTCGCAGCGGGGAATCATGTATTCCTAAGGATTTTCCGATGAATAACGTGTTTGTTGGATATAGTGCCCTCAAAGTCAATTATTGGATCGCAGGTACGTGATTTCAATGATTGAGGGAGGACCTATACCGATAGGACAGTCTTATTCGAGATGATAGTATGCTATCTGGTTTGCCTTTATCAGTTGTGTACAGCTTCAGGTGACATGATCACTATTACACGTTGATAGAGCCCTTAGGATCCTGCTTGACTACCAACAGTATGATGGCGATCATATACGTGAGAGTTGGGTAGTCCATAAGCAAATCCTTAAAAGTGGTCCTTCGTCGTGGGAGTTTGGAGACAGGGCATCGATACTCCGGAGTAGACTAGTGTATACAGTCGAGACCCCGACGAAGGGTGGTGGGCGGTCTCACAAGCCATTGGTGTCAGTTGGATCACCTAAGATGTATACAGATGCTCATTGGGTTATGAGTACACCGGACAGGACTCGCCGGGAACCTGCTAGTTGGTATTGATACCTAGCGTCACATAGCAGTTTCCTGGTGACATGTGTACAGGTTAGTTCATCGACCTGAGGTCATCATTTGTCTCGTGTGAGTTCCCACTGTGCTTAGATTACTACCCTACCACGGCTCAAAGGAGTCGTGCAAACAGGTTTTAGTTGGGTACAGTCCCGAGCCACATGGAGGCAAGTGAGCGGATCGGCAGGGGATTCGTCTCTTCCGGTATTGGGGTGAGATCGCGTTGTGTCTAGGAGAGCTATTACACCAAGTCCTTGGCCGAGGAAGGTGAGAATTAATGGTAAGTATTCCAGTAGTTTCTCTGGGTGTTCAGGGCTACTCTCCGACACGACTTATACCGCTATTTGGGGTCTAACGTAACCAGCCCACAAGGCCGGAAATGCGATGCTCATAGACGAACGGACCGGACTGTATGTATATTGTCACTGATAGGCTCAGTAGTGTTCCAGGATGAGTTTGCTCATCAGCTTCCCTTTAGGTCAGTACATGGGCAGCCGTTACGCAGAGCTAGTGTCGCTGACGTGCTTGTGGTTAAACCCACTGCCAGGGTACTGACGAGTCTTTAGATTCCCCCACAGATAGTTTCCCATGTTCGGGCGAAATGTAGTAGAGGCCGTATGGTTTTATGGCAGGGTTCGAAAATGCACGTGCACTTGTGCACGTGTCATATTTCGGACAGATAATACTGGTAGGCTTTGGTTTAAGCCGGATTGATGTATTATATTGAGTCGGAATATTTTAGTCTCTCATATTCGTATTCTGTCGGAATACGGATACAGGTATGTATATACAGGTGAGGGGTATTTTCGTAATCCGTTACGAGAATACTTTAGAAGATGCATTTCTTTTTAGATTAATCATTTTGGTTTAAATGATTATTTGTTTTGGAAAGGGTGACTCATTCTTGGTGACACATTTCTTCTAGCATGTTCATTAGTGGCTCATGCTAATGAGTCACTAAGTAAGTCCTGATAGAATTAATGGTAATTTGTTTGGGGTGTAGATATTTAGGGTTTGTGGAGATATTTTTGGGAGAGATTTTTCCATGAGATATTTTCTTTACACAACCTTATATATATCTACTCACAAAAGAAATAATCACCACAAGTTATTATGCTTGAGTTCTTGATAGTTCTTCTTGAGTTCACAATTTCCAATCCTTAGCATCTTCATCAACCTCCACCCTAACCCTCTCATGTGATGAGAACCACAGGGTGTTTGAGACAAAATATTCTACTCATTCTTTACTTCATCTTAGTCATCTCTTTTAGCAGACTTGATGACCGAGTTGCCTCGGTATAGAGGCGGGAGCCCGTTTAAAGATCCGTTGACGTGGTGCCACCTCGATGAGGAGACAAGAGATCGGAGTTGCCACGAGGAGCGTGGGATGATGGCTAAAGACCAAAGGACTCGGATCGATCGGTATAGCCTTTCTACCTCTTTACAATTTGTTAGTTTAGCGTTAATGGAAAGATCCGGGTTATAGTTTGCGATAGCGCCAGTTATAAATATTTTTGTTCCACGTTTGGCTTTAGAATGACGGCCGGGGCGCTACCGTAGACTTACATGGTATCAGAGCCACGCCATTAACCTTTGCTAACTTTTTCTAACGTGTTTAAAATATCGATCGAACGAAATTTCCAAAACCGCACTTTTCATGATAAAGTTTCTGTCGAATTTTTAAACTGGTCTAAAAATCATTTTGAGCATCTCAGAAAATCGTGCAGGCTTTTTTAAGACTCTGTAAGAAATTTGGTTGACTGAATCCACTGTACTGCCGCGGAACCGCCGCACAAACCATGGTTTGGCCACGGTCCGGCCGCCAGTTTGTTGCTACAGTGCACCATATTTCTTCTGGAGCTCTTTCATGAAGAATTGTGGTTTCTGGTATATTTTGTTTGGGCCCGGATTTTGTTTGAGTACTGCAGTTGTACTTGGGGCCCACTTCGGGAAGTTTTGTCGATCGGAATTTTAAACTTGTTAGTTTACAGTACTTACATTATATCTCCGACCGTGAATGTCATTCGAGCGGTAAATTGTGTCTAATTGCTATAGCTCTTTTAGACGGGTTTGCGAACGTGACATTCGCATTGATGTTCTGTGTTGTGCTGTGATGTTGCGGATTTGTCGTGGTGGATAGATCTGTGCAATGGTGGTGCAGTTTGGATTTTTTTGTACATTTGATATTGTGGGGCGAGCGTCCAACATGTGGACTGCCGTCACTGCCTGTTTGTATAATATTCTTTTGGGGTACGACCGGGCTGAGGTCGATATACCCGTTGTACATATTTTTCATTTCTGTACTAGGTTTACCCCGCGACGAAGTGCACGGATAGCCGGGTTCTGGAGGGCAACGGGTCCGCATCTCATGGCTTTGAGAGGTAGAGGGCCTCACTCTAGAATTGGCAGACTATTCGCCGCACTCGTAGGGGGTACAGGTTGACCCAAAGAGGGGTGCTCAAGTTACCGGATTCCGTGAAGTGCAGGGTGATCCATTCACTTTGCTGTAGGGGCTGCCTCGCTTCAGGTTTTGGCGGGTAACTTGCCGCACCCGTAGGGGTCTAGGTTTCATTGCACAGGCTATCCACACGACCAGGGGAACGTCGGGTTTCAGCAGCGGCTCTGTGAAACCCGGGGGTCCCAGATTATCTGTATTATTCTGTGATGCTTATTACTTTTCTGTAATATTGCATATTATCACGCCCAGAGCGATTATTGTATATTGGTATATATACTAGTAGATGTTGTATATGTTTTACACCCGCGCTAGTCCAGTCCCCGCTCTGTCGTTAGTTAAGTAACCTAACGGGTAATGACGGGACCCAATGACGAATGCGGATGGCATATACGTACATTTTATTTTCGTTCTTTTCTGGTGTGATTGATTGATGGGACTGCGTTGATTCTGATCAATGCAAAGGAAAACAAACCTGTTTGGACGTTGTTGGAACAATTTTAAACAGTGTTATTACAATGACGTTTTCTTTTGTTTTGCATAGTGGTATTCAGTTGGAATATCCTGCACCTCATACGACGAGGCAAGGGCCGAGATCCCCCTTGGGCTGAAATTTGCGTCAGGGTAATAACTTCACTATAGTCGATTACTTGTTGCTTTGCATCGCGGTATTCAGTTGGAATATCCTGCACCTCATTCCACGAGGAAAGAGCCGAGATCCCTTCACCGGCAGTGACCACTTTAGCGAAGGTTTTCGCCACTATATTTTTCTAAAAAGCTATCAGGTTCCTTCAGCGATATCAAGTTCGTTACATTAAAGGTTTTTCGCCAAAAACCAGTCGTAGCCCTTCGTCATTTCATTTGGGTATTCAGTAGTATTCAAGCTATGTATTTTGACCAACGCCAAGGCATAGTGTTTGGTAGCTGCTGGATATTCATCTGTTGCATAGATAGATGAGTTGGTTTGGGACAGTCGTTCTTCCATTTGGCCAACGTCAGGGGCATGTACGGGTGGGTTCAAATTGACAAGATAATGATGGGTAGGACTTGGCATGTGACTTATGGAAATTGGCCAACGTCAGGGTCATAAGAGCATGGGGAAAAAATCTAAATCGGGAGTTTCTAAAGAAACTGAAACTTGCCAGGCATGAGCATACCTTCTGGAGTGTGATAACATGAGTGGATTCCTTCACGTTATCATGCGATGAGAGTTGGATCCCGATTCCTGCTGATGAGTTGGTTTACTCTTCGGGTGATCCCGATTGATTCTTCTTTCAGGTTTGGAGGAGAATTTGACAGTACAGTAGGAGGTTTCCTGATTAGATAAAGTGATAACCATTCTGATCTAGGTTAAAGTGCACGCAGGGTGTTTCTTTTCTCTCTCTCTTTGACAGCGACCTTTGACCGACCCTTGACTATGACTCAGTGACCAAGTTGACCGAACCTTCTTATAATACTGGCTTTTGGATTGTCTAAGTTGCATAAGTCATTGCCGCTCCTTCTTTTACCCTTTGCATTTCTCAGAACACCTCGTATCACTACGAACATCCACTTCCATTGGATAGATCCATCGTATGGTTATATACGAACTCGAAGGGACTTCTTCGACGATGGATCCAGGTTCAAGAGAAATTGAATTGGTTTATTCAGTTGTCTTTTATCATCACCTTCTCTCCGGTTACGAGGGCTCCTTGGTTTAGGAGAGTACACCTATTACGCTTATTGGATAGTCTTCTTCCAAACCATAAGCAGGTGCCGAAAGGTAGGGAATGAAGAAAACCAATTATCCTAAGTAGGGTGTACAGAAGGTAATATGTAAAGACAAATTAAAGGGATTAGAAAGAGGGCAAAGTGAATTGCGACTGCTATCATTCACGACCAAACCACGTACTTCATCGCCACTCCTACTTCACCTTTGCTTTTTTCCTCAGTTCGGGAGAAATAGAATAAGGTATTATTCAGCTGTCTTTTATCATCACCTTCTCTCAGGTTACGATTACTCCTAGGATTATGAGAGTACACCTGTTATGCTTACTGGATAGTCTTCTTCCAAACCATAGGCTGGTGTCGAACGGTAGGGAAGGAAGAAAACCACTTAGCCTAAAGTGGGTGTACAGAAGGTAATAAGTAAAGACAAAATAAAGGGATTAGAAAGAGGGCAAAGTAAATTGCGACTACTATCATTCACGACCAAACCGCGTACTTCATCGCCACTCCTACTTCACCTTTGCTTTTTTCCCCAGTTCGGGAGAAATAGAATAAGGTATTATTCAGTTGCCTTTTATCATCACCTTCTCTCAGGTTATGAGTACTCCTAAGATTAGGAGAGTACACCTATTATGCTTACTGGATAGTCTTCTTCCAAACCATAGGTTGGTGCCGAACGGTAGGGAAGGAAGAAAATCACTTAGCCTAAAGGGGGTGTACAGAAGGTAATGAATAAAGACAAATAAAGGGATTTGGAGAGATGGCAAAGAAACATACGGTTAAATTCATGAATTGGATTATGGAAGAGGCATTACTAGGAATATCAGGATACCCCTACGAAACATTTTCATGTTTCAGTTTCACTGTGCATTGTTAAAGGAAAACTGATTTCCCGATTAAATACTTACTCCAGGGTATGTATTTACCAGGTATGATTCTCACATCCGTATGGTTTTACAGATGATGAGTGGGAGTAAGTTTTTGGGAATTAGGTGATCATCCTAATTATATCGGAATTCGTTGTAATTGGTGATATTTGAGGAAGTCACATGGGTTTTTGCCGGACGATAAGTATTTGGTTTTGAGTATCCGTTGTTGTGCACCAATTTCAAACCGATATATCTGTACGTTTATTTTTATAAAGTGAGATATAACCTTTTGAAATTATGTCCGTGACATTTACCTATATCAGTTGACGATTGGGTAAGGAGCATTGAACAGCGGAGTAGTTCTTAACCATAAGTACAGTTTTCAACCTACGATGCATAGGTTTTGAGTTATTCGACTCAGGGGACTCATACAGAGTATTGTATGCTGTCCAGTGTCCATCAGGACAAAGGGTATGGTCCTCGTATTATGTTCTGTTTACTTGTGACTTCTCTAGTTTTTAGACAAGTGTTTCGTTCAAATATAATGTCTAAGTTTTGAGAAGTTATCTGTATAGGAATAAAGTAGAGAACCGGATGTCGCAAGTATCGAGATTCTTCAAAGAGATCGAAGATGTAGATACTTGTGATTAGTATTCAGTTAATAGTAATGGTTTTTAGAAACTTGTTTCTATTTCAGGTTACTCAAAATTGGATGTATTCCTAAGTTGAGTAATGCTGATTAGCCTCTCTCCATTAAGTTGATATGCACTGGAGATAGCTGCATGATTTGAATCTGGTTCCAATTAAATAAGTGCCAAAGTTTCTATATTAGATATAGAATGGTTCATATCTTAACGATGTTAAGGTAAGGGGAGTTGTCCGGCTTATGCTTAAAACCAGACTCTGGATAACTCAAGGCACGTTTCTGTAATGGCAGTTTGTGGGTTGGCCCAGGCTATGACGAGGGTTGACTTTCTACCATCTGGAAGATCAATGGTGATATTATTCTTGACTCGCCACAGTTTTAGTAAAATGGATTTTTTTCATAAAACAGTAGTGGGAGTATGGTAGAACTGGAAGAGATTCCAGAACCGCAAACGATTACGGAAAATTTAATAGGACTTAAAGATTCAGTCAGGTTTGACATTCCATTAGCCACTTCGCAGATATGGTGGGTAACCACAGGCACCCAAGTGGTACTCCGGTAGCCTCATGGACGGTGACAAGGAGGTTCTTGTTTACCCAGACTTGACACTACTGTTGTTCCAGGCTATGAGACCCGGCAGGAGGTTAAGTATAGCATTGTTCTAAACTAGCTTTAGAAGTGCACGTATATATTATTCTGCCAGAGGGTTGTTGTGGTCAGTGGGAGCAGCGGAAGCATAGTAGACAAGTAGCTTATGTCTATTTATAGACTCGAGCATATATAGCGGAGATAGATCATCTAATTTTGATGTGACAGTCATGGCTTTGACTTCATCAGAATAGGGGATGGATCTGTTAAGAAGGTAGTAGGGTGTGATGTCCTGGTATTTGGATGACATACACAGAGTAGGAACTAAAATTCCTATACTACGATCGGCTATATTGTGGTTGTCACACAGTTATTTCTCCACAAAGGATATGGATACAATATCTGAGATTCTGGTTACTAGATCTATGGTTTTAGATCTAGATTTGGGTAGTTTCCCAATATGGGTACTTTGATAGTATTCTAATAGTATTTTAGAATGGATGACTCCCGGCATGGTGGAGTACCTGCAGGTGATGGAGTCACCCTCTCTAAAGATGTCTTACAGACTAAAGGGGAGAGGGATGTGCATGATTGGCATATCACTTGCTTAGGCAATTGAGTCAATCGTGAGATGTCAAGTACCACACCAGATGTTGTTTTTGCACTAGTTGCGATAAGTTTATATTAATCCAATACTGGAGAAACATTAAGAAGAAGTTTTAGAACATAAGTGGATGTTCTACGGATTTGATGACGGCAGCCTCCTTCGGAGACGGTTATCATTTCAGGCTTCCAAAGGTGACATGGATGACCGAGTGATTGTCAGAGTTATAGTTTTCCCTCTGACAAAGGGGAAGTATTATGGACAGGTGGTCTAAGAGGATACTGTGGCAGGCATGGTGCTGGATACTGATTAGTTTCAGTTGTCGATATAGTCTAAGAAATTTGGATTTGAAGTTCATTTATGAACTAGGTCCCATCAGATATCCAGACATATTCTAAGACAGGTATTACTCAATTTGGGAGATGGCTTTCTCAGCGAACTTGAGATTAAGAGAGACATAGAAAGATACATCAGGGCGGATCCACTCACTAAGGCTATTTCTCGAACACAAGAGTTTTTACAAACGAGCTTTGTGAAACTGTTTAGTAGAGGAGTTGGGTGTTCGGTATCATACGGGCTGTGAGTATGCGACATCGCAATAATTAGCCTTAAGTGCAAGTGGGAGATTGTTGGATATAGTGCCCTCAAAGTCAATTATTGGATCGCAGGTACATGATTGCAATGATTGAGGGAGGACCTATACCGGTAGGACAGTCTTACTCGAGATGATAGTATGCTATCTGGTTTGCCTTTATCTGTCATGTACAGCTTCAGGTGACATGATCACTATTACATGTTGATAGAGCCCTTAGGATCCTGGTTCACTACCAACAGTATGATGGCGATCATATACGTGAGAGTTGGGTAGTCTATAAGCACATCCTTAAAAGTGGTCCCTAGTCGTGGGAGTGTCGAGACAGGGCATCGATACTCCAGAGTAGACTAGTGTATACAGTCGAAACCCCGACAAGGGGCGGTGGCCGGTCTCATAAGCCATTGGTGTCAGTTGGATCACCTAAGATGTATACAGGTGCTCATTGGGTTATGAGTACACCGGACAGGACTCGCCGGGAACCTGCTAGTTGGTCCTTATACCTAGCGTCAGATAGCAGTTCCCTGGTGACATGTATACAGGTTAGTTCATCGACCTGAGGTCGTCATTTGTCTCGTGTGAGTTCCCACTGTGCTTAGATTACTACCCTACCACGGCTCAAAGGAGTCGTGCAAACAGGTTTTAGTTGGGTACAGTCCCGAGCCACATGGAAGCAAGTGAGCGGATCGGCAGGTGATTCGTCTCTCCCGGTATTGGGGGTGAGATCGCGCTGTGTCTAGGAGAGCCATTAAACCAAGTCCTTGGCCAAGGCAGGTGAGAATTACTGGTAAGTATTCCAGTAGTTTCTCAGAGTGTTCAGGGCTACTCTCCGACACGACTTATACCGCTATTTGGGGTCTGACGTTACCAGTCCCCTAGGTCGGATATGCGATGCTCATAGACGAACGGACCGGACTGTATGTATATTGTCACTGATAGGCTCAGTAGGGTTCCAGGATGAGTTCGCTCATCAGCTTCCCTTTAGGTCAGTACATGGGCAGCCGTTATGCATAGCTAGTGTCGCTGACGTGCTTGTGGTTAAACCCACTGCCAGGGTACTGACGAGTCTTTAGATTCCCCCACAGATAGTTTCCCAAGTTCGGGCGAAATGCTGTAGAGGCCGTATGGTTTTATGGTTGGGTTCGAAAATGCACGTGCACTTGTGCACGTGTCATATTTCGGACAGATAATACTGGTAGGCTTTGGTTTAAGCCGGATCGATGTATTATATTGAGTCGGAATTTTTTAGTCTCTCGTATTCATATTCGGTCGGAATACGGATACAGGTATGTATATACAGGTGAGGGGTATTTTCGTAATCCGTTACGAGAATACTTTAGAAGATGCATTTCTTTTTGGATTAATCATTTTGGTTTAAATGATTATTTGTTTTGGAAAGGGTTACTCATTCTTGGTGACACATTTCTTCTAGCATGTTCATTAGTGACTCATGCTAATGAGTCACTAAGTGAGTCATGATAGAATTAATGGTAATTTGTTTTGGGTGTAGATATTTAGGGTTTGTGGAGATATTTTTGGGAAAGATTTTTCCATGAGATATTTTCTTTACACAACCTTATATATATCTAGTCACAAAACAAATTTGATGAGAACCCTTGGGTGTTTGAGACAAAGTATTCTACTCATTCTCTACTTCATCTTGGTCATCTCTTTTAGCAGACTTGATGACCGAGTTGCCTCGGTATAGAGGCGGGAGCCCGTTTAAAGATCCGTTGACGTGGTGCCACCTCGATGAGAAACAGGAGATAGGAATTGCCGCGAGGAGCATAGGATGATGGCTAAAGACCGAAGAACTCGGATCAATCGGTATAGCCTTTCTACCTCTTTACAGTTTGTTAGTTTAGCGTTAATGGCAAGATCCGGGTTATAGTATGCGATAGCACCAGTTATAAAAGTTTTTGTTCCAAGTTTAGCGTCAGAATGACGGCCGGGGCGCTACCGAAGACATACAGTGTTGAGTTTTGGGAAGCTTATCCCAGGATTGTAGGTCCTTTTGAGATCCTCAGGCGAGTTAGTTTTGTTGCCTTTAACTTGGCACTTCCGCCCAGATTATTTAGTATTCACCCCATATTTTCCTGTGTCGATACTTTGCAATTTCCTTCATGACTTTCTCACATGATTCAGCACCAGACCATTTAGTTTAGACTCGATCTTTTATTCACCGCCAGCCAATTGTGTTAATGGCTCGGCAGGTGGAGAATTTTCAGTCAAGGGTCTTCCCATCTGTGATGGTTCTTTGGCGTAGCCGTCTAGTGAGGTGATCACTTGAATGGCTCCGAGCGAGATGCGGAAGATTTCTTTCCCTCATCTCATTGGACGTACGCGTAGATGAATTTTAATTCGGGGACCGAATTTCTTTAAGCGGGGAAAATTATAACGTTCTAGAAACCGTTTTGCGAATTTTTCCGTTTTAGGATAAAATTTTTGGTGTTTTCTCTTTTGACCCGATTGTGATCAAACTTCCGTAGAAACTTTCCGGCACCTATTTTAGCTAAAATAAAGCTAGTGCGCGAGTTTTGGGGGTTTATGGGAAGTTTTTGTTCACATGGAATTTTTCCCTAAAATAATATTATTTTAATACTTTATTTGTGCACTTTATTAGTGGTAAATATTTTTTTATGCGGGTAAATTAATACAAATGTGATTTTATGGTAAGTTAATCACTAGAATTATGTTTAGAACCATCCATCCAAAATATCTAGATTTTTAGGATTTATTTTGGATTTTCAAGAAAAAAAATGGTGACTAATGCTATTTTTTTTGTTTTATTTTGCAATTACATTATTTTCCTTCTAGAAAATTTCACAAATTTCCACAAAACCCTAGCCCATCATGCTTTGGCCAAAAATTCATTCCCGTGTTGCCCTTCTCTCTCCTCACTTCATTTCATCACTTTCTAGTTCACAAAAATCATGAAAAATCCAAATAAATTCATAGAAAATCAAATATAATCCAAAACCTTCATCTTTCTTCACAAATAATGCTTGGGTATTCATTCTAGTGGGAATTTTGGAGGCTAAAGTTTGGTTTTATTCTTGTTTCAAGTGGTGTTCTTAAAGGTATAAAACCTTAACTCTAATCTCTTTTTGTTGCTTAATACATTTAATTAGCTTAATTAGATGTTTAATTTAAGCTTTTAAATTAATATTTAGAAATTCAAGATATCAGTTTGGTAATCATGTTAGGATTTTGATTAGTTAAATGGTTAATTTATATGTTAAGCTTGATGAAAACTTAATCAAGTTGCTAATTTGTTAAATGATATTTTCCTAATCGGATAAGCTAATTAACAAACTAAACTTTTGCTAATCCTAATTAGTGAAAACTAAAATTTTAGTAAAGCTTTTAATGGTTTAACCTTGCTATTTGAAGATGTTTGTAAATTATAGTTTTGGTAAAACCTGTAGTTTTATGCTAAAATGATAAATACAGCTTACTAGATTTCGGTAACTTTTAGGCGTGGGTTTCTTTTGATGTTGCGACGTTAATTATATTGATTCCACGTTTATTATTGTGTTTTGAATGCGCGATTGGTACAATTAGGGTCTAGGCTTGGTAGTTGTGTCTCTTTGCGTTCCTAGTTAGGGTCGTGCCGATGTTGCTCGTGTCTTTGTGTAGCTTTTGCTCTTGAGTTGGTTTCGTAGTGTCACTACGCGCGTTAGCCACTTGACGAACACTTGAGAGTATGTTTGGAGTTGGTGTGTCGGTTAACGTAGTTGGTACGTGTTATTGGTCAATTGCTAATAAATACTTGTTATATTGTTATATGCTTTCAGGATCGCAGGCGGGGACTTCGGGCGCTGCGAACAGGGGAAAGCGAGTGGTTGGCTTTACTTAGCCAGGACGGTTGGTGAGTAGATTTAACATCTACAGGGGAATCTCCCATATGGCGTTATGCGTTTGGGCTAGAGATGACTTGACTTGTCGCATATTCTATTCATATTTAGAGTTGCGCATACACTTTATTGCTTAGGTATTGTTGTGCTTGGACTAGTACCCTTAGGACACTGCACATATTATTGACGGCTCATGTTGCACGAATACTGATTGTATGCCACACACACCGTCACTAATTGCCATGTTATGCACAACACACAATACCTATATAATATTGTTGGTTAGGGACATTGAGACATTGATTCATATTTATTTATGCATGTGACTTATAGCATACCTGTATACTTTACTTGCATACTTCACTTATACCCGGAGGGTATATCACATCATTATTGATAGGTAGATACCTATATCTTGCTATACCTTTAGGTTTACACATATATATAGTTATAGCTACATATAGACCTTTACTTGATGTTATTTAGAATTGGAAAAATTAGGAACCACATGACATATTATATTAACTTGTTTCAGTTAATTAGCGGCTTTTCCTTTATATGCTTACATTACAGTTTTATGTTGTGTATATTTTATTCATGGATTTTCGCATTGAGATATGAATTCTTCATGATGTTTTCTGGATTTGGGGACCGTGGTAGTTTCATGAAATTATGCATTATTTGAAAAACCCGGTTTCCCTTGATATGATATTTCAGCATCCACAATGAGATTTATCGGTTCTGATATATATACCCTATGCGAAGAGGAGTCGTGGGCCATATGAGGGTACATGGCGGGGCCCGGAGGTACCCCGGTGCAAGAGTCGATGTAACATGCCCATGAGCCTGGCAGGGGAACCATACCATCCGGTGACATTACCAATGACTCGGCGGTTATCATGGGGATACTGATGGGAGTCATGTATGTATGGATACGTGGAAAGACGAGGGTCAGAGCTAGACACTCGGGCTTTTCGGATAGCATGTGATATGTACCTATCAGGGTGCCAGTCATGGTGACAGCACCTGATAGATCAACATTTCTGTGTCGATGCTTGACACATTGTTTTCATGATATTTTACTCCTAAGTATCTATAACAGTAGAGTGGGACGCTGTTATTGTTGGATATAGTGCCCTCAGAGTTAATTATTGGATCACAGGCACGTGATTGCAATGATTGAAGGAGGACCAATGCCGGTAGGACAGTCTTACTCGAAATGATAGTATGCTATCTGGTTTATCTTTATCATCGTGTACATATTTTAGGTGACCTTACATGTCGCTATTACACATTGATAGAGCCCTTAGGATTCTTGCTTGACTACCAGCAGTATGATGGCGATCATATACGTGGGAGCTGGGGTCTATAAGCACATCCTTAAAAGGTCCCTAATCATGGGATTTTTCGAGACAGGGCATCGATACTCCGGAGTAGACTAGTGTATACAGTCGAGACCCCGATGAGGGGCGGTGGACGGTCTCACAAGTCATTGGTGTCAGTTGGTTCACCTAAGATGTATACAGGTGCTCATTGGGTTATGAGTATACCGGACAAGACTCGCCGGGAACATGCTAGTTGGTTTTATACCTAGCGTCAGATAGCAGTTCCATGGTGACATGTGTATAGGTTAGTTCATCGACCTGAGATCGTTATTTGTCTCGTGTGAGTTCCCACTGTGCTTTGACTACTACCCTACTACGGCTCAAAGGAGTCGTGCAAACATGTTTTAGTTAGGTACAGTCCCGAGCCACATGGAGGCAGTGAGCGGATCGGCAGGGGTTTCGTCTCTCCCGGTATTGGGGGTGAGATCGCGCTGTGTCTAGGAGAGCCATTACACGAAGTCCTTGGCCAATGCAGGAGATATACTGGTAGGTATTCCAGTAGTATCTCAGGGTGTTCTGGGCTACACTCCGACATGACTTGTACCGCTTTTGTGGGTCTGACTTTTACCAACCCCTAGGCCTGCCATGCGATGCTCATAGACGAACGGACCGGACTGTACGGATATTGTCACTGACAGGCTCAGTAGGGTGTCAGGATGAGTTCGCTCATCGACCTCCTTTTTGGTCAATACCTGGTAGCCCGTTATGTACGGCTACTACCACCGACGTGCTGGTGGTCAAATCCACAGCCAGAGTATTGACGAGTCTTTAGAGTCCCCCACAGACAGTTTCTCAAGTTTCGGGCGAAACGTTGTAGAGGCCGTATGTTATATGGCAGGGTTCGATCATATACGTGCAGTAGTGCACAGATCATGATCGGGCGGATCATACTAGTGGCTTTGGTTTAAGCCGGATCCTAGTATTAGATTTGTTGGATTACTATAGTCCCATCCTATTCGCATTCAGTCGGAATGCGGATGCAGGTATGTATATACAGGTGAGAGGTATCCTTGTGATCCGTCACAAGTTAACTTTAGATGTTGTCGTATCTTTTTATTGTTGTAAACATTTAGATTAATGTTTACAAATGGAAATTGTGAGCTAGAAATCATCATAAGGTGTTATTGTGACACATGCAACCTAGTGACTCATGGTCTCTTTTATTGTGCATATGTCACATTTTGTGATGGATTTGTAAGTTGAAATGAGAGGAAGAGAGAGAAGGGAAGCCATGTATATGGTTAGCTCTTGTACTATTTCATACTAACTCTTTCTCATTTCAACATACAACATAAGAAAAAGAAAAGCTTCTTCTTCTTCTTCCTCTAGCTCACAACCTCCATTGATGGCTTCATTTTCAACCTCCATCCATGCAATGGATGCAAGAGACAAAGTTGTCACACACATTCTCTACTTCTCCTTGGACACGTCGGCTAGCGAACTTCGTGCCCGAGTTGCTTCGGATGAAGAGGGAGCCCGTAAAAAGACTCAAAGATGTGGTGCCCTTTCCGACGAGAAGACCGGAGATCGGAGATGCCACGAGGAGCTTAGGATGGTGGCTAAAGACCGAAGGACACGGATCGATCGGTATGGATTTCCAACCCTTTCTCTAGTTGCTAGTTGTAGGTTAATGGTTCGATCCAGATTTAAAGTATACGATAGCGCCGGTTTCTAGTTTAAGAAAAGTTTTCGTTTCCGCATTTTGGCCTCGGACAGACGGCCCGGGCGCTACCGTAGACTTACATGGTATCAGAGCCACGCCATTAACCTTTACTAGCTTGCTCTAACGTGTTTAGAACTTCGATCGAACGAAATTTCCAAAACCGCGATTCCAATTTATGCAGTTTATGTCGAAATTTTTTTGTCGTCAAAAAATTATTTTGAGTATTGCAAAAAATCAGGCAGGCTTTTCTAAGAAATCTGTGAAAATTTTGTTGCATGATGACACTGTTCCGCTGCGGAACCGCGGCAATACCCCTCTTTTGGCTGCGGTTCCACCGCCATTTTGTGCCTTCAATGCACCATTTTTCCTACAGTGATCTTAAACTTGGAATTGGGGTTTCTGGGATTTTTTGTTTGGGCCCAGATTTGTTTGAGTACTGGGAATTGTTCTTGGGGCCCACTTCGGGAAATTTTGCCGATCGAAAATTTTAAATATGTTAGTTCACGGTATTTACATTATATCTGCGACCGAATATCATTTAATCGGTAAATCTTGTCTAATTGCTATAGCCCTTTTAGACGGATTTGCGAACGTGACATTCACGTTGATGTTCTGTGTTGTGCTGTGATGTTGCGCATTTATCGTGGTGGATAGCCTAGATCCAATGGTAGTACAGTTTGGTTGTATTTGTACATTTGATATTGTGTGGCGAGCGTCCGACATGTAGACTTCCGTCACTGTCTGTTTGTATATTATTCTTTTGGGGCACAACCGGGCTGAGGTCGATGTACCCGCTGTATATTTTACTTTCTGTACTAGGATTACCCTGCGGAGGGGTGCACGGGTAGCCGGTTCTAGAGGGCAACAGGCCCACATCTCATGGCTTTGAGACAGAGAGGGCTTCACTCTAGAATTGGCGGGCTATTCGCCGCACTCGTAGGGGGTACAGGTTGACCCAAGGAGGGGTGCTCAAGTTACCGGATTCCGTGAAGTGCTGGGTGGTCCATTCACTTTATTGAAGGGGGCTGCCTCGCTTCAGGTTTTGGCGGGTAACTTGCCGCACCCGTAGGGGTCTAGGATTTCATTGCACTGGCTATCCACACGACCAGGGGAACGTCGGGTTTCAGTAGCGGCTCTATGAAATCCGGGGATCCCAGATTATCTGTATTGTTCTGTGATGCTTATTACTATCTGTGATGTCGCATTTTTATCACGCCATGAGCGAATATTATATATTGATATATATACTAGTAGAATTTGTATATGTTTTACACCCGCGATAGTCCAGTCCCCGCTCTGTCGTTAGTTAAGCAACCTAACGGGTGATGATGGGACCCAGAGGCGAATGCGGATGGCATATACGTACTTCATATTTTCGTTCTTTTGTGGTGTGTTTAATTGATGGGACTGCATTGGTTCGGATCAATGCAAGCTAAACAAACCTATTCTGATGTTGTTGGAACATTTTTCAAAAAAAGCTGTTATTGCAAGGATGTTCTCTTTTGGTTTGCACAGTGGTATTCGGTTATGAATATCCAGCACCTTAGTCGACGAGGCAAGGGACGAGATCCCTTCACCTGGAGTGACCCCTTGGACAGATGTTTGTGTCAGGGTAATAACTTCACTATAGCCGATTGCCTTTTTGCTATGCATCGTGGTATTCAGTTGGAATATCCTGCACCTCATTCTATGGGGAAAGAGCCGAGATCCCTTCACCGGGAGTGACCTCTTTAGCAAAGGTTTTTGCCACTATATTTTTATAAAAAGCTATGCAGTTCCTTCAACGATATCAAGTTCATTACATTAAAGGTTTTTTTTCCAAAAACCAGCCGTAGCCCTCCGTCATTTCTTATGGGTATTATTTAGTATTCATGCTGTGTTTGTTGACCTAGTCAAGACGTAGTGTTTGGTAGCTAAGTGGTACTTGTTTGTTGCATAAATGCGATTGGTTAGGACAGTCGTGCAGCCTTGTTGACCTAGTCAAGGGCACGTACGGGTGGGTTTAATGCAATCAAGAATAATGAAGGGTTGAACTTGACTAGCGGTTTATGGTTTGTTGACCTAGTCAAGGTCATAAGCCGCTTGGGGTAAAAATCACATCAGGAGTTTCTAAAGAAACTGAAACTTGCCAGATATGCGCATACCTTCTGGAGTGTAATAACGTGAGTGGATTCCATCACGTTATCATGCGATGATAGTTGGATCCCGATTCCCACTGATGAGTTGGTTTACTCCTCGGGTGATCCAGACTAATTCTTCTTTCAGGTTTGGAGGAGAATTTGAGGTTATAGTGGGAGGTTTCCTGATCAGATAAATTAATAACCATTCTGATCATGGTTTGAGTGCATGCAGAGTGTTTCTTTTCTCTCTCTCTCTGGCAGCGACCATGGCCCGGCCCTTGACTATGACTTAGTGACCAAGTTAACCAAACTTTCTTAAAACACTGGCTTTTGGATTGTCTGAGTTGCATACCTCATTGCCACTCCTACTTTTACCCTTTTCTCCAGAATACCCCGTATTACTACGAATATCCACTTCCATTGGATAAAACCATCGTATGGTTATATACGAATTCGAAGGAACTTGTTTCAGATTCGAGGATGGTTTCTGGTTCTGGAGAAAATGAATAGGACTATTCAGTTGTCTTTTCCTTTTACCTTCTCTCAGGTTGTGAGTGATCCTTAGATAAGGACAGTACACCTATTACGCTAATTGGATAGTCTTCTTCCAAAACATAGGCAGGTGCCGAGCGGTAGGGAATGAAGAAAACCAATTAACCTAACGAAGGTGTACAGAAGGTAATAAGTTAAGACAAATAAAGGTATTAGAAAGAGGGCAAAGTAAACTGCGACTGCTATTCACGACCAAACCAAATATTTCATCGCCACTCCTACTTCACCGTTGTATTTCTCCAGGACACTCCGTATCACTACGAAGATCCACAGTTATTTGGATACTCCATCGTATGGTTATATACGAACTCGAAGGAACTTGTTCCAGTTCGGGGATGGATTCTGGTTCAGGAGAAATAAGAATGAGGTTTATTCAGTTGTCTTTTATCTTTACCTTCTCTCACGTTGCGAGTGCTCCTAGGATTAGGACAGTACAACTATTATGCTTATTAGATAGTCTTCTTCCAGACCATAGGCTGGTGCCGAACGGTAGGGAAGGAAGAAAACCATTTGGCCTAAAGGTGGTGTACAGAAGGTAATGACTATTGACATATAAAGGGATTTGGAGAGATGGCAAAGAAATATACGGTTACAGTTGTGAATCTGATAATGGAAGAGGCATTACTAAGAATACCAGGATACCCCTCCGAAACATTTACATGTTTCAGTTTCCCTGTGTATTGTTAAAAGAAAACTGATTTCCCAATTAGCCCTTGCTCCAGGGTATGTATTTACCAGGTTTGATTCTCACATCTTTATGGTTTTACAAATGATGAGTGGGAGTACGTTATTGGGAATTGGGTGATCTTCTTCATTATATCGGGATTTGTTGTAATTGGTGATATTTGAGGAAATCGCCTAGGTTGTTTGCCGGACGACAAATATTTGGTTTTGAATATCCGTTGTTATGCACCAATTTCAAATTGATGTATCTGTACGTTTATTTTTATAAAGTGAGATATAACATTTTGAAATTATGTCTATGACATTTACCTATATCAGTGGATGGTTAGGTAAGAAGCATTAAACAGCGGTGTAATTCTTCTTAACCATAAGTACAGTTTTCAACCTACGACACACAGGGAATGAGTTATTAGACTCATGGGACTTATACAGAGTATTGTATGTAGTCCAGTGTCCATGAGGACAGAGGGGTTGGTACTCGTACTATATTCTGTTTACTTATGACTTCTCTAGTTCTTAGACATGTGTTTCGTAGAAATGCAAGATTCAAATTTTGAGAAGTTATAGGTATATGAATAAAATATAGAACCAGGTATTGCAAGTATCAAGATTCTTCAAGGTGATCGAAGATGTAGATACTTGTGTATGGTATTCAGTTGATAGTAATGATTATAAGAACATGCTTCTCTTTCAGGTTATTCATATCTGGATGTATTCCTAAGTTGAGTAACGCTGATCGGCCTCTCTCCATTTAGTTGACATGCACTGGAGACAGCTGCATGATTTGAATCTGGTTCCAATTAAATCAGTGCCTCTGTTTCTATATTGGATATAGAATAGTTCATATCTTAACAATGTTAAGGTACGGGGAGTTGTCCGGCTTATGCTTAAAACCAGACTCTGGATAACTCAAGGCACATTTCTGTAATGGCTGTTTGTGGGTTGACCCGGGCTATGACGAGGGTTAACTTTCTACCATCTGGAAGATCAATAGTGATATTGTTCTTGACTCGCCATAGTGTTAATAAAAATGGATTTTTTCAGAAAACAGTAGTGGAAGTATGGTAGAACTGGAAGTGATTCCAGAACCGCAAAGGATTACTAAAAATTTAATAGGACCTAAAGATTCAATCTGGTTTGACATTCTATTGGCCACTCCGCAGATATGGTGGGTAACCTCAGGCACCCGAGAAGTACTCCGGTAGCCTAAAGGACGGTGACAGGGAGGTTCTTGTTTATCCAGACTTTCCATTGTTGTTGTTCCAGACTGTGAGACCCGGCAGGAGGATGAGTATAGCATAGTTCTAAACTAGCTTTAGAAGTGTATGTGTATATGACTCTGCCAGAGGTTGCCGTAGTCAGTGGGAGCAGGGGAAGCATAGTGGACAAGTAGCTTATGTCTGTTTATGGACTAAAGCAGATATAGCGGAGATAGATCATCTATTTCTGATGTGACAGTCATACATTTGACTTCATCAGAATAGGAGATGGATCTGTTAAGAAGGTAGTAGGGTGTGATGTCCTGGTATTTGGATGACATACACAGAGTAGGAAGTGAAATTCCTATACTACGATCGGTTCTATTTTGGTTGTCACACAGTGGTTTCTCCACATAGGATATAGATATAATATCAGACATTCTAGTTACTAGATCTATGGTTTTAGATCTAGATTTGGGTAGTTTCCCAATCAGGGTACTTAGACAGCATTCTAAAGGTGTTTTAGAATGGACGACTCCTGGCACGGTAGTGTACCTGCAGGTGATGGAGTCACCCTCTCTATAGGTGTCTTACAGACTAAAGGGGAGAGGGATGCGCATGATTGGCAGATCATTTGCTTAGGCAATTGAATCAATCATGAGATGTCAAGTACCACACCAGATGTTGTTTTTTTTCACTAGATGCAATAAGTTGTAATTAATCCCATCCTGGAGTAACGTTCGGAAGCTGTTTTAGACATAAGTGGATGTTCTAGGGAAATGATAACGGCAGCCTCCTTCGGGAGACAGTTATCATTCCAGGCATCCAAGGTGACCTGGATGACAGAGTGGTTGTCAGAGTTATAGTTTTCCCTCTGATGAGGGGATGTATTTTGGACAGGTGGTCCAAGCGGATACTGAGGGAGGTGTGGCACGGGATACTGATTAATTTTCGTTGACAATACAGTCTGAGAAGTTTGGATTTGGAGTTCATTTATGAAATAGGTCCCATCAGATATCCAGACATATTCTAAGACAGGTATTGCTCATTTCGGGAGATGGCTTTCTCCGCGAACTTGAGAAAAAGAGAGACATAGAAAGAAACATCAGGGCGGATCCACAAACTGAGGCTATTCCTCGAATGCAATAGTTTCGCAAACGGGCTTTGTAAAACTGATTAGTAGAGGAGTTGGGGGTTCGGTATCACACGGGCTGTGAGTATGTGACATCGCAATAATTAGCCTTGAGTGCAAGTGGGAGATTGTTGGATATAGTGCCCTCAGAGTCAATTATTGGATCACAGGCACGTGATTGCAATGATTGAGGGAGGACCTATGCCGGTAGGACAGTCTTACTCAAAATGATAGTATGCTATCTGGTTGTACATGCTTTAGGTGACCTTACAGGTCGCTATTACACATTGATAGAGCCCTTAGGATTCTTGCTTGACTACCAGCAGTATGATGGCGATCATATTCGTGGGAGCTGGGGTCTATAAGCACATCCGTAAAAGGTCCCTAGTCATGGGAGTTTTCGAGACAGGGCATCGATACTCCGGAGTAGACTAGTGTATACAGTCGAGACCCCGACGAGGGGCGGTGGCCGGTCTCACAATCCATTGGTGTCAGTTGGTTCACCTAAGATATATACAAGTGCTCATTGGGTTTTGATTACACCGGACGGGACTCGCCGGGAACATGCTAGTTGGTTTTATACCTAGCGTCTGATAGCAGTTCCCTGGTGACATGTGTACAGGTTAGTTCATCGATCTGAGATCATCATTTGTCTTGTGTAAGTTCCTACTGTGCTTTGACTACTACCCTACCATGGCTCAAAGGTGTCGTGCAAAAAGGTTTTAGTTGCGTACAGTCCCGAGCCACATGGAGGCAGTGAGCGGATCGGCAGGGGTTTCGTCTCTTCCGGTATTGGGGGTGAGATCGCGCTGTGTCTAGGAGAGCCATTACACGAAGTCCTTGGCCAAGGCAAGAAATTTACTGGTAGGTATTCCAGTAGTGTCTCAGGGTGTTCTGGGCTACACTCCGACACGGCTTGTACCGCTTTTTGATGTCTGACTTTTACCAACCCCCTAAACCCGCCATGCGATGCTCATAGACGAACGGACCAGACTGTACGGATATTGTCACTGACAGGATCAGTAGGGTGTCAGGATGAGTTCGCTCATCGACCTCCCTTTTGGTCAATATCTGGTAGCCCGTTACGTACGGCTAGTACCACTGACGTGCTGGTGGTTAAATCCACAGCCAGAGTATTGACGAGTATTTAGAGTCCCCCACAGACATTTTCTCAAGTTTCGGGCGAAACGTTGTAGAGGTTGTATGTTATATGGCAGGGTTCGATCATATACGTGCAATAGTGCACGGATCATGATCGGGCGGATCATACTAGTGGGCTTTCGTTTAAGCCGGATCCTAGTATTAGATTTGTTGGATTATTTTAGTCTCATCGTATTCGCATTCAGTTGGAATGCGGATGCAGGTATGTATATACAGGTGAGGGGTATCCTTGTGATCCGTCACGAGTTTACTTTAGATGTTGCCGTATCTTTTTATTGTTGTAAACATTTGGATTAATGTTTACAAATGGAAATTGTGAGCTAGAAATCATCATGAGGTGCATTTATTGTGACACATGCAACCTAGTGACTCATGGTCTCTTTTATTGTGCATATGTCACATTTTGTGATGGATTTGTAAGTTGAAATGAGAGGAAGAGAGAGAAGGGCAGCCAGGTATATGGTTAGCTCTTGTATTATTTCATACCAACTCTTTCTCATTTAAACATACAACATAAGAAAAAGAAAAGCTTCTTCTTCTTCCTCTAGCTCACAACCTCCATTGATGGCTTCATCTTCAACCTCCATCCATGCAATGGATGCAAGAGACAAAGTTGTCACACACATTCTCTACTTCGCCTTGGACACGTCGGCTAGAGAACTTCGTGCCCGAGTTGCTTCGGATAAAGCAGGAGCCCGTAAAAAGACTCGAAGATGTGGTGCCCTTTCCGACGACGAGACCGGAGATCGGAGTTGCCACGAGGAGCTTAGGATGGTGGCCAAATACCGAAGGACACGGATCAATCGGTATAGCTTTCCAACCCTTTCTCTATTTGCTATTTGTAGGTTAATGGTTCGATCCGGATTTAAAGTATACGATAGCGTCGGCTTATAGTTTAAGAAAAGTTTTCGTTTCCGCATTTTGGCCTCGGACAGACGGCCGGGGCGCTACCGTAGACTTACAGTTATATATGCATATATATAAATATATATTAGTGGAGTAGGACGCTAATATATATGTATACATATCAATTTATATACATCATCATATTCATTCATGCAAATATACCTAGTATATAAGGGATTCACTTGATATTGGATTTAGGACATTTGAGATTTCTTGATATTGTACATAAAGGATATATAAGACTTACTTGATTTTGTACATTCAGGATATTTGAGATTTACTTGATGTTGTACATTCAGGATTTGTGAGACTTATATATGATATGAGAGCCAATTTGGGGGCTGATTTGAGGAAATTGGGATTTGGATTGTCTTGATGGATTTTGATCCTACCACGATATCAGGATTCCGTGGAAATGACATGTTTCATTCCATACTCTACATTTATTGTCTATGCACTGTTTCATGCATTAGTGTACCTGCTAGAGTACCTTCCATGACTGTTGTATTTACATACCTTTATTCATATCATTTCTTCATGTATTAGTAATACCGATAGAGTACCTTACATGATTGATGCATACAGATTGTCATATTATTATTGCTTCATGTATTAGTTGTACCTGTTAGTATTCCTTTCATGACTATTGCATTCATATGACCATTTATTGCTATTTATTGCATATGTTAGATTCGCGCTGTACGTGCATACTTGCGATTACCTGCATATGTTATTTACTATTCATAAGTTGGAAACTCACCCCCGTTGTGCCACAGTTTGTTTTTGTAACGTTTCAGAAATCGTTTTGCGAATTTTCCCGTTTTAGGGCAAAATTGTCAGTTTTTCCCGTTTTAACCCGATTTCGATCAAACGTCCGTTTAAGCTTGCTGGCACCTATTTTTGCTAAAATAAAGCTTGTGCACGAACTTTAGGGGTTTTTGGGAGGTTTTGGTTTAGATAGAATTTTTCCCAAATAAAATATTATTTTAAGCGGTATTTGGTGCACGTAAATCGGGAATTTTTTTTCTTTTGTGAATAAATTATTTTTCTCACTAGATTATTTTGGAAACTTCTTTTTAAATATCTAGATATTTTTTGGAGTGCAAAAGGAATTATTTAAAATAGAAAAGAAAAGAGTGAAAGGTGGAAAATAGCATTTATTAGCATTTATTACTCATTTTCCAAGCATTTCTTCACCCAAAATTCACAAAAATACCCCCAACCTCCCCATGGCCGACCCTTATCTCAAATTTCTGTCCAAAATATTTTCCAAGCTCATTTCTTCATGATTTCTTCAAAATTCTTCAAGAAAAATTCCAAAATAAATCCACAAAAATCCTAAATAAAAATAAAACCATCTTTTCCTTCACTAATCCTTCTTGGATCTTCAACAAGCATGGGTTTTGATGCTAAGATGATGGATTAAGCTTCATTTTGGTGTTCTTGGGGAGGTATAATTTTTACCTTAATCCTTTTATACTTGCTTTAATCTTAAATCAAGCTAATTTAGTTAGCTAATTATGTGTTTAGTTTAGTTATTAAATCATGATTAATTCATTTATGTTTGGTTTAAGAAATTCATGTTAGGGTTAAATTTTGTTTAAGTGTTTAGTGTTCAATTGAAGTGTTAATTTGTGTTTTGGAGAAGATTAACCTAGTTGAAAATGTTAATTTTTGCTAATGAACACTTTGTTTAATTATGCAATTAGCTTACTAGGTTTTTGCTAAAACATAATTAGCGAGTGTTAAAAATATAGAAATGGTTTAGATAGCTTAGTTAAGCTATTATAAGGTGTTTGTAATCGCTAGATATGCGTTAGCTTGAAACTAGTGCGAAATATTGCGATAAGCTGATTACTAGGTTTCGGGGTTTTTCCGACGTGGGTTCGATTGGTCGTTGCGAGATTATATCTATTGTATTCCTCGTATTTCTTGTGTTGTGTTGCGCGATCGGGACGATCGGGGTCCAGACTTGGTGTTTTCTAGTTTAGCGACCCCAATTAGGGTTTTTGGCCGGTATCGTGAGCGATAGATGCGCTAAGCGCGTAGTGTAATTTTCAGGGCGTTATTCTTGCATTTCGATGTCTTTTCGTCGATGTAGGATATTTTCTTATGTGATGTGTTTGTGAAATTTTAGGTTCGCAAGCGGGGACTTCGGACGCTACGACAAGGGAAAACAGGTGGTAGGCTTCACTTAGCCAGGAGCGTTGGTGAGTAGATTTAACATCTACAGGGGAATCTCCCGCATGGCGTTATGCGTCTGGGCTAGAGATGTTATTTCTGTCGCATATTCTATGTCATATTTAGAATTGCGCATTTACCCTATTACTTAGATATTGTTGTGCTTGGACTAGTATCCATAGGACACTGCACATATTATTGACGATTCATGTTGCACGAGTACTGATTGTATGCTGCACACACCGTCAATAATTGCCATGTCACGCACAACCCATAAATAGAAATGCTATTGTTGGTAAGGAACATTGAGACAATGATTCATATTTCTTATCGCATATGACATTTAGCATAACTGTATATCCACATGCTTACACATATTCCTTCACATACTTACATGTTAGATACATGTATACATATAGAGTATCGTACCATTAGTGATAGGTACATACACACTTTATATCATAGCTACAGGTATACCTTGCACACATTTTTCACTTATACCCAGGGGGTATACTACATCAATACTCATAGGTAGATACATATATCTTGCTATACCTTTATGTTTTCACATACATCTGGTTATAGCAAATTATTTACCTTTACTTGATATTATTTAGAATTGGAGAAAATATGAACCGCATGATATTTTCTGTTAACTTGTTACAGTTAATTAGCGACTTTCCCTTTATATGCTTTCATTACAGTTTTATGTTGCATATATTATATTCATGGATTTTCGCATTGAGATATGGATTTTTCATGATGTTTTCTGGATTTGGGAACCGTGGGAGTTCATGAAATTATGCATTATTTGAAAAACCCGGTTTTCCTTGATCTGACATTTCAGCAGCCACCATGAGATTTATCGGTTCGGATATATATATATATATATATATATATATATATATATATATATATATATATATATATATATATATATATACCTCACGCGAGGAACGGAAGGGTCCGTGTGCGGGTACATGGTGGGGCCCGGAGGTATCTCGGGGCAAGAATCTCAGTGAGGAGATGAGTTTGTGGGGGAACCATACTTTCCGGTGACATTACCATTGACTCGGCGGTTATCATGGGGATACCGACGGGAGTCATGTGCGTATGGATGTGTCGAGAGGAGAGGGTCAGAGCTAGGCACTCGAGCTTTCGGGATAGCGTATTATACGTACCTATCAGGGTGCCAGTCATGGTGACAGCACCTGATAGACCTGCATTTCTGTGTCGATACTTGACACATTGGTTTCATGATATTTCTTTTTTTTTACTCCTTTGTATATATAACTGGGGTTTAGGCCGCTGTTATATATGCCCTTACACCAATATTAGTGGAATGAGACGCTAATATATGTGTATTGACATTAAATTATATACATCATCATATTTATTCATGCAAATATATTTAGGATGTTAGATTTTTACTTGATAATTTGATTTGGGATATAGGTGATTCATTTGATATTACATGCAGGATATTTATGAGATTGCTGATTTGTACATTCAGGATATATGAGATTTATTCGATATTGTACATTCAGGATTTGTGAGATTTATATGATATGAGAGCCAATTTGGGGGCTGATTTGAGGAATTGGGATTTGGATTTGTCTTGATGGATTGTGATCCTACCACGTTGTCAGGATTCCGTGGAAATGACATATTTCATTCCATACTTCACATTTATTGTTTATGCACTGCTTCATATATTAGTAGTACCTGTTAGAGTACCTTTCATGACTGTTGCATTTACAACCTTTATTTATATGCATTGCTTCATGTATTAGTTGTACCTGCTAGTGTATCTTTCATAATTATTGCATTCAGATGACTTTTTATTGCTATTAATTGCATATGTTAGATTCACGTTGTACGTGCATACTCGCGATTACCTGGATATGTTATTTACTATTCACGAGTTGGCAGCTCACCCCCGTTGTGCCACAGTGTTTGCAGGTGTTTCTTAGGATAGTCAGAGGCAGGCTATTATCACATATCTTATCATCTTTTGCTATGGATACCGCATCAGCTCAAAGTGTGCAGTTTGCTTAGGTAGGTTTTGTGGTTATTCGTTGTATTGTATATTCGTTGTATCCATGTACTCTCCATCTACTATTTTCATATTGACTTAGAGACTTGGTGATGACGATGTTGTATATTATGTTGTGACTTGTTGTCTTTTATACAGTTTCCTTTCTATCGTCTTCTTTTTCTTCGCTACGGCGTCGTATATTGTTGTGGTGTTTTTTTTCCGCCTTTGGACGTGGATTTGCTCCCGTTGGGGATGCTTTACTTTATATTTATGTTGTACCCATTTTTGGGGTTAGTTTTTATAAAGGAGGTGCTGCCGAAATTTTCAAGAAAGAAAATTGGACTTAAAGAATTTATACTTGAGATTTTTTTAAAGGTTTAAACAATGTTTCTTATCTTTTCTTGTCTTTTAATGGTTTAGATTTCTGGGTTTTGGATTTCTTTTACTGCGTTACGCCTGTAGACGTTGCGTAGTATTAGGGCCATCACGTGCTAATTTCGGGTCGTGACAAAGTTGGTATCAGAGCGCTAGGTTTTTACCTTACGGAGTGTAGGATGACCTTGATATGATGGAGTAGGTAGCTTAAGCAGAGTAACGTAGTGTGTGTGTATCTGCATCATACTCACGATACAGTACTCCGCCTAAAGTGACCTAAGTACAATTACTTGAAATTCCTTCCTTGATGATTCATATCCTTGTGATTCTCTTTCCGTGTTCATATCGAATCCTATCCCTATTTATAGCCTTTGCCGCCGACGACTATGGGGACTCAGTGAGGTGCAGCGAGGGCCGAGGTCAGAGTTGACTCGGGTGGGTCAAGGACTGACCAGGATGGCACGCTCGTTGCACAGGTGTAGACGGATCCGCCTTCGATAGATAGTATCGCTAGGCTTGTTGCAGAGATGCAGGACATGCGCCAGACGATGTGTTCTTTGGTGGAGACCATTCGACCGCAGCGACAGGAGGTTGTCCCCCCTGTTACCCAGTTGTTCCTTGTGATCAGCACAAAGCTTTCCGTCACTTACATAGCACCAGTAGATGCAGCCCTAGTTGACGAGACACGTATTCCAGAGACTTCGGGAGTTCCGGGACCGTGGAGGACTCGTACCGGGGTATCAGCTCAGAGACAGAAGCTTAGTCGTCGAGACAGCTTTCATGACCGTTGCGGGAGTAGCAGAGGTTTGGGACGAGGGGATTCGTGTTAGCTAGATCAGCCGTTTATTCTGTTAACTTCTGTCAGCGATTCTTTTGTTGCGCGACATGTATTTTAGTCGTATGCCAATCGGTTATGAGATTCACCCGTCACTTGATCCTTCTAGAGATATTGGATTTGACGTTCTCCTAGGCACGGACTGGTTAGTTACGTGCTAGGCGTCTGTGGACTACCGTGAGGAAACAGTCAGGTTTTATTTTCCCCGGCGAGTCAGTTCTTGTTGTGTAGGTGGATAGTTGTGCCGCCTCTCACAACTTGAATTCAGCCTTTTTGCTAGTGAGCTTTTGAGGAGAGGATGTCGTGGATTCTTGGCGTTCATTCATGATACCGTAGCCATGAGGGTTGTTAGACCGGTTTTCTTTCGTGCAAGAGTTTTCCGACGATGTTCCAGAGGAGCTGGCGAAGCTTAGGGAGTTAAAGGATCAGCTGCAGATTTGTTTGTTGGGGAGTTTTGTGTGTCTGAGCATTTCGCTTTTGGAAGCTCCTATTTCTGTTCGTCAAGGAGAAAGACGACAGATTGCGGTTGTGGATTGATAGATCGTCAATTGAACCAGCTTACGGTGCGGATAGGTATTCTTTACCTCGCCTTGACGATTTCTTCGATCAGCTCCACATTGCGAGTCATTTTCTAAGTTGTTTGGGATCAGGTCATCATTGTTGCGGGTTCGGAGTGAGGACATTCCGAAGGCTGCCTTGTGCGTGATACGGGCTTTATGTGTTTTGGTGTGTCATTGGACTCACCAATGCCCTAGCAGCATTAGTAGATGTAATGAACCGGATTTCTTCAGGCCGTTCCTCGACCAGTTATTGTTGTGTTATTCACGACATTCTGGTCTATTTTAATGTGTCTTGAGGGACAGGAGTAGCACTTGAGGATTTGTTATGCAGATGCTGGGAGAGTGCCAGCTGTTTGTTAGATTCTCGGAGAGTTCCGTCAGGCTTATTTGTGTTGACTCCTAGGTCTTGTAGTCACGGGAGACGGTTTTGTATGGTTCCGAGGGAAATCGTGGCCATACAGCTTAGGCCCAGACTTGTGTGTAGGAAGGAGGTCCGCATATTTTAGGCTTAGCATGTTTCTACCGCCATTTCGTGCAGGATTGTTAGTGTAGTGCTGCACCGTCGACTGAATTGACCGGAGTGGAGGTTTCTTTCTTTGGACTGAGGCATGTGTGCGGAGTTTTCGGCAGTCGAAGATTCGGTTAACAATTGCATCAGTTCTTTCTTTGCTTTTGGTTCGGGCGACTTTATTGTTTAACTGTGATGTTTCGCGAGTGGGGATCGACTGTGTACTGAGGTGACATTATAGAGTTATCGCTTTTTCTTCCCTACACTTAGAGGAAGTACTAGCATGATGTCCCACACATGATCTGGAGATGGCCGCGGTGGTTTTGCATTGGAGATTTGGAGACACTACTTGTTCGAGAGTTGTGTTAGATTTTCACGGACCACCAGAGCTTAATATACATCTTCCTGCAGCGGGTGTAGATTGTTGAGATAGTCTTCTGCAGATTTACAGTTCTTGTGCGATCGTGGAGTACAGCTTAGGTTCGCCTCTTCTGAGGGGACAGCTTGCTCATGTCCGCGTCCGACCACTTTTCCTTAATCGCTTTCGCGAGGCACTGCCCGCCGATGCTCGTTCGTCAGAGATACTTGAGCATACTCGGCTGGGTAATGAATCAGAGTCCTTGATTTGTGACCAAGATGTGCTATGTTTAGGGACGCGTTTGTGTGTATCTGTTGCTGATGGGCAGAGACGCGAAATCCTAGAAAAGGCACATCAGTCAGCTTCGGTGTTCATTCAAGTTCCACCAACTTTTGGCGTGACTTGTGAGATAGTTACTGGTGGACCGGGATGAAGAGTGAAGTTTTGGATTTCGTTTCAAGGTGTCTGTCTTGTTGTGTGCTTTGGTTGAGCATCTGAGACCGGCTGGAGAGTTGCAACCTTTAACCGTTCCGAAGTGGGAATGGGAGCAGATCTCCACGAATTTCGTTATGGTGTCTATCCAGGTTTAGTAAGGGTGTGACTTCATTCGGATGCTTGTTGTACGGTTTTACTCGGTTTGCTCAGTTGTTCTTTGTTAAGTTGTGTGTTGCACGGAGTTCCTTCGAGGGTCGTATCTAATGAAGGAACCTTGTTCGCTTGCCGTCTTGGGCAGAAGCTTCAGGAAGCCTTGGGTACTGGTTAAGCTTTCGCTCCATCTTTCCATCTGCAGGATGATGGGTTTGTGAGAGCGAGCTATACTGACTCTAGAGGATATGTTTGTGCGTTCGTGTTGTTGTTGTCGGCAGTTGGGGATTGTCACTCGCCATTGTTAGGATTCTTCTTCGATAGTTGTTATCAGGAGACACTCTAATTGGCAACCTTTAGGTTTAGGGGTTAGGTTGTGTCGATCACCAATCTATTTTACTATCTCTGCGTTGTTGGATTTTTGGACCCCAGCTAGTCTAGAGACATCGGAGATGATCCAGTTGTTTAGGTCAGGATAAAGACAGTCCTGTGCGGACAGAGATCTTATGCCGACCAGGGTGGTCGCAGGCCTGAGTTCGCTGTGGGAGATCATGTATTCCTATGGATTTTCCGATAAATGACTTGTGGAGTTTTGGGAATCTTATCCCAGGATTGTAGGTCCTTTTGAGGTCCTTTAAGCGAGTTAGTTCGTTGCCTTTAATTTGGCACTTCCGTCCAGATTATTGAGTTTTCACCCCGCATTCTTTGTGTTGATACTTTGCAATTACCTTCATGACTTTTTTCACATGATTCAGCATTAGACCATTTGCTTTGACGCGATCTTTTCGCTCACCGGCATCCATTGGTGTTAATGGCCCGGCAGGTGGAGAAACTTCGGTCAAGGGTCTTGCTATCCGTGGAGAGTTTTCTTGGACATAGCCGTATAGTGAGATGATCACTTGGGAGGCTGCGAGCGAGAATTGGGAGTCTTGTACTCTTCCCTTTGAAGGTACGCTTAGTGAAAATTTTAAATTCGTGGACGAATTTTTATAAGGGGGGAGATTGTAACGTTTCAGAAATCGTTTTTCGAATTTTCCCGTTTTAGGGCAAAATTTTCAGTTTTTTCCGTTTTAACCCGATTTCGATCAAACGTCCGTATAAACTTGCTGGCACCTATTTTTGCTAAAATAAAGCTTGTGCACGAACTTTAGGGGTTTTTGGGAGGTTTTGGTTCAGATAGAAATTTTCCCAAATAAAATATTATTTTAAGCGGTATTTGGTGCACGTAAATCGGGAAATTTTTTTCTTTTGTGAATAAATTATTTTTGTAACTAGATTATTTTGGAAACTTCTTTTTAAATATCTAGATATTTTTTGGAGTGCAAAAGGAATTATTTAAAATAGAAAAGAAAAGAGTGAAAGGTGGCAAAGTGCATTTATTACTCATTTTCCAAGCATTTCTTCACCCAAAATTCATAAAAATACCCCCAACCTCCCCATGGCCGACCCTTATCTCAAATTTCTGTCCAAAATATTTTCCAAGCTCATTTCTTCATGATTTCTTCAAAATTCTTCAAGAAAAATTCCAAAATAAATCCATAAAAATCCTAAATAAAAATAAAACCATCTTTTCCTTCACTAATCCTTCTTGGATCTTCAACAAGCATGGGTTTTGATGCTAATATGATGGATTATGCTTCATTTTGGTGTTCTTGGGGAGTATAATTCTTACCTTAATCCTTTTATACTTGCATTAATCTTAAATCTAGCTAATTTAGTTAGCTAATTATGTGTTTAGTTTAGTTTTTAAATCATGATTAATTCATTTATGTTTGGTTTAAGAAATTCATGTTAGGGTTAAATTTTGTTTAAGTGTTTAGTGTTCAATTGAAGTGTTAATTTGTGTTTTGGAGAAGATTAACCTAGTTGAAAATGTTAATTTTTGCTAATGAACACTTTATTTAATTATGCAATTAGCTTACTAGGTTTTTACTAAAACATAATTAGCGAGTGTTAAAAATATAGAAATGGTTTAGATAGCTTAGTTAAGCTATTATAAGATGTTTGTAATCGCTAGATATGCGTTAGCTTGAAACTAGTGCGAAATATTGCAATAAGCTGCTTACTAGGTTTCGGGGTTTTTACGACGTGGGTTCGATTGGTCGTTGCGAGATTATATCTATTGTATTTCTCGTATTTCTTGTGTTGTGTTGCGCGATCGGGACGATCGGGGTCCAGACTTGGTGTTTTGTAGTTTAGAGACCCCAATTAGGATTTTTGTCCGGTATTGTGCAAGATAGATGCGCTAAGCGCGCAGTGTAATTTTTACGGCGTTATTCTTGCATTTCGATGACTTTTCGTCGATGTAGGATATTTTCTTATGTGATGTGTTTGTGAAATTTTAGGTTCGCAAGCGGGGACTTCGGACGCTACGACAAGGGAAAACAGGTGGTAGGCTTCACTTAGCCAGGGGCGTTGGTGAGTAGATTTAACATCTACAGGGGAATCGCCCGCATGGCGTTATGCGTCTGGGCTAGAGATGTTATTTCTGTCGCATATTCTATGTCATATTTAGAATTGCGCATTACCCTATTACTTAGATATTGTTGTGTTTGGACTAGTATCCTTAGGACACTGCACATATTATTGACGATTCATATTGCACGAGCACTGATTGTATGCTGCACACACCGTCAATAATTGCCATGTCATGCACAGCCCATAAATAGAAATGCTATTGTTGGTTAGGAACATTGAGACAATGATTCATATTTCTTATCGCATATGACATTTAGCATACCTGTATATCCACATGCTTACATATATGCCTTCACATACTTACATGTTAGATACCTGTATACATATAGAGTATCGTATCATTAGTGATAGTACATACACACTTTATATCATAGCTACAGGTATACCTTGCACACATTTTTCACTTATACCCAGGGCGTATACTATATCATTACTCATAGGTACATACATATATCTTGCTATACCTTTATGTTTTCACATACATCTGGTTATAACTACATGTTTACCTTTACTTGATATTATTTAGAATTGGAGAAAATAGAAACCGCATGATATTTTCTATTAACTTGTTACAGTTAATTAGCGGCTTTCCCTTTATATGCTTACATTACAGTTTTATGTTGCATATATTATATTCATGGATTTTCGCATTGAGATATGGATTTTTCATGATGTTTTCTAGATTTGGGAACCGTGGGAGTTCATGAAATTATGCATTATTTGAAAAACCCGGTTTCCCTTGATATGATATTTCAGCAGCCACCATGAGATTTATCGGTTCAGATATATATATACCTCACGTGAGGAACGGAGGGGTCCGTGTGCGGGTACATGGTGGGGCCCGGAGGTACCCGGGGGCAAGAATCTCAGTGAGGAGATGAGTTAGTGGGGGAACCATACTTTCCGGTGACATTACCAATGACTCGGCGGTTATCATGGGGATACCGACGGGAGTCATGTGCGTATGGATGCGTCAAGAGGCGAGGGTCAGAGCTAGGCACTCGAGCTTTCGGGATAGCGTATAATACGTACCTATCAGGGTGCCAGTCGTGGTGACAGCACCTGATAGACCTGCATTTCTGTGTCGATGCTTGACACATTGGTTTCATGAAATTTCTTTTTTTTTACTCCTTTGTATATATAACAGGGGTTTAGGCCGCTGTTATATATGCCCTTACACCAATATTAGTGGAATGGGACGCTAATATATGTGTATTGACATTAAATTATATACATCATCATATTTATTCATGCAAATATATTTAGGATGTTAGATTTTTACTTGATAATTTGATTTGGGATATAGGTGATTCATTTGATATTGGATACAGGATATTTATGAGATTGTTGATTTGTACATTCAGGATATATGAGATTTATTCGATATTGTACATTCAGGATTTGCGAGATTTATATGATATGAGAGCCAATTTGGGGTCTGATTTGAGGAATTGGGATTTGTATTTGTCTTGATGGATTGTGATCCTACCACGATGTCAGGATTCCGTGGAAATGACATATTTCATTCCATACTTCACATTTATTGTTTATGCACTGCTTCATGTATTAGTAGTACCTGTTAGAGTACCTTTCATGACTGTTGCATTTACATACCTTTATTTATATGCATTGCTTCTTGTATTAGTTGTACCTGCTAGTGTACCTTTCATGATTATTGCATTCATATGACTTTTTATTGCTATTAATTGCATATGTTAGATTCACGCTGTACGTGCATACTCACGATTACCTGCATATGTTATTTATTATTCACGAGTTGGCAACGTACCCCCGTTGTGCCACAGTGTTTGCAGGTGTTCCTCAGGATAGTCAGAGGCAGGCTATTATCACATATCTTATCATCTTTTTCTACGGATACCACATCAGCTCACAGTGTGCAGTTTGCTTAGGTGGGTTCTGTGGTTATTCGTTGTATTGTATATTCGTTATTGCTATTAATTGCATATGTTAGATTCACGCTGTACGTGCATACTCATGATTACCTGCATATGTTATTTACTTCACGAGTTGACAACTCACTCCCGTTGTGCCACAGTGTTTGCAGGTGTTCCTCAGGATAGTCAGAGGCAGGCTATTATCACATATCTTATCATCTTTTGCTACGGATACCGCATCACCTCATAGTGTGCAGTTTGCGTAGGTGGGTTCTGTGGTTATTCGTTGTATAGTATATTCATTGTATCCATGTGCTCTCCATCTACTATTTTCATATTGACTTAGAGGTTTGGTGAGGACGATGTTGTATATTATGTTGTGACTTGTTGTCTTTTATACAGTTTCCTTTCTATCGTCTTCTTTTTCTTCGTTACGGCGTCGTATATTGTTGTGGTGGTTTTTTTTTCCGCCTTTGGGCTTGGATTTGCTCCCGTTGGGGATGCTTTATTTTATATTTATGTTGTACCCATTTTTGGGGTTGGTTTTTATAAAGGAGGTGCTGCCGAAATTTTCAAGAAAGAAAATTGGACTTAAAGAATTTATACTTGAGATTTTTTTAAAGGTTTACACAATGTTTCTTATTTATTCATGTCTTTTAATGGTTTAGATTTGTGGGGTTTTGGCTTTCTTTTACTGCGTTACGCCTGTAGACGTTGCGTAGTATTAGGGCCGTCACCTGCTAATTTCGGGTCGTGACAGTTTTCCAGGTTGTTCCTAGAGTAGTCGATGCAGGCTATTCATCTATCTATCATCTTTTGCTACGGATACCGCTTCGGCCCACAGTGTGCAGTTTTGCTTTAGGTGGGTTTTATAGTTATCCGTTCTCGTTTATTGTATATTCGTTGTATCCTGTACTCTCCATCTACCATTATCTTGTATGACTTAGAAACTTGATGTGAGGATGATATTGTATATTTTAGTGACTTGGATGTCTTTTATGCAGTTTTTACTTATATCGTCTTTTATTTCTTCGCTGTGGCGTCGTATATCTGTTGTGGTGGTTGTTTTTCGGCTTTTGGCGTGGATTTTCTCCCGTTGGGGATGCTTAAATTTATATTTATGTTGTACCCATTTTTGGGGTTGGTTTTTACAAAGGAGGTGCTGCCGAAATTTTCAAGAAAGTAAATTGGACTTAAAGAAATTATACTTGAGATTTTCAAAAGTTTAAACAATGTTTCTTATCTTTTCTTGTTTTTTAATGGTTTAGATTTCTGGGTTTTGGCTTTCTTTTACTACGTTACGCCTGTAGACGTTGCGTAGTATTAGGGCCGTCACGTGCCAATTTCGGGTCGTGACAGGGAGAGACGAAACCCCTCCTATCGCTCATTGCCTCCATGTGATTCGGGACTGTACCTACTGGGTTTTGGCTTTCTTTTACTGCGTTACGCCTGTAGACGTTGCGTAGTATTAGGGCCGTCACGTGCCAATTTCGGGTCGTGACAGGGAGAGACAAAACCCCTCCCATCGCTCATTGCCTCCATGTGATTCGGGACTGTACCCAAAAGCCACCGTTTTGCACGCCCTCTTGGACGTGGTAAGGTGGAAATCAAAGCACAGTGGGAATCACACAAGACTCTATGACGATATCGGGTCTACAGACTAACCTGTACCAGTGTCACCGGAGAACTGCTATCTGACGATAGGTATAATACCATCTAGGACTTTTCGGCGAGTCCGTTCAGTGTACCCAGTCTCCACTGAGCACCCGTACACCATCTTTGATGTCAAACACCGATGGATATGGGATCATCCATCGCCCATCATATGGGTCAAGATGCGTGTAAGCAAGTCTACTCTGGAGTATCGATGCCCTGTCTCGACACTCCCTCGACTAGGCTAGTGTTGGTACTTTGAGGGATTAATTGCACTTTACAAGTTCGCCAATCTTTCGGCCAGGCTAGTGTTGGTACTTTGAGGGAGGTTCCCCATGCTTTCGCACGGACCTAATTAGAATAAACCTCGTTTTCCCAGAGGCATAACCCCGTTAACACCTTTCTAGACACCTACTTGATCGGCCAATTGTCCTGTGTAAATTTCTCCCAGGAGTAACTCTTACTCGCAGTGGGTATCTGGATCCATCTATCTCATAAGAAGTATGCAATCTCATTGCAAATTTCAACACTTGAAATTCCCGTTAATATTTGTTCCCTAGCGATCTATGACCTTGACAAGGTCAACATACCATAAATCGCAAGTCAAGTTCAACCCGTCATTTCCCGATTGAATTAAACCCACCCGCATGACCCTTGACAAGGTCAACAAGGCCGTACAAATACCCTAATCCAGTCACATCACATGTTTTAACAGATAAACACTGATTAGCCACCGTACACTGCGCCTTGATATGGTCAACAAACGCAGCACGAATACTAAATAGGTTTTATCTGAAATGACGGAGGGCTACGACAGGTTTTTCAGAAAACCTATTGCGTAATGAACTTGATATCGTTGTAGAAACAAGTGATTTTGAAAAGGAGTGTTTTTGAGGCTTTTCTAGTTTCGCTAAAGAGGTCACTCCCGGTGAAGGGATCTCGGCTCTTTCCTTATCGAATAAGGTGCAGGATATTTCACAAATACCGCTTTGCAAAGCAATGACGGGTCGAACTTGACATGTGGCTTATGATTTGTTGACCTTCGTCAACGTCATAAGAGCATGGGGAAAAAAAACATCGGGAGTTTCTAAAGAAACTGAAACTTGCCAGATATGCGCATACCTTCTTGAGTGTGATAACGTGAGCGGATTCCGTCACGTTATCATGCGATGATAGTTGGATCCCGATTCCCACTAATGAGTTGGTTTACTCCTCGGGTGATCCCGACTAATTCTTCTTTCGGGTTTGGAAAGAATTTGAGGTTACAGTGGGAGGTTTCCTGATTAGATAAAGTGATAACCATTCTGATCTAGGTTAGAGTGCACGCAGAGTGTTTCTTTTCTCTCTCTCTCTTTGGCAGCGACCATGACCCGACCCTAGACTATGACTCAGTGACCAAAATTAACCGAACCTTCTTAAACACTGGCTTTTGGATTGTCAGAGTTGCAAACCTCATTGCCACTCCTACTTTTACCATTTTCTCCAGGACACCCCGTATCACTAAAAACGTCCACTTCCATTGGGCAAAACCATCGTATGGTTATATACGAACTCGAAGGAATTTATTCGAGGATGGTTTCCGGTTCTGGAGAAAACGAATAGGACTATTTAGTTGTCTTTTCCTTTTACCTTCTCTCAGGTTGCGAGTACTCCTTGGTTTAAGAGATAGTACACCCATTACGCAAATTGGATAGTCTTCTTCCAAACCTTAGGCTGGTGCCGAACGGTGGGGAATGAAGAAAACCAATTAGCATAACGATGGTGTACAGAAGGTATTAAGTAAAGACATATCAAGGTAATAGTAAGAGGGCAAAGTAAATTGCGACTGCTATTCACGACCAAACCAAGTATTTCATTACCACTCCCACTTCACCTTTGTATTTCTCCAGAACACTCCGTATCACTACGAAGATCCACAGTTTATTTGGATACTCCATCGTATGGTTATATACGAACTCGAAGGAACTTGTTCCAGTTCGGGGATGGATTCAGGTTCAGGAGAAATAGGAATAAGGTTTATTTAGGTGACTTTTATCTTTACCTTCTCTCGGGTTGCGAGTGCTCTTAGGATTAGGACAGTACACCCATTATGCTTATTGGATAGTCTTCTTCCAAACCATAGGCTGGTGCCGAACGGTAGGGAAGGAAGAAAACCATTTGGCCTAAAGGGGTGTGCAGAAGGTAACGACTCAAAACATATAAAGGGATTTGGAGAGATGGCAAAGAAATATACGGTTACGGTTGTGAATCTGGATAATGGAGGAGGCATTACTAGGAATACCAGGATACCCCGATGAAACATTTCAATGTTTCAGTTTCACTGTGTACTGTTAAAAGAAAATTGATTTCCCAATTAGACACTTGCTCCAGGGTATGTATTTAGCAGGTCTGATTATCACATCTGTATGGTTTTACAGACGATGAGTGGGAGTAAGTTATTGGAAATTAGGTGATCATCCTCATTATATCGGAATTCGTTCTATTTGGTGATATTTAAGGAAGTCACCTGGGTTGTTTGTCGGACGACAAATATTTGGTTTTGAATATCCGTTATAATGCACCAAATTCAAATTGATATATCTGTACGTTTATTTTCATAAAGTGTTGGTACTTTGAGGGATTAATTACAATTTAAAAGTTCGCCAATCTTTCGGCCAGGCTAGTGTTGGTACTTTGAGGGAGGTTCCACGTGCTTTCGCACGGACCTAATTAGAATAAACCTCGTTTTCCCAGAGGCATAACCCCGTTAACACCTTTCTGGACACCTACTTGATCGGCCAATTGTCCTGTGTAAAATTCTCCCAGGAGTAACTCTTACTCGTAGTGGGTATCGGGATCCAACTATCTAATAAGAAGTATGCAATCTCATTGCAAATTTCAACACTTGAAATTCCCGATAATATTCTGTCCCTAGCGATCTATGACCTTGACAAGGTCAACAAACCATAAATCGCAAGTCAAGTTCAACCCGTCATTTCCCGATTGAATTAAACCCACCCGCATGACCCTTGACATGGTCAACAAGGCCGTACAAATACCCTTATCCAATCACATCTCATGTTTTAACAGATAAACACTGATTAGCTACCGTACACTGCGCCTTGACAAGGTCAACAAATGCAGCACGAATACTAAGTAGGTTTTATCTGAAATGACGGAGGGCTACGACAGGTTTTTCAGAAAACCTATTGCGTAATGAACTTGATATCGTTGTAGAAACAAGTGATTTTGAAAAGGAGTGTTTTTGAGGCTTTTCCAGTTTCGCTAAAGAGGTCACTCCCGGTGAAGGGATCTCGGCTTTTTCCTTATCGAATAAGGTGCAGGATATTTCACAAATACCGTTGTGCAAAGCAAGAGCTATTGAAGCAATCAAAAACTAAACCGTGAGTTTGTAACATCTTCCAGTTTTGCTAAAGAGGTCACTCCCGGTGAAGGGATCTCGGCTCTTTCCTCATCGAATAAGGTGCAGGGTATATCGCATATACCACTGTGCAAAGCAAAAATTGTAGCTACCTTTTTTTAAAATTTGATTCTACAACATCTTTTAGGTTTCTTTTCTTTTATTAATCTCATTAATAAGTCCCATCATTTATGCTTCCTAAGCATCACAGAAGAAACGAAAATACAACGTACACTTATGCCATCCGCATTCGCCACAATGTTCCGTTATGCACCGTTAGGTTACTTAACTAACGGCATACCGGGACGGGACTAGCGCGGGTGTAAAACATAAGCAACGTTTATTATATATCATATATACAATAATAAAGCATTCGTCTCATGCATATAATATGATCACATCACAATATATAAGCAGCAGAAGAAACATATGAAATATTGGATATACTAGGAGGTCCATGTTTTATTTCGAGCCTGTATAAAATGTTGGAGATAGTGCCCTCAGAGTCAATTATTGGATCACAGGCACGTGATTGCAATGATTGTGGGAGGACCTATCCCGGTAGGAAAGTCTTACTCAAGATGATAGTATGCTATCTGGTTTATCTTTATCATCGTGTACTGCTTTAGGTGACCTTACTGGTCACTATTGCACGTTGATAGAGCCCCTAGGATTCTTGCTTGACTACCAGCAGTATGAGGGCGATCATATACGTGGGAGCTGGGGTCTATAAGCACATCCTTAAAAGGTCCCTAGTCGTGGGAGTTTCGAGACAGGGCATCGATACTCCAGAGTAGACTAGTGTATACAGTCGAGACCCCGACGAGGGGCGGTGGCCGGCCTCACAAGCCGCTGGTGTCAGTTGGTTCACCTAAGATGTATACAGGTGCTCATTGGGTTATGAGTACACCGGACAGGACTCGCCGGGAACGTGCTAGTTGGGATTACACCAGACGTTAGATAGCAGTTCCCTGGTGACATGTGTACAGGTTAGTTCATCGACCTGATATCGTCATTTGTCTCGTGTGAGTTCCCACTGTACTTTGATTACTACCCTACCAAGCTCAAAGGAGACGTGCAAACAGGTTTTAGTTGGGTATAGTCCCGAGCCACATGGAGGCAGTGAGCGGATCTGCATGGGTTCGTCTCTCCCGGTATTGGGGGTGAGGTCGCGCTGTGTCTAGGAGAGCCATTACACGAAGTCCTTGGCCAAGACAGGAGATTTACTGATAGGTATTCCAGTAGTATCTCAGGCTGTTCTGGACTACACTCCGACACGACTTGTACCGCTTTTGGGGGTCTGACTTTTACCAACCCCCTAGGCCCGCCATGCGATGCTCATAGACGAACGGACCGGACTGTACGGATATTGTCACTGACAGGCTCGGTAGGGTGTCAGGATGAGTTCGCTCATCGACGTCCCTTTTTGTCAATACCTGGTAGCCCGTCACGTATAGGCTAATACCTCTGACGTGCTAGTGGTTAAATCCACAGCCAAATTATTGACGAGTCTTTAGAGTCTCCCACAGACCTTTTTCTCAAGTTTTGGGCGAAACGCTGTAGAGGCCGTATGGAGATATGGCAGGGTTCGATCAGATACGTGCGGTATTGCACGGATCATGATCGGACGGATAATACTGGCGGGCTTTGGTTTAAGACGGAACCTAGTATTGTGCAGTGTAGATTTTGTCTCATTGCATTTGTATTCAGTGGGAATACAAATGCGGGTATGTATATACAGTCACGGGGTTTTCCTGTAATTTATTACGGGATCAGTTTTCTGAATTTGCCAGTTTGCATTCCGTTCCCGGCCAGTTTTACTTTGTTCCTTCACGGCCGGATTCTTAAGTTGGAGGGGCTAATTTGCAAATGTGCAAATTTGCGTTTGTGGAGGGGGTCTTTTGTGGAATGGTGGCTTCATGATATGACTAGTATCATGAGATTCCTTTTGGATCAATTCCTTTGCAATTATGAGATAAGAGTTGATTAGGATTTGGATTAGAAATTGGTTATTATCATCATTTTCTTATGGTTACCTCCACCCTCTCTTGTGCTTACCTCCCTTGACTTTCCCACTCATTTTTTTGGCCGGCCACATATTGGAGAGAGGGGGTATGATTTTTTGTGAGAGGAATTGTTCAGTAGATAAAACTGCACATTTGTTATTACATTTTTCCTACCATTTTCATATTAAAAAGGACTTTATTATAATATATCATACATATGAGGGTTTATGTGTAAAAATACTATTTTCCATGTGTTGATATATTATAATTAGCATTTGGTAGGAAAATGTATGCAAATAAATTCATTGACCAAATCCTAGTAGAACAAAGTCTACTAAATATTATTTGAATTGTTGTGCAAAAGATTTCCAAGTGTGCAGAATTTTTCAAAGAGTAGAATCAAGCAAATCAAGTTGTTGAAGAAGACTTGCCTAATTAAGAATCAAAACTTGGGGACCAAGTCTGGCAGCTACCATGAGAAGATTTCCAAATTCTGAAGATTCCTAGGATCGCCAAATGTCAAAGAGAGCCAGCCCCTAAAAATTGATCAACGGCTGAGATAAGAAGGCCGCGGATCCGCGGCATTAGCTCCTTGATGCCGCGGATCCTCCGCGGTTAAGAAAAGATGGAGGCTGAGGATTTTTGGGAAAAATGTTTTCTACATTTTACCTAATATGGAAGCAAATGATTCTGGCTTTGCACTATAAAAAGGCACCGAGAGCCTCTTGGAAAATCATCAAGCCGAAGAGATCATGAAGTCCCTGACGCTCACGCATCCAGGCTGATCATCAACTGTTCGTCTACCTCCTTAGGAAAGATCGAGAAGCAACTAGTTTTGTAATCATTTTCTACGGAATAAAGTGTAGATTGTTCAAGTTGATTAATAAAGGTAGTTATTTTATTTAATTCTTTTGCATTTTACATTATGTTTACCCTCTCTTTCTTTTCATCTTCTTCTCCTAACATGCGCGAGTAATTCTCCGCTTGTTAGGGTTCGTAGGATTAGGGTAGGCTAATGGATGATGAACATCTCTAAACCCTTTTTAAGTCCTATAAAGTTTATGAACTTTATCAAAAGAATCATTAACATCCTAATCGGGCGCGCTAGCAATTCTTTCCTAGTTCCGACCGCGATTAGAGATTAGATTAATGATTGTTTTGGTAAAGGCTAGATTTGAACGGAGTTCCGTGTCGAGATAAGGGTTAAGAGTGGGATTCCTTTTCCCTCCAGAAACCCTAATCTACACGCATCACCGTCGTTCTAATTTTAAATCTATTAATGAATAAAAAGTGTAACTTTTAATTAATCGTCCATGACTACAAAATCCTAACGAACCCTACAAGCCCTCTTATTATATTAACTATATTCCTAAAATAATCTAGATCTATAATTTTGCACTCTTGCTTAAAGTAAATCTAGAAACTTTTCACAAAAATTCTTTATTCCTCCTCTCTTTGTCAACACATCTAAAGTAAGATTAAAAGGTTCCACGTTTCCCTGAGGACGACCCGTACTCACCTCGGTCTAGCTACACGCGACAACTTTCTAATTGTGGTTAAACTACAAACACACTCTTTCGAACCAATCAAATGACGCCGTTGCCGGGGATACGTGCGTAATATTTTATTCTTACTATTTGTGTTGAATTCTTACACGATCTGTATCATAAATAAAACAAAACTGTAAATTGTATATTTAGCAATTATTGTGTGAATTTTGCGAGGGAATCTGAAGTCACAGACTTGAGGAAACAGGAGACAGATACATTCATTAAGATCCAAAGAAGTAGAGAAGGCCACAGAAAAAAAATTCATCAATTGATCTCTCTCTCTTGCGGCGTAACTGCTGCCGGAAGTGCACATCGGCGGCGGAAGCGCGGCCAGTTAGGAGATCTAGGGCTTCAATCTTTTCTGGTAAGATTCTAACCTCCTTCTCTCTCCTCTGAAATCCAATAAAATATCTTTTCTGCAGGATTCTTTACAAAATATCGCCGCTCAAAAATCTTTTTGCAAAGTTTTGTTTTGCGGTTTGTTTTTGCATATTAAAATACGGATTTTTAAGGGGCAAGACCAAAATCCAGATTAGGTGGGGATTTCATCACCCTTCCTAAGCCCCACAAATCACAAACCGAACATCTGCATCAACCCTACATTAATTTAAAAAGTATCTAGACCAGACTCTAAGGACTGTCGTGCTCAATAAGGACAGAGGAAGGTCGTGGGTAATCTATCGCTTATCCGCATTACTTTTGTGGTGTCTAAGCAAGTGTGTCTAAGGTGAGTGGTTACTTAATTAGGACCACTACTTTCGTAGTGGGGAGCCTCCCACTCACCTGGCACTTACCTGGCTACAAGGGTAGTGAAGAGGCGGTAGAGGATTGATCCTACGGCTTGTCCTTTGGAAGTCAAGGAGCGGGCTAGAGATTGGACCTAGGTAACCATAGTTCTAGGGTTGTTTGTGCATTTTTGTGTGATTTTTCTAAATCCTTCATTTTTCAAAACAAACCAATTATTTTCTCCCCTTTTTACCCTTTCCCCCTTCTTCTCTTCTTATAAATGGGTGACCTAAACAGAAGAACACTTGCCGAGGTTTGCTGTCCACAACCAAATATCTCTTGTTTTCGTAATCCCTTCGGTATACCGTCCGGCTCTTCCATGTCCTTAAGAGATCATATAGAACAAGAGGGAAGAAACAGTTGGCCACCTCAGTCTGGGTCTTATCAACCGTTTCCTAATCCTACACCTATTTCAGTTCTTACCCAGAGTGAGGAAGCCCCTAGACGAATGTCCATTGCTGAGCACATAGCTAGGGCTAGAGGCCAATGTTTCAACCCGAACCAATATCAACCATCACCACCACTGTCCAGAGAAGAGTTTGATAGGCGGTTTTTGGCATATAAGATGTTTATTGAAAATAGCCAACCAACCAACCCATATCAATATTCTTCTTATCATAATATTGATCCTACTCCTACCCAAGTTACGCAACCATTCTATTCCTATCAATCCAATCCGACTTTTCCACTTTCTCTAGACAGTTCTTCTAATCAGTCATTTGGGAGTTTTAATTATCCACAGGAATTTCAATCTTATACTGAAACCCCTTATCAACCCAAGACTAGTCTGGAGCAGACATTAGAAAAATTTCTGGAATTGTCGAACCAAATTAGGAAGGAAACAACAGAGTGGATGCAAGCAAAGAATTTCAAACCTGCCCAAAAATTTTCAGTATATGATTCGGACATAGGACAAAATGAGAATTTGAGTAGTGAGACAGAACTGTACACCCTTCCTAATCAAACCTCCCCATTCCAAACTGAAATCCACAACTCCAGTTTCATAGATTCATCAAGTACACCAAATAGAATGTCTGATAAGTTGTGTGACTTTGTAGTGTTTGATTTACCCGACTGTGAAGGGTCCATTTCAAGTGAAACCATACCCAACCTTGTGATCTCTACACCTCCACGCTTGAACCAAAACTGATTGAAAACCATACTTTTGATGAGGTGTTTGAGAATTTTAATCTTCACTTGAATGTAGTGATTGATGTTGGGGATATATTGATTGATGAACCCGAAATTTTAGATGATTTTGTCCCACCAATTCATCAAATCCTTTCACTTCCTTGTGGTCATCATCTTGAGCCTTTAATTCTTCCCGAACCCCAAATACGTCTTGAAGTTGATGATAAAGGTATACCCGAAGAAATACAGCCTCCATCTTCCACATTTGGTTCAGCAACACTCGACACACCAATTTGTTTACCCATTTCACCTTCTATTTTCTCCGGTTCTTCTTCTGTTCCTATAGTTTCAGTGACTTTTGATGAATCACAATCCGTTAATTCAAGTTCAATAATACCAGAAATTCAATTTGATTTGGATATTTTTGAAAATGAGGTAGATGAGTTTTTCGAGTCCTCTACCTCAATGATTTTTGATGAATCAAGTAGGATAAATTCTGGCACAAAACTCTTTGACAGCAAAATGTTCAATCACACCATTGATAAAAGTTTTGAAGAACTTTTTGCTGAAGAACTTGAATTTTTAAACAATACGGATTTTGTGATTGATCAATCTCCATCTATAGAGGTTGAACCGTCACCATTCCTTCTTCCTAATCATTCACATTCATCCTCATTCTTTCTTTTCTCTAATTTCAAACCCTTTCCAGACCACCTCTTATCCCTTCCCCATTTTTTCTTGACTCGATACAACACATTCTTCCACCAACCTATACGCTATACTGATAAAATCTTTGAATGGTTGGTGTTAACTTTTGGTCTTTGTAAAGTCTTACTTTGACTTAATGACTCACCCCCTCTTAAAATGCTTCGTATTGTCTAACTCATGTTTGAGGGGGGTATATTTTTGGCTCTTGAACATAACTTTTGTCCTCAAATTTGTGAGCCAAAAATAAGTTTGGGGGAGGATTTTGACTTTCATATATTCTTGCCCCCATTAATAATGTCTTCCCAAGCTTACAGGTTTTTGTGATCCAGCTGATAGCAACAGTGAGGACACTGTTGAAAACAAGTTTGGGGGAGGTTTATGCTTATTTACGCATACTTTGCATTATACTATAAGCTGTGCTTATTTACGCATACTTTGCATTATACTATATATAAGCAAAAAAAAATTATAACAAAAGAGTAGAAAGTGAAAAATTACATCCGAAAGATAGGAATAGTTTAAGAAAACCAAGAAAATTAGAAGTTTTCTTAAACGAACTGGTAATAAGTAGTTATGAGCTGTTGTCCCAAGGGTTAGTAAGATGAAGGAAGTCACTAATCTAAAGATAAAAATAAGTCTGAAAAATAGTTTCTATTCTGGAAGCCAAACATTTGAATGTTGATACCCTACTATATGCACTTACACACGTCTTGAAACTCGGGATAGTAGAGGATACCTTGAAATGCTCTTGTCTAAAAGCCAAAGTATGAAGGAAATGAAAAAAATGAAGAAAATATAAAAATGGTGAAAAGAAAAAAATGAACACTGGTTTTGTATCGCCAAGGCAGCAATAAAAAAATATAGCGAGGGAGCCTCTACACCTAGTGCCCTAAGGCCAATTGGTCTGGGAGTCACTGCTAAGCCTTAGGTGGTGCAAGACGAGGAAAATATTATCACCTAATCAGCAAGCACTTGAGTAATCGGTCGGTTAGTACCTCAAGAAGTTCTAACGGTCGCATGAAAAGGTGTGAGCAAATCTAAATATTCATCAAATTAAAAAGTACTGAGGTAGATGGACAAGAGTATGATAGCTTAAATTGAATTCTCCGAGTGTAGGGATGTCCATTTCACACACGTAGGGGTTTATGATCAATGTTTGGATGAAAGGTAGGAATGAAGAATAAAGACGATGTTTTATTGAGGGATGATGTGATTTATAACATTTTTTCATGACTATTAAGATAGGGCTCATGACGACTGAAAAACTAGTATAGTTGGAAACTCTTATTTTCAAAGTCTTTTCTTTTATGGTTCTTATCTTTATATGTAAATTTCACTATCTCTCTTTTGTTATGGGATTTTGTGGGTGCAATCCGCTGAAAATCCTCAGGAGACAACACTCCTCCTACTAGGGACATCTAGAGGTTTAACGGCTTGTTGCACGTGCTCAGTGCAATCGTGTCTGCCTACGAAAGTGTGCATAGTTTTCTCCTTTCTTTTTCTCCTCTTGAATAAACTAGTTTGCTCGGGACGATCAAAGATAAGTTTGGGGGTATTTGTTCAGTTGATAAAACTACACATTTGTTATTACATTTTTCCTACCATTGTCATATTAAAAAGGACTTTATTATAATATATCATATATATGAGGGTTTATGTGTAAAAATACTATTTTTCATGTGTTGATATATTATAATTAGCATTTGGTAGGAAAATGTATGCAAATAAATTCATTGACCAAATCCTAGTAGAACAAAGTCTACTAAATATTATTTGAGTTGTTGTGCAAAAGATTTCCAAGTGTGCAGAATTTTTCAAAGACTAGAATCAAGCAAATTAAGTTGTTGAAGAAGACTTGCCTAATTAAGAATCAAAACTTGGGGACCAAGTCTGGCAGCAACCATGAGAAGATTTCCAAATTCTGAAGATTCCTAGGATCGCCAAATGTCAAAGAGAGCCAGCCCCTAAAAATTGATCAACGGCTGAGATAAGAAGGTCGTGGATCCGCGGCATTAGCTCCTTGATGCCGCGGATCCACCGTGGTTAAGAAAAGATGGAGGCTGAGGATTTTTGGGAAAAATCTTTTCTACATTTTACCTAATATGGAAGCAAATGATTCTGGCTTTGCACTATAAAAAGGCACCGAGAGTCTCTTGGAAAATCATCAAGCCGAAGAGATCATGAAGTCCCTGCGCTCACGCATCCAGGCTGATCATCAACTGTTCGTCTACCTCCTTAGGAAAGATCGAGAAGCAACTAGTTTTGTAATCATTTTCTACGGAATAAAGTGTAGATTGTTCAAGTTGATTAATAAAGGTAGTTATTTTATTTAATTCTTTTGCATTTTACATTAGTTTCCCCTCTCTGTCTTTTCATCTTCTTCTCCTAACATGCGCGAGTAATTCTCCGCTTGTTAGGGTTCGTAGGATTAGGGTAGGCTAATGGATGATGAACATCCCTAAACCCTTTTTAAGTCCTATAAAGTTTATGAACTTTATCAAAAGAATCATTAACATCCTAATCGGGCGCGCTAGCAATTCTTTCCTAGTTCCGACCGCGATTAGAGATTAGATTAATGATTGTTTTGGTAAAGGCTAGATTTGAACGGAGTTTTGTGTCGAGATAAGGGTTAAGAGTGGGATTCCTTTCCCTTCAGAAACCTTAATCTACACGCGTCACCGTCGTTCTAGTTTTAAATCTATTAATGGATAAAAAGGATAACTTTTAATTAATCGTCCATGACTACTAAATCCTAACGAACCCTACAGGCCCTCTTATTATATTAACTATATTCCTAAAATAATCTAGATCTATAATTTTGCACTCTTGCTTAAAGTAGATCTAGAAACTTTTCACAAAAATTCTTTATTCCTCCTCTCTTTGTCAACACATCTAAAGTAAGATTAAAAGGTTCCACGTTTCCCTGAGGACGACCCGTACTCACCTCGGTCTAGCTACACGCGACACCGTTCTGATTGCGGTTAAACTACAAACACACTCTTTCGAACCAATCAGGAATTCATTCTTATTTCATTCCTTGCTAGATAATTGAGAGCACAATTTTTCCTCCATAGTTCTTTCTTTCTTCACCTCCATCAATGGGAACTTCAAACCCCATGAGACATACCTCTCTACACTTGCCTACAGCATTCCTTGGACACGTCGGCTCGCCAACTTCGTGCCCGAGTTGCCTCGGTCCAAAGGTAGGAGCCCGTATTAGAACCCAGCGTTGTGGTGCCCGTTCCGACGAGGACTTGAAGACCGGTGATTCTGCGAGGAGATCGGAGTGGAGGCGAAGACCGAAGGACACGGATCGCTTTGTATAGCTCTCTACCCCCTTCTCTTGATTGCTTGCGTTAGGTTAATGGCCCGATCCGGGATTTTAGTGCGCGGTGGTGCCGGTTTCTAGTTTTTAGAAAAGTTTCGTTTCCGCATTCCCGCGCCGGATTAACGGCCGGGGCGCTGCCGTGCACTTACACTGGTATCAGAGCCACTCCATTAACCTAGTCTAGCTTGCTCTAACGTGTTTAGAACTTCGATCGGACGAATTTTCAAAAACCGCGTTTTCATTGCATTAGTTTCTGTCGAAAAATTTTTTTTGGCTCAAATTTTTTTTCAGGTTGTTGCAGAAACACATGCAGGCAATTATAAGCATTCTGTGAAAATTTGGTCGCATGTTCTTACTATTGCACCGCGGAACCGCGGCCAAACCCTTGCTTGGGCCGCGGTTCCGCCGCCACTTATACTGTTCAATGCACCAAATTTTCACAGAGAGCTTCTGAGTTGAAAATGGGGTTTTTGGAATATTCTTTTTGGGCCCAGATTTTCTTTGAGTGCTACAGTAGTGCTTGGGGCCCACTTCGGTAAATTTGATCGATCAAAAATTTTTAACATGTTAGTTCACGGTATTTACATTATATCTGTGACCGTGAATGTCATTTGATCGGTAAATCCTGTCTATCTGCTATAGGCCTTTTAGACGGATTTGCGAACGTGACATTCACGTCAATGTTCTGTGTTGTGCTGTGATATTGCGGATTTATCATGGTGGATAGCCTGGATGCAATGGTAGTACAGTTTGGTGTTTATGTACAATTGATATTGCGGGGCGAGCGTCCGACATGTGGAATGTCTTCACTGCCTGTTTGTATATTATTCTTTGGAGCACGACCGGGGTGAGGTCGATGTACCCGTTGTATGTATATTTTACTTTTTGTACTAGGATTACCCCGCGGTGGGGTTCACGGATAGCCGGGTTCTAGAGAGCAACGGGCCGGCATCTTATGGCTTTGAGACGGAGGGGGCTTTACTCTATAATTGGCCGGCTATTCGCCGCACTCGTAGGGGGTACAGGATGACCCAGGAGGGGTGCCCAAGTTACCGGATTCCATGAAGTGCTGGGTGGTCCATTCACGTTGCTGAAGGGGGCTGCCTCGATTCAGGTTTTGGCGGGTAACTTGCCGCGCCCGTAGGGGTCTAGGATTTCATTGCACAGGCTATCTACACGACCAGGGGAACGGCGGGTTTCAGTAGCGGCTCTATGAAACCCGGGGATCCCAGATATCTGTATTGTTCTGTGATGCTTATTACATTTCTGTGATGTTGCATTTTATCACGCCTTGAGCGAATATTATATATTGATATATATACTAGTAGATGTTGTATATGTTTTGCATCCGCGCTAGTCCAGTCCCCGCTCTGTCGTTAGTTATGTAACCTAACGGGTGATGACCGGACCCAGTGGCGAATGCGGATGGCATATACGTACGTCATTATTTTCGTTCTTTATTGTTGTGATCAATTGATGGGACCGCGTTGATTCGGATCAATGCAAGCTAAACAAACCTATTCTAATGTTGTTGGAACACTTTTCAAAAAGCTGTTATTGCAAGTGCGTTCTCTTTTGTTTTGCACAGTGGTATTCAGTTGGAATATCCTGCACCTCAGTCGACGAGGCAAGGGCCGAGATCCCTTCCCCGAGAGTGACCCTTTGGATAGAAGTTTGCGTCAGGGAAATAACTTCACTATAGTCGATTACTTTTGCTTTGCATCGTGGTATTCAGTTGGAATATCCTGCACCTCATTCTACGGGGAAAGAGCCGAGATCCTTTCACCGGGAGTGACCTCTTTAGCAAAGGTTTTCGTCACTATATTTTTAAAAAGATATCCGGTTCCTTCAAAGATATCGAGTTCATTACGTTAAAGGTTTTCTCCAGAAACCATTCGTAGCCCTCCGTCGTTTCAGACGGGTAGCACGTAGTATTCATGCTTCGTTTGTTGACCTTCGTCAAGGCATAGTGTATGGTAGCTGCTTGTTACCTTTCTGCTGCATAGATAGATGCGTTGGTTTGGGACAGTCGTATAACCTTGTTGACCTTCGTCAAGGGCTTGTACGGGTGGGTTCAAATTAACCTGGACAATGACGGGTAGAACTTGACATGTGACTTATGATTTGTTGACCTTCGTCAAGGTCATAAGAGCATGGGGCAAAAATCACATCGGGAGTTTCTAAAGAAACTGAAACTTGCCAGATATGCGCATACCTTCTGGAGTGTGATAACGTGAGCGGATTCCATCACGTTATCATGCGATGATAGTTGGATCCCGATTCCCACTGATGAGTTGGTTTACACCTCGGGTGATCCCGACTAATTCTTCTTTCGGGTTTGGAGAAGAATTTGAGGTTACAGTGGGAGGTTTCCTGATTAGATAAAGTGATAACCATTCTGATCTAGGTTAGAGTGCACGCTGAGTGTTTCTTTTCTCTCTCTCTTTGGCAGCGACCATGACCCGACCCTAGACTATGACTCAGTAACCAAAATTAACCGAACCTTCTTAAACACTGGCTTTTGGATTGTCAGAGTTGCAAACCTCATTGCCACTCCTACTTTTACCCTTTTCTCCAGGACACCCCGTATTACTACAAACGTCCACTTCCATTGGACAAAACCATCGTATGGCTATATACAAACTCGAAGGAATTTATTCGAGGATGGTTTCCGGTTCTGGAGAAAACGAATAGGACTATTTAGTTGTCTTTTCCTTTTACCTTCTCTCAGGTTGCGAGTACTCCTTGGTTTAGGAGATAGTGCACCTATTACGCAAATTGGATAGTCTTCTTCCAAACTTTAGGCTGGTGCTGAATGGTGGGGAATGAAGAAAACCAATTAGCATAACGATGGTGTACAGAAGATATTAAGTAAAGACATATCAAGGGAATAGTAAGAGGGCAAAGTAAATTGCGACTGCTATTCACGACCAAACCAAGTATTTCATTACCACTCCCATTTCACCTTTGTGTTTCTCCAGAACACTCCGTATCACTACGAAGATCCACAGTTTATTTGGATACTCCATCGTATGGTTATATACGAACTCGAAGGAACTTGTTCCAGTTCGGGGATGGATTCAGGTTCAGGAGAAATAGGAATAAGGTTTATTTAGGTGTCTTTTATCTTTACCTTCTCTCGGGTTGCGAGTGCTCCTAGGATTAGGACAGTACACCCATTATGCTTATTGGATAGTCTTCTTCCAAACCATAGGCTGGTGCCGAACGGTAGGGAAGGAAGAAAACCATTTGGCCTAAAGGGGTGTGCAGAAGGTAACGACTAAAGACATATAAAGGGATTTGGAGAGATGGAAAAGAAATATACGGTTACAGTTGTGAATCTGGATAATGGAAGAGGCACTACTAGGAATACCAGGATACCCCGACGAAACATTTCAATGTTTCAGTTTCACTGTGTACTGTTAAAAGAAAACTGATTTCCCAATTAGACACTTGCTCCAGGGTATGTATTTACCAGGTCTGATTATCACATCTGTATGGTTTTACATACGATGAGTGGGAGTAAGTTATTGGGAATTAGGTGATCATTCTCATTATATCGGAATTCGTTGTAATTAGTGATATTTGAGGAAGTCACCTGGGTTGTTTGCCGGACGACAAATTTTTTGGTTTTGAATATCCGTTATAATACACCAATTTCAAATTGATATATCTGTACGTTTATTTTCATAAAGTGAGATATAAATTTTTGAAATTATGTCGATGACATTTACCTATATCAGTAGATGGTTAGGTAAGGAGCATTAAAACAACGGTGTAATTCTTCTTAACCATAAGTACAGTTTTCAACCTACGACACACAGGGAATGAGTTATTAGATTCAGAGGACTTATACAGAGTATTGTATATTGTCCAGTGTCCATCGGGACAGAGGGGTTGGTACTCGTACTATATTCTGTTTACTTGTGACTTCTCTAGTTCTTAGACATGTGTTTCGTAGAAACACAAGGTACAAGTTTTGAGAAGTTATAGGTATAAGAATAGAGTAGAGAACCAGGTGTTGCAAGTATCAGGATTCTTCAAGGTGATCGAAGATGTAGATACTTGTGAATGGTATTCAGTTGATAGTAATGATCAAGAGAACTTGCTTCTCTTTCAGGTTACTCATAATTGGAAGCATTCCTAAGTTGAGTAACGCTGATCGGCCTCCTTCCATTTAGTTGACATGCACTGGTGACAGCTGGATGATTTGAATCTGGTTCAATTAAATCAGTGCCTCTGTTTCTATATTGGATATAGAACAGTTCATATCTTGACATTGTTAAGGTACGGTGAGTTGTCCGGCTTATGCTTAAAACCAGACTCTGGATAACTCAAGGCACGTTTCTGTAATGGCTGTTTGTGGGTTGACCCAGGCTATGACGAGGGTTGACTTTCTACCATCAGGAAGATCAATAGTGATATTGTTCTAGACTCGCCACAGTTTTAATAAAAATGGATTTTTTTCAGAAAACAGTAGTGGGAGTATGGTAGAACTGGAAGTGATTCCAGAACCGCAAACGATTACTGAAAATTTGATAAGAACCTAAAGATTCAATCTGGTTTGACATTCAATTAGCCACTCCGCAGATATGGTGGGTAACCTCAGGCGCTCGAGAGGTACTTCGGTATGCTCAAGGACAGTGGCAGGGAGGTTCTTGTTTACCCAGACTTGCCATTGCTGTTGTTCCAGACCGTGAGACCCGGCAAGAGGATGGGTATAGCGTCGTTCTAAACTAGCTTTAGAAGTGCACGTATATATGACTCTGCTAGAGGGTTGTCGTAGTCAGTGGGAGCAGCGGAAGCATTGGTGGACAAGTGGCTTATATCTATTTATAGACTAGAGCAAATGCAACGGAGATAGATCATCTATTTCTGATGTGACAGTCATAGGTTTGACTTAATCAGAATAGGGGATGGATCTGTTAAGAAGGTAGTAAGGTATGATGTCCTGGTATTTGGATGACATACACAGAGTAGGAAGTGAAATTCCTATACTACGATCGGTTATATTTTGGTTGCCACACAGTGGTTTCTCCACATAGGAATTGGATGTTATATCAGACATTCTGGTTACTGGATCTATGGTTTTAGATCTAGATTTGGGAAGTGTCCCAATCAGGTTACTTAGACAGAATTCTATGAGTATTTAGAATGGACGACTCCTGGCACGGTAGTATACCTGCAGGTAATGGAGTCACCCCTCTCTAAAGCTGTCTTACAGACTAAAGGGGAGAGGGATGTGCATGATTGGAAGATCACTTCCTTAGGCAATTGAGTCAATCATGAAATTTCAAGTACCACACCAGAAGTTATTTTTTGCACAAGATGCAGTAAGTTGATATTAATCCAATCCTGTAGAAACGATCGGAAGCAGTTTAAAACATAAGTTGATGTTCTAGGGAAATGATAACGTCAGCCTCCTTTGGGAGACAGTTATCATTCCAGGCTTCCAAGGTGACCTGGATGACAGAGTGACTGTCAGAGTTATAGTTTTCCCTCTGACGAGGGGCAGTATTTTGGACAGGTGGTCCAGACGGATACTGAGGGATGCATGGCGCAGGACACTGATTAAGTTCAGTCGACGATACAGTCTAAGAAGTTTGGATTTGGAGTTCACTTATGAACTGGGTCCCATCAGACATCCAAACATATTCTAAGACAGGTATTGCTCATTTCGGGAGATGGGTTTCTCCGCGAACTTGAGATAAAGAGAGACATAGAAAGAAACATCACAGCGGATCCACTCACTGAGGCTATTCCTCGAACGCAATAGTTTCGCAAACGAGCTTTGTGAGACTGACTAGTAGAGGAGTTGGGTGTTCGGTATCACACGGGCTGTGAGTATGCGACATCGCAATAATTAGCCTTCAGTGCAAGTAGGAGATTGTTGGAGATAGTGCCCTCAGAGTCAATTATTGGATCACAGGAACGTGATTGCAATGATTGAGGGAGGACCTATCCCGGTAGGACAGTCTTACTCAAGATGATAGTATGCTATCTGGTTTATCTTTATCATCGTATACTGCTTTAGGTGACCTTACAGGTCACTATTGCATGTTGATAGAGCCCCTAGGATTCTTGCTTGACTACCAGCAGTATGAGGGCGATCATATACGCGGGAGCTGGGGTCTATAAGCACATCCTTAAAAGGTCCCTAGTCGTGAGAGTTTCGAGACAGGGCATCGATACTCCAGAGTAGACTAGTGTATACAGTCGAGACCCCGACGGGGGGCGGTGGCCGGTCTCACAAGCCACTGGTGTCAGTTGGTTCACCTAAGATGTATACAGGTGCTCATTGGGTTATGAGTACACCGGACAGGACTCGCCGGGAACGTGCTAGTTGGGATTATACCTGACGTCAGATAGCAGTTCCCTGGTGACATGTGTACAGGTTAGTTCATCGACCTGATATCATCATTTGTCTCGTGTGAGTTCCCACTGTACTTAGATTACTACCCTCCCACGCTCAAAAGAGTTGTGCAAACAGGTTTTAGTTGGGTATAGTCCCGAGCCATATGGAGGCAGTGTGCGGATCTGCAGGGGTTCATCTCTCCCGGTATTAGGGGTGAGGTCGCGCTGTGTCTAGGAGAGCCATTACACGAAGTCCTTGGCCAAGGCAGGAGATTTACTGGTAGGTATTCCAGTAGTATCTCAGGGTGTTCTGGACAACACTCCAACACGACTTGTACCGCTTTTGGGGGTCTGACTTTTACCAACCCCCTAGGCCCGCCATGCGATGCTCATAGACGAACGGACCGGACTGTACGGATATTGTCACTGACAGGCTCGGTAGGGTGTCAGGATGAGTTCGCTCATCGACGTCCCTTTTGGTCAATACCTTGTAGCCCGTCACGTATAGGCTAATACCTCTGACGTGCTAGTGGTTAAATCCATAGCCAAATTATTGTCGAGTCTTTAGAGTCCCTGTCACGACCCGAAAGTACGGAACATGACCGGCACTTAGACTACGAACGTCTCAAGGCGTACGTATGCTAAGTAAGCCGAAACCCAGAAATCCAAACCAAGAGAAGTAGTAGAGAATAGGAAGAACCATATCAAATCAACCTGTATGCAACATAATATACAACGCCTAAAGGCGAGGATCACAACAGAAATGGAACTCAACCAGCAAGAAACTCAAGAAATATAACATGCTACTCTATGGTCGAAAGAATAACATTACTGGTCTCTATCTCAAAAAAATACAAGTTTGGTTGATGGAACTTCTAGATACAACTGAAATATAATATACAAGGTATAATGATGGGTAAGATACAATAAACCCACCTACTAGCAAGTCACCCGAAAAGAAACCGTGCCCGCAAAGCCGTAATGAAATCCGTACAGCAACACCTGCAAGAAACTAGGGCACAACGGGGGTGAGTTGCCAACTCGTGAGTAGAAAAAGATCTACGCACAGAAATCGCACAAATAACGCAACCTAGGTCAATGATCATAATATATCCTCAAATATATGAATAACATGTAGCCTATAACAAGGCTAGGGTAAATATCTAACCCGAGTGTAATCTCATGTGCCCGTGTCAGTGCCTCAGGTAGCAATATATCATGTGAATGAGGTATGAATGCATGAAAACAGAATACATGTAAATGAAGAAACTGTTTTCATAAATTAGTGAGATTTCCTTTGTATTTTTAAAATGAGGTATCATAAATGAAATCAGCATCAACAGTGTCTAGCATCGACACAAAACATAAATCTCAATGTCTCAAAACCTCAGGCTCCGGCCATCCGGACTGGCCTGTATCATCAAATCTCAGTACCTCAATATCTCGAAATCTCAATGTCTCAATCTCAATATCTAGGGCGCCGTTAGTCCAGAACGGCCCCTACCATCCACCTCAAGACCACGACGGTATCCTCCGGATATCCGACGCGTCGGGTAAAATCACCGGTAGGTAGTCTCCCCCTGCCAGGCTCATCGTCATCACCACGAGCTTCTTGCCCCGGGGTACCTTACCGGGTCCACCATGTACCCGAAACGGTTCATCCAACTCCTTGAATCGGGTCTCCAAATCCATCAGCAAACTCATGGTGGACGACTCATACATCATGAGAAAAACCGCGCTTTTTATTTAAAAAGAGAAAGAAGAAGTTTGTATATGTTTTGCGGTTTTCCCCAAATCCAGAAAATCTCATGGAAATCCAAATCCAAAACCTCAATAGCACGTAAAAAGTGAATATATGCATGAGAATCCATGAATGCGGCATAACAATGAATAACAGTATGTATGAGGTAGCAGGTAATAACTACAATGTCTAAACTAACATATAAGGCAAGTACACTAATATCATGTCTAAACTATTAGCTAACAGGCTATGTCAAGCAATAATATTTTCTAAGGTGTACGTGAAATGGCAATTACCGATGAAGATGTGTGTGAGCCGGCAAGTAAGTGTACGTGGTACATACGCATCATCGGTAATGGTGCTGGTGTCCTAACCACAAGATATCAACAGTAGATTATGAAGCATAATATAAGCATGTGATGCGGAGCAAACAACAATAATGAGCGGGAGCTGAATACTAGACGCAACGATAACTAATCTATTTTAACCTAATATAAGTCCTATAATGGTGCCTTTTGAAATAACACGAATCGTGGGGTTTTGAAAATAGGGGCTACGGTGTTTTTAAGAAAAGATACGTTTTTTGAAATATCCGTAGGATCCCTTAGGCTGTCTTTAAAAATACGCACGATTCGTAAGCTTTGAAATAGGTAGGAACCGAATCTAATCTAACAACTAACTAAACTAAAGGGCGACGCTACAAGCTAGACTACAGGTAAGGAAACCGCCTAACATCTGAGTCGATACATATACATACCTGTATATATATTAGTCGGTGATCCCGCCTCAATAATATCATATCCGATACCATATCTATAATCAGACATCCCAAGTCAAGAGTGCAGATCAATCATCAAGATATAGCTCATACGTAAATCCGTCGTACGGTATCCCCAAATCTGGGTACGGGTCAATATCATATTCCTCACACTATTCCTCTGGTATCCTCTTTATCCAAGATCATAGTCTAGGGTACTGACCTATGTCTAGTACAATACTGATATCGCCTAAGTATGCATGCACGTGTGTAAAAACTACGTCAAGGACCCGCTACAACGTCATGTTGTATCTAAGATACGAACCCTGCTATATCACCGATCTCACGGCCTCAAATCAAATCTCATCGACTCAGCTCAATCCCAAGTATCATCCTCAATCCGTATGTGAACACATAGTCCCATACCCATGTGAACCCATAACTATAAAGAATCCCATGAGCACATATCAATAGGAATGTATGCAAGTATGTATGTGTGTATGTGTAGTGCAACACTACCCTAGGGTTCGCAACACTAAGGTAATCCAACACACCAATATCCATCCTAAGCAACGTTATTAATCCCAAATAACATATAATAAATTGTTGGTGTGTATACGCATCCGTATACACCACCACGGACTGCGGGGTTGCTATACGCCTTCCACCCGACTTCTCCCCGTAGATATAAATCTACTCACCTGGTCCTCGCTAGCCGGTGCCGACGTCGCCACGCGCTTGCTTGTCGTCTCGAAGTCCGCATGGGGTTACCTACATATCATAACGCACCATATCGCATTAAAACTAAATTCGAAATCGAAACGGCATAAGAAAATCAAATCGGCACGCGTATTACGCATAGGTCCAAACCTATCGCCTACGCATGCAAGAATAGTCAAACCAACCCTCGATGTCGATGTACAAACGTCAAACCATCGAGAAAAATCCAATCACACTCATTTGCACATTCACGAACACTAATTTTAATATAAACTAGGTTAAAACTCACAAAAACCCCAATTTCACTTAAAACGTCATTTTTCCGAAAATCTAGCAAGCACAATTCACCGTTTTTGTACAAAACATGATGTTTAAATGAATGTAGCGGCCAATATACTTATTAAATATCTTAAATAAGTCATAGAAACAATTTCCGGAATTTAATCTCATTAAATTCCAAAAACCCTAATATTCTAGTTTACAAAAATACCCTTTTTAACAATTTCAAAGGAAAAATGCACAAACTACAATCTAGCTTAGATTTGCATGATCTAAAGCATTAAACCACACTTAATAAAGTTAATGAAGTCATGAAAAACCTAAACACATTTTTAATCCCAAGTATTTAACCAAATTCAAAAATCTAGTAGTCAAATTAGCACATTAACACAATTTTTTTTTAAACTAACCATTAGTACTAGCTACTAATCTTGTATTAACATGACAAAAAGCCTAAATATAACACACAACCATACACCAATTTTACAAAACCCTAACTTGCATTCAAATTCATAACTTGAATTCCAAAACTTGCAATTAAACTCACATATCCAAATTAACACTTAATTAAATTAGCTTAAGAAATTAGTAACCAATTAAGCAACAAAAATGTTTAGAATTATACCCAAAAACATTTGAAGATCCACAAGCATCCATGGCCTCCCAAAATGCTCTCTTTTCACAAAGATCCATGCTATACGGGCTAAGCTAAAATGGGTAGGAGTCTGATTTGGGTTTTGGGATTTTTTTTGATGGATTTGAGGCAATTTTTGATGAAGTTTGAAGAGAAAAGAGAAGGGAATTGGGGGGGGGGCTGCTGCTGCTGTAGGAGGGGGGGATGCTGGAATGGGAGTGGGAGAGGAGAGAGAGGGAGGTAGAGAAAGTGGGGGAAGAAGTCAAAGTCAAGGTAAGGTCAAAAGTGCACCTAATTCACCCATTTTCTTTTCTTTTCATTCATATCTTTTCCTTTGAAAATCAAGTGGGGAAAAATATGGTGGATGCTGAATTCAGCCATGGGGAGGAGTAAGTGGGGGTATGTGGGTGTGGGTACGGGTGTGGAGTGATGAAAAATGATAAATACAATACCCCAAGTATCCATTTACGCTAAAAAAAAGCCTTTTTTCTTCAATAATTTCTAAACCGTTTTGGCAATTGATTTCATTTCAAAAACCACATGATAAAATTTTATTTAATGTTTTATGATGCACAAAATTTGTTTCAACTCATTCCAATTTGTAATTTTCCCTTATTAAATGTATTAGTGACGGCTTAAAATAATAATAAAATAATATTTTTTCAGAAAATTTGAAATTTCACCAGCGGCTCAATAAACACCAAATAATAGCAATTACATAGCTAGAATATGTATATTTAATTTTTATAATAAGATATTTGTATTTTGACTTTTTACAGAAAACCCCCTTATTTTACCGATTTTTCGAAATTTCACCGAAACGATTTTCAAAACGTTACAATCTTCCCCCCTTAAAGAAATTCGGTCCCCGAATTTAAATTCAAACTCCCCCAAATACTAAAACATCTAAGAAAAACCATCAAGTCGTCGGGGCTCCGAAATTATAACTACATAAAACAAATCGTAGCGCAGCGCATGCGCTTGAAAAATGAGCATATAACTCAAATCGAAACTCCGTCAAGCATCCCGCAATCATCGGAGTCATGGAGAAGACATCAATGCCAAATCCAAATCAAAACCAATATGACATAACTCGAAACTATACATGTAAATATCGAATCTATATATGTAAGTATCTGAAGGAAATGTATGCCAAATCTCTTTAAGTCGCTGTGCAACGCGTATAACACTGCACAGTGGCGGACGTCTATCATAAGAAAATAACTATATACATATACCTTTGTTTGAAATGTACGTTCCGTCGTTTTGGAAACAATTTAGAAGGGTCTCCTTGTTTTAAACATTTTGTGTTATATCAGACACGTAGGTAAATACTGAGGCTATAGCTCGCTTTCTGGAAATCCCTTCAATAACTATCAATGCATGCAAAATATATTCAGGTACTGTCCTCTGACTAGTCCTGCTCAGAACGAAAACACATAGCAATATCATAAAAACGTACTGCTCTATACGAAATAAATCCCAAAATATGCACATGAATGCTACGTGCGTCTGGTGCGCACGGAAATCAAAATCCATGAATGTGCCATACATGCGCACAGAAACAACATCTAAGTGCATCGGGTGTGCACGAAACATCTGTCGTAGGCAACGTGTGTGCCTGACAGCAAAATCAGGTGCATCTGACATGCACGAAAAATCTCGAATTAGTACATCTGGTGTGCACCAAATCGCATCTCGTAACAGGCGCCCAACAAGCGCTAAAAATCGAAATCTGGTGCATCCATCATGCACAAAATCAACTCAACTGTATGAAACCCATAAAATCATAAACATGAGAAACCAAGGCACGAAAATGATGTCTAGTCCAACAACTGTGCAAAATCGTAAATCCTCAATCATCAAAATAAAATTATGCTAATAAATCACCCAAAACATCGAAATCAAATATGGCGGAATAGTACCGCTCAAGCGCATCCTCTAAGAATCTCGGGCCAAATGTCGCGGTCACTAGTGGGACGTCTCGTTGATGATCATGAACTCTGGCCTGCTGGTGTGCGTAACAATGACCACTCCTGGGTCCAAGTCTTCTCTATGAATTGTCAATATCACGATCAATCGACTCATCGGCCCTGTCGGATGTGCTAACGGGGACGATTCCGTTCTGGCACTTCTCTGGTCATCTCTCGGGCAGTCATCGCGACCACTCATAAAGCAGCATGTCACTATCGTCGGTCTCTGGCTCTCTAAATGTACGTGACACATCTGATCCTGGATGCAAGTATCATTGCAGCAGTTTCTTGGAAGGAATCCTGCTCAAGGTCTCTTCCAAGTCTCATCTCTGCCAAATGTTCAGGAGTCATCGTCCTTACCGCTTCTTGCTTCGTAACGGCTGCATACTCAGCGCGACTCTTTTTGGAAGGTATATCCAATAACAATGCCTCGATATGCGTATCGTATCTCTGATGTCAGCGGAGGGGAACGTCATCATATCCAGATCGTGTACGAACCTCTTACTCCATTTTTCTCTAATGTCGACCGCTTCGGACTCGTCTGGTCGTGGCTGCATGGACTGAGCATCCAACGGCTATCCTCGTATCTGGAGTCTCCCAAGAATTGCATCTCACCATCTAGCATCCGAATTAAGTCGAGCCATCCGATCGAGTCGTCAAAACCTCATAATCCCCCAAGAGCTCAACATCTTGGGTACGGTATAATAGTATCGAGTACATACCACAGCATCGGTGGTCCAGCAGTAGAAGGGCAAACCCAAGCCTCACTAATGGCGCCGCAGAACTGCCGCAAACCCTAAGGTTCAAAGGCTTTCACACGGTCATTAAGTCGAGTTAGGGTTTTATTCTTCTAGAGGGACCATAAAATTGCCTGCATGTCTTTCCGAATACTTTAAACTTGGAATAATAGGTTACTGACATTCGATCATCTCTGTCGACTCTCAACGTCTCCGTGTGAAGTCGTCTCTAGCTGGAATCAATCTATCTGATGACCTCGCGACGGGGTAGCGAACAATCCACATATCCTAGTCATTCATCCTCGGTGACTAGTGATCACCTATAATCTCTTAGTATAACCTCGTACTGCAATAGCTCCAACATCTGGGCAAAATCCCGTCGTTCGCAGCAATAACTGGATCACTCGTCTACACGCTGAACAGTGCCTCAATCATCATGAATGAGCAATACATCAACGATCATCAGTATCTGGCTGGCCTCTGTCAGTGGCTCAATCCTCTAGTGCTGATCGGTACGTCCAAGTAATCTCATACAGCGATCCATCAAACGCTCGTGGCGCAAAACACAATCAAGACACATCTCTGCAAACGTGTGTCTCCGGAATAATGCTCTGGTCAGTCCTTGTTCGTAACGAGCTCATGCTGACCGCAACTCTAACCGTAGTTCTCCCTACCCGTAATCGTGGCAGCAAAACCATAACTGATACCGATGAGGCTAGATCAGGAAGGAATATGATACTGAAAAAAAATGTACATCCTAAGGCTCCTTAAGTGGAGTGGCGTGTCGTAAATATGCCGTGGAACATACCAACAGTACGTCACTCAACTTTAGTCACCTATTCCATCAACCAAGGGTCATCCTATACTCCTAAGGTAAAAACCTAACGCTCTGATACCAACTTTGTCATGACCCGAAAGTACGGAACATGACCGGCACTTAGACTACGAACGTCTCAAGGCGTACGTATGCTAAGTAAGCCAAAACCCAGAAATCCAAACCAAGAGAAGTAGTAGAGAATAGGAAGAACCATATCAAATCAACCTGTATGCAACATAATATACAACGCCTAAAGGCGAGGATCACAACAGAAATGGAACTCAACCAGCAAGAAACTCAAGAAATATAACATGCTACTCTATGGTCGAAAGAATAACATTACTGGTCTCTATCTCAAAAAAATACAAGTTTGGTTGATGGAACTTCTAGATACAACTGAAATATAAGATACAAGGTATAATGATGGGTAAGATACAATAAACCCACCTACTAGCAAGTCACCCGAAAAGAAACCGTGCCCGCAAAGCCGTAATGAAATCCGTACGGCAACACCTGCAAGAAACTGGGGCACAACGGGGGTGAGTTGCCAACTCGTGAGTAGAAAAAGATCTACGCACAGAAATCGCACAAATAACGCAACCTCGGTCAATGATCATAATATATCCTCAAATATATGAATAACATGTAGCCTATAACAAGGCTAGGGTAAATATCTAACCCGAGTGTAATCTCATGTGCCCGTGTCAGTGCCTCAGGTAGCAATATATCATGTGAATGAGGTATGAATGCATGAAAACAGAATACATGTAAATGAAGAAACTGTTTTCATAAATTAGTGAGATTTCCTTTGTATTTTTAAAATGAGGTATCATAAATGAAATCAGCATCAACAGTGTCTAGCATCGACACAAAACGTAAATCTCAATGTCTCAAAACCTCAAGCTCCGGCCATCCGGACTGGCCTGTATCATCAAATCTCTGTACCTCAATATCTCGAAATCTCAATGTCTCAATCTCAATATCTACGGCGCCGTCAGTCCAGACCGGCCCCTACCATCCATCTCAAGACCACGACGGTATCCTCCGGATATCCGACGCGTCGGGTAAAATCACCGGTAGGTAGTCTCCCCCTGCCAGGCTCATCGTCATCACCACGAGCTTCTTGCCCCGGGGTACCTTACCGGGTCCACCATGTACCCGAAACGGTTCATCCAACTCCTCGAATCGGGTCTCCAAATCCATCAGCAAACTCATGGTGGACGACTCATACATCATGGGAAAAACCGCGCTTTTTATTTAAAAAGAGAAAGAAGAAGTTTGTATATGTTTTGCGGTTTTCCCCAAATCCAGAAAATCTCATGGAAATCCAAATCCAAAACCTCAATAGCACGTAAAAAGTGAATATATGCATGAGAATCCATGAATGCGGCATAACAATGAATAACAGTATGCATGAGGTAGCAGGTAATAACTACAATGTTTAAACTAACATATAAGGCAAGTACACTAATATCATGTCTAAACTATTAGCTAACAGGCTATGTCAAGCAATAATATTTTCTACGGTGTATGACATGGCAATTACCGATGAAGATGTGTGTGAGCCGGCAAGTAAGTGTACGTGGTACATACGCATCATCGGTAATAGTGCTGGTGTCCTAACCACAAGATATCAACAGTAGATTATGAAGCATAATATAAGCATGTGATGCGGAGCAAACAACAATAATGAGCGGGAGCTGAATCCTAGACGCAACGATAACTAATCTGTTTTAACCTAATATAAGTCCTATAATGGTGCCTTTTGAAATAACACGAATCGTGGGGTTTTGAAAATAGGGGCTACGGTGTTTTTAAGAAAAGATACGTTTTTTGAAATATCCGTAGGATCCCTTAGGCTGTCTTTAAAAATACGCACGATTCGTAAGCTTTGAAATAGGTAGGAACCGAATCTAATCTAACAACTAACTAAACTAAAGGGCGACGCTACAAGCTAGACTACAGGTAAGGAAACCGCCTAACATCTGAGTCGATACATATACATACCTGTATATATATTAGTCGGTGATCCCGCCTCAATAATATCATATCCGATACCATATCTATAATCAGACATCCCAAGTCAAGAGTGCGGATCAATCATCAAGATATAGCTCGTACGTAAATCCGTCGTACGGCATCCCCAAATCTGGGTACGGGTCAATATCATATTCCTCACACTATTCCTCTGGTATCCTCTTTATCCAAGATCATAGTCTAGGGTACTGACCTATGTCTAGTACAATACTGATATCGCCTAAGTATGCATGCACGTGTGTAAAAACTACGTCAAGGACCCGCTACAACGTCATGTTGTATCTAAGATACGAACCCTGCTATATCACTGATCTCACGGCCTCAAATCAAATCTCATCGACTCAGCTCAATCCCAAGTATCATCCTCAATCCGTATGTGAACACATAGTCCCATACCCATGTGAACCCATAACTATAAAGAATCCCATGAGCACATATCAACAGGAATGTATGCAAGTATGTATGTGTGTATGTGTAGTGCAACACTACCCTAGGGTTCGCAACACTAAGGTAATCCAACACACCAATATCCATCCTAAGCAACGTTATTAATCCCAAATAACATATAATAAATTGTTGGTGTGTATACGCATCCGTATACACCACCACGGACTGCGGGGTTGCTATACGCCATCCACCCGACTTCTCCCCGTAGATATAAATCTACTCACCTGGTCCTCGCTAGCCGGTGCCGACGTCGCCACGCGCTTGCTTGTCGTCTCGAAGTCCGCATGGGGTTACCTACATATCATAACGCACCATATCGCATTAAAACTAAATTCGAAATCGAAACGGCATAAGAAAATCAAATCGGCACGCGTATCACGCATAGGTCCAAACCTATCGCCTACGCATGCAAGAATAGTCAAACCAACCCTCGATGTCGATGTACAAACGTCAAACCATCGAGAAAAATCCAATCACACTCATTTGCACATTCACGAACACTAATTTTAATATAAACTAGGTTAAAACTCACAAAAACCCCAATTTCAATTAAAACGTCATTTTTCCGAAAATCTAGCAAGCACAATTCGCCGTTTTTGTACAAAACATGATGTTTAAATGAATGTAGCGGCCAATATACTTATTAAATATCTTAAATAAGTCATAGAAACAATTTCCGGAATTTAATCTCATTAAATTCCAAAAACCCTAATATTCTAGTTTACAAAAATACCCTTTTTAACAATTTCAAAGGAAAAATGCACAAACTACAATCTAGCTTAGATTTGCATGATCTAAAACATTAAACCACACTTAATAAAGTTAATGAAGTCATGAAAAACCTAAACACATTTTTAATCCCAAGTATTTAACCAAATTCAAAAATCTAGTAGGCAAATTAGCACATTAACACAATTTTTTTTAAACTAACCATTAGTACTAGCTACTAATCTTGTATTAACATGACAAAAAGCCTAAATATAACACACAACCATACACTAAATTTACAAAACCCTAACTTGCATTCAAATTCATAACTTGAATTCCAAAACTTGCAATTAAACTCACATATCCAAATTAACACTTAATTAAATTAGCTTAAGAAATTAGTAACCAATTAAGCAACAAAAATGTTTAGAATTATACCCAAAAACATTTGAAGATCCACAAGCATCCATGGCCTCCCAAAATGCTCTCTTTTCACAGAGATCCATGCTATACGGGCTAAGCTAAAATGGGTAGGAGTCGGATTTGGGTTTTGGGATTTTTTTTGATGGATTTGAGGCAATTTTTGATGAAGTTTGAAGAGAAAAGAGAAGGGAATTGGGGGGGGGGCTGCTGCTGCTGCTGTAGCAGGGGGGGCTGCTAGAATGGGAGTGGGAGAGGACAGAGAGGGAGGTAGAGAAAGTGGGGGAAGAAGTCAAAGTCAAGGTAAGGTCAAAAGTGCACCTAATTCACCCATTTTCTTTTCTTTTCATTCATATCTTTTCCTTTGAAAATCAAGTGGGGAAAAATATGGTGGATGCTGAATTCAGCCATGGGGAGGAGTAAGTGGGGGTGTGTGGGTGTGGATACGGGTGTGGGGTGATGAAAAATGATAAATACAATACCCCAAGTATCCATTTACGCTAAAAAAAGCCTTTTTTCTTCAATAATTTCTAAACCGTTTTGGCAATTGATTTCATTCCAAAAACCACATGATAAAATTTTATTTAATGTTTTATGATGCACAAAATTTGTTTCAACTCATTCCAATTTGTAATTTTCCCTAATTAAATGTATTAGTGACGGCTTAAAATAATAATAAAATAATATTTTTTCAGAAAATTTGAAATTTCACCACCGGCTCAATAAACACCAAATAATAGAAATTACATAGCTAGAATATGTATATTTAATTTTTATAATAAGATATTTGTATTTTGACTTTTGACAGAAAACCCTCTTATTTTACCGATTTTTCGAAATTTGACCGAAACGATTTTCAAAACGTTACAATCTTCCCCCCTTAAAGAAATTCGGTCCCCGAATTTAAATTCAAACTCCCCCAAATTCTAAAACATCTAAGAAAAACCATCAAGTCGTCGGGGCTCCGAAATTGTAACTACATAAAACAAATCGTAGCGCAGCGCATGCGCTTGAAAAATGAGCATATAACTCAAATCGAAACTCCATCAAGCATCCCGCAATCATCGGAGTCATGGAGAAGACATCAATGCCAAATCCAAATCAAAACCAATATGACATAACTCGAAACTATACATGTAAATATCGAATCTATATATGTAAGTATCTGAAGGAAATGTATGCCAAATCTCTTTATGTCGCTGTGCAACGCGTATAACACTGCACAGTGGCGGACGTCTATCATAATAAAATAACTATATACATATACCTTTGTTTGAAATGTACGTTCCGTCGTTTTTGAAACAATTTAGAAGGGCCTCCTTGTTTTAAAGATTTTGTGTTATATCAGACACGTAGGTAAATACTGAGGCTATAACTCGCTTTTTGGAAATCCCTTCAATAACTATCAATGCATGCAAAATATATTCAGGTACTGTCCTCTGACTAGTCCTGCTCAGTACGAAAACACATAGCAATATCATAAAAACGTACTTCTCTATACGAAATAAATCCCAAAATATGCACATGAATGCTACGTGTGTCTGGTGCGCACGGAAATCAAAATCCATGAATGTGACATACATGCGCACAGAAACAACATCTAAGTGCATCGGGTGTGCACGAAACATCTGTCGTAGGCAACGTGTGTGCCTGACAGCAAAATCAGGTGCATCTGACATGCACGAAAAATCTCGAATTAGTACATCTGGTGTGCACCAAATCGCATCTCGTAACAGGCGCCGAACATGTGCTAAAAATCGAAATCTGGTGCATCCATCATGCACAAAATCAACTCAACTGTATGAAACCCATAAAATCATAAACATGAGAAACCAAGGCACGAAAATGATGTCAAGTCCAACAACTGTGCAAAATCGTAAATCCTCAATCATCAAAATCAAATTATGCTAATAAATCACCCAAAACATCGAAATCAAATATGGCGGAATAGTACCGCTCAAGCGCATCCTCTAAGAATCTCGGGCCAACTGTCGCGGTCACTATTGGGACGTCTCGTTGATGATCATGAACTCTGGCCTGCTGGTGTGCGTAACAATGACCACTCCTGGGTCCAAGTCTTCTCTATGAATTGTCAATATCACGATCAATCGGCTCATCGGCCCTGTCGGATGTGCTAACGGGGACGATTCCGTTCTGGCACTTCTCTGGTCATCTCTCGGGCAGTCATCGCGACCACTCGTAAAGCAGCATGTCACTATCGTCGGTCTCTGGCTCTCTGAATGTACGTGACACATCTGATCCTGGATGCAAGTATCATTGCAGCAGTGTCTTGAAAGGAATCCTGCTCAAGGTCTCTTCCAAGTCTCATCTCTGCCAAATGTTCAGGAGTCATCGTCCTTACCATGTCTGCTTCTTGCTTCGTAACGGCTGCATACTCAGCGCGACTCTTTTTGGAAGGTATATCCAATAACAATGCCTCGGTATGCGCATCATATCTCTGATGTCAGCGGAGGGGAACGTCATCATATCCAGATCGTGTACGAACCTCTTACTCCATTTTTCTCTAATGTCGACCGCTTCGGACTCGTCTGGTCGTGGCTGCATGGACTGAGCATCCAACGGCTATCCTCGTATCTGGAGTCTCCCAAGAATTGCATCTCACCATCTAGCATCCGAATTAAGTCGAGCCATCCGATCGAGTCGTCAAAACCTCATAATCCCCCAAGAGCTCAACATCTTGGGTACGGTATAATAGTATCGAGTACATACCACAGCATCGGTGGTCCAGCTGTAGAAGGGCAAACCCAAGCCTCACTAATGGCACCGCAGAACTGCCGCAAACCCTATGGTTCAAAGGCTTTCACACGGTCATTAAGTCGAGTTAGGGTTTTATTCTTATAGAGGGACCATAGAATTGCCTGCATGTCTTTCCGAATACTTTAAACTTGGAATAATAGGTTACTGACATTCGATCATCTCTGTCGACTCTTAACGTCTCCGCGTGAAGTCGTCTCTAGCTGGAATCAATCTATCTGATGACCTCGCGACGGGGTAGCGAACAATCCACATATCCTAGTCATTCATCCTCGGTGACTAGTGATCACCTATAATCTCTTAGTACAACCTCGTACTGCAATAGCTCCAACATCTGGGCAAAATCCCGTCGTTCGCAGCAATAACTGGCTCACTCGTCTACACGCTGAACAGTGCCTCAATCATCATGAATGAGCAATACATCAACGATCATCAGTATCTGGCTGGCCTTTGTCAGTGGCTCAATCCTCTAGTACTGATCGGCACGTCCAAGTAATCTCATACAGCGATCCATCAAACGCTCGTGGCGCAAAACACAATCAAGACACATCTCTGCAAACGTGTGTCTCCGGAATAATGCTCTGGTCAGTCCTTGTTCGTAACGAGCTCATGCTGACCGCAACTCTAACCGTAGTTCTCGCTACCCGTAATCGTGGCAGCAAAACCATAACTGATACCGATGAGGCTAGATCAGGAAGGAATATGATACTGAAAAAAAATGTACATCCTAAGGCTCCTTAAGTGGAGTGGCGTGTCGTAAATATGCCGCGGAACATACCAACAGTACGTCACTCTACTTTAGTCACCTATTCCATCAACCAAGGGTCATCCTATACTCCTAAGGTAAAAACCTAACGCTTTGATACCAACTTTGTCACGACCCAAAAGTACGGAACATGACCGACACTTAGACTACGAACGTCTCAAGGCGTACGTATGCTAAGTAAGCCAAAACCCAGAAATCCAAACCAAGAGAAGTAGTAGAGAATAGGAAGAACCATATCAAATCAACCTGTATGCAACATAATATACAACGCCTAAAGGCGAGGATCACAACAGAAATGGAACTCAACCAGCAAGAAACTCAAGAAATATAACATGCTACTCTATGGTCGAAAGAATAACATTACTGGTCTCTATCTCTAAAAAATACAAGTTTGGTTGATGGAACTTCTAGATACAACTGAAATATAATATACAAGGTATAATGATGGGTAAGATACAATAAACCCACCACTAGAAAGTCACCCGAAAAGAAACCGTGCCCGCAAAGCCGTAATGAAATCCGTACGGCAACACCTGCAAGAAACTAGGGCACAACGGGGGTGAGTTGCCAACTCGTGAGTAGAAAAAGATCTACGCACAGAAATCGCACAAATAACGCAACCTAGGTCAATGATCATAATATATCCTCAAATATATGAATAACATGTAGCCTATAACAAGGCTAGGGTAAATATCTAACCCGAGTGTAATCTCATGTGCCCGTGTCAGTGCCTCAGGTAGCAATATATCATGTGAATGAGGTATGAATGCATGAAAACAGAATACATGTAAATGAAGAAACTGTTTTCTTAAATTAGTGAGATTTCCTTTGTATTTTTAAAATGAGGTATCATAAATGAAATCAGCATCAACAGTGTCTAGTATCGACACAAAACATAAATCTCAATGTCTCAAAACCTCAGGCTCCGGCCATCCGGACTGGCCTGTATCATCAAATCTCAGTACCTCAATATCTCGAAATCTCAATGTCTCAATCTCAATATCTAGGGCGCCGTCAGTCCAGACCGGCCCCAACCATCCATTTCAAGACCACGACGGTATCCTCCGGATATCCGACGCGTCGGGTAAAATCACCGGTAGGTAGTCTCCCCCTGCCAGGCTCATCGTCATCACCACGAGCTTCTTGCCTCGGGGTACCTTACCGGGTCCACCATGTACCCGAAACGGTTCATCCAACTCCTCGAATCGGGTCTCCAAATCCATCAGCAAACTCATGGTGGACGACTCATACATCATGGGAAAAACCGCGCTTTTTATTTAAAAAGAGAAAGAAGAAGTTTGTATATGTTTTGCGGTTTTCCCCAAATCCAGAAAATCTCATGGAAATCCAAATCCAAAACCTCAATAGCACGTAAAAAGTGAATATAAGCATGAGAATCCATGAATGCGGCATAACAATGAATAACAGTATGCATGAGGTAGCAGGTAATAACTACAATGTCTAAACTAACATATAAGGCAAGTACACTAATATCATGTCTAAACTATTAGCTAACAGGCTATGTCAAGCAATAATATTTTCTAAGGTGTACGTGACATGGCAATTACCGATGAAGATGTGTGTGAGCCGGCAAGTAAGTGTACGTGGTACATACGCATCATCGGTAATGGTGCTGGTGTCCTAACCACAAGATATCAACAGTAGATTATGAAGCATAATATAAGCATGTGATGCGGAGCAAACAACAATAATGAGCGGGAGCTGAATACTAGACGCAACGATAACTAATCTGTTTTAACCTAATATAAGTCCTACAATGGTGCCTTTTGAAATAACACGAATCGTGGGGTTTTGAAAATAGGGGCTACGGTGTTTTTAAGAAAAGATACGTTTTTTGAAATATCCGTAGGATCCCTTAGGCTGTCTTTAAAAATACGCACGATTCGTAAGCTTTGAAATAGGTAGGAACCGAATCTAATCTAACAACTAACTAAACTAAAGGGCTACGCTACAAGCTAGACTACAGGTAAGGAAACCGCCTAACATCTGAGTCGATACATATACATACCTGTATATATATTAGTCGGTGATCCCGCCTCAATAATATCATATCCGATACCATATCTATAATCAGACATCCCAAGTCAAGAGTGCGGATCAATCATCAAGATATAGCTCGTACGTAAATTCGTCGTACGGTATCCCCAAATCTGGGTACGGGTCAATATCATATTCCTCACACTATTCCTCTGGTATCCTCTTTATCCAAGATCATAGTCTAGGGTACTGACCTATGTCTAGTACAATACTGATATCGCCTAAGTATGCATGCACGTGTGTAAAAACTACATCAAGGACCCGCTACAACGTCATGTTGTATCTAAGATACGAACCCTGCTATATCACCGATCTCACGGCCTCAAATCAAATCTCATCGACTCAGCTCAATCCCAAGTATCATCCTCAATCCGTATGTGAACACATAGTCCCATACCCATGTGAACCCATAACTATAAAGAATCCCATGAGCACATATCAATAGGAATGTATGCAAGTATGTATGTGTGTATGTGTAGTGCAACACTACCCTAGGGTTCGCAACACTAAGGTAATCCAACACACCAATATCCATCCTAAGCAACGTTATTAATCCCAAATAACATATAATAAATTGTTGGTGTGTATACGCATCCGTATACACCACCACGGACTGCGGGGGTGCTATACGCCATCCACCCGACTTCTCCCCGTAGATATAAATCTACTCACCTGGTCCTCGCTAGACGGTGCCGACGTCGCCACTCGCTTGCTTGTCATCTCGAAGTCTGCATTGGGTTACCTACATATCATAACGCACCATATCGCATTAAAACTAAATTGGAAATCGAAACGGCATACGAAAATCAAATCGGCAGGCGTATCACGCATAGGTCCAAACCTATCGCCTACGCATGCAAGAATAGTCAAACCAACCCTCGATGTCGATGTACAAACGTCAAACCATCGAGAAAAATCCAATCACACTCATTTGCACATTCACGAACACTAATATTAATATAAACTAGGTTAAAACTCACAAAAACCTCAATTTCACTTAAAACGTCATTTTTCCGAAAATCTAGCAAGCACAATTCGCCGTTTTTGTACAAAACATGATGTTTAAATGAATGTAGCGGCCAATATACTTATTAAATATCTTATATAAGTCATAGAAACAATTTCCGGAATTTAATCTCATTAAATTCCAAAAACCCTAATATTCTAGTTTACAAAAATACCCTTTTTAACAATTTCAAAGGAAAAATGCACAAACTACAATCTAGCTTAGATTTGCATGATCTAAAGCATTAAACCATACTTAATAAAGTTAATGAAGTCATGAAAAACCTAAACACATTTTTAATCCCAAGTATTTAACCAAATTCAAAAATCTAGTAGGCAAATTAGCACATTAACACAATTTTTTTTTAAACTAACCATTAGTACTAGCTACTAATCTTGTATTAACATGACAAAAAACCTAAATATAACACACAACCATACACCAATTTTACAAAACCCTAACTTGCATTGAAATTCATAACTTGAATTCCAAAACTTGCAATTAAACTCACATATCCAAATTAACACTTAATTAAATTAGCTTAAGAAATTAGTTACCAATTAAGCAACAAAAATGTTTAGAATTATACCCAAAAACATTTGAAGATCCACAAGCATCCATGGCCTCCAAAAATGCTCTCTTTTCACAAAGATCCATGCTATACGGGCTAAGCTAAAATGGGTAGGAGTCGGATTTGGGTTTTTGGGATTTTTTTTGATGGATTTGAGGCAATTTTTGATGAAGTTTGAAGAGAAAAGAGAAGGGAATTGGGGGGGCTGCTGCTGCTGTAGGAGGGGGGCTGCTGGAATGGGAGTGTGAGAGGAGAGAGAGGGAGGTAGAGAAAGTGGGGGAAGAAGTCAAAGTCAAGGTAAGGTCAAAAGTCTACCTAATTCACCCATTTTCTTTTCTTTTCATTCATATCTTTTCCTTTGAAAATCAAGTGGGGAAAAATATGGTGGATGCTGAATTCAGCCATGGGGAGGAGTAAGTGGGGGTGTGTGGGTGTGGGTACGGGTGTGGGGTGATGAAAAATGATAAATACAATACCCCAAGTATCCATTTACGCTGAAAAAGCCTTTTTTCTTCAATAATTTCTAAACCGTTTTGGCAATTGATTTCGTTCCAAAAACCACAAGATAAAATTTTATTTAATGTTTTATGATGCACAAAATTTTTTTCAACTCATTCCAATTTGTAATTTTCCCTAATTAAATGTATTAGTGACGGCTTAAAATAATAATAAAATAATATTTTTTCAGAAAATTTGAAATTTCACCAGCGGCTCAATAAACACCAAATAATAGCAATTACATAGCTAGAATATGTATATTTAATTTTTATAATAAGATATTTGTATTTTGACTTTTTACAGAAAACCCCCTTATTTTACCGATTTTTCGAAATTTCACCGAAACGATTTTCAAAACGTTACAGTCCCCCACAGACCGTTTTCTCAAGTTTCGGGCGAAACGCTGTAGAGGCCATATGGAGATATGGCAGGGTTCGATTAGATACATGCGGTATTGCACGGATCATGATCGGACGGATAATACTAGCGGGCTTTGGTTTAAGCCGGAACCTAGTATTGTGCAGTGTAGATTTTGTCTCATTGCATTTGTATTCAGTGGGAATACAAATACGGGTATGTATATACAGTCGTGGGGTTTTCCTGTAATTTATTACGGGATCAGTTTTCTGAATTTTCCAGTTTGCATTCCGTTCCGGCCAGTTTTCCTTTGTTCCTTCACGGCCGGATTCTTAAGTTGGAGGGGCTAATTTGCAAGTGTGCAAATTTGCGTTTGTGGAGGGGGTCTTTTGTGGAATGGTGGCTTCATGATATGACTAGCATCATGAGATTCCTTTTGGATCAATTCCTTTGCAATTATGAGATAAAAGTTGATTAGGATTTGGATTAGAAATTGGTGTGACTTTAATCCATTATTATCATCATTTTCTTATGGTTACCTCCACCCTCTCTTGTGCTTACCTCCCTTGACTTTCCCACTCCTTTTTTTGGCCGGCCACATATTGGAGAGAGGGGGTGTGATTTTTGGTGAGAGGAATTGATTCTTATTTCATTCCATGCTAGAAAAATGAGAGCACAATTTTTCTTCCAAAGTTCTTTCTTTCTTCGCCTCCATCAATGGCAACTTCAAACCCCATGAGAAATGACACGTGCGAAAACGCATGTGCATTTTCCGAACCCTGCCTGAATACCATACGGCATCTACAACGTTTCGCCCGAACTTGGGAAAGTGTCTGTGGGGGCCTCTAATGACTCATCAATACACTGGCACTGGGTAAAACCACTAGCACGTCAGAGGTACAAGCTGTACGTAACGGTTTGCCTATGTATTGATTGGAAGGGAAGCTGACGAGCGAACTCATCTATAAACCCTACTGAGCCTGATAGTGACAATATCCATACAGTCCGGTCCATTCGTCTATGAGTATCGCATATTAGGCCTAGGGGGCCGGTAAACGTCAGACCCTCAATAGCTGCATAAGTCGTGTCAGAGAGAAGCCCAGAACACCCTCAGATACTACTGGTATACCTACCAGTATATCTCGATTACCCTGGCCAGGGATTTCGTGTAATGGCTCTCCTAAACACAACATGATCTCACCCCCAATACCGGGAGAGACGAATCCCCTGCCGATCCGCTCACTTGCCTCCAATGTGGCTCGGGACTGTACCCAAAATATACCTGTTTGCACGACTCCTTTGACCCGTGGTAGGGTATAAATCAAAGCACAGTGGGAACTCACACGAGAAAAATGACGACCTCAGGTCGATGAACTAACCTGTACACATGTCACCAGGGAACTGCTATCTGACGATATGTATAGTACCAACTAGCATGTTCTCGGCGAGTCCTGTCCGGTGTACTCATAACCCAATGAGCACCTGTATACATCTTAGGTGATCCAACTGACACCAGTGGCTTGTGAGACCGGCCACCGCCCCTTGTAGGGGTCTCGACTGTATACACTAGTCTACTCTGGAGTATCGATGCCCTGTCTCGAAACTCCCACGACTAGGGACACTTTAAGGATGTGCTTATAGACCCTAGCTCCCACATATATGATCGCCATCATACTGCTAGTAGTCAAGCAAGAATCCTATGGGCTCTATCAACATCTACATGATGATAAAGACAAACCAGATAGCATACTATCATCTTGAGTAAGACTGTCCTACCGGCATAGGTCATCCCTCAATCATTGCAATCACATACCTGCGATCCAATAATTGACTTAGAGGGCACTATATCCAACAATCTCCCACTTGCACTTAAGGCTGATTATTGCGATGTCGTGTACTCACAGCTCGTGTGATACCGAGCATCCAACTCCTCTACTAATCAGTTTCACAAAGCTCGTTTGTAAAACTCTTGTGTTCGAGAAATAGCCTCAGTGAGTGGATCCGCTTCGGTGTTTCTTTCTGTATCTCTCTACATCTCAACTTCGCGGAGAAAACCATCTCCCGAATTGAGTAATACCTGTCTTGGAATATGTTTGGATATCTGATGGGACCTAGTTCATAAATGAACTACAAATCCAAACTTCTTAGACTGTATCAATCACTGAAACTATTCAGTGTCCAGCACCATGCCTCCCACAGTATCCTCTTGGACCTCCTGTCCATAATACTGTCCCTCGTCTGAGGGAAAACTTTAACTCTGACAATCACTTTGTCATCCATGTCACCTTTGAAGCCTGGGATAATAACCGTCTCCAGAAGGTGGCCGCCGTCATCTAATCCGTAGAACATGTACTTATGTTCTATAACTGGTTCCTTATGTTTCTTCAGGATTGGATTAATATGAACTTATCGCATCTAGTGCAATAACGACATCTGGTGTGGTACTTGACATCTCACGATTGACTCAATTGCCCAAGCAAGTGATCTGTCAATCTTGTACGTCCCTCTCCCCTTTAGTCTGTAAGACTCCTTTAGAGAGGGTGACTCCATCACCTGCAGGTACACCACCATGCTAGGAGTCAACTATTCTAAAATACTATTAGAATACTGTCAAAATACCCACATTAGGAAACTACCTAAATCTAGATCTAAAACCATAGATCTAGTAACCAGAATGTCAGATATTATATCCATATCCTTTGTGGAGAAAACAACTGTGTAACGACCACAATACAACCGATCGTAGTATAGGAATTTTACTTCATACTCTGTGTATTTCATCCAAATACCAAGACATTACACCCTACTACCTTCTTAACAGATCCATCCCCTATTCCGATGAAGTCAAACCCATGACTGTCACATCAAAATTAGATGATCTATCTCCGCTATAATTGCTCAAGTCTATAAATAGCCATAAGCTACTTGCCCACTATGCTTCCGTTGCTCCCACTGATTACGACAACCCTCTGGCAGAATAATATATACGTACACTTCTAGAACTAGTTTAGAATGACGCTATACATATCTGTTCATCACAGAATACTGCATTTTATACCGCCCATTCTTACGCTCGGTTGTTTATAGGTAGGTGCTTTTAATCCGTGTTTGTTACATATTTGCAGGATACAGGTTCTCGGTTCTAAAAGGGTGAAATTCATGGAAAACACGACAAAATCCGGGTTCCTGCCAACCACTGAGAAAACACGGTCTCCGCTCGTCATCCGTATGTTGCCAGATACCAGTTTAGGGAGACAAAATGTCAAATCAATGTCACCTTCATGCACAAGGCTCAATGGCAACAACAAGTTCCAAGAAATCTACGGGGAGCTTGAGGCAATCATGACAAGAAGCATCCACAAAAGTCCACCTTTCCTCAACAGATATTCTGGAAAAATTATCAGAAAATACATGTACCAGACAATAGGGGACAGCAGAGCAGGGTAGCACACAAAACCTGACATCCCAACTCCCCTATAGGGCGGCGGATCCGCGGCCAGGTGGGCCCCTCTCACGGACAATTTTTGGGGTTATTTTGGGTATTTCATTTTATATCAGAATGTTGCCCTAGATCTTCAACCCTCTGCCTATAAATACAGCAGTTTTGAGCTAAGCCAAGGGTCATTCTTTTGTTCCTCTTTTTGTTAGGATTTAGTCTTTTTTCTTCTTCTTCTTCATTCTTTTTCCATGAAAATTGTAGTGAGAGCTTTTTGAGTGGAGATTAATGAAGATGAGGGCTTTTTGTATCATTCTCTTTTGTTTCTTCTTCCCCATGAGATTTTTGCTTTCTCTTGATCATTCAACCTCTTCATTGAGCTTGAATGGTTAAGGGTTAGTTATTGATCTCAAGGGTCGTATTTTCTTTCATGGAATTAGCACTTCATTTCACATGCGTTCTCTACCTTTCCCTTGATCTTGCAACCTCTTGATTGAGCTTGCAAATTTTAGGGTTGGCTATTGATCACATGCTTGTCTTGAGTCCTATTTTCTTGTTCTTTTTATCGCTTTTTATTTCTTGCTTATTATTATCTTGCTTTACTTTCTTGCAATTTAATTCCTTGCACTTTAATTACTTGTAATCTTTTCTTTTCTTTGTTCTTTTCTTTTTGTTCTCTTTTGTTCATTTTGTGAATGTTGTAATTATTGTTGTTGTTAAGAATCCATATGATATTGTAAGTTAACATTTCTTTGCTCTTTTCCTTTTCCCGTTATTTTCCATTGAACTCCGCCCAAACCATACGCAAGCGCTCCGTTAGGCACCCTACCCTGACAAGGTAACGGTGATTCCTAACCGCGACCGGTTGCGTTCGGTTTGGCCGGAGGCGAAAGCAAGAGACAAGAACGGAAGGACAAGGGTAAATAAGCCGGATTCCATGAATACCGCGCTTAAATCCCCTAATCCACGTTGTTGCCGATTGCTCTAGATTCAATTGGTCAAGACTCGGCTCAAAGGTTTCGAGTACGGATTTCGTTAGCTTATAATCTCGTATCTTTTCTTAACAACTTTATACTTGCAAATAAACACATAGGTTAGAATCAAACTCATACAGATTCTTTATTGACTCGTCTAAGACAAGAAAGTAAGATACCACCATCTCCCTGTGGACCGACCCGTGCTCAACCGGCTAGCTGCAAAGCGACACCGTCCTGATCGCGGTTATACTTTAATTCTTTGAACATCCGACACGCCAAAAGCGTGCGATCAAATGGCGCCGTTGCCGGGGAGACGGTAACGTATTTCTTTTCTTGTTATTCGGGTTAATATTCTTTTTGTATATATATAAAAGATAAAAAAATAAAAATAAAAATAAAATAAAAATAAAAATATCTTTTTGTTTTTTTTTGATAATTTTTGTGGGCAAGTGTGCAGATTTTTGCGGATTTGCAAACTGCGATTGTAGGGAGCAAAGTGCACATTCAAGGCTAAGGTGTTTGCAAAGTACAGTGCCAAAGATCCGGGTAGTTTGACCCGCGCAAGCGAACCTTTCAAGCTTACCGGATTTGATTCAACGGGGGTTTCCTAACCTAAAACTTAACGGTACGTACTTTACTAACACCTTCTTCTCAAATCCGACGCATCCAATATACTATTCTTTGCAGAATTCTTTGCAAGTTCGCTAGCAAACGCTAAAAATTGACTAACCCGTATTTGTTGCAGCGCCGCGCTTAAACTAAAAAACGATTGTTTGATTCTTTATAAGAATTTTTTGAATTGCGCATTGCATCAATTAATACGGACTTAAGGGCAAGCGAACCCCACAACATACGGTAAAGGATTTCATCACCTTTTCCGTAGCCCACAAATCACGAACTTGAGCATAACGTTTACCCGCACAAATTTTAAAAGAAACTAGACTTTAAGCCTTAAGGACTTCGCGCTCACTAGGAGAAGTTAATTGTGTTTAGAACCTTGCTTAACGGTATATTGTTTACGGGGTGTCAAGGAAAGTGTTAACGGCGAAACCGCTAAAAGAGAAAGGGTTATTTAATTAAGGAACTTCGCGAAAGCGTTGGAAAACCTCCCCTAGAACGATCAAGTGTATCTTGAGCCTGTTTCTCGACACTTACCTGGCCTCGTGATCAGTGTATCTTGAGCCTGTTTCTCGACACAGTTTTACTTCGACAATCAAGTTCTGGAGCAGGTCTAGTTGACCTAGGTTAACCCTAGAACGATTAGGGGTGTGGTATTTTTTGTGTCGTGATTATTTTTGTCCATATTCTTTTTGTGTGTATATTTCATTTTTTTGTTAATATATTTCTATAAAAAAAATACATATAAAAAAAAAATCACATTCTTTTTCCCTCCTTTTCTCTTCTTTTCTTTCCTTTTCTCATCACATCATGGGTACTCCACCTCGCAAAACTCTTGCCGAACTTTGGTACCCACAACCAGACATTACTTCTTACGGTTCTTGCTTTGGCCGAACATCGAACGACCCCTCCATGCCCAAAGTTTCACTGAAAGATCGCATAGCAGCGTCTAGGACAAACACTTGCACTCCTCATTCCACTTTGTATCAACCTTTTCAACCTCCCGCACCCGCTTATGTTGATACCCCTTCTGCAAGCCGTCCTTTGTCCATCGCTGAACGAATTGAACAATCCCGTAGCCGATCTTTCACTCCTTTCACCACTTCAAATTCTTGGGATCAACAATTCCATTCACCTTCCTATCCAAATGTTGATCCTGCTCCTGTCCAGCCATTCAATTCCTACCAATCCTACCCTACTTTTGCACCTTCCCTAGACATTGCATCAGAACCGCCATTTGGGAGTTTTCAGTATCCAAACAACTTTGAATCTTTTACTGAAACCCCTTCACAACCAATGTCTAGTCTAGAACAATCCTTGGAAGACTTTAGGGTAGCGTCAAGCCAACAGATGATGGATTTGAATGCGTCCATGGCTGCCCTCATTCAGCCTAGTGATCCGGTAGCTAGTTTTCAACTAGCTCCAATTTTTTCAATGTATGATGAGGCGGCAGGACAGGCTGTGAATTTGAGTGGAGAGAGTGAGATGTACCCCCTTCCAAATCAAACCTACCCGTCCCAAATTGAATCCCACAACCCCTGTTTTGAAAGTCTATCGAGTATCCCACATGCTTTATCAATTGAAGATAGAATGATTAATGAGTTGTGCGACTTTATAGTGTTTGATTTACCTGATTGTGAAGGGTCTCTTCCAAGTGAAACCGATCCTAAACCTTTTGACCTCTACACCTCCACTTTAGAACCTGAATCGATTGATATCCATGCTTTTGTTAAGGTGTCAGAGAATTTTGATTTTCACTTGATTGAGGATATTGACGCTGGGGATATTTTGGATGATGAACCCGTAGATTTGACTGAGTTTTTCTCTCCAATTCATCATCCCGAGTCATTAACTGTTTTTCCCGAAAAACATATGCGTCTGGACTTTGATGAAATATGCATGGATAAGCTTAACTTTGAGGAGAATTTTGAGGACATTTTTGAGGATGAAACAGTTCTAGATGATGAGTCGGATTTTCCAATTCATCCTGTTCCTTTCACTGACTGTGTACACCCTCCAGAACCCTTAACCGATTCCCTTCTTCAACCACTTCCCTCCATCCTTTCCATCGTTCCGACCTTGCAAGAACCCGTACCATTTTCACTTCCTGTGTTTGGTTTACCAAGTTCGGCGTACCCATGGTTTCTCACGAACCTTGAGGGATTTGACCCCATTTCTCGACGAGTAAATATATTAGCACAATCACTTTTCACACATCGGCCATCACAAATTGTGCTAATCTATTTACTCCATTTGCACCCTCAAGTTCGTATTCCACTTCTTTTTCCCTTCCGCCATTCTTCTTCCTCTCATATACCGAGACCGTATCCCGCTTCTCTCTGCATACGGTCTCGCGTATTCTCCATTTCCTTCCTCTTCACCTTCTTTCACCAACCACTGCTTTATCACGATAAGATCTTTGAATGGTTGGTACTAACTTTTGGCCTGTGTAAGGCCTTGTATACCTTGATACTATTCTCTTTCCCCCCTAATCCTGAATTTCAACGCTTAACAGTGGAAACACTGTTTTACTTAAGTTTGGGGGGGACACCTTTTTTGTATATATTTTTTGTTTTCTTTTTTTTTTTGTTTTGTATATAATTTGTTTTTAGGGAGCGCCGGCAATTTTGACCCTCTTAGTATAGCCTGACAGTGAGGGCACTGTCAAAGTTAAGTTTGGGGGTGTGCTCGGTAAGCTTTCTTCCTTCGCATTCATATGTATATTTTGCATCTGCATATTAAAACCATAAAATCCATAAAAATCTGAAAATTTTCTTAAAATATAAAAACTTTTTTGTCAAGTTAGCTTGTGGAAGAACTCTGATTCAACATTCGATGGTTTTTGTTTGAAAAAATAGGAAAAACTAAATCTTATGTTTAGATTTTGAAAACCTGAAAGATAACACTCCTTTGAAGTTAACTATAGCTGATATACGTCTTTACATCACACTACACGTGTCGTGAATTTTTGGAATTAGATGACAAGTCTTTCATGTTTAAACTTTTAAACAGATAAATGATTTTCTGAGGATCAAATAGGTTTGTTCTGAAATAAGTAATGTCAAGAATAGTTTATGAAGTAAAGCGAATATGAAGGAATGTTATTGATGCCGTAATTGGAGCTAAGTCTAAAAAATAACCCATCGGAAACTTGATTGGAATGATTACACACCAAACCCACTAAACACGTCTTTTATCCAAAAAAATAATTGAACTGCCGGTTATATCTCCGTTCGTATTAAATCATCTGACTTTCACGTCAAACTGTCTTTTGTTTTTGGACCTAGATAACTTGAGTAATTAAGTCCGCTGGGGTGTTTCTACACCTAATGCCCTAAAACCAACTGGTTTGGGTGCATTGGCCCAAAGCTCGCTAAGAAGCCTAGAAAGTCCAGTTTTAAAACAAAGTCAAGCAAGTGTTCTCTCCGAGTTAAAATTCCTAACGGTTCTTTGTGTGAGAATAATCTTGATAAAAGACAGGCTTTTATAAAAAAAATTTAACGGAGATATGAAGGTTTTATTCTATGATAAAGACTATTGCACGTTCACAGAGGTGTGTATGAAATGAAAACAAGAAAAAGGTGGAGTGAAAAATACGACTTAGTTTCCTGTTAAGGAAGATAGAAATTCTGAAGTTGAAACCTTACTGGAAAATGAAACTTGAAAAATGCTTAACTCTTTATAAAACTTATGTGATCCTTTTAAAATTGTTATCTGGGCTTTATTGTGCGACATGATGACTTTAATCGATCCTTCTGGAACTTAACGACACTAATTGCACTGCACGTAAAGACATATAAAATCTGTAGTTAAATAAGAAGCGAGGTGTGAAAAATAAAGGTTCGATAGTCTAGACTTAGGATTATAGAATTGTTATTTTCTGAAACAAAAACTTTAGGGTTTGAATCTTAGTTATTGTACAAAACCAACTTGACCGGATTTTGTGGGTAGTATCCGCTGAAAACCCTCAGGAGACAACACTCCTCCTACTAGGGACACCTAGAGGTTTAACGGCTTGTTGCACACGCTCAGTGCAATCGCGTTCCCTGCGAAAGTGCGGTTAGGATTTTATTTTTTTTGTGAATAATTGGTTTTGCTCGGGACGAGCAAAAGTTAAGTTTGGGGGTATTTGTTCATCACAGAATACTGCATTTTATACCGCTCATTCTTACGCTCGGTTGTTTATAGGTAGGTGCTTTTAATCCGTGTTTGTTACATATTTGCAGGATACAGGTTCTCGGTTCTAAAACGGTGAAATTCATGGAAAACACGACAAAATCCGGGTTCCTGCCAACCACTGAGAAAACACGGTCTCCGCTCGTCATCCGTATGTTGCCAGATACCAGTTTAGGGAGACAAAATGTCAAATCAATGTCACCTTCATGCACAAGGCTCAATGGAAACAACAAGTTCCAAGAAATCTACGCGGAGCTCGAGGCAATCATGACAAAAAGCATCCACAAAAGTCCACCTTTCCTCAACAGATATTCTGGAAAGATTATCAGAAAATACATGTACTAGACAATAGGGGACAGCAGAGCAGGGTAGCACACAAAACCTGACATCCCAACTCCCCTATAGGGCGGCGGATCCGCGGCCAATAGGGGGTATTGGCGGCGGATCCGCGGCCAGGTGGGCCCCTCTCACTGACAATTTTTGGGGTTATTTTGGGTATTTCATTTTATATCAGAATGTTGCCCTAGATCTTCAACCCTCAGCCTATAAATACAGCAGTTTTGAGCTAAGCCAAGGGTCATTCTTTTGTTCCTCTTTTTGTTAGGATTTAGTCTTTTTTCTTCTTCTTCTTCATTCTTTTTCCATGAAAATTGTAGTGAGAGCTTTTTGAGTTGGAGATTAATGAAGATGAGGGCTTTTTGTATCATTCTCTTTTGTTTCTTCTTCCCCTTGAGATTTTTTCTTTCTCTTAATCATTCAACCTCTTCATTGAGCTTGAATGGTTAAGGGTTAGTTATTGATCTCAAGGGTCGTATTTTCTTTCATGGAATTAGCACTTCATTTCACATGCGTTCTCTACCATTCCCTTGATATTGCATCCTCTTGATTGAGCTTGCAAGTTTAAGGGTTGGATATTGATCACATGCCTGTCTTGAGTCCTATTTTCTTTTTCTTTTTATCGCTTTTTATTTCTTGCTTATTATTATCTTGCTTTACTTTCTTGCAATTTAATTCCTTGCACTTTAATTACTTGTAATCTTTTCTTTTCTTTGTTCTTTTCTTTTTGTTCTCTTTTGTTCATTTTGTGAATGTTGTAATTATTGTTGTTGTTAAGAATCCATATGATATTGTAAGTTAACATTTCTTTGCTCTTTTCCTTTTCCCGTTATTTTCCACTGAACTCCGCCCAAACCATACGCAAGCGCTCCGTTAGGCACCCTACCCTGACAAGGTAACGGTGATTCCTAACCACGACCGGTTGCGTTCGGTTTGGCCGGAGGCGAAAGCAAGAGACAAGAACAGAAGGACAAGGGTAAATAAGCCGGATTCCATGAATACCGCGCTTAAATCCCCTAATCCACGTTGTTGCCGATTGCTCTAGCTTCAATTGGTCAAGACTCGGCTCAAAGGTTTCGAGTACGGATTTCGTTAGCTTATAATCTCGTATCTTTTCTTAACAACTTTATACTTGCAAATAAACACATAGGTTAGAATCAAACTCATACAGATTCTTTATTGACTCGTCTAAGACAAGAAGGTAAGATACCACCATCTCCCTGTGGACCGACCCGTGCTCAACCGGCTAGCTGCAAAGCGACACCGTCCTGATCGCAGTTATACTTTAATTCTTTGAACATCCGACACGCCAAAAGCGTGCGATCAATATCCTCCTGCCGGGTCTCATAGTCAGGAACAACAGTAGTGTCAAGTTTGGGTAAAACAAGAACCTCCCTGCCACCCTCCTTGAGGCTACCGGAGTACCTCTCGGGTGTCTGAGGTTACCCTCCAATACTGCATTTTTAACACGGCAATTTCCCTATCTTTTGCACTCATCTAGAAGTGTTCGGCATTCATATTACACATATTAGCAAATCAGTCGTAAAATATCAGATTGCATGTGTTAGACTCTAAAACCGACATTTCTGATGGAATTTAGTGTTTATCATGGCATCGCATCATCCTTGTATTGCGCAACTCTTGTCCCGAGAAATTGTGGAGGAAATTGCAGGAACAAAGCCAAAAGAGCTGATCAAAAAATACACCAACTCCAAGATGTGAGATCTGGAAGTGATACATAAAGCCAAATACAATTTAACATATCATACAAAGGCCTAATTGTCAGCCCAAGATCACAGTAGAAAATTCAAGCCCAAAGGCTTCTAAACCGCCGCGGATCCGCGGCGGGAGCCCGCTAGCGCCGCGGATCCGCGGCGCTATGATGTCATCATGCTCTCAAATTTCATACACGTGGCTCTTGCAACTTCCCAAGCTTCCAGAAGTCTCCCGATTCTCCACTTGGCGCATCTAGAAGGCTCGTCTTAACAAACTACTTCTAAAAGGCTCTTTTAACAAACTTTTGGAGGGAAATTCAAATCTTCTTAACAAACTTTTGGAGGGAAAATTCAAATTTGAAATCCTAGATCTAGGGTTTTGAGGTCTATAAAAGAGAGCCTAGATCTAGGGTTGAGGTTGTTTAAGAATCACCATCATCTTCTACCCACAAGTCGAGTGACACGACTTGTGTCAAACCCCAATTCAAAATCAAGATCAAGATCCCGAGTGCAATTCAAGCAAGAGAGCCTTCAACCTTTAGAAGCGACCCCGGATTTCAACGGAGCAAGAGATCCACGCCGATCCGCGACTCAAGGAGCCGAGCGAAGCCGAAATCGACGATCTAGTTCCATCCTTTTGTAAATTCAAGAGAGTTGTAACGAAATTTGTCGATAAATAAAGGTGAATTTTCTATATTCTTGCTTATCTTTTAATTCAAGCATAATGATTAGATCTCAATTTGTGATTGTGTTTGTGATCATGATGTTTGAGTAATCTCCGCTCGTGTAGGAGTTGTGACGATCTTTAGATGATGATGATTTAGATATTTTTACAATTCTTAAATCCTATAATGTTTGGAAATTCTAGTGAATCAAATGATTAATGACCTAGTTTCGAGATGATGCTTTCTTGATCGTGTTCACTCGAAACTAGGGAACAACTATTAACCATTTGATTAACTAGAAGCTAGAATTTGAATGCGATCCATCGAAAGGACAAAGGATGAGTTGCGAAATCCCTAATTTCCTCGCAAGATCCTTAAATCTCGATGAATTTGCATCGATCTAGTATCAATTCGTCAATGGATAAGAATGAGTAATTATTAGATCTCATCACATCTATAGATCCGATCTACTCCTACGAGCCATACTTCTAACCTTGATTGTTGGTTGGAAATTATCACAAATTATCACTTCTTGATTTTAATGCTTTCTTAGATCTAGATATTTTCTCTTTCTTGAAATGCAATTTTATAAATCATGAATTGTTTTCTTTTCTTTTCCTTAAAGTTTCGAATCATCTAATTCGAAGCACGAACGATTACACTTTCCCTGTGGACGATCCGCACTTACTAACGCGCTACATCCGACACCGTTATTGATTACGGTCAAATAATTTTTGGTTGTGATTTCTAAATACAATTTTCTAAAAACCAACACACAACGGAAAATCGTTTCAATCAAATGGCGCCGTTGCCGGGGATAGTGCGCTAATTTTTCGTATTTTGAAATTTGAGTTGAAAAGTTTATTCCATCTATATTTTTAGATCAAAATTCGCGCAAACACTAATACGTGTTGTTGTGATTTGATTGCGTGGAAATCTGGAATTTTTGGAGCTTGAGAATTTTTTTTAGAGAAGTCCAGAGAGCTCTTGAGCTGAACAGGAGCTTGTGCACAAATTTCTGTGCAGTCATCCCCTGAAGGAACCGCGATTCCGCGGCATAAGAGGGAATCTGCGGCGGATCCGCCACGGCCTGACGTCATATCTGCATCAAAATTCTCAGGTGACTTCTACACTTTCTTATCTCCTCCTAAATCTGCTCCAATTATCATTTTGTGCAGATTTCTTTGCAAATAAATGGCAGCGCCGCAAAAGCAAAATAAATTGTGCGTGTTTTGATTTTTGTGGTTGTTTGAATATTAATACGGAATTTAAGGGGCACGGCCAAATCCAGATTAGGTGGAGAGTTCATTACACTTCCTAAGCCCCAAAAATCACAAAATTTGCATCCGCATTGACCCTTATTAACTAAAAGAAATCTAGAGATGACTCTAAGGACCGTCACCCTCACTTAGGACAAGAGTGGGCCATGGGTAATTCATTGCTTATCCGCGTTTCTTTTGTAGTGTCTAAGGCAAGTGTGTCGAAAGCTAGTGGTTACTTAATTAGGCCCACTACTTACGTAGTGGAGAACCTCCCACTTACCTGGCACTTACCTGGCCACAGGAGAGACAAAGAGGCAGTGGAGGATTGATCCTGCGACTTGTCTTTTGGCAGTTAGGAGCGGTCTAGAGCTTTGACCTAGGTGACCATTAGATTTTAGGGTTTTGCTTATTGCAATTTTTGTGATCACATCATTTTTTTCAAAAATCCGTATATTTTTCAAAACAAACACCACATTCATTCATCATTCCCCTAATTATAAGTTCACGCTGCCACTTGTACTAAACCTTTTTAGTGCAAGATAGGCTGGACACGGGATTCTAGTGTCCGTTTAGTCCGCGTCCCCTCGATCGACTCCGAAGTCGGTATTTCTCCATTTACCTCTCTTTTACCCACTACCACACCCACATCGATGGATCCGTCTCCATCGAATTTCTTTTCCACTAACCTGCCGCCGTCCGTTGGTGCGCAGAATCCACCTCGCATCTCTCTACAAGAGAGGTGCTATCCTACACGAGGTCCCCTTTCCACCTGTCTTTCCATTCCACCAGCCAACGGGGAAAATTTTCAAATAAAACCGCAATACATCAACCTTCTACCAAAATTTCACGGTCTCGAGTCTGAGGACGCATATGCCTTTATCACCAAATTTGAAAATGTATGCGCAATGATGGGTACTTCACAGCTTTCTGTGGATGCTTTACGTCTTCGTCTTCTCCCTTTCACCTTGTGCGATATAGCCGAGAAGTGGCTGTATAACACTACCGCACATTCCATTTCAAATTGGGAAGAATTCGTCAAAGCATTCCTTAAGAAATTCTACCCACATCATAAAATATCTCGAGTCCGTAGCGAAATAAATCAATTCACCCAGCTTCCAAATGAGCCATTTTCACAATGTCTTGAACGTTTCAAGGATCTGTTAGTTCAATGTCCACATCACGGCATCCCCAGATGGGGTCTGTGCCGAATCATTTATGAGAGCATTAATCCTAACACAAGACAGACCCTTGAATTAATGTGTCAATGCAATTTCATGACCAAAGATGATGGGGAAGCCTGGAAATTTTTAGAAGATTTCGCTGAAAGATCTTTACAGTGGGAGGGTGTGAGTCAATCGTTTAGGGCTGGCAATAACCAATCGGAAGTTTCCATAGGAGTTAGAGCTGAAATTTCAGCTATCAATAAGAAACTCGAGACTATGGAAAACAAATTTTTAGCCGCCGCCCTAAGTCAAATGTCACTCTCCAAAACTGTATATGGATGCTGTTCTGATCCATCTCATTTGACGGAAGAATGTCCATTGAATTCTCCGTTTCAAGGTCACGAGCATACCAATTCCGCTTTTCAAAGACCTAGAAACGACCCATCTTCTTCCACATATAATCAGGGTTGGAGGAACACCCTAACTTTTCTTGGAACCAATCAGAATCTCAAAACACGGTTCCAACTCAAAACAATTTCCAAAGGGTCCCTCCACCACAACAGCAACCACCGCTTTAATTGAGTCAGCACCCCTTCCAATCACAAAACTTCCAAAATCCGGCCAACACTTTTGCACCACATGAAAACTCTTTGCAATTGACCGGTACAGATAATACCTCTGCACTAGCACAAACCTTGGATACTTTCATGAAACAATCCATCCAAGGGACGGCAAGTTTGCAATCTTCCGTCGAGAATGTGATGAAGATCATTGTCTCTCAAAATGAGAATATCAAATCGATGGAAGCACAAATTGCACAACTAAAAGCCGAAATGAGTGCAAGAGAGGAAGGGAAACTTGCAGCTCAACCTTTACCCAATCCTGGCTATTCACATCATGTGGATGAAATCACGTTGAGATCTAGAAGAGTGCTTGACAATCACGTTAGGGAAGAGATTGATGACACTGAAAAATCTATCAATGATACCCCGGCTGAGACCTTTCCTCACACACACACTTCTAATTCTAACCCCAGTTCTTCTACACCACCACCTTCTTGCGAGCCTATTCTTCATTTCCCACAAGGCTCGATGATCGCACGCTTTTGGCGTGTCGGATGTTCAAAGAATTAAAGTATAACCGCGACCAGGACGGTGTCGCTTTGCAGCTAGCCGGTTGAGCACGGGTCGGTCCACAGGGAGATGGTGGTATCTTACCTTCTTGTCTTAGACGAGTCAATAAAGAATCTGTATGAGTTTGATTCTAACCTATGTGTTTATTTGCAAGTATAAAGTTGTTAAGAAAAGATACGAGATTATAAGCTAACGAAATCCGTACTCGAAACCTTTGAGCCGAGTCTTCACCAATTGAAGCTAGAGCAATCGGCAACAACGTGGATTAGGGGATTTAAGCGCGGTATTCGTGGAATCCGGCTTATTTACCCTTGTCCTTCCGTTCTTGTCTCTTGCTTTCGCCTCCGGCCAAACCGAACGCAACCGGTCGCGGTTAGGAATCACTGTTACCTTGTCAGGGTAGGGTGCCTAACGGAGCGCTTGCGTATGGTTTGGGCGGAGTTCAATGTAAAATAACGGGAAAAGGAAAAGAGCAAAGAAATGTTAACTTACAATATCATATGGATTCTTAACAACAACAATAATTACAACATTCACAAAATGAACAAAAGAGAACAAAAAGAAAAGAACAAAGAAAAGAAAAGATTACAAGTAATTAAAGTGCAAGGAATTAAATTGCAAGAAAGTAAAGCAAGATAATAATAAGCAAGAAATAAAAAGCGATAAAAAGAACAAGAAAATAGGACTCAAGACAAGCATGTGATCAATAGCCAACCCTTAAACTTGCAAGCTCAATCAAGAGGTTGCAAGATCAAGGGAAGGGTAGAGAACGCATGTGAAATGAAGTGCTAATTCCATGAAAGAAAATACGACCCTTGAGATCAATAACTAACCCTTAACCATTCAAGCTCAATGAAGAGGTTGAATGATCAAGAGAAAGCAAAAATCTCAAGGGGAAGAAGAAACAAAAGAGAATGATACAAAAAGCCCCCATCTTCATTAATCTCCCACTCAAAAAGCTCTCACTACAATTTTCATGGAAAAAGAATGAAGAAGAAGAAGAAAAAAGACTAAATCCTAACAAAAAGAGGAACAAAAGAATGACCCTTGGCTTAGCTCAAAACTGCTGTATTTATAGGCAGAGGGTTGAAGATCTAGGGCAACATTCTGATATAAAATGAAATACCCAAAATAACCCCAAAAATTGTCAGTGAGAGGGGCCCACCTGGCCGCGGATCCGCCGCCAATACCCCCTATTGGCCGCGGATCCGCCGCCCTATAGGGGAGTTGGGATGTCAGGTTTTGTGTGCTACCCTGCTCTGCTGTCCCCTATTGTCTGGTACATGTATTTTCTGATAATCTTTCCAGAATATCTGTTGAGGAAAGGTGGACTTTTGTGGATGCTTTTTGTCATGATTGCCTCGAGATCCACGTAGATTTCTTGGAACTTGTTGTTGCCATTGAGCCTTATGCATTAAGGTGACATTGATTTGACATTTTGTCTCCCTAAACTGGTATCTGGCAACATACGGATGACGAGCAGAGACCGTGTTTTCTCAGTGGTTGGCAGGAACCCGGATTTTGTCGTGTTTTCCATGAATTTCACCGTTTTAGAACCGAGAACCTGTATCCTGCAAATATGTAACAAACACGGATTAAAAGCACCTACCTATAAACAACCGCACGTAAGAATGGGCGGTATAAAATGCAGTATTCTGTGATGAACACTCGACACCTCAGCCCATATCTTCTAGTTCACAGAAAACGATCCACACTTCTATTCTGGGATCGGGTCCACACACACTTCCTTCTCCTATGACAGACCCAGCGCTTATTGCTAAAGCATCTTATCCTAATCGGTTAAGGGCTAACAAATAGAGTCCACATATGGATAAGATTATGGACATGTTTAAGCAAGTTAACATCAACATCCCTCTCCTAGATGACATCCAGCAAGTTCGGTCCTATGCAAAAACTCTTAAGAACTTGTGCACTAGGAAGAGGAAGAAACAAGTGCCCAAGAAAATTTTCATGGCAAAGACTGTAGACACGGCTTTCCCCCAACAATTACCGAGGAAACGTAAGGATCCTGGATATCCTACTATTTCCATTTCTATTGGGGAAAAACACATTAACCGTGCTCTACTAGACCTTGGCGCTAGTGTTAACTTGCTTCCATATTCAGTCTACGAGCAACTAGGTATCGGAGAGTTGAATCCAACCCATTGCACTCTCCAGATGGCTGACCGAACAATCAACAAACCTAAGGGTGAACTCGAGGATGTGTTAATAAAAATCGGGGAATTTATATTACCTGTGGACTTTATTGTAATTGATACACAGCCTGTAGCGAACCCACGGAATCAAATTCCGGTGATTTTAGGTCGCCCCTTTTTGGCCACTTCCAACGCTATAATCAACTGTCGTAATGGCTCGTCAATAGAGCTAAACATTTACAAGTTGGGAAGTGTACCCTCCGAACCTACTGCTCAGGTCTGTTCTGTCGACTTAATGGATGTCGATAGCAGCGAATTTGATGATCCTCCTGATACCGATCTTGACTCTTTTCATACGTTGTTATTTGACCCAACTATGTATCATACACATACGGACTCTTCCACCGAGTTGTCCGGGTCAACAACTAACACTGATTATGAACCGTTCTTAGAGTCTGAAGATCACCCCGCACTTTGTGATGACATTATTCATCGGGGTATAAATGGAACTTTTGAGGAGATCTTCGCTGATGAACTCACATTTTTGAATGACACGGGTGTTGAGATGAATCATGTCCCAAACATTGAAATTGAACCTCCACCCCTTCTTCTGAATTGTAAAAAGAATGAGAGTAATCCATCACATTCACTGCATCGTCTCTCCAAAATGAGACGCACACACATTCTATTCCACCACTTAACCTTTCCCCACTTCTTCTTCCAGCAACCAGAGCACTACATTGATAAAATTTTTGAATGGTTGGTGTTAACGTACGGTCTTTGCAAAGCTTGGTATCGACCAATGATTTTTGACCCCCTCATGTGATTTTCAAAGATTAACATTGCATAACTCAAGTTTGGGGGGGTATATTTTCTGGCTCTTGAAAATAAAATATTTACACAAAATGATGAGCCAAAAAAAAGTTTGGGGGAGGATCTTCACTTAAATATTTTGCACCCATTAATAAATTTCCTCCCAAGCCTACAGGTTTTTTGAGATTTAGCGGATGGCAACAGTGAGGACACTGTTGAAAACAAGTTTGGGGGAGGTTTGTGCTTATTTTTGCATCATTTGCATCATACTTTGCATAAGCACAAAAACATTTTTGAAAACATATAAAAATTTAAAAATTTTCAAAAAAATAATAAAATTTTTTTCGTACATAAATAAGATAATAAAAGTTTACATAGTGAAAAATTACATCCATAAGATAAGAAAAATTTAAGAAAACTAAGAAAATTATAGTTTTCTTATACGAACTAGTAATAAGTAGTTATGAGTCGTTGTCCCTAGGGTTGGTAAGATGGAGGAAGTCACTAATATGAGGATAAAAATAAGTCTGAAAAATAGTTTCTATTCTGGAATCCAAACATTTTGAACGTTGATACCCTGCTATTCGCATTTACACACGTCTTGAAGCCCCGGATAGTAGAGGATACCTTGAAATGCTCTCGTCTTAAAGCCGATGTATGAAGGAAATAAAAAAAATGATGAAGAAAATATAAAGTGGTGAGAAAAATGGACACTGGTTTTGTTATCACCAAGGGCAATAAAAAATATATAGCGAGGGTGCTTCTTCACCTAGTGCCCTAAGGCCAACCGCTCTAGGAGTCACTGCTATGCCTGAGGTGGTGCAAGACGAGGAAAATACACCAAATAAGCAAGCACATGAGTAATCGGTCGGTAAGTACCTCAAGAAGTATTAACGGTCGCATGAAAGTGTGTGAGCACATCTAAATATTCATTAATTAAAAGTACTGAGGCATATGGGCAAGAGTATGATAGCTTGAATTGAATTCTCTGGGTGTAGGGATGTCCTTTACACACACGCAGGGTGATATGATCAATGTTTGGAAGAAATATAGGAATGAAGAATAAGACGATGTTTTATTGAGGGAGGACGTGATTTCTGAAATCTATTCAAGACCATTAAGATAGGGCTCATAACAACCGAAAAAATAGCCTAGTTGGAAAACCTAATTTTTAAAGCTTTTCTTTTACAATTCTTGTCTTTAAATGTAATATTCATGATCTTTCTTTTATTATTGGATTTTGTGGGTGCAATCCGCTGAAAACCCTCAGGAGACAACACTCCTCCTACTAGGGACACCTAGAGGTTTAAAGGCTTGTCGCACGTGCTCAGTGCAATCGTGTTGCCTACGAAAGTGTTCTAGTTAGTTTTTCTCTTTCTTTATTTTCTCCTTCTCTTCTTAATAAAAAGTTCGCTCGAGACGATCGAAAATAAGTTTGGGAGAATTTGATCAGTCGAAAATACTGCATTTTTAACATGGCAATTTCCCTATCTTTTGCACTCATCTAGAAGTGTTCGGCATTCATATTACACATATTAGCAAATCAGTCGTAAAATATCAGATTGCATGTGTTAGACTCTAAAACCGACATTTCTGAAGGAATTTAGTGTTTATCATGGCATCGCATCATCCTTGTATTGCGCAACTCTTGTCCCGAGAAATTGTGCAGGAAATTGCAGGAACAAAGCCAAAAGAGCTGATCAAAAAATACACCAACTCCAAGATGTGAGATCTCGAAGTGATACAGAAAGCCAAATACAATTTAACATATCATACAAAGGCCCAATTGTCATCCCAAGACCACAGTAGAAAATTCAAGCCCAAAGGCTTCTAAACCGCCGCAGATCCGCGGCGGGAGCCCGCTTGCGCCGCGTATCCGCGGCGCTATGATGTCATCATGCTCTCAAATTTCATACACGTGGCTCTTGCAACTTCCCAAGCTTCCAGAAGACTCCCGATTCTCCACGTGGCGCATCTAGAAGGCTCGGCTTAACAAACTACTTCTAGAAGGCTCTTTTAACAAACTTTTGGAAGGAAATTCAAATCTTCTTAACAAACTTTTGGAGGGAAAATTCAAATTTGAAATCCTAGATCTAGGGTTTTGAGGTCTATAAAAAAGAGCCTAGATCTAGGGTTGAGGTTGTTCAAGAATCACCATCATCTTCTACCCACAAGTTGAGTGACACGACTTGTGTCAAACCCCAATTCAAAATCATGATCAAGATCCCGAGTGCAATTCAAGCAAGAGAGCCTTCAACCTTTAGAAGCGACGCCGTATTTCAACGGAGCAAGAGATCTACGCCGATCCGCGACTCAAGGAGCCGAGCGAAGCCGAAATCGACGATCTAGTTCCATCCTTTTGAAAATTCAAGAGAGTTTTAAAGAAATTTGTCGATAAATAAAGGTGAATTTTCTATATTCTTGCTTATCTTTTAATTCAACCATAATGATTAGATCTCAATTTGTGATTGTGTTTGTGATCATGATGTTTGAGTAATCTCCGCTCGTGTAGGAGTTGTGACGATCTTTAGATGATGATGATTTAGATATTTTTACAATTCTTAAATCCTATAATGTTTGGAAATTCTAGTGAATCAAATGATTAATGACCTAGTTTTGAGATGATGCTTTCTTGATCGTGTTCACTCGAAACTAGGGAATAACTATTGACCATTTGATTAACTAGAAGCTAGAATTTGAATGCGATCCATCGAAAGGACAAAGGATGAGTTGAGAAATCCCTAATCTCCTCGCAAGATCCTTAAACCTCGATGAATTTGCATCGATCTAGTATTAATTCGTTAATGGATAAGAATGAGTAATCATTAGATCTCATCACATCTATAGATCCGATCTACTCCTACGAGCCATACTTCTAATCTTGATTGTTGGTTGGAAATTGTCACAAATTATCACTTATTGATTTTAATGCTTTCTTAGATCTAGATATTTTCTCTTTCTTGAAATGCAATTTTATAAATCATGAATTGTTTTCTTTTCTTTTCCTTAAAATTTCGACTCATATATTTCGAAGCACGAACGATTACACTTTCCCTGTGGACGATCCGCACTTACTAACGCGCTACATCCGATACCGTTATTGATTGCGGTCAAATAATTTTTGGTTGTGATTTCTAAATACAATTTTCTAAAAACCAACACACAACGGAAAATCGTTTCAATCAAGTGGCTATTGGAATGTCAAACCTGATTGAATATATAGGTACTATTAAATTTTCCGTAATCGTTTGCGGTTCTGGAATCACTTCCAGTTCTACCATACTCCCACTACTGTTTTCTGAAAAAATCCATTTTAATAAAACTGTGGCGAGTCAAGAACAATATCACTATTGATCTTCCAGATGGTAGAAAATCAACCCTCGTCAAAGCTAGGGTCAACCCACAAACTGCCATTACAGAAACGTGCCTTGAGTTTTTCCATTGTCTGTTTTTAAGCATAAGCTGGACAACTCCCTTTACCTTAACATCGTTAATATATGAAGCAACCTATATCCAATATAGAAACATAGGCACTTATTTAATTGGAACCAGACTCAAATCCTGCAGCTGTCTCCAGTGCATATCAACTTAATGGAGAGAGGCTAATCAGCATTACTCAACTTAGGAATCCATCCATTTATGAGTAACCTGAAAGAGAAACAAGTTTCTCAAAACCATTACTATCAACTGAATACCAATCACAAGAATCTACATCTTCGATTTCTTTGAACAATCGCGATACTTGCGATACTTGGTTCTCTACTTTATTTCTATACCCACAACTTCTTAATACTTAGACATTGTATTTCTACGAAACACTTGTCTATAAACAAGAGAAGTCACAAGTAAATAGAATATAGTACGAGGACCAACCCCTTTGGCCTAATGGACACTGGACATCATACAATACTCTGTATAAGTCCGCTGAGTTTAAAAACCTGTGCGTCGTAGGTTGAAAACTGTCCCCAGGCGATTTCCTCAAATATCACCAATTTCAACGAATTCTGATATAATGAGGATGATCACCTAATTCCCAATAACTTGCTCCCACTCATCATCTATAAAATCATACAGATGTGAGAATCTTACCTGGTAAATACATACCCTGGAGTAAGTGTCTAATCGGGAAATCAGTTTTCAATTAATAATGCACAGTGTGACTGAAACATGAAAATGTTTTGAAGGGGTGTCCTGGTATTCTTAGTAATGCCTCTTCCATAATCCAAATCATGACTTTAACCGTATATTTCCCTGCCATCTTTCCAAATCCCTTTATGTGTCTTTTAGTCGTTACCTTCTGTACACCATCATTAGGCTAAAGGGTTTTCTTCCTTCCCTACCGTTCGGCACCAGCCTATAGTTTGGAAGAAGACTATTCAGTAAGCATAATAGGTGTATTCTCCTAAACCTAGGAGTACTCGTAACTTGAGAGAAGGTGATGATAAAAGACAACTGAATAAACCTTATTCCTATTTCTCCTAAACCAGAATCCATCCTCGAAAAAATATCCTTCGAGTTCGTATATTACCATACGATGGATTTATCCAATGGAATTGGATATTCGTAGTGATACGGGTTGTTCTGGAGAAATCAAAGGTGAAGTAGGAGTGGCGATGAAGTACGCGGTTTGGTCGTGAATGATAGCAGTCGCAATTTACTTTTCCCTCTTTCTAATCCCTTTATTTGTCTTTATTTATTACCTTCTGTACACCCGGCTCAGGCTAATTGGTTTTCTTCATTCCCTACCTTTCGGCACCTGCCTATGGTTTGGAATAAGACTATCCAATAAGCGTAATAGGTGTACTCTCCTAAACCAAGGAGCCCTTGCAACCTGAGAGAAGGTGATAATAAAAGACAACTGAATAAACCAATTCTATTTCTCCTGAACCTGGATCCATCCTCGAAGAAGTCCCTTCGAGTTCGTATATAACCATACGATGGATCTATCCAATGGAAGTGGATATCCGTAGTAATACGGGGTGTTCTGAGAAATACAAAGGGTAAAAGAAGGAGCTGCAATGACTTATGCAACTAAAGACAATCCAAAAGCCAGTAAATTAAGAAGGTTCGGTCAACTTGGTCACTGAGTTATAGTCTAGGGTCAGTCAAAAGTCGCTGCCAAAGAGAGAGAGAAAAGAAACACTCTGCGTGCACTCTAACCTAGATCAGAATGGTTATCACTTTATCTAATTAGGAAACCTCCCACTGTTATCTCAAATTCTCCTCCAAACTAGAAAGAAGAATCAATCGGGGTCACCCGAAGAGTAAACCAACTCATCAGTGGGAATCGGGATCCAACTCTCATCGCATGATAACGTGACGGTATCCACCCACGTTAGCAGACTCCAGAAGGTATGCTTAAGTTTTGCAAGTTTCCTGTATGTTTGAAACTTCCGATATAATTTTTATCCCATGCTCTTATGACCTTGACGTAGGCCAACAAATCATAAGTCACATGTCAAGTTCTGCCCGTCGTTGTCCTGATTAATTTAGGTCATCATACATGCCCTTGACGTAGGCCAACAAGGCTGTACGTCTGTCCTAAATTAATGCATCTATATATGCAACAAATGAATACCCAGTAGCTACCAAACACTACGCCTTGACGTAGGCCAACAAACATAGCTTGAATACTACTGACCATCCATAAGAAATGACGGAGGTTTACGGCTGGTTTTTGGCGAAAAACCTTTAACGTAATGAACTTGATCTTGTTGAAGGAACCTGATAGATAAATACAGTGGCGAAAACTTTTTGCTAAAGAGATCACTCCCGGTGAAGGGATCTCGTCTCTTTCCTCGTGGAATGAGGTGCAGGACATTCTAATTGAATACCGCGATGCAAAGCAACTTGTAATCGACTATATTTAAGTTATTACCCTGACGTAAACTTCTGCCCAAGGGGTCGCTCCCGGTGAAGGGATCTCGGCCCTTGCCTCGTCGAATGAGGTGCAGGATATTCTAACTGAATACCGCGATGCAAAGCAACTGGAAACGTCTTTGTAATTTGTTCCAACAACATCAAATATAGGTTTGTTTTATCCTTGCATTTATAAGAATCAATGCAGTCCCATCATTCAATCACACCAGAAAAGAACGAAAATAAAATGTACGTATATGCCACCCGCATTCGTTACTGGGTCCCGTCATCACCCGTTAGGTTACTTAACTAACGACAGAGCGGGGGTTGGACTAGCGCGGGTGTAAAACATATACAACATCTAATAGTATATATACCAATATACAATAATCGCTCCAGGCGTGATAATATGCAACATTACAGAAAAGTAATAAGCATTACAGAACAATACAGATAATCTGGGATCCCCGAGTTTCACAGAGCCGCTGCTGAAACCCGACGTTCCCCTCGTCGTGTGGATAGCCTGTGCAATGAAACCTAGACCCCTACGGGTGCGGCAAGTTACCCGCCAAAACTTGAAGCGAGGTAGTCCTCCACAGCATAGTGAATGGAACACCCGGCACTTCACGGAATCCGGTAAATTGAGCACCCCTCCTTGGGTCAAGCTGTACCCCCTACGAGTGCGGCGAATAGTCTGCCAATTCTAGAGTGAGGTCCCTTTGCCTCTCAAAGCCATGAGATACGGACCCGTTGCCATCCAGAACCCGGCTATCCGTGCACTCCTTCTTGGGATAAACGTAGTACAGAAATAAAAATATGTAAAACGGGTACATCGACCTCAACCCGGTCATGCCCCAAAAGAATATTATACAACAGGCAGTGACGGCAGTCCACATGTTGGACGCTCGCCCCGCAATATCAAATGTACAAATAAATCAAATTGCACTATCATTACACCCTGCTATCCAACACGACAAATCCGCAACATCACAGTACAACACAGAACATCAACGCGAATGTCACGTTCGCAAACCAGTTTAAAAGAACTATAGCAATCAGACTCAGTTTACCGATCAAATAACATTCCCGGTCGGAGATATAAAGTAAGTACTGTAAACTAACACGTTTAAATTTCGATCGACAAAATTTCCTGAAATGGGCCCCACAATCATCTGCTGTACAGTAACCAAAACTGGGCCCAATTGAATAGTACCAAAAACCACAATTCCCTGTATAGAAGCCCCTGTACAATTTTGGTGCACTGTTCCTACTAAACCGCCCCGGATGCGCGGTCAAACCCTAGGTTTGACCGCGGATTAGCGGTGGTTGAGTGGGATCACGTGACCAAATTTGTATGGATTGCTTAGAAAAGCCTGCTTGTTTTTCTGTAACATGCAAAATAATTTTTAGAACAGTATAAAAATCAACAGAAACTTTAACACATGAAATTGCGATTTTCGAAAATCCGATCGATCGATGTTTTAAACGCGTTAGCACAAGTTAGTATAGCTTAATGGTGAGGCTCTGATACCACTGTAAGTATGCGGTAGCGCCCCGGCCTTCTAACAGACGCCAATATGCGGAACAAAACTTTTACGACTGGCGCTATCACGTACTATAACCCGGATCCGCCATTAAAGCTAAACTAACAAATTGTAAAGAGGGTAGAATTGTTATACCGAACGATCCGAGTCCTTCGGTCTTTAACCATCATCCCACGCTTTGTTGCAGCGGCTTCGATCTTCTGAAACTCCAGTCTCGTCGTCCAGGTGGCACCACGTCGACGGATCTTTAAACGGGCTCCCGCCTCTGAACCGAAGCAACTCGGTCGTCAAGTTTGCCAAAAGAGACGACCAAGATGAAGTAAAGAATGAGTAGAACACTTTGTCTCGTTACGTCCAAGGCTATGGACGAACAGTTAATAAAGTTGCCAATTGGAATCGGGTGAAATGAAAATTGTAGCTTTCTAATTTCCATACACCAAAACACTATCATAATCTTTTCCCTCAAGTGAACAACCATATCTCTTCCCACAAGAGGGGCCGCCCATTTAAAAGAGAGGAGGGAGGTGAGTGTAGGAGAGGGGGGGTGACCATTATCATGAATGAAAACAATGAGTCATGAAACACCAAGTGTGAACATAATTAAAGCAAAGGATGAATCATTAAGCAAGTCATCACAACATTAAATGCACCATTAATGAACAAATGACTCACAAGCCTTGTCACCCTCTCTAGAACCTTCTAGAACTCTGACTCACCTCATGACTCACCCAATCAAAGAAAAGATAAATCCTCATTTAACCGAATGTTAAATACGAGTGATAGAAAACTGGAAACTGGCAACTTCCAAAAGTGATCCTGAAACGAATTTCAGGATAACCCCGTAATGGTATAAACATACCCGTATATGTATTACGACCGAATACAAATGCAACTGAGACAAAGATATTATATCTACACAGTATAATACTTGGATCCGGCTTAAACCAAAGCCGACTAATATCATCTGCCCGAAAAATGACACGTGCGAAAACGCACGTGCATTTTCCGAACCCTGCCATAATACCATACGGCATCTACAACGTTTCGCCCGAACTTGGAAAAATGTCTGTGGGGGACTCTAATGACTCATCAATACACTGGCACTGGGTATAACCACTAGCACGTCAGAGGTACAAGTTGTACGTAACGGTTTGCTTATGTATTGATTGGAAGGGAAGTTGACGAGCGAACTCATCTATAAACCCTACTGAGCCTGACAGTGACAATATCCGTACAGTCCGGTCCATTCATCTATGAGTATCGCATATTAGGCCTAGGGGGCCGGTAAACGTCAGACCCCCAATAGCTGCATAAGTCGTATCAGAGAGCAGCCCAGAACACCCTGAGATACTACTTGTATACCTACCAGTATATCTCGATTACCCTGGCCAGGGATTTCGTGTAATGGCTCTCCTAAACACAGCACGATCTCACCCCCAATACCGGGAGAGACGAATCCCCTGCCGATCCGCTCACTTGCCTCCAATGTGGCTCGGGACTGTACCCAAATTAATATACCTGTTTGCACGACTCCTTTGACCCATGGTAGGGTATTGTTAGTTATATATATGCCCTAGAGGCCATTACTGTACATAGGATGTATATTGTCGTGGATGCTGGGACATATATAGGGAGGACTTTCTTGCTCGACATGATAGTATGCTATCTGGTTACTCTTTACCTTAACGTGTATACTGATTGTCTCTCTGTTACATGTTGGTAAAGCCCTTAGGATGTGTACTTGACTACCTGGACTATGATGCAGATCATACTAGTGGGGACATGGTAGTCCATAAGTACATCCTTGAAAGTCCCTAGTTGTGGGTGTATCGAGATGGGGCATCGATATACCAGAGTAGACTAGCGTATACCTTCTCGACCCATACAGATGGGCGATGGATGATCCCATATCCATTGGTGTTTGACATCAGAGATGATATACGGGTGCTCAGTAGAGACTGGGTACACTGGACGGACTCGCCGAGAACTCCCAGATGTTAATATACCTCACGTCAGATGGCAGTTCTCTGGTGACACTGGTACAGAGTAGTCTGTAGACCCGAGATCGTCATAGAGTCTTGTATGGTTCCCACTGTGCTTTGATTTCCATCTTACCACGTCCAAGAGGGCGTGCAAAACGGTGGTTTTTGGGTACAGTCCCGAGTCATATGGAGGCAATGAGCGATAGGAAGGGATTCGTCTCTCCCGGTATAGGGAGTTGATGTTGCACTGTGTTCGATTGGCTATAACAGGAAGTCCCTGGCCAGGGCTGATCAGAGAATTGCTGGTAAGTGTTACCAGTAGTTTCTCGACCCGTTATGAGCCTCATATCGACACGACTTATCGAGCTATTGGGGTCTGACGTTTACCACCCCTAGGCAAGATATGCGACATATCAGACGATCAGACCGGACTGTACGGTAGTGTTACTGGTTGGATTCACTGGAGTGTGAGTGGGCTTGCTCGTCGATCTTCTGATCGCTCAATACCCGGGTGGCCGTTACGTTTAGCAGACCGCTTGCGGCTTGTGGGTGTTTGATATGATCATCATCTGCTGCCGGCGTATTGACGAGTCTTTAGAGTCCTACACAGAGGTTTCCTGGCTCAAGCGAAACGAAATAGGAGCGCCTATGAGATATGTGCGGGACCGAGAATAATGCGTGTATGTGATACCGTATTCTATTCTCGCGATGAATGTATCGATTGGTTGTATGCGATATAACCTGGTTATCGAATCAAGTATTGATTCGATAAGCCGATACATAGGATACTAGTCGGTTATATGCGATATGACCGGATCGTTAAATCAAATGTTGATTTAATGATTTAATGCATAATTATATATATTTGATATATTAGTTTGCATCAACTAGTATCGGTTTACTTAAGATGGATTTTCTCACTCGGATGTACGCATTGCATATGCGATATGATTTTGTGCACTTGCTTGTATCATGTTTGATGATACATGCCTTTTGGTTAAGTGTATAGAATTAAACCATGGTTAACTTAATGATTAGGCTTTTGCTATTTCTTTTAATTATTTGTTTATTCATTTTGGATATTAATATAAGCATAAAAGAAAACAAAATGGTTTCTTTATTTCATTTTCTTTCATGATGCTTTTTGAAGCTTCATGAAGCTTTGACCAAAGTGACCACTTTGTCTTTATCTTTAACCCTAACCATTAATCTAACCTTAGTTAATTCTCTACACTTGACCATGGTAGATTATGATAAGTATTCTTTTATTTTTCTTTTTGGAATTAACTTATCATATCATTATTCTTCTTCTTCATTTCTTCAAGTGAAGAAAGCTTGCCTCCATCAATGGCAAGTGATGAATTAGAGTGAGAAATCCAATTCTAAAGTTTACCCACTTCCTATTTCTTCATCCTCTACCTCTTGCCAAGTAGTAGAGTGTGTTTCCTTCACAAGTTTTCATGGCTTTGTGAAGGTGGAGCTTGATCTAGTGATGCCTCGACGTAGATCATCTTCGGCATGTCGTCGATGACCTAGCCCGCTTCTTCTCCGATGAAGCCGACGCTTGAGCCCGAGTTTTCGTTTTGGACAGCGGAGAGGACCTCATTACGGAGCCGTGGAGGTGGAGGACCGGATCTACAAAGGTTGTATTTCCGTTCTTGTAGTTAATTGTTAACTAGTTCATTTATCGCCTAGAAATCTACCCAACGATCCGTATTCGGGTCTTTCGGCACCTAGAATTTTTGAAATTGGCATGGTTGATGCCTTGTGAGACCTCACTAGAGTGCCTAGGAACCCTATAGTGGTATCAGAGCCTAGCTAGAGCCTTAGGCGAAGTCTAGACGGAATTTGAAGTCCGAACGAACCGAAACCCCAAAATTTTCATGCTCTCTGGACATTTTGTAAAATCGTGGATTTTTCCAAATTAAAAAGCGCTAAAAAATTCAGCAGGGAAATTTATGAATTACGGCGCAAAATTGGACCCATGATTCATCCAAACCGCGACGGAACCGCGGCAGAAGCCCAGCTTCTGCGGCGGTTCCGCGGCTAGGTGATGACGTCACCTTTCTATTGTTGCACAGTAATTCATATTTTAATATGCTGGGTTTTCTGGAATTTTTTAAGATTTATTCAAGAGTTGAATTTTCTGGGGTTGTTTTGGGGATTCGGTGTTTCGATTGGAGTATCAGATTTTGTCTATGTGGCTTTCCGGATAAATTTTAGAATATGTTAAAAAGTTCGACCGGATATAAATACCCAATTTTTCCCCTGTCGGGAAATTTCCATGTGTTGGATTTTTCCGTAGTTTAACGACGTTCTAAGTAGTGCAAGTAACTCGATGGACCCTCTAGAAGACAACAAACATTAACTCGATTATGTGACCGTCTTGAACTGCCCTTTGAACCTTCGGGTTTGGGGCAGTACGGCGTGCCACATGTGAGGCGTTGGCTTGACCCTTCTACGGCTGGACCGTTGGTACTGAGGCACGAACTGAATGTTGTTAGACTTATTTCATGTGTTGAGCTGTATCGGGAAAACTTGGGTGTTCGATTGTTCGATCGGAAAGTTTAACATTTTCTATTTATCCGGAATGTGATACAATAATTGGAATTCACAAATAGTTATGTGATAACTGAATGAATGTTATAAACATAGCAGTTTAGCCTCAATTGATCGGTTGCCATGGAATTTTGATGCGATCAAAAGTCCGTCGCAATCACGTAGCGTACGCGGATACTCGCCGGATAAACTTAATAGACAGCCTCGCCCCATAGCCCCGACCAAGTGACTGCAGGAGAACCCCGTCGCCGAAAGCATCCGTTCGGATGCTCACGGTGGCGGTGTTCCGCCTTGGTGCACTTCGTCGACGGTATCGGGGGTGCCACTGTCTACTGAAGTTTGTGACGAGCATTCGATCACTTTTTCGGGAATCCTGTTGAATTGCCCGACTTGATATTGAAAATTGTTTTCGATAATGAGACTAAAATGCGGGGTTTATAACTGTTAGGCATGTGATGTCTAAGTAATTCATTTGAGCAGGCATGCGATGTCTGAGGTGGTTGCGGATTCCAACTGTTGTAGTTTTACACTTTCTTTTCTGTGACCGTAAGTGTAATATGTGATATCGCCGGTTTCGTTGCTATATGTCAACGACAATTGGGATGCGCATATTTACTTACGTTGATGACATGTGATGTTATGTGTTGCTGGATATGTTATATTGGATCGTCGTGTTTGAATAGCCGGGGGTTTTTATGTGAGATGAGTGTTTTTCATTTTCATTCATGTAAAAACTTGTATGTAATATTCTTTTATTGGGGCACTTCCAGGTTGCGGAAGATGTCACCGTTTGTATATTATTTACTTTTCCGCACTAGGATAGACCCAAGGAGGAGGGCACAAGTAACCGGGTTCTGGAGTCCAGTGGGAGACCAACTCGAGAAGTCGAGTCCGGGTCTCCTAACTCTAGAATTGGTAGGGTTGCTTCCTGCTCTCGTAGGGGTCTAGAGGTGTGGGTTTGGCTATTCATCACGACCGTGGAATCCGTGTTTTGCACTGGCTCGTATTGAAAATACGGACGTCCTAGTATATCCAATATTTCATATGATTCTTCTGCTGCGATATCTGTAATGTAATCATGTGATGTTCTATGATAAATACAGTATATAGTATATATGATATATTATATAGGCGTTACTTATGTTTTACACCCGCGCTAGCCCTGCCCCGCTCTACCGTTAGTTACCTAACCTAACGGTGCACGAGGGGACATCGAGGCGAATGCGGATGGCATAAATGTACGTCGTATTTATCTGTGATGTTTAGGTACTTAAATGATGGGACTTCATTAATATGATTAATGAAAGAAAAGAAACCTAAAGATGTTGTAGAATCGAATTTCAAAATAAAACAGGTAGCTACAGTTCTTGCTTTGCAAAGCGGTATATACGATATATCCTGCACTTTATTCGATAAGGAAAGGACCGAGATCCCTTCACCGGGAGTGACTCCTTTAGCAATAACTGGCAGATGCTACAACCTCGGTTTGTCTTTTGATTGCATTTAAGAGTTTTTGCTTTGCACAGTGATATATATGATATATCCCGCACCTCATTCGACGAGGAAAGGACCGACGATCCCTTCACCGGGAGTGATTCCTTTAGCAAAACTAGAAAAGCCTCAAAAGCACTCCATTTCAAAATCATTTGATTCTACAACGATATAAAGTTCATTACGCAAAGGGTTTTCTTAAAAACCTGACGTAGCCCTCCGTCATTTCAGATAAGTAATAGTTAGTATTCGTGCTGCGTTTGTTGACTCAGTCAAGGCGTAGTGTGCGGTAGCTGATTACTATTTATCTGCTTATGCATATGATGCAGATTGGATTAGGGTAGTCGTGCGGCCTTGTTGACTCAGTCAAGGGTCGTGCGGGTGGGTTTAATTCAATCAGGAAATGACGGGTTGAACTTTACTTGCGGTCTATGGTTTGTTGACTCAGTCAAGGTCATAGATCGCCAGGGGCAAAATATTATCGGGAATTTCAAGTGTTGAAATTTGCAATGAGATTGCATACCTTCTATGAGATAGTTGGATCCCGATACCCGCTGCGAGTAATTGTTACTCCTGGGAGAGTTTTACACATTACAATTAGCCGATCAAGTAGGTGTCTAGAAAGGTGTTAACGAGGTTACGCCTCTGGGAAAATGAGGTTTACATTAATTAGGTTCGTGCGAAAGCACGGGGGACCTCCCTCAAAGTACCGACACTGGCCTGGCTGAAAGATTGGAGAACTTGTAGTGTGTAATTAATCCCGGCTAGTCTTTCCTTTTAGGGTTTAAAGGAAGATTTGATAAAAAGCAGTGGGAGCCATCCTGATTAGATAACATAATAACCAATCTATTCTTGCAAGAGCGCACGCTGAGTGTTTTCTTCTCTCTCTCTCCTGGTAGCGACCATATCACGCCTTAATCAAGATAATAATACGGATTATTGACCGAACCCGCTTGTTATACTGAGCTGGGAAACGTTGGTCCCGCTCCAACTTATAATTGTTATAAGACAGAGCAGGAAATTGGGGATTACCAGAATTCCCGTGCCGCCCAAACGAAGAGAGTGCATGCTGATGCATCATCTTCGGGTGTGTTCATTATACAGAATTGTTTCTCAGTATCCTCCGCATCCTTGGTATATGATACCGGATCAGGATCCCAGATATGTAATCTATTACATAGGGCTACAAAAGGGTAGAAAAACTGAGAACGGGTGATAAGTTTCATGAGGCAGAAAACGGGGCAAGTGTTGCAGCCAAGTCTGTCGGTCACTGTCACCCTGTATTACCGATACATTGATTCTGAACGAATGTTATTAGATACCGAACCTGATATACAAAATCATATTTGTCTCTTTATTAGTAAAGAAATGATAAAATTTTGTATTGTTGGATAATGTTTTGAACATTTCCTATATCAAAAGTTGATCGGTTCAGGCACGTTATCTAAAAGCATTAATGTTCTAAATCAAACTACAGTTCTTAGTATACAGAACACACACAAAAGGAAGAGTTCAGAAATGAACGGATCCTTCTTGAGGTATTGTAGACTAGGTCATATCAATGCGACCCGACTAGCTGGAGTTACATTTAGATGCATATTTAAATTAGTTTGAATTTACATCTTGTGAAACTCGCCAGTCATGTCTCAGAGATAAGATTACCATAGCTCCGTTTACTGGAAACAGAGAAAGAGTTAATGAACTCTTGGGAATGATACATGATGATGTATGTAAGGTCTCATGTCTACACATACCAAGACTGGTTCTTTATACTTCATTACATTCTCTGATGATCTCTCAAGATTCAGACATATGTTCCTGTTGAAACACAAGTCCGAACTTTTTGAGATATTCACAGAATATGATTTAGAAGTAGAGAACCAAAATACGGGTATAAGTATTATGTCCTATGATGAGATCAGGGAGGAGAATACTTGTGCATGGAATTCCTGGACTATTCTAAAGGAGAATGAGATTCTCTCTCAGCATTACTCCTCCGTATACACCATTGCACGATTGTATGTCGGGGCGGAGCAGATACACCCTATTTGATATAGTGTGCTCTATGATGAGTACTACTGAGTTACCTTTTTCCTTAGGGAGTTATGCACTTATGAAGCTGCATACCTATTGAATTAGGGTTCGAATCAAATCAAAGCCTACCATTTCATATGTGATAGGGAAAGGGAAGAGCCCATGTCTTAAGCTAGTTAAGATTTGGGGTTGTCCGGCCTATGTCTGAAAAGCAAAATCCGGACAAGCTCGAGGCAATGTCAGTTATGTACAACTGGAAATGTTCAAGCTATACAAACTGCAACTGATGATTTGACAGAACCAAAGGATTCAGTAGATTCCAACGAACCTCGTCCTCTCCGCCGATCTAGTAGGGTTCCTCACCCACCTGAGAGATACTTCGGTTTCTCGATGACAGTGGGAGCGAGGATTGCATCATGAGATGATGACCCAACTAGCTTCGAGCTGGCCATCAGGAGTGAGACTCTGTAAGAATGGCTGGATGCTTATCGATCTGAGATGGAATCCTTATACACCAACAAAGTATGGACTTTAGTTGCTATATCTGAAGGGTTAAATCCCCATCAGGAGCAAGTATATCTTGAGAAGATTACTTGGTGTACATAGAAAAGTTGAGACTTTCAAAGCTAGACTTGTTAAAGGTTTTCGTCATCGACCAGGCGTGGATAATGATGAAACCTTTTTCTAAGTAGCTATGCTTAAGTCCATCCAGATCCTACTTGCCACGGCTACATACCATGACTACGATATCTGGTGGTTGGGTGTCTTAACTGATTTTCTAAATGATGTTTTAGAAGAGTGCGTCTATAAGTACACAGCCAGAGGTCCTCGTAGACAATGGGAGCAGCGGAAACATGTGCAAGATGTTTTATATAATAAAGCAGGCATCGCGGAGTTGGAACGTCTGTTTTGATGTAGTAGTAAAAGAGTTTGACTTCATCAAAATGGTAGATGAACCTTGTATAAACAAAAAGGTAGTAGGGAGTATGGTGGTGATCCTCGTAGAGTACGTGGATGACATACTCTTGATAAGAAAGGAGTTTCCTATGCTACGCTCGATCAATCTCCACTTATCACAATGATTCTCCACATAGGACCAAAGTGATACCTACTAAATCCTGGGTTTTGGATCTATTAGATAGATCTAATTGGATGTTAGGAATCTCACTAGTAGTAGTGAGATGGTATCAATCGATCCTGGGGAGAATCACTGGAAGTGTTCCAGGGTGATAAAGACGACTGAATGTCAGTCGCAGGCATTGTCTTTACCCTCAGTAAAGGGACGGTATGTTGGAAGAGTTCCAAGCTAGATACCGTGACATACTAGACGATAAAGGCAGGATACATCGCTACTTAAGATGCTACCAAAGAGGCTGTTTGGATGTATATTAGTTCATGAGATGAACTTAGTTCCTACCATTGTGTGACAATGGCGTTGTGGCTTTTGCCTAGGAACGCAGGTCCCATTAGTGATCCAGACATATTCTAAGGCAGTATCACCTGATCATGGAGATAGTTGATCTCCAAGGCTGATCGAGGTTAGGAGAGCAGACTCAGAGGACAACACGGTGGATCCACTCACGAAGGCCTATTCCAAGAGAGAGACTTTTATGGGATGGTTGAGTATGAGATACTACAACCACTGCTACAGATGGCCCTAGTGCAAGTGGGAGATTGTTAGTTATATGTATGCCCTAGAGGCCATTACTGTACATAGGATGTATATTGTAGTGGATGCTGGGACTTATATAGGGAGGACTTTCTTGCTCGACATGATAGTATGCTATCTGGTTACTCTTTACCTTAACGTGTATACTGATTGTCTCTCTGTTACATGTTGGTAAAGCCCTTAGGATGTGTACTTGACTACCTGGACTATGATGGGGATCATACTAGTGGGGACATGGTAGTCCATAAGTACATCCTTGAAAGTCACTAGTTGTGGGTGTATCGAGATGGGGCATCGATATACCAGAGTAGACTAGCGTGTACCTTCTCGTCCCATACAGATGGGCGATGGATGATCCCATATCCATTAGTGTTTGACATCAGAGATGATATACGGGTGCTCAGTAGAGACTGGGTACACTGGACGGACTCGCCGAGAACTCCTAGATGGTAATATACCTCACGTCAGATGGAAGTTCTCTGGTGACACTGGTACAGAGTAGTCTGTTGACCCGAGATCGTCATAGAGACTTGTGTGGTTCCCACTGTGCTTTGATTTCCATCTTACCATGTCCAAGAGGGCGTACAAAACGGTGGTTTTTGGGTACAGTCCCGAGTCACATGGAGGCAATGAGCGATAGGAGGGGATTCGTCTCTCCCGGTATAGGGAGTTGATGTTGCATTGTGTTCGATTGGCTATAACAGGAAGTCCCTGGCCAGGGATGATCAGAGAATTGCTGGTAAGTGTTACTAGTAGTTTCTCGACCCGTTATGAGCCTCATATCGACACGACTTATCGAGCTATTGGGGTCTGACGTTTACCACCCCTAGGCAAGATATGCGACATATCAGACGATCAGACCGGACTGTACGGTAGTGTTACTGGTTGGATTCACTGGAGTGTGAGCGGGATTGCTCGTCGATCTTCTGATCGCTCAATACCCGGGTGGCCGTTACGTTTAGCAGACCGCTTGCGGCTTGTGGGTGTTTGATATGATCATCATCTGCTGCCGGCGTATTGACGAGTCTTTAGAGTCCTACACAGAGGTTTCCTGGCTCAAGCGAAACGAAATAGGAGCGCATATAAGATATGTGCGGGACCGAGAATAATGCGTGTATGTGATACCGTATTCGATTCTCGCGATGAATGTATCGATTGGTTGTATGCGATATAACCTGGTTATCGAATCAAGTATTGATTCGATAAGCCGATACATAGGATACTAGTCGGTTATATGCGATATGACCGGATCGTTAAATCAAATGTTGATTTAATTATTTAATGCATAATTATATATATTTGATATATTAGTTTGCATCAACTAGTATCGGTTTACTTAAGATGGATTTTCTCACTCGGATGTACGCATTGCATATGCGATATGATTTTGTGCGCTTGCTTGTATCATGTTTGATGATACATGCCTTTTGGTTAAGTGTATAGAATTAAACCATGGTTAACTTAATGATTAGGGTTTTGCTTTTTCTTTTAATTATTTGTTTATTCATTTTGGATATTAATATAAGCATAAAAGAAAAGCAAAATGGTTTCTTTATTTCATTTTCTTTCATGAAGCTTTTTGAAGCTTCATGAAGCTTTGACCAAAGTGACCACTTTGTCTTTATCTTTAACCCTAACCATTAATCTAACCTTAGTTAATTCTCTACACTTGACCATGGTAGATTATGATAAGTATTCTTTTATTTTTCTTTTTGGAATTAACTTATCATATCATTATTCTTCTTCTTCTTCATTTCTTCAAGTGAAGAAAGCTTACCTCCATCAATGGCAAGTGATGAATTAGAGTGAGAAATCCAATTCTAAAGTTTACCCACTTCCTATTTCTTCATCCTCTACCTCTTGCCAAGTAGTAGAGTGTGTTTCCATCACAAGTTTTCATGGCTTTGTGAAGGTGGAGCTTGATCTAGTAATGCCTCGACGTAGATCATCTTCGGCATGTCGTCGATGACCTAGCCCGCTTCTTCTCCGATGAAGCTGACGCTTGAGCCCGGGTTTTCGTTTTGGACAGCGGAGAGGACCTCATTACGGAGTCATGGAGGTGGAGGACCGGATCTACAAAGGTTGTATTTCCTTTCTTGTAGTTAATTGTTAACTAGTTCATTTATCGCCTAGAAATCTAGCCAACGATCCGTAGTCGGGTCTCTCGGCACCTAGAATTTTTGAAATTGGCATGGTTGATGCCTTATGAGACCTCACTAGAGTGCCTAGGAACCCTACAGGTATAAATCAAAGCACAGTGGGAACTCACACCAGACAAATGACGACCTCAGTTCGATGAACTAACCCGTACACATGTCACCAGGGAACTGCTATCTGACGATATGTATAGTACCAACTAGCATGTTCCCGGCGAGTCCTGTCCGGTGTACTCATAACCCAATGAGCACCTGTATACATCTTAGGTGATCCAACTGACACCAGTGGCTTGTGAGACCGGCCGCCGCCCCTCGTCGGGGTCTCGACTGTATACACTAGTCTACTCTGGAGTATCGATGCCCTGTCTCGAAACTCCGACGACTTTGGACACTTTAAGGATGTGCTTATAGACCCTAGCTCCCACAAATATGATCGCCATCATACTTCTAGTAGTCAAGAAAGAATCCTATGGGCTCTATCAACATCTACATGATGATAAAGACAAACCAGATAGCATACTATCATCTCGAGTAAGACTGTTTTATCGGTATAGGTCCTCCCTCAATCATTGCAATCACGTACCTGCGATCCAATAATTGACTAAGAGGGCACTATATCCAACAAATACAACCTTTGTAGATCGGTCCTTCACTTCTATAGCTCCTGGTTGAAGTCCCTTCGCTGCGATCAAGGTTCTCCCGGGCTCTTGCTGGCTTCACGAGGCGAAATATGCGACCTTGCTTGAAGTCTCCGAGGCCGAAGATGATCTACGTCGAGGGAATTCCAACTCAAGCTACTACTTCACAAATTTGAGAATTAGTGAAGCAAACACCCTATACTAAAGTGCTAGTCTAGTAGAGGATGGAGAAATAGGAAGTGGGTTCTTTTTGGATTTTTATTTCTCACTTTAGTTCTCACTTTGGATCAAACCCTAGCAAGCCTTTTCTTTCTTTGCAAATGAAGAAGAAGAAGAAAAGAAAGAGATGAGGATAATGATCAAGTGAGAAGGCTAACCATGGTGGGTGAGTATCATATACTAACTCTTGTAGAGCCATTACTATGGCTAAGTGTTAAGGTTGGGTTAAAATCCAAAGTAAACACAAATTTAGTGGACTTTAGTCAATGCATCCACAAGCTTCCATAAGCTTCATGCATTTTCTAATTTACCACTAATTTTTTAATTACTTTTAAATGTTAAAACCCAACATAAAAAATAGCATGGTGTATGTCTCATACACCCAAGTGTGATGTATCATCAACAATGATACAATAATATAACACATTTTAATATATATCATATATATAGTAAAGATGTGTACAAGTGAGGAAAAAACCATAAGTGAACATGTGTTAGTTAATGTAAACTAGTCTATCAAATATACAATTATACAATAAATTATTAAATCAACACTTGACTTAATAATCCGGTCATATCACATATAACCGACTAACATTCAATGTATCGACTTATCGAATCAACACTTGATTCGATAACCCGGCTATATCATATATAACCGACCGATACAATAATTCGCGAGAATAGAATACGGTATCACATACATTCAATATTCTCGGTCCCGCACATATCACATATGCGCCCCTATTTCGTTTTGCCTGAGCAAGTAAAACCTCTATGTAGGACTCTAAAGACTCGTCAATACGCCGGCGGTAGGTGATGATCACATCACTCACCCACAAGCCGTCAGCGGCACTAGCTGGACGTAACGGCTATCCGGGTATTGAGCGATCAGAAGATCAGCAAGCAAGCCCGCTCCAACTTCTGTAAAAGCCTGCCGGTAACACTTCCCGTACAGTCCGGTCTCCTCGTCTGATATGTCGCATATCAAGTCTAGGGGTGGTAAACGTCAGACCCCAATAACCGATAAGTCGTGCCGATGTGAGGCTCATAACGGGTCGAGAAACTACTGGTATCACATACCAGTAAATCTCTAAATCAGCCCTAGCCAGGGACTTCCCTGTCATGGCTAATCGAGCACAGTGCGACATCAACCCCCAATACCGGGAGAGACGAAACCTCTCCTATCGCTCATTGCCTCCATGTGACTCGGGACTGTACCCAAAAACCACCGTTTTGCACGCCCTCATGGATGTGGTAAGGTGGAAATCAAAGCACAGTGGGAATCACACAAGACTCTCTGACGATCTCAGGTCTAAAGACTAACCTGCACAAGTGTCACCAGAGAACTGCCATCTGACGTGAGGTATAATACCATCTGGGAGTTCTCGGCGAGTCCGTCCAGTCTACACAGTCTTCACTGAGCACCCGTATACCATCTCTGATGTCAAACACCAAAGGATATGGCATCATCCATCGCCCATCTCATGGGTCGAGAAGCGTATACGCTAGTCTACACTGGTATAACGATGCCCCGTCTCGATACACCCACGACTATGGACCTTGAAGGATGTACTTATGGACTAGCATGTCCCCACTAGTATGATCCGCATCATAGTCCAGGTAGTCAAGTACACATCCTAAGGGCTTTACCAACATGTAACGATAAGACGGTATAAAGAGACAAGTATACATGTTAAAGTAAAGTACAAACAGATAGCATCTATCATATCGAGCAAGAAAGTCCTCTCTATATATGTCCAAGCATCCAATATAATATACATATACTGTACAATACTGGCCTCTAGGGCATACATACAACTAACAATCAAATCAGGTGTTGATTTAATAATTTAATATATAATTATATATTTGATATATTAATATATATTAACTAATATTAGCTCACTTAAGAATTTCTTTTCTACTTATAAATTTAATATATATTAATGTATTCTTTTTGTGTCATTCTTGATGATACATTGTACATGGGTGTATGAGACTCATACCATACTTAAGATAATTAGAATGATTATTTATTTAGGGAATAAACAAAATTATGTGGAAATTGTCATGGGTTGGATGCTTGTAGAAGCTTGTGAAAACCATTGACTTAGTCCACTAATTTTGTTTTACTCTAGATATTTATTAACCCAACCATTATCTTTAGCCATGGTTAAGTCTCTACAAATATCATTGGTGTTGTTTTCTCACCCATGGTTGCCATTATTCACCACTTCATCTTCTTCTTCTTCTCGATTTAGCTCTCTAGGTTTTCTTGAGGTGAAGAAAGATAGAGAGAAATAATTCTAAATGAAGAGGTAGCTTGAGTTGGAGGTTTCTCGACGTCGATCATCTTCGGTCTCGAAGATCTTTAAGCAAACTTGGTCCTTTCTCCTAGTGGAGCCTAACGAGAGTCCGGGAGACCACCACTTAGAGCTAAGGGACTACTACAAGGAGCTTTAGAAGTGAAGGACCGGTCTACAAACGTTGTATTCCTTGTTCACTTGGAGTAAAGTTATTTACTTGTTAGTTAAACCCTAATTCTCTAGTTAGATCCTTGGTTTGGGTTGCTTTGCTCTCTGGATTTTTTTAAATTGCATACCTGATGCCTTATAAAACCTAGTGAGAGTGCTAAGGAACCCAACAGTGGTATTAGAGTCAAGCTAGAGCATTAGGAGTGGCCTAGACGAAGTTAAAGTGTTCGATCGAACTTCAAAAACCCTAAATTACATGCTCTCTAGAAATTTTTCCAAATGTTGGATTTTTCCATATTAAAAGTATTCAAAAAATTGTGCAGGGTATTCTATGGACCCACAAGAAAAACGATAGCATAACTCGAACAAACGGCCGCGAAAGCGCGGCCAAAGCATGCCTTTGGCGGCGGTTCCGCGGCGCCGTTGGTGAGGCAGGGAGCGTGGCTTCTTTTGTTGGTTCGTAGGTGCTTGGGGCACAGTCTGGGTATTTTTAACTGTGACTCAAGTGTTGAGGTCTCTGGGAATTTTGGGAGTTCGTTGATTCGATTGAAATGTTTAACATCGTCTAGATATCTGTGATTTGTGATACAATATTTGGAATCCACAATAATTAGGTTTATGAAAACTAGTTTGAATTGTATAAATCCAGCAATTTAGTCTCATTTGATTGGTTACCCCGGGGTTTTGATATGGATCAAAACTCCGTCGCAATCACGTAGTGTACGCGGATACTCGCCGGGTAACATTACTAGATAGCCACGACCCATAGCCCCGACCAAGTGACTGTAGGAGAACCTCGTTGCCGAAAGCACCCCCCTGGGAGCTCACGGCCACGGTGTTCCACCTAAGTGCACTTCGTCGACGGCATCGGGGGGTGCGGCTGTCTATTAAACTTTCCAACGAGCATTTGATCAGGTTGTCAGGAATCTTGTTGAATTACCCGACTGCTTATTGAAAAGTGTTTTCAATATTGAGACTAAAATGTGGGGTTTATAAGGTTAGGCATGAAATTCGGAATATGAGATATTCCGGGTTTATGATGTCTAAGAAATTCATATGGTTAGGCATGGAATCCGAAGTATGTGATATTTCGGGTTTATGATGTCTAAGGATGCCGCGGATTCATATTGTTGTAGTTTTCACTTTCTTTTCTGCGACCGTAAGTGTAATATGTGGTGTATCGCCGGTTTCGTTTCTATACGTCAACGACAATTGGTATACGCATTTTACTTACGTTGATGACATGTGATGTTATGTGTTGATGTGATATGTTATATTGGATCGTCGTGTTTTGAATAGCCTGGGTTTTTTGAGTGAGATGAGAGTTTTTCATTTTCATTCATCTAAAAACTTGTATGTAATATTCTTTTATTGGCACACTTCCGGGTTGAGGATGATGTCACCTTCGATATATATTATTTACTTTTCCGCATTAGGATAGACCCAAGGTGGGGAGCACAAGTAACCGGGTTCTAGAGTCTAGTGGAAGACCATCTCGAAAAGTCGAGACCGGGTCTCCTAACTCTAGAATTGGCAGGGTTGCTTTCCGCTCTCGTAGGGGTGTAGGGATGTGGGTTTGGCTATTCATTACGACCGTGGAATCCTTGTTTTTTACTGGCTTAATTTAAAATGCGGAACTCCTAGTATATCCAATATTTCATATGTTGACTTCTGCTACAATGTTCTGTGATGAGATCATATAACCGCATGAGACGAATGCTTAATATTATATATATGATATATAATAAAAATTTCTTATGTTTTGCATCCGCACTAGTCATGCCCCAGCTCTGCCGTTAGTTAACTAACTTAACGGTGCATGACGGGACCCCGAGGAGAATACGGACGGCATAAGCGTACGTTGTATTTTCGTTTCTTCTGTGATGCCTAGAAAGCATAAATGATGGGACTTCATTAATGAGATTAATGAAAGGAAAGAAACCTAAAGATGTCACCCCAAATGTGGCACGTGACCGGCACTCAAATCACGTGACATCTAAAGACGTTGACACGGTTCAAGTAAGCCGAAACTCGGAATCTAAACCATTTTTGAAAATATTGGAGGTGATGTTTAAAATAGTCATCAGAAGGAATCGGTTTAAAATAACATTTAAGTTTAACTAAGTATGCTTGAAAAACATCTATGACGTTTTGAAATTTGACAGCACCTCCTTTGCATTTTTGCATAACCCGATACAACATAATAATATAAATAGCATCCCAACGGGAGCTAACTTCCACGCCCAAACAGTGGAGCATCCAAGCAACAATATACGACGCACAATGGAGAAGAAAAGGAAAGCGAAACAAAGTCAACAATATAAAAAGGTCGACTCCCATGAGGGCGACATAACAACCCCCAAACTCTAAGTCTCGCTTCTAAGTCAACAATATACCATTTCAAAATTGATAGAGTTTCCACTAGATACAAAAATATATGAATAATCAAGAGAGAGTACGATACCATAATAACCCACTTACCAATCAATCACCGAAAGGAATGTGTGCCCAAACCGCTGATAATCCAAGCGGTAAGACCTGCAAGAAACTGTGGCACAACGGGGATGAATTGCCAACTCAGTGAATAAAAGTACATTTAAGGGTAGAAATTGAAATGCATGACGATACCTAGATCATAAGTATAGTATTACTATAATCTGTACCAATATAATATGATATGCGTATGTGTCATAATGCAACACTAACTGTCATGCAATCCTAAGTAGAATCCATATATAGGGACTGTTCCTCGGATCAGTCCTGGTCTAACCCAATAAATGATATCTAACTGTGTACCTCATGATAACAATCATATCAATATATATATATATATATATATATATATGGATGTCCAGCATCGACATCGAAATCAGAAATCTCTCGTGTCCAGCATCGACACGTAAATGCAGATACCGTCGACACCATCTCAATAGATGATCGCCACCCGATATCCCTGGCCCGGTCGGTATCCCCTGGATATCCGTCGTGCCCATCGAACCCCAGTCAGTATCCCCTGGATATCTGCCGTGCTCATCTCTATCTCCGGTATCGAGTATCCTCGTTAGGCTCCCCGCCTATAATGCGGCTATCCTGCCCCTCGGCCTCGAACCGGGTCCACCATGCATCCCGCTGTATAGCCACCCCACTCAGTACGGATAAGTCACAAATCCGAAACCGTATAGCTACCCCACCCGGTTCGGAACAAAAACTCAGAAAAACATAAAACTCGTGGTGGACGTTAAATCATCATCTTCAGGAAACATCAAGTAAAGAAAGAGAATATTTGCCTAGATTATCCTGATGATATATTATATATATACATATATAACTGTGTCCCATACCACTGATATATATCATCAAAAGTAAAACGTCCAGAAAACTCATAAAATCAAATATAACATTCATAATACTGGTATTCACAATGCTTAACAGATAATAAGGTAAAGTGCGTAAATAAATCATCCAAGCAGATGCACTTATCTATCCTACTGTGTCATGGCAATACTAATGATATGTAGTGTAACATACGCGTCTGTGCTCGTGCTGCATGGCAATCATTAGTATTTGTGCAATTTTTCTAAAGGTGTAATAACCTACTCTTATCAACATCTATATACGTATTACGGAGTATAACAGTTCTACAGTGACATGGCAGTACCAATGAGATGTGGTGTAACATACATGTACGTGCTTGTGCAGCATAGTACTCATTGGTATTTATGCAGTGTTCTATCAGAGTGTTAGTATTACAGAAACGTGTACTATCGATAAATATAATGCGAACATGTAAAGTAAATCTAAGCATAACTAATAACTTTACTTACCTGCTATGAGCTATATCATTATCTTTGAAAAGGAAACGAAACGTTAGTTTTGAGATAAGGAAGTGGCCTTAGATTAAAATAGATATTCATTTTGGAAATTGGCACAACATCCTTGTATTTTATCATTAAAAGGGAAACAAATCGTAGTTTTTAAAAGAATATAGCTCACACAAGTATTACATCCAAAAACGGAAAATAATCTAACTCTACGAGTCTTAAAGAAACACTTGGCCGTTATTCGGCATATAAATCTCATCATTTCAAATACTTATAATTCCTCGTATAATGTCTCACATTATCAATATATCTGAAATCCTCTCTAGTACGGCATGATCCTTCGCACCATCTTATCAACCGTCCGTAAACCATATGCACATGAGTATCGTACTAGATGCTATTTAATTCAAATATCCATATCTTAATAAATTTCTAAAACTACTATATATCATAATACTATTTATAAGGTTGCGGGGGTGCTATACGCCATCCACCCGACTTCCCCCGTAGATGTAAATCTACTCACCAACTTGATGAGCTTGCTGAATTTCATGCTGCTAAGTTCGTCAACTCCGTATCGGAATCCTTCGCGATCGCACCTATAATCGTATTTAAAATTACATCGATGTAAATATCATATTGAAAACCAAAACAACGAGCTAAGCACCCGTAGGTGAGAACCTACAGCTCAGTTATCCCAAAGATGATTAATTGCCCCTGAACTTAACATACGAACGTCAACGTTTCAGTTGTAGTACAGAAATACAGAAAAATCATATCGAAATGTCGGAAACTTTAATAAAACTCAACTAAACATTCCTAGATTTCTCTGTATGAATATTGGGACAAATCAAACAATACTAAAAATCAAAATTTTCCCATACAAAGGCAAAGAAGAAAAACCAACACCAAACACCCAAGGGGGGCCGGCGAGCTTGGAAAAAGCCTATAAGTCGCCGGGTCAACCAATGACTTGTAAGTGCACGGCAGCGCCCCGGCAGTCATTCCGAGGCCAAAATGCGGAAACGATACTTTTCTTTAGCTTTTGAAACCGACACTGCCGCGCACTATAAACCCAGATCGGGCCATTAACCTACTCCTAGCAAACTAGAGAAGGGGTAGAGAGATATACCGAGCGATCCGTGTCCTTCGGTCTTCTCGTCGTCGTCCCTATCTCCCCGCGGAATCTCCGGTCTTCATCTCCTCGTCGGAAGGGCACCACGTCGCTGGGTTCTTTTACAGGCTCCCACCTCTGGACCGAGGCAACTCGGGCATGAAGTTGGCGAGTCGACGTGTCCAAGAAAACTGTAGATTAAGTGTAGGATAGTTTGTCTCTTGGAGTTACTAGAAGTTGCCTTTTGGTGGAGGAAATGAACCATGAACTTTTGTGGTGGCTTTTGGGAATTTTGTAGTAAGCAAATGAGAACATAAATCCCTCACAAAATAAATTCCCTCACCCCTCAAGAAGTGGCCGGCCTCTCTTTTGCCCAAGGGGGGAGAGAAAAGTCAAGGGGGGGAGCTATCATGCAAGAGAGTGAAAAATGATGATGATGAAATATAATGATCACAACAAACACTCACTCCAAATCAACCTCATCATCATCAACCATGATTACTCCAAAAGTCAAGCAATCATGGACTAAAGAACGTCAAGGGATGGTGGGACCATCATGAAACCATCATGATGCAACAATATACAAAGACCACCCTCCACAATGCTAATTTTTATAATTCCAAATAAGCCCTCCTCCACCAATTTTCAGCCTAAGAAAGAAACAAAGGAAAATGGCCGAAACGGAAAGCAAACTTGCAACTTCAAAACATTGATCCCGTAATAAATTACAGGAGAACCCCGCGACTGGTTATACATACCCGCATTTGTATTCCGACCGAATACAAATGCAATGAGACAAAATCTACACTGTACAATACTAGGATCCGGCTTAAACCAAAGCCCGCTAGTATTATCCGTCCGATCATGATCTATGCAATACCGCACGTACATGATCGAACCCTGCCATATCTCCATACGGCCTCTACAGCGTTTCGCCCGAAACTTGAGAAAACGGTCTGTGGGGGACTCTAAAGACTCGTCAATACTTTGGCTGTGGATTTAACCACTAGCACGTCATAGGTATTAGCCATAAGTAACGGGCTACCGGGTATTGACCAAAAGGGACGTCGATGAGCGAACTCATGCTGACACCTACTGAGCCTGTCAGTGACAATATCCGTACAGTCCGGTCCGTTCTTCTATGAGTATCGCATGGCGGGCCTAGGGGGTTGGTAAAAGTCAGATCCCAAAAGCGGTACAAGTCGTGTCGGAGTGTAGCCCAGAACACCCTGAGATACTACTGGAATACCTACCAGTAAATCTCATGCCTTCGCCAAGGACTTCGTGTAATGGCTCTCCTAGACACAGCGCGACCTCACCCGCAATACCGGGAGAGACGAACCCCTGCAGATCCGCTCACTGACTCCATGTGGCTCGGAACTATACCCAACTAAAACCTGTTTGCATGTCTCCTTTGAGCTTGGTAGGGTAGTAATCAAAGTAGAGTGGGAACTCAAACGAGACAAATGACGATCTCAGGTCGATGAACTAACCTGTACACATGTCACCAGGGAACTGCTATCTGACGTCAGGTATAAGACCAACTAGCATGTTCCCGGCGAGTCCTGTCCGGTATACTCATAACCCAATGAGCACCTGTATACATCTTAGGTGAACCAACTGACACCAGTGGCTTGTGAGACCGGCCATCGTCCCTCGTCGGGGTCTCGACTGTATACACCAGTCTACTCTAGAGTATCGATGCCCTGTCTCGAAACTCCCACGACTAGGGACCTTTTAAGGATGTGCTTATAGACCCCTGCTCCCACGTATATGATCGCCCTCATACTGCTGGCAGTCAAGCAAGAATCCTAGGGGCTCTATCAACGTGTAATAGTGACCTGTAAGGTCACCTGAAGCAGTACACGATGATAAAGGTAAACCAGATAGCATACTATCATCTTGAGTAAGACTGTCCTACTGGTATAGGTCCTCCCTCAATCATTGCAATCACATGCCTTTGATCCAATAATTGACTCTGAGGGCACTATCTCCAACAATCTCCCACTTGCACTCAAGGCTAATTATTGCGATGTCGCATACTCACAACCCGTGTGATACCGAACACCCAACTCCTCTACTAATCAGTCTCACAAAATCCGTTTGCGAAACTATTGCGTTCGAGGAATAGCCTCAGTGAGTGGATCCGCCTTGATGTTTCTTTCTATGTCTCTCTATATCTCAAGTTCGCGGAGAAATCCATCTCCCGAAATGAGCAATACCTGTCCTAGAATGTGTCTGGATGTCTGATGGGACCTAGCTCATAAATGAACTCCAAATCCAAACTTCTTAGACTGTATCGTCAACTGAACTTAATCAGTATCCTGCGTCATGCCTCCCTCAGTATCCCCTTGGACCACCTGTCCAAAATACTGCCCCTCGTCAGAAGGAAAACTATAACTCTGACAACCTCTCTTTCATCCATGTCACCTTGGAAGCCTGGAATGATAATTGTCTCCTAAAAGAGGCTGTTGTTATCATATCCCTAGAACATTCACTTATGTTCTATAACTGCTTCCGTTCGTTTCTCCAGGATTGGATCAATATCAACTTATTGCATCTACTGCAAAAACAACATATGGTGTGGTACTCATGATCGACTCAATTGCCTAAGCAAGTGATCTGCCAATCATGCACATCCCTATCCTCTTTAGTCTGTAAGACACCTTTAGAGAGGGTGACTCCATCACCTGCAGGTACGCCACCATGCCAGGAGTCGTCCATTCTAAATACCTTTAGAATGTTTTCTAAGTACCCAGATTGGGAAACTACCCAAATCTAGATCTAAAACCATAGATCCAGTAACCAGAATGTTTGATATAATATCCAAGTCCTTTGTGGAGAAACCACTGTGTGACAACCAAAGTATAACCGATCGTAGTATAGGAACTTCACTTCCCACTCTGTGTATGTCATCCAAATACCAGGACATCACACCCTACTACCTTCTTAACAGATCCATCCCCTATTCTAATGAAGTCAAACCTATGACTATCACATCAGAAATAGATGATCTATCTCCGCTATATCTGCTTTAGTCCATAAATAGACATAAGCCTTTTGTCCACCAATGCTTCCGCTGCTCCCACTGACTACGACAACCCTCTGGCAGAGTCATATACACGTACACTTCTAAAGATAGTTTAGAACGACGCTATACTCATCCTCCTGCCGGGTCTCGCAGCCTGGAACAACAGCATTGGCAAGTCTGGGTAAACAAGAACCTCCCTGTCACCGTCCTTGAGGCTACCGGAGTACCCCTCGGGTGCCTGAGGTTACCAACCGTATCTGCGGAGTGGCCAATGGAATGTCAAGCTAGATTGAATCTTTAGGTTCCTATCAAACTTTCAGTAATCGTTTGCGGTTCTGGAATCACTTCCAGTTCTACCATACTCTCACTACTGTTTTCTGAAAAAAATCCATTTTTGTTAAAACTGTGGAGAGTCAAGAACAATATCACTATTGATCTTCCAGATGGTATAAAGTCAACCCTCGTCATAGCCTGGGTCAACCCACAAACAGCCATTACAGAATCGTGCCTTGAGTTATCCAGAGTTTGGTTTTAATCATAAGCCGGACAACTCCCCGTACCTTAACAATGTAAAGATATGAACTGTTATATATCCAATACAAAAACAGAGGCACGGATTTAATTGAACCAGATTCAAATCATGCAACTGTCTCCAGTGCATGTCAACTAAATGGAGAGAGGCCGATCAGTGTTACTCAACTTAGGAGTGCTTCCAATTATGAGTAACCTGAACGAGAAGCAAGTTCTCTTAACCATTACTATCAACTGAATACCATACACAAGTATCTACATCTTCGATCACCTTGAAGAATCCTGATACTTGCAACACCTGGTTCTCTACTTTATTCTTATGCCTATAACTTCTCAAAATTCGGACCTTGCGTTTCTACGAAACACTTGTCTAAAAACTAGAGAAGTCATAAGTAAACCGAATATAGTACGAGGACCATCCCCTCTGTCCTAATGGACACTAGACAACATACAATACTCTGTATAAGTCCCTTGAGTTTAATAACACATTCCCCGTGTGTCATTGGTTGAAAACTGTACTTATGGTTAAGAAGAATTACACCGTTGTTTAATGCTCCTTACCTAACCATCCACAGATATAGGTAAATGTCATAGACATAATTCAAAAAGTTATATCTCACTCTATAAGAATAGACGTACAGATGTATCAATTTGAAATTGGTGCAAAACAGCGGATATCCAAAACCAAATATTTGCCGTCCGGCAAACAACCCAGGCGATTTCCTCAAATATCACCAATTACAACGAATTCCGATATAATGAGGACAATCACCCAATTCCTAATAACTTACTCCCACTCATCATCTGTAAAACCATACAGATGTGAGAATCTTACCTGGTAAATACATACCCTGGAGCAAGAGTCTAATTGGGAAATCAGTTTTCTTTTAACAGTACACAGTGAAACTGAAACATTGAAATGTTTCGTAGGGGTATACGGGTATTCCTAGTAATGCCTCTTCCATTATCCAGATTCACAACTGTAACCGTATATTTCTTTGCCACCTCTCCAAATCCCTTTATATGTCTTTAGTCGTTACCTTCTGCATCCTTCCTTCCCTACCGTTCGGCACCAGCCTATGGTTTGGAAGAAGACTATCCAATAAGCATAATGGGTGTGTTTTCCTAATCCTAGGAGCACTAGCAACACGAGAGAAGATAATGTTAAAAGACACCTGAATAAACCTTATGCCTATTTCTCCTGAACCGGAGTCCATCCCCGAACTGGAACAAGTTCCTTTCGAGTTCGTATATAACCATACGATGGAGTATCCAATAAACTGTGGATCTTCAATGTGATACGGAGTGTTATGGAGAAATACAAAGGTGATTTAGGATTGGCAAAGAAATACTTGGTTTGGTCGTGAATAGCAGTCGCAATTTACTTTGCCCTCTTACTAATCCCTTGATATGTCTTTACTTAATACCTTCTGTACACCATCGTTATGCTAATTGGTTTTCTTCATTCCCCACCGTTCGGCACCAGCCTAAGGTTTGGAAGAAGACTATCCAATTTGCGTAATAGGTGTACTATCTCCTAAACCAAGGAGTACTCGCAACCTGAGAGAAGGTAAACGGAAAAGACAACTGAATAGTCCTATTCGTTTTCTCCAGAACCGGAAACTATCCTCGAATAAATTCCTTCAAGTTCGTATATAACCATACGATGGATTTATCCAATGGAAGTGGACGTTCGTAGTAATACGGGGTGTCCTGGAGAAAAGAGTAAAAGTAGGAGTGGCAATGAGGTATGCAACTCTGACAATCTAAAAGCCAGTGTTTAAGAAGGTTCGGTTAATTTTGGTCACTGAGTCATAGTCTTAGGGTCGGGTCATGGTCGTTGCCGAAGAGAGAGAGAAAAGAAACACTCAGCGTGCACCTTAACCTAGATCAGAATGGTTGTCACTTTATCTAATCAGGAAATCTCACACTGTACCGTAAAATTCTCCTCCAAACCTGAAAGAAGAATTAGTCGGGATCACCCGAGGAGTAAACCAACTAATCAGTGGGAATCTAGATCCAACTATCATCGCATGACAATGTGACAGAATCCACTCAGGTTATCACACTCCAGAAGGTATACGCATATCTGGCAAGTTTCAGTTTCTTTAGAAACTCCCGATGTGATTTTTACCCCATACTCTTATGACCTTGACTTTGGCCAACAAATCATAAGTCACATGTCAAGTTCTACCCGTCATTCTCCAAGTTAGTTTGAACCCACCCGTACCTACCCTTGACTTTGGCCAACAAGGTAGTACGACTGTCCCAAACCAACGCATCTATCTATGCTGCATATGAATATCCAATAGCTACCAATCACTGTGCCTTGACTTTGGCCAACAAACACAGCTTGAATACTATTGACTATCCATATGAAACGACGGAGGCCTACGAATGGTTTTTGGCGAAAAACCTTTAACGTAATGAACTTGATATCGTTGAAGGAACCGGATAGCTTTTATAAAAATATAGTAGTGAAAACCTTTGTTAAAGAGGTCACTCCCGGTGAAGGGATCTCGGCTCTTTCCCCATAGAATGAGGTGCAGGATATTCCAACTGAATACCACGATGCAAAGCAAAAGTAAACGACTATAGTGAAGTTATTGCCCTGACGCAAACTTTTGTCCAAGGGGTCACTCCCGGTGAAGGGATCTCGGCCCTTGCCTCGTCGACTGAGGAGCAGGATATTCCAACTGAATATCACTGTGCAAATCAAAAGAGAACGTCCTTGCAATAATAGCTTTTTGAAAAATGTTCCAACAACATCAGAATAGGTTTGTTTAGCTTGCATTGATCCGAATCAATGCAGTCCCATCAATTGATCACACCAATAAAGAACGAAAATAATGATGCACATATATGCCATCCGCATTCGCCACTGGGTCCCGTCATCACCCGTTAGGTTACTTAACTAACGACAGTGTGGGGACTGGACTAGCGCGGATGAAAAACATATACAACATCTACTAGTATATATATCAATATATAATATTCGCTCAAGGCATGATAAAATGCAACATCACAGAAATGTAATAAGCATCACAGAACAATACAGATATCTGGGATCCCCGGGTTTCATAGAGCCGCAACTGAAACCCGACGATCCCCTGGTCATGTGGATAGCCTGTGCAATGAAATCCTAGACCCCTACGGGCGCGGCAAGTTACCCGCCAAAACCTCAAGCGAGGCATCCCCCTTCAACAACGTGAATAGACCACACAGCACTTCACGGAATCCGGTAACTTGGGCACCCCTCCTTGGGTCAACCTCTACCCCCTACGAGTGCGGCGAATAGCCCGCCAATTCTAGAGTGAAGCCTCCTCCGTCTTAAAGCCATGAGATGCGGGCTCGTTGCCCTTTAGAACCCGGCTATCCGTGCACCCCTCCTTGGGGTAATCCAAGTACAGAAAGTAAAATATACATACAACGGGTAAATGGACCTCAGCCCGGTCGTGCCCCAAAAGAATAATATACAAAAAGGCAGCGACGGCAGTCCACATGTCGGACGCTCTCCCCGCAATATCAAATGTACATAAACTACAAAACTGTACTACCATTGCATCCAGGCTATCCACCACGACAATCCGCAACATCACAACACAATACAGAACATCAACGAGAATGTCGTGTTCGCAAATCCGTCTAAAAGGGCTATAGCAGATAGACAGGATTTACCGATCAAATGACATTCACGGTCGCAGATATAATGTAAATACTGTGAACTAACATGTTTAAAATTTTCGATCGATCAAATTTCCGAAGTGGGCCCCAAGCACAACTGTAGCACTCAAAAACATTTGGGCCCAAAAAGAATATACCAGAAACCCTAATGTTAGAAGCTCACTGTAAAAATTTGGTGCGGTTTGGACACAAAACGGCGGCGGATCCGCGGCCCAAACATGGTTTTGGCCGCTGATCCGCCGCGCTACAGTAATATCAGCCGACCAAATTTTCACAGAATTCTCAAAACACCCTGCACGTAATTTTCCAATGTACCAAATAATTTTTTGACGACTGGAAAAATTCGACAGAAACTGATGCATGGAAAATGTGGTTTTTGGAAATTCGTTCGATCGAACTTGTAAACACGTTAGAGCAAGCTAGACTAGGTTAATGGCGTGGCTCTCATACCAGTGTAAGTGCACGGAAGCGTCCCGGCCGTCATTCCGAGGCCAAAATGCGGAAACGATACTTTCCTTTAACTTTTGAAACCGGCACTACCGCTTACTATTAACCCGGATCGGGCCATTAACCTACTCCTAGCAAACTAGAGAAGGGGTAGAGAGATATACCGAGCGATCCATGTCCTTCGGTCTTCTCGTCGTCATCCCGATCTCCCCGTGGAATCTCCGGTCTTCATCTCCTCGTCGGAAGGGCACCACGTCGCCGGGTTCTTTTACGGGCTCCCACATCTGGACCGAGGCAACTCGGGCACGAAGTTGGCGAGTCGACGTGTCCAAGAAAACTGTAGATTAAGTGTAAGATGGTTTGTCTCTTGGGGTTACTAGAAATTGCCTTTTGGTGGAGGAAATGAACTATGAACTTTTGTGGTGGCTTTTGGGAATTTTGTAGTAAGCAAATGAGAACAAAAATCCATCACAAAATAAATTCCCTCACCCCTCAAGAAGTGGCCGGCCTCTCTTTTGCCCAAGGGGGGAGAGAAAAGTCAAGGTGGGGGAAGCTATCATGCAAGAGATAGAAAAATGATGATGATGAAATATAATAATCACAACAAACTCTCACTCCAAATCAACCCCATCATCATCAACCATGATTACTCCAAAAGTCAAGCAATCATGGACTAAAGAAAGTCAAGGGATGGTGGGACCATCATGAAACCATCATAATGCAACAATATAAAAAGACCACCCTCCACAATTCTAATTTGCACAATTGCAAATAAGCCCTCCTCCACCAATTTTCAGCCAAAGAAAGAAACAAAGGAAAATGTCCGAAATGGAAAGCAAACTGGAAACTTCAAAAAACTGATTCCGTAATAAATTACAAGAAAATCCCGCGACTGTATATGCATACCCGCATTTGTATTCCGACCGAATACAAATGTAATGAGACAAAATCTACACTGTACAATACTAAGATCCGGCTTAAACCAAATCCCGCTAGTATTATCCGTCCGATCATGATCCGTGCAATACCGCACGTACATGATCGAACCCTGCCATATCTCCATACGGCCTCTACAGCGTTTCGCCCGAAACTTGAGAAAACGGTCTGTGGGGGACTCTAAAGACTCGTCAATACTTTGGCTGTGGATTTAACCACTAGCACGTCATAGGTATTAGCCATACGTAACGGGCTACCAGGTATTGACCAAAAGGGACGTCGATGAGCGAACTCATGCTGACACCTACTGAGCCTGTCAGTGACAATATCCGTACAGTCCGGTCTGTTCGTCTATGAGTATCGCATGGAGGGCCTAGGGGTTGGTAAAAGTCAGACCCCCAAAAGAGGTACAAGTCGTGTCGGAGTGTAGCCCAGAACACCCTGAGATACTACTGGAATACCTACCAGTAAATCTCCTACCTTGGCCAAGGACTTCGTGTAATGGCTCTCCTAGACACAGCGCGACCTCACCCCCAATACCGGGAGAGGCGAACCCCTGCAGATCCGCTCACTGCCTCCATGTGGCTCGGGACTGTACCCAACTAAAACCTGTTTGCACGTCTCCTTTGAGCGTGGTAGGGTAGTAATCAAAGTACAGTGGGAACTCACACGAGACAACTGATGATCTGAGGTCGATGAACTAACATGTACACATGTCACCAGGGAACTGCTAGCTGACGTCAGATATAAGACAAACTAGCATATTCCCGGTGAGTCTTGTCCGGTGTACTCATAACCCAATGAGCACCTGTATACATCTTAGGTGAACCAACTGACACCAGTGGCTTGTGAGACTGGCCACCACCCCTCGTCGGGGTCTCGACTGTATACACTAGTCTACTCTGGAGTATCGATGCCCTGTCTCGAAACTCGCACGACTAGGGACCTTTTAAGGATGTGCTTATAGACCCCAGCTCCCACGTATATGATCGCCCTCATACTGCTGGCAGTCAAGCAAGAATCCTAGGGGCTCTATCAACGTGTAATAGTGACCTGTAAGGTCACCTGAAGCAGTACACGATGATAAAGGTAAACCAGGTAGCATACTATCATCTTGAGTAAGACTGTCCTACCGGTATAGGTCCTCCCTCAATCATTGCAATCACGTTCCTGTGATCCAATAATTGACTCTGAGGGCACTATCTCCAACATGACTTGTGGGCTTGGTCTTTAAGTTAAGTCTTATAGTGGTCCTATGATGCTTATGGTGTAGCAAGTTTTTCTAGTTCTTATACCTGTTGGTTCCAGATTCAATTGAAATGAGCTAGACATCACAAAATCCCAGTTTATGATACTACACAACTAAACATATTACGTGTCGTATATAGAATTTTACTCCAAAACTGATACTAGCTTACAGATTTAGCCTACTGCTAAAATAACTTAATTAAACAATACCAAACATACCTATACACTTATAGAGAGATACCCTAAAAATTACATCACCCAACTCCCCTACAAATCCGTCGAGCTTAGATTTCAATAGGATGTTGCCGGCCAAAATCCGTGGTAAAGGGTTCGTATTTGAAACACCCGAGTTCATTTATACCAATTCCAGTTCCTGTATTTTCTTTATTCGTGATATTTCTTGATTTAGCGTATCTTGGGTACGAATGGTATTTTACACTTTATATTGCATTCGACCCGACCTGCTTGCTTGAGCCTGTTTGACTCTTATTTATAAATCACGTAAAATAATTTAAAATTTCCTTTCGTAGCCTGCATGATACCCCTAACCCCGTGGTAGCATCCGTGCATCTTGTTCTCATCCCGTTCAGTGAAACGGGCATGTTTGGATGGCTACGCGCGCGTACGTGCATCCGTTATTGGGGGTATGCTTTTTCGTTACCTGAGCACTCGTTTTGAAATTCGGAAGTCGCATTTATTTTTCATAATTTAAATCTGAATTTTTATACCCTACCCGGGCTTGTTTTGGAGTAAATTTGTATTTCCCAAAATCTCAAAACGGACTAATATTATAATATTATTCAAACCTTCTTTAACTATATAAATATTTTATAATCATTTAATAAATTAACATCTCTCTCTCTCTCGTCTCTCTCTCTCTCTATCTCCTCATTCTCTCTCTCTCTCTCTCTGTCTCGTGTCTCTCTCTCTCCCGACTCTCTGTGTCTCGTCTCTCTCTCTCTCCTGATTCTCTCTCTCTCACTCTCTCCTGATTTTCTGTCTCTCTCTCCTGATTTTCTGTCTCTCTCGTCTCTCTCTCTCCTGATTTTATCTCTATCTCTAAAAAATATATTTTATATTTTTAAACAGTTTATATCTCTCTCTATCTCTCTGTGCACATGCACAAAAGATTTGTTACCCTTAAATATTAGCACGTCTCTCTCTCCTCCCTCTTCGTCTTCCCCATTATATTTTTCTTTTCCGTCTTCCTTCTACGCCCGCGCCAGTCGCCTCGTCGTAATCTCCTCACCTCGCCATCACCAGATCACCCCACTACAACCAAGTAAGCCAGTTTAGTCTCATTCCTCTTCCTTTCTTTCCCTTCTTCTCTTCTTATTTCTTTGTGCATTTTCTGTTCTCTTTTATTCACTGTTGTTTTTAGATCGCCGGAATCCGGTAGGGCCGTCGATGATCTCGACGACCCAGCGAGGACATCTGACCCGAGTGATCCCACTGTTCGTTGTTTGGACTGATTCCATGTACCGTGCGCGCGTCACGACTTTTCCCGCCGACGCGTGACGTTCCGTTTACCGCTTCGCGATCCGTCGAGGCAAGTGAAACTTGCTACATGCTATTCTGTAACACCTTAGAATGTGTTTTGTGACTAATTATATTTTATATATATAGTTTTCAATAAAAAGTTTACCAAATTGGTTTTTAATTATTTTATCCTATTTAATGAATATTTTATTATATTTTTCCTAGGCTTGCATACACTTGTGCATGATAACTAGGGTTGTTTGGGGGTTTAACCATGATTAGCAACATGGTGAACTAACCATTCCCTAATCTAGTTTAATATTGTATTAGGTGTTTTGGGTTTAATAGTGTATGGTTGTTTTAAAATGAATTTGAAATAGGTTTTTAAATTGACTTTTTTTTATGTTGACCTTGAGAGAGAGAGAGAGTGCATTATGAGGCATGATGGCCTTTGCCATGCCTCATTTAATGAAGAGAGAGAATGGGAGGGGGTTCTCACTTCTCACTCTCATTTCTTACTCATCTCTCACTCTCTCACACACTCACCCACACACAAGCAGCTCCAGCAGCAGCAGAAGACAGCAACAGCAACACCAGAAACAAGCAGCAGCAACACCAGAACCATCTTCAGCAGCAGCCATCAGCAGCATCAGCAACAGCAGGCAGCAACAGTAGCAACAGCAGGCAGCAACAGCAGTAGCAGGAGCTCCAGCAACCTACAACAGCTCTTCTCCACTTCCTCTCCTGCTTCTTGAGATCTTATTGGGTATAATTCTGAACCCAAGTCCCATTTTTCTTAGCTTGTATGTTTGTTTAGCGTCGGTTTGTGTTAATTAGATAGTTTAGTGCTAATTAAGGTGTTTTGTGTGGAATGTTGGTTAAGTGGTGATTGTGTTGGTAAACCCTACTTATTTAAGTGTTGTTAGGGTCACCTTAACTGAGTTTAACCCAGATTACACTAAAATACCATAGGGTTTGTGTTTTGTGCAATTTAGTGTTTTTAAAGCGATACATTGGCTATCTGGAATCTGCTTTTGACCCGGGGCCATCAGGTTAAAATTAAGGATACTGGAACATGCTAACTAGATCTAAATACCACCACCAGAACACGACCCCCTAATTCTTTACCCAGGCCGCTGTTTTATTAGGTTTGGCCGCAATTTGCGGCCAAGTTAGGGACAGGGGTGTTGGGGACTTGGCTAGGGCTGTCTGTAGAGTTGTATAGTGCTTTGGCATGTCTAGTTTTGTAAGATTTGACCTGTAGGAAAATCTGGGATCAAATATCGTTTTGCATGTCCGTTGTGTTTGCGCGATACGCGCGATACGTGAGTGGGTTCTGTGATCCAGCGTATCGCGGCGTGTCGCGATAGTTTTAGACACGTATACACACGTTTTAGCGTATCGTGCACACGCGCGTTTAGTTCGCGACGCGAGTTTCTCGTTTTGGTTCGATATCGCGTTTTGCGGAATATTTGGCTTACATATGATTTCTGTGTCGTATTTGCAGGTTTTCAGTCGGGGACTACGGACACTGCTACAGGGGGAGCAGATGGTAGGATTCATCTAGCGTGGAGTGTAGGTGAGTAGATTTAACATCTGCAGGGGAATCGCCCGCATGGCGTTATGCGTCTGGGCTAGGATTCAATACTTGTCGCATATTCTACGTCATTGTTAGAATTGCGCCTTTACCCTATTTACTTAGATATAGTTGTACTGTGACTAGTATCCATAAGGCACTGCACACAATATTGACGGTACATGTTGCACGAGCACGGATTGTATGCTACACACACACCGTCAATAATTGCCATGTCACACACCAACCATTATAGATACTATTGCTTATCACACATGACATCTAGTTTATCGGTATACCTACAGTGTATCATACCTTTAGTGATAGGTACATATACACCTTACGATACAACTACAGGTATAACTTGCTCATATTTTACTTATACCCAGTGGGGTATACCATATCATTTGCTTATAGGTAGACACCTATACTTAGCTGTACCTTTTGATTTCGCATACATCTGGTTTCAGCTACATATTTTCATTCATATCGCACATATTGTTCCTGGATTTGCGCATTTATTTATTTGGATTTGACATGATGTTTTCGGGATTTGGGAACCGCGGGAGTTCATGAAATTATGCATACATTGAAAAACCCGGTTTCCTTGATATGATATTTGCGCGTCCACCATGAGTTTTATCGGTGCTGATTATATACTCCATACGAGGTGTGGTTGCCGTATGAGGGTACATGGTGGGGCCCGGTATGGTTCCCCTCCGCAGGAAGATCGATGGATTTGGCCGATTGAGCCTGGAGGCGGGCGAGTACCTACCGGTGACAGTACTAATGACTCGGCGGGGATCATGGAGATACCGTTGGGAGTCATGCACGTATGCATACGTCGAAAGGCGATGGTCAGAGCTAGGCACTTGTGCTTTCGGGATAGCGTATGATACGTGATCAGGATTTCTGTGTCGATACTTGGCACATTGGTTTTTATGATATTTCTTTTAATACCTTTGTATATATAACAGGGGATTTAGCCGTTATTATATATACACTTACACTAATATTAGTGGAATGGGACGCTAATATATGTTTATTGCCCCCATCATATTTATTTCTGTATATATGCCTTTAGGATGTTAGATTCTTACTGGAGATTTGACTTGGGTTATTAGGTGATTCATTGAGATTGGATATGGGACATACCTATGTGATTGTTGATTTGTACATTCGGGATATAGGAGTTTACTCGATATTGTACATTGAGGAGATGTGAGACTTATATGATGTGAGAGCCCAGTTTGGGGGCTGATTTGAGGATTTGTGGATTGGAGTGTCTTGATGGATTGTGATCCTGTCACGTTGTCAGGTTTCCGTGGAAATGACATATTCCACCCTATACATCACACTTATCTATTTTATGCACAGTTTCATATATTGGTAGTACCTGTTAGTGTACCCTTATGATAGTTGCCTATCTACATTCTCATATCCCCATTGCATGGTTATCGCATACTATTGTCATGTTACTATTGCTTCACATATTGATTGTATCTGCTAGTGTACTTTCCATTATTTTGCATTCACATGACATGTTATTACGGCAATCGCATACCTTAGATTCAAGCTGTACGTACATTCCTGCGATTACCTGCATATGTTATCTACTATTCACGAGTTGGTAACTCATCCCCGTTGTGCCACAGGTGTTTCAGGTTGTTCCCCAGAGTAGTCGAGACAGGCAATTCAGCTTCTCATCTATCGTCTTTTGCTACAGATATCGTATCAGCTCATAGTATACCATTTTGCTTAGGTGGGTTAGATGATTATCTGTATTTCATATTGTACATTCGTTGTATTTTGTACTCTCCATCTACTTTAGTATTGTTGACTTAGAGACTTGGTGAGAACGTTACTGTATATTATTTGTGGATTTGCTGTCTTTTATATATAGTTTCTCCCTATTGTCTCTTATTTCTTCGCTACGGCGTCGTATATATTATGATGTTATTGTTTTCAGTCTTGAGCTAGTTTTTACAAAAAGGGGTGTTGCCAAAATTTTAAATAATGAAAGTGGGGCTTGAAAGAATTTGGGTTGTGATTTCAAATGTTTCAAAAACTTTTATTATCTTTTCCGTATTTTCATGGTTTAGATTTCTGGGTTTTGGCTTTCTTTTACTGTGTTACGTATTTAGGCGTTGCGTAGTATTAGGGCCGTCACGGGCCAATTTTAGGTCGTGACAAAGTTGGTATTAGAGCGTTAGGTTTACCTTACGGAGTGTAGGATGACCTTAGTATGATGGAGTAGGTAGCTTAAGCAGAGTAACGTAGTGCGTGTATGTCTGCAGCATACCCACGGTGCGGTACCTTGCATTAAGTGACCTAAGTACAATTTTGCTTGAAATTCCTTCCTTGATGATTCATATCCTTAAGATTCGATTCCTTATTCTCATCGAATCTTATATCTATTTATAGCCTTGCCGCCGATGACTATGGGGACTCAGAGTGATGCGGCGAGGGTCGAGGTCAGAGTTGGCTCGGGCGAGACGAGTACTGACCAGGATGGCACTCTAGTTGCACAGGTGCATACGGATCAGCCTGCGATATATACCATCGATAGGCTTGTGGCAGAGATGCAGGACTTCCGCCAGACTATGAGTTCATTGGTTGATATCGTTCGGGAGTTACCACAGGAGGTTGTCACCCCTGTTACTCAGTTGTCACTTACGGTCAGCATGCAGCAGTCCGTCACCTACATAGCACCAGTGGTTGCAGCTCCAGTTGACGAGGCACATATTCCAGAGGCTCAGAGAGTTCCAAGACAGTGGAGGACTCATACAAGTGTACCGGCCCAGAGACAGAGGTTTGGTCATCGAGACAGATTTCGTGGCCGTCGCGGGAGTAGTGGAGGCTTAGGACGAGGACAGTCGTTCAGCTCTCATCCCCAGGATGGTCAGCAGTCAGCGCGTGGATGTTTTCGATGCGGAAGCCTTCAGCACTTCGTCAGGGATTGTTCTTTAGCACCTCGTCAGAGTCGTATTCAGAGAGGCCGTGGACGTGGAAGATTCGCTCAGAGGGCTCAGTCTACCAGAGGAGTTCAGCCAGTTGCGGGTAGAGGGCAGACACAGGAGTTTGCTTCTACTCATCGGGACGCGCAGGCGTCCAATGTGAGGGTTTCAGGTATCCTTTTTCCGCATGTTCTTTTGATGTATTCGTTTGTTTTCTTCCTTGTACCGTGGTTGGGTAGATTAATAGTAGTTGTGTTAACTTCTGTCAGCGATTCTTTTGTTGCGCGACACGTATTTCAGTTTTATGCCAATAGGATTGGAGATAGAGATTCGTCCGTCATTTTGATCCTTTTAGAGAGGTTGAATTTGACGTTCTCCCGGGCACGGACTGTTAGTTACGTGTTAGGCGTCTATGGACTACCGTGAGGAAACAGTCAGGTTTGTTTTCCCGGCAGGTCAGTTCTTGTTGTGCATGTGGATAGTTGTGCCGCCTCTCACAGCTTGAATTCAGCCTTTTTCGCTAGTCGGCTACTAAGGAGATGTCGTGGATTCTTGGCGTTCATTCGTGATACCGGAGCCACAGTTAGGATTGTTGGACCGGGTTCCTTTCGTGCGAGAGTTTTTCCGACGTTGTTCCGGATGAGCCGGCGAAGCTTGGGAGCTTAAGGATCAGCTGCAGAGTTGTTTTTTGGAGAGTTTTGTGCGTTGGAGTGTTTCGCTTTTGGGAAGCTCCTATTTCTGTTCGTCAAGGAGAAAGACAGCAGTTTAGGATTGTGTATCGACGGATCGTTAATTGAACCGGCTTACAGTGTGGATGGGTATCCTTTACCTCGCATTGACGATTTCTTCGATCAGCTCCAGAGCGCGAGACATTTTCTAAGTTTGTTCGGGATCAGGTCATCATTATTGCTGGATCGGAGTGATGGCATTCCCAAGGCTGCCTTATGCGTGCTACGGGCCTTGTGTGTTTTGTGAGTCGTTGGATTCACTGATGCCCTAGCAGCATTCATAGATGTGATGAACCAGATTTCTTCAGGCCGTTTCTCGACCAGTATTGTTGTGTTATTTACGACGTTCTGGTCTATCTAATGTGTCTTGAGGAACAGAAGCAGCACTTGAGAATTTGTTAGGCAGATACTGGGAGAGCCCCAGCGATTGCTAGATTCTCGGAGTGTTTCTTCAGACCTGTTTTGTGTTGACTCCTACGTCTTGTAGTCGCGGGAGACGGTTTCGTATGGTTCCAAGGGAGATCGTGGCCTTACAGCTTAGGCCCAGACTTGTGTGCAGGACGGAGATCCGCAGATTGTTGGGCTTAGCAGGTTTTTACCGCCGTTTCGTGCAGGATTGCTAGAGTAGTGCTGCACCGTCGACTGAATCGACCGCAATGGAGGTTTCTTTTCTTTGGACTGAGGCATGTGTGCGGAATTTTCAGCAGTTGAAGATTCGGTCAACAACTGCATTAGTCCTTTCTTTGCCTTTGGTTCGGGCGACCTTGTTGTTAACTGTAATGTTTCTTGAGTGGGCTCGATTGTGTACTGAGGTGACACTATAGAGTTATCACTTTTGCTTCCCTACATTTGGAGGAAATACGAGAAGGATGTTCCATTCATGATCTGGAGATGGCCGCGGTGGTTTTACGTTGGAGATTTGGAGACACTATCTGTTCGAGAGTCGTGTCAGATTTTCACGGACCACCAGAGCTTAATGTATATCTTCCTGCAGCGGATTTGATTGTTGTGATAGTCTTCTGCAGATTTACAGTTCTTGTGTGATCGTCGAGTACAGCTTTAGTTCGTCTCTACGGAGGGGACAGCTTGCTCATGTCCGCGCCCGACCACTTTCCTTAAATTGTTTTCGCGAGACACTGCCCGTCGATGCTCGTACGTCAGAGATACTTGAGCATACTTGGCTGGGTAATGATTCGGATTCCTTGATTTATGACACGGTGTGCTAAGTTAAGGATGCGTGGGTGTACCTGATGTTATCAGGTAGAGACGCGAAATCCTAGAGAAAGTACATCAGTCAACTTTCTGTATTCATTCAAGTTCCACCAGCTTTGACGTGACTTGTGAGATAGTTACGGTTGGAAAGGGATGTAAAGAGAAGTTTCAGGTTTCGTTTCAAGGTGTCTGTCTTGTTGTGTGCTTGGGTTGAGCATCTGAGACCGGCTGGAGAGTTGCAACCTTATACCATTCCGAAGTAGGAGTGGGAGCAGGTTTCCTTGAATTTCATTATGGTGTCTACCACGGTTAGTCAGGGTGTGATTCTATTCGAATTCTTGTCGTCCGGTTAAACTCAGTTTGCTCAGTTGTTCTGTGTTAAAGTTGTGTGTTTGTGTTGGTTGTTGTCAGCGGTTGGGGATCGTCACTCTCCATCGTTAGGGTTCTCCTTCGATAGTTGTTATCAGGAGACACTCCAATTGGCCACCTGTAGGTTTAGGGGTTAGGTCATGTCGATCGCCAGCCTGTGGCTTTTCTGACTCTGCGTAAGTAGGATTTTGGACCCCAGCTAGTCTAGAGACTTCGGAGAAGATCCAATTGATTCAGGTCAGGATGAGGATTGTCCATTGCGAACTGAGATCTTATGCCGGCTGTGTTGGTCATAGACTCGAGTTCATAGGGACAGATCATGTATTCCTACGGACTTTCCGATGAACGACGTGTTGGATTTTGGGGAGCTTGTCCCAGGATTTTAGGTCCTTTTGAGATCCTATAAGCGAGTTAGTTTCGTTGCCTTTAATTTGGCTCTTCCGCCCAGATTATTGGATTTTCACCCCGTATTCCTTGTGATAATACTTTACAATTACCTTCTTGACCTTTCTCACATGATTTGGCATCAGACCATTGGGCTTGGACGCGATCGTTTCGTTCACCGGCAGCCATGTGTGTAGAAGGCTCGGTAGGTGAAGGAACATCAGTCAAGTGTCTTGCCATCTGTGAAGGGTTTTTCTTGGACGTAGCTGTATAGTGAGGTAATCACTTGTGAGGCTGCAAGCGAGATCTGAGAGTTGGTAATCTTCTCTCTGAAGGTACGCTTAGTATATTTTAAATTCGGGGACGAATTTCTTTTAAGGGGGGGAGATTGTAACACCTTAGAATGTGTTTTGTGGCTAATAATATTTTATATATATAGTTTTTAATAAAAAGTTTACCAAATTGGTTTTTAATTATTTTATCCTATTTAATGAATATTTTATTATATTTTTCCTAGGCTTGCACACACTTGTGCATGATAACTTGGGTTGTTTGGGGGTTTAACCATGAGCAACATGGTGAACTAACCATTCCCTAATCTAGTTTAATATTGTATTAGGTGTTTTGGGTTTAATAGTGTATGGTTGTTTTAAAATGAATTTGAAAAAGGTTTTTAAATTGACTTTTTTTATGTTGACCTTGAGAGAGAGAGAGTGCATTATGGGGCATGATGGCCTTTGCCATGCCTCATTTAATGAAGAGAGAGAATGGGAGGGGGTTCTCACTTCTCACTCTCATTTCTTACTCATCTCTCACTCTCTCACACACTCACCCACACACAAGCAGCTCCAGCAGCAGCAGATGACAGCAACAGAAACACCAAAAACAAGCAGCAACAACACCAGAACCATCTTCAGCAGTAGCCATCAGCAGCATCAGCAACAGCAGGCAGCAACAGTAGCAACAGCAGGCTGCAGCAGTAGCAGGAGCTCCAGCAACCTACAACAGCTCTTCTCCACTTCCTCTCCTGCTTCTTGAGATCTTATTGGGTATAATTCTGAACCCAAGCCCTCTTTTTCTTAGCTTGTATGTTTGTTTAGCGTCAGTTTGTGTTAATTAGATAGTTTAGTGCTAATTAAGGTGTTTTGTGTGGAATGTTGGTTAAGTGGTGATTGTGTTGGTAAACCCTACTTATTTAAGTGTTGTTAGGGTCACCTTAACTGAGTTTAACCCAGATTACACTAAAATACCATAGGGTTTGTGTTTTGTGCAATTTAGTGTTTTTAAAGCGATATATTGGCAATCTGGAATCTGCTTTTGACCCGGGGCCTTCAGGTTAAAATTGAGGATACTGGAACATGCTAACTAGATCTAAATACCACCACCAGAACACGACCCCCTAATTCTTTACCCAGGCCGTAGTTTTATTCGGTTTGGCCGCAATTTGCGGCCAAGTTGGGGACTGGGGTGTTGGGGTCTTGGCTAGGGATGTCTGTAGGGTTGTATAGTGCTTTGGCATGTCTAGTTTTGTAAGATTTGACCTGTAGGAAAATCTGGGATCAAATATCATTTTGCATGTCCGTTGTGTTTGCGCGATACGTGAGTGGGTTCTGTGATCCAGCGTATCGTGGCGTGTCGCGATAGTTTTAGACACGTATACACACGTTTTAGCGTATCGTGCACACGCGCGTTTAGTTCGCGACTCGAGTTTCTCGTTTTGGTTCGATATCGCGTTTTGCGCAATATTTGGCTTATATATGATTTCCGTGTCGTATTTGCAGGTTTTCAGGCGGGGACTACGGACACTGCTACAGGGGGTAGCAGATGGTAGGATTCACCTAGCGTGGAGTGTAGGAGAGTAGATTGAACATCTACAGGGGAATCCCCCGCATGGCGTTATGCGTCTGGGCTAGGATTCAATACTTGTCGCATATTCTACGTCATTGTTAGAATTGCGCCTTTACCCTATTTACTTAGATATAGTTGTACTGTGACTAGTAGCCATAGGGTACTGCACACATTATTGACGGTTCATGTTGCACGAGCACGGATTATATGCTACACACACACCGTCAATAATTGCCATGTCACACACCAACCATTATAGATACTATTTCTTATCACACATGACATCTAGTTTATCGGTATACCTACAGTGTATCATACCTTTAGTGATAGGTACATATACACATTACGATACAGCTACAGTTATAACTTGCTCATATTTTACTTATACCCAGTGGGGTATACCATATCATTTGCTTATAGGTAGACACCTATACTTAGCTGTACCTTTTGATTTCGCATACATCTAGTTTCAGCTACATATTTTCATTCATATCGCACATATTGTTCCTGGATTTGCGCATTTATTTATTTGGATTTTACATGATGTTTTCGGGATTTGGGAACCGCGGGAGTTCATGAAATTATGCATACATTGAAAAACCCGGTTTCCTTGATATGATATTTGCGCGTCCACCATGAGTTTTATCGGTGCTGATTATATACTCCATACGAGGTGTGGTTGCCGTATGAGGGTACATGGTGGGGCCCGGTATGGTTCCCTTCGGCAAGAAGATCGATGGATTTTGCCGATTGAGCCTGGAGGCGGGCGAGTACCTACCGGTGACAGTACTAATGACTCGGCGGGGATCACGGAGATACCGTTGGGAGTCATGCACGTATGCATACGTCGAAAGGCGAGGATCAGAGCTAGGCACTCGTGCTTTCGGGATAGCGTATGATACGTGATCAGGATTTCTGTGTCGATACTTGGCACATTGGTTTTTATGATATTTCTTTTAATACCTTTGTATATATAACAGGGGATTTGGCCATTGTTATATATACCCTTACACTAATATTAGTGGAATGAGACGCTAATATATGTGTATTGCCCCCATCATATTTATTTCTGTATATATGGCTTTAGGATGCTAGATTCTTACTGGAGATTTGACTTGGGTTATTAGGTGATTCATTGAGATTGGATATGGGACATACCTATGTGATTGTTGATTTGTACATTCGGGATATAGGAGCTTACTCGATATTGTACATTGAGGAGATGTGAGACTTATATGATGTGAGAGCCCAGTTTGGGGGCTGATTTGAGGATTTGTGGATTGGAGCGTCTTGATGGATTGTGATCCTGTCACGATGTCAGGTTTCCGTGGAAATGACATATTCCACCCTATACCTCACACTTATCTATTTTATGCACAGTTTCATATATTGGTAATACCTGTTAGTGTACCCATATGATAGTTGCATATCTACATTCTCATATCCCCATTGCATGGTTATCGCATACTATTGTCATGTTACTATTGCTTCACATATTGATTGTATCTGCTACTGTACTTTCCATTATTTTGCATTCACATGACATGTTATTATGGCAATCGCATACCTTAGTTTCAAGCTGTACGTACATTCCTCCGATTACCTGCATATGTTATCTACTATTCACGAGTTGGCAACTCACCACCATTGTGCCACAGGTGTTTCAGGTTGTTCCCCAGCGTAGTCCAGACAGGCTATTTAGCTTCTCATCTATCATCTTTTGCTACAGATATCGCATCAGCTCATAGTATACCATTTTGCTTAGGTGGGTTAGATGATTATCTGTATTTCGTATTGTACATTCGTTGTATTTTGTACTCTCCATCTACTATTGTATTGTTGACTTAGAGACTTGGTGAGAACGTTACTGTATATTATTTGTGGATTTGCTGTCTTTTATATATAGTTTCTCCCTATTGTCTCTTATTTCTTCGCTACGGCGTCGTATATATTATGATGTTATTGTTTTCCGTCTTGAGCTAGTTTTTACAAAAAGGGGTGTTGCCAAAATTTTAAAGAATGAAAGTGGGGCTTGAAAGAATTTGGGTTGTGATTTCAAATGTTTCAAAAACTTTTATTATCTTTTTCGTATTTTCATGGTTTAGATTTCTGGGTTTCGGCTTTCTTTTACTGCGTTACGTCTTTAGGCGTTGCGTAGTATTAGGGCCGTCACGAGCCAATTTTGGGTCGTGACATATTCATACTATTCATATATTGATTTATCTGTTTTCTTATTAAATCTATAAATAGAATCTAAATCCATGAGTTCCAAGTTAGCAGCACGATGTCCCGTTTACATATTTCAGATCTAGAACTTGAAACCTAATTGTCGCGTTTAGGTTACTAAGCCTAATAACCACATTTATATGTTAGATCTCATAATCCCAATTGTTTGCATAGCCATAATACCCTTTTGTAGTTTATACCCAATCGGACGACCGGTTGCATACATCTAGTCTAATTCATATTCAAATGCATCTCTAGATTGTTTTAGTACATATTAATATGATTTTATCACCCACATTTATTATACTGCATGCATGTAATGTTGAAACTATCCCTTAACCCAAACTGATAACCGTGCATCCAAGTAGTTTAATCTGTACCTATTCGCATATCATATTACATGTGCCAGTTTACTGTTCTGATAATACCCATGCTTGTTTATTTATAACCATGATTATGTTCGTTGATTATGAGCATCCACATGATATCTTTTACACCCTGACATGACTTGCTACACACATATTACTTGACCCGACACGGTACCGTACACTCTCGACATGACCTGGCACCTAAATACACTACTTGACCTGACCTGATGTACCATGGCTTTACCTGTTACCTGATCTTGTGTCTAATGCCAACAAACCTGACATGTAGTCCTTACGGACCGTTCCTGTTGTCTATCCAGACAAACCTGCACCAACCTGACCCTGTGTTGGCATTAGTTCTTGATTACGGAATACCTGACTTGACACATATAATTTGGGGGTATGGGGAAATCAATGATGAAATCCTGACTTGTAACTCGACAGTTGCTCGCTTATACTGATCAGTTTTAGAGGATAGGCCCGCCTCGTGACGATGCTGCTGACATCGTTGGTCTATACCCTTTTCCTGTTAGTGCCTAGAGGCACGTCTCGGTTTCAGCCCGAGAGTCTTAGACCGTGGTCCCGGGCATGCACGGGATACTATTGAGTTACATCGATGATTCATCAAATTTATTTCAAAGACTTGAGAGTATTTAACCCAATAGACCAGTTTAGATTACTCACTGCACACTACCTTTCACTACCCTGATTTATATTGTTGTTACACTTGCTATACCTTTTATGATTATACCTCCATGTCTTGCTACCCTGTTTATATATTATTGCTTGATGTTATGACGCGCTGACGTCAGGGTTTTGCATGGCCCAGATCCTCTACCTTTGTTGCAGACTGATCAGGAGTTTTGCCGCTGTTTGATCGAGCGGTATGGATCATGTCGGTATCCAGTCTTACTTTCCAGGTGTTTATTTGATCTTTGCTTCCGCATACTTTAGTATTTCTTGACTCTTTTACTCTGGCTTTTGAACATGTACTAGATAGTTAGTTTACTTTCCTATTCTTGATATCTCTACAGCCGTAATGTGACTGTGGAAGGATTTTTCCTTACCACAGGTAGCATGGTTGGCTATGTCACGTGCCTATTTTACCGTACTCTGGGAAGCGGGGTGTGACATGGTTTTTTTGGTATCAAAAACATGGGATATAGGTTAATCGGGTTTGATTCTTTTGTAGTTGGGTATTGGACCCAATACACGAATCAGAATACTCGTGATTAGGAACATGTCCTGCCACCTTGTTATCGTGATTCTTGAATCATATCTTTCTTTTGATCCTTGTCTTGACGATATGCAAACGACTTTACATCTCGGCTTGAAATCTTTTGGGTTCACTATTGTCTCTCCCTGTTCCTTGATTCTGATACTAGGATCTGGGCGACTTGAGTGGAGTTATGTAATTGTACCCATGAACTGCAGCATGGTTACAATGCGGTACTCTATTTGAGTAACTTGGAGTCCTGGTCTTGATTCACTTCTTTATTTCGTGATCGTTGTATTACCTTGTTTTCTCGGTTTCATTGCTTACCAGCTATTGTTTTATCGCCAGCTTGAATCATGTTTCCCGTGCTTAATCCTCTTCGGTATCTTGACTTCGGATGAAGTCATCTCGGTATCTTACATGTTCTTGTTTTTCCCGCATTAGGATCATTCAATCCTGGTGCATCCCTTGTTTGTTGTGGTCTTGGGAATGGATTTTTGCGGCACTTTCCATGCTTATATTGATGGTAAGGAAAGGAAAGTGATTCTCCAGATTCCCGGACATCCGGAGTTTGTTTTGTTGGAGAAAGCAGTTCTGTCGGGCCAGTCGAGTTTAGGGCTAGGCCGACAAACAGTGTCCTTTCGTCGATGGAAATTGATAAGAAAGAAGCGCCGGCTATATTTCGAGAATTCATGGATGTGTTTGAAGACATATCAGGTTTACCACCGAGGCGAGACGTGGAGTTCGCGATTGATCTTGTTCCTGGTGCAGCGCTAGTTTCTAAAGTGTATTATCCAATGGCACCAGTGGAGTTAGAAGAAGTTAAGAAGCAGCTTACCGAATTACTTGAGAAGGGTTGGATTCGAAGCAGTAACTCACCTTGGGGAGCTCCAGTTCTTCTAGCCAAGAAGAAAGATGGCACAAGAAGGATGTGCATCGACTATCGAGAATTAAACCGGGTGACTATTAAGAACAAGTACCCGATCCCTCGCATTGGAGAATTATTTGAGTAGCTTAGTGGCGCGAGGGTATTCTCGAAGCTAGATTTGCGATCCGGATATCATCAGGTCCGAGTGAAAGCAGAGGATATTTACAAGACGGCGTTCCGAACTCGGTATGGACATTATGAGTACTTAGTGATGCCCTTCGGAGTTACGAATGCACCAGCGATATTCATGGACTTGATCAACTGAATCTTTTCACCATTCTTAGACCAGTTTATAGTGGTGTTCGCTGAGGATATTCTGGTCTACTCAAGGAGCATTGAAGAGCATGCGGAACACTTGAAGATCGCACTGCAGTCATTGAGGCAAGAAAGATTATATGCAAAGATGAGCAAGTGCAAGTTTTGGCTTGAAGAAGTAAAGTTTTGGGGCATATCGTAGCTGGAGATGGAATCGCCGTTTACCCAGGGAAGATTGCACCAGTTCAAGACTGGCCGATTCCGAAGAACGTTGTAAAGATCAGAAGTTTCTTGGACTTGCAAGATACTATAGAAGGTTCGTGGAGAATTTCTTTGCTCGTCTGGCGGAGCCGTTGACCAAGTTTACGCGCAAGGAGGTACTTTTTGTGTAGACGGATAGGTGTGCGTCAGCTTTTGAGGCGTTGAAGAAGAAATTGATAACCGCTCTTGTCTTAACCGTGCCAGACAGTTCCGGAGGATTGGTGTTTCGCAGCAGCGCATCGGGGAAAGGATTGGGATGTGTTTGATGCAGCGTGGGAAGGTTGTAGCTTATGCGTAGAGACAGTTGAAGACCCATGAGAAGAATTACCCAACTCATGACTTGGAGCTAGCAGCGGTAATTCTTTTGCTGTGACGATTTGGTGACACTACTTATTGGGCGAAAGGGGTCGAAGTTTTCACCGATCACAAAAGCCTAAAGTATGTGTTCCCACAGAAAGAGCTTAGTATGAGGCAGCGTAGATAGTTGGAGCTGATGGCTGACTGCGATCTTGACCTTGATTACCATCCGGGGAAAGTTAATGTTGTGCCGGATGCGCTTAGTCGGTTGCCAGCAATTCAAATGTTGACTGCACGGAAGGAAGTTATTGAAGATTTTTCGGAGATTCGAGTTGGAGATCGTGCTACCGCGTTCTTCAAGACAATTGTTGCAGCTGCAAGTACAGTCGTCGTTGATCGAGAATAGAAGCAGTGAAATTGCAGGACCCAAGATTGCAGAAGTTTCGAGAACAAGTTGAAGCTGGACTTCGAACGGGCTTGTTGATCCATGAAGATGGTTCGTTGTGATATGGTAGCCGTTTGTGTGTGCCAAAGGGGGATTTTCGCGAAGAAGTTGTGAAGGAGGCACACAGTTCCGCATATTCCGTACGTCCAGGAGGCATGAAGATATACCGAGATCTACGACAGCAATTCTGGTGGGAAGGCATGAAATGGGAGATTGCCCGCTTTATGGCAAGGTGCTTGGTGTGACAGCAAGTTAAGGCTAAACATCAAAGGGTTGCTGGTTTATTGCAACCACTTCCGATTCCTCAGTGGAAGTGGGAACATATAACCATGGATTTCGTGACTGCCCTACCGCGGAGTCCAAAGGGCAACAGTGCAGTTTGGGTGATTGCTGACGGATTGACCAAGGCAGCTCATTCATTCCTTTTCAGGTTGGTCAATCAACAGAAGTTTTGGCAGAACGGTGCATACAGGAGATTGAGTACCAGTGAGTATCGTGTCCGACCGTGACACTCGTTTCTTATCACACTTTTGGAGGAGCTTACAGGAAAGTTTGGGGACTGGATTGAAGTTTAGCACAGCTTATCATTCTCAAACTGATGGCCAGTCGGAGAATGATCCAAACTCTTGAAGACATGTTGAGAGCTGCATGTTGGACTTCAAGGGTTCTTGGGAGGATCATCTACATTTAGTGGAGTTTTCTTACAACAACAGTTTCCAGGCAGCTATTCAGATAGCTCCATCGAGGCTTTATATGGTCGTGTAAGTGCACGGCGGCGCCCCGACCATCGTTCCGATGCCGGAAATGCGGAAACGAAAAACTTTGCGAAACTTGCAAACCGGCACCACCGCGCACTTTTAACCCGGATCGGGCCATTAACCTAGCCACTAGCAGACTAAAAGATGGGTGAAGAGATATACCAAGCGATCTGTGTACTTCAGTCTTCGTCTCCACTCCAATCTCCCGCGGAATCTCCGGTCGTCGCCTCCTCGTCGAAATGGGTACCACATCGCCGGGTTCTTTTACGGGCTCCCACCTCTGGACCGAGGCAACTCGGGCGCGAAGTTGGCTAGCCGACGCGTCCAAAATTTGCTGTAGACTAGTGTAGAATGGTTGTCTCTTGGGGTTATAGAAGTTGCCATGATATGGATGTGGAGGATTGAACTTTTGGAGAGGTGAGGAATTTTGTAGCAAGCTAAAATGCCATGAATCAATTTCCCACACCCAAATGAAAACTCTCCCCTTCTCACCTTGAAGTGGCCGGCCCCTCATGAAGAATGGTGGACGAATTCACAAGAATCAATCCAAGTGGGAAAATATGTGATAAAAAGAAATATATAGATCATCACAAGATCAACCTCACATCCTTTCAACAACTCAACATAATTAATTCTAGCAATGTGATGGAAAAAGAATATAATGATGATGGTCATATCATAATCCCTCAAATGCAAGACTCCCACTCCACAATAAGTTTTTTGCAAACTTGCAAATAACCCCCCTCCATCATAAAGTCCGTCCGTGAAGGATCAAAGGAAAACTGGCCGGAACGGAATGCAAACTGGCAACTTCAGAAAACTGATCCAGTAATAAATTACAGGAAAACCCCGCGACTGCATATACATGCCCGCATTTGTATTCCCACTGAACACAAATGCAAAGAGACAAAATCTACACTGTCTGATACTAGGATCCGGCTTAAGCCAAAGCCGGCTAGTAAAATCCGTCCGATCACGATCCGTGCAATACCGCACGTATCTGATCGAACCCTGCCATATCTCCATATGGCCTCTACAGCGTTTCGCCCGAAACCTGAGTAACTGTGTGTGGGGGACTCTAAAGACTCATCAATACTATGGTTGTGGATTTAACCACCAGCACGTCAGAGGTATTAGCCATACGTGACGGGCTACCAGCTACTGACTAAAAGGGACGTCGATGAGCGAACTCATCCTGACACCTTACTGAGCCTGTCAGTGACAATATACATACAGTCCGGTCCGTTCGTCTATGAGCATCGCATGGCGGGCCTAGGGGGTTGGTAAAAGTCAGACCCCCAAAAGCGGTACAAGTCGTGTCGGAGTGTAGCCCAGAACACCCTGAGATATTACTGGAATACCTACCAGTAAATCTCCTGCCTTGGCCAAGGACTTTTCATGTACTGGCTCTCCTAGACACTGCGCGACCTCACCCCAATACCGGGAGAGACGAACCCCTGCAGATCCGCTCACTGCCTCCATGTGGCTCGGGACTGTACCCAACTAAAAGCTGTTTGCACGTCTCCTTTGAGTGTGGTAGGGTAGTAATCAAAGCACAGTGGGAACTCACACGAAACAAATGACGATCTCATGTCGATGAACTAACCTGCACACATGTCACCAGGGAACTGCTATCTGACGTCAGGTATAATACCAACTAGCAGGTTCCCGGCGAGTCCTGTCCGGTGTACTCATAACCCAATGAGCACCTGTATACATCTTAGGTGAACCAACTGACACCAGTGGCTTGTGAGACCGGACACCGCCCCTCATCGGGGTCTCGACTGTATACACTAGTCTACTCTGGAGTATCGATGCCCTGTCTCGAAACTCGCACGACTAGGGACCTTTTAAGGATGTGCTTATAGACCCTAGCTCCCACGTATATGATCGCCCTCATACTACTGGTAGTCAAGCAAGAATCTTAGGGGCTCTATCAACGTGTAATAGCGACTCGTATGGTCACCTAAAGCAGTACACGATGATAAAGATAAACCAGATACCATACTATCATCTTGAGTAAGACTGTCCTACCGGCATAGGTCCTCCCTCAATCCTTGCAATCACGTGCCTGTGATCCAATAATTGACTCTGAGGGCACTATATCCAACAATGTCCCACTTGCACTCAAGGCTAATTATTGCGATGTCGTAACTCACAGCCCGTGTGATACCGAACACCCAACTCCTCTACAAATCAGTTTCACAAAGCTCGTTTGCGAAACTATTGCGTTCAAGGAATAGCCTCAGTGAGTGTATCCGCCGTGATGTTTCTTTCTATGTCTCTCTTTATCTCATGTTCGCGGGGAAAACCATCTCCCGAAATGAGCAATACCTGTCTTAGAATACGTCTGGATATCTGATGGGACCTAGCTCATAAATGAACTCCAAATCCAAACTTCTTAGACAGTATCGTCAACTGAACTTAATCAGTATCTTGCGTCATGCCTTCCCTCAGTATCCACCTGGACCACCTGTCCAAAATACTGCCCCTCGTCAGAGGGAAAACTACAACTCTGACAGTAACTCTGTCATCCAGGTCACCTTGGAAGCCTGGAATGATAACCGTCTCCTAGAGGAGGCTGCCGTTATCAAATCCCTAGAACATCCACTTTTGTTCTAAAAATGCTTCCGAATGTTTCTCCAGGATTAGATCAATATCTACATATTGCACCTACTGCAAAAACAACATCTGGTGTGGTACTTGACATCTCATGATTGACTCAATTGCCTAAGCAAATGATCTGCCAATCATGCACATCCCTCTCCCCTTTAGTCTACAAGACACCTTTAGAGAGGGTGGCCCCATCACCTGCAGGTATACTACCGTGCCAGGAGTCGTCCATTCTAAATACTCATAGAATGCTCTCTAAGTACCCTGATTGGGAAACCACCCAAATCAAGATCTAAAACCATAGATCTAGTAACCAGAATGTACGATATAAGATCCAATTCCTATGTAGAGAAACTACTGTGTGACAACCAAAGTATAACTGATCGTAGTATAGGAATATCATTTCCTACTCTGTGTATGTCATCAAATACCAGGACATCACACCCTACTACCTTCTTAACAGATCCATCCCCTATTCTGATGAAGTCAAACCTATGACTGTCACATCAGAAATAGATGATCTATCTCCGCTATATCTGCTTTAATCTATAAATAGACATAAGCCACTTGTCCACCATGCTTTCGCTGCTCCCACTGACTACGACAACCCTCTGGCAGAGTCATATAGACGTACACTTCTGAAGCCAGTTTAGAACGACGCTATACTCATCCTCCTGCCGGGTCTCACAGTCTGGAACAACAGCAATGGCAAGTCTGGGTAAACAAGAACCTCCCTGCCACCGTCCTTAAGCATACCGAAGTACCTCTCGAGCGCCTGAGGTTACCCACCATATCTGCGGAGTTGCCAATGGAATGTCAAACTAGATTGAATCTTTAGGTTCTTATCAAATCTTCAGTAATCGTTTGCGGTTCTGGAATCACTTCCAGTTCTACCATACTCCCACTACTGTTTTCTGAAAAAATCCATTTTTGTTAAAACTGTGGCGAGTTAAGAACAATATCACTATTGATCTTCCAGATGGTAGAAAGTCAACCCTCGTCATAGCCCGGGTCAACCCACAAACAGCCATTACAGAAACGTGCCTTGAGTTGTCCAGTGTCTGGTTTTAAGCATAAGATGGACAACTCCCCGTACCTTAACAATGTCAAGATATGAATTGTTCTATATCCAATATAGAAACAGAGGCACTGATTTAATTGAACCAGATTCAAATCATGCAGCTGTCTCCAGTGCATGTCAACTAAATGGATGGAGGCCGATCAGCGTTACTAAACTTAGGAATGCTTCCAATTATGAGTAACCTGAAAGAGAAGCGAGTTCTCTAAATCATTACTATCAACTGAACACCATACACAAGTATCTACATCTTCGATCACCTTGAAGAATCCCGATACTTGCATTACCCGGTTCTCTACTTTACTCATATACCTATAACTTCTCAAAACTTGGACCTTGTATTTCTACGAAACACATGTCTAAGAACTAGAGAAATCACAAGTAAACTGAATATAGTATGAGGACCAACCCCTCTGTCCTAATGGACATTGGACAATATACAATACTCTGTATAAGTCCCCTGGGTCTAATAACTCAATCCCTGTGTGTCGTAGGTTGAAAACTGTACTATGGTTAAGAAGAATTACACCGCTGTTTAATGCTCCTTACCTAACCATCCACTGATATAGGTAAATGTCATAGACATAATTTCAAAAAGGTATATCTCACTCTATAATAATAGACGTACAGATATATCAATTTAAATTTGGTGCATAGCAACGGATATTCAAAACCAAATATTTGCCGACCGGAAAACAGCCCAGATGATCTCATCAAATATCACCGATTACAACGAATCCCGATATAATGAGGATGATCACCCTATTCCCAATGACTTACTCCCACTCATCATCTGTAAAACCATACAGATGTGAGAATCATACCTGGTAAATACATACCCTGGAGGAAGTATCTAATCGGGAAATCAGTTTTCTTTTAACATCACACAGTGAAACTGAAACTTTGAAATGTTTCGGTGGGGTATTCCGGTATTCTTAGTAATGCCTCTTCCATTATCCAGATTCACAACTGTAACCGTATATCTCTTTGCCATCTGTCCAAATCCCTTTATATGTCTTTAGTCATTACCGTCTGCACACCCCTTTAGGCCAAATGGTTTTCTTCATTCCCTACCGTTCGGCACCAGCCTATGGTTTGGAAGAAGACTATCCAATAAGCATAAAAGGTGTACCGTCCTTATCCTAGGAGCACTCGCAATGCGAGAGAAGGTGAAGATAAAAGACAACTGAAGGTGATTTAGGATTGGCGAAGAAATACTTGGTTCGGTCGTGAATAGCAGTCGCAATTTACTTTGCCCTCTTACTAATCCCTTGCTTTGTCTTAATCTTAATACCTTCTGCACACCGTTTAGGCTAATTGGTTTTCTTCATTCCCTACCGGTCGGCACCAGCCTAAGGTTTGGATGAAGACTATCCAATAAGCATAAAAGGTGTACCGTCCTTATCCTAGGAGCACTCGCAATGCGAGAGAAGGTAAAAGGGAAAAAGACAACTGAATAATCCTATCCGTTTTCTCCGGAACCGGAAACCATCCTCGAATAAATTCCTTCGAGTTCGTATATAACCATACGATGGTTTTGTCCAATGGAAGTGGGCGTTCGTAGTAATACGGGGTGTCCTGGAGAAAAAGGGTAAAAGTAGGAGTGGCAATGATATTTGCAACTCTGACAATCCAAAAGCCAGTGTTTAAGACGGTTCAGTCAACTTGGTCACTGAGTCATAGTCTAGGGTCGGGTCAATGGTCGCTGCCAGAGAGAGAGAAAAGAAATACTCAGCGTGCACTCTAACCTAGATCAGAATGGTTATCACTTTATCTAATCTGGAAATCCCACTGTAACGCCAAATTCTTCCCCAAACCTGAAAGAAGAATTAGCCGGGATCACCCGAGGAGTAAACTAACTCATCAGTGGGAATCGGGATCAAACTATCATCGCATGATAACGTGACGGAATCAGCTCACGTTATCACACTCCAGAAGGTATGCGCATATCTGGCAAGTTTCAGTTTCTTTAGAAACTCCCGATGTGATTTTTGCCCCATGCTCTTATGACCTTGGCGTGAGGTCAAAATATCATAAGTCACATGTCAAGTTCTACCCATCATTGTCCAGGTTAATTTGAACCCACCCGTACATACCCTTGACGAAGGCCAAAATAGTAGTACGACTGTCACAAACCAACGCATCTATCTATGCAACAGATAAATATCCGGCATCTACCAATCATTATGCCTTGGCGTGAGGTCAAAATACATAGCTTGAATACTACCGAATATTTAACTGAAATGATGGAGGGCTACGAATAGTTTCTGGAGAAAACCTTTAACGTAATGAACTTGATATCGTTGAAGGAACCAGATAGCTTTGTAAAAATATAGTGACGAAAACTTTAGCTAAAGAGGTCACTCCCGGTGAAGAGATCTCGGCTCTTTCCCCGTAGAATGAGGTGCAGGATATTCCAACTGAATACCACGATGCAAAGCAAAACTAATCGACTATAGTGAAGTTATTGCCCTGACGCAAACTTTTGTCCAAGGGGTCACTCCCGGTGAAGGGATCTCGGCCCTTACCTCGTCGACTGAGGAACGGGATATTCCAACTGAATACCACTGTGCAAAACAAAAGAGAACGCCCTTGCAATAACAGCTTTTTGAAAAGTGTTCCAACAACATCAGAATAGGTTTGTTTAGCTTGCATTGATCCGAATCAACGCAGCCCCATCAATTGATCACACCACAAAAGAACGAAAATAATGATGTACGTATATGCCATCCGCATTCGCCACTGGGTCCCGTCATCACCCGTTAGGTTACTTAACTAACGAGAGAGCGGAGACTGGACTAGCGCGGATGCAAAACATATACAACATCTACTAGTATATATATCAATATATAATATTTCGCTCAAGGCGTGATAAAATGCAACATCGCAGAAATGTACAGCATCACAGAACAATACAGATATCTGGGATCCCCGGGTTTCATAGAGCCGCTACTGAAACCCGACGTTCCTCTGGTCGTGTGGATAGCCTGTGCAATGAAATCCTAGACCCCTACGAGTGCGGCAAGTTACCGGCCAAAACCTGAAGCGAGGCAGCCCCCTTCAGCAACGTGAATGGACCGCCCAGCACTTCACGGAATCCGACAACTTGGGCACCCCTCCTTGGGTCAACCTGTACCCCCTACGAGTGCGGCGAATAGCCCGCCAATTCTAGAGTAAAGCCCCCTCCGTCTCAAAGCCATGAGATGCGGCCCGTTTCCTTCTAGAACCCGGCTATCCGTGCACCCCTCCGCGGGGTAATCCTAGTACAGAAACTAAAATATACATACAACGGGTACATTGACCTCGACCCGGTCGTACCCCAAAAGAATAATACAAACAGGCAGTGACGGCAGTCCACATGTCGGACGCTCGCCCCGCAATATCAAATGTACATAAAAATACCAAAACTGTACTACCATTGCATCCAGGCTATCCCCCACGACCAATCCGCAACATCACAGCACAACACAGAACATCAACGTGAATGTCACGTTCGCAAATCCGTCTAACCGGGCTATAGCAGTTAGACAGGATTTACCGATCAAATGACATTCACGGTCGCAGATATAATGTAAATACTGTGAACTAACAAGTTTAAACTTTTTGATGGATCAAATTTATCGAAGTGGGCCCCAAGCACCACTGTAGCACTCACAGAAAATCTGGGCCCAAAAGAATATCCCAAAACCCCTATTTTCTAGTCAAAAGCCCACTGTAAAAATTTGGCTCAGCGTTCACTTTTTACCACCGCGGAACTGCGGCCAAACCAGGGGTTTGGCCACGTTTCCGCGGTCGTACTAAAGCGTCACCTCCCCAAATTTTTGCAGAATGCTTAAAATTCTCTGCACATGTTTATGCAACAACCTGAAAAAAATTTCAAGACAAATAATTCGACAGAAACTTGTGCTATAGAAATTGTGGATTTTGGAAATTCGTTCGATCGAAGCTTTAAACATACTAGAGCAAGCTAGACTAAGTTAATGGCGTGGCTATGATACCAGTGTAAGTGCACGGCGGCGCCCCGGCCGTCGATCCGACGCCGGAAATGCGGAAACGAAAAACTTTGCGAAACTTGCAAACCGGCACCACCGCGCACTTTTAACCCGGATCGGGCCATTAACCTAGCTACTAGCAGACTAAAAGATGGGTGAAGAGATATACCAAGCGATCCGTGTCATTCGGTCTTCGCCTCCACTCTAATCTCCCGCGGAATCTCCGGTCGTCGCCTCCTCGTCGAAACGGGCACCACATTGCCGGGTTCTTTTACGGGCTCCCACCTCTGGACCGAGGCAACTCGGGCGCGAAGTTGGCTAGCCGACGCGTCCAAGATTTGCTGTAGACTAGTGTAGAATGGTTGTCTCTTGGGGTTATAGAAATTGCCATGATATGGATGTAGAGGAATGAACTTTAGGAGAGGTGAGGAATTTTGTAGCAAGCTAAAATGTCATGAATCAATTTCCCACACCCAAATGAAAACTCTCCCCTTCTCACCATGAAGTGGTCGGCCCCTCATGAAGAATGGTGGAGGAATTCACAAGAATCAATCCAAGTGGGAAAATATGTGATAAAAAGAAATATATAGATCATCACAAGATCAACCTCACATCCTTTCAACAACTCATCATAATTAATGCTAGCAATGTGATGGAAAAAGAATATAATGATGATGGTCATATCATAATCCCTCAAATGCAAGACACCCCCTCCACAATAAGTTATTTGCAAACTTGCAAATAACCCCTCCTCCATCATAAAGTCCGGCCGTGAAGGATCAAAGGAAAACTGGCCGGAACGGAATGCAAACTGGCAACTTCAGAAAACTAATCCCGTAATAAATTACAGGAAAACTGCGCGACTGCATATACATGCCCGCATTTGTATTCCCACTGAACACAAATGCAAAGAGACAAAATCTACACTGTCTGATACTAGGATCCGGCTTAAGCGAAAGCCGGATAGTAAAATCCGTCCGATCACGATCCGTGCAATACCGCACGTATCTGATCGAACCCTGCCATATCTCCATACGACCTCTACAGCGTTTCGCCCGAAACTTGAGTAACTGTGTGTGGGGGAATCTAAAGACTCGTCAATACTATGGCTGTGGATTTAACCACCAGCACGTCAGAGGTATTAGCCATACGTGACGGGCTACCGGCTACTGACCAAAAGGGACGTCGATGAGCGAACTCATCCTGACACCCTACTGAGCCTGTCAGTGACAATATCCGTACAGTCCGGTCCGTTCGTCTATGAGCATCGCATGGCGGGCCTAGGGGGTTGGTAAAATTCAGACCCCCAAAAGCGGTACATGTCGTGTCGTAGTGTAGCCCAGAACACCCTGAGATACTACTGGAATACATACCAGTAAATCTCCTGTCTTGGCTAAGGACTTTTCTTGTACAGGCGCTCCTAGACACAGCGCGACCTCATCCCCAATACCGGGAGAGACGAACCCCTGCAGATCCGCTCACTGCCTCCATGTGGCTCGGGACTGTACCCAACTAAAACCTGTTTGCACGTCTCCGTTGAGCCTGGTAGGGTAGTAATCAAAGCAAAGTAGGAACTCACACGAGACAAATGACGATCTCAGGTTGATGAACTAACCTGTACACATGTCACCAGGGAACTTCTATCTGACGTCAGGTATAATACCAACTAGCAGGTTCCCGGCGAGTACTGTCCGGTGTACTCATAACCCAATGGGCACCTGTATACATCTTAGGTGAACCAACTGAAACCAGTGGCTTGTGAGACCGGCCACCGTCCCTCGTCGGGGTCTCGACTGTATACACTAGTCTACTCTGGAGTATCGATGCCCTGTCTCGAAACTCCCACGACTAGGGACCTTTTAAGAATGTGCTTATAGACCCCAGCTCCCACGTATATGATTGCCCTCATACTGTTGGAAGTCAAGCAAGAATCCTAGGGGCTCTATCAACGTGTAATCGCGACTCGTATGGTCACCTAAAGCAGTACACGATGATAAAGATAAACCAGATAGCATACTATCATCTTGAGTAAGACTGTCCTACCGGCATAGGACCGCACTCAATCATTGCAATCACGTGCCTGTAATCCAATAATTGACTCTGAGGGCACTATATCCAACAGGTCGCAAGTGTCGTTCACCGTTTGTTGGGACGATGTTGGTGAACGAAGATTATTGGGACCGAATTTTGTTGTGCAGACAGTTGAGAAGGTTAATACTATTTGGAATCATATGAAAGCAGCACAAGACCGACAGAAGGAGTTGGGCAGATACGTCGAGAAGAACTCTAGAGTTCGCCGTGGGTGTTTTGGTATTCTTGAAGATATCACTGACTAGAGGGGTGATTCGTTTCTGAAGTCGAGGAAAGCTTAGTCCTCGATTCGTTGGACCTTTTGAGATTTTGAGCGTGTTGGAGAAGTGGCATATCGTTTGGTGTTACTACAATCTTTGGAGAATGTTCATGACGTGTGTTACGTACCTAACCTCCGTAAGTATGCTCGAGATGAAATACATGCGTTGGATCATTCAAACCCAACTGTACGAGAAGATTTGACGTTTGAGGAGCGACCGATGTTGAATTATGGATGGAAGAGAAATGTTCTTATGAACAAAGTTATCCCTCTTGTACTTGTTTCTTGGAGTAATCGCTCGCATGGAGGACCAAATTTGGAACGAGATGATGAAATCTGGCAGAAGTTTCCACATCTATTCTTGAAATATCTTGTTTGTTTATCATATCTTGTTCTTGGAATTTCGAGGACGAAATTCTTTTGTAGTTGGGTATAATGTAACACCCGAGTTCATTTATACCAATTCCAGTTCCCGTATTTTCTTTATTCATGATATTTCTTGATTTAGCGAATCTTGGGTACGAATGGTATTTTACACTTTATATTGCATTCGACCCGACCCGCTTCTTTGAGCCTGTTTGACTCTTATTTATAAATTACCTTGACTTGTTGCATGGACTAGTGCATCTCATGAGTTAGTATATATTGGTATTTTATCTAGTATCTCATCTTTTGCATATAACAATTTAAATAACGTAAAATAATTTAAAATTGCATTTCATAGCCTGCATGATACCCCTAACCCCGTGGTAGCATCTGCGCATCTTGTTCTCGTCCCGTTCAGTGAAACGGGCGTGTTTGGATGGCTACGCGCACGTACGTGCATCCGTTATTGGGGGTATGCTTTTTCGTTACCTGAGCACTCGTTGTGAAATTCGGAAGACGCATATATTTTTCATATTTTAAATCTGAATTTTTAGACCTGACTCGCCCGTGTTTTGGAGTAAATTTGTATTTGCCAAAATCTCAAAACGGACTAATATTATAATATTATTTAAACCTTCTTTAACTATATAAATATTTTATAATCATTTAATAAATTAACATTTCTCTCTCTCTCATCTAGTCTCTCTCTCTCTCCTGATTCTTTCTCTCTCTCTCGTCTCTCTCACTCCTGACTCTCTCTCTCTGTCTCGTCTTTCTCTCTCCTGATTCTCTATCTCTCTCTTTCCTGATTCTCTCTCCCTATCTCGTCTCTCTCTCTCCTGATTTTCTCTCTATCTCTAAAAAATATATTTTATATTTTTAAACAGTTTATATCTCTCTCTATCTCTCTCTGCACATGCATAAAAGATTTGTTACCCTTAAATATTAACACGTCTCTCTCTCCACACTCTTCGCCTTCCCCATTATATTTTTCTTTACCGCCTTCCTTCTTCGCTCGCGCCCGTCGCCTCGTCGTCATCTCCTCACCTCGCCATCACCAGATCACCCCACTACAACCCAGTAAGCCAGTTTAGTCGCATTCCTCTTCCTTTTTTTCCCTTCTTCTCTTCTTGTTTCTTTGTGCATTTTCTGTTCTCTTTTATTCACTATTATTTTTAGATCGCTGGAATCCGGTCGGGCTGTCGACGATCTCGACGACCCAGCGAGGACATCTAACCCGTGTGATCCCACTGTTCGTTGTTTGGACTCATTCCATGTACCGTGCGCGCATCACGACTTTTCCCGTCGACGCGTGACGTTCCGTTTACCGCTTCGCGATCCGTCGAGGCAAGTGAAACTTGCTACATGCTATTCATACTATTCCTATATTGATTTATCTATTTTCTTATTAAATCTATAAATAGAATCTAAATCCATGAGTTCCAAGTTAGCAGCACGATGTCCCGTTTACATATTTCAGATCTAGAACTTGAAACCTAACTGTCGCATTTAGTTTACTAAACCTAATAACCACATTTGTATGTTAGATCTCATAATCCCAATTGTTTGCATAGCCATAATACCCTTTTGTAGTTTATACCCTATCGGACGACCGGTTGCATACATCTAGTCTAATTAATATTCAAATGCATCTCTAGATTGTTTTAGTACATATTAATATGATTTTATCACCCACATTTATTATACTGCATGCATGTAATGTTGAAACTATCCCTTAACCCAACCTGATAACCGTGCATCCAAGTAGTTTAATTTGTACCTATTCGCATATCATATTACATGTGCCAGTTTACTGTTCTGATAATACCCATGCTTGTTTATTTATAACCATGATTATGTTAGTTGATTATGAGTACCCACATGATATCTTTTACACCCTGACATGACTTGCTACACACATATTACTTGACCCGACACGGTACCGTACACTCTCGATATGACCTGGCGCCTAAATACACTACTTGACTTGACCTGATGTACCATGGCTTTACCTGTTAACTGATCTTGTGTCTAATGCCAACAAACCTGACATGTAGTCCTTACGGACCGTTCCTGTTGTCTATCCAGACAAACCTGCACCTACCTGACCCTGTGTTGGCATTAGTTCTTGATTACGGAATACCTGACTTGACACATATAACTTGGGGGAATGGGGAAATCAATGATGAAATCCTGACTTGTAACTCGACAGTTGCTCGCTTATACTGATCAGTTTTAGAGGCTGGGCCCGCCTCGTGACGATGCTGCTGACATCGTTGGTATGTACCCTTTTCCTGTTAGTGCCTAGCGGCACGTCTCGGTTTCAGCCCGAGAGTCTTAGACCGTGGTCCCGGGCATGCACGGGATACTATTGAGTTACATCGATGATTCATCAAATTGATTTCAAAGACTTGAGAGTATTTAACCTAATAGACCAGTTTAGATTACTCACTGCACACTTCCTTTCACTACCGTGATTTATATTGCTGTTACACTTGCTATACCTTTTATGATTATACCTGCATGTCTTGCTACCCTGTTTATATATTATTGCTTGATGTTATGACGCGCTGACGTCTGGGTTTCGCATGGCCCAGATCCTCTACCTTTGTTGCAGACTGATCAGGAGTTTTGTCGCTGTTAGATCGAGCGGTAGGGATCATGTCGGTATTCAGTCTTACTTTCCAGGTGTTTATTTGATCTTTGCTTTCGCATACTGTAGAGTTTCTTGACTCTTTTACTCTGGCTTATGGACATGTACTAGATAGTTAGTTTACTTTCCTGTTCTTGATATCTTTACAGCCGTAATGTGACTGTGGAAGGATTTTTCCTAACCACAGGTAGCATGGTTGGCTATGTCACGTGCCTATTTTAGCGTACTCTGGGAAGCGGGGCGTGACAGTATTCCTATGGTTTATTCTAGGTCTAATTTAGAAGGTTAAGGCACTGTTTGTTTTTTCTAATTTACATCTAAACTATAGCAGATTCTAAACAGAGCTATAACTATCCAAATATGATATATACCGATATCATACCTCTAAACAAAAACAGTATTGAACTAAGAACTGTAGGGTTGAACTTATACCTATTGAATGATTCACAAGAGAACTCCAGCTCAAGAATCCTATGATGAAATCATCTAAGGGTTGTAGTGCATTGTGTTTGATGAAGGGTACACTTGATGAAGGAAATCATTGCTCTCTTTCTTTTGGTACGAACACTTACAAATTTTCATGGTTTGGGGCTGAAGAAGTGTAGTGTTCAGTTGAGAGGCTAGGGAATTTACTAGGTATTGTGTGGTGTAGAGAATACATGAGGTGGAGGGGGTGAGATGGAGGTGGCATGAGAGTAAGGCGGAGGTGGCATAAGAGTAAGGCGGAGGTGGTAATCTCATGCAAATAGGATGTGTAGCAAGGAAGAGAGTGGTGTTTTCATGCAAAGAGGAGGTGTAACATGAAGTGTCTGTTAGTTATATGTATGCCCTAGAGGCCATTACTGTACATACGATGTATATTGTAGTGGATGCTAGGACATATATAGGGAGGACTTTCTTGCTCGACATGATTGTATGCTATCTGGTTGTACTTTATCTTAACATGTACTCTGATTGTTTCTATATTACATGTTGATAAAGCCCTTAGGATATGTACTCGACTACTAGGACTATGATGAGATCATACTAGTGGGGCCACGGTAGTCGACGAGTACATCCTATAACTGTTCCAAGTCGAGGGTATATCGAGACAGGGCATCGATACACCAGAGTAGACTAGCGTATACGCATCTTGACCCATATGATGGGCGATGGATGATCCCATATCCATCGGTGTTTGACATCAAGGATGGTGTATGGGTGCTCAGTGGAGACTGGGTACACTGGATGGGCTCGCCGAGAACTCCCAGATGGTATTATACCTCACGTCATATGGAAGTTCTCCGGTGACACTGGTACAGAGTAGTCTGTTGACCCGAGATCGTCATAGAGTCTTGTGTGATTTCCACTGTGCTTTGATTTCCATCATACCATGTCCAAGAGGGCGTGCAAAAAGGTGGCTTTTGGGTACAGTCCCGAATCACATGGAGGCAATGAGCGATAGGAGGGGATTCGTCTCTCCCGGTATAGGGAGTTGATGTTGTGCTGTGTTCGATTGGCTATAACCGGAAATCCCTGGCCAGGGTTGCGGAGATTTACTGGTAAGTGTTATCAGTAGTTTCTCGAACTGTTATAGACCTCATATCGACACGACTTATCGAGCTACTGGGGTCTGACGTTTACCACCCCTAGGCGAGATATGCAACATATTAGACGACGAGACCGGACTGTACGGGAGTGTTACTGTTTGGAGTCACAGGAGAATGTACAGGCTTGCTTGTTGATCTTCTGAGCGCTCAATACCTGGGTGGCTGTTATGTTTAGCTGACCGCTTGCAGCTTGTGGGTGTTTGATATGATCATCACCTACTGCCGGCGTATTGACGATTCTTTAGAGTCCTACACAGAGATTTCTTGGCTCAGGCGAAACGGAGTAGGGGCACATATGTGATATGTGCGGGACCGAGGATAATACGATATGAGATACCGTATTCTATTCTCGCGATATTTGATATCAGCCGGGTCATCGGATCAAGTGTTGATTCGATGAATCGGTACGGATAAATATTAGTCGGTTATATGCGATATAGACGGATTGTCCGATCAAGTGTTGATTCGATAATTTAATGTATAATAATATATATGATATATTAAATTACATTAACTAATATTAGCTCATTAAAAGATTCTTTTTCTCACTCGGGTAATACATTGATATATATGCGATATATGTTAATTGTATTATTTTATTTGGTTACAATAAATATTATATATGTGATATATAATTTTGTAACATGATATGATAAATAATGCAACATGTTTAGTAAAGATTAATCAAGATTAGTGTTTGATTTGGGTTAATGACTTCTAGTAGATTCTAGAAGGTTTTGTTTTTTGTTTTGGAAAAGATATTTTCAAGTGACTCATTCTTAACTCAACCTAAACCCTGACCCTTGGTTAATTCTCTACAATGGTCAAGTCAACCATGGTTGCATTATTCATCATATTAATCATTTCGTTATTAATCACAAAAAGAAAATGGATCACTATTCTTCTTCTTCCTTGAGTTCTTCATGCAAAGCTTTCTTGTTTTGATATTTGTGATGAAAATATATGAGAAAAAGATAAATAAAGAGAGCAAAAATCCTACTTCATCATCCTCATCTTCCTTTTCCCATTAGATGAGAGTGTTCACTCAATTTTAGTGAGTGTTAGCTTGTGTTATTGAAACTTCAAGGTAGATCATCTTTGTATCGAAGATCGGAAGCAAGACTGCATCTTTCTCTTCGTGGAACCTCTCGAGAGTCCGGAACCCGATGATCGTAGGGATGGGACCACAACACGGAGCTTATGAAGTGAAGGACCGGATCTACAAAGGTTGTAATCCTTCTCACTTAGTGTTAAAGTGTTTAGCATGTTAGTTTTCGCCTAATCTCTAGTTTAAAGATCCGTATTCGGGTTGTTAGGCACGGCTAAAATTTTAATCGGGCATGGTTGATGCCTCGTAGACCCTTGTGTGCGAGCATAGCAACCCTACAATGGTATCAGAGCCAAGCTAGAGCTTTAGGCGAAGTCTAGACGAAATTTAAAGTCCGATCGTAACCTGAAACCCCGATTTAACCCCTCTCAGGGCATTTTTTGAAAATGTGTTTTTTATTAATTAAAAATTCTCAGAAAAACAAGAAGGAAAAACTAAGAATTACTGTGAAGTACGGTCCCCTAAGTCGACTATTTGACCGCGGAACCGCGGCGAAACCATGGGTTTTGCGGCGGTTCCGCGGGCAAAATTTGGACTTAGTCCCTGAAATTTCATGTAATTATTTTTAGACCCTTTCTTGTTAATTTTTTCTGGGAATATTTTAATTCCACTCAAGTGTTGAGTTTTCAAGGGTTGTATTGGGGAATCGTTGATTCGATCGGATAATTTAACTTTGTTTAGTTTGTCCGGATAATTTTTAGAAACTGTTAAAAAGTTCGAACGGATATCAATAACTCACCTTTTCCCCTGTCGGAAATTTTTTCAAAAGTTGGATTTTTTCTCGAGTTTAAGAACGTTCTAAGTCGTGGAAGTAACGCGGTGGACACTCTAGAAGACAACAAACCTTAACTCGATTATGTGACCGTCTTGAACTGCCTTCTGAACCTTAGGGTTTGTGGCAGTACGGCGTGCCACATGTGAGGCGTTGGCTTGACCCTTCTACGGCTGGACCATTGGTACTGTGGCATGTGATGGATGTTTTTAAACTGATTTCAAGTGTTGAGATATATTGGGGAAATCTTGGGTGTTTGATTAATCGATCGGAAAGTTTAACTTTGTCTATTTATCTGGAATGTGATACAATATTTGGAATCCACAGGTAGTTATGAGATAACTAATTTGAATATTATAAACATAGCAGTTTAGTCTCAGATGATCGGTTGCCACGGAATTTTGATGTGATCAAAAGTCCGTCGCAATCACGTACCGTACGCGGATACTCGCCGGGTAAACTTAATAGACAACTACACCTCTTAGCCCCGACCAAGTGACTGTAGGAGAACCCCGTCGCCAAAAGCATCCGTTCGGGTGCTCGCGGCAGCGGTGTTCCGCCTTAGTGCACTTCTTCGACGGCATCAGAGGTGCGGCCGTCTACTAAAGTTTGCGACGAGCATTCGATCAGGTTGTCGGGAATCTTGTTGAATTGCCCGACTTGACATTAAAAAGAGTTTTCGATAATAAGACTAAAATACGGGGTTTATAATTGTTAGGCATGCGATGTCTAAGGAATTCATTTGGTTAGGCATGCGATGTCTAAAGAGATTGCGGATTCCAACTGTTGTAGTTTTACACTTTCTTTTCTGTGACCGTAAGCGTAGTATGTGGTGTATCGCCGGCTTCGTTGCTATACATCAACGAAAATCGGGATACGCATACTTGCTTACGTTGATGATATGAGATATTATGTGTTGCTGTGATATGTTATATTGGATCGTCGCGTTGTGAATAGCCGGGGGTTTTATGTGAGATGAGAGTTTTTCTTTTTCATTCATGTAAAATTCATTTGTATGTAATATTCTTTTGTTGGGGCACTTCCAGGTTGCGGAAGATGTCACCGTTGCATATTATTTAATTTTCCGCATTAGGTAGACCCAAGGCGGGGAGCACAAGTAACCGGGTTCTAGGGTCCAGTGGGAGACCATCTCGAGGAGTCGAGACCGGGTCTCCTAACCCTAGAATTGGATGTGTTCCTTGCCGCTCTCGTAAGGGTCTAGGGATGTGGGTTTGGCTATTCATCGCGACCGTGGAATCCGTGTTTTATACAGGCTCGTATTAAAAACACGGACGTCCTAGTATATCCAATATTTCATATATGTTCTTCTGCTGCAATGTTCTGTGATGGGATCATATTACTGCCTATGACGAATGTTTATATTATATATATGAGATATATGTTATATTGCAGATTTCGTTTCAAAAGAGATGCTTGTGAAGCAAAATAAAATGGTACTTCATTAATGAGATTAATGAAATAAAAGAAACCTAAGATGTTGTAGAAACTTGTTTAAAATAACTAGTAGCTCTAGTTCTTGCTTTGCATAGCGGTGTTCCTTGTAGAACATCCTGCACCTTATTCGATAAGGAAAGGACTGAGATCCCTTCACCGGGAGTGACTCCTTTAGCAATAACTGGCAGATGCTACAACTCTCGGTTTGTCTTTTGATTGCTTCTATAGTTTCTGCTTTGCACAGTGATATATATGATATATCCCGCACCTCATTCGACGAGGAAAGGGCCGACGATCCCTTCACCGGGAGTGACTCCTTTAGCAAATCTAGAAAAGCCTCAAAAACACTCCATTTAAAATCACTCGATTCTACAACGATATCAAGTTCATTACGCAAAGGGTTTTCTTAAAAACCTGTCGTAGCCCTCCGTCATTTCAGATAAGGACTGTTTAGTATTCGTGCTGCGTTTGTTGGCCTTTGTCAAGGCGTAGTGTGCGGTAGCTGAATAGTACTTATCTGCTTATGCATATGATGCAGATTGGATTAGGGTAGTCGTGCGACCTTGTTGGCCTTTGTCAAGGGCCGTGCGGGTGGGTTTAATACAATCAAGAAATGACGGGTTGAACTTGACTAGCAGCCTATGGTTTGTTGGCCTTTGTCAAGGTCATAGGACGCTAGGGGTAAAATATTATTGGGAATTTCAAGTGTTGAAATTTGCAATGAGATTGCATACCTTCTATGAGATAGTTGGATCCCGATACCCGCTGTGAGTAAGAGTTACTCCTGGGAGAGTTTTACACATTACAATTAGCCGATCAAATAGGTGTCTAGAAAGGTGTCAACGGGGTCACTGTTAGTTATATGTATGCCCTAGAGGCTATTACTGTACATACGATGTATATTGTAGTGGATGCTAGGACATATATAGGGAGGACGTTCTTGCTCGACATGATAGTATGCTATCTCGTTGTACTTTATCTTAACAAGTACTCTGATTGTCTCTATGTTACATGTTGATAAAGCCCTTAGGATGTGTACTCGACTACTGGGACTATGATGAGATCATACTAGTGGGGCCACGGTAGTCGACGAGTACATCCTATAACTGTTCCTAGTCGAGGGTGTATCGAGACAGGGCATCGATACACCAGAGTAGACTAGCGTATACGCATCTTGACCCATATGATGGGCGATGGATGATCCCATATCCATCGGTGTTTGACATCAAGGATGGTGTACGGGTGCTCAGTGGAGACTGGGTACACTGGACGGACTCGCCGAGAACTCCCAGATGGTATTATACCTCACGGCAGATGGCAGTTCTCCGGTGACACTGGTACAGAGTAGTCTGTTGACCCGAGATCGTCATAGAGTCTTGTGTGATTCCCACTGTGCTTTGATTTCCATCATACCACGTCCAAGAGGGCGTACAAAAAGGTGGCTTTTGGGTACAGTCCCGAATCACATGGAGGCAATGAGAGATAGAAGGGGATTCGTCTCTCCCGGTATAGGGAGTTGATGTTGTGCTGTGTTCGATTGGCTATAACCGGAAATCCGTGGCCTGGGTTGCTGAGATTTACTGGTAAGTGTTATAAGTAGTTTCTTGAACTGTTATAGACCTCATATCGACACGACTTATCGAGCTACTGTGGTCTGACGTTTACCACCCCTAGGCGAGATATGCAACATATCAGACGACGAGACCGGACTGTACGGGAGTGTTACTGTTTGGATTCACAGGAGAATGTACAGGCTAGCTTGTTGATCTTCTGAGCGCTCAATACCCGGGTGGCTGTTTCGTTTAGCTGACCGCTTGCAGCTTGTGAGTGTTTGATATGATCATCACCTACTGCCGGCGTATTGACGATTCTTTAGAGTCCTACACAGAGGTTTCTTGGCTCAGGTAAAACGGAGTCGGAGCACATGTGTGATATGTGCGGGACCGAGGATAATGCGATATGAGATACCGTATTCTATTCTCGCGATATATGATATCAGCCGGGTCATCGGATCAAGTGTTGATTCGATGAATCGAAACGGATAAATATTAGTCGGTTATATGCGATATAGCCGGATTGTCGGATCAAGTGTTGATTCGATAATTTAATGTATAATAATATATATATGATATATTAAATTACATTAACTGATATTTGCTCACTAAAAGATTATTTTTCTCACCCGGGTAATACATTGATATATATGCGATATATGTTAAATGTATTATTTTATTTTGTTACAATAAATATTGTATATGTGATATATAATATTGTAACATGTTATAATTATTAATGCAACATGTTTAGAGGAGTTTAAACAAGATTATGGTTTGATTTGGGTTAATGATTTCTAGATGTTTCTAGATGGTTTTACTTTGTCTTTGTTAAGATATTATGATAGATATTTCTTTGTGACTCACCCTTTAACCCAACCCAAACCCTAACCCTAGTAAACTCTCTACAATGGTTACTACAACCATGGTTGCATAAATGATTATGATAACTTTTTATTATTCATCACAAATGATAATTCATTATTATTCTTCTTCTTCTTCCTTCTTCTTTGTTCATGGAAAAAGCTTACTAGCTTTTTCCAAGTGATGAATTAATGTTAGAAAAAGATAAATAAAGAGAGCAAAAATCCTACTTCATCTTTCTCATCTTCCCTTGCCCTTTAGATGAGAGTGTTCACTCAATTTTAGTGAGTGTTAGCTTGTGTTAATGAAACTTCAAGGTAGATCATCTTTGTATCGAAGATCGGAAGCAAGACTGCATCTTTCTCTTCGTGGAACCTCTCGAGAGTCCGGAACCCGATGATCGCAGCGAAGGGACCACAACACGGAGCTTATGAAGTGAAGGACCGGATCTACAAAGGTTGTAATCCCTCTCACTTAGTGTTATAGTTGTTAACATGCTTGTTTTCGCCTAATCTCTAGTTTAAAGATCCGTATCCGGGTTGTTCGGCACGGCAAATTTTTTAATCGGGCATGTTTGATGCCTCGTAGACCCTTGTGCGCGTGCCCAGCAACGCTACAGTGGTATCAGAGCCAAGCTAGAGCTTTAGGCGAAGTCTAGACGAAGTTTAAAGTCCGATCGAACCCGGAAAACCCTATATACCCTAGTTTCTGGAAATTTTTCAAAATTGTGATTTTTTCCAAATTAAAAATTCTCAAAAAATTCTGCAGGGTATTTTAGGAATTACTGTGCAAAACGACACTTTGAATCGTTCAAAGCGCCGCGGAACCGCGGCCAAACTAGGGTATTGGCGGCGGTTCCGCGGCAGAACTTGGGGATTAAGAGTTAGTTTTTGAACAGTTATAACCGTTGGTACTTGCCGATTCTTCTGGGAATTTTTATTTTTCACTCAAGTGTTGAGTTTTCTGGGTTGTGTTGGGGACTCGCAGATTCGATCGGATATTTTAACTTTGTTTATTTTGTCCGGATAATTTTTTTCAACTGTTAAAAAGTTCGAACGGATATCAATAACTCACTTTTTCCCCTGTCGGAAATTTTTTCAAAAGTTGGATTTTTTATCGTGTTTAAGAACGTTCTAAGTCGTGCAAGTAACGCGGTGGACCCTCTAGAAGACAACAAACCTTAACTCGATTATGTGACCGTCTTGAACTGCTTCTGAACCTTAGGGTTTGTGGCAGTACGGCGTGCCACATGTGAGGCTTTGGCTTGACCCTTCTACGGCTGGACCATTGGTACTTTGGCATGTGATGGATGTTTTTAAACTGATTTCAAGTGTTGAGATATATTGGGGAAATCTTGGGTGTTTGATTGTTCGATCGGAATGTTTAACATTTTCTGTTTTATCTGGAATGTGATACAATATTTGGAATCCACAAAAAGTTATGAGATAACTAATTTGAATATTATAAACATAGCAGTTTAGTCTCAAATGATCGGTTGCCACGTAATTTTGATGTGATCAAAAGTCCGTCGCAATCACGTAGCGTACGCGGATACTCGCCGGGTAAACTTAATAGACTGCCATGCCCCATAGCCCCGACCAAGTGACTGTAGGAGAACCCCGTCGTCAAAAGCATCCGTTCGGGTGCTCGCGGCAGCGGTGTTCCGCCTTAGTGCACTTCGTCGACGGCATCTAAGGGTGCGGCCGTCTACTAAAGTTTGCGACGAGCATTCGATCAGGACGTCGGGAATCTTGTTGAATTGCCCGACTTGACATTGAAAAGAGTTTTCGATAATGAGACTAAAATGCGGGGTTTATAATTGTTAGGCATGTGATGTCTAAGAAATTCATTTGGTTAGGCATGCGATGTCTAAGGAGGTTGCGGATTCCAACTGTTGTAGTTTTACTCTTTTTTTTCAGTGACCGTAAGCGTAGTATGTGGTGTATCGCCGGCTTCGTTGCTATAAATCAACGACAATCGGGATACGCATACTTGCTTACGTTGATGATATGAGATATTATGTGTTGCTGTGATATGTTATATTGGATCGTCGTGTTCTGAATAGCCGGGGGGTTTTATGTGAGATGAGAGTTTTTTCTTTTTCATTCATGTAAAATTCATATGTATGTAATATTCATTTATTGGGGCACTTCCAGGTTGCGGAAGATGTCACCGTTGTATATTATTTACTTTTCCGCATTAGGTAGACCCAAAGAGGGGAGCACAAGTAACCGGGTTCTAGGGTCCAGTGGGAGACCATCTCGAGGAGTCGAGACCGGGTCTCCTAACCCAAGAATTGGCAGTGTTACTTGCCGCTCTCGTAGGGGTCTAGGGATGTGGGTTTGGCTATTCAACGCGACCGTGGAATCCGTGTTTTATACAGGCTCGTATTGAAAACACGGACGTCCTAGTATATCCAATATTTCATATATGTTCTTCTGCTGCAATGTTCTTTGATGAGATCATATTACTGCCTGAGACGAATGTTTATATTATATATATGAGATATATGTTATATTGCAGATTTCGTTTTCAAATGTGATGCTTGCGAAGCATAATAAAATGGGACTTCATTAATGAGATTAATGAAATAAAAGAAACCTAAGATGTTGTGGAATCGAATTTCTTAAAAACAGGTAGCTACAGTTCTTGCTTTGCATCACGGTGTTCCTTGTAGAACATCCTGCACCTTATTCGATAAGGAAAGGACCGAGATCCCTTCACCGGGAGTGACTCCTTTAGCAATAACTGGCAGATACTACAACTCTCGGTTTTTCTTTTGATTACTTCTATAGTTCTTGCTTTACACAGTGGTATATATGATATATCATGCACCTTATTCGATGAGGAAAGGGCCGACGATCCCTTCACCGGGAGTGACTCCTTTAGCAAAACTAGAAAAGCCTCAACAACATTCCATTTAAAATCACTCGATTCTATGAAGATATCAAGTTCATTACGCAATAGGTTTTCTTAAAAACCTGTCGTAACCCTCCGTCATTTTAGGAAGTAGAGTACTTAGTATTCGTGCTGTGTTTGTTGACCATAGTTAAGGCACAGTGTACGGTAGCTAAGTGATGTCTTCCTATATAGCATATAATGTGATTAGTTAGGACAGTCATATGAATTTGTTAACCTTAGTTAAGGGTCATGTGGGTGGGTCTAATTAATCAAGAAATGACGGGTAGAACTTGACTAGTGCTTATGATTTGTTGACCATAGTTAAGGTCATAAGTCACTAGGGGTAAAATATTATTGGGAATTTCAAGTGTTGAAATTTGCAATGAGATTGCATACCTTCTATGAGATAGTTGGATCCCGATACCCGCTGCGAGTAAGAGTTACTCCTGGGAGAGTTTTACACATTACAATTAGTCGATAAAGTAGGTGTCTAGAAAGGTGTTAACGGGGTTACGCCTCTGGGAAAACGAGGTTTACTTTAATTAGGTTCGTGCGAAAGCACGGGGGACCTCCCTCAAAGTACCGACACTGGCCTGGCTGAAAGATTGGCGAACTTGTAGCGTGTAATTAATCCCGGCTAGTCTTTCCTTTTAGGGTTTGAAGGAAGATTTGATTAAAACAGTGGGAGACATCCTCATTAGATAAATTGATAACCAATCTAATCTTGTAAAAGCGCACGCTGAGTGTTATCTTCTCTCTCTCCAGGTAGCGACCATATCACGCCTTAATCAAGATAATAATACGGATATATTGACCGAACCCGCTTGTTATACTGAGCTGGGGAACGTTGGTCCCGCTCCAACTTATAATTGTTATAAGACAGAGTAGGAAATTGGGGAATACCAGATTTCCCGTGCCGCCCAAACGAAGAAAGTGCATGCTGATGCATCTTCTTCGGGTGTGTTCATTACAGAGAACTGTTTCTCAGTATCCTTTACGTCCTAGGTATGAGATACAGGATCCCGTATATGTAATCTGTTACATGGGATACAGATAGGTAGAGAACTGAGAACGGGTGATAAGTTTCATGATATAGAAAACGGTGCAAGTGTTGCAGCCAAGTCTGTTGGTCACTATCACCCTGTATTACCAGAATACATTGATTCTGAACAAATGTTATTAGATACCGAACCTGATATACAACATCTTATCAGTTTCTTTATCAGTAAAGAAAGGATATAATTTTGTATAGTATGGATAATGTTTTGAACATTTCCTATATCAAGAGTTGATCAGTTCAGGCACGTTATCTAAAAGCATTGATGTTCTAAATCAAACTACAGTTCTTAGTATACGGAACACACACAAGAGGAAGAGTTCAGAAATGAACGAATCCTTCTTAAGGTATTGTAGATTAGGTCATATCAATGCGACCCGACTAGCTAAGTTACATATAGATGCATATTTAAATTAGTTTGAATTTACATCTTGTGAAACTTGCCTGTCATGTCACAAAGATAAGATGACCACAGCTCTGTTTATTGGAAACAGAGAAAGAGTTAGTGAACTCTTGGGATTAATACATGATGATGTATGAAAGTCCCCTGTCTACATATGCCAGGACCGGTTCTTTGTACTTCATTCCATTCTCTGATAATCTTTCAAGATTCAGACATATGTTCCTATTGAAACACAAGTCCGAACCTTTTGAGATATTCACAGAATATGAGTTAGAAGTAGAGAACCGAAAATACGAGTATAAGTATTATGTCCTTTGATGAGATCAGGGAGGAGAATACTTGAGCACGAAATTCCTGGACTACTCTAAAGGAGAATGAGATTCTCTCTCGGCATTACTCCTCCGTATACACCATAGCACGATGGTATATCGGGGCGGAGCAATAGCACCCTATTTGATATGGTGTGCTCTATGATGAGTACTACTGAGTTTCCTATTTCCTTTTGGGAGTTATGCACTTGAGAAACTGCATACCTATTGAATAGGGTTCAAATCAAATCAGTTTCCTACCACTTCATATGTGATATGGAAAGGGAAGAGCCCATATCTTAAGCTTGTTAAGATTTGGGGTTGTCCGGCCTATGTCTAACAGCAAAATCCGGACAAGATCGAGGCAGAGTCTGTTATGTAGAACTGGAAATGTTCCAGCTATACAAACTGCAGCTGATGATTTGGTAGAACCAAAGGATTCAATAGTTTTCAACGAACCTCAGCCTCTCCGCCGATCTAGTAGGGTTCCTCACCCACCTGAGAGATACTTCGGTTTCTCTATGACAGTGGGAGCGAGGATTGCATCATGAGATGATGACCCACCTAGTTTCGAGCTGGCCATCAGGAGTGGGACTCTGTAAGAATGGCTGGATGCTTATCGATCTGCGATGGAATCCTTATACACCAACAAAGTATGGACTTTGGTTGCTTTATCTGAAGGGTTAAATCCCCATCAGGAGCGAGTATATCTTGAGAAGATTACTTGGTGTACATGGAAAGGTTGAGACTTTCAAAGCTATGCTTAAGTCCATCCAGATACTACTTGCCACGGCTACATACCATGACTACGATATCTGGTGGTTGGGTGTCATGACTGCTTTTCTAAATGATGTTTTAGAAGATAGCGTCTATAAGTACACAGCCAGAGGGCTTCGTAGACAGTGGGAGCAGCGGAAACATGTGCAAGATGTTTTAAGTGATAAAACAGGCATCGCGGAGTTGGAACATCTGTTTTGATGTGGTAGTCAAAGAGTGTGACTTCATCAAAATGGTAGATGAACCATGTATATACAAAAAGGTAGTAGGGAGTATGGTGGTAATCCTCGTAGAGTACGCGGATGACATACTCTTGATAGGGAAGGAGTTTCCTATGCTACGCTCGGTCAATCTCCGCTTATCACAAGGATTCTCCATAAAGGATCAAAGTGATACCTCCTAAATCCTGGGTTTTGGATCTATGAGATAGATCTAATTGGATGTTAGGATACTCACTAGTTGTAGTGAGATGGTATCAATCAATCCTGAGGAGAATCACTAGAAAGATTCCAGGATGATAAGGAGGACTGAATGTCAGTCGCAGGCATTGTCTTTACCCTCAGTGGAGGGACGGTATGTTGGAAGAGTTCTAAGCTAGATACCGTGACATAATAGACGATTAAAGGCAAGATACATCGTTACCAAGGATGCTACCAAAGAGGCGGTCTGGATATATAAGTTCATGAGATGAACTTCGTTCCTACCATTGTGTGACAATGGAGTTGTGGCTTGAGCCAAGGAACGCCCGTCCCATCAGAAATCCAGATATAATTCTTAGGCAGTATCACCTGATCAAGGAGATGGTTGATCTTCAGGGAGATCGAGGTTAGGAGAGCAGACACAGAGGACGACAACGCGGATCCACTCATAAAGGCCTTTTTCCCAGTAGAGACTTTTTATGGGTTGGTTGAGTATGAGATACTACAACCGCAGCTGATTGTTGGGTATGCGATACCATAACAGATAGCCCTAGTGCAAGTGGAAGATTGTTAGTTATATGTATGCCCTAGAGGCCATTACTGTACATACGATGTATATTGTAGTGGAAGCTAGGACATATATAGGGAGGACTTTGTTGCTCGACATGATAGTATGCTATCTGGTTGTACTTTATCTTAACATGTACTCTGATTGTCTCTATGTTACATGTTGATAAAGCCCTTAGGATGTGTACTCGACTACTGGGACTATGATGAGATCATACTAATGGGGCCACGGTAGTCGACGAGTACATCCTATAACTGTTCCTGGTCGAGGGTGTATCGAGAATGGGCATCGATACACCAGAGTAGACTAGCGTATACGCATCTTGACCCATATGATGGGCGATGGATGATCCCATATCCATCGGTGTTTGACATCAAGGATGGTGTACGGGTGCTCAGTGGAGACTAGGTACACTGAACGGACTCGCCGAGAACTCCCAGATGGTATTATACCTCACGTCATATGGCAGTTCTCCGGTGACACTGGTACAGAGTAGTCTGTTGACCCGAGATCGTCATAGAGTCTTGTGTGATTCCCACTGTGCTTTGATTTCCATCATACCACGTCCAAGAGGGCGTGCAAAAAGGTGGCTTTTGGGTACAGTCCCGAATCACATGGAGGCAATGAGCGATAGGAGGGGATTCGTCTCTCCCGGTATAGGGAGTTGATATTGTGTTGTGTTCGATTGGCTATAACCGGAAATCCCTGGCCAGGGTTGCTGAGATTTACTGGTAAGTATTATCAGTAGTTTCTCGAACTGTTATAGACCTCATATCGACACGACTTATCGAGCTACTGGGGTCTGACGTTTACTACCCCAGGCGAGATATGCAACATATTAGACGACGAGACCGGACTGTACGGGAGTGTTACTGTTTGGATTCACAGGAGAATGTACAGGCTTGTTTGTTGATCTTCTGAGCGCTCAATACCTGGGTGGCTGTTACGTTTAGCTGACCGCTTGCAGCTTGTGATTGTTTGATATGATCATCACCTACTGCCGGCGTATTGACGATTCTTTAGAGTCCTACACAGAGGTTTCTTGGCTCAGGCAAAACGGAGTAGGAGCACATATGTGATATGTGCGGGACCGAGGATAATGCGATATGAGATACCGTATTCTATTCTCGCGATATATGATATCAGCCGGGTCATCGGATCAAGTGTTGATTTGAAGAATCGGAACGGATAAATATTAGTCGGTTATATGCGATATAGCCGGATTGTCGGATCAAGTGTTGATTCGATAATTTAATGTATAATAATATATATATGATATATTAAATTACATTAACTGATATTTGCTCACTAAAAGATTATTTTTCTCACTCGGGTAATACATTGATATATATGCGATATATGTTAAATGTATTAATTTATTTTGTTACAATAAATATTGTATATGTGATATATAATATTGTAACATGTTATAATTATTAATGCAACATGTTTAGAGGAGTTTAAACAAGATTAGGGTTTGATTTGGGTTAATGATTTCTAGATGTTTCTAGATGGTTTTACTTTGTCTTTGTTAAGATATTATGATAGATATTTCTTTATGACCCACCCTTTAACTCTACCCAAACCCTAACCCTAGTGAACTCTCTACAATGGTTACTACAACCATGATTGCATAAATGATTATGATAACTTTTTATTATTCATCACAAATGATAATTCATTATTCTTCTTCTTCTTCTTCCTTCTTCTTTCTTTGTGGAAAAAGCTTACTAGCTTTTTCCAAGTGATGAATTAATGTGAGAAAAAGATAAATAAAGAGAGCAAAAATCCTACTTCATCATTCTCATCTTCCCTTGCTCTTTAGATGAGAGTGTTCACTCAGTTTTAGTGAGTGTTAGCTTGTGTTAATGAAACTTCAAGGTAGATCATCTTTATATCGAAGATCGGAAGCAAGACTGCATCTTTCTCTTCGTGGAACCTCTCGAGAGTCCGGAACCCGATGATCGCAGTGAAGGGACCACAACACGGAGCTTATGAAGTGAAGGACCGGATCTACAAAGGTTGTAATCCCTCTCACTTAGTGTTAAAGTTGTTAACATGCTTGTTTTCGCCTAATCTCTAGTTTAAAGATCCGTATTCGGGTTGTTCGGCACGGCTAATTTTTTAATCGGGCATGTTTGATGCCTCGTAGACCCTTGTGCGCGTGCCTAGCATCGCTACAGTTACGCCCCTGGAAAAACGAGGTTTACCTTAATTAGGTTCGTGCGAAAGCACTGGGGACCTCCCTCAAAGTACCGACACTGGCCTGGCTGAAAGATTGGCGAACTTGTAGCGTGTAATTAATCCCGGCTAGTCTTTCCTTTTAGGGTTTGAAGGAATATTTGATTAAAACAGTGGAAGACATCCTGATTAGATAAATTGATAACCAATCTAATCTTGCAAGAGCATACCCTGAGTGTTTTCTTCTCTCTCTCTCCAGGTAGGGACCATATCACGCCTTAATCAAGATAATAATACGGATATATTGACTGAACCCGCTTGTTAAACTGAGCTGGGGAACGTTGGTCCCGCTCCAACTTATAATTGTTATAAGACAGAGCAGGAAATTGGGGAATACCAGATTTCCCGTGCCGCCCAAACGACGAAAGTGCATGCTGATGCATCATCTTTGGGTGTATTCATTACATAGAACTGTTTCTCAGTATTCTTTACGTCCTGGGTATGTGATACCGGATCAGGATCACGCATATGTAATCTGTTACATGGGCTACAGAAAGGTAGAGAGCTGAGAACGGGTGATAAGTTTCATGAGGCAGAAAACGGTGCAAGTGTTGCAGCCAGGTCTGTTGGTCACTATCACCCTGTATTACCAGAATACATTGATTCTGAACAAATGTTATTAGATACCGAACCTGATATACAAAATCATATCAATCTCTTTATTAGTAAAGAAAGGACATAATTTTGTATTGGTGGATAATGTTTTGAACATTTCCTATATCAAGAGTTGATCGGTTCAGGCACGTTATCTAAAAGAATTGACGTTCTAAATCAAACTACAGTTCTTAGTATACGGAACACACACAAAAGGAAGAGTTCAGAAATGAATGAATCCTTCTTGAGGTATTGTAGACTAGGTCATATCAATGCGACCCGACTAGCTAAGTTACATATAGATGCATATTTAAATTAGTTTGAATTTACATCTTGTGAAACTTTCCGGTCATGTCACAAAGATAAGATGACCACAGCTCTGTTTATTGGAAATAGAGAAAGAGTTAGTGAACTCTTGGGATTGATACATGCTGATGTATGAAGGTCCCCTGTCTACACATGCCAAGAACGGTTCTTTTTACTTCATTACATTCTCTGATAATCTCTCAAGATTCAGACATACGTTCCTGTTGAAACACAAGTCCAAAGCTTTTGAGATATTCACAGAATATAAGTTAGAAGTAGAGAACCAAAATACGGGTATAAGTATTATGTCCTTTGATGAGATCAAGGAGGAGAATACTTGAGCACGGAAATCCTGGACTTATTCTAAAGGAGAATGAGATTCTCTCTCAGCATTACTCCTCCGTATACCCCATAGCACGATGGTATATCGGGGCGGAGCAAAAGCAGCCTATGTGATATTGTTAGTGTATATGCCCTAGAGGCCATTACTGTATCATACTAGTATGTATATTACTTGATGGAAGCTTGGGATATTCACAGTTGTACAGACAATCTTGCTCAATATAGTAGTATGCTACTTGGTTTATCTCTGCTTTAATGTGTACTTGTGTGTTTATTTATTATATCACCTATACCCATTAGTAGAGCCCTTTGGATCTTTGCTTGATTACCGGCGTTGTGATGGCGATCACACTCGTGGGGGCTGGGTAATCTACAAGCACATCCTTATACACGTCCTTAGTCGTGGGAGTACCGAGATAGGGCATCGATACTCCGGAGTAGACTAGCGTATGCGCTTCTCATCCCAGCACGGGAGACGGTCTGTCCCACAGCCGTCGGTACGTCGTACTTGAGATAGTATACGGGTGCTCGTTGGGTTACGAGTACACTGGACAGGACTCGTCGGGAACTGATGGTTTGTATTATACCTATCGTCAGTTATCAGTTCCCAGGTGACATGAGTACAACTTAGTCCGCTGACTTGACACTGTCACTTCGCCTCGAGTGTGTTCCCACTGTTCTTTGATTGCTACCCTACCACGGCTCTACTGAGTCGTGCAAACAGGTAGTAGTTGGGAGCAGTCCCGAAGCACTTGGAGGCACTGACGGTTAGACAAGATTCGTCTCTCCCGGTATTGGGGTTGACATCGCGCTGTGTCTAGGAGAGCCATTACACAAGTAGTCCCTGGCCAGGGCAAGCGAGATGTACTGGTTGGTTCCAGTGTTATCTCAGGGTGTTCTGGGCTTCACTCCGACACGACTTGTACCGCTATTAGGGGACTGACGTTTACCGCCCCCTAGGCCCGCCATGTGATGTATCAGACGAACAGACCGGACTGTACGGAGATTGTCACATACAGACTCAGTAGGAGTTCGGATGGGTTTACCTCATCGGCCTTCTTGTCGACATCTACCTGGGGGCCGTTACGTACAGCTAGTGCCGATTGCGGTCTGTGGTTAAACCCACTGCCAGCGTAGTGTCGAGTCTTTAGAGTCCCACACAGAGAGTTTCCCTGCACTGAGCGAAACGTGTACAGGCCGTATGGTTTTACGGCAGGGCTGCGATCACTTACGTACACTTATGTACGTGTGGTGTTCGGGCAGGCAATACTAGTGGGCTTTGGTTTAAGCCAGATCCTAGTATTGCATGGATGGATTTGTTTTGTCTTCTGCGCATCCGCATTCTACGGAATACGGATGCAGGTGTGTATGCACAGTTTTCTGGAGCGATGAAGGAGGAGGTGCCTCATTAGGGTTTTAGCAGTTGGTTCGGCCAAAACCGCTATGTGGCAGGCTCATTAGGGTTTTGACAGTTGATTCGGTCAAAACCATTTTGAGGCGGACTCATTAGGGTTTCAACAGTTCGTTTGGTCAAAACCATAATGAGCCGGGGACATTATTTACTAATCCTTTCATTAATAATTTTGTTATGGCTAATTACATTGACCATTTGACCATCTTGATTTTGTTGACCATTTGACCAAAGTTGACTTGGATCTTCTTAGAAGATCTAAAGTATTCTTTGGTTTTCTTTTTCTTTTGTTATGATAATGGTCATGTCATTTGTAGCCATCACCTTTATCTTGATGGGATTAGTAATCATAGTGTTTGTGCATTATTGCAACCATGGTTAGCTTTTCTCTTGGTTAAGCTTTTCATTTGCTCATTCTCATTCTCTCTCTTGAAATGAGAAGCTCCATGGTTGCTAGAAAAACTCCTTCTTCCTCCTCTTGATTTCTCCTTTGATCTCATGTGTTGAGAGAAAAAGGATTTCACTTGACAAATACATCCATACATCTTCTCTACACATCCTAGGGCTTTTAGATTAGCAATCTCCTTGCCCTAGTTACCTTGGCTTGAGGTGGAGCTCGGTGTACATCTCTCGGGTGGATCGTCTTCGACTCAAGGAGGTCGCGGAGGTGACCGAAGTCCGGATCAACCATTGAGCAAGCAAAGAGAAGAACAACAAGAAGAGAAGAACATCAAAGAAGAACTACAACAACAAGAGAAGGAGTTCAAGTTGAGGTATAACCCCAAACCCAGTAGATACAACTCTTGTTAGGATGCTAGTGTATTGTTTAGCAAAGATCCGGCTTCTACGGTCCATGTTACAAAGATCAGAAAAATTTTTGTTTTACCGTTTCCGCAACCCCGTAAGTACCGGGAGAGGTAACGTGGACCTAACAGTGGTATCAGAGCCTAACTAAACATAAACTAGCTTGGTAGTAAAGTATATCGAAGTTCGAAACGGAAAAATCGAAAAAACCAAGTTATAAAAACCTGAGTTTCTGTTAAATTTTTTTCTGGTCAAAACAAAATTTGTTATACTCCAAAAATCATCTCAGGGTTTTTAGAAGAAAGCCACCAAAAACGAGGCAGCGACTCTGTTGGAGATAGTGCCCTCATAGTCTATTATTGGATCACAGGTACGTGATTGCAATGATTGCGTAGGACCTATACCGGTAGGACAGTCTTACTCAAGATGATAGTATGCTATCTGGTTTGCCTTTATCAGTCGTGTACATGATCAGGTGACTGATTACATGTTACACTTTGATAGAGCCCTTAGGATCTTGCTTTACCACCAACAGTATGATGGCGATCATATACGTGAGAGTTGGGTGGTTTATACGCATATCCTTAATTGTGGTCCCTAGTCGTGGGAGTTTCGAGACAGGGCATCGATACTCCGGAGTAGACTAGTGTGTACAGTCGAGACCCCGACGAGGGGCGGTGGCCGGTCTCACAAGCCACTGGTGTCAGTTGGATCACCTAAGATGTATACAGGTGCTCATTGGGTTATGAGTACACCGGACAGGACTCGCCGGGAATCTGCTAGATAGTATTATATCTACCTTCAGATAGCAGTTCCCTGGTGACATGTGTACAGGTTAGTTCATCGACCTGAGGTTGTCATTTGTCTCGTGTGAGTTCCCACTGTGCTTTGATTTCTACCCTACCACGGCTCAAAGGAGTCGTGCAAACAGGTAGTTTTTGGGTACAGTCCTGAGCCATATGGAGGCACGTGAGCGGATCGGCAGGGGATTCGTCTCTCCTGGTATTGGGGGCGAGGTCGTACTGTGTCTAGGAGAGCCATTACACAAAGTCCATGGCCATGGCAGGAGATTTACTGGTATGTACTCCAGTAGTATCTCAGGGTGTTATTGGGCTTCACTCCGACACGACTTATACAGCTATTGGGGGTCTGACGTTACTAGCCCCCTAGGCAGATATGCGATACTCATAGACGAACGGACCGGACTGTATATACATTGTCACTGTTAGGCTCAGTAGGGTTTTCCGGATGAGTGCGCTCATCGGCATCCCTTGAGGTCAGTCCATGGACAGCCGTTACGCATTGCTAGTGCCGCTGACGGTTTGTGGTTAAACCCACTGCCAGGGTACTGACGAGTCATTAGAGTCCCCCACAGACAGTTTCCCAAGTTCGGGCGAAACGTTGTAGAGGCCGTATGGTTTTATGGCAGGGTTCGGAAAATGCACGTGCGTTTACGCACGTGTTATTTTTCGGGAAGATGATACTGGTCGGCTTTGGTTTAAGCCGGATCCGAGTATTATATTGAGTAGGTATAATATCTTTGTCTCGGTTGCATTTGTATTCGGTCGTAATACAAATGCGGGTATATTTATACAGTTTCGGGGTTATCCTGAAAGTCGTTTCAGGATCACTTTTGGAAGTTGCCAGTTTCCAGTTTTCTATCAGCCGTCTTTTAACATTTGGTTAAAGACGGATCTGTCTTTTCTTGAGATGAGTGTGGATTCTTCTAGAAGGTTCTAGAAGTGGTGAGGTGTTAAGTGACTCATCTTGACATTATTGGTTGCATTAAAGGCTTGATGAGGTGTATTAGTGATTCATGCTTTAGCATTAAAGCTTCTTGTTTTCTTAAGGATATTTTGAGTGAGAAGCTTTCTTTTATGGTCACCACCTTTGCTCCTACACTCACCCTCCTCATTCTATATATATGGCCGGCCCCTTCCCCCTCCTCTCTTGATCGATCTCACTTGTTGTTTCACTTGAAAAGATTATGATAGATTTTTGGGGTGTATGGAATTCACAGCTCATTTCATTCCATCACCCAATTCCCTCGGCAACTTCATTAACCGATCGTCCACGGATTTGGACGAAGTGAGACAAAGTCATCTACTCATTCTCTACATCATTCTTGGTCGTCTCTTTTAGCAAACTTGACGATCGAGTTGCCTCAAGTCAGAGGCGGGAGCCCGTTTAAAGAATCGTCGACGTGGTGCCACCTCGACGAGGATATCGGAGATCGACGAGATCGGAGCAGCCGCAACGGAGCGTAGGATGATGGTTGAAGAACGAAGGACTCGGATCGTGCGGTATAACCTTTCTACACTCTTTACAGTTTGTTAGTTTAGCAATAGTGGCAGATCCGGATTAAAGTATACGATAGCGCCAGTTAAAAGTTTTTTGTTCCGCATTTGGCGTCTGTAGACTGCCGGGGCGCTAGCGTAGACTTACAGTGGTATCAGAGCCTCACCATTTTGCTATGCTAACTTGTGCTAATGCGTTTAAAACATCGATCGAACCGGAAATCGAAAATTGCAAAATCCTAGCTTGACAGTTTCTGTTGATTTTAAATGGTCTCAAAAATTAATTCTACATGTCTTAAAAATCTGTGCAGGCTTTTCTAAGAACCACGAAAAAATTTGGGCTCGTGATTCCTCCAAGCCGCCGCGGAAACGCAGCCAAACCCATGGTTTGGCCGCGCATCCGCGGCCACTTGGTGAGCTCATGCTCCCAAATTTGTACAGTGGGTTCTCTGATGGATTTTGGGATTTTTGGTATATATCTTTTTGGCCCAGGTTTTGTTACTGTTCACCAGTAAGTCGTGGGGCCCACTTCTTGATATTTGGTCGATCGAAATTTAAAAATGTTAGTTTACAGTGCTTACATTATATCTCCGACCGGGAATGTCATTTGATCGGTAAACCGCGTCTGATTGCTATAGTTCTTTAAGATGGGTTTGCGAACGTGACATTCGCATTGATGTTCTGTGTTGTGTTGTGATGTTGCGGATTTGACGTGGTGGATAGCAGTGTGCAATGGTAGTACAGTTTGAGTTTATTTGTACATTTGATATTGCGGGGCGAGCGTCCAACTTGTGGACTGCCGTCACTGCCTGTTGTAAAATATTCTTTTGGGGCACGACCAGGTTGCGGTCGATGTACCTATTGTACTATTTTTCATTACTGTACTAGGTTTTGCCCCGCGACGGAGTGCACGGATAGCCGGGTTCTGAGGGGCAACGGGTCCGCATCTCATAGCTTTGAGAGGCAGAGGGGTCCCACTCTAGAATTGGCAGACTATTCGCCGCACTCGTAGGGGGTACAGGTTGACCCAAGGAGGGGTGCCCAAGATTACCGGATTCCGTGGAGTGCTGGGTGGTCCATTCACTATGCTGTAGGGGGCTGCCTCGCTTCACGTTTTGGCGGGTAACTTGCCGCACCCGTAGGGGTCTAGGTTTCATTGCACAGGCTATCCACACGACAGGGGAACGTCGGGTTTCAGCAGCGGCTCTGTGAAACCCGGGGATCCCAGATTATCTGTATTGTTCTGTGATGCTTATTACTTTTCTGTAATGTTGCATACTATCACGCCTGGAGCGATTATTGTATATTGGTTTATATACTATTAGATGTTGTATATGTTTTACACCCGTGCTAGTCCAGTCCCCGCTCTGTCGTTAGTTAAGTAACCTAACGGGTGATGACGGGACCAAGTGACGAATGCGGATGGCATATACGTACATTTTATTTTCGTTCTTTTCTAGTGTGATTAAATGATGGGACTGCGTTGATTCTGATCAATGCAAAGTAAAACAAACCTGTTTACAGTTGTTTGAACAAATTTAAAAAGTGTTATTCCAAAGACGTTTTCTTTTGTTATGCATAGCGGTATTCAGTGGAATATCCTGCACCTCATTCGACGGGGCAAGGGCCGATATCCCTTCACCGGGACTGACCCCTTGGGCAGAAGTTTGCGTCAGAGTAATAACTTCACTATAGTTGATTACAAGTTGCTTTGCATAGCGGTATTCAGTGGAATATCCTGCACCTCATTCCACGAGGAAAGAGCCGAGATCCCTTTACCGGGAATGACCTCTTTAGCAAAAGGTTTTCGCCACTATATTTTAAAAAGCTATCAGGTTCCTTCAGCGATATCAAGTTCACTACGTTAAAGGTTTTTCGCCAAAAAACCAGTCGTAGCCCTCCGTCACTTCTTTTGGGTATTCAGTAGTATTCAAGCTATGTATTTTGACCAACGCCAAGGCATAGTGTTTGGTAGCTGCTGGGTATTCAATTGTTGCATAGATAGATGAGTTAGTTTGGGACAGTCATTCTGCAATTTTGGCCAACGTCAAGGGCATGTGCGGGTGGGTTCAAATTGACAAGATAGTGACGGGTAGAACTTGGCATGTGACTTATGACATTTTGACCAACGCCAAGGTTATAAGAGCATGGGGCAAAAATCATATCGGGAGTTTCTAAAGAAACTGAAACTTGCCAAGTATGCGCATACCTTCTGGAGTATGAGTAACGTGGATGCATTCCATCACGTTATCATGCGATGAGAGTTGGATCCCGATTCCCACTGATGAGTTGGTTTACTCTTCGGGTGATCCCGATTGATTCTTCTTTAGGTTTGGAGGAGAATTTGACAGGACAGTGGGAGGTTTCCGGATTAGATAAAGTGATGACCATTCTGATCTAGGTAAGAGTGCACGCAGAGTGTTTCTTTTCTCTCTCTCTTTGGCAGCGACCTTTGACCGACCCTAGACTATGACTCAGTGACCAGGTTGACCGAACCTTCTTAAAATACTGACTTTTGGATTGTCTGAGTTGCATAAGTCATTGCCACTCTTTCTTTTACCCTTTGCATTTCTCAGAACACCCGTATTACTACGGATATCCACTTCCATTGGATAGATCCATCGTATGGTTATATACGAACTCGAAGAGACTTCTTCGAGGATGGATCCAGGTTCAGGAGAAATAGAATTGGTTTATTCAGTTGTCTTTTATTATCACCTTCTCTCAGGTTGCGAGAGCTCCTTGGTTTAGGAGAGTACACCTATTACGCTTATTGGATAGTCTTATTCCAAACCATAGGCTGGTGCCGAAAGGTAGGGAATGAAGAAAACCAATTAACCTAAGTAGGGTGTGCAGAAGGTAATATGTAATGACAAAATAAAGGAATTAGAAAGAGGGCAAAGTAAATTGCGACTGATATCATTGACGACCAAACCGCGTACTTCATCGCCACTCCTAATTCACCTTTAAAAGAATAAGGTATTATTCAGTTGTCTTTTATCATCACCTTCTCTCGAGATGCGAGTACTCCTTGGTTTAGGAGGGTACACCTATTATGCTTACTGGATAGTCTTCTTCCAAACCATAGGCTGGTGCCGAACGGTAGGGAAGGAAGAAAACCATTTAGCCTAACGATGGTGTACAGAAGGTAACGACTAAAGACAAATAAAGGGATTTGGAGAGATGGCAATAAAATATACAGTTGAAGTCATGAATTGGATTATGGAAGAGGCATTGCTATGAATACCAGGATACCCTTACGAAACATTTTCATGTTTCAGTGCATTGTTAAAGAAAAACTGTTTTCCCGATTAGACACTTACTCCAAGGGTATGTATTTACCAGGTTTCATTCTCATATCTGTATGGTTTTACAGATGATGAGTGGGAGTAAGATATTGGGAATTAGGTGATTATCCTCATTATATCGGAATTCGTCATAATTGGTGATATTTGAGGAAATCGCCAGGGTACAGTTTTTAACCTGCGACGCACAGGTTTTGAGTTGCATAAACTCAGCGGACTCATACAGAGTATTGTAAATTGTCCAAGTGTCCATCAGGACAAAGGGGTAGGTACTCGTACTATGTTCTGTTTACTTATAACTTCTCTAGTATTTAGACGAGTGTTTCGTAGAAATACAAGGTCTAAGTTTTGAGAAGTTGTGGGTATAAGAATAAAGTAGAGAACCAGGTATCACAAGTATCGGGATTCTTCAAAGAGATCGAAGATGTAGATTCTTGTGATTGGTATTCAGATGATAGTGATGGTTTTGAGAAACGTGTTTCTCTTTCAGGTTACTCATAAGTGGATGGATTCCTAAGTTGAGTAATGCTGATTAGCCTCTTTCCATTAAGTTGATATGCACTGGAGACAGCTGCATGGATTGAATATGGTTCCAATTAAATTAGTGCCAAAGTTTCTATATTGGATATAGAATGGTTCGTACCTTAAAAGTTGTTAAGGTACGGGGAGTTGTCTAGCTTATGCTTAAAACCAGACTCTGGATAACTCAGGGCACGTTTCTGTAATGGCTGTTTGTGGGTTGACCCTGGCTATGACGAGGGTTGATATTCTACCATTTAGAAGATCAATAGTGATATTGTTCTTGACTCGCCACAGTTTTAGTAAAATGGATCTTTTTCAGAAAACAGTAGTGGGAGTATGGTAAAACTGGAAGTGATTCCAGAACCGCGAATGATTACGGAAAATTTAATAGGACCTATATATTCAATCAGGTTTGACATTCCAATAGCCACTCCGCAGGTATGGTAGGTAACCTCAGACGCCCGAGAGGTACTTCAATAGCTTCAGAGACGGTGACAGGGAGGTTCTTATCTACCAAGACTTGACACTACTGTTGTTCCAGGATATGAGACCCGGTAGAAGGGTTGTCGTAGTCAGTGGGAGCAGCGGAAGCATAGTGGGCAAGATGCTTATATCTATTTATAGACTTGAGCAGTTATAGCGGAGATAGATCATCTAATTTTGATGTGACAGTCATGGGTTTGACTTCAATCAGAATAGGGGATGGATCTGTTAAGAAGGTAGTAGGGTGTGATGTCATGGTATCTGGATGACATACACAGAGTGGGAAGTAAAATTCCTATACTACGATCGGTTGTACTGTGGTCGTCACACAGTTGTTTCTCCAGACAGGATATGGATATAATATTTGACATTCTGGTTTCTGGATCTATGGCTTTAAATCTGGATTTGGGTAGTTTCCCAATGTGGGTACTTTGACAGATATTCTAATGGTTTTTAGAATAGTTGACTCCTAGCATGGTGGTGTACCTGCAGGTGATGGAGTCACCCTCTCTAAAGGTATCGTACAGACTAAAGGGGAGAGGGATGAGCATGATTGGCAGATCACTTGCTTAGGCAATTAAGTCAATCATGAGATGTCAAGTACCACACCAAATGTTGGTTTTGCACTAGATGCAATAAGTTTGTATTAATCCAATCCTGGAGAAACATGAGGAAGCAGTTTTAGAACATAAGTGCATGTTCTACGGATTTGATGACGACAGCCTCCTTCGGGAGACGGTTATCATTCCAAGCTTCAAAGGTGATATGGTTGACAGAGAGATTGTCAGAGTTATAGTTTTTCCCTCTGACGAAGGGGACGGTATTATGGACAGGTGGTCCAAGAGGATACTGTGGGTGGCATGGTGCCGGATACTGATTAGGTTCAGTGATCGATACAGTCTAAGAAGTTTGGATTTGGAGTTCATTTATGAACTAGGTCCCATCAGATATCCAGACACATTCTAAGACAGGTATTACTCAATTCGGGAGATGGCTTTCTCCACGAACTTGAGATTAAGAGAGATATAGAAAGAAACTTCTAGGCGGATCCACTCACTAAGGCTATTTCTCGAACACAATAGTTTTACAAACGGGCTTTGTGATACTGATTAGTAGAGGAGTTGGATGTTCGGTTTCACACGGGCTGTGAGTAGTCGACATCGCAATAATTAGCCTTGAGTGCAAGTGGGAGATTGTTGGAGATAGTGCCCTCATAGTCTATTATTGGATCACAGGTACGTGATTGCAATGATTGCGGAGGACCTATACCGGTAGGACAGTCTTACTCAAGATGATAGTATACTATCTGGTTTTCCTTTATCAGTCGTGTACATGATCAGGTGACTGATTACATGTTACACTTTGATAGAGCCCTTAGGATCTTGCTTTACCACCAACAGTATGATGGCGATCATATATGTGAGAGTTGGGTGGTTTATACGCATATCCTTAATTGTGGTCCCTAGTCGTGGGAGTTTCGAGACAGGGCATCGATACTCCGGAGTAGACTAGTGTGTACAGTTGAGACCCCGACGAAGGGCGGTGGCCGGTCTCACAAGCCACTGGTGTCAGTTGGATCACCTAAGATGTATATAGGTGCTCATTGGGTTATGAGTACACCGGACAGGACTCGCCGGGAATCTGCTAGTTAGTATTATATCTACCGTCAGATAGCAGTTCCCTGGTGACTTGTGTACAGGTTAGTTCATCGACCTGAGGTCGTCATTTGTCTCGTGTGAGTTCCCACTGTGCTTTGATTTCTACCCTACCACGGCTCAAAGGAGTCGTGCAAACAGGTAGTTTTTGGGTACAGTCCCGAGCCATATGGAGGCACGTGAGCGGATCGGCAGGGGATTCGTCTCTCCCGGTATTGGGGGCGAGGTCGTACTGTGTCTAGGAGAGCCATTACACAAAGTCCATGGCCATGGCAGCAGATTTACTGGTAGGTACTCCAGTAGTATCTCAGGGTGTTATTGGGCTTCACTCCGACACGACTTATACAGCTATTGGGGGTCTGACGTTACTAGCCCCCTAGGCAGATATGCGATACTCATAGACGAACGGACCGGACTGTATATACATTGTCACTGTTAGGCTCAGTAGGGTTTTCCGGATGAGTGCGCTCATCGGCATCCCTAGAGGTCAGTCCATGGGCAGCCGTTACGCATTGCTAGTGCCGCTGACGGTTTGTGGTTAAACCCACTGCCAGGGTACTGACGAGTCAATAGAGTCCCCCACAGACAGTTTCCCAAGTTCGGGCGAAACGTTGTAGAGGCCGTATGGTTTTATGGCAGGGTTCGGAAAATGCACGTGCGTTTACGCACGTGTTATTTTTCGGGCAGATGATACCGGTCGGCTTTGGTTTAAGCCGGATCCGAGTATTATATTGAGTAGGTATAATATCTTTGTCTCGGTTGCATTTGTATTCGGTCGTAATACAAATGCGGGTATATTTATACAGTTTCGGGGTTATCCTGAAAGTCGTTTCAGGATCACTTTTGGAAGTTGCCAGTTTCCAGTTTTCTATCAGCCGTCTTTTAACATTTCGTTAAAGACTGATTTGTCTTTTCTTGAGATGAGTGTGGATTCTTCTAGAAGGTTCTAGAAGTGGTGAGGTGTTTAGTGACTCATCTTGACATTATTGGTTGCATTAAAGGCTTGATGAGGTGTATTAGTGATTCATGCTTTAGCATTAAAGCTTCTTGTTTTCTTAAGGATATTTTGAGTGAGAAGCTTTCTTTTATGGTCACCACCTTTGCTCCTACACTCACCCTCCACATTCTATATATATGGCCGGCCCCTTCCCCCTCCTCTCTTGATCGATCTCACTTGTTGTTTCACTTGAAAAGATTATGATAGATTTTTGGGGTGTATGGAATTCACAGCTCATTTCATTCCATCACCCAATTCCCTCGGTAACTTCATTAACCGATCGTCCACGGATTTGGACGAAGTGAGACAAAGTCATCTACTCATTCTCTACATCATTCTTGGTCGTCTCTTTTAGCAAACTTGACGATCGAGTTGCCTCAAGTCAGAGGCGGGAGCCCGTTTAAAGAATCGTCGACGTGGTGCCACCTCGACAAGGATATCGGATATCGACGAGATCGGAGCAGCCGCAACGGAGCGTGGGATGATGGTTGAAGAACGAAGGACTCGGATCGTTCGGTATAACCTTTCTACACTCTTTACAGTTTGTTAGTTTACCAATAATGGCAGATCAGTGTTAAAGTATACGATAGCTCCAGTTAAAAGTTTTTTGTTCCGCATTTGGCGTCTGTAGACTGCCGGGGCGCTAGTGTAGACTTACCGACTCCACCAAAGCGTCGCGCTTCCGCGGCCAACTTGGTGAGTTACTGCATCGATTTTGGTGCAGTGTGTTTCTGACGTGGTTTTAGGATTTTTAAGATATATTATATGTGTCCAGATTTTCCAGAATAGAAATTTGTTTTTGGGGGCCTATAAATCCGTATTTTTTCGAACTTCAATATACTTTGACTATAAAGGTTATATCTGTGATGTTCTTATGTATTGAACGTCGGCTAATCGCTATATGTCGATTAGTCGGGGTTATACATATCTTTGATCTGTGATTGTTGTTGATGGTTTGTGTATATGAACTCGTTGGACTGTCGCGGATGAATAGCCGGGATGGATGTGAGATGAGAGTTTCTTTTTCTTTCATTCATGTAATAAATTTGTAAATTGATGTAATATTATTTGTATGGCCGCACAACCGGGTCGGGGTTATAGCCGTCATTGTATAATTCTTTTTACTATTTTTGCTCCTAGGATAGACCCATGGAGGGGGTGCACAAACTACCGGGTAGCTCGAAGTGCCGAGTGGCCTACTCATGGCATTGAGGGAGGTTGCTTCGCTTCGGGTACTTGGCGGGTAGTTTGCCGCACCCGAAGGGGTCTTGGGTGGGGTTTTGGCTATTCATCGCGACCGTGTAATCCGTTTTTCGTTGCAGGCTCGAACGAATCGCGGGTTCCTAGTATATCCAAAGTGTTCATCTGTGATCTGTAATGTCTATCATTGCTATATTTATAACTATTTAGGCGTTGATTATGTTTTACAGCCGCGCTAGCCCAGCCTCCGCTCTGTCGTTAGTTAAGTAACCTAACGGGTGATGACGGGGCCCCGTGGCGAATGCGAATGGCATAAGCGTACGTCATATTTTGGTTGTTTTCTGCAATGGTAGGATTTAAATGATGGGACGCATTAAAAGAACTAATGCAAGAAAATAAACCTAAAATACGTTGTTGGAACAATTTTTCAAAAAGCTGTTATTGCAAGGACGTTCATTTTTGTTTTGCATCGCGGTATTCGGTTGTGAATGCCCAGCACCTCAGTCGACGAGGCAAGGGCCGAGATCCCTTCACCGGGAGTGACCCCTTGGACAAAAGTTTGCGTCATGGTAATAACTTCACTATAGTCGATTATTCTTGCTTTGCATCGAGGTATTCAATTTGGAATATCCTGCACCTCATTCGACGAGGAAAGAGCCGAGATCCCTTCACACGGAGTGACCTCTTTAGCAAAAAGATTTCGCCACTATATTTTTCCAAAAAAGGTTATCAGGTTCCTTCAACGACATCAAGTTCATTACGTTAACGGGGTTTTCGCCAAAAACCCAGCCGTAGCCCTCCGTCATTTCCTACAAGTACTACTCAGTATTCGAGCTACGTATTTTGGCATTGTCAAGACGTAGTGATCGGTAGCTAAGTATTGCTTGTTTGCAACCTTATTTTTTAGATTATTTAGGACAGTCGCATAGCTATGTTGGCATTGTCAAGAGTTGTGCGGGTGGGTCTAAGTTAATCAAGATAATGACGGGCCGAACTTGACTAACAGTTCATGATATGTTGGCATTGTCAAGGTCATGAATCGTTAGGGGCAAAAACCACATCGGGAGTTTCAAAAGAACTGAAACTTGCAGATTTAGCATACCATCTGGAGTGTGGTGACTAGAGTGGATTCCATCTAGGTTATCACACAATGACAGTTGGATCCCGATCCCACTGATGAGTTGGTTTACTCTCGGGAGATTATTTCACTTAACGATCAATGCTATAAACCTAGTAGGTGTCTAGAAAGGTGTTAGCGGGGTTACGCCCCCAGGGAAAAGAGGTTCTTTAATTAAGGAACTTCGCGAAAGCGTTGGAAAACTTCCCTCGAAGTACCGACACTAGCCTGGCTGAAAGGTTAAGCAAGTATTGTGACGTGAATTAAAACCCGGCTAGTTCTTCTTTTAAAAGGTTTTAAGAAGGATTTGAGGAAACAGTGGGAGACATCCTGGTTAGATAAATTAATAAACCAATCTAATCTTGCACGAGCATACGCTGAGTGTTTCTTTTCTCTCTCTCCAGGCAACAACCTTTTCACGCCCTAATCAAGATAATAAAATGTATCGCTTGACCGATCCGAATTCTTATTCGGGACTGGGGAAAGTTGGTTCAGCTCTAACTTGTGACAACAGTCATGAGAATGGGAAAGGGGATTGTATGGATTTCCAGGATACCCAGTTGAAGAAGAAGCATGGTTTTGCATCTACTTCAGGTGTTCTTGTAATTGAGAACTGTTTTACGGTCAGCCCTACCTCCTGGGTACTTGATACCGGATCAGGATCTCATATCTGTAATTTATTGCAGGGACTGAGAAAAAGTAGGAAAGTTGCACCGGGTGATATGTCGCTCAGAGTAGCGAACGGAGCACAAGTTAATGCGGCAGCCGTCGGTGAATATCACCTAGTATTGCCAAACGGCAAGACTATGATTTTGAACGATTGCTACTATGTACCCTTCATGGTTTGCAACATCATATCAGTTTCTTTACTCGATAAAGATGGATATAACTTTGTTCTTGAAAAGAATATCATGAACATTTACCTTGATAAGGTACTGGTTGCAGAGGGTACACTGTGTAATGGTATCTACGTTCTAAATCAGAATACAGTTCTCAATATACAAAACACACGCAAGAGGAAGAATTCAGATACGAATGAATCCTACTTGTGGCATTGTAGACTTGGTCATATCGGAGAGAAAAGACTGAGTAAGTTGCATAAAGATGGACTCTTGAATGCGTTCGAGTTTTCATCTTATGAAACTTGTCTGTCTTGTCTCAAAGGGAAGATGACCAAATCTCCGTTCACCGGACATGGAGAAAGAGCAAGAGAGCTCTTGGGACTCATACACAGTGATGTGTGTGGTCCGATGTCTATACTTGCAAGGGGTGGGTTCTCGTACTTCATCACATTCACTGACGATCTCTCTAGGTTCGGATATGTGTATCTGATGAAACACAAATCTGAAACTTTTGAGAAATTCAAGGAATTCAGAAACGAAGTAGAGAACCAGACAGGCAAATGTATCAAGATCCTCCGGTCTGATAGAGGAAGGGAGTACTTAAGCACGGAATTCCGAGATTACTTAAAAGAGAATGGTATTCTCTCTCAGCTCACTCCTCCTTATACACCATAGCACAACGGTGTATCGGAGAGAAGGAATCGTACCCTATTGGATATGGTTCGATCCATGATGAGTGATGCTGAGTTACCTCTTTCATTCTGGGGACTTGCGCTAGATACAGCGGCATACTTACTGAATCAGGTTCCGTCTAAATCCGTGCCTAAGACTCCATATGAAATACGGAGTGGTAAGAAACCATATCTAGAACGGATTAAGATATGGGGTTGTCCGGCCTATGTAAAAGTACAAAAACCAGACAAGCTTGAGGAACGGTCAGTTTTATGTAAATTTGTGGGATATCCTAGAAATTCTCTGGGATATCTGTTCTACCACACTGAGGAACAGAAGGTGTTCGTTGCTCGCCGCGCCACCTTTTTAGAGTGGAAATTTCTTGCAAAAGAAATAAGTGGGATCACGGTAGAACTGGATGAAATATCTGATCCACAAACTCAAACTAAGGATTTAGCAGAACCAGAAAATTCAGTGACCCCAAACGAACCTCAGCCACTCCGCAGATCTGGTAGGATTTCTCATCCGCCCGAGAGATACTACGGTTTTCTCATAGACGGGGATCGAGAGGATTGCATCTTGGAAGAAGATGACCCTACCAGTTTCAGGCAGGCCATTATCAGTAGGGACTCTGATAAATGGCAGGAAGCAATGCAATCCGAAATAGAGTCCATGTACGCCAATAAAGTGTGGACCTTGGATATTGCTCCACCTGGGGTAAAACCCGTTGGATGCAAATGGATCTACAAAAGGAAACTTGGTGTAGATGGGCAGGTGGAAACCTATAAAGCTAGACTCGTTGCAAAAGGTTTTCGTCAAAGACCTGGTTTGGACTATGATGAAACTTTTTCTTCGGTGGCTATGCTCAAATCTATTCGGATCCTACTTGCCATTGCTGCCTTCCATGACTATGAAATCTGGCAGATGGATGTTAAAACGGCTTTCCTAAACGGTTGTTTGGAAGAGTGCGTTTACATGGATCAACCTAAAGGTTTTGTAGACAGTGGGAGCAGCGGAAAGGTGTGCAAGTTACTTAAATCCATTTATGGATTAAAGCAGGCATCGCGGAGCTGGAACATCTGTTTTGATGAGGCAATCAAGGAATTTGATTTCATCAAGAACGAAGATGAACCCTATGTTTATAAGAAGATTGTAGGACGAACTGTCGTATTCCTAGTCTTGTACGTGGACGACATTCTTTTGATAGGAAATGATGTTCCTATGCTACAATCGGTCAAGCTATTTTTGTCACAAAGGTTCTCCATGAAGGACCTGGGTGATGCCTCGTACATTCTGGGGATCAAGATCCATAGAGATAGATCCAAGAGACTATTGGGACTTTCGCAGTCCAGGTACATAGAGACCGTACTAAAGAGATTTAGTATGGAGGGTTCCAAGCGCGGTAACATACCCGCATTGCACGGAATTACCCTCTCCAAGAAGATGTCTCCTAAGACTGACGAGGAGAGGGTTCGCATGAGCACTATACCCTACGCTTCGGCGGTAGGATCTATAATGTATGCGATGCTATGTACAAGACCAGATGTAGCTTACGCGTTGAGCGCGGTAAGCCGGTATCAGTCAGACCCAGGGGAGGACCACTGGACAGCAGTGAAGAACATTCTAAAGTACCTGAGAAGGACTAAGGAGATGTTCCTGGTTTACGGTAATGGAGACCTCCGGGTCGAGTCCTTTACCGATTCAAGCTTCCAGAGTGACAAAGATGACAGCAAGTCCGTCTCGGGTTTTGTGTTTACCTTCAACGGAGGGGCGGTATGTTGGAGGAGTTCCAAGCAGGAAACCGTCGCAGACTCGACGATGGAGGCTGAATACATTGCTGTAAGCGATGCCGCAAAAGAGGCGGTCTGGATGAAGAAGTTCATTAGTGAACTTCAGGTGGTTCCGTCCATTGTTGACCCAATACCTTTGTATTGCGATAACAATGGGGCTATAGCTTTAGCGAAGGAACCAAGGTCCCATCAGAAATCCAGGAACATCTTAAGGCGGTATCACCTGATCAGGGAGATCATTGATCGACAGGAGATTGAGGTGCGGCGTGTGGACACAAAGGACAACACTGCGGACCCATTCACGAAGGCTTTACCCCAGACTCAGTTCGAGCGGCTGATCGAGATGATAGGTCTTCGATACGCCAGTACATGGCCTTAGTGCAAGTGGGAGATTGTTAGTGTATATGCCCTAGAGGCCATTACTGTATCATACTAGTATGTATATTACTTGATGGAAGCTTGGGATATTCACAGTTGTACAGACAATCTTGCTCAATATAGTAGTATGCTACTTGGTTTGTCTCTGCTTTAATGTGTACTTGTGTGTTTATTCATTATATCACCTATACGCATTAGTAGAGCCCTTTGGATCTTTGCTTGATTACCGGCGTTGTGATGGCGATCACACTCGTAGGGGCTGGGTAATCTACAAGCACATCCCTATACACGTCCCTAGTCGTGGGAGTACCGAGATAGGGCATCGATACTCCGGAGTAGACTAGCGTATGCGCTTCTCATCCCAGCACGGGAGACGGTCTGTCCCACAGCCGTCAGTACGTCGTACTTGAGATAGTATACGGGTGCTCGTTGGGTTACGAGTACACTGGACAGGACTCGTCGGGAACTGATGGTTGGTATTATACCTATCGTCAGTTATCAGTTCCCAGGTGACATAAGTACAGCTTAGTCCGCTGACTTGACACTGTCACTTCGCCTCGAGTGTGTTCCCACTGTTCTTTGATTGCTACCCTACCACGGCTCTACTGAGTCGTGCAAACAGGTAGTAGTTGGGAGCAGTCCCGAAGCACTTGGAGGCAGTGACGGTTAGACAGGATTCGTCTCTCCCGGTATTGGGGTTGACATCGCGCTGTGTCTAGGAGAGCCATTACACAAGTAGTCCCTGGCCAGGGCAAGCGAGATGTACTGGTAGGTTCCAGTGTTATCTCAGGGTGTTCTGGGCTTCACTCCGACACGACTTGTACCGCTATTAGGGGACTGACGTTTACCGCCCCCCTAGGCCCGCCATGCGATGTATCAGACGAACAGACCGGACTGTACGGAGATTGTCACATACAGACTCAGTAGGAGTTCAGATGGGTTTACCTCATCGGCCTTCTTGTCGACATCTACCTGGGGACCGTTACGTACAGGTAGTGCCGCTTGCGGTCTGTGGTTAAACCCACTGCTAGCGTAGTGTCGAGTCTTTAGAGTCCCACACAGAGAGTTTCCCTGCACTGAGCGAAACGTGTAGAGGCCGTATGGTTTTACGGCAGGTCTGCGATCACTTACGTACACTTGTGTGCGTGTGGTGTTCGGGCAGGCAATACTAGTGGGCTTTGGTTTAAGCCAGATCCTAGTATTGCTTGGATGGATTTGTTTTGTCTTCTGCGCATCCGCATTCTACGGAATACGGATGCAGGTGTGTATGCACAGTTTTCTGGAGCGATGAAGGAGGAGGTGCCTCATTAGGGTTTTGGCAGTTGGTTCGGCCAAAATCGCTATGTGGCAGGCTCATTAGGGTTTTGACAGTTGATTCTGTCAAAACCATTTTGAGGCGGACTCATTAGGGTTTCGACAGTTCGTTTGGTCAAAACCATAATGAGCCGGGGACATTATTTACTAATCCTTTCATTAATAATTTTTTTATGGCTAATTAAATTGACCATTTGACCATCTTGACTTTGTTGACCAGTTGACCAAAGTTGACTTGGATCTTCTTCGAAGATCTAAAGTATTCTTTGGTTTTCTTTTTCTTTTGTTATGATAATGGTCATGTCATTTGTAGCCATCACCTTTATCTTGATGGGATTAGTAATCATAGTGTTTGTGCATTATTGCAACCATGGTTAGCTTTTCTCTTGGTTAAGCTTTTCATTTGCTCATTCTCATTCTCTCTCTTGAAATGAGAAGCTCCATGGTTGCTACAAAAACTCCTTCTTCTTCCTCCTCTTGATTTCTCCTTTGATCTCATGTGTTGAGAGAAAAAGGATTTCACTTGACAAATACATCCATACATCTTCTCTACACATCCTAGGGCTTCTAGATTAGCAATCTCCTTGCCCTAGTTACCTTGGCTTGAGGTGGATCTCGGTGTACATCTCTCGGGTGGATCGTCTTCGACTCAAGGAGGACGCGGAGGTGACCGAAGTCCGGATCAACCATTGAGCAAGCAAAGAGAAAAACAACAAGAAGAGAAGAACATCAAAGAAGAACTACAACAACAAGAGAAGGAGTTCAAGTTGAGGTATAACACCTAACCGAGTAGATACAACTCATGTTAGGATGCTAGTGTATTGTTTAGCAAAGATCCGGATTTTACGGTCCATGTTACAAAGATCAGAAAAATTTTTGTTTTACCGTTTCCGCAACCCCGTAAGTACCGGGAGAGGTAACGTGGACCTAACAGATATGGTGTGGTCTATGATGAGTACTACTGAGTTTCCTATTTCCTCTTGGGAGTTATGCACTTGAGAAGCTGCATACCTATCGAATAGGGTTCAAATCAAATCAGTTGCCTACCACTTCATATGTGATATGAAAAGGGAGGAACCCATATCTTATGTTTGTTAAGATTTGGGGTTGTCCGGCCTATGTTTAAAAGCAAAATCCGGACAAGCTCGAGGTAAGGTCTGTTATGTACAACTGGAAATGTTCCATCTATACAAACTGCAGCTAATGATTTGGTAGAACCAAAGGATTCAATAGTTTCCAACGAACCTCAGCCTCTCCGCCGATCTAGTAGGGTTCCTCACCCACCTGAGAGATACTTCGGTTTCTCTATGACAGTGGGAGCGAGGATTGCATCATGAGATGATGACCCAACTAGTTTCGAGCTGGCCATCAGGAGTGGGACTCTATAAGAATGGCTGGATGCTTATTGATCTGAGATGGAATATTTATACACCAACAAAGTATGGACTTTGGTTGCTTTATCTGAAAGGTTAAATTCCCATCAGGAGCGAGTATATCTTGAGAAGATTACTTGGTGTACATGGAAAAGTTGAGACTTTCAAAGCTATGCTTAAGTCCATCCAGATCCTACTTGCCACGGCTACATACCATGACTACGATATCTGGTGGTTGGGTGTCATGACTGCTTTTCTAAATGATGTTTTAGAAGATAGCATCTATAAGTACACAGCCAGAGGGCTTCATAGACAGTGGGAGCAGCGGAAACGTGTGCAAGATGTTTTATATGATAAAACAGGCATCGCGGAGTTGGAACATCTGTTTTGATGTGCTAGTCAATGAGTTTGACTTCATCAAAATGGTAGATGAACCTTGTATATACAAAAAGGTAGTAGGGAGTATGGTGGTGATCCTCGTAGAGTACGTGGATGACATACTCTTGATAGGGAAGGAGTTTCCTATGCTACGCTCGGTCAATCTCCGCTTATCACAACGATTCTCCATATAGGATCAATGCGATACCTCCTAAATCCTGTGTTTTGGATCTATGAGATAGTTCTAATTGGATGTTAGGAAACTCACTAGTTGTAGTGAGATGGTATCAATCGATCCTGGGGAGAATCACTGGAAAGGTTCCAGGATGATAAGGACGACTGAATGTCAGTCACAGGCATTGTCTTTACCCTCAGTGGAGGGACGGTATGTTGGAAGAGTTCCAGGCAAGATACCGTGACAAAACTAGACGATTAAAGGCAAGATACATCGTTACCAAAGATCCTACCAAAGAGGCAGTCTGGATATATATAAGTTGATAAGATGAACTTCGTTCCTACCATTCTGTGACAATGTAGTTGTGGCTTTAGCCAAGGAACTACCGTCCCATCAGAAATCCAGATATAATTCTTAGGCAGTATCGCCTGATCATGGAAATGATTGATCTCCAGGTAGATCAAGGTTAGGAGAGTAAACAAAGAGGACAACAGCACGGATCCACTCACGAAGGCCTTTTTCCCAGTAGAGACTTTTATGGGATGGTTGAGTATGAGATACTTCATCCACAGCTAATTGTTAGGTATGTGATACCACAACAGATGGCCCTAGTGCAAGTAGGAGATTGTTAGTTATATGTATGCCCTAGAGGCCATTACTGTACATACGATGTATATTGTAGTGGATGCTAGGACATATATAGGGAGGACTTTCTTGCTCGACATGATAGTATGCTATCTGGTTGTACTTTATCTTAACATGTACTCTGATTGCCTCTATATTACATGTTGATAAAGCCCTTAGGATATGTACTCGACTACTAGGACTATGATGAGATCATACTAGTGGGGCTACGGTAGTCGACGAGTACATCCTATAACTGTTCCTAGTCGAGGGTATATCGAGACAGGGCATGGATACACCAGAGTAGACTAGCGTATACGCATCTTGACCCATACGATGGGCGATGGATGATCCCATATCCATCGGTGTTTGACATCAAGGATGGTGTACGGGTGCTCAGTGGAGACTGGGTACACTGGACGGACTCGCCGAGAACTCCCAGATGGTATTATACCTCACGTCAGATGGCAGTTCTCCGGTGACACTGGTACAGAGTAGTCTGTTGACCCGAGATCGTCATAGAGTCTTGTGTGATTCCCACTGTGCTTTGATTTCCATCATACCACGTCCAAGAAGGCGTGCAAAAAGGTGGCTTTTGGGTACAGTCCCGAATCACATGGAGGCAATGAGCGATATGAGGGGATTCGTCTCTCCCGGTATAGGGAGTTGATGTTGTGCTGTTTTCGATTGGCTATAACCGGAAATCCCTGGCCAGGGTTGCTGAGATTTACTGGTATGTGTTATCAGTAGTTTCTCGAACTGTTATAGACCTCATATCGACACGACTTATCGAGCTACTGGGGTCTGACGTTTACCACCCCTAGGCGAGATATGCAACATATCAGACGACAAGACCGGAATGTACGGGCTTGCTTGTTGATCTTCTGAGTGCTCAATACCTGGATGGCTGTTACGTTTAGCTGACCGCTTGTAGCTTGTGGGTATTTGATATGATCATCACCTACTGCCGGCGTATTGACGATTCTTTAGAGTCCTACACAGAGGTTTCTTGGCTCAGGCGAAACGGAGTAGGGGCACATATGTGATATGTGCGGGACCGAGGATAATACGATATGAGATACCGTATTCTATTCTCGCGATATTTGATATCAGCCGGGTCATCGGATCAAGTGTTGATTCGATGAATCGGTACGGATAAATATTAGTCGGTTATATGCGATATAGCCGGATTGTCCGATCAAGTGTTGATTCGATAATTTAATGTATAATAATATATATGATATATTAAATTACATTAACTAATATTAGCTCACTAAAAGATTCTTTTTCTCACTCGGGTAATACATTGATATATATGCGATATATGTTAATTGTATTATTTTATTTGGTTACAATAAATATTATATATGTGATATATAATATTGTAACATGGTATGATAAATAATGCAACATGTTTAGTAAAGATTAATCAAGATTAGGGTTTGATTTGGGTTAATGACTTCTAGTAGATTCTAGAAGGTTTTCTTTTTTGTTTTGGAAAAGATATTTTCAAGTGACTCATTCTTAACTCAACCCAAACCCTAACCTTTGGTTAATTCTCTACAATGGTCAAGTCAACCATGGTTGCATTATTCATCATATTAATCCTTTCATTATTCATCACAAAAAGAAAATGGATCATTATTCTTCTTCTTCCTTGAGTTCTTCATGCAAAGCTTTCTTGTTTTGATATTTGTGATGAAAATATGTGAGAAAAAGATAAATAAAGAGAGCAAAAATCCTACTTCATCATCCTCATCTTCCCTTGCCCATTAGATGAGAGTGTTCACTCAATTTTAGTGAGTGTTAGCTTGTGTTAATGAAACATCAAGATAGATCATCTTTGTATCGAAGATCGGAAGCAAGACTGCATCTTTCTCTTCGTGGAACCTCTCGAGAGTCCGGAACCCGATGATCGCAGCGAAGGGACCACAACACGGAGCTTATGAAGTGAAGGACCGGATCTACAAAGGTTGTAATCCCTCTCACTTAGTGTTAAAGTGTTGTTCATATCAGATTTTTGCATTTTCATACCGCCCAATTTTTGTCACATTGCATATCAGTACATACTCTTGAGCCGTGTTTGCTAGTCAATTGCAGGATACAGGTTCTCGGTTCTAAAACGGTGAAATTCATGGAAAACACGACAAAATCCGGGTTCCTGCCAATCACAGATAAAACACGGTCTCCGCTCGTCATCCGTATGTTGCCAGATACCAGTTTAGGAAGACAAAATGTCAAATCAATGTCACCTTCATGCACAAGGCTCAATGGCAACAACAACTTCCAAGAAATCTACGCGGAGCTCGAGGCAATCATGACAAAATCTTGACAAAAAGTCCACCTTTCCCTCAACAGAAATTCTGGAAAATTCGTGAAGAAATTATGAAAAAATACATATACCAGAATAATGTACACATCAAACCAGGGAACCACAGCAAATTTGGGGGCCCAACTCAACTAAACGGCCGCGGATCCGCGGCCAAAGTGGGGTCCAGGCCGCGGATCCGCGGCCGTATAGTGGCGGCAGGCAAAAAGTTTCCAGGGGTATTTTGGTCATTGCATGTGTGGTCTGGTGGTTGCCCTAGATTTCCATTCTCCAGCCTATAAATAGCCCAGAAGTTTGAGAAGGAAGGGGTCAATTTTTGTATTCTCATTTTGCCTAGTTTTAGTGTTGTTCTTCTTCCTCTTCTCACACCTTCTCCATTAAACTTGTAGTGAGCTTTTGAGTGAAGAGTGATGAATAAAGAAGACCATTTTTATTATCATACTTGTCTCTTTCTTTACTTGTTGTAATTTGTTGTAATTTTAATTGTTAAGTAGTTGTTGTTATTTGTTTGATTGTTTCTTTCTTCTCTCTTTTCCTTTATCCTTCATATGACAATGATACTTACGCTCGATCCTCGCCAAGGTGAGGTCGTAAATAGTTAGTCGTATTCTTCTAATCTCCTTCTTTCTATCTTCCTCTTTGTTTTGTTTTGTTTTTCCTTATCATGAAGTGTGAGTAGTTTTATACTTGTTAGGGTAGGATAAGGGAAGTTTGAGAGAAGGAAATCTCTCTCACTCTTTCCTTGCCCAACAACTTAATTCGACTCTCGTTAATTGAACCACAATCCGCTCCTTACGGCACCCTATCCTACATGATAGCGGTGATTCCGTAGTGAGACCGGTTGTGGTTGAATTAACCGGAGGTTATGGATAAGAGCCAAGAACGGACGGACAAGCACCAAAAGGAAGGACTATGCGTTGGAAAGCCTAGCTTATACTCGCAAGTACCTTCCTAGTCGTGCTAATCCCCGTTGTTGCCGATTACCGTAACACCGATATTAAGTGGGGCAACGAAAGATGTAGAGACTCCTAACTCAAACTAACCTAATCCTAACCCTAACAAGCTCTCTTTAAATATCAACTTAACACTTAGATAACCACAACAAAATCTGAACAACCGGACTTAACTCGTTAAAACACTTTGAAAAAGACTCCCATCTCCCTGCGGACGACCCGTACTCAACCGGCTAGCTACAAGCGAAACCGTCTTGATTGCGGTATTTAAACTAGAACTTGAACACGCACGTATCCTACCAATCAAATGGCGCCGTTGCCGGGGAGACGGTAGTTTATTTCCTTGTGTAATTTCGAGTTAATTTGTAAGTATAAAAAAAAACGAAAAAAAAAACATATACTTTGTAAAAGAAACCATCTTGTTATTCTTGATTAGTTTTTGTGCAAGTGTGCAGGAAATACGAAGCTCAAGATCGACGCCAAAGATGTTGGAAATACGGAGTTCAAGTACAGTGCCAAAGACGTGGGAAGATAGACCCACAATTTCGCGGCTACACCGCGACGGACAAAACGAAGTTAACGGTCTACTGAAAAAATCTGGAGCTGTTCCAGTGAGCAAACCAAGATTCAAAACATCCAGACAAGGAGAAGACTCCAAGACCAGCACACAGAAAAAAATGGGAAGCCCAAACTCTCTGTTCCACCGCGGAACCGCGGCCTAAGCAGGTGTTTGGCCGCGGATCCGCGGCCTGTTGGTGCCTTCAGGGCCCCAAATTTCTCTGTGAGTTCTCTGCTTCTCCCCACTCCTCTGAACTCCAATAAATTGTGTTTTCTGCAGGCTTCTTTGCGCAAATTCTTCTCCCCCTTCCAATAAACTGTTCTTGTGCAGGATTCTTTGCGCCGCAAATAAAATTGTTTGCAGTTGATTTGTTACTGTTTTGCATTCTTTAATACGGACTTAAGGGGCTTGAAACCAATCCAGATTGGGTGGGGATTTCATCACCCTTCCTAGGACCCCAAAAATCACTAAAGCATATGCATTGTCCATTGTAAATTAAAAAATACTAGACTTCAGCCCTAAGGACTTCGCGCTCATTAGGAGAAGATAAACCATGTTTAGAACCTCGCTTAACCGTATATTGTTTACGGGATGTCTAGGAAAGTGTTAAAGGCGCAACCGCCGAAAGAGAAAGGGTTATTTAATTAAGGAACTTCGCGAAAGCGTTGGACAACCTCCCCTTATCTCTGCACTTACCTGGCCTCGTGATCAGTGTATTGTTAAGCCCGTTTCTCGACACTGTTTAACTTCGAAAATCAAGTTCAGGAGCAGGTCTAGTAGACCTAGGTTACCTTAGATCTAGGTGTGATTGTGCATATCTTGTTTGTGATTGCTTAAGCCGTATATCCGTACATATTTCTGTAAAAATCTTTCTAAAAAAAAGAAAAATAAAGAAAAAATCAAAAACTTTTATAAAAACTAGCCTTTTGTCGCCAAATCCATTTTTCACCCACCACCCATCGCCTTTCTCCATTGACGTTTTCTTACCCTCACCTTCTCCGCTTTGACTATACTAAACTCGTTTAGTGGACACTAGCGCCCGTCTAGTCCGCGTTACGTTAGTCGCGACCGACTACGCGATCGACTCCGAAGTCGATACTCCGTCCACTCCTCTTTCACCCCTTCATTTGCCGGCCAACTCCGACGTTGACCGGAATTCTGTTCATACATCTTCACCTTCACCTTCACCTTCACCAACCTCTTCTTCCGCGATGTCGGGATTTAATCCGAACATCTCTTTGACCACCGCTGGATTGGCTCCACCTCCTACGGAGACCAAACTCCCACCACCTCCGCCTGTTGTAGCGCCGCAGCGAATCGCGCTCCAGGATCGTTTCTACCCCACCCGTTCTGCACTTCCCACCTGCCTTTCTCTTCCTCCGGCCAATGGGGACAACTTTGAAATTAAGCCCCATTTCATCAACATGCTTCCACGTTTTCATGGGCTCGAATCAATAAATTTCAAAACGTCTGTGCCATGATGAAAACAACCCAGCTGTCGGACGATGCTATACGTCTACGGGTCATTCCGTTCACTTTATGCGATCTCGCTGAAAAATGGCTGTATAGCACCGCTTCCCACTCAATCACCAGCTGGGACGAGTTTGTTAAAGCGTTTCTGAAAAAATTCTATCCAAATCATAAGACCGCAAGAATTCGAAATGAAATCAACCAATTCTCCCAGCTTCCTTCTGAACCCTTCTGGAAGTGCTTTGACCGGTACAAAGACCTTCTTGTTCAGTGTCCTCACCACGGTATAGAGAAATGGCAGCTCTGCCAAACCTTATACGAGGGACTGAACCCAGCAACGAAGCAGTTGCTGGAAACCATCTGTCAGGGCCACTTCCTATCGAAATCTGACGAGGAAGCGTGGCAGTTCTTTGACGATCTTGCGGAGCAAACGCTACAGTGGGAGAGCACCAGATCGACTTCTTCTTCTTCTTCGACCTCCACTTCTACCGGTCAGTCTAGGGTAGGAATCCACCAACTCGATGTCTCTATTGCGATGAAAGCTGAAATGGCTGCTATAACAAGAAAGCTTGAAGCGATAGAAAGCAAATTCTCTGTTCCTGCTCTTGCACCTGTTCTCCCCCTTCGTACCATCTGCGCTTGTTGTTCCGATCCTTCTCACTTGACCGAAGAGTGTCCTTACAATCCACCCTCGCAAGGACAGGATCAGGTTAATGCTGACTTCCAGCAAAGACCGAGGAATGATCCATACTCTTCCACCTACAATCCCGGTTGGAGGAACCACCCCAATTTCGCCTGGAATCAGAATCAGAATCAGTTCCATGGCAACAATTTCCAAAGGGCCCCTCCACCGCAACAACAAGCGCAACAACAAACACAGTATCAGCAGCCCTTCCAACCCCAACCTTACCAAAACAAGACGAACAACTTTGCACCCAACAACTCTTTTCCACCAAACAACTTTGTTCCGTCGAACAACGATAAGGTTTCCTCGCTCGAGCGAAGTCTGGAGGCGTTTGTTAAACAATCGACTCAATCCACCGCTAACATCCAGTCTTCGATTCAATCTTTAGTGAAACACACTGCCGCACACGGGCAAAGCATCAAGACCATTGAGGCCCAGATTGCACAGCTGAACGCGGCCTTAAGCGAGCGAGAGAAGGGGAAGCTCCCGTCCCAGCCACTTCCAAATCCCGGTCACCCACATAATGCACATGTTGCTCTTGAACAACAGAACCATAATGTGAGTGCCGTGACCACACTGAGATCGGGAAGGATGCTGCAAAACAACATTGGCAAACGGATCAACGATGACACCCCGGCCGCTGCTTCTTCTTCTTCTTCTTCTTCTTCGTCTTCCGAGCCTATTCTCCGTTCTTCAACAGGCTCTCCTTCCTCTTCTTCTGCTCTGAACGGACCCACTTCTCACTCCATGAAAACACCTATTCTGGGATCCATTCCAACTCCAAAATCTCCTCCTCCAGCATTAGACTCAACCAAATTTCAAAATGTTCCATTTCCAAACCGGTTGAGGTCTAACAAACAAAATCCTCAAATGGAGAAGATTCTGGAGTTATTTAAGCAGGTTAACATTAACATTCCTCTTTTAGATGCTTTCCAACAAGTCCCGTCCTACGCGAAAATCTTAAAGGACTTGTGCACGAAAAAGAGGAAGTCTCAGGTACCCAAGAAAGTTTTCTTGGCTAGTGCTGTGAGTGATGCCCTTACCCAATCTTTACCACAAAAACGGAAGGACCCTGGCTGTCCTACGATTTCAATTACCATTGGGGATAAGAACATCAACCGCGCACTATTAGATCTTGGTGCCAGTGTTAACCTGCTTCCGTATTCAGTATACGAGCAATTAGGCGTCGGAGAGTTGAAACCCACACACTGCACTCTCCAAATGGCCGACCGATCGATCACCCATCCTAGGGGTGAGCTAGAGGATGTGTTAATAAAAGTCGGGGACTTCATATTCCCCATTGACTTCATTGTATTAGACACACAGCCTGTAGCTAACCCCCGGAATCAAATTCCGGTGATACTCGGTCGCCCATTTCTCGCAACCTCAAATGCTGTGATCAATTGTCGCAATGGTTCGATGAACCTCTCTTTTGGAAACATGACGATTGAACTCAACATTTTTAGGTTGGGGAATCAGCCCACCGAACCTAATGCTCATATACTGGACGTCTGCTCGATCCAGGAGATCACACCAGAAGAGTGTGAATTCGAGGAGTTTCTGTTTGATCACGATAATCTGGACGCCACTAGTGCGTTTCTCTTCGAACCTGCTGCTGTTTCTGCGCCCGATAACGAATACGAGTGTTTCACGTTCTCGAACGATCTTAGCCGCGCACAACCCGAGTTTGAATCCTTCGACTTTCCGGATGAGTTACCTGAACCATCCGACTCGGTTGCTTACACTCGCTTTGAACCTTTGCTGGAGTCCTTTGAGTTCGAGACCTTTGCACCGGTCTTGCCTTCCATCGTTTCACCTCCAACGCTCGAACTCAAGCCTTTGCCGTCTCACCTTAAGTACGCTTACTTAGGTGAGAACGAGACCCTACCTGTCATCATCTCGGCTTCTCTAGCTCCCGAGCAAGAGAAATCCCTTCTCGCGGTCTTGCACAGCAACAGGCAAGCTTTTGGCTGGTCCATGGCGGACATCAAGGGGATTAGTCCCCTCATCGTTGAGCATCACATTCATCTGATGGATGATGCCAAACCAGCCCGGGATCCACAAAGACGTCTTAATCCAGTCATGAAGGAGGCTGTGAAGAAGGAGATCGTCAAATGTCTAAATAGTGGTATCATTTACCCTATCTCTGATAGCCAGTGGGTTAGCCCCATTCACGTTGTCCCCAAGAATTCGGGCATCACGGTCATCACCAACGAGGCGAATGAGTTAATCCCTACTCGCACCCAAACTGGGTGGCGAGTTTGCATTTATTACAGAAAACTCAACGCCGCAACGCGGAAAGACCACTTTCCGCTACCTTTCATTGACCAGATGCTTGAACGATTGGCCGGACATGAGTACTATTGTTTTCTTGATGGCTACTCTGGCTATAATCAAATTCCCATCGCCGAAAAAGACCAGGACAAGACCACTTTCACTTGTCCTTTCGGCACGTTTGCATATCGACGCATGCCCTTTGGGTTATGCAATGCGCCCGCTACCTTCCAGCGGTGTATGATGGGAATTTTTTCGGACATGGTGGAAAAATTTCTGGAGATTTTCATGGATGACTTCTCCATCTTCGGCGACTCCTTCGACGAGTGTTTGCTGCATCTTGACGCTGTCCTTACCCGATGTAAGGACAAGAATCTCACTTTGAACTGGGAGAAATGCCACTTCATGGTGCGCGAAGGTATTGTCTTAGGACATATCATCTCGCAAAATGGCATAGAGGTTGACAAAGCAAAGATTGAGGTCATTTCCAATCTGCCTCCTCCCCGATGCGTCAGAGATATCCGAGCCTTCCTTGGCCATGCCGGTTTCTATAGACGGTTTATCAAGGACTTTAGCAAGATTGCTAGGCCCTTGACTGTTTTGCCGGCCAAGGACACGCCATTCGACTTCAGCTCGAGCTGTGTGACTGCATTCGAGACACTGAAACGCTCACTCACTTCTGCTCCCGTTCTTTCTTCCCCTGACTGGACGCACCCATTCGAGATTATGTGCGATGCATCCGACTTTGCCATCGGTGCTGTCCTTGGACAGCACATCAACAAGATGCCGCACGTAATCTATTACGCGAGCCGGACCCTGAACGACGCCCAACTTAACTATACAACAATTGAGAAGGAATTCTTAGCTGTTGTATTTGCTTTAGAAAAGTTCAGGCCCCACCTCATCGGCTCTCCAGTCATTGTCTACACGGACCATTCAGCTCTGCGCCATCTTTTTGCGAAGAAAGATGCCAAATCTCGGTTAATACGTTGGATCCTCTTGCTTCAAGAGTTTGACCTTGTCATTAAGGACAAACGAGGATGTGAAAACGTCGTTGCCGACCATCTCTCACGACTTCCTTCTTCGCCTTCGCTTCCAATTCCGATCAACGACGTTTTCCCGGATGAACAGCTCTTGACAGTATCGTGCGAACCCTGGTTCGCAGATATTGTGAACTATTTGGCCACGGGATTACTACCGACCGAATGGTCAAGTCAGGACAGACTTCGCTTCTTATCCCAAGTAAAACACTTTTACTGGGACGAACCCTACTTGTTCAAGTACTGTCCCGACCAGATTATTCGTCGGTGTGTCCCTGATAAGGAATTCAAGAGTGTGCTGTCATTTTGCCACGATCAAGCATGTGGCGGGCATTTTGGGCCCAGAAAGACAGCTGAGAAGATCTTGCAATGTGGTTTCTACTGGCCACAACTTTTCAAAGACGCTCACGACTATTGCAAGACTTGCTCCCAGTGCCAACACATGGGCCGGATATCCCGGAGGAACGAGATGCCGCTCCAACCGATCTTGGTTGTGGAGATTTTCGATGTGTGGGGGATAGATTTCATGGGGCCGTTTCCCAGCTCTTTCGGAAACTTGTACATCCTTCTAGCTGTTGATTACGTCTCTAAATGGGTCGAGGCTGTGCCCAGCCGGACTAACGACAACAAGGTTGTCGTTAGGTTCCTTAAAGAAAACATTTTCTCCTGGTTTGGGCACCACCGAGCGATCATTAGCGACAATGGAAGTCATTTCAGCAATAGGACTTTCGAAGCCTAAATGCGGAAATACTCCATTAATCATAAGCTTTCTACGCCCTACCACCCCCAAACATGCGGGCAGGCCGAAGTTTCAAATCGGCAAATCAAGCAGAAACTGGAGAAGACGGTTTCCAAGAACCGTAAGGATTGGTCTCTGAAACTCACTGATGCCCTTTGGGCATTTAGAACCGCTTATAAGACCGACCTTGGCATGTCTCCCTATCGGCTTGTGTACGGAAAAGCCTGCCACCTTCCTGTCGAAATCGAGCATCGCGCATTTTGGGCGATAAAGGAGCTGAATCTGTCTCTGGAGGATGCGGGCAGCCATCGGAAGCTGCAGTTGAACGAACTATGCGAGCTTAGGGATGAGGCTTACGACAACGCGGTTGTCGTTAAGAATCTGTAACATTTTCAAAAATATAAAATATTAATTTTGGGAATTTTTATAATTTAATATTATTTTATTGATTATTTTAATATTAAATCTATAATTAAATGCAAATAAATAGGAAAAACTTGAGAAAAATTATGGAAAATTCTAAAATAGGGTAAATTAGTGAATTATGACATTTTTAAGTTTTTGTGATTAGTTTGACACTAATTTAGTGCTAATCGCGATTAAAAATCGCTAATCGGATTTTTGGGTTTTTGTGCAAAATTGTGCACATATCATTTTGGACTTGTGTTACATTTTTCTAGCCATGGTTTTCTTTTGGGGTTACTATTCTTATGAGAAGGTTTGGATTAAAAGAAAAGGAAAAGAAAAGAAAAAGAAAATGAGAATGGGAGTTGGTGAGAATGAGAGGCATGGGGCACCATTGACCAAGGACTTAGCCAATTGTTTCCTCACATTTTCCTCCCTCTTCATCCTCCTCCTGCTGCTGCTCCTACACCTCATCCCCTCCCCTCTTAAACTCCTCAAATCATCTTTAAAACACCTCCAAAACCTCACACTCATTTCATTAAAATTGTGCACAATCCCTAGATCTACACATGGAGCTAAAGAAGCATGGATTTTGGCCACTAGGGGCAACTCAAGAAAATTCTTGAGTTGCCAATTGAGGTAATTTCTGGACCATTAGCTAAATTGTAGCATTTCCTTTAACCCCAAGTTAAGATTATATCGATATTGTGTGATATTATGGACTTGATGAAAATCTAGTTAGGGTTGTGGTGAATTATGGGTTGTAATATGAAATTGAGCTCAGTAGAGGTCTTACCAACACCCTAGTGTTTGAATTGGAACCCAAAACCTGAAGCTAGAACCAGAATACGGATTTTAGAAACCGATATCGGGGAAATTGTGAAATCTGTGAGGGTTTATTTGAATCTGTTATCACCCGAGACATCCTAAAATAATATTGAGTGGATAGAGATATGTGCAGGCACCCAGGAAACTAACCCCAAGACCCTAGCCCCCAATTCCCTTTCCCGGCCGCCAATTTTCCTCTTTTGGCCGCAAATTGCGGCCTGGGTCCCACTATTTTGGGTCGTGTTGGTTCTGTAGCTCCTTCATGTTTATGTTAGGCCCCTGGTATATATAGATTTGTATAAATTGACCTAGGGTGAAATCTGGGACATATATCCTAAGTTGCTATTTTGGTTTCGTGTTTCCGTATTCCGTATTTTTGATTCTGAAATTGTGGATTGTGTTTTGCCTCGACTATTTGGCGTTTATACGACGATATAGAGGATTTGTTGATGGTTTTGAAGGCGTGCCATAGGTTCTCACCTATAGGCCCCTTATCGTATCGTTTTGGATCTCATGCGCCGTTTTAGCTTGGATTTGGTTTTAATGCGCATATACGATATTTTGATGTATAGGTACCCATGAAGACTTCGGACGACAAGCAAATGCGTGGTGACGTCCGCTTATGATGATGCAAGGTGAGTAGATTATATATACAGGGGGAAGTCGGGTGGATGGCGTATAGCACCCCCGCAGTCCGTAATTAGTACTATGTGGTATATTTATTTGTGTGATAGCTATAGTGTGTTATGGTTAGTTAGGGATAGAAATAACTAGCGTAGTTTCTAGTTGCGAACCATAGGATAGATTTGCACCCACACGCATACACTTGTGTGTTCTTATACTTGCACTGTACTTGTTGATATGGGATGACTTTGGAGATGAGTCGATGATGTGGGCTTTATGCCGCGAGATCGGTGATCGGATATGATTCGTATTTGAGATACGAAATGTGATTCTTGCGGGCTTGGGATATGTGTTTACCCCGCACGCATACTTCATTGATGGTATCGATTTGTACTAGACATAGAGTAGTACCCCCAGACTATACGATCTGATGATAGTGATACCTGTTATGTGACGAGATAGTGAGAGGTTGACCTGTACCCAGCTATTGGGATGCCGTACGACGATTTACCGTATGAGCTTTACATTGATGATAGATCCGCGCTCATGACTTGAGGATGTCAGATGATATACTGTATCGTACGCGATACTATTGAGGCGGGATCACCGACTTATATATATTTATATATATCGACTCAGATGTTAGGTGGTTTCCCTACCTGTAGCTCAGTTTGTTAGTTCAGCCGTATAGTTTAGTATAGTAGTTGACATTAGGCTAGACCGAGTCATACCTATTTCAAAACTAACGAATCGGGGATATTTTAAAGATAAGCAGAAGGGTTATACGGATATTTTCAAAAGACGTATCTTTTCATAAAAACACCGTAGCCCCTATTTTCAAAACCCTATGATTCGTGTTATTTCAAAAGGCACCATTTGTAGGACTTATAATAGATTAATGCAGATTAGTTATAGTTGCGTCTAGTATTCAGCTTCCGCTCATTATTGTGGTTCTCTTCGCATCGCATGCTTATATTATGTTTCGTACTACATTATTGATTTCATGCTGTTAGGACACCAGCACCATTACCGATGATGCGTATGTACCACGTACACTTACTTGCCGGCTCACACATCTTCATCGGTAATTGCTATGCCACGTACACTTTAGAAATACTATTGCATTGAGATAGGTTGTTAGCAAATATTTAGACAGGATGTAAGTGTACTCGCCTTATATGCTAGATTAGACATTGTAGTTATTACCTGCTACTTCCTGCATACCGTTATTCATTGTTATGCCGCATTCATGGATTCTCATGCATATATTCACTATTTTGCATGCTATTGAAGTTTGGATTTGGATTTCTATGAGATTTTCTGGATTTGGAGGAAAACCGCAAAAAAAAACACAAATAAACATATTCTCTCTTTTAAAATAAAAAGTGCGGTTTTCCCATGATGTATGAGTCGTCCACCATGAGTTTGCTGATGGATTTGGAAACCCGATTCGAGGAGACGGATGAACCGTTTCGGGTACATGGTGGACCCGGTACGGTACCCCGGGGCAAGAGGAATGTGGTGATGACGTTGAGCCTGGCAGGGGAGTACTACCTACCGGTGATTTTACCCGACGCGTCGGATATCCGGAGGATACCGTCGTGGTCTTGAGCTTTATGGTAGGGGCCGGTCTGGACTGACGGCGCCCTAGATATTGTGGTTGAGACTTTGAGATATCGAGATATTGGGATTTCGTTTGTGTCGATGCTAGGCACAGTTTTATGCTGATTTCATTATGGTACCTCATTTTAAAAATACAAGGGAAATCTCACTAAAGTTTGGAAACAGTTGCTTCATGTAAATGTATTCTGTTTTCACGCATTCATATCTCATTCATATGCTATATTGTTATCTGAGGCACTGACACAGACACATGAGATTGCACTCGGGTTAGATATTTACCCTAGCCTTTCTATAGGCTGCATGTTTTATATTGAGGATTTCATATACTGATCGTATTGACCTAGGTTTATGTCTTGCATTCGGTTTCTGCTTGTAGATGTTTCTATTCACGAGTTGGCAACTCACCCCCGTTGTGCCACAGTTCTTGCAGGTTCTGCCGTACAGGTTCTATTGCGGCATTTCTGGCACACTTCCTTCTTGCGGGTGATTTGCTTGGGTAGGTGGATTCTTTCGTATCAAGAACCACCATTGTATTTATTTATTTCATTGTATCTAGAATTTCCATCAACCAAAACTTGTATATTGTTTCAGACCTAGATTTTAGTGTTGTATATTTCGACCTTAGAGTCGCGTTTAGTAGTATTGCGGTTTCTTGTTGCTTTTGAGCTTTCTTTTGGATTTGATCCTCGCCACTTGGCGTTGTATATTATTGTTGCGTGTGTGGTTGTGACCGTCTATTGACGAAGAGCTAGCTCCCTCTTGGGGATGCCTTTATCATTGCATATATATTGTTATTTTGTTGTACCCCATTCGGGGCCAGTTTTACAAAAGAAACTCTGCCGAAATTTTTAAAAAAGACTTACTGTTTTTAAAACGCACCTTCGGCTTAGTTATTTAAAAACCTTGATTTCAAACATATTTTCTTCACTCCTTTAAACCAGTTTCTTTACCTATTCTTAAAATGGTTTTAGATTTCTGGGCTTTTGGCTTACTTGGATCAGATGGAGTCCTATAGACTTCATATGGTTCGAGGGCCAGTCACGTGCTCTTTCGGGTCGTGACAGAATCGAACGAAGGTGTTTCATGATAAACACCTTTTGCGCAAAACCTTCGTACCTGGTCAGCAGGTACTGCTTTACGACACCCGACTTCACTTCCATCCAGGAAAGCTCAGATCTCGCTGGAAAGGGCCGTATTTTGTGCGGAATGTGTATCCGCAGGGCGCTGTGGATTTGGAAAATCCAAAGGACGGTTCACACTTCAAGGTAAATGGACACCGATGCAAACCGTACCTTAGCGCCGAACCAACAGAGGAGCTCCTGTTCTTACAGGAGCCGGTTTACCCTGCATGATCTTCCTCTGCCTACCTCCAAACTTCGGTTATCCAGCCAAGAACAGTGGACACTGTTCCAAATAAGTCAGGGGGTATGTACAAACCATTTTGTATATATTTGTGTATATTCTTTTTCTTTTCTTTAAAAACAAAAACAAATAAAAATTTGTATATTGCTAACCGACAATTTTGAACCTTCCAACTACTCTCTTCATGCAACGACAATGAGGACACTGTCCAGTTTAAGTTTGGGGGTACGCTCGGTACGCATTTCTTACCTTCGCATTCATATGTATATTTTGCATCTGCATATTTAAATCCATAAAATCCATAAAAATTTGAAAATTTTCTAAAAAATATAAAAACTTTTTTGTCAAGTTAGCTTGTGGAAGAACTCTGATTCAACATTCGACGGTTTTTGTTTGAAAAAAATAGGAATAACTAGATCTTATGTTTGGATTTTGAAAACCTGAAATATAACTCTCCTTTGAAGTTAACTATAGCTTGTAAGTGCACGGCGGCACCCCGGCCATCAATCCGACGCCGGAATGCGGAAGCGGTGATAAACTTTAATTTTGCGGACTTAGCAAACCGGCACCACCACGCACTAAACATCCGGATCGTAACCATTAACAAGTCTAAGCTACTTACAAGATAGGGAAGATAAGTATACCGACAGATCCGAGTCCTCCGGTCTTCTCGTCGTCGTCCCGATCTCCTGCGGAATGTCCCGTCTCCTCCTCGTCGCCGGAAGTGCACCACATCGCCTACTTCTTTTACGGGCTCCCACCTCAATGCCGAGGCAACTCGGGCACGAAGCCGGCTACTCGACGTGCCCAAGATTTGCTGTAGAATGTATAGTAGAACTTGTGTCTCAATTTGGGGTATGTGGAATTGCCTTTTCTGGTGGAGGGATGATACAAACTCATGGAGGTGGAACTTGTGGGATTTTTCCTAAAGCAAAAGAGCAAAAATCCCACATGAACAAATTTGGACAGCCCCTTTAGGGAAGTGGCCGACCAAGCATATGAGGGAGAGTGAGAATGAGGAGGTTGTATCAAAAAAATGGGAGAGGCCAAAACTCATATCATGCAAGAGAGAGAGGAATGGCTATCATAAACAACCATGATCACAAAACTATACCAACACTCCACACAACCATCATCTCATGCATGATGGCTCCAAAAAGGTCAAGCCATCATGAGCATAGAAAGTCAAGTGATGGTGCTCATCATGAAAACCATCATGATGCAACAAGATGCAAAGAACCCCCTCCACTAATGCCTATTTGAAACAATGCAAATAAACCCTCCTCCACCAATCTTCGGCCATGAACGGAACAAAGGAAATTGGCCGAAACGGAAAGCAAACAGGCAACTCCAAAAAACTGGTCCCGTAATAAATTACAGGAAAACCCCAATACTGTGCATACACACCCGCATCTGTATTTCGACCGAAATACAAATGCAATGAGACAAAATCTCCACTGTACTATACTAGAATCCGGCTTATACCAAAATCGGCTAGCAATATCTGTTCGATCCTGATCCGTGCAATACCGCACGTATCTGATCGAACCCTGCCATATATCCATACGGCCTATAGTACAAACTGTCTGATCCTGATCCGTGCAATACCGCACGTATCTGATCGGACCTTACCATATCTCCATACGGCCTCTACAACCTTTCGCCCGAAAGCTGAGTAACTGAATGTGGGGAACTCTAAAGACTCGTCAACACCTTGGTTGTGGATTTAACCACTAGCACGTCAGAGGTATAAGCCAATACGTAACGGGCTACCAGGTATTGACTAAAAGGGATGTCTGTGAGTGAACTCAGCGTGACAACCCTACTGAGCCTGTCAGTGACAATATCCGTACAGTCCGGTCCGTTCGTCTATGAGCATCGCATGGCGGGCCTAGGGGGTTGGTAAAAGTCAGACCCCCAAAAGCGGTACAAGTCGTGTCGGAGTGTAGCCCAGAACACCCTGAGATACTACTGGAATACCTACCAGTAAATCTCCTTGCCTCGGCCGAGGGCTTCGTGTAATGGCTCTCCTAGACACAGCACGACCTCACCCCCAATACCGGGAGAGACGAACCCCTGAAGATGCGCTCACTACCTCCATGTGGCTCGGGACTGTACCCAACTAAAACCTGTTTGCATGACTCCTTTCAGCCGTGGTAGGGTAGTAATCAAAGTATAGTGGGAACTCACACGAGACAAATGACGATCCCCAGGTCGATGAACTAACCTGCACACATGTCACCAGGGAACTGCCATCTGACGTCTGGTATATGACCAACTAGCATGTTCCCGGCGAGTCCTGTCCGGTGTACTCATAACCTAATGAGCACCTGTATACATCTTAGGTGATCCAACTGACACCAGTGGCTTGTGAGACCGGCCACCGCCCCTCGTCGGGGTCTCGACTGTATACACTAGTCTACTATGGAGTATCGATGCCCTGTCTCGAAACTCACACGACTAGGGACCATTTAAGGATATGCTTATAGACCCCAGCTCCCACTTATATGATCGCCCTCATACTGCTGGTGGTCAAGCAAGAATCCTAGGGGCTCTATCAACGTGTAATAGCGACTTGTCAGGTCACCTAAAGCAGTACACGATGATAAAGGTAAACCAGATAGCATACTATCATCTCGAGTAAGACTGTCCTACCGGGATAGGTCCTCCCTCAATCATCGCAATCACGTACCTGTGATCCAATAATTGACTCTGAGGGCATTATCTCCAACAATCTCCCACTTGCACTCAAGGCTAATTATTGCGATGTCGCATACTCACAGCCCGTGTGATACCGAATACCCAACTCCTCTACTAGTCAGTCTCACAAAGCTCGTTTGCGAAACTATTGCGTTCGAGGAATAGCCTCAGTGAGTGGATCCGCCTTGATGCCTCTTTCTATGTCTCTCTATATCTCAAGTTCGCGGAGAAACCCATCTCCCGAAATGAGCAATATCTGTCTTAGAATGTGTCTGGATGTCTGATGGGACATAGCTCATAAATGAACTCCAAATCCAAACTTCTTAGACTGTATCGTCAACTGAACTTAATCAGTATCCTGCGCCATGCCTCCCTCAGTATTGCCTTGGACCACCTGTCCAAAATACTGCCCCTCGTCAGAGGGAAAACTATAACTCTGACAACCTCCTTGTCGTCCATGTCGCCTTGGAAGCCTGAAATGATAACTGTCTCACGAATGAGGCTGTCGTTATCATATCCCTAGAACATTCACTTATGTTCTAAAACTGCTTCCGACTGTTTCTCCATGATTGGATTAATGTCAACTTATTGCATCTAGTGCAAAAACAACATCTGGTGTGGTACTTGACATCTCATGATTGACTCAATTGCCTGAGCAAGTGATCTGCCAATCATGCACATCCCTCTCCCCTTTAGTCTGTAAGACACCTTTAGAGAGGGTGACTCCATCACCTGCAGGTATACTACCGTGCCAGGAGTCGTCCATTCTAAATACTCTTAGAATGCTGTCTAAGTACCCTGATTAGGAAACCATCCAAATCTAGATCTAAAACCATAGATCTAGTAACCATTATGTTTGATACAAAATCCATTTCCCATATGAAGAAAACACTGTGTGACGACCAAAGTATGACCGATCGTAGTATAGGAGTTTCCTTTCCTACTCTGTGTATGTCATCCAAATACTATGACATCACACCCTACTACCTTCTCAACAGATCTATCCCCTATTCTGATGAAGTCAAACCCATGACTGTCACGTCAGAAATAGATGATCTATCTCCGCTATATCTGCTTCAGTCTATAAATAGACATAAGCTACCTGTCCACCAATGCTTCCGCTGCTCCCACTGACTACGACAACCCTCTGGCAGAGTCATATAGACGTACACTTCTAAAACTAGTTTAGAATGACGCTATACTCATCCTCCCGCCGGGTCTCGCAGCCTGGAACAACAGCAATGGTAATTGTGGGTAAACAAGAACTTCCCTGTCACCGTCCTTGAGGCTACCGTAGTACCTCTCGGGTGCCTGAAGTTACCCACCAAATCTGCGGAGTGGCCAATGGAATGTCAATCCAGATTGAATCTTTAGGTTCCTTATCAAATCTTCAGTAATCGTTCGTGGTTCTAGAATCACTTCCAGTTCTACCATACTCCCACTACTGTTTTCTGAAAAAATCCATTTTTAATAAAACTGTGGCGAGTCTAGAACAATACTGCTATTGTTCATCCAGATGGTAGAAAGTCAACCCTCGTCATAGCCTGGGTCAACCCACAAACAGCCATTACAGAAACGTGACTTTAGTTATCCAGAGTCTGGTTTTAATCATAAGCTGGACAACTCCCCATACCTTAACAACGTTAAGATACGAACTGTTCTATATCCCATATAGGACCAGAGGCACTGATTTGATTGAACCAGATCCAAATCACGCGGCTGTCTCCAGCGCATGTCAACTGAATGGAAGGAGGCCGATCAGCGTTACTCAACTTAGGAATGCTTCCAATTATGAGTAACCTGAAAGAGAAGCAAGTTCTCTTAATCATTACTATCAACTGAATACCATACTCAAGTATCTACATCTTCGATCAACATGAAGAATCCCGATACTTGCAACACCTGGTTCTCTACTCTATTCAAATACCTATAACTTCTCAAAATTCATACCCTGTGTTTCCGCGAAACACTTGTCTAAAAACTTGAGAAGTCATAAGTAAACCGAATATAGTACGAGGACCAACCCCTCTGTCCTGATGGACCCTGGACAACATACAATACTCTGTATAAGTCCCTTAAGTATGATAACTCATTCACTGTGTGTCGTAGGTTGAAAACTGTACTTATGGTTAAGAAGAATTACACCGCTGTTTAATGCTCCTTACCTAACCATCCACTGGTATAGGTAAATGTCATCGACATAATTTCAAAAAGTATATCTCACTCTATGAAAATAGATGTACAGATATATCGATTTGAAATTGGTGCATAACAGCGGATATTCAAAACCAAATATTTGACGACCGGCAAACAACCCAGGTGATTTCCTCAAATATCACTGATTGCAACGAATCCCGATATAATGAGGATAGTCACCCAATTACCAACAACTTACTCCCACTCATCATCTGTAAAACCATACAGATGTGAGAATCTTACCTGTTAAATACATACCCTGGAGTAAGTATCTAGTCGGGAAATCAGTTTTCCTTTAACAGTACACAGTGAGACTGAAACATTGAAATGTTTCGTAGGGGTATTCTGGTATTCCTAGTAATGCCTCTTCCATTATCCAGATTCACAACTGTAACCGTGTAATTCCTTGCCACCTCTCCAAATCCCTTCATATGTCTTTAGTCATTACCTTCTGTACACCCCTTTAGGCCAAAAGGTTTTCTTCCTTCCTTACCGTTCGGCACCAGCCTATGGTTTGGAAGAAGACTATCCAATAAGCATAATGGGTGTACTGTCCCAATCCTAGGAACACTCGCAATGAGAGAGGGTGAAGATAAAAGACAACCGAATAAATCTTATTCCTATTTCTCCTGAACCAGAATCCTTCCCCGAACTGGAACAAGTTCCTTTCGAGTTCGTATATAACCATACGATGGAGTATCCAATAAACTGTGGATCTTCGTAGTGATACGGAGTGTCCTGGAGAAATACAAAGGTGATTTAGGATTGGCGAAGGAATACTTGGTTTGGTCGTGAATATCTGTTGCAATTTACTTTGCCCTCTTACTAATCCCTTTCTTTGTCTTAACTCAATACCTTCTGCACACCATCGTTATGCTAATTGGTTTTCTTCATTCCCTACCGGTCGGCACCAGCCTAAGGTTTGGAAGAAGACAATCCAATTTGCGTAATAGGTGTACTACCCCTAAACCAAGGAGTACTCGTAACCTGAGAGAGGGTAAAAGAAAAAGACAACTGAATAATCCTATCCGTTTTCTCCAGAACCTGAAACCATCCTCGAATAAATTCTTTCGAGTTCGTATCTAACCATACGATGGTTTTGTCCAATGGAAGTGGACGTTCGTAGTAATACGGGGTGTCCTGGAGAAAAGGGTAAAAGTAGGAGTGGCAATGAGGTCTGCAACTCTGACAATCCAAAAGCCAGTGTTAAAGAAGGTTCGGTCAACTTGGTCACTGAGTCATAGTCTAAGGGTCGGGTCAATGGTCGCTGCCAAAGAGAGAGAGAAAAGAAACACTCAGCGTGCACTCTAACCTAGATCAGAATGGTTACCAATTTATCTAATCTGGAAACCTCCCACTGTATCGTCAAATTCTCCTCCAAACCTGAAAGAAGAATTAGTCGGGGTCACCCGAGGAGTAAACTAACTCATCAGTGGGAATCGGGATCCAACTCTCATCGCATGACAACGTGACGGAATCCGCTCACGGTATCACACTCCAGAAGGTATGCGCATATCTGGCAAGTTTCAGTTCTTTTGAAACTCCCGATGTAATTTCTGCCCCATGCTCTTATGACCTTGACTTTGGCCAACAAATCATAAGTCACATGTCAAGTTCTACCCGTCATTCTCCAGGTTGATTCGAATCCACCCGCACAAGCCCTTGACTTTGGCCAACATGGCTATACGACTGTCCCAAACCAACGCATCTATCTATGCTGCATATGAATAACCAACAGCTACCAAACACTGTGCCTTGACTTTGGCCAACAAACACAGCTTGAATACTATTGACTACCCATATGAAACGACGGAGGGCTACGAATGGTTTCTGGCGAAAACCTTTAACGTAAAGAACTTGATATCGTCGAAGGAACGGATAGCTTTTTAAAATATAGTGACGAAAACCTTCGCTAAAGAGGTCACTCCCGGTGAAGGGATCTCGGCTCTTTCCCCGTAGAATGAGGTGCAGGATATTCCAACTGAGTACCGCGATGCAAAGCAAAAGTAATCGGCTATAGTGAAGTTAATGCCCTGACGCAAACTTTTTGTCCAAGGGGTCACTCCCGGTGAAGGGATCTCGGCCCTTGCCTCGTCGACTGAGTAGCAGGATATTCCAACTGAATATCTCGATGCAAAACAAAAGTGAACGTCCTTGCAATAACAGCTTTTTGAAAAGTGTTCCAACAACATCAGATTAGGTTTGTTTTTAACTTGCATTGATCCGAATCAATGCAGTCCCATCAATTGATCACACCAAAAAGAACGAAAATATACTGATGTACGTATATGCCATCCGCATTCGCCACTGGGTCCCGTCATTACCCGTTAGGTTAGCTAACTAACGACAGAGCGGGGACTGGACTAGCACGGATGTAAAACATATACAACATCTACTAATATATATACCAATATATTATATTTCGCTCAAGGCGTGAAAGAAATGCAACATCACAGAAAATGTACAGCATCACAGAAACAATACAGATATCTGGGATCCCCGGGTTTCACAGAGCCACTACTGAAACCCGACGTTCCCCTGGTCGTGTGGATAGCCTGTGCAATGAAATCCTAGACCCCTACGGGCGCGGCAAGTCACCCGCCAAAACCTGAAGCGAGGCAGCCCCCTTCAGCACCGTGAATGGACCACCCAGCACTTCACGGAATCCGGTAACTTGGGCACCCCTCCTGGGTCAACCTGTACCCCCTACGAGTGCGGCGAACAGCCCGCCAATCCTAGAGTAAAGCCCCCTCTGTCTCAATGCCATGAGATGCGGTCTTGTTGCCTTCTAGAACCCGGCTATCCGTGCACCCCTCCTGGGGTAATCCTAGTACAGAAAGTAAAATATACATACAACGGGTACATCGACCGCAACCAGGTCGTGCCCCAAAATAATAATACAATCAGGCAGTGACGGCAGTCCACATGTCGGACGCTCGCCCCGCAATATCAAATGTACATAATACAACCACAACTGTACTAGCATTGCATCCAGGCTATCCCCCACGACCAATCCGCAACATCACAGCAAAAACAGAACATCAACGTGAAAGTCACGTTCGCAAATCCGTCTAACCGGGCTATAGCAGTTAGACCGGATTTACCGATCAAGTGACATTCACGGTCGCAGATATAATGTAAATACTGTGAAATAATGTGTTTAAAATATCCGATCAATCAAATTTTAACAAGTGGGCCCCCAAACAATACTGTAGCAGATCAAGAAATCCTGGGCCCAAAATTAATATTCCAAAACCCATATATTAAGCCCACAAAGACACTGTAGAAATTGGGCGCAGAGATCTCAACAGTGCGCGGCGGAAACGCGGCCCAAAGGGGTTTTTGGCCGCGGTTCCGCGCCTGCACTGTCGACTGAACATGTCGAATTTTTACAGTATCCTTGTAATCTCCAGTACATCAATTTTATACAACCTGAAAAAATTTTCGAGACCAAAAATTTTCAACAGAAACTGATGCGAACTAAAATGCAGTTTTGGAACATTCGATCGATCGAAACAGAAAAACACATTACACCAAGCTAGACTATGTTAATGGCGAGGCTCTGATACCACTGTAAGTGCACGGCGGCGCCCCGGCCGTCAATCCGACGCCGGAATGCGGAAGCGGTGATAAACTTTAATTTTGCGGACTTAGCAAACCGGCACCACCGCGCACTAAACATCCGGATCGTAACCATTAACAAGTCTAAGCTACTTACAAGATAGGGAAGTGAAGTATACCGACAGATCCGAGTCCTCCGGTCTTCTCGTCGTCGTCCCGATCTCCTGCGGAATGTCCCGTCTCCTCCTCGTCGCCGGAAGTGCACCACATCACCTACTTCTTTTACGGGCTCCCACCTCAATGCCGAGGCAACTCGGGCACGAAGCCGGCTACTCAACGTGCCCAAGATTTGCTGTAGAATGTATAGTAGAACTTGTGTCTCAATTTGGGGTATGTGGAATTGCCTTTTGTGGTGGAGGGATGATACAAACTCATGGAGGTGGAACTTGTGGGATTTTTCCTAAAGCAAAAGAGAAAAAATCCCACATGAACAAATTTGGACAGCCCCTTTAGGGAAGTGGCCGACCAAGCATATGAGGGAGAGTGAGAATGAGGAGGTTGTATCAAAAAAATGGGAGAGGCCAAAACTCATATCATGCAAGAGAGAGAGGAATGGCTATCATAAACAACCATGATCACAAAACTGTACCAACACTCCACACAACCATCATCTCATGCATGATGGCTCCAAAAAGGTCAAGCCATCATGAGCATAGAAAGTCAAGTGATGGTGCTCATCATGAAAACCATCATGATGCAACAAGATGCAAAGAACCCCCTCCAATAATGCCTATTTACAACAATGCAAATAAACCCTCCTCCACCAATCTTCGGCCAATGAATGGAACAAAGGAAATTGGCCGAAACGGAAAGCAAACAGGCAACTCCAAAAAACTGGTCCCGTAATAAATTACAGGAAAACCCCAATACTGTGCATACACACCCGCATCTGTATTTCGACCGAAATACAAATGCAATGAGACAAAATCTCCACTGTACTATACTAGAATCCGGCTTATACCAAAACCGGCTAGCAATATCTGTTCGATCCTGATCCGTGCAATACCGCACGTATCTGATCGAACCCTGCCATATATCCATACGGCCTATAGTAAAAACTGTCCGATCCTGATCCGTGCAATACCGCACGTATCTGATCGGACCTTGCCATATCTCCATACGGCCTCTACAACCTTTCGCCCGAAAGCTGAGTAACTGAATGTGGGGAACTCTAAAGACTCGTCAACACCTTGGTTGTGGATTTAACCACTAGAATGTCAGAGGTATAAGTCAATACGTAACGGGCTACCAGGTATTGACTAAAAGGGATGTCTGTGAGTGAACTCAGCCTGACAACCCTACTGAGCCTGTCAGTGACAATATCCGTACAGTCCGGTCCGTTCGTCTATGAGCATCGCATGGCGGGCCTAGGGGGTTGGTAAAAGTCAGACCCCCAAAAGCGGTACAAGTCGTGTCGGAGTGTAGCCCAGAACACCCTGAGATACTACTGGAATACCTACCAGTAAATCTCCTTTCCTCCGCCGAGGGCTTCGTGTAATGGCTCTCCTAGAGACAGCACGACCTCACCCCCAATACCGGGAGAGACGAACCCCTGAAGATGCGCTCACTGCCTCCATGTGGCTCGGGACTGTACCCAACTAAAACCTGTTTGCACGACTCCTTTGAGCCGTGGTAGGGTAGTAATCAAAGTACAGTGGGAACTCACACGAGAAAAATGACGATCCCCAGGTCGATGAACTAACCTGCACACATGTCACCAGGGAACTGCCATCTGACGTCTGGTATATGACCAACTAGCATGTTCCCGGCGAGTCCTGTCCGGTGTACTCATAACCCAATGAGCACCTGTATACATCTTAGGTGATCCAACTGACACCAGTGGCTTGTGTGACCGGCCACCGTCCCTCGTCGGGGTCTCGACTGTATACACTAGTCTACTATGGAGTATCGATGCCCTGTCTCGAAACTCACACGACTAGGGACCATTTAAGGATATGCTTATAGACCCCAGCTCCCACTTATATGATCGCCCTCATACTGCTGGTGGTCAAGCAAGAATCTTAGGGGCTCTATCAACGTGTAATAGCGACTTGTCAGGTCATCTAAAGCAGTACACGATGATAAAGGTAAACCAGATAGCATACTATCATCTCGAGTAAGACTGTCCTACCGGGATAGGTCCTCCCTCAATCACCGCAATCACGTACCTGTGATCCAATAATTGACTCTGAGGGCATTATCTCCAACATAGCTGATATACGTCTTTACATCACACTACACGTGTCGTAAGATTTTGGGAATTAGATGACAAGTCTTTAATGTTTAAACTTTTAAACAGATAAATGATTTTCTGAGGATCAAATAGGTTTGTTCTGAAATAAGTAATGTCAAGAATAGTTTATGAAGTAAAGAGAATATGAAGGAATGTTATTGATGCCGTAATTGGAGCTAAGTCTGAAAAATAACACATCTAAAACTTGATTGGAATGATTACACACCAAACCCACTAAACACGTCTTTTATCCAAAAAAAATATATATATTTGAACTGCCGGTTATATCTCCGTTCGTATCAAATCATCTGATTTTCACGACAAACTGTCTTTTGTTTTTGGACCTAGGTAACTTGAGTAATTAAGTCCGCTGGGGTGTTTCTACACCTAATGCCCTGAAACCAACTGGTTTGGGTGCATTGGCCCAAAGCTCGCTAAGAAGCCTATAAAGTCCAGTTTAAAACAAAGTCAAGCAAGTGTTCTTTCCGAGTTAAAATTCCTAACGGTTCTTTGTGTGAGAATAATCTTGATAAAAGACAGGCTTTTAAAAAAATTTTAACGGAGATATGAAGGTTTTACTCTTTGATAAAGACTATTGCACGTTCACAGAGGTGTGTATGAAATGAAAACAAGAAAAAGTTGGAGTGAAAAATACGACTTAGTTTCCTGTTAAGGAAGATAGAAATTCTGACGTTGAAACCTTACTGGAAAACGAAACTTGAAAAATGCTTAACTCTTTATAAAACTTATGTGATCCTTTTAAAATTGTTATCTGGGCTTTATTGTGCGACATGATGACTTTATTCGACCTTTCGGGAACTTAACGACACTATTTGCACTGCACGTAAAGACATATAAAATCTGTAGTTAAATAAGAAGCGAGGTGTGAAAAATAAAGGTTCGATGGTCTAGACTTAAGATTATAGAATTGTTATTTTCTAAAACAAAACTTTAGGGTTTGAAGCTTAGTTATTTTACAAAACCAACTTGACCAGATTTTGTGGGTAGTATCCGCTGAAAACCCTCAGGAGACAACACTCCTCCTACTAGGGACACCTAGAGGTTTAACGGCTTGTTGCACATGCTCAGTGCAATCGCGTTCCCTGCGAAAGTGAGGTTAGGAAATTTTTTGTGAATTAATGGGCTTTGCTCGGGACGAGCAAATGTTAAGTTTGGGGGTGTTTGTTCATATCAGATTTTTGCATTTTCATACCGCCCAATTTTTGTCACATTGCATATCAGTACATACTCTTGAGCCGTGTTTGCTAGTTAATTGCAGGATACAGGTTCTCGGTTCTAAAACGGTGAAATTCATGGAAAACACGACAAAATCCGGGTTCCTGCCAATCACAGATAAAACACGGTCTCCGCTCGTCATCCGTATGTTGCCAGATACCAGTTTAGGAAGACAAAATGTCAAATCAATGTCACCTTCATGCACAAGGCTCAATGGCAACAACAACTTCCAAGAAATCTACGCGGAGCTCGAGGCAATCATGACAAAATCTTGACAAAAAGTCCACCTTTCCCTCAACAGAAATTCTGGAAAATTCGTGAAGAAATTATGAAAAAATACATATACCAGAATAATGTACACATCAAACCAGGGAACCACAGCAAATTTGGGGGCCCAACACAACTAAACGGCCGCGGATCCGCGGCCAAAGTGGGGTCCAGGCCGCGGATCCGCGGCCGTATAGTGGCGGCAGGCAAAAAGTTTCCAGGGGTATTTTGGTCATTGCATGTGTGGTCTGGTGGTTGCCCTAGATTTCCATTCTCCAGCCTATAAATAGTCCAGAAGTTTGAGAAGGAAGGGGTCAATTTTTGTATTCTCATTTTGCCTAGTTTTAGTGTTGTTCTTCTTCCTCTTCTCACCTCTTCTCCATTAAACTTGTAGTGAGCTTTTGAGTGAAGAGTGATGAATAAAGAAGACCATTTTTATTATCATGCTTGTCTCTTTCTTTACTTGTTGTAATTTGTTGTAATTTTAATTGTTAAGTAGTTGTTGTTATTTGTTTGATTGTTTCTTTCTTCTCTCTTTTCCTTTATCCTTCATATGACAATGATACTTACGCTCGATCCTTGCCAAGGTGAGGTCGCAAATAGTTAGTCGTATTCTTCTAATCTCCTTCTTTCTGTCTTCCTCTTTATTTTGTTTTGTTTTTCCTTATCATGAAGTGTGAGTAGTTTTATACTTGTTAGGGTAGGATAAGGGAAGTTTGAGAGAAGGAAATCTCTCTCACTCTTTCCTTGCTCAACAACTTAAATCGACTCCCGTTAATTGAACCACAATCCGCTCCTTACGGCACCCTATCCTACATGATAGCGGTGATTCCGTAGTGAGACCGGTTGTGGTAGAATTAACCGGAGGTTATGGATAAGAGCCAAGAACGGACGGACAAGTACCAAAAGGAAGGACTATGCGTTGGAAAGCCTAGCTTATACTCGCAAGTACCTTCCTAGTCATGCTAATCCCCGTTGTTGCCGATTACCGTAACACCGATATTAAGTGGGGTAACGAAAGATGTGGAGACTCCTAACTCAAACTAACCTAATCCTAACCCTAACAAGCTCTCTTTAAATATCAAATTAACACTTAGATAACCACAACAAAATCTGAACAACCGGACTTAACTCGTTAAAACACTTTGAAAAAGACTCCCATCTCCCTGCGGACGACCCGTACTCAACCGTCTAGCTACAAGCGAAACCGTCTTGATTGCGGTATTTAAACTAGAACTTGAACACGCACGTATCCTACCAATCAAGTGTTTAGCATATTAGTTTTCGCCTAATCTCTAGTTTAAAGATCCGTATTCGGGTTGTTCGGCACGGCTAAAATTTTAATCGGGCATGGTTGATGCCTCATAGACCCTTGTGCGCGTGCATAGCAACCCTACAGTGTCATCTAGGATTTGTTATGCCATGAGTGTAACTTAAGCTTAACCTTGACCTTTACCCCTTTTACACTTAAACCCTCACAAATTTCAAATTTCTACAAATTAACTAAACTCTTCACAAAACCCCTCATGATACTTACTATTATAAAAACAAACTATTTCCTTACAATTTTATTCTACCACATTTTAAAAGACCTTTTTTATTACAACCACAATAAAAATAATTGTTTTAATTAAATAAATAAAATAATTAATTAACTAAAATATTTCAAAATGTTACAATATTCCCTCCTTATGAAAATTCGGTCCCCGAATTTAAGTTAAATTCCCTTCTTAAAACATTTTCCTTGATCCAGTCTGCTCAAATTCAAAACAATTTTCCAGGGTCCAACTTAAAACCTACAATGTCCGTGCAAATAATGGAACTCCAAAGTCCCACATGAGCTAAAACGCATCATAACGCAACCGTGTCTGTGAAACCTCAAAATATATAAAACTCACATAAGTGTAACTCTAGCGGACGCTATGAGAATTACTTTAGTTATGATGCAATTTGCCAAATACAAAAACCGTTGTGCACCCTAAGTACACAATCAATGCCATAATCGTAGCGCAACATCGGTGCACATGACCAAGAGAAAATGTATAAACCAGATCTATAACATATCCTATCAAGTGCGAAGCACGAAAACAAAATCAACCCTAATGGGTTTGCATGTACATCTCAAACCACACATCACGGGGTGCATGAAAACAAAACAGCGCTAAGTGCAACAGGCGTGCACGAAACGATTATCCACTGCATCCACTGTGCATGGAATAAAAGTATACAATATAGTACCAAGTGCATCGGGGTGAACAAAAATCAAATCCAAGTGCATCAGGGTGCACAATTAAATCTTAAGTGCATCGGGGTGCACAAAACTAAAATCAAGTGCATTAGAGTGCACAAAATCAAAACGTGCAACTAGTGTGCACAAATCCTACCAAGTATACCTAGGATATATATATATATATATATATATATATATATATATATATATATTCTTAACCATGTGCATATGATGTGCACGGAAATATCAGTGTAGTGCATCCGGTGTACACAACACTCCAATCGAGTGCAGTCACCTCGCACTACTATCTCAATAAGTGCACCTAGTGTGCACAAAACATAAATCAAAATGAAATTACTGTATATGGAAATCTCATTAAGTGCACCTGGTGTGCACAAAACATAAATTGACCGTCAAACCCTCAAAGATGAATATATCAAAATAACGGACGTTGAGTTGTCCTTTCTTCAACGTTGAAAATGAAATATTTAGATCATAAAAATGCAAAACAAACTCAAATGACATCGAAGTATATCCTCTTCAATATCGAAAGGTGTTTATACACCCGGAACTGGCACAGCAAGGATTTCTACTTGCCGTCTGCCACGATCTAACGTTCTCTGTCTCTGAATTCTGGTTCTCCTTGCGGATCCCTAATACTATGGCTTCTTTATGCAATCGTCCGATGAGGAGCAACTACACCATTCTTCTTATTGTTGATACATCCATCGCATCTTCTTGGCCAGTAGTCCCGTCTCTTGTAACGCAACATATTGATGACGGAAATCTCTATCCTCTGTTTGTGTGCTAACAACTGATCTTCGGTCCAATCTTACTTATTATAAACTCTTGGAAGAGAATCCATCAAATCTTCTGCTAAAATCATTTATCCAGCCTGCCCAGAACTAGCACTCATTTCTTAACCCTATTTCTCTTTAGTAACCACTATCATTTTTTTTATTTCCTTCCTGAAAGTGTAGTCGTACGCGTATAAGTATATGTTTCAAATCTTCAATATTGTCGGTGACAAATAACTGTCCATTGAAACTTCGCACCATTCTCCTGTTCCATAAATCTCCAATATCAACCACTTAAGGAGCGCCATACGATAATCATACGAATTGCATGTCCTACTCGGTTGTGACTAAGCTTGGAGTCTTACCAAACTCAGGAACACGAATCTGACACCTATGATACTCTATGATTCAATGTAGAAGAATTTGGCTAAGCTCCCCTTCTAAAACTCGTCCCAATTTGTCGGAGAAAAACTTACTGCACGATCTCTTTCTCGAGCGACTTGCATCAGGTCTGAGCAAGATCCATCGAAAGAAGCTAACTAACTTCCTCGACTTCACCTCGGAGCGCCACTATGGATTAAAAGTCCTAACCATCCCACATCTGAACGGCTACGACTCCTTCTGATCCATCTACACTTGTAAACATCGTCAACTCTTAACTTCATGAACTCTGGAAGCAACATCTCGATAACTTCAGCAATGATTGGTACCGCTGTCCGAACAGTAGGCGACACCATGATCTTCGAAGAGGGGAAAATATCACGCCTCAAGTCCGGCTGATCTTTAGCAATGATCCTACCATATAGTTCGGATCCTGAAGAACTCGCCTCAATATTAGAACTCGATCACATATAAATAAACGACGTGTCTCTATATCATCGGAATGTCCTCGTGGTCAGTCCTTGTCCCCGACAAGTCTGCTCTGACCGTATCTCTAACTGCAGCCCCCTCGGCTCCCATAAACATGGTGACCGAAACAATCAACATGCACTGACGATGATAGATCAACGGAATGAATAAAAGGAAGATCTCAAGATATAAATCCTAAGGTAACTTAGGCAGAGTATCATATCGTAAATATTCCGTAGAACATATGTATGGTACGTCACGCTACTTAGTACCTACTCCATCAACCAAGGTCGTCTTACATAACGAAAGTTCGGGTATAAGACCCCCAAATTCAAGTCTAAGTCCTATAAGGTAAAGTCTAGGTAACAAAAGGTATGCCCAGACTCTATATAGTCAAACCTAGACTCGAACAAAGGTTAAACCAAAGGCTCTGATACCAACTTTGTCATGACCCAAATGTGGCACGTGACCGGCACTCAAATCATGTGACATCTAAAGACGTTGACGCGGTTCAAGTAAGCCGAAACCCGGAATCTAAACCCTTTTTGAAAATATTGGAGGTGGTGTTTAAAATAGTCATCAGATGGAATCAGTTTAAAATAACATTTAAGTTTAACTAAGTATGTTTGAAAAACATCAATGACGTTTTGAAATTTGACAGCACCTCCTTTGCATTTTTGCATAACCCGATACAACATAATAATATAAATAGCATCCCAACGGGAGCTAACTTCCACGCCCAAACAGTGGAGCAACCAAGCAACGGTATACGACGCACAATGGCGAAGAAAAGGAAAGCAAAACAAAGTCAACAATATAAAAAGGTCGACTCCCATGAGGGTGACATCACAACCCCCAAACTCTAAGTCTCGTTTCTAAGTCCATAATATATCATTTCTAAGTTGATGGAGTTTCCACTAGATACAAAAATATATGAATGATCAAGAGTGAGTACGATACCATAATAACCCACTTACTAATCAATCACCGAAAGGAATGTATGCCCAAGCGGCTGATAATCCAAGCGGTAAGACCTGCAAGAAACTGTGGCACAACGGGGATGAGTTGCCAACTCAGTGAATAAAAGAACATTTAAGGGTAGAAATCGACGATACCTAGGTCATAAGTATAGTACTACCACAATCTGTACCAATATAATATGATATGCGTATGTGTCATAATGCAACACTAACTGTCATGCAATCCTAAGTAGAATCCATATGTAGGGACTGTTCCCCAGATCAGTCCTAGTCTAATCCAATAAATGATATCTAACTGTGTACCTCATGATAACAATCATATCAATATATATATATATATGGATGTCCAGCATCGACATCGAAATCAGAAATCTCTTGTGTCCAGCATCGACACATAAATGCAGTTACCGTCAACACCATCTCAATAGATGATCGTCAACCGATATCCCTAGCCCGGTTGGTATCCCCTGGATATCCGCCGTTCCCATCGAACCCCGGTCAGTATCCCCTGGATATCTGCCGTGCACATCTCTATCTCCGGTATCGAGTATCCTCGTTAGGCTCCCCGCCTATAATGTGGCTATCCTACCCCTCGGCCTCGAACCGGGTCCACCATGTATCCCGCTGTATAGCCACCCCAATCAGTACGGATAAGTTACAAATCCGAAACCGTATAGTTACCCCACCCGGTTCGGAACAATAACTCAGAAAAACATAAAACTCATGGTAGACGTTAAATCATCATCTTCAGAAAACATCAAGTAAAGAAAGAGAATATTTTCCTAGATTATCCTGATGATATATAATATATATACATATATAACAGCGTCCCATACCACTGATATATATCATCAAAAGTATAACGTCCAGAAAACTCATAAAATCAAATATAACATTCATAATACTGGTATTCATAATGTTTTACAGATAATAAGGTAAAGTGTGTAAATAAATCATCCAAGCAGATACACTTATCTATCCTACTGTGTCATGGTAATACTGATGATGTGTAGTGTAACATACACGTCTGTGCTCGTGCCGCATGGCAATCATTAGTATTTGTGCAAGAGTTCTAAAGGTGTAATAGCCTACTCATATCAACATCTATATACGTATTACGGAGTATAACAGTTCTACAGTGACATGGCAGTACCAATGAGATGTGGTGTAACATACATGTACGTGCTTGTGCAGCATAGTACTCATTGGTATTTGTACAGTGTTCTATCAGAGTGTTAGTATTACAGAAACATGTACTATCGATAAATATAATGCGAACATGTAAAGTAAATCTAAGCATAATTAATAACTGTACTTACCTGCTATGAGCTATATCATTATCTTTGAAAAGGAAACGAAACGTTGGTTTTGAGATAAGGAAGCGGCCTTAGATTAAAATAGATATTCGTTTTGGAAATTGGCACCACATCCTTGTATTTTATCATTAAAAGGGAAACGAATCATAGTTTTTAAAAGAATATAGCTCACACAAGTATTACATCCTAAAACGGAAAATAATCTAACTATACGAGTCTTAAAGGAACACTTGGCCGTTATTCGGCATATAAATCTCATCATTTCCAATACATATAATTCCTCATATAATGTCTCACATTATCAATATATCTCAAATCCTCTCTAGTATGGCATGATCCTTCGTACCATCTTATCAAACCATCCGTAAACCATATGCACATGAGTATCATACTAGATTGAATTTAATTCAAATATCCATATCTTAATAAATTTCTAAAACTACTATATATCATAAAATTATTCATAAGGTTACGGGGGTGCTATACGCCTTCCACCCTACTTCCCCCGTAGATGTAAATCTACTCACCAACTTGATGAGCTTGCTGAATTTCACGCTGCTAAGTTCGTCAACTCCGTCTCGTAATCCTTCACGATCGCACCTATAATCGTCTTTAAAATCACATCGATGTAAATATCATATTGAAAACCAAAACTGTAAGTCGATGTACAACACCCCACGACTTGCGGGGAGGCGGAAAATTGAAAAACGATCTTGTTCTTTGCATAAACATCGACTAACCGAGAATCTTTGCTAAACTATAACTAACAAGAAACATATAAGTTGTGAACTACTATGATAAGTGATTATACCTAATGAACCGTGTCCTTCTCCTTTTCGTTATCCACGTCCTTCTCGGCCTCCTCCACGTAATAGATGATCCACCCGAGAGGTATAATCCAAGCTTCACCTGAGGTAACTAGGTTTCTTAAAGTGCTAATCTAAGCAACCTAAGTGATATAGAGAAGGGTTATGGATTAAATAGTCTTTTCTAATCCTTGGTCTCAATACATGAGAGGGGAGGATTAGGGTTTGAAGAGAGAGAGCTTGAGGAGAGAGAAGGTGAGCAAGAGAATGAGAAGACATAATGAACTCATTTGAATATATGAAGCATAATGTTTTATGAAATAAATAAATTAAATCATTTAACAACCATGCTTCATTCATTCATATGAGTGATTCATCTCATGAGTCATTAGATCAATAAATGATGCATTAACTCCATGGATGAAACACACAAATGAGTCATTAACACAATAAATGCAAATGCCACCTTAACCCTCAAGTCACCATCCTTCTAGAAGCTTCTCGTGAAATTACGAGAACGCCCCTCCTATCCTTGAAAACACGGAAAAACTTTAGACTGTATAAATACAATAACCTGATACTAGAAACTGGCTTAAACCAAAGCCGGCTAGTAAAAACTGTCCGAATGTCGTACGTGCGTAAACACACCTATGCGTCCGAACTCTTGTCGTAAAACCATACGACCTCTATATCGTTTCGCCCGGAGCAAGGAAACTCTCTGTGTAGGACTCTAAAGACTCGACTACTACGCTGGCAGTGGGTTTAACCACAGACCGCAAGCGGCACTAGCTGTACGTAACGGTCCCCAGGTAGATGTCGATAAGAAGGCCGATGGGGAAACCCATCCGAACTCCTACTGAGCCTGATGTGACAATCTCCGTACAGTCCGGTCTGTTCATCTAAGACTATCGCATATCGGGCCTAGGGGCGGCAAGCGTCGGTCCCCTAATAGCGGTATAAGTCGTGTCGGAGCGTAGTCCATTACACCCTGAGAAACAACTGGAACCTACCAGTAAATCTCGCTTGCCCTGGCCAGGGACTTTGCGTAATGGCTCTCTGACACAGCGCGATATCAACTCCCAATACCGGGAGAGACGAATCCTGTCTAACCGCCACTGCCTCCAAGTGCTCGGGACTGCACCCAACTGCTACCTGTTTGCACGACTACTTTGAGCCGTGGTAGGGTAGCAATCTAAGAACAGTGGGACACACTCGAGGCGAAGTAGCAGTGTCAAGTCTGCGGACTATGCTGTACTCATGTCACCTAGGAACTATTAACTGACGACGGGTATAATACCAACCAACAGTTCCCCGTGAGTCCTGTCCGGTGTACCCGTAACCCAACGAGCACCTGTATACTATCTCCAGTACGATGTACTGACGGCTGTGGGACAGGCCATCTCCCCAACTGGATGAGAAGCGTACACACTAGTCTACTCCGGAGTATCGAAGCCCTGTCTCGATAATCCTACGACTAGGGACCTGAAAAAGGATGTGCTTGTAGACTACTCAGCCCCCATTAGTGTGACTGCCATCACAACGCTGGTAGTCAAGCAAGATCCTAAGAGCACTATCAATACGTATACTCACATATTAAGATAGATAAAACCAAGTAGCATACTACCATGTTTAGCAAGACTGTTATATAACTGTGAATATCCCAAGCTTCCATTAAGTAATATACAAGCTAGTATGGTACAATAATGGCCCCTAGGGCATATACACTAACAATCTCCTACTTGCACTAGGGCCATGTACTGGCATATCGAAGACCGATGATCTCGAGTAGCCTCTCGAACTGAATCTGAGGTAGGGCCTTCGTGAATAGATCAGCAATGTTCTCTTCAGTAGCAACTCTCCGGACCTCGATCTCCCGACGATCAATGATCTCCCTGATCAGGTGATACCGCCATAAGATGTGTCTGGACTTCTGATGGGACATTGGTTCCTTCGCTAAAGCTATAACTCCGTTGTTGTCGCAATACAGAGGTATTGGATCAACAATGGTACGAACCACCTGAAGTTCTGTTAGGAACTTCTTCATCCAGACCGCTTCTTTTGCGGCATCGCAAGTAGCAATATACTCCACTTCCATCGTCGAGTCAGCAACGGTGTCCTGCTTGGAACTCTTCCAGCACATCGCCCCTCCATTGAGGGTAAAGACATAACCTGACATGGACTTGGAATCGTCCTTATCACTCTGGAAGCCGGAATCAGCAAAAGCCTCCATCTTGAGGTCTTTTCCGCCGTAAACCAAGAACATCTCCTTAGTCCTCCTCAGGTACTTGAGAATGTTCTTTACTGCTATCCAGTGCTTCTCCCCTGGGTCTGACTGATACCGGCTTACCACACTCAGTGCGTAAGCTACATCTGGTCTGGTGCACAACATCGCATACATTATAGAGCCTACCGCAGAAGCGTAGGGTATAATAGACATGCGTTCCCTTTCCAAATCAGTCTTGGGAGACATCTCTTTAGATAGGGTGATTCCGTGACAAGCCGGTAGATTACCGCGCTTAGAATCTTCCATACTGAATCTTTTCAGTATTGTGTTGATATACCTGGACTGCGAAAGTCCCAACATCCCCTTGGATCTATCACGATTGATCCGGATCCCCAGAATGTAAGAGGCATCACCCAGGTTTTTCATGGAGAACCTGTGTGACAAGAATCCTTTGACAGATTGTAGCATAGGAATGTCATTTCCTATCAATAGAATATCATCCACATACAAGACGAGGAATACTACAGTTCGTGCTACAACTTTACTATATATGCATGGTTCATCTGGATTTTTGATAAAGTCATATTCTTTGACCGTTTCATCAAAACAGATGTTCCAACTCCGCGATGCCTGCTTTATTCCATAAATGGACTTAAGCAACTTGCATACTTTCCCGTTGCTCCCACTCTGATTGAAACCCTCTGGCTGATCCATATAGACGCACTCTTCTAAATTTCCATTCAGAACAGCCGTCTTTACGTCCATCTACCAGATTTCATAATCATGGAAGGCAGCAATAGCAAGAAGGACCCGAATGGATTTGAGCATAGCCACTGGAGAAAAAGTTTCGTCATCTTCCAAACCAGGTCTTTGACGAAAACCCTTTGCAACAAGTCTAGCCTTATAGGTTTCCACCTGTCCATCTACACTAATCTTTTTCTTGAAGAAGCATTTGCATCTGTTAGTTGTATGTATGCCCTAGAGGCCAGTATTATACAGATGATGTATATTATATTGGATGCTTGGACATATATAGAGATGACTTTCTTGCTCGATATGATAGTATGCTATCTGGTTGCTCTTCATCTTAACATGTATACTTGTCTCTTTATACTGTCTTATATTTACATGTTGGTAAAGCCCTTAGGATGTGTACTTGACTACCTGGACTATGATGCGGATCATACTAGTGGGGACATGGTAGTCCATAAGTACATCCTTCAAGGTCCCTAGTCGTGGGTGTATCGAGACGGGGCATCGATATACCAGTGTAGACTAGCGTATACGCTTCTCGACCCATGAGATGGGCGATGGATGATCCCATATCCATTGGTGTTTGACATCAGAGATGGTATACGGGTGCTCAGTGGAGACTGGGTACACTGGACGGACTCGCTGAGAACTCCCAGATGGTATTATACCTCACGTCAGATTGCAGTTCTCAGGTGACACTTGTGCAGGTTAGTCTGTAGACCCGAGATCGTCATGTGTGATTCCCACTGTGCATTGATTTCCACCTTACCACGTCCATGAGGGCGTACAAAACGGTGGTTTTTGGGTACAGTCCCGAGTCACATCGAGGCAATGAGCGATAGGAGGGGTTTCGTCTCTCCCGGTATTGGGGGTTGATGTTGCACTGTGCTCGATTGGCCGTAACAGGGAAGTCGCTAGCCAGGGCTGATTAGAGATTTACCGGTAAGTGTTACCAGTAGTTTCTCGACCCGTTATGGGCCTCACATCGGCCCGACTTATCGGTTATTGGGGTCTGACGTTTACCACCCCTAGACTTGATATGCAACATATCAGACAAGGAGACCGGACTATACGGGAAGTGTTGCCGATTGGCTCGACGGGAGTTGTAGCAGGTTCGCTTGTTTTCTTCTGATCGCTCAATACCCGGGTGGCCATTACGTTTAGCTGACCGCTTGCGGCTTGGGGGTGCTTGATATGATTATCACCCACTGCCGGCGTATTGACGAGTCTTAGAGTCCCACAATGGAGTTTCCTAGTCCAGGCGAAACGTTGTGGTGCGCGTATGCGATATGCGCATGGACCCGGTTAAAATGCGCGTATAGGATACCGTATATTGATCGGGCGGCTTGTTTTTGGTGGGGTCGTATGTGATATGACCGGATTGATAAATCAAGTGTTGATTTATCATTTAACCATTAGCTTCTCACTTGAAATCCTTTCTTGTGTTTGATGGATGCATGCATGCATGTATGCTTTCTTTATAGATTCATGCACATATGGATGTGCATACACACATACATACATACATGCATCCTTCATGGTTGTACATACATGAAAATGATGGCAATATAAGACTCACACCATGGAAAATATATATGTATTATTATTGCATTTGTTTTTAAAACAAAAGGAAAAAGAAAAGGATTATTCATGGTTTGGTTCTACACTCTTCTTTAACTAAACCATGCTCACCTAACTCTTAACCATGGATTAAATTTTCTTTTGTGTTTTAAACTCAAATAAAATAATATATACTTATTATTTAACCATGGTTTGATATGAAGAGTGGAAAATATATATGTTTATATTTTCCATATGAGATAATCTATTCACTTCTTCTAAAAAGAGCCATCATCTTCTTCCTCCTTCTTCACTTGCTCTCTAGACTTTTGTAGTGAGCAAATTACATAACAAGATTGGATTTTGAAGTGAGAATAAGAACCACAACATAATTCTACACAAGTTTAGCCCACTTGTTTAGAGTGTTATCTTCATTTCTTCTTTTGAAAAGTGAAGTTACAAGCTTGGACTAGGAGCTTCGGATGGATCGTCGTGGACACTAGGAGACTTCAAGCGAACCCTCCTCCAACCCTCAAGTGGCCAAGGAGTCTAGCGTTGGGAGCTACAAAGGTTGTACTCTCAAAACCCTAGCATTTCATTCATGTGATGATGTGTAGTTTATGAAACCCTAATTTTTCTAGGAACGATCCAATGTTTGTTAACTTAGCACCCAAAAAATTCCATCTTTGGTACATGTTGTTAGTTATATGTATGCCCTAGAGGCCATTACTGTATATTGGATGTATATTGTAGTGGATTCTGCGACATATATAGGTAAGACTTTCTTGCTTGACATGATAGTACGCTATCTGGTTGCTCTTTATCTTAACAGGTATACTGTCTCTCTGTTACATGTTGGTAAAGCCCTTAGGATGTGTACTCGACTTCCAGGAATATGATGTAGATCATACTAGTGGGGCCTGGGTAGTCAATGAGTACATCCTTCATTGTTCCTAGTCATGGGAATATCGAGATGGGGCATCGATATTCCAGAGTAGACTAGCGTATATCTTCTCGACCCATGTGATGGGCAATGGATGATCCCATATCCATTGGTGTTTGACATCGGAGATGGTATGCGGGTGCCCAGTGGAGACTGGGTACACTGAACGGACTCGTCGAGAACTCCCAGATGGTATTATACCTAACGTCAGATGGCAGTTCTCTGGTGACACTGGTGCAGCTTAGTCTGTAGACCCGAGATCGTCATAGAGTCTTGTGTGTCTCCCACTGTGCTTTGATTTCCACCCTACCACGGCTCTACCGAGTCGTGCAAACAGGTGGTTTTTGGGTACAGTCCTGATTCACATGGAGGCAATGAGCGATAGGAGGGGATTCGTCTCTCCCGGTATTGGGGGTTGATGTTATGCTATGCTCGACTGGCCATAACAGGAAATCCCTGGCCAGGGTTGCTGTGATATACTGGTAAGAGTTATCAGTAGTTTCACGATTGTTATGGACCTTACGTCAGCATGACTTATCAAGCTACTGGGGTCCGACCTTTACCACCCCTAGGCGAGATATGCGACATATCAGACGAACAGACCGGACTATACGGTAAGTGTTACTGGTTGGATTCACAGGAGTGTGAGCGGGCTTGCTCGTCGATCTTCTGATCGCTCAATACCTGGGTGGCCGTTACGTTTAGCAGACCGCTTGTGGCTTGTGGGTGTTTGATATGATCATCACCTGCTGCCGGCGTATTGACGAGTCTTTAGAGTCCTACATAGAGGTTTCCTGGCTCAAGCGAAACGAAATAGGAGCGCATATAAGATATGTGCAGGACCGAGAATAATGTGTGTATGTGATACCGTATTCTATTCTCGCGATGAATGTATCGAATGGTTGTATGCTATATAACCTAGTTATCGAATCGAGGATTGATTCGATAAGTCGATACATTGGATACTAGTCGGTTATATGCGACATGACCGGATCATTGAATCAAGTGTTGATTTAATGATTTAATGTATAATTATATATTTGATATATTACTTTGCATTAACTAGTATTGGTTCACTTTAAATGGATTTTCTCACTTGAAGTACACAAGTTGTATATGTGATATTCTTTTGTGCACTTGTTTGTATCATGTTTGATGATACATGCTCACTTGGGTTTGTGTAAAGAATTAAACCATGGTTATATGAATGGTTAGGGTTTTGTTTATTTACTTACTTACTTATTTATTTATTTATTTATTTTGGAAAAGATAAAGAGAAAATGGTGGCTTTCTTTGTTTGTTGTTGAAGCTTCATGAAGCTTTGACTAAGTGACAATTTTGTCTCATGCTTAACCCTAAACCATTCAAACTAACCATAGTCTATTCTCTACACCTAACCATGGTTGGTATATGATAAGTATTCATATTATTTTCTTTTTTGAAAAAGACTTATCATATTCTTTTCTTCATCTTCTTCTTCTTCAACTAGAAGAAAAACTTGCCTCCATCAATGGCAACTTGAGAAAGAGAGTGAGAAATCCAATTCTAAAGTAAACCCACTTCCTATTTCATCATCCTCTACCTCTTGCCAAGTAGTATAGGGTGTTTTATTCACAAGTTTCATGACTTGGTGAAGTGGGAGCTTGATCTTGTGATGCCTCGACGTAGATCATCTTCGGCATCGAAGTCGATGACCTAGCCCGCCCATTTCTCCGATGAAGCCGATGCTAGAGTCATGGATTCGATTTGGACAGTGGAGGGATGTCATCACGGAGCCTAGGAGGTGGAGGACCGGATCTACAAAGGTTGTAGCTTCTTTCCTTTAAGTTAAAGTTGTTTACTTGCATCACATCACCTATAAATCTAGTTAACGATCCGTATTAGGGTTTGTAGGCACATGGAAAATTTTGAATTAGCCATGTTTGATCACTTGTGAGACCTCATTAGTGTGCCCAGGAACCCTTCCGTGGTATCAGAGCCTAGCTAGAGCCTTAGGCGTTGCGTAGACGGAGTTAGAAGTCCGATCGAACCGAAACCCTAACTCCAAAATGCTCTCTGGACTTTTTTCAAAAACTGGGTTTTTTCCAGATTAAAAATATGCAGAAAAATGAGCGGAAGATTGTAAGAGTTACTGTGAAATTCGATCGCGTAATTCTATCAAACCGCCGCGGTTCCGCGGCACGAGCATGGCTCGTGCGGCGGTTCCACGGTCGTACGGTCTCTTTGTTCGATGAATTTTACACAGTAATTCCTATATTGGTGTGCTGTATTTTCTGGGAATTTTTAATATTTACTCAAGAGTTGAGTTTTCTAGGGTTGTATTGGGGACTCGTTGATTCGATCGGATAATTTATCTTCGTTTAAGTTTTTCCGGATATTTTAGAAACTGTTAAAAAGTTCGACCGGATATAAATACCCACTTTTTCCCCGGTCGGGAAATTTCCAATTGTTGGATCTTTCTGTAGTTTAAGAACGTTCCAAGTAGTGCAAGTAACGCGATGGTCCCTCTAGAAGACAACAAACCTTAACTCGATTATGTGACCGTCTTGAACTGCCCTTTGAACCCTAGGGTTTGAGGCAGTACGGCGTGCCACATGTGAGGCGTTGGCTTGCCCCTTCTACGGCTGGACCGTTGGTACTGAGGCACGAACTGAATGTTTTTAGACTTATTTCATATGTTGAGCTGTATCGGGAAAACTTGGGTGTTCGATTGCTCGATCGGAAAGTTTAACATTTTTCTATTTATCCGGAATGTGATACAACATTTGGAATTCACAAGTAGTTATGAGATAACTGAATGAATGTTATAAATATAGCAGTTTAGTCTCACTTGATCGGTTGCCACGGAATTTTGATGCGATCAAAAGTCCATCGCAATCACGTAGTGTACGCGGATATTCGCCGGGTAAACTTAATAAACAGCCTCGCCCCATAGCCCCGACCAAGTGACTATAGGAGAACCCCGTCGCCGAAAGCATCCGTTTGGGTGCTCGCGGCAGCGGTGTTCCGCCTTGGTGCACTTCGTCGACGGCGTCGGGGGTGCAGCTGCATACTAAAGTTTGCGACGAGCATTCGATCAGGATGTCGGGAATCTTGTTGAATTGCCCGACTTGATATTGAAAAGTGTTTTTGATAATGAGACTAAAATGCGGGGTTTATAATTGTTAGGCATGCGATGTCTAAGGAATTCATCTGGCTAGGCATGCGATGTCTAAAGAGTTTGCGGATTCCAACTGTTGTAGTTTTACACTTTCTTTTCTGTGACCGTAAGTGTAATATGTGATATCGCCGGTTTCGTTGCTATATGTCAACGACAATTGGGATGCGCATATTTACTTACGTTGATGACATGTGATGTTATGTATTGCTGGATATGTTATATTGGATCGTCGTGTTTGAATAGCCGGGGGTTTTTATGTGAGATGAGTGTTTTTTCATTTTCATTCATGTAAAAACTTGTATGTAATATTCTTTTATTGGGGCACTTCCAGGTTGCGGATGTTGTCACCATTTGTATATTATTTACTTTTCCGCATTAGGATAGACCCAAGGAGGGGAGCATAAGTAACCGGGTTCTGGGGTCCAGTGGGAGACCAACTCGAGGAGTCGAGTCCGGGTCTCCTAACCCTAGAATTGGTAGGGTTTCTTGCCGCTCTTGTAGGGGTCTAGGGTGTGGGTTTGGCTATTCATCGCGACCGTGGAATCCGTGTTTTATACTGGCTCGTATTGAAAACACGGACGTCCTAGTATATCCAATATTTCATATGATATTTTCTGCTGCATTATCTTTGATGTGATCATGTGATTTGTTCAGATAGATATTATATATAGTATATATGATATATTATATAGACGTTGCTTATGTTTTACACCCGCGCTAGCCCTGCCTCGTTTTGGCGTTAGTTACCTAACCTAACGGTGCAAACGGTACATCGAGGCGAATGCGGATGACATAAGCGTACGTTATATTTATCTGTGATGTTTAGGTGGACTTAAATGATGGGATATTCATTAATGAGATTAATGAAAGAAAATAAACCTAATTGATGTTGTGGAATCGAATTTCAAAAATAAAACAGGTAGCTACAGTCTTGCTTTGCATCGCGGTGTTCATTGTAGAACATCAAGCACCTTATTCGATGAGGAAAGGACCGAGATCCCTTCACCGGGAGTGACTCCTTTAGCAATAACTGCCAGATGCTACACACTCGGTTTGTCTTTTGAATGCTTCTATAGTTTCTGCTTTGCACAGTGATATATATGATATATCCCGCACCTCATTCGACGAGGAAAGGGCCGACGATCCCTTCACCGGGGGTGACCCCTTTAGCAAAACTAGAAAAGCCTTAAAAACATTCCATTTAAAAACCATTTGATTCCGCAACGAGATCAAGTTCAAAGCGTTAAAGGTTTTCATAAAAACCATTCGCAACCCTCCGTCATTTTAAGAAGTAGAGTACTTAATATTCATGCTGTGTTTGTTGACCTTAGTTAAGGCACAGTGTACGGTATCTAAGTGATGTCTTCCTACACCGCATATGATGCGATTAGTTAGGACAGTCGCGTGACTTTGTTGACCTTAGTTAAGGGTCATGTGGGTGGGTCTAATTAATCATGAAATGACGGGTAGAACTTGACTGGTACTTATGATTTGTTGACCATAGTTAAGGTCATAAGTGCTAGGGGTAAAAATCTTTATCGGGAGTTTCAAGTGTTGAAATTTGCAATGAGATTGCATACCTTCTATATGATAGTTGGATCCCGATACCCACTGCGAGTAATTGTTACTCCTGGGAGAGTTTTGCACTTTACAATTAGCCGATCAAGTAGGTGTCTAGAAAGGTGTCAACGGGGTTACGCCTCTGGGAAAAGGAGGTTTACTGTAATTAGGTCCGTGCGAAAGCACGGGGAACCTCCCTCAAAGTACAGACACTAGCCTGGCTGAAAGATTGGCGAACTTGTAGAGTGTAATTAATCCCGGCTAGTCTTTCCTTTTAAGGTTTGAAGGAAGATTTGATAAAAACAGTGGGAGCCATCCTAATTAGATAAAAAAAATATAACCAATCTAATATTGCAAGAGCGCACGCAGAGTGTTTTCTTCTCTCTCTCTCTCCAGGTAACGACCATATCACGCCTTAATCAAGATAATAATATGGATGTATTTACTGAACCCGCTTGTTATACTGAGCTGGGGTAAGTTGGTCCCGCTCCAACTTATAATTGTTATAAGATAGAGTAGGAAATAGGGGAATACCAGAATTCCTATGCCGTCCAAACGAAGAAAGTGCAAATGATGCATCTTCTTCGGGTGTGTTCATTACAAAGAACTGTTTCTCAGTATCCTCTGCATTCTGGGTATTTGATACCGGATCAGGATCCCAGATATGTAATCTGTTACATAGGGCTACAAAAGGGTAGAAAACTGAGAACGGGTGATATGTTTCATGAGACAGAAAACGGGGCAAGTGTTGCAGCCAAGACTGTTGGTCACTGTCATCCTGTATTACCAATACATTGATTCTGAACAAATGCTATTAGATACAGAACCTGATATAAAAATCATATCAGTCTCTTTATAAATAAAGAAAGGATACAATTTTGTATTGTTGGATAATGTTTTGAACATTTCCTATATCAAAAGTTGATCGGTTCAGGCACGTTATCTAAAAGCATTGACGTTCTAAATTAAACTACAGTTCCTAGTATACAGAACACACACAAGAGGAAGAGTTCAGAAATAAACGAATCCTTCTTGAGGCATTGTAGACTAGGTCATATCAATGCGACCCGACTCGCTGAAGTTACATTTTAGATGCATATTTAAATCAGTTTGAATTTACATCTTGTGAAACTTGCCAGTCATGTCACAAAGATTAGATGACCATAGCTCTGTTTATTGGAAACAGGGAAAGAGTTAGTAAACTCTTGGGATTGATACATGATGATGTATGTAAGGTCTCCTGTCTACACATACCAGGACCGGTTCTTTATACTTCATTACGTTCTCTGATGATCTCTCAAGATTCAGTCATATGTTCCTGTTGAAACATGAGTCCGAACCTTTTGAGATATTCACAGAATATAAGCTAGAAGTAGGGAATCAATACGGGTATAAGTATTTTGTCCTATGATAAGATCAGGGGGGAGAATAATTGTGCATGGCATTCCTGGACTATTCTAAAAGAAAATGAGATTCTCTCTCAGTATTACTCCTCTGAATACACCACAGCACAACAGTGTATCAGGGTGGAGCAATCGCACAATATTAGATATAGTGTGCTCTATGATGAGTATTACTGAGTTGCCTATTTCATTTTGAGATTGTGCACTTGAGAAGCTGCATACCTATTGAATTGGGTTCGAATCAAATCAGTGCCTACCACTCCATATAAGATATGGAATGGGAAGAACCCATTTCTTATGCAAGTTAAGATTTGGGATTGTCCGGCCTATGTCAAAAGCAAAATCCGGACAAGATCGAGGCAAGGTCAGTTCGGTAGAACTGGAAAGGTTCCAGCTATACAAAACTACTGCTGATTATTTGACAGAACTAAAGGATTCAATAGTCCCCGACGAACCTCAGCCACTCCGCCGATCTGGTAGGGTTCCTCACCTGCCTGAGAGATACTTCGGTTTCTCGATGACAGTGGGAGCGAGGATTGCATCATGAGATGATGACCCAACTAGATTCGAGCAGGTCATCGAGAGTAGGGACTCTGTAAGGATGGCTGGATGCTTAGCGATCTGAGATGGAATCCATATACACCAACAAAGTGTGGACTTTGGCTGCTATATCTGAAGGGTTAAATCCCCATCAGGAGCAAGTATATCTTGAGAAGATTACTTGGTGTAGATGGAAAAGTTGAAACTTTCAAAGCTAGACTTGTTAAAGGTTTTAGTCATCAACCAGGTGTGGATAATGATGAAACCTTTTCTAGGGACTATGCTTAAGTCCATCCAGATCCTACTTGCCATTGCTACATACCATGACTACGATATCTGGTGGTTAGGTGCCATGACTACTTTTCTAAATAATGATTTAGAAGAGAACGTCTATAAGAACACAGCCAGAGGGCTTCGTAAACAGTGGGAGCAGCAGAAACGTGTGCAAGTTGCTTTACATGATAAAGCAGGCATCGCGGGTTGGAACGTCTGTTTTGATGTGGTAGTCAAAGAGTTTGACTTCATCAAAATGGTAGATGAACCTTGTATATACAAAACGGTAGTAGAGAGTAAGGTGGTTATCCTCGTATTGTACGTGGACAACATACTCTTGATAGGAAAAGAGTTTCCTATACTACGCTCGGTCAATCTCCTCTTATCACATGGATTCTCCAATAGGATAAAGGTGATACCTCCTAAATCCTGGGTTTTGGATCTATAAGATAGATCTAAATGGATGTTAGGATTCTCACTAACTATAGTGAGATAGTATCAGTTGATCCTGGGGAGAATCACTGGAAATGTTCCAGGGTAATAAAGACGACTGAATGTCAGTCAAAGGCAATGTCTTTACCCTCAGTAAAGTGACGGTTTGTTGGAAGAGTTCCAAGCTAGATACCGTGGCAAACTAGAAAATAAAGGCTGGTAACACCACTATTAAAGATACTACCGAAGAGGAAGTTTGGGTGTATATTGGTTCATAAGATGAACTAGGTTCCTGCTATTGTATGACAATGGAAGTGTGGCTTTGGCCCAGAAACCTCGTTCCATCAGTGACCCAGACATATTCTGAGGCTGCATCACCTGATCATGGAGATAGATGATCTCCAGGGTGATCGAGGTTAGGAGAGTAGACTCAGAGGACAACACGGCGGATCCACTCACGAAGGCCTTTTCCCAGAGAGAGACTTATATGGGATGGTTGAGTATGTGATACTGCAACCACTGCTACAGATGGCCCTAGTGCAAGTGGGAGATTGTTAGTTATATGTATGCCCTAGAGGCCATTACTGTACATTGGATGTATATTGTAGTGGATGCTGGGACATATATAGGTAAGACATTATTACTCGATATGATAGTACGCTATCAGGTTACTCTTTATCTTAACATGTATACTGTCTCTCTGTTACATGTTGGTAAAGCCCTTAGGATGTGTACTCGACTTCCAGGAATATGATGTAGATCATACTAGTGGGGCCTGGGTAGTCAATGAGTACATCCTTCATTGTTCCTAGTCGTGGGAATATCGAGACGGGGCATCGATATTCCAGAGTAGACTAGCGTATATCTTCTCGACCCATGTGATGGGCAATGGATGATCCCATATCCATTGGTGTTTGAAATCGGAGATGGTATGCGGGTGCTCAGTGGAGACTGGGTACACTGAACGGACTCGTCGAGAACTCCCAGATGGTATTATACCTCACGTCAGATGGCAGTTCTCTGGTGACACTGGTGCAGCTTAGTCTGTAGACCCGAGATCGTCATAGAGTCTTGTGTGTCTCCCACTGTGCTTTGATTTCCACCTTACCACGGCTCTACCGAGTCGTGCAAACAGGTGGTTTTTGGGTACAGTCCTGATTCACATAGAGGCAATGAGCGATAGGAGGGGATTCGTCTCTCCCGGTATTGGGGGTTGATGTTGCGCTATGCTCGACTGGCCATAACAGGAAATCCCTGGCTAGGGTTGCTGTGATATACTGGTAAGAGTTATCAGTAGTTTCACGATTGTTATGGACCTTACGTCGGCATGACTTATCAATCTACTGGGGTCTGACGTTTACCACCTCTAGGCGAGATATGCGACATATCAGACGAACAGACCGGACTGTACGGTAAGTGTTCCTGGTTGGATTCACAGGAGTGTGAGCGGGCTTGCTCGTCGATCTTCTGATCGCTCAATACCTGGGTGGCCGTTACGTTTAGCAGACCGCTTGCGGCTTGTGGGTGTTTGATATGATCATCACCTGCTGCCGGCGTATTGACGAGTCTTCAGAGTCCTACACAGAGGTTTCCTGGCTCAAGCGAAACGAAATAGGAGCGCATATAAGATATGTGCGGGACCGAGAATAATGCGTGTATGTGATACCGTATTCTATTCTCGCGATGAATGTATCGAATGGTTGTATGCGATATAACCTAGTTATCGAATCGAGGATTGATTCGATAAGTCGATACATTGGATACTAGTCGGTTATATGCGACATGACCGGATCATTGAATCAAGTGTTGATTTAATGATTTAATGTATAATTATATATTTGATATATTACTTTGCATTAACTAGTATTGGTTCCTTTAAATGGATTTTCTCACTTGAAGTACACAAGTTGTATATGTGATATACTTTTGTGCACTTGTTTGTATCATGTTTGATGATACATGCTCACTTGGGTTTGTGTAAAGAATTAAACCATGGTTATATGAATGGTTAGGGTTTTGTTTATTTACTTACTTATTTATTTATTTATTTATTTTGGAAAAGATAAAGAGAAAATGGTGGCTTTCTTTGTTTGTTGTTGAAGCTTCATGAAGCTTTGACTAAGTGACCATTTTGTCTCATGCTTAACCCTAAACCATTCAAACTAACCATAGTCTATTCTCTACACCTAACCATGGTTGGTATATGATAAGTATTCATATTATTTTCTTTTTTGAAAAAGACTTATCATATTCTTTTCTTCATCTTCTTCTTCTTCAACTAGAAGAAAAACTTGCCTCCATCAATGGCAACTTGAGAAAGAGAGTGAGAAATCCAATTATAAAGTGAACCCACTTCCTATTTCTTCATCCTCTACCTCTTGCCAAGTAGTATAGGGTGTTTTCTTCACAAGTTTCATGACTTGGTGAAGTGGGAGCTTGATCTTGTGATGCCTCGACGTAGATCATCTTCGGCATCGAAGTCGACGACCTAGCCCGCCCATTTCTCCGATGAAGCCGATGCTAGAGTCATGGATTCGATTTGGACAGCGGAGGGACGTCATCACGGAGCCTAGGAGGTAGAGGACCGGATCTACAAAGGTTGTAGCTTCTTTCCTTTAAGTTAAAGTTGTTTACTTGCATCGCATCACCTATAAATCTAGTTAACGATCCGTATTAGGGTTTGTAGGCACATGGAAAATTTTGAATTAGCCATGTTTGATCACTTGTGAGACCTCATTAGTGTGCCCAGGAACCCTTCACATGTGATGCTTCCAAACCCTTCATGAAGTGCTGGGCTAACCCAACAGTGGTATCAGAGCCGACATAGAACATTAGGCGACACTTTAGCGAAGTTAAAACTCCGATCGAACCGAAAAATACGGATTTATAGTGCACTCTGGACATTTTTTCAAAACTGTTGTTTTTCAGAATTAAAAATATATAAGAATTACGGCAGGAAAATTTAAGCATTACTGTGAAATACGAGGACAAGAACAGTGATTCTCGCCGCGGAGACGCGGCCAAAGCTTGCTTGGGCCGCGATTCCGCGCCGTACAGATGTGTCAGTGCATACTTTTTGCACAGTAATACTTATAACTGCTTGGTGTTATTTTTGGGTATTTTTAATCTGGTCTTAGTGTTATTTGTTCTGGAGATTGTTTTGAGTTCAATGATTCGATCGGAATTTTAACTTCTTGTCTTTCCGGGTAATTTAGAAAGTGTTGAATTATTCAAACGAGTATCATTTACTCACTCTTTCACGGGGTTTAAATCTTTCGGAAATACGTGCAAGTTTGTTTGTGGTGGACCCTCTAGAAGACAACAAACCTTAACTCGATTATGTGACCGTCTTGAACTGCCTTTTGAACCTTAGGGTTTGGGGCAGTACGGCGTGCCACATGTGAGGCGTTCGCTTGACCCTTCTATGGCTGGACCGCTACTACTGTGTCACACTCCGGGTTTTTGAACTCCGATCAAGTGTTGAGCTTTAGGGAATTTTGAGTATTTGATCATTCGTTCGAAAACTTTAATACCGTCTATTTATCTGGAATGTGATGCAATGTGTGGAATTCATATAGATAGATATGAAATACGAAATATGTGATATTTCGCATTTACGATGTCTAAAGAGAATGTGGATTCCAGATATTGCAGTTTTACACTTTCTTTTCTGTGACCATAAGTGTAGTATGTCGATATCGCCGGTTTCGTTGCTATACATCAACGACAATTGGGGTACGCATACTTACTTACGTTGATGATATATGAGATATTATGTGTTGCTGAGATATGATGTGCAGGATTGTCGCGATTGAATAGCCGGGGGGTTTTATGTGAGATGAGAGTTTTATATTTTCATTCATGTAAATTCAAATGTAATGTAATATTCTTTTATTTGGGGCACTTCCGGGTTGAGGTCGATGCTACCTGTGTTGTATATTATTTACTTTTCCGCATTAGGATGGACCCAAGGAGGGGAGCACAGGTGACCGGGTTCTGGGTTTCAGTAGGAGACCATCTCGTGGAGTCGAGACCGGGTCTCCTAAACTCCAGAATTGGTAGGGTCGCTTGCCGCTCTCGTAGGGGTCCCGGGTGTGGGCTTGGCAATTCATCGGGACTGTGGAATCCGTATTTTCTATTGTTGGCTAAATACTAAATACGGATGTCTTATTATATCCCACATTATATCTATGTTTCTACTGCGATATCTGTGATGTGATCATTTGATATGTTCTGATGGATACAGTATATAGTATATATAATATATTATATAGACGTTACTTATGTTTTACACCCGCACTAGCCCTGCCCTGCTCTGTCGTTAGTTACCTAACCTAACGGTGCATGAGGGGACATCATGGCGAATGCGGATGGCATAAGCGTACGTCGTATTTATCTGTGATGTTTAGGTGAGTTAAATGATGGGACTTCATTAATGTGATTAATGAAAGAAAAGAAACCTAAAAGATGTTGTAGAATCAAATTTTAATAAAAAAGGGTAGCTACAGTTTTGCTTTGCATAGCGGTAAATATGATATACCCTGCACCTTATTCGATGGGGAAAGAGCCGAGATCCCTTCACCGGGAGTGACCTCTTTAGCAAAACTGGCAGATGCTACAACACTCGGTTTGACTTTTGACTGCTTTTGGAGTTTTGCTTTGCACAGTGATATATATGATGTATCCCGCACCTTATTCGATGAGGAAAGAGCCGAGATCCCTTCACCGGGAGTGACCTCTTTAGAAAAACTAATAAAAGCCTCAAAGTCACTCCATTTCAAAATTCACATGATTCTACAACGATATCAAGTTCATTACGCAATAAGTTTTCAGAAAAACCTGTCGTAGCCCTCCGTCATTTCAGATAAGTTGTATATAGTATTCATGCTACATTTGTTGGTTTTCGTCAAGGTGTAGTGAGCGGTAGCTATATGCTGCTTACCTGCTGCATATGATGCGACTGGATTAGGGTAGTCGTACGGCTTTGTTGGCTTTCGTCAAGGGTCGTGCGGGTGGGTTTAATTCAGTCAAGAAATGTACGGGTTGAACTTGACTAGTGGGCTATGGTTTTTTGGCTTTCGTCAAGGTCATAGCACGTTAGGGGCAAAATATTATCGGGAATTTCAAGTGTTGAAATTTGCAATGAGATTGCATACCTTCTATGAGATAGTTGGATTCCGATACCCACTGCGAGTAATTGTTACTCCCGGGAGAGTTTTACACAGGACAATTAGCCGATCAAGTAGGTGTCTAGAAAGGTGTCAACGCGGTTACGCCTCTGGGAAAATGAGGTTTACTTTAATTAGGTCCGTGCGAAAGCACGCGGAACCTCCATCAAAGTACCGACACTGGCCTGGCTGAAAGATCGGCGAAGTTGTAGGGTGTAATTAATCCCGGCTAGTCTTTCCTTTTAGGGTTCGAAGGAAGATTTGATAAAAACAGTGGGAGCCATCCTGATTAGATAAGATAATAACCAATCTGATCTTGCAAGAGCATACGCTAAAGTGTTTTCTTCTCTCTCTCTTCAGGTAGCGACCATGTCATGCCTTAATAAAGATAATAATATGGATGTATTGACCGAACCCGCATATTATACTGTGCTGGGGAACATTGGTTCCGTTCTATCTTATAAGAGTTATAGGACTGAACAGGACATAGGGGAATACCAGGATTCCCATGCCACCCGAATGAAGAAAGTACATGATGATGCGTTTTCTTCGGGTATGTTCGTTACAGAGAACTGTTTCTCCATTTGCCCTACGTCCTGGGTATTAGATACCGGGTCAGGATCCCATATATGTAATCAGTTACATGGGCTTAAGAAAGGTAGAGAACTTGGAGAAGGTGATAAAGACATAAGGGTTGGAAATGGTGCAATTGTTGTAGCTAAAACCGTCGGGGAATATCACCTTGTATTATCAACTGGTAATACATTGATTCTGAACGAATGCTATTACATGCCGAACCTGATATGCAACATTATATCAGTTTCTTTGTTGAGTAAGGAGGGATATAATTTTGCATTACAGGATAATGTTATGAACATTTTCCTTAACCAAAAGTTGGTTGGATCAGGCACGTTGTGCAATGGAATTTATGTTCTAAATCAATCAACAGTTCTGCCATAACAAACACACACAAGAGGAAGAGTTCAGAACTGAACTAATCCTTCTTGTGGCATTGTAGACTAGGTCACATCAATGCGACACGACTAGCTAAGTTTCATAAGGATGGATATTTGAAACCGTTCGAATTTTCATCTTATGACACTTGCCAGTCATGTCTCAAAGGGAAGATGACCAAAACTCCGTTTACGGGACACGGAGAAAGAGTTACCGAACTCTTGGGACTGATACATAGTGATGTATGCGGTCCCATGTCTACACATGCCAGGGATGGTTCTTCGTACTTCATTACATTCACTGACGATCTCTCAAGATACGTACATGTGTTATTAATAAGACACAAGTCTGAAGCTTTTGAGAAATTTAGAGAATATAAACAAGAAGTCGAGAACCAAACCGGAAAAAGTATTAAAATCCTACGATCTGCTCGAGGAGGTGAATACTTGAGCAAAGAATTCCTGGACTTCCTAAAAGAGAATGGGATTCTGTCTCAACTAACTCCTCCATATACACCACAACACAACGGTGTATCGGAACGGAGGAACCGCACCCTATTAGATATGATGCGCTCTATGATGAGCACAGCTGGGTTACCTATTTCCTTCTGGAGGTATGCGCTAGAGACAGCCATACATCTACTGAATATGGTCCCCACCAAATCTGTAGGGTTCCTAGGCACACTCAAGAGGTTCCACAAATGATCAACCATGGCAAAATCAAATTTTCCATGTGCCTAACAACCCTAATGATAGATCGATAACTAGAGGCAAAGGCGAAACATGCAAATAAACAACTTTTTTGCTAAGTGAATGGAAATACAACCTTTGTAGATCCGGTCCTCCACTTCCTTGGATCCGTGATGACATCCCTCCGCTGCGACCATCGGAATCCTGGACTCTCGCGTTGATTTCATCGGAGAAAAGATCGGGCTAGGTCATTGACTTCGATGCCGAAGATGATCTACGTCGAGGCTACTCTAACTCGAGCTCCATCTTCACTAAGTTGTGAAACTTGTGAAGAAAACACCCTATACTACATGGCAAGTGGTAGAGGATGAAGAAATAGGAAGTGGGTTCACTTTGGATTTGGATTTCTTACTTGATTTCATCGCTTGACATTTTTCTAGAAAGCTTTTCTTTTCTTCACTTGAAGAAGAAGATGAAGAAGAAGAAAAAGAATAATGAATTAATTCCAAAAAGAAAAATGAAGTGATGGTTATCATAATGCAACCATGGGTGAGGCTAACTCATGTAGAGAGCAAACCCTAGTTTAGGTAATGGTTAGGTTTAAAAGATAAAACAAAATGGTTACTTTATCAAAGCTTCATGAAGCTTCAACAAAAATACAAAGCAAGCAACAATTTCATATTAACTAAAATGAATAAAGAAAATAAATAAATCAAATTAAAACCTAACCATTAACCTAAAGATGGTTTAAAGCAAGCATACACCCAAGTTTGCATGTATCATCAAATATGATACAATCAAGTGCACAATAAAATATATCATATATACAATGTGCACATTCAAGTGAGATAATCAATCTTAAGTGAACCAATACTAGTTAATGTAAAGTAATATATTAAATATATAATTATACATTAAATCATTAAATGAACACTTGATTTAACGATCCATTCATATCGCATATGATCGACTAATATCCAATGTATCGACTTATCGAATCAATCCTCGATTCGATAATTAGGTTATATCGCATACAACCAATCGATACATTCATCGCGAGAATAGAATACGGTATCACATACACGCATTATTCTCGGTCCCGTACATATCTCATATGCGCTCCTATTTCGTTTCGCTTGAGCCAGGAAACCTCTGTGTAGGACTCTAAAGACTTGTCGATACTCCGGCAGTAGGTGATGATCATATCAAACACCCACAAGCCGCAAGCGGTCTGCTAAACGTAACGGCCACCCGGGTATTGAGCGATCAGAAGATTAACGAGCAAGCCCGCTCACACTCCTGTGAATCCAACCAGTAACACTTACCGTATAGTCCGGTCTGATCGTTTGATATGTCGCATATCTCGCCTAGGGGTGGTAAACGTCAGACCCAAGTAGCTCGATAAGTCGTGTCGATATGAAGTCTATAACAGTTCGAGATACTACTGATAACACTTACCAGTAAATCTCAGCAACCCTGGCCAGGGATTTCCGGTTATAGCCAATCGAACACAGCACAACATCAACTCCCTATACCGGGAGAACGAATCCCCTCCTATCGCTCATTGCCTCTATGTGATTCGGGACTGTACCCAAGAACCACCGTTTTGCACGCCCTCTTGGACGTGGTAAGGTGGAAATCAAAGCACAGTGGGAATCACACAAGACTCTATGACGATCTCGGGTCTACAGACTAACCTGTACCAGTGTCACCAGAGAACTGCCATCTGACGTAAGGTATAATACCATCTGGGAGTTCTCGGCGAGTCCGTCCAGTGCACCCAGTCTCTACTGAGCACCCGTATATCATCTCTGATGTCAAACACCAATGGATATGGGATCATCCATCGCCCATCTGTATGGGTCGAGAAGGTATACGCCAGTCTACTCTGGTATATCGATGCCCCGTCTCGATACACCCACGACTAGAGACCTTGAAGGATGTACTTATAGACTACCATGTCCCTACTAGTATGATCCGCATCATAGTCCAGGTAGTCAAGTACACATCCTAAGGGCTTTACCAACATGTAACAGGGAGACAATCAGTGTACACGTAAGGTAAAGAGTAACCAGATAGCATACTATTATGTCGAGCAAGAAAGTCCTCCCTATATATGTCCCAGCATCCACTACAATATACATCCTATGTACAGTAATGGCCTCTAGGGAATACATATAACTAACAATAGCACCCATGAATCCCCAAGATCATCAAAACTGAATTTTTCTTGGTCCCATGTATAGAGGTTTAAGAGGGGATTAATTTTTGTGAAGGGTGTGTAGGGTTTTGGGGAATGTTAGGAGATAGATCTAGGGATTTTAGTGGAGGGTTGTGGCTTGACGGAGATGAAGGAGAGATGAAAAAAAAAGATAGGGGAAATGAAAGGGCGCCAGCCCCTTCCCTCTTTCTCACCAATTCACACACTCGCTCTCTCTCCAAAAGCCCACCTAACCTAATCATTTTGTCCCCTTTGACCTTTTCTCTTTTCTTTTTCTTTTCTCTCCACCAATAAACCATAACACAAAAGAAATGAAACATGTAAAAAAATGAAACTTGTCATGGTGCACTAACCATGGAAAACTGTAGAAGTGCGGATTTGGCTTAATCGCGATTGGCAGTGCACTAATCGGGTTTTTATCGAAACTGCATATAATAAATTTTAAAATTGCCCAATCCTTTAAATATATTTTTAAATGAATAAATCATTTTAATTTCTATTTTTTTCACAATTATTGGTATATATTTATACCCTTTTTCGAAAACCCCAATTTCGCAAATCGGCAGTTTTCGGAAAATATATTATTTTAATATTAAATTCCCAAAAATAATATTTTATATTTTCTGAAATGTTACACTAGACTATGATGGATATCATACTAGTGGTGCCAGGGTAGTCCATAAGTCCATCCTTTAATTGTTCCTAGTCGTGGGAGTATCGAGACAAGGCATCGATATTACAGAGTAGACTAGCGTATACGTTTCTTGACCCATTTGATGGGCGACGGATGATCCCGCATCCATTGGTGTTTGACATCAAAGATTGTATACGGGTGCTCAGTGGAGACTAGGTACACCGAACAGGACTCGCCGAGAACTCCTAGATGGTATTATACCTATCGTCAGATAGCAGTTCTCTAGTGACACTGGTACAGGTTAGTCTGTAGACCCGAGATCGTCATAGAGTCTTGTGTGATTCCCACTGAGCTTTGATTTACACACTACCATGTTCAAAAGAGCGTACAAACAGGTGCTTTTTGGTTACATTCCCGTGTGACATGGAGGCAATGAGCGATAGGAGGGGTTTCGTCTCTCCCGGTATTGGGGGTTGATGTTGCGCTGTGCTCGATTGGCCATAACAGGAAATCCCTGGCCAGGGTTGCTGAGATTTACTGGTAAGTGTTATCAGTAGTTTCTCAAACCGTTATGAGCCTCACATCGGCATGACTTATCAAACTATTGGGGTCTGACGTTTACCATCCCTAGGCCAGATATGCGACATATCATACGAAGAGACCAGACTGTACGGTAGAGTTACTTATTAGATTCACGAGAGTGTGGACAAGCTAGCTTGTTGATCTTTTGATCGCTCAATACCTGGGTAGGCGTTAGTTCGGCTAGTACCGCTAACGGCTTGTGGGTAACTGATATGATCGTTACCTACTGCCGGCGTATTGACGAGTCTTTAGAGTCCTATACAGAGGTTTCCTGGCTCAAGCGAAACGAAGTTGGGCACATATGTGATATGTGCGGGACCGAGATTAATTTGTGTATATGATACCGTATTATAATCTCACGATATATGATATTGATCGGTTATATGAGATATAGTCGGGTTATTGAATCAAGTGTTGATTTGATATGTTGATATAAACGATATTAGTTGGTTATATGTGATATAACCGTACTATTAAATCAATTGTTGATTTAATAATTTAATATATAATTATATATTAATATATTAATATATATTAACTAATATTAGCTCACTAAAAAATTTCTTTTCTACTTATACATTTAATATATATGTGATATATATTAATGTATTCTCTTTGTGCCATACTTAATGATACATTGTACATGGGTGTATGAGACTCATACCATACATAAGATAATTAGGGTGATTATTTATTTAGGAAATAAACAAAATAAGGTAGAAATTGTTATGGGTTGGATGCTTGTAGAAGCTTATGGAAACCATTGACTAAGTCCAATAATTTTGTTGTACTCTATATATTTATTAACCCAACCATTATCTTTAACCATGGTTAAGTCTCTACAAATATCATTGGTGATATTTTCTCATCCATGGTTGCCATTATTCACCACTTCATCTTCTTCTTCATCTCAATTTAACTCTCTAGGTTTTCTTGAGGTAAAGAGAGAGAGAGAGAGAGAAGAGAGAGAGAAATAATTCTAAATGAAGAGGTTGCTTGAGTTGGAGATTCCTCGACGAGGATCATCTTCGGCATCGAAGATCTTTAAGAAAGCTTGTTCCTTTCGCCAAATGGAGCCTAACGAGAGTCCGGGAGACCACCACTTTGAGCTAAAGGACTACTACACGGAGGTTTAGAAGTGAAGGACCGGTCTACAAAGGTTGTATTCCTTGTTCACTTAGAGTAAAGTTGTTTACTTGTTTAGTTAAACCCTAATTCCCAAGTTAGATCCTTGGTTTGGGTTGCTTTGCTCTCTAGTTTTTTTAAAATTGCATACCTGATGCCTTATAAAACCTAGTGAGAGTGCTAAGGAACCCAACACTAGCGACACCTTCTTGATTGCGGTTATTTACAACACACTTTTTCATCATCACATTAATCATGCCTCCACGTGCTCCCCATGAGGGTACCGGCGCCAACCCCTTAGGATTAAATCCTATGGTGGCGCCGCAAGTGAAGCTCACGTGGGCGCCAATGTGCAACGCACAGGAGCGCCTATCATATATAAGAATTAAATTCTTAAGTGGCGCCCACGTGCATAACACGTGAGCGCCGACGCCCAAATTAAAAGCAAGTAGTGTTAAATTCTACATTAGGATATTTCCTTAAAAAACTGGGATACCCTCTGTTAAACAGAGCCGTTGGATCAAAGATCCAATAGTGATAATAAATCATCAAATGATAAATTCTATTTAGGAAATATTTTTCCCTGATCTTTCTAATATGGAAAGATTTTTCTCTAACAGAGAATCTTGGATTTAAAATCCAATGGTGATAAAATATCACCAATTAAACTATCTGATAGAATTAAATTTTATGTAGGAAATATTTCCCTGATCTTTCTCAAACTAGAAAGATCTTCTCTCTTAAACAGAGGCCCCTTGGATCAAAGATCCAACGGTGATTACAAAATCACCCATCGAGCATTTGATAGAATAAAATTCTATCTTAGGAAAATATCTTCCTAATCTTGTTAAACTAACAAGATATTCTATGTGATAGAATAAAATTCTATATTAGGAAAATATCTTCCTAATCTTGTTAAACGAACAAGATATCCATATGATAGAATTAAATTTCTATGCTAGGAAAATATCTTCCAAATCTGTTTAAACTAACAAGATATCCATATGGTAGAATTAAATTCGATGCAAGGAAAATATCTTCCTAATCTTGTAGAACTAACAAGATATTCTATATGATAGAATAAAATTCTAATCTTGCTAAACTAACAAGATATTCATATGATAGAATAAAATTCTATCTTAGGAAAATATTTCATAATTATGTTAAACAAACAAGAAATCTTCTCCGTTAAACAGAGAGCCTTTGGATTAAAAATCCAATGGTGAATAAAATTCACCGATTGATCTAAAAGATCATTTTAATTGATTATAAAATCAATCATGATATCTCAATGACAGATTTTTTCAACAAATTGATTCTTTTCTTTCTCCTATAAATAGGAGCAAAGAGATGAAAGAAAAGGGGGAGGAAGAAAAACGGAGAGACCCCCCATAAGCTTCTGTAAAAGAAATATATAAGGCTCTCAAAAAGCTTCTACATAAAAAAAGAACAGAGAATTTAATTCTCAAAGAACAACATCGTTCTCTTTAAAACCCTTGGTAAAGAAAAAAGAAAAGATCAAAATATCTCTTTTACCTAGCATATCACATCTAAGGGTTTAACCCTTTTAAAAGAACATAGTTCTTTCTCTAGATCTAAGATCCACAAGACAAGTCTCCCACAAGTTGAGAATTTAATTCTCATCGGGAAGATCTTGTTCTTGAGAATCAAAGATTCAGAGAAGAACATGAATACAAGAACATGAAAAAACATGGAGTCCATAATACTCCAGGAACTTAGTTCCTTCAAATCAGAATATGAAGTCCATAATACTCCAGGAACTTAGTTCCTTCAAATCAAGAATTTAGTTCTTAAAGAACATGATCCAAGATCCTCAAAATAATGATCTTGGTGATAGTTAATGGTCAAAATACCATTAACAGAGATTTAAGTTCTCTAAGAACATCAACAGAGATTAAATCTCCAAAAGAACTCAGCGCCTCACGTGAAAAGCACGTTAGCGCTCAAGGCCAAGTATATAGCGCCTCACGTGAAACACACGTGAGCGCCGGGAAAAGTTAGTGCTTAGCACTATTGGAGCGCCACAAAAGACTAGTGCTTAGCACTATTATAGCACCTCACGTGATATACACGTGAGCGCTATAGGCAACTGAGTGCTTAGCACTGCTGGGTGTTAAAGAAACCCAATCTTAGCCCAAATTGGCTAAGTCTCTAGCAGCTGAGCCCAAATGCTCTGTTGTTGGATCCCAATAAAATTTAATGATCCTGAGAATATTGCTAAGTTGATCTTAGTCTTAAATAAGACTAAAGTATCCTTAGTTAAAAATAAATTGAACCCAAATGCTCATATGTTTAAGTTGATCTTAATCTCAAATTAGATTAACGGTCCTTAAACCAAACAAAATATTTTTGATCTAAAGGAACATATAACCTAAGTTCAAAACCCAAAACTCAGTGTTAACCCAAATTAGCTAAGCCTATGTTTGTGATATCCAAACTGATATCCAAACCGATCTTCATCCCATACCTCTTAAGATTATCTTAGTCTTAAATATGACTAACGATTCTTAGGTCCATCACCCCCTTTCCCTCAAATACAGGATTTGGTTTAAGGGTACATCTCTCCATACCTCTGATATATGTCGTTGTAATTCCTCAACGTCTTCAGAGAGGTGGTGGGTCCCGACAACCAACAACTATTTTCTCATCCCAACTTGATGTAAAATTTCATCAAGACAGGGAATGATACATCCCACATTGATGCACTTCCAAATTGACGTGCACACCTCAAATCGGATCGTACCCCAAATTGGGCGCATTCTATGTCACTATCGTTCACTCTGCCACGTAACAAATACACGTGCACGTAAGATGGATGTTAAGCCGAAATGTCCTTAAACTAACATTCGTCCCAAATAGGGAATGTTGGACCGTGACGTCCTTAAACTAATATGTTTTACCCTACGGGCTGTCTTCATAAAGAATACCGTATACTATCCATGGGCTATTCATATATGATATAATGATCAGTTGATCCCATATGCTCACTGCTCATATGTCGATCTTAGTCTCAAATATGGATAATGATCCTTAGTTCAAACCCAAATATCTCATGAACCGATGGACCTCACAAATGTGAGATATGCGTCCTAAGTTCATTCTCGTTGGCAAACCAAGTTACCAACGTGGGCCCCGTCAAGCAAAATTCTTGACCTAAACCCAAATCTAAAATATACGGATTTGGACTAATCTGCGCCCTACGGGAGACGACATAAATTAGTCTCCGTATACAATCCACGGGCAACCCAAAATAAAACAAACACAACACGACACGAGGTGAACTTCTGGAGGAGGAGAAGGTGGTTATCGCAACGCGGTAATGTAATTAACTGCAGGGTCTTGCGCCTGCAGGGAAGAGCATAATCACAATAAAAACCCCCTCACAAACGAGGGGAAATCTTATGAAGTCTGCTACAACGGTCGCGTCTGTCCAAACCTTCGATATATGGTACCATAAATCAACTTGGTATCTTCGGAGAGGTGGATGGATAAGTCCAAATAGCATCTTCCCCCAAATTCATGCAAGACAATCTATCCCAGTTCATCTCTGTTTTCGGCGGTAAACAGGTATCCCCTACAGATTCAAGTGATAGCCTCCGCCCCCTTGGCATGACAATTGGCGTGGCACTTTGTGTTAGTGTAATATTCCCTAGAGGCCATTATTATATAGTACTGGTTTGTATATTACATTTTGGAAGCTTGGGATATATACACGGATTTATAACAGTCTTGCTCGATATGGTAGTATGCTACTTTGTTTGTATCTATCTTAATATGTGAATATGTTTCTTTTGACGTATCGCTAATACATATTGGTAGAGCCCTTACGATCTTTGCTTGACTATCAGCATTGTGATGGCAGTCACACTAGTGGGGGCGGGGTAGTCTACAAGTACATTCTTATAATGGTCCTTAGTCGTAGGATTATCGAGACAGGGCATCGATACTCCAGAGTAGACTAGTATATACGCTTCTTATCCAAGGAGGGGAGATAGTCTTTCCCACAGCCATCAGTACGTCGTACTGGAGATAGTATGCAGGTGCTCATTGGGTTATGAGTTACACAGGATGGACTCGTCGAGAACTGCTGGTTGGTACTATACCTATCGTCAGGTAGCAGTTCCCAGGTGACATGAATACAGCATAGTTCGTTGACTTGACACTGCTACTTCGCCTCAAGTGTGTTCCCACTGTTCTTAGATTACTACCCTACCACGGCTCTATTGGGTCATGCAAACAGGTAGTGGTTGGGTGCAGTCCCGAAGCGCTTGGAGGCAGTGGCGGTTAGATAGGATTCGTTTCTCCTAGTATTGGTGGTTGATGTCGCGCTGTGATTCGTAAAACCATTACACAAAGTCCCTGTCCAGGGAAAGCGAGATTTACTGGTAGGGATTCCAGTAGTTTGTCAGGGTATTTTTGGCTGCACTCTGACACGACTTATTGTGCTATTAGGGGTCTGACGCTCGCCGCCCTCTTCGGCCCGATATGTGGTACTCTTAGACAAACAGACCGGACTATACGGAGATTTCCACCGAAAGGCTCAGTAGGGGTATGGACGAGTTTTCTCGTCGGTCTTCTTATCGACAGATACCTGGGTAGCCGTTACGTGCAGCTAGTACCGCTAACGCGCTTGTAGTTAAACCCACTGCCAGCGTACTGTCGAGTCTTTAGAGTCCCCACACAGAGGGTTTTCCAGCTTCGGGCGAAATTATGTAGAGGTCATATGGTTTTACGACAGGGTTCGATCACACATGTGTACTTATGCACATATGATGTTCGGGCGGACAATACTAGTGGGCTTTGGTTTAAGCCATATCTTAGTTTTTGGTTATTGGATTAGTTATGTCTCATTGTATTCGTGTTTCTCGGAACACGGATGCGGGTATGTATATACGGTTGAGAGGGGAATTCTTGTAATTTGATCAAGATTGTTTCTTGGAGTGAGACGCCTCAATTAGGGTTTTTCTTTATTAGTGAAATCTTTTATGAGGTGGAGGAAATGAGGGGAAACTTTGTGGTATTTTTGTGAAATGTGAACATGGCTTTGTGTTGACTTCATTAGACTTTAGTGAGAGATGAAGACTTAGATATTTTGAGATATTACATGAGATATTTGTATGAGATATTTTCTTTTAGTTTAAAGTCAAAAACATAAGCCATTTTTCACATTATCTCATTACCTTTGTTATTCTACAGATACTTTTCTCTCTCACTTTCCTCAAGCTTTATTCATCTCCTCTCAAACCCTAACCATTTCATGAGTTGAGAATCCTAGGGTTTTGTGAGACTACTAGACTCCTAATCACTCTCTACACATCCTAGGCTATTTAGTTTAGCACACCAAGTGACCTAGTTATCTCAAGTTAGAGGTTAAGCTCAAAGTTGGAACTCTAGGGTGGATCTTCTACGATTTGGAGAAGCCGACGAGGAGACGCGATCCGTTCTCACTTTGAAGAGTTCATGACGTGGAGAAGGATAGCGAGGAGGTGAAGGACAGCGGGAACTTGAGGTATAACATTCTAACGTAGTAGTTAAACCTCTAAGCTAGTTTGTTAGTTAGGGTTTAGTATCGATCCTGGAGTTTAGTCGATGTTACGAAGAACATAAAAATCGTTTTTTGCAACCTCCGCCTCCCCGCGAACATATGGGGTGTGTGGCATCGACTTACAGTGGTATTTTAAGTCCACGTTTCCTACCCCGGTGCTTACGGGGAGGCGGAAACGGTATAAAAAATGGATTTTTACAACTCTATGCAACATGGACTAACTAAAAGAGGATCTTTGCTAAACATAAACTAACAACCAATTTAAAAGAGTAAGCTACTCGGTTAAAGGGTTATACCTAAGTCTTGAAGTCCTTCTCTTCTTGCTCCTTGGGGTGGGATGAACGGGTCGTCCTCGTCGCCTTCTCTTGCCGAAGAAAGATCCTCCCGAGGGTCTCTACCTTTGGCTCCTACCTCAAACTAGAAGTAACTAAGGTGCTTGATGTGCTAAACCTAGAACCTTAGAAAGAGTAGAGAGTCATTTTGAAGGTTTTATCTCAAAGCTTAATGGTTCTCAACTCAAGAGAGGGAGAGCTTTGAGAGAAAGGAAGAGGATGAGAGAGAATGAGAATGATAGAATGAGAAAATAAAGCCAACCTTCTCACATATATGTGAATTATGATAATTAAATAAATAACTAAAGATAATTGTGATGGTTAATTTTGAAATGACCATTATCATTTCACATTAATTACTTTTGCAAGAATCAAAGAGCATCTTTCATATGAAATGATGATGGTCAATATGTCAACATAGGTCAACAAGTCAACCATAGTCAAATGGTCAACAACCCAAACCATAACACAATTATAATTAATTAATATTAATAATCATATTTCACATATAAACATTAGGGTTTAGAAAAAGACAACGGTCATCAACCCTAATGAAAGTCCTCTGCCTCTGCCTCAGTCAACTGTGCATACACACCCGTATCCGTGTTCCGAGGAAAACGAATACAAAGAGATAAAACCAATCCCCAAAACCTATCCTAGGATCTGGCTTAAACCAAAGCCCGCTAGTATAAGCTATCCGGACACCAAACTTGCACAAGTGCGCGGATGTGAACGAACCCCGTCGCAAAACCATGCGACCTCTACTCGTTTTGCCTAAAGGCGAATAACCCTCTGTGTGGGACTCTAAAGACTCGACACTACGCTGGCAGTGGGTTTAACCACAGACCGCAAGCGGCACTAGCTGTACGTAACGGTCCCCAGGTAGATGCCGATAAGAAGACTGACGAGGTAAACCCATCTGAACTCCTACTGAGCCTGAATGTGACAGTCTCCGTACAGTCCGGTCTGTTCGTCAAAGAGTATCGCATGGCGGGCCTAGGTGGGCGGTAAACGTCAGTCCCCTAATAGCGGTACAAGTCGTGTTGGAGTGTAGCCCAGAACACCCTGAGATAACACTGGAAACCTACCAGTATATCTCGCTTGCCCTGGCCAGGGACTTTGTGTAATGGCTCTCCTAGACACAGCGCGATATCAACCCCCAATACCGGGAGAGACGAATCCTGTCTAACAGTCACTGCCTCCAAGTGCTTCGGGACTGCACCCAACTGCTACCTGTTTGCACGACTCCTTTGAGCCGTGGTAGGGTAGCAATCTAAGAACAGTGGGAACACACTCGAGGCGAAGTGACAGTGTCAAGTCAACGGACTAAGCTGTACTCATGTCACCTGGGAACTGATAACTGACGATAGGTATAATACCAACCAACAGTTCCCGACGAGTCATGTCCAGTGTACTTGTAACCTAACGAGCACCCGCATACTATCTCAAGTACGACGTACTGACGGCTGTGGGACAGACCGTCTCCCAAGCTGGGATGAGAAGCGCATACGCTAGTCTACTCCGGAGTATCGATGCCCTGTCTCGATAGTCCTACGACTAGGGACCTGCATAAGGATGTGCTTGTGGATTACCCAGCCCCCACGAGTGTGACTGACATCACAACGCTGGTAATCAAGCAAAGATCCTAAGGGCTCCAGTAATGTGCAAAGGCGATATGCTATAAGAAACACATGCACACATTAAAGCAGAAACAAACCAAGTAGCATACTACTATTTTGAGCAAGAATGTCAATACAAGGTGAATATTCCAAGCTTCCATTAAGTAATATACAAACTAGTATGATACAGTAATGGCCACTAGGGCATATACACTAACAATCTCCCACTTGCACTAAGGCCATGTACTGGCGTATCGAAGACCTATCATCTCGATCAGCCGCTCGAACTGAGTCTGGGGTAAGGCCTTCGTGAATGGATCAACAGTGTTATCTTCCGTAGCAACTCTCCGAACCTCGATCTCCTAGAGACCCACGATCTCCCTGATCAGGTGATACCGCCTCATGATCTGTCTGGACTTCTGATGGGACCTGGGTTCCTTCGCTAAAGCTATAGCCCTATTGTTGTCGCAATACAGAGGTATTGGATCAACAATGGACGGAACCACCTGAAGTTCTGTCAAGAACTTCCTTATCCATACGGCTTCTTTTGTGGCATCTGAAGCAGCGATATATTCCCCTTCCATCGTCGAGTCAGCAACGGTTTCCTGTTTGGAACTCTTCCAACACACCGCCCCTCCATTGAGGGTAAAGACATAACCCGACATGGACTTGGAATCATCCTTGTCACTCTGGAAGCTGGAGTCAGCAAAGGCCTCGATCTGGAGGTCTTTTCTGCCATACACCAAGAACATCTCCTTAGTCCTTCTCAGGTACTTGAGAATGTTCTTTACCGCTATCCAGTGTTTCTCCCCAGGGTTTGACTGATACCGACTTACCACACTCAGTGCATAAGCTACATCTGGTCTGGTACACAACATCGCATACATTATAGAGCCTACCGCAGAAGCGTAGGGTATAATGGACATGCGATCCCTTTCCAAATCAGTCTTGGGAGACATCTCTTTGGAGAGGGTGATCCCGTGACAAGCCGGTAGATTACCGCGCTTGGAATATTCCATACTGAATCTTTTTAGTATGGTGTCGATGTACCTGGACTGTGAAAGTCCTAATATACTCTTGGATCTGTCACAATAAATCCGGATCCCCAGAATGTAAGAGGCATCACCCAGGTCTTTCATGGAGAACCTGTGTGACAAGAACCCTATGACAGATTGTAGCATAGGAATGTCATTTCCTTTCAAGAGAATGTCATTCACGTATAAGACGAGGAATACTATTGTTCTTGCTACAAATCTACTATAGATGCATGGTTCATCTGGATTTTTGATAAAGCCAAATTCTTTGACCGTCTCATCAAAACAGATGTTCTAACTCCGCGATGCCTGCTTTAGTCCATAGATGGACTTAAGCATCTTGCACACCTTTCTGCTGCTCCCACTCTAAATGAAACCCTTTGGCTGGTCCATATAGACACACTCCTCTAAATTTCCATTTAGAAAAGCGGTCTTTACGTCCATCTGCCAAATCTCATAATCATGGAAGGCAGCAATGGCAAGAAGGATCCGAATGGATTTCAGCATGGCCACTGGAGAAAAAGTTTCGTCATAGTCCAAACCAGGTCTTTGACGAAAACCCTTTGCAACAAGTCTAGCTTTATAGGTCTCAACCTGTCCATCTACACCAATCTTCCTTTTGAAGATCCACTTGCATCCTACGGGTTTTACCCCATCTGGAGCAACGTCCAACGTCCATACTTTGTTGGTGTACATGGACTCCATTTCCGTCCACATTGCATCCAGCCATTTTACCGAGTCAACGCACTGAATGGCCTGCTGGAAGCTAGTCGGCTCATCACTATCAATGATGCAATCCTCTCTATCCCCGTCTATGAGAAAACCGTAGTATCTCTCGGGCGAATGAGACTACCTACTACTTCTGCGGAGCGGCGCAGGAATGTCCTGATCTTTCGAACCCTCTGCTTCTACTAAGCTTTTAGTAATAGTCTGTGGTTCTGGAATTTCTTCCAGTTCTATTGTGCTCCTACTTATTTCCTTTTCTAAGAACTGGTGTTCCAGAAAGTGGGCATTACGAGAAACAAAGACCTTTTGTTCCTCTGCGTAATAGAAAAGATACCCCCTGGAGTTCTTTGGGTATCCCACAAACTTGCACAGTACTGAGCATGCCTCGAGCTTGTCCGCATGTTGCTTTTTGACAAAAGCTGGACATCCCCAGATTTTCAGATATTGAAAATAGGGTTTCTTCCCACTCCATATCTCATATGGTGTGGTAGGCACAGTCTTAGTTGGAACTCGGTTCAAAAGGTATGCAGCTGATTCTAGCGCATATCCCCAGAATGATCGCGGCAACTCAGCGTTACTAATCATGGAACGTACCATATCCAATAGGGTGCGGTTCCTTCTCTCCGATACACCGTTATGTTGCGGAGTGTATGGAGGAGTAAGCTGAGAGAGAATTCCATTCTCATTTAGGTAATCCAGGAACTCGTAACTCAAGTATTCACCACCTCGATCAGATCTCAGTGTCTTGATACTTTTGCCTCTTTGTTTTTCTACTTCATTCTTATATTCCTGGAATTTTCCAAAGGCTTCGGATATATGTTTCATTAAGAAGACATATCCGTACCTTGAGAAGTCATCCGTAAAAGTAATGAAGTAAGAATAATCGCTTCGTTCATGCGTAGACATTGGACCGCACACGTCGCTGTGTACGAGTCCCAAGAGCTTGCTCGCTCTTACTCCGTGTCCAGTGAACGAAGTCTTTGTCATCTTTCCTTTGAGACAGGATTGACAAGTTGCATATGATTGATATTCGAACGGATCCAAATATCCTTCTGTATGTAACTTCGTCAACCTTCTCTCATTGATGTGACCCAGTCTACAATGCCATAAGAAAGCCTGATTTGTTTTCAGAGACTTTCTTTTGTGTGTATTCTGGACATTGAAAATCTGTGGTTGGTTTAATACGTATATACCATTGCTTAATGTACCTGACCAAATCAGAACTTGATTAAGGTGAATGTTTACAACATTACTTACAAACGCAAATTCATAACCTTCTTTAGATATTAAAGATACAGAAATGATATTACAAGTTGCATTGGGTACAAAAAAGCAATTACGTAAAACCAAAACATGTCCATCTGACATTCCCAGGTGATAGTCCCCAACGGCCTCAACATCCATGCTAGCTCCGTTTGCAACACTGAGGGTCATATCACCTGCCTCCAAAACCCTACGCTTTCTCAATGCCTGCAATGAATTACAGATATGAGATCCTGACCCGGTATCCAATACCCAGGAAGTAGAGTTTATTGATAGACAGTCTTCAATAACATACACACCTGAAGCTGAAGCCGCAACTTGCTTCAGATCCTGGTTTCTGGCCTTCCAAGCCATGCAATCTTTCTTCCAGTGTCCACTCGTGTAACAGTAAAAGCACTCTTCCTTCCCCACAAGGTTTCTCGCTACCTTTGTTGCCTTTTCCTTTTCCTTCGTATCCACTTTACTAACACCGCCCCTTGGTTTGGCGGGGGTTTTCTTCTTCTTTCCCTTGGCTTTCACCTTGGACCTAGAAGAGGAAGATCCTCCTACAAACAAAGTGGATGTTTCCCTACCTTTCTGTAGGGTGCCCTCTGCACTCCTCAGCATGTTGAGGAGTTCTGAAAGTTCAACTTCCTTTTCTTGCAAGTTGAAGTTCAGGATAAACTGGGCGTAAGTGGAAGGAAGGGACTGGAGAATCAAGTCCGTATAGAGCTCATTCTCCAACGTGGTCCCAAGGTCCGCGAGCTCCTCTATGTAGCCAATCATCTTAAGCACGTGTTCCGCTACCGATGATCCGACGGCCAATCTCGCCGAAAATAGCTTTTTCGAGACTTCGTATCTGGCGATATGGGATTGCTCTCCATACAGATCTTTTGTATGGAGAAATATGGATTCGATGTCCATATTCTCGTGCCTCCTCTGATGTTCATTGTCCATAGAGGCAAGCACGAGGCACTTGGCCTTCGCGCAGTCGATTTCCCAGGTCTTACGGATTTCCCTATCCATGACGCTAGTTTTGGGACCTGGGACAGGGGGAGCTTTGGTGGTAAGGAGATACCCCAACTTGTCATAAGTGATTGCCATTTTGACATTCCTGAGCCAATCTTTATAGTTTGGCCCTGTCAGTATGTTTTTATCTAGTAGTAACTTAAGTCCAGTCATGATGTTTGGTCGCTGCAATTAGTAGAGAGAGAAGAAACACTTTAGCATGATGCTCTTGCAAGTTTAGAGTGGTTTTTAATTTGTCTAAACAGGATGGCTCCCACTGTCTCTCGAATCCGCCCTCAAACCATAAAGGAAGAATTAGTCGGGATCAATCTCACCGTACAATTCTTGCTTAACCGTTCAGCCAGGCCAGTGTCGGTACTTCGAGGGAGGTTTTCCAATGCTTTCGCGAAGTTCCTTAATTAAATAAACTCTTTTCCCTGTGGGCATAGCCCCACTAACACCTTTCTAGACACCTACTTGGTTTAAAGCATTGATCGTTAAGTGAGAAAGTTCCGGAGGAGTAGCATATACTCACAGTAGGATCGGGATCCAAATATCATCGTGTGAAAAAACTGAAGGAATCCTACCAGAATCATCACACTCCAAATGGTATGCAGCGCTAGCAAGTTTCAGTTTCTTTTGAAACTCCCGATATGGATTTTTGCCCCATGCTCTTATGACCTTGGCATGAGGTCAAAATGTCATAAGTCACATGTCAAGTTCTACCCATCATTATCCAGGTTAATTTGAACCCACCCGTACCTACCCTTGACGTAGGCCAAAATGGAAGTACGACTGTCTCAAACCAACGCATTCTATCTATGCAACAGATAAATATACGGCAGCTACCAATCACTATGCCTTGGCGTGAGGTCAAAATACTTAGCTTGAATACTACCGAATATTCAACTGAAATGATGGAGGGCTACGAATAGTTTTGGCGAAACCGTGAACGTAGTGAACTTGATATAATCGATGGAACTAGATAGCTTTTAAAAGGAGTGGTTCAAGCTCCGCATTTAAAAGTTGGTTTTTGAAAAGAACCGAGTGGTTTTGAAAGTGTTCCAACGACTTTTACTTGGTTTATTTTCTTGCATTAATTTTAATGCGTCCCATCAATTAATCCTACCATTGCAGAAAACAACGAAAATATGACGTATGCTTATGCCATCCGCATTCGCCACGGGGTCCCGTCATCACCCGTTAGGTTACTTAACTAACGACAGAGCGGGGGCTGGACTAGCACGGATGCAAAACATAAGCAACGCCTAAATAGATATCATATATAGATATATACATTCGTCACATGCAATGATAGCCATTCCAGATCACAGATGAACACATTGGATATACTAGGAATCCGCATTTCGTACGAGCCTGTAATGAAGAGCGGATTACACGGTCGCGATGAATAGCCAAACCCCACCCTAGACCCCTACGGGTGCGGCAAACTACCCGCTAAGTACCCGAAGTGAAGAAACCTCCCTGAACAACGTGAGTAGGCCACTCGGCACTTCGAGATACCCGGTAGTTTGTGCACCCCACCTTGGGTCTATCTTAGGAGCAAAAACAGTAAAAGAAATTATACAATCACGGCAACAACCCTATCCCGGTTGTGCGGCCATATAAATAATATTACATCAATTTACATATTACATGAATTGAAAGAATAAGAAAACTCTCATCTCACAACCCCCCCGGCTATTCATCCGCGACAATCCAACGAATTCATATACATAAACCATCAACATTACAGATCACAGATATGTATAACCCCCATTAATCGACGTATAGCGATTAGCAGACGTTCAATACATATATCACATCACAGATACAACCCATTAGCCAAAGTCTACAGAAAATCGATCAAAATACGGATTTGTAACCACCCCCAAAAACAAACTTGTTCTCTGGAAATTCTGGGCAGAAACAAACCATCTCAAAAATCACAAAACACCAGCAGAAGAAAACTGCAGGAGAAACGATCCACGGCCGAGTCAACTCGACCGCGGATCCGCGGCTGGAGCAAGCTCCTGCCGCGGAACCGCGGTGAGTTGGTTGACTCACTGGATCGTTTTTCTTTCCTGTTCTTTAAAAAGCCTGAGCCGATTTTTAGTACATGATTTATTATTTTTTGAGCAGAAATAAAAATCGTCAGAAACTTGAATTTTACGGGGTGTTTTGCTTTTTTTTTGTCCGATCGAAATTCTAGATACATTGCTAACTAGTTAGTTTGTGTTTAGCTAGGCTCTGATACCACTGTAAGTCCACGTTGCCCACCCCGGTGCTTACGGGGCGGCGAAAACGGTATAAAAAACGGATTTTTACAACTCTAGGCAACATGGACTAACTAAAAGAGGATCTTTGCTAAACAAAAACTAACAACCAAGTTAAAAGCGTAAGCTACTCGGTTAAAGGGTTATACCTAAGTCTTGAAGTCCTTCTCTTCTTGCTTCTTGGAGTGGGATGAACGGGTCGTCCTCGTCGCCATCTCTTGCCGAAGAAAGATCCACCCGAGGGTCTCTACCTTTGGCTCCTACCTCAAACTTGTAACACCTTAGAATAAGGGTTATTGAATAATTATAATTAAATTATGGTTTTTAATAAAAAGTTTACCAAATTGTGTTTTAAATATTTTTCCTAATTTAATAAATATTTTTCCAAAATTTTCCTAGGCTTGCACACACTTGTGCATGTAAGCTAGGGTTTTTGAAATGTGTTAATACCATAATTTTACCATGGTAGGTTAATATTAGAATTAAGTCTTTTGTTTTAATTTTAATTGTGTTGAGTTGGCATGAGAGAGAGAGAAAGAGGCATGGCTCAGCCATGCTTGGCCATGTTGTGGAGAGAGAGAGGAGGGTTGACCTTGGACTTGAGTGTTGCCCCCATTCCTTTGCCATTCCCTCACAAACACCCACACACTTACCTCTTTCCCCCAGCTCCAGAACAAGCAGCAGCAGCAGCAAACACAGCAACAGCAACAATCTCTGAAGCAAGAGGTAGCATCAGCAGCAGAGAGCAGAAGCATCAGCAGCAGTGAGCAGCAGCAGCTCCAGCACCATGTGCAGTCCCTCCCCTTCACTTCTTCTCCTTCCTGCAGCTCCCTAGGGTCGAGAGTGAGGTATAATTCCTAAACTTATTCCCTAGTTTGCCTAGTTAGTGTAGTTTTGCATCGGTTAAAGGATTTTTGTGTGTTTCAGTGCGATATGGGGTGTTTAGTGTGAACTTTGTGCTAATGAGGTGTAGATTAGTTCCAGTAGGATGCTTGAGGTTTGTTGTAACCATGTAAACCTAGTCCAACCCCTATTACACTAAAATACCACCAGATTTCATATTTGATGCAAATGTCGTATTTGGGCAAAATCTGAGTTTTCTGGAACTGCTATTGACCCGGTGAGTGCAGAATGATTTTGGGAAGACAGTGGTGTAGTGGAGTGGAGATGATACACCAGGTGAAACCCGACCCCCTAACTCCCTCCTTTGGCCGCCAAAACCGCCATTCTGGCCGCAAATTGCGGCCAGACAGGAGGTGTTCTGGTGATTTTTGGGTTCTGTAGGTGTATTTTTGTGTGTAGGGTCTTTTGGTATATATATATTTTTAAGATTAGTTCTGTAGCAAAATCTGGGACCAAATACCTGTTTTGCCGTTTTTCTAAACCTTCGCGACACGCGTGATACGTGAGTAGGTTTGGGTTCTGCGTATCGCGGCGCGTCGGGGTAGTTTCGTGGCGCGTGAGTACACGTTTTAGCGTATCGCGCACACGCGCGATTGGTTTGCGACACAGGTTTCTTGTTGGATTATAATGTCGCGTTTTGTGACTTAAGCTTATGTGTGATATGTGTATGTGATTCTAGGTTCGCAGGCCAGTGAGGCGGACGCTGCGAAGAAGGGCAAGCAAGTGGTTGGATACACATAGCGCGAGACACGGTGAGTAGATTTCACATCTACGGGGATATCGCCCGCATGGCGTTATGCGTCAGGGCTGATAGGACTTATTCACTATATGTTGCATGCACCCTATAGACTATCTTCGCATATTGCATTCTCTGCTGTGTTGATATATATCTTGCTTAGAACTGATAGAACACTGCACTATTACTAACGGTTTATGTTGCACGGGCACTATTACATGCTACACACACACCGTTAGTAACTGCCATGCCACACTCACTATAGAGCTGCCATGATTATATTGCTATAGTTCGCCTCATATGTGATTTTTATGACCTTCATGTATATTGGGAGCCGCATGGCACCTTTTAAAACCGGAAATGAAACTACTTTAAAAAGCGGTTTTCCCCTTATACCCATACCATGGATTGATGTATATTGTACCTCGCATTGGATTTTACGATTGGTATTGGATTTTCATGTGATTTCTGTTTTGAGGACCGTGGAATTATTTAAGGAAAGATATGCTATTTTGAAAAACACGGTACCTCGTGATATGATATTTTGGTGTGTCCACCACGCGTTTTCTCGGTGCTGAGACGTGTGCTTGAAACCTGATTCGAGGAGTGGATGTTCCGTTTGCGGGTTCGTGGTGGGCCCGGTATGGTTCCCCTCGGCGAGATGATCGATGGGATTTGCCGATTGAGCCTGGAGGCGGGCGAGTACCTACCGGTGATTGGTTGGACCTGGCAGTTGTCCGGAGGATTACTTACCAGAGTCGAGTGATGGATGCGGGATGACCGTGCTGCCGGGGCCGAGGGCCGATACCGCAGACGGACCCCGTGGGGCCGGTCCGGACTGACGGCGCCCGATGTTCGAGGATTTACGTGTCGATGCTGGACACGGGTATTTTATGATGTTTTGGGTGCCGATGTTGGGCACTCGTGATTCCTCCGAGATATACAGGATTTGAGGGCCGATGGGTGTGCCGGCGCCTGAGTATATGTGGGATTTGGGTGCAGTTTGAGGCACCGATTATTGCTTTCCATGTTGACATAGTCCATGTAGATATTATTTATTCCATACTCAGTATTGATTACTATACATCTCATCCTGTGGCATTTACCTGTTAGAGTACATGCATTACTACTGTATCCACTGTTGGCATGCATTGATATCATCTGCTGGCATTAGTAGAGCCACGCTATATGTGCATGCTTGCGATCACCTTTATATGTTATCTCTATTCACGAGTTGGCAACTCACCCCCGTTGTGCCACAGTGTTTGCAGGTTGCCCTTGGGAGTAGTCACGGCTGGCTGTTACCTCATCTTTTGGCACAGATACCCCTTTTGAGCAGAGATAGCCCTTTTGCTGTTTAGGTGGGTTTTGTACGGTACCTGTTATCTTTCAGTTGTATATTGATGTATCTAGTACTCTCCATCTACCTTCTGTATTGACTTAGAGACAGTTGTGAGGACGATATGTATGGTTTTATATTCTGGTGTCGAGCTCGCATGTGAGCCGACTTTACTTTATGCAGTTTCATCTTTTATGATATTGTCCTTGTTTTACTGTGTATTCTTCGCTATGGCGTCGTATATCATATTGTGATGCTTTATTCATGTCACTTGTTATTTCCGTTACACCTTACTTTTACCCGACTTTCGGGGCTAATGTTTTAAAAAGGAAATGTTACCAAAATTATAAAACTCATAACTTTTGAACTTAAAAGGGATTTCTACTAAATAAATGGAAGTTTTTCAGACATTTACTATTGCTTTTACAAAATGTTTTAAATCACTCTATATTTATTGGTTTTGATTTCTGGGTTCGGCTTACTTAGCCGCGTTACGCCTGTAGACGTTGCGTGGTTAAGTGCCGGTCACGAGTCGAATTCTCGGGTCGTGACAAAGTTGGTATCAGAGCATAGGTTTTACCTTCGGAGTGTAGGATGACCCTGGTATGATGGAGTAGGTAGCAGCAGCAGGGTAGCGTAGCGTGCGTATGTTCCGCGGCATACTCACGACACGGTACTCCGCTTACGCGACCTTAGGACTTGTTGATTTGATTCCTCCTTATATTCTTGTGATTCGATTTCCGTGTTCTTATCGAATCCAAATTTTCTTTCAGCCAATATGCCGCCTAAGACTACGAGGGCACAGAGAGCGGCCGCGAGGGCCGAGATTCGTGTTGACTCGTCTGAGACGAGGACTGATCCGGGCAGTATGCCGGTTGTACCCGAGCAGGCTGTTCCTGCCGTGACAGAGCAGATCGCCTCGTTAGGGGATGGTATGCAGGAGATGCGCCAGATGATAGGATCGCTAGTTGAGACGCTTCGAGCGCAGCGACCAGAGGTAGCTCCACCAGTTCCAGAGACCGCGATGGTGCCTACCGCACAGCCAGTTGCCCCTGCAGCCACGGAGGTGATTACAGTATCGCTATCAGAGTTCATGAGGATGAAGCCTCCAGTTTTCACAGGCACCGATACAGCCGAGGACCCACAGTCTTTCATAGACAGGATGGCCAGTATATGCCGTTCCCTCAGATGTGCAGATGCGAGATGGGTTGAGTTCGCGAGCTTTCGCCTGGAAGGTCTTGCGCAGAAATGGTGTGATTCAGTGGAGAAGGGCAGAGCAGCAGGTCTTCCTCCTATGACCTGGACGGAGTTCGTGACCATATTTCTAGCCCGTTTCCTTCCCCGGAGTGTTAGAGATGCCCGAGCACGCAGGTTTGAGTCTTTGCGCCAGACGCCAGGGATGACAGTGGCAGAGTATGACGTACTGTTTACAGAGCTAGCAGTCTACGCCCCACATCTAGTGGCCACCGAGGAGTTGCGAGTCCGGAGATTTGTTCGAGGCTTGATTTCACCAGTGTTCCTCGCGATCAGCGCGCAGCACTACGAGACCTATGCAGCAGCTGTAGACGCAGCCCTAGTGGTCGAGGAGCACCTTGTCGAGACTTCGGTACTTCCATAGCCGAAGAGAGTTCGTACCAGTATTTCCGCACGGAGGCAGTCATTCAGACGCCGCGACAGGTATCGTTCCGGTACGAGGAGTAGCAGAGATTCGGGACGAGGTCGGATGTTTTGTTCGTATCCCCAGGAAGGTCAGCAGTCGCCGCGGGGTTGCTACAGATGTGGCAGCCTACTTCACCTCGTTCGAGATTGTCCAGAGACACACCGGAGGGAGGCGGCAGCACCGCATGTTACCTTACCACCTTCACCACCCCAGAGGGCGTTGCCCGTTGTGCCTACCGTTGCTCCGCGCCAGACTTATGCACCGAGAGGTCGCGGGCGTGGAGGAGTTGCTCAGAGAGGACGAGATGACCGAGGCAGAGGTCAGTCAGTTACAGGTGGTGGACAGGCGAGGGTCTTTGCTTTGACACACCAGGACGCGCAAGCGTCCAATGCAGTGGTTTCAGGTATCCTTCCTGTATGTTCGGTTGATGCACATGTATTGTTCGATCCCGGATCCACACACTCGTACGTATCCACGCACTTTGTGCCGAGTTTGGGTAGAGAGTCCGGCTTACTTGATCAGCCGCTTGTGGTGACTACTCCTGTGGGAGAGTCGTTTGTGGCTAGGCACGTGTTCCGATCCTGTATCGTCTGTATTGGCGAGAGAGAGTTGCCTGTCGACTTGATCCTTCTGGAGATGTTGGACTTCGACGTTCTTTTGGGCATGGATTGGTTAGCCACGTGCTATGCTTCTGTGGACTGCCGTGAGAAGACAGTTAGATTCTGTTTCCCCGGTGAGTCGGTTTTTGTTGTGTTGGTGGACCGTGGTGCCACCCCTCACAGTGTGATTTCTTCTTTTCGCGCTGGACAGCTTTTGAGGAAGGGATGTCAGGGATTTCTCGCTTATGTTCGCGATGCTCGCGCTACAGAGGTTCCATTGGATCAGGTTCCGGTTGTTAGCGAGTTTCCTGATGTGTTCCCTGACGAGCTTCCTGGGTTGCCGCCCGAGCGCGACATTTCTTTCTGTATTGATTTGGTTCCTGGTTCGGGGCCTATTTCTATACCGCCCTATCGGATGGCCTCGGCGGAACTTAGTGAGCTGAAGGGTCAGTTACAGGATTTGCTGGACAAGGGACTTATTCGACCCAGTGTTTCTCCTTGGGGTGCTCCAGTCCTGTTCGTCAAGAAGAAAGACGGCAGTTTGCGTCTTTGTATCGACTACCGCCAGCTGAACAGGGTGACAGTGCGGAACAGGTATCCTTTGCCGCGTATCGACGATTTGTTCGAACAGCTTCAGGCGGCAGGGTACTTTTCGAGGATCGATTTGCGATCGGGCTATCATCAGCTGCGAGTTCGACAGGAGGACATTCCTCGGACAGCCTTCCGTACGCGCTACGGCCATTACGAGTTCTTGGTGATGTCGTTCGGACTCACCAATGCGCCAACAGCCTTCATGGACTTGATGAACCGCATTTTCCGGCCTTACTTGGATCTGTTCATTATAGTCTTCATTGACGATATCTTGGTGTATTCCCGGAGTAGTGAGGAGCACGAGCAGCACCTGCGGGTTACATTGCAGACATTGAGGGAGCACCAGCTCTATGCGAAATTCTCCAAGTGTGCTTTTTGGTTAGACAGCGTGGACTTCTTGGGTCACGTGATTTCACGAGACGGTATATGTGTTGACCCGAGGAAGATCGAGGCCGTTCAGCGTTGGCCCAGACCCACATCAGTGACGGAGATTCGCAGCTTTTTGGGATTGGCCGGTTACTACAGGCGTTTTGTGCAGGACTTCTCACGTATTGCTACACCGTTGACCTGGTTGACCCGGAAGGGGGTTCCTTTCGTTTGGACGAAGGAGTGCGAGCACAGTTTTCAGCAGTTACGGACACGGCTGACGACGGCACCGGTGTTATCTTTACCTTCCGGATCGGGCGGATTTGTGGTCTTTTGTAATGCTTCTCGAGTGGGATTGTGATGCGTTCTGATGCAGCATGATAGGGTGATCGCGTATGCCTCGCGACAATTGAAGAAGCACGAGCAGAACTACCCCACTCATGATTTGGAGATGGCAGCAGTGGTATTCGTTCTTAAGATCTGGCGACATTACCTGTACGGCGAGTCGTGCCAGATATTTACGGATCACAAGAGTCTGAAATACATATTCCAGCAGCGGGACCTGAACCTTCGACAGCGTCGATGGATGGAGTTAGTGAAGGATTACGACTGCGAGATCTTATATCACCCGGGCAAGGCAAATGTGGTGGCGGATGCCTTAAGCAGGAGGCCCGGGAGTAGTTTATCTTGTTTGAGCGCAGTACAGGAGCAGTCATCCGCAGATTGGCAGATATTATGCGACAGTCGAGTACAGTTCGAGTTCATGCCGATTGGAGGACAGATAGCGCATGTCCGTGCACGCCCACAGTTGATTGATCGTATACGTGAGGCACAGCTCAGTGATGACCGATGTTCAGAGATCATGGCACAGATGGGACAGGACCGATTTTCCGAGTTTGTGATCGATGATCAGGGGATACTACGGTTTGGAGTCAGACTGTGCGTACCTGATGCTGAGGGACTGAGGCGTGAAATTCTTGAGGAGGCACATCGATCGGTGTATAGCGTACATCCCGGTTCCACCAAGATGTATCATGATATGAGAGATGTTTACTGGTGGGACGGAATGAAGAGGGACATTGCAGATTTTGTATCGAGATGCCTGACTTGTCAGCAAGTCAAGGCTGAGCACCAGAGGCCCGCGGGAGAGCTACAGCCGTTACCCATTCCGGAGTGGAAATAGGAACAGATTTCGATGGATTTCGTGGTGGGTCTACCCAGGACTAGTAGGGGGTATGACTCCATCTGGGTGATCGTGGATCGTTTGAAGAAAGCGGCTCACTTCTTACCGGTAAAGACGACTTTCGGATTTACTCAGTATGCCCAGATCTATATTGACGAGATAGTGCGACTACACGGAGTCCCGACGTGCATTGTGTCCGACAGAGGCACCCAGTTTACTAGTAGACTATGGCAGAGGCTTCAGGAGGCTTTGGGCACTCGCTTGAGTTTCAGCACGGCTTTTCATCCGCAGACCGACGGACAGTCAGAGCGGACCATCCAGACTCTCGAGGACATGCTCAGAGCTTGTGTACTAGATTTCGGAGGTAGCTGGGATCATCATTTGCCCTTGGTGGAGTTTTCCTACAATAACAGCTACCAGGAGACTATTCAAATGGCACCGTTTGAGGCTCTTTATGGGAGGAGATGTAGGTCGCCTACTTGTTGGACAGAGCTCAGTGAGAGCAGTATCTTAGGGCCACAGATCGTTGAGGAGACGACCGCGAAGATCCAGTTGATTCGCGATAGGATGAGAGCAGCGCAGAGTAGGCAGAGGGCTTATGCAGACCGTCGACGATGCAGACTTGAGTTTTCTGTTGGTGATCATGTTTTCTTGAGGGTCTCCCCAATGAAAGGTGTGATGAGGTTTGGGAAGAAGGGGAAGCTTAGCCCCAGGTATGTGGGCCCCTTCGAGATCCTTGAGCGTGTCGGTGCAGTGGCTTACCGGTTAGCCCTTCCGCCCAGCTTTCCAGACGTGCACCCCGTATTCCATGTTTCGATGCTCCGCAGATATCTACATGATCCTTCGCACGCGATTCAGCATCCGACGATCCAGCTTGAGCGCGATCTTTCCTATGCAGAGCAGCCGGTGATGATCTTAGATCGACAAGTGAAGAAATTGAGATCGAAGGAGATTCCATCAGTTAAAGTACTTTGGCGTGGTCAGAACCGTGAAGAGGTCACTTGGGAGACCGAAAGCGAGATGATGAAGACGTATCCCCATCTTTTTGAAGGTAACCTTAGTTAGATTTTTGAAATTCGGGGACGAATTTCTTTAAGGGGGAGAGATTGTAACACCTTAGAATAAGGGTTATTGAATAATTATAATTAAATTATGGTTTTTAATAAAAAGTTTACCAAATTATGTTTTAAATATTTTTCCTAATTTAATAAATATTTTTCCAAAATTTTCCTAGGCTTGCACACACTTGTGCATGTAAGCTAGGGTTTTTGAAATGTGTTAATACCATAATTTTACCATGGTAGGTTAATATTAGAATTAAGTCTTTTGTTTTAATTTTAATTGTGTTGAGTTGGCATGAGAGAGAGAGAGAGAGGCATGGCTCAGCCATGCTTGGCCATGTTGTGGAGAGAGAGAGGAGGGTTGACCTTGGACTTGAGTGTTGCCCCCATTCCTTTGCCATTCCCTCACAAACACCCACACACTTACCTCTTTCCCCCAGCTCCAGAACAAGCAGCAGCAGCAGCAAACACAGCAACAGCAACAATCTCTGAAGCAAGAGGCAGCATCAGCAGCAGAGAGCAGATGCATCAGCAGCAGTGAGCAGCAGCAGCTCCAGCACCATGTGCAGCCCCTCCCCTTCACTTCTTCTCCTTCCTGCAGCTCCCTAGGGTCGAGAGTGAGGTATAATTCCTAAACTTATTCCCTAGTTTGCCTAGTTAGTGTAGTTTTGCATCGGTTAAAGGATCTTTGTGTGTTTTAGTGCGATATGGGGTGTTTAGTGTGAACTTTGTGCTAATGAGGTGTAGATTAGTTCTAGTAGGATGCTTGAGGTTTGTTGTGACCATGTAAACCTAGTCCAACCCCTATTACACTAAAATACCACCAGATTTCATATTTGATGCAAATGTCGTATTTGGGCAAAATCTGAGTTTTCTGGAACTGTTATTGACCCGGTGAGTGCAGAATGATTTTGGGAAGACTGTGGTGTAGTGGAGTGGAGATGATACACCAGGTGAAACCCGACCCCCTAACTCCCCCCTTTGGCCGCCAAAACCGCCATTCTGGCCGCAAATTGCGGCCAGACAGGAGGTGTTCTGGTGATTTTTGGGTTCTGTAGGTGTATTTTTGTGTGTAGGGTCTTTTGGTATATATATATTTTTAAGATTAGTTCTGTAGCAAAATCTGGGACCAAATACCTGTTTTGCCGTTTTTCTAAACCTTCGCGACACGCGTGATACGTGAGTAGGTTTGGGTTCTGCGTATCGCGGCGCGTCGGGGTAGTTTCGTGGCGCGTGAGTACACGTTTTAGCGTATCGCGCACACGCGCGATTGGTTTGCGACACAGGTTTCTTGTTGGATTATAATGTCGCGTTTTGTGACTTAAGCTTATGTGTGATATGTGTATGTGATTCTAGGTTCGCAGGCCAGTGAGGCGGACGCTGCGAAGAAGGGCAAGCAAGTGGTTGGATACACTTAGCGCGAGACACGGTGAGTAGATTTCACATCTACGGGGATATCGCCCGCATGGCGTTATGCGTCAGGGCTGATAGGACTTATTCACTATATGTTGCATGCACCCCATAGACTATCATCGCATATTGCATTCTCTGCTGTGTTGATATATATCTTGCTTAGAACTGATAGAACACTGCACTATTACTAACGGTTTATGTTGCACGGGCACTATTACATGCTACACACACACCGTTAGTAACTGCCATGCCACACTCACTATAGAGCTGCCATGATTATATTGCTATAGTTCGCCTCATATGTGATTTGTTATGACCTTCATGTATATTGGGAGCCGCATGGCACCTTTTAAAACCGGAAATGAAACTACTTTAAAAAGCGGTTTTCCCCTTATACCCATACCATGGATTGATGTATATTGTACCTCGCATTGGATTTTACGATTGGTATTGGATTTTCATGTGATTTCTGTTTTGAGGACCGTGGAATTATTTAAGGAAAGATATGCTATTTTGAAAAACACGGTACCTCGTGATATGATATTTTGGTGTGTCCACCACGCGTTTTCTCGGTGCTGAGACGTGTGCTTGAAACCTGATTCGAGGAGTGGATGTTCCGTTTGCGGGTTCGTGGTGGGCCCGGTATGGTTCCCCTCGGCGAGATGATCGATGGGATTTGCCGATTGAGCCTGGAGGCGGGCGAGTACCTACCGGTGATTGGTTGGACCTGGCAGTTGTCCGGAGGATTACTGACCAGAGTCGAGTGATGGATGCGGGATGACCGTGCTGCCGGGGCCGAGGGCCGATACCGCAGACGGACCCCGTGGGGCCGGTCCGGACTGACGGCGCCCGATGTTCGAGGATTTACGTGTCGATGCTGGACACGGGTATTTTATGATGTTTTGGGTGCCGATGTTGGGCACTCGTGATTCCTCCGAGATATACAGGATTTGAGGGCCGATGGGTGTGCCGGCGCCTGAGTATATGTGGGATTTGGGTGCAGTTTGAGGCACCGATTATTGCTTTCCATGTTGACATAGTCCATGTAGATATTATTTATTCCATACTCAGTATTGATTACTATACATCTCATCCTGTGGCATTTACCTGTTAGAGTACATGCATTACTACTGTATCCACTGTTGGCATGCATTGATATCATCTGCTGGCATTAGTAGAGCCACGCTATATGTGCATGCTTGCGATCACCTTTATATGTTATCTCTATTCACGAGTTGGCAACTCACCCCCGTTGTGCCACATTGTTTGCAGGTTGCCCTTGGGAGTAGTCACGGCTGGCTGTTAACTCATCTTTTGGCACAGATACCCCTTTTGAGCAGAGATAGCCCTTTTGCTGTTTAGGTGGGTTTTGTACGGTACCTGTTATCTTTCAGTTGTATATTGATGTATCTAGTACTCTCCATCTACCTTCTGTATTGACTTAGAGACAGTTGTGAGGACGATATGTATGGTTTTATATTCTGGTGTCGAGCTCGCATGTGAGCCGACTTTACTTTATGCAGTTTCATCTTTTATGATATTGTCCTTGTTTTACTGTGTATTCTTCGCTACGGCGTCGTATATCATATTGTGATGCTTTATTCATGTCACTTGTTATTTCCGTTACACCTTACTTTTACCCGACTTTCGGGGCTAATGTTTTAAAAAGGAAATGTTACCAAAATTATAAAACTCATAACTTTTGAACTTAAAAGGGATTTCTACTAAATAAATGGAAGCTTTTCAGACATTTACTATTGCTTTTACAAAATGTTTTAAATCACTCTATATTTATTGGTTTTGATTTCTGGGTTCGGCTTACTTAGCCGCGTTACGCCTGTAGACGTTGCGTGGTTAAGTGCCGGTCACGAGTCGAATTCTCGGATCGTGACAAAACTAGAAGTAACTAAGGTGCTTGATGTGCTAAACATAGAACCTTAGAAAGAGTAGAGAGTAATTTTGAAGGTTTTATCTCAAAGCTTAATGGTTCTCAACTCATGAGAGGGAGAGCTTTGAGAGAGAGGAAGAGGATGAGAGAGAATGAGAATGATAGAATGAGAAGATAAAGCCAACCTTCTCACATATATGTGAATTATGATAATTAAATAATTAACTAAAGATAATTGTGATGGTTAATCTTGAAATGACCATTATCATTTCACATTAATTACTTTTGCAAGAATCAAAGAGCATCTTTCATATGAAATGATGATGGTCAATATGTCAACATAGGTCAACAAGTCAACCATAGTCAAATGGTCAACAACCTTAACCATAACACAGTCATAATTAATTAATATTAATAATCATATTTCACATATAAACATTAGGGTTAAGAAAAAGACAACGGTCATCAACCCTAATGAAAGTCCTCTGCCTCTGCCTCAGTCAACGGTGCATACACACCCGTATCCGTGTTCCGAAGAACACGAATACAAAGAGATAAAACCAATCCCCAAAACCTATACTAGGATCTGGCTTAAACCAAAGCCCGCTAGTATAAGCTGTCCGGACACCAAACGTGCACAAGTGCGCGGATGTGAACGAACCCCGTCGCAAAACCATGCGACCTCTACTCGTTTTGCCTAAAGGCGAATTACCCTCTGTGTGGGATTCTAAAGACTCGACACTACGCTGGCAGTGGGTTTAACCACAGACCGCAAGCGGCACTAGCTGTAGGTAAGGTTCCCCAGGTAGATGCCGATAAGAAGACTGACGGGGTAAACCCATCTGAACTCCTACTGAGCCTGAATGTGACAGTCTCCGTACAGTCCGGTCTGTTCGTCCAAGAGTATCGCATAGAGGGCCTAGGGGGCGGTAAACGTCAGTCCCCTAATAGCGGTACAAGTCGTGTCGGGGTGTAGCCCAGAACACCATGAGATAACACTGGAAACCTACCAGTATATCTCACTTGCCCTGGCCAGGGACTTTGCGTAATGGCTCTCCTAGACACAGCGCGATATCAACCCCCAATACCAGGAGAGACGAATCCTGTCTAACCGTCACTGCCTCCAAGTGCTTCGGGACGGCACCCAACTGCTACATGTTTGCACGACTCCTTTAAGCCGTTGTAGGGTAGCAATCTAAGAACAGTGAGAACACACTCGAGGCGAAGTGACAGTGTCAAGTCAACGGACTAAGCTGTACTCATGTCACCTGGGAACTGATAACTGACGATAGGTATAATACCAACCAACAGTTCCCGACGAGTCCTGTCCAGTGTACTCGTAACTTAACGAGCACCTGCATATTATCTCAAGTACGACGTACTGACGGCTGTGGGACAGACCATCTCCCAAGCTGGGATGAGAAGCGCATACGCTAGTCTACTCCGGAGTATCGATGCCCTGTCTCGATAGTCCTACGACTAGGGACCTGCATAAGGATGTGCTTGTGGATTACCCAGCCCCCACGAGTGTGACTGCCATCACAGCGCTGGTAATCAAGCAAAGATCCTAAGGGCTCCACTGATGTGCAAAGGCGATATGCTATAAGAAACACATGCACACATTAAAGCGGAAACAAACCAAGTAGCATACTACTATTTTGAGCAAGAATGTCAATACAAGGTGAATATCCCAAGCTTCCATTAAGTAATATACAAACTAGTATGATACAGTAATGGCCTTTAGGGCATATACACTAACAATCTCCCACTTGCACTAAGGCCATGTACCGGCGTATCGAAGACCTATCATCTCGATCAGCCGCTCGAACTGAGTCTGGGGTAAGGCCTTCGTGAATGGATCAGCAGTGTTATCTTCCGTAGCAACTTTCCGAACCTCGATCTCCTGGCGACCCACGATCTCCCTGATCAGGTGATACCGCCTCAAGATGTGTCTGGACTTCTGATGGGACCTGGGTTCCTTCGCTAAAGCTATAGCCCCGTTGTTGTCGCAATACAGAGGTATTGGATCAACAATGGACGGAACCACCTGAAGTTCTGTCAAGAACTTCCTTATCCATACGGCTTCTTTTGCGGCATCTGCAGCAGCGATATATTCCGCTTCCATTGTCGAGTCAGCAACGGTTTCCTGTTTGGAACTCTTCCAACACACCGCCCCTCCATTGAGGGTAAAGACATAACCTGACATAGACTTAGAATCATCCTTGTCACTCGGGATGCTGGAGTCAGCAAAGGCCTTGATCTGGAGGTCTTTTCTGCTATACACCAAGAACATCTCCTTAGTCCTTCTCAGGTACTTGAGAATGTTCTTTACCGCTATCCAGTGTTTCTCCCCAGGGTTTGACTGATACCGGCTTACCACACTCAGTGCATAAGCTACATCTGGTCTGGTACACAACATCGCATACATTATAGAGCCTACCGCAGAAGCGTAGGGTATAATGGACATGCGATCCCTTTCCAAATCAGTCTTGGGAGACATCTATTTGGAGAGGGTGATCCCGTGACAAGCCGGTAGATTACCGCGCTTGGAATCTTCCATACTGAATCTTTTTAGTATGGTGTCGATGTACATGGACTGCGAAAGTCCTAATATCCTCTTGGATCTGTCACAATAGTATCGGATCCCCAGAATGTAAGAGGCATCACCCAGGTCTTTCATGGAGAACCTGTGTGACAAGAACCCTTTGACAGATTGTAGCATAAGAATGTCATTTCCTATCAAGAGAATGTAATTCACATATAAAACGAGGAATACTACAGTTCTTGCTACAAATCTACTATAGATGCATGGTTCATCTGGATTTTTGATAAAGCCAAATTCTTTGACCATCTCATCAAAACAGATGTTCCAACTCCGCGATGCCTGCTTTAGTCCATAGATGGACTTAAGCAACTTGCACACCTTTCCGCTGCTCCAACTCTAAATGAAACCCTCTGGCTGGTCCATACAGACACACTCCTCTAAATTTCCATTTAGAAAGGAGGACTTTGGTTAAACCCACTGCCAGCATAATAGTCGAGTCTTTAGAGTCCCACACAGAGAGTTTCCCTGCTTCGGGCGAAACGATATAGAGGTCGTATGGTTTTACGACAAGGGTTCGGACGCATACGTGTGTTTACGCACGTACGACATCGGGACAGTTTTTACTAGCCGACTTTGGTTTAAGCCAGTTTCTAGTATCAGGTTATTAGATTTATACAGTCTAAAGTTTTTCCGTGTTTTCACGGATAGGAGGGGCGTTCTCGTAATTTCGCGAGAAGCTTCTAGAATGATGGTTACTTGAGGGTTAAGGTGGCATTTGTATTTATTGTGTTAATGACTCATTTGTGTAATTCATCCATGGAGTTAATGAATCATTTATTGATCTAATGACTCATGTGATGAATCACTCATATGAATGAATGAAGCATGGTTGTTAAATGATTTAATTGATTTATTTCATAAAACATTATGCTTCATATATATTCAAATGAGTTCATTATCTCTTCTCATTCTCTTGCTCACCTTCTCTCTCCTCAAGCTCTCTCTCTTCAAACCCTAATCCTCCCCTCTCATGTGTTTAGACCAAGGATTAGAAAAGACTATTTAATCCATAACACTTCTCTATATCACCTAGGTTACTTAGATTAGCACTTTAAGAAACCTAGTTACCTCAAGTTAGAGGTGAAGCTTGGAGTATAGCTCTCGGGTGGATCATCTATTACGTGAAGGAGGCCGAGAAGGACATGGATAACGAAAAGGAGAAGGACACAGTTCATTAGGTATAATCACTTATCATAGTAGTTCACAACTTCTATGTTTCTTGTTAGTTATAGTTTAGCAAAGATTCTCGGTTAGTCGATGTTTATGCAAAGAACAAGATCGTTTTTCATTATTCCGCCTCCCCGCAAGTCATGGGGTGTTGTACATCGACTTACAGTGGTATCAGAGACTCGCTAAACAATAATTAACTCATTAGCAAAGTCCTATGAATTTCGAACACAAAATGAACCGGAAAACACATCGATATCACTAAGTTTCTGTCGTTTTTAAAACATGCCCTAAAATTTTTTCAAGGACCTCTAAAATAACAAGAAAGGAATTATAAGGTTACTGGAGAAAAATGGGTTCCTGAATCGGCCAAACAGCCGCGGAACCGCGGCCGAACCCACCAATCCGCCCCGGATCCGCGGTCGAGTTGAAGCCGATTCAACCCAGTTTGCTCTAGTAACTCTTCTGTGATATTTTTGTGTTTTCTGGAATGTTTATTTTTCTGCTCAAGTCTCAGGTGCACAGAGAAGTTTTGGAGTAGAATCTAAAGTGTTTGGTCGATCAAAATCTTGCAATGTTTGCTAATTTGATTATATCTATGATTGTATAATGTGTTCGTAAACCTCCCCTAACTGCTAGTATGTCGGTTGGCAGGGGGTTGCACATTTCTGTAATGGTTTTTACTGTTTTTGGTTGTGAACTGTATTGGACTGTTGTGATGATTAGCCGGGGTTTATGATGGGTCGTTATATTCATTCATTCAATGTAATTGTAATATGTTGTAATATTATTTTGCGGGGCACATCCAGGTTGCTGTTGTAGCCACCGTTGTATTATTTCATTTTACTGTTTTTGCTCCTAGGATAGACCCAAGGTGGGGTGCACAAACTACCAGGTACTTTGATGTGTTTAGTGGCCTACTCACGTTGTAGAGGGAGACCGCTTCACTTCGGGTATTTGGTGGGTAGTTTGTCGTACCCATAGGGGTCTAGGGTGGGGTAATGGCTATTCATCACAACTGTGTAATCCGTCTTTTGTTGCAGGTTCTAAACAAACGCGGATTGCTTGCAAATCCAATAATGTTCATATGTGATCTGGAATGCCTATTATTGCGTCTGACGAATGTACAATATCTATATATGATAGCTATTTAGATGTCACTTATGTTTTACACCCGCTCTAGCCCAGCCCCCGCTTTGCCGAACCTAACGGGTGATGACGGAACCCAGTGGCGAATGCGGATGGAATTAGAGGACGATGTATTTTCGTTGTTTTCTGCAATGATAGGTTATTGATGGGACGCATTATTAATGCAAAGAAAATAAACCAAAAGTTGAATCATTGGAACAATTTAAAAGAATCCACTCGGTTATTTTAAAACAGATGATATTTTTAATTGCGGAGCTTTAACCACTCTTTTTAAAAGCTATCAGGTTCCTTCGGTCATATCAAGTTCACTACGTTCACGGTTTCGCCAAAACCATTCGTAGCCCTCCGTCATTTTATTTGGGTATTCAGTAGTATTCAAGCTATGTATTTTGACCAACGCCAAGGCATAGTGTTTGGTAGCTACTGGGTACTCATTTGTTGCATAGATAGATGAGTTAGTTTGGGACAGTCGTATTATCATTTTGGCCAACGTCAAGGATATGTACGGATGGGTTAAAATTAACAAGATAATGATGGGAAGAACTTGACATGTGACTTATGACATTTTGACCAACGCCAAGGTCATAAGAGCATGGGGCAAAAACTTATATCGGGAATTTCTAAAGAAGCTGAAATTTGCAAAGAGATGCATACCATTTGGAGTTTGATGAATGTTGGTAGGATTCCTTCAACATTATCCTACGATGATATTTAGATCCCGATCCTACTGTGAGTATATGCTACTCATCAGAAGATTCTTCACTTAACGATCAATGCTATAAACCAAGTAGGTGTCAAGAAAGGTGTCAGCAGGGTTACGCCCCCAGAGAAAAGAGGTTATTTAATTAAGGAACTTCGCGAAAGCGTTGGAAAACCTCCCTCGAAGTACCGACACCATCCTGGCTGAACGGTTAAGCAAGTATTGTACAGTAAGAATAGTCCTGGCTAATTCTTCTTTTATGGTTTGAGGAAGGATTCGAGAAACAGTGGGAGCCATCCAGTTTAGATAAATTAAAAACCACTTTAAACTTTCAAGAGCATCATGCTAAAGTGTTTCTTCTTTCTCTCCTACTTGCAGTGACCCTGAAAATGACTGGACTTAAGTTACTTTTAGAGAAAAAATATACTGACAGGGCCAAACTATAAAGATTGGCTGCGAAATGTCAAAATGGCTTTGACCTATGACAAAATGGGGTACGTCCTTACCGCTAAGGCACCTGCAGTCCCAGGTCCCAAATCCAGTAATGCGGATAAGAAAATCCGCAAAACCTGGGAGTATGATTGCGCGAAGGCCAAGTGCATCGTGCTTGCCTCAATGAACAATGAACATCAGAGGAGGCATGAGGATATGGATCTTGATGCCATGTTTCTCCATACAAAAGAACTTTATGGAGAGCAATCTCGTATAGAAAGATACGAGACCTCTAAGAACTTGTTTCGAGCGAGATTGGCCATCGGATCATCGGTAGGAGAACATGTCCTAAAGATGATTGGCTATATAGAAGAGCTCGCACACCTTGGGACGACTTTGGATAATTAGCTCTATACAGACCTTATTCTCCAGTCCCTTCCTTCCACCTACGCCCAGTTTATTCTGAATTTCAACATTCAAAGAAAAGAAGTTGAACTTCTGGAACTCCTTAACATGTTGAGGAGTGCAGAGGGCACCTTGCAGAAAGCAAGGGAAACACCCGCTATGTTTGTTAGCGGTGCTTCTTCTTCCAGGTCCAAGGCTAGGGCCAAAGAAAGGAAGAAGAAGCCCGCCACCAAACCTAGAGGAGGTGTAAGTAAGGTGGGAGCGAAGGGAAAGAAAAAGTTTGCGGTACCAGTAGTGGCCCAGGATGAGTGTTTCCATTGTCATAGGAAAGGGCACTGGAAGAAAGATTGCAAGGCGTGGAACGCCAAGAACCAGGAACCGAAGCAAGCTGTGGCTTCGACTTCAGGAGTGTTTGTAATTGAGAATTGTCTTTCAATCAACTCTACTTCCTAGGTATTGGATACCGGATCAGGATCTCATATATGCAATTCATTGCAGGCACTGAGAAACCGTAGAGTGCTGAAGGATGGTGATATGACCCTGATGGTTGCTAACGGAGCTAGCGTGGGAGCTGTGTCCGTAGGGGATTATCACCTGGGATTGACGAGTGGACAAATTTTGGTTTTACATAACCGTTTTTGTGTACCTAGCTTAACGTGTAATATCATATTAGTTTCCTTGTTATCAAATAAAGGTTATGATTTCACGTTTGTAAGTGATGTTGTTAACATCCACCTTAATCATAGTTTGATTGGGTCTGGTACACTGGATAACGGTATATATGTCTTAAAGCAACTCCAAATTTTCAATGTCCAGAACACACTAAAAAGAAAGTCTCCAGATTTAAATAAAGCTTTCTTATGGCATTGTAGACTAGGTCACATCAATAAGAGAAGGTTGACTAAGTTACATAGAGAAAGATATTTGGACTCGTTCGAATATCAAACTTATGTCACTTGTCAATCATGTCTCAAAGGAAAAATAACAAATACTCTATTCACTGGACAGGAGTAAGAGCGAGCGAGCTCTTAGGACTCATACACAGCGATGTATGTGGTCCAATGTCTACACATGCAAGAGGTGGTTTTTCCTATTTCATTAATTTTACGGATGATTACTCAAGGTATGGATTCATTTATCTGATGAAACATAAATCCGAGGCTTTTGAGAAATTCCAAGAGTATAAGAATGAAGTAGAAAACCAAACCGGCAAAAGTATAAAGACACTAAGATCTGATCGAGGTGGTGAATACTTAAGTGCCGAGTTCCTAGGTTACCTAAAAGAGAAAGGAATTCTCTCTCAGCTTACTCCTCCATACACTTCACAGCATAACGATGTATCGGAGAGACGGAATCGAACCCTATTGCATTTGGTACGTTCCATGATGAGTAATGCTGAGTTACCACGATCTTTCTGGGGTTATGCGCTAGAATCAGCGGCATATCTTTTGAACATGGTTCCTACCAAGACTGTGCCTACCACGCCATATCAGATGTGGAGTGGGAAGAAACCCTATCTTCAGTATCTGAAGATATGGGGATGTCCAGCTTTTGTTAAAAAGCAGCATGTGGACAAGCTCGAGGCATGATCAGTACAGTGTAAGTTTGTGAGATATCCAAAGAACTCCAAGGGGTATCTATTCTATTACGCAGAGGAACAAAAGGTTTTTGTTTCTCGTAATGCCCATTTTCTAGAATATCAGTTTTTAGAAAAAGAAATAAGTGGGAGCGAAATAGAACTGGAAGAAATTCCAGAACCACAAACTACTTCTGAAAGTTTGGTAAAACCGGTAGTTCAAGAAGAACAGGACATTCCCGCACCCCTCCGCAGGAGTAGTAGGCCGTCTCATCCGCCTGAGAGATACTACGGTTTTCTCATAGATGGGGATAGAGAGGATTGCGTTATAGATGATGATGAACCTACTAGCTTCCAGCAGGCCATCAGAGAGGCGACTCGGTGCGATGGCTAGATGCAATGCGGACCGAAATGGAGTCCATGTGCACCAACAAAGTATAGACTTTGGACTTTGCTCCAGATGGGGTAAAACCCATAGGATGCAAATGGATCATCAAGAAAAAGATTGGTGTAGATGGACAGGTGGAAACCTATAAGGCTAGACTTGTTGCAAAGGGTTTTCGTCAAAGACCTGGTTTGGACTATGACAAAACTTTTTCTCCAGTGGCTATGCTCAAATCCATTCGGGTCCTTCTTGCTATTGCTGCCTTCCATGATTATGAAATCTGGCAGATGGACGTAAAGACGGCTTTTCTGAATGGAAATTTAGAAGAGTGCCTCTATATGGATCAGCCAGAGGGTTTCAATCAGAGTGGGAGCAGCGGGAAAGTATGCAAGTTGCTTAAGTCCATTTATGGACTAAAGCAGGCATCGCGGAGTTGGAACATCTGTTTTGATGAAACGGTCAAAGAATATGACTTTATCAAAAATCCAGATGAACCGTGCATATATAGTAAAGTTGTAGCACGAACTGTCGTATTCCTCGTCTTGTACGTGGATGACATTCTATTGATAGGAAATGACATTCCTATGCTACAATTTTTCAAAGGATTCTTGTCACACAGGTTCTCCATGAAAGACCTGGGTGATGCCTCTTACATTCTGGGGATCCGGATCAATCGTGATAGATCCAAGAGGATGTTGGGACTTTCGCAGTCCAGGTATATCAACACTATACTGAAAAGATTCAGTATGGAAGATTCTAAGCGCGGTAATCTACCGGTTTGTCACGGAATCACCCTATCCAAAGAGATGTCTCCCAAGACTGATTTGGAAAAGGAACGCATGTCTTTTATACCCTACGCTTCTGCGGTGGGCTCTATAATGTATGCGATGTTGTGCATCAGACCAGATGTATCTTACGCACTGAGCGTGGTATGCCGGTATCACTCAGACCCAGGGGAGAAGCACTGGATAGCAGTAAAGAACATTCTCAATTACCTGAGGAGGACTAAGGAGATGTTCTTGGTTTACGGCGGAAAAGACCTCAAGATGGAGGCCTTTGCTGATTCCGGCTTCCAGAGTGATAAGGACGATTCCAAGTCCATGTCAGGTTATGTCTTTACCCTCAATGGAGGGGCGGTGTGCTGGAAGAGTTCCAAGCAGGACACCGTTGCTGACTCGACGATGGAAGCGGAGTATATTGCTGCTTGCGATGCCGCAAAAGAAGCGGTCTGGATGAAGAAGTTCCTAACAGAACTTCAGGTGGTTCCTACCATTGTTGATCCAATACCTCTGTATTGCGACAACAACGGAGCTATAGCTTTAGCGAAGGAACCAAGGTCCCATCAGAAGTCCAGACACATCTTAAGGCGGTATCACCTTATCAGGGAGATCATTGATCGTCGGGAGATCGAGGTCCGTAGAGTTGCTACTGAAGAGAACATTGCTGATCCATTCACGAAGGCCCTACCTCAGATTCAGTTCGAGAGGCTACTCGAGATCATCGATCTTCGATATGCCAGTACATGGCCCTAGTGCAAGTGGGAGATTGTTAGTGTATATGCCCTAGGGGCCATTATTGTATCATACTAGCTTGTATATTACTTAATGGAAGCTTGGGATATTCACAGGTATATAACAGTCTTTCTAAACATGGTAGTATGCTACTTGGTTTTATCTATCTTAATATGTGAGTATACGTATTGATAGAGCTCTTAGGATCTTGCTTGACTACCAGCGTTGTGATGGCAGTCACACTAGTGGGGGCTGGGTAGTCTACAAGCACATCCTTTTCAGGTCCCTAGTCGTGGGATTATCGAGACAGGGCATCGATACTCCGGAGTAGACTAGTGTGTACGCTTCTCATCCCAGTTGGGGATATGGTCTGTCCCACAGCCGTCAGTACGACGTACTGGAGATAGTATACAAGTGCTCGTTGGGTTACGGGTACACCGGACAGGACTCGCAGGGAACTGTTGGTTGGTATTATACCCGTCGTCAGTTAACAGTTCCCAGGTGAAATGAGTACAGCATAGTCCGCAGACTTGACACTGCTACTTCGCCTCGAGTGTGTCCCACTGTTCTTAGATTGCTACCCTACCACGGCTCAAAGGAGTCGTGCAAACAGGTAGCAGTTGGGTGCAGTCCCGATCACTTGGAGGCAGTGGCAGTTAGACAGGATTCGTCTCTCCCGGTATTGGGAGTTGATATCGCGCTGTGTCAGAGAGCCATTACGCAAAGTCCTTGGCCAGAGCAAGCGAGATTTACTGGAAGGTTCCAGTTGTTTCTCAGGGTGTAATGGGCTACGCTCCGACACGACTTATACCGCTATTAGGGGACTGACGCTTGCCGCCCCCTAGGCCCGATATACGATAGTCTTAGACGAACAGACCGGACTGTACGGAGATTGTCACATCAGGCTCAGTAGGTGTTCGGATGGGTTTCCTCATCAGCCTTCTTATCAACATCTACCTGGGGACCGTTATGTACAGCTAGTGCCGCTTGCGGTCTATGGTTAAATGCACTGCCAGCGTAGTAGTCGAGTCTTTAGAGTCCCACACAGAGAGTTTCCTTGCTCCGGGCGAAACGATATAGAGGTCGTATGGTTTTACGACAAGGGTTCGTACGCATACGTGTGTTTACGCACGTACGATATCCGGACAGTTTTTACTAGCCGGCTTTGGTTTAAGCCAGTTTCTAGTATCAGGTTATTGGATTTATACAGTCTAAAGTTTTTCCGTGTTTTCACGGATAGGAGGGGCGTTCTCGTAATTTCGTGAGAAGCTTCTACAAGGATGGTGACTTGAGGGTTAAGATGGCATTTGCATTTATTGTGTTAATGACTCATTTGTGTGATTCATCCATGGAGTTAATGCATCATTTATTGATCTAATGACTCATGAGATGAATCACTCATATGAATAAATGAAGCATGGTTGTTAAATGATTTAATTGATTTATTTCATAAAACATTATGCTTCATATATATTCCAATGAGTTCATTATCTCTTCTCATTCTCTTGCTCACCTTCTCTCTCCTCAAGCTCTCTCTCTCTCTTCAAACCCTAATACTCCCCTCTCATGTGTTGAGACCAAGGATTAGAAAAATTCTATTTAATCCATAACACTTCTCTATATCACCTAAGTTACTTAGATTAGCACTTTAAGAAACCTAGTTACCTCAAGTTAGAGGTGAAGCTTGGAGTGTAGCTCTCGGGTGGATCATCTATTACATGGAGAAGGCCGAGAAGGACGTGGATAACGAAAAGGAGAAGGACACGGTTCATTAGGTATAATCACTTATCATAGTAGTTCACAACTTCTATGTTTCTTGTTAGTTATAGTTTAGCAAAGATTCTCGGTTAGTCGATGTTTATGCAAAGAACAAGATCGTTTTTCATTATTCCGCCTCCCCGCAAGTCGTGGGGTGTTGTACATCGACTTACACGTGTATGTGCGAGTTGTAGGGTATATACTTTCAGAATTTGGACCCAAGTTTTGGAATTATTTTTCAGACTTACACTTTAATAAAAATTTCAATACCCTTCCCTTATTTTGACTTAGCCTAAGAACTGAACTCAAAATTTGCCTATTTCTAAATAAACTATAAGGACATATATTTTCTACCGTTAAACATTAAGAAAGGTTATTTTTAGGGTTTTTAATTTATTAAGTTTACGATCTAGTTTTTCCTAGCTAGTTAACCGTCTTGTCAAACTTAAGTCAATTATGGCCAAAATTGAATTTTTCAATTTTTATGATTTTTAAAAAATTTCAATTTTTTATTCGATTTTATTTTTTTTAATTTTTTTTTGTTTTTTTATAAAGATGCAATGCAGAAATAAACATGCAAAAGAGAAAAGAAAAATATATACAAAAATTAAAATTTGCAATGCAATAATAACTATTTACAAACCACCTCCTCCCCCAAACTTACCAAAAGCGTTGCCCTCACTGCTCAGGACCTCGCCATCCCCTTGAACGTGAACGGGAACGCTCCTCTCGCGCCAGCAGCGTAGATACTCCGTGTTCAACCTCTGTCACCCGGTGATCCAAGTTGGTCACCATCCATGTCAAATTATCAATCCCCCTAACGGCTCTTCTAAGAAGACGTGCATGTTCTATGGGGATAAGCTCTTCCTCGTTCGCGGTAGAGCCGGAGCTGGGTGTTCTGGCGGGTACATGTTCGGCCGGTTCTCTTCGCGACCATACATCAGTTAGGCGGGAATAGGACATGGATACGCCATCAATAAGAGGCCTAACGGGTATACCTCCATGCATGTAAAACTCAAATTCCTCCACAGGGAGGAAATAGCGACACGGTTGTGTCACTAACATAGGACATGGGAAATTTGCGACCCTTTTGCCAGCACCAATTGAATTAAGTAGAACCGTGCACATGTCAAATCTAGGGTTCATAGTCATTAAGATGTGCACGATATGAAGAGATGGGGTAAAAAATGTTGTGTTATGTGAGCTGCCAAAAATGTTGTTCTGTGCCCAACGGCACACGGTTAATACATTGGCAAAGAGGGTTCTAGCCTGTATGCCTTTCCCAGGTTCTCTCGAACAGTCACTACCCATTAAGAGTAAGTAATCTTCAAATTGAAGCGGTTGGTCGTGAACAGGTAATCTAGGAATTAAGGTGACTTCATGGATGAAGTCCTTGTCAATGATTATTTCCCTATCATCCCAAAGTAATTTTATAAACCCGTATTGTGTTAGGCACCCTTCCTCCATGCACTCGTAAAAACGAGTGACTAGATATGGAAGAGCGAAGACATTGGGATGATTGAAAATTAAAAAGTTCCACCCTCGCCGTGTGATTTAATCAGCAAAATAACTTCCGTAAATTGTGTGTGAAAAGATTTGTGAAAAATCTCGTTCTAACTGCATGTTTGGTGCCATTCAGAAAGTTCACAGATAAAAAAATTTATTTTAACAGAGAGGGAAAAGAACTGCAAACCTCCTCTGAAGATTTCAGAGGGCGACGATACCAGGGTGCGGCGGTTGCGCGGTCGAAGCCAGGGTACTGCGGCGGAAGCGCGGCGGCTAGGGCAGATCTCCTTCTTCTAGCTGCGGCGGCGGCTAGGGTTTGCAGAGAGGAAAATTTATGGTTTGATAAAAACAGAGAGGGGTCGGGTTTTATTTATAGTTGGGGATGTTTTTGGTTATTTGCAAAAAAAACCCTCTTAAAAAAAGGAAATTATTTGTAAATAAAAAAAAAGTTATTTTTTATTAAAACTGGAAATTTACAAAAATATCCAAAATTTTTATTTTATTTTTTAAAAAAAAATATTTTTTATTTTGCTTTTATATATATACAAGTGATACATACCCCTAAACTTGTTTAAAACAGTGTTTTGGCTAGATAATCGAAGTTTAGGGGTAGATAGAGGAAGACCAGTCATTGTAAATCGGCTCCTGCAAAAACAAGAGCTCCTCCGAAGGGTCCGCAGTGAGGAACGGTTTAAGTCTATGTCCGTTCACTTTAAATAGTGAACCGTCCTCTGGGCTTTCTAAATCGACCGTACCGTGCGGATAAATGGTGCGTACCAAAAATGGCCCTTTCCATCGAGATCGGAGCTTTCCGGGATGGAAGTGCAATCGCGTGTCGTAAAGTAAAACCTGTTGACCAGGTTTGAAAGTTTTTCGCATACGGTGTTTATCGTGAAACACCTTCGTTCGGTTTTTAACAACTACGGCGTTCTCGTAGGCTTCATCCCGCAGCTCATTCAATTAATTTAATTGCAGCTTTCTATTGCTGCCCGCATCTCCCAAAGATAGGTTCAACTCTTTTATTGCCCAAAATACCCTATGCTCTATTTCAACTGGAAGGTGGCAAGCCTTTCCATAAACAAGCTTATATGGATACATGCCAAGATCGGTCTTAAAGGCAGTTCGGAATGCCCAAAGGGCATCAATAAGTTTTGACGACCAATCTTTACGGTTTTTGGAAACCGTTTTCTCCAATATCTGTTTAATTTGCCGATTTGAAATCTCGGCTTGCCCACAAGTTTAGGGATGATAGGGAGTTGACAGCTTGTGAGTAATGGAGTATTTCCGCATTAAGGACTCGAAAGTCCTATTACAAAAGTGAGATCCATTATCACTGATAATCGCGCGAGGATGCCCAAACCGAGAAAAAATGTTTTCTTTGAGAAATCTAACGACAACCTTGTTCTCATTAGTTCGGCTGGGCACAGCCTCGGCCCATTTTGAAACATAGTCAACAGCGAGTAGAATATACATGTTCCCAAAGGAATTGGGAAATGGTCCCATATAGTCTATACCCCAAACATCAAAAATTTCAACAAACAAAATTGGTTAGAGCGGCATTTCATTTCTCCTAGATATCCGGCCCAAGTGTTGGCACCGGGAGCATGTCTTGCAGTACTCATATGCGTCTTTAAAAAGTTGTGGCCAATAAAAACCACACTGCAAGATCTTTTCTGCTGTCTTTTTAGGGTCAAAATGCCCGCCACACGCTTGATCGTGGCAAAAAGACAGCATGCTCTTAAACTCGTTGTCGGGGACACACCGACGAATGATTTGGCCGGAATAGTATTTGAAGAGATACGGTTCATCCCAGTAAAAAATTTTTACTTGGGACAGGAATCGGAGTTTGTCCTGATTTGACCAATCATTAGGTATAAGTCTGGTGGCCAAATAATTTACAATATCTGCGAACCAAGGTTCGCATGACACAGTTAAGAGCTGCTCATCTGGGAAAACGACTGTTATAGAACTTTGAAGCATTAGGGAGGCGTGAAAGATGATCAGCGACTACGTTTTCGCATCCTCTCCTATCTCTGATGACAAGATCGAACAATTGTAGTAGGAGGATCCAACGTATAAGCCGAGAGTTAGCATCCTTCTTCGCAAAAAATGGCGAAGAGCTGAGTGGTCAGTATAAATGATGACTGGAGAGCCGATTAAGTAAGGCCTGAATTTTTCTAGTGCAAACACAACAGCTAAGAATTCCTTCTCAGTTGTTGTATAATTTAATTGGGCCTCGTTCAATGTCCGGCTAGCATAATAAATTACATGCGGCATCTTATTAATGTGCTGTCCAAGGACAACACCAATGGAGAAATCAGATGCATAGCACATAATCTCAAATGGATGCATCCAGTCAGGAGATCAAAGAATGGGAACGGAAGTAAGCGAGTTTTTCAAAGACTCGAATGCCTTCATACAGCTCGAGTCGAAATCAAAAGTAGCGTCCTTGGCCAACAAAAGAGTCAAGGGTCTAGCAATCTTTCTAAAACCCTTGATGAACCGTCTATAGAAACCGGCATGGCCAAGGAAGGCTCGGATGTCTTTGACGCATTTTGGAGGAGGAAGATTGGAGATGACTTCAATCTTAGCTTTATCTACCTCAATACCATTTTGCGAGATGATATGTCCTAAGACAATACCTTCTCGTACCATAAAGTGGCATTTCTCCCAATTTAACGTGAGGTTCTTATCCCTACATCGGGTAAGAACCGCGTCTAAATGTAGCAAACACTCGTCAAAGGAGTCGCCAAAAATAGAGAAATCATCCATAAAAATCTCCAAGAATTTTTCCACCATGTCTGAAAAAATTCCCATCATACACCGCTAGAAAGTAGGGGGTGCATTGCATAACCCAAAGGGCATGCGACGGTAAGCAAACATACCGAAAGGATAAGTAAATGTGGTCTTGTCTTGGTCCTTTTTGGCGATGGGAACTTGATTATAGCCGGAGTAGCCATCCAAAAAGCAATAGTACTCGTGCCCAGCCAATCGTTTTAGCATTTGGTCAATAAAAGATAATGGAAAGTGGTCTTTCCGTGTCGCGGTGTTGAGTTTTCTATAATCGATGCACACTCGCCACCCAGTTTAGGTGCGAGTAGGTATTAACTCATTCGCCTCATTAGTTATGACCGATATGCCCGATTTCTTTGGGACAACATGAATGGGGATAACCCAATGGCCATCAGAGATAGGGTAAATGATACCACTATCAAGACATTTTACAATCTCCTTTTTAACAGCCTCCTTCATTATGGGGTTGAGGCGTCTCTGTGGATCCCTTGCTGGCTTGGCATCATCCATCATATGAATATGATGTTCAACTATTAGGGGACTAATTGTCACGACCCAAAATTGGCCCGTTACGGCCCTAATACTACGCAACGCCCTAAGACGTAACGTAGTAAAAGAAAGCCAAAACCCAGAAGTCTAAACCATAAAGACACGGAAAAGATAATATAAGTTTTGAAACATTTGAAATCGCAACCCAAATTCTTTAAAAGTCTTACTTTCTTTCTTTAAAATTTTAGCAACACCCCTTTTTGTAAAAACTAGCCAAGATGAATACAATACAAATATACGACGCCGTAGCGAAGAAATAAAGACAGTAGAGAGAAAGCTGTATATAAAAGACAACAAATCCACAATAATATACAAATACGTCCTCACCAAGTCTCTAAGTCCACAATACAATAGTAGATGGAGAGTACAAATACAACGAAGGTACAATAGGAAATACAGATAATCATCTAACCCACCTAAGCAAAACGGTATACTGTGAGCTGATGCGGTATCTGTGGCAAAAGATAGTAGCTGAATAGCTGAATAGCCTGCCTCGACTACTCTGGGGAACAACCTGAAACACCTGTGGCACAACGGGGGTGAGTTTCCAACTCGTGAATAGTATAAAACATATGCAGGTAATCGCAGGAATGCACGTACAGCATGAATCTAAGATATGCGATTACAGTAATAACATGTCATGCAAATGCTGAATAAAGGAGAGTACACTAGCAGGTACAATCAATATGTGAAGCAATAGTAACATGACAATAATATGCAATAACCATGCAGTAGGGATATGAGAATGTAAATATGTAACTAACATAAGGGTATACTAACAGGTACTACCAATATATGAAACTGTGCATAAAATAGATAAGGGTGAGGTATAGGGTGGAATATGTCATTTCCACGGAAACCTGACATCGTGGCAGGATCACAATCCATCAAGACACTCCAATCCCAAATCCTCAAATCAGCCCCCACATTGGGCTCTCACAATATATAATTCTCACATCACCTCAATGTACAATATCGAATAGCTCCCCTATATCTCGAATGTACAAATCAACAATCTCATTCATATCCAATATCCAATGTCAATGAATCACCTATATCCCAAGTCGAATCTCAAGTAAGTGTCTAACATCCTAAAGGTAAATACACAAAAATAAGTATGATGGGGGCAATACACATATATTAGCGTCTCATTCCACTAATATTGGTGTAAGGGTATATATAACAACGGCTAAATCCCCTGTTATATATACAAAGGTGTTGAAGGAATATCATGAAAACAGTATGCCAAGCATCGACACAGAAATCCTGACCACGTATCATACGCTATCCCGAAAGCACGAGTGCCTAGCTCTGACCCTCGCCTTTCGACGTATGCATACGTACATGACTCCAACCGGTGTCTCCGTGATCCCCCGCCGAGTCATGGGTACCGTCACCGATAAGTACTCGCCCGCCTCCAAGCTCAATCGGCAAAATCCATCGATCTTCTTGCCGAGGGGAACCATACCGGGCCCCACCATGTACTCTCATACGGCAACCACACCTCGTATGGAGTATATAATCAGCACCGATAAAACTCATGGTGGACGCGCAAATATCATCTCAAGGAAACCGGGTTCTTCAATGTATGCATAATTTCATGAACTCCCGCGGTCCCCAAATCCAGAAATCATCATGTGAAATCCAAATAACAATGCGCAAATCCAGGAATACATATATGCGATATATCAAAAATACGAGCATATAAATGAGAATATGTAGCTAAAACCAGATGTATGCAAAACCAATAAGGTACAGCTAAGTAACACCAGTGAAGGTAAATATGCGACAGCAACTGAATATGTGTATAACATACAAGTGTAGCAATGTATAGGTATCTACCTATAAGAACTGATGTAGTATACCCCCCTGGGTATAAGAAGAATATGTACAAGATATACCTGTAGCTGTATCGCAAGGTGTAGATGTACCTATCACTAAAGGTATGATACACTATAGGTATATCGGTAATCTAGATGTCATGTGTGACAAGCAATAGTATCTATAAGGGGTAGTGTGTGACATGGCAATTATTGACGGTGTGTGTGTAGCATACAATCCGTGCTCGTGCAACATGAACCGTCAATAATGTGTGCAGTGTCCTACGGCTGCTAGTCACAGTATAACTATATCAAGGAAATAAAGTAAAGGCGCAATTCTACAATGACGTAGAATGTGCTACAGGTATTTGAATCCTAGCCCAGACGCATAACGCCATGCGGGCGATTCCCCTGTAGATGTTAAATCTACTCACCTACACTCCACGCTAGGTGAATCCTACCATCTGCTCCCCCCTGTAGCCGTGTTCGTAGTTCCTGCCTGCAACCTGCAAATACGACATGAAAATCATATATAAGACAAAATATCTCGCAAAACGCGATATCGAACCAAAACGAGAAACTCGCGTCGCGAACTAAACGCGCGTGTGCACGATACGCTGAATCGTGTGTATACGCGTCTAAAACCATCGCGACACGCCGCGATACGCTGGATCACAGAACTCACTCATGTATCGCGCGTATCGCGCAAACACAACGGACACAAAAACGATATCTAGTCCCATATTTTCCTACAGGACAAAACCTACAAAACTAGACATGCCAAAACACTACACTACACAGCAGACTACCATTCCCAAAATCCCAGAACCCCACTCCCCTTCCTGGCCGCAAATTGCGGCCAGAATGATAAAATTGACGGCCTGGGTAGGGGTAGGATGGCTCGTGTTCTTGTGGTGTGCTCTATACCTAGTGTACATGCTCTAGTCTTCTCAATTTTATTCTGTAGGGTCCGGGTCAAAAGCAGATTCCAGATATCCATTACATCGCTCAAAAACACTAATTTGCACAATTTAGAAACCTTAGGGTATTTTAGTGTAATCCAGGGCTAAGCCAGTTCAGTGACCCTAATAACACTAAAATAGGCTAGGTTAGCTAACACAAACAACAATTTATCACCACATCTCACAAATCATCAAAACTACCATTAAATTAGCTAATTTACACTAATCGATACAAAACCACACACAACCTAAGCCAACATGAAATGGGGTTCAGAAATATACCCTATAGGATCCCAAGGAAGCAAGAGAAGAAGTGTGTGGAGGAGATGAGAGCTTGCTACAACTACTGAAGCTCCTGCTGCTGCTGCTCTTGCCTCTGCTGCTGGTGATGATGCTGCTGCTGTGTGCTGCCTACTGCTGTTGTTGTTGTTGTTAAAGTTGTTGTTGTTGCTGTGATGATGATGATGCTGGAGCTGATGATGGTGATGCTGGAGCTGCTGCTTCTGGTGTTGCTGCCGCTGAAGATGATGATGATGATGCTGTTGTTGTTGTAGCTGATGTTGTTGTTGTTGTTTCTGCTGCTTGCTGCTCCTTCTGTTGTCTCTGTGTGTGAGTGTGTGTGTGTGTGTGTTGTGTTTGAGAGAGTGAGAGAATGAGAGTAAAGAGTGAAATGAGAGAACACAACAAACCCCCCCTTCTCACTCTCTCTCACTTTATTTAATGAGGCATGGCTTGAGCCATGATGCCTCATGCCCTCTCTCGCTCAAAGTCAACCATGAAGCCAACATAAAAAAAACCCTTTTTAAATTCATTTTCCACTTTAAAACAACCATCATGCTTAAAACCCATAACACTTAAAACAAAACTAGAATACTAGATTAGGGAATGGTTAGTTCACCATGTTGCTAATCATGGTTAAACCTCCAAAACAACCCTAGTTATCATGCACAAGTGTGTGCAAGCCTAGGAAAAATCTAATAAAATACTCAATAAATAGGATAAAATATTTAAAAACCAATTTGGTAAACTTTTTATTAAAAACCACACATTAAAATATAATTAGCTACAAAACACATTCTAAGGTGTTACAATCTCCCCCCTTAAAAGAAATTCGACCCCGAATTTTAAAACTTATACTGTTACGCGTACCTTCAAAGAGAAGATTAAAATCCTCAATCTCGCTCGCAGCCTCCCAAGTGACTATCTCACTATACGGCTACGTCCAAGGAAACCCTCCACACATAGAAAGACCCTTGACCAATGTTCCTCCACCTGCTGAGCCATTAACACACATGGCTGCTGGTGAACGAAAGATCGCGTCCAAGCTAAATGGTCTGGTGCCAAATCATGTGAGAAAGGTCATGAAGGTAATTGTAAAGTATCATCACAAGGAATACGGGGTGAAAATCCAATAATCTGGGCGGAAGTGCCAAATTAAAGGCAACGAAACTAACTCGCTTATAGGATCTCAGAAGGGCCTAAATCCTGGGACAAGCTTCCCAAAATCCAACACGTCATTCATCGGAAAGTCCGTAGGAATACATGATTTGTCACTGCGCACTCAAGCCTACGACCAGCATAGTCGCATAAGACATCTGTTTGCAATGGACAATTTCCATCCTGACCTGAATCAATTGGATCATCTCCGAAGTCTCTAGACATAGCCGGGGTCCAAAATCCTACTCACGCAGAGTCAGAAAAACAACAGACTGGTGATCGACACGACCTAACCCCTAAACCTAAAGGTGGCCAATTGGAGTGTCCCCTGATAAAGCTATCGTAGGAGAACCCTAACGATGGCGAGTGACGATCCCAAGCTGCTGACAACAAACAACACAAACACTCAGCTTAACAAAAAACAACTGAGCAAACTGAGTATAACGGGACGACAAGAATACGAATGGAGTCACACCCTGACCAAACTTTGGTAGAAACCATAACGAAATTCGTGGAGATCTGCTCCCATTCCTACTTCGGAACGGTAAAAGGTTGCAACTCTCCAGCCGGCCTCAGATGCTCGACTCAAGCACACAACAAGACTGACACCTTGAAACGAAACCTGAAACTTCTCTTTACATCCCTGTCCACTCGTAACTATCTCACAAGTCACGCCAAAGCTGGTGGAACTTGAATGAATACTGAGAGTTGACTGATGTGCTTACTCTAGGATTGCATGTCCCTACCTGATAATGTCAGGTACACAAACGTGTCCCTAACTTAACACGTCATTGTCACAAATCAAGGTCTCCGAATCATTACCCAGCCGAGTATGCTCAAGTATCTCTGACGACGAGCATCGGCGGGCAGTGCCTCATGAAAACGATTTAAGGGAAGTGGTCGGGTGCGGACATGAGCAAGTTGTCCCCTCCGTAGAGACGAACTTACGCTGTACTCAACGATCACACAAGGACTGTAAATCTGCAGAAGACTATCACAACAATCAAGTCCGCTGCAGGAAGATGTACATTAAGCTCTAGTGGTCCGTGAAAATCTGACACGACTCTCAAACAAGCAGTGTCCCTATATCTCCAACGCAAAACCACCGCGGCCATCTCCAGATCATGAGTGGAATATCCTTCTCGTACTTCCTCCAAATGTAGGGAAGCAAAAGCGATGACTCTGTAGTGTCACATCAGTACACCCTCGAGCCCACTCAAGAAACATTACAGTTAAACAATAAAGTCGCCCGAACCAAAAGCAAGGAAAGAACTGATGCAATTGTTAACCGAATCTCCAACTGTCGAAAACTCCGTACACATGCCTCAGTCCACAGAAAAGAAACCTCCTTTCCGGTCAATTCAGTCGACGGTGCAGCACTACTCTAGCAATCCTGCATGAAACGGCGGTAAAACCTGCTAAGCCCAACAATCTGCGGATCTCCGTCCAGCACACAAGTCTGGGCCTAAGCTGTACGACCACGATCTCCCTCGGAACCATACGAAGCCGTCTCCCGTGACTACAAGACCTAGGAGTCAACACAAAACAAGCCTGAAGAAATACTCAGAGAATTTAGCAAACTGCTGGGGCTCTCCCGGTATCTGCATACAAATCCCCAAGTGTTACTCCTGTCCCTCAAGACAAATTAAGTAGACCAGAGTGTCGTAATTAAGACAACAAAAACTGGTCGAGGAACGGCCTGAAGAAATCTGGTTCATCATATCTACGAATGCTGCTAGGGCATCAGGGAATCCAACGACTCACTGATACACACAAAGCCCGTAGCACGCATAAGGCAGTCTTCGGAATGCCATCACTCCGAATCCGCAATAATGATGACCTGATCCCAAGCAAACTTAGAAAATGTCTCGCACTCTGGAGCTGATCGAGGAAATCGTCACGGCAAGGTGAAGGATACCTATCCGCACCGTAAGCCGGTTCAATTGACGATCCGTCGATACCCAACCCTAAACTGCCGTCTTCCGCCTCGACGAACAGAAATAGGAGCTTCCAAAAGCGAAACACTCAGACGCACAAACTCCCCAAACCACAACTCTGCAGCTGATCCTTTAGCTCCCAAGCTTCGCCTTCTGACCCGGAACAACGTCGGAAAAACTCTCGCACGAAAGGAACCAGGTCTAACAATCCCACTGTGGCTCCGGTATCACGAATGAACGCCAAGAATCCATGACATCTCCTCGGTAGCCGACTAGCAAAAAAGGCTGAATTCAAGCTGTAAGAGGCGGCACAACTATCCACCTGTACAACAAGAACTGACTTGCCGGGGAAAACAAAACCTAACTTGCTTCCTCACGGTAGTCCACAGACGCCTAGCACGCAATTAACCAATCCGTGCCCAAGAGAACGTCAAATCCAACATCTCTAGAAGGATCAAAAGGACGGACGAATCTCTATCTCCTATCTGATTGGTATAAAACTGAAATACGTGTCGCGCAACAAAAGAATCGCTGACAGAAGTTAACACCACTACGACTAATCTACCCAACCACGGTACAAGCAAGAAAACAAACGAATATATCAAAAGAACATATAAATCAAGGGTACCTGAAAACTCCACATTGGACGTCTGCGCGTCCCGATGAGTAGAAGCAAACTCCTGTGTCTGCCCTCTACTCGTAGCTGGATGAATTCCTCTGGTAGACTGAGTCCTCTGAGCGAATCTTCCACGTCCACGGCCTCTCTGAAAAAGATCCTGACGAGGTGCCAAGGAACAATCCCTGACGAAGAGCTGAAGGCTCCCGCATCGAAAACATCCACGTGCTGACTGCTGACCATCCTAGGGATGAGAGCTGAACGACTGTCCTCGTCCTAAGCCTCTGCTACTCCCGCGACGGCCACGAAATCTGCCTCGATGACCAAACCTCTGCCTCTGGGCTGGTACACTGGTACGTGTCCTCCACTGTCCTGGAACTCTCTAAGCCTCTGGAATATGCGCCTCATCAACTGGAGCTGCAACCACTGGTGCTATGTAAGTGATAGACTACTGCATGCTGACCGTAAGCGGCAACTGAGTGACAGGGGTGACAACCTCCTGTCGTAGCTCCCGAACGATATCAACCAAAGAACTCATCGTCTGGCGGAAGTCCTGCATCTCTACCAAAAGTCTATCCATAGTATATGTCGTAGGCTGATCCGTCTGCACCTGTGCAACTAGAGTGCCATCCTGGTCAGTACTTGTCTCACCCGAGCCAACTCTGACCTCGGCCCTCGCTGCATCACTCTGAGTCCCTATAGTCATCGATGGCAAGGCTATAAATAGATATAAGATGAGATTCGATAAGAATAAGGAAATCGAATCTCAAGGATACGAATCATCAAGGAAGGAATGTCAAGAAAATTGTACTTAGGTCACTTTAGGCGAAGTATCGCATCATGGGTATGCTGAAGACATACACACACTACGTTACTTGGCTTAAGCTACCTACTCTATCATACTAAGGTCATCCTACACTCCGAAAGGTAAAACCTAGCGCTCTGATACCAACTTTGTCACGATCCAAAATTGGCCCGTGACGGCCCTAATACTACGCAACGCCCTAAGACGTAACGTAGTAAAAGAAATCCTAAACCCAGAAGTCTAAACCATAAAGATACGGAAAATATAATATAAGTTTTGAAACATTTGAAATCGTAACCCAAATTCTTTAAAAGTCTTACATTCTTTCTTTAAAATTTTAGCAACACCCTTTTTTGTAAAAACTAGCCAAGATGAATACAATACAAATATACGACGCCGTAGCGAAGAAATAAAGACAGTAAAGAGAAAGCTGTATATAAAACACAACAAATCCACAATAATATACAAATACGTCTTCACCAAGTCTCTAAGTCCACAATACAATAGTTGATGGAGAGTACAAATACAACGAAGGTACAATAGGAAATACAGATAATCATCTAACCCACCTAAGCAAAACGGTATACTGTGAGCTGATGCGGTATCTGTGGCAAACGATAGTAGCTGAATAGATGAATAGCCTGCCTCGACTACTCTGGGGAACAACCTGAAACACCTATGGCACAACGGGGGTGAGTTGCCAACTCGTGAATAGTATAAAACATATGCAGGTAATCGCAGGAATGCACGTACAGCATGAATCTAAGATATGCGATTACAGTAATAACATGTCATGCAAATGCTGAATAAAGGAGAGTACACTAGTATGTACAATCAATATGTGAAGCAATAGTAACATGACAATTGTTGGAGATAGTGCCCTCAGAGTCAATTATTGGATCACAGGCACGTGATTGCAATGATTGAGGGAGGACCTATCCCTGTAGGACAGTCTTACTCAAGATGATAGTATGCTATCTGGTTTATCTTTATCATCGTGTACTGCTTTAAGTGACCTGACATGTCGCTATCACACGTTGATAGAGCCCCTAGGATTCTTGCTTGACTACCAGCAGTATGATGGCGATCATATACGTGAGAGCTGGCGGTCTATAAGCACATCCTTAAAAGGTCCCTAGTCGTAGGAGTTTCGAGACAGGGCATCAATACTCCATTAGTAGACTAGTGTATACAGTCGAGACCCCGACGAGGGGTGGTGGCCGGTCTCACAAGCCACTGGTGTCAGTTGGTTCACCTAAGATGTATACAGGTGATCATTGGGTTATGAGTACATCGGACAGGGCTCACCGGGAACCTGCTAGTTGGTCTTATAGATGTCAGATAACAGTTCCCTGGTGACATGTGTACAGGTTAGTTCATCGACCTGAGATCGTCATTTTTCTCGTGTGAGTTCCCACTGTGCTTTGATTACTACCCTACCACGGCTCAAAGGAGTCGTGCAAACAGGTTTTAGTTGGGTACAATCCCGAGCCACATGGAGGCAGTGAGCGGATCTACAGGGGTTCGTCTCTCCCGGTATTGGGGGTGAGGTCGCGCTGTGTCTAGGAGAGCCATTACACAAAGCCCTCGGCCGAGGCAGGAGATTTACTGGTAGGTATTCCAGTAGTATCTCAGGGTGTTCTGGGCTTCACTCCGACACGACTTGTACCGCTTTTGGGGGTCTGACTTTTACCAACCACCTAGGCCCGCCATGCGATACTCATAGACGAACGGACCAGACTGTACGGATATTGTCACTGACAGGCTCAGTAGGGTGTCAGGATGAGTTCGCTCATCGACGTCCCTTTTGGTCAATAGCTGGTGGCCCGTCACGTATTGGCTTATACCTCTGACGTGCTAGTGGTTAAATCCACAGCCATAGTATTGACGAGTCTTTAGAGTCCACCACACTTACTGTTACTCAAGTTTCGGGCGAAACGCTGTAGAGGCCGTATGGAGATATGGCAGGGTCCGATCAGATACGTGCGGTATTGCACGGATCAGGATCGGACGGTTTGTACTAGTGGCCGTATGGATATATGGCAGGGTTCGATCAGATACGTGCGGTATTGCACGGATCAGGATCGGACGGATATTATTAGCCGGCTTTGGTTTAAGCCGGATCCTAGTATAGTACAGTGTAGATTTTGTCTCATTGCATTTGTATCCGGTCGGAATACAGATGCGGGTGTGTATGCACAGTATCGGGGTTTTCCTATAATTTATTACGGGACCAGTTTTCTGGAGTTGCCAGTTTGCATTCTGTTCTGGCCGGTTTTCCTTTGTTCTTTCCCGGCCGGACTTTTCCGATGGAGGGTGTTATTTGCAAGTTTGCAAATAACATATTGTGGAGGGGTTTCTTGCATATGGATTGATTATGATGGCATCATTTCTTTTCAACCATCATTTGATTCTCTTTACATCACTTGATTTGTATTAATGGTGATTAGAATTGATTTGGAGTTGATGTGAGATTGTTATCATGATGTTTTGGATGTGGTCACCCATTCTCCTCTCCTACACTCACCTCCCTTCTTGTTATGGTTTTGACATTCCTTCCTCCACCACTCTCACAAGATAGGAGAGGCTACACTTGAGAGAAAAGAATGAGAGAGTTTCATTTTTTGAGCTTGTGGCATTTTTGATCTCATCTCATGCTAGGAAAAATGCAAGCACCATTTTTCCTTATCTTGATTCCTCCATCATCTTCAAAGGCAACTAAAACCCTAAATGAGATATAGCATCTACACTACATTCTACAGCAAATCTTGGGCACGTCGCCTTGCCAGCTTCGTGCCCGAGTTGCCTCAGTATTGAGGTGGGAGCCCGTAAAAGATGCAGGCGATGTGGTGCCCTTCCGGCAAGGAGGCGACGACATGGAGACAGGACTTTCCGCGGGAGATCGGGACGATGACGAGAAGACCGGAGGACTCGGATCACTTGGTATACTTCTCTTCCCATCTTTTGTTTGCTAGTAGAGGTTAATGGTTAACGATCCGGGTTTCTTTGTCCGCGGTGGCGCCAGTTTCCAAGTAAGGAAAATTTTTGATTCCGCATTTTTGCCTCGGTAAGACGGCCGGGGCGCTGCCGGGGCGCAACAACAATAATATGCAATAACCATGCAGTAGGGATATGAGAATGTAAATATGCAACTAACATAAGGGTATACTAACAGGTACTACCAATATATGAAACTGTGCATAAAATAGATAAGGGTGAGGTATAGGGTGGAATATGTCATTTCCACGGAAACCTGACATCGTGGCAGGATCACAATCCATCAAGACACTCCAATCCCAAATCCTCAAATCAGCCCCCACATTGGGCTCTCACAATATATAAGTCTCACATCACCTCAATGTACAATATCGAATAGCTCCCCTATATCTCGATTGTACAAATCAACAATCTCATTCATATCCAATATCCAATGTCAATGAATCACCTATATCCCAAGTCGAATCTCAAGTAAGTGTCTAACATCCTAAAGGTATATACACAGAAATAAGTATGATGGGGGCAATACACGTATATTAGCGTCCCATTCCACTAATATTGGTGTAAGGGTATATATAACAACGGCTAAATCCCCTGTTATATATACAAAGGTGTTAAAGGAATATCATGAAAACAGTGTGCCAAGCATCGACACAGAAATCCTGACCACGTATCATACGCTATCCCGAAAGCACGAGTGCCTAGCTCCGACCCTCGCCTTTCGACGTATGCATACGTACATGACTCCAAGCGGTGTCTCCGTGATCCCCCGCCGAGTCATGGGTACTGTCACCGGTAGGTACTCGCCCGCCTCCAGGCTCAATCGGCAAAATCCATCGATCTTCTTGCCGAGGGGAACCATATCGGGCCCCACCATGTACTCTCATACGGCAACCACACCCCGTATGGGGTATATAATCAGCACCGATAAAACTCGTGGTGGACGCGCAAATATCATCTCAAGGAAACCGGGTTCTTCAATGTATGCATAATTTCATGAACTCCCGCGGTCCCCAAATCCAGAAATCATCATGTGAAATCCAAATAACAATGCGCAAATCCAGGAATACATATATGCGATATATCAAAAATACGAGCATATAAATGAGAATATGTAGCTAAAACCAGATGTATGCAAAACCAATAAGGTACAGCTAAGTAACACCAGTAAAGGTAAATATGCGACAGCAACTGAATATGTGTATAACATACAGGTGTAGCAATGTATAGGTATCTACCTATAAGAACTGATGTAGTATACCCCCTGGGTATAAGAAGAATATGTACAAGATATACCTGTAGCTGTATCGCAAGGTGTAGATGTACCTATCACTAAAGATATGATACACTATAGGTATACCGGTAATCTAGATGTCATGTGTGACAAGCAAAAGTATCTATAAGGGGTAGTGTGTGACATGGCAATTATTGACGGTGTGTGTGTAGCATACAATCCGTGCTCGTGCAACATGAACCGTCAATAATGTGTGCAGTATCCTACGGCTGCTAGTCACAGTATAACTATATCAAGGAAATAAAGTAAAGGCGCAATTCTACATTGTCGTAGAATGTGCGACAGGTATTTGAATCCTAGCCCAGATGCATAACGCCATGCGGGCGATTCCCCTGTAGATGTTAAATCTACTCACCAACACTCCACGCTAGGTGAATCCTACCATCTGCTCCCCCAGTCGCCGTGTCCGTAGTTCCTGCCTGCAACCTGCAAATACGACATGAAAATCATATATAAGCCAAAATATCTCGCAAAACGCGATATCGACGGTTCATGTTGCGAACTAAACGCGCGTGTGCACGATACGCTGAATCGTGTGTATACGCGTCTAAAACCATTGCGACACGCCGCGATACGCTGGATCACAGAACTCACTCACGTATCGCGCGTATCGCGCAAACACAACGGACACAAAAATGATATCTAGTCCCAGATTTTCCTACAGGCCAAAACTTACAAAACTAGACATGCCAAAACACTACACTACACAGCAGAATACCATTCCCAAAATCCCAGAACCCCACTCCCCTTCCTGGCCGCAAATTGCGGCCAGAATGATAAAATTGGCGGCCTGGGTCGGGGTAGGGTGGCTCGTGTTCTTGTGGTGTGCTCTATACCTAGTGTACATGCTCTAGTCTTCTCAATTTTATTCTGTAGGGTCCGGGTCAAAAGCAGATTCTAGATATCCATTAAATCGCTCAAAAACACTAATTTGCACAATTTAGAAACCTTAGGGTATTTTAGTGTAATCCAGGGCTAAGCTCAGTTCAGTGACCCTAATAACACTAAAATAGGCTAGGTTAGCTAACACAAACAACAATTTATCACCACATCTCACAAATCATCAAAACTAGCACTAAATTAGCTAATTTACACTAATCGACACAAAACCACACACAACCTAAGCCAACATGAAATGGGGTTCAGAAATATACCCTATAGGATCCCAAGGAAGCAAGAGAAGAAGTGTGTGGAGGAGATGAGAGCTTGCTACAACTACTGAAGCTCCTGCTGCTGCTGCTCTTGCCTCTGCTGCTGGGGATGATGCTGCTGTTGTGTGCTGCCTGCTGCTGTTGTTGTTGTTGTTGTTGTTGTTGAGGTTGTTGTTGTTGCTGTGATGATGATGATGCTGGAGCTGATGATGGTGATGCTGGAGCTGCTACTTCTGGTGTTGCTGCTACTGAAGATGATGATGATGATGCTGTTGTTGTTGTAGCTGATGTTGTTGTTTTTGTTTCTGCTGCTTGCTGCTGCTTCTGTTGTCTCTGTGTGTGAGTGTGTGTGTGTGTGTGTGTGTGTGTGTGTTGTGTTTGAGGGAGTGAGAGAATAAGAGTAAAGAGTGAAATGAGAGAACACAACAACCCCCCCCCCCCTTCTCACTCTCTCTCACTTCATTTAATGAGGCATGGCTTGAGCCATGATGCCTCATGCCCTCTCTCTCTCAAAGTCAACCATGAAGCCAACTTAAAAAAAACCCTTTTTAAATTCATTTTCCACTTTAAAACAACCATCATGCTTAAAACCCATAACACTTAAAACAAAACTAGAAAACTAGATTAGGGAATGGTTAGTTCACCATGTTGCTAATCATGGTTAAACCTCCAAAACAACCCTAGTTATCATGCACAAGTGTGTGCAAGCCTAGGAAAAATCTAATAAAATACTCAATAAATAGGATAAAATATTTAAAAACCAATTTGGTAAACTTTTTATTAAAAATCACACATTAAAATATAATTAGCTACAAAACACATTCTAAGGTGTTACACTAATCCCTTTGATGTCCGCCATAGTCCAGCCAAAGCTTGCCAATTATTTTGTAAGACCGTTAAAATGGCTTTCTCTTGCTCGGGGGCTAGAGAGGCCGAGATGATAATGGGAAGGGTCTCATTCTCACCTAAGTAAGCGTATTTAAGGTGAGACGGCAATAGCTTGAGTTCGAGCTTTGGAGGCGAAACAATTGAAGGTAAAATTGGTGAAACTGTCTCAAACTCGAAAGATTCCAACAAAGGTTCAAAGCGAGTGTAAGCAACCGAGTCGGATGGTTCAGCTAACTCATCCAAAAATTCAAAGGATTCGAACTTGGGTGGTGATTCTTCAAAATTGTTCGAAAAAGTGAAACACTCATAATCGTTGTCGGGTGTGAAAGCAGTATCAGAATCTAGGAGGAACGCACTACTGGCGTCAAAGTTGTTGTGATCGAACAGATATTTTTCGAGCTCACAGTCCTCCTGAGTGATCTCTTGGATCAAGCAAACATCAAGTATATTAGCATTAGGTTCGGAGGGTTGATTCCCCAACTTAAAAATGTTGAGCTCAACTGTCATGTTTCCAAAAGATAGGTTCATTGAACCATTTCGACAATTGATCACCGCATTAGAAGTTGCAAGGAATGGTCGACCTAGTATCACCGGAATTTGACTCCGGGGATTAGCTACAGGCTGTGTGTCCATAACAATGAAATCAACGAGGAATATGAAGTCCCCTACTTTAATCAACACATCCTCTAACTCACCCCTAGGATGGGTGATGGATCGATCGGCCATTTGGAGAGTACAATGTGTGGGTTTCAACTCTCCAACGCCTAATTTCTCATATACTGAATAGGGAAGCAGGTTAACACTGGCACCAAGATCTAAAAGTGCGCGATTGATGTTCTTATCCCCAATAGTTATTGAAATTGTAGGGCAGCCAGGGTCATTTTGCTTTTGAGGTAACGGTTGGGTAAGAGCATCACTCACTGCATTAGCCAAGAAAACTTTCTTGGGTACCTGTGATTTCCTCTTCTTGGTGCATAAGTCCTTCAAGATTTTAGCGTAAGAAGGGACTTGTTGGATGGCATCCAAGAGAGGGATGTTTATTCTAACCTGTTTAAATAACTCCACAATCTTCTCCATTTGTGGACTTGGTTTATTGGATCTCAACCTGTTTGGAAATGGAACATTTTGAAAATTGGTTGAGTCCAATATTTGTAGAGGAGATTGCGGAGTTGGAACGGATCCCAGTGTTGGTGTTTTCGTGGAGTGAGATGTGAGTCCGTTCGGAGTAGTAGACGAATTAGAGCCTTGTGAAGAATGTAGAACAGGCTCTGAAGATGAAGAAGATGAAGAAGAAGCGGTGGCAGCCGGGGTGTCATCATTAATACCCACATTATTGTGCAACACTCTTCCAGATCTCAACGTAGTCACAACACTTACATTATGATTTTATTGTTCATAAGCCACATATGCATTTTGTGTGTGACCGGGATTTAGCAATGGTTGAGATGGAAGCTTTCTCTTTTCTCGCTCGCTTAACGCAACATTCAGTTGTGCAATTTGAGCTTCAATTGTTTTGATGATTTGATCATGTGAAGCAGTGTGTTGCACCAAAGACTGAATGGAAGATTGGATGCTGGCTGAAGATTGCGTAGATTGTTTTAAAAACGCATCCAGACTTCGTTCTAGCGAGGAAACCTTATCGTTATTTGGTTGAACAAAATTATTTTTAGGAAAAGAGTTGTTTGGTGCAAAACTGTTCATTTGATTTTGGTAAGGTTGGGGTTGAAAAGGTTGCTGATATTGAGTTTGTTGAGGGGCTTATTGTTGTGGAGGAGGCCTCTGAAAATTGTTATTGCCTTGGAATTGTTGTTGATTTTGATTCCAGGAGAAATTTGGGTGGCTCCTCCAACCAGGACTATAAGTTGAAGAGTATGGGTCATTTCTTTGTCTTTGCTGAAAGGCAGTATTGACTTGATCCTGTCATTCAGAAGGTGGATTGTAAGAACACTCTTTAGTCAAGTGGGATGGATCCGAACAACAAGCGCATATAGTGCGATTGGGTAAAGCAGGGGCAGGAGAAGGCGATGAGAATTTGCTCTCAATTGCCTCTAGTTTTTTCGTGAGTGCAGCCATTTCGGCCTTCATTGCAATCGACATATCAAGTTGATGTATGCCTTCCCTAGACTGACTTGTTGAAGTAGATGAAGTGATCTGTCTAGTGCTTTCCCACTGAAGTGTTTGTTCAGCAAGATCGTCGAGAAATTGCCAAGCTTCCTCGCTCTATTTGGTTAGAAAGTGACCTTGACAAATGGTTTCCAGCAACTGCTTTGTTGCTGGGTTCAGTCCCTCGTATAAAGTTTGGCAAAGTTGCCATCTCTCGATACCGTGGTGAGGGCACTGAACAAGAAGGTCCTTAAATCGTTCGAAACACTTCCAAAAAGGTTCGGAAGGAAGCTGGGAAAATTGATTAATTTCATTGCGAATTCTCGCGGCCTTGTGGTGTGGGTAAAACTTTTTAAGAAAAACCTTAACAAACTCTTCCCAATTTTTTATGGAATGTGATGCTGTGCTATATAGCCACTTTTCAGCTAGGTCATATAAAGTGAAGGGAATGACACATAGCCTTATAGCATCATCAGACAGTTGGGTTGTCTTCATCATTGCACAAACATTCTGGAATTTGTTTATGAAGATATAGGCATTTTCGGATTCCAGCCCGTGAAATTTGAGCAACATGTTGATGAAGTGGGGTTTAATTTCAAAGTTATCCCCATTAGCCGGTGGAAGTGAAAGAAAAGTGGGAAATGCGGTGCGGGTTAGATAGAAAAGATCCTGGAGCGCGATTCGTTGGGGTGCTTCAATAGGCGGGTGTTGTGGGTTATTCGCACCCAGTTGAGGTGGAATCAGTCCCGAAGTAGGTAAGGGGTTGTTAGGATTGAATCCCGACATCTTCTTAGAAGATGATGAATGTGAAGATGAAGGTAAAGAAGTGGATGGAATTTCGACTTCGGAGTCGAACGCGTCGTCAGTAGACACTAACGAGACACGGACTAAACGGGCGCTAGTGTCCCTAGTCCAACCGGACATACACTAAATAAGGTGTGGTGTAGTAAAAAAAAATAGAAGGTGGGGGTAAGAAAACGTCAATGAGAAAATGAGGGTGAAAGTTGGGTGCAATGGATTTCTAGTGACAAAATGGCAAGTTTTTGTAAAAATTTTTTGTTTTGTGTTTTTTTTATAAATATTTTTCCAAAAGATTTTTATACGGAACTACGACACACGTTCAAGCAATGCACAATCAAGCCTAGAGCTAGGGTCTCCTAAGTCAACTAGACCGCTCCTAACTTGTCACAACCCGAAAGAGCACGTGACTGGCCCTTGAACCATATGAAGTCTATAAAACTCCATCTGATCCAAGTAAGCCAAAAGCCCAGAAATCTAAAACCATTTTAAGAGTAAATAAATAAAACTGGTTTAAAGAAATGAAGAAAAACATGTTTGAAGTCAAGGTTTTTAAATAACTAAGCCGAATATGCATTTTAAAAATGTAAGGTCTTTTCTAAAAATTTCGGCAGAGTTTCTTTTGTAAATACTGGCCCCGAACGGGGTACAATAAGAACAATATATATGCAATGATAAAAGGCATCCCCAAGCGGGAGCTAGCTCTTCGTCAATCGACGGTCACAACCACACAAGCAATATAATATACAACGCCGAATGGCGAGGATCAAAACTCACAATAACATGAAAACCGTCATACTGCTACACGCGACTCTAAGGTCGAAATAATACATCACTAGTGTCTAAGTCTGAAACAATATACAAGCTTTGGTTGATGGAATTCTAGATACAATGAATAATACATATACAAGGGTGGTTCTGATGCAAAGAACCCACCTACCAAAAGCAATTCAGCCGCAAAGGAAGCAGTGTGCCAGAAATGCCGCTATGGAACCTGTACGGCAAAACCTGCAAGAACTATGGCACAACGGGGGTGAGTTGCCAACTCGTGAATAGAAAATATTTACAAGCAGAAACCGAAAGCATGACATAATCCTAGGTCAATACGATCAGTATATGATATAAACCTCAAGAGTAAGTCTGAAGCATGATAAGGTGGCAATGTAACATCTAAACAAGTAGGTAGTGCCAAAAACTCGTGCCAGTGCCTCAGGTAATAACATGTCATAAATATAAGGTATGTCTGCATGAAGTAAATATGATGAAATATCAAAATGGATATCAATACACATATATTACCGTCCCATTCCACTAATATTGGTGTAAGGGTATATATAACAGTGCCCTCATGCCCTGTTATATATACAAATGAAGTGTGATCAATGTAGTCAAAGTCTGTATGTAATCAATGTCTGTATATATGTGGATCCCGTCCACCTGTCACCCAATGACAATAAGCATCATGCATGCAAATATGAGGATATAATCAAATCATGGAGATCATCATGAAACCTGTACCTAGCATCGGCATGTAAATCCTCGTCCATATGGGGCTCCGTCTGCGGTATCGGTCCTCGGCCTCGGCAGCACGGGTCAGCCCATGTCCATCTCTCAATTCCGGTCGGTATCCTCCAGATATCCGCCGAGCTTAAATACAATCACCGGTAGGTAGTAGTCCCTCTGCCAGGCTCACCGTCTATTACACAGCGAAACCGTTCTCGCCCCGGGGTACCATACCAAGTCCACCATGTACCCGCAATCGGCCTCATCCGTCTCCTCGAATCGGGTTTCACATGTCGCTCTCAGCACCGAGAAAACACATGGTGGACGCATTGAAATATCATATCAAGGGTAACCGGGTTTTAAAACAATTATATATTCTCTTTTGAAATACCCATGGTTCCCAAATCCAGAAATATCATGGAAACAACATATCACAATGCGTATAATCAAAACATGATGTATGCGACATGTAAAGAAAGGTAAGCATATCGATAAGTCATGCAACATGGAATAGTAATGTGCACATGTCGAGGGAAACCTCTCTTTTTAAAATGAATCAGTTTTGAAGAATATCTTGTGGTTCCCAAATCTCTAATCAAGTCAGAATCATCTACGTAAGTGTACAGGTATAAGTGTACAATATTCCATGCAAGAATCATATCATGAATGCAACAGTACTACAGTGTAGTGGCATGGCAATTATCGATGATGAAGTGTGTGAGCCGGCAAATAGTGTGCGTGGAACATACGCATCATCGATAGTGGTGCTGGTGTCCTAACAGCATGATAGTAATATAGCAATAAACATATGCAAAGCAATGTGAATAGCATGAACATGCGGAAATCAAATAATCAACACCACAGTGAATAATCTACATCAATATGAATATATCATGCAGTTATGTCATTTGAAATAAGACGAATCAGGATTTTTCGTAAAATAAGGGCTACGATATTTTTAAGAAAGATACGTCCTTTGAAAAATACCCGTAGAATCCATTTACTTGTCTTTTAAGATATTCCTGATTCGTAGTTTTTGAAATAGATATGACTCGGGTCTAGTCTAACATCTACTATGCAAACTACAGATCTAAGTATCAAGTCAATCGGGAGGGGTATAGAAACCACCTAAATCTGAGTCGAGATATATATATATAGATATAATAGTCGGTGATCCCGCCTCAATAATATCGCGTACGATACAGTATATCGTAAGACATCCTCGAGTCATGAGTGCGGATCTATCATCAATATAGGCTCGTACGGTAAATCATCGTACGGCATCCCAATAGCTGGGTACGGGTCAATATCACATTATCTCATCACATATCAGGTATCACTATCATCATATCACATAATCTGGGGTACTGATCTAAGTCTAGTATAATCGATACCATATATCACTGCGTGTGTAAGCACACGTCCAATGGCCCGCTAGAGATCACATGTCCTATCCCAAATACGAATCATATGAAATCACCGATCTCGCGGCACAATGCCCAACATCATCGACTCATCTCCAATGCCATCCAATATCATCAAACACAGTGCAAGTATAATGAATATGCAAGGGTGTGCGTGTAGGTCTAAATCTATACTAGGGTTCGCGACTATGAACTACACTAATTACTTTTAACCCTAAACTATCCATAATACACCTAACACAATATCCATGACACACTATAACTATCATATATATATAGTATATCACCTACGGACTGCGGGGGTGCTATACGCCATCCACCCGACATCCCCCACCTTGCGTCTTCATTGTCGACGTCACCACGCGTTTGCTTGTCGTCCCGAAGTTTTCATGGGGTACCTACACATTAACATATCGCAAATACGTATAAAAACCAATTCCAAACTAAAACGACATATGACTCTCAAGACGATACGCTATGATCTATAGGTTAGAACCTATAGACAACGCCTTCCAAAACCATCAACTCCCTCGATATCGTCGTATAAACGCCAAATAGTCGAGGTAAAACACAATACACAAATTCAGACTTAAAAATACGGAATACGGAAACACGAATCCAAAACAGCAACCAAGGAAAAAGGTTCCAGATTTCACCCTAGGTCAAATTAGAAAAATTTATACATGCCAGGGGTCTAAACTACTGATAAGGGGGCACCAAAACAAAAACGAGGCAAATACACCATGGTCTGGCCGCAAATTGGGGCCAGAATGGATAAATTTGCGGCCGGGAACTGGAAGTAGGGGCTAGGGTTCTGGTGATAGCTTCCTGGTTGCCTGCACATGTCACTGTCCATTCAATATAATTTTCATAGTCTCGGGTTGATAGCAGATCTCATATAAGCTTCACAGATTTCATAACTTTTCCGATATCGGTTTCTATAAATCCGTATTTTGGGTTTAAGCTTCAGGTTTGGGTCTCTATTCGAGCACTAGGGTGTTTACCTAACCTCTACTGAGCTCAATTTCACATCATAACTCAAATTTTCCTCAAACCCTAACTAGGTTTTCCTCAAGTCCACAAAATCAAACAATATCGGTTCAATCTAAACATGGGGTAAAGGTAATGCATAAACTAATCTTTAAGGTCCAGAAAATACCGCATTTGGCAACTCAAGAATTTTCTTGAGTTTCCCCTAGTGGCCAAAATCCTTGCTTTCTTGGTCCAATGTGTAGATCTTGAGCTTATGCACACTTTTAATGAAATGAGAGTGGGGTTTTGGTGTAGTTTTAGAGGTGATTTGGGGCTTGAAGAGAGGAGGGAGAATGAGGAGCAGGAGCAGCAGCAGCAATGGAAGAAGAAAGAGGGAAATGAGGGAAGGGAAATGGCTAAGTCCTAGGTCAAAGAAGACCATACCTCTCTCTCTCACCAAACCTCATATAATAATCCCTTATTCCATTTTCTTTTCTTTTCTTTTTCTCCAAAACCTTCTCACTAGAATAGTAACCCTAAAAGAAACATGGAAAGAAAAAAAATGTAACACAAGTGTTGAAAAAGATATGTGCTTGTTTTGCACAAAATTGCTAAAAAACCGATTAGCAATTTTTAATCGCGATTAGCACTAAATTTAGTATATAACTAATCATAAAAGCTCAAAAATGACATAATTCCATAAAATACCCTATTTTAGAATTTTCCATAGTTTTTCCAAAATTTTTCCCATTTATTTGTATTTAATAATACCGAAATATTAAAATATTCAATAAAATAATATTAAATTATAAAAATTCCTAAAAAAAATATTTTATTATTATCTTTTTTTGAAATGTTACAATCTTCCCCCCTTAAATAAATTCGGTCCTCGAATTTAAATTTAAACCCCCAATACTAAAACATTTCAGTAAAAATCCAATTTGTCGGGGCTCCGAAAACATCAATACACAGTGAATATCATAAAAAATGTACTGCTCTATAAGAAATCAATCCTAAAAAGGTATATATAAGAATATCATGTGTGTCTGGTGCGCAAGGAAATCAAAATCCATATGTGTGCCATACATGAGCACAAAACAACATACAGGTGCAACGGGTGTGCACGAAACATCTGTCATAGGCAACGTGTGTGCCTGACAGCCAAATCAGGTATATATGACATGCACGAAGAATCCCGATTTGGTGCATCTGGCGTGCACCAAAATCGTATATCAAAACACTAAAGGTGCATGAAAACTATGCTGGAAGTGTAAATCAAATCACTGCATAAGATAGGCGTGAAATCATAATCAATACCTCAAATGTAATAACTATGCGCAAAATATAAATACCCAGTGGGTGCATGAAAACAAATATCATGAAAATCAGCCATCAAGACTAAATCATACACACAGAACGCCCAAAATACCGAAATCCAAGATGACGGATACGTGATAACCGAATCACAAAATCACAAATCATAAATACCGTCGTCGGTAGTTCCTCCTTCAAAGTCGAGAAGGAATCGGTCCATCCAATGCTAGCAGCGCAAGATATCTACTTGCCTCTTGCTCACGGTCTGGCGTCCTCTGCCTCTGGGTCCATATCTTCTCTGCGGATTACCTATCTCGCAATCAATCGGCTCATCAGCCCTGTCAGGTGTGCTAACGGGGACGATTTCGTTCTGGCACTTCTCTGGTCCTCTATCGGTCAATCCTCACGACCACTCATAAAACAGCATATCACTGGCGTCGGCCTCCGGCTCTCTGAATGCACATCACACATCTGATCCTGGGTGCAAACATCATTGCAGTAGTGTCTTAGAAGGAATCCCGCTCAAGGTCTCTTCCGATCTTGCCTATGCCGGTTTGTACGGAGGCTGGTACTCTTGCATAATTTCTTCTCGCTCGATGGACATCTGCATCCTCAGCACATGTCACGACCCGCAGGGTACGGAACGTGACTGGCACTTAAGTTTACGAAACGTTTAAAGGCGTCCGTAAAATAAGTAAGCCAAAGCCCAGAAAACAAAACCAATTAAGCAAAAGAGTGAAGAAAACCCAAACATTTGAAAGCAAGTTTATCAAATAAGTCATATAAAACCCCTTTTAAAAACAATACTAATTTTTCCGAAAATTTCGGCAGAGTCTCCTTTGTAAATACTGGCCCCCAAAAATGGGTACAACAAGAATATATGTAAAACCAACAAATAAGGCATCCCCAAGCGGGAGCTAGCTCTTCGCCATAAGGCGGTCACAAATCCCACGCAATATAAATGACAACAAGCATAATAATCATAAGGAAGCATGAAAAAGGTAGCATGTCGGCTCAAGTGAGCTCGACCCCAAAATACAGCATAAAATCCACAAACCTCACAGTCTCATCTCTAGGTCAATATACAATAAATCTGGTAGAAACAGTAGATGGAGTACACTAGATACAAGAATATACAAGGTGGTACAAAATAATAACATAACCCACCTATGAGCAAATCTCGAGCCCAAGCAAAACAGGCAAAAGAACAAGTGCGCCCGCCGCTACTGAACTGACGGAGCGGACCTGCAAAAGACTGTGGCACAACGGGGGTGAGTTGCCAACTCGTGAGTAATAAATAACATCTGCAAAGGCTATCGTATGCATGCACACAAGCATCCTAGCATCTAAAATACAGGCATGACTGGATGCACTAGCAGGTGTGTATACCATATCAGTGTGCTAATATGTATGCAACATGAAAATCTGAGGTCTCAATAGGTATATATAAGAAATATTTTATCTCTTTTTGTTTTTGAAACTCTTTTAGAATGCCAGCATAATATCAATGAATCGACGAAAATCGGTGTCCAGCAACGACACCCAAAAGCTATCTCAAATCTCATAAATGTATCTCTGGCCTCAGCCGTCCGGCTGACCCATCTCAAATATCAATATCTCATCATCTAGCGGCCACGGTCGGTATCCTCTGGATATCCGCCATCCCAAACAGTCACCGGTAGGTAATCCGTCCCCTGCCAGGCTCAACGTCATCACCACATTCCTCTTGCCCCGGGGTACCTTACCGGGCCCACCATGTACCCGTGCCGGTTCCTCCACTCCTCGACACGGATTTCCAAATCCACAGCAAACTCATGGTGGACGACACTTACATCACTAGAAAACCGCAATTTACATATTTTAAAAATATAATAAGTTTAGAAATTTTGCGGCTTTCCCCCGAAATCCAGCAATATCATAAAATCTCAAGAAATTCTCATAAGTGCATATATCAATGATAATGAATGTGTATGATATCAATAATCAAGTTGCGATGTGTGATTAATGTATTAAGCATTAACAATTAATATGATGAAGTTCATGCACATGAATAGCAATACTACGGTTTCATTTTTAAGGAATTAAAGGCAATAGTACCAGTTTAAGTATCAATTAGTAAAAGGTTTCAATTTAAAAGTTATCTAGTGTGGTGGAATGGCAATTACCAGGGTGTGTGTGTAATCATGAATAGTGCTCGTGTTGCATATAAAAACCTGGTAATGGTGCATGTGTCCTACAATTGAGTTTGCGTATATGGATATAACATATTGATCTAATTGCAGCAATTATCATGCCAGTATTATTATTCTAATGTCACAAGTGATTATCCAATTTACTATTTTCCATTTTACTAAATCTATCGGGCGACTTGCGCCATCCAAACGATCGTCCCCCGTAGATGTTAAATCTACTCACCAGAATCCCTGGCTAGCTGTGTCCAATCACCGCCTTTCCCTTTCGCGCCGCGTCTGACGTTTCCGCGACCGAACCTGGAATTTACATCAGTACCCTATATAAGGTTATATATCAAGAACGACGCAAAACCCCAACGAAACTTCTAAATTTCTCTAGCTAGGTACAACGTGCACAAAGTGCGCGGACACACGCGAAAATCGCAAAAACTGCCGAAAAACGCCGATTTGGTCGCCCGGCGAAACTAGAACCCGACTACCCAAAAACCGCACTCACGCATCCTAAAAGTCGTAGGACAAGCCATTACAATCATCAAGATATCAAAAATAATTCATCACATAACTTTTATAAAAAATCTAGTAAGCATTTGCATTCCAATTTGATGCAAACATCGACAATTTAGCGACAAAGTCAACACCACCCAACACCAACATCCAAACTAACCAAAAAGCTAGCCAATACACTAATTTTAAACCATCAACTATGCTTAAAAAACCTAATTTCCATAAACAAAACCTTCTCTTGATTTTTGTAATTAGCAAACATAAACCAAACTATATATGAAAAACCTTAATTTAACACTAGATTTTAGCCTAATAAGCAAGTTAACCACTTAGATTAAGGTTAGCAAAACACTAGATAGCAAATTAGTTTAATCAATTAAATAGTGCTTTCTAAAACTTAATCCACTCACTAATCAAGCTTCACAAACCAATTCCATACAAAAAACCCTCTCTTGAAAATCCTAAAAAAGCAATTTCACACTTCTAAATTTAACCAAATTAGCATAATTGAAAACTACATCAACAAGATAACTATATGGATTAGTAAATTAACCACTAGATTAACTATAAAACAATCTAATTAAGTATTATGGCTTCAAAACCCTAGCTAAAATTTTCAAGCAAAACCTAAGAAAACTAGACTAAAACTACACTAAATTAACACTAAACCATACAATTAAAGGAATTTTTGCAAAAGAAAGTAACTTGATGAGAATTATACCTCTTGATCTATGGATCAAGCAAGAAAATTTGGCTCCAATTGATGGCCTCAAGCACCAAGATCCAAGCAAGAATGGCAAAGGAAAATGATAGCATAAGGATTTGTTTGGATTTTTGAATAAAGTGTGGATTTTGATGTGGTTTTTTGAAGAAATTGAAGGAAAATGAAAAGAAAAGAGAGGAAGAAGAGGGTGTGCAGGAATTTAGGCCAGAGGAGGGATGGGGGATGGTGTGGGCAAGTGGGGAAAGTCAAGGGTCAAGTTCCAAAGTCAAATGTATCATAACTTATTCATTTTAATTAAAATAAAACCATAAACCATCAAAACAACTCAAGAAAGCAACCAAAGAAAATGAGGCCAGAAATTTCTGGTCTCACACAAGGTGGGGCTGTCCTAGGGCTGAGGAAAAAGAGAGAGGGGTTTTACAAAAGAAATTTTATGCAAAAAGGCCCCCTACAACTCAAAAATTGCAAGTTTTAGCTCAAAATTCAATAAATTCGTTTCAAATCATAAAAATTTGTTAAAAATCAAAATAAATTACTAAAAATTCATGTTATCACTAGATTATAATTATCATAATTTTAGAGATTAAAATTAGCCCGGAAAAATTTGTATTTATCGCTTATTTAATGTATTTTCTTACCGGCTTAAAATAATATTACAAAATTGAAAAATAGGGAAAAAATTTTAAATGACCAAAATTTCATAATTAACTCATTAGTCACTAAAAACAAGTAATTACCTATCCATTTAAGGTATAATTAGCCCTAAACTGCAAAATATCGAGAAAGACGGTTTTCGGAAAAATACCGAATTTTCACCGAATTTCAAGAAAACACCAAAACGACTTTTCAAGACGCTACAATCTTCCCCCCTTAAAGAAATTCGGTCCCCGAATTTAAAAATATAGCTACGTGTACCTTCGAAGAGATGGGGATACTTCTTCCTCATCTCGCCCTCGGTCTCCCAGGTAACCTCCTCGCTGCTCGGGCTACGCCAAAGGACCTTGACGGTTGGTATAATATTCGACCTCAACTTCTTCACCTGCCAATCCAGGATGGCCACCGGCTGCTCTGCAAAAGAAAGGTCGCGCTCTAGCTGGACTGTCGGGTGCTGAATCGCATGCGAAGGGTCATGAAGGTACTTGCGGAGCATCGAAACATGGAAGACGGGGTGAACATCGGGAAAGCTGGGAGGAAGAGCCAAACGATAAGCAACAGCGCCAACCCGCTCGAGGATCTCGAAGGGACCTACGAATCTAGGGCTAAGCTTCCCTTTTCGCCCAAAACGCATCACGCCCTTCATCGGAGAGACCCTCAGAAAAACCTGGTCGCCAACTGCGAACTCTAATCTGCGACGGCGCCTGTCTGCATAGGATTTCTGTCTGCTCTGAGCTGCCCTCATCCGGTCTCGAATCAACTGTATCTTCGCTGTCGTCTCCTCAACAAGCTGCGGCCCCAAAATGCTGCTCTTGCTGAGCTCTGTCCAACAGACGGGCGATCTGCATCTCCTCCCATACAAAGCCTCGAAAGGTGCCATCTGAATAGTATCCTGGAAGCTGTTGTTGTAGGAGAACTCCACTAGAGGTAAATGACGATCCCAGCTACCACCAAAGTCTAAAACGCACGCTCTGAGCATGTCCTCGAGAGTCTGAATGGTCCGCTCTGACTGTCCGTCGGTCTGCGGATGAAACGCTGTGCTGAAGCTCAAACGAGTGCCCAAAGCCTCCTGAAGTCTCTGCCAAAGTCGGCTGGTGAACTGAGTGCCTCGATCTGACACGATACAAGTCGGTACGCCATGTAGTCGCACGATCTCGTCAATATAGAGCTGAGCATACTGAGCGAAGCTGAAAGTCGTCTTCACTGGAAGGAAGTGAGCCGCTTTCGTTAATCTATCCACGATCACCCAGATGGAGTCGTACCCTCGACTGGTCCTGGGTAGACCCACAACGAAATCCATCGAAATCTGTTCCCATTTCCACTCTGGAATGGATAACGGCTGTAGCTCTCCTGTGGGCCTCTGGTGCTCGGCCTTGACTTGCTGACAAGTCAGGCATCTCAAAACGAACTCCGCAATGTCCCTCTTCATTCCGTCCCACCAGTAGGTCTCTCTCATATCATGGTACATCTTGGTGGAACCGGGGTGGACACTATACACTGATCGGTGTGCCTCCTCGAGAATGTCGCGCCGTAATCCATCAGCATCTGGTACGCACAGTCTAGATCCATATCGTAAAATCCCCTGATCGTCAACCACGAACTCGGAAAATCTGCCCTGTCCCATCTGTGCCATGATCTCTGAGCAACGGTCGTCACTGCGCTGTGCCTCATATATACGGTCAAGCAACTGTGGGCGTGCACGAACATGCGCGAGCTGTCCCCCTGTTTGAGTGAACTCGAACTCAACTCGGCTGTCGCATAACATCTGCCAATCTGCTGACGACTGCCTCTGCACTGCGCGCAAAAAGGATAGACTACCCCCGGGCCTCCTACTCAACGCATCCGCCACCACATTCGCCTTGCCGGGGTGATATAAGATCTCGCAGTCGTAGTCTTTCACCAACTCCATCCAACGACGCTGTCTGAGGTTCAGGTCTCGCTGCTGAAATATGTACTTTAAGCTCTTGTGATCGGTGAATATCTGACATGACTCGCCGTAAAGGTAATGTCGCCAAATCTTCAGTGCAAAGACCACTGCAGCCATCTCCAAATCATGAGTGGGGTAGTTCTGTTCATGCTTCTTCAACTGCTGAGAAGCATAAGTGATCACCCGGCCATGCTGCATCAATACGCATCCTAATCCCACTCGCGAAGCATCACAGTAGACAACAAATCCGCCTGATCCCGAAGGTAAAGATAATACCGGCGCCGTAGTCAAACAGGTCCGTAGCTGCTGAAAACTGCGCTCGCACTCCTCTGTCCAAACGAAAGGAACTCCCTTCCGGGTCAAACTGGTCAACGGTGCAGCTATACGGGAGAAGTCCTGAACAAAACGCCTGTAGTAGCCCGCCAGGCCTAGAAAACTACGGATCTCAGTAACCGATGTAGGTCGGGGCCACTGCTGAACAGCCTCAATCTTCTTCGGGTCCACACAAATGCCGTCTCTCGTAACCACGTGACCCAAGAATCCGACGCTGTCTAGCCAGAACGCACACTTGGAGAACTTCGCGAACAGCTGATGCTCCCTCAGAGTCTGTAACGTAATCCGCAAGTGCTGCTCGTGCTCCTCTCTGCTCCGGGAGTACACCAAGATATCGTCGATAAACACGATGATGAACAAGTCAAGATACGGCCTGAATGTACGGTTCATCAAATCCATAAATGCTGCTGGGGCGTTGGTGAGTCCGAACGACATCACCAAAAACTCGTAGTGGCCATAGCGTGTACGGAAAGCTGTCCTCGGTATATCCTTCTGTCGAACTCGCAGCTGATGGTATCCTGATCGCAAGTCGATCCTCGAAAAATACCCCGCACCCTGAAGCTGGTCGAACAAATCATCAATGCGCGGCAACGGATATCTGTTCCGAACGGTAACTTTGTTCAGCTGGCGGTAGTCGATACATAAGCGCAAACTTCCATCCTTCTTCTTGACAAACAGGACCGGAGCACCCCACGGAGAAACACTCGGTCGAATAAGCCCCTTATCCAACAAATCCTGCAACTGATCCTTCAGCTCTCGAAGCTCTGCCGGGGCCATCCGATAAGGCGGTATAGAAATAGGCCCCGAACCGGGAATCAAATCAATGCAGAACTCAACATCGCGCTCAGGCGGTAGCCCAGGTAGCTCATCAGGGAAAACATCAGGGAACTCACAAACTACCGGGACCCGGTCCAACGGAACCTCTGCAGCTCGAGTATCACAAATAAACGCTAAGAATCCCTGACATCCCTTCCGCAAGAGCTGACCAGCGCGAAGAGACGAAATTAAGCTGGGAAGGGCGACACCGCGGTCTCCCTGAATAACAAGGACTGGCTCTCCCGGAAAGCTAAATCTGACTGCCTTCTCACGGCAGTCCACCGAAGCATAACAAGTGGCTAGCCAATCAATGCCCAGAAGCACATCAAAGTCCAACATATCGAGGAGTATCAAATCAACTGATGAATCCCTCTCCCCGATACGAACGGAACACAAACGAAATACAAACCGAGCGACAAACGACTCGCCTACCGGAGTAACAACAACAAGCGGCTGATCTAACGACGACGACTCACGGCCCAACATCGGTGCAAAGTGTGTAGAGACGTACGAATGTGTGGAACCTGGGTCGAATAATACCCGTGCGTCGAAAGAACAAACTGGCAAAGTACCTGTCACAACGGCATTGGATGCCTGCGCATCCTGCGGTGTCAAAGCAAAAACTCGGGCCTGTCCTCCACCGATAGCGGGCTGACCTCGACCTCGGCCTCTGCCTCCTCGTCCTCTCTGAACAGGACCGCCGCGTCCACGGCCTCTCGGTGCACCTAACTGGCGTGGAGCATCGCCTGGGGTAGGAAGTAGGGCTCTCTGTGGAGGGGGTGGTGATGGTGGTAGGGTCACGTGCGGAACTGTCGCTGCTCCCTGTCGTCTCACCGGACAGTCTCTGACAAGATGGTGCAAACTCCCGCACCCAAAACATCCTGGCGACGGCTGCTGCCCCTGGGGATAAGAACCATATAACTGTCCCCGTCCAAATCCTCTGCCAGGCCTATCTCTCGGAAAGAATCTGGCGCGCTGTCTCTGAGACGGTACATCGGTGCACATCCTCTTCGGCCCAGAAACGGCCGAAGTCCGCGATATGCGTGCCTCCATCCGCAATGCCGTATCCATAGCAGCTGAATAAGTGTCGTAGTGCTGGGCGCCAATGGCAAGATATAGCTGGGCATCAAGTCCCTGTACGAACCTCTTCACCATCTTCTCTTCGGTATCCACCAAATACTGAGCATATCGGGATAACTGTGTAAACTGGATGTCATACTCAGACACCGTCATCCCAGGTGTCTTGACTAAGGCCTCGAAGCTGCGAGCTCTGGCGTCACGAACGCTCTCTGGAAGGAAACGGGCTAGAAAGACCGCTGTAAACTCGACCCAAGTCATAGGCGGTAGACCTGCAGCTCGACCACTCAAGACTGACTCCCACCATGTCTGCGCGAGACCCTCTAGTCGGAAACTCGCAAGCTCTACCCATCGATCATCCGAACATCTCAGCGAACGGCAGATCCTGGCTAAACTGTCAAGGAACGTCTGTGGGTCCTCCGCTGCCTCGGTGCCGGTGAATACTGGAGGTCTCAGCCTCATGAAATTCTGTAGTGAAACCGGAATGGCCACGGTGGTAGTAGTAGGAGCAGGTATCATGGTCGTCTGTGACGTAGTAGGTACGTCATCCGGCCTCGGTGTACGACTGGCTGCAACTAGGGATCCTACCATCTGACGCAGCTCCTGCATGCCTCCCATCATCTGTCGCAACTCCTCCATACCGGTCTCGAGCCTATCCATACGGCCTGGGGAAGGTGGATCGGTCTGTCCCTGCGGCGTAGGCATACCACCCTGCTCAGTCCTAGTCTCGGACGAGCCAGCTCGAATCTCGTCTCTGGCGGCAGCCCTCTGTGCCCTCGTAGCCTTCGGCGGCATAGTGGCTGTTACAGGAAAACAGATAGTAAGGACAGTGCAATAGGATCACAGGATACACGGAATTGAAGAAGGAAATTTCCAAGCAAGTATCCTAAAGTCACTTAGGCGGAGTACCGTATCGTAAGTATGCCGCGGACATACGCACGCTACGTTACGCTGCTTAGGTCACTTACTCCATTTACCAAGGGTCATCCTACACTCACAAGGGTAAAACCTATCGCTCTGATACCAACTTTGTCACGACCCGCAGGGTACGGAACGTGACTGGCACTTAAGTTTACGAAACGTCTAAAGGCGTCCGTAAAATAAGTAAGCCAAAGCCCAGAAAACAAAACCAATTAAGCAAAAGAGTGAAGAAAACCCAAACATTTGAAAGCAAGTTTATCAAATAAGTCATATAAAACCCCTTTTAAAAACAATACTAATTTTTCCGAAAATTTCGGCAGAGTCTCCTTTGTAAATACTGGCCCCCAAAAATGGGTACAACAAGAATATATGTAAAACCAACAAATAAGGCATCCCCAAGCGGGAGCTAGCTCTTCGCCATAAGGCGGTCACAAATCCCACGCAATATAAATGACAACAAGCATAATAATCATAAGGAAGCATGAAAAAGGTAGCATGTCGGCTCAAGTGAGCTCGACCCCAAAATACAGCATAAAATCCACAAACCTCACAGTCTCATCTCTAGGTCAATATACAATAAATCTGGTAGAAACAGTAGATGGAGTACACTAGATACAAGAATATACAAGGTGGTACAAAATAATAACATAACCCACCTATGAGCAAATCTCGAGCCCAAGCAAAACAGGCAAAAGAACAAGTGCGCCCGCCGCTACTGAACTGACGGAGCGGACCTGCAAAAGACTGTGGCACAACGGGGGTGAGTTGCCAACTCGTGAGTAATAAATAACATCTGCAAAGGCTATCGTATGCATGCACACAAGCATCCTAGCATCTAAAATACAGGCATGACTGGATGCACTAGCAGGTGTGTATACCATATCAGTGTGCTAATATGTATGCAACATGAAAATCTGAGGTCTCAATAGGTATATATAAGAAATATTTTATCTCTTTTTGTTTTTGAAACTCTTTTAGAATGCCAGCATAATATCAATGAATCGACGAAAATCGGTGTCCAGCAACGACACCCAAAAGCTATCTCAAATCTCATAAATGTATCTCTGGCCTCAGCCGTCCGGCTGACCCATCTCAAATATCAATATCTCATCATCTAGCGGCCACGGTCGGTATCCTCTGGATATCCGCCATCCCAAACAGTCACCGGTAGGTAATCCGTCCCCTGCCAGGCTCAACGTCATCACCACATTCCTCTTGCCCCGGGGTACCTTACCGGGCCCACCATGTACCCGTGCCGGTTCCTCCACTCCTCGACACGGATTTCCAAATCCACAGCAAACTCATGGTGGACGACACTTACATCACTAGAAAACCGCAATTTACATATTTTAAAAATATAATAAGTTTAGAAATTTTGCGGCTTTCCCCCGAAATCCAGCAATATCATAAAATCTCAAGAAATTCTCATAAGTGCATATATCAATGATAATGAATGTGTATGATATCAATAATCAAGTTGCGATGTGTGATTAATGTATTAAGCATGAACAATTGATATGATGAAGTTCATGCACATGAATAACAATACTACGGTTTCATTTTTAAGGAATTAAAGGCAATAGTACCAGTTTAAGTATCAATTAGTAAAAGGTTTCAATTTAAAAGTTATCTAGTGTGGTGGAATGGCAATTACTAGGGTGTGTGTGTAATCATGAATAGTGCTCGTGCTGCATATAAAAACCTGGTAATGGTGCATGTGTCCTACAATTGAGTTTGCGTATATGGATATAACATATTGATCTAATTGCAGCAATTATCATGCCAGTATTATTATTCTAATGTCACAAGTGATTATCCAATTTACTATTTTCCATTTTACTAAATCTATCGGGCGACTTGCGCCATCCAAACGATCGTCCCCCGTAGATGTTAAATCTACTCACCGGAATCCCTAGCTAGCTGTGTCCAATCACCGCCTTTCCCTTTCGCGCCGCGTCTGACGTTTCCGCGACCGAACCTGGAATTTACATCAGTACCCTATATAAGGTTATATATCAAGAACGACGCAAAACCCCAACGAAACTTCTAAAGTTCGCTAGCTAGGTACAACGTGCACAAAGTGCGCGGACACACGCGAAAATCGCAAAAACTGCCGAAAAACGCCGATTTGGTCGCCCGGCGAAACTAGAACCCGACTACCCAAAAACCGCACTCACGCATCCTAAAAGTCGTAGGACAAGCCATTACAATCATCAAGATATCAAAAATAATTCATCACATAACTTTTATAAAAAATCTAGTAAGCATTTGCATTCCAATTTGATGCAAACATCGACAATTTAGCGACAAAGTCAACACCACCCAACACCAACATCCAAACTAACCAAAAAGCTAGCCAATACACTAATTTTAAACCATCAACTATGCTTAAAAAACCTAATTTCCATAAACAAAACCTTCTCTTGATTTTTGTAATTAGCAAACATAAACCAAACTATATATGAAAAACCTTAATTTAACACTAGATTTTAGCCTAATAAGCAAGTTAACCACTTAGATTAAGGTTAGCAAAACACTAGATAGCAAATTAGGTTTAGTCAATTAAATAGTGCTTTCTAAAACTTAATCCACTCACTAATCAAGCTTCACAAACCAATTCCATACAAAAAACCCTCTCTTGAAAATCCTATAAAAGCAATTTCACACTTCTAAATTTAACCAAATTAGCATAATTGAAAACTACATCAACAAGATAACTATATGGATTAGTTAATTAACCACTAGATTAACTATAAAACAATCTAATTAAGTATTATGGCTTCAAAACCCTAGCTAAAATTTTCAAGCAAAACCTAAGAAAACTAGACTAAAACTACACTAAATTAACACTAAACCATACAATTAAAGGAATTTTTGCAAAAGAAAGTAACTTGATGAGAATTATACCTCTTGATCTATGGATCAAGCAAGAAAATTTGGCTCCAATTGATGGCCTCAAGCACCAAGATCCAAGCAAGAATGGCTAAGGAAAATGATAGCATAAGGATTTGTTTGGATTTTTGAATAAAGTGTGGATTTTGATGTGGTTTTTTGAAGAAATTGAAGGAAAATGAAAAGAAAAGAGAGGAAGAAGAGGGTGTGCAGGAATTTCGGCCAGAGGAGGGATGGGGGAGGGTGTGGGCAAGTGGGGAAAGTCAAGGGTCAAGTTCCAAAGTCAAATGTATCATAACTTATTCATTTTAATTAAAATAAAACCATAAGCCATCAAAACAACTCAAGAAAGCAACCAAAGAAAATGAGGCCAGAAATTTCTGGTCTCACACAAGGTGGGGCTGTCCTAGGGCTGAGGAAAAAGGGAGAGGGGTTTTACAAAAGAAATTTTATGCAAAAAGGCCCCCTACAACTCAAAAATTGCAAGTTTTAGCTCAAAATTCAATAAATTCGTTTCAAATCATAAAAATTTGTTAAAAATCAAAATAAATTACTAAAAATTCATGTTATCACTAGATTATAATTATCATAATTTTAGAGATTAAAATTATCCCGGAAAAATTTGTATTTATCGCTTATTTAATGTATTTTCTTACCGGCTTAAAATAATATTACAAAATTGAAAAATAGGGAAAAAATTTTAAATGACCAAAATTTCATAATTAACTCATTAGTCACTAAAAACAAGTAATTACCTATCCATTTAAGGTATAATTAGCCCTAAACTGCAAAATATCGAGAAAGACGGTTTTCGGAAAAATACCGAATTTTCACCGAATTTCAAGAAAACACCAAAACGACTTTTCAAGACGCTACAGCACAGCATTTTCTCGGAAATTGGTGACATCCCAACGCCTCCGTAAGCATATCAGGTATCTAGTCTCGACGGGAAGTAATGACAGCTCGTCAGCGTCTCGCACGAACCTCTGGTTCCACTTGTCTCTATCGTCGTCCACTATGACTTCACGCCATGCTTTCTACGCATTGCACTGTTCTCGGCCTCGGTCAATCCGAAGTCTCTCGCACGGACTCGAAATCGCGTACTCTGTAGCTTCATCATTCTGTAGAAGATGTCTGGCCGAACAGGTCCTCGGGAATACGTCCCAACCATCGGATGAATACTCAATACTCGTCCGTCCTCGATCAACTCGCAACGCATCTGGGTAAGGTCCTTTATCCAAACCTGGTCAACTACCTCGTCGACGATGTCGAGCTCTGGCCTGCTGAGTGTGCTCAATATGACCCCCCTTGGGTCCTGGTCTTCTCGTATAGTATTCCAGAAAGGTCCTGTCGAGGTCTCTCTCAAATCTCATTCCTGTTGAATTGCCCGGAAGTCGTCGTCCTTTACTGAAGAAAATTTTTATTCCGGAACGGCTGCATACTCGTCGCAACTCCTTCTGGAAGGTATATCCATATACAACGCCTCTGCGTGCGTATCGCATCTCTGATGTCAGCGGAGTGGGACGTCATCTCGTCGAAATCTCTTGCAAACTCTTTACTTCACTCTGCTTCAATGTCGACTGCTTCGGACTCGTCTCATCGTGGCTGCATGGACTGCGCTCAAACAGCCATGCTCGTATCTGGAGTCTCCCAAGCAGTGTTTCCCATCACATGATATCCGAATGATGTCGAATCATCCGATCGATTGTCAAAACCTCATAATCCCCCAAGAGATCAACATCTTGGGTACAGTTTAATGGTATCGAGTACATACAACAGCATCAGTGGTCCAGCCGTAGAAGGGCAAACCGAAACCTCACTAATGGCGCCGCGGAACTGCCGCAAACCCTATGGTTCAAAGGCTTTCACAAGGTCATTAAGTCGAGTTAGGGTTTCATTCTTCTAGAGGGTCCATAGAATCGCTTGCATGTCTTTCCGAATACTTTAAACTTGGAAAATGGGCTCCTGACATTCGATCGCCTCTATCGACTCTCAACGAACCTATGCGAAGTCGTCTCTAGCTGGAATCAATCTATCTGATGACCTCGCATCTGGGTAAGCGAACGAATCACATGTCCTAGCATCCATCCTCGGTGACTAGCGACCTTCCATCATATCTCTAAGTATATACTCATGTTGCAGTAGCTCTAATTATCTGGGCGACATCTCGTCATTTGTAGCATCAACTGGCTCATTCGTCTGTACGCTGAACATCGCCTCAATCCTCCAGGAAAGGTAATACATTGGCGGTCATCTCTAAATCGGCCGGCTCTAGATCCGAGTAAGACTCTCCATACTGGAAATATTTAACTCAACTGGGCCTACTCCGGCGCATAAATCGGACGAATCACCTTCGCCTCTCAAATCGGGTAGACTAGCTATCGTCTGTCTCATATTTGCCTGGAAGCTCCGGCGATCTCAGCTCGTAAACTCCGGAAGCGACATCTGTCAATCTCAGCAACAGCTGGTTCATCTGTCTGCACAGTAGGCGACATCATAATCTCTGAGGTATGTTGTACATCAACAGTCCCCTCTCAATTGGCAGCTCTAACAATGGCCCGATCATCCGGTGTAAAACCAAGCACTCGCCTCCACAAGAGGTCACAATCACCATTACTAACTCCAGACATTCCCATGTCACCAAAAAACAATGGTCAGCCCTCGTACCAGACGAGCTCTCCCTGACCGTAGCACTGGCAGCAGCTCACTGCTCTCAAACAATTGCGACAAGAACCTCAATCGAGTATCGAAGAGAGCAGATCAATGGGAAGAAGAAAACAACAGATCCAGAATGGAGACATGATCATAATAAGGAACAACATCAATGAAAGTATGATCATGGAACTAATAGAATCGAGGATCTCAAATGGATGTATAATCATTGAAATAAAGAGAATCACTGATCTCGAAAATATGTACATCCTAATGTTTCTTAAGCGGAGTAGCGTATCGTTAGTATGCCGCAGAACATATCCACGGTACGTCACTATACTTTAGTCACTTATTCCATCAATTAAGGGTCATCCTACGCAACGAAAGTTCGGGTCTAATATCCCATCGACTAAGTCTAAGTTCCGTAAGGTCAAGCCTAAGTTTCGTGTATATATAGACGCCCTAGGCTCCACATAGTCAAACTTAGACTCGAACCAAGGTTAACCAAGCGCTCTGATACCAACTTTGTCATGACCCGAAAGAGCACGTGACTGGCCCTTGAACCATATGAAGTCTATAGGACTCCATCTGATCCAAGTAAGCCAAAAGCCAGAAATCTAAAACCATTTAAAGAGTAAATAAAGAAAACTGATTTAAAGAAATGAAGAAAAACATGTTTGAAGTCAAGGTTTTTAAATAACTAAGACGAATATGCATTTTAAAAATGTAAGGTCTTTTCTAAAAATTTCGGCAGAGTTTCTTTTGTAAATACTGGCCCCGAACGGGGTACAACAAGAACAATATATATGCAATGATAAAAGGCATCCCCAAGCGGGAGCTAGCTCTTCGTCAATCGACGGTCACAACCACACAAGCAATATAATATACAACGCCGAATGGCGAGGATCAAAACTCACAATAAGATGAAAACCGTCATACTGCTACACGCGACTCTAAGGTCGGAATAATACATCACTAGTGTCTAAGTCTGAAACAATATACAAGTTTTGGTTGATGGAATTCTAGATACAATGAATAATACATATACAAGGGTGGTTCTGATGCAAAGAACCCACCTACCAAAAGCAATTCACCCGCAAAGGAAGCAGTGTGCCATAAATGCCGCTATGGAACCTGTACGGCAAAACCTGCAAGAACTGTGGCACAACGGGGGGTGAGTTTCCAACTCATGAATAGAAAATATCTACAAGAAAAAACCGAAAGCATGACATAATCCTAGGTCAATACGATCAGTATATGATATAAACCACAAGAGTAAGTCTGAAGCATGATAAGTTGGCAATGTAACATCTAAACAAGTAGGTAGTGCCAAAAACTCGTGCTAGTGCCTCAGGTAATAACATGTCATAAATATAAGGTATGTCTGCATGAAGTAAATATGATGAAATATCAAAATGGATATCAATACACATATATTAGGGTCCCATTCCACTAATATTGGTGTAAGGGTATATATAACAGCGCCCTCATGCCCTGTTATATATACAAATGAAGTGTGATCAATGTAGTCAAAGTCTGTATGTAATCAATGTCTGTATATATGTGGATCCTGTCCACCTGTCACCCAATGACAATAAGCATCATGCATGCAAATATGAGGATATAATCAAATCATGGAGATCATCATGAAACTCGTGCCTAGCATCGGCACGTAAATCCTTGTCCATATGGGGCTCCGTCTACGGTATCGGCCCTCGGCCCCGGCAGCACAGGTCAGCCCATGTCCATCTCTCAACTCCGGTCGGTATCCTCCAGATATCCTCCGAGCTCAAATACAATCACCGGTAGGTAGTAGTCCCTCTGCCAGGCTCACTGTCTACTACACAGCGAAACCGTTCTCGCCCCGGGGTACCATACCGGGTCCACCATGTACCCGCAATCGGCCTCATCCGCCTCCTCGAATCGGGTTTCACATGTCGCTCTCAGCACCGAGAAAACACATGGTGGACGCACTGAAATATCATAACAATGGTAACCGAGTTTTTAAAACAATTATATATTGTCTTTTGAAATACCCACGGTTCCCAAATCCAGAAATATCATGGAAACAACATATCTCAATGCGTATAATCAAAACATGATGTATGCGACATGTAAAGAAAGGTAAGCATATCGATAAGTCATGCAACATGGAATAGTAATGTGCACATGTCGAGGGAAACCGCTCTTTTTAAAATGAATCGGTTTTGAAGAATATCTTGCGGTTCCCAAATCTCTAATCAAGTCAGAATCATCTACGTAAGTGTACAGGTATAAGTGTACAATATACCATGCAAGAATCATATCATGAATGCAACAGTACTACAATATGCCATGCAAGAATTATCGATGAAGAAGTGTGTGAGCCGTCAAATAGTGTACGTGGAACATACGCATCATCGATAATGGTGCTGGTGTCCTAACAGCATGATAGTAATATAGCAATAAACATATGCAAATCAATGCGAATAGCATGAACAAGCGGAAATCAAATAATCAACACCACAATGAAGAATCTACATCAATATGAATATGTCATGCAGTTATGTCATTTGAAACAAGTCGAATCAAGATTTTTAGTAAAATAAGGGCTACAGTATTTTTAAGAAAGATACGTTCTTTGAAAAATACCCGTAGAATCCCTTTACTTGTCTTTTAAGATATTCCTGATTCGTAGTTTTTGAAAAATGTATGACTCGGGTCTACTCTAACATCTACTATGCAAACTAAAGATCTAAGTATCAAGTCAATCGGGAGGGGTATAGAAACCACCTAAATCTGAGTCGATATATATATATATATATATATATATAGATATAATAGTCGGTGATCCCGCCTCAATAATATCGCGTACGATACAGTATATCGTAAGACATCCTCGAGTCATGAGTGCGGATCTATCATCAATATAGGCTCGTACGGTAAATCGTCGTACGGCATCTCAATAGCTGGGTACGGGTCAATATCACATTATCTCATCACATATCAGGTATCACTATCATCATATCACATAATCTTGGGTACTGATCTAAGTCTACTACAATCGATACCATCTATCACTGCGTATGTAAGCACACATCCAATGGCCCGCTAGAGAACACATGTCGTATCCCAAATACGAATCATATCAAATCACCGATCTCGCGGCACAATGCCCAAGATCATCGACTCATCTCCAATGTCATCCAATATCATCAAACACAGTGCAAGTATTGTAGGTTTCCTAGGCACACCCATGAGGCTCTACAACTGATCAACCATACCAAAATCAAAAATTTCCATGTGACAAAGAACCCTATACTAGATCGTTAACTAGAGGTAAGGCGAAAGAATGCAAGTTAACAACTTTAACTAAAAGGAAAGTGACTACAACCTTTGTAGATCCGGTCCTCCACTTCCTTAGCTTCATGATGATGTCCCTTCGCTGCGATAATCGGATCCTGGACTCTAGCGTCGACTTCATCGGAGAAATGGGCGGGCTAGGTCGTCGACTTCGATGCCGAAGATGATCAACATCGAGGCAACTCAAGATCAAGCTCTATCTTCACTTGGTCATAGAACTTGTGAAGATAACACACTCTACTATATGGCAAGTGGTAGAGGATGAAGAAATAGGAAGTGGGTTCACTTTGGATTTGGATTTCTCACTCTTTTTCTCATGACACTATTGGAGGTAGCAAGGTTTCTTCTTCTTGAAGAAGAAGAAGAAGAAGGAATATGATAAGAACAATAAAATCAATTGATGAATAATAATAAATCAAGTGATCTTATCATAATGCAACCATGGGTTAGTGTAACTAGTGTAGAGACTAAACTAGGGTTTAGGTGAATGGTTAGGTTAAGGAAAGAAACAAAATGGTCAAAGCTTTTCAAAGCTTCATGAAGCTTCAACTAAAAACCAAAAGAAGCCACCATTTTATTTCTTGCCCAAAAATAAATAAAATGAATAAGTGAATAATTTAAAACCCTAACCATTAACCTAAACATGGTTTATAGCATACACACACCCAAGTTTGCATGTATCATCAAACATGATACAAACCAGTGCACAATACTATATCATATATACAATGTGCACATCAAGTGAGAAAATCCATCTTAAGTGAACAAATACTAGTTAATGTAAAATAATATATCAAATATATAATAATACATTAAATCATTAAATCAAGACTTGATTTAATGATCCGGTCATACTGCATATAACCGACTAATATCAAGTGTATCATTGTATCGAATCAACACTTGATTCGGTAACCCGGCTATATCACATATAACCGTCCGATGATACAAATCGCGAGAATAGAATACAGTATCACATACTGGTATTATTCTCGGTCCCGCACATATCTCATATGCGCTCCTATTTCGTTTCGCTTGGGCCAGGAAACCTCTGTGTAGGACTCTAAAGACTCATCAATACGCCGGCAGCAGGTGATGATCATATCAAACACCCACAAGCCGCAAGCGGTCTGCTAAACGTAACGGCCACCCGGGTATTGAGCGATCAGAAGATCAAGGAGCAAGCCCGCTCATACTCTAGTGAATCCAACCAGTAACACTTACCGTACAGTCCGGTCTGTTCGTCTGATATGTCGCATATCTCGCCTAGGGGTGGTAAACGTCAGACCCCAGTAGCTTGACAAGTCATGCCGATATAAGGTCCATAACAAGCATGAAACTACTGATAACTCTTACGAGTAAATCACTGCAACCCTGGCCAGGGATTTCCAGTTATGGCCAGTCGAGCATAGCGCAACATCAACCCCCAATACAGGGAGAGACGAATCCCCTCCTATCGCTCATTGCCTCGATGTGAATCGGGACTGTACGCAAAAACCACCTGTTTGCACGACTCAATAGAGCCGTGGTAGGGTGGAAATCAAAGCACAGTGGGAGACACGCAAGACTCTATGACGATCTCGGGTCAACAGACTAAGCTGTACCAGTGTCACCAGAGAACTGCCATCTGACGTGAGGTATAATACCATCTGGGAGTTATCGGCGAGTCCGTTCAGTGTACCCAGTCATCACTGAGCACCCGCATACCATCTCTGATGTCAAACACCAATGGATATGGGATCATCTATCGCCCATCACATGGGTCGAGAAGATATACGCTAGTCTACTCTGGAATATCGATGCCCCGTCCCGATATTCCAACGACTAGGATCATTGAAGGATGTACTCATGGACTACCCAGTCCCCACTAGTATGATCTACATCATAGTCCTGGAAGTCGAGTACACATCCTAAGGGCATTATCAACATGTAACAGAGAGACAGAAAGTATACATGTAAAGATAAAGAGCAACCAGATAGCGTACTATCATGTCGAGCAAGAAAGTCCAACCTATATATGTCCCAGCATCCACTACAATATACATCCATTGTACAGTAATGGCCTCTAGGGCATACATATAACTAACAATCTCCCACTTGCGCTAGGGCCATCTGTAGCAGTGGTTGCAATATCTAATACTCAACCATCCCATATGAGTCTCTCTCTGGGAAAAAGCCTTTGTGAGTGGATCCGCCGTGTTGTCCTCTGAGTCTACTCTCCTAACCTCGATCACCCTGGAGATCAACTATCTCCATGATGAGGTGATGCTGCCTCAGAATATGTCTGGGTCACTGATGGGACCAGGGTTCTTAGGCCAAAGCCACACTTCCATTGTCACACAATGGTAGGAACCTAGTTCATCTTATGAACCAATATACACCCATACTGCTTCTTTGGTAGTATCTTTGATAGCGATGTCACCAGCCTTTATCGTCTAGTCTGCCACGGTATCTAGCTTGGAACTCTTCCAACATACCGTCCCTCCACTGAGGGTAAAGACAATGCCTGCGACTGACATTCAGTCGTCCTTATCACCCTGGAACCTTTCCAGTGATTCTCCCCAGGATCAACTGATACTATCTCACTACAACTAGTGAGAATCCTAACATCCATTTAGATATATCTCTCAGATCCGAAACCCAGGATTTAGGAGGTATCAGTTTGATCCTATATGGAGAATCCATGTGATAAGCGGAGATTGACCGAGCGTAGCATAGGAAACTCCTTTCCTATCAAGAGTATGTCATCCACGTACTCTACGAGGATCATCACCATACTCCATACTACCTTTTTGTACATACAAGGTTCATCTACCATTTTGATGAAGTCAAACTCTTTGACTACCACATCAAAACAGATGTTCCAACTCCGCGATGTATGCTTTATCCTGTAAAGCAACTTGCACACGTTTCCGCTGCTCCCACTGTTCACGAAGCCCTCTGGCTGTGTACTTATAGACATTCTCTTCTAAATCAATATTTAGAAAAGCAGTCATGACACCCAACCACCAGATATCGTAGTCATGGTATGTAGCCGTGGCAAGTAGGATCCGGATGGACTTAAGCATAGACACTGGAAAAGGTTTCATCATTATCCATGCCTGGTCGTTGATGAAAACCTTTTACAAGTCTAGCTTTGAAAGTCTCAACTTTTCCATCTATACCAAGTAATCTTCTCAAGATATACTTGCTCCTGATGGGGATTTAACCCTTTAGATATAGTAACCAAAGTCCATACTTTGTTGGTGTATAAGGATTGCATCTCAGATCACTAAGTATCTAGCCATTCTTATAGAGTCTTACTCCTGATGGCCAGCTCGAAACTAGTTGGGTCATCATCTCATGATGTAGTCCTCGCTCCTACTGTCATAGAGAAACCAAAGTATCTCTCAGGTGGGTGAGAAACCCTACTAGATCGGCGGAGAGGCTGAGGTTCGTTGGTTGCTATTGAATCCTTTGGTTCTACCAAATCATCAGCTGCAGTTTGTATAGCTGGAACTGCTTCCAGTTCTACCTCATGTCCACTAATTTCTTCACAAGAAATTCCCTTTCACAAAGGTGGCATGTTGAGAAACAAAACATTTTTGTTCCTCGGTTAAGTAGAAGATATTCCCTTGCGAATGCTTAGGATATCCAACAAACTTCTACAGAACTGACTTTGCCTCGAGCTTGTCCGAATTTTTCTTTTGACATAGGCCGGACAATCCCAAATCTTAACTTACTTAAGAGATAGGCTCTTCCCATACCATATCTTATATGGAGTGGTAGGCACTGATTTGATTCGAACCTAATTCAATAGGTATGCAGCTTTTCAAGTGCATAACCCCTTAAAAGAAATAGGTAACTCAGTAATACTCATCCTAGAGCACACCATATCTAATATGGTGCGATTGCTCCGCCCCGATACACCATTGTGCTGTGGTATATTCAGAGGAGTAATACGGAGAGAAAATCTCATTCTCCTTTAGAATAATCCAGGAATTTTATGCACAAGTATTCTCCTCCCTGATCTTATCATAGGACATAATACTTATACCCGGTTTTTTTTTTGGTTCTCTACTTCTAACTTATATTCTGTGAATATCTCAAAAGCTTCGGACTTATGTTTCAACAGTAACATATGGCTGAATCTTGAGAGATTATCAAAGGATGTAATAAAGTACAATGAACCGGTCTTGGCATATGTAGAGAGGGGACCTTGCATACATCACTTGTATCAGTCCCAAGAGTTAACTAACTATTTCTCTATTTCCAATAAACAGAGCTATGGTCATTTAATCTTTGTGACATGACTGGAAAGTTTCATAAGATGTAAATTCAAACTAATTTAAATATGCATCAAAATGTAACTTCAGCCAGTCTGGTCGCATTGATATGACCTAGTCTACAATGCCTTAAGAAGGATTCGTTCATTTCTGAACTCTTCCTCTTGTGTGTGTTCTGTATACTAGGAACTGTAGTTTGATTTAGAACGTCAATGCTTTTAGATAACGTGCCTGATCCGATCAACTTTTGATATAGGAAATGTTCAAAACAATATCCAACAATACAAAATTATATCCTTCTTTACTAATAAAGAGACGGATATGATTTTGTACAACAGGTTCGGTATCTAATAGCATTTGTTCAGAATCAATGTATTGGTAATACAGGGTGACAGTGACCAACAGACTTGGCTACAACACTTGCCCCGTTTTCTGTCTCATGAAACTTATCACCCGTTCTCAGTTCTCTTACCTTTCTGTGGCACATGTAATGGATTACATTTGCGGGATCCTGATCCGGTATTAAATACCCAGGACGTAGAAGATACTGAGAAACAGTTCTTTATAATGAACACACCCGAATGAGATGCATCATATGCACTTTCTTCGTTTGGGCGGCATAGTAATTATGGTATTCCCCTATTTTCTGCTCGGTCTTATAACAATTATAAGTTGAAGCGGGAGCAACATTCCCCAGCTCAGTATAACAAGCGGGTTCGGTCAATACATCCATATTATTATCTTGATTAAGGCGTGATATGGTCGCTACCTGGAGAGAGAGAAAAGAAAACACTCTGCGTGCGCTCTTGCAAGATTAGATTGGTTATATATTTTATCTAATCAGGATGGCTCCCACTGTTTTTATCAAATCTTCCTTCAAACCCTAAAAGGAAAGACTAGCCGGGATTAATTACACTCTACAAGTTCATCAATCTTTCAGCCAGGCCAGTGCCGGTACTTTGAGGGAGGTTCCCCGTGCTTTCGCACGGACCTAATTAAAGTAAAACTCGTCTTCCTAGAGGCGTAACCCCGTTGACACCTTTCTAGACACCTACTTGATCGGCTAATTATAAAGTGCAAAACTCTCCCAGGAGTAACAATTACTCGCAGTGGGTATCGGGATCCAACTATCATATAAAAGATTTGCAATCTCATTGCAAATTTCAACACTTGAAACTCCCGATAAAGGTTTTTACCCCTAGCACTTATGACCTTAACTATGGTCAACAAATCATAAGCACTAGTCAAGTTCTACCCGTCATTTCGTGATTAATTAGACCCACCCACATGACCCTTAACTAAGGTCAACAAAGTCACGCGATTGTCCTAACTAATCGCATCATATGCGGTGTAGGAAGACATCACTTATCTACCGTACACTGTGCCTTGACTATGGTCAACAAACACGGCACGAATACTAAGTACTCTACTTCCTAAAATGATGGAGGGTTGCGGATGGTTTTTATAAAAACCTTTAACTCTTTGAACCTGATCTCGTTGCGGAATCAAATGTTTTTTATATGGAGTGTTTTTTAGGCTTTTCTAGTTTTGCTAAAGGGGTCACTCGCGGTGAAGGGATCGTCGGCCCTTTCCTCATCGAATAAGGTGCAGGATATATCATATATACCGTTGTGCAAAGCAGAAACTATAGAAGCAATCAAAAGACAAACCGATGGTTGTAGCATCTGCCAGTTATTGCTAAAGGAGTCACTCCCGGTGAAGGAATCTCGGTCCTTTCCTTATCGAATAAGGTGCAGGATGTTCTACAAGGAACACCTCGATGCAAAGCAAGAACTGTAGCTACCTGTTTTATTTTTGAAATTCGATTCCACAACATCTTTTAGGTTTATTTTCTTTCATTAATCTCATTAATGAATGTCCCATCATTTAAGTCCACCTAAACATCACAGATAAATATAACGTACGCTTATACCATCCGCATTCGCCTCGATGTCCCGTCTGCCCTGTTAGGTTAGGTAACTAACGCCAGAGCGAGGCAGGGCTAGCGCGGGTGTAAAATATAAGCAACGTTTATATAATATATCATATATACTATATACTATATCTATCTGAACATATCACATGATCACATCACAGATAACGCAGCAGAAAATATCATTTGAAATATTGGATATACTAGGACGTCCGTGTTTTTAATACGAGCCAGTATAAAACACGGATTCCACGGTAGCGATGAATAGCCAAACCCACACCCCTAGACCCCTACGAGAGCGGCAAGCAACCCTACCAATTCTAGAGTTAGGAGACCCGGACTCGACTCCTCGAGTTGGTCTCGCACTGGACTCCAGAACCCGGTTACTTGTGCCCTCCTCCTTGGGTCTATCCTAGTGCGGAAAAGTAAATAATATACAAAATGTGACATCTTCCGCAACCTGGAAGTGCCCTAATAAAAGAATATTACATACAAGTTTTTTACATGAATGAAAATGAAAAACACTCATCTCACATAAAAAAAAAACCCGGCTATTCAAACACGACGATCCAATATAAAATATCCAGCAACACATAACATCACATGTCATCAACGTAAGTAAATATGTGCATCCCAATTGTCGTTGACATATAGCAACGAAACCGGCGATATCATATATTACACTTACGGTCACAGAAAAGAAAGTGTAAAACTACAACAGTTGGAATCCGCAACCTTCTTAGACATCGCATGCCTAACCATCTGAATTCCTTAGACATCACATGCCTAACAATTATAAACCCCGCATTTTAGTCTTATTATCGAAAACTCTTTTCAATATCAAGTCGGGCAATTCAACAAGATTCCCGACATATTGATTGAATGCTCGTCGCAAACTTTAGTAGACGGCCGCACCCCCGATACCGTCGACGAAGTGCACCAAGACGGAACACCGCTGCCGCGAGCACCCGAACGGATGCTTTTTTGCGACGGGGTTCTCCTACAGTCACTTGGTCGGGGCTATGGGGTGTGGCTGTCTATTAAGTTTACCCGGCGAGTATCCGCGTACGCTACGTGATTGCGACGGACTTTTGATCATGTCAAAATCCCGTGGCAACCGATCAAGTAAGACTAAAGTGCTAGATTTATAATATTCAAATCAGTTATCTCATAACTACTTGTGGATTCCAAATATTGCATCACATTCCAGATAAACAGAAAATGTTAAACTTTCCGATCGAACAATCAAACACCCAAGTTTTCCCAAACAGCTCAACACTTGAAATAAGTTCAAAAACACATCCATTTCATGCCACAGTACCAACGGTCCAGCCGTAGAAGGGTCAAGCCAACGCCTCACATGTGGTACGCCGTACTGCCCTAAACCCTAAGGTTCAAAGGGCAGTTCAAGACGGTCACATAATGGAGTTAAGGTTTGTTTTCTTCTAGAGGGTCCATAGCGTTACTTGCACTACTTAGAACGTCTTTAAACCACGGAAAAATCCAACATTTAGAAATTTCCCGACAGGGGAAAAATTGGGTATTTATATCCCGTCGAACTTTTTAACATATTCTAAAATTACCCGGAAAAACACATAGCCAAAATTAGACAATCCGATCGAATCTACGAACTCCCAATACAACACAGAAAACTCAACTCTTGAGTAGAATTTAAAAATTCCCAGAAAATACAGAACTAACAGATAGGAATTACTGTGCAAAGAAAATGACAAGATGCTCTTCTATGGCCGCTGAACCGCCGCACATGCCATGCTCGTGCCGCGGTTTCGCGGCCACTTGGTCGAGTTATGCGCACGTGCTTCACAGTAATTCTTTAAAAAGCTTGCTGATTTTTCTGCATATTTTTAATTCACAAAAAGACCAGTTTTGAAAAATTGTACAGAGAAGGGTTTTGGATTAGGGTTTCGGGTTCGATCGGACTTCTAACATCGTCTACACTTCGCCTAAAGCTCTAGCTAGGCCCTGATACCACTGTAGGGTTCCTAGGCACACCCATGAGGATCTACAACTGATCAACCATGCCAAAATCAAAAATTTCCATGTGCCAAAGAACCCTATACTAGATCGTTAACTAGAGGTAAGGCGAAAGAATGTAAGTTAACAACTTTAACTAAAAGGAAAGTGACTACAACCTTTGTAGACCCGGTCCTCCACTTTCTTAGCTTCATGACGATGTCCCTTCGCTGAGATCATCGGATCCTGAAATCTAGCGTCGACTTCATCGGAGAAATGGGCGGGCTAGGTCGTCGACTTCGATGCCGAAGATGATCTACATCGAGGCAACTCAAGATCAAGTTCCATCTTCACTTGGTCATAGAACTTGTGAAGATAACACACTCTACTACATGGCAAGTGGTAGAGGATGAAGAAATAGGAAGTGGGTTCACTTTGGATTTGGATTTCTCACTCTTTTTCTCATGACACCATTGGAGGTAGCAAGGTTTCTTCTTCTTGAAGAAGAAGAAGAAGAAGGAATATGATAAGAACAATAAAATCAATTGATGAATAATAATAAATCAAGTGATCTTATCATAATGCAACCATGGGTTAGTGTAACTAGTGTAGAGACTAAACTAGGGTTTAGGGGAATGGTTAGGTTAAGGAAAGAAACAAAATGGTCAAAGCTTTTCAAAGCTTCATAAAGCTTCAACTAAAAACCAAAAGAAGCCACCATTTTATTTCTTGCCCAAAAATAAATAAAATGAATAAGTAAATAATTTAAAACCCTAACCATTAACCTAAACATGGTTTATAGCATACAAACACCCAAGTTTGCATGTATCATCAAACATGATACAAACTAGTGCACAATACTATATCATATATACAATGTGCACATCAAGTGAGAAAATCCATCTTAAGTGAACAAATACTAGTTAATGTGAAATAATATATCAAATATATAATAATACATTAAATCATTAAATCAACACATGATTTAATGATCCGGTCATACTGCATATAACCGACTAATATCAAGTGTATCATTGTATCGAATCAACACTTGATTCGGTAATCCGGCTATATCACATATAACCGTCCGATGATACAAATCGCGAGAATAGAATACAGTATCACATACTGGTATTATTCTCGGTCCCGCACATATCTCATATGCGCTCCTATTTCGTTTCGCTTGGGCCAGGAAACCTCTGTGTAGGACTCTAAAGACTCGTCAATACGCCGGCAGCAGGTGATGATCATATCAAACACCGACAAGCCGCAAGCGGTCTGCTAAACGTAACGGCCACCCGGAAATTGAGCGATCAGAAGATCAACGAGCAAGCCCGCTCACACTCCTGTGAATCCAACCAGTAACACTTACTGTACAGTCCGGTCTGTTCGTCTGATATGTCGCATATCTCGCCTAGGGGTGGTAAACTCCAGACCCCAGTAGCTTGACAAGTCATGCCGATATAAGGTCCATAATAAGCGTAAAACTACTGATAACTCTTACTAGTAAATCACTGCAACCCTGGCCAGGGATTTTCAGTTATGTCCAGTCGAGCATAGCGCAACATCAACCCCCAATACCGGGAGAGACGAATCCTCTCCTATCGCTCATTGCCTCCATGTGAATCGGGACTGTACCCAAAAACCACCTGTTTGCATGACTCAATGGAGCCGTGGTAGGGTGGAAATCAAAGCACACTGGGAGACACACAAGACTCTATGACGATCTTGGGTCAACAGACTAAGCTGTACCAGTGTCACCAGAGAACTGCCATCTGACGTGAGGTATAATACTATCTGGGAGTTCTCGGGGAGTCCGTTCAGTATACCCAGTCATCACTGAGCACCCGCATACCATCTCTGATGTCAAACACCAATGGATATGGGATCATCCATCGCCCATCACATGAGTCGAGAAGATATACGCTAGTCTACTCTGGAATATCGATGCCCCGTCTCGATATTCCAACGACTAGGAACATTGAAGGATGTACTCATGGACTACCCAGGCCCCACTAGTATGATCTACATCATAGTCCGGGAAGTCGAGTACACATCCTAAGGGCTTTATCAACATGTAACAGAGAGACAGAAAGTATACATGTAAAGATAAAGAGCAACCAGATAGCGTACTATCATGTCGAGCAAGAAAGTCCTACCTATATATGTCCCAGCATCCACTACAATATACATCCAATGTACAGTAATGGCCTCTAGGGCATACATATAACTAACAAGTATAATGAATATGCAAGGGTGTGCGTGTAGGTGTAAATCTATTCTAGGGTTCGCGACTATGAACTACACTAGTTACTTTTAACCCTAAACTATCCATAATACACCTAACACAATATCCATGACACACTATAGCTATTATATATATATAGTATATCAACTACGGACTGCGGGGGTGCTATACGCCATCCAGCCGACTTCCCTTGTAGATATAATCTACTCATCTTGCGTCTTCATTGTCGACGTCACCATGCGTTTGCTTGTCGTCCCGAAGTCTTCATGGGGTACCTACACATTAACATATTGCAAATGCGTATTAAAACCAATTCCAAACTAAAACGGTATACGACTCTCAAGACGATACGCTATGATCTATAGGTTAGAACCTATGGACAACGCCTTCCAAAACCATCAACTCCCTCGATATCGTTGTATAAACGCCAAATAGTCGAGGTAAAACACAATACACAAATTCAGACTTAAAAAAACGGAATACGGAAACACGAATCCAAAACAACAACTAAGGAAAAAGGTTCCAGATTTCACCCTAGGTCAAATTAGACAAATCTATACATGCCAGGGGTCTAAACTACTAATAAGGGGGCACCAAAACAAATCCACCATGGTCTGGCCGCAAATTACGGCCAGAATGGATAAATTTGCGGTCGGGAAATGGAAGTAGGGGCTAGGGTTCTGGTGATAGCTTCCTGGTTGCCTGCACATGTCACTGTTCATTCAGTATAATTTTCAGAGTCTCGGGTTGATAGCAAATCTCATCTAAGTTTCACAGATTTCATAACTTTTCCGATATCGGTTTCTATAAATCATTATTCTGGGTTTAAGCTTCAGGTTTGGGTCTCCATTCCAGCACTAAGGTGTTTACCTAACCTCTACTGAGCTCAATTTCACATCATAACTCAAATTTTCCTAAAACCCTAACTCGGTTTTCCTCAAGTCCACAAAATCAAACAATATCGGTTCAATCTAAACATGGGGTAAAGGTAATGCATAAACTAAGCTTTAAGGTCCAGAAAATACCTCATTTGGCAACTCAAGAATTTTCTTGAGTTGCTCCTAGTGGCCAAAATCCTTGCTTTCTTGGTCCAATGTGTAGATTTTCAGCTTATGCACACTTTTAATGAAATGAGAGTAGGGTTTTGGTGTACTTTTAGAGGTGATTTGGGGCTTGAAGAGGGGAGGGAGAATGAGGTGCAGTAGAAGAAGCAGCAATGGAAGAAGAAAGAGGGAAATGAGGGAAGGGAAATGGCTAAGTCCTAGGTCAAAGGAGACCATACCTCTCTCTCTCACCAAACCTCATATAATAATCCCTTATTCCATTTTCTTTTCTTTTCTTTTTCTCCAAAACCTTCTCACTAGAATAGTAACCCCAAAAGAAACATGGCAAGAAAAAAATGTAACACAAGTGTAGCAAAAGATATGTGCATGTTTTGCACAAAATTGCTAAAAAACCGATTAGCGTTTTTTAATCGAGATTAGCACTAAATTAGCATATAACTAATCATAAAAGTTCAAAAATGGCATAATTCCATAAAATACCCTATTTTAGAATTGTTCATAATTTTTCCAAAATTTTTCTCATTTATTTGTATTTAATAATACCGAAATATTAAAATATTCAATAAAATAATATTAAGTTATAAAAATTCCCAAAAAAAATTATTTTAATATTATTTTTTTTTGAAATGTTACATAACTGATCCAAAGGACAAGTTGTGAGATATCTCTCAAATCGCCTCTTCACCGCCAATTGTGGCCAGGTAAGCACAAGTAAAGAAAGGAGGGATCCGCTCACGAATCACCGTGAGACGGACCTTTTAAAATTAAATTTCTCACTTGTCTAGCCTAGGCACCACAAAATCAGGTTTAGATAAACGACCGATTACCCACAACCTTCCTTTGTCCTAATGAGCGCGACAGTCCTTATTGGCTGAGTCTAAATATTTTTTAATTAACTTGAGGGTTTATGCATATGCTTTTTGTGATTTTTGGGGTCCTAGGAAGGGTAATGAAATCCCCACCCAATCTGGATTGGTGTTATAGCCCCCTTAAAAAGTCCGTATTAAAAATGCAAAGCAGTAAACACACAAAATCTAAAACACTTTGCCAAAAAAAAAATCATTTTATTTGCGGCGCAAAGAATCCTGCACAAGATTGATTTATTGGAAAGGGAGAAGAAGTTTTTGTGCAAAGAACCCTGCAGGAAAATTTTTCAGTGGAGTTCAGGGTGTTACAGAGGAGACAAGAAATACTCACAGAGGGATTTGAAGGGCTGACGTCACCAAGTCGCAGCGGATCCACGGTCAAAAGCAAGAAGTCGCGGTGGTTCCGCGGTGTTTAAGTGGGTTCAATCCTCCAAAATTCTTCTGTTGTCTGTTGTGGTTCTCCTCTGTCTGTTTAGATCTTCTGTTTGCTGTTTTGTTCACCGGCTTTGCTCTAGATCTGAATTTGTCCTTCTTCCTTTCCTGCGCAATTCACACAAAACCCTTCAAAAAATAACAAGATGATATTTTTTATGTTTTTTTTATTTTCAATTTTAACTAACCCGAAATTACAAAAAGAAAATAACTACCGTTATCCCCGGCAACGACGCCATTTGATTGGTAGATGTTTTGCGTGCGTTTGAAATCAAAGAAAAAGAATTACCGCAATCAATAACGGTGTCGCTTGGTAGCTAGCCGATTGAGTATAGGTCGGTCCACAGGGAAAACGTGTTCTTTTCTAATTGTTCTAACGAGTTAATTCCTATTTTTGGTAGGTTTTGAATTTTATAAAAACTAAGATTGAATTTGATTTGGATTAAAACCTTGCTAGGGTTAGGATTAGGTTAGTTTGGAAAGTTAATTTTACTCACTGCTTTCTTTGCCCTAATTAAGAACATAGGTGTTAGGGTAATAATTAACAAAGGGGATTAGCACGACAAGGAAGAAATGTAGTTTCTTCATTTTGGTCCTTGTCCGTCCTTTCTTAACTCTTAGCCCTAACCTCTATGTAAATCAACCACTACCGTTCTTAACTAGGGAATCACCGCTATCTCGTAGGATAGGGTGCCGTAGTGAGCGGTGGGTGTTTAATTTACATCGAGTCCTAATTTATAAAGTTATGAGGGCAAGAAAGGAGTGAGAGATATCCATCTCTCAAACCTACCCAATCCTAACCCTAACAAGTGAGGAACTACTCACTCATTAGGGAAATAGCGACAAAATTCATTTTTATAAATTTTCTTTTTTAATTAACTAATGAACTTGCAGATCAATAAGGCAGGTAAAAAAATGCAGAGAAATAAAATTGCAACTAAGAAGAACACAAGATAAAAAGAAAACAACTTACTTTATTGATGCACTCTTGAAGGATTGCAAAGGAATTGAAATTTAATCTAGAATTAAAAAGAGACATGCCTAATTAGGCTTTTGGGTTTCCTATTTATAGATAGGAGAAACCCTAGGGTTTACATCTGATCCACATCTAAAATTACAAAACTACCTTAAGAAAGCTGAGTCAACGCACCGACAACACCGACAAATTGCACCGACACGTACTCGGCACATCCGCGGAACCACGGCGGAAAGCCATGTTTGGCCGTGGATCCGCGGCCATATGGTGGGGTCTTGAGTTCATTTTCTCAGGGCTTTTTCATGTTGCTTTTTTCCTTCTGTTTTCTTCACTTGGTTCATCAGAATCTTTTCCAGATTTCCAACAGTGCAGAATTTGTGGACTTTTACCGTAAGCTTCGCTTTGAAGTCTTGTATCTTATGCTGCCCTTGAACTGTATTGTGCATGGAACTGTTTACAGATCTTCATTAGGTGGCATCATACGGATTCATATTTTGTTGGCCGTAGTCTCACTTTTGTAACGTCTTTTCATGAATTCCATTGTATTGTTCTGAGAACCTGTAACCTGCAACTACTTAGTAGACATGGATCAAAAGCACCTATTTATTTGTAAAATGATTAAGAATGGGGAATGTAATAATGAAAAATTATGATATGAATAGCCACATTGGCCAAAAATCCGGCCTCACCCGTTTTCCAGAGAGGGAATGCTTCGTGTTTTGGTCTGTGGTCTTGTTACTTGGATCTAGGGTTTCAGGAGTTTTTTATTTTTTCCAATTTTGAATATACTGTCAATTCTTTACTGTGGCAATACGGGGTGTTTCGAAGTCACAGTTTTAACATCGTTTAATATTTCAAGTTGTGATATATGTGTTCGTAAACTTCCGCTAATTGCTATATGTCGGTTAGTTGTGGGTTGCACATATCTGTGATGCTTTTGAGGTTTGTGTATATGAATATTGTTGGATTGTCGTGAATGAATAGCCGGGGATGTGAGGTGTAATATTCTTTCATTCGATGTAAAATTTGTAAAGTGATGTAATATTATTTTGCGAGGCACATCCGGGTTGAGCTTGTAGCCACCGTTGTATTATTTCTTTTACTGTTTATTGCTCCTATGATAGACCCATGGAGGGGTGAACAAACTACCGGGTACTTTGAAGTGTCGAGTAGCCTACTCACGTTGATGAGGGAGGTTGCTTCACTTCGGGTATTTGGCGGGTAGTTTGCCACACCCGTAGGGGTCTGGGGTGGAGTTTGGCTATTCATCGCGGCCGTGGAATCTGTCTTTCGTTACAGGATTAAATGAAACGCAGAATTCCTAGTATATCCAATGTATCCATCTGTGATCTGGAATGCCTATTATTGCGTCTGACGAATGGATATTATTATTATATATATATTATATAATAGACGTTGCTTATGTTTTGCATCCGAGTTAGTCCAGCCCCAAGCTCTGGCGTTAGTTATCTAACCTAACGGTGTAAGACAGGGCCTCGTGGCGAATGCGGATGACATAAGCATACGTTGTATTTTTGACTTTTTCTGCAATGGTAGGTTAATTGATAGGATTGCATTACGTTAATGCAAAGCAAAAAAACCAAAGCTGAATCGTTGGAACAATTTTTAAACCGCTCGGTTTTTTCAAAAACAGCAAAACTTTTAAAAAGGCGGAGCTTAAACCACTCCTTTTAAAAGCTATCAGGTTCCTTCGATTATATCAAATTCACTACGTTCACAGTTTCGCCAAAACCATTCGTAGCCCTCCGTCATTTCAGCTGGATATTCAGTAGTATTCAAGCTATGTATTTTGACCTTCGCCAAGGCATAGTGATTGGTAGCTGCTGAATATCCATCTGTTGCATAGAAAGATGCGTTGGTTTGGGATAGTCGTACTACTATTTTGGCCTTCGTCAAGGGTATGTGTGGGTGGGTTCAAATTAACCTGGACAATGACGGGTAGAACTTGACATGTGACTTATATGTTGGCCTTCGTCAAGGTCATAAGAGCATGGGGCAAAAATCTATATTGGGAGTTTCTAAAGAAACTGAAACTTGCTAGTGTTGCATACCAGTTGGATAATTTTGGTAGGATTCCTTCGACTTTATCACACAATAATATTTGGATCCCGATCCTACTGTGAGTATATGCTACTCCTCGGGAGATTTTGTCACTTAACGATCAATGCTATAAACCAAGTAGATGTCTAGAACAGTGTTAATGGGGCTACGCCTCTAGGGAAAAGAGCTTAATTTATTAAGGAACTTCGCGAAAGCGTCGTAAAACCTCCCTCGAAGTACCGACACTTGCCTGGCTGAAAGTTTAAGCAAGTATTGTACGGTGAGATTAATCCTAACTAATTCTTCTTTTATGGTTTGAGGAAGGATTCGAGAAACAGTGGGAGCTATCCTGTTTAGATAAACTAAAAACAAATCTAAACTTGCAAGAGCATCATGCTAAAGTGTTTCTTCTTTTTCTCCTAATTGCAGCAACCAAGATGACGGGCCTTAAGTTACTATTAGATAAAAATATATTGACAGGGCCAAACTATAAAGATTGGTTCAGGAATGTCAAGATGGCAATCACGTATGAAAAATTGGGCTATGTCCTTACTACTAAAGCCCCCGCCGTCCCAGATCCTGACTCGAGTGTCGCGGATATTGAGATCCGTAAGACCTGGGAGATTGACTACGCGAAGGACAAGTACCTCGTGCTGGCCTCTATGGACAATGAGCACCAGAGGCGGCACGAGAATATGGATCTTGAATCCATATTCCTCCATACCAAGGAATTATATAGAGAGCAATCTTGTATCGCAAGACACGAGACCTCGAAGAAGCTATTTCAGACGAGGTTGGCCGTCGGGTCATCTGTAGGGGAACACGTCCTTAGGATGACCGGCTACATTGAGGCTCGCGGACCTCGGGACCACGTTGGAGAATGAGCTATATATTGACTTAATTTTGTAGTCCCTCCCTTCCACCTACGCCCAGTTTACCTTGAATTTTAATATTCAAGGTAAAGAAGTTGAACTTTCGGAACTCCACAACATGTTGAGGAGTGTTGAGGGCACCCTGCAGAAATCCAGGGAAACACCCGCTCTATTTGTTAGTGGAGCTTCCTCTTCTAGATCCAAGGCGAAAGCCAACGGAAAGAAGAAGAAGGCCCCCATAGAGCCGAGAGGCGGTGTTAGTAAGGTGGAAGCAAAGGGCAAGGAAAGAGTAGCAAGGCCGACAGTAGGAAAGGAAGAATGCTTCTACTATCATAAGAAGGGCCATTAGAAGAAAGATTGTAGTGCTTGGAAGTGTTAGTTGTATGTATGCCCTAGAGGCCAGTATTGTACAGATGATGTATATTATATTGGATGCTTGGACATATATAGAGATGACTTTCTTGCTCGATATGAAAGTATGCTATCTGGTTACTCTTTATCTTAACATGTATACTAGTCTCTTTAAACTGTCTTATGGTTACATGTTGGTAAAGCCCTTAGGATGTGTACTTGACTACCTGGACTATGATGCAGATCATACTAGTGGGGACATGGTAGTCCATAAGTACATCCTTCAAGGTCCCTAGTCGTGGGTGTATCGAGACGGGGCATCGATATACCGGAGTAGACTAGCGTATACGCTTCTCGACCCATGAGATGGGCGATGGATAATCCCATATCCATTGGTGTTTGACATCAGAGATGGTATACGGGTGCTCAGTGGAGACTGGGTACACTGGACGGACTCGCCGAGAACTCCCAGATGGTATTATACCTCACGTCAGATGGCAGTTCTCAGGTGACACTTGTGCAGGTTAGTCTGTAGACCCGAGATCGTCATAGAGTCTTGTGTGATTCCCACTGTGCTTTGATCTCCACCTTACCACGTCCATGAGGGCGTGCAAAACGGTGGTCTTTGGGTACAGTCCCGAGTCACATGGAGGCAATGAGCGATAGGAGGGATTTCGTCTCTCCTGGTATTGGGGGTTGATGTTGCGCAGTGCTCGATTGGCCGTAACAGGGAAGTCCCTGGCCAGGGCTGATCAGAGATTTGCTGGTAAGTGTTACCAGTAGTTTCTCGACCCGTTATGAGCCTCACATAGGCACAACTTATCGGTTATTGGGGTCTGACGTTTACCACCCCTAGACTAGATATGCGACATATCAGACGAACAGACCGGACTGTACGGTAAGTGTTACTGGTTGGATTCACAGGAGTATGAGCGGGCTTGCTCGTCGATCTTCTAATCGCTCAATACCCGGGTGGCCGTTACGTTTAGCAGACCGCTTGCGGCTTGTGGGTGCTTGATATGATCATCATCTACTGCCGGCGTATTGACGAGTCTTTAGAGTCCTACGCAGAGGTTTCCTGGCTCAAGCAAAACGAAATAGGAGCGCATATGAGATATGTGCGGGAGCGAGAATAATGCGTGTATGTGATACCGTATTTCATTCTCGCGATGAATGTATCGATTGGTTATATGCGATATAACCTAGATATCGAATCAAGGATTGATTCGATAAGCCGATACATAGGATACTAGTCGGTTATATGCGATATGACCGGATCGTTAAATCAAGTGTTGATTTAATGATTTAATGTATAATTATATATTTGATATATTACTTTGCATTAACTAGTATTGGTTCATTTTAAAAGGATTTTCTCACTTGATGCACATTGTATATGTGATATATTTTTGTGCACTTGTTTGTATTATGTTTGATGATACTTGCTCACTTGGGTTTGTGTAAAGATTAAACCATGGTTATATGAATGGTTAGGGTTTTGTTTATTTACTTATTTATTTATTTATTTATTCATTTTTGAAAATAAAAGAGAATGGTGGCTTATTTTGTTTGTATGTTGAAGCTTCTTGAAGCTTTGAACAAGTCCACCATTCTTATCTCATCCTTAACCCTAACCATTCCAACTAACCCTAGTTTACTCTCTACACTTGACTATGGTTAGGATATGATAAGTATTCATATTAGTTTCTTTTTTAAATAAGAGACTTATCATATTCTTCATCTTCTTCAAGAAAAACCTTGCCTTCATCAATGGCAACTTGAGCAAATGAGTGAGAAATCCAATTCTAAAGTGAACCCACCTCCTATTTCTTCATCCTCTACCTTTTGCCAAGTAGTATAGGGTGTTTACTTCACAAGTTTCACAACTTGGTGAAGTTGGAGCTTGATCTTGTGTAACCTCGACGTAGATCATCTTCGGCACGAAGCCGACGACCTTGCCCGCCCATTTCTCCGATGAAGCCGATGATTGAGTCCGGGATTCGAGACGGACAGCGAGAGGACGTCTACGTGGAGCTAAGGAAGTGTCACGACCCAAGAATGGCCCGTGACGGCCCTAATACTACGCAACGCCTAAAGACGCAACGTAGTAAAAGAAAGCCAAAACCCAGAAATCTAAACCATGAGAAATACGGAAAAGATAATATAAGTTTTGAAACATTTGAAATCGCAACCCAAATTCTTTAAAAGTCTTGCTTTCTTTCTTTAAAATTTTAGCAACACCCCATTTGTTTTATAAAGACTAGTCAATATGAATACAACAGAAGAATAAGGACAGTAGAGAAAAAGCTGTATATATAAAGACATCAAATCCACCATAATACACACTACGTCCTCACCAAGTCTCTATGTCAATAATACAACAGTAGATGGAGAGTACAATACAACGAAGGTACAAAATATAATACAGATAACCGTCTAACCCACCTATGCAAAATGGTACTGTGAGCTGATGCGGTATCTGTAGCAAAAGATGGTAGCTGGATAGGGGAATAGCCTGCCTCGACTACTCTGGGGAGAAACCTGAAACACCTGTGGCACAACGGGGGTGAGTTGCCAACTCGTGAATAGTATAAAACATATGCAGGTAATCGCAGGAATGCACGTACAGCATGAATCTAAGATATGCGATTACAGTAGTAATAATATGTCATGCAATGCTGGAATAAAGAGAGTACACTAGCAGGTACAATCAATATGCGAAGCAATAGCAACATGACAGGGATATGCAATAATCATGCAAATAGGATATGATAATGTAGATATGCAACTATCATAAGAGTACACTACAAGTACTACTAATGTATATGAATCTGTGCATAAGATAGGTAATGGTGAGGTGTAGGGTGGAATATGTCATTTTCCACGGAAGCCTGACGTCGTGGCAGGATCACAATCCACTAAGATACTCCAATCCCAAATCCTCAAACCAGGCCCCACATTGGGCACTCACATCAAATAAGTCTCACATCTCCTCAATGTACAATGTCGAGTATATCCCACATATCTAGCGTGTACAATATCAGTGTATCTCACATATATCACACGTACAACATCAAGTGGATCTCACATATCTCGTATGTACAATATCAGGTAATCTCCTATATCCGAATGTACAAGTCACCAAACACATAGGTATATCCAATGTCCAAATCCCAATGAATCACCTAGTATCCCAAGTCCAATCTCAATATGAATCTAACATCCTAAAGATATGTATACATGTACAGAAATAAATATGATGGGGGCAATACACATATATTAGCGTCCCATTCCACTAATATTGGTGTAAGGGTATATATAACAACGGCTAAGTCCCCTGTTATATATACAAAAAGGGGTTTAAAGAAATATCATGAAACCGTGTGCCAAGCATCGACACAGAAATCCTCGTATATGGGGCTCCGTCAGTCCGGACAGCCCACGGGGTCCGTCTGCAGTGTCGGCCCTCGGCCTCGACAGTACAGGTCATCCCGCATCCAACTCTCTACTCTGGCCAGTAGCCTCCAGACAACTGCCAGGTCTAAACAATCACCGGTAGGTACTCGCCCACCTCCAGGCTCAATCGGCAAACCCATCGATCTTCTTGCCGAGGGGAACCATACCGGGCCCCGCCATGTACTCTCATACGGCAACCACACCTCGTATGGAGTAGGTAATCAGCACCGATAAAACTCATGGGGGACGCTCGAAATATCATATCAAGAAAACCGGGTTGTTACATGTATGCATAATTTCATGAACTCCCGCGGTTCCCAAATCCCGAAAACATCATATGAAATCCAGATAAACAATGCATAAATACAGGAATAGATGTATGCGATATATCTGAATGCGAGCAGGTAAACACAAGTATATAGCTGAACCAGATGTATGCGAAATCATGATAAGGTACAGCTAAGTAACATCAGTAAATGTGAATATGCGACAACAACTGAATATGTACCTAACATACAGGTGTAGCAAAGTATAGGTATCTACCTATAGGAACTGATGTCGTATACCCCCCCTGGGTATAGTAACATATGTAGGAAATCCCTCCCGGTATAGGTAAAATAGGCAGGAGGTATACCTGTAGCTGTATCGCAAGTGAAAATATACCTATCACTAAAGGTATGATACACTATAGGTATACCGAGAAACTAGATGTCAAGTGTGGTAAGCAATGGTAGCTATAAGGGGTAGTGTGTGACATGGCAATTATTGACGGTGTGTGTGTAGCATGCAATCCGTGCTCGTGCAACATGAACCGTCAATAATGTGTGCAGTGTCCTACGGCTGCTAGTCACAGTATATAGCTATATCTAGGAAAGGCAGTGAGGCGCAATTCTACAATGACGTAGAATGTGCGACAGGAAATTGAATCCTAGCCCAGACGCATAACGCCATGCGGGCGATTCCCCTGTAGATGTTATATCTACTCACCTAAACTCCACGCGGGGTGAATCCTACTGTCTGCTCCCTCTGTAGTGGTGTCTGTAGTCCCTGTCTGCAAACCTGCAAATAAGGCATGGAAATCACATATAAGCCCAATATCTCGCGAAACGCGATATCGAATCGAAACGAGAAACTCGCGTCGCGAACTAAGCGCGCGTGTGCACGATACGCTGAAACGTGTGTGTACGCGTCTAAAACCATCGCGACACGCCGCGATACGCTGGATCACAGAACCCACTCACGTATCGCGCGTATCGCACAAACACAAATAACACCAAAACGACATATAGTCCCAGATTTTCCTACAGGTACAATATTACAAAACTAGACATGCCAATGATCTAAAAAACACTGCAGAGTACCCTACCCAAAACCCCAAGACCCAACTCCTCTTCCTGGCCGCAAATTGCGGCCAGAATGCCAAAATTGGCGGCCTGAACAAGGGGGTAGGGGCTCGTTCTCTGTTGGTGTCATCTATACCTAGTGTACATGCTCCAGAAATTACAATTTTGTTCTGTAGGGTCCAGGTCCATAGCAGATCACAAATATCCAAAATATCACTTCTAAAACACCAATTGCACAAAAAGGAAACCTTAGGGTATTTTAGTGTAATCCGGGTTTAAACTTAGTTAAGTGACCCTAACAACACTAAATTTACCTAGGGTAGCTAACCAAATCAACAATTTACTACAAAATCTCTCAAAACCCCAAAAACTAGCACTAAACTACCAATTTAGCACTAATCGAAGCAATTAACACACAACTATACGATCAAGCAATAGAGTTCAGAAAGTATACCCAATTGGACTCTAGAGAGCAGGTGAAGAAGTGTGTGCAGGTGTTGAGGTTGCTGCTGCAGCTATTGCCTTGCTTGATGTCTGCTGTTGCTGCTGTTCCTGCAACTGATGATGATGCTGATGATGAAGATGATGATAATGCTGATGATGTTGTTGCTGTATTGGTTGTTGTTGTTGTAGTTGTTGTTAAGATGATGATGATGATCCCCTGCAGCTGCTGCTGCCTCTCTCTCTCTCTCTCTGCAGCTGCTGCTGCCTCTCTCTCTCTCTCTCTGCAGCTGCTGCTGCCTCTCTCTGCAGTGTGTGTGTGTGTGTGAGAAAGAGGGAATGAGAGTGAGGGAAATGAGAATGAGAGGAATTTCCAACACCCCCTCTTCTCACTCTCTCTCTCTCTCAATCAAGAGGCATGGCACAAGCCATGTAGCACCATGCCTCCCTCTCTCTCAAAGTCAAACCAAAGAAAATATTAAAACCCTTTTTAAAAGGAATTCATTTTCATTTTGAAAACCATCACAACTAATTACAACCATAACACTTAACAATATAAAAACTAGGTTAGGGAAAGAAAATGGTTAGTTAACCATGGTTGCTAATCATGGATTAACTCCCAAAAACAACCCGAGTTACATGCACAAGTGTGTGTGTGCCTAATAAAATTCTAATAAAATACACATTAAATAGGATAAAATATTTGAAAACCGACTTGGTAAACTTTTTATTAAAAACTATATATTAAAATATAATTTGCTACAAAACACATTCTAAGGTGTTACAATCTCCCCCCCTTAAAAGAAATTCGTCCCCGAATTTAAAACTTATACTGTTACCTGTACCTTCAAAAGAAGATTAAAATCCTCAAATCTCGCTCGCAGCCGCCCAAGTGACTACCTCACTATGCGGCTACGTCCAAGAAAACCCTTCACAGATGGCAAGGCCCTTGACCGACGTTTCCCTACCTGTTGAGCCATTAACACACATGGCTACGGGTGAACGAAAGATCGCGTCAAGCTAAATGGTCTGGTGCCAAAACATGTGAGAAAGGTCAAGAAGGTAGTTGTAAAGTATTATCACAAGGAATACGGGGTGAAAATCCAATAATCTGGGCGGAAGTGCCAAATTAAAGGCAACAAGACTAACTTGCTAATAGGACCTAAAGGACCTAAAACCCTGGGATAAGTTTCCCAAAATCCAACACGTCATTCATCGGAAAGTCCATAGGAATCCATGATTTGCCACTGCACACTCAAGCCTACGACCAACACAGTCGCATGAAACATCTGTTTGCAATGGGCAGTTCTCATCCTGACCTGAACACAACTGGACCATCTCCGAATTCTCTAGACATAGCTGGGGTCCAAAATCCTACTTACGCAGAGTCAGAAAACAACAGGCTGGCGATCGACACGACCTAACCCCTAAGCCTAAGGGTGGCCAATTGGAGTGTCTCCTGATAACAGCTATCGAAGGAGAACCCTAACAATGGCGAGTGACGATCCCAAGCTGCTGACGACCAACAAACAAACCAACACACAAATTTAACAAAACAACTGAGCAAACTGAGTATAACCGGACGACAAGAATCCGAATGGAGTCACACCCTATCCAAACTTGGGTAGAAACCATAACGAAGTTTGTGGAGATCTGCTCCCATTCCTTCTTCGGAACGGTAAAAAGGTTGCAATTCTCCAGCCGGCCTCAGATGCTCGACCCAAGCACACAACAAGACTGACACCTTGAAACGAAACCTGAAACTTCTCTTTACATCCCTGCCCACTCGTAACTATCTCACAAGCCACGCCAGAGCTGGTGGAACTTGAATGTATATAGAGAGTTGACAGATGTGCATGCTCTAGGATTATACGTCTCTACCCGATGAAACCAGGTACACAAACGCGTCCCTAACTTAGCACATCATGGTCGTAAATCAAGGTCTCTGAATCATTACCCAGCCGAGTATGCTCAAGTATCACTGACGAACGAGCTTCGGTGGGCAGTGTCTCGCAAAAACGACTTAAGGAAAGTGGTCGGGCGCGGACATGAGCAAGCTGTCCCCTCCGTAGAGACGAACTAAGCTACACTCGACGATCACACAAGAACTGTAAATCTGCAGAAGACCATCACAACAATCCAAATCTGCTGCAGGAAGATGTACATTAAGCTCTAGTGGTTCGTGGAAAATCTGACACGACTCCCAAGCAAGTAGTGTCCCCAAATCTCCAACGCAAAACCACCGCGGCCATCTCCAGATCATGAGTGGAATATCCTCCTCGTACTTCCCCCAAGTGTGGGGAAAGCAAAAGCGATATCTCTATAGTGTCACCTCAGTACACACTCGAGCCCACTCAAGAAACATTACGGTTAAACAACAAGGTCGCCCGAACCAAAAGCAAAGAAAGACTGATGCAGTTGTTAACTGAATCTTCAACTGCTGAAAACTCCGTACACATGCCTCAGTCCAAAGAAAAGAAACCTCCTTTCTGGTCCATTCAGTCGACGGTGCAGCACTACTTTAGCAATCCTGCATGAATGGCGGTAAAACCCTGCTAAGCCCAACAATCTGCGGATCTCCGTCGGCACACAAGTCTGGACTTAAGCCGTACGGTCACAATCTCCCTCGGAACCATACGGAACCGTCTCCCGTGACTACAAGACCTAGGAGTCAACACAAACAAGCCTGAAGAAACACTCCGAGAATTTAGCAACTGCTGGTGCTCTCCCAGTATCTGCATAACAAATCCTCAAGTGCTACTCCTGTCCCTCAAGACACATTAAGTAGACCAGAGTGTCGTAAACAACACAACAAAAACTGGTCGAGGAACGGCCTGCAGAAATCTGGCTCATCATATCTACGAGTGCTGCTAGGGCGACAGTGAATCCAACGACTCACAAAACACACAAGGCCCGTAGCACGCACAAGGCAGTCTTCGGAATGCCGTCACTCCGAATCCGCAATAATGATGACCTGATCCCAAGCACACTTAGAGAAATGTCTCGCACCCTGGAGCTGATCGATGAAATCGTCACGGCGAGATGAAGGATACCTATCCGCACCGTAAGCCGGTTCAATTGACGATCCGTCGATACACAACCCTAAACTGCCGTCTTCCTCCTCGAAGAACAGAAATAGGAGCTTCCAAAAGCGAAACACTCAGACGCACAAAACTCCCCAAACCACAACTCTGCAGCTGATCCTTAAGCTCCCTAAGCTTCGCCGGCTCATCTGGAACAACGTCGGAAAACTCTCGCATGAAAAGAACCCGGTCCAACAATCCCACGGTCGCTCCGGTATTACGAATGAACGCCAAGAATCCACGCCATCTCCTCAGTAGCCGACTAGCGAAAAAGGCTGAATTCAAGCTGTGAGAGGCGGCCCAACTGTCCACCTGCACAACAAGAACTGACTTGCCGGGGAAAACAAAACCTAACTTGCTTCCACACGGTAGTCCACAGACGCCTAACACGTAGTTAACCAGTCCGTGCCCAGGAGAACGTCAAATCCAACACCTCAAGAAGGATCAAAACGACGGATGAAATCTCTACCTCCTATCCGATTGGCACGAAACTGAAATACGTGTCGCGCAACAAAAGGATCGCTGACAGAAGTTAAAACAACTACTACGACTAATCTACCCAACCACAGTACAAGCAAGGAACAAACAAATACACCAAGAGAAAATAAAATATAACTCAAGGGTACCTGAAAACTCCACATTGGACGTCTGCGCGTCCAGATGAGTAGAAGCAAACTCCTGTGTCTGCCCTCTACTCGCAGCTGGATGAACTCCTCTGGTAGCCTGAGCCCTCTGAGCAAATCTTCCACGTCCGCGGCCTCTCTGAATACGATCCTGACGCCGTGCTGAGGAACAATCCCTGACGAAGTGCTGAAGGCTTCCGCATCGAAAACATCCACGTGCTGACTGCTGACCATCCTGGGGATGAGAGCTGAACGACTGTCCTCGTCCCAAGCCTCTGCTACTCCCGTAGTGGCCACGAAATCTGTCTCGACGACCGAACCTCTGTCTCTGGGCTGGTACGCTGGTACGAGCCCTCCACTGTCCTGGAACTCTCTGAGCCTCTGAAATATGTGCCTCGTCAACTGGGGCTGCAACCACTGGTGCTATGTAGGTGACGGACTGATGCATGCTGATCGTAAGGGACAGCTGAGTAACAGGGGTGACCACCTCCTGTCGTAGCTCCCGAACGACGTCAACTAACGAACTCATCGTCTGGCGGAACTCCTGCATCTCTACCAAAAGTCTATCCATAGTATAGATCGTAGGCTGATCCGTCTGCACCTGTGCAACTAGAGTGCCATCCTGGTCAGTACTCGTCTCACCCGAGCTAACCCTGACCTCGGCCCTCGCTGCATCACTCTGAGTCCCCATAGTCATCGGCGGCAAGGCTATAAATAGATATAAGATGAGATTCGATAAGAATGAGGAAATCGAATCTCAGAGATATGAATCATCAAGGAAGGAATGTCAAGCAATTTGTACTCAGGTCACTTAATGCAAGGTACCGCGCTGTGAGTATGCTGCAGACATACACACACTACGTTACTCTGCTTAAGCTACCTACTCCATCATACTAAGGTCATCCTACACTCCGAAAGGTAAAACCTAACGCTCTGATACCAACTTTGTCACGACCCAAGAATGGCCCGTGACGGCCCTAATACTACGCAACGCCTAAAGACGCAACGTAGTAAAAGAAAGCCAAAACCCAGAAATCTAAACCATGAGAAATACGGAAAAGATAATATAAGTTTTGAAACATTTGAAATCGCAACCCAAATTCTTTAAAAGTCTTGCTTTCTTTCTTTAAAATTTTAGCAACACCCCATTTGTTTTATAAAGACTAGTCAATATGAATACAACAGAAGAATAAGGACAGTAGAGAAAAAGCTGTATATATAAAGACATCAAATCCACCATAATACACACTACGTCCTCACCAAGTCTCTATGTCAATAATACAACAGTAGATGGAGAGTACAATACAACGAAGGTACAAAATATAATACAGATAACCGTCTAACCCACCTATGCAAAATGGTACTGTGAGCTGATGCGGTATCTGTAGCAAAAGATGGTAGCTGGATAGGGGAATAGCCTGCCTCGACTACTCTGGGGAGAAACCTGAAACACCTGTGGCACAACGGGGGTGAGTTGCCAACTCGTGAATAGTATAAAACATATGCAGGTAATCGCAGGATTGCACGTACAGCATGAATCTAAGATATGCGATTACAGTAGTAATAATATGTCATGCAATGCTGGAATAAAGAGAGTACACTAGCAGGTACAATCAATATGCGAAGCAATAGCAACATGACAGGGATATGCAATAATCATGCAAATAGGATATGATAATGTAGATATGCAACTATCATAAGAGTACACTACAAGTACTACTAATGTATATGAATCTGTGCATAAGATAGGTAATGGTGAGGTGTAGGGTGGAATATGTCATTTTCCACGGAAGCCTGACGTCGTGGCAGGATCACAATCCACTAAGATACTCCAATCCCAAATCCTCAAACCAGGCCCCACATTGGGCACTCACATCAAATAAGTCTCACATCTCCTCAATGTACAATGTCGAGTATATCCCACATATCTAGCGTGTACAATATCAGTGTATCTCACATATATCACACGTACAACATCAAGTGGATCTCACATATCTCGTATGTACAATATCAGGTAATCTCCTATATCCGAATGTACAAGTCACCAAACACATAGGTATATCCAATGTCCAAATCCCAATGAATCACCTAGTATCCCAAGTCCAATCTCAATATGAATCTAACATCCTAAAGATATGTATACATGTACAGAAATAAATATGATGGGGGCAATACACATATATTAGCGTCCCATTCCACTAATATTGGTGTAAGGGTATATATAACAACGGCTAAGTCCCCTGTTATATATACAAAAAGGGGTTTAAAGAAATATCATGAAACCGTGTGCCAAGCATCGACACAGAAATCCTCGTATATGGGGCTCCGTCAGTCCGGACAGCCCACGGGGTCCGTCTGCAGTGTCGGCCCTCGGCCTCGACAGTACAGGTCATCCCGCATCCAACTCTCTACTCTGGCCAGTAGCCTCCAGACAACTGCCAGGTCTAAACAATCACCGGTAGGTACTCGCCCACCTCCAGGCTCAATCGGCAAACCCATCGATCTTCTTGCCGAGGGGAACCATACCGGGCCCCGCCATGTACTCTCATACGGCAACCACACCTCGTATGGAGTAGGTAATCAGCACCGATAAAACTCATGGGGGACGCTCGAAATATCATATCAAGGAAACCGGGTTGTTACATGTATGCATAATTTCATGAACTCCCGCGGTTCCCAAATCCCGAAAACATCATATGAAATCCAGATAAACAATGCATAAATACAGGAATAGATGTATGCGATATATCTGAATGCGAGCAGGTAAACACAAGTATATAGCTGAACCAGATGTATGCGAAATCATGATAAGGTACAGCTAAGTAACATCAGTAAATGTGAATATGCGACAACAACTGAATATGTACCTAACATACAGGTGTAGCAAAGTATAGGTATCTACCTATAGGAACTGATGTCGTATACCCCCCCTGGGTATAGTAACATATGTAGGAAATCCCTCCCGGTATAGGTAAAATATGCAGGAGGTATACCTGTAGCTGTATCGCAAGTGAAAATATACCTATCACTAAAGGTATGATACACTATAGGTATACCGAGAAACTAGATGTCAAGTGTGGTAAGCAATGGTAGCTATAAGGGGTAGTGTGTGACATGGCAATTATTGACGGTGTGTGTGTAGCATGCAATCCGTGCTCGTGCAACATGAACCGTCAATAATGTGTGCAGTGTCCTACGGCTGCTAGTCACAGTATATAGCTATATCTAGGAAAGGCAGTGAGGCGCAATTCTACAATGACGTAGAATGTGCGACAGGAAATTGAATCCTAGCCCAGACGCATAACGCCATGCGGGCGATTCCCCTGTAGATGTTATATCTACTCACCTAAACTCCACGCGGGGTGAATCCTACCGTCTGCTCCCTCTGTAGTGGTGTCTGTAGTCCCTGTCTGCAAACCTGCAAATAAGGCATGGAAATCACATATAAGCCCAATATCTCGCGAAACGCGATATCGAATCAAAACGAGAAACTCGCGTCGCGAACTAAGCGCGCGTGTGCACGATACGCTGAAACGTGTGTGTACGCGTCTAAAACCATCGCGACACGCCGCGATACGCTGGATCACAGAACCCACTCACGTATCGCGCGTATCGCGCAAACACAAATAACACCAAAACGACATATAGTCCCAGATTTTCCTACAGGTACAATATTACAAAACTAGACATGCCAATGATCTAAAAAACACTGCAGAGTACCCTACCCAAAACCCCAAGACCCAACTCCTCTTCCTGGCCGCAAATTGCGGCCAGAATGCCAAAATTGGCGGCCTGAACAAGGGGGTAGGGGCTCGTGCTCTGTTGGTGTCATCTATACCTAGTGTACATGCTCCAGAAATTACAATTTTGTTCTGTAGGGTCCAGGTCCATAGCAGATCACAAATATCCAAAATATCACTTCTAAAACACCAATTGCACAAAAAGGAAACCTTAGGGTATTTTAGTGTAATCCGGGTTTAAACTTAGTTAAGTGACCCTAACAACACTAAATTTACCTAGGGTAGCTAACCAAATCAACAATTTACTACAAAATCTCTCAAAACCCCAAAAACTAGCACTAAACTACCAATTTAGCACTAATCGAAGCAATTAACACACAACTATACGATCAAGCAATAGAGTTCAGAAAGTATACCCAATTGGACTCTAGAGAGCAGGTGAAGAAGTGTGTGCAGGTGTTGAGGTTGCTGCTGCAGCTATTGCCTTGCTTGATGTCTGCTGTTGCTGCTGTTCCTGCAACTGATGATGATGCTGATGATGAAGATGATGATAATGCTGATGATGTTGTTGCTGTATTGGTTGTTGTTGTTGTAGTTGTTGTTAAGATGATGATGATGATCCCCTGCAGCTACTGCTGCCTCTCTCTCTCTCTCTCTGCAGCTGCTGCTGCCTCTCTCTCTCTCTCTCTGCAGCTGCTGCTGCCTCTCTCTGCAGTGTGTGTGTGTGTGTGAGAAAGAGGGAATGAGAGTGAGGGAAATGAGAATGAGAGGAATTTCCAACACCCCCTCTTCTCACTCTCTCTCTCTCTCAATCAAGAAGCATGGCACAAGCCATGTAGCACCATGCCTCCCTCTCTCTCAAAGTCAAACCAAAGAAAATATTAAAACCCTTTTTAAAAGGAATTCATTTTCATTTTGAAAACCATCACAACTAATTACAACCATAACACTTAACAATATAAAAACTAGGTTAGGGAAAGAAAATGGTTAGTTAACCATGGTTGCTAATCATGGATTAACTCCCAAAAACAACCCGAGTTACATGCACAAGTGTGTGTGTGCCTAATAAAATTCTAATAAAATACACATTAAATAGGATAAAATATTTGAAAACCGACTTGGTAAACTTTTTATTAAAAACTATATATTAAAATATAATTTGCTACAAAACACATTCTAAGGTGTTACAGGAAGTGGAGAACTGGATCTACAAAGGTTGTAGCCTCTTTCTTTTAGTTAAGTAGTTAACTAGTTTCACTTTGTCGCCTAAAATTCTAGTTAACGATCTAGTCTAGGGTTTCTCGTCACCGTAAAATTTCAAATTGGCATGCTTGATGCCTTGTGAGACCTCATGAGCGTGCCTAGGAACCCTACAGTGGTATCAGAGCCTAGCTAGAGCCTTAGGCGAAGTCTAGACGACGTTTGAAACCCGAATGAACATCGAAACCCTAAAACAAATTGCTCTCTGGACTTTTTTCAAAAACTGGGTTTTTTCCAGATTAAAAATGCTTAAAGAATTCAGCAGGGAATTGTAAGAATTACGGTGCAAAAATTGACTAATGATACCTCAAACATGCGCCGGAACCGCGGCAGAAGCCTAGCTTCTGCGGCGGTTCCGCGGCTCTCTGGTGACGTCAGCCCTCCATATTTGCACAGTAATTCCTCTTTCACAGTGCTGAGTTTTATGGGTATTTTTAACATTTATTCAAGAGTTGAATTTTCTGGTGTTGTTTTGGGGATTCGATGATTCGATCGGATTATCAGATTTCGTCTATGTGTTTTCCGGAAATTTGGAATATGTTAAAAGTTTCGACTGGATGTAAATACCCAATTTTTCCCCTGCCGGGAAATTTCCAATTGTTGGACTTTTCCGTAGTTTAATGACGTTCTAAGTAGTGCAAGTAACGCGATGGTCCCTCTAGAAGACAACAAACCTTAACTCGATTATGTGACCGTCTTGAACTGCCCTTTGAACCTCCGGGTTTGGGGCAGTACGGCGTGCCACATGTGAGGCGTTGGCTTGACCCTTCTACGGCTGGACCGTTGGTACTGAAGCATGAAGTGAATGTCTTTGAACTTATTTCATGTGTTGATCGGTTTCGGGAAAACTTGGGTGTTCCAATGTTCGATCGGAAAGTTTAATATTTTCTATTTATCCGGAATGGGATACAATAATTGAAATTCACAAACAGTTATGAGATAACTGAATGAATGTTATAAATCTAGCGGTTTAGTCCCACATGATATTGAAAAGAGTTTTCGATAATGAGACTAAAATGCGGGATTTATAGCTGTTAGGCATGTGATGTCTAAGTATTTCATTTGATTAGGCATGCGATGTCTAAAGAAGTTGCGGATTCCAATTGTTGTAGTTTTACACTTTCTTTTCTGTGACCGTAAGTGTAATATGTGATTTCGCCGGTTTCGTTGCTATATGTCAACGACAATTGGGATGCGTATATTTACTTACGTTGATGACATGTGATGTTATGTGTTGCTGGATATGTTATATTGGATCGTCGTGTTCGAATAGCCGGGGGTTTTTATGTGAGATGAGTGTTTTTCATTTTCATTCATGTAAAAACTTGTATGTAATATTCTTTTATTGGGGCACTTCCAGGTAGCGGAAGTTGTCACCTTTTGTATATTATTTACTTTTCCGCATTAGGATAGACCCAAGGAGAGGAGCACAAGTAACCGGGTTCTGGGGTCCAGAGGGAGACCAACTCGAGGAGTCGAGTCCGGGTCTCCTAACCCTAGAATTGGCAGGGTTTCTTGCCGCTCTCGTAGGGGTCTAGGGGTGTGGGATTGGCTATTCATCACGACCGTGGAATCCGTGTTTTATACTGGCTCGTATTGAAAACACGGACGTCCTAGTATATCCAATATTTCATATGTTTCTTCTGCTGCTTTATCTGTGATGTGATCATGTGATGTTCTGTGATAGATACAGTATATAGTATATATGATATATTATATAAACGTTACTTATGTTTTGTACCCGCACTAGCCCTGTCCTGCTCTGTCGTTAGTTACCTAACCTAACGGTGCACGAGGGGACATCCAGGCGAATGCGGATGGCATAAGTGTACGTCGTATTTATCTGTGATGTTTAGGTATTTAAATGATGGGACTTCATCAATGTGATTAATGAAAGAAAAGAAACCTAAGATGTTGTAGAATCAAATTTTAAACAAAACAGGTAGCTACAGTTCTTGCTTTGCATAGCGGTATATATGATATACCCTGCACCTTATTCGATGAGGAAAGGACCGAGATCCCTTCACCGGGAGTGACTCCTTTAGAAATAACTGGCAGATGCTACACACTCGGTTTGACTTTTGATTGCTTCTATAGTTTCTGCTTTGCACAGTGATATATATGATATATCCCGCACCTCATTCGACGAGGAAAGGGCCGACGATCCCTTCACCGGGAGTGACCCCTTTAGCAAAACTAGAAAAGCCTCAAAATCACTCCATTTCAAAACTTCATTTGATTCTACAACGATATCAAGTTCATTACGCTCATGGTTTTTTCTGAAAAAACCCGCGTAGCCTTCCGTCATTTCAGATAGATATTATTTAGTATCCGTGCTATGTTTGTTGACTTAGTCAAGGCATAGTGTATGGTAGCTAAATTACGTTTATCTGTAACAACATGAGATGTGATTGGATTAGAGCATTCTCACGGCCTAGTTGACTCAGTCAATAGTCGTACGGGTGGGTTTAATTCAATCGGGAAATGTACGGGTTGAACTTGACATGCGATTTATGGTTTGTTGACTTAGTCAAGGTCATAGATCGCTAGGGGAAAAAGCATTATCGGGAATTTCAAGTCTTGAAATTTGCAATGAGATTGCATATCTTCTATGAGATAGTTGGATCACGATACCCACTGCGAATAAGAGTTACTCCTGGGAGAGTTTTGCACACTACAATTAGCCGATCAAGTAGGTGTCTAGAAAGGTGTCAACGGGGTTACGCCTCTGGGAAAACTAGGTTTACTTTAATTAGGTCCGTGCGAAAGCACGGGGAACCTCCATCAAAGTACCGACACTGGCCTGGATGAAAGATAAACGAAGTTGTAGGGTGTAATTAATCCCGGCTAGTCTTTCCTTTTAGGGTTTGAAGGAAGATTTGATAAAAACCAGTGGGAGCCATCCTGATTAGATAAGATAATAACCAATCTGATCTTGCACGAGCATACGCTAAAGTGTTTTCTTCTCTCTCTCTCCAGGTAGCGACCATTTCATGCCTTAATCAAGATAATAATATGGATGTATTGACCGAACCTGCATGTTATACTGTGCAGGGGAACGTTGGACCCGTTCTATCTTATAAATGTTATAAGACTGAACAGGAAACAGGAGAATATCTAGATTCTCACGCCGCCCAAACGGAGAACGTGCATGATGATGCACCTTCTTCGGGTGTGTTTGTTATTGAGAACTGTTTCTCAGTTCGCCCTACGTCCTGGGTATTAGATACCGGATCAGGATCCCACATATGTAAGCAGTTATATGGGCTACGGAAAGGTAGAGAACTGGGAAAAGGTGATCATTCCGTTCAAGTAGGGAATGGGGCAAATGTTGCAGCCAAAGCAGTTGGCATATATCACCTGGTATTACCAAATGGTGATACACTAGTCCTGAATGAGTGCTATTATATACCGAACATGATGTGCAACATTATATCAGTTTCTTTATTAAGTAAAGAAGGATATAATTTTGTAGTAAAGGATAATGTTATGAACATATTCCTAGATCAAAAGTTGATTGCATCAGGCTCGCTACATAATGGCATATTCATTCTCAATCAAAATACAGTCTTCAATATACAAAACACACACAAGAGGAAAAGCTCAGAAATGAACGAATCCTTCTTGTGGCACTGTAGACTTGGCCATATCAATGAGACACGACTAGCTAAGTTGCATAAGAATGGATATTTGAATTCATTCGAATTATCATCTTATGACACTTTCCATTCTTGTCTCAAAGGAAAAATGACCAAAACTCCGTTTACGGGACACGGAGAAAGAGTTACAGAACTCTTGGGACTGGTGCATAATGATGTATGCGGTCCTATGTCTACACACGCCAGAAATGGTTCTTCCTACTTCATTACATTCACTGACGATCTCTCTAGATACGGGCATGTGTTCCTGTTGAAACACAAGTCTGAAGCTTTTTTGAAATTCAAAGAATATAAGCACGAGGTAGAGAACCAAACGGGCAAAAGTATTAAGATTCTTCGATCTGATCGAGGAGGTGAATACTTAAGCAGTGAATTCCTGGATTATCTAAAAGAGAATGGGATTCTCTCTCAGCTTACTCCTCCTTATACACCACAGCACAACGGTGTATCGGAACGAAGGAATCGCACCCTATTAGATATGGTGCGTTCAATGATGAGCAATGCTGAGTTACCTATTTTCTTTTGGGGGTATGCGCTTGAGACAGCCATATACCTATTGAATCTGGTTCCGTCTAAATCTGTACCTACCACACCATATGAGATATGGAGTGGGAAGAGACCGTATTTTAAACGAATTAAGATATGGGGTTGTTCGGCCTATGTCAAAAAGAAAAATCCGGACAAACTCGAGGCACGATCAGTCCTTTGCAAGTTTGTGGGATATCCTAAGAATTCTCAAGGATATTTTTTCTACCAAGCTGAGGAACAAAGAGTGTTTGTTGCTCAACATGCCACTGTTCCCCTCCGAACGGCGGCCCGGACTTCGCGTCCGTAGCCTGAGGTTCGGGGCAGATGCTATTTGTTTTTATCCGTCCACCTCTCCGAAGATGCTAAGTTGATTTATGACACCATGTATCGGAGGTTTAGACGGATGCGGCCGATGTAGCAGACTTCGTCAGATTCCCCCTCAGGGTGAGGGGTTTTTGATTGTGGGGACGCTCTTCCCTGCAGGCGCAAGCCCCTGCAGTTAATTACGCTACCGCGTTGCGGTAACAACTTTCTCCTTCTCCAGAATTTCACTTTGTGTCGTGTGTGTTTGTTTTGTTTGTGGTTGCCCGTGGATTGTATACGGAGACTGAGTAATGCCGTCGCCCGTAGGACGTGGGTTAGTCCAAATCCGTATTTACTTAGATTTGGGTTTAGTGTTTTTTGGTTTAAGGATACATTAGTCGCGTTGCAGCTAAGATCAACTTAAACGTTCGTCAAGGATACATTAGCCCTGTTTTGGACTAAGATCGACTTGACGTAGTGATTGATTTAATTATCTGGCCGTCGGGACTCGTCACCTCTCTGACGTCGTTGAGGGATTACAACGACAGGCGTCAAAGGAGTTCAGAGATGTACCCTTGAACCAAAATTGATTTGGAGTTTTATTGTTTATTTAAAGATCTAAGGACACATTAACCGTATTTGGGGCTAAGATCAACTTAGACGGAACCGTTTAGATCCGGCAAAAGAGCGTTCGGGCTCTATTGCGCCAGTTTAAGGACGTGGTGGTCCATCGCCAGTTTAAGGACGTAGTGGTCCATCGCCAGTTTAGGGACGTGGTGGTCCATCATTAGTTTAGGGACGTTTCAGTCCGATATTAGTTTAGGGACGTTTCGGTCCGATATTAGTTTTAAGGACGTCTCGGTCCAATATTAGTTTTAGGGACGTCTCGGTCCGATATTAGTTTAGGGACGTTTCGGTCCGATATTAGTTTTAAGGACGTCTCGGTCCAATATTAGTTTAGGGACGTTTCGGTCCGATATTAGTTTAGGGACGTTTCGGTCCGATATTAGTTTAAGGACGTTTCGGTCCATTTGGATATGTGGTCGTTGGGACCCGTCACCTCTTTGACGTCGTTGAGGAATTACAACGTGGGATGTCAAAGGAGTTCAGAGATGTACCCTTGAACCGATCGTGGATTGGTTTAGGAGAGCCATTTTGCTCAGTCCATTTAATTTAAGGACTTACAGCCGGGATTGGGTTAAGTCCAATTTTTTTATTTGTTTTTGGGCTTTGCCTGACTAGAAAGTCAATCCAAACAGGGCTTTGCCCCTTTATTATTTTGCAATTTGATTCGGGCCAGGCCCTTTTAAATAATGGGTTGAATTTGTGCAGAACCTCAAGAATTTTCCAAACAGGGCTCTGCCCCTTTATTATTTTGCAATTTGATTTGGGCCAGGCCCTTTTAAATAATGGGTTGCATTTGTGCAGAACCTCAAGAATTTTTCAGATTTAAGAACAAAAGTGCACAACACTTTTGATCCAAATTTGGATCAAAGGAAAACAATTTTTTTTTCTTGTTTTCCCTGATTTCACAGAACCAAGGGTTCACAACAAGTGCAAGGCACTATTTATTTATTTTTATTTATTCCCTTTTTTTTTTAAACCCTTTGTTCTTCAGAGATTTTTCTCTTAAAAAAAAGGTTTTTACCTTTCTTTTATGTTCTTGAGTAATCTTCAAGAGTTCTTTCTCTTCTTTTTTTTTTAGAAGTTGATTCCTTCACTTGATGCCATTGAATGAGGTCTGGGATCCTATTTATAGTGCTCAGAAATTTGTTGAATTTGTTAACAAGATCTTTTCTGAATGATTTTGGGAATTTTCCCATCATTGGATCTTTGATCCAAAGGCAGAAGAAAATCTTCTGCTTTTGGAAAGAACAGAAAAGATTCATTAAATTTTCATTCTGTTTCTGCGCAACTCCCCAATGAATGACACGTGTCGCGCAGCTGTGCACTTACACAACAGTGCTTGCGCAACTGCGCAGACACGTGTCGCGCATCTGTGCACTTGCGCAACAGTGCTTGCGCAACTGCGCAGACACGTGCCGCGCAGCGGTGCACTTGCGCAACAGTGCTTGCGCAACTGCGCAGACACGTGTCACGCAGCGGTGCGCTTGCGCAACTGCGCAGACACGTGTCGCACTGTGGACCGCTTACGCACTGCGCAACGCACAGAATTTGAAGCGTTGCTTCAAAAAAATTGAATTTTCAAAATTCAAATGAGCCTTGCTCTGATTGGGGGAACAAATTCCCCCCCACCGTTGTGCTTACGTGGCGCGACGTAAGCGCAACGGTGGCCAGATCCTAGCCGTTGGATCAGGGGGGGTCAGTTGAAGGGGCGCAGGCGCCTATAAATAAGACCCTTGGTCTTTGGTAATTTTTTTCTTACCATCTTAAAGAATCAGAGCCTTGCTCTTGCTTAAAAATTTTCAGAGCCTTGCTCTTGATTTCTCTCAAGAACTTTCAAGTTCAGAACTTAGAATTTCTAGGTAAAAAGTCAGATTAATTCAAATTAAACTTAATTGACAGAGCCTTGCTCTTGTAGATCTTGGATCTAAAGAAAACCCCTTTGGGGTTTCTTCAACAGAGCCTTGCTCTTGGGATCTTTGATCTAAAGAAAACCCCATTAGGGCTTCTTCACCAGAGCCTTGCTCTCAAGATTTACAGAGGTCCTGTTCATGGGTTTTGACCCATGAACAGAGCTTTGCTCTTGGATGAACTGAAAAACTTTTTATAAGTTTTGATGGATTTTTCAGGATTTTAAAAAAAAAACTTCAATTCTTCTAAGTGTTGATGGATTTTTGGTTATTACCACAGAGCCATGCTCTTTTAAGGAATCTTGTTCCCCTGAGACCAGAGTTTGACAAATGTCACTCTGTGACAGAGCTTTGCTCTAAAAGAGGAGATTTTCTCTTTGTCTCTAGGGATTTCCCCACCAATGGGTGTATCCTATTGGGAGCTTTTTATGAATTGACAGTCCCATCTAATGATGGGATTGTCTTATTAAATGATGCATATCATCCAGATTTTGTGGGTCCCCCTTTGGTCCCCTACCCACTGCATCACAGTGTGGAACAAGATTTTTATTATTATTTATTTTTTTTATAATGCCAAGCGTTAGGCCACTAATGATGTATATATTTTTTTGTCTTTCCACAGAAAACATGTCTGACGACTTGTCTTTTCCCTTCGTTCGCTCGGAAGGAGGGTTCCCCCATGCGCCAGTGGATCGGGTGGTGTTCGCTCTTATTAAAGATCACGATCCTGAGTGCAAAAAGCTCCATCTGTGGGGAAGGTGGTATATCCAGATCATCCAAGGCCGTCGCAGTTTTAGTTCCGCCGCGCCCTCTGAGCCCATTGTCACGATTCCTTATGCGGACGAACCCCCGGTGAAGTATGCCGTGGAGGTTAAGAATTGGAATTCTGATGACCTCCTTCAGCCTGCAATCGGCGCCATCCCCGTGCAGCCGCCGCCGGCGATAGATATTCTGGGGAGGCGAATCTGTCAGGGCGAAGCACGCCCTTGGGGACAGGCTTATAACATTGGAATGATCCCGCGACCCCCCGCCGGATATTTGCAGTGGGCCCGGTACATTCTATCGGCGAAGAGGACACACCTAACGAAGATTGGTCTATACTCGGCCGTCTTCGTCTCGCTCTTCGAGTACCCCTCTCCTCCAACGTGGTGGATAAAGGCCTTCGTTGAACAATGGAATATCCCCACCCATACCTTCCTGATGGCGGATAAGGAAGCCTCTATTTCTTTGGAGGAATTTGCCGAAATTTCAGGTCTGCCAATGAGGGGGGAGCACTACGAGGAGTTGCTTCCTCCTGACGAGTACGTCTTTGCCACCAAGCAGCTGGTATTTGACTTAACCCCGGAGAATGCCATTCAGCATCAGCATCCAGGTTTGGTGAAGGTGTTGGAGATCTACGAGGAACTCCATTTGGAATCGGGAGACAAGGGCGTCAGTTTCGCAGCTTTCATTGCTCGCTTTATCCGTCCGGAGTTCTTATCAGAGCAGAGCGAGAAGTTCGCTCAGCTTGACGACCCCTTTGGTTTCGGTTTGGATCGCCGACCCATATCGGAGAATAATCAGAGGGATTTCTATCTTCCCAATGCTGCCATCGTCGCTTTCTCGGAAATCGCCGTCCCCGGCATGGATGAGGAAACCTTCTTTATTGGGTTCTTGGGCTTGTGGTTATGCAACTTTGCGCTCCCTATGCACCCGCGCTTCATGCGGCCTTCTGTCTTTTACCCGGCGCATCGGATGGTGGCCGGTCTGCAGTTGTCGGTAAGAATTGCTAGGTTAGCTTACCTTTACCATGGACTCAGCGTAGCGGCGGATGCCAATGATCCTGGGGCACAGCCTGCTAACTTCCCGATGCATTACTTTGTTTCTTGGATGGAGATGCACGTGCGAGGGGTGTTTGGTGCCAACAAGACTCCTCCATTCTTCGAGAAGTACAGACTCCCGAGAGTCATACGGTTAGTCGGGGCTTCAATTGTGTTTGCATCCCCGCGGGATTCTAGGGGACTCCTCCTGCGCCCACATTTGGTCGGAGCGACGACTTCTTTCGTGGATAAGGTTATCACCATAGGCTCGGAGACTACTAAGTCAGTGGTGCCCCTACGTGACGAGTTTAAGGGCGGGGCTTCTGTATTGAAGGCTCGGGAAATCCTCCATCTCTACTCCATTCGGCCGGGCTACCTGGTGTTTCGGCAGAATGAGACGGCTTTGTTTATGAGGTATAATCCGCATCGATTCGCCCAGCAATCAAGCTACAACCAGGGGATCCCGATGGAAGCCTTCTTGGAAACGCCCGTGGTTGGCCCAGCGGGGATAAAGAATGCGATGCATCACTTTATACGGCTTAACACGGGTTCCTATTTCTTCATTAGTGAACCCAGCTGTGTCCCTAAGATGCTCAACTCATATGTGGCCCGGTATGCGCACGCTATGGGCCCAATCATTTTAATGGAGAAACGCCTGCTGGTTGACCGTAGGGGTGCGCCTCCTGGCGGTGATCGCAAGGCTCCCTTGCAGCCGAGGACCCAGGTCACCCTCCCGATAAAAGATGCCGGAGCCGCCCGACCACACGTGTTGGCCCATCCGCGTGGATTTCCACTGTCTACTACGGTGGATGCACCAACGGCGCCCCGTGTTCCGAAAAAGACGGTCAAAGTGGTATCGCCAGAGTCGGGCGCAGGAGCGGATATCGGGACTCGCCGCCCGAAAGTGACTGCCAAGCGCAAAGCTGGTCCGAGTGGATCTAAAGCTGGCGGACAGAAGAAGAAGAAGTCCGCCCTATCCCTCGATGCGATCCTTAGCCTAGAGCCTGCGTCTCTTCCCAATGAAGGCATAAGTGAATATGGCGGCAACGAGGGCTTCTTGGTAGACCCTGCAGACACTAATTTGGCTGCCGCCATTGCAGCTTCGGAACGATCGGCGAGGCTCGAAGCGATGTTAAGTAAACTCGCTGAGTCAGGTAATCATCAGCCACTTTCTTCGTCATTTTGTTGCACTTTTTATTGTTATCTTTAACTGATATTTGCTCCCTTTTCAACAGGTGTTTCCACCGAAGAGGCTATTGCTGCCTCTCTGAAAACCTTCCAGGAAGAGGAGGATAGGCGTGCCCTGGCAGGTGTTGGTATGCTTCACCCCTTTTCTCTTTTTTTTATAGGGAAAGTTTGTTATTTCTTCTGGTGGTCAATTTAACCTTCTTTTGTTTCTTTACAGGGGCTATATCAGTTGATGCGGGGATCCTTCCCGAGCTTGCCACCGAAGCCCCGGCTCCGTCGAAGCTGCCGCAAGAGCCTCGGCTTGACGCAACGACGAGGGATGCTCTGAAAAATCTGGAGGCATCCCTCTATACGGATGAGGATGCTTCACTCAAGGAAGCTCTGATGGCATCCGTCTCAACGGCCCGAGAGGAGTGGAAGCGGTTGAGACGTGAAGCAAAGGCGCTGAAAGCTGATTTGGCCACGGGAGCGGGCCCTAGCACCATTCCTCGCGCTCGTACTCCTTCCGAAGAACCCCCTGTTGCCCTGTCTACTGCTCGTCGGCAAGTGGCGCGCGCGGTTCGGAGCGCCAATGATAAATCTGCTTCAGGTAGTACTCCTTTCAGAACCTTGTTGTACGAATTGTAAAGCCATTGGCTCATACGTATCCCATCTCGCAGGGTCAAGTCCAACTGAGGGGGAGGCGGAGACGACCGTCGAACCCAGGGGAGCGGAGGAAGCGATACTTGCTGAACTCGAACCGACAGTGAGCAACGTTGTCGGGGTCATGGGGCCTGGAGCCGAGATTGAGGGACCTGCCGCGGAGAGGGTTATTGATGTCGCACCTGAAGTGGCGGCATATGAGATGATTGTCTCAACCGAGCCGAAGGCGGTAGAGGGCGAGGTGCTTGAGGCTGGGGACCTCGCGGCGCCGATGGACGAGACAGCTGCGACCGCCGATCCCGAGGGAGCAGCGGGTGAGGTGGCCATGATTCCTGAAGACGGGCTAGGCGCTCCTTCTCAGGAATCTGGCAATGTTCCTATCATAGCCCTCCCTGCCTATGGTCCCCCGCCGCCTGTAGAGCTTGCGAGCATAACAACGGTTCCCCTTGAGTCGGGTGATGAAGCTACAGGCGGTGGCCTTCCGTCAGTGGGGGAAGGGATTGCCTCGGTTTCTGCTGGCAGCTTGTCGGGTAAATTTTGAATGACCAATGTTCTTCGTTTATATATGCCTCACAATCTCTTTTAACCAGTTTGTCTTTGTTTCAAACGCAGGTGCGGCTAGTGCCAATGCTCCATTGCCTGAAGGCACACCGTCAACTATTGCTTTGGCGGTGGTCGCTCCTCAGCCTTCCCTTATGCCATCGCGGATGTCGGAAGGTATGAATTTACGACTTGTGCATTAATCTTTTAACGCGTAGCTTATGTACTGACGTTATACCACTATGCTCTTTTCAGGAGTGTTCTTCGATCATCTATACCAAGTGCTGCTCCCATACTTCTCCTTCCCATCCGAGCTCGCTTCTCCCTCTAGTGGTACCGGTAAGTGCTGTCTTGATCTCTTTTGAGGGAATATAGGATCGTATCTGACTTTTCCTCTTCCTGATTGCAGTGCCTCAAATCGAGGGAGGGGACACCAGGCCTACGCTGCCACCGGCGCCTCCGGCTTTGCCATCCGTTGCGACTGGTACAGATATTCCTTTCCCCTTTTTATATGATCTTTCACCGACTTTTCGAATCATTGTTTGACCATGTTTCGTTTTGCAGCTATTGTTCCAGCTCTGATCCCTTTTGAGTCTCACTTTCTCTCACCGGCGGGTCCTTTCTTGAGACGCCCGTTTTCAAAGGGTGCTGTGATGAGCCTGGGTATGTTGAGCGGGTACATCGAAGAGCTCAATATGGATGCCTTCCCTTATGCAGTAGATTTCGCTGTGGATGTTAACCTAATGTTGGCGGCGCTCGTAACTTTTCATAACGAAGGCGTCGTCGAATCGTGGGTTAACCACTGCAGAGAGATCGAGGCTCGCCTGCATCGGTTGGAGTCGACACGCCCTTCTCCCGAGGTTTTGGCCGCGAGCGCCCAACGGACAGCTTGGCTTGAGCAAAGCGTTTCTTATCTCCGCCATTTGGAGCAGGAGGCAGCTTTACTGCTAAAGGCGCATCGGGAATCTTCGAACGTGACCGCTCGCCTTCGTGCTGAGGTTAGGACGAATGCTACTGAAGTGAAAGTCGTCTTTGAAGGTCTTCTCAAGCGTATATCTAGTGGGTTAGCGCTGAAGCGGAAGCTTGATGCCGCTGAGCGCGATGCCCGAGGCCAAGAAGCAGCTCAGCAGGTTGTTGGGGAAGAGCTCGCATCCTTCACGCAGCAGCGGGCTCAAGTAGAGGCTGAACTGGCAGTGGTAGTTGATCAGGAGAAAGCGTGGAAGGAAGTACGCGAGCAGTTGATTGAGTTGTTCAAGAAGCTTCCTTCTCCCTGAATATTTTTGTATCGTTCACACACCTGTAATTTGTATATAGCATATACGCATTTTTTTATTCTTTATACGATCCGCATTGTATTTTGATTGAATTTATGAATAAAGACATATTCTTTCTTGCAATGTCTGGTACTATTTCTTCGCTTTTTTTTTTGTTATGGTGTTTTCGATGAACCTGATCGGCGGGCAACTTAACTTCTCCGAAAGGTAGCGATGGCTTAGGTTGCAGGTTCAGGTCTGCCGCCTAAGGCTTTTCAACTCTATGAGTCGTGAGGGTCTCATAGAGACTTTTCTCCCTACGGATCGAGAAGATCTCGTAAGTGGATTTTCTCCTTAGGAATCGTGAGCATTCCCAAGTGTGGTTTTCTCTCATAAGTCGAAAGGATCCTATAAGAGAATTTCTCCCTCTTACGAGTCGAGAAGGCTCATAAGCGGTTGTTTCCCTCTTTGTCGAGAATCGACTTCAGAGAGTGGGGCCCGTGAATAGTATGCAAGAGACCATTTAGGATTGACTTGCAGGGTCCCATTGCCCTCTTACGAGTTGAGAGGGATCGTAAGCGGTTGTTTCCCTCTTTGTCGAGAATCGACTTCAGAGAGTGAGACCCGTGAATAGTATGCAAGAGACCATTTAGGATTGACTTGCAGGGTCGCATTGTTCAGGAAGCAAGTTTTTGAATCCTTACTGCCCGAGATGTGAGTCAAAGAAGCTCTCGTCACGGAGTGTTTGTATCCGTGAGTTGAGAATTTTGCAAGGGATTATTTGTTTCCCAAGCGCCAAGGATTATTTGTGTCCTTGGGGTTTGAAACGAATCGATGGTTCCCACGGAGGCGCTGATGGCTCTGCGAGTCGACGCGGATCAGAAGGCTCTCGTCAAGGAGTGTTTGTATCCGTGAGTCGAGGAGTTTGCTAGGGATTATTTGTTTCCCAAGCGCCAAGGATTATTTGTGTCCTTGGGGTTTGAAACGAGTCGAGGGTTCCCACGGAGATGCTGGTGGCTCTGCGAGTCGACGCGGATCAGAAGGCTCTCGTCAAGGAGTGTTTGTATCCGTGAGTCGAGGAGTTTGCTAGGGATTATTTGTTTCCCGAGTGCCAAGGATTATTTGTGTCCTTGGGGTTTGAAACGAGTCGAGGGTTCCCACGGAGATGCTGGTGGCTCTGCGAGTCGACGCGGATCAGAAGGCTCTCATCAAGGAGTGTTTGTATCCGTGAGTTGAGAATTTTGCTAGGGATTATTTGTTTCCCAAGCGCCAAGGATTATTTGTGTCCTTGGGGTTTGAAACGAGTCGAGGGTTCCCACGGAGACGCTGGTGGCTCTGCGAGTCGACGCGGATCAGAAGGCTCTCGTCAAGGAGTGTTTGTATCCGTGAGTTGAGAATTTTGCGAGGGTTTATTTGTTTCCCGAGCGCCAAGGATTATTTGTGTCCTTGGGGTTTGAAACGAGTCGAGGGTTCCCACGGAGGCGCTGGTGGCTCTGCGAGTCGACGCGGATCAGAAGGCTCTCATCAAGGAGTGTTTGTATCCGTGAGTCGAGGAATTTTTTGTTGAAGTCACTGGCTTCTTCGGTTGAAATGAACCGTTAAGGTTTGGCTTCGTCGTTTGACGGAATCCTGGGGAAGTATGGTTCCCTTTTTGTTTACGCCCTTGGATTGTATACAGGGATCGATGTGATCTTAACTGTAGGGCCAAAATTTTATCATCATCATCATTTTCATTTTTTTTTATTTTTTTTTATTTCCGCGATGCTCTATCATTTCAGCTTTTATATCGCGAAGGTCGCGATTGCCCAAACATTTCGGCTATTTTTCGCGGTGCCCAATCAATTCGGCTTTTTTTTTTATTTTTACTCGTTGCTTTTTATAACGAGTTGCCCAATCATTTCGGCTATTTTGCATGCATACATTTTACTTGCTGCTTTTTATTGCAAGTTGCCCTATCATTTCGGCTATTTCGTGTGCATGAGCGGCCTACTGGCTTTCGCCGTAAACCTGAAATTGGACACCGATTTTGGCATCAGCACCGCTGCAACTGGGATATTGCCAGGAGCGAATCATCATTTGCCTCTGTCATTGTCGCACAAAGGAGGCTTAGCGATCAGGGTTAGGGACCTGTCGACTAAGGCATTCAATTTCATGAGCCGTAAGGGTCTCATAAAGGTATTTCTCCCTACAAGTCGTGAGGATCTTGTAGGTGTATTTTCTCCTTAGGAATCGTGAGGGTTCCTAAGTGTTTTGTTCCTATGTAAGTCGTAAGGATCCTACAAGAGGGTTTTCCCTTCATAAATCGAGGGGATTTATAAGGGTTGTTCACCATGCGAACGTATTCCCAATTACGGATGAAATTTGGCCAAGGAAATGTTTATTTGCGCCCGTGGATTGTATACAAGGGTCAATATTGGACCACTTGTAGGGCAATATTGGAAGTTTGTGGGGGTTTGCTTAAGCACAGGTTTAGATCTCTGTAACTTAAGACTTTCAAATCTTATGAGCCGTGAGGGTCCTATAAGAGAGTTCTCCTTACGAGTCGTGAGGATCCCGCAAGTGTATTTTCTCCTTAGGAATCGTGGGGATTCCTAAGTGTGTTGCTCCTTTGTGAGTCGTAAGGATCTCACGCAGGTGGTTTCTCCTTACAAGGTCGAGAGGACTCCATAAGGGTTCTCTAACGAAGTTGTGCCCTTTCGGGTTTTCACAAACATTCGCCGGTAGTCCTGCTGTTTTTACTCACGGAGCCCTTTCGGGTTTTCATCCGTGCCCATTTTGCTTATGGACATACCGTTTTTCTTTTATTTTCTTTTTCTTTCCTTTTTTTTACGAGGTCGCGCCCTTTCGGGTTTTCACGAACACTCACCGGTAGCCCTGCTGTTCTTACTCACGGAGCCCTTTCGGGTTTTCATCCGTGCCCTTTTTACTTATGGACATACCGTTTATTTTATTTTATTTTTATATGTTTTTTTTTATCTCGTCAGCCTAAGGATGCTGCGGTGTTAGTTTAAAGACGTTTCGGTCTGATATTAGTTTAAGGACATTTCGGTCCATCGTTTGAGAAGGCGGGCTACTGCTGATAGAGTTTGAGCTTAGGAAGATAGCGAGCGGACATAGTCGTCGTCATCTACCATTGACCTAGGCTGTGGCTCATTATGCGTAATATTTCTTTAGGAAGCGACCGTTTATCGGCCTGAAAGGCCTTTCACCGTGCATGTCCATGAGTAGATAGGCCCCACCGTGGTAGACCTTATCAATGATGTACGGTCCTTCATAGTTTGGCTCAAACTTTCCCCGCTTGGCGCGATTGGGGATCATGGGCCTTTTGACCACTAGCACGAGTTCGCCTTGGTGGAATGCCCTCGGACGGCTCAATCTTTCGTATGAGCGCGTCATCTTTGCTTTATAAGCTTCCAGATTTTGCTGTGCTACGAGCCGGGTTTCATCAAGGGCGTCAAGCTCTTCAAACCAAAGGTGAGCATTTTCTTCGTCTGTCAGCTCGTAGTGGACTGCGACTCGTAGAGAGGGTAATTCTATCTCGAGAGGGAGTACTGCTTCCGTCCCAAATACCAACGCGTATGGCGTTGTGTTTGTGGCCGTTTTAAATGTAGTTCGATATGCCCAAAGAGCTTCTTGCAGTCTTTCATGCCAATCTCTCTTGTTTCGTGACACTGTTTTCTTCATGATCTTCGTCAAGGTCTTGTTGAAGGCCTCAGCTAGACCGTTAGCTCGCAGATTATAAACTGAGGAATATCTCCAGTCTATATTGTGCTGCTGTGCGAAGCGGCTAATTTTATGACTTCGGTAGGCTGGCCCATTATCAGAGATGATCCTTCTTGGGGTTCCAAACCGGTATATGACATGCGTTTTGAAGAAATGCAGGATGTTCTCCGTCTTTACTTCCTTCAACGGTACAGCCTCTGCCCATTTGGAGAAGTAATCAGTCGTCGCCAAGATGAAACGATGTCCCTTTGACGATGTTGGTTCGATGGGGCCGACTATATCAGTTCCCCACATTTCGAATGGCCAACTAGCCACTGTTGGATGCAGTGGATTGGGATGCTGATGGATGAAGTCCCCATGAATTTGGCATGAATGACATTGCCTCGCGTATTCAAGGCAATCCTGCATCATCGTGGGCCAGTAGTAGCCCATCCGTTTTATCTTCAACTTCATCTTAGGGCCTGCTTGGTGAGAACCGCAGAGTCCGTCGTGAACTTCTTGGACAACCCTTTTCGCTTCGTTAGGTCCTAAACATCTCAGCCACAGAGAATCGAATGACCTCTTGTATAGAGTATCGTTGACGAAGGCGAAAGACAGAGCTCGTATCACAAGCTGATGTCTTATGGATGCTTCTTCAGGTATTCGGTGGAACTTGAAGTAATCTATGAAGACTTCTCTCCAGTCTTCGGTCTTCTCATGGTCTTTTATTTGTAGGGTTGTCTGCTCAGTTGCTCCCTTTTCTTTATATGATTCTGGAGGTATCTCTGCTGGGGCGAGCACTCGACGGCTTTGTATCACGATTCTAACGTCATCGAGGTTCTCGTCAGCCAATTCTTTAGCAAGTTTGGCCAGTGCGTCCGCTTTGCTGTTTTCCGCGCGCGGTATACTTTCCAACGTGTAGGAAGGAATTTGGGTTAGCAGTTGCTGCACTTTTTCACCGTATTTTACCAATTCCGGTTTGCATGTTTGGTAATCGCCGTTCACTTGACTGACGACCAGCTGGGAGTCCCCATATATGAGGAGGCTTTCAATTCCCATATCAATGGCGATCTCGAGGCATGCGATCAAAGCCTCATATTCAGCTTCATTATTCGTCCTCGGCTCTATTAAAGAGAAGGCGAAGCGCATTATTCCTCCTTGTGGAGTCACAAAGATGAGTCCTACCCCCGATTTGATCGTTGGCATACTTTGTTTGTGCTTTTTCATAGAAGATGCTCCATCGAAATAGAGCTCCCAACGGGTATCACCACTGTCGATTGCGTCAAACGCATGTCTATCTGGCAAATCGCAATTTAAAGGAGAATCGGCATGTATGGGATGCTCAGCCAGGAAGTCGGCGATGGCCTGGCCTTTTACTGCCCTGAGAGGTTGATATGTTATCGAAAATTCCATCAAGAGCAGGGCCCATTTAGGGAGTCGTCCTGTCAATATGGCTTTTGACATTAGATATTTGAGAGGGTCCACTTTTGAAATCAGACGGACCTCGTGCGCCAACGCATAGTGCCTAAGCTTTGTTATTGCGAAGATCAACGCCAGGCAGTGTTTTTCAATAGGAGAGTAGTTGCTTTCTGCCCCCAGCAGAACTCGACTTAAGTAGTAGAGTGCTCTTTCTTTCCCTTGATCGTTCTCTTGTGCCCATAATGCGCCTAAAGAACCTTCGAGGGCGGTTGTATAAAGAATGAGAGGCTTCCCCTTAACCGGAGCAGCCAACACCGGCGGGTTCTGCAGGTATTGCTTGATCTCATCCAGTGCGCCTTGGCATTTTTGATCCCAAACGAATGGGGTTGCCTTCTTCATCAGGTGACTATAAGGACGGCACTTTCCTGAAAGGTTGGCTATAAATCGCCGTATGTATGCGAGTTTCCCTTGGAGAGACCGCAGCTGTTTGAGAGTCCTCGGCGGAGGCATTTCCATGATCGCTTTAATCTTTGACGGATCTATTTCAATACCTCGGTGTCGGACAACGAATCCCAGGAATTTGCCTGAGGAAACCCCGAACGCACATTTAAGAGGATATATCTTCAAGTTGTATTGCCGAAGGCGTTGAAATACAGTCTTCAGATGCTCGAAATGTTCCTCGTATGACTTGCTTTTAACCACGAGATCGTCGATATAGCATTCAACGATTTCGTGTATAAGGTCGTCGAAGATCTTTGCCATGGCCCTCTGATAAGTAGCACCGGCGTTCTTCAAACCGAAGGGCATCACTTTATAACAAAATATACCAAGAGGAGTCCTGAAGGCTGTATGCTTCTGATCTTCAGGATGCATTTTTATTTGATTATACCCCGATGAGCCGTCCATGAAGGAGAAAACCTCATGAGTGGATGTGTTGTCTATCATTAGTTCAGTGACTGGCACTGGGAAGTCATCCTTCGGGCAAGCTTTATTAAGATCCCGGAAGTCTACGCATATGCGCACTGTCCCATTTTTCTTCATCACTGGGACAATGTTGGCGATCCATTCAGGGTATTGAACTTCCTGGATAAAGCCAGAGTCTATCAGCTTTTTGACTTCGGCATTGATGCTCATTTCGAGCTCGAGCCGCATTCTTCTCGGCGCTTGTTTAACTGGGTTGACACCCGGGGATATCGCCAGTCTATGTACAGCAACTTCTGGATCTAGTCCTAGCATCTCGGAATAGTTCCATGCGAAACAATCTTTATGCTGCACAAGGACGTCTTTTAACGCAGCCACTCTCTCTTCAGACAGCAGTTCGCTGACGAATGTCGGTCGCGGATCATTTACCGTCCCCAACTCGATTTTCTTGAGATTATCTGCAGTGGTATGGATTCCATCCTCCAGTTCTTTCGGAGCTGGGGGAAATTCTGAGATTACCTCATCACTGCTGTTTTCAAAGCACCAAGGAAGGCTGTTCATGTCCTCGGACTCTTCTTTTAATATTGTTACCACGTGGCAAGTGCGAATTTTCTGCCAATCCCAATGCGGAGTTGGTTCTTCTTTCGCGGCCTCGGGTTTGTGCTTCTGTGGTGGTGCTACCCTCCAGTTGTCAGAAAGCGCGAATTTGCCTAGCTGATACTGATCTTCAACCCAATTCTTGAAGGTGAAGCAATCTTCAAGAGGATGTCCCATTGCTCGATGGTAAAAACAATAATTTGGGTTGAACACCTCGCCTGCGTGCTCGGGGTGCTTGGACTCTGGCAACGTAAGCATTTGGTGTTTTAGAGCGAGATCGAATATTTTCCTTGTTTTGTCCCGAGGAAATGAGTATGCTCGACCCATTTTCTTCCTGAGGGCTAAGTCAATAACGCTCGACTCTCGGATACGTGGCTTCTTAGCTCTGCTTTGTGGCTGTCGAGCGCCTCTCTTGCCTTTCGACTTGTTTTTGTTTTCGCGTCGAACCTTTTTTGTAGCAGGTTGACAAGGAGCGGCATTTTCTTCCTTCACCGCCTGTTGAAGGAGGCGCTGTGTCTTGGCTTTTTCATAGATTGCTATTTCACGATCGTGATCGTCTCGGGCTTTTTGACTCGCATCCCTTATAAGTTTGCTCATCTGGTCTTCAAATGATGGACTGGGCGGTTTTGTATCAGGAACTTTTGCTGGCTCAGGATTAGCGTCCTCCCATTGAGCGTCCGCCTCTTCGTCGAAGTCATATATAACATAACAGCTGTTTACTAGCTCCCGTTTCTTTGACCGGATGTACCCAAGCCCTTTTGTTTCTACTCTCCCGTTAGGCAGTTTGCATTGAGTCCCGGGAATGTTCCAGACCTTGTCATAGAATTTGGCTTTTCTAATGGTCTGTGTGAAGGACATCCCCTGGCGTTTCAGCAGTTTCTTCAAACCTTCGGTATAATATCTGGGAAGACGGATAGGCTGAAGCCTGTCGAGCGTGGGATCCGCGCCATGCCAAATTTCTTTTTCCACCTTGTTTTCTTCAGAATGGTAGAATAGGATTGCCTTCTCGCCCTTTCGTCCAGGAGGGATATAGAATGTCTGCAATTCTTCTACGCTGTTGGTGTCAAGTGCATCCAGTTCTTTGTAATGTTCAAGCGGCACCATGGTTATCTGCAAACTTCGCTCTTCTTCAGCGGAAACCCGTATTGAAGGCCGAGCAGGGAATACAGCGTGAACTTCATCTTCTGAATCACTGCCGAAGATCAATGAAGGAACGGATGGTCCTGGCCTGGTGGATTGGGATGGACCTGAATAAATTATATCCTCCTCCTCCTCGGTGTCACTGCCGAAGACAGGGATGGTGGCGTTAGTTTTGTTCTCCGGTTTGTGACACCTTTCCGTTTCTTCGAAACTCGGCAAGAAGTATTTGGCATCTTCATACTTGCGAACTTCGTTTACGGAAAACGGATTCAACTCTCCGGCCACTGTGTACTCGAGGCCATCCCTAGAATATTTCATGCACTGATGCTGTGTAGAAGGGATGATATTGTACTCGTGTAGCCATGGTCGGCCTAGCAGAGCATTGTAGCACGTCTTGGCATCTATAACATGGAATTTGATGTCTGTGACGAGCAACCCGAAGCGCAGCGTCAATATCACAGATCCGAGAGCCTTTGAGGACTGGGAGTCGAAACCGGAGATAGTGATCTTGTTCCGGGCGAGGTGTTGGACGCTCATGCAAATCTCCTTTAACACTCGCACATTGAGTAAATTAACAGACGATCCATTATCGACCAAGATTTTACCTATCTTTATGTCATGGCAGTATCCTGAGACATAAAGGGGGCGATTGTGTTCACACGTCCCGAGGAGAAGGTCTTCATCACCAAAAGCAACGTCGGCTGTGTGCACTTCTTCTAATTCGTCTTTCATCTTTTCTTCGGCTAAGAAGGCTTGGAATTGGTCCGGATCTTGTAGGGCCTTAATCAAAGAATCCCTCGCCTCTTTTGATAGTAATAGGGCATCGAGAATGCTGAGTTGTGAGGGCAGTTTCCTCAGATGTGTCAGAACGTTGTAATCCACCTTACTTCTCTTCGGCGGGTTTTCGGCGTTTAGCTCTTCCGGAACTTGGTCATCTAAGACGATGTCTTCAGAGACCTTTTCTTTCCCTTTATCTTTTCTATTCGAGGGTCCGAGGTTCTTTTCAGGCAGTGTTCGATTCCGCAGCCGGATATTTTCGCAAACCACTGGCTCCTCTTCTTTTCCCGAAGTTGACTCTTTAAAGAGAGGGGCAAGTTCCAACTCCTCATCAGAGTCGCTCCCAAATGTAGGCACTTGCGACCCGCCAGTGTTAACCATGCAACAATTGCCGACAGTTCTTTCAAGCTCTTTGGTTGTGCTTCTTTGCTCCCGACGAATCTTATGCTTTTCCCGTTTAAAGCGCTGTTGATTAGCGACGTATCCTTGCCACCATCCATTGAAAGCTTTGCAATCTTGGGTGGAGTGCGAGACCTTCTGATGATATAAGCAATAAGAGGGGTGTATTTCTACCGCGCCAGTAACTTTTTCTTCAGAGGGTGGTAGCTTCATGCCCATCGATATGGCCTTAGCAAACTTTTTTTTTATCTTGGATTGGCTTTTGTCAGCGGTGGAGGCATTTTGCTCCAGCGGGATCATCTCAGCTCATTCCTCAAGTCGCTGGCGCTTTGCCCTTTCGAATATAGCCGTCTCGCGTTCTCGATCAGCTTTGCTTTTTAATCGAGCTTCATTAAGAAACGCGCCAATCATTTCAACTGATAACCCTGGGGCTCTTGATTCGGCATTTTCCCCCAGCGTTTCAGTGCCAAAAGTCCCTTCATCGTCCGTGGTCGAATGGGAGATCATACGACAGCTCGCCACATATTCCTCGGATTCATCCGATGAACTTTCTCCCTCATCTTCTTTTTGGAAGATGTGATCAAGGAAATCTTGGAGCGTAATGGGAGTCCGCGCTTTTTGGTTGTACTCATCCAGTGCGTCGATTTGCTTCTGTAAGTCCGTGCGCTTGTCGCCAGGCTTCACGGGCTTCTTGGATTTCTTCTTCTTCTTTTTCGAAGATTTTGACGGCTGACTATGAGCGCTTGAACTACCACCATCGGTCCTCGGAGTCGGACGTGGCTTCAACATCCCCTCAATAACCTGCGGTTCTAAGGGGTTCTTCCACTTGACCGCTGGACAGGTCTGAAGATCATTTAGCATTCTCCTCGTTTTGGCTGATAATACAACCTCCCAAGGAGCTTCTTCAATGACGGAGCATGTTGCCCCCGGCGTATTCGTCCCCTTAGAGATGTGGGGCTGCGGGGGATTCACCTTCCATTTGTCGGATAGCGCAAATTTACCTTGGCGGTACTGGTTTTCAAGCCAATTTTTGAAAACGTAACAGTCTTCGATCGGATGTCCTAGCACTCGATGATAAGGGCAGTAATTAGGCTCGTTGACGTCACTTGGTTGCGACGGACGTTTTGGATCTGGCAGATTTATGAGCCTGTTGCGCAATGCCAGCTCAAATAGCCTCCTCGTTTTATCACAGGGGAAGGAGTAAGCACGTCCCATCCTGTCCTCAAGAGGTACGTATGGGCGTGTATTGTTTGGACGAGCAACCGGCTTTGAGTCGCTTGGTTGTTGCTGGGCATTGGCGAAAATGATCGCTTTTCCCTTCCCTTTATCGTTTCAGGAGTCCGTCTTCGGGAGAGGGGGTTTATGGCCCAGCTGGTCCATCTGCGCTAATTTGTCGATCAAAGCCTGGAAGGAAGTTGGCTTGAAGAATATCATAAACTGTGAGATGGTTGCTTGTGGATCAAGGGTTCCAACAAACATTCCCACGGCAGGGGCTTCTTCTATGCGCTGTTCACACTTCGACCATAAATTACGCCACCGTATAGCGTACTGAACCCATGTCTCGCTGGGTTTTACCCTGGCGTTAATCAGCGCCGTCATCGGGGTACGCTCGCTGGCACTTGCAAAACGTTGGGTGAAGAGCAGCTCCATCTCCGCGAAGGTTTTAATAGAGTCATTGGGGAGCTCAGAATACCATTCGAAGGCCGTATCTGATAGGCTTCCAACGAACTGGCGAAGCAAAAGCTTGTCGTCGCCGCCGGAGTTTCCGCAAAACGCCCTGAACTGGGCAACATGTTGATGGGGATTGCCGGTCCCTTTGTAGACATGAAACTTGGGAATTGTATAACCTGGCGGGTACTTGATTTGGTCATACCAGCCTGGATACGGTCGCCCCGTTATTACGACGTGGCCGGCTGCTTCGGCCGCGTGATGAACCTTTATTTGCTGGGCTATATATTCATCCAGATCAGTTTTAGAGATTGTGTTCTCTTTAGCCGTTGATAGAACGGGATGAGGGTTTGATGTTTCTCCCCTATCATCCCCAAGGACAATTGGGGGTTCTTCAGTCGGGGGATCTTATTGTATCATCATCCCTATCATGTCCTGGAAGAGGAGGCCCATACGCTGGATATTGGCTGCTTGTTCAGCAGCCTCTTTGTCTTTCTTTTCCAGTACTCGGCGGAGGAACTCGGCGTCGGTCTCTTCCTCTTGACGTTCATCTAAGGACGTCTCAGGATTCTCTTTTGGCCCCGTGAGTGCAGCCATCGTAGTCATCATCTCCTGGAGCTTTTGTTGCTGCTCCTGGGCTTTCGTCACGGATCGGGTGAGCGGTCGGTGACCCGTAGAAGTACGACTTTCTTCCTTTCCAGAAGCCATATAAACCGTATAAACCGTTATGCCCCCTGACTTGGGGTGTTTGGGTTCACCGCTTTTAAACTTTGTCAGTGTCACGGAGGCTTTCTCCGGCCTTTTTCTTTTGTGGACCATTGAGGCTGAAGGAGCCGTTGAAATGGGCATCCTAGCATTTGTTGCCCCCTGCTGTTTAATGGGGCGGTTTTTGTCCTTTTCCACCTTTGCCCTTTTCTGGCTACGGAAGTGGTCTGAGTCAATCACGGAGTCTTGAACCCTCCACCAAACTTTATAAATTTTTGACGACAGCCGCTGAGAGGGCTGTTCTTGCTTTGTCTCCGGAGCTTTTTCCATAGACGGAGGAGATCTTTTCAATGTAGCAATCGGAGAGTTCTTTCTCACCTTCCTCAGCAATTCAAAGCTGTTCCCAGTTGGAACAGCAGCATTGACCTCCACCACTGGAGCAGGTGGGGTTAGCCCTGAGGGGGAGTTGCCCCCTGCTTTCTTTACTCGTTGCCAATGGCGACGTCGCGCACGACGAGCCGTTGGTATTGGCTCGGAAATCGAGATGGTTTCTTGTTGCCCCCTGTTTGGGCGTGGAGTAACTGCCGATGTCAGCCTATCGAAGACTGATGCTTTTTGACCAGCTGGGGGAGGAGTGGGACCCGTCAATCTTATGAAGACCGACTCTCTGATGGGAGAAGCCGCTTCAAAGACTTCCAAAGCAGCAGCCGTTGCCCTCTTTGGGACAGCCACTTTATAGTTCTGACCTAGCCTGGTGAAAACGGAGGCTGTTGGTTTAATAGCAGGCGACCCGTTGACAGGGGTCGTGGTAGCAGTGAGTCGGTCGAACACCGACTTCTTATTCACTTCCGGTGCAGGCGTCGGCATAGCGAAGCTTGTAGGTGGGACCATGGTCCCGAAAAACAGGCCAGTGGTGGCCTGGGTCACCTGTTCAACCGGCAGAGCGATGAAAGAGGCCACTTGGGGCCCATATGTTACACCTCTCGGTGAGGTGGAGCGTCCGTTGCAGTGGCATTTCGAGCAGTTGGTGCAGTTGGTGGCCATTGAATGCTTGAGTTCTGTACCAGACAAAAGACCAAATCTTAGCAACTTGAAATCCGAAGGCAGCCATTTAACAAACCGCGATTGGTTCGCGAAGACGACACACGAAGTGTGGAGTGGAAAGAGGAAGAGGTCCTACCGGGCGTGCCAGAATCTGTTCCCCTCCGAACGGCGGCCCGGACTTCGCGTCCGTAGCCAGAGGTTCGGGGCAGATGCTATTTGGTTTTATCCGTCCACCTCTCCGAAGTTGCTAAGTTGATTTATGACACCGTGTATCGGAGGTTTAGACGGATGCGGCCGATGTAGCAGACTTCGTCAGATTCCCCCTCAGGGTGAGGGGTTTTTGATTATGGGGACGCTCTTCCCTGCAGGCGCAAGCCCCTGCAGTTAATTACGCTACCGCGTTGCGGTAACAACTTTCTCCTTCTCCAAAATTTCACTTTGTGTCGTGTGTGTTTGTTTTGTTTGTGGTTGCCCGTAGATTGTATACGGAGACTGAGTAATGCCGTCGCCCGTAGGACGTGGGTTAGTCCAAATACGTATTTACTTAGATTTGGGTTTAGTGTTTTTTGGTTTAAGGATACATTAGTCGCGTTGCGGCTAAGATCAACTTAAACGTTCGTCAAGGATACATTAGCCCTGTTTTGGACTAAGATCGACTTGACGTAGTGATTGATTTAATTATCTGGCCGTCGGGACTCGTCACCTCTCTGACGTCGTTGAGGGATTACAACGACAGGCGTCAAAGGAGTTCAGAGATATACCCTTGAACCAAAGTTGATTTGGAGTTTTATTGTTTATTTAAAGATCTAAGGACACATTAACCGTATTTGGGGCTAAGATCAACTTAGACGGGACCGTTTAGATCCGGCAAAAGAGCGTTCGGGCTCTATTGCGCCAGTTTAAGGACGTGGTGGTCCATCGCCAGTTTAAGGACGTAGTGGTCCATCGCCAGTTTAGGGACGTGGTGGTCCATCATTAGTTTAGGGACGTTTCGGTCCGATATTAATTTAGGGACGTTTCGGTCCGATATTAGTTTTAAGGACGTCTCGGTCCAATATTAGTTTTAGGGACGTCTCGGTCCGATATTAGTTTAGGGACGTTTCGGTCCGATATTAGTTTAGGGACGTTTCGGTCCGATATTAGTTTAGGGACGTTTCGGTCCGATATTAGTTTAAAGACGTTTCGGTCCATTTGGATATGTGGTCGTTGGGACCCGTCACCTCTTTGACGTCGTTGAGGAATTACAACAAGGGATGTCAAAGGAGTTCAGAGATGTACCCTTGAACCGATCGTGAATTGGTTTAGGAGAGCCATTTTGCTCAGTCCATTTAATTTAAGGACTTACAGCCGGGATTGGGTTAAGTCCAATTTTTTTATTTGTTTTTGGGCTTTGCCTGACTAGAAAGTCAATCCAAACAGGGCTTTGCCCCTTTATTATTTTGCAATTTGATTCGGGCCAGGCCCTTTTAAATAATAGGTTACATTTGTGCAGAACCTCAAGAATTTTCCAAACAGGGCTCTGCCCCTTTATTATTTTGCAATTTGATTTGGGCCAGGCCCTTTTAAATAATGGGTTGCATTTGTGCAGAACCTCAAGAATTTTTCAGATTTAAGAACAAAAGTGCACAGCACTTTTGATCCAAATTTGGATCAAAGGAAAACAAGTTTTTTTTTTCTTGTTTTCCCTGATTTCACAGAACCAAGGGTTCACAACAAGTGCAAGGCACTATTTATTTATTTTTATTTATTCCCCTTTTTTTTTAAACCCTTTGTTCTTCAGAGATTTTTCTCTTAAAAAAAAAGGTGTTTACCTTTCTTTTATGTTCTTGAGTAATCTTCAAGAGTTCTTTCTCTTCTTGTTTTTTTAGAAGTTGATTCCTTCACTTGATGCCATTGAATGAGGTCTGGGATCCTATTTATAGTGCTCACAAATTTGTTGAATTTGTTAACAAGATCTTTTCTGAATGATTTTGGGAATTTTCCCATCATTGGATCTTTGATCCAAAGGCAGAAGAAAATCTTCTGCTTTTGGAAAGAACAGAAAAGATTCATTAAATTTTCATTCTGTTTCTGCGCAACTCCCCAATGAATGACACGTGTCGCGCAGCTGTGCACTTGCGCAACAGTGCTTGCGCAACTGCGCAGACACGTGTAGCGCAACAGTGCTTGCGCAACTGCGCAGACACGTGTCGCGCAGCGGTGCACTTGCGCAACAGTGTTTGCGCAACTGCGCAGACACGTGTCGCGCAGCGGTGCATTTGCGCAACAGTGCTTGCGCAACTGCGCAGACACGTGTCGCGCAGCGGTGCGCTTGCGCAACTGCGCAGACACGTGTCGCACTGTGGACCGCATGCGCACTGCGCAACGCACGGGATTTGAAGCGTTGCTTCAAAAAAATTGAATTTTCAAAATTCAAATGAGCCTTGCTCAGATTGGGGGCACAGCCACCTTTTTGGAAAGGGAATTTCTTGCAAAAGAAATTAATGGCAAAGAGGTAGAGCTGGAAGATGTTCCAGCACCACAAACTGCAACTAATGATTTAGTAGAACCAGAGGATTCAGTGGTGCCCGACGTACCCCAGCCTCTCCGCCGATCTAGTAGGGTTTCTCGTCCACCTGAGAGATACTATGGTTTTCTCATTGATGGTGGAAGTGAGGATTGCATCATGGAGGATGATGACCCAACTAGCTTCGAGCAGGCCATCACGAGTGGGGACTCAGTGAAATGGCTGGATGTTATGCGGTCTGAGATGGAATCCATGTACACCAACAAAGTATGGACTTTGGAAGTTGCTCCTGAAGGGGTAAAACCCATTGGGAGCAAGTGGATCTTCAAGAAAAAACTTGGTGTAGATGGGAAAGTAGAGACTTTCAAAGCTAGACTTGTAGCAAAGGGTTTTCGTCAAAGACCAGGTGTGGACTATGACGAAACCTTTTCTCCAGTGGCTATGCTTAAATCCATCCGGATCATGCTTGCCATCGCTGCATATCATGACTACGAAATCTGGCAAATGGATGTTAAGACCGCCTTTCTAAATGGTGATTTAGAAGAGTGCGTGTACATGACTCAGCCAGAGGGCTTCGTAGACAGTGGGAGCAGCGGGAAGGTGTGCAAGCTGCTTAAATCCATTTATGGATTAAAGCAAGCATCGCGGAGTTGGAACATCTGCTTTGACGTCGTTATCAAAGAGTTTGATTTCGTCAAAAACCCAGATGAACCTTGTATTTACAAGAAGGTAGCAGAGAGTAAGGTCGTCTTCCTCGTATTGTACGTGGATGACATACTCTTGATAGGAAATGATATTCCTATGCTGCAATCGGTCAAGCTCTTCTTATCACAAAGATTCTCAATGAAAGATCTTGGTGATGCCTCCTGCATATTGGGAATTAGGATCTATAGAGATAGATCCAAACGGATATTGGGATTGTCCCAATCCAGGTACATTGACACCATACTAAAAAGGTTTAGTATGGAAGATTCCAAGCGTGGGAACTTGCCCACGATCTCTGGAGTCTCTCTATCCAAAGAGATGTCTCCCAAGACTGATTTGGAGAGAGCTCGCATGCAAGGGATACCCTATGCTTCGGCTGTAGGCTCTATCATGTATGAGATGCTATGTACCAGACCCGATGTAGCATACTCACTAAGTCTAGTGAGCAGGTATCAAGCTGATCCTGGAGAGAATCACTGGACAGCTGTGAAGAGCATTCTCAAGTACTTGCGAAGGACTAAAGAGATGCTCTTGGTGTATGGTAACGGGGGACTCCAAGTGGATTCCTTTACCGATTCGAGCTTCCAGAGTGATAAGGACGACTCTAAGTCGCGGTCGGGCTTTGTCTTTACCCTTTACGGAGGGGCGGTTAGATGGAAGAGTTCCAAGCAGGAAACCGTGGCAGACTCGACGATGGAGGCTGAATACATCGCTGCCAACGATGCTGCCAAAGAGGCTGTCTGGATCAAGAAGTTCATTACTGAACTTGGAGTGGTTCCATCCATTGAGCATCCAATACCTTTGTATTGCGATAACAATGGAGCGGTGGCTTTGGCCAAGGAACCCAGGTCCCATCAGCGATCCAGGCATATTCTGAGGCGGTATCACCTGATCCGGGAGATAGTTGATCGCCGGGAGATCGAGGTCAGGAGGGTTGACACGACGAACAACACGGCGGATCCACTCACGAAGGCCATTCCCCAAATACAGTTTGAGAGACTCTTCGGGATGCTTGGTATGCGTTACTACAGCAGCTGGCCCTAGTGCAAGTGGGAGATTGTTAGTTGTATGTATGCCCTAGAGGCCAGTATTGTACAGATGATGTATATTATATTGGATGCTTGGACATATATAGAGATGACTTTCTTGCTCGATATGATAGTATGCTATCTGGTTACTCTTTATCTTAACATGTATACTAGTCTCTTTAAACTGTCTTATGGTTACATGTTGGTAAAGCCCTTAGGATGTGTACTTGACTACCTGGACTATGATGCAGATCATACTAGTGGGGACATGGTAGTCCATAAGTACATCCTTCAAGGTCCCTAGTCGTGGGTGTATCGAGACGGGGCATCGATATACCATAGTAGACTAGCGTATACGCTTCTCGACCCATGAGATGGGCGATGGATGATCCCATATCCATTGGTGTTTGACATCAGAGATGGTATACGGGTGCTCAGTGGAGACTGGGTACACTGGACGGACTCGCCGAGAACTCCCAGATGGTATTATACCTCACGTCAGATGGCAGTTCTCAGGTGACACTTGTGCAGGTTAGTCTGTAGACCCGAGATCGTCATAGAGTCATGTGTGATTCCCACTGTGCTTTGATCTCCACCTTACCACGTCCATGAGGGCGTGCAAAACGGTGGTCTTTGGGTACAGTCCCGAGTCATATGGAGGCAATGAGCGATAGGAGGGATTTCGTCTCTCCCGGTATTGGGGGTTGATGTTGCGCAGTGCTCGATTGGCCGTAACAGGGAAGTCCCTGGCCAGGGCTGATCAGAGATTTGCTGGTAAGTGTTACCAGTAGTTTCTCGACCCGTTATGAGCCTCACATCGGCACGACTTATCGGTTATTGGGGTCTGACGTTTACCACCCCTAGACTAGATATGCGACATATCAGACGAACAGACCGGACTGTACGGTAAGTGTTACTGGTTGGATTCACAGGAGTATGAGCGGGCTTGGTCGTCGATCTTCTGATCGCTCAATACCCGGGTGGCCGTTACGTTTAGCAGACCGCTAGCGGCTTGTGGGTGCTTGATATGATCATCATCTACTGCCGGCGTATTGACGAGTCTTTAGAGTCCTACGCAGAGGTTTCCTGGCTCAAGCAAAACGAAATAGGAGCACATATGAGATATGTGCGGGAGCGAGAATAATGCGTGTATGTGATACCGTATTTCATTCTCGCGATGAATGTATCGATTGGTTATATGCGATATAACCTAGATATCGAATCAAGGATTGATTCGATAAGCCGATACATAGGATACTAGTCGGTTATATGCGATATGACCGGATCGTTGAATCAAGTGTTGATTTAATGATTTAATGTATAATTATATATTTGATATATTACTTTGCATTAACTAGTATTGGTTCATTTTAAAAGGATTTTCTCACTTGATGCACATTGTATATGTGATATATTTTTGTGCACTTGTTTGTATCATGTTTGATGATACTTGCTCACTTGGGTTTGTGTAAAGATTAAACCATGGTTATATGAATGGTTAGGGTTTGGTTTATTTACTTATTTATTTATTCATTTTGGAAAATAAAAGAAAATGGTGGCTTATTTTGTTTGTATGTTGAAGCTTCTTGAAGCTTTGAACAAGTCCACCATTCTTATCTCATCCTTAACCCTAACCATTCCAACTAACCCTAGTTTACTCTCTACACTTGACTATGGTTAGGATATGATAAGTATTCATATTAGTTTCTTTTTTAAATAAGAGACTTATCATATTCTTCATCTTCTCCTTCTTCTTCTTCAAGAAAAACCTTGCATTCATCAATGGCAACTTGAGCAAATGAGTGAGAAATCCAATTCTAAAGTGAACCCACCTCCTATTTCTTCATCCTCTACCTCTTGCCAAGTAGTATAGGGTGTTTACTTCACAATTTTCACAACTTGGTGAAGTTGGAGCTTGATTTTGTGTAACCTCGACGTAGATCATCTTCGGCACGAAGCCGACGACCTTGCCCGCCCATTTCTCAGATGAAACCGATGCTTGAGTCCGGGATTCGAGACGGACAGCGAGAGGACGTCTACGTGGAGCTAAGGAAGTGGAGAACCGGATCTATAAAGGTTGTAGCCTCTTTCTTTTAGTTAAGTAGTTAACTAGTTTCACTTTGTCGCCTAAAATTCTTGTTAACGATCTAGTCTAAGGTTTCTCGTCACCGTAAAATTTCAAATTGGCATGGTTGATGCCTTGTGAGACCTCATGAGCGTGCCTAGGAACCCTACAGTGGTATCAGAGCCTAGCTAGAGCCTTAGGCGAAGTCTAGACGACGTTTGAAACCCGAATGAACATCGAAACCCTAAAACAAATTGCTCTCTGGACTTTTTTCAAAAACTGGGTTTTTTCCAGATTAAAAATGCTTAAAAAATTCAGCAGGGAATTATAAGAATTACGGTGCAAAAATTGACCAATGATACCTCAAACATGCGGCGGGACCGCGGCAGAAGCCTAGCTTCTGCGGCGGTTCCGCGGCTCTCTGGTGACGTCAGCCCTCCATATTTGCACAGTAATTCCTCTTTCACAGTGCTGAGTTTTATGGGTATTTTTAACATTTATTCAAGAGTTGAATTTTCTGGTGTTGTTTTGGGGATTCGATGATTCGATCGGATTATCAGATTTCGTCTATGTGTTTTCCGGATATTTGGAATATGTTAAAAGTTTCGACCGGATGTAAATACCCAATTTTTTCCCTGCCGGGAAATTTCCAATTGTTGGACTTTTCCGTAGTTTAATGACGTTCTAAGTAGTGCAAGTAACGCGATGGTCCCTCTAGAAGACAACAAACCTTAACTCGATTATGTGACCGTCTTGAACTGCCCTTTGAACCTTCGTGTTTGGGGCAGTACGGCGTGCCACATGTGAGGCGTTGGCTTGACCCTTCTACGGCTGGACCGTTGGTACTGAGGCATGAAGTGAATGTCTTTGAACTTATTTCATGTGTTGATCGGTTTCGGGAAAACTTGGGTGTTCCAATGTTCGATCGGAAAGTTTAATATTTTCTATTTATCCGGAATGGGATACAATAATTGGAATTCACAAAAAGTTATGAGATAACTGAATGAATGTTATAAATCTAGCAGTTTAGTCCCACATGATATTGAAAAGAGTTTTCGATAATGAGACTAAAATGCGGGATTTAAAGCTGTTAGGCATGCGATGCCTAAGTATTTCATTTGATTAGGCATGAGATGTCTAAAGAAGTTGCGGATTCCAATTGTTGTAGTTTTACACTTTCTTTTCTGTGACCGTAAGTGTAATATGTGATTTCGCCGGTTTCGTTGCTATATGTCAACGACAATTGGGATGCGCATATTTACTTACGTTGATGACATGTGATGTTATGTGTTGCTGGATATGTTATATTGGATCGTCGTGTTCGAATAGCCGGGGGTTTTTATGTGAGATGAGTGTTTTTCATTTTCATTCATGTAAAAACTTGTATGTAATATTCTTTTATTGGGGCACTTCCAGGTAGCGGAAGTTGTCACCTTTTGTATATTATTTACTTTTCCGCATTAGGATAGACCCAAGGAGGGGAGCACAAGTAACCGGGTTCTGGGGTCCAGAGGGAGACCAACTCGAGGAGTCGAGTCCGGGTCTCCTAACCCTAGAATTGGCAGGGTTGCTTGCCGCTCTCGTAGGGGTCTAGGGGTGTGGGATTGGCTATTCATCACGACCGTGGAATCCGTGTTTTATACTGGCTCGTATTGAAAACACGGACGTCCTAGTATATCCAATATTTCATATGTTTCTTCTGCTGCTTTATCTGTGATGTGATCATGTGATGTTCTGTGATAGATACAGTATATAGTATATATGATATATTATATAGACGTTACTTATGTTTTGCACCCGCACTAGCCCTGTCCTGCTCTGTCGTTAGTTACCTAACCTAACGGTGCACGAGGGGACATCCAGGCGAATGCCGATGGCATAAGTGTACGTCGTATTTATCTGTGATGTTTAGGTATTTAAATGATGGGACTTCATTAATGTGATTAATGAAAGAAAAGAAACCTAAGATGTTGTAGAATCAAATTTTAAACAAAACAGGTAGCTACAGTTCTTGCTTTGCATAGCGGTATATATGATATACCCTGCACCTTATTCGATGAGGAAAGGACCGAGATCCCTTCTCCGGGAGTGACTCCTTTAGCAATAACTGGCAGATGCTACACACTCGGTTTGACTTTTGATTGCTTCTATAGTTTCTGCTTTGCACAGTGTTATATATGATATATCCCGCACCTCATTCGACGAGGAAAGGGCCGACGATCCCTTCACCGGGAGTGACCCCTTTAGCAAAACTAGAAAAGCCTCAAAATCACTCCATTTCAAAACTTCATTTGATTCTACAACAATATCAAGTTCATTACGCTCTTGGTTTTTTCTGAAAAAACCCGCGTAGCCCTCCGTCATTTCAGATAGATATTATTTAGTATCCGTGCTATGTTTGTTGACTTAGTCAAGGCATAATGTATGGTAGCTAAATTATGTTTATCTGTAACAACATGAGATGTGATTGGATTAGAGCATTCGCACGGCCTAGTTGACTCAGTCAAGGGTTGTACGGGTGGGTTTAATTCAATCGGGAAATGTATGGGTTGAACTTGACTTGCGATTTATGGTTTGTTGACTTAGTCAAGGTCATAGATCGCTAGGGGCCAAAGCATTATCGGGAATTTCAAGTGTTGAAATTTGCAAAGAGATTGCATACCTTCTATGAGATAGTTGGATCTCGATACCCACTGCGAGTAAGAGTTACTCCTGGGAGAGTTTTGCACACTACAATTAGCCGATCAAGTAGGTGTCTAGAAAGGTGTCAACGGGGTTACGCCTCTGGGAAAACGAGGTTTACTTTAATTAGGTCCGTGCGAAAGCACGGGGAACCTCCCTCAAAGTACCGACACTGGCCTGGCTGAAAGATCGACGAAGTTGTAGGGTGTAATTAATCCCGGCTAGTCTTTCCTTTTATGGTTTGAAGGAAGATTTGATAAAAACCAGTGGGAGCCATCCTGATTAGATAAGATAATAACCAATCTGATCTTGCACGAGCATACGCTAAAGTGTTTTCTTCTCTCTCTCTCCAGGTAGCGACCATTTCATGCCTTAATCAAGATAATAATATGGATGTATTGACCGAACCCGCATGTTAGACTGTGCAGGGGAACGTTGGACCCGTTCTATCTTATAAATGTTATAAGACTGAACAGGAAACAGGAGAATATCTAGATTCTCACGCCGCCCAAACAGAGAACGTGCATGATGATGCACCTTCTTCGGGTGTGTTTGTTATTGAGAACTGTTTCTCAGTTCACCCTACGTCCTGGGTATTAGATACCGGATCAGGATCCCACATATGTAAGCAGTTACATGGGCTACGGAAAGGTAGAGAACTGGGAAAAGGTGATCATTCCGTTCAAGTAGGGAATGGGGCAAATGTTGCAGCCAAAGCAGTTGACATATATTACCTGGTATTACCAAATGGTGATACAGTAGTCCTGAATGAGTGTTATTATATACCGAACATGATGTGCAACATTATATCAGTTTCTTTATTAAGTAAAGAAGGATATAATTTTGTAGTAAAGGATAATGTTACGAACATATTCCTAGATCAAAAGTTGATTGCATCAGGCTCGCTACATAATGGCATATTCATTCTCAATCAAAATACAGTCTTCAATATACAAAACACACACAAGAGGAAAAGCTCAGAAATGAACGAATCCTTCTTGTGGCACTGTAGACTTGGCCATATCAATAAGACACGACTAGCTAAGTTGCATAAGAATGGATATTTGAATTCATTCGAATTATCATCTTATGACACTTGCCATTCTTCTCTCAAAGGAAAAATGACCAAAACTCCGTTTACGGGATACGGAGAAAGAGTTACAGAACTCTTGGGACTGGTGCATAGTGATGTATGCGGTCTTATGTCTACACACGCCAGAAATGGTTCTTCCTACTTCATTACATTCACTGACGATCTCTCTAGATACGGGCATGTGTTCCTGTTGAAACACAAGTCTGAAGCTTTTGAGAAATTCAAAGAATATAAGCACGAGGTAGAGAACCAAACGGGCAAAAGTATTAAGATCCTTCGATCTGATCGAGGAGGTGAATACTTAAGCAGTGAATTCCTGGATTATCTAAAAGAGAATGGGATTCTCTCTCAGCTTACTCCTCCTTATACACCACAGCACAACGGTGTATCGGAACGAAGGAATCGCACCCTATTAGATATGGTGCGTTCAATGATGAGCAATGCTGAGTTACCTATTTCCTTTTGGGGGTATGCGCTTGAGACAACCATATACCTATTGAATCAGGTTCCGTCTAAATCTACACCTACCACACCATATGAGATATGGAGTGGGAAGAGACCATATTTTAAACGAATTAAGATATGGGGTTGTCCGGCCTATGTCAAAAAGCAAAATCCGGACAAACTCGAGGCACGATCAGTCCTTTGCAAGTTTGTGGGATATCCTAAGAATTCTCAAGGATATTTTTTCTACCAAGCTGAGGAACAAAGAGTGTTTGTTGCTCAACATGCCACCTTTTTAGAAAGATAATTTCTTGCAAAAGAAATTAATGGCAAAGAGGTAGAGCTGGAAGAGGTTCCAGCACCACAAACTGCAACTAATGATTTAGTAGAACCAGAGGATTCAGTGGTGCCCGACATACCCCAGCCTCTCCGCCGATCTAGTAGGGTTTCTCGTCCACCTGAGAGATACTATGGTTTTCTCATTGATGGTGGAAGTGAGGATTGCATCATGGAGGATGATGACCCAACTAGCTTCGAGCAGGCCATCACGAGTGGGGACTCAGTGAAATGGCTGGATGCTATGCGGTCTTAGATGGAATCCATGTACACCAACAAAGTTGTAACATTTTGAAAATCGTTTCGGTGAAATTTCAAAAAAATCGGTAAAATAAGGGGGTTTTCTGTAAAAAGTCAAAATACAAATATCTTATTATAAAAATTAAATATACATATTCTAGCTATGTAATTGCTATTATTTGGTGTTTATTGAGCCGCTAGTGAAATTTCAAATTTTATGAAAAAAATATTATTTTATTATTATTTTAAGCCGTCACTAATACATTTAATTAAGGAAAATTACAAATTGGAATGAGTTGAAACAAATTTTGTGCATCATAAAACATTAAATAAAATTTTATCATGTGGTTTTTGGAACGAAATTATTTGCCAAAACGGTTTAGAAATTATTGAAGAAAAAAAGACTTTTTTTAGCGTAAATGGATGTTCGGGGTATTGTATTTATCATTTTTCATCACCCCACACCCGTACCCACACCCACACACCCCCATTCACTTCTCCCCTTGGCTGAATTCAGTAGCCCTCATTTTTGTCCCCACTTGAATTTCAAAGGAAAGAAATGAAAGAAAAGAAAAGAAAAGAGTAGAAAATGATATAATTTGAGTTGACTTTGACTTGAACTAACTTTCTCCACCTCACTCTCTCTCCTCCCTCACCCAACCCCCCACACTTCTGGCCGAAACCAGGAACCCCCCCAATAGCCCATTTTCCCTCTTCTCCTCTCTTTGTTCCATCAAAGAAAATCCAAAGAAAAATCCACTAAAAATCAAGCAAAAATCCAAATCAAAATCCAACTCCTACCCATTCCTCATTAGCCATTCTAGCACGGATCTAGGGATCAAAATGGCATTTTAGGAGGCTAGACCTTGAGCTTGATCTCATGGGAGGTATAATCTCATGCTTTTGCTAAAATTTGTTATCTAGTTGCTTAATCTAAGTTAATTAGGTGTTTATGAAAGAAAAAGGGTTTTGAATTGAAGTTTGAAATTTCAAGTGTATGGTTTTGAATGGAGATTAGGGTTTGAGCATTTGATTAGAATTGTGATAGGTAGATTAATATATAATTGCTTGCTAAAATCAAATCTAGTTGCTAGTTGCATTTTTGTTAATTTAAATTTGTGAGAAGTATATATATTGCAAACTAGTTTTTGTAAATATTGTGTTAAATTGAGAATTAAAATATGATAAGGATTTCATCATATCTTTGGCATGTTAATGAGTATTTTAACACCTTAGGTTGTGCGAAACCTAGTCTAGTTGTTGAATTATGTATTGTTGCTTTAAAAGTGTTAAAATTGAGTAAAATTGTAAACTAGAATTTTGGGGTTAATGGAATTTAATGAGATTAAATTATGGAAATTGTTTTTATGACTTAATTAAGATATTTAATAAGTATTATGGCCACTAGATTTGTTTAAACATCATGTTTTGTACAAAAACGGCGAATTGTGCTTGCTAGATTTTCGGAAAAATGACTTTTTAAGTGAAATTGGGGTTTTTGTGAATTTTAAGCTATTTTATATTATAATTAGTGCTTGTAATTGTACAAATGAGTGTGTTGGGAGCTTTCTCGATGGTTTGGCGTTTGTACGCTGACGTTGAGAGTTTTTGGGTCGATTTGTGAAGGCAACCATAGGTTTTGACCTATGTGAGATTCGTGTGTCGATTTGGTCATGAGTCGGACTTTAATGCGATGTGGTGTATTATGATATGTAGGTACCCTCACGAAGACTTCAAGGAGACAAGAAAGCGCGTGTCGACGTCGGCACCGGCGAGCGAGGACCAGGTGAGTAGATTTATATCTATGGGGAGAAGTCGGGTGGATGGCGTATAGCACCCCCGAAGTTCGTATGATGTATACGAATACGTATGCACACATATATATATTGTTTCAGTATATTAATGATAATATGGATATTTGGTGTTCTTGGATGATTTAGTGTCCTGAAACCCTAGAGTAGTGGTCGCACTACACAAGCATACACCAACCCATACTTGCATACTTTTTTCTTTCATTTATGCTTATACGGGATATATATATTGATGTGTATATTTACACATGGGTATGGGACTATGTGTTTATATACTGGATTTGAGGATAGTAATTGGGATTTGAGATGAGTCAATGATATTGGGCTTGAGGCCAGAAGATCCGTGATGTGTTTTGGTTCGTATTGAGATACGACATGATGTTTTAGCGGGTCTTTTTGACGTAGTGATTCTTATACATGCATGCATACATAGATGGTATCAATATTGTACTAGACGTAGATCAGTACCCCGATCATGATATTTGATAAAGAGGATATCAGATGAATAGTATGATGAATGTGATATTGACCCGTACCCAGATTTGGGATGCCGTACGACGGATTTACGTACGAGCTATATTTTGATGATTGATCCGCACTCTTGACTTGGGATGTCTGATTATAGATATGATATCGGATATGATATTATTGAGGCGGGATCACCGACTAATATATATACAGGTATGTATATGTATCGACTCAGATGTTAGGCGGTTTCCTTACCTGTAGTTCAGCTTGTTGGTTCAGCCGTATAGTTTAGTGTAGTTGTTAGATTATATTAGACTCCTACCTATTTCAAAACTAGCGGATCGTGGGTATTTTAAAAGACAGGTCAAGGGATCTACGGATATTTCAAAAGACGTATCCTTTCTTAAAAACCACCGTAGCCCTATTTTCAAAACCCCGCGGTTCGTGTTATTTCAAAAGGCACCATTTGTAGGACTTATATTAGATTAAAGCAGATTAGTTATAGTTGCGTCTAGTTTTTAGCTCCCGCTCATTTCGGTTGCTCGTTCCGCATCGCATATTTACATTGTTATTTCATATTGCATTGTTGACATTATGCTGTTAGGACACCAGCACCATTACCGATGATGCGTATGTACCACATACACTTACTTGCCGGCTCACACACATCTTCATCGGTAATTGCCATGTCACGTACACCTTAGAAAATATTATTCCTTGACATAGCATGTTAACTAATAGTTTAGACATTGTAGTTATTACCTTCTACTTCATGCATACTGTTATTCATTGTTATGCCGTATTCATGGATTCTCATGCTTATATTCATGGTTTTACATGCTATTGATGATTCGGATTCCCATGATATTTTATGGATTTGGAGGAAAACCACAAAACATATATAAACTGCTTTCTTTCTTTTTAAATAAAAAATGCGGTTTTCCTATGATGTATGAGTCGTCCACCATGAGTTTGCTGATGGATTTTGAGACCCGATTCGAGGAGATGGATGAACCGTTTCGGGTACATGGTGGGCCCGGTGCGGTACCCCGGGGCAAGAGGAATGTGTTGTTGACGTTGATCCTGGCAGGGGAGCACTACCGACCGGTGATATTACCGACGCGTCGGATATCCGGAGGATACCGTCGTGGTCTTGAGATGGATGGTAGGGGCCGGTCTGGATTGACGGCACCCAAGACATTGATTTTGAGATATTGAGGTACAGAGATTGTGATATAGAGATATCGAGATATTTGGACACTTGTTATGTGTCGATGCTGGGCACTGTTTTATGCTGATTTCATTTATGGTACCTCACTTTAAAAATACAGAAATCTCACGGATTTATGAAAGAAGTTTTCGTCAGTACATGCATTCTGTTCCGTGCATTCATACCTCATTCATATGATATATTGCTACCTGAAGCACTGACACAGGCACACGAGATTACACTCGGGTTAGATATTTACCCTAGCCTTGTTATAGGCTGCATGTTATTGGAGGATTATATATTATGATCGTATGACCTAGGATTGCGTCATACATGCGATTTTTATTCGTAGATGTTTTTCTATTCACGAGTTGGCAACTCACCCCCGTTGTGCCCCAGTTTCTTGCAGGTTTTGCCGTACATGTTTCTTTACGGCTTTGCGGGCTCAGTTTCATTCGGGTGACTTGCTAGTAGGTGGGTTTTTCTTGTATCGTACCCATCATATTACCTTGTATAATATTATTCCGTTGTATCTAGTAAATTCCATCGACCAAACATATATTTATTGAGATAGAGACCAGTGTTGTTTATTCTTTCGACCTTAGAGTCGCTCGTTATATTCTGGTGGTTTTGAGTTTCCTTTTGAGTTTTGATCCTCGCCGTTGGCGTTGTATATTATATTGCTTGTGTGGTTGTGACCGTCGATTGACGAAGAGCTAGCTCCCGCTTGGGGATGCCTTTTTCTTGATTTCGTATACTATTCATGTTGTATCCCGTTTAGGGGCCAGTATTTACAAAGGAGACTCTGCCGAAATTTTCAGTAAATTTTTGATGTTTTAAAAACCGCATAATTCGGCTTATGCTATTGAAAGTACTTGCTTTAAGTTGGTTTTTCCTGCACTCTACTACTTTTCTTGGTTTGGATTTCTGGGTTTTCGGTTTACTTAGATTACGTACGTCTCGAGACGTTCGTAGTTTAGGTGCCGGTCATGTTCCGTACTTTCGGGCCGTGACAAAGTTGGTATCAGAGCGTTAGGTTTTAACCTTCGGAGCGTAGGATGACCCTTGGTTGATGGAATAGATGACTAAAGTAGAGTGACGTACCGTTGGTATATTCCGCGGCATATTTACGACACGCCACTCCACTTATGAAGCCTTAGGATGTACATTTCCTTGTTCAGTATTATATTCCTTCCTGATCTAGTCTCAACAGTACCAGTTATGGTTTTGCTGCCACGATTACGGGCAGGGAGAGCTACGGCTAAAGTTGCGGTCAGCATGAGCTCGTCAAGAACGAGGACTGACCAGGGCATGATTCCGGCGACACACGATTGCAGAGATGTGTCTTTTTATTGTGTCTTCGCGCCACGAGCGTTGGGTGGATTGCTGTATGAGATTACTCGGACGTGCCGATTTGCACTAGAGGATTGAGACACTGATAGAGGCCAGCCAGATTTTGATGACCATTGAAGTATTGCTTACTCCTGATGATTGAGGCACCGTTCAGCGTGCAGACGAGCGAGCCAGTTATTGCTGCGAACGACGAGATATTGCCCCAGATGCTGGAGTTAGTGAAGAATGAGTTGTACTAAGAGATGATAGAAGGTCGCTAGTCATCGAGGATGAATGACTAGGACATGTGGATCGTTCTCCTACCCCGATGCGAGGTCATCAGATAGATTGATTCCAGCTGGAGACGACTTCACGCGAAGACGTTGGGAGTCGACAGAGACGATCGAATGTCAGAAACCTATTATTCCAAGTTTAAAGTAGTCGGAAAGACATGCAGGCAATTCTATGGTCCCTCTAGAAGAATGAAACCCTAACTCGACTTAATGACCGTATGAAAGCCTTTGAACCTTCGGGTTTGCAGCAGTTCTACGGCGCCATTAGTGAGGCTTGGGTTTGCCCTTCTACGGCTGGACCACCGATGCTGTGGTATGTACTCGATACTATTAAACTGTGCCCAAGATGTTGAGCTCTTGGGGGATTATGCGGTTTTGACGACTCGATCGGATGGCTCGACTTAATTCGGATGCTAGGTGGTGAGATGCATTCTTGGGAGACTCCAGATACGAGGATAGTCGTTGGAGCTCAATCCATGCAGCCACGACGAGACGAGTCCAAAGCAGACGACATTAGAGAAAGTGGAGTAAAGAGGTCCATACAAGATCTGAATAAGACGACGTTCCACTCCGCCGACATCAGAGATGTGATGCGCATGCCGAGGCATGGTACTTGGATATACCTTCCAGAAGGAGTCGCGATGAGTATGCAGTCGTTCCAGAGCAAGATGCAGATATAGGAAAGGACAATGACTTCCGGACAGTTGCCAGAGACGAGACATGGAAGAGACCGTGAGCAGGATTCCTTCCAGGACACTGCTGCAATGATACTTGCACCCAGGATCAGATGGGTCACGTACATTCAGAGAGCCAGAGGCCGACGCCAGTGATATGCTGTCTTACGAGTGGTCGCGATGTTTGACCGAGAGATGACCAGAGAAGTGCCAGAACGGGATCATCCCCGTTAGCACACCTGACAGGGCCGATGAGCCGATGGACCGAAAGATTGGTAATTCACAGTGAAGACCTTGACCCAGGAGTGGTCATGGTTACGCACACCAGCAGGACAGAGTTCATGATCATCGACGAGACCTCCCACTAGTGACCGCGACAGTTGGTAGAGATTCTTAGAGGATGCGCTTGAGCGGTACTGTTCCGCCATTATTGATTACGATGTTTTGGGTGATTTATTCGTATGATTTGATTTTGATGATTGAGGATTTACGATCTTTGCACAGTGTTGCACTTGATATCGTTTTCGTGCTTTAGTTTCACATGTTTGTGATTTTACGGTTTTAGACATTAGAGTTGATTTTGTGCGTATGCACGCACACGATTTGGTTCCTGCACTCTGTATAGTTTATATATGCTTGCAGTGCAGTGATACGCCTTTTGTGCACTTAGAGGCACTGGACTTCGATTTCGATTGTGATACTCGATATTTGTTTCGTGCACCTTGTGCACCTGATTTGGTTTTGCGCATGTTCGGCGCTTGATATTGGATTTCATGATTTCATACATGATAGATGTACCGGCCTTGGATTTTCGCGCATGTCGAGCGCATGTTTTGAGATATGATTTTGGTGCACACCAGATACACTAAATCGAGATTTTTCGTGCATGTTAGATGCACCTGATTTTGCTGTCAGGCACACACGTTGCCTACGACAGATGCTTTGTGCACACCCGATGCACTTAGATCTTGTTTCTGTGCACTTGTATGGCACGTATATGGATTTTGATTTCCGTGCGCACCAGACGCACGTAGCATTCATGTGCATATTTTGGGATTGATTTCGTATAGAGCAGTACGTTTTTATGATATTGCTATGTGTTTTCGTACTGAGCAGGACTAGTCAGAGGACAGTACCTGAATATATTTTTGCATGCATTGATAGTTATTGAAGGGATTTCCAAAAAGCGAGCTATAGCCTCAGTATTTACCTACGTGTCTGATATGACATGAAATGTTTAAAACAAGGAGACCCTTCTAAATTGTTTCCAAAACGGCGGAACGTACATTTCAAACAAAGGTATATATGTATATAGTTATTTTCTTATGATAGACGTCCGCCACTGTGCAGAGTTATACGCGTTGCACAGCGACTTAAAGAGATTTGGCATGCATTTCCTTCAGATACTTACAGATATAGATTCGATATTTACATGTATAGTTTCGAGTTATGTCATATTGGTTTTGATTTGGATTTGGCATTGATGTCTTCTCCATGACTCCGATGATTACGGGATGCTTGACGGAGTTTTGATTTGAGTTATATGCTCATTTTTCAAGCGCATGCGCTGCGCTACGATTTGTTTTATGTATTTACAATTTCGGAGCCCCGACAACTTGATGGTTTTCTTAGATGTTTTAGTATTTGGGGGAGTTTGAATTTAAATTCGGGGACCGAATTTCTTTAAGGGGGAAGATTGTAACGTTTTGAAAATCGTTTCGGTGAAATTTCGAAAAAATCGGTAAAATAAGGGGGTTTTCTGTAAAAAGTCAAAATACAAATATCTTATTATAAAAATTAAATATACATATTCTAGCTATTTAATTGCTATTATTTGGTGTTTATTGAGCCGCTGGTGAAATTTCAAATTTTCTGAAAAAAATATTATTTTATTATTATTTTAAGCCGTCACTAATACATTTAATTAAGGAAAATTACAAATTGGAATGAGTTGAAACAAATTTTGTGCATCATAAAACATTAAAATAAATTTTATCATGTTGTTTTTGGAACGAAATTATTTGCCAAAACGGTTTAGAAATTATTGAAGAAAAAAAGGCTTTTTTTAGCGTAAATGGATGTTCGGGGTATTGTATTTATCATTTTTCATCACCCCACACCCGTACCCACACCCACACACCCCCATTCACTTCTCCCCTTGGCTGAATTCAGCAGCCCCCATTTTTGTCCCCACTTGAATTTCAAAGGAAAGAAATGAAACAAAAGAAAAGAAAAGAGTAGAAAATGATATAATTTGAGTTGACTTTGACCTGAACTAACTTTCTCCACCTCACTCTCTCTCCTCCCTCACCCAACCCCCCACACTTCTGGCCGAAACCAGCAACCCCCCCAACAGCCCATTTTCCCTCTTCTCCTCTCTTTGTTCCATCAAAGAAAATCAAAAGAAAAATCCACTAAAAATCAAGCAAAAATCCAAATCAAAATCCAACTCCTACCCATTCCTTATTAGCCATTCTAGCACGGATCTAGGGATCAAAATGGCATTTTAGGAGGCTAGACCTTGAGCTTGATCTCATGGGAGGTATAATCTCATGCTTTTGCTAAAATTTGTTATCTAGTTGCTTAATCTAAGTTAATTAGGTGTTTATGAAAGAAAAAGGGTTTTGAATTGAAGTTTGAAATTTCAAGTGTATGGTTTTGAATGGAGATTAGGGTTTGAGCATTTGATTAGGATTGTGATGGGTAGATTAACATATAATTGCTTGCTAAAATCAAATCTAGTTGCTAGTTGCATTTTTGTTAATTTAAATTTGTGATAAGTATATATATTGCAAACTAGTTTTTGTAAATATTGTGTTAAATTGAGAATTAAAATATGATAAGGCTTTCATCATGTCTTTGTCATGTTAATGGGTATTTTAACACCTTAGGTTGTGCGAAACCTAGTCTAGTTGTTGAATTATGTATTGTTGCTTTAAAAGTGTTAAAATTGGGTAAAATTGTAAACTAGAATTTTGGGTTAATGGAATTTAATGAGATTAAATTATGGAAATTGTTTTTATGACTTATTTAAGATATTTAATAAGTATTATGGCCACTAGATTTGTTTAAACATCATGTTTTGTACAAAAACGGCGAATTGTGCTTGCTAGATTTTCGGAAAAATGACTTTTTAAGTGAAATTGGGGTTTTTGTGAATTTTAAGCTATTTTATATTATAATTAGTGCTTGTAATTGTACAAATGAGTGTGTTGGGAGCTTTCTCGATGGTTTGGCGTTTGTACGCCGACGTCGAGAGTTTTTGGGTCGATTTGTGAAGGCAACCATAGGTTTTGACCTATGTGAGATTCGTGTGTCGATTTGGTCATGAGTCGGACTTTATTGCGTTGCGGTGTAGTATGATATGTAGGTACCCTCACGAAGACTTCAAGGAGACAAGAAAGCGCGTGTCGACGTCGGCACCGGCGAGTGAGGACCAGGTGAGTAGATTTATATCTACGGGGAGAAGTCGGGTGGATGGCGTATAGCACCCCCGCAGTTCGTGTGATGTATACGAATACGTATGCACACATATATATATTGTTTCAGTATATTGATGATAATATGGATATTTGGTGTTCTTGGATGATTTAGTGTCCCGAAACCCTAGAGTAGTGGTCGCACTACACATGCACACACCAACCCATACTTGCATACTTTCTTCTTTCATTTATGCTTATACGGGATATATATATTGATGTGTATATTAACACATGGGTATGGGACTATGTGTTTATATACTGTATTTGGGGATAGTAATTGGGATTTGAGATGAGTCGATGATATTGGGCTTGAGGCCAGAAGATCCGTGATGTGTTTTGGTTCGTATTGAGATACGACATGATGTTTTAGCGGGTCTTTTTGACGTAGTGATTCTTATACATGCATGCATACATAGATGGTATCAATATTGTACTAGACGTAGATCAGTACCCCGATCATGATATTTGATAAAGAGGATATCAGATGAATAGTATGATGAATGTGATATTGACCCGTACCCAGATTTAGGATGCCGTACGACGGATTTACGTACGAGCTATATTTTGATGATTGATCCGCACTCTTGACTTGGGATGTCTGATTATAGATATGATATCGGATATGATATTATTGAGGCGGGATCACCGACTAATATATATACAGGTATGTATATGTATTGACTCAGATGTTAGGCGGTTTCCTTACCTGTAGTTCAGCTTGTTGGTTCAGCCGTATAGTTTAGTGTAGTTGTTAGATTATATTAGACTCCTACCTATTTCAAAACTAGCGGATCGTGGGTATTTTAAAAGACAGGTCAAGGGATCTACGGATATTTCGAAAGACGTATCCTTTCTTAAAAACCACCGTAGCCCTATTTTCAAAACCCCGCGGTTCGTGTTATTTCAAAAGGCACCATTTGTAGGACTTATATTAGATTAAAGCAGATTAGTTATAGTTGCGTCTAGTTTTTAGCTCCCGCTCATTTCGGTTGCTCGTTCCGCATCGCATATTTATATTGTTATTTCATATTGCATTGTTGACATTATGTTGTTAGGACACCAGCACCATTACCGATGATGCGTATGTACCACATACACTTACTTGCCGGCTCACACACATCTTCATCGGTAATTGCCATGTCACGTACACCTTAGAAAATATTATTGCTTGACATAGCATGTTAACTAATAGTTTAGACATTGTAGTTATTACCTGCTACTTTATGCATACTGTTATTCATTATTATGCCGTATTCATGGATTCTCATGCTTATATTCATGGTTTTACATGCTATTGATGATTCGGATTCCCATGATATTTTATGGATTTGGAGGAAAACCGCAAAACATATATAAACTGCTTTCTTTCTTTTTAAATAAAAAATGCGGTTTTCCTATGATGTATGAGTTGTCCACCATGAGTTTGCTGATGGATTTCGAGACCCGATTCGAGGAGATGGATGAACCATTTCGGGTACATGGTGGGCCCGGTGCGGTACCCCGGGGCAAGAGGAATGTGTTGTTGACGTTGAGCCTGGCAGGGGAGCACTACCGACCGGTGATATTACCGACGCGTCGGATATCCGGAGGATACCGTCGTGGTCTTGAGATGGATGGTAGGGGCCGGTCTGGATTGACGGCACCCTAGATATTGATTTTGAGATATTGAGGTACAGAGATATCGAGATATTTGGACACTTGTTATCTGTCGATGCTGGGCACTGTTTTATGCTGATTTCATTTATGGTACCTCACTTTAAAAATACAGAAATCTCACTGATTTATGAAAGAAGTTTTCGTCAGTACATGCATTCTGTTCCGTGCATTCATACCTCATTCATATGATATATTGCCACCTGAGACACTGACACAGGCACATGAGATTACACTCGGGTTAGATATTTACCCTAGCCTTGTTATAGGCTGCATGTTATTGGAGGATTATATATTATGACCGTATGACCTAGGATTGCGTCATACATGCGATTTTTATTCCTAGATGTTTTTCTATTCACGAGTTGGCAACTCACCCCCGTTGTGCCCCAGTTTCTTGCAGGTTTTGCCGTACATGTTTCTTTACGGCTTTGCGGGCTCAGTTTCATTCGGGTGACTTGCTAGTAGGTGGGTTTTTCTTGTATCGTACCCATCATATTATCTTGTATAATATTATTCCGTTGTATCTAGTAAATTCCATCAACCAAACATGTATTTATTGAGATAGAGACCAGTGTTGTTTATTCTTTCGACCTTAGAGTCGCTCGTTATATTCTGGTGGTTTTGAGTTTTCTTTTGAGTTTTGATCCTCGCCGTTGGCGTTGTATATTATATTGCTTGTGTGGTTGTGACCGTCGATTGACGAAGAGCTAGCTCCCGCTTGGGGATGCCTTTTTCTTGATTTTGTATACTATTCATGTTGTATCCCGTTTGGGGGCCAGTATTTACAAAGGAGACTCTGCCGAAATTTTCAGTAAATTTTTGATGTTTTAAAAACCGCATAATTCGGCTTATGCTATTGAAATTACTTGCTTTAAGTTGGTTTTTCCTGCACTCTACTACTTTTCTTGGTTTGGATTTCTGGGTTTTCGGTTTACTTATATTACGTACCTCTCGAGACGTTCGTAGTTTAGGCGCCGGTCATGTTCCGTACTTTTGGGCCGTGACAAAAGTATGGACTTTGGAAGTTGCTCCTGAAGGGGTAAAACCCATTGGGAGCAAGTGGATCTTCAAGAAAAAACTTGGTATAGATGGGAAAGTGGAGACTTTCAAAGCTAGACTTGTATCAAAGGGTTTTCGTCAAAGACCAGGTGTGGACTATGACGAAACCTTTTCTCCAGTGGCTATGCTTAAATCCATCCGGATCATGCTTGCCATCGCTGCATATCATGACAATGAAATCTGGCAAATGGATGTTAAGACCGCCTTTCTAAATGGTGATTTAGAAGAGTGCGTGTACATGACTCAGCCAGAGGGCTTCGTAGACAGTGGGAGCAGCGGGAAGGTGTGCAAGCTGCTTAAATCCATTTATGGATTAAAGCAAGCATCGCGGAGTTGGAACATCTGCTTTGACGTCGTTATCAAAGAGTTTGATTTCGTTAAAAACCCAGATGAACCTTGTATTTACAAGAAGGTAGCAGAGAGTAAGGTCGTCTTCCTCGTATTGTACGTGGACGACATACTCTTGATAGGAAATGATATTCCTATGCTGCAATCTGTCAAGCTCTTCTTATCACAAAGATTCTCAATGAAAGATCTTGGTGATGCCTCCTGCATATTGGGAATTAGGATCTATAGAGATAGATCCAAACGGATATTGGGATTGTCCCAATCCAGGTACATTGACACCATACTAAAAAGGTTTAGTATGGAAGATTCCAAGCTTGGGAACTTGCCCACGATCTCTGGAGTCACTCTCTCCAAAGAGATGTCTCCGAAGACTGATTTGGAGAGGCTCGCATGCAAGGGATACCCTATGCTTCGGCTGTAGGCTCTATCATGTATGCGATGCTATGTACCAAACTCGATGTAGCATACTCACTAAGTGTAGTGAGCAGGTATCAAGCTGATCCTGGAGAGAATCACTGGACAGCTGTGAAGAGCATTCTCAAGTACTTGCGAAGGACTAAAGAGATGCTCTTGGTGTATGATAACGGAGGACTCCAAGTGGAGTCCTTTACCGATTCGAGCTTCCAGAGTGATAAGGACGACTCTAAGTCGCAGTCGGGCTTTGTCTTTACCCTTTACGGAGGGGCGGTTATCTGGAAGAGTTCCAAGCAGGAAACCGTGGCAGACTCGACGATGGAGGCTGAATACATCGCTGCTAACGATGCTGCCAAAGAGGCTGTCTGGATCAAGAAGTTCATTACTGAACTTGGAGTGGTTCCATCCATTGAGCATCCAATACCTTTGTATTACGATAACAATGGAGCGGTGGCTTTGGCCAAGAAACCCAGGTCCCATCAGCGATCCAGGCATATTCTGAGGCGGTATCACCTGATCCGGGAGATAGTTGATCGCCGGGAGATCGAGGTCAGGAGGGTTGACACGAAGAACAACACGGCGGATCCACTCACGAAGACCATTCCCCAGATACAGTTTGAGAGACTCTTCGGGATGCTCGGTATGCGATACTACAGCAGCTGGCCCTAGTGCAAGTGGGAGATTGTTAGTTGTATGTATGCCCTAGAGGCCAGTATTGTACAGATGATGTATATTATATTGGATGCTTGGACATATATAGAGATGACTTTCTTGCTCGATATGATAGTATGCTATCTGGTTACTCTTTATCTTAACATGTATACTATTCTCTTTAAACTGTCTTATGGTTACATGTTGGTAAAGCCCTTAGGATATGTACTTGACTACCTGGACTATGATGCAGATCATACTAGTAGGGACATGGTAGTCCATAAGTACATCCTTCAAGGTCCCTAGTCGTCGGTGTATCCAGACGGGGCATCGATATACCAGAGTAGACTATCGTATACGCTTCTCGACCCATGAGATGGGCGATGGATGATCCCATATCCATTGGTGTTTGACATCAGAGATGGTATACGGGTGCTCAGTGGAGACTGGGTACACTGGACGGACTCGCCGAGAACTCCCAGATAGTATTATACCTCACGTCAGATGGCAGTTCTCAGGTGACACTTGTGCAGGTTAGTCTGTAGACCCGAGATCGTCATAGAGTCTTGTGTGATTCCCACAGTGCTTTGATCTCCACCTTACCACGTCCATGAGGGTGTGCAAAACGGTGGTCTTTGGGTACAGTCCCGAGTCACATGGAGGCAATGAGCGATAGGAGGGATTTTGTCTCTCCCGGTATTGGGGGTTGATGTTGCGCAGTGCTCGATTGGCCGTAACACGGAAGTCCCTGGCCAGGGCTGATCAGAGATTTGCTGGTAAGTGTTACCAGTAGTTTCTCGACCCGTTATGAGCCTCACATCGGCACGACTTATCGGTTATTGGGGTCTGACGTTTACCACCCCTACACTAGATATGCGACATATCAGATGAACATACCGGACAGTACGGTAAGTGTTACTGGTTGGATTCACAGGAGTATGAGCGGGCTTGCTCGTCGATCTTCTGATCTCTCAATACCCGGATGGATGTTACGTTTAGCAGACCTCTTGCGGCTTGTGGGTGCTTGATATGATCATCATCTACTGCCGGCGTATTGACGAGTCTTTAGAGTCCTACGCAGAGATTTCCTGGCTCAAGCAAAACGAAATAGGAGTGCATATGAGATATGTGCGGGAGCGAGAATAATGCGTGTATGTGATACCGTATTTCATTCTCGCGATGAATGTATCGATTGGTTATATGCGATATAACCTAGATATCGAATCAAGGATTGATTCGATAAGTCCATACATAGGATACTAGTCGGTTATATGCGATATGACTGGATCGTTAAATCAAGTGTTGATTTAATGATTTAATGTATAATTATATATTTGATATATTACTTTGCATTAACTAGTATTGGTTCATTTTAAAAGGATTTTCTCACTTGATGCACATTGTATATGTGATATATTTTTGTGCACTTGTTTGTATCATGTTTGATAATACTTGCTCACTTGGGTTTGTGTAAAGATTAAACCATGGCTATATGAATGGTTAGGGTTTTGTTTATTTACTTATTTATTTATTTATTTATTCATTTTGGAAAATAAAAGAGAATGGTGGCTTATTTTGTTTGTATGTTGAAGCTTCTTGAAGCTTTGAACAAGTCCACCATTCTTATCTCATCCTTAACCCTAACCATTCCAACTAACCCTAGTTTACTCTCTACACTTGACTATGGTTAGGATATGATAAGTATTCATATTAGTTTCTTTTTTAAATAAGAGACTTATCATATTCTTCATCTTCTCCTTCTTCTTCTTCAAGAAAAACATTGCCTTCATCAATGGCAACTTGAGCAAATGAGTGAGAAATCCAATTCTAAAGTGAGCCCACCTCCTATTTCTTCATCCTCTACCTCTTGCCAAGTAGTATACGGTGTTTACTTCACAAGTTTCACAACTTGGTGAAGTTAGAGCTTGATCTTGTGTAACCTCAACGTAGATCATCTTCGGCACAAAGCCTGTCACGCCTCGCTTCCCAGAGTACGCAAGATTTGGGCACGTGACATAGCCAACCATGCTACCTGTGGGTAGGAAGTATCCATCCACAGTCACATTACGGTTGTAAAGATATCAAGAACAGTAAAAAAATAAACTAAACTCTCAAGAACTCACAGTTCAGCCTGCTGGCTGAAGTACTCCTGCTCGGTCGACGTCAAGGGCACGGAATCTGGGCCATGCAAAACCCAGACGTCAGCGCGTCATGATATCAAGTAATGTAGCATAAACATGGTAATAAACAATGCAAGCATGAACATGAATAAAGCAGTAATAAGAAGTAATAAACAGGGTAATGTGCAGTAGTGACTAAACTGTCCTATCAGGTTTTCTACTCTATAGTCTTTGAAACCAATTGATGAATCGTCGATGTAACTCAATAGTATCCCGTGCGTGCCCGGGACCACGGTCATAATTCTCGGGGCTGAATCCGAGACGTGCCGCTAAGCAGTAAAAGGTAGTAGGATAGATGAGTGATGTCAGCATCAACACTCCGGAGCTGGCCAAGCCCGTAAGACTGATCAGAACAATGTATCGAACTGTTGAGTTACAAGTCGGTTTCACCTTTGATTTCCCCATACCCCCAAACTATGTATGTCAGTCAGGTATTCAGTAGTCAAGGACTAATGCCAACACAAGTCAAGTAAAGGTAGGTCTGTCTGGATCGACAGCAGGTATGGTTAGGTTTGTCGGCATTAGGCATGAGATCAGGTAACAAGTCAGGTTGCTTTCAACAGGTCGAGTCGATATGTACAGGGTGTTGTGTCCGGTGTATCAGTGCATGAGTCAGGTGTATCAAGATCGGTCAATATGTAATGCAATCAAGTATATGATGATAACAGGTATAGTAACAAGTAATGAACAGTAGCAGGAAACAGTAAATAGCAAATATTATTCTATGTGAACACAGTGAGGTTTGTATTTTCATATTAATCCGGTTCACGCACCTTTGAGGTGCAAAAGCCACAAGATAAAACAATATCGATAGTATACGTAATGGAGTTACATGAATTTGAACTAAGTATAATAATTGCCTCATGAGTGATTTTAACAAATGAAGTGGGGATGATCTAGCAATTTAGGCAAGGATGTGCCAAATTGGTTAATTAGTTAAGGTGTTGATTAAAAGCATACCGATTAACTACAAGTAACTACTACAATGGTTTAACATTACGGATGATTGTAATTGTCACCAAGTCGTGTGATTATAACAGATAACATGATTATTAAGTTTGTAGCATGTTAAAGCAAGTATTCGGATACTTGCCTCGGCGGTTCCGCAACCGAAACACGGATGCGATGTCGGCAGAAACTGCGATATGGAAGCACGGGCCACGGATCGAGTCTCAACAGAGATCAACGGGGTCGCACGGACCAGGGGACTTCGCTGGAGCGTCGGGTTCGTCAGACGGCGCGGTCGGATTCCGGCAAAATGTCAAAAGTAACGGAGTTAGCGACAAAACTACGCATTCACGATACGGACCAGCGGGGGGGTGTTGTACCAAAAGGAAGGAGAAGGAAACACTTACAGAGAGATGTACCAGGTGACCCCGGCGAGCTCGACGGCGCTGGAACACCGGCGAGGCGACGGCAGAGGCTGCAGCGGGGTTGAAAGCTTCGGGGTGCGCGGGAAAGTGTGCTGCGGCGAGCTGGAGGAGAGGGGTCGGCTCTGGTGGTCGTGGGTGAGAGGGAGGTGGTCGGAGGTGGTGTCGACGGGGTCGCCGGCACGTTTCTCCGGCGAACAGCGGGGGTAGGCGAAGGATGAAGGCTAGGGTTCACTGTTCCGGCGAGGGGAGGAGGGAACGACGACGAGGTCTCGACAAGGGGTGTGAGAGGGAGTCGTGGGAGGCGTCGACGGTCGGAGGCGACGTCGACGGCGACGTCTGCGAGGGTGGAGGCGAGTTCGGAGTTGGGTGAAGGCGCGGGTGTTGTCGGGAGAACAGGAGGAAGAGGGTAGGTGGGTACGGTGGAGGTCGTGGTGGTGAGGGCGGCGACGGCGAGGTCTCGAGGAGGCCGGCGGTGAGACTGCGTGAGCTGGGGTTAGGGTTTCGCGTGGGTTCGCTCGTGGTGGGTTAAGGGGAGGAGGCGGCTGTTGCATGGAAATAATATATGGAAAGAGAGAGAGAGTTGTTGAGATAGAGAGAGAGAGAGAAAGAGGAGAGAGGCAGAGAGATTTGTGAGGATGAGAGAGAGAGACTGAGGGAAAGAGAGCGGGGCCCACGAGAAAGCAATCCCCCCTCGCGATTGGCTGAGGGTTAGGTAATTAAAAGATTTGAGGAGATAAAACAGTTGAGGGAATATATATACGTATATATATATATATAGTTTATAAATTAAATTGAAACGGGCCCTTTTTGGCGCAAAATGAAACATTTCCAAATCGCGCCCGGGTTGCGCCCAAATGTTCCAAATTCAAATTATAAGATTTTAAGCGGGTTCCAAATTTTGAAAAGAGGTGTTAAGTGATTAAAATGCATGCCCCCAAGTCGGACACTTGCACGCGCGCGTAGTCGCCCAAACTTGCCCGTTTAGCCAAACGGAACGGAATCTCGACACGCGGACGCTACCACGCGACTAGTAGCGACGAGTAGGCCAACATGGACATCTTAAATTTCATTTTCGGAGTTAAAATTTGTTATGTGCCAAAATGACTTAACCGGGTAAAATTTAGCAATCAACACCAGAAAATCAGGAAAATTGGAAAGAGCAATAAATAACCCTCAACTAGTAATATACATAGTATTATTGGGCTCGGGTGTTACATCATACCCAACTACAAAAGAATTTCGTCCTCGAAATTCCAAGAATACAAGATAACTAACTACTGGAAAAGATGAGGGAATTTCTGCCGGATCTCGTCTTCTCGCTCCCAAGTAGATTCTCCATGCGATCGGTTACCCCAAGAAACTAGCACAAGAGGGATAACCTTGTTCTTAAGAACCTTTTCTCTTCGATCCTTGATCTCGACTGGTCGCTCCTCAAAAGTCAGGTCCTCCCGAACGGTCAACTCCGAATGATCCAAGACATGAGTCTCATCACGAACATACCTCCGTAGTTGAGACACATGAAACACATCGTGAACTCCTGCTAATGATGGTGGTAATGCCAACCGGTACGATACCTCTCCGACACGCCCCAATATCTCGAAAGGTCCAACGAATCGGGGACTAAGCTTTCCCCGACTTCCAAAGCGAATCACCCCTCTAGTCGGTGATATCTTCAGAAATACCAAATCGCCCACGGCGAACTCTAGAGGTCTTCTTGACGTGTCGGCCCAACTCTTCTGTCTGTCTTGAGCTGCCTTCATATGCTTTCTGATTGTATTCACCTTCTCGACTGTCTGCACCACCAAATCTGGTCCTAGTAACCTTCGTTCACCCACATCATCCCAACATACAGGTGAACGGCACTTACGACCATACAATGCTTCGAACGGGGCCATCTGAATTGTCGCTTGGAAGCTATTGTTGTACGAAAACTCCACCAGGTGTAGATGATCCTCCCAAGAACCTTTGAAGTCTAACATGCAAGCCCTCAACATATCTTCAAGGGTCTGGATCGTTCTCTCTGATTGTCCATCAGTCTGGGGATGATAAGCTGTGCTGAACTTCAATCGAGTCCCCAAACTTTCTTGTAAACTCCTCCAAAAGTGTGACAAGAACCGAGTGTCCCGGTCGGACACGATGCTTACCGGTACTCCATGCAATCTGACAATCTCCTGTATGTACCGCTCTGCCAAAGTCTCTGTCGATTGACCAACCCGAAAAGGAATAAAGTGAGCTGCCTTGGTCAACCGATCGACAATCACCTATACTGCATTGTTGCCCTTTGGACTCCGCGGTAAAGCCGTCACGAAATCCATGGTTATATGTTCCCACTTCCATTGAGGAATCGGAAGTGGTTGCAACAAACCAGCAACCCTTTGGTGTTCAGCCTTGACTTGCTGACACACCAAGCACTTAGCCACGAAGCGAGCGATTTCCCGTTTCATACCTTCCCACCAGAAATGCTGTCGAATATCTCGGTACATCTTTGTCCCTCCTGGATGTACAGAGTAAGCTGAACTGTGTGCCTCCTTCATAAGCTCCTCACGCACATCTCCTTTTGGCACACACACACGGCTACCATATCTCAACGAACCGTCTTGATGGATCAGTAAATCGGTTCGTAGTCCGGCTCTAACCTGCTCTCGAAACTTTTGCAGTCTAGGATCCTGCGATTGCGCCACTTTAATCTTCTCCACTAAGGACGATTGTACTTGCAACTGCATCAACTGTCCTGTGGCACGCGGTAGCACAACCTCCAAGTCAAATCTCCGAAACTCCTCAATGATCTCTCTCTGTGCAGTCAATAACTGAATTGCTGGTAACCGACTTAGCGCATCTGGCACGACGTTAACTCTCCCCGGATGATACTTAAGATCAAGGTCGTAGGCGGCCATCAGCTCCAACCATCTGCGTTGCCTCATGTTCAACTCCTTCTGAGTGAACACATATTTCAAACTCTTGTGATCAGTAAAGACTTCAACTCTCTCTCCCAGAAGGTAGTGTCTCCAAATCTTCAGGGCGAAGATCACGGCTGCAAGCTCCAAGTCGTGAGTCGGATAGTTCTGCTCATGAGTCTTCAGCTGCCTCGATGCGTAAGCGACGACTTTCCCATTCTGCATCAAAACACATCCCAATCCCTTTCCAGATGCGTCGCTGTGAATCACCAGTCCTCCTGAATCATCCGGTACGGTTAGGATAGGGGCGGTTATCAACTTCTGCTTCAACGTCTCGAAGGCCAATGCACATCCATCTGTCCAAACAAACGGTACCTCCTTACGCGTAAGCTTGGTTAACGGCTCAGCTACACGAGCGAAGTTCTCCACAAATCTTTTGTAGTAACCGGCGAGTCCAAGGAAACTTCTTATCTCTGCAACATTCTTTGGAACAGGCCAATCTCGAACTGCTGCAATCTTCTCGGGATCAACGGCGATTCCATCGCCCGACACGACATGCCCCAAAAACTTCACTTCTTCCAACCAGAATTCGCACTTACTCATCTTCGCAAATAATTTCTCCTGTCTCAGCGTTTGCAGTGCGATCCTTAAGTGTTCAGCATGCTCCTCCGGACTCTTCGAGTACACCAGAATATCGTCAATGAATACCACAATAAACTGGTCCAAGAACGGTGAAAAGATCCTGTTCATCAAGTCCATAAATATTGCCGGCGCATTAGTCACTCCGAAGGGCATCACTAAATACTCGAAATGCCCATACCGAGTTCGAAACGCCGTCTTGCAAATGTCTTCTGCCTTCACTCGGACCTGATGATATCCTGATCGTAAGTCCAGTTTCGAGAATACCCTCGCGCCACTAAGCTGCTCAAAAAGTTCTCCAATGCGAGGGATCGGGTACTTGTTCTTAATAGTTACCCGGTTTAATTCTCGGTAATCGATGCACATCCTTCTCGTGCCATCCTTCTTCTTTACTAAAAGAACTGGAACTCCCCAAGGTGAGTTGCTGCTTCGAATCCATCCCTTCTCGAGTAATTCACCCACCTGTTTCTTAACCTCTTCCAATTCCACCGGTGCCATTGGATAATAAGATTTTGATACTCGCGCTGCACCAGGAATGAGGTCAATCGCAAACTCCACATCTCGCTTCGGCGGTAGGCCTGAAATATCTTCAAACACATCCATAAAGTAGCGGACAACTGCCGGCTCTTCATTTCTATCCGCAACCATAGCCGCAAGAACATTGTTCGTCGGCCTAGCCCTAAACTCGACTGGCCCGACAGAACTGCTTCCTCCGATGAAAGTAAACTCAGGGTGTCCGGGAATCTGGAAAATTACTTTCCTTGCCCTACAATCAATGTGTGCGTGGAAAGTGCCAAGAAAATCCATTCCCAAGACTACTTCATAACTGCCCGTATCAATCACCAAGAAATCCGCAAAAAGCTCCCGTCCACAAACAACAACAGTACAATCTCTACATTCCTTACTAGCTATGATTTTCCCATTCCCAGTGTGTATGTCCCAAAAACTAGACATGGTCGTGCAGGTGATCGAGTGTGTAGTTATAAACTTTGATGACATAAAACAGTGGGATGCTCCGGAATCAAATAATGCCAAAGCGGGAAAACCACGAACGAGTACAGTACCTGAAACCACTTCTCCTGATGCCTTGGCTTCCTCCGCTGTCAAAGTGAAAGCTCGACCCTGGTTGGGTCCTTGTGTCAGCTGCTTCTGCCCTTGGAACGGTCTCTGCGGAGGCTTCCGTATCTCATCTCTCGTGCGAAGCTTCGACGGACAAGTACCAACTGCGTGATCGGCTGCCCCACAAACCAGACAAAGTCCCAGTCTCCTTCGACAATCCTTCTGCACGTGCCCAGGTAATCGGCAGTAATCACAAATCACGCTCTTCCTTCGATCAACGATCACAGGCTTCTTCATTGGCGCTACACCTCGACGGTCTACTGGAATACCTCTGCGCCCATGCTCTCGGTTAGGTACAATTGCAGGCTTCCTGGCCGCAACTGCTGTCTGGTGAAGGTTCCCTTTCGATCCTGATAGGCTCTGTTGCTCTCTGGCTGCCGTAAGAACCTGCGAGAAAGTGGTCAAACCCAGGGAGACAATCTGCCTCTGGATGTCCACATCCAAACTGCGCAAGAACCTTCGCGCCCTGTCTGCCTCCTTGGCGACTAAGGGTCCAGCGAAACGGCTAAGTCTCGTCCACTCCGCTGCATGCACATCCACAGCTGCTCCATTTTGTTTCAGCCCAATAAATCTCTCCTCCATTTCCTCCCGTGCAGTCCGCGGGAAGAACTTTTCCAAGAAACTTTTGGAGAAATCCGCCCAACTGATTGGCTTAGACAGGCGGGTCTCCTCCACAAGCCACCACTCTTGGGCGTAATCCACCAACTGAATGCGCACCACATCAACTCTCTTGTCTTCTGGGATCTGCGCCGCAATCAATAAATTCTCCGTGTCCACGAGCCACTGCTCGGCTGGCAACGGCTCCTCCAAGCCAGTGAAAGTAGTAGGACCTAACCGTCTAAAATCTGCCACGGTCCCTACTCGGTCGACTGGCTTCGCTACGGCGGTGTTTACAGACTGCTGCATAGCCTGCAAACCCTCCTGAAATGAATCGGCTTGCTGCTGGATCAGTTCAGTTTGCCTCTTCTGATTTTCCAACATCCCTCGTATCACTCCTAACATGGCGGCTTCATCCACACGCCTCTGATACGTCTTGAAATTCTTATCTGCCATGGTCCTGAAATCAAAACAAACAACATTAGCATGATGATAGATTCAATATACATAAATCAAGGCTAGAACTCCAAGATACTTAAATAGAGTGCTGCATTGTAGCTATGCCGCGGTATCATAGCCGCAATTACTTAACTCCACCCAAGTCGCCTAAGTCCTAGAGATAACAAGAAGTTAGGTTTTCGAGTTAACAGTGCAAAGTAAGTTTGCATGTCGACATGATCTGGAAGAATGATTCAAGAACGGTAAAACGGTCAAGATGGCAGGACATGTTTCCTAATCACGGGTATTATAATTCGTGTATCGGGTGCAATACCCAACTACAAAGAATTAACCCAATTAACCTATGTCTCTGATACCATAAAACCATGTCACGCCCCGCTTCCCAGAGTACGCAAGATTTGGGCACGTGACATAGCCAACCATGCTACCTGTGGGTAAGAAGTATCCATCCACAGTCACATTACGGTTGTAAAGATATCAAGAACAGTAAAAAAATAAACTAAACTAATACATGTCCAAATCCATAATAACAAGAATCAATAAACAATAAGTGCGGAAGCTAATGATCCAATACAATGAATAATCAGTATGTCCCATAATGCGGGCTCACATCTGGAAATGAAATGACATAAATAAACTAAACTCTCAAGAACTCACAGTTCAGCCTGCTGGCTGAAGTACTCCTGCTCGGTCGACGTCAAGGGCACGGAATCTGGGCCATGCAAAACCCAGACGTCAGCGCGTCATGATATCAAGTAATGTAGCATAAACATGGTAATAAACAATGCAAGCATGAACATGAATAAAGCAGTAATAAGAAGTAATAAACAGGGTAATGTGCAGTAGTGACTAAACTGTCCTATCAGGTTTTCTACTCTATAGTCTTTGAAACCAATTGATGAATCGTCGATGTAACTCAATAGTATCCCGTGCGTGCCCGGGACCACGGTCATAATTCTCGGGGCTGAATCCGAGACGTGCCGCTAAGCAGTAAAAGGTAGTAGGATAGATGAGAGATGTCAGCATCAACACTCCGGAGCTGGCCAAGCCCGTAAGACTGATCAGAACAATGTATCGAACTGTTGAGTTACAAGTCGGTTTCACCTTTGATTTCCCCATACCCCCAAACTATGTATGTCAGTCAGGTATTCAGTAGTCAAGGACTAATGCCAACACAAGTCAAGTAAAGGTAGGTCTGTCTGGATCGACAGCAGGTATGGTTAGGTTTGTCGGCATTAGGCATGAGATCAGGTAACATGTCAGGTTGCTTTCAACAGGTCGAGTCGATATGTACAGGGTGTTGTGTCCGGTGTATCAGTGCATGAGTCAGGTGTATCAAGATCGGTCAATATGTAATGCAATCAAGTATATGATGATAACAGGTATAGTAACAAGTAATGAACAGTAGCAGGAAACAGTAAATAGCAAATATTATTCTATGTGAACACAGTGAGGTTTGTATTTTCATATTAATCCGGTTCACGCACCATTGAGGTGCAAAAGCCACAAGATAAAACAATATCGATAGTATACGTAATGGAGTTACATGAATTTGAACTAAGTATAATAATTGCCTCATGAGTGATTTTAACAAATGAAGTGGGGATGATCTAGCAATTTAGGCAAGGATGTGCCAAATTGGTTAATTAGTTAAGGTGTTGATTAAAAGCATACCGATTAACTACAAGTAACTACTACAATGGTTTAACATTACGGATGATTGTAATTGTCACCAAGTCGTGTGATTATAACAGATAACATGATTATTAAGTTTGTAGCATGTTAAAGCAAGTATTCGGATACTTGCCTCGGCGGTTCCGCAACCGAAACACGGATGCGATGTCGGCAGAAACTGCGATATGGAAGCACGGGCCACGGATCGAGTCTCAACAGAGATCAACGGGGTCGCACGGACCAGGGGACTTCGCTGGAGCGTCGGGTTCGTCAGACGGCGCGGTCGGATTCCGGCAAAATGTCAAAAGTAACGGAGTTAGCGACAAAACTACGCATTCACGATACGGACCAGCGGGGGGGTGTTGTACCAAAAGGAAGGAGAAGGAAACACTTACAGAGAGATGTACCAGGTGACCCCGGCGAGCTCGACGGCGCTGGAACGCCGGCGAAGCGACGGCAGCGGCTGCAGTGGGGTTGAAAGCTTCGGGGTGCGCGGGAAAGTGTGCTGCGGCGAGCTGGAGGAGAAGGGTCGGCTCTGGTGGTCGTGGGAGAGAGGGAGGTGGTCGGAGGTGGTGTCGACGGGGTCGCCGGCACGTTTCTCCGGCGAACAGCGGGGGTAGGCGAAGGATGAAGGCTAGGGTTCACTGTTCCGGCGAGGGGAGGAGGGAACGACGACGAGGTCTCGACGAGGGGTGTGAGAGGGAGTCGTGGGAGGCGTCGACGGTCGGAGGCGACGTCGACGGCGACGTCTGCGAGGGTGGAGGCGAGTTCGGAGTTGGGTGCAGGCGCGGGTGTTGTCGGGAGAACAGGAGGAAGAGGGTAGGTGGGTACGGTGGAGGTTATGGTGGTGAGGGCGGCGACGGCGAGGTCTCGAGGAGGCCGGCGGTGAGACTGCGTGAGCTGGGGTTAGGGTTTCGCGTGGGTTCGCTCGTGGTGGGTTAAGGGGAGGAGGCGGCTGTTGCATGGAAATAATATATGGAAAGAGAGAGAGAGTTGTTGAGATAGAGAGAGAGAGAGAAAGAGGAGAGAGGCAGAGAGATTTGTGAGGATAAGAGAGAGAGACTGAGGGAAAGAGAGCGGGGCCCACGAGAAAGCAATCCCCCCTCGCGATTGGCTGAGGGTTAGGTAATTAAAAGATTTGAGGAGATAAAACAGTTGAGGGAATATATATACGTATATATATATAGTTTATAAATTAAATTGAAACGGGCCCTTTTTGGCGCAAAATGAAACATTTCCAAATCGCGCCCGGGTTGCGCCCAAATGTTCCAAATTCAAATTATAAGATTTTAAGCGGGTTCCAAATTTTGAAAAGAGGTGTTAAGTGATTAAAATGCATGCCCCCAAGTCGGACACTTGCACGCGCGCGTAGTCACCCAAACTTGCCCGTTTAGCCAAACGGAACGGAATCTCGACACGCGGACGCTACCACGCGACTAGTGGCGACGAGTAGGCCAACATGGACATCTTAAATTTCATTTTCGGAGTTAAAATTTGTTATGTGCCAAAATGACTTAACCGGGTAAAATTTAGCAATCAACACCAGAAAATCAGGAAAATTGGAAAGAGCAATAAATAACCCTCAACTAGTAATATACATAGTATTATTGGGCTCGGGTGTTACAAAGCCGACGACCTTGCCCGCCCATTTCTCCGATGAAGCCGATGCTTGAGTCCGGGATTCGAGACGGACAGTGGGAGGACGTCTACGTGGAGCTAAGGAAGTGGAGAACCGGATCTACAAAGGTTGTAGCCTCTTTCTTTTAGTTAAGTAGTTAACTAGTTTCACTTTGTCGCCTAAAATTCTAGTTAACGATCTAGTCTAGGGTTTCTCGTCACCGTAAAATTTCAAATTGGCATAGTTGATGCCTTGTGAGACCTCATGAGCGTGCCTAGGAACCCTACAGGAAGGCCAAGAACCAGGACCCGAAGCAAGTTGTGGTTTCGGCTTCAGGTGTGTTTGTAATTGAAAACTGTCTGTCAATCAACTCTACTTCCTGGGTATTGGATACCAGATCGGGATCTCATATCTGTAATTCTTTGCAGGCACTGAGAAGCCGTAGGGTTCTAAAGACTGGTGATATGACCCTCAGAGTTGCTAACGGAGCAAGTGTCACGACCCGCAGGGTACGGAACGTGACTGGCACTTAAGTTTACGAAACGTCTAAAGGCGTCCGTAAAATAAGTAAGCCAAAGCCCAGAAAACAAAACCAATTAAGCAAAAGAGTGAAGAAAACCCAAACATTTGAAAGCAAGTTTATCAAATAAGTCATGTAAAACCCTTTTTAAAAACAATACTAATTTTTCCGAAAATTTCGGCAGAGTCTCCTTTGTAAATACTGGCCCCCAAAAATGGGTACAACAAGAATATATGCAAAACCAACAAAATAGGGCATCCCCAAGCGGGAGCTAGCTCTTCGCCATAAGGCGGTCACAAATCCCACGCAATATAATGACAACAAGCATAATAATCATAAGGAAGCATGAAAAAAATAGCATGTCGGCTCATGTGAGCTCGACCCCAAAATACAGCATAAAATCCACAAACCTCACTGTCTCATCTCTAGGTCAATATACAATAATCTGGTAGAAACAGTAGATGGAGTACACTAGATAAAAAGAATATACAAGTGGTACAAAATAATAACATAACCCACCTATGAGCAAATCTCGAGCTCAGGCAAAAGAGGCAAAAGACAAGTGCGCCCGCCGCTACTGAACTGACGGAGCGGACCTGCAAAAGACTGTGGCACAACGGGGGTGAGTTGCCAACTCGTGAGTAATAAATAACATCTACAAAGGCTATCGTATGCATGCACACAAGCATCCTAGCATCTATAATACGGGTATGACTGGATGCACTAGCAGGTGTGTATATAACATCAGTGTACTAATATGTATGCGACATGAATATCTGAGGTCTCAATAGGTATATATAGAAAATATTTTATCTCTTTTTGTTTTTGAAACTCTTTTAGAATGCCAGCATAATGTCAATGAATCGACGAAAAACGGTGTCCAGCAACGACACCCAAAAGCTGCCTCAAAATCTCATAAATCCATGTCATAGTGTCTCTGGCCTCAGTCATCCGGCTGACCCATCTCAATATCAATATCTCATCCTCTCGCGGCCCCGGTCGGTATCCTCTGGATATCCGCCGTGCCCAATGAAGTCACCGGTAGGTAATCCGTCCCCTGCCAGGCTCATCGTCATCACCACGAGCTTCTTGCCCCGGGGTACCCTACCGGGCCCACCATGTACCCGAAACGGTTCATCCAACTCCTCGAAACGGGTCTCCAAAAACCACAGCAAACTCATGGTGGACGACACTTACATCACTAGAAAACCGAAATTTACATATTTTAAAAAAATATAATAAGTTTAGAAATTTTGCGGTTTTCCCCCGAAATCCAGCAATATCATAAAATCCCAAGAAATCCTCATAAGTGCATATATCAATGATAATGAATGCGTATGATATCAATAATCAAGATGCGATGTGTGATTAATGTATTAAGCATGAACACTTAATATGATGAAGTACATGCACATGACTAGCAATACTACAGTTTCATTTTAAGGAAATAGCATAATTTAAGTATCAATTAGTAAAAGGTTTAAATTAAAAGTTATCTAGTGTGGTGGCATGGCAATTACCAGGGTATGTGTGTAAACATGAATAGTGCTCGTGCTGCATATAAAAACCTGGTAATGGTGCATGTGTCCTACAATTGAGTTTGCGTATATGGATATAACATATTGATCTAATTGCAGCAATTATCATGCCAGTATTATTATTCTAATGTCACAAGTGATTATCCAATTTACTATTTTCCAGTTTACTAAATCTATCGGGCGACTTGCGCCATCCAAACGATCGTCCCCCGTAGATGTTAAATCTACTCACCGGGATCCCTGGCTAGCTGTGTCCAATCACCGCCTTTCCCTTTCGCGCCGCGTCTGACGTTTCCGCGACCGAACCTGGAATTTACATCATTACCAAATATAAGGTTACATATCAAGAACGACGCAAAACCCCAATGAAACTACTAAAGTTCGCTAGCTAGGTACAACGTGCACAAAGTGCGCGGACACACGCGAAAATCGCAAAAACTGCCGAAAAACGCCGATTTGGTCGCCCGGCAAAACTAAAACCCGACTACCCAAAAACCGCACTCACGCATCCTAAAAGTCGTAGGACAAGCCATTACAATCATCAAGATATCAAAAATAATTCATCACATAATTTTTATACAAAACTAGTAAGCATTTGCATTCCAAAATCGGTGCAAAAATCGCCGATTTGCGACAAAACGACTACAATATAGCATAATTACCCAAGCACACTACAAGCAATCTACAACCACTAATTACAACACAATAGCAATGATTCCAAAACCTATATTCCACAACCAAACCCTTTCTTGATTTTTATAAATAGCAATTGCAAATCAAAAACCATACTTGAAAAACTTAATTAACACTAATTTCAACCCCAATTAGCAAGTTCACCTCTTAGATTTAGGTTAGCAAAATACTAGATAACAAATTAGGTTTAATCAACTAAATAATGGTTTCTAAACCTTAATCAACTCACTAATCAAGTTTCAAATACCATTTCCATACAAAAACCTTCTCTTGAAATCCTAAAACAACAATTTCACACTTCTAAATTTAACTAAATTAGCATAATTGAAAACTATATCAACAAGGTAACTATATAGATTAGTTCATTAACAACTAACTTAACTATAAACAACTTAATTAACCACCATGGTTCAAAACCCTAGTTTAGATTTTTCAAGCAAAACCTAAGAAAACTAGATTAAACTACACTAAATTAACACTAAACCATACAACATAAGAAACTTAAACAAAAGAATTTAACATGATAGAAATTATACCTCTTGATCTATGGATCAAGCAAGAAAATTTGCTCCAAAAATGCCTCCTTTCCACATCTTTTCAACTATATTAGGCTTGAGAAGAGGTAGCACAAGGATTTGTTTTGGTTTTGTAAACAAATTTGTGGATTTATATGGATTTTTGTAGCAATTTTGATGAAATTTTGGAGGAAATGAAAAGAGGAAGGTGAAGGGAGAGGGCTGCTGGAAATTCTCGGCCAGAAGAGGGATGGGGGAGGGTGTGGGCAAGTGGGGAAGGTCATGGGTCAAGTCTCCAAGTCAATGTATCATACTTTATTCATTTAAATTAAAATAAACCCAAAAAAAACCCTTAAATCAACTCAAGAAACAACTAAAGAAAAGAGATCAGAATTTTCTGGACTTGGTCATGGTTGGGCTGTCCTAGGGCTGAGGGAAAAGATAGAGGGGTTTTACAAAAGAAATTTTATGCAAAAAGGCCCCCTACAACACAAAAATTGCAAGTTTTAGCCCAAAATTCAATAAATTCGTTTCAATTCATAAAAATTGGTTAAAAATCAAAATAAATTACTAAAAATTTATGTTATCACTAGATTTTAATTATCATAATTTTAAAGATTAAAATTAGCCCGGAAAAATTTGTATTTATCGCTTATTTAATGTATTTTCTTACCGGCTTAAAATAATATTAAAAAATTGAAAAATAGGGAAAAAATTTTAAATGACCAAAATTTCATAAATAACTCATTAGCTACTAAAAACAAGCAATTACCTATCCATTTTAGGTATAATTTGCCCTAAACTGCAAAATATCGAGAAAGACGGTTTTCGGAAAAATACCGAATTTTCACCGAATTTCAAGAAAACACCAAAACGATTTTTCAAGACGCTACAATCTTCCCCCCTTAAAGAAATTCGGTCCCCGAATTTAAAAATATAGCTACGCGTACCTTCGAAGAGATGGGGATATTTCTTCCTCATCTCGCCCTCGGTCTCCCAGGTAACCTCCTCGCTGCTCGGGCTACGCCAAAGGACCTTGACGGTTGGTATAATCTTCGACCTCAACTTCTTCACCTGCCGATCCAGGATGGCCACCGGCTGCTCTGCAAAAGAAAGGTCGCGCTCTAGCTGGACTGTCGGGTGCTGAATCGCATGCGAAGGGTCGTGAAGGTACTTGCGGAGCATCGAAACATGGAAGACGGGGTGAACATCGGGAAAGCTGGGAGGAAGAGCTAAACGATATGCAAAAGCGCCGACACGCTCGAGGATCTCGAAGGGACCTACGAATCTAGGGCTAAGCTTTCCCTTTCGCCCAAAACGCATCACGCCCTTCATCGGAGAGACCCTCAGAAAAACATGGTCGCCAACTGCGAACTCTAATCTGCGACGGCGCCTGTCAGCATACGATTTCTGCCTGCTCTGAGCCGCTCTCATCCGGTCTCGGATCAACTGTATCTTCGCTGTCGTCTCCTCAACAAGCTGCGGCCCCAAAATGCTGCTCTCGCTGAGCTCTGTCCAACAAACGGGCGATCTGCATCTCCTCCCATACAATGCCTCGAAAGGTGCCATCTGAATAGTATCCTGGAAGCTGTTGTTGTAGGAGAACTCCACTAGAAGTAAATGACGATCCCAGCTACCACCAAAGTCTAAAACGCACGCTCTGAGCATGTCCTCGAGAGTCTGAATGGTCCGCTCTGACTGTCCGTCTGTCTGCGGATGAAACGCTGTGCTGAAGCTCAAACGAGTGCCCAAAGCCTCCTGAAGTCTTTGCCAAAGTCGGCTGGTGAACTGAGTGCCTCGATCTGACACGATACAAGTCAGTACGCCATGTAGTCGCACGATCTCGTCAATATAGAGCTGAGCATACTGAGCGAAGCTGAAAGTCGTCTTCACTGGCAGGAAGTGGGCCGCTTTCGTCAATCTATCCACGAACACCCAGATGGAGTCGTACCCTCGACTGGTCCTGGGTAGACCCACAACGAAATCCATCGAAATCTGTTCCCATTTCCACTCTGGAATGGGTAACGGCTGTAGCTCTCCTGCGGGCCTCTGGTGCTCGGCCTTGACTTGCTGACAAGTCAGGCATCTCGAAACGAACTCCGCAATGTCCCTCTTCATCCCGTCCCACCAGTAGGTCTCTCTCATATCATGGTACATCTTGGTGGAACCGGGGTGGACACTATACACTGATCGGTGTGCCTCCTCGAGAATGTCGCGCCGTAATCCATCAGCATCTGGTACGCACAGTCTAGATCCATATCGTAAAATCCCCTTATCGTCAACCACGAACTCGGAAAATCTGCCCTGTCCCATCTGTGCCACGATCTCTGAGCAACGGTCGTCACTGCGCTGTGCCTCATATATACGGTCAAGAAACTGTGGGCGTGCACGAACATGCGCGAGCTGTCCCCCTGTCTGAGTGAACTCGAACTCAACTCGGCTGTCGCATAACATCTGCCAATCTGCTGACGACTGCCTCTGAACTGCGCGCAAAAAGGATAGACTACCCCCGGGCCTCCTACTCAACGCATCTGCCACCACATTCGCCTTGCCGGGGTGATATAAGATCTCGCAGTCGTAGTCTTTCACCAACTCCATCCAACGACGCTGTCTGAGGTTCAGGTCTCGCTGCTGAAATATGTACTTTAAGCTCTTGTGATCGTTGAATATCTGACACGACTCGCCGTAAAGGTAATGTCGCCAAATCTTCAGTGCAAAGACCACTGCAGCCATCTCCAAATCATGAGTGGGGTAGTTCTGTTCATGCTTCTTCAACTGCCGAGAAGCATAAGCGATCACCCGGCCATGCTGCATCAAAACGCATCCTAATCCCACTCGCGAAGCATCACAGTAGACAACAAACCCGCCTGATCCCGAAGGCAAAGATAATACCGGCGCCGTAGTCAAACAAGTCCGTAGCTGCTGAAAACTGCGCTCGCACTCCTCTGTCCAGACGAAAGGAACTCCCTTCCGGGTCAAACCGGTCAACGGTGCAGCTATACGGGAGAAGTCCTGAACAAAACGCCTGTAGTAGCCCGCCAGGCCTAGAAAACTACGGATCTCAGTAACCGATGTAGGTCGGGGCCACTGCTGAACAGCCTCAATCTTCTTCGGGTCCACACAAATGCCGTCTCTCGTAACCACGTGACCCAAGAATCCGACGCTGTCCAGCCAGAAAGCACACTTGGAGAACTTCGCGAACAGCTGATTCTCCCTCAGAGTCTGTAACGTAATCCGCAAGTGCTGCTCGTGCTCCTCTCTACTCTGGGAGTACACCAAGATATCGTCGATAAACACGATGATGAACAAGTCAAGATACGGCCTGAATGTACGGTTCATCAAATCCATAAATGCTGCTGGGGCGTTGGTGAGTCCGAACGACATCACCAAAAACTCGTAGTGGCCATAGCGTGTACGGAAAGCTGTCCTCGGTATATCCTCCTGTCGAACTCGCAGCTGATGGTATCCTGATCGCAAGTCGATCCTCGAAAAATACCCCGCACCCTGAAGCTGGTCGAACAAATCATCAATGCGCGGCAACGGATATCTGTTCCGAACGGTAACTTTGTTCAGCTGGCGGTAGTCGATACATAAGCGCAAACTTCCATCCTTCTTCTTGACAAACAGGACCGGAGCACCCCACGGAGAAACACTCGGTCGAATAAGCCCCTTATCCAATAAATCCTGCAACTGATCCTTCAGCTCTCGAAGCTCTGCCGGGGCCATCCGATAAGGCGGTATAGAAATAGGCCCCGAACCGGGAATCAAATCAATGCAGAACTCAACATCGCGCTCAGGCGGTAGCCCAGGTAGCTCATCAGGGAAAACATCAGGGAACTCACAAACTACCGGGACCCGGTCCAACGGAACCTCTGCAGCTCGCGTATCATAAACAAACGCTAAGAATCCCTGACATCCCTTCCGCAAGAGCTGACCAGCGTGAAGAGACGAAATTAAACTGGGAAGGGTGACACTGCGGTCTAACAAGGACTGGCTCTCCCGGAAAGCTAAATCTGACTGCCTTCTCACGGCAGTCCACCGAAGCATAACAAGTGGCTAGCCAATCCATGCCCAGAAGCACATCAAAGTCCAACATATCGAGGAGTATCAAATCAACTGATGAATCCCTCTCCCCGATACGAACGGAACACAAATGAAATACAAACCGAGCGACAAACGACTCGCCTACCGGAGTAACAACAACAAGCGGCTGATCTAATGACGACGACTCACGGCCCAACATTGGTGCAAAGTGTGTAGATACGTACGAATGTGTGGAACCTGGGTCGAATAATACCCGTGCGTCGAAAGAACAAACTGGCAAAGTACCTGTCACAACGGCATTGGATGCCTGCGCATCCTGCGGTGTCAAAGCAAATACTCGGGCCTGTCCTCCACCGATAGCGGGCTGACCTCGACCTCGGCCTCTGCCTCCTCGTCCTCTCTGAACAGGACCGCCGCGTCCACGGCCTCTCGGTGCACCTAACTGGCGTGGAGCATCGCCTGGGGTAGGAAGTAGGGCTCTCTGAGGAGGGGGTGGTGATGGTGGTAGGGTCACATGCGGAACTGTCGCTGCTCCCTGTCGTCTCACCGGACAGTCCCTGACAAGATGGTGCAAACTCCCGCACCCAAAACATCCTGGCGACTGCTGCTGCCCCTGGGGATAAGAACCATATAACTGTCCCCGCCCAAATCCTCTGCCAGGCCTATCTCTCGGAAAGAATCTGGCGCGCTGTCTCTGAGACGGTACATCGGTGTGAATCCTCTTCGGCCCAGAAACGGCCGAAGTCTGTGATATGCGTGTCTCCATCCGCAATGCCGTATCCATAGCAGCTGAATAAGTGTCGTAGTGCTGGGCGCCAATAGCAAGGTATAGCTGGGCATCAAGTCCCTGTACGAACCTCTTCACCATATTCTCCTCGGTGTCCACCAAATACTGAGCATATCGGGATAACTGTGTAAACTGGATGTCATACTCAGACACCGTCATCCCAGGTGTCTTGACTAAGGCCTCGAAGCTACGAGCTCTGGCGTCACGAACGCTCTCTGGAAGGAAACGGGCTAGAAAGACCGCTGTAAACTCGGCCCAAGTCATAGGCGGTAGACCTGCAGCTCGACCTCTCAAGACTGACTCCCACCATGTCTGCGCGAGACCCTCTAGTCGGAAACTCTCAAGCTCTACCCATCGATCATCCGAACAACTCAGCGAACGGCAGATCCTGGCTAAACTGTCAAGGAACGTCTGTGGGTCCTCCGCTGCCTCGGTGCCGGTGAATACTGGAGGTCTCAGCCTCATGAAATCCTGTAGTGAAACCGGAATGACCACGGTGGTAGTAGTAGGAGCAGGTATCATGGTCGTCTGTGACGTAGTAGGTACGTCATCCGGCCTCGGTGTACGACTGGCTGCAACTAGGGATCCTACCATCTGACGTAGCTCCTGCATGCCTCCCATCAGCTGTCGCAACTCCTCCATACCGGTCTCGAGCCTATCCATACGGCCTGGGGAAGGTGGATCGGTCTGTCCCTGTGGCGTAGGCATACCACCCTGCTCAGTCCTAGTCTCGGACGAGCCAGCTCGAATCTCGTCTCTGGCGGCAGCCCTCTGTGCCCTCGTAGCCTTCGGCGGCATAGTGGCTGGTACAGGAAACAGGACAGTAAGAACAGTGCAATAGGATCATAGGATACACGGAATTGAAGAAGGAAATTTCCAAGCAAGTATCCTAAAGTCACTTAGGCGGAGTACCGTATCGTAAGTATGCCGCGGACATACGCACGCTATGTTACGCTGCTTAAGTCACTTACTCCATCTACCAAGGGTCATCCTACACTCACAAAGGTAAAACCTATCGCTCTGATACCAACTTTGTCACGACCCGCAGGGTACGGAACGTGACTGGCACTTAAGTTTACGAAACGTCTAAAGGCGTCCGTAAAATAAGTAAGCCAAAGCCCAGAAAACAAAACCAATTAAGCAAAAGAGTGAAGAAAACCCAAACATTTGAAAGCAAGTTTATCAAATAAGTCATGTAAAACCCTTTTTAAAAACAATACTAATTTTTCCGAAAATTTCGGCAGAGTCTCCTTTGTAAATACTGGCCCCCAAAAATGGGTACAACAAGAATATATGCAAAACCAACAAAATAGGGCATCCCCAAGCGGGAGCTAGCACTTCGCCATAAGGCGGTCACAAATCCCACGCAATATAATGACAACAAGCATAATAATCATAAGGAAGCATGAAAAAAATAGCATGTCGGCTCAAGTGAGCTCGACCCCAAAATACAGCATAAAATCCACAAACCTCACTGTCTCATCTCTAGGTCAATATACAATAATCTGGTAGAAACAGTAGATGGAGTACACTAGATACAAAGAATATACAAGTGGTACAAAATAATAACATAACCCACCTATGAGCAAATCTCGAGCTCAGGCAAAAGAGGCAAAAGACAAGTGCGCCCGCCGCTACTGAACTGACGGAGCGGACCTGCAAAAGACTGTGGCACAACGGGGGTGAGTTGCCAACTCGTGAGTAATAAATAACATCTACAAAGGCTATCGTATGCATGCACACAAGCATCCTAGCATCTATAATACGGGTATGACTGGATGCACTAGCAGGTGTGTATATAACATCAGTGTACTAATATGTATGCGACATGAATATCTGAGGTCTCAATAGGTATATATAGGAAATATTTTATCTCTTTTTGTTTTTGAAACTCTTTTAGAATGCCAGCATAATGTCAATGAATCGACGAAAAACGGTGTCCAGCAACGACACCCAAAAGCTGCCTCAAAATCTCATAAATCCATGTCATAGTGTCTCTGGCCTCAGCCATCCGGCTGACCCATCTCAATATCAATATCTCATCCTCTCGCGGCACCGGTCGGTATCCTCTGGATATCCGCCGTGCCCAATGAAGTCACCGGTAGGTAATCCGTCCCCTGCCAGGCTCATCGTCATCACCACGAGCTTCTTGCCCTGGGGTACCCTACCGGGCCCACCATGTACCCGAAACGGTTCATCCAACTCCTCGAAACGGGTCTCCAAAAACCACAGCAAACTCATGGTGGACGACACTTACATCACTAGAAAACCGCAATTTACATATTTTAAAACAATATAATAAGTTTCGAAATTTCGCGGTTTTCCCCCGAAATCCAGCAATATCATAAAATCCCAAGAAATCCTCATAAGTGCATATATCAATGATAATGAATGCGTATGATATCAATAATCAAGATGCGATGTGTGATTAATGTATTAAGCATGAACACTTAATATGATGAAGTACATGCACATGACTAGCAATACTACAGTTTCATTTTAAGGAAATAGCACAATTTAAGTATCAATTAGTAAAAGGTTTAAATTAAAAGTTATCTAGTGTGGTGGCATGGCAATTACCAGGGTGTGTGTGTAAACATGAATAGTGCTCGTGCTGCATATAAAAACCTGGTAATGGTGCATGTGTCCTACAATTGAGTTTGCGTATATGGATATAACATATTGATCTAATTGCAGCAATTATCATGCCAGTATTATTATTCTAATGTCACAAGTGATTATCCAATTTACTATTTTCCAGTTTACTAAATCTATCGGGCGACTTGCGCCATCCAAACGATCGTCCCCCGTAGATGTTAAATCTACTCACCGGGATCCCTGGCTAGCTGTGTCCAATCACCCCCTTTCCCTTTCGCGCCGCGTCTGACGTTTCCGCGACCGAACCTGGAATTTACATCATTACCAAATATAAGGTTACATATCACGAACGACGCAAAACCCCAACGAAACTACTAAAGTTCGCTAGCTAGGTACAACGTGCACAAAGTGCGCGGACACACGCGAAAATCGCAAAAACTGCCGAAAAACGCCGATTTGGTCGCCCGGCAAAACTAAAACCCGACTACCCAAAAACCGCACTCACGCATCCTAAAAGTCGTAGGACAAGCCATTACAATCATCAAGATATCAAAAATAATTCATCACATAATTTTTATACAAAACTAGTAAGCATTTGCATTCCAAAATCGGTGCAAAAATCGCCGATTTGCGACAAAACGACTACAATATAGCATAATTACCCAAGCACACTACAAGCAATCTACAACCACTAATTACAACACAATAGCAATGATTCCAAAACCTATATTCCACAACCAAACCCTTTCTTGATTTTTATAAATAGCAATTGCAAATCAAAAACCATACTTGAAAAACTTAATTAACACTAATTTCAACACCAATTAGCAAGTTCACCTCTTAGATTTAGGTTAGCAAAATACTAGATAGAAAATTAGGTTTAATCAACTAAATAATGGTTTCTAAACCTTAATCAACTCACTAATCATGTTTCAAATACCATTTCCATACAAAAACCTTCTCTTGAAATCCTAAAACAACAATTTCACACTTCTAAATTTAACTAAATTAGCATAATTGAAAACTATATCAACAAGGTAACTATATAGATTAGTTCATTAACAACTAACTTAACTATAAACAACTTAATTAACCACCATGGTTCAAAACCCTAGTTTAGATTTTTCAAGCAAAACCTAAGAAAACTAGATTAAATTACACTAAATTAACACTAAACCATACAACATAAGAAACTTAAACAAAAGAATTTAACATGATAGAAATTATACCTCTTGATCTATGGATCAAGCAAGAAAATTTGCTCCAAAAATGCCTCCTTTCCACATGTTTTCAACTATATTAGGCTTGAGAAGAGGTAGCACAAGGATTTGTTTTAGTTTTGTAAACAAATTTGTGGATTTATATGGATTTTTGTAGCAATTTTGATGAAATTTTGGAGGAAATGAAAAGAGGAAGGTGAAGGGAGAGGGCTGCTGGAAATTCTCGGCCAGAAGAGGGATGGGGTAGGGTGTGGGCAAGTGGGGAAGGTCTTGGGTCAAGTCTCCAAGTCAATGTATCATACTTTATTCATTTAAATTAAAATAAACCCAAAAAAAAACCTTAAATCAACTCAAGAAACAACTAAAGAAAAGATATCAGAATTTTCTGGACTTGGTCATGGTTGGGCTGTCCTAGGGCTGAGGGAAAAGATAGAGGGGTTTTACAAAAGAAATTTTATGCAAAAAGGACAACTCAAAAATTGCAAGTTTTAGCCCAAAATTCAATAAATTCGTTTCAATTCATAAAAATTGGTTAAAAATCTAAATAAATTACTAAAAATTTATGTTGTCACTAGATTTTAATTATCATAATTTTAAAGATTAAAATTAGCCCGGAAAAATTTGTATTTATCGCTTATTTAATGTATTTTCTTACCGGCTTAAAATAATATTAAAAAATTGAAAAATAGGGAAAAATTTTTAAATGACCAAAATTTCATAAATAACTCATTAGCTACTAAAAACAAGCAATTACCTATCCATTTTAGGTATAATTAGCCCTAAACTGTAAAATATCGAGAAAGACGGTTTTCGGAAAAATACCGAATTTTCACCGAATTTCAAGAAAACACCAAAACGACTTTTCAAGACGCTACAGCAAGCGTGGATGCTGTGTTCGTAGGGGAATATCACTTAGGGTTGACAAGTGGACATATTTTGGTTTTGCGCAACTGTTTTTGTGTACCTAGTTTGACTTGTAATATCACTTTTGTATCTTTGTTATCTAAAGAAGGTTATGATTTTACATTTGTAAGCGATGTCGTAAACATCCACCTTAATCATGGTCTGATTGGGTCAGGTACTCTAAACAACGATATATACGTATTAAACCAATTGCAAATTTTCAATGTCCAGAACACACATAAAAGAATGACTCCAGAATTAAATCAAGCTTTCTTATGGCATTGTAGACTGGGTCACATCAACGAAACAAGGTTGACCAAGTTACATAAAGAAGGATATTTGGATCCATTCGAATATCAATCTTATGCAACTTGTCAATCATGTCTCAAAGGAAAGATGACAAAGACTCCGTTCACTGGACACGGAGTAAGAGTGAGCATGCTCTTGGGACTCATACACAGCTACGTGTGTGGTCCAATGTCTACACATGCAAGAAGCGGTTATTCCTATTTCATTAATTCCGCGGATGATTTCTCTAGGTATGGACATATTTTCTTGATGAAACATAAATCCAAGGCGTTTGAGAAATTCCGAGAATATAAGAATGAAGTGGAAAAACAAACCGGCAAAAGTATCAAGACACTGAAATCTGATCGAGGTGGTGAATACTTGAGTGACGAGTTCCTAGATTATCTAAAATAGAATGGAATTCTCTCTCAGCTTACTCATCCATGCATACCACAACACAACGGTGTATCGGAGAGACAGAAGCGAACCTTATTGGATAAGGTACGTTCCATGATGAGTAACGCTGAGTTACCGTGATCATTCTGGGGTTATGCACTAGAATCAGCTGCATATCTTTTAAACAAGGTTCCTACCAAGACTGTGCCTACCATACCATATCAGATGTAGAGTGGGAAGAAACCCTATCTTCAATATCTGAAGATATGGGGATGTCCAGTTTTTGTTAGAAAGCAGCATGCAGATAAGCTCGAGGCACGCTCAGTACTGTGTAAATTTGTGAGATACCCAAAGAACTCCAGGAGGTATCTTTTCTATTACGCAGAGGAACAAAAAGTTTTTGTTTCTCGTCATGCCCACTTTTTGGAACATCAATTTTTAGAAAAAGAAACTAGTGGGAGCGCAATAGAACTGGAAGAAATTCCAGAACCATAAGCTATTACTGAAAGCTTGATAGAACCAGAATTTTCAGAAGAACAGGACATTCCCCCGCCACTCCGCAGGAGTAGTAGGCTGTCTCATCCGCCCAAGAGATACTATGGTTTTCTCGTAAACGGGGATAGAGAGGATTGCATCATTGATAACGATGAGCCAACTAACTTCCAGCAAGCCATTCGGAGCACAGACTCGGTAAAATGGCTGGATGCAATGCGGACCGAGATGGAGTCCATGTACACCAACAAAGTATGGACTTTGGACATTGCTCCAGCAGGGGTAAAACCCGTAGGCTGAAAATGGATCTTCAGAAAGAAGATTGGTGTAGATGGACAGGTTGAAACCTATAAGGCTAGACTTGTTACAAAAGGATTTCGTCAAAGACCTGGTTTGGACTATGATGAAACCTTTTCTCCAGTGGCTATGCTCAAAACCATTCGGATCCTTCTTGCCATTGCTGCCTTCCACGATTATGAGATTTGGCAGATGGAAATAAAGACAGCTTTTCTAAATGGAAATTTGGAAGAGTGCGTCTAAATGGACCAGCCAGAGGGTTTCTTTCAGAGTGGGAGCAGCGGGAAAGTGTGCAAGTTGCTTAAGTCTGTCTATGGACTAAAGCAGGCATAGCGGAGTTGGAACATCTGTTTTGATGAGACAGTCAAAGAATTTGACTTTATCAAAAATCCAGATGAGCCATGCATTTATAGTAAGATTGTAGCAAGAACCGTAGTATTCCTCGTCTTGTACGTGGATGACATTCTTTTGATAGGAAATGACATTCCTATGCTACAATCTGTCAAAGAGTTCTTGTCACAAAGGTTCTCCATGAAAGACCTAGGTGATGCCTCTTACATTCTGGGGATCCAGATCTATCGTGATAGTTCTAAGAGGATGTTGGGACTTTCACAGTCCAGGTACATCGACACCATACTGAAGAGATTCAGTATGGAAGATTCAAAGCGCGGTAATTTACCGTCTTGTCACGGAATCACCCTCTCCAAAGAAATGTCTCCCAAGACTGATTTCGAAAGGGATCACATGTCTATTATACCCTACGCTTCTGCGGTAGGCTCTATAATGTATGCGATGTTGTGTACCAGACCAGATGTAGCTTATGCACTAAGCGTGGTAAGCCGGTATCAGTCAAACCCTGGGGAGAAGCACTGGATAGCAGTAAAGAACATTCTCAAGTACCTTAGAAGGACTAAGGAAATGTTCTTGGTTTACGGCGGAAAAGACCTCTAGATCGAGGCCTTTGCTGACTCCATCTTCCAGAGTGACAAGGATGACTCCAAGTCCATGTCGGGTTATGTCTTTACCCTCAATGGAGGGGCGGTCTGTTGGAAGAGTTCCAAGCAGGACACCGTTGCTGACTCGACGATGGAAGCGGAGTATATCACAGCTTCAGATGCTGCAAAAGATGTAGTCTGGATGAAGAAGTTCTTAACAGAACTTCAGGTGGTTCCGTCCATTGTTGATCCAATACCTCTGTATTGTGACAACAACGGGGCTATAGCTTTAGCAAAGGAACCCAGGTCCCATCAGAAGTCCAGACACATCTTGAGGCTGTATCGCCTGATCAGGGAGATCGTGGATCGCCGGGAGATCGAGGTATGAAGAGTTGCTACTGAGGACAACACTGCAGATCCATTCACAAAGGTCATCTCTCATACGCAGTTCGAGAGGCTATTCGAGATGATAAGTCTGCGATATGCCAGCACATGGCCTTAGCGAAAGTGGGAGATTGTTAGTGTAATATGCCCTAGAGGCCATTATTGTAAAGTACTAGTTTGTATATTACATTTTGGAAGCTTGGGATATGTACACGGATTTATGACAGACTTGCTCGGTATGGTAGCATGCTACTTGGTTTGTATCTATCTTAATATGTGAATATGTTTCTTTTGACGTATCGCTAATACATATTGGTAGAGCCCTTAGGATCTTTGCTTGACTACCAGCGTTGTGATGGCAGTCATACTAGTGGGGGCTGGGTAGACTACAAGCACATCCTTATAATGGTCCCTAGTCATAGGATTATCGAGACAGGGCATCGATACTCCAGAGTAGACTAGTGTATACGCTTCTCATCCCAGGAGGGGAGATGGTATGTCCCACAGTCATCAGTACGTCGTACTGGAGATAGTATGCAGGTGCTCATTGTCTTATGAGCTACACAGGACGGACTCGTGGGGAACTGCTGGTTGGTACTATACATATCTTCATGTAGCAGTTCCCAGGTGACATGAGTACAACATAGTATGTTGACTTGACACTGCTACTTCGCCTCAAGTGTGTTCCCACTGTTCTTAGATTACTATCCTATCACGGCTCTATTGGGTCGTGCAAACAGGTAGTAGTTGGGTGCAGTCCCGAAGCGCTTGGAGGCAGTGGCGGTTAGATAGGATTCGTCTCTCTCGGTATTGTTGGTTGATGTCGTGCTGTGATTCGGAAAGCCATTACACAAAGTCCCTAGCCGGGGCAAGCGAGATTTACTGGTAGGGATTCTAGTAGTTTGTCAGAGTGTTTTTGGCTGCACTTCGACACGACTTATTGTGCTATTAAGGATCTGACGCTTTCCACCCCCTAGGCCCGATATGCGATACTCTTAGATGAACAGACCGAACTGTACGGAGATTGCCACCGATAGGCTCAGTAGGGGTACGGCTGAGTTTACTCGTTGGCTTTCTTATCGACATATACCTGGGTAGCCGTTACGTGCAGCTAGTACCGCTAACGCGCTTGTGGTTAAATCCACTGTCAGCGTACTGTCGAGTCTTTAGAGTCCCATATAGAGGGTTTTCCAGCTTCGGGCGAAACGATGTGGAGGTCGTATGGTTTTATGACAGGGTTCGATCACACATGTGTACTTGTGCGCATATGATGTTCGGGCGGATAATACTAGTGGGCTTTGGTTTAAGTCGGATCTTAGTATTTGGTTAATAGATTAGTTATGTCTCATTGTATTCGTGTTTCTCGAAACACAGATGCGGGTATGTATATACGGTTGAGAAGGGCATTCTTGTAATTTGATCAAGATTGTTTCTTGGAGTGAGACACCTCAATTAGGGTTTTTATTTATTAGTGAAATCTTTTATGAGGTGGAGGAAATGAGGGGAAACTTTATGGTATTTTTGTGAAATGTGAACATGGCTTTGTGTTGACTTCATTGGACTTTAGTGAGTGATGAAGACTTAGATATTTTTGAGATATTACTTGAGATATTTTCTTTTGGTTTAAAGTCAAAAACATAAGCCATTTTTCACATTATCTCATTACCTTGGTCATTCTACAGATACTTTTCTCTCTCACTTTCCTCAAGCTTTCTTCATCTCCTATCAAACCCTAACCATCTCATGAGTTGAGAATCCTAGGGTTTTGTGAGACTACTAGACTCCTAATCACTCTCTACACATCCTAGGCTACTTAGCTTAGCACACCAAGTGACGTAGTTACCTCAAGTTAGAGGTTAAGCTCAAAGTTGGAACTCTCGGGTGGATCTTCTACGATTTGGAGAAGCCGACAAGGAGGCGCGATCCTTTCTCACTTTGAGGAGTTCACGACGTGGAGAAGGACAGCGAGGAGGTGAAGGATAGCGAGAACTTGAGGTATAACATCTAACATAGTAGTTAAATCTCTAAGCTAGTTTGTTAGTTAGGGTTTAGTATCGATACTGGAGTTTAGTCGATGTTTTGAAGCACTTAAAAATCGTTTTTTGCAAGCTCTGCCTCCCCACGAACACGTGGGGTGCATAGCATCGACTTACACTTTGTTCCGTGTGGTACTTTGTTCCGTGAGAAAGAACCGGGTCCCGACATTCTCCTTACCTTTGAACAATGGTTCCTCATCGAACCACAGACCTACTACTAAGGGACCTACATGGGCCACCATAAATGTAACGACCCACGCCCCAGTATAGATGGTATTGTCCGCTCTGGCCGAAACCGCACGGTTTTGCCCTTTAGAGGAACCGAACCCGACCAGGGGACACCCATCCCAAGACTTCCATGGCCCGAGTGTTGGAGATAGTGCCCTCAGAGTCGATTATTGGATCACAGGCACGTGATTGCAATGATTGAGGGAGGAACTATCCCGGTAGGACAGTCTTACTCGAGATGATAGTATGCTATCTGGTTTACCTTTATCATCGTGTACTGCTTTAGGTGACCTGACATGTCGCTATTGCACGTTGATAAAGCCCCTAGGATTCATGCTTGACTGCCAGCAGTATGAGGGCGATCATATAAGTGAGAGCTGGAGTCTATAAGCGAATCCTTAAAAGGTCCCTAGTCGTAGGAGTTTCGAGACAGGGCATCGATTCTCCAGAGTAGACTAGTGTATACAGTCGAGACCCCGACGAGGGGCGGTGGCTGGTCTCACAAGCCACTGGTGTCAGTTGGTTCACCTAAGATGTATACAGGTGCTCATTGGGTTATGAGTACACCGGACAGGACTCGCCGGGAACCTGCTAGTTGGGATTATACTTGACGTCAGATAGCAGTTCCCTGGTGACATGTGTACAGGTTAGTTCATCGACCTGGGGATCGTCATTTGTCTCGTGTGAGTTCCCACTGTACTTTGATTACTACCCTACCACGGCTCAAAGGAGTCGTGCAAACAGGTTTTAGTTGGGTACAGTCCCGAGCCACATGGAGGCAGAGAGCGGATCTTCAGGGGTTCGTCTCTCCCGGTATTGGGGGTGAGGTCGCGCTGTGTCTAGGAGAGCCATTACACGAAGACCTTGGCCAAGGCAGGAGATTTACTGGTAGGTATTCCAGTAGTATCTCAGGGTGTTCTGGGCTACACTCCGACACGATTTGTACCGCTTTTGGGGGTCTGACTTTTACCAACCCCCTAGGCCCGACATGCGATGCTCGTAGGCGAATGGACCGGACTGTACGGATATTGTCACTGACAGGCTCAGTAGGGTGTCAGGATGAGTTCGCTCATCGACGTCCCTTTTAGTCAATAGCTGGTGGCCCGTCACGTATTGGCTTATACCTCTGACGTGCTAGTGGTTAAATCCACAGCCATAGTATTGACGAGTCTTTAGAGTCCACCACACTTTCAATTACTCAAGCTTTCGGGCGAAACGCTGTAGAGGCCGTATGGAGATATGGCAGGGTCCGATCAGATACGTGCGGTATTGCACGGATCAGGATCGGACAGTTTTGTACTAGTAGCCGTATGGTTATATGGCGGCGTTCGATCAGATACGTGCGGTATTGCACGGATCAGGATCGGACGGATATTACTAGCCGGCTTTGGTTTAAGCCGGATCCTAGTATAGTACAGTGTAGATTTTGTCTCATTGCATTTGTATCCGGACGGAATACAGATGCGGGTGTGTATGCACAGTATCGGGGTTTTCCTGTAATTTATTACGGGACCAGTTTTATGGAGTTGCCAGTTTGCATTCCGTTCCGGCCGGTTTTCCTTTGTTCTTTCCCGGCCGGACTTTTCCGATGGAGGGTGTTATTTGCAATTGTGCAAATAACATGTTGTGGAGGGGGTTTCTTGAAAAAGTATTCATTATGATAGCACCTTTTGTTTTTCATCCATGATGGTGCTTTTATTTGATTTGAAAGGGTATGGTTTTGATGTAAGTATTAAGCATGGTTGATGTTTGTTTGTGGTCACCTCTTAATCTCCTACACTCACCTCCCTCTTATGTTTTGGTTATCACTCCACAACCATTTCCCACTTCTCATGGCCGGCCACATCTTTTAGAGGAGAGGAAAAATGAGAGGTCCAAACTTTGTATGAGGGATTAATTCGCATCTCTTTTCCATGCTTGCTAAATTCTCACAAACCCTCTCCAAGTTCATGATTCTCTTCATCCTTCATGGCAACCAAAACCCCAATGAGACATAGACTCTACACATCCTACAGCAAGTCTTGGGCATGTCGAGTTGCCGGCTTCATGCCCGAGTTGCCTCGGTATAGAGGCGGGAGCCCGTAAAAGATGCAGGCGACGTGGTGCCCTTCTGGCGAGGAGGCGACGACCGGAGATCCCGCGAGGAGATCGGAGTGGAGATGAAGACCGGAGGACTCGGATCAGTCGGTATATCTCTAACCCCTCTTCTAGTTAGCTTAAACTTGTTAATGGTTATGATCCGGGTGTTTAGTGCGCGGTGGTGCCGGTTTGCTAAGTCCGCAAAATTTAAGTTTATCACCGTTTCCGCGTTTGGCCGTCGGGTTGACGGCCGGGGCGCCGCCGTGCACTTACAGTGGTATCAGAGCCTCGCCATTAACTTCGTCTAGTTTGGTTTAATGTGTTTTTCAGTTCCGATCGACCAAAATTCCGAAAACCCAATTTGAGTTCACATCAGTTTTCTGTTAAGATTTTTTGGTGTCTAAAAATTTTTCAGGTGGTCTCAGATTGATGTGCAGGGAGTTCTAAGAACTCTGAGAAAATTCGAGACAGTGACCCCTCAACAAGAGCGCGGAAGGGCGGCAGAAACCACCTTGGTGCCGCGCTTCCGCCGCAAGTTGGTGGGCTCACTGCTTCGAAGTTTTTCAGTGGGCTTCTGGGCTTATTTTAGGTGTTTTGGAATATTAAAATTGGGCCAATTATTTCTGTGAGTGCTACAGTATTGCTTGGGGGCCCACTTGTTAATTTTTGATTGATCGGATATTTTAAACACATTTTTCACAGTATTTACATTATATCTGCGACCGTGAATGTCACTCGATCGGTAAATCCGGTCTGACTGCTATAGCCCGGTTAGACGGATTTGCGAACGTGACTTTCACGTTGATGTTCTGTTTTTGCTGTGATGTTGCGGATCGGTCGTGGGGGATAGCCTGGATGCAATGCTAGTACAGTGTTGGTGTATTATGTACATTTGATATTGCGGGGCGAGCGTCCGACATGTGGACTGCCGTCACTACCTGATTGTATTATTCTTTTGGGGCACGACCTGGTTGCGGTCGATGTACCCGGTGTATGTATATTTTACTTTCTGTACTAGGATTACCCTGCGGAGGGGTGCACGGATAGCCGGGTTGTGGAGGGCAACAAGCCCGCATCTCATGGCATTGGGACGGAGGGGGCTTCACTCTGGGATTGGCGGGCTATTCGCCGCACTCGTAGGGGGTACAGGTTGACCCAGGAGGGGTGCCCAAGTTGCCGGATTCCGTGGAGTGCTGGGTGGTCCATTCACGGAGCTGAAGGGGGCTGCCTCGCTTCAGGTTTTGGCGGGTGACTTGCCGCGCCCGTAGGGGTCTAGGATTTCATTGCACAGGCTATCCACACGACCAGGGGAACGTCGGGTTTCAGTAGTGGCTCTGTGAAACCCGGGGATCCCAGATATCTCTATTGTTCTGTGATGCTGTACATTTCTGTGATGTTGCATTTCTTTTCACGCCTTGAGCGAAATATAATATATTGGTATATATATTAGTTGATGTTGTATTTGTTTTTCACCCGCGCTAGTCCAGTCCCCGCTCTGCCGTTAGTAAGCTAACCTAACGGGTGATGACGGGACCCAGTGGCGAATGCGGATGGCATATACGTACGTCAGTATATTTTCGTTCTTTGTGGTGTGATCAATTGATGGGACTGCATTGATTCGGATCAATGCAAGTTAAACAAACCTATTCTGATGTTGTTGGAACACTTTTCAAAAAGCTGTTATTGCAAGGACGTTCACTTTTGTTTTGCATCGTGGTATTCATTTGGAATATCCTGCTCCTCAGTCGACGAGGCAAGGGCCGAGATCCCTTCACCGGGAGTGACCCGTTGGACAGAATTTTGCGTCAGGGCATTAACTTCACTATAGCCGATTACTTTTGCTTTGCATCGTGGTATTCAGTTGGAATATCCTGCACCTTATTCTACGGGGAAAGAGCCGAGATCCCTTCACCGGGAGTGACCTCTTTAGTAAAGGTTTTCGTCACTATATTTACTAAAAAGCTATCCGTTCCTTCAACGATATCAAGTTCATTACGTTAAAGGTTTTCGCCAGAAACCATTCGTAGCCCTCCGTCGTTTCATATGGGTAGTCAATAGTATTCAAGCTGTGTTTGTTGGCCAAAGTCAAGGCACAGTGTTTGGTAGCTGTTGGTTATTCATATGCAGCATAGATAGATGCGTTGGTTTGGAACAGTCGTATAGCCTTGTTGGCCAAAGTCAAGAGCTTGTGCGGGTGGATTCGAATCAACATGGAGAATGACGGGTAGAACTTGACATGTGACTTATGATTTGTTGGCCAAAGTCAAGGTCATAAGAGCATGGGACAGAAATCACATCGGGTGTTTCAAAAGAACTGAAACTTGCCAGATATGCGCATACCTTCTGGAGTGTGATACCGCGAGCGGATTCCGTCACGTTATCATGCGATGATAGTTGGATCCCGATTCCCACTGATGAGTTGGTTTACTCCTCGGGTGACCCCGACTAATTCTTCTTTCAGGTTTGGAGGAGAATTTGAGGTACAGTGGGAGGTTTCCAGATTAGATAAATTGGTAACCATTCTGATCTAGGATAGAGTGCACGCTGAGTGTTTCTTTTCTCTCTCTCTCTGGCAGCGACCATTGACCCGACCCTAAGACCATGACTCAGTGACCAAGTTGACCGAACCTTCTTAACACTGGCTTTTGGATTGTCAGAGTTGCAGACCTCATTGCCACTCCTACTTTTACCCTTTTCTCCAGGACACCCCGTATTACTGCGAACGTCCACTTCCATTGGAAAAAACCATCGTATGGCTAGATACGAACTCGAAGGAATTCGAGGATGGTTTCCGGTTCTGGAGAAAACGGATAGGATTATTCAGTTGTCTTTTCTTTTCACCCTCTCTCATGTTGCGAGTACTCCTTGGTTTAGGAGTAGTACACCTATTACGCAAATGGGATAGTCTTCTTCCAAACCATAGGCTGGTGCCGACCGGTAGGGAATGAAGAAAACCAGTTAGCCTAAATGGTGTACAAAAGGTATTAAGATTAAGACAAAGCAAGGGATTAGTAAGAGGGCAAAGTAAATTGCGACTGCTATTCACGACCAAACCAAGTATTTCTTCGCCAATCCTAAATCACCTTTGTATTTCTCCAGGACACTCCGTATCACTACGAAGATCCCATTTTATTGGATAATCCATCGTATGGTTATATACGAACTCGAAAGGAACTTGTTCCAGTTCGGGGATGGATTCTGGTTCAGGAGAAATAGTAATAAAGTACATTCAGGTGTCTTTTATCTTCACCTTCTCTCGCTTTCCGAGTGCTCCTAGGATTAGGACAGTACACCCTTTATGCTTTTTGGATAGTCTTCTTCCAAACCATAGGCTGGTGCCGAACGGTAGGGAAGGAAGAAAACCATTTGGCCTAAAGGGGTGTACAGAAGGTAATGACTAAAGACATATGAAGGGATTTAGAGAGGTGGCAAAGAATTATACGGTTATAGTTGTGAATCTGGATAATGGAAGAGGCATTACTAGGAATACCAGGATACCCCATCGAAACATTTCAATGTTTATGGTTCACTGTATACTGTTAAAAGAAAACTGATTTCCCGATTAGACACTTGCTCAAGGGTATGTATTTACCAGGTTGGATTCTCACATCTGTATGGTTTTACAGATGGTGAGTGGGAGTAAGTTATTGGGAATTGGGTGATCATCCTTATTATATCGGGATTCGTTGTAATCAGTGATATTTGAGGAGATCACCTGGGCTGTTTGCCGGTCGGCAAATATTTGGTTTTGAATATCCGCTGTTGTGCACCAATTTCAAATTGATATATCTGTACGTCTATTTTCATAGAGTGAGATATACCTTTTGATATTATGTCGATGACATTTACCTATATCAGTGGATGGTTAGGTAAGGAGCATTAAACATCGGTGTAATTCTTCTTAACCATAAGTACAGTTTTCAACCTACGACACACAGTGAAAGAGTTGTTAGACTCAGCGGACTTATACAGAGTATAGTATGTTTTCCAGTGTCCATTAGGACAGAGGGGTTGGTACTCCTACTATATTCTGTTTGCTTTTAACTTCTCTAGTTCTTAGACATGTGTTTCGTAGAAACACAGGGTCTAAGTTTTGAGGAGTTATAGGTATTTGAATAGAGTAGAGAACCAGGTGTAGCAAGTATCGGGATTCTTCAAAGTGATCGAAGATGTAGATACTTGTGTATGGTATTCAGTTGATAGTAATGGTTAAGAGAAATTGCTTCTCTTTCGGGTTACTCATAATTGGAAGCATTCCTAAGTTGAGTAACGCTGATCGGCCTCTTTCCATTTAGTTGACATGCACTGGAGATAGTTGCATGATTTGAATCTGGTTCAAATTAAATCAGTGCCTCTGGTTCTATATTGGATATAGTACAGTTCATATCTTAACATTGTTAAGGTACGGGGAGTTGTCCGGCTTATGATTAAAACCAGACTCTGGACAACTCAAGGCACGTTTCTGTAATGGCTGTTTGTGGGTTGACCCAGGCTATGACGAGGGTTGACTTTCTACCATCTGGCAGATCAATAGAAATATTGTTCTAGACTCGCCACAGTTTTATTAAAAATGGATTTTTTCAAAAACAGTAGTGGGAGTATGGTAGAACTGGAAGTGATTCCAGAATCGCAAACGATTACTGAAGATTTGATAAGGAACCTAAAGATTCAATCTGGCTTGACATTCCATTGGCCACTCCGCAGGGATGGTAGGTAACTTCAGGCACCCGAGAGGTACTCCGGTAGCCTCAAGGACGGTGACAGGGAAGTTCTTGTTTACCCACACTTGCCATTGTTGTTGTTTCAGGCTGCGAAACCCGGCAAGAGGATGAGTATAGCGTCGTTCTAAACTTGCTTTAGAAGTGCACGTCTATATGACTCTGGCAGAGGGTTGTCATAGTCAGTGGGAGCAGCGGAAGCATTGGTGGACATCAGGCTTATGTCTATAGACTAAAGCAGATATAGCGGAGATAGATCATCTATTTCTGATGTGACAGTCATAGTTTTGACGTCATCAGAATAGGGGATGGATCTGTTGAGAAGGTAGTAGGAAGTGATATTCCTATACTACGATCGGTTATATTTTGGTCGTCACACAGTGGTTTCTCCACAAGGGACTTGGACATTATATCAGACATACTGGTTACTAGATCTATGTTTTTAGATCTAGATTTGGGTGGTTTCCCAATCAGGGTACTTTGACAGCATTCTAAGAGTATATAGAATGGACGACTCCTGGCACGGTAGTGTACCTGCAGGTAATGGAGTCACCCTCTCTAAAGGTGTCTTATAGACTAAAGTAGAGAGGGATGCGCATGATTGACAGATCACTTGCTTAGGCAATTGAGTCAATCATGAGATGTCAAGTACCACACCAGATGTTGTTCTTGCACTAGATGCAATAAGTTGATATTGATCCAATCCTGGAGAAACAGTCAGAAGCAGTTTTAGAACATAAGTGAATGTTCTAGGGATATGATAACGGCTGCCTCCTTTAGGAGACGGTTATCATTCCAGGCTTCCAAGGTGACATGGACGACAAGGAGGTTGTCAGAGTTATAGTTTTTCCTTCTGACGAGGGGCAGTATTTTGGACAGATGGTCCAAGGCAATACTGAGGGTGGCATGGCGCAGGATACTGATTAAGTTCAGTTGACGATACAGTCTAAGAAGTTTGGATTTGGAGTTCATTTATGAGCTAAGTCCCATCAGACATCCAGACACTCTAAGACAGGTATTGCTCATTTCGGGAGATGGCTTTCTCCGCGAACATGAGGTATAGAGAGACATAGAAAGTAACACCAGAGCGGATCCACTCACTGAGGCTATTCCTCGAACGCAATAGTTTCGCAAACAAGCTTTGTGAGACTGACAAGTAGAGGAGTTGGGTGTTCGGTATCACACGGGCTGTGAGTATGCGACATCGCAATAATTAGCCTTGAGTGCAAGTGGGAGATTGTTGGAGATAGTGCCCTCAGAGTCGATTATTGGATCACAGGCACGTGATTGCAATGATTGAGGGAGGACCTATCCCGGTAGGACAGTCTTACTCGAGATGATAGTATGCTATCTGGTTTACCTTTATCATCGTGTACTGCTTTAGGTGACCTGACATGTCGCTATTGCACGTTGATAAAGCCCCTAGGATTCATGCTTGACTGCCAGCAGTATGAGGGCGATCATATAAGTGAGAGCTGGAGTCTATAAGCGAATCCTTAAAAGGTCCCTAGTCGTAGGAGTTTCGAGACAGGGCATCGATTCTCCAGAGTAGACTAGTGTATACAGTCGAGACCCCGACGAGGGGCGGTGGCCGGTCTCACAAGCCACTGGTGTCAGTTGGTTCACCTAAGATGTATACAGGTGCTCATTGGGTTATGAGTACACCGGACAGGACTCGCCGGGAACCTGCTAGTTGGGATTATACTTGACGTCAGATAGCAGTTCCCTGGTGACATGTGTACAGGTTAGTTCATCGACCTGGGGATCGTCATTTGTCTCGTGTGAGTTCCCACTGTACTTTGATTACTACCCTACCACGGCTCAAAGGAGTCGTGCAAACAGGTTTTAGTTGGGTACAGTCCCGAGCCACATGGAGGCAGTGAGCGGATCTTCAGGGGTTCGTCTCTCCCGGTATTGGGGGTGAGGTCGCGCTGTGTCTAGGAGAGCCATTACACGAAGACCTTGGCCAAGGCAGGAGATTTACTGGTAGGTATTCCAGTAGTATCTCAGGGTGTTCTGGGCTACACTCCGACACGATTTGTACCGCTTTTGGGGGTCTGACTTTTACCAACCCCTAGGCCCGACATGCGATGCTCGTAGGCAAACGGACCGGACTGTACGGATATTGTCACTGACAGGCTCAGTAGGGTGTCAGGATGAGTTCGCTCATCGACGTCCCTTTTAGTCAATAGCTGGTGGCCCGTCACGTATTGGCTTATACCTCTGACGTGCTAGTGGTTAAATCCACAGCCATAGTATTGACGAGTCTTTAGAGTCCACCACACTTTTAGTTACTCAAGCTTTCGGGCGAAACGCTGTAGAGGCCGTATGGAGATATGGCAGGGTCCGATCAGATACGTGCGGTATTGCACGGATCAGGATCGGACAGTTTTGTACTAGTAGCCGTATGGTTATATGGCGGCGTTCGATCAGATACGTGCGGTATTGCACGGATCAGGATCGGACGGATATTACTAGCCGACTTTGGTTTAAGCCGGATCCTAGTATAGTACAGTGTAGATTTTGTCTTATTGCATTTGTATCCGGACGGAATACAGATGCGGGTGTGTATGCACAGTATCGGGGTTTTCCTGTAATTTATTACGGGACCAGTTTTATGGAGTTGCCAGTTTGCATTCCGTTCCGGCCGGTTTTCCTTTGTTCTTTCCCTGCCGGACTTTTCCGATGGAGGGTGTTATTTGCAATTGTGCAAATAACATGTTGTGGAGGGGGTTTCTTGAAAAAGTATTCATTATGATAGCACCTTTTGTTTTTCATCCATGATGGTGCTTTTATTTGATTTGAAAGGGTATGGTTTTGATGTAAGTATTAAGCATGGTTGATGTTTGTTTGTGGTCACCTCTTGATCTCCTACACTCACCTCCCTCTTATGTTTTGGTTATCACTCCACAACCATTTCCCACTTCTCATGGCCGGCCACATCTTTTAGAGGAGAGGAAAAATGAGAGGTCCAAACTTTGTATGAGGGATTAATTCACATCTCTTTTCCATGCTTGCTAAATTCTCACAAACCCTCTCCAAGTTCATGATTCTCTTCATCCTTCATGGCAACCAAAACCCCAATGAGACATAGACTCTACACATCCTACAGCAAGTCTTGGGCATGTCGAGTTGCCGGCTTCATGCCCGAGTTGCCTCGGTATAGAGGCGGGAGCCCGTAAAAGATGCAGGCGACGTGGTGCCCTTCCGGCGAGGAGGCGACGACCGGAGATCCCGCGAGGAGATCGGAGTGGATATGAAGACCGGAGGACTCGGATCAGTCGGTATATCTCTAACCCCTCTTCTAGTTAGCTTAGACTTGTTAATGGTTACGATCCGGGTGTTTAGTGCGCGGTGGTGTCGGTTTGCTAAGTCCGCAAAATTTAAGTTTATCACCGTTTCCGCGTTTGGCCGTCGGGTTGACGGCCGGGGCGCCGCCGTGCACTTACACCGAGCACGCTTAACTACGGAGTTCTCAAGCCCATGTAGTGCCGATTCACTTAAAAGGCACCTTTGTAATTGAGGGTGGTATCATTACATTTAAAATGCAGTTCGGTCCTCTTTCGGAATGTGTTCCGAAGATTCCCCATTGTTCTACAGTGGGTCCCACTCAAGAGGTGACCCCCACGAATTCAAGAGGTGGCCCCCGCCCCCTTGGCATGACAATTGGCGTGGCACTTTGTTCCATGTGGCACTTTATTCCGTGAGCAAGAACCGGGTCCCAACAATCTGTCACACCCCGCTTCCCAATAGACGGAAACGGTGACGTTGCAAGCCCGCAACATATTTACTATGAAATAAATACATTAAGCGTAATTAAGAAATATATAAATGAACAAGAATGGCAAGAGTAATAAAATGAAACAGCAACTTTATTTACATTCAACTTTACATACAACTGTTTATAATAAAAAGATACAATGTTATAAAGCAAATGACTAAACAATGGCATATAGAAAGTAAGTGCAGGCTGGAAGGGGCTAGTAATCTGGCTGTGCTGCAAGCCGGTCCAAGTCCTCCTGGCTCGGCTCTATCTCTTCAGTGTTCGGTCCTCCTGACGAACATTCTAAAGAAAGAAACAGAAAAGAATATCGTCAGAGAACTAACGCTCGGTAAGTCCCAAAAGAAGAAATAGAAGATGGTATGTAATTGTGAAATGAACAGGTAAAGTTGTATATAATCGTTCACAGGTATAGGATAGTTATTCTAACGTGGTTATTTGTAGTTTGATAAGAAAGGTATTCATGTATACGAGAGGAGTCTATCTTACCCTGTGGACTATGGTAACATGTAGTATAAGGCCCCGTCATAACCCACGGGACAACGGCACATGAATTCATATAGGTGTCTTTTAAAGTGACCTCTTGTGTCATGATATACATTCCGTACCAATCTACCCCTTTATCCCCGTGTAATGTATTGTATAGATTATGTTTACAGGTCTTGCCCGAAACCATAGATACAAAATGCTCAAGTTCATGTTTAGGATGTAATCATGTGTTCAAGTAGTCATGTTGAGTTCAAGTCAAGTTATAACCATGGTTCGGTCAAGTCAAGTCAAGTATACAAGTTGGAATTTGATGTTTGAATTTAAGTATTCAGGTTCATGATCAAGTATTCAAGTTCGTGTTTGATTTTGGATTCAGGTTTGAGTTTGGACTCAGATTGAGTCAGACGCTTGTGAACGGATTTAACTCTTGAATTCTTAGGTTCGGGAGTAATCGGCAACTGCTGCATATGGACGGCAGGATTTGTGTCCTTTTCCAAGACAATTACCATTGATAACTCCGTTAAGTTGTCTATCCTGAATAGGCAAGTACTCACTTTCTCCAGCTCCCTAGGGCTCAAGAGAATTGATCCCGCTTAAACCTATATTTACTAAAATCCTTAAAATATTGTTTTGTATATCTCGAGGAGGTTTTATGAAAAATATTTTAATATAGATTAAAAATTAAACTCGAGAGTGATTTGTATTACTTAGGGTTTTCATGAACATGTGTTTTAATTATTGGTGTGTTTTAATGATAAATACCTAGCTTAAAAAATTTTATGGTATTTTATTGAAAACTGGTCCTTTTTGGTAACTTGATGGTATTTTATTAAAAGTTTAATCTTTCAGTTTAGAAAATATAGTTTCATAATATATTGAAAATATGGATTTATAATTTTTATATAATTTTCAAAAATTAGTTTTATTTAAAAAAGTTGCATTTTTAAAAACCGTATTTTATTTCCTTTCGAGATCAAATACTCCGTGAGGAGTTCTGCATCTCGCTCTACTATCCCAAGAATATGCGATAATCCGCACCATCCATTAGCGGGTCCCCTAACGAGGGTTGTAGAGGCGTATTTGCTAAGGATTACAAAACACAGCTTTTAAAAGAAACCCGTTTTTGAAAAGATGTGGTATTTTATTGTAAAAGTTATTCTTTGAACCAACTATATATATATATATATGTAGACATCGTGCTATGAAACCAAGACGTGCGTGTGGGGTAGATCGTTACCCCTAGAAGTTTTCCTAAAGGTATTGTTTTAACAATATCGAAAAGAGGTGATAATAAAGTTCAAGGTATTTTCATGAAAAGTTAGTTTTATGGTTGTTTCATACGAGAATTTTGATAATACTTGAATCTAAATATTGGCAATTAAAGTTACAAATAATGTTGTAAAATTATATTGACCAATATATAAAGGAAAAGAGAGTTCTAGGGTTTAGAAAAGAAAGGTATCGGTAATAACTCCACTTTACCAATATATGATTTGGAGATGAATTTCAATGAAAAGAAGGAGAGTTGGGAGGGACTTACTGTTTGGTAATATCTAGAAAAGGAATAGGAAGAGGATGGAGGTTTCGTGGCGTCGCGGGAGCTCCGGAATCTGCTTCGATCTTCGACGGAAAGAGCTTGGTCGCTAACGCCACTTGACTCCACTTGCACTTAGGAGCTTTTTTCAGAATTTTTGCTAGAATTTCATAATAGTGAAGAGAGAAAGCATAGGGTGATATTTATAGTGAAGAATTAGGGTTTGGGAATTAAAATTTTGGATTAAAAAGCATTAAAATGATATTAAATGGTGAAATGAATAGTCTCTGTTTGATTGCAGGGAAATCAAATAGTGTAGAGGAGTTAAGGGGAGATGAAGGGAAAAGTGTGCAAAGCACGGATAAAAATAGGCTCATCAGAACCATCCCTGCCGGCCCTATAGCCAATTTGGCTAGTTGGATCTGAGGCAATTGCCTCGAGATTCGTGCCACGTGGGTTTCTAAGTGTGTACGCCTCATTGCGCCTGTTTGATTTTTCTGAACTTTTCATCACCCCGTGTATCGCACGTGTAACTCTTGGGCTTCCAAAAATTTAAAAAAAATCAAAAAAAAAATTATTGTGTCTGATAGGAATCGAACACACAGGCTGCGTCATTGCAGTGCAGGGGCTTTACCAGTAAGCTACAAGTTATTTCTTGCTTTTATTTAACAAAAGTAACTTTTAACTCTTACACAGGCTGTAATACTCTTTTTTGTATATTAACCGGAAAATTTATGTACAGTGATTTTGGAGTCGTTACACCTTAAATGTCCTTGGTCGTTGGAAAATTGAGACCGGGCATCGATATTCCAGAGTAGACTAGTTTATATGTTTATTGATCCCGACGAGTGGCGATAGCGGTCTCACAGCCATTGGTGTCAGTTAGTCACCAAAGATAGTATACATGTTCTCATTGGGTTATGAGTTACACTGGACAGACTCGCTGGGAACATGCTAGATAGTATTATACCAATTGTCAGATATCAGCTCTCAGGTGACATGAGTACAGGTTAGTCTGTCGACCTGAGATCATCATTTGTCTCGTGTGAGTTCCTACTGTGCTTTGATTACTACCCTACCACAGCTCAAAGGTGTCGTGCAAACAGGCTTTAGTTGGGTACAGTCCCGAGCCACATGGAGGCAGTGAGCGGATCGTCAAAGATTCGCCTCTCCCGATATTAGGGGTAGATGTCGCGCTGTGTATGGGTGGCCATCACCAGAAATCCTTGGCCAAGGTGGACGAGATTTACTTATTTGGATCAGTAGTTTCTCAGTGAGTGATGGACTTCACACCGACATAACTTATCACGTTATTTGGGGTCTAACTTTATTCATCCCTAGACCCGATATGCGATACTCTTAGACGAACAGACCGGACTGTATGGAGATTGTCACAGAAAGGCTCAGTAGGGATACAGATGAGTTTGCTCGTCGGCCTTCCTTTCGTTCAATATCTGGGTAGCCGTTACGTACAGCTAGTGCCGCTGACGTGCTTGTGGTTAAACCCATTGTCAGCGTATTTATCACGGCCCGCTTCCAAGTGTACGGGTAAGGAGACGTGACCAGGCCGCGACGTATTTACTCAGAAGTAAACACGTTAAGCGTAAATAAGCAATATAAATGAATCACACAAGAATAACAAGAGATGTAATAAAACAACAACTTTTTATTGATAATTATTCTTTACATACAAATAAAAATTAAAGTACAATGATGGAAAGCGATGCCTAAATAGTGGCATATGAACTGAAAAGAAATAAGTACAAGTAAAAGCCTAGAAGTTGTTTTGCTCGGTGATCTGCTCCAAATCGTCCTGGCTGGGCTCGATCTCCTCAGAGTCGGGTCTTCCTGACGAACATTCCAAAGAAAGAAGAGATAGGAATGTCGTCGGCGAACTAGCGCTCGGTAAGTCCCAAAAGAAAGAGTAAAATAGACATGTAAAGAGAATAGAACTAGTAAATTGTACAGGTTTATGTTTTTTATACTAACGTAATTGTTTGTAGCTTGGTACAGAATGTATCAGTGTATACGAGAGGAGTCTAACTTGCTCCGTGGACTATGGTAATCCGAAGTACAAGGCCACGTCAAAACCCATGGGAACACGGCACAGATGTTCATGTAGGTGTCTTTTAGTGACTGTCTCGTTCCACTTATAATACATTCCGTACCATTCTACCCCGTTAAAACCCCGTAATGTATATTGTATTGATTGTACTAATGCGTCGTTATCAGACTTGCCGAGACCATGGTATAAATTGTTCATGTAAACGGATTCAGGAGGTAAACGGTAGTCATGTAATCAAGTTCAAGATATAGCCATGGTTCGGTCAGGTCAAATCATGTTGATATTGTTCCGGTATTCATGTTCAGGTTTAAGCGTTCATGTTTAGTATATTGGATTCATGTTGAATTGGAGTTATGATTGAATTCATGTTTGGATTGTATTCAGATTATACTGAGACTCAGATTGATTCAGACACATAAACAGATTTGGATCCTGAATTAGATTTTGGTGTTACCGGTAACTGCTGCATATGGACGGCAAGATTTGTGTCTTTTTCCAAGAAAATTACCATTGATAACCCTGTTTTAGTTTTCTACCTTAAATAGACAAGCACCCACTTTCTCCAGCTCCCTGAGGCTCAAGAGAATTGGTCCCGCTTAAACCTATATTTACCAGGGTCCTTAATGTAATTTAATATAACTTGAGGGGTTTTATGAAAAATATTTTTTTATATACTTTCAAAATAAACCTCAAGTATTTATTTATGTTATATAGGGTTTTTATGGATGTAAATTTTGTAGAATGAGGTATGTTAGTGAATATATATATATATATATATATATAACTTGAATAGTTCAAGGTATTTTAATGTAAAGTTTGACATTTGTATTGATTTTTGATGGTGTTTTCATGAAACTTGTAATTCTTTTATATTCTAGAAAACATAGAATTTTATTATATATTAAAAATAGATGGTTTGATAATATTTATATATTTATTAAAAATTAATTTTTATTATTAAATAGAAATTCTCGTTTTTGTTAAAAATTGTACTAAAATTCCATCGAGCTCGTATGGTCCGTAAGGAGGTCTGCATCTTGCCCTACTATCCCGAGAATGTACGATAATCCACACTATCCAAACTGGGTTTTCCAAAATGGGTTGTAGAGGCATAATTGCAAGGAATTTAAATAATACTATTTACAAGAAAACGGATTTTTATAGTTCGGGGTATTTTGATGAAAAGTCGTATTTTGCCACAAGATATTTATTTCAAGATAATCGTGTTATGTCAAGATGTGTGTATGTGAGAGGTAGGTCATAAGCTCGTGAGGTTTTCTAAAGGTAATATTTATCAAAACAACTAAAGATGTCGTATGTAAACTTCATTGTATTTAACTGTAAAAGCTTAAATTAAGTTGTTTTACATGGAGTTTTAAGGTGAACCTTGTTGCAAAATATAAGTTAATGATTAACAAGCAAGGTATAATGATATTGATGAGTGATTCTTAAGAAAAATTGTAGTTTTCAAAGTTTTAGAAACAAAAGCCGGTATAACTCCATTTGCCGACATGTTTTGAAAAGAGATCTTTTTAAGGTAGAAGGAGAAGAAGAGAGATGGGACTTACAAGTTGTGTGGGTTAAGAATAGAGGAAGGAAGGGATTGAGATCGTCGTGGTGTCGCGGAGTCGCCGGAAACGTCTTGAATCCTCGCCGGAAATGGAACTAGGGCTAAATCCACTTGTACTCTTCTTTGACATAGAAATTTTTGAGAATTTGATAATAGATTTCAGAATGAAGAGGGGCTAGGGTATGGGGTTATATTTATAGGGTAAAAATAGGGTTTTGGAATTGAAGAAGGAATTAAAAATGCATTAAAAATGTGATTTATGATGAAAATTAAGTCTCTGTTAATTTTCAGGGAAAACAAACAGTATGGGGGTAATGGGGGTAGGACAAAGGTAAAGTGTGCAGAGAATGGGGACCTTTTCTTATGGTCTATCCGTCGCTGCCGGCCCAAATGGCCATCTCGCCGGCCAAATTTTTGAAGGGGGCCGTCGGATGATTGCCACGTGTTCATGTCTGTATAAATATCATTTTACACATGTTTAATTTTCCAGACTTTTCATTTTTACGTGTATTGCACGTATAAACTTTTGGTCTTCCAAAAAGTTTAAAATAAAAATCAGTAAAAAATATATGTGGATGATGGAATTCGAACAGAGGGGCTACGTCACAGCAGTGTAAGGGCTTTACCAGTGAGCTACAAGTTGTTTCTTATTGTTCTTAAACAAGAATAACTTTTAACTTGTACACAGACCAGCAAACTCCTTGCTGTACTTTAAGAAGAAAAAATTTTGTACAGAAAATGTAGGATTCCTAGACACATCCATGAGGTTCTACAACTGATCAATCATGTCCAATTCAAAAATTTCATGTGCCACAGAACCCTAAACTAGATCGTTACTAGAGATAAGGCGAAACTACAAGCAAGTTAACAACTTAACTAAAAAGTGAAAGGGAATACAACCTTTGTAGATCCGGTCCTCCACTTCCTTAGCTCCGTGACGATGTCCCTTCGCTGCGATCATCGGATCCCGGACTCTAGCGTCGGCTTCATCGGAGAAATGGGCGGGCTAGGTCGTCGACTTCGATGCCGAAGATGATCTACGTCGAAGCAACTCAATATCAAGTTCCATCTTCACTTGGTCATAGAACTTGTGAAGATAGCATACTCTACTACATGTCAAGTGGAAGAGGATGAAGAAATAGGAAGTGGGTTCACTTTGGATTTGGATTTCTCACTCTTTTTCTTATGGCACCATTGGAGGTAGCAAGGTTTCTTATTCTTGAAGAAGAAGAAGAAGAAAGAATATGATAAGAATTATCTATTGAATTCTTGAATATAATAAATCAAGTGATTCTTATCATATAGCAACCATGGGTTAGTGTAACAAGTGTAGAGACTAAACTAGGGTTTAGGTGAATGGTTGGGTTAAGGAAAGAAACAAAATGGTCAAACCTTTTCAAAGCTTCAAGAAGCTTCAACTAAAAACCAAAAGAAGCCACCATTTTATTTCTTGCCCAAAAATAAATAAAATGAATAAGTGAATAATTTAAAACCCTAACCATTAACCTAAACATGGTTCAAAGCATACACGCACCCAAGTTTGCATGTATCATCAAACATGATACAAACAAGTGCACAAAAATATATCACATATACTACTTGTGCACATCAAGTGAGAAAATCAATCTTAAGTGAACAAATACTAGTTAATGTAAAGTAATATATCAAATATATAATTATACATCAAATCATTAAATCAACACTTGATTTAATGATCCGGTCATATCGCATATAACCGACTAATATCAAGTGTATCAATGTATCGAATCAACACTTGATTCGGTAATCCGGCTATATCTTATATAACTGTCCGATGATACAAATCGCGAGAATAGAATCCAGTAACACATACTGGTATTATTCTCGGTCCCGCACATATCTCATACGCGCTCCTATTTCATTTCGCTTGAGCCAGGAAACCTCTGTGTAGGACTCTAAAGACTCGTCAATACGCCGGCAGCAGGTGATGATCATATCAAACACCCACAAGCCGCAAGCGGTCTGCTAAACGTAATGGCCACCCGGGTATTGAGCGATCAGAAGATCAACGAGCAAGCCCGCTCACACTCCTGTGAATCCAACCAGTAACACTTACCGTACAGAACGGTCTGTTCGTCTGATATGTCGCATATCTCGCCTAGGGGTGGTAAACGTCAGACCGCAGTAGCTTGATAAGTCATGCCGATATAAGGTCTATAACAAGCATGAAACTACTGATAACACTTACCAGTAAATCAGTGCAACCCTGGCCAGGGATTTCCAGTTATGGCCAGTCGAGCATAGCGCAACATCAACCCCCAATACCGGGAGAGACGAATCCCCTCCTATCGCTCATTACCTCCATGTGAATCGGGACTGTACCCAAAAACCACCTGTTTGCACGACTTAATAGAGCTGTGGTAGGGTGTAAATCAAAGCACAGTGGAAGACACACAAGACTCTATGACGATCTCGGGTCAACAGACTAAGCTGTACCAGTGTCACCAGAGAACTGCCATCTGACGTGAGGTATAATACCATCTGGGAGTTCTCGGCGAGTCCGTTCATTGTACCCAGTCACCACTGAGCACCCGCATACCATCTCTGATGTCAAGCACCAATGGATATGGGATCATCCATCGCCCATCACATGGGTCGAGAAGATATACGCTAGGCTACTCTGGAATATCGATGCCCCGTCTCGATATTCCCACGACTAGGAACATTGAAGGATGTACTCATTGACTGTCTAGGCCCCACTAGTATGATCTGCATCATAGTCCAGGAAGTCTGGTACACATCCTAAGGGCTTTATCAACATGTAATAGAGAGACTGCAAGTATACATGTTAAGATAAAGAGCAACCAGATAGCGTACTATCATGTCGAGCAAGAAAGTCCTACATATATATGTCCCAGTATCCACTACAATATACATCCTATGTAGAGTAATGGCCTCTAGGGCATACATATAACTAACAATCTCCCACTTGCACTAGGGCCATCTGTAGCAGTGGTTGCAGTATCTCACACACAACAATCCCATAAAAGTCACTTTTTGGGTGGATCCGCCGTGTTGTCCTATAAGTCTACTCTCCTAACCTTGATCACCCTGGAGATCAACTATCTCCATGATCAGGTGATGCTGCCTCAGAATATGTCTGGGTCACTGATAGGACCAGGGTTCATGGGCCAAAGCCACACTTCCATTGTCACACAATGGTAGGAACCTAGTTCATCTCATGAACCAATATACATCCAAACTGCCTCTTTGGTAGTATCTTTAATAGCGATGTTACCAGCCTTTATCGTCTAGTTTGCCACGGTATCTAGCTTAGAACTCTTCCAACATACCGTCCCTTCACTGAGGGTAAAGACAATGCCTGCGACTGACATTCAGTCGTCCTTATCACCCTGGAACCTTTCCAGTGATTCTCCCCAGGATCGATTGATACTATCTTACTACAGCTAATGAGAATCCTAACATCCATTTAAATCTATCTCATAGATCGAAAACCCAGGATTTAGGAGGTATCACTTTGATCATTTATAGAGAATCCTTGTGATAAGCGGAGATTGACCGAGCGTAGCATAGGAAACTTCTTCCCTATCATGAGTATGTCATCCACGTACTCTACGAGGATCACTACCATACTCCCTACTATCCATTTGTATATACAAGGTTCATCTACCCATTTTGATGAAGTCAAACTCTTTGACTACCACATCAAAACAGATGTTCCAACTCCGCGATGCCTTCTTTATTCTGTAAAGCAACTTGCACACGTTTCCGCTGCTCCCACTGTTTACGAAGTCCTCTGGCTGTGTACTTATGGACGTTCTCTTCTAAATCGGTATTTAGAAAAATAGTCATGACACCCAACCACCAGATATCGTAGTCATGGTATGTAGAAATGTTAAGTAGGATCCGGATGGACTTAAGCATAGCCACTGGAAAAAGGTTTCATCATTATCCACGCCTGGTCAATGATGAAAACCATTAACAAGTCTAGCTTTGAAAGTCTCAACCTTTCCATCTACACCAAGTAATCTTCTCAAGATATACTTGCTCCTGATGAGGATTTAACCCTTCAGATATAGCAGCCAAAGTCCATACTTTGTTGGTGTACATGGATTCCATCTCAGATCGCTAAGCATCCAGCCATTCTTATAGAGTCCCTACTCTCGATGGCCTACTCGAAACTAGTTGGGTCATCATCTCATGATGCATTCCTCGCTCCCACTGTCATCGAGAAACCAAAGTATCTCTCAAGCGGATGAGGAACCCTGCTAGATCGGCGGAGAGGCTGAGGTTCGTCGGGGACTATTGAATCCTTTGGTTCTGTCAAATCATTAGCTGTAGTTTGTATAGCTGGAACTTTTCCAGTTCTACAGAACTGACCTTGCCTCGATCTTGTCTGGATATTGCTTTTGACATAGGCCGGACAATCCCAAATCTTAACTTACTTAAGAGATAGGCTCTTCCCATATCTTATATGGAGTGGTAGGCACTGATTTGATTCGAACCTAATTCAATAGGTATGCAACTTCTCAAGTGCACAACCCCAAAAGGAAATAGGTAACTCAGTAGTACTCATCATAGAGCACACCATATCTAATATGGTGCGATTGCTCCGTCCCGACACACCGTTGTGTTGTGGTGTATTCAGAGGAGTAATACTGAGAAAGAATTTCATTCTCCTTTAGAATAGTCCAGGAATTCTATGCACAAGTATTCTTCTCCCTAATCTTATCAAAGGACATAATACTTGTAGGGTTGCTGGGCACGAGCACAAGGGTCTACGAGGCATCAACCATGCCCGATTAAAATTTTAGCCATGCCGAACAACCCGAATACGGATCTTTAAACTAGGGTTTAGGCGAAAACTAACATGTTAAACACTTTAACACTAAGTGAGAGGGATTACAACCTTTGTAGATCCGGTCCTTCACTTCATAAGCTCCGTGTTGTGGTCCCTTCGCTCCGATCATTGGGTTCCAGACTCTCGAGAGGTTCCACGAAGAGAAAGATGCAGTCTTGCTTCCGATCTTCGATACAAAGATGATCTACTTTGAAGTTTCATTAACACAAGCTAACACTCACTAAAATTGAGTGAACACTCTCATCTAAAGGGCAAAGGAAGATGAGGATGATGAAGTAGGATTTTTTCTCTCTTTATTTATCTTTTTCTCACATTTATTCATCACTTGGAAAAAAGCTAGCAAGCTTTTTCCATGAAGAAAGAAGAAGGAAGAAGATGAAGAAGAAGAAGAATGAATTATCATTTGTGATGAATAATAAAAAGTTATCATAATCATTTATGCAACCATGGTTGTAGTAACCTATGTAGAGAGTTTACTAGGGTTAGGGTTTGGGTTGGGTTAAAGGGTGAGTCACAAAGAAATATCTATCATAATATCTTAGCAAAATAAAAGAAAACCTTCTAGAATCATCTAGAAAGTATTAACCCAAATCAAACCCTAATCTTCTTTAAACTCCACTAAACATGTTGCATTAATAATTATAACATGTTACAATATTATATATCACATATACAATATTTATTGTAACAAAATAAAATAATACATTTAACATATATCGCATATATATCAATGTATTACCCGAGTGAGAAAAAGAATCTTTTAGTGAGCTAATATTAGTTAATGTAATTTAATATATCATATATATTATTATACATTAAATTATCGAATCAACACTTGATCCGGCAATCCGGCTATATCGCATATAACCGACTAATATTTATCCGTACCGATTCATCGAATCAACACTTGATCCGATGACCCGGCTGATATCAAATATCACAAGAATAGAATACGGTATCTCATATCGCATTATCCTCGGTCCCGCACATATCACATACGTACCCCTACTCCGTTTTGCCTGAGTCAAGAAACTTCTGTGTAGGACTCTAAAGAATCGTCAATACGCCGGCAGTTGGTGATGATCATATCAAACTCCCACAAGCTGCAAGCGGTCAGCTAAACGTAACAGCTACCCAGGTATTGAGCGCTCAGAATATCAACAAGCAAGCCTGCACATTCTCCTGTGAATCCAAACAGTAACACTCCCGTACAGTCCGGTCTCGTCGTCTGATATGTTGCATATCTCGCCTAGGGGTGGTAAACGTCAGACCCCAGTAGCTCGATAAGTCGTGTCGATATGAGGTCTATAACAGTTCGAGAAACTACTGATAACACTTACCAGTAAATCTCAGCAACCCTGGCCAGGGATTTCCGGTTATAGCCAATCGAACACAGCACAACATCAACTCCCTATACCGGGAGAGACGAATCCCCTCCTATCGCTCATTGCCTCCATGTGATTCGGGACTGTATCCAAAATCCACCTTTTTGCACGCCCACTTGGACGTGGTATGATGGAAATCAAAGCACAGTGGGAATCACACAAGACTCTATGACGATCTCGGGTCAACAGACTACTCTGTACCAGTGTCACCGTAGAACTGCAATCTGACGTGAGGTATAATACCATCTGGGAGTTCTCGGCGAGTCCGTCCAGTGTACCCAGTCTCCACTGAGCACCCGTACACCATCCTTGATGTCAAACACCGATGGATATGGGATCATCCATTGCCCATCATATGGGTCAAGATGTGTATACGCTAGTCTACTCTGGTGCATCGATGCCCTGTCTCGATACACCATCGACAAGGAACAATTATAGGATGTACTCGTCGACTACCGCGGCCCCACTAGTATGATCTCATCATAGTCCCAGTAGTCGAGTACATATCCTAAGGGCTTTATCAACATGTAACATAGAGACAATTAGAGTACATGTTAAGATAAAGTACAACCAGATAGCATACTATCATGTCGAGCAAGAAAGTCCTCCCTATATATGTCCTAGCATCCACTACAATATACATCGTATGTACAGTAATGGCCTCTAGGGCAGACATATAACTAACAATCTCCCACTTGCACTAGGGCCATCTGTTGTGGTATCACATACCCAACAATTTGCTGTGGTTGAAGTATCTCATACTCAACCATCCCATAAAAGTCTCTACTGGGAAAAGGCCTTTGTGAGTGGATCCGTGCTGTTGTCCTCTGTGTCTACTTTCCTAACCTCGATCTCCCTGGAGATCAACCATCTCCATGATCAGGTGATACTGCCTAAAAATTATATCTGGATTTCTGATGGGACGGTAGTTCCTTGGCTAAAGCTACAACTCCATTGTCACACAATGGTAGGAACGAAGTTCATCTCATGAACTTATATATCCAGACTGCCTCTTTGGTAGCATCCTTGGTAACGATGTATCTTGCCTTTAATCGTCTAGTAAGTCACGGTATCTAGCTTGGAACTCTTCCAACATACCGTCATTCCACTGAGGGTAAAGACAATGCCTGCGACTGACATTCAGTCGTCCTTATCACCCTGGAACCTTTCCAGTGATTCTCCCCAGGATCGATTGATACCATCTCACTACAACTAGTGAGTATCCTAACATCCAATTAGATCTATCTCATAGATCCAAAACCCAGGATTTAGGAGGTATCACTTTGATCCTAATGGAGAATCTTTGTGATAAGCGGAGATTGACCGAGCGTAGCATAGGAAACTCTTTCCCTATCAAGAGTATGTCATCCACGTACTCTACGAGGATCACCACCATACTCCCTACTACCTTTTTGTATATACAAGGTTCATCTACCATTTTGATGAAGTCAAACTCTTTGACTACCACATCAAAACAGATGTTCCAACTCCGCGATGCCTGCTTTATCATATAAAACATATTGCTCACGTTTCCGCTGCTCCCACTGACTGCGAAGCCCTCTGGCTGTGTACTTATAGACGCTCTTTTCTAAAACATCATTTTAGAAAAGCAGTCATGACACCCAACCGCCAAATTTCGTAGTCATGGTATGTAGCCATGGCAAGTAAGATCTGGATGGATTTAAGTATAGCTCCTTAGAAAAGGTTTCATCATAAGACACAACTGGTCTACGATGCAATCCTTTAACAAGTCTAGCTTTGAAAGTCTCAACTTTTCCATGTACACCAAGTAATCTTCTCAAGATATACTTGCTCCTGATGGGGATTTAACCCTTCAGATAAAGCAACCAAAGTCCATACTTTGTTGGTGTATAAGGATTCCATCTCAGATCGATAAGCATCCAGCCATTCTTACAGAGTCCCACTCCAGATGGCCAGCTCGAAACTAGTTGGGTCATCATCTCATGATGCAATCCTCGCTCCCACTTTCATAGAGAAACCGAAGTATCTCTCAGGTGGGTGAGGAACCATACTAGATCGGCGGAGAGGCTGAGGTTCGTTGGAAACTATTGAATCCTTTGGTTCTACCAAATTATCAGCTGTAGTTTGTATAGCTGAAACATTTCCAGTTCTACATAGCAGACCTTGCCTCGAGCATGTCCAGATTTTGCTTTTAGACAAAGTCCGGACAGCCCCAAATCTTAACAAACTTAAGATATGGGCTCTTCCCTTTCTATATCGCATATGAAGTGGTAGGCAACTGATTTGATTTAAACTCTATTCAATAGGTATGCAGCTTCACAAGTGCATAACTCCCAAAAGGAAATAGGAAACTCAGAAGTACTCATCATAGAGCACACCATATCACATAGGGTGCTATTGCTCCGCCGCGATACACCATCGTGCTATGGTGTATTCAGAGGAGTAATGCCGAGAGAGAATCTCATTCTCCTTTAGAATAGTCCAGGAATCCCGTGCTCAAGTATTCTCCTCCTTGATCTCATCAAAGGACATAATACTTATACCCGTTTTTGGTTCTCTACTTCTAACTTATATTCTGTGAATATCTCAAAAGGTTCAGACTTGTGTTTCAACAGGAACATATGTCCGAATCTTAAGAGATCATCAGAGAATGTAATGAAGTACAAAGGACCGATCTTGGCATGTGTAGACAGGGGACCTTCACACATCAGCATGTATCAATCCCAAGAGTTCACTAACTCTTTCTCTGTTTCCAATAAACAGAGCTATGGTCATCTTATCATTGTGACATGACCGGCAAGTTTCATAAGATGTAAATTCAAACGAATTTAAATATGCATCTAAATGTAACTTAGCTAGTCGGGTCGCATTGATATGACCTAGTCTACAATGCCTCAAGAAGGATTCGTTCATTTATGAACTATTCCTCTTGTGTGTGTTCCGTATACTAAGAACTGTAGTTTGATTTAGAACGTCAATGCTTTTAGATAACGTGCCTGAACCGATCAACTCTTGATATAGGAAATGTTCAAAACATTATCCAACAATACAAAATTATATCCTTTCTTTACTAATAAAGAGACTGATATGATGTTGTATATCAGGTTCGGTATCTAATAACATTCGTTTAGAATCAATGTATTCTGATAATACAGGGTGATAATGACCAACAGACTTGGCTGCAACACTTGCAGCGTTTTCTGTCTCATGAAACTTATCACCCGTTCTTAGTTCTCTACCTTTCTGTAGCCCATGTAACAGATTACATATGCGGGATCCTGATCCGGTATCTCATACCCAGGACGTAAAGGATACTGAGAAACAGTTCTCTGTAATGAACACACCGGAAGATGATGCACCAACATGCACTTTCTTCGTTTGGGCGGAACGGGAAATCTGGTATTCCCCAATTTCCTGCTCTGTCTTATAACAATTATAAGTTGGAGCGGGACCAACGTCCCCCAGCTCAGTATAACAAGCGGATTCGGTTAATTCATCCATTTTATTATCTTGATTAAGGCATGATATGGTCGCTAGCAGGAGAGAGAGAGAAGAAAATACTCAGCGTAAGCTCTTGCAAGATTAGATTGGTTATCTAATATATCTAATCAGGATGTCTCCCACTATTTTAATCAAATCTTCCTTCAAACCCTAAAAGGAAAGACTAGCAGGGATTAATTACACGTTACAAGTTCGCCAATCTTTCAGCCAGGCCAGTGTCAGTACTTTGAGGGAGGTCCCCCGTGCTTTCGCACGAACCTAATTAATGTAAACCTCGTTTTCCCAGAGGCGTAACCCCGTTAACACCTTTCTAGACACCTACTAGATCGGCTAATTGTAATGTGTAAAACTCTTCCAGGAGTAACTCTTACTCGCAGCGGGTATCGGGATCCAACTATCTCATAGAAGGTATGCAATCTCATTGCAAATTTCAACACTTGAAATTCCTAATAATATTTTGCCCCAAGCGATCTATGACCTTGACTGAGTCAACAAACCATAGACCTCAAGTAAAGATCAACCCGTCATTTCCCGATTGAAATAAACCCACCCGCACGACCCTTGACTGAGTCAACAAGGCCGCACGACTACCCTAATCCAATCGCATCATATGCTTTGCAGATAAGCGCTAATCAGCTACCGCACACTACGCCTTGACTGAGTCAACAAACGCAACACGAATACTAAATACTACTTATCTGAAATGACGGAGGTCTACGACAGGTTTTTAAGAAAACATTTTGCGTAATGAACTTTATATCGTTGTAGAATCGAGTGATTTTAAATGGAGTGTTTTTGAGGCTTTTCTAGTTTTGCTAAAGGGGTCACTCCCGGTGAAGTGATCGTCGACCCTTTCCTCATCGAATAAGGTGCAGGATATATCATATATACCACTATGCAAAGCAAGAACTATAAAAGCAATCAAAAACAAACCGAGGGGTGTAGCATCTGCCAGTTATTGCTTAAGGGGTCACTCCCGGTGAAGGGATCTCGGCCCTTTCCTTATCGAATAAGGTGCAGGATGTTCTACAAGGAACACCGCGATGCAAAGCAAGAACTAGAGCTACCAGTTTTTAAACAAGTTTATACAACATCATAGGTTTCTTTTAGTTTCATTAATCTCATTAATGAAGTCCCATTTTATTATGCTTCACAAGCATCTCATTTGAAACGAAATCTGCAATATAACATATATCTCATATATATAATATAAACATTCGTCACAGGCAGTAATATGATCTCATCACAGAACATTGCAGCAGAAGAACATATATGAAATATTGGATATACTAGGACGTCCGTGTTTTAAATACAAGCCTGTATAAAACACGGATTTCACGGTCCCGATGAATAGCCAAACCCACATCCCTAGACCCCTACGAGAGCGGCAAGCAACACTGCCAATCCTAGGGTTAGGAGACCCGGTCTCGACTCCTTGAGATGGTCTCCCGCTAGACCCTAGAACCCGGTTACTTGTGTTCCCCGCCTTGGGTCTACCTAATGCGGAAAAGTAAATAATATACAACGGTGACATCTTCCGCATCCTGGAAGTTCCCCAATAAAAGAATATTACATACAAGTTTTACATGAATGAAAATGAAAAACACTCATCTCACATAAAAACCCCCGGCTATTCAAACACGACGATTCAATACAACATATCAAAGCAACACATAATATCTCATATCATCAACGTAAGCAAGTATGCGTATCCCGATTGTCGTTGATGTATAGCAACGAAGCCGGCGATACACCACACACTACGCTTACGGTCACAGAAAAGAAAGTGTAAAACTACAACAGTTGGAATCCGCAACCTTCTTAGACATCGCATGCCTAACCAAATGAATTCCTTAGACATCGCATGCCTAACAATTATAAACCCCGCATTTTAGTCTCATTATCGAAAACTCTTTTCAATATCAAGTCGGGAAATTCAACAAGATTTCCGACATCCAGATCGAATGCTCATCGCAAACTTTAGTAGACGGCCGCACCCCCGATGCCGTCGACGAAGTGCACTAAGGCGGAACACCGCTGCCGCGAGCACCCGAACGGATGCTTTTGGCGACGGGGTTCTCCTACAGTCACTTGGTCGGGGCTATGGGGCGTGGCTGTTTGTTAAGTTTACCCAGCGAGTATCCGCGTACGCTACGTGATTGCGACGGACTTTTGATCACATCAAAATTCCGTGGCAACCGATCAATTTGAGACTGAAGTGCTAGATTTATAACATTCAAATTAGTTATCTCATAACTACCTGTGGATTCCAAATATTGTATCACATTGCAGATAAATAGACAATGTTAAACTTTCCGATCGAATAATCAAACACCCAAGATTTCCCCAATATATCTCAACACTTGAAATCAGTTTAAAAACATCCATCACATGCCACAGTACCAATGGTCCAGCCGTAGAAGGGTCAAGCCAACGCCTCACATGTGGCACGCCGTACTGCCCCAAACCCTAAGGTTTAGAGGTAGTTCAAGACGGTCACATAATCGAGTTAAGGTTTGTTGTCTTCTAGAGGGTCCACCGCGTTACTTGCACGACTTAGAACGTTCTTAAACTCGAGAAAAAATCCAACTTTTGAAAAAATTTCCGACTGGGGAAAAAGTGAGTTAATGATATCCGTTCGAACTTTTTAACAGTTTCTAAAATTATCCGGAAAATATATAACGAATTTAAAATTCCCGATCGAATCGACGATTACAAAATAAACCCCACAATACTCAACACTTGAGTCAGATTAAAAATACCCATAAAATATCACCAACAGAGAAGGATATTACTGTGCAAAATTGACAGCACAAGCACACTGTACGGCCGCGGATCCGCGGCACAAGAAGGCTACTGCCGCGGTTCCGCGGCGGATCGTATGGCTTACGTCATCAATTTTGCTCCGTAATTCTTAAAATTACCTGCTGAATTTTTTAGATATTTTTAATTCTGGAAAAACCCAGTTTTTGAAAAAAGTCCAGAGAGGGGGTTAAATTGATGTTATCAGGTTTGTGCGGGGTTTTAACTTCGTTAACACTTCGCCTAAAGCTCTAGCTTGGCTCTGATACCACTGTAGGGTTGCTGGGCATGCGCACAAGGGTCTATGAGGCATCAACCATGCCCGATTAAAATTTTAGCCGTGCCGAACAACCCGAATACGGATCTTTAAACTAGGGTTTAGGCGAAAACTAACATGTTAAACACTTTAACACTAAGTGAGAGGGATTACAACCTTTGTAGATCTGATCCTTCACTTCATAAGCTCCGTGTTGTGGTCCCTTCGCTGCGATCATCGGGTTCCGGACTCTCGAGAGGTTCCACGAAGAGAAAGATGCAGTCTTGCTTCCGATCTTCGATACAAAGATGATCTACTTTGAAGTTTCATTAACACAAGCTAACACTCACTAAAATTGAGTGAACACTCTCATCTAAAGGGCAAGGGAAGATGAGGATGATGAAGTAGGATTTTTGCTCTCTTTATTTATCTTTTTCTCACATTTATTCATCACTTGGAAAAAAGCTAGCAAGCTTTTTCCATGAAGAAAGAAGAAGGAATAAGATGAAGAAGAAGAATGAATTATCATTTGTGATGAATAATAAAAAGTTATCATAATCATTTATGCAACCATGGTTGTAGTAACCTATGTAGAGAGTTTACTAGGGTTAGGGTTTGGGTTGGGTTAAAGGGTGAGTCACAAAGAAATATCTATCATAATATCTTAGCAAAACAAAAGAAAACCTTCTAGAATCATCTAGAAAGTATTAACCCAAATCAAACCCTAATCTTGTTTAAACTCCACTAAACATGTTGCATTAATAATTATAACATGTTACAATATTATATATCACATATACAATATTTATTGTAACAAAATAAAATAATACATTTAACATATATCGCATATATATCAATGTATTACCCGAGTGAGAAAAAGAATCTTTTAGTGAGCTAATATTAGTTAATGTAATTTAATATATCATATATATTATTATACATTAAATTATCGAATCAACACTTGATCCGACAATCCGGCTATATCGTATATAACCGACTAATATTTATCCGTACCGATTCATCGAATCAACACATGTTCCGATGACCCGGCTGATATCAAATATCGCGAGAATAGAATACGGTATCTCATATCGCATTATCCTCGGTCCCGCACATATCACATACGTGCCCCTACTCCGTTTTTCCTGAGTCAAGAAACTTCTGTGTAGGACTCTAAAGAATCGTCAATACGCCGGCAGTAGGTGATGAACATATCAAACACCTACAAGCTGCAAGCGGTCAGCTAAACGTAACAGCTACCCAGGTATTAAGCATTCAGAAGATCAACAAGCAAGCCTGCACATTCTCTTGTGAATCCAAACAGTAACACTCCCGTACAGTTCGGTCTCGTCGTCTGATATGTTGCATATCTCGGGGGGGGGGTAAACGTCAGATCCCAGTTGCTCGATAAGTCGTGTCGATATGAGGTCTATAACAGTTCAAGAAACTACTGATAACACTTACCAGTAAATCTCAGCAACCCTGGCCAGGGATTTCCGGTTATAGCCAATCGAACACAGCACAACATCAACTCCCTATACCGGGAGAGACGAATCCCCTCCTATCGCTCATTGCCTCCATGTGATTCGGGACTTTACCTAAAAGCCACCTTTTTGCACGCCCTCTTGGACGTGGTATGATGGAAATCAAAGCACAGTGGGAATCACACAAGACTCTATGACGATCTCGGGTCAACAGACTATTCTGTACCAGTGTCACCGTAGAACTGCCATTTGACGTGAGGTATAATACCATCTGGGCGTTCTCGGCGAGTCCGTCCAGTGTACCCAGTCTCCACTGAGCACCCGTACACCATCCTTGATGTCTAGCACCGATGGATATGGGATCATCCATCGCCCATCATATGGGTCAATATGCGTATACGCTAGTATACTCTGGTGCATTGATGCCATGTCTCGATACACCCTCGACTAGGAACAATTATAGGATGTACTCGTCGACTACCGTGGCCCCACTAGTATGATCTCATCATAGTCCCAGTAGTCGAGTACATATCCTAAGGGATTTATCAACATGTAACATAGAGACAATCAGAGTACATGTTAAGATAAAGTACAACCAGATAGCATACTATCATGTCGAGCAAGAAAGTCCTCCCTTTATATGTCCTAGCATCTACTACAATATACATCGTATGTAGAGTAATGGACTCTAGGGCATACATATAACTAACAATACTTATACCCGATTTTTGGTTCTCTACTTCTAACTTATATTCTGTGAATATCTCAAAAGCTTCGGACTTATGTTTCAACAGGAACATATGACTGAATCTTGAGAGATTATCAGAGAATGTAATGAAGTACAAAGAACCGGTCTTGGCATATGTAGACAGGGGACCTTGCATACATCACTATGTATCAGTCCTAAGAGTTCACTAACTCTTTCTCTGTTTCCAATAAACAGAGCTATGGTCATCTAATCTTTGCGACATGACTGGCAAGTTTCACAAGATGTAAATTCAAACTGATTAAAATATGCATCTTAAATGTAACTTAAGCTAGTCGGGCCGCATTGATATGACCAAGTCTACAATACCTCAAGAAGGAATCATTCATATCTGAATTCTTTCTCTTGTGTGTGTTCTGTATACTAGGAACTGTAGTTTGATTTAGAACGTCAATGCTTTTAGATAACGTGCCTGAACCGATCAACTTTTGAAATGTAGGAAATGTTCAAAACATTATCCAACATTACAAAATTTTATCATTTCTTTACTAATAAAGAGACTGATATGATTTTGTATATCAGGTTCGGTATCTAATAACATTCGTTCATAATCAATGTACTGGTAATACAGGGTGACAGTGACCAACAAACTTGGCTGCAACACTTGCCCCATTTTCTGTCTCATGAAACTTATCACCCGTACTCAGTTCTCTACCTTTCTGTAGCCCTATGTAACGGATTACATTTGCGGGATCCTGATCCGGTATCTAATACCTAGGACGCAGAGGATACTGAGAAACATTTATGTGTAACGAACACACCCGAAGAAGATGCATCATATGCACCTTCTTCGTTTGGGCGGCATGGGAATCTTGGTATTCCCCTATTTCCCGCTCTGTCTTATAACAATTATAAGTTGGAGCGGGACCAACGTTCCCCAGCTCAGTATATCAAGCGGGTTCGGTCAATACATCCATATTATTATCTTGATTAAGGCGTGATATGGTCGCTACCTGGAGAGAGAGAGAAGAAAAACACTCTACGTGCGCTCTTTCAAGATTAGATTGGTTATTTATTTTATCTAATCAGGATGGCTCCCACTGTTTTCATCAAATGTTCCTTCAAACCCTAAAAGGAAAGACTAGCCGGGATTAATTATACTCTACAAGTTCGCCAATCTTTCAGCCAGGCCAGTGTCGGTACTTTGAGGGAGGTTCCCCGTGCTTTCGCACGGACCTAATTACAACAAACCTCGTTTTCCCAGGGGCGTAACTCCGTTGACACCTTTCTAGACACCTACATGATCTGCTAATTGCAAAGTGCAAAACTCTCCCAGTAGTAACAATTACTCGCTGTGGGTATCGGGATCTAACTATCATATAGAAGGTATGCAATCTCATTGCAAATTTCAACACTTGAAACTCCCAATAATGGTTTTTACCCCTAGCACTTATGACCTTAACTATGGTCAACGAATCATAAGCACTAGTCAAGTTCTACCCGTCATTTCGTGATTAGTTAGATCCACCCACATGAATCTTAACTAAGGTCAACAAAGCCACATGATTGTCCAAACTAATCGCATCATATGCGGTGTAGGAAGACATCACTTAGCTACCGTACACTGTGCCTTGACTATGGTCAACAAACACAACACGAATACTAAGTTCTCTACTTCCTAAAATGACGGAGGGTTGCGAATGGTTTTTAATAAAACCTTTAACGCTTTGAACTTGATCTCGTTACGGAATCAAATGGTTTTTAAATGGAATGTTTTTGAGGCTTTTCTAGTTTTTGCTAAAGGGGTCACTCCCGGTGAAGGGATCGTCGGCCATTTCCTCATCGAATAAGGTGCAGGATATATCATATATACCGCTGTGCAAAGCAGAAACTATAGAAGCAATCAAAAGACAAATCAAGGGTTTTAGCATCTGCCAGTTATTGCTAAAGGAGTCACTCCCGGTGAAGGGATCTCGGTCCTTTCCTTATCGAATAAGGTGCAGGATGTTCTACAAGGAACACCGCGATGCAAAGAAAGAACTGAAGCTACCTGTTTTATTTTTGAAATTCGATTCCACAACATCTTTTAGGTTTATTTTCTTTCATTAATCTCATTAATGAATGTCCCATCATTTAAGTCCACCTAAACATCACAGATAAATATAGCGTACGCTTATGTCATCCGTATTCGCCTCGGTGTCCCGTCTGCACCGTTAGGTTAGGTAACTAACGGCAGAGCGGGACAGGGCTAGCGCGGGTGTAAAACATAAGCAACGCCTATATAATATATCATATATACTATATACTATATCTATCTGAACATATCACATGATCACATCACAGATAACGCAGCAGAAAATATCATATGAAATATTGGGTATACTAGGACGTCTGTGTTTTTAATACGAGCCAGTATAAAACACGGATTCCACGGTCGCGATGAATAGCCAAACCCAAACCCCTAGACCCCTACGAGAGCGGCAAGCAACCCTACCAATTCTAAGGTTAGGAGACCCGGACTCGACTCCTCGAGATGGTCTCCCACTGGACCCTAGAACCCGGTTACTTATGCTCCCCTCCTTGGGTCTATCCTAATGCGGAAAAGTAAATAATATACAAATGGTGACATCATCCGCAACCTGGAAGTTCCCCAATAAAAGAATATTACATACAAGTTTTTTTTTACATGAATGAAAATGAAAAACACTCGTCTCACATAAAACCCCCCGGCTATTCAAACACGACGATCCAATATAACATATCCAGCAACACATAACATCACATGTCATCAACGTAAGTAAATATGCCCATCCCAATTGTCGTTGACATATAGCAACGAAACCGGCGATATCACATATTACACTTACGGTCACAGAAAAGGAAGTGTAAAACTACAACAGTTGGAATTCGCAAACTCTTTAGACTTCACATGCCTAACCAAATGAATTCGTTAGACATCGCATGCCTAATAATTATAAACCCCGCATTTTAGTCTCATTTATCGAAAACTCTTTTCAATATCAAGTCGGGCAATTTAACAGGATTCCCGACATTCTGATCGAATGCTCGTCGCAAACTTTAGTAGACGGCCGCACCCCCGATACCATCGACGAAGTGCACCAAGGTGGAACACCGCTGCCGCGAGCACCCGAACGGATGCTTTCGGCTACTGGGTTCTCCTACAGTCACTTGGTCGGGGCTATGGTGCGTGGCTATCTATTAAGTTTACCCGGCGAGTATCCGCGTACGCTACGTGATTGCGATGGACTTTTGATCACATCAAAATTCCGTGGCAACCGATCAAGTGAGACTAAAGTGCTATGTTTATAACATCCAAATCAGTTATCTCATAACTACTTGTAGATTCCAAATATTGTATCACATTCCAGATAAATAGAAAATGTTAAACTTTCCGATCAAACAATCAAACACCCAAGTTTTCCCAAACAACTCAACACATGAAATAAGTTCAAAAACATCCATGTCAAACCACAGTACCAACGGTCCAGCCGTAGAAGGGTCAAGCCAACGCCTCACATATGGCACGTCGTACTGCCCCAAACCCTAAGGTTCAAAGGGCAGTTCAAGACGGTCATATAATCGAGTTAAGGTTTGTTATCTTCTAGAAGGTCCATCGAGTTACTTGAACTACTTAGAACGTTCTCAAACTACGGAAAAGTCCAACAGTTGGAAATTTCCCGGGAGGGGAAAAATTGGGTATTTATATCCGGTCGAACTTTTTAACATATTCTAAAATTACCCGGAAAAACACATAGACAAAATTAGACAATCCGATCGAATCTACGAACTCCCAATACAACCCAGAAAACTCAACTTTTGAGTATAATTTAAAAATTCCCAGAAAACTCAGCAACTAAAGAAAGAGATTACTGTGCAAAGAAAGTTACAAGATGCTCCTATATGGCCGCGGAACCGCCGCACATGCCATGCTCGTGTCGCGGTTCCGCGGCCACTTGGTCGAGTTATGCGCACGTGCTTTACACTAATTCTTAAAAAAGCCTGCTGATTTTTCTGCATATTTTTAATTCACAAAAAGACCAGTTTTGAAAAATTGTACAGAGAAGGGTTTTGGATTAGGGTTTCGGGTTCGATCGGACTTCTAACATCGTCCACACTTCGCCTAAAGCTCTAGCCAGGCTCTGATACCACTGTAGGGTTCCTAGACACACCCATGAGGTTCTACAACCGATCAATCATGTCCAATTCAAAATTTTCATGTGCCAAAGAACCCTAAACTAGATCGTTACTAGAGGTAAAGGCGAAACTACAAGCAAGTTAACAACTTAACTAAAATGTGAAAGGGACTACAACCTTTGTAGATCCGGTCCTCCACTTCCTTAGCTCCGTGACGATGTCCCTTCGCTGCGATCATCGGATCCCGGACTCTAGCTTCGGCTTCATCGGAGAAATGGGCTGGCTAGGTCGTCGACTTCGATGCCGAAGATGATCTACGTCGAGGCAACTCAAGATCAAGTTCCATCTTCACTTGCTCATAGAACTTGTGAAGATAACACACTCTACTACATGGCAAGTGGTAGAGGATGAAGAAATAGGAAGTGGGTTCACTTTGGATTTGGATTTCTCACTCTTTTTCTCATGGCACCATTGGAGGTAGCAAGGTTTCTTCTTCTTGAAGAAGAAGAAGAAGAAGAAGAAGAAAGAATATGATAAGAATTATCTATTGAATTCTTGAATATAATAAATCAAGTGATTCTTATCATATAGCAACCATGGGTTAGTGTAACAAGTGTAGAGACTAAACTAGGGTTTAGGTGAATGGTTAGGTTAAGGAAAGAAACAAAATGGTCAAAGCATTTCAAAGCTTCAAGAAGCTTCAACTAAAAACCAAAAGAAGCCACCATTTTATTTCTTGCCCAAAAATAAATAAAATGAATAAGTGAATAATTTAAAACCCTAACCATTAACCTAAACATGGTTCAAAGCATACACACACCCAAGTTTCCATGTATCATCAAACATGATACAAACAAGTGCACAAAAATATATCACATATACTACTTGTGCACATCAAGTGAGAAAATCAATCTTAAGTGAACAAATACTAGTTAATGTAAAGTAATATATCAAATATATAATTATACATCAAATCATTAAATCAACACTTGACTTAATGATCCGGTCATATCGCATATAACCGACTAATATCAAGTGTATCAATGTATCGAATCAACACTTGATTCGGTAATCCGGCTATATCTTATATAACTGTCCGATGATACAAATCGCGAGAATAGAATCCAGTATGACATACTGGTATTATTCTCGGTCCCGCACATATCTCATACGCGCTCCTATTTCGTTTCGCTTGAGCCAGGAAACCTCTGTGTAGGACTCTAAAGACTCGTTAATACGCCGGCAGCAGGTGATGATCATATCAAACACCCACAAGCCGCAAGCGGTATGCTAAACGTAATGGCCACCCAGGTATTGAGCGATCAGAAGATCAATGAGCAAGCCCGCTCACACTCTTGTGAATCCAACCAGTAACACTTACCGTACAGTCCTGTCTGTTCGTCTGATATGTCGCATATCTCGCCTAGGGGTGGTAAACGTCAGACCGCAGTAGCTTGATAAGTCATGCCGATATAAGGTCTATAACAAGCATGAAACTACTGATAACACTTACCAGTAAATCAGTGCAACCCTGGCCAGGGATTTCCAGTTATGGCCAGTCGAGCATAGCGCAACATCAACCCCCAATACCGGGAGAGACGAATCCCCTCCTATCGCTCATTACCTCCATGTGAATCGGGACTGTACCCAAAAACCACCTGTTTGCATGATTTAATAGAGCTGTGGTAGGGTGTAAATCAAAGCACAGTGGAAGACACACAAGACTCTATGACGATCTCGGGTCAACAGACTAAGCTGTACCAGTGTCACCAGAGAACTGCCATCTGACGTGAGGTATAAAACCATCTGGGAGTTCTCGGCGAGTCCGTTCAGTGTACCCAGTCACCACTGAGCACCCGCATACCATCTATGATGTCAAGCACCAATGGATATGGGATCATCCATCGCCCATCACATGGGTCGAGAAGATATACGCTAGTCTACTCTGGAATATCGATGCCCCGTCTCGATATTCCCACGACTAGGAACATTGAAGGATGTACTCATTGACTATCTAGGCCCCACTAGTATGATCTGCATCATAGTCCAGGAAGTCGGGTACACATCCTAAGGGCTTTATCAACATGTAATAGAGAGACTGCAAGTATACATGTTAAGATAAAGAGCAACCAGATAGCGTACTATCATGTCGAGCAAGAAAGTACTACATATATATGTCCCAGTATCCACTACAATATACATCCTATGTACAGTAATGGCCTCTAGGGCATACATATAACTAACAGAAAATTCAGGATCGTTACATTTTACCCACCTTATAAAAATTGTCCCTGAAATTTATAGAAGGAAGTTGTAACAGATTCAAGAAAAATTTGATTACTGTGGTGGTGAAAGAGCTACTGAATGTAACGACCCTAATATTACTATACTTTCGTGTTTTCTTTGTTTAGTAAAATATTGTATTTATTTATTCTTAGTATTTTTCCGTAAATTTTGTTTTCTATTAAATATATTATTTTATTATTCTATCTATTTTTTTCCAAACCCATTTCTTTAAACTAAATCTTAACCTATTTCAAATTAAACGCAATGCCTAACCCAGCCCATAACCCAAATCCAATCTCATTTTTATTTTCTTGTATAAAACTATGAGCCCAAAAGCCCACATTCTTTTCAAGCAACAGCATATATTTAATTCTAATTAAATATGTGCATGAACAACCATGTAGCATATTGGTTAAGTCCTTGCATTGTTATTCCATAAGTGATATGTTCAAATCTCCATTCTTGCAATTATTTTTTTTATCAATTTTTATTCTTCTCATAACCTACAAATGAGACATTTCATTTCATCTTCTTTTTAACTCCCAAACTAATTAGAATGGTTATGAGCCATGATTTATTAGAATTATGGTGGTCATAAACTTTTTTATATCTCACTTCTCTTTCTTTTTATCATCACATATTTCTATCATTTCACATATCCCTCTTCATCTAAATCCCCCGAAGAAGAACATGAAGAAATTCTTAAGAAAGTCTCGCTAGAAACGTGAGGCTATCGGCGGATAGACAAGCCCGGTGACAATACCAGCTTGTGTATGTAAGTCCCTTCTCTCTTTCCCTCCCTCCATCTCTTTCTATTTATCTTTCTCTTTTTTATAATGCCATGAAAAACTTCCCTCATCATATCATAGTCCCTAAATAATTAATTAAATGGATACATATATAAATAATGAACACACACAAACATACACACATATATAGTTTGTAAAGTCTTTTTCATTACTCTCAATCCATATGTTAAGATTTCATAGTAACCAATTAGAATTGCATTGTTTGTTATTGTATTTTAAATTACTTTATTCAAATTTTGTTTAAGAAAATGAAGTTACGAGTAAATACCATGATTTCCTCATTTTCACATATGACATATCAATACTTTTATATTTAAAATAATTTTTAGAAATTAATTTTTACTTATGTAAATTTTAGAAAATTTATCTTTGATAGAATATATTTTTTTGTACGCGCTGTAAAATATTTAGATCGAATCACTTAACGGTTTAGGAATTACATCGTTTTTATTCACTGTTCGTAAAACAGAAAACTGCGGTTATCAGTCAACTTCTAGGACACATAAATTGGTATACCGATATCCAAATTGAGTAAAATCAGGTGTTTTGGATATCTCCATAGAATAATCTAGATTTTCTTAGTTTTACGTTTTTACTGAAAAACGAAGTAAAATATAGAAAACCGCGTTACAATATTAAGCAACGAATCTGGACAGAATCTTTGCTGATTCCTATACTGTTTTTAAATTAGACATAACTCAAACTACCAATGTCCGTTCATGACAATGTTTAGATGTGTAGATGCACAATTGATAGGACTATAATTATCTTTATACTAGATTACTTAGAAATGCATGAAACAACCCGATATAGGATTTGCAATACAATATATAGTTGCTGTCCAGAAATCTGAATTTCTGTTTTAAACGCTGATATTAAAATAATCATAACTAGAGCTTTAGAAATCCAATTCACGTGAATTTTGAAGATTTGGATAAGTACATCGAAAGACCTACAATTATCTATTAATCTTCGTAACCTAAAACCTGATAAAAATTAAGTCAAACTGCGTTTTAAAAATATGTGACGGTGCTGAACAGATTCTGATCTGTTTTGCGCGACGATACGAAAATATATATATCTCCGAAACCGATAGTCGTATTTAGGCGAGACTGGAACTCACGTGTGCATAATACATAAGGCTATGTTTTCTTTTATATTCTTATTTCAAATGACTTGATTAACTATTCAAACATATCACATATTTACAACATTGTTTTGGACGTTACTTGTATACTTATCTCATATCATGTTCTGTAATTACTTATTTATTTTTATTTATATGACTTGTGATTAAATCATTACATATTAGAATTGACATGATCTTGACACGACTCAATCATGAATACTTGAACCCAGTATGTACACTTGAACCAACTTGACATCGAACCATGAATACAATTGGCATGACTTGCAGTTGACAAGACTACATGAACTCAATCTTGAAAACTTGATATCATACATCACCTTTTGTATTCATGGATTCTATCAAGACTCATAACATTAATCATAGACTTATATACACGGGGTGTTGGAGTAGTTTGAGTATGAATCCAACGGAATCTCATGAGTCTCATTAATACAAATTATGTTGCTGTGGTACCGGGTTGAAACGGTACAAATCATGTTGCTGTGGTACCGGGCTGAAACGGTACAAATCATGTTGCTGTGGTACCGGGCTGAAACGGCACAAATCATGAATTCATGAATGAGGGCCCGTGTTTCCAAGCCCCTGGATGATAGTCTGTTGGGTTTGGAATACTTCAATAACAATTGAAGTCCCGCTATTATGGGCCCGTGATTCCTTGCCCCTGGACGATAGCCTTACGTTCGAGAATACTCTTGAGATTGGTTGACATTCACACTTGAACTCACGTTAGTTAATTTGACCCTTTTAGAGACCTTTTAGGACACTTACATCACTTCATATTCACTATACCTATACTCAACGGCCTTGCTATACTTGTTTGCTATGCTCATGTTACATTTCCATGCCGATATAGTTGCCATATACATTACCATACTTGTTCATATATTACAATTTCCATTTATACTATATTACATGTTATCTTGCACTCAATTTATATATTACACATCTCTATTGGGACTTACCGAGCGTTAGTTCGATGACGGGCATTCCACCCATTTCTTTCTATTCCTGGAATGTTCGTCACATGACATTGACACAGAGCAGATAGAAGTGGTCGAAAAGGAGTACAACCAGTTCGCATCACAAATAGACGTATAGTTTCTTTCAGCTTTTCATTTCATTTCACTTTATTTATGTATGGCTCCTTGCTAAGGCTTATCATGTTAAATATCTTGTATTCAGATATTTTGTCAATTGTGAATCATGAATGTAATATATCAGGGTTGGATTTCATTTTTTTGTTTGTTCTTGTTACTTTATGTTGCTTATAGATGCTTAGCGTATTTATTTCGAGAAACGACCTTCTCATAATAAATACATTGCGGGCTTGCCACGTTATCGTTTCTATCTACTGGGAATCGGGGCGTGACACTGAAAGTGCATGAAAAAATTTGAAAGAACAAAAGGATGCAAGGTTTTGAAAGAAGAAGGATTACCAGTGTTACCTTGACCTGTAGCTTCGGCTTCTACGGCCGCTAAAGTGAAAGCCTGACGTCGGGGTACATTCCTCCTGGCTGGAGGCATATTCCTCTGTCCTTGGGGCATGTTTCTCTGCCTTTGAGGCATGTTCCTCATTGCCTAGTGGAACGAACGAGGTGGCTGTGCAGGAGGTCCATGAGAAGGTAGAGCAGGTAGGCCTAAGCGAGGAGGCCTGAATAGCTGGCCGCTGCGGAAAGGTGTTAGCTGGTCTGGGAGCTAGATTTGCATTGCGTCTATGAGTACATGCTACGATGTCGTGAGTGGATGCGCCACAAACTAAGCACAGGCCGTTTGCACACCTGCAATCCTTCCCCAGGTGTCCATTTTTTTTGCAGTAGAAGCAAAAATCTGGACTTGGCCGGTTAAATGTTACTTCCGGTCTCCTGGGTGCAAAAGTTGGCATGAAAGAGGCTCCTCCTGCTATCTGAGTAGCAGAGCGCTTCACTCCGGCAGTCTAAGGTCTGCCCTTCTTCTTTACAACTGCCTCATATATTCGGGCAGCCTTCAGAGCAAGATCGTGGGTTGGGAAATCCCATGTAGCTAATGCAGCTTGGATCTCCGGGTCCAACCCTTGCTGAAATCGTCGGGCTCTGCTCTCAGCAGTCGGTATGAGATGTGCCACGAACCTGTTACGGTCTTGTGTTAGCAGTGTAGTATGTGATATTAGAAAATTGAATATTGAGACATATCTTACCTGCTAAATATGGTGAACTCAGGATCATACTCATCCACAGATTTGATCCATATAAGCCTTGTTGCAGGTAGATGAATTGCTGCTCCATGTCAAACCGGACAGTCTCGGTAAAATATTTCGCGTCGAACATATCGCGAAATGTCTTCCATTTAATCGACTGGGTGAGTCGTCTTTCTTCAACCTTCCACCATACTCTGGCGTTGTCAGTTAGTTGCAACTTCGCAACTCTCACCCAAGCAATCTCTGGCACTTGTCTTGCTTCCAGGTCATCCTCAATCGACTGAGGCTATTCTTCCTCTTCTAAGGGGCTCTCTTTCCCAGAGAATTGTTTAGGGTGCAGTGCCCGGAATTGTTTCACACCGGGTGCCTCAGCTACTGGGTGGTGCAATAGGAGAGCAGTCTGCTGCTGCTGTCCCTTCAAGAGGATCTTGATTGCCTCAAGCAATATCATCCGCTCGTTGATAGGAGCTTCTACGGTAGGTGTAAGTGGTAGAGGTGATGGTTTCCATTCACGTTTGTGCTTGTATTATTCAGTGAATCCATAACCTTGAGAGAAAAATAGGGTTAGGATGGATTCAAGGAATTTGAAATGTAAAGAATGTTTAGTTACTGATTCTTATAATTCTTGTGATATATTGCTTAGATTTCCATGCAAAACTGACCCGTATGGGCCGCCAACAAAACCTATCACGCCCCGCTTCCCAGTGTACGGGTAAGGAGACGTGACGAGGCCGCGACGTATTTACTCAAAATGAAACACGTTAAGCGTAAATAAGAAATATAAATGAATCACACAAGAATAACAAGAGATGTAATAAAACAACTTTTTATTGATAATTATTCTTTACATACAACTGAAAAGTAAAGTACAATGATGGAAAGCGATGCCTAAACAGTGGCATATGAATTGAAAAGAAATAAGTACAAGTAAAAGCCTAAAAGTCGTGATGCTCGGTGATCTGCTCCAAATCGTCCTGGCTGGGCTCGGTCTCCCGAAAGTAGGGTCCTCCTGACGAACATTCCAAAGAAAGAAGAGACAGGAATGTCGTCAGGGAACTAGCGCTCTGTAAGTCCTAAAAGAAAGAGTAGAATAGACAAGTAAAGAGAATAAAACTGGTAAATTGTACAGGTTTATATTTGTTATACTAGCAGTTGTTTGTAGCTTGACAAAGAATGTATCAATGTATACGAAAGGAGTCCAACTTGCTTCGTGGACTATGGTAATAGGAAGTACAAGGCCCCGTCAAAACCCACGGGACAATGGCATGGATGTTCATGTAGGTGTCTTTTAGTGACCATCTCGTTCCACTTATAATACATTCCGTACCAGTCTATCCCGTTAAAACCCCGTAATGTATATTATATTGATTGTATTGATGTGTAGTTATCAGACTTGCCGAGACCATGATATAAGTTGTTCATGTAAACGGATTCAGGAGGTAAACGGTAGTCATGTAATCAAGTTCAAGATATAACCATGGTTCGGTCAAGTCAAGTCATGTTGATATTGTTCTGGTATTCATGTTCAGGTTCAAGTGTTCATATTTGGTATATTGGATTCATGTTGAATTTGAGTTATGATTGGATTCATGTTTGGATTGTATTCAGATTAAACTGAGACTCAGATTGAGTCAGACACTTAAACAGATTTGGATCATGAATTAGATTTTGGTGTTATCGGTAACTGCTGCACATTGACAGCAGGATTTGTGTCTTTTTTCCAAGACAATTACCATAGATAACCCCGTTTTATTTTTCTACCTTAAATAGGCAAGCACCCACTTTCTCCCGCTCCCTGGGGCTCAAGAGAATTGGTCCCGCTTAAACCTATATTTACAAGGGTCCTTAATGTAATTTAATATAATTTGAGGGGTTTTATGAATTTTTTTATACTTTCAAAATAAACCTCAAATATTTATTTATGTTATATAGGGTTTTCATGGATGTAAATTTTGTAGAATGAGGTATGTTAGTGAATATATATATAACTTGAATAGTTCAAGGTATTTTAATGTAAAGTTTGACTTGTATTGATTCTTGATGGTATTTTCATGAAACTTGTAATTTTTTATATTCTAGAAAACATGAAATTTTATTATATATTAAAAATAGATGGTTTGATAATATTTATATAATTATTAAAAATTAATTTTTATTATTAAATATAAATTCTCGTTTTTCTTAAAAATTTTATTAAAATTCCATCGAGATCGTATGCATCGTGAGGAGATCTGCATCTCGCCGTACTAGTCCCGAGGATGTGCGATAATCCGCACCATCCAAACCAGGTTCCCCAAATGGGTTGTAGAGACATAATTGCAAGGAATTTAAATAATACTATTTACAAGAAAACGGATTTTTATAGTCGAGGTATTTTTATGAAAAGTCGTATTTTACCACAAGATATTGGTTTCAAGAGAATCGTGTTATGTCAAGATGTGTATATGTGAGAGGTGGATCATTACCTCGTAAGGTTTTCTAAAGGTAATAGTTATCAAAACAACTAAAGATGTCGTATGTAAACTTCATTGTATTTAACTGTAAAAGCTTAAATAAAGTTGTTTTACATGGAGTTTTAAGGTGTAACTTGTTTCAAAATATAAGTTAATGATTAACAAGTAAGGTATAATGATATTGATGAGTGATTCTTAAGAAAAATTACAGTTTTCAAAGTTTTAGAAACAAAAGCCGGTATAACTCCATTTACCGACATGTTTTAAAAAGAGATCTTTTTAAGGTAGAAGGAGAAAAAAAGAGATGGGACTTACAGGTTGTGTGGGTTGAGAATAGAGGGAGTAAGGGATTGAGATCGTCGTGGTGTCGCGGAGTCGCCAGAAACGTCTCGAATCCTCGCCAGAAATGGAACTAGGTCTAACTCCACTTGTACTCTTCTTTGACTTAGAAAATTTTGAGAATTTGATAATAGATTTCAGAATGAAGAGGGGCTAGGTATGGGGTTGTATTTATAGGATAAAATTACGATTTTGGAATTGAAGAAGGAATTAAAAATGGAATTTATGATGAAAATTAAGTCTATGTTAATTATCAGGAAAGACAAACAGTATGGGGGTAATAGGGTTAGGCCGAAGGTCAAATGTGCAGAGAATGGGGACATTTTCCTACGGTCTACCCGTCGCCGCCGGCCCAAATGGCCATCTTGCCGGCCAAATTTCTGAGGGGGGCCGTCGGATGAATGCCACGTGTTCATGTCTGTATGAATATTATTTTGCACATGTTTAATTTTACAGACTTTTTATTTTTACGTGTATTGCACGTGTAAACTATTTGGCTTCCAAAAAGTTTAAAATAAAAATCGGTAGAAAATTTATGTGGCTGATAGGATTCGAACACAGGGGCTACGTCACAGCAGTGCAAAGGCTTTACCAGTGAGCTACAAGTTGTTTCTTGCTGTTCTTAAACAAGAATAAATTTTAACTTGTGCTCAGACCTGCAAATTCCTTTCTGTACTTTAAGAAGAAAAACTTTTTTACAGAAAATTCAGGATCGTTACAGTATTGATGAGTCTTTAGAGTCCTACACAGAGGGTTTTCCCGATTCAGGAGAAATGATGTAGTGTCGTATATTAATACGTGCAGGGTTCCGATTAAGTATGTGTACTAGCTACACAGACTTTAATTGGGCGGATGATAATACTAACCGACTTAGGATTAAACCGGATATTAAATCAAGTTTTGATTTAATAATTTGCATATATGTATTTTGATATGTATATTCTGTATTATGTTCATTGTGTTTTTCTATCTCTTGGGTATTCGTATATTGATACGAATATGGGATGTATTTGCGGATACGTATTTTTGTATTCATACAAAAATACATTCTAGAAGGTGGACACCTCATTTGTGTTGATTTTCCATTTTTGGAAAATAGAAATGAGATGGCTCATGGTATGGTGAGAAGAATACGCAAATGAATTTTTAATTCATTTGCAAATACTATCGAGGCATGGTTGCATTTTAATAAAAAAAAGGTTTTTGGTTAAAAAGAAAATTGGATGCCTCATTTCTCACTTAATGTTATTTTTCATACCATTCTCATTCCTCTCTTGCTCTATCTCTTGGAGCTCCTCCTTCATTCTTTTCATCTACCATCTTATGGGTTGAGAATCAAGAAGAAAATGAGATACGAAAAATACTAGAACACTCACACTACATCCTTAAACTTCACTTCTTAGCAAGTTGTGAACCTTAGTTGCTTCACTAGATTATTTTTGTGTGAAACTAGAGCTTGGACTAGGTTCCATCGGGTGGATCATTTTCGGCGAAGGAGGACCGACTTGCAAGCGCACGATTCAGAGCTCTTGAGAGTGAGCTAGAGTCCAACCTAATTGGAGCTCTTGAAGAAAACTTGAGCATGTGAGTATTCTACGCATAGTAGATTAGTTTAGCTCACTAATTTTTGTTTACAGGTTCTAACTCTTTGGTTTTGATTCATGATTTTGGAACTTTAGCAAACTAGAAATTTTTTTAAATCCATGTTGCTATTTTCTAAAATTAGCCTGCTAGTGCGCTTAAGATCCCGACAGTACGACCTCAGGCCTCGGAGTCCTACCGGCCTTAACTAACTGCCCGATCATCTGCTGCAGACCCTACATGCTCTCCTCCGGCGTAGTCATCCTGTCGGGAAAAGGAGGATCGACATGCCCCTATGTCATCGGAATGCCCTCCTGGTCAGTCCACATCCTTGGCGGACCTATCCTGGCTGCATTCCTAGCTGCGGCTTTCTCGGCTCGTGTAGCCATGGCAAATGGAACGAAAAAACAAAAGTTGGTAAGGTGTAACAACGAGAATGAAAGGATGCATAGAGTCAACGAAGAAATTCACAAGACACTTATATCCTAAGGTCACTTAAGCGGAGTATCGTATCGTAAATATACCTCAAAACATACGTATACTACGTCACTCTACTATAGTTCCCTACTCCATCATACCAAGTACAACATACATAACGAAAGTTGGGGTCTAACACCCCCAAAATCAAGTCTAAGTTCCGTAAGATTAAGCCTAGATTCCTAAAATTCATGTCCGAGACTCCACACAGTCAAACCTAAACTCAAATAAAGGTTAAACCAGGTTTTGATACCAACTTTGGTATGACCCGGAAACGGAAAGTGACTGGCACTTAAATCACGCGACGTCTAGATACGTTGATGCAATTCAAGCCAAAACCCAGAATCTAAACCATTTTAAAGAAATATTGGAGGTGAAGTTTTTGAAAGGGTGTACCAAATGAAATAAGGTATGTTTTAAAAGATGGTTTGTTCAAAAGTATAAACATGTTGTTTTGGAATAAGGTTTGAAAACATTTTCATCGTTTAAATTTTGGGCAACACCTCCTTTATAAATTTTGATAAAAACGAGTACAATAATCAATATGTAAAAGCATCCCCAATTGGGAGCTATCTTAACACCCATCCGGCAGAAACACAACCATACGATCAATATATGACGCTCAAAGGCGAAGAATCACAAGTAAAATATAAGAAAACTGCATAAGTAAAGCTCATGGTCGACTCTACTCGAGTTCGACCTAAAAATATAAACATTAAGTCTCAACTCGATCTAAGTCATATAATAATACAAGTTTGGTCGATGGAGTCACACTAGATACAAAGAAAAATAACATACATAAGAGGCGGTTACTAAGCATGTAATCCACCAAGCAAAATAAGCGACAGAACCCCAAAGAGATGTGTGCCAACAAGCCGCTAACTATCCCTAGTGGTCGATCCTTCAAGGAGCTAAAGCATAACGGGGGTGAGTTGCCAACTCAGTGAAGAAATATAACATCACAAGATATATATATATATATATATATATATATATATATATATATATATAATGAATGGTAAATGAATGTGGTGCAACATAAACGTATCGCGTAAAATAGAATCAACATCATGAATGAATCATCATAAAATGAGTGTCTATCATCGACGCTCGAAATCATCATCAAATGAGTGTCGACCATCGACACTCGAAATCATCAACCTCGTCTTCGAACCCCGGATGGCATCCTCCATGTTCAAGACTATCCCCGGTGGTATCTTTCGGATATCCACCATGATCAAAACTATCACCGGTATCGATCAACCTCGCTAGGTCCCCATATCTACCTACGAAATTCCTGCCCCTCGGTGTCATACCGGATGCACCATGTATCCATAATTTGTTATCCTCTATCTCGATTTGGATATCATATCATGAATAGCAAAAAACTCATGGTGAACGTCAAATCATCATATCAGATAAAACCCCACCTTTGAAAACGTAACAAGTTTTGTAAAATCATTCCGCGATTTCGCAATCCCTAGAAAACATCGAGTCTATAGATATGGAACATGGTGTGGTACTAAAATAAAATTTTAATAGCATGGTAGTCCAATCAAGTGTCGCGAATATGGTTTAAAATCGACATGAAGTTTTATAAAATTTCTGGTAGTCGAGGGTGCTATATGCCATCCGCCCGATTTCCTACTTGTAGACGCTATTCTACTCACAGGAGTACGACTCGCTCTAAATGAATTTCGTGATCGTTTTTCCTTTCCGCGTCGTCTCGAACGTCTCCGCAACCGATCCTAACATTGAAATAGAAATTTATCTCATAAGAATCTATACAGATATCAATTTATAACGAACTAGACGTTTATAGGTTAGAACTTATGGCCACGTGTGCTATTTGTGTGTCACCTGTTAGATATGTCTTCCCTAGAGGCCATTATTGTGTATTATATTGGATGCTGGGACATATGTATGTACAGAACAATCTTGCTCAAATGATAGTATGCTATCTGGTTTTGACTTTATCTTAACATGTATACATATTTTTTCTTGCTATTACATGTTGATAAAGCCCTTAGGATATTTGCTTGACTACCAGGACTATGATGTCGATCATAATAGTGGGACCTGGGTTGTCAATAAGCATATCCTTAAATGTTCTTTTTTGTAGGGGTATCGAGACAGGGTATCGATATTTCAGAGTAGACTAGTGTATACGTTTCTTGACCCCATACGGGGCAATGGTTGATCCCACAACCATTGGTGTTTGACAACAAATATTGTATATAGATGCTCATGAGAGACTGGGTACACCGAACGGACTCGCCGAGAACTCCTAGATGGTACTATACCTATCGTCGGATAGCATTTCTTTGGTGACATGAGTACATGGTAGTCTGTAGATCTGAGATCGTCATAGTGTCTCATATGGTCCCCACTATACTTAGATTATTACCCTACAATGGCTTTAAAGAATTGTACAAATAGGTAGTAGTTGGGTACAGTCCCGGATCATATGGAGGTAATGAGAGATCGGAAAGGATTCGTCTATCCCGGTATATGGAGTCGATATTGGATAGTGCGCGATTACCAATAACCATAAGTCCCTGGCCAGGGCAAGCGATATTTACTGATAAGTGTTATCGGTAGTTTCTCATTTGGTTATGAGCTTGATATCGGTACGATTTATTGGGTTATTGGGAGTCTGATGGATTCCACCTCCCAGGCCCGGTATGAGACACTCACAGACAAAGAGACCAGACTGTACGGTGAGTGTCATTTATAGGCTCTGCAAGGTACGGACAAGCTTGCTTGTCGACCTTTCCTTCGTTCAATACCTGGGTAGCCGTTACGTACAGCTAGAACCACTGACGTGCTTGTGGATATGATCCGAAAACTCACTACCAATGTATTGACGAGTCTTTAGAGTCCCACACAGAAGGCCTGTCCACTCGAGCGAAATAACGTAGTGCACGTACGGCGCTGCGTGCGGGGTCCGGTTAGACGTATGTCTTAAACCGGACGGATTATGATACTAGCCGGTTTATGATTGAACCGGGACATTAAATCAATTATTAATGAAGTAATTAATTAATTATGTGATGGTACATATAGTTAAACTAGTGTTATATTGTTTTCTCTCTCTTGATCATATGGTTACATGTGATGAAACCATTTAATATGTTTAAATTTGTTTAAACATATTATCTTTTTCTTTCTTTATTTTTCTCTTTTATTTTTGCATGGCTAAAGGTGTGGTGGAGCTTCATCTCATGTCTTTTGACATGTGTAAGGATGAAATGAGAAAGGGGTTATGTGTTATGATAAGGGTCTTGTATCATTCTAGATATAACGTAATTCTTTTTCTCTCACATCCTTAAGAGAGAAAAATAGAGAAAAAATAAGAGAATGAAAAGAAAGAGTTTCCATTCTCTACATCACCTTCATCTCACATTTTTGCACCCTGTGAGGTTGAAGTAGTAGCTCAAGTGGCCTCTCCTTCGATGTGGATCATCTTCGACGGAAGGATCGGCAACCAAGTTTTGTCCGGTGCACAATTGGAGCCTAGCTTGGAGTTCAAACAAAGAAGAGCATCCTGTTCGAAACCCACGGTGACGTTCTTTTTGGAAAATAAGGTCAATGTCGGATATGTCGGTTTTTATCGGAAAAATAGTGCACGACGTGAGTATCGAGTTTTAAAAATACCGCAAGTGCACGGTGCATTGAAGCAAGCCGGCAAGCACGGGTCGAACCATAAGGAGTGGATATCATGACATCAAATTGAGTTATGATCAATAAGTTGGAAGATGGTGTTTTTGTCACGATTTAGTGTACTTCCTAAAAGGAACAAGGTGTTGGGTTACGAAATCTTAGGCTGAGGTTCAGTAAGAGTGAAATACGACATTTACCCCCAACTCTCCATTTTGATTCAAGATTCATTCTTTTAGTTTCCATTTGAGTAGCGAAAGTATGCCGTATTTATCCGAAACGTTTCTCGGGATGAAATACGATATCAAGGGTAGAAAAACAGAAACTAACAAGAATGAGGTTTATAATGGAGTGGATATAGAATTAGTTAAGTGAAGTTGCAAGTATAGACTATATGCAAGAATTCTATATATCCTATCTAGCTAATTGCGACAAGTAACTTAATTCCGTATTCACGCCTTCTTCAAGTCGTAACATAGCAACGATAAAATGTGAAGAAATAATAGGATATATGTTAAAGGTTGATTTGCAATCATTCAAAACGATATATCCTATCAATCAAAACATAATAAACTTGCGATGTTAAGAAAAGAAGTGAAAAGATGCAAGAATCAAAAGGGAGGGTTGGAAGTGAAGTCATTCTACATCCTACCTCCCCATAGCCTAAGAGCAACTACTCACACATCATTATATGAATATCACAACTGAATAATCAAAAGAATCGACGAAATAGAAAAAGATACAAGAATCAAACTTGAATGTAATGAGTGTTTATTGCAATGGTTCAAAATACATGTAATGAGTTCAACTACCAAAATCTAATCTTGCAAGCTCAAAAATAGAGGTTGCAAGACCAGAGGAAGGCAGAACTCAACTTAATTCCAAGAGCAACAAGAATTTTTACAAAAGTGCACAAGTATATCAGAATATCTGCTCCCAAAAAATCATATATGAACTACATCTCTGATCTGCTATTTGTAGGCAACCCAAAATAAAAGATAAAACCACAGGTGGACTAAATACACAATGGGGGACCCACACAAAGAAAACGAACCACTTTTTCACCATCTAGGCCGCAAATTGCGGCTGTTTTGAATAAATTTGTGGCCGTCTTGAAGAGTGTGGGGCCCACCTTGCTACAATAGTCTTCTGATTAGTTGACTATATCCCTGTAATTGCAATTTAGTCAAATGATCTCGTGGGTCAATTCTGGAGCAATGAACAGAGAGAAATTCATGGGTAAGTCCATGTTTTTGTAGGGTTCCTAGGCACACTAAGGAGGTCCCACAAGGCATCAACCATGCCAAATTCAAAAATTTCGGGTGCCGAGAAACCCTAATGCGATCGTTGACTAGAGTTTAAGGCGATAACCGAACAAGTAAACAACTTTACTAAGAAGTGAACGGAAATACAACCTTTGTAGATCCGGTCCTCCACCTCCATAGCTCCGTGATGAAGTCCCCTCGCTGCGATCATCGGATCCCGGACTCTAGCGTCGGCTTCATCGGAGAAATAGGCGGGCTAGGTCGTCGACTTCGATGCCGAAGATGATCTACGTCGAGGCAACTCAAGATCAAGCTCCAACTTCACCAAGTCATGAAACTTGTGAAGAAAACACCCTATACTACTTGGCAAGTGGTAGAGGATGAAGAAATAGGAAGTGGGTTCACTTTAGAATTGGATTTCTCACTCTTTTTCTCAAGTCACCATTGAAGCTAGCAAGCTTCTTTCTTCTTGAAGAAGAAGAAGAAGAAGAAAAAGAATATGATAAGAATTATGGAAAAAGAAAATAAAGTCATTCTTATCATTTTAGCAACCATGGTTTAGTGTAGAGAATAAACTATAGTTAGGTGAATGGTTAGGTTTAGGAAAGGAACAAAAATGGTCAAAGCTTCATGAAGCTTCAACAAAAGAACAAAAGAAGCAACCATTTTTGTTTCTTGCCCTAAAGTAAATAAATAAATAAATAAATAAGAATAGATAACAAAACCCTAACCATTCACTTAAATATGGTTTAAAGTAAACATACACCTAATTTTGCATGTATCATCAAACATGATACAATCAAGTGCACAAAAATATATCACATATACAATGTGCACATCAAGTGAGAAAATCCATCTTAAGTGAACCAATACTAGTTAATGCAAAGTAATATATCAAAATATATAATTATACATTAAATCATTAAATCAACATTTGATTTAACGATCCGGTCATATCGCATATGACCGACTAATATCCAATGTATCGACTTATCGAATCAATCCTCGATTCGATAACTAGGTTATATCGCATACAACCAATCGATACATTCATCGGGAGAATAGAATACGGTATCACATACACGCATTGTTCTCGGTCCCGCACATATCTCATATGCGCTCCTATTTCGTTTCCCTTGAGCCAGGAAACATCTGTGTAGGACTCTAAAGACTCGTCAATACGCCGGCAGTAGGTGATGATCATATCAAATACCCACAATCCGCAAGCGGTCTGCTAAACGTAATGGCCACCCGGGTATTGAGCGATCAGAATATCGACGAGCAAGCCCGCTCACACTCCTGTGAATCCAACCAGCAACACTTACCGTACAGTCCGGTCTGATCGTCTGATATGTCGCATATCTCGCCTAGGGGTGGTAAACGTCAGACCCCAGTAGCTCGATAAGTCGTGTCGATATGAGGTCTATAACAGTTCGAGAAACTACTGGTAACACTTACCAGTAAATCTCATCAACCCTGGCCAGGGATTTCCGGTTATAGCCAATCGAACACAGCGCAACATCAACTCCCTATACCGGGAGAGACGAATCCCCTCCTATCGCTCATTGCCTCCATGTGATTCGGGGCTGTACCCAAAAACCACCGTTTTGCACGCCCTCTTGGACGTGGTAAGGTGGAAATCAAAGCATAGTGGGAATCACACAAGACTCTATGACGATCTCGGGTCTACAGACTAACCTGTACCAGTGTCACCAGAGAACTGCCATCTGACGTAAGATATAATACCATCTGGGAGTTCTCGGCGAGTCCGTCGAGTGTACCCAGTCTCCACTGAGCACCCATATATGATCTCTGATGTCAAACACCAATGGATATGGGATCATCCATCGCCCATCTGTATGGGTCGAGAAGGTATACGCCAGTCTACTCTGGTATATCGATGCCCCGTCACGATACACCCACGACTAGGGACCTTGAAGGATGTGCTTATGGACTACCATGTCCCCACTAGTATGATCCACATCATAGTCCAGGTAGTCAAGTACACATCCTAAGGGCTTTACCAACATGTAACAGAGAGACAATCAGTGTACACGTTAAGGTAAAGAGCAACCAGATAGCATACTATCATGTCGAGCAAGAAAGTCCTCCCTATATATGTCCCAGCATCCACTACAATATACATCCTATGTACAGTAATGGCCTCTAGGGCATACATATAACTAACAATCTCCCACTTGCACTAGGGCCATCTGTAGCAGTGGTTGCAGTATCTCATACTCAACCTTCCCATAAAAGTCTCTCTCTGGGAAAAGGCCTTTGTGAGTGGATCCGCCGTGTTGTCCTCTGAGTCTACTCTCCTAACCTCGATCACCTTGGAGATCAGCCATCTCCATGATCAGGTGATACTGCCTTAGAATATGTCTGGATCACTGACGGTACGGACGTTCCTTGGCTTAAGCCACAACTCCATTGTCACACAATGGGAGGAACTATGTTCATTTCATGAACAAATATACATCCAGACTGCCTCTTTGGTAGCATCTTAAGTAGCGATGAATCCAGCCTTTATCGTCTAGTATGCCAAGGTATTTAGCTTGGAACTCTTCCAACATGCCTTCCCTTTACTGAGGGTAAAGACAATGCCTGCGACTGACATTCAGTCGTCCTTATCACCCTGGAACCCTTCCAGTGATTCTCCCCAGGATCAACTGATACCATCTCACTACAATTAGTGGGTGTCCTAATATCCAACTAGATCTATCTCATAGATCCAAAACCCAGGATTTAGTAGGTATCACTTTGATCCTATATGGAGAATCATTGTGATAAGCGGATATTGATCGAGCGTAGCATATGAAACTCCTTCCCTATCAAGAGTTTGTCATCCACGTACTCTACGAGGATTACTACCATACTCCCTACTACATTTTTGTATATACAAGTTTCATCTACCATTTTGATGATGTCAAACTCTTTGACTAACACATCAAAGCAGACGTTCCAACTCCGCAATGCCTGCTTCATCACATAAAACATCCTGCACACGTTTCCGCTGCTCCCACTGTTTACGAAGCCCTCTGGCTGTGTACTTATAGACGTTCTCTTCTAAAACATCATTTAGAAAAGCAGTCATGGCACCCAACCGCCAGATATCGTAGTCATGGTATATAGCCGTGGCAAGTAAGATCTGGATGGACTTAACCATAGGCACTGGAAAAAGGTTTCATCATTATCCACGCCTGGTCAATGATGCAAACTTTTAACAAGTCTAGCTTTGAAAGTCTCAACTTTTCCATCTACACCAAGTAATCTTCTCAAGATATACCTGCTCTTGATGGGGATTTAACCCTTTAGATATAGCAACCAAAGTCCATACTTTGTTGGTGTATAAGGATTCCATCTCAGATCGATAAACATCCAGCCATTCTTACAGAGTCTCACTCCTGATGGCCAGCTCGAAACTAGTTAGGTCATCATCTCATGATGCAATCCTCTCTTCCACTGTCATAGAGAAACCGAAGTAACTCTCAGGTGGGTGAGGAACCCTACTAGATCGGCGGAGAGGCTGAGGTTCGTTGGAATCTACCGAATCCTTTGGTTCTATCAAATCATCTGCTGTAGTTTGTATAGCTGGAACATTTCCAGTTCTACAGAACTGACCTTGCCTCGATCTTGTCCGGGTTTTGCTTTTAGACATAGGCCGGACAACCCCAAATCTTAACTAACTTAAGATATGGGCTCTTCCCTTTCTATATCACATATGAAGCGGTAGGCAACAGATTTGATTAGAACCCTATTCAATAGGTATGCAACATCATAAGTGCATAACTCCCAAAAGGAAATAGGTAACTCAGTAGTACTCATCATAGAGCACACCATATCATATAGGGTGTGATTGCTCCTCCCCGATACAACGTTGTGATGTGGTGTATTCGGAGGAGTAATGCTGAGAGAGAATCTCATTCTCCTTTAGAATAGTCCAGGAATTCCATGCACAAGTATTCTCTTCCCTGATCTCATCATAGGACATAATACTTATACCCGTTTTTTGGTTCTCTACTTCTAATTTATATTCTGTGAATATCTCAAAAGGTTCGGACTTGTGTTTCAACAGGAACATATGTCCGAATCTTGAGAGATCATCAGAGAATGTAATGAAGTACAAAGAACCGGTCTTGGCATGTGTAGACAGGGGACCTACATACATCAACATGTATCATCCCAAGAGTTCACTAACTCTTTCTCTGTTTCCAGTAAATGGAGCTATGGTCATCTTATCTCTGTGACATGACTGGCAAGTTTCACAAGATGTAAATTCAAACTAATTTAAATATGCATCTAAATGTAACTTCAGCCAGTCGGGTCGCATTGATATGACCTAGTCTACAATGCATCAAGAAGGATTCGTTCATTTCTGAACTCTTCCTCTTGTGTGTGTTCTATATACTAAGAACCGTAGTTTGATTTAGAACATCAATGCTTTTAGATAACGTGCCTGAACCGATCAACTTTTGATATAGAAAATGTTCAAAACATTATCCAACAATACAAAATTTTATCATTTCTTTACTTATAAAGAGACTGATATGATTTTGTATATCAGGTTCGATATCTAATAGAATTTGTTCAAAATCAATGCATTGGTAATACAGGGTGACAGTGACCAACAGACTTGGCTGCAACACTTGCACCGTTTTCTGTCTCATGAAACTTATCACCCGTTCTCAGTTCTCTACCTTTCTGTAGCCCTATGTAACAGATTACATATCTGGGATCCTGATCCGGTATCAGATACCCAGGACGCAGAGGATACTGAGAAACAGTTATTTATAATGAACACACCCGAAGGAGATGCATCATATGCATTTTCTTCGTTTGGGCGGCATGGGAATTCTGGTATTCCCCAATTTCCTACTATGTCTTATAACATTTATAAGTTGGAGCGGGACCAACGTTCCCCAGCTCAGTATAACAAGCGGGTTCGGTCAATACATCCGTATTATTATCTTGATTAAGGCGTGATATGGTCGCTACCTGGAGAGAGAGAGAGAAGAAAACACTCAGCGTATGCTCTTGCAAGATCAGATTGGTTATTATTTTATCTAATCAAGATGGCTCCCACTGTTTTTATCAAATCTTCCTTCAAACCCTAAAAGGAAAGACTAGCCGGGATTAATTACACGCTACAAGTTCGCCAATATTTCAGCCAGGCCAGTGTCGGTACTTTGAGGGAGGTTCCCCGTACTTTCGTACGGACCTAATTATAGTAAACCTCGTTTCCCAGAGGCGTTACCCCGTTGACACTTTTCTAGACACCTACTTGATCGACTAATTGTAATGTGTAAAACTCTCCCAGGAGTAACAATTACTCGCAGCAGGTATCGGGATCCAACTATCTCATAGAAGGTATGCAATCTCATTGCAAATTTCAACACTTGAAATTCCCGATAATTTTGCCCCTAGCGTCCTATAACCTTGACGGAGGCCAAACTACCCATAGTCCGCTAGTCAAGTTCAACCCGTCATTTCCTGATTGAATTAAACCCACCCGCACGACCCTTGACGGAGGCCAAACAACGCCGTACGAATACCCTAATCCAATCGCATCGTATGCTAGCAGATAAGCAATAGTTAGCTACCGTACACTACGCCTTGACGGAGGCCAAACTACCGCAGCACGAATACTAACTAGTACTTATCTGAAATGACGGAGGGCTACGACAGGTTTTTACAAAAACCTATTGCGTAATGAACTTGATATCGTTGTAGAATCAAATGATTTTTAAAATGGAGTGTTTCTGAGGCTTTTCTAGTTTTGCTAAAGGGGTCACTCCCGGTGAAGGGATCGTCGGTCCTTTCCTCGTCGAATGAGGTGCGGGATATATCATATATATCACTGTGCAAAGCAGAAACTATAAAAGCAATCAAAAAACAAACCGAGTGTGTTGCATCTGCCAGTTATTGCTAAAGGAGTCACTCCCGGTGAAGGGATCTCGGTCCTTTCCTTATCGAATAAGGTGCAGGATGTTCTACAAGGAACACCGCGATGCAAAGCAAGAACTGTAGCTACCTGTTTTTGAAATTCGATTCCATAACATCTTACTTTTCTTTTCTTTCATTAATCATATTAATGAAGTCCTATCATTTAAGTCACCTAAACATCACAGATAAATACGATGTACACTTATGCCATCCGCATTCGCCTCGATGTCCCCTCGTGCACCGTTAGGTTAGGTAACTAACGGCAGAGTGCGGCAGGGCTAGCGCGGGTGTAAAACATAAGTAACGCCTATATAATATATCATATATACTATATACAACATTTATCACAGAACATCAAATGATCACATCACAGATATCGCAGCAGAAGAATCATATGAAATATTGGATATACTAGGACGTCCGTGTTTTCAATACGAGCCAGTATAAAACACGGATTCCACGGTCGCGATGAATGGCCAAACCCACAACCCTAGACCCCTATGAGAGCGGCAAGCAACCCTACCAATTCTAGAGTTAGGAGACCCGGACTCGACTCCTCGAGTTGGTCTCCCACTGGACTCTAGAACCCGGTTACTTGTGCTCCCCTCCTTGGGTCTATCCTAGTGCGGAAAAGTAAATAATATACAAACGGTGACATCTTCCGCAACCTGGAAGTGCCCCAATAAAAGAATATTACATACAAGTTTTTACATGAATGAAAATGAAAAACACTCATCTCACATAAAAAAAACCTGCTATTCAAACACGACGATCCAATATAACATATCCAGCAACACATAACATCACATGTCATCAACGTAAGTAAATATGCGCATCCCAATTGTCGTTGACATATAACAACGAAACCGGCAATATCACATATTACACTTACGGTCACAGAAAATAAAGTGTAAAACTACAACAGTTGGAATCCGCAACTTCTTTAGACATCGCTTGCCTAATCAAATGAATTCCTTAGACATCACATGCCTAACAATTATAAACTCCGCATTTTAGTCTCAAAATCGAAAACACTTTTCAATACCAAGTCGGGCAATTCAACAAGATTCCCGACATCCTGATCGAATGCTCGTCGCAAACTTCAGTAGGCGGCCGCACCCCCGATACCGTCGACGAAGTGAACTGAGGCGGAACACCGCTGCCGCGAGCACCCGAACGGATGCTTTCGGCGACGGGGTTCTCCTACAGTCACTTGGTCGGGGCTATGGGGCTTGGTTATCTATTAAGTTTTACCGGCGAGTATCCGCGTACGCTACGAGATTGCGACGGACTTTTGATCGCATCAAAATTCTGTGGCAACCGATCAAGTGAGACTAAAGTGCTATTTTTATAACATTCATATCAGTTATCTCATAACTACTTGTGAATTCCAAGTATTGTATCACATTCCAGATAAACAGAAGATGTTAAACTTTCCGACCGAACAGTCAAACACTCAAGTTTTCCCGATATAGCTCAACACATGAAATAGGTTTAAAAACATCCAGTTCATGCCTCAGTACCAACGGTCCAGCCGTAGAAGGGTCAAGCCAACGCCTCATATGTGGCACGCTGTACTGCCCCAAACCCGAAGGTTCAAAGGGCAGTTCAAGACGGTCACATAAGTGAATTAAGGTTTGTTGTCTTCTAGAGGGTCCATCGCGTTACTTGCACTACTTAGAATGTCTTTAAACCACGGAAACATCCAACAATTGGAAATTTCCCGACAGGGGAAAAAGTGGGTATTTATATCCGGTCGAACTTTTCAACATTTTCTAAAATTATCCGGAAAAACCCGTAGACGAAGTTAAACATTCCGATCGAAACATCGAGTCCCCAATACACTCCAGAAAACTCAACTGATGAGCAGTAATTAAAATTACCCAGAAAACACAGGCATTACAGACGGGGATTACTGTGCAAAGAACATGAAAAGAAGCTTCTATATGGCCGCGGAACCGCCGCAAATGCCTGGGTGGGGCCGCGGTTCCACGGCGCTTTAGATGATTCAGGGATACGTGCTTCACAGTAAATCCTAGAAAACCCTGCTTATTTTTCTGCATATTTTTAATTCACAAAAATTCAAAATTCCAGAAAATGTACAGAAAGGGGTGAAACTTAGGGTTTCGGGGTTCGATCGGGTTTCTAACATCGTCTACGCATCGCCTAAGGCTTTAGCTAGGCTCTGATACCACTGTAGGGTTCCTAGGCACACTAAGGAGGTCCTACAAAGCATCAACCATGCCAAATTCAAAAATTTCGGGTGCCGAGAAAACCTAATGCGATCGTTGACTAGAGTTTAAGGCGATAACCGAACAAGTAAACAACTTTACTAAGAAGTGAACGGAAATACAACCTTTGTAGATCCGGTCCTCCACCTCCATAGCTCTGTGATGAAGTCCCCTCGCTGCGATCATCGGATCCCGGACACTAGCGTCGGCTTCATCGGAGAAATGGGCGGGCAAGGTCGTCGACTTCGATGCCGAAGATGATCTACGTCGAGGCAACTCAAGATCAAGCTCCAACTTCACCAAGTCATGAAACTTCTGAAGAAAACACCCTATACTACTTGGCAAGTGGTAGAGGATGAAGAAATAGGAAGTGGGTTCACTTTAGAATTGGATTTCTCACTCTTTTTCTCAAGTCACTATTGGAGCTAGCAAGCTTCTTTCTTCTTGAAGAAGAAGAAGAAGAAGAAAAAGAATATGATAAGAATTATGGAAAAAGAAAATAAAGTCATTCTTATCATTGTAGCAACCATGGTTTAGTGTAGAGAATAAACTATAGTTAGGTGAATGGTTAGGTTTAGGAAAGGAACAAAAATGGTCAAAGCTTCATGAAGCTTCAACAAAAGAAAAAAAGAAGCAACCATTTTTGTTTCTTGCCCTAAAGTAACTAAATAAATAAGAATAGATAACAAAACCCTAACAATTCACTTAAATATGGTTTAAAGTAAACATGCACCTAAGTTTGCATGTATCATCAAACATGATACAATCAAGTGCACAAAATATATCACATATACAATGTGCACATCAAGTGAGAAAATCCATCTTAAGTGAACCAATACTAGTTAATGCAAAGTAATATATCAAATATATAATTATACATTAAATAATTAAATCAACATTTGATTTAACGATCCGGTCATATCGCATATGACCGACTAATATCCAATGTATCGACTTATCGAATCAATCCTCGATTCGACAACTAGGTTATATCGCATACAACCAATCGATACATTCATCGGGAGAATAGAATACGGTATCACATACACGCATTGTTCTCGGTCCCGCACATATCTCATATGCGCTCCTATTTCGTTTCGCTTGAGCCAGGAAACCTCTGTGTAGGACTCTAAAGACTCGTCAATACGCCGCCAGCAGGTGATGATCATATCAAATACCCACAAGCCGCAAGCGGACTGCTAAACGTAATGGCCACCCGGGTATTGAGCGATCAGAAGATCGACGAGTAAGCCCGCTCACACTCCTGTGAATCCAACCAGCAACACTTACCGCACAGTCCGGTCTGATCGTCTGATATGTCGCATATCAAGCCTAGGGGTGGTAAACGTCAGACCCCAGTAGCTCGATAAGTCGTGTCGATATGAGGTCTATAACATTTCGAAAAACTACTGGTAACTCTTACCAGTAAATCTCAGCAACCCTGGCCAGGGATTTCCGGTTATAGCCAATCGAACACAGCGCAACATCAACTCCCTATACCGGGAGAGACGAATCCCTTCCTATCGCTCATTGCCTCCATGTGATTCGGGACTGTACCTAAAAACCATCATTTTGCACGCCCTCTTGGACGTGGTAAGGTGGAAATCAAAGCACAGTGGGAATCACACAAGACTCTATGACGATCTCGGGTCTACAGACTAACCTGTACCAGTGTCACCAGAGAACTGCCATATGATGTAAGGTATAATACCATCTGGGAGTTCTCGGCGAGTCCTTCCAGTGTACCCAGTCTCCACTGAGCACCCGTATATGATCTCTGATTTCAAACACCAATAGATATGGGATCATCCATCGCCTATCTGTATGGATCGAGAAGGTATACGCTAGTCTACTCTGGTATATCGATGCCCCGTCTCGATACACCAACGACTAGGGACCTTGTAGGATGTACTTATGGACTACCATGTCCCCACTAGTATGATCCGCATCATAGTCCAGGTAGTCAAGTACACATCCAAAGGGCTTACAAACATGTAACAGAGAGACAATAAGTGTACACGTTAAGGTAAAGTGCAACCAGATAGCATACTATCATGTCGAGCAATAAAGTCCTCCCTATATATGTCCCAGCATCCACTACAATATACATCCTATGTACAGTAATGGCCTCTAGGGCATACATATAACTAACAGTTTTCACATGTTTCACACTTGGTCACACTCTTTCTTTGTTGCAAACTCTTTTAGTCTTGATCTGTATTCTGCCCGTTTGCAGTTCTGGTTAAAAATTTGTTAGTGTATATGCCCTAGAGGCCATTACTGTATCATACTAGTTTCTATATTACTTGATGGAAGCTTGGGATATTCACAGTTGTATATACAATCTTGCTCGAAATGGTAGTATGCTACTTGGTTTGTCTCTACTTCAATATGTGCATGTGTTTCTTTTAGCATATCGCTTATATACATATTAGTAGAGCCCTTAGGATCTTTGCTTGATTACCAGCGTTGTGATGGCGCTCACACTCGTGGGGGCAGGGTAATCCATTAGCACATCCTTATACTGGTCCCTAGTCGTTGGACTATCGAGACAGGGCATCAATACTCCGGAGTAGACTAGCGTATGCGCTTCTCATCCCAGCGTAGGAGACGGTCTGTCCCACAGCCGTCAGTACGTCGTACTTGAGATAGTATGCGGGTGCTCGTTAGGTTACGAGTACACTGGACAGGACTCGTCGGGAACTGTTGGTTGGTATTATACCTATCGTCAGTTATCAGTTCCCAGGTGACATGAGTACAACTTAGTCCGCTGACTTGACACTGTCACTTCGCCTCGAGTGTGTTCCCACTGCACTTTGATTGCTACCCTACCACGGCTCATAGGAGTCGTGCAAACAGGTAGTTTTAGGGTGCAGTCCCGAAGCACTTGGAGGCAGTGATGGTTAGACAGGATTCGTCTCTCCCGGTATTAGGGGTTGACATCGCGCTGTGTCCAGGAGAGCCATTACACAAGTAGTCCCTGGCCAGGGCAAGCGAGATATACTGGTAGGTTTCCAGTGTTATCTTAGGGTGTTCTGGGCTACACTCCGACACGACTTGTACCGCTATTAGGGGACTGACGTTCACCGCCCCCCTAGGCCCGCCATGCGATGTATCAGACGAACAGACCGGACTGTTCGGAGACTGTCACATACAGGCTCAGTAGGAGTTCAGATGGGGTCACCTCGTCAGTCTTCTTATCAGCATCTACCTGGGGACCGTTACGTACAGCTAGTGCCGCTTGCGGTCTGTGGTTAAACCCACTGCCAGCATAGTGTCGAGTCTTTAGAGTCCCACACAGAGAGCTATTCGCCTTTAGGCAAAATGAGTAGAGGTCGCATGGTTTTGCGACAGGGTTCATTCACATCCGCGCACTTGTGCACGTTTGCTGTCCGGACAGCTTATACTAGCGGGCTTTGGTTTAAGCCAGATCCTAGTATATGATTTGGGATTGGTTTTATCTCATTGTGTTCGTGTTCCTCGGATCACGAATACGGCTGCGTATGCACAGTTGATTGAGACAGAGGGAGAGGACTTTGATTAGGGTTAATGATCATTGTCATTTTGCTAACCCTAATGCTTATGTGTGTATTATGGTTAATTGATATTAGTTTAATATAATTGTGCATGATTAGGGTTGTTGACCATTTTACATTCTTGACTTGTTGACCTAGGTTGACAATTTGACCATCATCATTTCATTTGAAAGATGCTCTTTGATCCTTGCAATTTGCATTAAAAATGAAATGATAATGGTCATGTCTTGATTAAGCCATGACAATTATCTCACTAATTTTCAATTTACAATAATTCACACATATATGTGAGAATTCTTCATTATTCTCTCATTCTATCATGTGCTTTCTCTCTCCTCCTCTTCCTCTCTCTCAAGCTCTCCCCTCTCATTTATTGAGAAACACTTGAGCTTGAGAAAAACCTCTTCTTGATAATCTCTACTCTCATCTAAGGTTCTAGGATTAGCACTTCTAGCACTTTCGTTACTTCTAGCTTGAAGTTGAAGCTAAAGGTTGAGGCTCTCGGGTGGATCCTTCTTCGACGAGAGAAGACGACAAGGAGATCACTTCCGTTCACTACAAGGAGCAAGGAGAGAAGAACATAAAGCCCTAGGTATAACCATTCTTCCATGTAGCTAATTTCTAGTTAGCTTTAGTTAGTTTTTGTTTAGAAAAGATCCCGACTTTGTCTAGTCCATGTTGCCTAGAGTAGTAAAAATCCGATTTTTATTCCGTTTTCCGCCTCCCCGCAAGCACCGGGGTAGGCAACGTGGACTTACAGTGGTATCAGAGCCTAACTAAACATAAACTAGCTAGGTAGTAAAAGTGTATGGAAGTTTGATCCGAAAAATCGCAAAACCAAACCATACAAAACCCTAAGTTTCTGTTGAAATTTTTTCTGCTCAAAATAAAATAAATCTTACGTCAATAATCATCTCAGGGTTTTGTTAAGAAACTCACCAAACCCGATCCAGTGAATCGTTCAAAGCGCCGCGGTTCCGCGGCAATAGCAAGCTATTGCCGCGCAACCGCGGCCGAGTTGACTCGGTTCTGGGTCGAGTTTGGTGCAGTGTTCTTCTGACATGGTTTTGGGATTTTTAAGACATTTTATTTGTGCCCAGATTTTCCAGAATAGAAATTTGTATTTGGGGGCCTATAAATCCGTATTTTTGATCGAACTTCACTACACTTTGACTAATGGGTTTTATCTGTGATGTTTATATGTATTGAACATTGGCTAATCGCTATACGTCGATTAGTGGGGGTTATACATATCTGTGATCTGTGTTTGATGATGGTATGTGTATATGAATGCGTTGGATTGTCGCGGGTGAATAGCCGGGATGGATATGAGATGAGTGTTTCTTTTTCTTTCATTCATGTAATATGTAAATTGATGTATTATTATTTGTTTGGCCGCACAACCGGGTCGGGGTTGTAGCCATCATTGTATAATTCTTTTTACTGTTTTTGCTCCTAGGATAGACCCATGGAGGGGGTGCACAAACTACCGGGTATCTCGAAGTGCCGAGTGGCCTACTCACGGTGTTGAGGGAGGTTGCTTCGCTTCGGGTACTTGGAGGGTAGTTTGCCGCACCCGTAGGGGTCTTGGGTGAGGTATTGGCTATTCACCGCGACCGTGTAATCCTCTTTGCATTGCAGGCTCGAACGGATTCCGGATTCCTAGTATATCCAATGTATTCATCTGTGATCTGTAATGTCCATCATTGCTATATATTTATATATGATAACTATTTAGGCGTTGTTTATGTTTTACAGCCGCGCTAGCCCAGCACCCGCTCTGTCGTTAGTTAAGTAACCTAACGGGTGATGACGGGGCCCCGTGGCGAATGCGAATGGCATAAGCGTACGTCATATTTTGGTTGTTTTCTGCAATGGTAGGATTAAATGATGGGACGCATTAAAAGAACTAATGCAAGAAAATAAACCAAGTAAAAGTCGATTGGAACACTTTGAAAACCACTCGGTTCTTTTCAAAAAACTAAACTTTTAAACGCGGAGCTTGAACCACTCCTTTTAAAAGCTATCTCGTTCCATCGATTATATCAAGTTCACTACGTTCGCGGTTTCACCAAAACCATTCGTAGCCCTCCGTCATTCCACATGAATGGTCAAAAAGTATTCAAGCTATGTATTTTGGCCAAAGTCAAGGCATAGTGATTGGTAGCTATTGGGTATTCATGTGCAGCATAGATAAATGCGTTGGTTTGGGACAGTCGTGCTGCCATTTTGGCCAAAGTCAAAGGGTAGGTACGGGTGGGTCCAAATTAACCAAGAGAATGACGGGTAGAACTTGACATGTGACTTATGATATTTTGGCCAAAGTCAAGGTCATAAGAGCATGGGGCAAAAATCCACATCGGGAGTTTCATAAGCACTGAAACTTGCTAGCGCTGCATACCATTTGGAGTGTGATGATTCTGGTAGGATTTCTTCGGTTTTATCACGCGATGATATTTGGATCCCGATCCTACTATGAGTATATGCTACTCCTCGGGAAAACTCTCACTTAACGATCAATGCTATAAACCTAGTAGGTGTTTAGAAAGGTGTTAGCGGGGCTACGCCCACAGGGAAAGGAGGTTACTTAATTAAGGAACTTCGCGAAAGCGTTGGAAAACCTCCCTCGAAGTACCGACACTGGCCTGGCTGAACGGTTAAGCAAGTATTGTACGGTGAGATTGATCCCGACTAATTCTTTCTTTACGGTTTGAGAAGGGATTCGAGAGACAGTGGGAGCCATCCTGTTTAGAAAAACTAAAAAACCACTCTAAACTTGCAAGAGTATCATGCTAAAGTGTTTCTTTTCTCTCTCCTAATTGCAGCGACCATTCAACATGACCGGACATAAGTTATTACTAGATAAAAACATACTGACAGGGCCAAACTACAAAGATTGGCTCAGGAATGTCAAGATGGCAATCACTTACGACAAGTTGGGGTATGTCCTTACCACCAAAGCTCCCCCTGTCCCAGTTCCCACCTACAGCGTCGCGGATAAAGAAATCCGTAAGACATGGGAGATCGATTGCGCGAAGGCCAAATGCCTCGTGCTTGCCTCGATGGACAACGAACATCAGAGGAGGCATGAGAATATGGACCTGGAGTCCATATTTCTCCATACAAAATAACTGTATGGAGAGCAGTCTCGTATCGCAAGATACGAAGTGTCAAAGAAACTATTTTCGGCAAGATAGGTCGTCAGATCATTGGTAGCGGAACACGTGCTTAAGATGATTGGCTACATAGAGGAGCTCGCGGACCTTGGGACCACGTTGGAGAATGAATTCTAAACTGATTTGATTCTCCAGTCCCTTCCTTCCACTTACGCCCAGTTTATCCTTAACTTCAACATGCAAGGAAAGGAGGTTGAACTTTCCGAACTTCTGAACATGTTGAGCAGTGCTGAGGGCACCCTACAGAAAGGTAGGGAGACATCCACTTTGTTTGTAGGAGGATCTTTCTCTTCTAGGTCCAGGGCGAAAGCCAAGGGTAAGAAGAAGAAAGCCCCCGCCAAACCAAGAGGCGGTGTCAGTAAAGTGGATATGAAGGGAAAAGGAAAGGCAACAAAGGTAGCAGGAAAGCTGGTGGGAAGGAAGAATGCTTCTACTGTCACAAAAGTGGTCACTGGAAACAGGATTGCAAGGCTTGGAAGGCCAGAACCCAGGATCTGAAGCGAGTTGCGGTTTCAGCTTCAGGTGTGTATGTTATTGAAAACTGTCTATCGATAAACTCTACATCCTGGGTATTGGATACCGGATCAGGATCTCATATCTGTAATTCTTTGCAGGCGTTGAGAAAGCGTAGAGTTTTGAAGGCAGGTGACATGACCCTCAGAGTTGCAAACGGAGCTAGCATGGATGCTGAGGCCGTGGGGGAATATCACCTAGGATTGTCAGATGGACACTTTTTGGTTTTGCGTAGTTGTTATTATGTACCAAATGCAACCTGTAATATCATTTCTGTATCTTTATTATCTAAAGAAGGTTATGAATTTGCATTTGTAAGTAATGTAGTGAACAGTCACCTTAATCAAGTTTTGATTGGGTCAGGTACATTGAACAATGGTATATACGTATTAAACCAACCACAGATTTTCAATGTCCAGAATACACATAAAAGAAAGTCTCCAGAAATCAATAAAACTTTCTTATGGCATTGTAGACTGGGTCACATTAATGAGAGAAGGTTGACTAAGTTACATGCAGAAGGATATTTGGATCCGTTCGAATATCAATCGTATGCAACTTGTCAATCCTGTCTCAAAGGAAAGATGACAAAGAATCCGTTCACCGGACACGGAGTAAGAGTGAGCAAGCTCTTGGGACTCGTACACAGCGACGTGTGCGGTCCAATGTCTACGCATGCACGAAGCGGTTATTCTTACTTCATTACTTTTACGGATGACTTTTCAAGGTACGGTTATGTCTTCTTAATGAAACATAAATCCGAGGCTTTTGAAAAATTCCAAGAATATAAAAATGAAGTAGAAAAACAAACCGGCAAAATTATCAAGGCACTGAGATCTGATCGAGGTGGTGAATACTTGAGTGCCGAGTTCCTGGGTTACTTAAAAGAGAATGGAATTCTCTTTCAGCGTACTCCTCCATACACTCCGCAACATAACGGTGTATCGGAGAGACGGAACCGAACCCTGTTGGATATGGACGGTCCATGATGAGTAACGCTGAGTTGCCGCGATCGTTCTGGGGATATGCGCTAGAATCAGCTGCATACCTTTTGAACCGAGTTCCAACTAAGACTGTGCTTACTACACCATATCAGATGTGGTGTGGGAAGAGACCCTATCTTAATCACATTAAGACATGGGGATGTCCAGCTTTTGTAAAAAAGCAGCATGCGGACAAGCACGAGGCACGCTCAGTACAGTGCAAGTTTGTGGGATATCCAAAGAACTCCAAGTGATATTTCTTCTATTGCGAAGAGGAGCAAAAGGTTTTTGTTTCTCTCCATGCTCACTTTCTAGAACACCAGTTCATAGAAAAAGAAATAAGTGGGAGCGCAATAGAACTGGAAGAAATTCCAGAACCACGAGCTATTACTGAAAGCTTAGTAGAGCCAGAGGGTTCGAAAGATCAGGACATTCCCACGCCACTCCGCAGGAGTTGTAAGCAGTCTCATCCGCCCGAGAGATACTACGGTTTTCTCATTGACGGGGATAGAGAGGATTGCATCATAGATTGTGATGAGCCTACTAGCTTCCAACAAGCCATTCAGAGCGTCGACTTGGTAAAATGGCTGGATGCAATACGGACCGAAATGGAGTCCATGTACACCAACAAAGTATGGACGTTGGATATTGCTCCAGATGGGGTAAAACCCGTAGGATGCAAGTGGATCTTCAAAAGGAAGATTGGTGTAGATGGACAGGTTGAGACCTATAAAGCTAGACTGGTTGCAAAGGGTTTCGTCAGCGACCTGGTTTGGACTATGACGAAACCTTTTCTCCAGTAGCTATGCTGAAATCCATTCGGATCCTTCTTGCCATTGCTGCCTTCCACGATTATGAGATTTGGCAGATGGACGTAAAGACCGCTTTTCTAAATGGACATTTAGAGGAGTGTGTCTATATGGACCAGCGAGAGGGTTTCATTCAGAGTGGGAGCAGCAGAAAGGTGTGCAAGTTGCTTAAGTCCATTTATGGACTAAAGCAGGCATCGCGGAGTTGGAACATCTGTTTTGATGAGACGGTCAAGGAATTTTGCTTTATCAAAAATCCAGATGAACCATGCATCTATTGTAGATTTGTAGCGAGAACTGTAGTATTCCTCGTTTTATACGTGGATGACATTCTCTCAATAGGAAATGACATTCCTATGCTACAATCTGTCAAGGGGTTTTTGTCACACAGGTTCTCCATGAAAGACCTGGGTGATGCTTCATACATTCTGGGGATCCGGATCTACCGTGACAGATCCAAGAGGATTTTAGGACTTTCACAGTCCAGGTACATCGACACCATACTGAAAAGATTCAGTATGGAAGATTCCAAGCGCAGTAATCTACCGGCTTGTCACGGGATCACCCTCTCCAAAGAGATGTCTCCCAAGACTGATTTGGAGAGGGATCGCATGTCTATTATACCCTACGCTTCTGCGGTAGGCTCTATAATGTATGCGATGTTGTGTACCAGACCAGATGTGGCTTATGCACTGAGTGTAGTAAGCAGGCATCAGTCAAACCCTGGGGAGAAACATTGGATAGCGGTAAAGAACATTCTCAAGTACCTGAGAAGGACTAAGGAGATGTTCTTGGTGTATGGTGGTAAAGACCTCCAGATTGAGGCCTTGCTGACTCCAGCTTTCAGAGTGACAACGATGATTCCAAGTCCATGTCGGGTTTTGTCTTTACCCTCAATGGAGGGGCGGTGTGTTGGAAGAGCTCCAAACAGGAAACCGTTGCTGACTCGACTATGGAAGCGGAATACATCGCTGCATCTGATGACGCAAAAGAAGCTGTCTGGATAAGGAAGTTCTTAAAAGAACTTCAGGTGGTTCCGTCCATTGTTGACCCAATACCTCTTTATTGCGACAACAACGGGGCTATAGCTTTAGCGAAGGAACCCAGGTCCCATTAGAAATCCAGACACATCTTAAGGCGGTATCACCTGATTAGGGAGATCGTGGATCGCCAGGAGATCGAGGTTCGGAGGGTTGCTTCAGAAGATAACACTGCAGATCCATTCACCAAGGTCTTGCCCCAGACTCAGTTCGAGCGGCTGATCGAGATGATAGGTCTTCGATACGCCAGTACATGGCCTTAGTGCAAGTGGGAGATTGTTAGTGTATATGCCCTAGAGGCCATTACTGTATCATACTAGTTTGTATATTACTTGATGGAAGCTTGGGATATTCACAGTTGTATATACAATCTTGCTCGAAATGGTAGTATGCTACTTGGTTTGTCTCTACTTCAATATGTGCATGTGTTTCTTTTAGCATATCGTTTATATACATATTAGTAGAGCCCTTAGGATTTTTGCTTGATTACCAGCGTTGTAATGGCGCTCACACTCTTGGGGGCTGGGTGATCCATAAGCACATCCTTATACAGGTCCCTAGTCGTTGGACTATCGAGACAGGGCATCGATACTCCGGAGTAGACTAGCGTATGCGCTTCTCATCCCAGCGTAGGAGACGGTCTGTCCCACAGCCGCCAGTACGTCGTACTTGAGATAGTATGCGGGTTCTCGTTAGGTTACGAGTACACTGGATAGGACTCGTCGGGAACTGTTGGTTGGTATTATACCTATCGTCAGTTATCAGTTCCCAGGTGACACGAGTACAGCTTAGTCCGCTGACTTGACACAGTCACTTCGCCTCGAGTGTGTTCCCACTGCACTTTGATTACTACCCTACCACGGCTCAAAGGAGTCGTGCAAACAGGTAGTTTTTGGGTGCAGTCCCGAAGCACTTGGAGGCAGTGACGGTTAGACAGGATTCGTCTCTCCCGGTATTGGGGGTTGACATCGCGCTGTGTCCAGGAGAGCCATTACACAAGTAGTCCCTGGCCAGGGCAAGCGAGATATACTGGTAGGTTTCCAGTGTTATCTCAGGGTGTTCTGGGCTACACTCCGACACGACTTGTACCGCTATTAGGGGACTGACGTTCACCGCCCCCCTAGGCACGCCATGCGATGTATCAGACGAACAGACCGGACTGTACGGAGACTGTCACATACAGGCTCAGTAGGAGTTCAGATGGGGTTCACCTCCTCAGTCTTCTTATCGGCATCTACCTGGGGACCGTTACGTACAGCTAGTGCCGCTTGCGGTCTATGGTTAAACCCACTGCCAGCGTAGTGTCGAGTCTTTAGAGTCCCACACAGAGAGCTATTCGCCTTTAAGCAAAATGAGTAGAGGTCGCATGGTTTTGCGACAGGGTTCGTTCACATCCGCGCACTTGTGCACGTTTGCTGTCCGGACAGCTTATACTAGTGGGCTTTGGTTTAAGCCAGATCCTAGTATATGATTTGGGATTGGTTTTATCTCTTTGTATTCGTGTTCCTCGGATCACGAATACGGGTGCGTATGCACAGTTGCTTGAGACAGAGGGAGAGGACGTTGATTAGGGTTAATGACCATTGTCATTTTATTAACCCTAATGCTTATGTGTGTATTATGATTAATTGATATTAGTTATATATAATTGTGCATGGTTAGGGTTGTTGACCTTTTGACCATTCTTGACTTGTTGACCTAGGTTGACACTTTGACCATCATCATTCCATATAAAAGATGCTCTTTTATCCTTGCAATTAGCATTAAATATGAAATGATAATGGTCATGTCTTGATTAAGCCATGACAATTATCTTGCTAATTATCAATTTATAATAATTCACACATATATGTGAGAATGCTTCATAATTCTCTCATTCTATCATATACTTTCTCTCTCTTGCTCTTCCTCTTCTTCAAGCTCTCCCCTCTCATGTGTTGAGAAACACTTGAGCTTGAGAAAAACCACTCCATAGTAATCTCTACTCTCATCTAGGGTTCTAGGATTAGCACTTCTAGCACCTTAGTTACTTCTAGCTTGAAGTTGAAGCCAAAGGTTGAGGCTCTCGGGTGGATCCTTCTTCGACTAGAGAAGGCGACAAGGTGATCCCTTTCTACCACTTCAAGGAGAAAGGAGAGAAGGACATAAAGCTCAAGGTATAACCATTCTTCCATGTAGCTAATTTATAGTTATCTTTAGTTAGTTTTTGTTTAGCAAAGATCCTCCTTTGTCTAGTCCATGTTGCCTAGAGTAGTAAAAATCCGATTTTTGTTCCGTTTTCTGCCTCCCCGCAAGCACCGGGGTGGGCAACGTGGACTTACACCTACTACACCATATCAGATGTGGTGTGGGAAGAGACCCTATCTTAATCATATTAAGACATGGGAATGTCCAGCTTTTGTAAAAAAGCAGCATGCGGACAAGCTCAAGGCACGCTCAGTACAGTGCAAGTTTGTGGGATATCCAAAGAACTCCAAAGGATATTTCTTCTATTGGGAAGAGGAACAAAAGGTTTTTGTTTCTCGCCATGCCCACTTTCTAGAATACCAGTTCATAGAAAAAGAAATAAGTGGGAACGCAATAGAACTGGAAGAAATTTCAGAACCACGAGCTATTACTGAAAGCTTAGTAGAACCAGAGGGTTCGAAAGATCAGGACATTCCCACGCCACTCCGCAGGAGTGGTAGGCAGTCTCATCCGCCCGAGAGATACTACGGTTTTCTCATTGACGGGGATAGAGAGGATTGAATCATAGATAGTGATGAGCCTACTAGCTTGCAGCAAGCCATTCAGAGCGTTGACTCGGTAAAATGGCTGGATGCAATGCGGACCGAAATGGAGTCCATGTACACCAACAAAGTATGGACGTTGGACATTGCTCCAGATGGGGTAAAACCCGTAGGATGCAAGTGGATCTTCAAAAGGAAGATTGGTGTAGATGGACAGGTTGAGACCTATAAAGCTAGACTGGTTCCAAAGGGGTTTCGTCAGCGACCTGGTTTGGACTATGACGAAACCTTTTCTCCAGTAGCTATGCTGAAATCCATTCGGATCCTTCTTTCCATTGCTGCCTTCCACGATTATGAGATTTGGCAGATGGACGTAAAGACCGCTTTTCTAAATGGACATTTAGAGGAGTGTGTCTATATGGACCAGCCAGAGGGTTTCATTCAGAGTGGGAGCAGCGGAAAGGTGTGCAAGTTACTTAAGTCCATTTATGGACTAAAGCAGGCATCGCGGAGTTGGAACATCTGTTTTGATGAGACGGTCAAGGAATTTGGCTTTATCAAAAATCCAGATGAACCATGCATCTATTGTAGATTTGTAGCGAGAACTGTAGTATTCCTCATTTTATACGTGGATGACATTCTCTTAATAGGAAATGACATTCCTATGCTACAATCTGTCAAGGGGTTCTTGTCACACAGGTTCTCCATGAAAGACCTGGGTGATGCCTCAAACATTCTGGGTATCCGGATCTACCGTGACAGATCCAAGAGGATATTAGGACTTTTACAGTCCAGGTACATCGACACCATACTGAAAAGATTCAGTATAGAAGATTCCAAGCGCGGTAATCTACCGGCTTGTCACGGGATCACCCTCTCCAAAGAGATGTCTCCCAAGACAGATTTGGAGAGGGATCGCATGTCTATTATACCCTACGCTTCTGCGGTAGGCTCTATAATGTATGCGATGTTGTGTACCAGAACGGATGTGGCTTATGCACTGAGTGTGGTAAGCAGGTATCAGTCAAACCCTGGGGAGAAACTTTGGATTGCGTTAAAGAACATTCTCAAGTACCTGAAAAGGACTAAGGAGATGTTCTTGGTGTATGGCGGAAAAGACCTCCAGATTGAGGCCTTTGCTGACTCCAGCTTCCAGAGTGACAAGGATGATTCCAAGTCCATGTCGGGTTTTGTCTTTACCCTCAATGGAGGGACGGTGCGTTGGAAGAGCTCCAAACAGGAAACCGTTGCTGACTCGACTATGGAAGCGGAATACATCGCTGCATCTGATGCCGCAAAAGAAGTTGTCTGGATGAGAAAGTTCTTGAAAGAACTTCAGGTGGTTCTGTCCATTGTTGACCCAATACCTCTGTATTGCGACAACAACGGGGCTATAGCTTTAGCGAAGGAACCCAGGTCCCATCAGAAATCCAGACACATCATGAGGCGGTATCACCTGATCAGGGAGATCGTGGATCGCCAGGAGATCGAGGTTCGGAGGGTTGCCTCAGAAGATAACACTGCAGATCCATTCACCAAGGACTTGCCCCAGACTCAGTTCGAGCGGCTGATCGAGATGATAGGTCTTCGATACGCCAGTACATGGCCTTAGTGCAAGTAGGAGATTGTTAGTGTATATGCCCTAGAGGCCATTACTGTATAATACTAGTTTGTATATTACTTGATGGAAGCTTGGGATATTCATAGTTGTATATACAATCTTGCTCGAAATGGTAGTATGCTACTTGGTTTGTCTCTACTTCAATATGTGCATGTGTTTCTTTTAGCATATCGCTTATATACATATTAGTAGAGCCCTTAGGATCTTTGCTTGATTACCAGCGTTGTGATGGCGCTCACACTCGTGGGGGCTGGGTAATCCATAAGCACATCCATATACTGGTCCCTAGTCGTTGGACTATCGAGACAGGGCATCGATACTCCGGAGTAGACTAGCGTATGCGCTTCTCATCCCAGCGTGGGAGACGGTCTGTCCCACAGCCGTCAGTACGTCGTACTTGAGATAGTATGTTGGTGCTCATTAGGTTACGAGTACACTGGACAGGACTCGTCGGGAACTGTTGGTTGGTATACCTATCGTCAGTTATCAGTTCCCAGGTGACATGAGTACTGCTTAGTCCGCTGACTTGACACTGTCACTTCGCCTCGAGTGTGTTCCCACTGCTCTTTGATTGCTACCCTACCACGGCTTAAAGGAGTCGTGCAAACAGGTAGTTTTTGGGTGCAGTCCCGAAGCACATGGAGGCAGTGACGGTTAGACAGGATTCGTCTCTCCCGGTATTGGGGGTTGACATCGCGCTGTGTCTAGGAGAGCCATTACACAAGTAGTCCCTGGCCAGGGCAAGCGAGATATACTGGTAGGTTTCCAGTGTTATCTCAGGGTGTTCTGGGCTACACTCCGACACGACTTGTACCGCTATTAGGGGACTCACGTTTACCGCCCCCCTAGGCCCGCCATGCGATGTATTAGACGAACAGACCGGAATGTACGGAGACTGTCACATACAGGCTCAGTAGGAGTTCAGATGGGGTCATCTCGTCAGTCTTCTTATCGGCATCTACCTGGGGACCGTTACGTACAGCCAGTGCCGCTTGCGGTCTGTGGTTAAACCCACTGCCAGCGTAGTGTCGAGTCTTTAGAGTCCCACACAGAGAGCTATTCGCCTTTAGGAAAAATGAATAGAGGCCGCATGGTTTTGCGACAGGGTTCGTTCACATCCGCGCACTTGTGCACGTTTGCTGTCCGGACAGCTTATACTAGCGGGCTTTGGTTTAAGCCAGATCCTAGTATATGATTTGGGATTGGTTTTATCTCATTGTGTTCGGGTTCCTCGGATCACGAATACGGGTGCGTATGCACAGTTGATTGAGACAGAGGGAGAGGACTTTGATTAGGGTTAATGACCATTGTCATTTTGCTAACCCTAATGCTTATGTGTGTATTATGGTTAATTGATATTAGTTTAATATAATTGTGCATGGTTAGGGTTGTTGACTATTTGACATTCTTGACTTGTTGACCTAGGTTGACAATTTGACCATCATCATTTCATTTGAAAGATGCTCTTTGATCCTTGCAATTTGCATTAAAAATGAAATGATAATGGTCATGTCTTGATTAATCCATGACAATTATCTCACTAATTTTCAATTTACAATAATTCACACATATATGTGAGAATGCTTCATTATTCTCTCATTCTATCATATGCTTTCTCTGTAACGTTTTCAAAATAATAAAATATGATTTTTGAGAAATTTTATAATTTAATATTATTTTAATGAATATTTTAATATTCTGGTATAATTAAATACAAATAAATGGGGAAAATTATGGAAAATTCTAAAATAAGGTATTTTATGGAATTATGCCATTTTAAAGTTTTTAAGATTAGTTATATGCTAATTTAGTGCTAATCGCGATTAAGAATCGCTAATTGGATTTTTAGCATTTTTGTGCAAAAATGTGTACATATCATTTTCTACACTTGTGTTGCTTGTGCATTTCTACCATGGCTTTTCTTTTGGGTCTACTATTCAAGTGAGAAGAGTTTAGTGAAGAAAAGAAAAGAAAAGGTTTCATGATGAGAGAGAGAAAGGGACCAAGTCAACCTTCACCTTTTTGAACCATACCCCATCATTTTTCCTTCTCCTTTTCTCTCCCCTCTCATGAAGAGCTGCTGCTGCTCCTGCTCCCTCTCATTTCCCTTCCCTTCACTTCATAGATCCACCATGAAAACAAAGCCAAAACCCCATTCCCACTTCACAAAACTTACTCCCAAGCTCACTAGCTACACATTGAACCTAGCAAGATTGGATTTGGAGGACTTTGAGCAACTCAAGAATTTTCTTGAGTTGCCAAAGGAGGTAATTTCTGCACCTATTAGAGCAGTATCTCATTTCCTTGTGCATCTATTCTAGTTTCATATCGATAGTGTGTTGTTTGTGGACTTTAGAAATTTCTAGTTAGGGTTTAGGGTAAAACTGAAATCAAAGATGGAATTGAGGATTGTGGTGACCTTAGAATCCCTTGTGTAATGCTAATTTGGACCCAAACCTGAACTTGAAACCAGAATACGGAATTACGGAATCGATATCGGGGGAAAACTGTAAATCTGGAAGTGTTTTGTGGAATCTGCTATCACCCCGAGACCCCAAAAATAAAACTGAGTTGACAGTGAGATATGCAGGCACCATAGAACCACCACACCAAACCCTAGCCCCCAACTCAACAGTGAGGCCGCCAATTATTCCCTTCTGGCTGCAAATTGCGGCCAGAGCAGTGGGGGATTTGCCTCGATTTTTGTGCATGGCCCCATTTCCTCTATTCTTGACCCTGGGTATGTCTAGTTTTGACTGATTCCATCTAGGGTAAAATCTGGGTTGATTTTCCTACGTTGGTGCATGGTTTACGACTTGATTTAGCATGGATTTTGGTATTTGTGATTCATTCCTGTCGGGTGGCGTTTGGACATCAACGACAAGTGGATATTGATCGTGTTTACATGCGAGTCGATAGGTTTTTACCTATGCGGGTAGCGTGTGCTATTTTGGTTTCCGATGTGGTTTTCATATGCTTTAGCATTGTGATATACTTGTAGGTACCCTACGAGATGTTGAGGCAAAGAAGATGAAGATGGCGACATCGGCACCGACACATGAGAAGGAAGGTGAGTAGATTATATCTACGGGGAGAAGTCGGGTGGATGGCGTATAGCACCCCCGCAGTCCGTGGTGATGTATACGAATACGTATACACACATATATTTATTATGTGTTGTTTAGGATTATTGATGGTAATACTGGATTATTGGTGATAAGGATGTATTGGTTGAGTATAGTGCGAAACCCTAGAGTAGTGGTTGCACCCACACTCACACATACACACATACTTGCATACATTCTTTCATATATCTGTGCGCATATGATGGTGTGTATATCGACACATGGGTATGGGACTATGTGTTCATATACGAGTTTTGAGGATGATAGGTGGGATTGAGATGAGTCGATGAGATCCGATTGAGGCCGTGGGATTTGGCGACATGACAGAGTTCGTATTGGAGATGTGATATGATGGTAGTGATACATGTCATGTGATGAGATATTGTGATATCGACTCGGATTTAGGCGGTTTCCATACCCCTCTCTATTGACTTGATTGTGGGTTCGTAGTTCGCATAGTAGGCGTTAGACTAGACCCGAGTCATACCTATTTCAAAACTAACGAATCAGGGATATTTTAAAGATAGGAAAAAGGGTTTATACAGATATTTTCAAAAGGCGCATCTTTTCTTAAAACACCGTAGCCCTTATTTTACCAAAAGCCCTGATTCGTCTTATTTCAAAAGGCAAGGTTGCATGATATATCTATTGAGGCAGGTTCTCTACTGTTGCGTTGACTACTCAATTCCGCACATTCATGCTGTTTGCATTGCATCGCTTATATTGTTGATATATTTCAGTCATGCTGCTAGGATACCAGCACCATTATCGATGATGCGTATGTTCCACGTACACTGTTACCGGCTCATAAACTTCATCATCGATAATTGCCATGTCACTACATTGTAGTACTGTTGCATTCAAGATATGACCCTTGCACGACATATTGATATGCTTACCTTTCTGCTATATGTCGCATACATGCTGCTTTCTGATTATACGCATTGAGATATGCTGTTTCCATGATATTTCTGGTTTTGGGAACCGTGGGTGTTTCAAAGAGGATATGTAATTGTTTTAAAAAAACCCGGTTACCCGTGATATGATATTTCAGTACGTCCACCATGTGTTTTCTCGGTGCTGAGAGCGACATGTGAAACCCGATTCGAGGAGGCGGATGAGGCCGATTGTGGGTACATGGTGGACCCGGTATGGTTCCCCGGGGCAAGAAATGTTTTTCGTGGAGTAGACGATGAGCCTGGCAGGGTGGCGAGTACCTACCGGTGATTTTGTTGGACCTGGCGGTTATCCGGAGGATACCGACCAGAGTCGATAGATGGATATGGGCGTACTGCCGGGGCCGAGGGCCGATACCGCAGACAGAGCCTGTGGGCCGATCCGGACTGACGGAGCCCGATATATGAGGATTTACGTGCCGATGCTGGGCACAGTTTTCATGATGTTTTCGAGTGCCGGTGCTGGGCACTCCGGTTCCATGATTTTGACGTGTCGCGAGGGACACAGGTGGTTTATATCCTCATATTTCCATGCATATGCTGATGATATTTACATGCATGATGGTTATTGTCATTGGGTGACGAGTGGACGGGATCCACGTACATGCAGATTGATTTCATTGATTGTACCTCACATTTATGATATGCTATTACCTGAGGCACTGGCACGAGAACTTGGCATTACACTCATGTATAGATATTACATTGCCAGTTTAGCATGTTTCAGACTTATTCATATTGAGGTTTATATGTATATCTGATCGTATTGACCTTGGATGGGTCATGCATTCGATCTCTGCTTGTAGATATTTTCTATTCACGAGTTGGCAACTCACCCCCGTTGTGCCACAGTCCTTGCAGGTTTTTGCCGTACAGATTCCATAGCGGCATTTCTGGCACACTGCTTCCATATGGGTGACTTGCGTTGGTAGGTGGGTTCTTTTGTATCAGAACCGCCATTGCTCCTGTATTATTCATTGTATCTAGTAATTCCATCAACCAAAACTTGTATATTGTTTCAGACTTAGAAAACAGTGTTGTATTATTTCGACCTTAGAGTCGCGCTTGTAGTATTACGGTTTTCTGGCTGTTTGAGTTTCTTTTTGGATTTTGATCCTCGCCCTTCGGCGTTGTATATTATTATTGCTTGCGTGGTTGTGACCGTCGATGGACGAAGTGCTAGCTCCCGCTTGGGGATGCCTTTTATCATTCCTTATATATTATTCTTGTTGTACCCCGTTCGGGGCCAGTTTTTACAAAGGAAACTCTGCCGAAATTTTTAGGAAAGGTTACACATTTAAAAAATACACATTCGGCTTAGTTATTTAAAACCTTGATTTTCGAAACATGATTTCTTTACTTTTCAAAACCAGTTTTCCTTATTTACTCTTTAAATGGTTTTAGATTTCTGGGCTTTTGCTTACTTGGATCAGATGGGGTCCTATAGACTTCATATGGTTCAAGGGCCAGTCACGTGCTCTTTCGGGTCGTGACAAAGTTGGTATCAGAGCGCTAGGTTGACCTTGGTTCGAGTCTGAGTTTGACTATGTAGAGCCTAGGGCGTTATTTATATACGGAACTTAGGCTTGACCTTACGGAACTTAGACTTAGTCGAGGGGGTATTAGACCCGAACTTTCGTCGTGTAGGATGACCCTTGGTTGATGGAATAGGTGACTAAAGTAGAGTGACGTACCGTGGGTATGTTCCGCGGCATACTTAGGACACGCCACCCCACTTAAGAAACCTTAGGTTGTACATTTCCTTGCACCGTATTATATTCCTTCCTATGATCTATCTTCATCGATATTGGTTATGATCTTGCTGCCGCGATTGCACGGGCAGAGTGAGCTACGGCTCGAGTTGTGTCAGCATGTGCTCGTCGGGGACGAGGGCTGACCGGGGCGTGATTCCAGAGACATACGGTTGCATTGAGGGTTCGTATTTTGTGTTTCCGCACTATGAGCGTTTGACAGATCGCTGTTGCGAGATTTCCCGGTTGTGTTGATCGGCACCAGAGGATTGAGCCACTGATAGAGGCCGGCCAGGATGTGATGACCGTTGATTTATCGATTATTCATGATGGTTGAGGCGCTGCTTAGCGTACCGACGAATGAGCCAGTTGCTGCTGCGAATGATGAGATATCGCCCAGATGATTGGAGCTACCGCAGCTGGAGCATATACTTAGATATATGACAGTGAGTCGCTAGTCACCGAGGATTAATGACTAGGACATGTGGTTCGTTCGCTTACCCCGATGCGAGGTCATCAGATAGATTGATTCCAGCTAGAGACGACTTCACGCAGGTTCGTTGAGAGTCGATTGAGACGATCGAATGTCAGGAACCCATTTTCCATGTTTAAAGTATTCGGAAAGACATGCAAGCGATTCTATGGACCCTCTAGAAGAATGAAACCCTAACTCGACTTAATGACCGTGTGAAAGCCTTTGAACCTTAGGGTTTGCGGCAGTTCCTCGGCGCCATTAGTGAGGCTTGGGTTTGCCCTTCTACGGCTGGACCACCGATGCTGTGGTATGTACTCGATACTATTAAACTGTACCCGAGATGTTGAGCTCTTGGGGGATTGTGAGGTTCTGACGAGTCGATCGGACGATTCGACATCATTCGGATATCGTGTGATGGGACACTGCTTGGGAGACTCCAGATACGAGCTTAGTCGTTGGAGCGCAGTCTGTGTAGCCACGATGAGATGAGTCCGAATCAGTCGATATTGGAGCAAGGTGGAGTAAAGAGTTCGCACGAGATTTCGACGAGATGACATTCCACTCCGCTGACATCAGAGATGCGATATGCACGTTAAGGACGTGTTCGGCTAGATATCTTCTACTGAGTGATGAAGATACCGAGTTCGTGATTTCGAGTCCGTGTGAGGGACTTCGGGTGGACCGTAGCCGAGGACATTGAAGTGCGCAGATAGAGACGCGACGTCGAATGGTCGATGATACAGACAAGCGGGACAAGAAGTTCGTGCGAGATGCAGATGAGCTGTCAGTACACCCCGTTAAGATTAAAGGTCGGACATGCATACAGAGGCGCAGGGATGCGACCAGCTTCCGAGGAGATGTTGTACTAAGGACGCAGATGTCCAGAGAGCGAGAAAAGATTACGCCAGAGTACCAGCCTCCTTACGGTTTGGCTTAAGCAAGATCAGAAGAGGACTTGAGTAGGATTCCTTCCAGTACACTGCTGCAATAAGAGTTGCACCCAGGATCGGATGTGTGATGGGTATTCAGAGGATCAGAGGTCGGCGCCAGAGATGTGCTGCTTTACGAGCGGTCGTGAGGATTGACCGAGAGATGACTAGGGAAGTGCCAGAACGGAATCGTTCCTGTCAGCACACCTGACCGGGCCGACGAGCCGATGGATTGCGAGATTGGTAATCTACAGGAAAGATCAGGAACCAGAGGCAGAGGACGCCAGCCGCGAGCAAGAGGCAAGTAGATATCTTGCACCGCTAGCATCGGATGTTCCGGTACCTTCTCGACCCTGAAGAAGGATATACCGACGACAGTATTTATGATTTATGATTTTGTGATTTGACTATCACGTATCCGTTGCTTTGGATTTCGGTATTTTGGGCGATCTATTCGCATGATTTAGTCTTGATGACTGAGTTCCATGATATTTGATTTTGTGCACCATGGTTGCACTTACTGGGTATTTATACCTTGCACGTAGTTATTACTCTTGAGGTATTGATTGTGATTTCATGCCTATTTTATGCCGGTAATTTGATTTACGCTTCCAGCATAGTTTCATGTACTTTTAGTGTTTTGATTTGTGCACGCTGATGCACGCGATTGTGAGTTTTTCCATCGCGGTACACCTGATTTGATTAAGCCGCGTTGTATATCGTTTCGTGCCTTGGCTGCACCTGCTTATGACTTTATGGATTTCATACGGTTGATTTGATGTTGTGCATATGTTACGCACACGATTGGATTTTTGCACTCGGTATAGCTTATATGTGCTTGTAGTGCATTGATTTGTATTTTGTGTACGCAGTTGCACACGTTTATGATTTTCTTTATATCTGGGTACACTTAGTGTTGCTGCTTACGCATTTGAATTATTGCTGGTATTTGTGCATGGGATGCACCAGTTCTATATTTCGTGCGTTTGTCGCACCAGTTTTATGTTTCTTGCGTTTATCGCATCAGATTTATATTTCGTGCCTTTGTTGCAACAGATTTATATTTTGTGCATTACGGTTGCACCTGACTTCGATTTGATGCCTTTCGGTATGTCGATTTTGATTGTGATATTGATGTGGATTCTTGCACTCCGTGCTTTTGACTGGACTTACGCATGTTCGGCGTTGCTATTGGATTTTTGATTCCGTGCATGTTGAGTGCGCAGGGTTTAGATTTTCATTCGTGCACGATGGATGCACCGATTTGGATTTTCGCGCATGTTGGGCGCATGTTTTGAGATACGATTTTGGTGCACACCAGATGCACTAAATCGAGATTCTTCGTGCATGTCAGATGCACCTGTTTTGGCTGTCAGGCACACACGTTGCCTATGACAGATGCTTCGTGCACACCCGTTGCACCTAGATGTTGTTTTGTGCACCTGTATGGCACATATATGGATTTTGATTTCCGTGCGCACCAGACGCACAGGGTGGTGTTATGTGCATTTTTGGGATTTATTCCTTTTGGAGCAGTACATTTCTATGATATTTCATATTCGTTTTGTACCGAGCAGGACTAGTCAGAGGACAGTACCTGAATATATTTTTGCATGCATTGATAGTTCGAAGGGATTTCCAAAGAGCGAGCTACGGTCTCGATATATATATACCTACGTGTCCGATATGACACGAAACGTTTAAAAACAAGGAAACCCTTCTAAATTGTTTTCAAAACGGCGGAACGCACCTATTAAACAAAGGATATATATATACGTATATAGTTATTTTCTTGTGAAAAACGTCCGCCACTGTGCAGTGTTACGCGCATCGCACAACGACTTAAAAAGATTGGGCATGCATTTACATCAGCTATTTACATGTATAGATTGGATGTCTACATGTATAGTTCTGATCTATATCATATTGGTTTTGTATTGGATTTGACATTTGTGTCTTTACCATGACTCCGATGATTGCGGGATGCTTGATGGAGTGTTGCTTTTGAGTTATCTGCTCAGTACTCGTGCGCATGCATTGCGCTATGATGTTTTATGTATAGACGATTTCGGAGCCCCGATGACTTGGAATTTGTATTGAAATATTTTAGTATTTGGGGGTTTAAATTTAAATTCGGGGACCGAATTTCTTTAAGGAGGGTAGATTGTAACGTTTTCAAAATAATAAAATATGATTTTTGGGAAATTTTATAATTTAATATTATTTTAATGAATATTTTAATATTCTGGTATAATTAAATACAAATAAATGGGGAAAAATTATGGAAAATTCTAAAATAAGGTATTTTATGGAATTATGCCATTTTAAAGTTTTTAAGATTAGTTATATGCTAATTTAGTGCTAATCGCGATTAAGAATCGCTAATTGAATTTTTAGCATTTTTGTGCAAACATGTGCACATATCATTTTCTACACTTGTGTTGCTTGTGCATTTCTACCATGGCTTTTCTTTTGGGTCTACTATTCAAGTGAGAAGAGTTTAGTGAAGAAAAGAAAAGAAAAGGTTTCATGATGAGAGAGAGAAAGGGACCAAGTCAACCTTCACCTTTTTGAACCATACCCCATCATTTTTCCTTCTCCTTTTCTCTCCCCTCTCATGAAGAGCTGATGCTGCTCCTGCTCCCTCTCATTTCCCTTCCCTTCACTTCATAGATCCACCATGAAAAAAAAGCCAAAACCCCATTCCCACTTCACAAAACTTACTCCCAAGCTCACTAGCTACACATTGAACCTAGCAAGATTGGATTTGGAGGACTTTGAGCAACTCAAGAATTTTCTTGAGTTGCCAAAGGAGGTAATTTCTGCACCTATTAGAGTAGTATCTCATTTCCTTGTGCATCTATTCTAGTTTCATATCGATAGTGTGTTGTTTGTGGACTTTAGAAATTTCTAGTTAGGGTTTAGGGTAAAACTGAAATCAAAGATGGAATTGAGGATTGTGGTGACCTTAGAATCCCTTGTGTGATGCTAATTTGGACCCAAACCTAAACTTGAAACCAGAATACGGAATTACGGAATCGATAACGGGGGAAAACTGTAAATCTGGAAGTGTTTTGTGCAATCTGCTATCACCCCGAGACCCCAAAAATAAAATTGAGTTGACAGTAAGATGTGCAGGCACCATAGAACCACCACACCAAACCCTAGCCCCCAACTCAACAGTGAGGCCGCCAATTATTCCCTTCTGGCCGCAAATTGCGGCCAGAGCAGGGGGGATTTGCCTCGATTTTTGTGCATGGCCCCATTTCCTCTATTCTTGACCCTGGGTATGTCTAGTTTTGACTGATTCCATCTAGGGTAAAATCTGGGTTGATTTTCCTATGTTGGTGCATGGTTTACGAATTGATTTAGCATGGATTTTGGTATTTGGTGATTCATTCCTGTCGGGTGGCGTTTGGACGTCAACGACAAGTGGATATTGATCGTGTTTACATGCGAGTCGATAGGTTTTTACCTATGCGGGTAGCGTGTGCTATTTTGGTTTCCGATGTGGTTTTCATGTGCTTTAGCGTTGTGATATACTTGTAGGTACCCTACGAGATGTTGAGGCAAAGAAGAAGAAGATGGCGACATCGGCACAGACACATGAGAAGCAAGGTGAGTAGATTATATCTACGGGGAGAAGTCGGGTGGATGGCGTATAGCACCCCCGCAGTCCGTGGTGATGTATACGAATACGTATACACACATATATTTATTATGTGGTGTTTAGGATTATTGATGGTAATACTGGATTATTGGTGATAAGGATGTATTGGTTGAGTATAGTGCGAAACCCTAGAGTAGTGGTTGCACCCACACTCACACATACACACATACTTGCATACATTCTTTCATATATCTGTGCGCATATGATGGTGTGTATATCTACACATGGGTATGGGACTATGTGTTCATATACGAGTTTTGAGGATGATACGTGGGATTGAGATGAGTCGATGAGATCCGATTGAGGCCGTGGGATTTGGCGACATGACAGAGTTCGTATTGGAGATGTGATATGATGGTAGTGATACCTGTCATGTGATGAGATATTGTGATATCGACTCAGATTTAGGCGGTTTCCATACCCCTCTCTATTGACTTGATTGTGGGTTCGTAGTTCGCATAGTAGGCGTTAGACTAGACCCGAGTCATACCTATTTCAAAACTAACGAATCTGGGATATTTTAAAGATGGGAAAAAGGGTTTATACGGATATTTTCAAAAGACGCATCTTTTCTTAAAACACCGTAGCCCTTATTTTACCAAAAGCCCTGATTCGTCTTATTTCAAAAGGCAAGGTTGCATGATATATCTATTGAGGCAGGTTCTCTACTGTTGCGTTGACTACTCGATTCCGCACATTCATGCTGTTTGCATTGCATCGCTTATATTGTTGATATATTTCAGTCATGCTGCTAGGACACCAACACCATTATCGATGATGCGTATGTTCCACGTACACTGTTGCCGGCTCACACACTTCATCATCGATAATTGCCATGTCACTACACTGTAGTACTGTTGCATTCAGGATATGACCCTTGCACGACATATTGATATGCTTACCTTTCTGCTATATGTCGCATACATGCTGCTTTCTGATTATACGCATTGAGATATGCTGTTTCCATGATATTTCTGGTTTTGGGAACCGTGGGTGTTTCAAAGAGGATATGTAATTGTTTTAAAAAAACCCGGTTACCCGTGATATGATATTTCAGTGCGTCCACCATGTGTTTTCTCGGTGCTGAGAGCGACATGTGAAACCCGATTCGAGGAGGCGGATGAGGCCGATTGCGGGTACATGGTGGACCCGGTATGGTTCCCCGGGGTAAGAAATGGTTTCCGTGGAGTAGACGATGAGTCTGGCAGGGTGGCGAGTACCTACCGGTGATTTTGTTGGACCTGGCGGTTATCCGGAGGATACCGACCAGAGTCGATAGATGGATATGGGCGTACTGCCGGGGCCGAGGGCCGATACCGCAGACAGAGCCTGTGGGCCGATCCGGACTGACGGAGCCCGATATATGAGGATTTACGTGCCGATGCTGGGCACAGTTTTCATGATGTTTTCGAGTACCGATGCTGGGCACTCCGGTTCCATGATTTTGACGTGTCGCGAAGGACACAGGTGGTTTATATCCTCATATTTCCATGCATATGCTGATGATATTTACATGCATGATGGTTATTGTCATTGGGTGACGAGTGGACGGGATCCACATACATGCAGATTGATTTCATTGATTGTACCTCACATTTATGATATGCTATTACCTGAGGCACTGGCACGAGCACTTGGCATTACACTCATGTATAGAGATTGCATTGCCAGTTTAGCATGTTTCAGACTTATTCATATTGAGGTTTATATGTATATCTGATCGTATTGACCTAGGATGGGTCATTCATTCGATCTCTGCTTGTAGATATTTTCTATTCACGAGTTGGCAACTCACCCCCGTTGTGCCACAGTCCTTCCAGGTTTTTGCCGTACAGATTCCATAGCGGCATTTCTGGCACACTGCTTCCATATGGGTGACTTGCGTTGGTAGGTGGGTTCTTTTGTATCAGAACCGCCATTGCTCCTGCATTATTCATTGTATCTAGTAATTCCATCAACCAAAACTTGTATATTGTTTCAGACTTAGAAAACAGTGTTGTATTATTTCGACCTTAGAGTCGCGCTTGTAGTATTACGGTTTTCTGGCTGTTTGAGTTTCTTTTTGGATTTTGATCCTCGCCCTTCGGCGTTGTATATTATTATTGCTTACGTGGTTGTGACCGTCGATGGACGAAGAGCTATCTCCCGCTTGGGGATGCCTTTTATCATTCCTTATATATTATTCTTGTTGTACCCCGTTCGGGGCCAGCTTTTACAAAGGAAACTCTGCCGAAATTTTTAGGAAAGGTTACACATTTTAAAAATACACATTCGGTTTAGTTATTTAAAAACCTTGATTTTCGAAACATGATTTCTTTTCTTTTCAAAACCAGTTTTCCTTATTTACTCTTTAAATGGTTTTAGATTTCTGGGCTTTTGGCTTACTTGGATCAGATGGGGTCCTATAGACTTCATATGGTTCAAGGGCCAGTCACGTGCTCTTTCGGGTCGTGACATTCTCTCTCCTCCTCTTCCTCTCTCTCAAGCTCTCCCCTCTCATGTGTTGAGAAACACTTGAGCTTGAGAAAAACCTCTTCTTGATAATCTCTACTCTCATCTAAGGTTCTAGGATTTGCACTTCTAGCACTTTAGTTACTTCTAGCTTGAAGTTGAAGCCAAAGGTTGAGGCTCTCGGGTGGATCCTTCTTCGACGAGAGAAGACGACAAGGAGATCACTTCCGTTCACTACAAGAAGCAAGGAGAGAATGACATAAAGCCCTAGGTATAACCATTCTTTCATGTAGCTAATTTCTAGTTAGCTTTAGTTAGTTTTTGTTTAGAAAAGATCCCGACTTTGTCTAGTCCATGTTGCCTAGAGTGGTAAAAATCCGATTTTTATTCCGTTTTCTGCCTCCCCGCAAGCACCGGGGTGGGCAAAACCGTCGTTTCCGTTCATGTTGTGTTCCATTTCCAGTGTTTTTTCCTGTATACCTGTGTTCTGTACTAATGAACAGAAAGAGATTAATAACACTGTTTGTTGACCAAAAATGATAGGAAATGAGTGGTATTAAAATGTAATAAAGCGTGCCGAACAAATACCCCCAAATTTATCTTTTGCTCGTCCCGAGCAAAACCATTTATTCACAAAAGAGAATCCTAACCGGACTTTCGCAGGGAACGCGATTGCACTGAGCGTGTGCAATAAGCCGTTAAACCTCTAGGTGTCCCTAGTAGGAGGAGTGTTGTCTCCTGAGGGTTTTCAGCGGATTACACCCACAAAATCCAGTCAAGTTAGTTTTGCTAGAAAAACAGTTGATCCAAACCTTAGGGTTAAGTATCAAAGCTAGAACTTCCATCACCCAAGTTAGAAACATTAAACCTTATTTTTCACTCCTCGCAATTTGTTTAACAAGCTGATATGCGTCTTTTCGTGCTAGTGCGGTAGTGTCGTCATGTTTTTAAGAATTTGATTAGGGTCATCATGTCAAAAGTTACAGACCGAGGTAAACATATAAAGGATCATACAAGTTCGAAAAGAGTTATGATTTTCTCAAGTTTTATTCTCCAGTCAGGCTTCAAGTCAGAATATATATCGATTTTAACAGAGTACCATAGTCGTAATGTTCACTTCTATCTTTCACCTGTTTTAGTTCCTACACACCCTTCAATATTGTGCAAAACGTCTTAATAAATACAAACCTTTATATCTCCGCGGAAAAACTGTTTTACTATAAAATTTGTCACCGCCAAGATTATACTCCCACAAAGGACCATAAGGACTTTTAACTCGGAGAGGACGCTTGCTTAGCTTGTTTTATCAGGCGATTGGAAACTTAGCGAGCTTTGGGTCAATGACTCCCAAACCAGATGATTTTAGGGCATTAGGTGTGGAGACACCCCAAGGACTTAATTACCCAAGTTACCAAAACCACAAAACAAAAGACTCATTTTAATTTTTTAGCACTTTAGTAAAACGGAGATATAGTCATTTTTTTAAGACGTTTACATGTGATAAGGTGTGTAATTACTCCACAAGGTTCCAGATGGGTTACTTTTCGGACTTGTAGCTTCTGTCAAAACTTCTATAAAATTCTTCATATCTACTTCTCTGTATAAATTATTCTTGATATTACTTAACTCAGCCAAACCTATTTGATCTTAAGGATGTTTAACACTTTAAAAGTTTTTACAGACATGTCAGACATTCATTAAATTCAAAAAAAAATACGACACGTGTAAGTGATATAAAAGACGTGTATCAGCTATGTTTAAACGCACAGGCGGGTTATTTTTCAGGTTGTCAATCTCAATTCTTGAATTTAGTCATTTCTACTTTCTCAATCTAACCATTAGATTTTGAATCAACATTCCCCCGCTAGCCAGGCTGACAAAGTTTTTATAATTTTTTGAAAAAAAATTTTCTTCAATTTTTATAAATTTTTCAATTTTTATATAATGCAGTACAAAAGCAGATATGAAATGCAACTACATGCAAAAGAAAAGAAAAATACAATAAGTAAATGCTGAAATGCAGGAAATATGCAAATGCAACCTATATGCTACCACCCCCGAGCTTCAGCTCCACCCCCAAACTTGAGCCAGACGATGTCCTCATCGTCGCTTTGCTTTTCCTTTCCCCTTCTTGCTTCCGCTGGCTTCATCTTGCGATTCCCGTTGAGCCGCTTCAATCCTGTCAAGCTGCTTCTACATCTTTTGTTGTTTCTTGAGTATGTGGCGGATACTCCTAAATGTGAAGCGCTGCAGGTCTTTCTCATTATCTGGTTCTGGCTCATTCAAGAGTGCCTCTGTCGAGCTTTCGGGGCCCGGATGTTCGCTTGGGTCCTCCCTTGACCAGACTTTTTGCTCGTAGTGGCTGCCGGTGTATCCTTGTGAAATTCTCTCTATTTCGACCGGCCAATGTGCATAAACAGTTGCAAATCCCTCAAACTCAATCTCATGCATACAGTACCTCGTGAGTTCGGTTACTTGCACTGGCAGCAGGAGTTTGTTCTGGGCCACCCCTTCCATGATTGTGTTGAACAATTGTGTTACAACACAGAAATATTGGTCCTTTTCCATCAAACAATGCACAATATGTCCAACCCCAGCCGGGAAGGAAGAAACACGGCTCTTTCTCCTGATGTTGCGGTTTGCCCATCGGAAAACCGCAAGCACGTTTCGGTACATCTGGGCTGGATTCAGCCCCTTATCTTTCAATTCCACAAATTCCCCCATCAATGACCTGTAAACCGCCAATTCTTGCGGTTCTTGATTCCCGGGCCTCATGGCGATACATGTGACTCTAGAAATGGTATCGGCCTGAAGGATTCTACGTCGTCCTTGGAAAAAGAATTCTATAAAGTTCTCTTCCGATTTGCCATTTCTTAAAGCTTCATAAAAATCCTTTACCAATTCCCTCACAGCAAATAAATTATTTCCTCTTTAGATTAAATACTCCCACCCTCTTTGACAGATTTCATTGTTGAAATACTGTCCATAGGTTGCGTCGGAGAAAATCTCGAAGAAATTTTTCTCACAATCGAAAGCTACCATTGTAGATCTGAAATTCTAGGTGGAAATTTGTAACGCCTAGAAAAGTCGTTTTGGTGTTTTCCCAAAAATCGGTGAAAATTTGGTATTTTTTCGTAAATCGTCTTTTTTGTTATTTTGCAGTTTAGGCCTAATTATACCTAATTTGGATAGGTAATTGCTAGTTTTTAATAGCTAATGAGTTACTTATGAAATTCTGTTCGTTTAAAAATTTTCCCTAATTTTTCCATTTTTAATATTATTTTAAGCCGGTAAAAAAAAATACATTAAATTAGCGATAAATACAAATTTAAATGGGCTAATTTTAATCTTTAAAATAATGTTAATTAAAATATAGTTGTAATATAATTTTTTTGTATTTTATTTATAGTTTTAATCGGTTTTTATTATGGAAAACAAAAATATAATTATTTTGAACTAAAACTTGCACAAATCAAAAAATTCCTAGGCACTCCCAAGAGGTCTCACAAGTGATCAAACATGCAGAAATCAAAAACTTTCTTGTGCCTACAAACCCTAATACGGATCGTTGGCTAGATATTTAGGCGATGCAAGCATGTAATCAAATTAAATGCTAAGGGAAAGTGACTACAACCTTTGTAGATCCGGTCCACCACCTCCTAGGCTCCGTGATGAAGTCCCCTCGCTGTCCAAATCGTATCTTGGGCTCTAGCGTCGGCTTCATCGGAGAAAAAGCGGGCTAGGTCATCGACGACGATGCCGAAGATGATCTACGTCGAGGCATCGCTAGATCAAGCTCCAACTTCACCAAGTCAAGAAAACTTGTGAAGGAAACACCCTATCCTACTTGGCAAGAGGTAGAGGATGAAGAAATAGGAAGTGGGTAAACTTTAGAATTGGATTTCTCACTTGTTTTGGCTAGTTGCCATTGAAGAGGCAAGCTTTTTCTTCATGTAAAAAGAAGATGAAGAAGAAGAAGATGATATGATAAGTTATTTAAATTAGATAAATAAATCAATACTTATCATTTACTAACCCTTGGTTAAGTGTAGAGAATGTACTATGGTTAGTTCATATGGTTAGGGTTAAGCATGAGACAAGAATGGTGACTTAGTCAAAGTTTCAAGAATGTTCAACTAAAAACAAAAATAGCAACCATTCTTTTCTCATCTTTTCCAAAATGAATAAGATAAATAAATAGATAAATAAGTAAATGGAAAAACAAAACCCTAACCATTAGTTTAACCATGGTACATTCTTTACACTAACCCTAGCTTGCATGTATCATCAAACATGATACAATCTTGTGCACAAAAGTATATCACATATACAACTTGTGCATTTCAAGTGAGAAAATCCATTTAAAGTGAACCAATACTAGTTAATGCAAAGTAATATATCAAATATATAATTATACATTAAATCATTAAATCAACACTTGATTCAATGATCCGGTCATATCGCATATAACCGGCTAGTATCCAATGTATCGGCTTATCGAATCAATCCTTGATTCGATAACTAGGTTATATCGCATACAACCATTCGACACATTTATCGCGAGAATGAAATACGGCATCACATACACGCATTATTCTCGGTCCCGCACATATCTCATATGCGCTCCTATTTCGTTTCGCTTGAGCCAGGAAACCTCTGTGTAGGACTCTAAAGACTCGTCAATACGCCGGCAACAGATGATGATCATATCAAACACCCACAAGCCGCAAGCGGTCTGCTAAACGTAACGGCCACCCGGGTATTGAGCGATCAGAAGATCGACGAGCAAGCCCGCTCACACTCCTGTGAATCCAACCAGTAACACTTACCGTATAGTCCGGTCAGCTCGTCTGATATGTCGCATATCTCGCCTAGGGGTGGTAAACGTCAGACCCCAATAGCTCGATAAGTCATGCCGACGTGAAGTCCATGACATGTGTGAAACTACTGATAACACTTACCAGTAGGTCACTGCAACCCTGGCCAGGGATTTCCTGTTATGGCCAGTCGAGCATAGCGCAACATCAACCCCCAATACCGGGAGAGACGAATCCCCTCCTATCGCAAATTGCCTCGATGTGAATCGGGACTGTACCCAAAAACCACCTGTTTGCACAACTCAGTAGAGCCGTGGTAGGGTGGAAATCAAAGCACAGTGGGAGACACACAAGACTCTATGACGATCTCGGGTCAACAGACTAAGTTGTACCAGTGTCACCAGAGAACTGCCATCTGACGTGAGGTATAATACCATCTGGGAGTTCTCGGCGAGTCCGTTCAGTGTACCCAGTCTCCACTGAGCACCCGCATACCATCTTCGATGTCAAACACCAATGGATATGGGATCATCCATCGCCCATCGCATGGGTCGAGAAGATATGCGCTAGTCTACTCTGGAATATCGATGCCCCGTCTCGACATTCCCACGACTAGGAACAATGAAGGATGTACTCATTGGCTACCCAGGCCCCACTAGTATGATCTGCATCATAGTCCTGCAAGTCGAGTACACATCCTAAGGGCTTTATCAACATTAATCAGAGAGACAGAAAATATACATGTTAAGATAAAGAGCAACCAGATAGCGTACTATCATGTCGAGCAAGAAAGTCCTACCTATATATGTCCCAGCATCCACTACAATATACATCCAATGTACAGTAATGGCCTCTAGGGCATACATATAACTAACAATCTCCTACTTGCACTAGGGACATCTGTAGCAGTGGTTGCAGTATCTAATACTCAACCATCCCATATGAGTCTCTCTCTGGGAAAAGGCCTTCGTAAGTGGATCCGCCGTGTTGTCCTCTGAGTCTACTCTCCTAACCTCGATCAACCTGGAGATCAACTATCTCCATGATCAGGTGATGCTGCCTCAGAATTTGTCTAGGTCACTGATAGGACCACGGTTCCAGGGCCGAAGCCACATTTCCATTGTCATACAATGGCAGGAACGTAGTTCATCTTATGAACCAATATACACCCAAACTTCCTCTTTGGTAGTATCTTCAATAGCGATGTTACCAGCCTTTATCGTCTAGTTTGCCACGGTATCTAGCTTGGAACTCTTCCAACATACAGTCCCTCTACTGAGGGTAAAAACAATGCCCGTGACTGACATTCAGTCGTCTTTATCACCCTGGAACTCTTCCAGTGATTCTCCTCAGGATCGATTGATACCATCTCACTACATCTAGTGAGAATCCTAGCATCCAATTACATCTATCTCATAGATGAAAACTCAGGATTTAGGAGGTATCACTTTGATCCTATTTGGAGAATCCTTGTGATAATAGGAGATTGACCGATCGTAGTATAGGAAACTCTTTTCCTATCAAGAGTGTGTTGTCTACGTACAATACGAAGATGACCACTTTACTCTATACTACCCTTTTGTATATACAAGGTTCGTCTACCATTTTGATGAAGTCAAACACTTTGACTATTACATCAAAACAGACGTTCCAACTCCGCGATGCCTGCTTCATTATGTAAAGCAACTTGCACACGTTTCCGCTGCTCCCACTGTTTACGAAGCTCCCTGGCTGTGTTCTTATAGACGTTCTCTTCTAAATCATTATTTAGAAAAGTAGTCATGGCACCCAACCACTAGATATCGCAGTCATGGTATGTAGCCGTGGCAAGTAGGATCTGGATGGACTTAAGCTTAGTCACTTGGAAAAGGTTTCATCATTATCCATGCCTGGTTGATGACTAAAACCTTTAATAAGCCTAGCTTTGAAAGTCTCAACTTTTCCATCTACACCAAGTAATCTTCTCAAGATATACTTCCTCCTGATGGGGATTTAACCCTTCAGATATAGCAACCAAAGTCCATACTTTGCTGGTGTATATGGATTCCATCTCAGATCGCTAAGCACCCAGCCATTCTTACAGAGTCCCTACTCTCGATGGCCTGTTCGAAACTAGTTGGGTCATCATCTCATGATGTAATCCTTGCTCCCACTGTCATCGAGAAACCGAGGTATCTCTCAGGCGGATGAGGAACCCTACTAGATCGGCGGAGAGGCTGAGGTTCGTCGGGGACTATAGAATCCTTTGGTTCTGTCAAATCATCAACTGCAGTTTTGTATAGCTGGAACCTTTCCAGTTCTACAGAACTGATCCTGCCTCGATCTTGTCTGGATTTTGCTTTAAACATAGGCCGGACAACCCCAAATCTTAACTAGCTTAAGAGATGGGTTCTTCCCATACCATATCTCATATGGAGTGGTAGGCACTGATTTGATTCAAACCTAATTCAATAGGTATGCAGCTTCTCAAGTGCATAACCCCCAAAAGGAAATAGGTAACTCAGTAATACTCATCATAGAGCACACCATATCTAATATTGTGCAATTGCTCCACCCTGATACACCGTTGTGCTGTGGTGTATTCAGAGGAGTAACACTGAGAGAGAATCTCATTCTCCTTTAGAATAGTCTAGGAATTCTATGCACAAGTATTCTCCTCCCTGATCTTATCATAGGACACAATACTTATACCCGTATTTTGGTTCTCTACTTCTAACTTATATTCTGTGAATATCTCAAAAGGTTCGGACTTATGTTTCAACAGGAACATATGACTGAATCTTGAGAGATTATCAAAGAATATAATGAAGTATAAAGAACCAGTCCTGGCATGTGTAGACAGGAGACTTTACGTACATCATCATGTATCAGTCCCAAGAGTTTACTAACTCTTTCTCTGTTTCTAATAAACAGAGCTATGGTCATCTAATCTTTGTGACATGACTGGCAAGTTTCATAAGATGTAAATTCAAACTGATTTAAATATGCATCTAAAATGTAACTTCAGCCAGTCGGGTCGCATTGATGTGACCTAGTCTACAATGCCTCAAGAAAGATTCATTCATTTCTGAACTCTTCCTCTTGTGTGTGTTCAATATACAAGGAACTGTAGTTTGATTTAGAACGTCAATGCTTTTAGATAACGAGCCTGAACCGATCAACTTTTGATATAGGAAATGTTCAAAACATTATCCAACAATACAAAATTATATCATTTCTTTACTAATAAAGAGACTGATATGATTTTGTATATCAGGTTCGGTATCTAATAGCATTTGTTCAGAATCAATGTATTGGTAATACAGGGTGATAGTGACCAACAGACTTGGCTACAACACTTGCCCCGTTTTCTGCCTCATGAAACTTATCACCCGTTCTCAGTTTTTCTACCTTTTTGTAGCCCTATGCAATAGATTACATATCTGGGATCCTGATTCGCTATCATATATCCAGGATGCAGAGGATACTGAGAAACAGTTCTTTGTAACGAATACACCCGAAGGAGATGCATCAGCATGCACTTTCTTCGTTTGGGCGGCACGGGAAATCTGGTATTCCCCTATTTCCTGCTCTGTCTTATAACAATTATAAGTTGGAGCGGGACCAACGTTCCCCAGCTCAGTATAACAAGCGGGTTCGGTCAATACATCCATATTATTATCTTGATTAAGGCGTGATATGGTCGCTACCTGGAGAGAGAGAGAGAAGAAAACACTCAGCGTGCGCTCTTGCAAGATCAGATTGGTTATTTATTTTATCTAATCAGGATGGCTCCCACTGTTTTTTATCAAATCTTCCTTCAAACCCTAAAAGGAAAGACTAGCCGGGATTAATTACACTCTACAAGTTCGCCAATCTTTCAGCCAGGCCAGTGTCGGTACTTTGAGGGAGGTTCCTCGTGCTTTCGCACGGACCTAATTACAGTAAACCTTGTTTTCCTAGAGGCGTAACCCCGTTGACACCTTTCTAGACACCTACTTGATCGGCTAATTGCAAAGTGCAAAACTCTCCCAGGAGTAACAATTACTCGCAGTGGGTATCGGGATCCAACTATCATATAGAAGGTATGCAATCTCATTGCAAATTTCAACACTTGAAACTCCCGATAAAGGTTTTTACCCCAAGCACCTATGACCTTAACTATGGTCAACAAATCATAAGTACTAGTCAAGTTCTACTCGTCGTTTCGTGATTAATTAGACCCACCCACATGACCCTTAACTAAGGTCAACAAAGTCACGCGACTGTCCTAACTAATCGCATCATATGCGGTGTAGGAAGACATCACTTAGCTACCGTACACTGTGCCTTGACTATGGTCAACAAACACAGCACGAATACTAAGTACTCTACTTCCTAAAATGACGGAGGGTTGCGAATGGTTTTTATGAAAACCTTTAACGCTTTGAACTTGATCTCATTGCGGAATCAAATGGTTTTTAAATGGAATGTTTTTGAGGCTTTTCTAGTTTTGCTAAAGGGGTCACTCCCGGTGAAGGGATCGTCGGCCCTTTCCTCGTCGAATGAGGTGCGGGATATATCATATATATCACTGTGCAAAGCGGAAACTATAGAAGCTATCAAAAGACAAACCGAGTGATGTAGAATTTGCCAGTTATTGCTAAAGGAGTCACTCCCGGTGAAGGGATCTCGGTCCTTTCCCTATCGAATAAGGTGCAGGATGTTCTACAAGGAACACCGCGATGCAAAGCAAGAACTGTAGCTACCTGTTTTTATTTTGAAATTCGATTCCACAACATCAATTAGGTTTATTTTCTTTCATTAATCTCATTAATGAATATCCCATCATTTAAGTCCACCTAATCATCACAGATAAATATAACGTACGCTTATGCCATCCGCATTCGCCTCGATGTCCCGTCTGCACCGTTAGGTTAGGTAACTAACGGCAGAGCGAGGCAGGGCTAGCGCGGGTGTAAAACATAAGCAACGTCTATATAATATATCATATATACTATATACTACATCTATCTGAACAGAGCACAGAACATCGCATGATCACATCACAGATAACGCAGCAGAAAGAATCATATGAAATATTGGATATACTAGGACGTCCGTGTTTTCAATACGAGCCGGTATAAAACACGGATTCCACGGTCGTGATGAATAGCCAATCCCACACCCCTAGACCCCTACGAGAGCGGCAAGCAACCCTACCAATTCTAGGGTTAGGAGACCCGGACTCGACTCCTCGAGTTGGTCTCCCACTGGAACCCGGTTAATTGTGCTCCCCTCCTTGGGTCTATCTTAGTGCAGAAAAGTAAATAATATACATCAACGGTGACAACTTCCGCAACCTGGAAGTGCCCCAATAAAAGAATATTACATACAAGTTTTTACATGAATGAAAATGAAAAACACTCATCTCACATAAAAAAAACCCGGCTATTCAAACACGACGATCCAATATAATATATCCAGCAACACATAACATCACATGTCATCAACGTAAGTAAATATGCGCATCCCAATTGTCGTTGACATATAGCAACGAAACCGGCGATATCACATATTACACTTACGGTCACAGAAAAGAAAGTGTAAAACTACAACAGTTGGAATCCGCAACTCCTTTAGACATCACATACCTAATCAAATGAATTCATCAGACATCGCATGCCTAACAATTATAAACCCCGCATTTTAGTCTCATTATCGAAAACGCTTTTCAATATCAAGTCGGGCAATTCAACAGGATTCCCGACATTCTGACCGAATGCTCGTCGCAAACTTCAGTAGACGGCCGCACCCCCGACGCCGTCGACAAAGTGCACCAAGGCGGAACACCGCTACCGCGAGCACCCAAACGGATGCTTTCGGCGACGGGGTTCTCCTACAGTCACTTGGTCGGGGCTATGGAGTGAGGTTGTTTATTAAGTTTACCCGGCGAGTATTCGCGTACGCTACGTGATTGCGACGGACTTTTGATCACATCAAAATTCCGTGGCAACCGATCAAGTGAGACTAAAGTGCTATGTTTATAACATTCATTCCGTTATCTCATAACTACTTGTGAATTCCAAATGCTGTATCACATTCCGGATAAATAGAAAATGCTAAACTTTTCGATCGAACAATCGAACACCCAAGTTTTCCCGAAATAGCTCAACACATGAAATAAGTCTAACAACACTCAGTTCGTGCCTCAGTACCAACGGTCCAGCCGTAGAAGGGTCAGGCCAACGCCTCACATGTGGCACGCCGTACTGCCCCAAACCCGAAGGTTCAAAGGGCAGTTCAAGACGGTCACATAATCGAGTTAAGGTTTGTTGTCTTCTAGAGGGTCCATCGAGTTACTTGCACTACTTAGAACGTCGTTAAACTACGGAAAAATCCAACAATTGGAAATTTCCCGGCAGGGGAAAAAGTGGGTATTTATATCCGGCCGAACTTTTTAACATATTCTAAAAATACCCGGAAAAAGCACACCGAAAAAAATTAGACAATCCGATCGAATACACCGAGTCCCCAATACAACCCAGAAAATACAACTCTGGAATAAATATTAAAATATTCCCAGGAAAACCAACACCAGAAAACATGAATTACTGTGCAAATTTTGAAGGCCAATCAAGTCACATGACCGCGGAACCGCCGCAGAAGCCAGGCTTCTGCCGCGGTTCCGCCGCGCAATAGAGGTATCATTGAAAAATTTTTGCATCGTAATTCTTAGAATTCCCTGCTGGATTTTCTGCATATTTTTAATTTGGAAAAAAACCACGATTTTCAAAAATGTCCACAGAGCAATATTAGGGTTTGGGTTTTGATTCGATCGGAGTTCTAATTCCGTCTTGACTTCGCCTAAGGCTCTAGCTAGGCTCTGATACCACTGTAGGGTTCCTAGGCACTCCCAAGATGTCTCACAAGTGATCAAACATGCACAAATCAAAAAATTCCTTGTGCCTACAAACCCTAATACGGATCGTTGGCTAGATATTTAGGCGATGCAAGCATGTAATCGAATTAAATGCTAAGGGAAAGTGACTACAACCTTTGTAGATCCGTTCCACCATCTCCTAGGCTCCGTGATGAAGTCCCCTCGCTGTCCAAATCGTATCTTGGGCTCTAGCGTCGGCTTCATCGGAGAAAAAACGGGCTAGGTCATCGACGACAATGCCGAAGATGATCTACGTCGGGGCATCGCTAGATCAAGCTCCAACTTCACCAAGTCAAGAAAACTTGTGAAGGAAACACCCTATACTACTTGGCAAGAGGTAGAGAATGAAGAAATAGGAAGTGGGTAAACTTTAGAATTGGATTTCTCACTTGTTTTGGCTAGTTGCCATTGAGGAGGCAAGCTTTTTCTTCATGTAAGAAGAAGATGAAGAAGAAGAAGATGATATGATAAGTTATTTAAATTAGATAAATAAATCAATACTTATCATTTACTAACCCTTGGTTAAGTGTAGAGAATGTACTATGGTTAGTTCATATGGTTAGGGTTAAGCATGAGACAAGAATGGTGACTTAGTCAAAGTTTCAAGAATGTTCAACTAAAAACAAAAATAGCAACCATTCTTTTCTCATCTTTTCCCAAATGAATAAGATAAATAAATAGATAAATAAGTAAATGGAAAAACAAAACCCTAACCATTAGTTTAACCATGGTACATTCTTTACACTAACCCTAGCTTGCATGTATCATCAAACATGATACAATCTTGTGCACAAAAGTATATCACATATACAACTTGTGCATTTCAAGTGAGAAAATCCATTTAAAGTGAACCAATACTAGTTAATGCAAAGTAATATATCAAATATATAATTATACATTAAATCATTAAATCAACACTTGATTCAATGATCCGGTCATATCGCATATAACCGGCTAGTATCCAATGTATCGGCTTATCGAATCAATCCTTGATTCGATAACTAGGTTATATCGCATACAACCATTCGACACATTTATCGCGAGAATGAAATACGGTATCACATACACACATTATTCTCGGTCCCGCACATATCTCATATGCGCTCCTATTTCGGTTCGCTGGAGCCAGGAAACCTCTGTGTAGGACTCTAAAGACTCGTCAATACGCCGGCAGCAGATGATGACCATATCAAACACCCACAAGCCGCAAGCGGTCTGCTAAACGTAACGGCCACCCGGGTATTGAGCGATCAGAAGATCGACGAGCAACCCCGCTCGCACTCCTGTGAATCCAACCAGTAACACTTACCGTATAGTCCGGTCTGTTCGTCTGATATGTCGCATATCTCGCCTAGGGGTGGTAAACGTCAGACCCCAATAGCTCGATAAGTCATGCCGACGTGAAGTCCATGACATGTGTGAAACTACTGATAACACTTACCAGTAGGTCACTGCAACCCTGGCCAGGGATTTCCTGTTATGGCCAGTCGAGCATAGCGCAACATCAACCCTCAATACCGGGAGAGACGAATCCCCTCCTATCGCTCATTGCTTCCATGTGAATCGGGACTGTACCCAATAACCACCTGTTTGCACAACTCAGTAGAGCCGTGGTAGGGTGGAAATCAAAGCACAATGGGAGACACACAAGACTCTATGACGATCTCGGGTCAACAAACTAAGCTGTACCAGTGTCACCAGAGAACTGCCATCTGACGTGAGGTATAATACCATCTGGGAGTTCTCGGCGATTCCGTTCAGTATACCCAGTCTCCACTGAGCACCCGCATACCATCTTCGATGTCAAACACCAATGGATATGGGATCATCCATCGCCCATCGCATGGGTCGAGAAGATATGCGCTAGTCTACTCTGGAATATCGATGCCCCGTCTCGACATTCCCACGACTAGGAACAATGAAGAATGTACTCATTGGCTACCCAGGCCCCACTAGTATGATTTGCATCGTAGTACTGGAAGTCGAGTACACATCCTAAGGGCTTTATCAACATGTAATCAGAGAGACAGAAAATATACATGTTAAGATAAAGAGCAACCAGATAGCGTACTATCATGTCGAGCAAGAAAGTCCTACCTATATATGTCCCAGCATCCACTACAATATACATCCAATGTACAGTAATGGCCTCTAGGGCATACATATAACTAACATTGACATAGTGTTTCACACACGTGCATGCATACTTAGGCGGTATCAGTATTGTACTAGACGTAGATCAGTACCCCGATCATGATATTTGATAAAGATGATACCAGGCGAATAGTATGATGAATGTGATATTGACCCGTACCCAGATTTGGGATGCCGTACGACGGATTTACGTACGAGCTATATTGATGATTGATCCGCACTCTTGACTTGGGATGCCTGCTTATAGATATGGTATCGGATATGATATTATTGAGGCGGGATCACCGACTGTATATATACAGGTATGTATATGTATTGACTCAGATGATAGGCGGTTTCCTTACCTGTAGTTCAGCTTGCTAGTTCAGCCGTATAGTTTAGTGTAGTTGTTAGATTAGATTAGACTCCTACCTATTTCAAAACTAGCGGATCGTGGGTATTTTAAAAGACAGGTCAAGGGATCTACGGATATTTCAAAAGACGTATCCTTTCTTAAAAACCACCGTAGCCCCTATTTTCAAAACCCCGCGATTCGTGTTATTTCAAATGGCACCATTGTTTAATATTTAGCTCCCGCTCATATTGGTTGCTCGCTCCGCATCGCATATTTACATTGTTATTTCATATTGCATTATTGACATTATGCTGTTAGGACACCAGCACCATTACCGATGATGCGTATGTACCACATACACTTACTTGCCGGCTCACACACATCTTCATCGGTAATTGCCATGTCACGTACACCTTAGAAAATATTATTGCTTAACTTAGCTTGATAGCCAGTAGTTTGACATAATATTAGTATACATACCTTATATGCCAGCTTAGATATTGTAGTTATTACTTGTCGCTTCATGCATACTGTTATTCATTCCCATGCTTATATTCATGGTTTTACATGCTATTGATGATTCGAATTTCCATGATATTTTCTGTGTTTGGAGGAAAACCGCAAAACATATATAAACTGCTTTCTCTCTTTTTAAATAAAAATACGGTTTTCCCATGATGTATGAGTCGTCCACCATGAGTTTGCTGATGGATTTCGAGACCCGATTCGAGGAGTTGGATGAACCGTTTCGGGTACATGGTGGGCCCGGTGCGGTACCACGGGGCGAGAAGGCCGTGTTGTTGACGTTGAGCCTGGCAGGGGAGCACTACCGACCGGTGATATTACCCGACGCGTCGGATATCCGGAGGATGCCATCGTGGTCTTGAGATGGATGGTAGGGGCCGGTCTGGACTGACGGCGCCCTAGATATTGAGATTGAGACATTGAGATTTCGAGATATTGAGGTACTGAGATTTGATGATACAGGCCAGTCCGGATAGCCGGAGCCTGAGGTTTCGAGACTTTGAGGTTTATGTTTTGTGTCGATGCTAGACAATGTTGATGCTGATTTCATTTATGATATCTCATTTTAAAAATACAAAGGAAATCTCACTAAATTATGAAAACAGTTTCTTCATTTAGATGTAATCTGTTTTCATGCATTCATACCTCATTCATGATATATTGCTACCTGTGGCACCGACACGGGCACATGCGATTATACTCGGGTTAGATATTTACCCTAGTCATTGTTATAGACTGCTGGTTTTATTTGAGGATTATATATATTGATCGTATGACCTAGGATTGCGTCATGCATGCGATTTCTATTCGTAGATGTTTTTCTATTCACGAGTTGGCAACTCACCCCCGTTGTGTCTCAGTTTCTTGCAGGTTTCACCGTACAGGTTTCTTTACGGCTTTGCGGGTACAGTTTCGTTCGGGTGACTTGCTAGTAGGTGGGTTTATTTGTATCGTACCTATCATTATACATTGTATATTATTATTCAGTTGTATCTAGAAGTTCCATCAACCAAACTTGTATTTATCTCAGATAGAGACCAGTGATGTTTATTCTTTCGACCTTAGAATCGTGCGTTGTATTTCTGTGGATTTCTTGCTGTTTTGAGTTTTTAAGTTTTGATCCTCGCCCTTGGCGTTGTATATTATTTTGCTTGTGTGGTTGTGACCGTCGATTGACGAAAAGCTAGCTCCCGCTTGGGGATGCCTTTTTATTGATTTCGTATACTATTCATGTTGTATCCCGTTTGGGAGCCAGTATTTACAAAGGAGACTCTGCCGAAATTTTCAGGAAATACTTGATGTTTTTAAAACCGCATAACTCGGCTTATGCTATTAAAACTACTTGATTTTAAATTGGTTTTCCTTCACTCTACTACTTTTCTTGGTTTGTATTTCTGGGTTTTCGGCTTACTTAGATTACGTATGCCTCGAGACGTTTCGTAGTTTAAGTGCCGGTCATGTTCCATACTTTTGGGGCGTGACAAAGTTGGTATCAGAGCGTTAGGTTTTACCTTCGGAGCGTAGGATGACCCTTGGTTGATGGAATAGGTGACTAAAGTAGCGTGACGTACCGTGGGTATGTTCCGCGGCATATTTACGACACGCCACTCCACTTAAGGAGCCTTAGGATGTACATTTCTTTGCTCAGTCTTAATTTCATTCCGATCTAGCCTCATCAGTACCAGTTCTGGTTTTGCTGCCATGATTACGGGCAGGGAGAGCTACGGCTAGGGTTGCGGTCAGCACGAGCTCGTTACGAACGAGGACTGACCAGAGCATAATTTCGGCGACACACGATTGTTGAGATGTGTCTTTTGATTGTGCTTTCGCGCCACGAGCGTTGGATGGATCGCTGTATGAGATTACTTAGACGTGCCAATCAGCACTAGAGGATTGAGCCACTGACAGAGGCCAGCCATATTTTGATGACCGTTGGTGTATTGCTTACTCATGATAATTGAGGCACTGTTCAGCGTGTGGACGAGTGAGCCAGTTGTTGCTGCGGACGACGGGATATCGCCCCAGATGTTGGAGCTATTGCAGTACGAGATTGTACTAAGAAATGATAGAAGGTCGCTAGTCACCGAGGATGAATGACTCGGACATGTGATTCGTTCGCCTACCCCGATGAGAGGTCATCAGATAGATTGATTCCAGCTAGAGACGACTTCACGCGGAGACGTTGAGAGTCGACAGAGACGATCGAATGTCAGAAACCTACTATTCCAAGTTTAAAGTAATCGGAAGGTCATGCAGGCAATTCTATGGTCCCTCTAGAAGAATGAAACCCTAACTCGACTTAATGACCGTGTGAAAGCCTTTGAACCTTCGGGTTTGCGGCAGTTCTGCGGCACCATTAGTGAGGCTTGGGTTTGCCCTTCAACGGCTGGACCACCGATGCTGTGGTATGTACTCGATACTATTATACTATACCCAAGATGTTGAGCTCTTGGGGGACTATGAGGTTTCGACGAATCGATCGGATGGATCGACTTAATTCGGATGCTAGGTGGTGAGATGCATTTCTTAGGAGACTCCAGGTACGAGGATAGCCGTTGGAGCTCAGTCCATGCAGCCGCGACGAGACGAGTCCGAAGCAGTCGACATTAGAGAAAAGTGGAGTAAGAGGTTCGTACAAGATCTGGATATGATGGCGTTCCACTCCGCCGACATCAGAGAGGCGATGCGCATGCCGAAGCATTGTACTTGGATATACCTCCCAGAAGCAGTCGTGATGAGTATGCAGCCGTTCCGGAGCAAGAAGCAGATGTAGTAAAGGGCGATGACTTCCGGACAGTTAGGCAGAGATGAGACTTGGAAGAGACCTTGAGCAGGAATCCTTCCAGGCTACTGCTGCAATGATATTTGCACCCAGGATCAGATATGTCACGTGCATTCAGAGAGCCAGAGGCCGACGTCAGTGTTATGCTGCCTTACGAGTGGTCATGATGATTGACCGAGAGATGACCAGAGAAGTGCCAGAACAAAATCATCCCTGTTAGAACACCTGACCAGGCCGATGAGCCGATGGATCGTGAGATTGGTAATCCACGGAGAAGACTTGGACCCAGGAGTGGTCATGTTACGCACACCAGCGAGCCAGAGTACAGGATCGCCGCCGAGATACGTTATGAGTGATCACGACTGTTGGCCAGAGATTCTTAGAGGGTGGACTTGAGCGGGACTATTCCGCCATACTTGATTTCGATGTTTTGGGTGATCTATTCACATGACTGATTTTGATGATTGAGTTTCGTGGTATTTGTTTTCATAGACCATGGTTGCACCTATTGAGTATTTACGATTTTGGAAAGTTGTTTCACTTGATATCGCTTTCGTGCCTTGGATTCTCATGTTTATGATTTTATGGGTTTCATACGGTTGAGTTGATTCCGTGCGTATGCACGCACACGATTTGGTTTTTGCACTCGGTATAGTTCACGTATGCTGCAGTGCAGTGATTCGTATTTTGTGCACTTGGATGCACTCGACTTCGAATTCGAGGGTGATGCTCGATATTTGTTTTGTGCATTTTAAGCACCTGATTGGATTTTGCGCGTGTTCAACGCTTGATATTGGATTTCATGATTTCGTGCATGATGAATGCACCGGATTTGGATTTTTAGCGCATGTCGGGCGCATGTTATGAGATGCGATTTTGGTGCACACTAGATGCACTAAATCGAGATTTTTCGTGCATGTCAGATGCACCTGATTTTGCTGTCAGGCACACACGTTGCCTATGACCGATGTTGTGTGCACATCCGTTGCACCTTGATGTTGTTTCTGTGCACATGTATTGCATATTCATGGATTTTGATTTCCGTGCGCACCGGACGCACAGGGTTTTCATATGCACTTTTGGGATTGATCCTTATGGAGCAGTATATTTTCATGATACTGTGATTTGTTTCATACTGAGCAGGACTAGTCAGAGGACAGTACCTGAGTGTGTTTTGCACGCATTTCCTTCAAATATTTACATGTATAGTTCCGAATTATAGCATATCGGTTTTGCTTTGGATTTGGCATTCGTGTCTTCACCTTGACTCCGATGATAGCATGATGCTTGACGGAGTTTTTATTTTGAGTTATATGCTCATTTTTCTTGCGCATGCGCTGCGCTACGATTTGTTTTATGTACTTATGATTTCGGAGCCCCGACGACTTGATGGTTTTGCTTGGATGTTTTAGTATTTAGGGGGGGAGTTTTAATTTAAATTCGGGGACCAAATTTCTTTAAGGGGGGAAGATTGTAACGCCTAGAAAAGTCGTTTTGGTGTTTTCCCAAAAATCGGTGAAAATTGGTATTTTTCCGTAAATCGTATTTTTTGTTATTTTGCAGTTTAGACCTAATTATTCCTAATTTGGATAGGTAATTGCTAGTTTTTAATAGCTAATGAGTTACTTATGAAATTCTGTTCGTTTAAAATTTTTCCCTATTTTTTCCATTTTTAATATTATTTTAAGCCGGTAAAAAAATACATTAAATTAGCGATAAATACAAATTTAAATGGGCTAATTTTAATCTTTAAAATAATATTAATTAAAATCTAGTTGTAATATAATTTGTTTGTATTTTATTTCAAGTTTTAATGGGTTTTTATTATGGAAAACAAAAATATAATTATTTTGAACTAAAACTTGCAAATATGGCATTGTGGGGGGGTCTTTTTGCATAGAATTTCTTTGTAAAATCTCTCTCACTCACTCCTCACTCCCTTGGCCGGCCCAAATGCAGAAATTTCTCCCCCTCTCAAATTTTTTTCCTTAACTCATTTGTTAGGTGAGGAATTGAGTTAAAAGTGTAGGTTTTAATATATATTATTTTGGGGTATGGTGTACTTGACTTGAGGGGGGTTTGACTTGGTGAAAATTCCCACAACACCACACCACTTCCCCCTTCCTCCTTCAGGTTGAAATTCTGCAGCCCCCTCCTCCTCATTTTTTCCTTCTCTTTTGGTTCAAAAATCCCTCTCAAAATCCATATAAATCCACAAATTTCTTCACAAAACCAAAACAAATCCTCGTGCTACCTCTTCTCAAGTCTAATTTAGTTGAAAACATGTGTAAAGGAGGAAATTTTAGAGGCAAATCATCATGCTAGATCCATAGATCTTGAGGTATATTTCTACCCATTTAAATTCCTATGGTTAGATTTCTTTAATCGAGTTGTTTTAGTGTTAATATTGGTGCTATTTTCATCTAGGATTTTCAAGAGAATGGTTTGAGTTAAACTAGGATTTTTAGCACACCATTTTTTTAAAGTTAATTATTCTATTTTGCTATCTAGTGTTTTATACAAACCAAATCTAAGAGGTTACTTTGCTTAGTGGGCTCAAATTAGTGTCAATTTAGTGTTTTCATGTATAGTTTGGATTGGAATTGCTCATTTTGAAAAAAATCAAGAAAGGGTTTGTATGGAAAATGGGTTTTGAAGCATGGTAATTGGGCTAATTTAATTGTAGTGGCTTTCTAATGGTTAACTTGGGTGTTTGCGCGATATTGTGCACTTTATCGCAAATCCACAATGTTTGAACAAATTTGGAAATTTTTTTTTATGCTTACTACGTTTTAAAAATATTTATAAATTGATAAGTTTAATATATGAAAGTTATTTGTATGACCTAATTATGTTATTTAGTGAGCATGTTGGCCACAAAAATTGTTGAAATGTTTTTATTGGTTAAAACTTCATGTTTTGAACAAAAAGGGTATTTGTGCAAACTAGGTTTTGGTTTAAGGGAATTTTGGCAAGATTAAAAATATAATAAATGTTTATGTGGCCTATTTAAGCTAATTAGTGAATATTGTAACCACTAGTTTTGCTAAAACATTAACATTTGTATTAAAAACGGTTAACGACCGCTAACTAGGTTTTGGGGAAATAAAACGATTTGTTTAATTTGATGGTTTTGATGAATTAAAACCTATTTCTTATATAATTAATGAGTTTTGAAACCACGATTGGTGCGTTTGAGTTTTTCGCGATCACTTGGCGTTTGTATGCCGATGTCGAGGGTTTTTGGGTTGATTTGAGAAAGCAAGCCATAGGTTTTGACCTATGTGGGATTCACGTGTCGTTTTGGGTCATAAGTCAGATTTTAATACGACACGGTACGTTATGATATGTAGGTAACCCATGTGGACTTCGAGACGACAAGCAAGCGCGTGGCGACGTCGGCACCGGATAGCGAGGACCAGGTGAGTAGATCTATATCTACGGGGAGAAGTCGGGTGGATGGCGTATAGCACCCCCGCAGTCCGTAGTGTAGCTCATATATATATGTTTATATAGGTGTTTTATGATACGAGAATGTTTATTCATGTTATGATTATGTGTTCATGGATTAGCTTTGGGTTAGTTGCGAAACCCTAGAGTAGTTGTTATACCCACATACGCACACACAGACTTGCATACATTACTTTCTAGTGCTCCGATTGGGATGTGTATATATGTATATATGCGTGGGTATGGGACTATGCATATGTACATTCATGTACACATACATGGATAATGAGGATAGTACTTGAGATTTAAGATGAGTCGATGAGATTTGATTTGAGGCCGTGAGATCGGTGATATAGCAGGGTTCGTATTTGAGATACGACATGACGTTGTAACGGGTCTTGACATAGTGTTTCAGACACGTGCATGCATACTTAGGCGGTATCAATATTGTACTAGACGTAGATCAGTACCCCGATCATGATATTTGATAAAGAGGATACCAGGCGAATAGTATGATGAATGTGATATTGATCCGTACCCAGATTTGGGATGCCGTACGACGGATTTACGTACGAGCTATATTGATGATTGATCCGCACTCTTGACTTGGGATGCCCGCTTATAGATATGGTATCGGATATGATATTATTGAGGCGGGATCACCGACTGTATATATACAGGTATGTATATGTATCGACTCAGATGATAGGTGGTTTCCTTACCTGTAGTTCAGCTTGCTAGTTCAACCGTATAGTTTAGTGTAGTTGTTAGATTAGATTAGACTCCTACCTATTTCAAAACTAGCGGATCGTGGGTATTTTAAAAGACAGGTCAAGGGATCTACGGATATTTCAAAAGACGTATCCTTTCTTAAAAACCACCGTAGCCCCTATTTTCAAAACCCCGCGATTCGTGTTATTTCAAATGGCACCATTGTTTAATATTTAGCTCCCGCTCATATTGGTTGCTCGCTCCGCATCGCATATTTACATTGTTATTTCATATTGCATTGTTGACATTATACTGTTAGGACACTAGCACCATTACCGATGATGCGTATGTACCATATACACTTACTTGCCGGCTCACACGCATCTTCATCGGTAATTGCCATGTCACGTACACCTTAGAAAATATTATTGCTTAACTTAGCTTGATAGCCAGTAGTTTGACATAATATTAGTGTACATACCTTATATGCCAGCTTAGATATTGTAGTTATTACTTGTCGCTTCATGCATACTGTTATTCATTCTCATGCTTATATTCATGGTTTTACATGCTATTGATGATTCGGATTTCCATGATATTTTCTGGATTTGGAGGAAAACCGCAAAACATATATAAACTGCTTTCTCTCTTTTTAAATAAAAATGCAGTTTTCCCTTGATGTATGAGTCGTCCACCATGAGTTTGCTGATGGATTTCGAGACCCGATTCGAGGAGTTGGATGAACCGTTTCGGGTACATGGTGGGCCCGGTGCGGTACCCCGGGGCGAGAAGGCCGTGTTGTTGACGTTGAGCCTGGCAGGGGAGCACTACCGACCGGTGATATTACCCGATGCGTCGGATATCCGGAGGATACCGTCGTGGTCTTGAGATGGATGGTAGGGGCCGGTCTGGACTAGCGGCGCCCTAGATATTGAGATTTAGACATTGAGATATTGAGGTACTGAGATTTGATGATACAGGCCAGTCCGGATAGCCGGAGCCTGAGGTTTCGAGACTTTGAGGTTTATGTTTTGTGTCGATGCTACATATTGTTGATGCTGATTTCATTTATGATATCTCATTTTAAAAATACAAAGGAAATCTCACTAAATTATGAAAACAGTTTCTTCATTTAGATGTAATCTGTTTTCATGCAATTATACCTCATTCATGATATATTGCTACCTGAGGCACTGACACGGGCACATGAGATTATACTCGGGTTAGATATTTACCCTAGTCATTGTTATAGACTGCTAGTTTTATTTGAGGATTATATATATTGATCGTATGACCTAGGATTGCGTCATGCATGCAATTTCTATTCGTAGATGTTTTTTTATTCACGAGTTGGCAACTCACCCCCGTTGTGCCCCAGTTTCTTGCAGGTTTCACCGTACAGGTTTCTTTACGGCTTTGCGGGTACAGTTTCGTTCGGGTGACTTGCTAGTAGGTGGGTTTATTTGTATCGTACCCATCATTATACATTGTATATTATTATTCAGTTGTATCTAGAAGTTCCATCAACCAAACTTGTATTTATCTCAGATAGAGACCAGTGATGTTTATTCTTTCGACCTTAGAGTCGGGCGTTGTATTTCTGTGGATTTCTTGCTGTTTTGAGTTTCCTTTTGAGTTTTGATCCTTGCCCTTGGCGTTGTATATTATTTTGCTTGTGTGGTTGTGACCGTCGATTGACGAAGAGCTAGCTCCCGCTTGGGGATGCCTTTTTATTGATTTCGTATACTATTCATGTTGTATCCCGTTTGGGAGCCAGTATTTACAAAGGAGACTCTGCCGAAATTTTCAGGAAATACTTGATGTTTTAAAAACCGCATAACTCGGCTTATGCTATTAAAACTACTTGATTTTAAATTGGTTTTCCTTCACTCTATTACTTTTCTTGGTTTGGATTTCTGGGTTTTCGGCTTACTTAGATTACGTACGCCTCGAGACGTTTCGTAGTTTAAGTGCCGGTCATGTTCCGTACTTTTGGGAAGTGACAAAATTAAACCAGAAGAGATGAAATCTTACAGAGTAGAAAGAAGATCGGGGCTATTGGAGCTGATCAGGCTGCAAATTGCGGCTTTTTTGAATTTTTCGGCGGCCGGAGATGAAGATCTGGGGCTGATGTTGCTAGGTTGGGTTTCTTTTGGGGAGGGAGCTTCAGAGTTTTTGCAAAATGAGGAATGAAGTCTCGGGTTGGGATTGGGACAGCTTATAAAGGGTTATTTACAAAGACACCCCTTTATAAAAAGAATTTACAAAAGAAAACTAAAATTACAAAAAGGCTTCAGCAAAAAGGTATATACAAGAAAACATGGGGGGTGTTTTAATCGATGTAACATGGCTCATGCAAAAACATGAGCTCCCCCGTTTCCGCGGGCAATTCTAAAAATGGTTTTAGCCGTTGTCCATTAACTATGAACGTGCTGCCAGTTTGCTGATTTTCAATTTCGACAGCACCGTGCGGAAAAACGGTGCGCACAAAAAATGGGCCTGTCCATCGTGATTTCAATTTCCCGGGGAACAGATGAAGTCGGGAGTCATAGAGCAGAACCTTTTGCCCCACGGTGAATGTTTTTCTGAGAATCGCCTTGTCATGAAAGACTTTCGTCTTTTCCTTGTACAGTTTGGCGTTCTCGTACGCATCATTGCGTATTTCGTCAAGTTCGTTTAATTGAAGTTTTCGCGCTTCGCCGGCTTTTTCCAAGTCGATATTGAGCTGCTTGATTGCCCAGAAAGCGCTGTGCTCTAATTCAACAGGAACGTGACATGCCTTTTGTCACGCCCCGCTTCCCAAAATATGGAATACGATGGGTTGACAAGGCCAGCCATGCTCCTACGGTCAAGGAAATGTCCTGCCGTAGTCACACTTCGGCTTCTAGCTTTACATGGTAAACAGTAAATAATGCGCAGGTAATGAGAAATGCAGTAACTGAACAAAACAATATAAAGAACCGACCTGATGGGAAACAAAAGGTATAACCCTGGATAGCTAATCAAGATGTCCGTGATGTACGTCTAGTCCTGGTCCACGCTAAATCTTCTCCTCACACTGAGCATGCATACTCAGGTCGTCAGAGCGACACAATAGCAATATAATATATAAATTCATGTGACAACTCTAACAGTGATAATAAATATATATAACAGTAAATCAATGACGGTATAGGTATGAACATGCAGTAATCAATGCAGTGGAACAGTAAAAGCAGTAGAATGATATGCCAAGTATGTCAACACAGTAAGTATGTATATCAATGCTATTATCCCTATCAGTCTCTAAGTCTCACTGTACAGGTCACTAAGCCTATCGTCAGTCCAAGTGTGAGAGTCAACCACTCGCGAGTGTCCTCCACCCAAGGGTAGAACCCAAGGGCAAGGGACCACGGGCCCAACATGTAACTCACGGTAATAATCTTGTACCCTGTAAATCTCCATATATATCCATATATATAAGCCGGCATGGGACTCCCAAGATTCTGTTGAACTCACACTCAAACTACCCCACACCCCATGGTCTACATCAAACGCTAACCATAACCTCAAATACCAATCGGTCTGTGACAAGTCTGCGCGAGAACTGGAGGCAGGACCTCCATCAAGCACGTCTCGACTAATACCTAAAATAAATGGCAGTGTCTGGTGCCCTATCTGTGACACCCATGCAAGAGCTTCTATAAGTGTCCCATACCACTTATAGTCACATGTACACGCGTCCCACAGACGTCGACAATGCAATAGAATAATAAGGTTCACTGATTGTGTACAAGTACGTGTCACTTTCACTTATTCACTTAAACACGAACACTAACGTGCTTTCCACAATCATCACTAATACCTAACAATGGTTAATGCACATGATCACTAGGTTATCAATGCAGTGACATAAGTGTGATTTGATGAGGAAACAGTATGTAAAGCATGATTAAGATGTCATAAAACAGTATTCTACTACTTGCACAATTTATCATAAATCAAATGTGTACAGTTTAGCGAAACGGTAAATGGGGAATAAATAGTACGATTGATTATCTAACCAGCGAATTTGGTTTCACGGCAATCGGGTTTCAGGATCATTAGTTATGGCCATTTCCTTTTAAGCGTTCACGGCTGGAAACCCGGTTTCAGAATCGGAAGTCCGTTTCGCAATGCATTTTAATCCCAATTGGGATCATATTTTAGTGATGCTACAGTTGAATGAAATCTAGGGTTTTCAGCAAGGTTTTCAACGCAACAAACAGATCCTCAATCACGTTTGTACGTCAGGATATATACACTGTTCAATACTAGTATGTCAATTCTGATTCTGTTGGGACTGTTATACATCCCCATCTTTTAAATTACAGATTAAATAGCAAACGATGACGAAACAGAATGAAACCACTTGTGTTACCTAGATAACAGTTTCATATTTTATAAGCAGTGGAGTTCCGCAACCTACGAGTAAAGGAAACCAGGTGGTACCCATTACGGGACAGCACACAGTAAACAGAATTGCTCTGGACTGCAGTCCGGAGTCGCACTCCGATCCAAATATTGTCATAGTTTAAGTACAGAAACAATTAGAAACTTGGATAGTCTTATAGTTCGTCGAGTCTTCTTCGATTTGAGCCCTCGAACGCATCATTCCAGTATGGATATAATTTATGGTGATTTTAACGGTTTTCAGGTACAAGAAATTTTCAGTTTTACAGGTATACTTGGGGGTAGTCGTTTTAGTCGATAATGGTCGTATTTTCCAGCGAAATTTGTACAAGGTATTCATCACTACACGGGCCAATATATGCAATCCAGTTCCGTCAAATCAGGTGAGTATTTTCATTGGGATCACACATCGAACACATATGTCACTAAATTTTATCGGGAAAAGGAATTTCATAACTTATCCGTTTGAATTTGTAATACGAATATATTAGCATGTAGCAAGTAAATTACTTTCCTGGAAACGTCTCGGGGATGCACGGCAGCGACGCGGTCTATTGCAATGGCACGACGCGAATACGATAAAGATTGGCCTCGGCTCGAGCTTCGCTTGACGGCTCGGTACAGTGGTTGTTTGTGTGTGCGACGGAGAGGGGCTGTAGAGGAAGAGAGAGAGGGAACACAGAGAGAGAGAGAGTTCAAGAGAGAGAGAGAGACAGAGACAGAGAGGGAGAGGGTGAGAATGGGAGAGAACAGAGAGAGACATTGAGAAAGAGAGAGAGAGAGTGAGAACATAGAGACACAGAGATAGAGAGGGAGATCTGGTGGCGACGATGATGATGACGGAGGGTGTCGACGAGGCGATCCCAGTGAGGGGAGGCTCGCCGGCGAGAGGTACGGTAGCCGAGCTCGGGTGTGCAGTGTGGGGTTCTGTGGAGGCTGAAGGAGAGTGGAGACAAGAGCTGTGTTTGATCAGGGGAGGCGATGGTGGTTCAGCTGACGACGAGGAGGGTGTGGCGGAGTCGACGAGACGGCTTGGGGGTAGTGGGGAGCTCGTCGACGATGATGGGTTTGACAGTTTGCAGGTGGGATGGGGAGCGGAGAGGAGGAGAGAAGCTCGAAGTTTTGGGGAGAGGAGAGAGGGGAGAGGAGGGAAGAGCGACGCCGGCGATGGTGAAGGGGTGAGCGCGGCGTCGGTGTGATGTGGCGTGGGTCGGGAGTGGGAGCGAGAGAGAAGGAGGAAGGAGAACGAGGGAGATAGAGAAAGCGAGATGAGGAAGAGAGTGTGTGGGTGTGTACGAGAGGAGAGATAGGGGAGACGGGGGTCGCGCGTCGTGGGGAGTAACGGCGCGCGAGCGTGGGCTGAGGAGGCGGATCGCGAGGGACAGGGAGCGGGGAATTGGAGGGTAGCCGTTGGGAAGAAGGAGAAGACGGGTCGGGTAGGGTGTAACGGGTCGCAGGCCGTTGGGCTGCTGGGTTGGCCCAGGGTTAAGAAAAAGAAATGAATTCCTTTAATTTTGTGTGGGCTGAGGAGTATTGCTGGGCTTGGGGAGTTGGGCCAGAGGGATTTAATCAAATGTTTTAATTTTATTTTATTTTCTTTTGGGCTGAGAGAAGATGCTGGGCTGCAGGAAATTTAAGAGGAAAAATGGTGAGAACAGAGTGGACCGGGCTGGGTTTAAAGAAAAAGGTTTTAAGCTATTTAAAGGAATGGGCTTGAGATTTTATTAAAACAGAATGGTGTTGGCTGAGGGAATTAGTTGGAAAAGATATACAAGGGTTTTGAGTTTAAATAAAAACATGAAAAGAGATGGGCGTATATAAATTGAGGTTTATATAAATGGAACAAGAACATGAGGAATTGGGATTAGGGTCTGAGAAAGGAGAGGGGAAGAATTAGAATAGCTTGGGAGATTTAAAATAATAAATAATTATAAATAAAATTTTATAGGTTAAAAGAAATACGGATATAGGCGTATATAAATGAACTAGTTTAAGAATGTGCTTATAGACTATCCAACTCTCACGTATATGATCGCCATCATACTGCTGGCAGTCAAGTAAGAATCCTATGGGCTCTATCAACATGTAATAGTGATCTGTAATGTCACCTGAAGCATGTACACGATCATAAAGACAAACCAGATAGCATATTATCATCTCGAGTAAGACTGTTCTACCGGTATAGGTCCTCCCTCAATCATTGCAATCATTTGCCTGTGATCCAATAATTGACTTGAGGGCACTATAGCCAACAATCTCCCACTTGTACTTAAGGCTAATTATTGCGGTGTCGCATATTCACAGCCCGTATGATACCGAATACCCAACTTCTCTACTAATCAACTTTACAAAGCTCGTTTGTAAAACTATTGCTTTCGAGAAATAGCCTCAGTGAGTGGATCTGCTCTGATGTTTCTTTCTATGTCTCTCTTTATCTCAAGTTCGCGGAGAAAGCCATTTCCCGAAATGAGCAATACCTGTCTTAGAATATATCTGGATATCTGATGGGACCTAGTTCAAAAATGAACTCCAAATCCAGTAAAATTCTTAGACTGTATCGTCAACTGAATTTAACCAGTATCTTGCGCCACGCCTCCCTCAGTATCCGCTTGGATCACCTGTCCAAACTACTGCCCCTCGTCAGAGGGAGAATGATTGTTATGATTTCTTGATGTGTGTATCAAATCAAATAGTCCCCGGCAACGGCGCCATTTGATTGATCATAAAATTCGAGACTGTGTAAATCACATCAAATGATTCCCGATAACGGTTTCATTTGATCGATAAGAGTTTCTTTTGTCGGTATTTAGAAAATTGAATAAAATTCACAATCAAAGAATTATATTTGACCGCAATCAATTACGGTGTCGGTTGTAGATCGTAAGCGAGTGCGGATCGTCCACAGGGATTGTGCGATTCGTTTTTATATTTGATTTGCTTGAATTGAAAAGTTAATCGAAAAGAAAAGAAAACATGATTCAAGATTTTATCGAATGTTTCAAGTGTCACTATTCTAATCAAGAATCAAGAAAATGATAAACAATCGAGAATCAGGGTTTCGATAATATTTCCAACCAAATGTCAAGAATCTAAATGAGGCTCGTAGGAATCGATCGGATCTATAGACGTGATGTAATCTTAAGATATCGTGTTCTTTTCCTACGAAGAATTGATACTAGATCGATGATGATCGACGAGAGTTAGGGCTTTCTCGCGAAACTAGGGATTCATCATTTAACCCTTGTTCTTTCGTCGATATCATTAACATTCTAGCCTCTAGCAATTTCAAGAAACGATCATAACTCCCCAATTTCGAGCGATATCAATCAAGAAAGCATCGCAACGAATTGGGTCGTCGGTTCTTGAACTTGCTGGGGTTTACAAAACTCGTAGGATTCAAGAATCGATTTAAGATATGTTACATCATCATTCTATTGATCGTCTCGACTCCTCGACGAGCGGAGTATTACTCAAACATCACAACAAGAATTACAACTAGAAATTTAGATTGAATCATGATGCAAGAATTTAAAGAAAACAAGATAAAAGAATATCACCTTTTATTTATATCAACATTTTGATTACAGTCGCTCAAGAACTACAAGTGGAAGAACTAAATTGTCGAATTGGCTTCACTCGGCTCCGTGAGTCGCGGGTCGACTTGGACCACTTGCTCTGTTGAAGATCGGCTCCGCTCATAAAAGGTTGCAAGGCTTCTTGCTTGATGGGGTACTCGGGATCTTGGCTTTTGATTGGAATTAGGGTTAGGGTTTCACACAAGTCTTCTCACTAGACTTGTGGAAGAAGATGAAGAAAGAGAGTGAATGGATCTAGATTAATACTAGATTGGCTAAGAGATGATTAGATTAATAACCCTAGGTCTAGGCTTCTATTTATAGACTTCCTAAACCCTAGGCCTTGAGTTTGAAAAAGAAGTTCCCTCCAAAAGTTTGTTGAAAGACTTCTAGAAGTAGTTAGTTAGGCTTAGCTTAAGCTAGGGTTTAAGGAGAAGTTTCTAGAATGATAGGCTAGTTTAGTGTAGCTCCAAGGGTTTGCTGATCTGGCAGAAGCTTCTGGGGCATTCTGGAATTTGTTGTGTCATTCTGAGCTGTAGGCATACAGGGAAGAGTTGTGGTGCAAAGTTGAAGTGGTGATGTCGACAAGCCACCGCGGAACCGCGTCACAAGGCGTCTTAGGCCGCGGTTCCGCGGCCAAGTAGGTGACTTAGGGCTTCAAACTTCATGTATTAGCTTCTGATGTCCTTCTCTGTATTTTGTGATATATTGAATTCCTGAATTCCCTTTACATCAATACCAGATTCCAAATCATTGAGTTGGCGTTATGTTTGATTTGTACCATGTAAATTTTGGCCTTTCTTCTGGATTTTCCTGCACAGATCTCAAAACAAGTGTTGCGCAATATAGGGATGATGCGATGCCATGAAATGCAGTCAATTTCCCTAGAAATGCCGGTTTTAAGGTCTAACACATGTAATCTGATATTTTACGACTGATTTGCTAATATGTGAAATATGAATGCCGAACACTTCTAAATGAATCCAAAAGATATGGAAATTGCCGTGTTAAAATACATTATTTTCGACTAATCAGAGAACTATAACTCCGACAGTCACTCTGTCATCCAGGTCACCTTGGAAGCCTGGAATGATAACAGTCTCCCGAATGAGGCTGCCGTTACCAAATCCTTAGAACATTCACTTATGTTCTAAAACTGCTTCCGAACGTTTCTCCAGGATTGGATTAATATCAACTTATTGCAGCTAGTGCAAAAACAACATCTAGTGTGGTACTTGACATCTCATGATTGACTCAATTGCCTAAGCAAGTGATATGCCAATCATGCACATCCCTCTCCCCTTTAATCTATAAGACACCTTTAGAGAGGGTGACTCCATCACCTGCAGGTTCACTACCATGCAAGGAGTCGTTTATTCTAAAACACCTTTAGAATACTGTCTAAGTACCCGAATTAGGAAACTATCCAAATCTAGATCTAAAACCATAGATCTAGTAACCAGAATGCCTGATATAATGTCCATATCCTATGTGGAGGAACCACCGTGTGACAACCAAAGTATAACCGATCGTTGTATAGAAATTTCACTTCCTACAACGTGTATGTCATCCAAATACCAAGACATCACACCCTACTATCTTCTCAACAGATCCATCTCCTATTCTGATGAAGTCAAAGCCTATGATTGTAACTCAAAAATAGATGATCTATCTCTGCTATATTTGCTTTAGTTTATAAATAGACACAAGCTACTTGTCCACTACGCTTCCGCTGCTCCCACTGACTACGACAACCCTCTGGCAGAGTCATATACACAAGCACTTCTAAAGCTAGTTTAGAACGATGCTATACTCATCCTCCTGCCGAGTCTCATAGTCTAGAACAGCAGTAGCGGCAAGTCTGGGTAAACAAGAACCTCCCTGTCACCGTCCTTGAGGATACCGGAGTACCTCTCGGGTGCCTGAGGTTACCCACCATATCTGCGGAGTGGCTAATGGAATGTCAAACCCGATTGAATCTTTAGGTCCTATTAAATTTTTAGTAATCGTTTGTGGTTCTGGAATCACTTCCAGTTCTACCATACTCCCACTACTGTTTTCTGAAAAAGTCCATTTTACTAAAACTGTGGCGAGTCAAGAAAAATATCACTATTGATCTTCCGGATGGTAGAAAGTTAACCCTCGTCATAGCCTGGGTTAACCCATAAACTGCCATTACAGAAACGTGCCTTGAGTTATCCAGAGTCTGGTTTTAAGCATAAGCCGGACAACTCCATATACCTTAACATCGTTAAGATATGAACCATTTTATATTCAATATAGAAACAGAGGCACTGATTTAATTGGAACCAGATTCAAATCATGCAGCTGTCTCCAGTGCATGTCAACTAAATGGAGAGAGGCCGATTTGTTAGTTATATGTATGCCCTAGAGGCCATTACTGTACATGAGATGTATATTGTAGTGGATGCTGGGACATATATAGGTAGGACTTTCTTGCTCGACATGATAGTACGCTATCTGGTTGCTCTTTATCTTAACATGTACACTGACTGTCTCTCTATTACATGTTGATAAAACCCTTAGGATGTGTACTCGACTTGCAGGACTATGATGCAGATCATACTAGTGGGGCCTGGGTAGTCCATGAGTACATCCTTCAAGTTCCTAGTCGAGGGAATATCGAGACGGGGCATCGATATTCCAGAGTAGACTAGCGTATATCTTCTCGACCCATGAGATGGGCGATGGATGCTCCCATATCCATTGGTGTTCGACATCAGAGATGGTATGCGGGTGCTCAGTGGTGACTGGGTACACTGAACGGACTCGCCGAGAACTCCCAGATGGTATTATACCTTACGTCAGATGGCAGTTCTCTGGTGACACTGGTACAGCTTAGTCTGTTGACCCGAGATCGTCATAGAGTCTTGTGTGTCTCCCACTGTGCTTTGATTTCCACCCTACCACGGCTCTACTGAGTCGTGCAAACAGGTGGTTTTTGGGTGCAGTCCCGATTCACATGGAGGCAATGAGTAATAGGAGTGTGAGCAGGGTTGCAGTGATTGGGGGTTGATGTTGCGCTATGCTCGACTGGCCATAACTGGAAATCCCTGGCCAGGGTTGCAGTGATTTACTGGTAAGTGTTATCAGTAGTTTCACGCTTGTTGTGGACCTTACATCGACATGACTTATCAAGCTACTGGGGTCTGACGTTTACCACCCCTAGGCGAGATATGCGACATATCAGACGAACAGACCGGACTGTGCGGTAAGTGTTACTGATTGGATTCGCAGGAGTGTGAGCAGGCTTGCTCATTGATCTTCTAATCGCTGAATACCCGGGTGGCCGTTACGTTTAGCAGACCGCTTGCGGCTTGTGGGTGATTGATATGATCACCACCTACTGCCGGCGTATTGACGAGTCTTTAGAGTCCTACACAGAGGTTTCCTGGCTCAAGCGAAACGAAATAGGAGCGCATATGAGATATGTGTGGGACCGAGAATAATACCAGTATGTGATACTGTATTCTATTCTCGCGATTTGGATCATCGGACGGTTATATGAGATATAGTCGGGTTACCGAATCATGTGTTGATTCGATACATTGATACACTAGATATTAATCGGTTATATGCAATATGACCGGATCGTTAAATCAAGTGTTGATTTAATGATTTAATGTATAATTATATATTTGATATATTACTTTACATTAACTAGTATTGGTTCACTTAAGATTGATTTTCTCACTTGATGTGCACAAGTTGTATATGTGATATATGTTTGTGTACTAGTTTGTATCATGATTGATGATACATGCAAACATGGGTGGGTGGGTGACATACACCATGTTAATTATAATTTAGGTTTTTATTTATCTTAATTATTCAAAATGGTGGCTTCTTTTGTCATGGTTTGAAGCTTCATGAAGCTTGAAGCAACTTTGACAAAGTCCACTCATTTTGTCTTGTTTAAGATATTCATTAACCAAACCATTATAATTAACTATGGTTTAGTCTCTACATAGGTTATCTCACCCATGGTTGCATTATGATAGTCTTCACTTGATTATTCATTTTTACATAATTCATATATTCTTTTCTTCTTCTTCTTCTTCAAGTAGAAGAAAGCTTGCTAGAAAAATTTTCAAGTGAAGATTTAGAGTGAGAAATCCAAATCTAAAGTGAACCCATTTCCAATTTCATCATTCTCTACTACTTTCCATTTAGTTTAGGGTGTTCTCTTCACAAAGTTCATGACTTGGTGAAGATGGAGCTTGAGTTTGAGTCTCCTCGACGTAGATCATCTTCGGCCTCGAAGTCAACGACCTAGCCCGCTCATTTCTCCGAAGAAACAATCGCTAGAGTCCGGGATCCCGATGATCGCAGCGAAGGGACGTCAACACGGAGCTTTAGAAGTGAAGGACCAGATCTACAAAGGTTGTAATCCCTTTCACTTGTAGTTAAAATGTTTAACTTGCTAGTTTTCGCATAATCTCTAGTATACGATCTTGTTTAGGGTTGTTCGGCACGGCTATTTTTTTGAATCGGGCATGGTTGATGCCTTGTAGAACCTAGTTAGAGTGCCTAAGAACCCTACAGTGGTATCAGAGCCAAGCTAGAGCTTTACGCGAAATCTAGGCGAAGTTTAAAGCCCGATCGAACCCGTAAACCCCGACGAATACCCTTCTCTGGACAATTTTCAAAACTGTGATTTTTTATGAATTAAAAATTCTCATAAAATTAAGCAGGAAAAACTAAGAATTACTGTGAAGTACGGCCCACTGATTCGTCTATATGACCGCGGAACCGCGGCCAAACCAAGGGTCTGGCGGCGGTTCCGCGGCCCAAATTATGACTTAGTCCCTCATACTTCATATATTTATTCTTAGGTCCTTTCTTGTCAATTCTTTCTGGGAATTTTTTACTTCCACTCAAGTGTTGAGTTTTCTTAGGGTTGTATTGGGGACTCGTTGATTCGATCGGACAATTTAACTTTGTTTAGTTTCTCCGGGTAATTTTAGAACGTGTTAAAAAGTTCGAACGGATATCAATAACTCACTTTTTCCCCTGCCGGAAAATTTCCAAGTGTTGGATTTTTCCGTAGTTTAAGAACGTTCTAAGTCGTACAAGTAACGCGATGGACCCTATAGAAGACAAAAAAACTTAACTCGATTATGTGACCGTCTTGAACTGCCTTTTGAACCTTAGGGTTTGGGGCGGTACGGCGTGCCACATGCGAGGCGTTGGCTTGACCCTTCTACGGCTGGACCGTTGGTACTGTGGTATGAAATGGATGTTTTTAAACTTATCTCAAATGTTGTGCTATTTGGGAAAACTTGGGTGTTTGATTATTCGATCGGAAAGTTTAACATTGTCTATTTATCTGGAATGTGATACAATATTTGGAATCCACAAGTAGTTATGAGATAACTAATTTGAATGTTATAAATCTAGCAGTTCGGTCTTATATGATCGGTTGCCACGGAATTTTGATGTGATCAAAAGTGCGTCGCAATCACGTAGCGTACACGGATACTCGCCGGGTAAACTTAATAGACAGCCACGCCCCATTGCCCCGACCAAGTGACTGTAGGAGAACCCCGTAGCCAAAAGCATCCGTTCGGGTGCTTGCGGTAGCGGTGTTCCGCCTTAGTGCACTTCGTCGACGGCATACGGGGGTGCGGCCGTCTACTAAAGTTTGCGACGAGCATTCGATCAGGATGTCGGGAATCTTGTTGAATTGCCCGACTTGGTATTGAAAAGTGTTTTCGATTTTGAGACTGAAATGCGGGGTTTATAATTGTTAGGCATGCGATGTCTAAGGAATTCATTTGGTTAGGCATGCGATGTCTATGAAGGTTGCGGATTCCAACTATTGTAGTTTTACACTTTCTTTTCTGCGACCGTAAGTGTAATATGTGATATCGCCGGTTTCGTTGCTATATGTCAACGACAATTGGGATGGGTATATTTACTTACGTTGATGACATGTGATGTTATGTGTTGCTGGATATGTTATATTGGATCGTCGTGTTTGAATAGCCGGGTTTTTTTATGTGAGATGAGAGTTTTTTTTTCATTCATGTAAAATTCATTGTATGTAATATTCTTTTATTGGGGCTCTTCCGGGCCGAGGATGATGCCACCATTGTATATTATTTACTTTTCCGCATTATGATATACCCAAGGCGGGGAGCACAAGTAACCGGGTTCTAGGGTCTAGTGGGAGACCATCTCGAGGAGTCGAGTCCGGGTCTCCTACCTCTAGAATTGGTAGGGTTGCTTGCCGCTCTCATAGGGGTCTACGGGTGTGGGATTGGCTATTCATCACGACCGTGGAATCCGTGTTTTATATAGGCTCAAAATAAAATACGGACGTCCTAGTATATCCAATATTTCATATGTTGTTTTCTGCTGCGTTATCTGTGATGTGATCATGTGATATGTTCAGATAGATACTGTATATAGTATATATGATATATTGTATAGACGTTGCTTATGTTTTACACCCGCGCTAGCCCTGCTCCGCTCTGCCGTTAGTTACCTAACCTAACGGTGCAGACGGGACATCGAGGCGAATGAGGATGGCATAAGTGTACGTTGTATTTATCTGTGATGTTTAGGTGGACTTAAATGACGGGACATTCATTAATGAGATTAATGAAAGAAAATAAACCTAAAAAATGTTGTGGAATCGAATTTCAAAAATTAGGTAGCTCTAGTTGTTGCTTTGCATAGCGGTGTTCCTTATAGAACATCCAGGACCTTATTCGATAAGGAAAGAGCCGAGATCCCTTCACCGGGAGTGACCTCTTTAGCAATAACTAGCAGATGCTACAACCTTCGGTTTGTCTTTTGATTGCTTTTATAGTTCTTGCTTTGCATAGTGGTATTGTGAATATCCTGCACCTCAATCGACGAGGAAAGAGCCGAGATCCCTTCACCGGGAGTGACCTCTTTAGCGAAACTAGTAAAAGCCTCAAAAACACTCCATTTAAAACCATTTGATTCTGCAGCGAGATCAAGTTCAAAGCGTTAAAGGTTTTCTTAAAAACTATCCGCAACCCTCCATCATTTTAGGAAGTAGAGTACTTAGTATTCGTGCTGAGTTTGTTGACCATAGTCAAGGCACAGTGAACGGTAGCTAAGTGATGTCTTCCTACACCGCATATGATGCGATTAGTTAGGACAGTCGCGTGACTTTGTTGACCTTAGTTAAGGGTCATGTGGGTAGGTCTAATTAATCACGGAATGACGGGTAGAACTTGACCAGTGCTTATGATTTGTTGACCATAGTTAAGGTCATAAGTGCTAGGGGTAAAAACCTTTATCGGGAGTTTCAAGTGTTGAAATTTGCAATGAGATTGCATACCTTCTATGAGATAGTTGGATCCCGATACCCACTGCGAGTAATTGTTACTCCTGGGAGAGTTTTGCACTTTGCAATTAGCCGATCAAGTAGGTGTCTAGAAAGGTGTCAACGGGGTTACACTCCTGGAAAAACGAGGTTTATTTTAATTAGGTCCGTGCGAAAGCACGGGGAACCTCCCTCAAAGTACCGGCACTGGCCTGGCTGAAAGATTGGCGAACTTGTAGAGTGTAATTAATTCCGGCTAGTCTTTCCTTTTAGTGTTTGAAGGAAGATTTGATAAAAACAGTGGGAGCCATCCTGATTTGATAAAATATACAACCAATCTAATCTTGCAAGAGCGCACGCAGAGTGTTTTCTTCTCTCTCTCTCCAGGTTGCAACCATGTCACGCCTTAATCAAGATAATAATATGGATGTATTGACCGAACCCGCTTGTTATACTGAGCTGGGGAACGTTGGTCCTGCTCCAACTTATAATTGTTATAAGACAGAGCAGGAAATTGGGGATTACCAGAATTCCCGTACCGCCCAAACGAAGAAAGTGCATGATGATGCATCTTCTTCGGGTGTGTTCATTACATAGAACTGTTTCTCAGTATCCTTTACGTCCTGGGTATGAGATACCGGATCAGGATCCCATATATATAATCTGTTACATGGGCTACAGAAAGGTAGAGAACTGAGAACGGGTGATAAGTTTCATGAGACAGAAAACGGTGCAAGTGTTGCAGCCAAGTCTGTTGGTCACTATCACCCTGTATTACCAGAATACATTGATTCTGAGCGAATGTTATTAGATACCGAACCTGATATACAACATCATATCAGTCTCTTTATTAGTAAAGAAATGATATAATTTTGTATTGTTGGATAATGTTTTGAACATTTCCTATATCAAGAGTTGATCGGTTCTGGAACGTTATCCAAAAGCATTGACGTTCTAAATCAAACTACAATTCTTAGTATACGGAACACACACGAGAGGAAGAGTTCAGAAATGAACGAATTCTTCTTGAGGCTTTGTAGGCTAGGTCATATCAATGTGACCCGACTAGCTGAAGTTACATTTAGATGCATATTTAAATTAGTTTGAATTTACATCTTGTGAAACTTGCCGGTCATGTCACAGAGATAAGATGACCACAGCTCCGTTTATTGGAAACAGAGAAAGAGTTGGTGAACTCTTGAGATTGATACATGCTGATGTATGAAGGTGCCCAGTCTACATATGCCAGGACTGATTCTTTGTACTTCCTTACATTCACTGATGATCTCTCAAGATTCGGACACATGTTCCTGTTTAAACACAAGTCCGAAACTTTTGAGATAATCACCGAATATAAGTTAGAAGTAGAGAACCAAAAACGGGTATAAGTATTGTAAGTGCACTGCGGCGCCCCGGCTGTCAATCCGACGCCGGAATGCGGAAACGAAACTTTTCTAAAAACTAGAAACCGGCACCACCGCGCACTATTAAACCCGAATCGGGCGATTAACCTACTCCTAGCAAACTAGAGAAAGGAAAGAGAAGCTATACCGAGCGATCCGTGTCCTTCGGTCTTTGGCCTCCACTCCGATCTCCTCGCGGAATCTCCGGTCTTCATCTCCTCGTCGGAACGAGCACCACATCGCCGGATTCTTTTACGGGCTCCCACCTCTGGACCGAGGCAACTCGGGCGCGAAGTTGGCTAGCCGACGCGTCCAAGGTTGAAGTAGAGAAGTGTAGAATGGTTTGTCTCTTTGGGGTTGTGAAGTTGACATTTTATGTGGAGGTCAAGAAGGAACTTTGATACAAACATGAGATGAACATTTTCTCCACCACCAAAATAAATTCCCCTCTCCTCTCCCAAGTGGCCGGCCCTCTCAAAGAAAAAATGGTGGAGCTATATTTTGCAAGTGGAGAAAAAAGAATGATAATGAGAATAAAAGAATCACACTCAAGACAAAATCAAATCCCATCCATTTCTAATCTCATAAATGGAAAAGAGTTGATCCAAAAAGAATCAAATGATGCTAGTCAAATCATGAAGCCACATTTACAAAAGACACCCTCCACAAATGATAATTTGCACACTTGCAAATACCCCCTCTATTATAACAATCCGGCCGAGAAGGAACAAAGGAAAACTGGCCGGAACGGAATGCAAACTGGCAACTTCAGAAAACTGATCCCGTAATAAATTACAGGAAAACCCCGCGACTGTATATACATACCCGCATTTATATTCCCACTGTATACAAATGCAAAGAGACAAAATCTACACTGTACAATACTAGGATCCGGCTTAAACCAAAGCCCGCTAGTATTATCCGTCTGATCATGATCCGTGCAATACCGCATGTATCTGATCGAACCCTGCCATATCTCCATACGGCCTCTACAGCGTTTCGCCCGAAACTTGAGAAAACGGTCTGTGGGGGACTCTAAAGACTCGTCAATACTTTGGTTATGGATTTAACCACTAGAACGTCAGAGGTATTAGCCTATACGTAACGGGCTACCAGGTATTGACCAAAAGGGACGTCGATGAGCGAACTCATCCTGACACCCTACTGAGCCTGTCAGTGACAATATCCGTACAGTCCGGTCCGTTCGTCTATGAGCATCGCATGGCGGGCCTAGGGGGTTAGTAAAAGTCAGACCCCCAAAAGCGGTACAAGTCGTGTCGGAGTGTAGCCCAGAACACCCTGAGATACTACTGGAATACCTACCAGTAAATCTCCTGCATTGGCCAAGGACTTTCATGTACTGGCTCTCCTAGACACAGCGTGACCTCACCCCCAATACCGGGAGAGACGAACCCCTGCAGATCCGCTCACTGCCTCCATGTGGCTCGGGACTGTACCCAAGTAAAACCTATTTGCACGTGTCCTTTGAGCGTGGTAGGGTAGTAATCAAAGCACAGTGGGAACTCACACGAGACAAATGACGATCTCAGGTCGATGAACTAACCTGTACACATGTCACCAGGGAACTGCTATCTGACGTCTGGTATAATCCCAACTAGCGTGTTCCCGGCGAGTCCTGTCCGGTGTACTCATAACCCAATGAGCACCTGTATACATCTTAGGTGAACCAACTGACACCAGTGGCTTGTGAGACCGACCACCGCCCCTCGTCGGGGTCTCGACTATATACACTAGTCTACTCTGGAATATCGATGCCCTGTCTCGAAACTCCCACGACTAGGGACCTTTTAAGGATGTGCTTATAGACCCCAGCTCCAACGTATATGATCGCCCTCATACTGCTGGCAGTCAAGCAAGAATCCTACGGGCTCTATCAACGTGCAATAGTGATCAGTAATGTCACCTAAAGCAGTACACGATGATAAAGATAAACCAGATAGCATACTATCATCTTGAGTAAGACTGTCCTACCGGCATAGGTCCTCCCTCAATCATTGCAATCACGTGCCTGTGATCCAATAATTGACTCTGAGGGCACTATCTCCAACAATCTCCTACTTGCACTCAAGGCTAATTATTGCGATGCCGCATACTCACAGCCCGTGTGATACCGAACACCCAACTCCTCTACTAGTCAGTCTCACAAAGCTCGTTTGCGAAACTATTGCGTTCGAGGAATAGTCTCAGTGAATGGATCCGCTGTGATGTTTCTTTCTATGTCTCCTTTTATCTCAAGTTCGCGGAGAAACCCATCTCCCGAAATGAGCAATACCTGTCTTAGAATATGTTTGGATGTCTGATGGGACCTAGTTCATAAGTGAACTCCAAATCCAAACTTCTTAGACTGTATCATCAACTGAACTTAATCAGTATCCTGCGCCATCCTTCCCTCAGTATCCGCTTGGACCACCTGTCCAAAATACTGCCCCTCGTCAGAGGGAAAACTATAACTCTGACAGCCACTCTGTCATCCAGGTCACCCTGGAAGCCTGGAATGATAACTGTCTCCCAAATGAGGCTGTCGTTATCATATTCGTAGAACATTAACTTATGTTCTAAAACTACTTCCAAATGTTTCTCCAGTATTGGATCAATATCAACTTATTGTATCTACTGCAAAAACAACATCTGGCGTGGTACTTGACATTTCATGATTGACTCAATTGTCTAAGCAAGTGATCTGCCAATCATGCACACCCCTCTCCACTTTAGTCTATAAGACACCTTAAGAGAGGGTGACTCCATCACCTGCAGGTACACCACCATGCCAGGAGTCGTCCATTCTAAATACCTTTAGAATGTTGTCAAGTACCCTGATTGGGAAACCACCCAAATCTAGATCTATAGATCTAGTAACCAGAATGTCTTGATATTATATCCAAGTCCCATGTGGAGAAACCATTGTGTGACAACCAAAGTATAACCGATCGTAGTATAGGAATATCACTTCCTACTCCGTGTATGTCATCCAAATACCAGGACATCACACCCTACTACCTTCTTAACAGATCCATCCCCCATTCTGATGAAGTCAAACCTATGACTGTCACATCAGAAATAGATGATCTATCTCCGCTGTATCTGCTTTAGTCTATAAATAGACATAAGCCACTTGTCCACCATTGCTTCCGCTGCTCCCACTTAGTACGATAACCCTCTGGCAGAGTCATATACACGTGCATTTCTAAAGCTAGTTTAGAACGACGCTATACTCATCCTACTGCCGGGTCTCACAGTCTGGAACAACAGCAATGGCAAGTCTGGGTAAACAAGAACCTACCTGTCCTGCCACCGTCCATGAGCATACCGAAGTACCTCTCGAGCGCCTGAGGTTACCCACCATATCTTCGGAGTGGCTAATAGAATGTCAAACCAGATTGAATCTTTAGGTTCTTATCAAATCTTCAGTAATCGTTTGCGGTTCTGGAATGTTAGTGTATATGCCCTAGAGGCCATTACTGTATCATACTAGCTTGTATATTACTTGATGGAAGCTTGGGATATTCACAGTTGTATAGACAATCTTGCTCAAAATAGTAGTATGCTACTTGGTTTGTCTCTACTTCAATATGTGCATGTTTTTCTTTTAGCATATCGCTTATATACATATTAGTAGAGCCCTTAGGATCTTTGCTTGATTACCAGCGTTGTGATGGCGCTCACACTCGTGGGGGCTGGGTAATCCATAAGCACATTCTTATACAGGTCCCTAGTCGTAGGACTATCGAGACAGGGCATCGATACTCCGGAGTAGACTAGCGTATGCGCTTCTCATCCCAGCGGGGGAGACGGTCTGTCCCACAGCCGTCAGTACGTCGTACTTGAGATAGTATGCGGGTGCTCGTTAGGTTACGAGTAGACTGGACAGGACTCGTCGGGAACTGTTGGTTGGTATTATACCTATCGTCAGTTATCAGTTCCCAGGTGACATGAGTACAGCTTAGTCCGCCGACTTGACACTGTCACTTCCCCTCGAGTGTGTTCCCACTGTACTTAGATTACTACCCTACCACGGCTCAAAGGAGTCGTACAAACAGGTAGTAGTTGGGTGCAGTCCCGAAGCACTTGGAGGCAGTGACGGTTATACAGGATTCGTCTCTCCCGGTATTGGGGGTTGACATCGCGCTGTGTCTAGGAGAGCCATTACACAAGTATTCCCTGGCCAGGGCAAGCGAGATATACTGGTAGGTTTCCAGTGTTATCTCAGGGTGTTCTGGGCTCTAATCCGACACGACTTGTACCGCTATTAGGGCACTGACGTTCACCGCCCCCCTAGGCCCGCCATGCGATGTATCAGACGAACAGACCGGACTGTACGGAGATTGTCACATACAGGCTCAGTAGGAGTTCGGATGGGTTTACCTCATCGGCCTTCTTATCGACATCTACCTGGGGACCGTTACGTATAGCTAGTGCCGCTTGCGGTCTGTGGTTAAACCCACTGCCAGCGTAGTGTCGAGTCTTTAGAGTCCCACACGGAGAGTTTCCCTGCACTGAGCGAAATGTGTAGAGGCCGTATGGTTTTACGGCAGGGCTACGATCACTTACGTGCACTTGTGTGCGTATGCTGTTCGGGCAGGCAATACTAGTGGGATTTGGTTTAAGCCAGATCCTGGTATTGCATAGATAGATTTTATTTGTCTTCTGTGCATTTGCATTCTACGGAATGCGGATGCGGGTGTGTATGCACAGTTTTGAGGAGCGATGAAGGAGGAGGTGTCCCATTAGGGTTTTGGCAGTTGGCTCGGCCAAAACCGTAATGTGGCACACTCATTAGGGTTTTGACAATTCGTTTGGTCAAAACCGTTATGAGCCGGAGACATTGTTTACTAATCCTTTTAGTGATAGATTAGTGATGGCTAATTGCATTGACCATTTGACCACTTAGATCTCTCTTGACTTTGTTGACCCGTTGACCGTGTTGACCATTGACCTTCAAGAGGGATCTACACTCTTCTTTCATTTTCTTTATAATTCTTAAGTTATGATAATGGTCAATTCAATGTGCCATCAACTTTATCATGATAGGATTATTAATGATGAGATTAGTGTATTATTGCAACCATGGTTCATTTCATTTGGCCTAATCTTTTTCATTATTCCATTCTCATTTTCTCTCTTGAAATGAGAAGAAAAGAAAAGCTCCATGGTTGCTAAACTTTCTCCTTCTTCTTCCTCCTCTTGATCTCTTCTTTTGATCTCATGTGTTGAGAGAAAAAGAATCCACATAGACAAACACTTCCATCTTTCTCTTCTACACAACCTAAGGCATTTAGATTGGCAATCTCTTTGCCCTAGTTGCCTTGGCTTGAGGCGAAGCTTAGTGTACAACTCTTAGGTGGATCGTCTTCGACTCAAGAAGGCCGCGGAGGTGCCCAAGGTCCGGATCGACGCTTGGAGCTTGGATGGACTAGTGGGACAGCGGAACGAAGACCCGAAGGACCGGTTCCGTGAGGTATACTTTCTAGAGCATAGTAGCTAAAACCTCTAAGTGTTTACTAGTTTCTAGTTTAGCCAAGATCCTTGCTTTTGAGTCCATGTTGCCTTGCGCCAAATCATTGTTTTTCATCGTTTCCGCCTCCCCGTAAGAACCGGGGTGAGCAACGTGGACTTACAGTGGTATCAGAGCCTAGCTAAACATAAACTAGTAAGTTAGCAAAGTGTTTAGAATATCGATCGGAAAAAAGTCGCAAAACACGTCCGCAAAACCTCATGTTTCTGTCGATTTTTTTACTGCTCTAAAAGTGATTTAAAATATATGAAAAATCGTCTTAGGGTTTTGTGAAAACACTACAGAAAAACGATCCAGTTAATCGATCAAACGACCGCGGTTCCGCAGCAAAGACATGCTCATTGCCGCGGTTCCGCCGCCGTTTTGACTCGGCACTGGATCGGATTTTGTGCATTATTTTAGTTTGTCTGTTTTGAGATTTTTGATACATGTTTTTTCCACCCAGAATTTCCAGAAAGCAAATTGAATTTTGGGGTGGTTAAAAATCCGTATTTTGATCGATATTCCGTACTCTTTGGCTAATGAATATTATCTGTGATGTGATATATGTATTGAACGTCCACTAATCGCTATACGTCGATTAGTGGGAGTTATACATATCTGTGATCTGTAATGTTGTTGGTTTGTGTATATGAACTCGGTGGATTGTCGCGGATGAATAGCCGGGAATGGGTGTGAGATGAGAGTTTCTTTTTCTTTCATTCATTGTAAAAGTTGTAAATTGATGTAATATTATTTGTTTGGCCGCACAGCCGGGTCGGGGTTGTAGTCGTCCTTGTATAATTTCTTTTTACTATTTTTGCTCCTAGGATAGACCCAAGGTAGGGTGCACAAACTACCGGGTATCTCGAAGTGCCGAGTGGCCTACTCACGGTGTTGAGGGAGGTTGCTTAGGTTCGGGTACTTGGCGGGTAGTTTGCCGCACCCGTAGGGGTCTAGGGTGGGGTTTGGCTATTCATCGTGACCGTGTAATCCGTTTTTCGTTGCAGGCTCGAACGAATCGCGGATTCCTAGTATATCCAAAGTTTTCATCTGTGATCTGTAATGGCTATCATTGCTATATATCTATATATGAGATCTATTTAGGCGTTGCTTATGTTTTTCAGCCGCGCTAGCCCAGCCCCCGCTCTGTCGTTAGTTAAGTAACCTAACGGGTGATGACGGGGCCCTGTGGCGAATGCGAATGGCATAAGCATACGTCATATTTTGGTTGTTTTCTGCAATGGAAGGATTAAATGATAGGACGCATTAAAAGAATTAATGCAAGAAAATAAACCAAGTAAAAGTCGTTGGAACACTTTCAAAACCACTCGGTTCTTTTTCAAAAACCAGCTTTTTAAACGCGGAGCTTGAACCACTCCTTTTAAAAGCTATCTCGTTCCATCGATTATATCAAGTTCACTACGTTCACGGTTTCGCCAAAACCATTCGTAGCCCTCCGTAATTTCGTATGGATATTCAATAGTATTCAAGCTATGTTTGTTGACCTTCGTCAAGGCATAGTGATTGGTAGCTGTTGAGTATTCATATGTTGCATAGATAGATGCGTTGGTTTGGGACAGTCGTATTACCTTGTTGACCTTCGTCAAGGGTATATGCGGATGGGTTCAAATTAACCTGGAAAATGACGGGTAGAACTTGACATGTGACTTATGATTTGTTGACCTTCGTCAAGGTCATAAGAGCATGGGGAAAAAATCCACATCGGGAGTTTCATAAGTACTGAAACTTGCTAGCGCTGCATACCATTTGGAGTGTGATGATTCCGGTAGGACTCCTTCGGTTTTATCACGCGATGATATTTGGATCCCGATCCTACTGTGAGTATATGCTACTCCTCGGGAAAGTTCTCACTTAACGATCAATGCTATAAACCTAGTAGGTGTCTAGAAAGGTGTTAGAGGGGCTACGCCCACAGGGAAAAGAGGTTACTTAATTAAGGAACTTCGCGAAAGTGTTGGAAAACCTCCCTCGAAGTACCGACACTGGCCTGGCTGAACGGTTAAGAAAGTATTGTACGGTGAGATTCATCCTGACTAATTCTTTCTTTATGGTTTGGGGAGGGATTTGAGAGACAGTGGGAGCCATCCTGTTTAGATAAATTAAAAACCAATCTAAACTTGCAAGAGCATCATGCTGAGTGTTTTCTTCTCTCTCTCTTAATTGCAGCGACCCAATGACCGCACCTAGGTTACATCTAGATAATAAAACGACTGAATCTGACTGTTATGACTGGAAAAGGTCTGTCCAGATGTCCATTGCCCATGACGAGCTGGGACACCTCTTGACTGATCCAACCCCTGCCGTCTCAGGTCCAGTTTACCATGTCACGGATATTGATATCCGTAGGACATCGGAAGAAGACTGTGCGAAAGCCAAGTGCCTCGTGTTAGCCTCAGTTGATGGTATATACCAGAGGCAGCACGAGAAGATGGACGCAGCTTCTATCTTCCTCCATAACAAAGTTTTATATGGAGAGCAATCTCGTATCGCAAGATATGAGACCTCTAACGAATTGCTTCCAGCGAGGTTGGCTATCGGGTCATCTGTAGGGGGAAACGTCGTTACAGAGACCAACTCTTTTGAGCTCTCGGACCTGAAGACCACGTTGAAGAACGGGTCAGATGCTGACTTAGTTCAACAGTCTCTACCTACTACCCTAACGGAAACCAGGGAAGTAGAAAGAAAGGGAAGGGCAGAAGTTTCGGGACTGGATGTAGTAAAATAGGGATGTTCCTATTGTAACGGGAATTAACATGGGCAGAAGGATTGCAGGGCTTGCAAAGCCAGTAGCCAGAATTTGAAGCATGTTGTGGCTTCGGCTTCGGGTGTGTTTGTAATAGAGAACTGTATGTCAGTTAACCCTACTTCCTGGGTATTGGATACCGGATCAGGATCTCATATCTGTAATTCGTTACAGGCTCTGAGAAACCATAGGGTTATCAGGAAAGGTGATATGACTCTCAGGGTTGCTAACGGAATGAGCATGTATGCTGAATCCGTAGGGGAATATCATCTAGGACTGACAACTGGGCAGATATTGATTCTGCGTAACTGTTTTTATGTACCAGGTGCGACTTGTAATATCATATCTGTTAGTTATATGTATGCCTTAGAGGCCATTACTGTACATTGGATGTATATTGTAGTGGATGCTGGGACATATATAGGTAGGACTTTCTTGCTCGACATGATAGTACGCTATCTGGTTGCTCTTTATCTTAACATGTATACTTTCTGTCTCTCTGTTACATGTTGATAAAGCCCTTAGGATGTGTACTCGACTTCCAGGACTATGATGTAGATCATACTAGTGGGGCCTAGGTAGTCCATTAGTACATCCTTCAATGTTCCTAGTCGTAGGAATATCGAGACGGGGCATCGATATTCCAAAGTAGACTAGCGTATATCTTCTCGACCCATGTGATGGGAGATGGATGATCCCATATCCATTGGTGTTTGACATCAGAGATGGTATGCGGGTGCTCAGTGGTGACTGAGTACACTGAACGGACTCGCCGAGAACTTCCAGATGGTATTATACCTCACGTCAGATGGCAGTTCTCTGGTGACACTGGTACAGCTTAGTCTGTTGACCCGAGATCGTCATAGAGTCTTGTGTGTCTCCCATTGTGCTTTGATTTCCACCCTACCACGGCTCTACTGAGTCGTGCAAATAGGTGGTTTTTGGGTACAGTCCCGATTCACATGGAGGCAATGAGCGATAGGAGGGGATTCGTCTCTCCCGGTATTGGGGGTTGATGTTGCGCTATGCACGACTGGCCATAACAGGAAATCCCTGGCCAGGGTTGCAGTGATATACTGGTAAGATTTATCAGTAGTTTCACGATTGTTATGGACCTCACGTCGTCATGACTTATCGAGCTATTGGGGTCTGACGTTTACCACCCCTAGGCGAGATATGCGACATATCAGACGAACAGACCGAACTGTACGGTAAGTGTTACTGGTTGGATTCACAGGAGTGTGAGCGGGCTTGCTCATCGATCTTCTGATCTCTCAATACCCGGGTGGCCGTTACGTTTAGCAGACCGCTTACGGCTTGTGGGTGTTTGATATGATCATCACCTGCTGCCGGCGTATTGCCGAGTCTTTAGAGTCCTACACAGAGGTTTCCTGGCTCAAGCGAAACGAAATAGGAGCGCATATGAGATATGTGCGGGACCGAGAATAATGCGTGTTTGTGATACTGTATTCCATTCTCGCGATGAATGTATCGATTGGTTGTATGCGATATAACCTAGTTATCGAATCAAGGATTGATTCGATAAGCCGATACATTGGATATTAGTCGGTTATATGCGATATGACCGGATCGTTAAATCAAGTATTGATTTAATGATTTAATGCATAATTATATATTTGATATATTACTTTGCATTAACTAGTATTGGTTCACTTTAAATGGATTTTCTCACTTGAAATGCACAAGTTGTATATGTGATATATTTTTGTGCACTTGTTTGTATCATGTTTGATGATACATGAATGTTTGGGTGTATGTTTAGTTTAAACCATGGTTATGTTAATGGTTTGGGTTTTTATTTACCTATTCATTTATTTATTTATTCATTTTGGAAAGATAAATAGAATGGTGGCTTATTTTGTTGTTTTGTTGAAACTTCATGAAGTGTTGAAAGCTTGACCATTCTTGTTCTTTTCCTAAACCTAACCATTAAACCTAACCCTAGGTTATTCTCTACACTTAACCATGGTTGCTATATTATAAGAATCGACTTATTTTCTATTTTCATATAATTCTTATCATATTCTTTTCTTCTTCTTCTTCTTCTTCAACAAAGAAGAAAGCTTGCAACCATTAATGGCAACATGAGAAAAAGAGTGAGAAATCCAATTCTAAAGTGAACCCACTTCCTATTTCTTCATCCTCTACCACTTGCCAAGTAGTATAGGGTGTTTTCTTCACAAGTTTCATGACTTGGTGAAGTTGGAGCTTGATCTTGAGTTGCCTCGACGTAGATCATTTACGGCATCGAAGTCGACGACCTAGCCCGATCAATTCTTCGATGAAACCACCGCGAGAGTCCGGGATCCGAAGGGTACAGCGGAGGGTCGTCAACACGGAGCTAGAGAGGTGGAGGACCGGATCTACAAAGGTTGTAATCACTTTCCTCTTAGTTAAAGTTGTTAACTCGCATTGCATCGCCTTATTATCTAGTTAACGATCCGTATTAGGGTTTGTAGGCACATGTAAAATTTGAATTGGGCATGCTTGATCACTTGTGAGACCTCATTAGTGTGCCTAGGAAAATTTGGAAATTGCACAGTAATTCCTATCTTTTAGTGCTGTATTTACTGGGAATTTTTAATATTTACTCAAGAGTTGAGTTTTCTGGGTTGTATTAGGGACTCGGTGTTTCGATCGGGATGTTTAACTTCGTCTGTGTTTTTCCGGATAATTTTAGAATATGTTAAAAAGTTCGACCGGATATAAATACCCAACTTTTCCCCTGCCGTAAAATTTCCAAGTGTTGGACTTTTCCGTGGTTTAAGGACGTTCTGAGTAGTGCAAGTAACGCTATGGACCCTCTAGAAGACAACAAACCTTAACTCGATTATGTGACCGTCTTGAACTGCCCTTTGAACCTTCGGGTTTAGGGCAGTACGGCGTGCCACATGTGAGGCGTTGGCTTGACCCTTCTACGGCTGGACCGTTGGTACTGAGGCATGAAGTGAATGTCTTTAAACTTATTTCATGTGTTGAGCTGTTTCGGGAAAACTTGGGTGTTCGATTGTTCGATCGGAAAGTTTAACATTTTCTATCTTATCCGGAATGTGATACAATAATTGGAATTCACAAATAGTTATGAGATAACTAATATGAATGTTATAAACATAGCAGTTTAGTCTCACTTGATTGGTTGCCACGGAATTTTGATGCGATCAAAAGTCCGTCGCAATCACGTAGCGTACGCGGATACTCGCCGGGTAAACTTAATAGACAGCCTCACCCCATAGCACCGAACAAGTGACTGTAGGAGAACCCCATCGCCGAAAGCATCCGTTAGGGTGCTCGCAGAAGCGGTGTTCCGCCTTGGTGCACTTCGTCGATGGTATCGGGGGTGCGGCCGTCCACTAAAGTTTGCGACGAGCATTCGATCAGAATGTTGGGAATCTTGTTGAATTACCCGACCTGGTTTTGAAAAGAGTTTTCGATAATGAGACTAAAATGCGGGGTTTATAATTGTTAGGCATGCGATGTCTAAGTATTTCATTTGATTAGGCATGCGATGTCTAAAGAGTTTGCGGATTCCAACTGTTGTAGTTTTACACTTTCTTTTCTGTGACCGTAAGTGTAATATGTGATATCGCCGGTTTCGTTGCTATATGTCAACGACAATTGGGATGCGCATATTTACTTACGTTGATGACATGTGATGTTATGTGTTGCTGGATATGTTATATTGGATCGTCGTGTTTGAATAGCCGGGGGTTTTTATGTGAGATGAGTGTTTTTCATTTTCATTCATGTAAAAACTTGTATGTAATATTCTTTTATTGGGGCACTTCCAGGTTGCGGATGATGTCACCATTTGTATATTATTTACTTTTCCGCATTAGGATAGACCCAAGGAGGGGAGCATAAGTAACCGGGTTCTAGGGTTCAGTGGGAGACCATCTCGAGGAGTCGAGTCCGGGTCTCCTAACCCTAGAATTGGTAGGGTTGCTTGCCGCTCTCGTAGGGGTCTAGGGGTGTGGGATTGGCTATTCATCACGACCGTGGAATCCGTGTTTTATACTGGCTCGTATTAAAAACACGGAAGTCCTAGTATATCCAATATTTCATATGATATTTTTCTGCTGCGTTATCTGTGATGTGATCATGTGATGTGTTCAGATAGATATTATATATAGTATATATGATATATTATATACACGTTGCTTATGTTTTACACCCGCACTAGCCCTGCCTCGCTCTGGCGTTAGTTACCTAACCTAACGGTGCAGACGGGACATCGAGGCGAATGCGGATGGCATAAGCGTACGTTATATTTATCTGTGATGTTTAGGTGGACTTAAATGATGGGATATTCATTAATGAGATTAATGAAAGAAAATAAACCTGATTGATGTTGTGGAATCGAATTTCAAAATAAAACGGGTAGCTACAGTTCTTGCTTTGCATCGCGGTGTTCATTATAGAACATCCTGCACCTTATTCGATGAGGAAAGGACCGAGATCCCTTCACCGGGAGTGACTCCTTTAGCAATAAATGGCAGATGCTACACACTCGGTTTGTCGTTTGATTGCTTCTATAGTTTCTGCTTTGCACAGTGATATATATGATATATCCCGCACCTCATTCGACGAGGAAAGGGCCGACGATCCCTTCACCGGGAGTGACCCCTTTAGCAAAACTAGAAAAGCCTCAAAAACATTCCATTTAAAAACCATTTGATTCCGCAACGAGATCAAGTTCAAAGCGTTAAAGTTTTTCATAAAAACCATTCGCAACCCTCCGTCATTTTAGGAAGTAGAGTACTTAGTATTCGTGCTACGTTTGTCGACCATAGCCGAGGCGTAGTGTGCGGTAGCTAAGTGATGTCTTCCTACATAGCATATGATGCGATTAGTTAGGACAGTCATGTGGCTTTGTTGACCTTAGCCAAGGGTCAGGTGGGTTGGTCTAATTAATCACGAAATGATGGGTAGAACTTGACTAGTACCTATGATTTGTTGACCTTAGCCAAGGTCATAGGTGGTAGGGGTAAAAACCATTATCGGGAGTTTCAAGTGTTGAAATTTGCAATGAGATTGCATACCTTCTATGTGATAGATGGATCCCGATACCCACTGCGAGTAATTGTTACTCCTGGGAGAGTTTTGCACTTTACAATTAGCCGATCAAGTAGCTGTCTAGAAAGGTGTCAACGGGGTTACGCCTCTGGGAAAACGAGGTTTACTGTAATTAGGTCCGTGCGAAAGCACGGGGAACCTCCCTCAAAGTACCGACACTGGCCTGGCTGAAAGATTGGCAAACTTGTAGAGTGTAATTAATCCCGGCTAGTTTTTCCTTTTAAGGTTTGAAGAAAGATTTGATAAAAACAGTGGGACCCATCGTGATTAGATAAAATAAATAACCAATCTAATCTTGCAAGAGCGCACGCAGAGTGTTTTCTTCTCTCTCTCTCCAGGTAGCGACCATATCACGCCTTAGTCAAGATAATAATATGGATGTATTGACCGAACCCGCTTGTTAGACTGAGCTGGGGAACGTTGGTCCCGCTCCAACTTATAATTGTTATAAGACAGAGCAGGAAATAGGGAAATACCAGAATTCCTATGCCGCCCAAACGAAGAAAGTGCATATGATGCATCTCCTTCGGGTGTGTTCATTACAAAGAACTGTTTCTCAGTATCCTCTGCATCCTGGGTATATGATACCGGATCAGGATCCCAGATATGTAATCTGTTACATAGGGCTACAAAAAGGTAGAAAAACTGAGAACGGGTGATAAGTTTCATGAGGCAGAAAACGGGGCAAGTGTTGCAGCCAAGTCTGTTGGTCACTGTCACCCTGTATTACCAATACATTGATTCTGAACAAATGCTATTTGATACCGAACCTGATATACAAAATCATATCAGTCTCTTTATTAGTAAAGAAATGAAAAAAATTTGTATTGTTGGATAATGTTTTGAACATTTCCTATATCAAAAGTTGATCGGTTCAGGCACGTTATCTAAAAGTATTGACGTTCTAAATCAAACTACAGTTCCTAGTATATAGAACACACACAAGAGGAAGAGTTCAGAAATGAACGAATCATTCTTGAGGCATTGTAGACTAGGTCATATCAATGCGACCCGACTGGCTGAAGTTACATTTTAGATGCATATTTAAATCAGTTTGAATTTACATCTTGTGAAACTTGCTAGTCATGTCACAGAGATTAGATGACCATAGCTCTGTTTATTAGAAACAGAGAAAGAGTTAGTAAACTCTTGGGACTGATACATGATGATGTATGTAAGGTCCTCTGTCTACACATGCCAAGACCGGTTCTTTGTACTTCACTACATTCTCTGATGATCTCTCAAGATTCAGCCATATGTTCCTGTTGAAACATAGGTCCGAAGCTTTTGAGATATTCACATAATATAAGTTAGAAGTAGAGAACCAAAACTGGGTATAAGTATTATGTCCTGTGATAAGATCAGGGAGGAGAATACATGTGCATGGAATTCTTGGACTATTCTAAAAGAAAATGAGTTTCTCTCTCAGTATTACTCCTCTGAATACACCACAGCATATCGGTGTATCAGGGCGGAGCAATCGCACCATATTAGATATGGTGTGCTCTATGATGAGTACTACTGAGTTACTTATTCCCTTTTGGGGTTGTGCACTTGAGAAGCTGCATACCTATTGAATTAGGTTCGAATCAGATCACTGCCTACCACTCCATATAAGATATGGTATGGGAAGAGCCTATCTCTTAAGTAAGTTAAGATTTGGGATTGTCCGGCCTATGTTAAAAGCAAAATCCGGACAAGATCGAGGCAAGGTCAGTTCTGTAGAACTGGAAAGGTTCCAGCTATACAAAACTGCAGCTGATGATTTGACAGAACCAAAGGATTCTATAGTCCCCGACGAACCTCAGCCTCTCCGCCGATCTGGTAGGGTTCCTCACCTACCTGAGAGATACTTAGGTTTCTCGATGACAGTGGGAGCGAGGAATGCATCATGAGATGATGACCAACTAGTATCGAGCAGGTCATCGAGAGTAGGGACTCTGTAAGAATGGCTGGATGCTTAGCGATCTGAGATGGAATCCATATACACCAACAAAGTATGGACTTTGGTTGCGATATCTGAAGGGTTAAATCCCCATCAGGAGCAAGTATATCTTGAGAAGATTACATGGTGTAGATCAAAAAGTTGAGACTTTCAAAGGTAGACTCGTTAAAGGTTTTCGTCATCGACCAGGCATGGATAATGATGAAACCTTTTCCAGTAGCTGTGCTTAAGTCCATCCAAATCCTACTTGCCACTGCTACATACCATAACTGCAATATCTGGTGGTTAGGTGCCATGACTACTTTTCTAAATAATGATTTAGAAGAGAACGTCTATAAGAACACAGCCAGAGGGCTTCGTAAACAGTGGGAGCAGCGGAAACGTGTGCAAGTTGCTTTACATAATAAAGCAGACATCGCGGAGTTGGAACGTCTGTTTTGATGTGATAGTCAAAGTGTTTGACTTCATCAAAATGGTAGACGAACCTTGTATATACAAAAAGGTAGTAGAGAGTAAGGTGCTCATCCTCGTATTGTACGTGGACAACATACTCTTGATAGGAAAAGAGTTTCTTATACTACGCACGGTCAATCTCCTCTTATCACAAGGATTCTCCAAATAGGATCAAAGTGATACCTCCTAAATCCTGGGATTTGGGTCTATGAGATAAATCTAAATGGATGTTAGGATTCTCACTAGCTGTAGTAAGATTGTATCAATCGATCCTGGGGAGAATCACTGGAAAAGTTCCAGGATGATAAGGACGACTGAATGTCAATCGCAGGCATTGTCTTTACCCTCAGTAGAGGGACGGTATGTTGGAAGAGTTCCAAACGAGATACCGTGGAAGACTAGACGATAAAGGCTGGTAACATCGCTATTAAAGATGCTACCAAAGAGGCAGTTTGGGTGTATATTGGTTCATAAGATGAACTAGGTTCCTACCATTGTATGACAATGGAAGAGAGGCTTTGGCCAAGGAACCCTGGTCCCATCAGTGACCCAGACATATTCTGAGGAAGCATCAACTGATCATGGAGATAGTTGATCTCCAGGGTGATCGAGGTTAGGAGAGTAGACATAGAGGACAACACAGCAGATCCACTCACGAAGGCCTTTTCCCAAAGAGAGACTTTTAGGGGATGGTTGAGTATTAGATACTACAACTACTGCTACAGATGGCCCTAGTGCAAGTGGGAGATTGTTAGTTATATGTATGCTCTAGAGGCCATTACTGTACATTGGATGTATATTGTAGTGGATGCTGGGACATATATAGGTAGGACTTTCTTGCTTGACATGATAGTACGCTATCTGGTTGCTCTTTATCTTAACATGTATACTTTCTGTCTCTCTATTACATGTTGATAAAGCCCTTAGGATGTGTACTCGACTTCCAGGACTATGATGTAGATCATACTTGTGGGGCATGGGTAGTCCATGAGTACATCCTTCAATGTTCCTAGTCGTGGGAATATCGAGACGAGGCATCGATATTCCAGAGTAGACTAGCGTATATCTTCTCGACCCATGTGATGGGCGATGGATGATCCCATATCCATTGGTGTTTGACATCAGAGATGGTATGAGGGTGCTCAGTGGTGACTGAGTACACTGAACGGACTCGCCGAGAACTCCCAGATGGTATTATACCTCACGTCAGATGGCAGTTCTCTGGTGACACTGGTACAGCTTAGTCTGTTGACCCAAGATCGTCATAGAGTCTTGTGTGTCTCCCACTGTGCTTTGATTTCCACCCTACCACGGCTCTACTGAGTCATGAAAACAGGTGGTTTTTGGGTACAGTCCCGATTCACATGGAGGCAATGAGCGATAGGAGGGGATTCGTCTCTCTCGGTATTGGGGGTTGATGTTGCCCTATGCACGACTGGCCATTACAGGAAATCCCTGGCCAGGGTTGCAGTGATATACTGGTAAGAGTTATCAGTAGTTTCACGATTGTTATGGACCTCACGTCGGCATGACTTATCAAGTTATTGGGGTCTGACGTTTACCACCCCCTAGGCGAGATATGCGACATATCAAACGAACAGACCGGACTGTACGGTAAGTGTTACTGGTTGGATTCACCGGAGTGTGAGTGGGCTTGCTCGTCGATCTTCTGATCGCTCAATACCCGGGTGGCCGTTACGTTTAGCAGACCGCTTGCGGCTTGTGGGTGTTTGATATGATCATCACCTGCTGCCGGCGTATTGACGAGTCTTTAGAGTCCTACACAGAGGTTTCCTGGCTCAACCGAAACGAAATAGGAGCGCATATGAGATATGTGCGGGACCGCGAATAATCGGTGTATGTAATACCGTATTCCATTCTCGCGATGAATGTATCGATTGGTTGTATGCGATATAACCTAGTTATCGAATCAAGGATTGATTCGATAAGCCGATACATTGGATATTAGTCGGTTATATGCGATATGACCGGATCGTTAAATCAAGTATTGATTTAATGATTTAATGCATAATTATATATTTGATATATTACTTTGCATTAACTAGTATTGGTTCACTTTAAATGTATTTTCTCACTTGAAATGCACAAGTTGTATATGTGATATATTTTTGTGCACTTGTTTGTATCATGTTTGATGATACATGAATGTTTGGGTATATGTTTAGTTTAAACCATGGTTATGTTAATGGTTAGGGTTTTTATTTACTTATTCATTTATTTATTTATTCATTTTGGAAAGATAAATATAATGGTGTCTTATTTTGTTGTTTTGTTGAAACTTCATGAAGTGTTGAAAGCTTGACCATTCTTGTTCTTTTTCTAAACCTAACCATTAAACCTAACCCTAGTTTATTCTCTACACTTAACCATGGTTGCTATATGATAAGAATCAACTTATTTTCTATTTTCATATAATTCTTATCATATTCTTTTCTTCTTCTTCTTCTTCTTCAACAAAGAAGAAAGCTTGCAACCATTAATGGCAACATGAGAAAAAGAGTGAGAAATACAATTCTAAAGTGAACCCACTTCCTATTTCTTCATCCTCTACCACTTGCCAAGTAGTATAGGGTGTTTTCTTCACAAGTTTCATGACTTGGTGAAGTTGGAGCTTGATCTTGAGTTGCCTCGACGTAGATCATCTTCGGCATCGAAGTCGACGACCTAGCCCGATCAATTCTTCGATGAAACCACCGCGAGAGTCCGGGATCCGAAGGGTACAGCGGAGGGTCGTCAACACGGAGCTAGAGAGGTGGAGGACCGGATCTACAAAGGTTGTAATCACTTTCCTCTTAGTTAAAGTTGTTAACTCGCATTGCATCGCCTTATTATCTAGTTAACGATCCGTATTAGGGTTTGTAGGCACATGAAAAATTTGAATTGGGCATGCTTGATCACTTGTGAGACCTCATTAGTGTGCCTAGGAACCCTACAATATCTGTATCCTTAATTTCTAGGGAAGGATATGATTTTACTTTTGTAAGCGATGTAGTAAACATCCACCTAAATCAAGTTCTGATTGGGTCAGGTACATTACAAAACGGAATATACGTATTGAATCAAGCTCAGATCTTCAGTGTCCAGAACACACTTAAAAGAATGTCTCCGGAAACAAATCAGGCTTTCTTATGGCATTGTAAACTGGATCACATTAATGAGACACGGTTAACAAAGTTACATAAAGGGGATACTTGAATCCGTTTGAGTATCAGTCTTATGCCACTTGTGAATCTTGTCTCATGGGAAAGATGACAAAGACTCCGTTCACTGGACACGGAGAAAGAGCAAGCGAGCTCTTGGGACTCATACACAGTGATATGTGTGGTCCAATGTCTACACTTGCGCGAATTGGTTATTCATACTTCATTACTTTCACAGATGATTTCTCTAGGTATGGGCATGTCTTCTTGATGAAGCACAAATCCGAGGCCTTTGAGAAATTTTAGGAATACAAGAATGAAGTTGAAAAACAAACAGGCAAAAGTATCAAGACACTAAGATCTGATCGAGGTGGTGAATAATTGAGTGCCGAGTTTCTGGGCTACTTAAAAGAGAATGGAATTCTCTCTCAGCTTACTCCTCCATACACACCACAACACAACGGTGTATCGGAAAGGCGGAATCGAACCCTATTGGATATAGTTTGTTCCATGATGAGTAAGGCTGGGTTACCGCGATCCTTCTGGGGTTATGCGCTAGAAACAGCAGCATATCTCCTGAACAAGGCTCCAACCAAGACTGTGCCTACCACCCCATATTAGATGTGGAGTGGGAAGAAACCCTGTCTTAAGTACCTTAAGACATGGGGATGTCCAGCTTTTGTAAAAAAGCAGCATGCGGACAAGCTCGAGGCACGCTCAGTACTGTGTAAGTTTGTAGGATACCCAAAGAACTCCAGTGGGTATCGTTTCTATTCCTCAGAGGAACAAAAGGTTTTTGTTTCTCAGCATGCCCACTTCTTGGAAACTGAATTTTTAGAAAATCGGATAAGTGGGAGCGCAATAGAACTGGAAAAAATTCCAGAACCACAAGCTGTTACTGAAACCTTGGTAGAACCAGAAGGTTCAGGAGAACCGGACATTCCAGCGCCACTCCGCAGGAGTAGTAGGCAGTCTCATCCGCCCGAGAGGTACTATGGTTTTCTCATAGACGGGAATAGAGAGGATTGCACCATGGATTATGGTGAGCCTACTAGCTTCCAGCAAGCCATTCAGAGCGGCGACTCGGTAAAATGGCTGGATGCAATGCGGGCCGAGATGGAGTCCATGTACACCAACAAAGTTTGGACTTTAGACTTTGCTCCAGAAGGGGTAAAACCCATAGGCTGCAAATGGATCTTCAGAAAGAAGATTGGGGTAGATGGGCAGGTTGAGACCTATAAAGCTAGACTTGTTGCAAAGGGTTTTCGTCAGAGACCTGGTTTGGACTATGACGAGACCTTTTCTCCAGTGGCTATGCTGAAATCCATTCGGATCCTTCTTGCCATTGCTGCCTTCCACGATTATGAAATCTGGCAGATGGATGTAAAGACGGCTTTCCTAAATGGAAATTTGGAAGAGTGCGTCTATATGGATCAGCCGGAGGGATTCATTCAGAGTGGGAGCTGCGGTAGAGTGTGCAAGTTGCTCAAGTCCATTTATGAACTTAAGAAGGCATCGCGGAGTTGGAACATCTGCTTTGATGATACTGTCAAGGAATTCGACTTTATCAAAAACCCAGATGAACCATGCATTTACAGTAAGATTGTAGGGTGAACTGTGGTATTCCTCGCCTTGTACGTGGATGACATTCTCCTAATAGGAAATGATATTCCTATGCTACAGTCAGTCAAAGGATTCTTGTCGCAGAGGTTCTCCATGAAGGACCTGGGCGATGCCAACTACATTCTGGGGATCCAGATCTATCGTGATAGATCTAAGAGGATGTTGGGACTTTCACAGTCAAGGTACATCGACACCATACTGAAAAGATTCAGTATGGAAGATTCTAAGCGCGGTAATTTACCGGCTTGTCACGGGATCACCCTCTCCAAAGAGATGTCTCCCAAGACTGATTTGGAAAGGGATCGCATGTCGAATATACTATACGCTTCTGCGGTAGGCTCTATAATGTATGCGATGTTGTGTACCAGACCAGATGTAGCATACGCATTGAGCGTTGTAAGCCGGTATCAGTCGAACCCAGGGGAGAAACACTGGATAGCGGTAAAGAACATTCTCAAGTACCTGAGAAGGATTAAGGAGATGTTCTTGGTGTATGGCGGAAAAGACCTCCAGCTTGAGGCCTTTGCTGACTCCAGCTTCCAGAGTGACAAGGATGACTCCAAGTCCATGTCGGGTTATGTCTTTACCCTCAATGGAGGGGCGGTTTGCTGGAAGAGTTCCAAGCAGGAGACTGTTGCAGACTCAACTATGGAAGCGGACTAGATAGCTGCTTGCGATGCCGCAAGGAAGCTGTCTGGATGAAGAAGTTCCTCATGGAGCTTCAGGTGGTTCCTACCATTGTTGATCCAATACCGCTATATTGCGACAACAACGGCGCTATAGCTTTAGAGAAGGACCCCAGGTCCCATCAGAAGTCCAGGCACATTTTGAGGCGGTACCACCTGATCAGGAAGATCGTAGATCGCCGGGAGATCGAGGTGAAGAGAGTAAATACGGAGAACAACACTGCAGATCCACTCACGAAGGCCCTACCCCAGACTCAGTTCGAGCGGCTGATCGAGATGATAGGTCTTCGATACGCCAGTACATGTCCTTAGTGCAAGTGGGAGATTGTTAGTGTATATGCCCTAGAGGCCATTATTGTATCATACTAGCTTGTATATTACTTGATGGAAGCTTGGGATATTCACAGTTGTATAGACAATCTTGCTCAAAATGGTAGTATGCTACTTGGTTTGTCTCTACTTCAATATGTGCATGTGTTTCTTTTAGCATATCGCTTATATACATATTAGTAGAGCCCTTAGGATCTTTGCTTGATTACCAGCGTTGTGATGGCGCTCACACTCGTGGGGGCTGGGTAATCCATAAGCACATCCTTATACAGGTCCCTAGTCGTAGAACTATCGAGACAGGGCATCGATACTCCGGAGTAGACTAGCGTATGCACTTCTCATCCCAGCGGGGGAGACGGTCTGTTCCACAGCCGTCAGTACGTCGTACTTGAGATAGTAAGCGGGTGCTCGTTAGGTTACGAGTACACTGGACAGGACTCGTCGGGAACTGTTGGTTGGTATTATACCTATCGTCAGTTATCAGTTCCTAGGTGACATGAGTACAGCTTAGTCCGCCGACTTGACACTGTCACTTCGCCTCGAGTGTGTTCCCACTGTACTTAGATTACTACCCTACCACGGCTCAAAGGATTCGTGCAAACAGGTAGTAGTTGGGTGCAGTCCCGAAGCACTTGGAGGCAGTGACGGTTAGACAGGATTCGACTCTCCCGGTATTGGGGGTTGACATCGCGCTGTGTCTAGGAGACCCATTACTCAAGTAGTCCCTGGCCAGGGCAAGTGAGATATACTGGTAGGTTTCCAGTGTTAACTCAGGGTGTTCTGGGCTACACTCCGACACGACTTATACCGCTATTAGGGGACTGACGTTCACCGCCCCCTAGGCCCGCCATGCGATGTATCAGACGAACAGACCAGACTGTACGGAGATTGTCACATACAGGCTCAGTAGGAGTTCGGATGGGTTTACCTCATCGGCCTTCTTATCGACATCTACCTGGGGACCGTTACGTACAGCTAGTGCCGCTTGCGGTCTATGGTTAAACCCACTGGCAGCGTAGTGTCGAGTCTTTAGAGTCCTACACAGAGAGTTTCCCTGCACTGAGCGAAACGTGTAGAGGCCGTATGGTTTTACGGCAGGGCTACGATCACTTACGTGCACTTGTGTGCGTATGCTGTTCGGGAAGGCAATACTAGTGGCCTTTGGTTTAAGCCAGATCCTGGTATTGCATAAATGGATTTGATTTGTCTTCTGTGCATTCGCATTCTACGGAATGCGGATGCGGGTGTGTATGCACAGTTTTGAGGAGCGATGAAGGAGGAGGTGCCCCATTAGGGTTTTGGCAGTTGGCTCGGCCAAAACCGTAATGTGGCACACTCATTAGGGTTTTGACAATTCATTTGGTCAAAACCGTTATGAGTCGGAGACATTGTTTACTAATCCTTTTAGTGATAGATTAGTGATGGCTAATTGCATTGACCATTTGACCACTTAGACCTCTCTTGACTTTGTTGACCCGTTGACCGTGTTGACCATTTACCTTCAAGAGGGATCTACACTCTTCTTTCATTTTCTTTATAGTTCTTGAGTTATGATAATGGCCAATTCAATATGCCATCAACTTTATCATGATAGGATTAGTAATGATGAGATTAGTGTATTATTGCAACCATGGTTCATTTCATTTGGCCTAATCTTTTTCATTATTCCATTCTCATTTTCTCTCTTGAAATGAGAAGAAAAGAAAAGCTCCATGGTTGCTAAACTTTCTCCTTCTTCTTCCTCCTCTTGATCTCTTCTTTTGATCTCATGTGTTGAGAGAAAAAGAATCCACATAGACAAACACTTCCATCTTTCTCTTCTACACAACCTAAGGCATTTAGATTGGCAATCTCTTTGCCCTAGTTGCCTTGGCTTGAGGCGAAACTTAGTGTACAACTCTCGGGTGGATCGTCTTCGACTCAAGAAGGCCGCGGAGGTGCCCAAGGTCCGGATCGACACTTGGAGCTTGGATGGACGAGTGGGACAGCGGAACGAAGACCCGAAGGACCGGTTCCGTGAGGTATACTTTCTACAGCATAGTAGCTAAAACCTCTAAGTGTTTACTAGTTTCTAGTTTAGCCAAGATCCTTGCTTTTGAGTCCATGTTGCCTTGCGCCAAATCATTGTTTTTCGTCGTTTCCGCCTCCCCGTAAGAACCGGGGTGAGCAACGTGGACTTACATGGAATACTTCCAGTTCTACCATACTCCCACTACTGTTTTCTGAAGAAAAAAAACCATTTGTATTAAAACTGTGGCGAGTCAAGAACAATATCACTATTGATCTTCCAGATGGTAGAAAATCAACACTCGTCATAGCCCGGGTCAACCCATAAACTGTTGGTGATAGTGCCCTCAGAGTCAATTATTGGATTGCAGGTACGTGATTGCAATGATTGCGGAGGACCTATACCGGTAGGACAGTCTTACTCAAGATGATAGTATGCTATCTGGTTTGCCTTTATCAGTCGTGTACATGTTCAGGTTACTGATTACATGTTATACTTTGATAGAGCCCTTAGGATCTTGCTTTACTACCAACAGTATGATGGCGATCATATACGTGAGAGTTGGGTAGTTTATATGCATATCCTTAATTGTGGTCCCTAGTCGTGGGAGTTTCGAGACAGGGCATCGATACTCCGGAGTAGACTAATGTGTACAGTCGAGACCCCGACGAGGGGCGGTGGCCGGTCTCACAAGCTACTGGTGTCAGTTGGATCACCTAAGATGTATACAGGTGCTCATTGGGTTATGAGTACACCGGACAGGACTCGCCGGGAATCTGCTAGTTAGTATTATATCTATCGTCAGATAGCAGTTCCCTGGTGACATGTTTACAGGTTAGTTCATCGACCTGAGGTCGTCATTTGTCTCGTGTGAGTTCCCACTGTGCTTTGATTTCTACCCTACCACGGCTCAAAGGAGTCGTGCAAACAGGTAGTTTTTGGGTACAGTCCCGAGCCATATGGAGGCACGTGAGCGGATCGGCAGGGGATTCATCTCTCCCGGTATTGGGGGCGAGGTCGTGCTGTGTCTAGGAGAGCCATTACACAAAGTCCATGGCCATGGCAGGAGATTTACTGGTAGGTACTCCAGTAGTATCTCAGGGTGTTATTGGGCTACACTCCGACACGACTTATACTGCTATTGGGGGTCTGACGTTTCTAGCCCCCTAGGCAGATATGCGATACTCATAGACGAACGGACCGGACTGTATATACATTGTCACTATTGTTGGAGATAGTGCCCTCATAGTCAATTATTGGATCGCAGGTACGTGATTGCAATGATTGCGGAGGACCTATCCCGGTAGCACAGTCTTACTCGAAATGATAGTATGCTATCAGGTTTGCCTTTATCAGTCGTGTACATGTTCAGGTGACTGATTGCATGTTACACTTTGATAGAGCCCTTAGGATCTTGCTTTACTACCAACAGTATGATGGCGATCATATACGTGAGAGTTGGGTAGTTTATATGCATATCCTTAATTGTGGTCCCTAGTCGTGGGAGTTTCGAGACAGGGCATCGATACTCCGGAGTAGACTAGTGTGTACAGTCGAGACCCCGACGAGGGGCGGTGGCCGGTCTCACAAGCCACTGGTGTCAGTTGGATCACCTAAGATGTATACAGGTGCTCATTGGGTTATGAGTACACCGGACAGGACTCGCCGGGAATCAGCTAGTTAGTATTATATCTACCGTCAGATAGCAGTTCCCTGGTGACATGTGTACAGGTTAGTTCATCGACCTGAGGTCGTCATTTGTCTCGTGTGAGTTCCCACTGTGCTTTGATTTCTACCCTACCACGGCTCAAAGGAGTCGTGCAAACAGGTAGCTTTTGGGTACAGTCCCGAGCCATATGGAGGCACGTGAGCGGATCGGCAGGGGATTCGTCTCTCCCGGTATTGGGGGCGAGGTCGTGCTGTGTCTAGGAGAGCCATTACACAAAGTCCATGGCCATGGCAGGAGATTTACTGGTAGGTACTCCAGTAGTATCTCAGGGTGTTATTGGGCTTCACTCCGACACGACTTATACTGCTATTGGGGGTCTGGCGTTACTAGCCCCCTAGGCAGATATGCGATACTCATTGACGAACGGACCGGACTGTATATACATTGTCACTGTTAGGCTCAGTAGGGTTTTCCGGATGAGTGCGCTCATCGGCATCCCTTGAAGTCATTCCATGGGCAGCCGTTACGCATTGCTAGTGCCGCTGACGGTTTGTGGTTAAACCCACTGCCAGGGTACTGACGAGTCATTAGAGTACCCCACAGACAGTTTCCCAAGTTCGGGCGAAACGTTGTAGAGGCCGTATGGTTTTATGGCAGGGTTCGGAAAATGCACGTGCGTTTACGCACGTGTTATTTTTCGGGCAGATAATACTGGTCGGCTTTGGTTTAAGCCGGATCCGAGTATTATATTGAGTAGGTATAATATCTTTGTCTCAGTTGCATTTGTATTCGGTCGTAATACAAATGCGGGTATATTTATACAGTTTCGGGGTTGTCCTGAAAGTCGTTTCAGGATCACTTTTGGAAGTTGTCAGTTTCCAGTTTTCTATGAGCCGTCTTTTAACATTTGGTTAAAGGCGGATTTATCTTTTCTTCAGTTGAGTTGAGTCATGCTTCTAGAAGGTTCTAGAAGAGGTGACTAGGATTAATTAGTGTTGAGTTTTCATTGGTTACATTTAATGGTTCATTAATGCATGATGACTAGGTTTGTGAATCATGCATTATCATTAAAGCTTTTTGTTTACTTAAGGATATTTTCTTCTTGATCTTTTAAAGTGAGAAGCTTTCTTAAGGTCACCACTTGCTCCTACACTCACCCTCCTCCTTCATATATGAATGGAAGGCCTCCTCTCTCATTCACTCTCTCTCACTTGATTCATTTGTAGAAAAGATTATGATAGGTTTTATCGGTGTATGGAATTTCACAGTCCATTTCATTCCATCACCCGATTCCTTCGGCAACTTCATTAACCGATCGTCCACGGATTTGGACGAAGTGAGACAAAGGCATCTACTCATTCTCTACATCATTCTTGGTCGTCTCTTTTAGCAAACTTGACGATCGAGTTGCCTCGAGTCAGAGGCGGGAGCCCGTTTAAAGAATCGATCATGTGGTGCCACCTCGACGAAGGAATCGGAGATCGACGAGATCGGAGCAGCCGCAACGGAGCGTGGGATGATGGTTAAAGAACGAAGGACTCGGATCGTTCGGTACAACCTTTCTACACTCTTTACAGATTGTTAGTTTAGCAATAATGGCAGATCCGGGTTAAAGTATACGATAGCGCCAGTTAAAAAGTTTTGTTCCGCATTTTGGCGTCTGTAGACTGCCGGGGCGCTAACGTAGACTTACAGTGGTATCAGAGCCTCACCATTTTGCTATACTAACTTGTGCTAACGCGTTTAAAACATCGATCCGACCGGAAATCGAAAACTACAAAATCCATGCCCGACAGTTTCTGTTGATTTTAAACGGTCTCAAAAATTAATTCTGCATGTTTTAAAAATCCGTGCAGGGAATTCTAAGAACCACGACAAAATTTGGTATTGTGATTCCTCCAACTTGCCGCGGAAACGCGGCCAAACCCCTGGTTTGGCCGCGCATCCGCGGCCACTTGGGGAGTTCATTATCCCAAATTTTTCCAGTGGGTTTTCTGTTAGATTTTGTGATTTTTGGTATATATCATTTTGGCCCAGATTTTGTTACTGTTCACCAGTAAGCAGTGGGGCCCACTTTTTGATATTTGGTCTTTGGTCGATCGAAATTTAAACACGTTAGTTTACAGTGCTTACATTATATCTCCGACCGGGAATGTCATTTGATCGGTAAACTGCGTCTGATTGCTATACTTCTTTTAGACGGGTTTGCGAACGTGACATTCGCGTTGATGTTCTGTGTTGTGCTGTGATGTTGCGGATTTGTCGTGGTGGATAGCAGTGTGCAATGGTAGTACAGTTTGTGTTTATTTGTACATTTGATATTGCGGGGCGAGCGTCCAACTTGTGGACAGCCGTCACTGCCTGTTGTATAATATTCTTTTGGGGCACGACCAGGTTGCGGTCGATGTACCTATTGTACTTTTTTTTCATTACTGTACTAGGTTTTACCCCGCGACGGAGTGCACGGATAGCCGGGTTCGGGAAAGCAACGGGTCCGCATCTCATGGCTTTGAGAGGCAGAGGGGCCCCACTTCAGAATTGGCAGACTATTCGCCGCACTCGTAGGGGGTACAGGTTGACCCAAGGAGGGGTGCCCAAGATTACCGGATTCTGTGAAGTGCTGGGTGGTCCATTCACTATGCTGTAGGGGGCTGCCTCGCTTCAGGTTTTGGCGGGTAACTTGCCGCACCCGTAGGGGTCTAGGTTTCATTGCACAGGCTATCCACACGACAGGGGAACGTCGGGTTTCAGAAGCGGCTCTATGAAACCCGGGGATCCCAGATTATCTGTATTGTTCTATGATGCTTATTACTTTTCTGTAATGTTGCATACTATCACGCCTGGAGCGATTATTGTATATTGGTTTATATACTATTAGATGTTGTATATGTTTTACACCCGCGCTAGTCCAGTCCCCGCTCTGTCGTTAGTTAAGTAACCTAACGGGTGATGACGGGACCCAGTGACGAATGCGGATGGCATATACGTACATTTTATTTTCGTTCTTTTCTGGTGTGATTATTGATGGGACTGCGTTGATGCTGATCAACGTAAAGTAAAACAAACCTGTATACAGTTGTTGGAACAATTTAAAAAGTGTTATTGCAAAGACGTTTTCTTTTGTTATGCATAGCGGTATTCAGTGGAATATCCTGCACCTCATTCGACGGGGCAAGGGCCGATATCCCTTCACCGGGACTGACCCCTTGGGCAGAAGTTTGCGTCAGAGTAATAACTTCACTATAGTCGATTACAAGTTGCTTTGCATAGCGGTATTCAGTGGAATATCCTGCACCTCATTCCACGAGGAAAGAGCCGAGATCCCTTTACCGGGAGTGACCTCTTTAGCAAAAGGTTTTCGCCACTATATTTTAAAAAGCTATCATGTTCCTTCAGCGATATCAAGTTCACTACGCTAAAGGTTTTTCGCCAAAAACCAGCCGTAGCCCTCCGTCACTTCTTTTGGGTATTCAGTAGTATTCAAGCTACGTATTTTGACCAACGCCAAGGCATAGTGTTTGGTAGCTGCTGGGTATTCAATTGTTGCATAGATAGATGAGTTAGTTTGGGACAGTCGTTCTGCCATTTTGGCCAACGTCAAGGGCATGTGCGGGTGGGTTCAAATTGGCAAGATAGTGACGGGTAGAACTTGGCATGTGACTTATGACATTTTGACCAACGCCAAGGTTATAAGAGCATGGGGCAAAAATAATATCAGGAGTTTCTAAAGAAACTGAAACTTGCCGAGTATGCGCATACCTTCTGGAGTATGAGTAACGTGGATGCATTCCATCACGTTATCATGCGATGAGAGTTGGATCCTGATTCCCACTGATGAGTTGGTTTACTCTTCGGGTGATCCCGATTGATTCTTCTTTAAGGTTTGGAGGAGAATTTGACAGGACAGTGGGAGGTTTCCGGATTAGATAAAATGATGACCATTCTGATCTAGGTTAGAGTGCACGCAGAGTGTTTCTTTTCTCTCTCTCTCTTTGGCAGCGACCTTTGACCGACCTTACACTATGACTCAGTGACCAGGTTGACCGAACCTTCTTAAAATACTGGCTTTTGGATTGTCTGAGTTGCATAAGTCATTGCCACTCCTTCTTTTACCCTTTGAATTTCTCAGAACACCCGTATTACTACGGATATCCACTTCCATTGGATAGATCCATCGTATGGTTATATACGAACTCGAAGGGACTTCTTCGGGGATGGATCCAGGTTCAGGAGAAATAGAATTGGTTTATTCAGTTGTCTTTTATTATCACCTTCTCTCAGGTTGCGAGAGCTCCTTGGTTTAGGAGAGTACACCTATTACGCCTATTGGATAGTCTTATTCCAAACCATAGGCTGGTGCCGAAAGGTAGGGAATGAAGAAAACCAATTAGCCTAAGTAGGGTGTGCAGAAGGTAATATGTAAAGACAAAATAAAGGGATTAGAAATAGGGCAAAGTAAATTGCGACTGATATCGTTCACGACCAAAACCGCGTACTTCATCGCCGCTCCTATTTCACCTTTAAAAAGAATAAGGTATTATTCAGTTGTCTTTTATCGTCACCTTCTCTCGAGATGCGAGTACTCCTTGGTTTAGGAGGGTACACCTATTATGCTTACTGGATAGTCTTCTTCCAAACCATAGGCTGGTGCCGAACGGTAGGGAAGGAAGAAAACCATTTAGCCTAACGATGGTGTACAGAAGGTAACGACTAAAGACAAATAAAGGGATTTGGAGAGATGGCAATAAAATATACGGTTGAAGTCATGAATTGGATTATGGAAGAGGCATTGCTATGAATACCAGGATACCCCTACGAAACATTTTCATGTTTCAGTGCATCGTTAAAGAAAAACTGTTTTCCCGATTAGACACTTACTCCAAGGGTATGTATTTACCAGGTTTCATTCTCATATCTGTATGGTTTTACAGATGATGAGTGGGAGTAAGATATTGGGAATTAGGTGATTATCCTCATTATATCGGAATTCGTTGTAATTGGTGATATTTGAGGAAATCGCCAGGGTACAGTTTTCCACCTACAACGCACAAGTTATGAGTTGTTTAACTCAGCGGACTTATACAGAGTATTGTATGTTGTCAAGTGTCCATCAGGACAAAGGGGTAGGTCCTCGTACTATGTTCTGTTTACTTATAATTTCTCTAGTATTTAGACAAGTGTTTCGTAGAAATACAAGGTCTAAGTTTTGAGAAGTTGTGGGTATAAGAATAAAGTAGAGAACCAGGTATCACAAGTATCGGGATTCTTCAAAGAGATCGAAGATGTAGATTCTTGTGATTGGTATTCAGATGATAGTGATGGTTTTGAGAAACGTGTTTCTCTTTCAGGTTACTCATAATTGGATGGATTCCTAAGTTGAGTAATGCTGATTAGCCTCTTTCCATTAAGTTGATATGCACTGGAGACAGCTGCATGGATTGAATATGGTTCCAATTAAATAAGTGCCAAAGTTTCTGTATTGGATATAGAATGGATCGTACCTTAAAAGATATTAAGGTACGGGGAGTTGTCCAGCTTATGATTAAAACCAGATTCTGGATAACTCAGGGCACGATTCTGTAATGGCTGTTTGTGGGTTGACCCTGGCTATGACGAGGGTTGATATTCTACCATTAAGAAGATCAATAGTGATATTGTTCTTGACTTGCCACAGTTTTAATAAAAATGGATCTTTTTCAGAAAACAGTAGTGGGAGTATGGTAGAACTGGAAGTGATTCCAGAACCGCAAACGATTACGGAAAATTTAATAGGACCTATACATTCAATCAGGGTTGACATTCCAATAGCCACTCCGCAGGTATGGTAGGTAACCTCAGACGCCCGAGAGGTACTTCGGTAGCCTCAGAGACGGTGACAGGGAGGTTCTTATCTACCAAGACTTGACACTACTGTTGTTCCAGGATATGAGACCCGGTAGGAGGGTTGTCATAGTCAGTGGGAGCAGCGGAAGCATAGTGGGCAAGATGCTTATATCTATTTATAGACTTGAGCAGTTATAGCGGAGATAGATCATCTAATTTTGATGTGACGGTCATGGGTTTGACTTCAATCAGAATAGGGGATGGATCAGTTAAGAAGGTAGTAGGGTGTGATGTCATGGTATCTGGATGACATACACAGAGTAGGAAGTAAAATTCCTATACTACGATCGGTTGTACTGTGGTCGTCACACAGTTGTTTCTCCAGACAGGATATGGATATAATATTTGACATTCTGGTTTCTAGATCTATGGTTTTAGATCTGGATTTTGGTAGTTTCCCAATGTGGGTACTTTGACAGATATTCTAATGGTTTTTGGAATAGTTGACTCCTAGCATGGTGGTGTACCTGCAGGTGATGGAGTCACCCTCTCTAAAGGTGTCTTACAGACTAAAGGGGAGAGGGATGTGCATGATTGGCAGATCACATGCTTAGGCAATTGAGTCAATCATGTGATGTCAAGTACCACACCAAATGTTGGTTTTGCACTAGATGCAATAAGTTTGTATTAATCCAATCCTGGAGAAACATAAGGAAGCAGTTTTAGAACATTGGTACATGTTCTACGGATTTGATAAAGGCCGCCTCTTTCGGGAGACGATTATCATTCCAGGCTTCAAAGGTGACATGGATGACAGAGTGATTGTCAGAGTTATAGTTTTCCCTCTGACGAAGAGGGACAGTATTATGGACAGGTGGTCCAAGTGGATACTGTGGGAGGCATGGTGCCGGATACTGATTAGGTTCAGTGATCAATACAGTCTAAGAAGTTTGGATTTGGAGTTCATTTATGAACAAGGTCCCATCAGATATCCAGACATATTCTAAGACAGGTACTACTCAATTCGGGAGATGGTTTTCTCCGCGAACTTGAGATTAAGAGAGATATAGAAAGATACTTCTAGGCGGATTCACTCACTGAGGCTATTTCTCGAACACAATAGTTTTACAAACGGGCTTTGTGAAACTGATTAGTAGAGGAGTTGGATGTTCGGTTTCACACGGGCTTTGAGTAGTCGACATCGCAATAATTAGCCTTGAGTGCAAGTGGGAGATTGTTGGAGATAGTGCCCTCATAGTCAATTATTGGATCGCAAGTACGTGATTGCAATGATTGCGGAGGACCTATCCCGGTAGCACAGTCTTACTCGAAATGATAGTATGCTATCTGGTTTGCCTTTATCAGTCGTGTACATGTTCAGGTGACTGATTGCATGTTACACTTTGATAGAGACCTTAGGATCTTGCTTTACTACCAACAGTATGATGGCGATCATATACGTGAGAGTTGGGTAGTTTATATGCATATCCTTAATTGTGGTCCCTAGTCGTGGGAGTTTCGAGACAGGGCATCGATACTCCGGAGTAGACTAGTGTGTACAGTCGAGACCCCGACGAGGGGCGGTGGCCGGTCTCACAAGCCACTGGTGTCAGTTGGATCACCTAAGATGTATACAGGTGCTCATTGGGTTATGAGTACACCGGACAGGACTCGCCGGGAATCTGCTAGTTAGTATTATATCTACCGTCAGATAGCAGTTCCCTGGTGACATGTGTACAGGTTAGTTCATCGACCTGAGGTCGTCATTTGTCTCGTGTGAGTTCCCACTGTGCTTTGATTTCTACCCTACCACGGCTCAAAGGAGTCGTGCAAACAGGTAGCTTTTGGGTACAGTCCCGAGCCATATGGAGGCACGTGAGCGGATCGGCAGGGGATTCGTCTCTCCCGGTATTGGGGGCGAGGTCGTGCTGTGTCTAGGAGAGCCATTACACAAAGTCCATGGCCATGGCAGGAGATTTACTGGTAGGTACTCCAGTAGTATCTCAGGATGTTATTGGGCTTCACTCCGACACGACTTATACTGCTATTGGGGGTCTGGCGTTACTAGCCCCCTAGGCAGATATGCGATACTCATTGACGAACGGACCGGACTGTATATACATTGTCACTGTTAGGCTCAGTAGGGTTTTCCGGATGAGTGCACTCATCGGCATCCCTTGAGGTCAATCCATGGGCAGCCGTTACGCATTGCTAGTGCCGCTGACGGTTTGTGGTTAAACCCACTGCCAGGGTACTGACGAGTCATTAGAGTCCCCCACAGACAGTTTCCCAAGTTCGGGCGAAACGTTGTAGAGACCGTATGGTTTTATGGCAGGGTTCGGAAAATGCACGTGCGTTTACGCACGTGTTATTTTTCGGGCAGATAATACTGGTCGGCTTTGGTTTATGCCGGATCCGAGTATTATATTGAGTAGGTATAATATCTTTGTCTCAGTTGCATTTGTATTCGGTCGTAATACAAATGCGGGTATATTTATACAGTTTCGGGGTTGTCCTGAAAGTCGTTTCAGGATCACTTTTGGAAGTTGCCAGTTTCCAGTTTTCTATCAGCCGTCTTTTAACATTTGGTTAAAGGCGGATTTATCTTTTCTTCAGTTGAGTTGAGTCATGCTTCTAGAAGCTTCTAGAAGGTTCTAGAAGAGGTGACTAGGATTAATTAGTGTTGAGTTTTCATTGGTTACATTTAATGGTTCATTAATGCATGATGACTAGGTTTGTGAATCATGCATTATCATTAAAGCTTTTTGTTTACTTAAGGATATTTTCTTCTTGATCTTTTAAAGTGAGAAGCTTTCTTAAGGTCACCACTTGCTCCTACACTCACCCTCCTCCATCATATATGAATGGAAGGCCTCCTCTCTCATTCACTCTCTCTCACTTGATTCATTTGTAGAAAAGATTATGATAGGTTTTATCGGTGTATGGAATTTCACAGTCCATTTCATTCCATCACCCGATTCCTTCGGCAACTTCATTAACCGATCGTCCACAGATTTGGACGAAGTGAGACAAAGGCATCTACTCATTCTCTACATCATTCTTGGTCGTCTCTTTTAGCAAACTTGACGATCGAGTTGCCTCGAGTCAGAGGCGGGAGCCCGTTTAAAGAATCGATCATGTGGTGCCACCTCGACGAAGGAATCGGAGATCGACGAGATCGGAGCAGCCGCAACGGAGCGTGGGATGATGGTTAAAGAACGAAGGACTCGGATCGTTCGGTACAACCTTTCTACACTCTTTACAGTTTGTTAGTTTAGCAATAATGGCAGATCCGGGTTAAAGTATACGATAGCGCCAGTTAAAAAGTTTTGTTCCGCATTTTGGCGTCTGTAGACTGCTGGGGCGCTAACGTAGACTTACAACTGTTAGGCCCAGTAGGTTTCCGGATGAGTTTGCTCATCGGCCTCCCTTGAGGTCAGTCCATGGGCAGCCGTTACGCATTGCTAGTGCCGCTGACGGTTTGTGGTTAAACCCACTGCCAGGGTACTGACGAGTCATTAGAGTCCCCCACAGACAGTTTCCCAAGTTCGGGCGAAACGTTGTAGAGGCCGTATGATATTATGGCAGGGTTCGAAAAATGCACGTGCGTTTACGCACGTGTTATTTTACGGGCAGATGATACTGGTCGGCTTTGGTTTAAGCCAGATCCGAGTATTGTATTGAGTAGATATAATATCTTTGTCTCAGTTATATTTGTATTCGGTCGTAATACAAATGCGGGTATATTTATACAGTTACGGGGTTATCCTGAAAGTTGTTTCAGGATCACTTTTGGAAGTTGCCAGTTTCCAGTTTTCTATCAACCGTCTTTTAACATTCGGTTAAAGACGGATTTATCTTTTCTTGGATGAGAGTGAGTCATGCTTCTAGAAGGTTCTAGAAGGTGATGACTAGGTTAAATGGTGTTGTGTTTTCATTGGTTGCATTAATGAATGGATGACTAGGTTTAGTGAGTCATTCATTTCATTAATGAGTTTTGTTTTGCTTAAGGATATTTGTTGTTGATATTTATCCTTATGCTCACCCCTTTTGCTCCTACACTCACCCTCCTCCTCCATATATATGGCTGGCCCCCTCTCCTCCTCCTCACTCTCACTTGAGTTTTCATTTGCAAAAGATTATGATAGTTTTCGGTGTATGGAATTCACAGCTCATTTCATTCCATCACCCGATTCCCTCGGCAACTTCATTAACCGATCGTCCACGGATTTGGACGAAGTGAGACAAAGTCATCTACTCATTCTCTACATCAATCTTGGTCGTCTCTTTTAGCAAACTTGACGACCGAGTTGCCTCAAGTCAGAAGCGGGAGCCCGTTTAAAGAATCAGTGACGTGGTGCCACCTGGACGAGCAGATCGGAGATCGACGAGATCAAAGCAGCCGCAACGGAGCGTGGGATGATGGTTAAAGAACGAAAGACTCGGATCGTTCGGTATAACCTTTCTACTCTCTTTACAGTTTGTTAGTTTAGCAATAATGGCAGATCCGGGTTAAAGTATACGATAGCGCCAGTTAAAAAGTTTTTGTTCCGCGTTTGGCGTCTGTAGACGGCCGGGGCGCTACCGTAGACTTATAGTGGTATCAGAGCCTCACCATTTTGCTATACTAACTTGTACTAACGTGTTTAAAACATCGATCGAACCGGAAATCAAAAACTGCAAAATTCTAGCTTCACAGTTTCTGTTGATTTTAAATGAAGTCCTAAAATTTTTCTACATATCTCAGAAATCTGTGCAGGGTTTTATTAGAACACCGTACAAATTTGGGATCATGATTCGACAAGATAGCCGCGGAAACGCGGCCAAACCCATGGTTTGACCGCGGATCCGCTGCCATTCTGTGTCATCACCCCCCCAAATTTGCTCAGTGGGTTCTTCTCTGGAATTTGGGGGTTTTGGTATATATCTTTTGGGCCCAGATTTTGTTACTGTTCAACAAATGATCGTGGGGCCCACTTCATGATATTTTGTCGATCGAAATTTAAAACATGTTAGTTTGCAGTGCTTACATTATATCTCCGACCGGGAATGTCATTTGATCGGTAAACCGCGTCTGATTGCTATAGTTCTTTTAGACGGGTTTGCGAAAGTGACATTCGCGTTGATGTTCTGTGTTGTGCTGTGATGTTGCGGATTTGTCGTGGTGGATAGCAGTGTACAATGGTAGTGCAATTTGAGTTTATTTGTACATTTGATATTGCGGGGCGAGCGTCCAACTTGTGGACTGCCGTCACTGCCTGTTGTATAATATTCTTTTGGGGCACAACCAGGTTGCGGTCGATGTACCTGTTGTACTATTTTTCATTACTGTACTAGGTTTTGCCCCGCGACAGAGTGCACGGATAGCCGGGTTCTGGAGAGGCAACGGGTCCGCATCTCATGGCTTTGAGAGGCAGAGGGGCCCCACTCTAAAATTAGCAGACTATTCGCCGCACTCGTAGGGGGTACAGGTTGACCCAAGAAGGGGTGCCCAAGATTACCGGATTCCGTGAAGTGCTGGGTGGTCCATTCACTATGTTGTAGGGGGCTGCCTCGCTTCAGGTCTTGGCGGGTAACTTGCCGCACCCGTAGGGGTCTAGGTTTCATTGCACAGGCTATCCACACGATAGGGGAACGTCGAGTTTCAGCAGCGGCTCTGTGAAACTCGGGGATCCCAGATTATCTGTATTGTTCTGTGATGCTTATTACTTTTCTGTAATGTTGCATATTATCACGCCTGGAGCGATTATTGTATATTGGTTTATATACTATTAGATGTTGTATATGTTTTACACCCGCGCTAGTCCAGTCCCCGCTCTGTCGTTAGTTAAGTAACCTAACGGGTGATGACGGGACCCAGTGACGAATGCGGAGGGCATATACGTACATTTTATTTTCGTTCTTTTCTGGTGTGATCGATTGATGGGACTGCGTTGATTCTGATCAATGCAAAGTAAAGCAAACCTGTTTACAGTTGTTGGAACAAATTCAAAATGTGTTATTGCAAAGACGTTTCCTTTTGTTATGCATAGCGGTATTCAGTGGAATATCCTGCACCTCATTCGACGGGGCAAGGGCCGATATCCCTTCACCGGGACTGACCCCTTGGGCAGAAGTTTGCGTCAGGGTAATAACTTCACTATAGTCGATTGCAAGTTGCTTTGCATCGCGGTATTCAGTGGAATATCCTGCACCTCATTCCACGAGGAAAGAGCCGAGATCCCTTTACCGGGAGTGACCTCTTTAGCAAAAGGTTTTCGCCACTATATTTTAAAAAGCTATCAGGTTCCTTCAGCGATATCAAGTTCACTACGTTAAAGGTTTTTCGCCAAAAACCAGCCGTAGCCCTCCGTCACTTCTTTTGGGTATTCAGTAGTATTCAAGCTATGTATTTTGACCAACGCCAAGGCATAGTGTTTGGTAGCTGCTGGGTATTCAATTGTTGCATAGATAGATGAGTTAGTTTGGGACAGCCGTTCTGCCATTTTGACCTAACGCCAAGGGCATGTGCGGGTGGGTTCAAATTAACAAGATAGTAACGGGTAGAACTTGGCATGTGACTTATGACATTTTGACCTAACGCCAAAGTTATAAGAGCATGGGGCAAAAATCATATCGGGAGTTTCTAAAGAAACTGAAACTTCCCAAGTATGCGCATACCATCTGGAGTATGAGTAACGTGGATGCATTTCATCACGTTATCATGCGATGAGAGTTGGATCCCGATTCCCACTGATGAGTTGGTTTACTCTTCGGGTGATCCCGATTGATTCTTCTTTAGGTTTGGAGGAGAATTTGACAGGACAGTGGGAGGTTTCCGGATTAGATAAAGTGATAACCATTCTGATCTAGGTTAGAGTGCACGCAGAGTGTTTCTTTTCTCTCTCTCTTTGGCAGCGACCTTTGACCGACCCTAGACTATGTCTCAGTGACCAGGTTGACCGAACCTTCTTAAAATACTGGCTTTTGGATTGTCTGAGTTGCATAAGTCATTGCCACTCCATCTTTTACCCTTTGCATTTCTCAGAACACCCGTATTACTACAGACATCCACTTCCATTGGATAGATCCATCGTATGGTTATATACGAACTCAAAGGAACTTCTTCGAGGATGGATCAAGGTTCAGGAGAAATAGAATTGGTTTATTCAGTTGTCTTTTATTATCACCTTCTCTCAGGTTGCGAGAGCTCCTTGGTTTAGGAGAGTACACCTATTACGCTTATTGGATAGTCTTCTTCCAAACCATAGGCAGGTGCCGAAAGGTAGGGAATGAAGAAAACCAATTAGCCTAAGTAGGGTGTGCAGAAGGTAATATGTAAAGACAAAATAAAGGGATTAGAAAGAGAGCAAAGTAATTTGCGACTGATATCATTCACGACCAAACCGCGTACTTCATCGCCACTTCTATTTCACCTTTAAAGGAATAAGGTATTATTCAGTTGTCTTTTATCATCACCTTCTCTCAAGATGCGAGTACTCCTTGGTTTAGGAGGGTACACCTATTATGCTTACTGGATAGTCTTCTTCCAAACCATAGGCTGGTCCCGAACGGTAGGGAAGGAAGAAAACCATTTAGCCTAACGATGGTGTGCAGAAGGTAACGACTAAAGACAAATAAAGTGATTGGAGAGATGGCAGTGAAATATACGGTTAAAGTCATGAATTGGATTATGGACATTGCTATGAATACCAGGGTACCCCTACGAAACATTTTCATGTTTCAGTGCATTGTTAAAAGAAAACTGTTTTCCCGATTAGATACTTACTCCAAGGGTATGTATTTACCAGGTTTCATTCTCATATCTGTATGGTTTTACAGATGATGAGTGGGAGTAAGATATTGGGAATTAGGTGATCATCCTCATTATATCGGAATTCGTTGTAATTGGTGATATTTGAGGAAATCGCCAGGGTACAGTTTTTAAACCTACGACACACAGGTTTTGAGTTGCTTAAACTCAGCGGACTTATACAGAGTTTTGTATGTTGTCCAGTGTCCATCAGGACAAAGGGGTAGGTTCTCGTACTATGTTCTGTTTACTTATGACTTCTCTAGTATTTAGACAAGTGTTTCGTAGAAATACAAGGTCTAAGTTTTGAGAAGTTGTGGGTATAAGAATAAAGTAGAGAACCAGGTATCACAAGTATCGGGATTCTTCAAAGAGATCGAAGATGTAGATTCTTGTGATTGGTATTCAGATGATAGTGTTGGTTTTGAGAAACGTGTTTCTCTTTCAGGTTGCTCATAATTGGATGGATTCCTAAGTTGAGTAATGCTGATTAGCCTCTTTCCATTAAGTTGATATGCACTGGAGACAGCTGCATGATTTGAATCTGGTTCCAATTAAATTAGTGCCAAAGTTTCTATATTGGATATAGAATAGTTCGTACCTTAAAAGATATTAAGGTACGGGGAGTTGTCCAGCTTATGCTTAAAACCAGACTCTGGATAACTCAGGGCACGTTTCTGTAATGGCTATTTGTGGGTTGACCCTGGCTATGACGAGGGTTGATATTCTACCATTTGGAAGATCAATAGTGATATTGTTCTTGACTCGCCACAGTTTTAGTAAAATGGATTTTTTCAGGATACAGTAGTGGGAGTATGGTAGAACTGGAAGTGATTCCAGAACCGCGGACGATTACAGAAAATTTAATAGGACCTATATATTCAATCAGGTTTGACATTCCAATAGCCACTCCGCAGATATGATGGGTAACCCCAGACACCCGAGAGGTACTCCGGTAGCCTCAAGGACGGTGACAGGGAGGTTCTTATCTACCCAGACTTGTCACTACTATTGTTCCAGGCTATGAGACCCGGTAGGAGGGTTGTCGTAGTCAGTGGGAGCAGCAGAAGCATAGTGGGCAAGATGCTTATATCTATTTATAGACTTGAGCAGTTATAGCGGAGATAGATCATCTAATTTTGATGTGATAGTCATGGGTTTGACTTCAATCAGAATAGGGGATGGATCTGTTAAGAAGGTAGTAGGGTGTGATGTCATGGTATCTGAATGACATACAGTAGGATGTAAAATTCCTATACTACGATCGGTTGTACTGTGGTCGTCACACAGTTGTTTTCTCCAGACAGGATATGGATATAATATTTGACATTCTATTTTCTAGATCTATGGTTTTAGATCTGGATTTGGGTAGTTTCCCAATGTGGGTACTTTGACAGTACTCTAATGGTTTTTAGAATAGATGACTCCTGGCATGGTGGTGTACCTGCAGATGATGGAGTCACCCTCTCTAAAGGTGTCTTACGGACTAAAGGGGAGAGGGATGTGCATGATTGACAGATCACTTGCTTAGGAAATTGAGTCAATCATGAGATGTCAAGTACCACACCAGATATTGTTTTTGCACTAGATGCAATAAGTTTGTATTAATCCAATCCTGGAGAAACATAAGGAAGCAGTTTTAGAACATAGTACGTGTTCTACGGATTTGATGACAGCAGCCTCCTTCGGGAAACGGTTATCATTCCAGGCTTCAAAGGTGACATGGATGACAGAGTGATTGTCAGAGTGTTGGAGATAGTGCCCTCATAGTCAATTATTGGATCGCAGGTACGTGATTGCAATGATTGCGGAGGACCTATCCCGGTAGGACAGTCTTACTCAAGATGATAGTATGCTATCTGGTTTGCCTTTATCAGTCGTGTACATGTTCAGGTGACTGATTGCATGCTACACTTTGATAGAGCCCTTAGGATCTTGCTTTACTACCAACTGTATGATGGCGATCATATACGTGAGAGTTGGGTAGTTTATATGCATATCCTTAGTTGTGGTCCCTAGTCGTGGGAGTTTCGAGATAGGGCATCGATACTCCGGAGTAGACTAGTGTGTACAGTCGAGACCCCGACGAGGGGCGGTGGCCGGTCTCACAAGCCACTGGTGTCAGTTGGATCACCTAAGATGTATACAGGTGCTCATTGGGTTATGAGTACACCGGCCAGGACTCGCCGGGAATCTGCTAGTTAGTATTATATCTACCGTCAGATAGCAGTTCCCTGGTGACATGTGTACAGGTTAGTTCATCGACCTGAGGTCGTCATTTGTCTCGTGTGAGTTCCCACTGTGCTTTGATTTCTACCCTACCACGGCTCAAAGGAGTCATGCAAACAGGTAGCTTTTGGGTACAGTCCCGAGCCATATGGAGGCACGTGAGCGGATCGGCAGGGGATTCGTCTCTCCCGGTATTGGGGGCGAGGTCGGGCTGTGTCTAGGAGAGCCATTACACAAAGCCCACGGCCGTGGCAGGAGATTTACTGGTAGGTACTCCAGTAGTATCTCAGGGTGTAATTGGGCTTCACTCCGACATGACTTATACTGCTATTGGGGGTCTGACGTTGCTAGCCCCCTAGGCGGATATGCGATACTCATTGACGAACGGACCGGACTGTATATACATTGTCACTGTTAGGCTCAGTAGGGTTTTCCGGATGAGTGCGCTCATCGGCATCCCTTGAGGTCAGTCCATGGGCAGCCGTTACGCATTGCTAGTGCCGCTGACGGTTTGTGGTTAAACCCACTGCCAGGGTACTGACGAGTCATTAGAGTCCCCCACAGACAGTTTCCCAAGTTCGGGCGAAACGTTGTAGAGGCCGTATGGTTTTATGGCAGGGTTCGGAAAATGCACGTGCGTTTACGCACGTGTTATTTTTCGGGCAGATAATACTGGTCGGCTTTGGTTTAAGCCGGATCCGAGTATTATATTGAGTAGGTATAATATCTTTGTCTCTGTAGCATTTGTATTCGGTCGTAATACAAATGCGGGTATATTTATACAGTTTCGGGGTTATCCTGAAAGTCGTTTCAGGATCACTTTTGGAAGTTGCCAGTTTCCAGTTTTCTATCAGCCGTCTTTTAACATTCGGTTAAAGACGGATTTATTTTTTTTTTTGGATGAGAGTGAGTCATGCTTCTAGAAGATTCTAGAAGGTTCTAGATTGGGTGAGGTGTCGTGTGACTCATGCTTTGTAATCAACCATTTCTTGTTATGCTTAAGATCTTTTTGCAAGATATTTAGTTTGTGTTCATATTATGATAAGGATGTTTTGTTATGGTTACCTCCTTATCTTCTCCTACACTCACCCTCCTCCTTTATATATATATAGCCTCCTCTCTCTCTCTCATTCCTACACTTGATTCATTTGGAAAAGGTTATGATAGATATTTATCGGTGTATGGAATTTCACAGTCCATTTCATTCCATCACCCGATTTCCACGGCAACTTCATTAACCGATCGTCCACGGATTTGGACGAAGTGAGACAAAGTCATCTACTCATTCTCTACATCATTCTTGGTCGTCTCTTTTAGCAAACTTGACGATCGAGTTGCCTCGAGTCAGAGGCGGGAGCCCGTTTAAAGAACCGATCATGTGGTGCCACCTCGACGAGGAGATCGGAGATCGACGAGATCAGAGCAGCCGCAACGGAGCGTGGGATGATGGTTGAAGAACGAAGGACTCGGATCGTTCGGTATAACATTCCTACACTCTTTACTGTTAGTTAGTTTAGCAATAATGGCAGATCCGGGTTAAAGTATACGATAGCGCCAGTTAAAAGTTTTTGTTCCGCATTTGGCGTCTGTAGACTGCCGGGGCGCTAGCGTAGACTTACAGTGGTATCAGAGCATAACCATTTTGCTATACTAACTTGTGCTAACGTGTTCAAAACATCGATCGAACCGAAACTCAAAACGACAAAATCCTAAATTGACAGTTTCTGTTGTTTTTAAACGGTCTCAAAAATTATTTCTGGATGTCTTAAAAATCCGTGCAGGGAATTCTAAGAGCCACGACAAAATTTGGGGTCGTGATCCCTCCAAGCCGCCGCGGAAGGGCGGCCAAACCCATGGTTTGGCCGTGCAACCGCGGCCACGTGGGGAGCACGTGCTCCCAAAATTTGTCAGTTGGTTCTCTGTGGGATTTTGGGGTTTTTGGTATATAAAGTTTTGGCCTAGATTTTGTTACTGTTCACCAGTAAGCAGTGGGGCCCACTTTTTGATATTTGGTCTTTGGTCGATCGTAATTTAAACACGTTAGTTTACAGTGCTTACATTATATCTCCGACCGGGAACGTCATTTGATCGGTAAACCGCGTTTAATTGCTATAGTTCTTTTAGACGGGTTTGCGAACGTGACATTCGCGTTGATGTTCTGTGTTGTGCTGTGATGTTGCGGATTTGTCGTGGTGGATTGCAGTGTGCAATGGTAGTACAGTTTGAGTTTATTTGTACATTTGATATTGCGGGGCGAGCGTCCAACTTGTGGACTGCCGTCACTGCCTGTTGTATAATATTCTTTTTGGGGCACGACCAGGTTGCGGTCGATGTACCTATTGTACTATTTTTCATTACAGTACTAGGTTTTGCCCCGAGACGGAGTGCACGGATAGCCGGGTTCGGGAAAGCAACGGGTCCGCATCTCATGGCTTTGAGAGGCAGAGGGTCCCCACTTCAGAATTGGCAGACTATTCGCCGCACTCGTAGGGGGTACAGGTTGACCCAAGGAGGGGTGCCCAAGATTACCGGATTCCGTGAAGTGCCGGGTGTTCCATTCACTATGCTGTGGGGACTGCCTCGCTTCAGGTTTTGGCGGGTAACTTGCCGCACCCGTAGGGGTCTAGGTTTCATTGCACAGGCTATCCACACGACAGGGGAACGTCGGGTTTCAGCAGCGGCTCTGTGAAACCCGGGGATCCCAGATTATCTGTATTGTTCTGTGATGCTTATTACTTTTCTGTAATGTTGCATACTATCACGCCTGGAGCGATTATTGTATATTGGTTTATATACTATTAGATGTTGTATATGTTTTACACCCACGCTAGTCCAGTCCCCGCTCTGTCGTTAGTTAAGTAACCTAACGGGTTATGACGGGACCCAGTGACGAATGCGGATGGCATATACGTAGATTTTATTTTCGTTCTTTTCTGGTGTGATTGAATGATGGGACTGCGTTGATTCTGATCAATGCAAAGTTAAAACAAACCTGTATACAGTTGTTGGAACAATTTAAAAAGTGTTATTGCAAAGACGTTTCCTTTTGTTATGCATAGCGGTATTCAGTGGAATATCCTGCACCTCATTCGACGGGGCAAGGGCCGATATCCCTTCACCGGGACTGACCCCTTGGGCAGAAGTTTGCGTCAGAGTAATAACTTCACTATAGTCGAATACATGTTGCTTTGCATAGCGGTATTCAGTGGAATATCCTGCACCTCATTCCACGAGGAAAGAGCCGAGATCCCTTTACCGGGAGTGACCTCTTTAGCAAAAGGTTTTCGCCACTATATTTTAAAAAGCTATCGGGTTCCTTCAGCGATATCAAGTTCACTACGCTAAAGGTTTTTCGCCAAAAACCAGCCGTAGCCCTCCGTCACTTCTTTTGGGTATTCAGTAGTATTCAAGCTATGTATTTTGACCTAACGCCAAGGCATAGTGTTTGGTAGCTGCTGGGTATTCAATTGTTGCATAGATAGATGAGTTGGTTTGGGACAGCCGTTCTGCCATTTTGACCTAACGCCAAGGGCATGTGCGGGTGGGTTCAAATTAACAAGATAGTGATGGGTAGAACTTGGCATGTGACTTATGACATTTTGACCTAACGCCAAGGTTATAAGAGCATGGGGCAAAAATTATATCAGGAGTTTCTAAAGAAAATGAAACTTGCCGAGTATGCGCATACCTTCTGGAGTATGAGTAATGTGGATGCATTCCATCACGTTATCATGCGATGAGAGTTGGATCCTGATTCCCACTGATGAGTTGGTTTACTCTTCGGGTGATCCCGATTGATTCTTCTTTAGGTTTGGAGGAGAATTTGACAGGACAGTGGGAGGTTTCCGGATTAGATAAAAATGATGACCATTCTGATCTAGGTTAGAGTGCACGCAGAGTGTTTCTTTTCTCTCTCTCTCTTTGACAGCGACCTTTGACCGAACCTAGACTATGACTCAGTAACCAAGTTGACCGAACCTTCTTAAAATACTGGCTTTTCGATTGTCTGAGTTGCATAAGTCATTGCCACTCCTTCTTCTACCCTTTGAATTTCTCAGAACACCCGTATTACTACGGATATCCACTTCCATTGGATAGAGCCATCGTATGGTTATATACGAACTCGAAGGGACTTCTTCGAGGATGGATCAAGGTTCAGGAGAAATAGAATTGGTTTATTCAGTTGTCTTTTATTATCACCTTCTCTTAGGTTGCGAGAGCTCCTTGGTTTAGGAGAGTACACCTATTACGCCTATTGGATAGTCTTATTCCAAACCATAGGCTGGTGCCGAAAGGTAGGGAATGAAGAAAACCAATTAGCCTAAGTAGGGTGTGCAGAAGGTAATATGTAAAGACAAAATAAAGGGATTAGAAAGAGGGCAAAGTAAATTGCGACTGATATCATTCATGACCAAAACCGCGTACTTCATCGCCACTCCTATTTCACCTTTAAAAGAATAAGGTATTATTCAATTGTCTTTTATCATCACCTTCTCTCGAGATGCGAGTACTCCTTGGTTTAGGAGGGTACACCTATTATGCTTACTGGATAGTCTTCTTCCAAACCATAGGCTGGTGCCGAACGGTAGGGAATGAAGAAAACCATTTAGCCTAACGATGGTGTACAGAAGGTAACGACTAAAGACAAATAAAGTGATTTGGAGAGACGGCAATAAAATATACGGTTGAAGTCATGAATTGGATTATGGAAGAGGCATTGCTATGAATACCAGGATACCCCTACGAAACATTTTCATGTTTCAGTGCATTGTTAAAGGAAAAACTGTTTTCCCGATTAGACACTTACTCCAAGGGTATGTATTTACCAGGTTTCATTCTCATATCTGTATGGTTTTACAGATGATGAGTGGGAGTAAGATATTGGGAATTGGGTGATCATCCTCATTATATCGGAATTCGTTGTAATTGGTGATATTTGAGGAAATCGCCAGGGTACAGTTTTCCACCTACAACGCACAGGTTTTGGGTTGTTTAACTCAGCGGACTTATACAGAGTATTGTATGTTGTCCAAGTGTCCATCAGGACAAAGGGGTAGGTCCTCGTACTATGTTCTATTTACTTATAACTTCTCTAGTATTTAGACGAGTGTTTCGTAGAAATACAAGGTCTAAGTTTTGAGAAGTTGTGGGTATAAGAATAAAGTAGAGAACCAGGTATCACAAGTATCGGGATTCTTCAAAGAGATCGAAGATGTAGATTCTTGTGATTGGTATTCAGATGATAGTGATGGTTTTGAGAAACGAGTTTTCTCTTTCAGGTTGCTCATAATTGGATGGATTCCTAAGTTGAGTAATGCTGATTATCCTCTTTCCATTAAGATGATATGCACTGGAGACAGCTGCATGATTTGAATATGGTTCCAATTAAATAAGTGCCAAAGTTTCTATATTGGATATAGAATAGTTCGTACCTTAAAAGATATTAAGGTACGGGGAGTTGTCCAGCTTATGATTAAAACCAGACACTGGATAACTCAGGGCACGTTTCTGTAATGGCTGTTTGTGGGTTGACCCTGGCTATGACGAGGGTTGATATTCTACCATTTGGAAGATCAGTAGTGATATTGTTCTTGACTCGCCACAGTTTTAGTAAAATGGATCTTTTTCAGAAAACAGTAGTGGGAGTATGGTAGAACTGGAAGTGATTCCAGAACCGCAAACGATTACGGAAAAATTTAAATAGGACCTATACATTCAATCAGGTTTGACATTCCAATAGCCACTCCGCAGGTATGGTAGGTAACCTCAGACACCCGAGAGGTACTTCGGTAGCCTCAAGGACGGTGACAGGGTGGTTCTTATCTACCAAGACTTGACACTACTGTTGTTCCAGGATATGAGACCCGGTAGGAGGGTTGTCGTAGTCAGTGGGAGCAACGGAAGCATGGTGGGCAAGTAGCTTATGTCTATTTATAGACTTGAGCAGTTATAGCGGAGATAGATCATCTAATTTTGATGTGACAGTCATGGGTTTGACTTCAATCAGAATAGGGGATGGATCAGTCAAGAAGGTAGTAGGGTGTGATGTCATGGTACATGGATGACATACACAGAGTAGGAAGTAAAATTCCTATACTACGATCGGTTGGACTGTGGTCGTCATACAGTTGTTTCTCCAGACAGGATATGGATATAATATTTGACATTCTGGTTTCTAGATCTATGGTTTTAGATCTGGATTTGGGTAGTTTCCCAATGTGGGTACTTTGACAGATATTCTAATGGTTTTTGGAATAGTTGACTCCTAGCATGGTGGTGTACCTGCAGGTGATGGAGTCACCCTCTCTAAAGGTGTCTAACAGACTAAAGGGGAGAGGGATGTGCATGATTGGCAGATCACTTGCATAGGCAATTGAGTCAATCATGTGATGTCAAGTACCACACCAAATGTTGGTTTTGCACTAGATGCAATAAGTTTGTATTAATCCAATCCTGGAGAAACATAAGGAAGCAGTTTTAGAACATTGGTACATGTTCTGCGGATTTGATAACGGCAGCCTCTTTCGGGAGACGGTTATCATTCCAGGATTCAAAGGTGACATGGATGACAGAGTGTTTGTCAGAGTTTTAGTTTTCCCTCTGACGAGGGACAGTATTATGGACAGGTGGTTCCAGAGGATACTGTGGGTGGCATGGTGCCGGATACTGATTAGGTTCAGTGATCCATACAGTCTAAGAAGTTTGGATATGGAGTTCATTTATGAACTAAGGTCCCATCAGATATCCAGACATATTCTAAGACAGGTACTACTCAATTCGGGAGATGGTTTTCTCCGCGAACTTGAGATTAAGAGAGATATAGAAAGAAACTTCTAGGCGGATCCACTCACCGAGGCTATTTCTCGAACACAATAGTTTTACAAACGGGCTTTGTGAAACTGATTAGTAGAGGAGTTGGATGTTCGGTTTCACACGGGCTGTGAGTAGTCGACATCGCAATATTAGCCTTGAGTGCAAGTGGGAGATTGTTGGAGATAGTGCCCTCATAGTCAATTATTGGATCGCAGGTACGTGATTGCAATGATTGCGGAGGACCTATCCCGGTAGGACAGTCTTACTCAAGATGATAGTATGCTATCTGGTTTGCCTTTATCAGTCGTGTACATGTTCAGGTGACTGATTGCATGCTACACTTTGATAGAGCCCTTAGGATCTTGCTTTACTACCAACTGTATGATGGCGATCATATACGTGAGAGTTGGGTAGTTTATATGCATATCCTTAGTTGTGGTCCCTAGTCGTGGGAGTTTCGAGATAGGGCATCGATACTCCGGAGTAGACTAGTGTGTACAGTCGAGACCCCGACGAGGGGCGGTGGCCGGTCTCACAAGCCACTGGTGTCAGTTGGATCACCTAAGATGTATACAGGTGCTCATTGGGTTATGAGTACACCGGACAGGACTCGCCGGGAATCTGCTAGTTAGTATTATATCTACCGTCAGATAGCAGTTCCCTGATGACATGTGTACAGGTTAGTTCATCGACCTGAGGTCGTCATTTGTCTCGTGTGAGTTCCCACTGTGCTTTGATTTCTACCCTACCACGGCTCAAAGGAGTCATGCAAACAGGTAGCTTTTGGGTACAGTCCCGAGCCATATGGAGGCACGTGAGCGGATCGGCAGGGGATTCGTCTCTCCCGGTATTGGGGGCGAGGTCGGGCTGTGTCTAGGAGAGCCATTACACAAAGCCCACGGCCGTGGCAGGAGATTTACTGGTAGGTACTCCAGTAGTATCTCAGGGTGTAATTGGGCTTCACTCCGACATGACTTATACTGCTATTGGGGGTCTGACGTTGCTAGCCCCCTAGGCGGATATGCGATACTCATTGACGAACGGACCGGACTGTATATACATTGTCACTGTTAGGCTCAGTAGGGTTTTCCGGATGAGTGCGCTCATCGGCATCCCTTGAGGTCAGTCCATGGGCAGCCGTTACGCATTGCTAGTGCCGCTGACGGTTTGTGGTTAAACCCACTGCCAGGGTACTGACGAGTCATTAGAGTCCCCCACAGACAGTTTCCCAAGTTCGGGCGAAACGTTGTAGAGGCCGTATGGTTTTATGGCAGGGTTCGGAAAATGCACGTGCGTTTACGCACGTGTTATTTTTCGGGCAGATAATACTGGTCGGCTTTGGTTTAAGCCGGATCCGAGTATTATATTGAGTAGGTATAATATCTTTGTCTCTGTAGCATTTGTATTCGGTCGTAATACAAATGCGGGTATATTTATACAGTTTCGGGGTTATCCTGAAAGTCGTTTCAGGATCACTTTTGGAAGTTGCCAGTTTCCAGTTTTCTATCAGCCGTCTTTTAACATTCGGTTAAAGACGGATTTATTTTTTTTTTTTGGATGAGAGTGAGTCATGCTTCTAGAAGATTCTAGAAGGTTCTAGATTGGGTGAGGTGTCGTGTGACTCATGCTTTGTAATCAACCATTTCTTGTTATGCTTAAGATCTTTTTGCAAGATATTTAGTTTGTGTTCATATTATGATAAGGATGTTTTGTTATGGTTACCTCCTTATCTTCTCCTACACTCACCCTCCTCCTTTATATATATATAGCCTCCTCTCTCTCTCTCATTCCTACACTTGATTCATTTGGAAAAGGTTATGATAGATATTTATCGGTGTATGGAATTTCACAGTCCATTTCATTCCATCACCCGATTTCCACGGCAACTTCATTAACCGATCGTCCACGGATTTGGACGAAGTGAGACAAAGTCATCTACTCATTCTCTACATCATTCTTGGTCGTCTCTTTTAGCAAACTTGACGATCGAGTTGCCTCGAGTCAGAGGCGGGAGCCCGTTTAAAGAACCGATCATGTGGTGCCACCTCGACGAGGAGATCGGAGATCGACGAGATCAGAGCAGCCGCAACGGAGCGTGGGATGATGGTTGAAGAACGAAGGACTCGGATCGTTCGGTATAACATTCCTACACTCTTTACTGTTAGTTAGTTTAGCAATAATGGCAGATCCGGGTTAAAGTATACGATAGCGCCAGTTAAAAGTTTTTGTTCCGCATTTGGCGTCTGTAGACTGCCGGGGCGCTAGCGTAGACTTACACAGAGTTATAGTGTTTCCCTCTGACGAGGGACAGTATTATGGACAGGTGGTCCAAGAAGATACTGTGGGTGGCATGGTGCCGGATACTGATTAGGTTCAGTGATCGATACAGTCTACGAAGTTTGGATTTGGAGTTCATTTATGAACTTGGTCCCATCAGATATCCAGACATATTCTAAGACGGGTATTACTCAATTCGGGAGATGGCTTTCTCCTCGAACTTGAGATTAAGAGAGATAGAGAAAGAAACATCTAGGCGGATCCACTCACTAAAGCTATTTCTCGAACACAATAGTTTTACAAACGGGCTTTGTGAAACTGATTAACAGAGGAGTTGGATGTTCGGTTTCACACGGGCTGTGAGTAGTCGACATCGCAATAATTAGCCTTGAGTGCAAGTGGGAGATTGTTGGTGATAGTGCCCTCAGAGTCAATTATTGGATCGCAGGTACGTGATTGCAATGATTGCGGAGGACCTATACCGGTAGGACAGTCTTACTCAAGATGATAGTATGCTATCTGGTTTGCCTTTATCAGTCGTGTACATGTTCAGGTGACTGATTACATGTTATACTTTGATAGAGCCCTTAGGATCTTGCTTTACTACCAACAGTATGATGGCGATCATATACGTGAGAGTTGGGTAGTTTATATGCATATCCTTAATTGTGGTCCCTAGTCGTGGGAGTTTCGAGACAGGGCATCGATACTCCGGAGTAGACTAGTGTGTACAGTCGAGACCCCGACGAGGGGAGGTGGCCGGTCTCACAAGCCACTGGTGTCAGTTGGATCACCTAAGATGTATACAGGTGCTCATTGGGTTATGAGTACACCGGACAGGACTCGCCGGGAATCTGCTAGTTAGTATTATATCTATCATCAGATAGCAGTTCCCTGGTGACATGTGTACAGGTTAGTTCATCGACCTGAGGTCGTCATTTGTCTCGTGTGAGTTCCCACTGTGCTTTGATTTCTACCCTTCTACGGCTCAAAGGAGTGGTGCAAACAGGTAGTTTTTGGGTATAGTCCTGAGCCATATGGAGGCACGTGAGCGGATCTGCAGGGGATTCGTCTCTCCCGGTATTGGGGGCGAGGTCGTGTTGTGTCTAGGAGAGCCATTACACAAAGTCCATGGCCATGGCAGGAGATTTACTGGTAGGTACTCCAGTAGTATCTCAGGGTGTTATTGGGCTACACTCCGACACGACTTATACTGCTATTGGGGGTCTGACGTTACTAGCCCCCTAGGCAGATATGCGATACTCATAGACGAACGGACCGGACTGTATATACATTGTCACTGTTAGGCTTAGTAGGGTTTCCGGATGAGTTCGCTCATCGGCCTCCCTTGAGGTCAGTCCATGGGCATCCGTTACGCATTGCTAGTGCCGCTGACGGTCTGTGGTTAAACCCACTGCCAGGGTACTGACGAGTCATTAGAGTCCCCCACAGACAGTTTCCCAAGTTCGGGCGAAACGTTGTAGAGGCCGTATGGTATTATGGCAGGGTTCGGAAAATGCACGTGCGTTTACGCACGTGTTATTTTACGGGCAGATGATACTGGTCGGCTTTGGTTTAAGCCAGATCCGAGTATTGTATTGAGTAGATATAATATCTTTGTCTCAGTTACATTTGTATTCGGTCGTAATACAAATGCGGGTATATTTATACAGTTACGGGGTTATCCTGAAAGTTGTTTCAGGATCACTTTTGGAAGTTGCCAGTTTTCCAGTTTTCTATCAGCCGTCTTTTAACATTTGGTTAAAGACGGATTTATCTTTTCTTAGATGAGGGTGAGTCATGCTTCTAGAAGGTTCTAGAAGGTGATGACTAGGTTAAATGGTGTTGTGTTTTCATTGGTTGCATTAATGAATGGATGACTAGGTTTAGTGAGTCATTCATTTCATTAATGAGTTTTTTTTCCTTAAGGATATTTGTTGTTGATATTTATCCTTATGCTCACCCCCTTTGCTCCTACACTCACCCTCCTCCTCCATATATATGGCCGGCCCCCTCTCCTCCTCCTCACTCTCACTTGAGTTTTCATTTGCAAAAGATTATGATAGTTTTCGGTGTATAGAATTCACAGCTCATTTCATTCCATCACCCGATTCCCTCGGCAACTTCATTAACCGATCGTCCACGGATTTGGACGAAGTGAGACAAAGTCATCTACTCATTCTCTACATCAATCTTGGTCGTCTCTTTTAGCAAACTTGACGACCGAGTTGCCTCAAGTCAGAGGCGGGAGCCTGTTTAAAGAATCAGTGACGTGGTGCCACCTGGACGAGCAGATCGGAGATCGACGAGATCAAAGCAGCCGCAACGGAGCGTGGGATGATGGTTAAAGAACGAAGGACTCGGATCGTTCGGTATAACCTTTCTACTCTCTTTACAGTTTGTTAGTTTAGCAATAATGGCAGATCCGGGTTATAGTATACGATAGCGCCAGTTAAAAAGTTTTTGTTCCGCGTTTGGCGTCTGTAGACGGCCGGGGCGCTACAGTAGACTTATACAAACAGCCATTATAGAAACGTGCCTTGAGTTATCCGTAGTCTAGTTTTAAGCATAAGCCGGACAACTCCCCGCATCTTAACAATGTCAAGATATGAACTGTTCTATATCCAATACAGAAACAGAGGCACTGATTTAATTGAACCAGATTCAAATCATACAGCTGTCTCCAGTGCATGTCAACTAAATGGAGAGAGGCCGATCAGCGTTACTCAACTTAGGAATGCTTCCAATTATGAGTAACGTGAAAGAGAAGCAAGTTCTCTTAATCATTACAATCAACTGAATACCATACACAAGTATCTACATCTTCGATCACCTTGAAGAATCCCGATACTTGCAATACCTGGTTCTCTACTTTATTCATATACCTATAACTTCTCAAACTTAGACCTTGCATTTCTATGAAACACGTGTCTAAGAAATAGATAAGTCACAAGTAAACAGAATATAGTACGAGTACCAAACCTTCTGTCCTGATGGACACTGGACAATATACAATACTCTGTATAAGTCCCTTGAGTCTAATAACTCATTCCCTGTGTGTCGTAGGTTGAAGACTGTACTTATGGTTAAGAAGAATTACACCGCTGTTTAATACTCCTTACTTAACCATCCACTGATATAGGTAAATGTCATGGACATAATCTCAAAAAGGTATATCTCACTCTATATAAAAATAGACGTACAGATATATCAATTTGAAATTGGTGCACAACAACGGATATTCAAAACCAAATATTTGTCGTCCGGCAAACAACCCAGGTGACTTCCTCAATTATCACCAATTACAACGAATCCCGATATAATGAGGATGATCACCTAATTCCCAATAACTTACTCCCACTCATCATCTGTAAAACCATACAGATGTGAGAATCAAACCTGGTAAATACATATCCTGGAGCAAGTGTCAAATTGGGAAATCGGTTTTCTTTTAACAGTACACAGTGAAACTGAAACATTGAAATATTTCGATGGGGTATCCGGGTATTCCTAGTAATGCCTCTTCCATTATCAGATTCACAACTGTAACCGTATATCTCTTTGCCATCTCTCCAAATCCCTTTATATGTCTTTAGTCATTACCTTATGTACACCCCTTTAGGCCAAATGGTTTTCTTCCTTCCCTACCGTTCGGCACCAGCCTATGGTTTGGAAGATGACTATCCAATAAGCATAATGGTGTGCTGTCCTAATCCTAGGAGCACTCGCAATGCAAGAGAAGGTGAAGATAAAAGACATCCGAATAAAACCTTATTCCTATTTTTCCTGAACCAGAATCCATCCCCGAACTGGAACAAGTTCCTTTCGAGTCCGTATATAACCATACGATGGAGTATCCAATAAAATGTGGATCTTCGTAGTGATACGGAGTGTTCCGGAGAAATACAAAGGTGATATAGGATTGGCGAAGATATACTTGGTTTGGTCATGAATAGCAGTCGCAATTTACTTTGCCCTCTTACTAATCCCTTGATATGTCTTTACTTAATACCTTCTGTACACCATCGTTAGGCTAATTGGTTTTCTTCATTCCCTACCGTTTGGCACCAGCCTAAGGTTTGGAAGAAGACTATCCAATTTGCGTAATAGGTGTACTATCTCCTAAACAAAGGAGTGCTCGCAACCTGAGAGAAGGTAAAAGGAAAAGACAACTGAATAGTTCTATTCTCCAGAACCGGAAACCATCCTCGAATAAAATCCTTCGAGTTCGTATATAACTGTACGATGGTTTTGTCCAATGGAAGTGGACGTTCGTAGTAATACGGGGTGTCCTGGAGAAAAGGGTAAAAGTAGGAATGGCAATGAGGTTTGCAACTCTGACAATCCAAAAGCCAGTGTTTAAGAAGGTTTGGTTAATATTGGTCACTGAGTCATAGTCTAGGGTCGGGTCATGGTCGCTGCCAATGAGAGAGAGAAAAGAAACACTCAGCGTGCACTCTAACCTAGATCATAATGGTTATCACTTTATCTAATCAGGAAACCTCCCACTGTAACGTCAAATTCTTCCCCAAACCTGAAAGAAGAATTAGTCGGGATCACCCGAGGAGTAAACCAACCCATCAGTGGGAATCGGGATCTAACTATCATCGCATGATAACGTGACAGAATCCGCTCACGTTATCACACTCCAGAAGGTATGCGCATATCTGGCAAGTTTCAGTTTCTTTAGAAACTCCCGATGTGATTTTTCCCCATGCTCTTATGACCTTGACTTTGGCCAACATATCATAAGTCACATGTCAAGTTCTACCCGTCATTCTCCAGGTTAATTTGAACCCACCCGTACCTACCCTTGACTTTGGCCAACATGGCAGTACGACTGTCCCAAACCAACGCATCTATCTATGCTGCATATGAATACCCAATAGCTACCAATCACTGTGCCTTGACTTTGGCCAACATACAAGCTTGAATACTTATTGACTATTCATATGAAACGACGGAGGGCTACGAATGGTTTCTGGCGAAAACCTTTAACGTAATGAACTTGATATCGTTGAAGGAACCAGATAGCTTTTAAAAATATAGTGACGAAAACCTTTGCTAAAGAGGTCACTCCCGGTGAAGGGATCTCGGCTCTTTCCCCGTAGAATGAGGTGCAGGATATTCCAACTGAATGCCACGATGCAAAGCAAAAGTAATCGGCTATAGTGAAGTTATTGCCCTGACGCAAACTTCTGTCCAAGGGATCACTCCCGGTGAAGGGATCTCGGCCCTTGCCTCGTCGACTGAGGTGCAGGATATTCCAACTGAATACCACTGTACAAAACAAAAGAGAACGCCCTTGCAATAACAGCTTTTTGAAAAATGTTCCAACAACATCAGAATAGGTTTGTTTAACTTGCATTGATCCGAATCAACGCAGTCCCATCAATTGATCACACCAATAAAGAACGAAAATAATGATGTACGTATATGTCATCCGCATTCGCCACTGGGTCCCGTCATCACCCGTTAGGTTACTTAACTAACGACAGAGCGGGGACTGGACAAGCGCGGATGCAAAACATATAAAACATCTACTAGTATATATATCAATAAATAATATTCGCTCAAGGCGTGATAAAATGCAACATCACAGAAATGTAATAAGCATCACAGAACAATACAGATATCTGGGATCCCCGGGTTTCATAGAGCCACTACTGAAACTCGACGTTCCCCTGGTCGTGTGGATAGCCTGTGCAATGAAATCCTAGACCCCTACGAGCGCGGAAAGTTACCCGCCAAAACCTGAAGCGAGGCAGCCCCCTTCAACAACGTGAATGGACCACCCAGCACTTCACGGAATCCGGTAACTTGGGCACCCTTCCTTGGGTCAACCTGTACCCCCTACGAGTGCGGCGAATAGCCCGCCAATTCTAGAGTGAAGCCCCCTCCGTCTCAAAGCCATGAGATGCGGGCTCGTTGCCTTCTAGAACCCGGCTATCCGTGCACCCCACCGCGGGGTAATCCTAGTACAGAAAGTAAAATATACATACAACAGGTACATCGACCTCAGCCCGGTCGTGCCCCAAAAGAATAATATAAAAACAGGCAGTAACGGCAGTCCACATGTCGGACGCTCTCCCCGCAATATCAAATGTACATATAAAACAAAACTGTACTACCATTGCATCCAGGCTATCCCCCACGACCAATCCGCAACATCACAGCACAACACAGAACATCAACGTGAATGTCACGTTCGCAAATCCTTCTAAAAGGGCAATAGCAGTTAGATAGGATTTACCGATCAAATGACATTCACGGTCGTAGATATAATGTAAATACTGTGAACTAACATGTTTAAAATTTTCGATCGACTGAATTTTCCGAAGTGGGCCCCCAAGCACAACTGTAGCACTCAAAAACATCTGGGCCTAAAACGAATATACCAGAAACCCTATTTCCATGTCAGTAAACAACTGTAGAAATTTGGTACAGTTTAGCCACAAAACGGCGGCGGTTCCGCAGCCAAAATGTGGTTTTGGCCGCTGAACCGCCTCCCTACAGTAACATCAGCGTACCAAATTTTCACAGAATTCATAAAAAACCCTGCACGTAATTTTCCAATGTACCAAATAATTTTTAGAGCACAGAAAAATTCGACAGAAAGTACGACATGGAAATATGGTTTTTGGAAAATCCGTTCGATCGAGCATGTAAACACGTTAGAGCAAGCTAGACTAGGTTAATGGCGTGACTCTGATAGCACTGTAAGTGCACGGCGGCGCCCCGGCCGTCAATCCGACGCCGGAATGCGGAAACAAAACTTTTCTAAAAACTAGAAACCGGCACCACCGCGCACTATTAAACCCGGATCGGGCCATTAACCTACTCCTAGCAAACTAGAGAAAGGAAAGAGAAACTGTACCGAGCGATCCGTGTCCTTCAGTCTTCGGCCTCCACTCCGATCTCCTTGCGGAATCTCCGGTCTTCATCTCCTCGTCGGAACGGGCACCACATCGCCGGGTTCTTTTACGGGCTCCCACCTCTGGACCGAGGCAACTCGGGCGTGAAGTTGGCTAGCCGACGCATCCAAGGTTGAAGTAGAGAAGTGTAGAATGGTTTGTCTCTTTGGGGTTGTGAAGTTGCCATTTTATATGGAGGTCAATAAGGAACTTTGATACAAACATGAGATGAACATTTTCTCCACCACCAAAATAAATTCCCCTCTCCTCTCCCAAGTGGCCGGCCCTCTCAAAGAAAAAATGGTGGAGCTATATTTTGCAAGTGGAGAAAAAAGAATGAGAATGAGAATAAAAGAATCACACTCAAGCCAAAATCAAATCCCATCCATTTCTAATCTCATAAATGAAAAAGAGTTGATTCAAAAAGAATCAAATGATGCTAGTCAAATCATGAAGCCACATTTACAAAAGACACCCTCCACAGATGATAATTTGCACACTTGCAAATACACCCTCCATTATAAGAAACCGGCCGAGATGGAACAAAGGAAAACTGGCCGGAACGGAATGCAAACTGGCAACTTCAGAAAACTGATCCCGTAATAAATTACAGGAAAACCCTGCGACTGTATATACATACCCGCATTTATATTCCCACTGAATACAAATGCAAAGAGACAAAATCTACACTGTACAATACTAGGACCCGGCTTAAACCAAAGCCCTCTAGTATTATCCATCCGATCATGATCCGTGCAATACCGCACGTATCTGATCGAACCCTGCCATATCTCCATACGGCCTCTACAGCGTTTCGCCCGAAACTTGAGAAAACGGTCTGTGGGAGACTCTAAAGACTCGTCAATACTTTGGTTGTGGATTTAACCACTAGCACGTCAGAGGTATTAGCCTATACGTAACGGGCTACCAGGTATTGACTAAAAGGGACGTCAATGAGCGAACTCATCCTGACACCCTACTGAGCCTGTCAGTGACAATATCCGTACAGTCCGGTCCGTTCGTCTATGAGCATCGCATGGCGGGTCTAGGGGGTTGGTAAAAGTCAGACCCCCAAAAGCGGTACAAGTCGTGTCGGAGTGTATCCCAGAACACCCTGAGATACTACTGGAATACCTACCAGTAAATCTCCTGCCTTAGCTAAGGACTTTCATGTACTGGATCTCCTAGACACAGCGTGACCTCACCCCCAATACCGGGAGAGACGAACCCCTGCAGATCCGCTCACTGCTTCCATATGGCTCGGGACTGTACCCAACTAAAACTGTTTGCACGTCTCCTTTGAGCGTGGTAGGGTAGTAATCAAAGCACAGTGGGAACTCACACGAGACAAATGACGACTTCCCCCAGTAGATATAATCTACTCACCTTGCGTCTTTATCTTTCGATGTCACCACGCGTTTGCTTGTCGTCCCGAAGTCTTCATGGGGTACCTACACATCAAAGTGTCGTATATGCGCATTAAAACCAATTCAAAACTAAAACGGCATACAATCCCAAAACGATACGATAAGGGGCATATAGGTTAGAACCTATGGCACGCCTTCAAAACCATCAATAAATCCTCTATATCGTCGTATAAACGCCAAATAGTCGAGGTAAAACACAAGACACAAATTCAGACTTAAGAATACGGAATAAGGAAACACGAATCCAAAACAGCAACTTAGGAAATATGTTCCAGATTTCACCCAAGGTCAAATTGGACAAATCTATATATACCAGGGGCCTTATCTACAGATAAGGGAACACCAAAACCAAAACGAGGAAAATCCACCATGGTCTGGCCGCAAATTGCGGCCAGAATGGATAAATCTGCGGCCGTCTTAATGAGTTAGGGGTTAGGGTCTTGGTGGTAGCTTCCTGGGTGCCTGCACATGTCACTGTCCAATCAATTTTAATTTAGGATGTCTCGGGTGATAGCAGATTCAATATACCCTTCACAGATTCCACAAATTCTCCGATATCGGTTTCTAAATCTGTATTTCGGGTTTCAATTCACAGGTTAGGGTCTCAATTCATACACTAGGGTGTTGGTGTAGCCTCTACTGAACTCAATTTCACATTTACAACTCATAATTTCCTCAAACCCTAACTAGGTTTTCCTTAACTCTACAATATCACACAATATCGGTTCAATCTAAACATGGGGGTAAAGGAAATGCTAAAACTAAGTTAATGATCCAGAAAATACCTCATTTGGCAACTCAAGAATTTTCTTGAGTTGCCCGTAGTGGCCAAAATCCTTGCTTCTTTAGCTCCAAGTGTAGATATTGAGCTTATGCACACTTTTAATGAAATGAGAGGGGTTTTGGAGTTGTTTTAGAGGTGTTTAGAGGGCTTGAAGAAGGGAGGGAGGTGAGGTGCAGGAGCAGCAGCAGCAATGGAGGGAGAGGGAGGGAAAATGAATGAGGAATGAAGAGAATAGCTAAGTCCAAAGTCAAAGAAAACCCATACCTTTCTCTCTCTCACCATACCTCATTTCTTTATTCTTTTCCCATTTTCTTTTCCTTTTCTTTTTTCTTATTCTCTCAAAATCCTTCTCCAAAGAATAGTAAACCCAAAGTGAACCATGGCAAGAAAATGCACAAGTGTGAAAAAGTGATATGTGCATGTTTTGCACAAAAATGCTAAAAAACCGATTAGCGATTTTTAATTGCGATTAGCACTAAATTAGCATATAACTAATCAATTAAACTTAGAAATGGCATAATTCTATAAAATACCCTATTTTATAATTTTCCATAATTTTTCCCATTTATTTGTATTTAATAATACCGAAATATTAAAATATTCAATAAAATAATATTAAAATATAAAAATTCCCAAAATTAATATTTTATCTTTTTGAAATGTTACAATCTACCCCCCTTAAATAAATTCGGTCCCCGAATTTAAATTTAAACCCCCAAATAGCAAAACATTCCAGTAAAATCCAAATTGTCGGGGTTCCGAAAACATCAATATGTAGCGAATATCATAAAAATGTACTGCTCTATAAGAAATCAATCCCCAAAAATGTATATAAGAATATCCGGTGCGTCTGGTGCGCACGGAATCAAAATCCATATATGTGTCACACAGGTGTACAAAACAACATCTAGGTGCAACTGGTGTGCACGAAACATCTGTCATAGGCAACGTGTGTGCCTTACAGCAAAATTAGATGCATGTGACATGCACGAAGAATCCCGATTTAGTGCATCTGGCGTACACCAAAATCGTATATCAAAACACTATAGGTGCATGAAAACTATGCTGGAAGTGTAAATCAAATCACTGCATAAGATAGGCGTGAAATCACAATCAATAGCTCAAATGTAATAACTTATGAGCAAAATATAAATATCCAGCGGGTGCATGAAACAATATCATGAAACTCAGTCATCAAAACTAAATCATGCAATAGAACGCCCAAAATACCAAAATTCCAAGATGACGGATACGTGATAATCGAATCACAAAATCACAAATCATAAATATCATCGTCGGTAGTTCCTCCTTCAAGGTCGAGAAGGAGTCGGTGCATCCAATGCTAGTAGCGCAAGATATCTACTTGCCTCTTGCTCACGGTCTGGCGTCCTCTGACTCTGGGTCCTTATCTTCTCTGCGGATTACCTATCTCGCAGTCAATCGGCTCATCGGCCCTGTCAGGTGTGCTAACGGGGACGATTCCGTTCTGGCACTTTTCTGGTCATCTCTCGGTCAATCCTCACGACCACTCATAAAGCAGACTATCACTGACGTCGGCCTCTGGCTCTCTGAATGCACATCACACATCTGATCCTGGGTGCAAGCATCATTGCAGCAGTGTCCTGGAAGGAATCCTGCTCAGGGTCTCTTACAATCATGCCTATGTCGATCTGTACAGAGGCTGGTACTCTTGCATAATCTCTTTTCGTTCAATGGACATCTGTGTCTTCAGCACAACATTTCTCGGAATCTGGTTGCATCCCAACGCTTCTGTAAGCATATCTGACCTCTGGTCTTGACGGGAAGTAATGACAGATCGTCAGCGTCTCGCACGAACCTCTTGTCCGCTTGTCTGTATTTCCGTCCACTTCGACGTCACGCCATGCTATCTACGCACTGCACTGTTCTCGGCCATGGTCAATCCGAAGTCTCTCGCACGGACTCGAAATCGTGTACTCTGTAGCTTCACCATTCTATAGAAGATGTCTGGCCAAACAGGTCCTCGGGAACGCGTCCCAACCATCGGAGGAATACTCAATACTCGTCCGTCCTTGATCAATTCGCAACGCATCTAGGTAAGTTCTTTTATCCGAACCTGGTCAACTACCCCGTCGATGATGCCGACCTCTGGCCTGCTGGGTGTGCGCAATATGACCACTCCTGGGTCTAGGTCTTCTCGTATCGTTTTCCAGAAAGGTCCTGTCAAGGTTTCTCTCTCAAATCTCATTCCTTCCGAATTTCCCGGAAGTCATCATCCATTGCTGAAGCTAATTCTCATTCCGGAACGGCTGCATACTTATCGCGCCTCTTTCTGGAAGATATATCCATATACAACGCCTCCGGGTGCGTATCACATCTCTGATGTCAGCGGAGTGGGACGTCATCTCGTCGAAATCTCTTGTGAACTCTTTTCTTCACTCTGCTTCAATGTCGACTGATTCGGACTCGTCTCATCGTGGCTGCATGGACTGGGCTCCAACGGCTATACTCGTATCTGGAGTCTCCCAAGCAATGCATCCCATCACATGATATCCGAATGATATCGAATCATTCGATCGACTCGTCAGAACCTTATAATCCCCCAAGAGATCAACATCTTGAGTACAGTTTAATAGTATCGAGTACATGCCACAGCGTCGGTGGTCCAGCCGTAGAAGGGCAAACCCAAGCCTCACTAATGGCGCCGCGGAACTGCCGCAAACCCTAACGTTCAACGGCTTTCACACGGTCATTAAGTCGAGTTAGGGTTTCATTCTTCTAGAGGGTCCATAGAATCACCTGCATGTCTTTCCGTATACTTTAAACTTGGAAAATGGGCTCCTGACATTCGATCGTCTCTATCGACTCTCAACGAACCTGCGTGAAGTCGTCTCTAGCTGGAAACAATCTATCTGATGACCTCGCATTGGTAAACGAACGAACCACATGTCCTAGTCATTCATCCTCAGGTGACTAGCGACCGTCCATCATATCTCTAAGTATATGCTCATGCTGCAGTAGCTCCAACCATCTGGGCGATATCTCGTCATTTGCAGCAGCAACTGGCTCATTCTCCTGTACGCCGAACAGCGCCTCAATCCTCCAGGAAAGGCGATACATTAGCGGTCATCTCTGAATCGGTCTGCTCTAGATCTGAGTAAGACTCTCCACACTGGAAATCTTCAACTCAACTGGGCCCGCTCCGGCGCATAAATCGGACGAATCACCTTCGTCTCTCAAATTGGGTAGACTAGCTATCATCTGTCTCATATCTGCCTGGAAGCTCCGGCAATCTCAGCTCGTAAGCTCCGGAAGCGACATCCTGTCAATCTCAGCAACAGCTGGTCCATCTGTCTGCACGGTAGGCAGCATCATAATCTCTGAGGTATGTTGTACATCAACAGTCCTCTCTCAACTGGCAGCTCTAACAATGGCCCGATCATCCGGTGCAAAACCAAGCACTCGCCTCCACTAAAGGTCACTGTCATCAATACTAACTCGAGACGTTCCCATGTCACCAGAAAACATAATGGTCGGCCCCCGTACCAGACGAGCTCGCCCTGACCGTAACCCTAGCAGCAGCCCAAACTGCGCTCAAACATGGCGACAGGAACCTCAATCGAGTATCGAAGAGAGCAGATCAATGGCAAGAAAGAGAACAACATATCCAGAGTGGATACATGATCATAACAAGGAACAGCATCAATGAAGGTATGATCATGAAACTAATAGAATCGGGGATCTCAAATGGATGTATAATCATGGATATGAAGAGAGTCACTGATCTCGAAAATATGTACATCCTAAGGTTCCTTAAGAGGAGTGGCATGTCGTAAGTATGCCGCGGAACATACCCACGGTACGTCACTCTACTTTAGTCACCTATTCCATCAACCAAGGGTCATCCTATACGACGAAAGTTCGGGTCTAATACCCCCTCGACTAAGTCTAAGTTCCGTAAGGTCAAGCCTAAGTTCTGTATATATATATAAACGCTCTAGGCTCCACATAGTCAAACTTAGACTCGAACCAAGGTCAACATAGAGCTCTGATACCAACTTTGTCACGACCCGAAAGAGCACGTGACTGGCCCTTGAACCATATGAAGTCTATAGGACTCCATCTGATCCAAGTAAGCCAAAAGCCCAGAAATCTAAAACCATTTTAAGAGTACGTAAAGAAAACTGGTTTAAAGAAGTGAAGGAAAACATGTTTGAAGTCAAGGTTTTTAAATAACTAAGCCGAATATGCATTTTAAAATGTCAAGTCTTTTCTAAAAATTTCGGCAGAGTTTCTTTTGTAAATACTGGCCCCGAACGGGCTACAACAAGAACAACATATATGCAATGATAAAAGGCATCCCCAAGCGGGAGCTAGCTCTTCGTCAATCGACGGTCACAACCACACAAGAAATATAATATACAACGCCGAAGAGCGAGGATCAAAACTCAAAAGAAAACTCATAATAACATGAAAACCGTAATACTGCTAAGCGCGACTCTAAGGTCGAATAATACATCACTAGTGTCTAAGTATGAAACAATATACAAGTTTTGGTTGACGGAAGTTCTAGATACAATGAATAATACAAGTACAATGGTGGTTCTTGATGCAAAAGAATCCACCTACCAAAAGCAATTCACCCGCAAGGAAGCAGTGTGCCAGAAATACCGCAATGGAACCTGTACGGCAAAACCTGCAAGAACTGTGGCACAACGGGGGTGAGTTGCCAACTCGTGAATAGAAATATCTACAAGCAGAAACCGAATGCAAGACATAAACCTAGGTCAAACAATCAGTAATATAAACCACAAGAGTACGTCTGAAGCATGATAAAGTGGCAATGTAACATCTAAGCATGCATGTAGTGCCAAATACTCAGGTAATAACATATCATCAGTATAAGGTATGTCTGCAAGAAGTATGATCAATGTAGATCCAGTCTGTATGTGATCAAGTCTGTATAAACGTGGAACCCGTCCACCCGTCACCCAATGACAATAAGCATCATGCATGCAAATATGAGCATATAATCAAAATCATGGAAATCGTCATGAAACCCGTGCCTAGCATCGGCACGTAAATCCTCATCCATATGGGGCTCCGTCTGCGGTATCGGCCCTCGCCCCAGGCAGTACGGGTCAGCCCATGTCCATCTCTCAACTCCGGTCGGTATCCCTCCCGATATCCGCCGAGCTCAAATACAATCACCGGTAGGTAGTAGTCCCTCTGCCAGGCTCACCGTCTACTACACAGCGAAACCGTTCTCGCCCCGGGGTACCATACCGGGTCCACCATGTACCCGCAATCGGCCTCATCCGCCTCCTCGAATCGGGTTTCACATGTCGCTATCAGCACCGAGAAAACACATGGTGGACGCACTGAAATATCATATCAAGGGTAACCGGGTTTTTAAAACAATCATATATTCTCTTTTGAAATACCCATGGTTCCCAAATCCAGAAATATCATGGAAACAACATATCTCAATGCGTATAATCAAAACATGATGTATGCGACATGTAAGGAAAGGTAAGCATATCGGAAGTCATGCAACATGGAATAGTAATGTGCACATGTCGAGGGAAACCGCTCTTTTAAAACGAATCAGTTTGAAGAACATCTTGCGGTTCCCAATCTCTAATCAAGTCAGAATCATCTATGTTTGTGTACAGGTATAAGCGTACAATATGCCATGCAAGAGTCATATCATGAATGCAACAGTACTACAGTGTAGTGGCATGGCAATTATCGATGATGAAGTGTGTGAGCCGGCAAATAGTGTACGTGGAACATACACATCATCGATAATGGTGCTGGTGTCCTAACAGCATGATAATAATATAGCAATAAACATATGCAAGCAATGCGAATAGCACGAATATGCGGAAATCAAATAATCAACACCACAGTGAAGAATCTACTATGCAAACTACAGATCTAAGTATCAAGTCAATCGGGAGAGGTATGGAAACCACCTAAATCTGAGTCGATATATATAGATATACTAGTCGGTGATCCCGCCTCACTAATATCGCGTACGATACAGTATATCATAAGACATCCTCGAGTCATGAGCGCAGATCTATCATCAATATAGGCTCGTACGGTAAATCATCGTACGGCATCCCAATAGCTGGGTACGGGTCAATATCACATTCCTCTCATCAGATATCAGGTATCCTTATCATCATAACAAATAATCTGGGGTACTGATCTATGTCTAGTACAAATCGATACCATCTATATACTGCGTGTGCAAGCACACGTCCCAAGGCCCGCTAGAGATCACGTATCGTATCCCAAATACGAATCACATCAAATCACCGATCTCGCGGCACAATGCCCAACATCATCGACTCATCTCCAAAGTCGTCCAATATCATCAAACACAGTGCAAGTGAAAGGAATATTTAAGGGTGTGCGTGTAGGTGTAAATCTATTCTAGGGTTCGCGACTATGAACTACACTGGTGACTTCTAACCCTACACTATCCATAATACACCTAACCATCATATATAATAACAACTACGGACTGCGGGGGTGCTATATGCCATCCACCCGACTTCCCCCAGTAAATATAACTTACTCACCTTGCGTCTTTATCTTTCGATGTCACCACGCGTTTGCTTGTCGTCCCGAAGTCTTCATGGGGTACCTACACATCAAAGTGTCGTATATGCGCATTAAAACCAATTCAAAACTAAAACGGCATACGAATCCCAAAACGATACGATAAGGGGCATATAAGTTAGAACCTATGGTACGCCTTCAAAACCATCAATAAATACTCTATATCGTCGTATAAACGCCAAATAGTCGAGGTAAAACACAAGACACAAATTCAAACTTAAGAATACGGAATACGGAAACACGAATCTAAAACAACTTAGGAAATATGTTCCAGATTTCACCCTAGGTCAAATTGGACAAATCTATATATACCAGGGGCCTAATCTACAGATAAGGGAACACCAAAACCAAAACGAGACAAATCCACGATGGTCTGGCCGCAAATTGCGGCCAGAATGGATAAATCTGTGGCCGTCTTAATGAGTTAGGGGTAGGGGTCTTGGTGGTAGCTTCCTGAGTGCCTGCACATGTCACTCTCCAATCAATTTTAATTTAGGATGTCTCGGGTGATAGCAGATTCAATATACCCTTCACAGATTCCACAAATTCTCCGATATCGGTTTCTAAATCCGTATTTCGGGTTTCAATTCACAGGTTAGGGTCTCAATTCATACACTAGGGTGTTGGTGTAGCCTCTACTGAACTCAATTTCACATTTACAACTCATAATTTCCTCAAACCCTAACTAGGTTTTCCTTAACTCCACAATATCACACAATATCGGTTCAATCTAAACATGGGGGTAAAGGAAATGCTAAAACTAAGTTAATGATCCAGAAAATACCTCATTTGGCAACTCAAGAATTTTCTTGAGTTGCCCCTAGTGGCCAAAATCCTTGCTTCTTTAGCTCCAAGTGTAGATCTTGAGCTTGTGCACACTTTTAATGAAATGAGAGTGGGGTTTTGGAGTTGTTTTAGAGGTGTTTAGAGGGCTTGAAGAGGGGAGGGAGGTGAGGTGCAGGAGCAGCAGCAGCAATGGAGGGAGAGGGAGGGAAAATGAATGAGGAATGAAGAGAATAGCTAAGTCCAAAGTCAAAGAAAACCCATACCTTTCTCTCTCTCACCATACCTCATTTCTTTATTCTTTTCCCATTTTCTTTTCCTTTTCTTTTTTCTTATTCTCTCAAAATCCTTCTCCCAAGAATAGTAAACCCAAAGTGAACCATGGCAAGAAAATGCACAAGTGTGAAAAAGTGATATGTGCATGTTTTGCACAAAAATGCTAAAAACCCGATTAGCGATTTTTAATCGCGATTAGCACTAAATTAGCATATAACTAATCAATTAAACTTAGAAATGGCATAATTCTATAAAATACCCTATTTTATAATTTTCCATAATTTTTCCCATTTATTTGTATTTAATAATACCGAAATATTAAAATATTCAATAAAATAATATTAAATTATAAAAATTCCCAAAATTAATATTTTATCTTTTTGAAATGTTACATGGATCAACCAGAAGGTTTCTTAGACAGTGGGAGCAGCGGAAGAGTCTGCAAGTTGCTTAAATCCATTTATGGATTAAAGCAAGAATCGCGGAGTTGGAACATCTGCTTTGATGAGACAGTCAAGGAATTTGACTTTATCAAAAATATAGATGAACCATGTATTTATAGGAAGATTGTAGAAAGAGCAGTAGTCTTCCTCGTTTTATACGTCGACGACATACTACTGATAGGGAATGATATCCCTATGCTACAATCAGTAAAGCTCTTCTTGTCACAGAAATTCTCTATGAAAGACTTGGGAGATGCATCATACATTCTGGGCATTAAGATCCATCGTGATAGATCTAATAGAATGTTGGGACTTTCACGGTCCAGGTATATTGACACCATACTAAAGAGATTTAGTATGGAAGATTCCAAGCACGGCAATATGCCCGCTTGTCACAGAATCACCCTTTCCAAAGAGATGTCTCCAAAGACTGATGAAGAGAGGGCCCGCATGAGCATTATACCCTACGCTTCGGCGGTAGGATCAATAATGTATGCGATGTTATGTACCAGACCGGATGTAGCTTACGCACTTAGTGTGGTAAGCAGGTATCAGTCTGACCCAGGTGAGAAACATTGGATAGCAGTGAAGAACATTCTTAAGTACCTGAGAAGGACTAAGGAGATATTCTTAATTTACGGTAATAAAGACCTCCAGGTAGAGGCTTTTACTGACTCCGGCTTCCAAAGTGACAAAGATGATTCTAAATCCATTTCGGGTTTTGTGTTCACCCTCAATGGAGGGGCAGTATGTTGGAGGAGTTCCAAACAGGATACCGTCGCAGACTCAACTATGGAGGCTGAGTATATAGCTGCTAGTGAAGCCGCAAAAGAGGCTGTCTGGATGAGAAAGTTCATTTCTGAACTTCAGGTGGTTCCGTCTATTGCCAATCCAATACCTTTGTATTGCGATAACAATGGCGCTGTAGCTTTAGCAAAGGAACCAAGGTCCCATCAGAAATCCAGGCATATCTTAAGGCGGTTTCACCTGATCAGGGAGATCGTGGATCGTCGGGAGATCGAGATACGGAGAGTGGACACAAAAGACAACACGGCAGATCCATTCACCAAGGCCATCCCTCAAGTACAGTTCGAGAGGCTGTTTGAGATGTTGGGCATGCGGTACGCCAGCAACTGGATCTGGTAGAGACAGTGGGTACTCATTGCACCAATTATAGGCCTTAGTGCAAGTGGGAGATTGTTGGATATATATGCCCTAGAGGCCTACATTGTATAGGATGCTTGGGATATGTATGTACATGACAGTCTTGCTTGATATGATAGTACGCTATTTGGTTTGTCTTTATCTTAATGTATGATATATTTTACTTGGTGTTTATATATATATGTTGATAAAGCCCATAGGGTGTTTGTCTGACTACCGGCGTTGTGATGGCAGTCATACTAGTGGGAGCTGGATAGTCAATAGGCACACCCTTAGATGTCCCTGGTCGCAGGAGTATCGAGATTGGGCATCGATACTCCGGAGTAGACTAGTGTATACATATCTAGACCCTGAGGAGGGGCGATGGACTGGTCCCGCAGCCATTGGTGGAGTGCACCTAAGATGCTCACTGGGTGTGAGTACACCAGACAGGACTCGCCGAGAACTGACTGGATGGTATTATACCTAACGTCAGATAGCAGTTCTCAGGTGACATGTGTGCAGATAGTCCGTTGACTTAAGGTCATCATTTGTCTCGTGTGAGTTCCTACCGTGCTTTGATTATTACCCTACCACGATTCAAAGGAGTCGTGCAAACAGGTTTTAGTTGGGCACAGTCCCGAGCCACGTGGAGGCAGTGAGTGACTGTTAGGGATCCGTCTCTCCCGGTATGGGGAGTTGATATCGCACGGTGATCGGTTGGTCATTACCATAAGTCCCTGGCCAGGGCTGATTGAGAATTATGGATAGATTGATCAGTAGATTCTCGGATGGTGATAGAGCCATACCGACACGACTTGTACGGTTATTAGGGGTCTGACGTCCACCACCTCCCTAGACCATACATGCGATACTCTTAGACGAACAGACAGGACTGCGCGGATATTGTCACGGACAGGCTCAGTAGGATTTCGGATGGGTTACCTCATCGGCTTTCTTATCGACAACTACCTGGGGACCGTTACGTACAGCTAGTGCCGCTTGCGGTCTGTGGTTAAACCCACTGCCAGCGTAGTAGTCGAGTCTTTAGAGTCCCACACAGAGATTTCCCAAACCCAGGCGAAAAGATATAGAGGTCGTATGGTTTTACGACAAAGGTTCGGGCGCATACGTGTTTTAAACGCACGTACGACATTCGGACAGTTTTTACTAGCCGGCTTTGGTTTAAGCCAGATTCTAGTATCAGGTTATTGGATTTATACAGTCTAAAGTTTTTCCGTGTTTTCACGGATGCGAGGGGCGTTCTCGTAATTTTCCGAGAAGCTTCTAGAAGGATGTGACATGAGGGGTTGAGGTGGATTTTTCATTAATTGTTTTGTGACTCATTCATATGATTCATCATATCATTAAATGCATCATTAATGATCTAATGACTCACATGATGAATCACTCTCCTTGATTAAATGAAGCATGGTGAATAATCAATTAATTGATATTATTTGATAATTCATTATGTATCATATATTCAAGTGAGAAGGATTTTTATTATCATTATCATCTCCACCTTCTCTCTCCTCAAGCTCTCTCTCTTTCACCAAACCCTAATCCTACCACTCATGAGTTGAGAACAAGGATTAGGAAAGACTAAACACTCCATAACCAATCTCTACATCATCTTAGTTCCTTTATTAGCAACTAGAGAAACTAAGTAACCTCAAGTTTAGAGGTTATAGCTTGGATTAGGGTTCTCGGGTGGATCGTCTATCACGGAAAGGAAGCCGAGGAGGACGTGGAGATCCAAGGAGGCCATAGAGATTGTAAAGACGAAGGACTAGAATCGTTTGGTATAATCTTTTAACATGGTAGCTTAGAACTCTATGCTTTTTGTTAAGTATTGTTTAGAAACGATCTTCGGTTAGTTGATGTTCGCTTTATAAACATGATTGTTTTTCAAATTTCTGCCTCCCCGCAACTCGTGGGGTGTTGCACATTAACTTACACGTTTCGCCCGAAACTTGAAAACTGTCGGTGGGGGACTCTAAAGACTCCTCAATACTTTGGCTGTGGATTTAACCACTAGCACGTTAGAGGTACTAGCTGTACGTAACGGGCTACCAGGTATTGACCAAAAGGGAGGTCGATGAGCGAACTCGTCCTGATACCCTACTGAGCCTGTCAGTGACAATATCCGTACAGTCCGGTTCATTCGTCTATGAGTATCGCATGTCGGGACTAGGGGGTTGGTAAAAGTCAGACCCCCAAAAGCGGTACAAGTCATGTCGGAGTGTAGCCCAGAACACCCTGAGATACTACTGGAATACCTACCAGTAAATCTCCTGCCTTGGCCAAGGGCTTCGTGTAATGGCTCTCCTAGACACAGCGCGATCTCACCCCCAATACCGGGAGAGACGAAACCCCTGCCGATCTGCTCACTGCCTCCATGTGGCTCAGGACTGTACCTAACTAAAACCTGTTTGCACGACTTCTTTGAGCCGTGGTAGGGTAGTAATCAAAGCACAGTAGGTGTTAGTGTAGGGTTTCCTTAACACCTCTTTTAGGGTTTGGAAGCATCACACATGCCATAACATTAAATTTATGAGGTGCTAAGTAAACTAAACTAGGAATCGAACTAGAATTATGAAGTAACAATTAAAATTATCATATCTAAAAGATAATTTATACTAAGTGATGAGACTACAACCTTTGTAGACCTCTTTGGAAAACTCCTTTGGTTTGGAAAGGTTCACTTGATCACCTCCAAGTCCACGACGATCCACCCGAAGTCCTTTGCCCTAAGCTTGTTGCTTCCCTCGATCTTTGAAAATCATGAAGCAAAACACCCTACACAAGGTAGCAAGGGTTGTGTAGGATGATGAAGTGGTTGCTAATCTCACTTAATACCTTTTCTTGTATTTATCTAGCTTAATTTAACATTTAAGAGAGAGCTAGAGAGAGGAAGAAGAAGATGGCTCTTTCTTTTTTCTTTTGGAATGAATAATAAGAAAAAGAAAACGAGAGAAAGAGATAATATCATAAGAATAACCATAGTTAAATAATATCTAGATATTTTCTTCTTGAGTTAAAGGCAAAGGAAAAATAAACCATGGTTGAGTCAAAGTCAACCATGGAAGAGTGTGGAAGAAATGAGTCATGGAAAAAGAAATGAGTCATTTTTATTTTTCCTTTATCTTTTCCTTTATCAAAAATATCCATATATCTATTTATCTATCATGTGATTCTTATATAGCCATCTATCTTGTATCATCAACCATGATACATTTTCATGTATGTATGTATGTATGCACATCATCATGTACATATACATGCATGTATCCATTAAAAGAAAAGGGTTTAAATAAATAATATAAAAGTCAATATTAAATCAACACTTGATTTAATAAACCGGTCATATCTCATACGACCCAACTAGTATAAATGCCCGATTAAAATACAGTATCACATACTCGTATTTAATCGAGCTTCCAGACATATCTCATATGCGCACCACTTCGTTTCGCCTGAGCCGAGAAACTTCTATGTGGGACTCTAAGACTCGTCAATACGCCAGCAGTAGGTGATGATCATATCAAACACCCACAAGCCGCAAGCGGTCAGCTAAACTTAATGGCCACCTGGGTATTGAGCGATCAGAATAAGAACAAGCGAACCTGTCAAAACTCCTGTCAATCCATCTGGCAACACTTACCGTACAGTCATGTCTCTTCGTCAGATATGCTGCATATCGAGTCTAAGGATGGAATCGTCGACCCCAATAACTCAATAAGTCATGCCGGTATATGGTCTATAACAGATCGAGAAACTTACTGATAACACTTATCAGTAATATCTCAGCAGGCCTGGCCAGGGACTTCCCGTTATAGCCAATCGTGCACAGCACAGCATCAACCCCCAATACCGGGAGAGACGAAACCCCTCCTATCGCTCACTGCCTCCATATGCCTCGGGACTATACCCAAAATCCACCTGTTTGTACGACTCAGTAGAGCCGTAGTAGGGTGGAGATCAAAGTACAGTGGGAGGACACACAAGACTTTATGACGATCTCGGGTCTACAGACTAACCTGTACCAGTGTCACCTGAGAACTGCTATCTGACGTATGATATAATACCATATAGGAGTTCTCGGTGAGTCCGTTCAGTGTATCCAGTCTCATTGAGCACCCATATACTATCTTTTGTGTCATCACACCAAACGGATATGGGATCATCCATCGCCCATCATATGGAACAAGAATGGTATACGCTAGTCTACATTGGAATATCGATGCCCTGTCTCGATATACCTTCGACTAGGAACATTTCAAGGATATGCTTATAAACTACAGATGTCCCACTAGTACGATCCGCATCATAATCCCAGTAGTCAAGCCAATATCCTTAGGGCTTTATCAACATGTACCAAATGAATATAAACATGATCAAATGAACATATGATAAAGTGAAACCAGATAGCATACTATCATGTCAAGCAAGACTGTCCTCTGAATACACACACACACACACACACATCAGTACATACACTATCTCATAATGGCCTCTAGGGCATACATGTATCCAACAATCTCCCACTTGCACTAAGGCAAATTATTGGCATATCTCATACCCAACATCTCAAAAAGTCGCTCATGCTGCGGCTGAGGGAGGGCCTTGGTGAATGGACCCGCAGTGTTATCCTTTGTATCTACTCTCTTGATCTCGATCTCGTGGCGGTCAACTATCTCCCAGATCAGATGATATCGCCTCAGGATGTGTCTGGACTTCTGATGGGACCTGGGATCTTTGGCCAACGCCATAGCCCCATTATTGTCACAATACAAAGGTATTGGATCAATAATGGTTGGAACTACTCCTAGCTCCGAGATAAACTTCCTCATCCATACGGCTTCCTTGGCAGCATCATTTGCAGTAATGTACTCAGCTTCCATTGTTGAGTCTGCAACGGTATCCTGTTTGGAACTCTTCCAACTCACCGTCCCTCCATTAAGGGTAAATGCAAACCCTGAGATAGACTTGTTGTCATCCTTGTCACTCTGGAAGCTCGAATCGGTAAAGGCCTCCATTTGGAGATCCTCGTTACTATACACCAAGAACAATTCTTTAGTCCTTCACAAGTACATAAGAATGTTCTTCACAGCAATCCAGTAATTCTCCCCTGGGTTTGACTGATACCTGCTTACTATACTAAGTGCATAAGCAACATCAGGGCGTGTACATAACATCGCATACATTATTGATCCTACTGCCGAAGCATAGGGAATAATGCTCATGCGAGATCTCTCTATATCAGACTTTGGGCAATCGTCCTTTGAGAGAGTGACTCCGTGGCAAGCGGGTAAGGCACCCCGCTTGGAGTCTTCCATACTAAACCTCTTTAGGATGGTGTTAATGTACTTGGTTTGGGACAATCCGAATAACCGTTTGGATCTATCCCTATAGATCCGTATGCCCAATATGTATGTGGCATCACCCAGGTCCTTCATGGAGAACCTTTGTGATAAGAATGATTTGACCGACTATAGCATAGAAATGTCATTTCCTATCAGAAGTAGGTCATCTAAGAACAATACGAGGAACGCGACATTTCTCCCTACAGTCTTCTTATAAACACAAGGTTCATCTGGATTTTTGATGAAATCGAACTCTTTGATAACATCATCAAAACAGTTGTTCCAACTCCGTGATGCCTGCTTTAATCCATAAATGGATTTAAGCAACTTACATGCTTTTCCGCTGCTCCCACTGTCAATGAAGCCCTCTGGCTGATCCATATAAACGCATTGATCTAAATCACCATTTAAAAATGCAGTTTTAACGTCCATCTGCCAGATTTCATAGTCGTAGTGAGCAGCAATAGCAAGTATGATTCGAATGGATTTAAGCATGGCTACCAGAGAGAAAGTCTCGTCATAGCCCAAACCTAGTCTTTGACGAAAACCATTCGCTACCAACCTTGCCTTATAGGTCTCTACCTGTCCATCTACACCGATGTTTCTTTTAAAGATCCATTTGCAACCCACAGGTTTTATCCCGGAGGGTACATCTTCCAAAGTCTATACTTTGTTGGTATACATAGACTCCATTTCGGATCTCATGGCATCCAGCCATTTCACAGAGTCACCACTCGTGATGGCCTGATGAAAACTGGCAGGATCATCATCATCCATGATATAATCTTCTCTATCACCATCAATGAGAAAACCGTAGTATCTCTCTGGTGGGCGAGAAGTCCTACCAGATCTACGGAATGGTTGAGGTTCATTTAATTCTGTTGTAACATCAGGTTCAACCAAGTCGTCATTTGTAACTTGTGTTTCTAGAACCTCTTCTAGATCTACCACATTGCCATCAGGATCATTTGAAAAAATCTCATTTTCTAAAAAAGTGGCATACTAAGAAACAAACACTTTTTGTTCCTCCTTGTGGTAGAATAGATACCCAAACGAATGTTTAGGATATCCTACAAATATACATTTGACTGATCGTGTCTCGAGTTTGTCTGGATTCTGCTTTTTGACAAAAGCCGGACAACCCCAAATCTTAACTCTTTTAAGAGATGGTTTCTTCCCATGCCATATCTCATATGGAGTGGTAGACACGGTCTTGGTTGGAACTTTGTTTAACAGAAAAGCTGTTGTTTCCAATGCATGCCCCCAAAACGATAGAGGTAACTCAGAATCACTCATCATGGATCGTACCATATCTAATAGTGTGTGATTCCGTCGTTCTGACACACCGTTGTGCTGTGGTGTGTAAGGTGGAGTGAGCTGAGAGAGAATCTCATTCTATTTTAAGAAGTCTAAGAACTCAGTACTTAAGTACTCTCCACCTCGATCTGATCGAAGTATCTTGATACTCTTTCCTGTTTGGTTTTCTACTTCATTTTTATACTCCTTGAATTTCTCGAAAGCTTCAGACTTACGCTTTATCAAATACACATGACCAAATCTTGAGAAATCATCAGTAAAGGTCATGAAGTAAGAAAATCCGCCTCTTGCATGTGTAGACATTGGACCGCATACATCACTACGTATGAGGCCTAGGAGCTCAGTAGCTCTTTCTCCGTGTCCTGTAAACGGAGTTTTGGTCATTTTACCTTTGATACAAGACTGGCAAGTTGCATGAGATTTATATTCAAAAGAATTTAAATATCCATCTTTATGAAGCTTGTATAGTCTTGTTTCATTAATATGACCAAGTCTACAATGCCAAAGAAAAGCTTCATTTATTTCTGAAAATTTTCTTTTATTTGTGTGTTGTACGTTGAAAACTGTGTGTTGATTAAGGACGTATATCCCGTTATTTAGTGTACCATAACCAATCAACTCTTGATTAAGTCTAATGTTCATAACATTGTGTTGCACAGCAAAATGATACCCTTCATTGTCTAACAAGGAAACGGATATAATATTACAAAGCATACTTGGCACAAAATAACACGGGTTCAAAACCAATATACAACCCGAAGGCATTGGAACCATTTCCAACATGGAGAGTATGATCACCTGTCTTCAGAACTCTGCTATTTCTCAACGCCTGCACAGAATTGCAAATGTGAGAAACCGAACCGGTATCCAATACCCAGGAAGCAGAGTTAATAGAAAAACAGTTTTCAATTACGAACACACCTGAAGCTGAAGCTGAAGCATCACCATGCTTCTTCTTGAGTTCTAGGTACTCAATACAGTTACTCTTCAAGTGTCCCGTCTTTTTGCAGTGGAAACATTCTCCTTTCCCCGATTCCCCAACCTTGGACTTGCCTTTTCCCTTAACCTTTTTGACTCCACCCTTAGGTTTGGTGGGTTTCTTTTTCATCTTTCCCTTGGCCTTAGCCTCCAGGTAAGAGGAGGAGGATTGCCCAACACTCATAACGGGAGTCTTCACTGAATTCAGTGTGCTCTCTGCACTCCTTAACATATTAAGGAGTTCATGTAGTTCCTTCTCCATGTTGTGCATGTTGAAGTTAACAATGAACTGAGCAAAGGTGGAGGGGAGAGACTGCAGAATAATATCCGTATATTTTTCATTGTCCATTGTCCACCCAAGGTCCTCAAGATCTTCTATGAGAGCTATCATTTTCATAACATGGTCTCCTACTGCTGTGCCAGCGGTCATACGCATCTGAAACAGTTTCTTAGACGCTTCATATCGTAATACACGAGGTTGCTCTCCATACAACTCTTTTGTATGGAGGAATATGGCTTGTGCGTCCATATTCTCGTGCTGCTTCTGATGTGTGTTATTCATCGATGCAAGCGCGAGGCATTTAGCCGTGGCACAGTCAGCGTCCCATGTCTTGCGGATTTCCCTATCCGCAACTGAAGGTTTAGGACCTAGGGTGGGCAGGGTTGGAGCCGTGAGGACATATGATATTTTATCATAAGTCAAGGCAATGTTTAAATTCATCAGCCAGTCTTTATAGTTGGTCCCATTCAGCTTGTTTTTATCTAATAGAAGTTTAAGTCCTGTCATTTGAATCTGCTGTTAAGAGAGAGAAAAGAATACACTCAGCGAAAGCTCTTGCAAAGATCAGATTGGTTATTATCTTGTCTAATCGATGTCTCCCACTGTTTTTATCAAATTTTCTTTAAAACCTTTTAAAAAGAAAACTAGCCGGGATTAATTACATTCTACAACTTCGCTAACCGTTCAGCCAGGCCAATGCCGGTACTTGAGGGAGGTTTCCCGTGCTTTCCCACGGACCTAATTAAAATAAACCTCATCTTCCCAGAGGCGTAGCCCCGTTTGACACCTTTCTAGACACCTACTAAGTTAGCTAATTGTAAAGTGCAAAATTCTCCCGGGAGCAACATTTGCTCGCAGTGGGATCGGGATCCTACTATCATATATAAGGTATACAATCTCATTGTAATTTTCAACTCTTGAAATTCCCGATATTATTTTTACCCCTAGTACTCATGACCTTAACTAAAGTCAACATATCATAAGTACTAGTCAAGTTCTTCCCGTCATTTCGTGATTAACTAGACCCATCCATATGACCCTTAACTAAAGTCAACATAATCATATGAATGTCCTAACTAATCTGCATCATATGCAGTGCAGGAAGACATCACTTAGCTACCGTTCACTGCGCCTTAACTAAAGTCAAAATGCGCAGCTCAAATACTAAGTACTCTACTTCCTAAAATGACGGAGGGCTGCAGATAGTTTTTAAGAAAACTTTTAACGCTTTGAACTTGATATCATTTTAGAATCTAATGGGTTTCAAAGGAGTGGCTTAAGCTCCGCATTTTGAAACTTGCTTTTTCATAAAAGGCCGAGTGTGTTTCAAATCTGATTCTACAACATCTTTTTAGGTTCATTTATCTTTTACATTAATCTCATTAATGTAGTCCCATCATTTAAATCCTAAGCCATTACAGAAAGAAACGAAAATATAACGTACACTTATGCCACTCGCATTCGTCACAGTGTCCTGATATGCACCGTTAGGTTACTTAACTAACGGCATACCGGGACGGGGCTAGTGCGGGTGCAAAACATAAGTAACGTCTATTATATATCATATATATATAATATCGCATTCGTCTCAGATATATATTAAATGATCACATCAGATAATAAAAGCAGTAGAAGCACATTATCGGATATCTAGGAGGTCCGTATTTTGTATTTAGCCAGCAAAAAAAATACGGATTCCACGGTCGCGATGAATAGCCAAGCCCACACCCTAAGACCCCTACGAGACCGGCAAGCGACCCTACCAATTCTGGAGTTTAGGAGACCCGGTCTCGATTCCTCGAGATGGCCTCCCACTGAACCCTAGAACCCGGTCACTTGTGCCCTCCTCCTTGGGTCTTTCCTAATGCGAAAAAGTAAATAATATACAACACTGGTGACATGAACCTCAACCTGGAAGTGCCCCAAATAAAAGAATATTACATACAATTTAATTTTACATGAATGAAAAGAAAACTCTCATCTCACATAACCCCCCCCCCGGCTATTCATTCACGACAATCCTGCATATCAAACCTCATCGACACATAATATCAAATATCATCAACATAAGTAAGTATGCATACACCGATCGTCGTTGATGTATAGCAACGAAAACCGGCAATACAACTACATACTACACTTACGGTCACAGAGAAATAAAATGAAAAACTACAACAATTGGAATCTTAACTGTCTTTAGACAACACAAACCCGGAATATCACATATACAAGATTTCATGCCTAATAATGTAAAGCTCGCATTTGGGTCTCATTCAAGAAAACACCTTTTCAAAACAAACCGGATAATTCAACAAGATTTCTGTTTATCCCGAGACTGAACTGCTAGATTTACACGCAACAAACAAATTTGTAGATTCCAATTATTATATCGCATACTAATAAACTAGGCGCAGTTAAAACATTCGATCGAACAATTAAACAACCACAGACTGCTTAGAAAGCTCAACACTTGAGCAGTTTTAAAAAATACCAGTAACTACACAAAATACATACGGGCCTGCACAAGAAATTACGGCACATGAATCACCTACTGCGCCGCGGAACCGCCGCAACAAGGCCACTAAGGCCGCGGTTCCGCGGTCGTACGGTCGATTCATGGCATCGTATTTCTGGTGGGCCCATAAAATACCCTGCTGAATTTTTTAAGTATTTTTAATTTGAAAAAAACCAGGTTTTCGAAAAAATTCCAGAGAGCACCCCCCGGGCGTCGTGTTTCGTTCGTTCGAGGTTTTTAACGTCGTCTATGTTACTCCAAAGCTCTAGCTTGGCTCTGATACCACTGTAGGGTTTCCTTAACACCTCTTTTAGGGTTTGGAAGCATCACGCATGCCATAACTTTAAATTTATGAGGTGCTAAGTAAACTAAACTAGGAATCGAACTAGAATTATGAAGTAACAATTAAAATTATCATATCTAAAAGATAATTTATACTAAGTGATGAGACTACAACCTTTGTAGACCTCTTTGGAAGACTCCTTTTGTAACACTTTGATTTTTCCGTTAGAATGTTTTTGTGATAATTAGTATTTGTGCATGTTATTATATTAGTGTTCATAGGATTATTAGTTATTTAGTCGTGTTTAGCAAATTGGAAAATTTTCCTTTGTAGTGGTCACTTGCACACTTAGCCATTTTTGAGACATAGGTTTAAGTGTTAGCCATATTCTTGTGGCATGGTTGCTAACTTATTCCCCACCATTTTAATCTTTTCAAAACCCCATTTTATAATTCAGATCCAATAAACAAATGAGCATGGTGTTAGGTATGAAACTTTGACTTTTTGACCCCTTTTCTTCTCTCTTCTCTCTCTTTCCCTCATTCTGAAATCCAGCAGCAATTCCAGCAGAGAAAACCCCCTCTTCCTCCATCTTTTCTTCTCCTTTTACATTTCCCTTTGATCCATACACAAAACCCTATACATATCAACTCATTTTCTTCACAAAATCATGGAAAAGTGAGGTTTTTGAGGTGTTCAAAGGCAAATCTGCACACTTAAGGGAGAAGCTGGAACTTTTGGGGTTTTACAAGGTTCTTAGAAGGTATTAACTCATATTAGCACTTGTTTTCCTTAGACTTGTTGTATTCTTTAGTAAAAATCTCATTTTTGTGCTTTTTTGGTGATATTTAAGGATATTTGTGATTCATATGTTAGATTAGGGTTTTGTTAGTTGTGTTAGCTCTATTATGTGTTATTAGAGCTATCTTAGGCCAGGTTTTGTTTCAGTTTGCACAAAAATACCCTAAAGTTTGATTTTAGTGCAAAAGTATGGATTTTAACTAGAATTAAGGCCCTATAGGATCTGCTGCTACCCGAGATATTTCAGAGTGAAACTAGAGGTTACTGTAGCATGTATGGGGGGTATAGAGTGCACACACCAAACCTGGGAGCCCAATTCCCTATCCAGGCCGCCGAAATAATCATTCTGGCCGCAAATTGCGGCCAGATGGGGGAGTTTTGGGTTGGGGTTTGGGGTGTTGGTGTCTGCTGCTATGTGGGTTATTTTGGTATATATAGTTTTACAATATCCTTTCTGTATAAAAATCTGGAGGTGATTACCTAATTTCCCGTATTTTTTAGTCTTCGCGACACGCGTGATACGTGCTTGTGGGTTTTGGGTTTCTGCGTATCGCGACGCGTCGGAGTGACTTCGGGCGCGTAATCACACGTTTTAAGCGTATCGCCCACACGCGCGCTTGGTTCACGACACGGGTTACTTGTTCGGCCTTAATGTCGTGTTTGTGTGACTTCAAGCTTATGTATGGTGTATTGTGTAATTCTAGGTTCGCAGGCGAGTACGACGGACGCCGCGCAGAAGGGGAAACAAGTTGTTGGCTATACCTAGCGAGAGACTACGGTGAGTAGATTTCACATCTACGGGGATATCGCCCGCATGGCGTTCTACGTCAAGGCTGATAGGACCTTATAGTTTCCATTGTATATATTGACTGTTCATGGATACTATTTAGTGCATACTGCATTCTCTGCTATTTGGACATAAACTAGAATTGATAGAACACCGCACCGTTACTAACGGTCCATGTTGCACGAGCACTATCCTGCATGTTACACACACACCGTTAGTAATTGCCATGACACTCACACTGTAGAATTTCCATCGGATCGTTATGTTGTAGCTCATCTTTATGTGACTTGACATGATATTCATATTTGATGCACATATCATATCGGATCATTGACTTGCATATTGGGTTGGATTACTTGTGATTTCTGGATTTGGGAACCGTGGCTATTTCAAATATGTAATCGTTTAAAAACCCGGTTCCCTTGATATGATATTTCGGTACGTCCACCATGTGTTTCCTCGGTGCTAGAGTAATATATGTGAACCCGAATCGAGGAGCTGGTTGAGGCCGATTGCGGGTACATGGTGGACCCGGTATGGTACCCCGGGGCGAGAACGGTTTCACTGTGTAGTAGACGGTGAGCCTAGCAGAGGGACTACTACCTACCGGTGATTGGTTGGACCTGATAGTTATCCGGAGGGTACTGATCAGAGTCGATAGATGGATGCGGGGTGATCCGTACTGCCGGGGCCGAGGGCCGATACCGCAGACGGAGCCCGTGGGCTGACCCGGACTGACGGGGCCCGATGGATGAGGATTTGCGTGTCGATGCTGGACACGAGTATTTATGATATTTGGGTGCCGATGTTGGGCACTCGAGATTCTCAGAGATGTACAGGATTTGAGGGCCGATGAGAGTGCCGGCGCCTGAGCTATTTAAGGGATCTGGGTGCATTGATGGACACCGATTATATATTCCACGTTGACATTCCGTGTAGATATTATATTGCCCATGCTCAGCATTTATTATTATTGTACCTCATCCTGTAGTTACATTACCTGATAGAGTACTTGCATGATTATTGCACATACTGCTTATCACATATTGATATCATCTGTTGGCATATGATAGAGTAGCGCAGTACGTGCATGCTCGCGATTACCTTTATATGTTATCTCTATTCACGAGTTGGCAACTCATCCCCGTTGTGCCACAGTGTTTGCAGGTTGCCCTTCGGAGTAGTCGCGGCAGGCTGCGTTTTGCATCTTTTGACACAGATACCCCCATAGTTGGTGTACTAGCTCTTTTGCTGATAGGTGGGTTTTGTGTGGTATCTGTTTATCTTTCAGTTATGTATGTTGTATCTAGTACTCTCCATCTACCATGTATGTAGTTGACTTAGAGGCAGTGTGAGGACGATGATGTATATTATTTGTATTCTGGTGTCGAGCTCGTTGTGAGCCGACTGTACTTGCAGTTTTTTTTCTATCTGTGATGTTCCCACTTGTGGATCTTGATCTTCGCTACGGCGTCGTATATTGCTATCTTGGTGATTGTTTACTTAGATTTCTTATCATGTTAGTAAGTGCTTTCATTTAAAACTTATAACACTCTATACTTTCACTGGTTTGATTTCTGGGTTTTCGGTTCACTTAGTCGCGTTACGCCTGTAGACGTTACGTGGTTAAGTGCCGGTCACGGGCCAAACTTTGGGTCGTGACAAAGTTGGAATCAAAGCGTTGGTTTTACCTTTCGGAGTGTAGGATAACCTTGGTATGATGGAGTAGGTAGCTGCAGCAGGGTAGCGTAGCGTGTGTATGTTCCGCGGCATACTCACGACACGGTACTCCGCGTACGCGACCTTAGGACTTGTTGATTTAAATTCCTTCTTGAGTAGGTATATCCTTGCGATTCGATTTCCGTATCCTTATCGAATCCTATTGTTCCTTTCAGCCATTATGCCGCCAAAGACTACGAGGGCGCAGAGAGCGACCACGAGGGCCGAGATTCGAGTTGACTCGTCCGAGACGAGGACTGATCCGGGTAGTACACCGGTTGTGCCCGAACAGGTTGTTCCTGCCGTGACGGATCAGATTGCTATGTTAGGGGCTGGTGTGCAGGAGATACGCCAGACGATGGGATTCAGTATGCGGGAGATGCGCCAGATGATGGGATCTCTAGTTGAGACAGTTCGAGCGCAGCGACCAGAGGTAGTCCCACCCGTTGTAGAGACCGCGGTGGTACCCACAGTTCAGGAAGTTGCACCTGCGACTACAGAGGTTATTACTGTATCGCTGTCAGAGTTTATGAGGCTGAAGCCTCCGGTCTTCACAGGCACCGATGTGGTCGAGGACCCACAGTCTTTCATTGATAGGATGGCGCGGATATGTCGTTCACTTAGATGCGCAGATGCGAGATGGGTTGAGTTCGCGAGCTTTCGCCTGGAAGGTCTTGCGCAGAAATGGTGCGAATCAGTTGAGAAGGGTAGAGCAGCAGGTCTTCCTCCTATGACTTGGACAGAGTTCGTGGCGCTATTCCTTGCCCGCTTTCTTCCCCAGAGTATCAGAGATGCTAGAGCACGCAGGTTCGAGTCCTTACGCCAGACGCCCGAGATGTCAGTAGCAGAGTACGATGTGTTGTTCACCGAGCTATCAGTTTATGCTCCGTATCTAGTGGCTACTGAGGAGTTGCGAGTCAAGAGATTTGTCCGAGGCTTGCTTACACCACTATTCCTTGCTATCAGCGCGCAGCATTACGAGAAATACGCAGCAGCAGTAGATGCAGCATTATTAGTTGAGGAGCGCCTTGCTGAGACTTCTGCAGTCCCAGAGTCGAAGAGGGCTCGTGCAGATACGTCAGTGCAGAGATGGCCTTTCCGGCGTCGTGACAGGCACCTTGCAGGTGGCAGAGATTCGAGACGAGGCCGATTGTTTAGCTCCTATCCCCAGGAGGGTTAGCGACTGTCATCGGGATGTTACCGTTGCGGAAGTTCTTATCATCGTGTGCGAGATTGTCCGGAGGTACCCCGGATTGATGCGGCAGCACCGCATGTTACATTACCACCTTCACCACCCCAGACGGCATTGCCGATAGTACCTACTGTTACTCCGCGTCAGATGCATGCACAGAGAGGTCGTGGTCGCGGAGGATTTGTTCATAGAGGACGAGGTGACCGAGGCAGAGGGCAGCCAGTGGCCGGCAGGGGACAGTTAGTTGCAGGTGGAGGACAGGCGCGAGTTTTTGCTTTGACGCATCAGGACGCGCAGGCGTCCAATGCGGTAGTCTCAGGTATCCTTTCTGTATGTTCGGTTGATGCATACGTGTTATTCGATCCCGGATCCACGCACTCGTACGTATCCACACACTTTGTGCCGAGTTTGGGTAGAGAGTCCGGTTTACTTGACCAGCCGCTTGTTGTGACTACTCCTGTGGGAGAGTCGTTGTTGCTAGGCAAGTGTTCCGATCCTGTACCGTCCGTATTGGCGAGAGAGAGTTGCCGGTCGATTTGATCCTTCTTGAGATGTTGGACTTCGACGTTCTCTTGGGCATGGATTGGTTAGCCACGTGCTATGCTTCTGTTGACTGCCGCGAGAAGACAGTTCGATTTTGTTTTCCCGGCGAGTCGTTTGTTGTTGTGTTGGGGGACCGTGGTGCCACCCCTCACAGTGTGATTTCTTCTTTTCGCGCTGGACAGCTTTTGCGGAAGGGATGTCAGGGATTTCTCGCCTATGTCTGCGATATAAGAGCTACAGAGGTTCCGCTGGATCGGGTTCCGGTTGTTAGCAAGTTCCCTGATGTGTTCCCTGACGAGCTTCCTGGGCTACCGCCCGAGCGTGATATTTCTTTCTGTATTGATTTGGTTCCTGGCGCGGGGCCTATTTCTGTACCGCCTTATCGGATGGCCCCGGCGGAACTTAGAGAATTGAAGGGCCAGTTGCAGGACTTGCTGGATAAGGGACTTATTCGACCCAGTGTTTCTCCTTGGGGTGCTCCAGTCCTGTTCGTCAAGAAGAAGGACGGCAGTTTGCGTCTGTGTATTGACTACCGTCAGCTGAACGGGGTGACAGTGCGGAACAGGTATCCTTTGCCACGTATCGACGATTTGTTCGACCAGCTTCAGGGGGCAGGATACTTTTCGAGGATCGATTTGCGATCGGGCTACCATCAGCTGCGGGTTCGACAAGAGGACATTTCTAGGACAGCTTTTCGCACACGTTACGGCCATTATAAGTTTTTGGTGATGTCGTTCGGACTCACCAACGCGCCAACAGCATTCATGGACTTGATGAACCGCATTTTTCGGCCGTATCTTGATCTGTTCATCATAGTGTTCATTGACGATATCTTGGTGTATTCTCGGAGTAGAGAGGAGCACGAGCAGTACCTGTGGATTACACTGCAGACCTTGGGGGAGCATCGGCTTTTCGCCAAATTTTCAAAGTGTGCTTTCTGGCTAGACAGCGTAGACTTCTTGGGGCACGTGATTACACGAGATGGTATATGTGTCGACCCGAGGAAGATCGAGGCAGTTCGTAGTTGGCCTAGACCCACGTCAGTGACGGAGGTTCGCAGCTTTCTAGGGCTGGCAGGCTATTACAGGAGATTTGTGCAGGACTTCTCTCGCATTGCTACACCTTTGACCAGGTTGACCAGGAAGGGAGTTCGCTTCGATTGGACGGAGGAGTGTGAGCACAGTTTCCAGCGGCTACGGGCTCTACTGACTACGACACCAGTGCTATCTTTTCCTTCAAGATCAGGCGGATTTGTGGTCTACTGTGATGCTTCACGAGTGGGGCTAGGGTGCGTTTTGATGCAGCATGACAGGGTGATCGCGTATGCTTCGCGGCAATTAAAGAAACATGAATAGAATTACCCCACTCATGACCTGGAGATGGCTGCAGGGGTCTTTGCACTCAAGATCTGGCGACATTATCTGTATGGAGAGTCGTGCCAAATATTCACTGACCACAAGAGCTTAAAGTACATATTTCAGCACCAAGACCTGAACCTTAGACATTGCCGATGGATGGAGTTAGTGAAGGACAACGATTGTGAGATCTTGTATCACCCGGGCAGGGCGAATGTAGTGGCGGATGCTTTGAGCAGGAGGACCGGGGGTAATCTATCCTGTTTGAGCGCAGTGCAGAGGCAGTCATCGGCGGATTGGCAGATCTTATGCGACAGCCGGGTACAGTTCGAGTTTACGCCGATCGGAGGACAGATTGCGCATGTTCGTGCACGCCAACAGTTGCTTGACCGTATACATGAGGCACACACAGTGATGACCGCTGTTCAGAGATCAGGACACAGATGGGACAGGGCAGATTTTCCGAGTTCGTGATCGATGATCAGGGGATACTACGATTTGGAGCTAGACTGTGCGTACCAGATGCTGAGGGATTGCGGCGCGAGATTCTTGAGGAAGCACATCGGTCGGTATATAGTGTTCATCTCGGTTCCACCAAGATGTACCACGATATGAGAGATGTTTACTGGTGGGACGGTATGAAGAGGGACATTGCAGATTTTGTGTCGAGATGCCTGACTTGTCAGCAAGTCAAGGCTGAGCACCAGAGGCCCGCGGGAGAGCTACAGCCGTTACCCATTCCGGAGTGGAAATGGGAACAGATCTCTATGGATTTCATTATGGGTCTACCGAGGACTAGTCGAGGGTATGACTCCATCTGGATGATCGTGGATCATTTGACGAAAGCGGCTCACTTCCTACCGGTGAAGACGACTTTCGGATTTGCTCAGTATGCCCAGATTTACATTGATGAGATTGTACGACTGCACGGAGTTCCCATATGTATCGTGACCGATAGAGGCACCCAGTTTACCAGCCGGTTATGGCAGAGGCTTCAGGAGGCTTTGGGCACTCGTTTGAGTTTCAGCACAGCATTCCATCCGCAGACCGACGGACAGTCAGAGCGGACTATTCAGACTCTCAAGGACATGCTCAGAGCATGCGTTTTAGACTTCGGAGGTAGCTGGGATCATCATTTGCCCTTAGTAGAGTTCTCCTACAACAACAGCTACCAGGAGACCATTCAGATGGCACCGTTTGAGGCTCTTTATGGGAGGATATGCAGATCGCCCACCTGTTGGACAGAGCTCAGTGAGAGCGGTATCTTAGGGCCGCAGATTGTGGAGGAGACGACCACGAAGATCCAGTTGATTCGCGATAGGATGAAAGCAGCCCAGAGTAGGCAGAGATCTTATGCGGACCGTCGTCGGTGCAAACTTGAGTTTTCTGTTGGTGATCATGTTTTCTTGAGGGTCTCCCCAATGAAAGGCGTGATGAGGTTTGGGAAGAAGGGGAAGCTTAGTCCCAGATATGTGGGCCCCTTCGAGATCCTTGAGCGTATTGGTGCGGTTGCGTATCGATTAGCCCTTCCGCCCAGTTTTCCAGACGTGCACCCTGTATTTCACGTTTCGATGCTCCGCAGATATCTTCATGATCCTTCGCATGCGATTCAGCACCCGACGATCCAGCTTGAGCGCGACCTTTCCTATGCAGAGCAACCGGAGATGATCTTGGATCGACAAGTGAAGAAATTGTGATCGAAAGAAATACCGTCCGTCAAGGTACTTTGGCGTGGCCAGAGCGGCGAGGAGGTCACTTGGGAGACCGAGAGCGAGATGAGGAAGAGGTATCCCCATCTTTTTGAAGGTGCGTATAGTTAGATTTTTAAATTCGTGGACCGAATTTCCATAGGGGGGTAGATTGTAACACTTTGATTTTTCCGTTAGAATGTTTTTGTGATAATTAGTATTTGTGCATGTTATTATATTAGTGTTCATAGGATTATTAGTTATTTAGTCGTGTTTAGCAAATTGGAAAATTTTCCTTTGTAGTGGTCACTTGCACACTTAGCCATTTTTGAGACATAGGTTTAAGTGTTAGCCATATTCTTGTGGCATGGTTGCTAACTTATTCCCCACTATTTTAATCTTTTCAAAACCCCATTTTATAATTCAGATCCAATAAACAAATGAGCATGGTGTTAGGTATGAAACTTTGACTTTTTGACCCCTTTTCTTCTCTCTTCTCTCTCTTTCCCTCATTCTGAAATCCAGCAGCAATTCCAGCAGAGAAAACCCCCTCTTCCTCCATCTTTTCTTCTCCTTTTACATTTCCCTTTGATCCATACACAAAACCCTATACATATCAACTCATTTTCTTCACAAAATCATGGAAAAGTGAGGTTTTTGAGGTGTTCAAAGGCAAATCTGCACACTTAAGGGAGAAGCTGGAACTTTTGGGGTTTTACAAGGTTCTTAGAAGGTATTAACTCATATTAGCACTTGTTTTCCTTAGACTTGTTGTATTCTTTAGTAAAAATCTCATTTTTGTGCTTTTTTGGTGATATTTAAGGATATTTGTGATTCATATGTTAGATTAGGGTTTTGTTAGTTGTGTTAGCTCTATTATGTGTTATTAGAGCTATCTTAGGCCAGGTTTTGTTTCAGTTTGCACAAAAATACCCTAAAGTTTGATTTTAGTGCAAAAGTATGGATTTTAACTAGAATTAAGGCCCTATAGGATCTGCTGCTACCCGAGATATTTCAGAGTGAAACTAGAGGTTACTGTAGCATGTATGGGGGGTATAGAGTGCACACACCAAACCTGGGAGCCCAATTCCCTACCCAGGCCGCCGAAATAATCATTCTGGCCGCAAATTGCGGCCAGATGGGGGAGTTTTGGGTTGGGGTTTGGGGTGTTGGTGTCTGCTGCTATGTGGGTTATTTTGGTATATATAGTTTTACAATATCCTTTCTGTATAAAAATCTAGAGGTGATTACCTAATTTCCCGTATTTTTTAGTCTTCGCGACACGCGTGATACGTGCTTGTGGGTTTTGGGTTTCTGCGTATCGCGACACGTCGGAGTGACTTCAGGCGCGTAATCACACGTTTTAAGCGTATCGCGCACACGCGCGCTTGGTTCACGACACGAGTTACTTGTTCGGCCTTAATGTCGTGTTTGTGTGACTTTAAGCTTATGTATTTTGTATTGTGTAATTCTAGGTTCGCAAGCGAGTACGACGGACGCCGCGCAGAAGGGGAAACAAGTTGTTGGCTATACCTAGCGAGAGACTACGGTGAGTAGATTTCACATCTACGGGGATATCGCCCGCATGGCGTTCTACGTCAAGGCTGATAGGACCTTATAGTTTCCTTTGTATATATTGACTGTTCATGGATACTATTTAGTGCATACTGCATTCTCTGCTATTTGGACATAAACTAGAATTGATAGAACACCGCACCGTTACTAACGGTCCATGTTGCACGAGCACTATCCTGCATGTTACACACACACCGTTAGTAATTGCCATGACACTCACACTGTAGAATTTCCATCAGATCGTTATGTTGTAGCTCATCTTTATGTGACTTGACATGATATTCATATTTGATGCACATATCATATCGGATCATTGACTTGCATATTGGGTTGGATTACTTGTGATTTCTGGATTTGGGAACCGTGGCTATTTCAAATATGTAATCATTTAAAAACCCGGTTCCCTTGATATGATATTTCGGTGCGTCCACCATGTGTTTCCTCGGTGCTAGAGTGATACATGCTAGAGTGATGCATGTCTTTCCGAATACTTTAAACTTGGAAAATGGGTTCCTGACATTCGATCGTCTCAATCGACTCTCAACGAACTTGAGTGAAGTCGTCTCTAGCTGGAATCAATCTACCTGATGACCTCACATCGGGGTAAGCGAATGAACCACATGTCCTAGTCATTAATCCTCGGTGACTAGCGACTCACCGTCATATATCTAAGAATATGCTCATGCTGCAGTAGCTCCAATCATCTGGGCGGTATCTCATCATTCGCAGCAACAACTGGCTCATTCGTCGGTACGCTAAGCAGCGCCTCAATCGTCCTGAATAAGCGATATATATCAACGGTCATCACATCCTGGCTGGCCTGTATCAGTGGCTCAATCCTTTGGTGCCGATCAGCACACCCGGGAAATCTCGCAACAGCGATCTGTCAAATGCTCATAGTGCGGAAACACAAAATACGAAGCCTCAATGCAACCGTATGTCTCTGGAATCACGCCCCAGTCAGCCCTCGTCTACGACGAGCTCACGCTGACGCAACTCGAGCCGTAGCTCACTCTGCCCGTGCAATCGCGGCAGCAAAACCATAACCAGTATCGATGAAGATAGATCATAGGAAGGAATATAATACGGTGCAAGGAAATGTACAACCTAAGGTTTCTTAAGCGGAGTGGCGTGTCGTAAGTATGCCGCGGAACATACCCACGGTACGTCACTCTACTTTAGTCACCTATTCCATCAACCAAGGGTCGTCCTACACGACGAAAGTTCGGGTTTAATACCCCCTCGACTAAGTCTAAGTTTCGTAAGGTCAAGCCTAAGTTCCGTATATAAATAACGCCCTAGGCTCCACATAGTCAAACTCAGACTCGAACCAAGGTCAACCTAGCGCTCTGATACCAACTTTGTCACGACCCGAAAGAGCACGTGACTGGCCCTTGAACCATATGAAGTCTATAGGACCCCATCTGATCCAAGTAAGCCAAAAGCCCAGCAATCTAAAACCATTTAAAGAGTAAATAAGGAAAACTGGTTTTGAAAAGTAAAGAAATCACGTTTCGAAAATCAAGTTTTTAAATAACTAAGCCGAATGTGTATTTTTAAAATGTGTAACCTTTCCTGAAAATTTCGGCAGAGTTTCCTTTGTAAAAACTGGCCCCGAACGGGGTACAACAAGAATAATATATAAGGAATGATAAAAGGCATCCCCAAGCGGGAGCTAGCTCTTCATCAATCGACGGTCACAACCACGCAAGCAATAATAATATACAACGCCAAAGGGCGAGGATCAAAACCCAAAAAGAAACTCAAACAGCCAGAAAACCGTAATACTACAAGCGCGACTCTAAGGTCGAAGTAATACAACACTGTTTTCTAAGTCTGAAACAATATACAAGTTTTTGGTTGATGGAATGACTAAATACAATAATAATACATGAGCAATGGCGGTTCTGATACAAAAGAACCCACCTACCAACGCAAGTCACCCATAAGGAAGTAGTGTGCCAAAAATGCCGCTATGAAATCTGTACGGCAAAAACCTGCAAGGACTGTGGCACAACGGGGGTGAGTTGCCAACTCGTGAATAGAAAATATCTACAAGCAGAGATCGAATGCATGACCCATCCTAGGTCAATACGATCAGATATACATAAACCTCAATATGAATAAGTCTGAAACATGCTAAACTGGCAATGTAATCCCTATACATGAGTGCAGTGTCAAGTACTCGTGCCAGTGCCTCAGGTAATAGCATATCATAAATGTGAGGTACAATCAATGAAAACAATCTGCATGTACGTGGATCCCGTCCACTCGTCACCCAATGACAATAACCATCATGCATGTAAATATCATCAGCATATGCATGGAAATATGAGGATATAAACCACATGTGTCCCTCGCGACACGTCAAAATCATGGAACCGGAGTGCCCAGCATCGGCACTCGAAAACATCATGAAAACTGTGCCCAGCATCGGCACGTAAATCCTCATATATCGGGCTCCGTCAGTCCGGATCGGCCCACAGGCTCTGTCTGCGGTATCGGCCCTCGGCCCCGGCAGTACGCCTATATCCATCTATCGACTCTGGTCGGTATCCTCCGGATAACCGCCAGGTCCAACAAAATCACCGGTAGGTACTCGCCACCCTGCCAGGCTCATCGTCTACTCCACGAAAAACATTTCTTGCCCCAGGGAACCATACCGGGTCCACCATGTACCCGCACTCGGCCTCATTCGCCTCCTCGAATCGGGTTTCACATGTCGCTCTCAGCACCGAGAAAACACATGGTGGACGCACTGAAATATCATATCAAGGGTAACCGGGTTTTCAAAACAATTACATATCCTCTTTGAAAACACCCACGGTTCCCAAAACCAGAAATATCATGGAAACAGCATATCTCAATGCGTATAATCAGAAAGCAGCATGTATGCGACATATAGCAGAAAGGTAAGAATATCAATATGTCATGCTAGGGTCAAATCCTGAAAGCAACAGTACTACAGTGTAGTGACATGGCAATTATCGATGATGAAGTGTGTGAGCCGGCAACAGTGTACGTGGAACATATGCATCATCGATAATGGTGCTGGTGTCCTAGCAGCATGACTGAAATATATCAACAATACAAGCGATGCAATGCAAACAGCATGAATGTGCGGAATCGAGTAGTCAACGCAACAATAGAGAACCTGCCTCAATAGATATATCATGCAACCTTGCCTTTTGAAATAAGACGAATCAGGGCTTTTGGTAAAATAAGGGCTACGGTGTTTTAAGAAAAGATGCGCCTTTTTAAATATCCGTATAAACCCTTTTTCTTGTCTTTAAAATATCCCCGATTCGTTAGTTTTGAAATAGGTATGACTCGGGTCTAGTCTAACGCCTACTATGCGAACTACGAACCCACAGTCAAGTCAATAGAGAGGGGTATGGAAACCACCTAAATCTGAGTCGATATCACACTATCTCATCACATGACAGGCATCACTACCATCATATCACATCTCCAATACGAACTCTGTCATGTCGCCAAAACTCACGGCCTCAATCGAATCTCACCGACTCATCTCAATCCCACGTATCATCCTCAAAACCCGTATATAAACACATAGTCCCATACCCATGTGTAGATATACCCACCATCATATGCGCACAGATATATGAAAGAATGCATGCAAGTATTTGTGTATGTGTGAGTGTGGGTGCAACCACTACTCTAGGGTTCGCACTACTCAACCAATACATCCTTATCACCAATAATCCATTATTACTATCAATAACCCTAAACAACACATAATAAATATATGTGTGTATACGTATTCGTATACATCACCACGGACTGTGGGGGTGCTATACGCCATCCACCCGACTTCTCCCCGTAGATATAAATCTACTCACCTTGCTTCTCATGTGTCGGTGCTGATGTCGCCATCTTCATCTTCTTTGCCTCAACATCTCGTAGGGTACCTACAAGTATATCATAACGCTAAAGCACATGAAAATCACATCGGAAACCAAAATAGCACACGCTACCCGCATAGGTAAAAACCTACCGACTCGCATGTAAACACGATCAATATCCACTTGTCGTTGACGTCCAAACGCCACCCGACAGGAATGAATCACAAAACACCAAAATCCATGCTAAATCAAGTCGTGAATCATACACCAACATAGGAAAATCAACCCAGATTTCACCCTAGATGGAATCAGTCAAAACTAGACATACCCAGGGTCAAGAATAGAGGAAATAGGGGCAAGCACGCAAAACGAGGCAGATCCACCCTTCTCTGGCCGCAAATTGCGGCCAGAATGGGATAATTGGCGGCCTCAAAGTGGAGTTGGGGGCTAGGGTTTGGGGTGATGGTTCTCTGGTGCCTGCACATCTCACTGTCAACTCAGTTTTATTTTTGGGGTCTCGGGGTGATAGCAGATTCCATAAAATACTTCCAGATTTACAGTTTTCCCCGATATCGATTCCGTAATTCCGTATTCTGGTTTCAAGTTCAGGTTTGGGTTCAAATTAGCATCACACAAGGAATTCTAAGGTCACCACAATCCTCAATTTCATCTTAAATTTCAGTTTTACCCTAAACCCTAACTTGAATTCTCTAAAATCCACAAACATCACAATATCGATATGAAACTAGAATAGATGTACAAGAAATGAGATACTACTCTAATAGGTGCAGAAATTACCTCCTTTGGCAACTCAAGAATTTTCTTGAGTTGCTCAAAGTCCTCCAAATCCAATCTTGCTAGGTTCAATGTGTAGCTAGTGAGCTTGAGAGTAAGTTTTGTGAAGTGGGAATGGGGTTTTGGCTTTGTTTTCATGGTGGATCTAGGATTTTAGTGAAGAGGGAGAGAGAGGGGGAGAGGGCAGCAGCTCCATGGGAGAGGGAGAGAGAAATGAGATGGGAAAATGATGAAGGAAAGGGTCAAAGTCCAAAAGCCACCTACTCTCATCATCACTTACCCTTTTTCTTTTCTTTTCTTTTCTAAACTCTTCTCACTTGAATAGTGAACCCAAAAGAAAGCCATGGCAAAAGAAATGTAACACAAGTGTAACAAGTGTGGAAAATGATATGTGCACATTTTTGCACAAAAATGCTAAAAATCCAATTAGCGATTCTTAATCGCGATTAGCACTAAATTAGCATATAACTAATCTTAAAAACTTTAAAATGGCATAATTCCATAAAATATCTTATTTTAGAATTTTCCGTAATTTTTCCCCATTTATTTGTATTTAATTATACCAGAATATTAAAATATTCATTAAAATAATATTAAATTATAAAATTTCCCAAAAATCATATTTTATTATTTTGAAGACGTTACATCAGCATTTATTATTATTGTACCTCATCCTGTAGTTACATTACCTGATAAAGTACTTGCATGATTATTGCACATACTGCTTATCACATATTGATATCATCTGTTGGCATATAATAGAGTAGCGCAGTATGTGCATACTCACGATTACCTTTATATGTTATCTCTATTCACGAGTTGGCAACTCACCCCCGTTGTGCCACAGTGTTTGCAGGTTGCCCTTCGGAGTAGTCGCGGCAGGCTGCGTTTTGCATCTTTTGACACAGATACCCCCATAGTTGGTGTACTAGCTCTTTTGCTGATAGGTGGGTTTTGTGCAGTATCTGTTTATCTTTCAGTTATGTATGTTGTATCTAGTACTCTCCATCTACCATGTATGTAGTTGACTTAGAGGCAGTGTGAGGACGATGATGTATATTATTTGTATTCTGGTGTCGAGCTCGTTGTGAGCCGACTGTACTTGCAGTTTTTTTTCTATCTGTGATGTTCCCACTTGTGGATCTTGATCTTCGCTACGGCGTCGTATATTTCTATCTTGGTGATTGTTTACTTAGATTTCTTATCATGTTAGTAAGTGCTTTCATTTAAAACTTATAACACTCTATACTTTCACTGGTTTGATTTCTGGGTTTTCGGTTCACTTAGTCGTGTTACGCCTGTAGACGTTACGTGGTTAAGTGCCGGTCACGGGCCAAACTTTGGGTCGTGACACCTTTGGTTTGGAAAGGTTCGCTTGATCGCCTCCAAGTCCACGACGATCCACCCGAAGTACTTTGCCCTAAGCTTGTTGCTTCCCTCGATCTTTGAAAATCTTGAAGCAAAGCACCCTACACAAGGTAGCAAGGGTTGTGTTGGATGATGAAGTGGTTGCTAACCTCACTTAATACTTTTTCTTTTATTTATCTAGCTCAATTTAACATTTAAGAGAGAGCTAGAGAGTGGAAGAAGAAGATGGCTCTTTCTTTTTTCTTTTGGAATGAATAATAAGAAAAAGAAAATGAAAGAGAGAGATAATATCATAAGAATAACCATAGTTAAATAATATCTAGATATTTTCTTCTTGAGTTAAAGGCAAAGGAAAAATAAACCATGGTTGAGTCAAAGTCAACCATGGAAGAGTGTGGAAGAAATGAGTCTTGGAAAAAGAAATGAGGCATTTTTATTTTTCCTTTATCTTTAACTTTATCAAAAATATCCACATATCTATTTTTCTATCATGTGATTCTTATATAGCCATATATCTTGTATCATCAACCATGATACATTTTCATGTATGTATGTGTGTATGCACATCATCATGTACATATACATGCATGTATCCATTAAAAGAAAAGGGTTTAAATAAATGATATAAAAGTCAATATTAAATCAACACTTGATTTAATAAACCGGTCATATCTCATACGACCCGACTAGTATAAAATGCCCGATTAAAATACAGTATCACATACTCGTATTTAATCGAGCTTCCGCACATATCTCATATGCGCACCACTTCGTTTTGCCTGAGCCGAGAAACTTCTATGTGGGACTCTAAGACTCGTCAATACGCCAACAGTAGGTGATGATCATATCAAACACCCATAAGCCGCTAGCGGTCAGCTAAACGTAACAGCCACCTGGGTATTGAGCGATCAGAATAAGAATATGCGAACCTGTCAAAACTCCTGTCAATCCATCTGGCAACACTTACCGTACAGTCCGGTCTCTTCGTCAGATGCTGCATATCGAGTCTAAGGATGGAATCGTCGACCCCAATAACTCAATAAGTCATGCCGGTATATGGTCTATAACAGATCGAGAAAATTACTGATAACACTTATCAGTAATATCTCAGCAGCCCTGGCCAGGGACTTCCCGTTATAGCCAATCGTGCACAGCACAGCATCAACCCCCAATACCGGGAGAGACGAAACCCCTCCTATCGCTCACTGCCTCCATATGCCTCGGGACTATCCCTAAAATCCACCTGTTTGTATGACTCAGTAGAGCCGTAGTAGGGTGGAGATCAAAGTACAATAGGAGGACACACAAGACTCTATGACGATCTCGGGTCTACAGACTAACTTGTACCAGTGTCACCTGAGAACTGCTATCTAGCGTATGATATAATACCATATAGGAGTTCTCGGTGAGTCCGTTCAGTGTACCCAGTCTCACTGAGCACCCGTATACTATCTTTGGTGTCATCACACCAGACGGATATGGGATCATCCATCGCCTATCATATGAAACAAGAATGGTATACGCTAGTCTACACTGGAATATCGATGCCCTGTCTCGATATACCTACGACTAGGAACATTTCAAGGATATGCTTATAAACTACAGATGTCCCACTAGTACGATCCGCATCATAATCCGAGTTGTCAAGCCAATATCCTTAGGGCTTTATCAACATGTACAAAATGAATATAAACATGATCAAGTGAACATATGATAAAGTGAAACTAGATAGCATACTATCATGTCAAGCAAGACTGTCCTCTGAATATATATATCCATAATGGCCTCTAGGGAATACATATATCCAACAGTTGGATAGAGTGCCCTCAGAGTAAATTATTGGATCGCAGGCAGATGATTGCAATGATTGAGGGAGGACCTATACCGGTAGGACAGTCTTACTCGAGAGGTTTGTATACTATCTGGTTTGTCTTTATCATCGTGTACATGCTTTAGGTGACATTGTAGTTCACTATTACACGTTGATAGAGAATAGTATGCTACCATGGTTTATCTTTATCATCGTGTACTGTTTTAGGTGACCTTACAGGTCACTATTGCACATTGATAGAGCCTATAGGATTCTTGCTTGACTACCAGCAGTATGATGGCGATCATATATGTGATAGTTGGGTAGTCTATAAGCACATCCTTAAAGTGGTCCCTAGTCGTGGGAGTTTCGAGACTGGGCATCGATACTCCATTAGTAGACTAGTGTATACAGTCGAGACCCCGACGAGGGGCGGTGGCCGGTCTCACAAGCCAATGGCTTATGAGACCAGCCACTGCCCCTCGTCGGGGTCTCGACTGTATACACTAGTCTACTCTAGAGTATCGATGCCCTGTCTCGAAAACTCCCACGACTAGGGACCTTTTAAGGATATGCTTATAGACCCCAGCTCCCACGTATATGATCGCCATCATACTGCTGGCCGTCAAGTAAGAATCCTATGGGCTCTATCAACGTGCAATAGTGACCGGTAAGGTCACCTAAAGCAGTACACGATGATAAAGATAAACCAGATAGCATACTATCATCTTGAGTAAGACTGTCCTACCAGCATAGGTCCTCCCTCAATCATTGCAATTACGTTCCTGTGATCAAATAATTGACTCTGAGGGCACTATATCCAACTGTCTTCTTTGTAACCATCAATGAGGAAACCGTAGTACCTCTCCGGTAGGCGAGAAGTCCTACCAGACCTACGGAGTGGCCGAGGTTCATCAGTTTCTGTTGCAACAGCCGGTTCAACCAAGTCGTCATTCGTAATTTGTGTTTCTAGAACTTCTTCTTGGTCTACCACACTGCCAGCTGTATCATTTGTGAAAAACTCTTTTTCCAAAACTGTGGCATACTGAGAAACAAACACCTTTTGGTCCTCCTTGTGGTAGAATAGATATCCATAAGAATTCTTTGGATATCCTACAAAATTACACATGACTGACCGTGTCTCGAGCTTGTCCGGATTTTTCTTTTTAACATAGGCCGGACAACCCCAAATCTTAATTCGTTTAAGAGATGGTCTCTTCCCATGCCATATCTCATATGGCGTGGTAGACACGGTTTTGGTTGGGACCCTGTTTAGTAAAAACACTGCAGTCTCCAATGCATGCCCCCAAAATGAGACGGGTAACTCAGCATCACTCATCATGGAACGAACCATATCTAATAGGGTCCGATTCCGTCGTTCTGACATACCGTTGTGCTGTGGTGTGTAAGGAGGAGTGAGCTGAGAGAGAATCCCATTCTCTTTTAAGAAGTCTGCAAACTCTGTACTGAGATACTCCCCACCTCGATCTGATCGAAGCATTTTGATGCTCAAGCCGGTTTGTTTTTCAACTTCAAGTTTATATTCAGTGAATTTCTCGAAAGCTTCGGACTTGTGCTTTAATAAAAATACATGACCGAATCTTGAGAAATCGTCAGTGAAAGTAATGAAGTATGAAAAACCACCTCTAGCCTGTGTAGACATTGGCCCACATACATCACTATGTATGAGGCCTAAAAGCTTAGTAGCTCTTTCTCCGTGTCCTGTAAACGGGGTTTTGGTCATTTTACCCTTGATACAAGACTGGCAAGTTGCATAAGATTTATATTCAAAAAGTTTTAAATATCCATCTTAGTGTAACTTGTTTAGTCTTGTTTCGTTAATATGACCAAGTCTACAGTGCCAAAGAAAAGCTTCATTTATTTCTGAAAGTTTTTTTTATTAGTGTGTTGTATGCTAAAAACTGTGTGTTGATTTAGGACGTATATCCCGTTATTAAGTGTACCATACCCAACCAACATTTGATTCAGGTGAATGTTCATAACATTGTTCTGCAATACAAAATTATATCCTTCATTGTCTAACAAAGAAACGGATATTATATTACAAAGCATACTAGGTACATAATAACATGGGTTCGAAACAAATATACATCCAGACGGCAACCCCAAGTGATACTCTCCCACTGCAACTGTATGTACATTGTAACCATTTCCAACGCGGAGAGTATGGTCACCTGTCTTCAAAACCTTTCTATTTCTCAGCCCCTGGATAGAATTGCAAATGTGAGAACTTGAACTGGTATCTAATAACCAGGAAGCAGAGTTTATTGAAAAACAGTTTTCTGTCACAAACACACCTGAAGCGGAAGCATCCCCATGCTTCTTCTTCTTGAGCTCCAAGTACCCAGTGCAATTGCGCTTCCAGTGTCCCGTTTTGTGGCAGTGATAACATTCCCCTTTCCTCGATTCCCCAGCCGTGGACTTGTCTTTCCCCTTAGCATTTTTGACTCCACCCTTAGGTTTGGTGGGTTTCTTCTTCATCTTTCCCTTGGCCTTATCCTTTGGGCGAGAGGAGGAAGATGTCCCAACACTCAAAATGGGAGTCTTCACTGACTTCAGCATGCTCTCTGCACTCCTTAACATATTAAGGAGTTCAGGTAGTTCCTTCTCCATGTTGTGCATGTTGAAGTTAACTATAAATTGAGCAAAGGTGGAGGGGAGAGACTGCAGAATAATATCAGTATATTGCTCATTGTCCATTGTCCACCCAAGTTCCTCAAGCTCTTCTATGAGAGCTATCATCTTTAGAATATGGTCTCCTACTGGTGTGCCAGGGGACATCCGCGTCTGAAACAGCTTTCTGGATGCTTCGTATCGTACGACACGAGATTTCTCTCCATACAACTCCTTTGTATGGAGAAATATGGCTTGGACGTCTATATTCTCGTGCTGCTTCTGATGTGTGTTATCCATCGATGCAAGCGCGAGGTATTTGGCCGTGGCACAGTCAGCGTCCCATGTCTTACGGACTTCCTTATCCGCAATTGAAGATTTAGGACCTGGGACGGGCGGGGCTGGAGCTGTGAGGACATATGATACCTTATCATAAGTCAAGGCAGTGTTATGGTTCCTCAGCCAGTCTTTATAATTGGTCCCATTCAGTTTATTTTTATCTAATAGAAGCTTGAGTCATGTCATTGGTATCTGCCATTAAGAGAGAGAAGAATACACTCAGCGAAAGCTCTTGCAAAGATCAGATTGGTTATTATCTTATCTAATCGATGTCTCCCACTGCTTTAATCAAGTTTTTCTTTCAAACCTTAAAAAGAAAACTAGCCAGGATTAATTACAGTCTACAACTTTGCTAACCGTTCAGCCAGGCCAGTGTCGGTACTTGAAGGAGGTTCCCCGTGCTTTCGCACGGACCTAATTAATATAAACCTCGTATTCCCAGAGGCGTAGCCCTGTTAACACCTTTCTAGACACCTAATAGTTTAGCTAATTGTAAACTGCAAAACTCTCCTGGAGTAACTATTTCCCACAGTAGGATCGGGATCCAACCATCACATGGAAGGTATGCAATCTCATTGCAAATTTCAACTCTTGAAATTCCCGATATGGTTTTTACCCCAAGTACTCATGACCTTAACTATGGTCAACAAATCATATGCACTAGTCAAGTTCTACCCGTCATTTCTTAATTAATTAGACCCACCCACGTGACCCTTAACTATGGTCAACAAAGTCGCATGAATGTCCCAATTAATCTGCACCATATGCATTGTAGGAAGACATCACTTAGCTACCGTACACTACGCCTTAACTATAGTCAACAAACGTAGCACGAATACTAAGTACTCTACTTCCTAAAATGACGGAGGGTTGCGGATAGTTTTTAAGAAAACCTTTAACGCTTTGAACTTGATATCGTCGTAGAATCAAATGGTTTTCAAAAGGAGTGGCTTAAGCTCCGCAGTTTTGAAATGTAGCTTTTTCGTAAAATGCCGACTGGTTTTCAAATCTGATTCTACAACATCTTTTTAGGTTTATTTTTCTTCACATTAATCATATTAATGTTGTCCCATCATTTAAGTCCTTAAGCCAATCACAGAAAAGAAACGAAAATACAACGTACGCTTATGCCATCCGCATTCGCCACAATGTTCCGTTATGCATCATTAGGTTACTTAACTAACGGCATACCGGGACGGGACTAGCGCGGGTGTAAAACATAAGCAACATCTATTATATATCTTATATATAATATAGCATTCGTCTCAGATATATTAAGCGATCACATCACAGAATATAGGCAGCAGAAACACAGATATGATAATATAGGATATACTAGGACGTCCATATTTAGTATTTAGCCAACAATAGAAAATACGGATTCCATGGTCGTGATGAAGCCAATCCCGCACCCTAGACCCCTACGAGAGTAAGTGACCCTGCCAATTCTGGAGTAAGGAAACCCGGTCTCGACGCCTCTAGATGGTCTCCCACTGGACCCCAGAACCCGGTCACTTGTGCTCTCCACCTTGGGTCTATCCTAATGCGGAATAGTAAATAATATACAACAATGGTGACATCACCCTCATCCCGGATGTGCCCCAAATAAAAGAATATTACATTATAAATGAATTTTACATGAATGAAAAGAAAAACTCTCATCTCACATAAACCCCCGGCTATTCGATCACGACAATCCTATACATCATAGCACAGCAACACATAACATCACATGTCATCAAAGTAAGCAAGTATGTGTACCCCAATTGCCGTTGACATATAGCAACGAAACCGGCGATACGCATACTACGCTTACGGTCGCAGAAACAAGTATCAGATACTACTAGACGATGTTAAACCCTTCGATCAAATTAAGGAACACTCGCATTCCCCAGCAAGCTCAACACATGAGCGCCGTTAAACAATACCTAAAATCCATTCCACGGTATTTAATGGACCATCCGTAGAAGGGCAAACCCAAGATTCATTTGTGGCGCCACTAACTACGGTAAACCCTAAGGTTTAGTCGCAGTTTGGTGGTCACATCTCGAGTTAGGGTTTCATTCTTCTAGAGGGTCCATAGGAATACCTGCATTATATATCGAGTACGTTCAACCAGGAAAATACCAGTGTTTGATAATTCGTTCGACCTGTATTATACATGAGATGTACATTGTAGTGGATGCTTGGACATATATAAGGAGGACTTTCTTGCTCGGCATGATAGTATGCTATCCGGTTACTCTTTATCTTAACAGTACACTGATTGTCTCTCTGTTACATGTTGGTAAAGCCCTTAGGATGCGTACTTGACTACCTAGATTATGATGCAGATCATACTAGTGGGACAAAGGTAGTCGGTAAGTACATCCTTTAATGTCCCTAGTCGTAGGTGTATCGAGACGGGGCATCGGTATACCAGAGTAGACTAGCGTATAGCTTCTCGACCCATGTAGATGGGCGATGGATGATCCCATATCCATTGGTGTTTGACATCAAAGATGATATACGGGTGCTCAGTGGAGACTGGGTACACTGGACGGACTCGCCGAGAACTCCCAGATGGTATTATACCTCACGTCAGATGGCAGTTCTCTGGTGACACCGGTATAGATTAGTTTGTCGATTCGAGATCGTCATAGAGTCTTGTGTGATTCCCACTGTACTTTGATTTCCACCCAACCACGTTCAAGAGAACGTGCAAAATGGTGGTTTTTGGGTACGGTCCCGAGTCACATGGAGGCAATGAGCGATATGAGGGGATTCGTCTCTCCCTGTATTGGGAGTTGATGTTGCGTTGTGCTTGATTGGCTATAACATGAAGTCCCTGGCCAGGGTTGATTCTGAGATTTACTGGTAAGTGTTACCAGTAGTTTCTCGACCTGTTATGAGCCTCACATCGGCACGAATTATCGAGTTACTGGGGTCTGACGCTTACCACCCCTAGACGAGATATGCGACATATCAGACAAAGAGACCGGACTGTACGGTAAGTGTTACTGATTGGATTCGCAGGAGTATGAGCAGGCATGCTTGTTGATCTTCTGATCACTCAATACCCGGGTGGCCGTTACTTTTAGCACGCCTCTTGCGGCTTGTGGGTGTTTGATATGATCATCACCTACTGCCGGCGTATTGACGAGTCTTTAGAGTCCTACACGGAGGTTTCCTGGCTCGGGCGAAACGGAGTAGGAGCACATATGAGATATGTGCGGGACCGAGATTAATACGTGTATGAGATACCGTATTCTATTCTCGCAATTTATACGTATCGATCGGTTATATGTGATATAGCTGGGTTATCGAATCAAGTGTTGATTCGATAAATTGTTACACTTGATATTAGTCGGTTATATGTGATATAGCCAGATTATTAAATCAAGTGTTGATTTGATAATTTAATGTATAATTATATATTTGATATATTAATTTACATTAACTAGTATTAGCTCACTTAAGATTTATTTTCTCACTTGATTTGTGCATTAAGTGTATATGTGATATATATATCATGCTTGATGATACATGCAAGCATGGGTGTGTGTGTGACTTACACCATGATAATTAAAATGTGAAGGTTTTTATTTATCTTAATAATTCAAAATTAGTGAGAATTTTGTCATGCTTGGAAGCTTGGAGAAGCTTGAACATCTTTGACAAAGTCCACTTGTTTTATCTCACTTAAGATATTTATTAACCTAACCATTTTAATTAGCCATGGTTTGGTCTCTACAATGGTTAGTATATGACACTAACTCACCCATGGTTTCTATCCTCACCTCATTAGTTTTCATTTCTTGATTTTTCATGGTTTCTTTCTTCATCTCCTTCCTTCTTCAAGCTTACTAGCTCCATGAAACATGAAGAAATATTGTGAGAAAATAAAATCTAAAGTGAGCCCACTTCCTACTTCATCATCCTATACACTTGCTTGTGTTCTCTTCACAAAGTTAATGACCTAGTGAAGGGTTAGCTTGATTTTGATTCTCCTCGACGTAGATCATCTTCGGCCTCGAAGACTACGAGCATGCTTGTTCATTTCTCCGAGGGAACCCATACTAGAGTTCGGGAGATCCATGATCGCAGCGAAAGGATGTCAACAAGGAGCTTTAGAAGTGAAGGACCGGTCTACAAAGGTTGTATTCCTTGTTCACTTTCCTTTGCAAAGTTGTTTGCATTTTATTCCGTCGATTTCTAGTAAACAATTCTTAGTTAGAGTTAGCTAGAACGGAAAATTTTTGAATTTGTCATGGACGATGCCTCCCGAAACCTTGCTGCCGTCCTAGGTAACCCTGCAACCTAGACCCCTACGAGAGCGGCAAGCAACCCTCCCAATTCTAGGGTTAGAAGACCTAGTCTCGACTCCTCGAGATGGCCTCCCACTGGACCCTAGAACCCGGTTACTTGTGCTCCCCTTCTTGGGTCTATCCTAATGCGGAAAAGTAAATAATATACAGTGGTGACATTATCCTCAACCCGGAAGTGCCCCAATAAAAGAATATTACATACAATGAATTTTACATTAATGGAAATAAAAACTCTCATCTCACATAAAACCCCCGGCTATTCAAAAGCGACGATCCAATATAACATATCACAGCAACACATAACATCACATGTCATCAACGTAAGTAAATATGCGTATCCCTATTGTCATTGACATATAGCAACGAAACCGGCGATACACTACATATTACACTTACGGTCGCAGAAAAAGAAAATGTCAAACTACAACATTTGGAATCCACAATAACTTTAGACATCGTAAACCCGAAATATCACATATTTCGGATTTCATGCCTAACTATATGAATTCGACATATTGTATCACATTCCAGAAAGCTAAACGACGTTAAACATTCCGATTGAATCAACAAACACCCAAAAATTCCCAAAAGCTCAACACTTGAGCGTAGTTTAAAAATACTCAGTACATGCCACAATACTAATGAACCAGCCGTAGAAGGGCCAACCAATGCCTCACTTGTGGCACCGCTGAACTACCACAAACCCTAAGGTTTAGTGGAGGTTCTGACGGTCACAGAATCGAGTTAATGTTTCATTCTTCTAGAGGGTCCACCATATCACTTGCACGATATTTGAATGTTCTTTAACTACGAAAAAATCCAACTCTTGGAAAATTTTCCGGCAAGGGTTAAAGTGGGTATTTGATATCCGATCAAACTTTTTAATACAGTCTAAATAACCCGAAAACAAACTAGAATTACTAATACGAAACACTCCGAATTGCTTCTGTAAAAAGATAACATCACATGCAAATTTAGCAAAAACAAACAACACCTGAAATACCAAACCCCAGAGACTGGAACACTATAAAAAACTAAGGCCCAAATACCTTTAAAAAACCGATCTGGCCGGTTTTTATGTGCATGTGCTCGGCCATTTTCCGGGGAGGAGGTCTAAGATTTCTACTGTGTTCATGTTGCATTTCATACAACATTCTGCAGTTGTTTAAAAAAAATTTGACTCTCGGAAAATTTCGACAGAAACTAGGGTTTCGATTCGGGTGTTTCGGAGTTGTTTCGATTTCGTAATACTATAATATCCGTCTAATTCTCTAACCTGGGTCTGATACCACTGTAGGGTTCCTAAGCACGGCAGCAAGGTTTCGGGAGGTATCGTCCATGCCAATTTAAAATTTTGCTATGCTTAAACAAACCTTAAACAAGATCTTTAACTAGAGAATCGTACGAAACTAAAAGCAAACATCTTTACTTCTAAGTGATTAGAGATTACAACCTTTGTAGTCCGTTCATTCACTTCAACGGCTCTTTGTTGTGGTCCCTCCGCTGCGATCATCGAACCTGTGGACTCTTGAGTTGCTCCACAAGGTGTATGGTGCATGGTGCTTGAAGTCTTCGAAATCCTAGATGATCTACTTCGAGGAAACAAGAACTCAAGCTATGACTTCACTAATCATGAATTAGTGAAACCAACACACTAAACTATATGGCTAGTATAGAAGAGGATGATGAAGTAGGAATTTTGCTTACTTTATAATTCAATTTCTCACAATTCTTCTTCTTTTTCTCAAGAGCTAGAGAGCAAGAATGAGAGAGGAAGAAGAAGATGAATGATTAATTGAGATGAGCTTAGAAATGCAACCTTGGGTTAATTTATGTCATGGCTAACCCTTGTAGAGAATAAAACATAGCTTGGGCCTTGTAGAGAATAAAACATAGCTTGGGGTTAAATGTTAGGTTAATAAATATCTTAGGTGAAAACAAAAGAGGTGGACTTTAGTCAATGTTCTACAAGCTTCATCCAAAAGATCAAGCATGACAAAATCCATTTTATTTGAATTACTTAATAATAAATATAAACCGTAACTTTAACCCCTAGCATGGTATTAGTCTCATATACCCTTGTTGCATGTGTAACCCTAGCATGTTACAATTATACATATCATATATATTTTTTTAACAAAAGAAAAGAATACATTAAACATATATCACATATATGTTAAATGTATCCAAATGTGAGAAAATGAAATACCTAAGTGAGCAAATATATATTAGTTAATGTAATTTAATATATCAAATATATATAACTATACATTAAATTATTAAATCAACTCTTGATTCAATAATCCGGCCATATCACACATAACCGACTAATATAAAAAGTATCATTTCATCGAATCAACACTTGATCCGATGACCCGGTTATATCACATATAACGACCGATATCGCATATCGCGAGAATAGAATACGGTATCACATATCTTATTAATCTCGGTCCCGCATATATCACATATGTGCTCCTACTCCGTTTCGCCTGAGCTCGGAAACCGCTGTGTAGGACTCTAAAGACTCGTCAATACGCCGGCAGTAGGTGATGATCATATCAAACACCCACAAGCCGCAAGCGGTCAGCTAAACATAATGGCCACCCGGGTATTGAGCGATCAGAAGATCAACAAACAAGCCTGCTCACTCCTGTGAATCCAATCAGTAACACTACCGTACAGTCCAGTCTCTTCGTCTAATATGTCGCATATCCAGTCTAGGGGTGGTAAACGTCAGACCCCGGTAACCGATAAGTCGTGTCGATGTGAGGCTCATAACAGGTCGAGAAACTACTGATAACACTTACCAGTAGGTCTCCATATCAGCCCTGGCCAGGGACTTCAAGTTATAGCCAATCGAACACAGCGCAATATCAACCCCTAATACCGCGAGAGACGAAACCCCTCCTATTGCTCATTGCCTCCATGTGATTCGGGACTGTACCCAAAAGCCACCGTTTTCCACGTTCTCATGAACGTGGTAAGGTGGAAATCAAAGCACAGTGGGAATCACACAAGACTCTATGATGATCTCGGGTCTACAGACTAACCTGTACCAGTGTCACCAGGAACTGCTATCTGACGATAGGTATAATACCATCTAGGAGTTCTCGGCGAGTCCGTTCAGTGTACCCAGTCTCCACTGAGCACCCGTATACCATCTTTGATGTCAAACACCAATGGATGTGGGATCATCCATCACTCATCATATGGGTCAAGAGGCGTATACGCTAGTCTACTCTGGAGTATTGATGCCCTGTCTCGATATACCCTCGACTAGGAACAATTATAGGATGTACTCGTGGACTACCCTGGCCCCACTAGTATGATCTGCATCATAGTCCTAGTAGTCAATTACATATCCTAAGGGCTTCATCAACATGTGAGAGCAAGACAGTAACACAATACAAGTCAACATGTTAAGAAGAGTAACCAGATAGTATACTATCATATCGAGCAAGAAAGTCCTCTATATATATATCCAAGCATCCACTATAATATACATCATATATACAGCAATGGCCTCTAGGGCATATATATAACTAACATAGGGACCTGTATAAGGATGCGCTTATAGACTATTCAGCCCCCACTAGTGTGACTGCCATCACAACGCTGGTAGTCAAGCAAAGATCCTAAGGGCTCTATCAATATGTATTAGCGATACGTTAAAAGAAACATATACACATATTAAGATAGAATCAAACCAAGTAGCATACTACCATATTGAGCAAGACTGTTATTATATCCGTCTATATCCCAAGCTTCCAAAATATAATATACAAACCAGTACTATACAACAATGGCCTCTAGGGCATATATCACTAACATTCTGGAGGAAAACAAAGGGAAAGTAGGAGTAGCAGGGATATACACAACTTTGTCGTGAATCATGACAATCCGAAGCCAGAGTGTAAAAATGTTCGGTCAACTTGGTTCATGAGTTTTAGTTTAAGGTAAGTCATGGTTGCAAACCAGAGAGAGAAAAGAAACACTCATCGTGCACTCTATCAATATTAGATTGGTTTATCACTTTATCTAATCAAGATGGCTCCCACTGTTTCCTCGAATTCTTTTTCAAACCCTAAAAGGAGAACTAGTCGGGATCATAAACACTTTACAAGTTCACTAACTGTTCATCCAGACCGGTGTTGGTACTCCGAAGGATGTCCCCCATGCTTTCGCACGGACCCAATTGAATAACCCCGTCATCGCAGAGGCGTAATCTCATCAACACTTTCTAGACACCTAATAGGTTAACTAATTATGAAGTGAAAATCACCCGAGGAGTAATGCCTACTCATCGGTGGGAATCGGGACCCAACTATCATTGTGTGATAACCTTGATGGAAGTCAACCAAAATTACCATACCCAAGAAGGTATGCGCAAACTTGATATGTTTCCTTTATATTTGAAACTTCCGATATGGTTTTTGCCCCAAACGTCTTATGACCTTGACGAAGGCCAACAAATTATAAGTCGCAAGTTAAGTTCTACCCGTCATTGTCCTGATTAATCTAAACTCATTCGTAATCGTCCTTGACGAAGGCCAACAAGGCCGTACGACTGTCCTAAATTAATGTATCTCTATACTGCAGAAAAGTAACACATAGTTACCATATACTATGCATTGACGAAGGCCAACAAACATAGCATGAATACTAGGCACTACCCGTATGAAATGACGAAGGGCTACAACTGGTTTTTGGCGAAAAACCGTTAACGTAATGAACTTGATATCGTTGAATAAACTCGAGTGGCTTTGAAAAGGAGTGGTTTAAGCTCTGCTTTTAAACCCAGTAACATAACCTTTTGCTTAAGAACGAACTCCCCATGAAGGGATCAGGGCTCTTTCCTCATGGAATAGGTGCAGGATATTCCTAACCGAATACTTTATTCAAAGCAAAAGAATATGACTATAGTTTTGAAGAAAACCGAGTAGTTTTAAAAATTGGTTCCGACAACATCATATAGGTTTATTTTCCTTGCATTATACATATAATGTGTTCCCATCATTTTAAGTTTCCAAGCCACAGCAAAAACATCCAAAACAGCATGCTTTTATATGCCATCCGCATTCGCCACGGTGTCCTGGGTCTTCACCGTAAACTTACTTAACTTACGGTAGGGCGGGGACAGGGATAGCATAGATGCAAAACATATATAAGTATCTCCTTATATATATATATATATATATATATATATATCAACATCGCAGGAAGATAATAAACATCACATGCATGCGAACAACAATATGGAAATAGTGGATAAACTTGAAGTCTCGCGTTTCATCTGAGCCGCAAATGAGACGCGACGTTCTCGGATCGTGTGGATAGCCCATACAATATCGATCCTAGACCCCTACGAGTGCGGCGAGCCACCAACCAATTCTAGAATTTGGGTTACCCGCCTTCAATAACATGAGTCCGTCACCCGTCGCTTTCTAGAATCCGGTAACTTGGGCACTCCTCTACGGGTCGATCCTATAACCCCTACAAGTGCGGCGAGCAACCCGTCAATTCTAGAGCGAGGCGGCCCGGTCTCAACTCCATGAGACGGCCACCTACCGCACACTAGAACCCGGCTACTCGAGCACTTCTCCTGGGTTAATCCCAGTACAAAAAAGAAAAATATACAACGGTGACATCGACCGCATCCTAGTCATTCCCCAATAAAAGAATATACATAAAGCGGAAACGACGGCCACAAGTTGGAGATCGTCCCGAACAAATGAATATACAACAAAATAAATCGAAACTTTACAAGAAATCGCATGAGGGGTTATGCGACACGACAATCCGGCTAAAGCATTACAGAGATATATAAATCACAGAAACAAGAAACATGTAATCATGACCTTGGAATTCATCACCCGTGAAGTTCACGCTTGAAATTCCAAACGACGGAAATCAAGTGAAATTCAACATCTAAAACACCATACCTTTTTTCGAAAACCAAGAATCCGAACGACTCGTAATGTGCCCCAGTGCCCGATGGGGTGCTCGGGCACTCCCCAGGATACCCCCGATCCCCTTCGTGGGTTCTTGGTTTGAACCAAGAGCCCTCGGGATCGGAATTCGCAAAAAATATTCTCGGAATTCGCAATAATTATAATAATTGCTTTCTGGCTTGATATGTTTAATTGATGGGATTACATTAATTCTGATTAATGCAAGGAATTAATTCTGATTAATTGATGGGACTACATTAATTTTGAAACTTATAAAATATCCAACAATATTTATAATAGTCCCAAAAACGATAACCAAACACAGTTCGAAAATTCATGAAGCTGGGAATGAAAGATGGTCTTGAACAAAACACATGCTTACTAAAAAGGAAAACTAGTGCTTGACCTGACTTGAAAGATATTGAATATCCTCCTCGGTTGGTACCATCTCGTGCCTAGTCTCGTCATCTGTCCCAAAGTCGTCTGACGACATTCCCAAAAAAAGAAAACATGAAAACATGAATGCCGTCATCGAACTAAAATTCGGTAATTCCCCATTTTATTAGAAAAAATATTTGTCCATGTTAACAGTTTTTACAATGAAACATGATATTTTGGTTACAATTTAGTTATTAATGTTTATAATCTAATAGGTTTAATTCAGGTTTTCAATTAGTTGGAACAAATGTAACACAATAATAATGCTTATTTAATTTATAAAAAAAGTAATAATAAAGTTTTGTAATTTAGGAATAACCATATTTATAGGGTTGCTATTAATAATATCATAAGGTAATATGGTACAAAGATTCATGATTATAAAAATATATAAAATATATTTTATTTTAGAATTATTTGATAATAAATTAGTTTAGTAAAGTATCATGTCATACTAATAAGAATATAGTGTAGAATTATTTTTGGTATACTAGTTAAATTATTTTGTATTAATATAATTATTAAACGATATTTGACACAAAATATGGTATACCTAATAATAGGCATGAGAATAACTGTGAGCAGTAAACGATAGTGGGCATGTCAAATAAATACCATGTATTAATCAGTGTAATACAACTAGTGTATCACGATATTCGATATATTGGTGCTAGTAACTATAAGTATAAGTACAAGTATAAATATAAGCATAACCATAAGCGTAAGTATATGTATAAGTATAAATATAAGCTTGATTTGTGAGTTTTATTATATAACCAGAATATTCTGTAATACCACGGAACAACAACAACACGAGATTCAAGGGATTAAATATATATATATATATAATGCAATGTACCTTTTTCGGTACCGGAGAAACAAGATATGATCCTCAGTTACATATAAATACCCCATTTTCGAGCTACCACAATCCCATGATATATATATTTATATAGTATATATATATATATCCAATAAATTGTGTGCATGTTATGTTCACGAGATTCAAGATATTCATTAGATTCATGATATTCACGCGATTCACAAGATTCAAGATTTACGGATTCATTTCGGGTTCATGTCAAGATAGTATAATCTAACGCAGAAGTATTCACAGACCCAAGGCTATCATCCTGGGGTAAGAAAACATGGGCCCGCTCATGTAATAGAACTCCAACCACCGTAAGAGCATGCGAACAACAATATGGAAATAGTGGATAAACTTGAAGTCTCGCGTTTCATCTGAGCCGCAAATGAGACGCGACGTTCTCGGATCGTGTGGATAGCCCATACAATATCGATCCTAGACCCCTACGAGTGCGGCGAGCCACCAACCAATTCTAGAATTTGGGTTACCCGCCTTCAATAACATGAGTCCGTCACCCGTCGCTTTCTAGAATCTGGTAACTTGGGCACTCCTCTACGGGTCGATCCTATAACCCCTACAAGTGCGGCGAGCAACCCGTCAATTTTAGAGCGAGGCGGCCCGGTCTCAACTCCATGAGACGGCCACCTACCGCACACTAGAACCCGGCTACTCGAGCACTTCTCCTGGGTTAATCCCAGTACAAAAAAGAAAAATATACAACGGTGACATCGACCGCATCCTAGTCATTCCCCAATAAAAGAATATACATAAAGCGGAAACGACGGCCACAAGTTGGAGATCGTCCCGAACAAATGAATATACAACAAAATAAATCGAAACTTTACAAGAAATCGCATGAGGGGTTATGCGACACGACAATCCGGCTAAAGCATTACAGAGATATATAAATCACAGAAACAAGAAACATGTAATCATGACCTTGGAATTCATCACCCGTGAAGTTCACGCTTGAAATTCCAAACGACGGAAATCAAGTGAAATTCAACATCTAAAACACCATACCTTTTTTCGAAAACCAAGAATCCGAACGACTCGTAATGTGCCCCAGTGCCCGATGGGGTGCTCGGGCACTCCCCAGGATACCCCCGATCCCCTTCGTGGGTTCTTGGTTTGAACCAAGAGCCCTCGGGATCGGAATTCGCAAAAAATATTCTCGGAATTCGCAATAATTATAATAATTGCTTTCTGGCTTGATATGTTTAATTGATGGGATTACATTAATTCTGATTAATGCAAGGAATTAATTCTGATTAATTGATGGGACTACATTAATTTTGAAACTTATAAAATATCCAACAATATTTATAATAGTCTCAAAAACGATAACCAAACACAGTTCGAAAATTCATGAAGCTGGGAATGAAAGATGGTCTTGAACAAAACACATGCTTACTAAAAAGGAAAACTAGTGCTTGACCTGACTTGAAAGATATTGAATGTCCTCCTCAGTTGGTACCATCTCGTGCCTAGTCTCGTCATCTGTCCCAAAGTCGTCTGACGACATTCCCAAAAAAAGAAAACATGAAAACATGAATGCCGTCATCGAACTAAAATTCGGTAATTCCCCATTTTATTAGAAAAAATATTTGTCCATGTTAACAGTTTTTACAATGAAACATGATATTTTGGTTACAATTTAGTTATTAATGTTTATAATCTAATAGGTTTAATTCAGGTTTTCAATTAGTTGGAACAAATGTAACACAATAATAATGCTTATTTAATTTATAAAAAAAGTAATAATAAAGTTTTGTAATTTAGGAATAACCATATTTATAGGGTTGCTATTAATAATATCATAAGGTAATATGGTACAAAGATTCATGATTATAAAAATATATAAAATATATTTTATTTTAGAATTATTTGATAATAAATTAGTTTAGTAAAGTATCATGTCATACTAATAAGAATATAGTGTAGAATTATTTTTGGTATACTAGTTAAATTATTTTGTATTAATATAATTATTAAACGATATTTGACACAAAATATGGTATACCTAATAATAGGCATGAGAATAACTATGAGCAGTAAACGATAGTGGGCATGTCAAATAAATACCATGTATTAATCAGTGTAATACAACTAGTGTATCACGATATTCGATATATTGGTGCTAGTAACTATAAGTATAAGTACAAGTATAAATATAAGAATAACCATAAGCGTAAGTATATGTATAAGTATAAATATAAGCATGATTTGTGAGTTTTATTATATAACCAGAATATTCTGTAATACCACGGAACAACAACAACACGAGATTCAAGGGATTAAATATATATATATATATAATGCAATGTACCTTTTTCGGTACCGAAGAAACAAGATATGATCCTCAGTTACATATAAATACCCCATTTTCGAGCTACCACAATCCCATGATATATATATTTATATAGTATATATATATATATATCCAATAAATTGTGTGCATGTTATGTTCACGAGATTCAAGATATTCATTAGATTCATGATATTCACGCGATTCACAAGATTCAAGATTTACGGATTCATTTCGGGTTCATGTCAAGATAGTATAATCTAACGCAGAAGTATTCACAGACCCAAGGCTATCATCCTGGGGTAAGAAAACATGGGCCCGCTCATGTAATAGAACTCCAACCACCGTAAGAGTATTTACGGACCCAAGGCTATTATCCAGAGGCAATAAAACACGGATACATTCATGCGTTGGTCATGTGACTCCTAAGATTACAAGTCAAGTTCTAGATATAATTCTAAGTATCTATGTATATGTAACAAGCATGTGATAAGAGATAAATTTAAGGTCAGAAATAATCATAAGTTCGCATGTTGAAATCTATGAATTTAGTTTAGAAATAGGGGATCTTACACAAGGAATAATTTGTAGTTCAGAATATCGTGTAAATAACGAGACTGAGTTTGCATCGATCGGATTTATGATGAGAGAGTTACGGAAGTTTCCATAGCGCCGCACAGAGCAGACTTGTGCAGATTTCAGAATCCATACACCGATAGTATTTTGCATTTTTAGATGATAAAGATGGAGGTGATGTATGCCGATCGTCGAAAAAAATCATAGAGGGTGCATTTTTCCGACGCCATAACAGGAAATTCCATCCTATGGCACCTTTCCTCCATTAACCTCATATATATATATATATATATATATATATATATAGTTAGTTAGTTAGTTAGTTAGTTAGTTAGTTTTATAAAAGGGTATTAGAAGAAAAAGAATTTCATTATGAATTCGTTAAGCTAGAAAAAACATTAGGCTGCTAGATGTTTCGATTTGGGTAGAATTGATCATGTTTGAGTTTAAATGTCAAGATGTTATGGTAATTTATGCTTTAGGTTTAGCAATACATATACTTTAGCACGTGTGATGCACGTTTGTATATTTTGAAATGTTTGAAAAGACTTTTAAAGATTTAGTTGAAGAGATGAGAACTATTTCTCATGCTCATGGGATTTTGAAAAATATCTGGTCAGCTTATATCTAAAAATGAAATTTTTTTGACAACTATTTCTCATGCTCATGGGATTTTGTTGCATATGTTTGTGTCAAGAAATGTTGTAAAATATATAGCTAAATCATAACTGAAAATGATGAGTTATCAGAAACTTCTCCACTGATCAATTATATATTCATAAAGTAGCTAGTTGTCTATATCTATCTGAACATATATATTTTTTTCTTTTTGAAGATTGCCACCAAAATGGTTTCAACAAGAAAGAAGGAAAAGATTGAAAAAGCCATTCTTGAGATTTTAAGAGATGCAGACTTGGAGACAGCTACTCCAAAAATGGTTCGAACAATGGCCAGGGAAAAAGTAGGCATGAAACTCGAGACCAAGAATCGCAAGAAATTCGTTAACCAAGTTATTGACTCTTTTATGGAATTGAAGGAGGAAGAGGAGCTCGAAGCCATTCAAAATAAGCAACAAGAAGAAAATGAACATGAAGCAGTCGAGGAGGAAAGGAATAAGGAACTGCGGTACGATGATGAGGGCAATATAGTTATTTGCAAGGTTTGTTTGATTTTAGTTAGCAATATTGTTAGAGTTTTTGTTTTCTTGTTTGTTTGCATGCAGGCCGGGTTTAACTAATTGGGTTTTCGGCTCTTTTTTTTTTTCCGGATACATGCAGCTGTCATACAATAGGACAGTTACAGTTCATGAATACAAAGGAAATACAAAAGTGTCCATCAGACAATATAAGAGCAATGACATACGGAATCCTACAAAGACCGGTAATTACCTACTTTAACTAGCTAGATTAATCATTTGTTATTCAATTCACTGATTGATTATTCAATGTTTTATAAGGACATATATAATTAATGTTAACTAAGTTCGGTAGCTAGCTAGAGGCAAGCAAGCATGCATGGGTGATGATGCATATATATATGTTTTTCTATCATGTTCAGGTTTCTTGACACAAGTTATATTTGTGTTCTCTCTTGTGCACTGGATCGCTTTCGCTTTGGTATGTATAGGATATGCAAAATGTTGAAAAATACAAATTAATTAAAGTGGCTTAATTAATTTCCATGATGCAACTCGATCATATATATGCATGCGTTATATATTTACCCTTACCCCGCTAGCGCTGCTTAACATGAAATCTCATGCCCAACAAACAATCTTATTGCATGTCCAAAAGTTAATTAGTCTGAGCAGCTTAATTAATTTTGTTGCTAGCTAGTATAGACAAAACTGTTAAGTCGACACTTGTTTTCTTGTCTTTCTCTAAAGTGATTGTACAAATTATAAATACGATAAGTTTTTGGTGTATGAACAGGTATATGTTTGCCGATTGATCAGTGGAAGGTTCTCAGCTCGGCTGTCTCAGATATAGACGAAGCCACAAAGAAGCTTGAAGCTAGAAGAGGGCTACTGATGAGGTTGCACTTTTGTTTTTATATATGCTATTATTGTTTGAAATACAACTAATCAATCATATTAAGGACACATGAATTATATATATAATGATCAAAGTCGACGTGCATTTTCTTTAATTCTTTGCATGCACAAGCAACAGTACACAAAGTCTTGTAATTAACTATATTAGCAGATAATGACCGACTTTGTTAATTACGTACATTAATTGAAAAGTTCTTTGGAAGAAATAATATTAATTAAGAAGAAAATTACTTGATTCCTTTTCCTCTTTTAAATTAAATTTCTTTTTCTGAACCTTACCATGCATCATCTACTTCTCTCTGTTTTGTAGGAACTAAGTGCTTTGGAGCATAAACAATCGTATGGCGAGGATTTATATATGAATCTCATCCTTTGATCATTTCCTCTTTGGGATGTAATTGTTTAGTAAACTTGTTATTTATATATCTTCATGTGGTACGGTGTCTCAACTAATTGCACTTAATTTTCATGCTTATTTCATATATATTTTATCAATTATTTCGGGTTAAAATTTGAGAATATATATACAGTGCTCAAGAATTCTATGGTTGAAGCATATCATCAAACTAATTCTTTTTCTTGCTATTTTGGAATCTTGTAAGATTAATTTCTTGTTATTTTAGAATGCATACGAATAATTTCACTTATATAGCCTAGCTTGTTATGTTAAAATCACTTCTTTTAGAATGGATTAGCTTGTTATGATGAGAGTGGTTTCGACGATGCCTTGATTTTGGTCGATCAAAGCCATCGTAGATAACCTGGCATCGTAAATAGTATAAACACAAAAGGAACTAATTTGGTTTCTAACAGGCATCCTTTAAGAATAATAAGATGCCAAATTAGGTAGATAACATGCTAAATGTGATATCTTCTTAAGTTAACAAATAAAGATAAATTTTTTTTTTAATGTAAAACGATTCTTTGTTCATGATGAAAACAAAAGAAATTTATTTAATACACGCAAAGTGCGTGAAATTTGGCGAAAGCCAGGTAAGTGGCGAGTTTAGAAATCCGGCTGAAATGCAAAGTGCATGAAATTTGCCTCTGATGGCTCCTGCTTTGCTACTAATACTTGCTCACTAGTATTGTCGAGACCTGACCAACATTTCAGTAAAAAGAAATGTCCTTCAGTGAGCTGGACCTCCTGTCTCTCAAGATAGTATTTTAAACATACGACAAAAGAAACTAATGCATGGAATAGGTATTAAGCAATAATCATGAATACAAGAAATACTTAGTATGTGTTTGTCGATCACGACACGAAATTTGGCACGTGATGGCCCTTATACTACGCAACGTCTATCGGCATAACGCAATTTAAGTAAGCCGAAAACCCAACAATCTAAACCGTCAAAAGAAGCAAGTGATAGTAGCAATTTCAAAAGAAGTAAGTGATAATAGCCGAAAACCCAACAATCTAAACTTCACTTCTTAGCAAGTTGTGAACCTTAGTATTATTTTTGTGTGAAGCTAGAGCTTGGACTAGGTTCCCTCGGGTGGATCATTTTCGGCGAAGGAGGACCGACTTGCAAGCGCGCGATTCAGAGCACTTAAGAGTGAGCTAGAGTCCAACCTAATTGGAGCTCTTGAAGAAAACTTGAGCATGTGAGTATTCTACGCATAGTAGATTAGTTTAGCTCACTAATTTTTGTTTACAAGTTCTAACTCTTTAGTTTTGATTCATGATTTTGGAACTTTAGCAAACTAGAAATTTTTTAAAATCCATGTTGCTATTTTCTAAAATTAGCCTGCTAGTGCGCTTAAGTTCCCGACAGTACGACCTCAGGCCTCGGAGTCCTACCGGCCTCAACTAACTGCCCGATCATCTGCTGCAGACCCTACATGCTCTCCTCCGGCGTAGTCATCCTGTCGGGAAAAGGAGGATCGACATGTCCCTATGTCATCGGAATGCCCTCCTGGTCAGTCCACATCCTTGGCGGACCTATCCTGGCTGCATTCCTAGCTGCGGCTCTCTCAGCTCGTGTAGCCATGGCAAATGGAACGAAAAAAACAAAAGTTGGTAAGGTGTAACAATGAGAATGAAAGGATGCATAGAGTCAAAGAAGAAATTCACAAGACACTTATATCCTAAGGTCACTTAAGCGGAGTATCGTATCGTAAATATACCTCAAAACATGCGTATACTACGTCACTCTACTATAGTTCCCTACTCCATCATACCAAGTACAACATACATAACGAAAGTTGGGGTCTAACACCCCCAAAATCAAGTCTAAGTTCCGTAAGATTAAGCCTAGGTTCCAAAAATTCATGTCCGAGACTCCACATAGTCAAACCTAAACTCAAATAAAGGTTAAACCAGGTTTTGATACCAACTTTGGTATGACCCGGAAACGGAAAGTGACTGGCACTTAAATCACGCGACGTCTAGATACGTTGATGCAATTCAAGCCAAAACCCAGAATCTAAACCATTTTAAAGAAATATTGGAGGTGAAGTTTTTGAAAGGGTGTACCAAATGAAATAAGGTATGTTTTAAAAGATGGTTTGTTCAAAAGTATAAACATGTTGTTTTGGAATAAGGTTTGAAAACATTTTCATCGTTTAAATTTTGGGCAGCACCTCCTTTATAAATTTTGATAAAAACGAGTGCAATAATCAATATGTAAAAGCATCCCCAATCGGGAGCTATCTCAACACCCACCCGGCAGAAACACAACCATACGGTTAATATATGACGTTCAAAGGCGAAAAATCACAAGTAAAATATAAGAAAACTGCATAAGTAAAGCTCATGGTCGACTCTACTCGAGTTCGACCTAAAAATATAAACATTAAGTCTCGACTCGATCTAAGTCATATAATAATACAAGTTTGGTCGATAGAGTCACACTAGATACAAAGAAAAATAACATACACAAGAGGCGGTTACTAAGCATGTAATCCACCTAGCAAAATAAGCGATAGAACCCCAAAGAGATGTGTGCCGACAAGCCGCTAACTATCCCAAGCGGTCGATCCTTCAAGGAGCTAAAGCATAACGGGGGTGAGTTGCCAACTCAGTGAAGAAATATAACATCACAAGATATATATATATATATATATATATATATATATATATATATATATATATATATAAATGAATGGTAAATGAATGTGGTGCAACATAAACGTATCACGTAAAATAGAATCAACATCATGAATGAATCATCATAAAATGAGTGTCCATCATCGACGCTCGAAATCATTATCAAATGAGTGTCGACCAACGACACTCGAAATCATCAACCTCGTCTTCGAACCCCGGATGGCATCCTCCATGTTCAAGACTATCCCCGTGTTGGATATAGTGCCCTCAAAGTCAATTATTGGATCGCAGGTACGTGATTGCAATGATTAAGGAGGACCTATACCGGTAGGACAGTCTTACTCGAGATGATAGTATGCTATCTGGTTTGCCTTTATCAGTCGTGTATAGGTTCAGGTGACTGATCACGATTACACTTTGATAGAGCCCTTAGGATCTTGCTTGACTACCAACAGTATGAGGGCGATCATATACGTGAGAGTTGGGTGGTCTATAAGCATATCCTTAATAGTGGTCCCTAGTCGTGGGAGTTTCGAAACAGGGCATCGATACTCCGGAGTAGACTAGTGTATACAGTCGAGACCCTGACGAGGGGCGGTGGCCGGTCTCACAAGCCACTGGTGTCAGTTGGATCACCTAAGATGTATACAGGTGCTCATTGGGTTATGAGTACACCGGACAGGACTCGCCGGGAACCTGCTAGTTGGTATTATACATATCGTCAGATAGCAGTTCCCTGGTGACATGTGTACATGTTAGTTTATCGACCTGAGGTCATCATTTGTCTCGTGTGAGTTCCCACTGTGCTTTGATTTCTACCCTACCACGGCTCAAAGGAGTCGTGCAAACAGGTAGTTTTTGGGTACAGTCCCGAGCCACATGGAGGCACGTGAGCGGATCGGCAGGGGATTCGCCTCTCCCGGTATTGGGGGTGGAGGTCGCACTGTGTCTAGGAAAGCAATTACACCAAGTCCTTGGCCAAGGCAGGTGGGATTTACTGGTAGGTGTTCCCCTCCGAATGGAGGCCAAGACATGGGCTGTCTAGCCTGAGATTCGGGGCAGATTCTAATTGGTGCTATCCGTCCACCTCTCCGAAGATGCCAAGTTGATTTATGGCACCGTGTATCGGAGGTTTAGACGGATGCGTCCGATGTAGCAGACTTCGTCAGATTCCCCCTCGTTTGAAGGGTTTTTGATTGTGGGGACGCTCTTCCCTGCAGGCGCAAGCCCCTGCAGTTAATTACGCTACCGCATCGCGGTAACAACTTTCTCCTTCTCCAGCTGGTCACTTCGTGTCGTGGGTGTTTTTTTTGTTTGTGGTTGCCCGTGGATTGTATACGGAGACTATTTATTTCGTCGCCCGTAGGTAGTCCAAATCCGTATTTTCTTAGATTTGGGTTTGGGGTTTTGGTTTAAGGATACATTAGCCATTTTTGAGGCTAAGATCAACTTAAACGTCTGTTAAGGAAACGTTAGTCTAGTTTGAGACTAAGATCAACTTAACGGGATCGTTTAGATCCAACATTGCATGCATGGCCATCGGGACCCGTCACCTCTCTGACGACGTTGAAGGATTACAACGACAGATATCAGAGGAGTTCAGAGATGTACCCTTGAACCAAAGTTGGTTGAGAGATCTATAGTCCAATTTGGGACTAAAGTCTGTTTGAAGGTTTAAGGATACGTTAGCCATATTTGAGGCTAAGATCAACTTAAACGGTTGTTAAGGATACGTTAGTCCAGTTTGAGACTAAGCTCAACTTAACGGGATCGTTTAGATCCGACAAAAGAGCATTTGGGGGCTCTATTGTTCCAGTTTAGGGACATAGTGGTCCATCGCCAGTTTAGGGACATGGTGGTCCATTTCCAGTTTAGGGACATAGTGGTCCAATACCAGTTTAAGGACATAGTGGTCCATTGGTAGTTTAAGGACATTGCGGTCCATAGGTAGTTTAAGGACGCATAAGTCCATGGGTTTAAGGACCCCACAGTCCATATGGGTATGTTTAAGGACGCATTAGTCCGTTAGTTTAAGGACGCATAAGTCCGCGGGTTTAAGGACCCCACAGTCCGTATCTTGGTTTAAGGACGCATAAGTCCATGAGTTTAAAGACCCCACAGTCCGTGTTGATGTGTGGTTGTCGGGACCCGTCACCTCTCTGAAGACGTTGAAGGATTACAACGACAAATATCAGAGGAGTTCAGAGATGTACCCTTGAACCAATGAGTTGGTTGAAAGAACAGATGTGCTCAGTTCAAGATGATTTGAGGACTTATGGCCAATTTGGGATATTGGCCCTTTGTTGACTCATTGATGGAGAGGCTTTGCCTCTAGAAACTTAGCCAATTGGGCTAATGCTAGTGTTAAACACTAAAGACCAACAGTGTTGAACACTGGAATTAAGATTAGCCAGTTAGTGTTTAACACTAAAAGATAGTCAGTGTTAAACACCAGCAACGGGGCTTTCAAATTAGTGTTAAACACTAAAGCAAATCAGTGTTAAACACTGGTAGCATAGATTTCAAATTAGTGTTAAACACTAAAGCAAATCAGTGTTAAACACCGGGAACAGAGTTTTCACATTAATGTTAATCACTAAGAAAATCAGTGTAAAACACTGCAAATAGAGTTTTCCAAATTAGTGTTAAACACTAAGAAAATCAGTGTTAAACACTGCAGATAGAGTTTTCGAGTTAGTGTTAAACACTAAGGAGGAGGGGTCACGTGCGGACACATGAGAGCGCCCTGATTTCCCTTATTTTATTCTGCAGGTAAGTGTTTAACACTTTTAATTCTGACGGCCATCACGTGTGAGTACGTGATGAAGGCCCCCGCTCTGGTCTGTTAAAATGCTCATTAGGGGTCACGTGGTGACACGTGAGGGCGCCCTAAATGTGAATCCAGATCCCCTTTGTTTTTGTTCCATATTTAATGAGGGTCACGTGGGAACACGTGAGGCATTGCCTCAAAGCTTTCCTCTTCTCATTTTTGGGGGATCTATTCAGTGGTCACGTGGGGCACGTGACCTTAGTCTTTTCATGCACAGAGATCTTTTAAGTCTCCTTATCTTTAAGAATTAAATTCTTATTTAGGGTAAAACCCTAATTTTTGTTTTGGAGGAATTAAATTCCTGTTGTGAAAGAATTAAATTCTTATTTAGGGTAAAACCCTAATTTTATCCCAAAGGAATTAAATTCCTATAATTTTGTGACCATTGAATTCTCAAAACTTAATTCCTCCTCTATCTTTTGGATCTGCATGGCAGGATCTCAACCCAATGAGAATTAAATTCTCAATTCATGGAGAGATGTGCACTTTGCAGATCCTCCACCAGAGAAAGAACTAAGTTCTTTTCTTTATATAAGAGTAAAACTCTTTTGAGAATTAAATTCTCTTTTGAAGCCTCTCTTTTCTTACCTAGGGTTTTTCTTTTGCAGAGAATTAAATTCTCCTCTCTTTTCTTTTTCCTCTTGAGAATTAAATTCTCCTCCCTCTGTTTCTTCTCCCAAAAAAGTAGATCCCCTCTTCTCTTCTTTTCTTGGCTCCTATTTATAGGAGAAGGAAGAGAATCAATTTGTTTAGCAAATCTCTCATTAAGAGATTTGATTTGTATGTTGAGAGATTTGATTTGCATTCATCATTAATCTGGGCCTTTAGATTGTTAAGTGAATTTTATTCACCATTGGATTTTAAATCCAAAGATATCCATTTGTTATCTCGGTCAGATTTAGGGGGGAAATCCTTCCAAGTCCAAGATCTTTCCATAAATAGGTGATATTTAATCACCTTTGGATCTTTAATCCAACGGTCCCCATAATCCTTTTCCATTTGGAAAGATTTAGAAGCTTTTAGAATTTAATTCTATTTCGAAAGATTTTTAGAGAAATTTAGAATTTTAATTCTATTAAACTGTAAGGCTTTCAAAGCCTATCACGTGCTGGCACGTGACCCTTGATCACGTGTGAGCACGTGACCCCCAAATTGGTTCCTTTAACAGCCGCTTGTTTATGTTGTTGTTTTAACCATCACGTGTCAACACGTGACCATTGGTCACGTGTAAGCACGTGATACCTCGTTGAGGTATTTTCTGACTTTTAGAATTAAATTCTATTCATTATTTTAGAGGCCTTAGAAGTCCATCACGTGTCTGCACGCGACCCATGGTCACGTGTGAGCACGTGATGCCCCATTGGGGTCTTTTCTGAGTTTTTATTATATCTTTTAACTCCTCCAGCGGGTTCTTAAAGGTCCATCACGTGTGGACACGTGATGCCTCATAACTTTTGATCCCGGATGAATTATGAGGCCCATAATATATCAAATCGAAGAGTTTTTCGAGATGCTTCCAATACCATCAGAATTTAATAGTTCCTCCTTCGGGAACTTATCAAAATACAGGCCGAAAGATATTGGTTCGCATTTCCTTAAGCGTATCGCTGCCATTTTATACCTTGGACTCTTCTGCGCAGAAATTTTCGGCGGGAACAAATGCCCCCCACTACTTTGCCCACGTTAGTATATACGCGGGTGAAGTAGTGCAAAGTATTGTATAACGTATGACCAGTTTCGGGTTGGTAGATTACTTTCAGAATCTTCACCTGAGAAGATAACGAGCGGACACAAGCGTCGTCATTTATCATTGACTCAGATCTCGACTCTTAAGAGATATAGTTCCAAACCCTTAACTCCATGAGCCGCACCCTTCTATCTCTTTATATCTTACTCTGGCGTGAAGTAGTTTATATGCTCATGAGTAGCTTTTCCATTTCAGTGGCATGCAGCTTTGGCGAGTGTGGCTCATAGATGGTCCATCTTGACTTCTTTGCAGGGCGGTGATGGCTTAGGAGACAAGGTTAGGATCTGTCACCTAAGACTTTTCAACTTTATGAGCCGTGAGGGTTTCATAAAGACTTTTCTCCCTACGAGTCGTGAGGATCTCGTAGGTGTATTTTCTCCTTGGGAATCGTGAGGATTCCTAAGTATGTTTTCTCTTATAAGTCGTAAGGATCCTATAAGAGAGTTTTCCCTCTTACGAGTCGAGAGGACCCGTAAGCGGTTGTTTCCCTCCTTGTCGAGATTCGACTTTGGAGAGTGTGACCCGTGGATAGTATGCAAGAGACCGTTTTGGGCCGACTTGCAGGGTCCCAGTGCTTAGGAAACAGGTTTTTTAATCCCTACTGCCTAAGACTTTATCTCACGAGTCGAGACGAATCGAGAAGTTCTCGCAAAGACATCAATTTCCTTACGAGTCGAAACGGATCGAGCAAATCTCGCAAGAATATCCTAACGTCACAGTTAACCTCTACTCTTTACGACAGAAGTCCGTTAGGGTCTATGGTACTTAGGGTTTTGGCTGTCGTACCGTCGCATGAGCTGATATATTCCTCGATAGGCAATCGTGTTGTTCGAGTAGCCCTGCGACTGTCGTGTCTCTGATCCCTTCGGGGGCTGGACAAGACGTCTTCAAGAAATCCTCCTTGGCAGTTTGACCATCGGAAGAGCAAGCGTTAGGAATTTGCCATGCCGCTTTTTACTTGAGGTTAGGCTCATTTTGGAGAGCCCCGATGAGTCATAACCACTCCGTGCTGGTGTGGGATGATCTCCGATAGTCTTTCAGGCTTTATATGACTTGCCGTTAAGACCCTGAAGCTAGGAATTTTGCCTTTGCTTCGTTTGCTGGCATTGCGTCCTCTGTATCGAGACGAATGTCGTGGTTGTCTCTAGCTTGCTGGTGAACCGTCGAGGTTTGGAACTAGGGATTTTGCCGTGGCTCCTTTTGGTTATGTTGCGTCTGCTGTATCGAGACGAACGTCGAGGTGGTGACCACTCCGCACTGATGCGAGATAATCTCCGATTGTCTTTCAGGCTTTATATGACTTGCCGTTAAGACTCATGAAGCTAGGAATTTGGCCTTCGCTTCGTTTGCTTTGGCGCGTCCGAATCCTGCTGGGGGAAGAACGCTGGGGTGACATTTCATCTGCTGTATCGAGACGATCGTCGAGGTGGTGACCACTCCACGCTTGTGCGAGATGATCTCCGATTGTCTTTCCGGTTTATATGAGTTACCGTCAAGACGTTGAAGCTAGGAATGTGGCCTTCGCTTTTTTTGCTTTGACTGTGTCTGCTGTATCGAGACGAATGCTGAGGTGGAGCTGGGATTTTGCCATCACTCCGCTTTGTTTCGACCATGAGGTCTTTTGTTGATGTTGCTTCTGCATTCTGTTGGACTGCGAAGGAACGCCATTGTTGACATCTCGTCTACTGTATCGAGACGAATGTTGAGGTGGAGCTGGGATTTTGCCGTCGCTCCGCTTTGTTTCGACCGTGAGGTCTTTTATTGACGTTGCATCTGCATCCTGCTGGACTGCGGAGGAACGCCATTGTTGACATCTCGTCTGCTGTATTGAGACGAATGCTGAGGTGGAGCTGGGATTTTGCTGTCGCTTCGATTGATGGTGTAACATCTATGTCATGCTGGAATGAGGAGGCCCACCGTTGTTAGTCTTCGGGCTGCAGATGTGGCCATTAAGATTTGGAACTAGGGACTTTGCCATGGTTCCATTTCGTTGCGACTCTGAGGTCGATTGTTGACGTCATGTCTGTATCTGGTTGGAATGAGGAGAAACGCCGTTGGTGATCTCTAAGTCGTCGATGTTGACGTCAAGACCGTGAAGCTCGGGATCTTCCTTTTTCCTCGTCTGTTGATATTGTGTCTGCAATATTGCGACAAAAGTCGAGGTTGTCTCTAGGTTTTCTATGAACCGTCGAGAATTGGCTTCGCTTTCTGATGGAGCCTGTTGGGAAGGTATGGTTCCCTCTTTGTTTGTGCCCCTGGATTGTATACAGGGATCGATATGATCTCACCTGTAGGGCAAAAAGTTTCATTCTTTCATTTTTTTTTATTCTTTCCGCGATGCTCTATCATTTCATCTTTTTATATCGCGAAAATCGCGATTGCCCAATCATTTCGGCTATTTTTCTTTTTACTCGCTGCTTTTTATTGCGAGTTGCATAATCATTTCGGCTATTTTGCATGCATACATTTTCACTTGCTGATTTTGTTTGCAAGTTGCCCCATCATTTCGGCTATTTCGTATGCATTTTTTTTTTGGCTCGCTAATTTTTTTTTGCGAGTAGGGGATTTGGGATCTGATACCAATCTTGGCATCAGCATCGCTGCGACTGGAATATTGCCAGGAGCGAATCATCATTTGCCGTGAAAAGACTTGGAATTTGATACTGTTTTAGGCATCAGCATCGCTGCAACTGGGATATTGCCAGGAGCGAATCATCATTTGCCTCTGTCGATGTTGAACAAAGGTGGCTTAGTAAACAGGGTTAAGGATCCTGTCGGCTAAGGCTTTTGACTTCATGAGCCGTAAGGGTCTCACAAAGGTATTTCTCCCTACAAGTCGTGAGGATCTTGTAGGTGTGTTTTCTCCTTGGGGAATCGTGAGGATTCCTAAGTGCATGTTATCTTGTAAGTCGTAAGGATCTTACAAAAGGGTTTTCTCCTTATAAGTCGAGATGACTTATAAGGGTTGTTCACCATATGGACATATCCCTAGTCACGGATGGGACTTTACTGGGGAAATGTTTATTCGCGCCCGTGGATTGTATACAAGGGTCAATATGAGCCGCTTGTAGGGCAAAATCGAAGGTTGTGGGGGTTGCTTAAGAACAGGTTAAGTTTCTGTAACTTAAGACTTTCAAATCTTATGAGCCGTGAGGGTCCCATAAGAGAGTTCTCCTTACGAGTCGTGAGGATCTCGCAAGTGTAATTTCTCCTTAGGAATCGTGGGGATCCCTAAGTGTGTTGCTTCCTTTGTGAGTCGTAAGGATCTCACCCGGGTGGTTTCTCCTCACAAGGTCGAGAGGACCCTGTAAGTGTTTTAACGAGGTTGCGCCCTTTCGGGTTTTCATAAACACTCACCGGTAGCCCTGCTGTTTTTACTCACGGAGCCCTTTCGGGTTTTCATCCGTGCCCATTTTGCTTATGGACATACCGTTTTTTTTGTTTTGTTTTTTTTTAACGAGTCTGCGCCCTTTCGGGTTTTCACAATACTCGCCGGTAGACCTGCTGTTTTTACTCACGGAGCCCTTTCGGGTTTTCATCCGTGCCAATTTTGCTTATAGACGTAGCTTTTTTTTTTTACCACGCCAGCCTGAGGATGCCGCGGGTTGGGAGTAGTTTAACGACGTTTCGGTCATTTGCAAGTTTTAGGACATTGCGGTCCGCTGTTAGTTTAAGGACGTTTCGGTCCGACGCCAGTTTTAGGACATAGTGGTCCACCGTCGCCGTATTTGAGGCGAATCTCTAGTTTACTGACTTTTCGGTCTATGGGGCTTTCTCTATGAAAGAGCACGATGCCCCCGGCATGTCCATCTTTTTCGGAGCATGCGGTTGTGGCGGGCTCACCTTCCAGTTGTCAGACAACACGAATTTGCCCTGTTGGTATTCATCCTCAATCCAGCCTTTGAAGACATAGCAATTTTCGAGTGGGTGACCCATTACTCTGTGGTAGGGACAATAGTTAGGATTTTCAACGTCACCTGGCTGCAACGGACGTTTTGGATCCGGTAGAGTGATGAGCCCGCTGCGCATTGCCAGTTCGAACAGTTTCCTCGTTTTATCTCTGGGAAACGAGTAAAGACGTTTCAACTTCTCATTGAGGTATCGCGGCTTGTTGTTTTGACGACCAAACGGTTTCGGGTCACTCGGCTGTTGTTGAGCATTGGCGACGGAGGTCTCTTTTCCATTCCCCTTATCCCTTTTGTTCGATCCCTTGTTTGCGGGTTCTAGATTCTTTTCGGGTAGCGTGCGATTGCGCAGCTGAACGTTCTCGCAGCACTTCTTTTCTTCCTCTTTTCCTGAGGTGGATTCTTTGAAGGGAGGACTGAGAGTCATTTCTTCTTCAGAATTGCTCCCGGAGGTGAGAGCTTGCGATCTTCTGCCGTCAACCATGTAACCGTTGCCGGCAGTTTTCATATGCTCATTTGTCGTGCTCTGTTTCTGACCAGCTTCGCGCTTCAATCGCTGAACGTGCTGCCGGTGAGCAACGTATCCCTGCCACCAGTTTTTAAAAGCATTGCATTCTTCACTAGGGTGTGCAATCTTCTGATGATATAAGCAGAAGTTAAGATGCATGTCCGCTTCATCAAGATATATATCAGTGGGAGAATTTCCTCTGAAAGAGGGGAGCTTCATTCCCATCGATATGGCTTTGGCGAATCTTTTCCTCATCTTGAACCTGCTTTTATTTGTGGCGGATGTACTTTGATCCGGTGGGAGTGTTTCGACCCTTTCATCTAGTCGTCGGCGTTTGGCTTTCTCGAATATGGCCATCTCGCGCTCTCGATCAGCTTTGCTTTTATGACGGGCTTCGTTCAGGAATGCATCAATCATTTCGTCTGATGGTCCTAGAAGTTTTGGCTCAGGATCTGCCCCCAGCTTCTCTGTATAAGGAGCTTCTTCGTCATTTATTGACGAGTGAGAGATCACATGGCAGCTTGCCACATAATCTTCAGATTCATCCGACGAGTCTTCTCCATTGTCATCATCTCCGTCCTCAAGGACGTGGCTGAGGAACTCTTGGAGCGTGATTGGAATCCGCGCCTTCTGGTTATACTCTTCCAGCACGTCAATCTGTTTCTGCAAATCCGTGCGCTTGTCGCTGGGCTTCACGGGCTTATTGGATTTCTTCTTGTTTTTCTTTAAAGATTTTGACGGCTGGATGTGAGTGCTGGGGCCTTCACCATCGATCTTTGGAGTTGGGCGCGGCTTCAGCATCCCTTCGACGATCTGGGATTCTAGCGAGTTCTTCCACTCGATCGCCGGGCATGTCTGGAGATCATTCAGCATCTTTTTGGTTTTGGCTGACAGCACGACCTCCCACGAAGCTTCTTCAACAAAAGAACAAGTTGCCCCCGGTGTGTCCGTCTTCTTTGGAGTGTGCGGTTGTGGTGGGTTTATTTTCCACTTCTCGGACAACGCAAACTTGCCTTGTAGATACTGATCCTCGATCCATCCTTTAAAGACGAAGCAATCCTCGATCGAGTGACTTACCGTTTGGTGGTAAGGACAATAATTGGGATCGTTGACATCACCTGGCTGCAACGAACGCTTTGGACTCGGCAGATTGATGAGTCTGTTGCGCACTGCCAGCTCGAACAGTCTTCTCGTTTTATCCTGGGGAAACGAGTAAGGACGTCCCAGTCTCTCCTGGAGAGATGGGCATGGACGCACGTTGTTTTGGCGAACAACCGGCTTTAAGTTGCTCGGTTGTTATTGAGCGTTGGCGACGAAGGTTGCTTTCCCTTTGCCCTTTTCATTCCAAGGCTCCGTCTTTAAAGAGGAAGGCCTATGGCCCATCTGGTCCATCTGGGCCAGCTTGTCAATCAAGGCCTGGAAGGTGGTCGGCTTGAAGAACATCATGAACTGTGAGATGGTCGCTTGCGGATCAAGGGTACCCACAAACATGCCTACTGCAGGAGCCTCTTCTATGCGTTGTTCGCATTTCGACCATAGGTTCCGCCATCGTGTTGCGTATTGGACCCATGTTTCTCCTGGCCTTATCCTGGCATTAATCAGTGCTGTTATCGGGGTGCGTCCACTAGCACTCACGAATCTCTGTGTAAACAGCAGCTCCATCTCCGTAAATGTCTTGATAGAGTCATTTGGGAGTTCAGAGTACCACTCAAAGGCTGTTTCTGCTAAGCTGCCAACGAATTGGCGAAGCAACAATTTGTCATCGCCTCCAGTATTGCCGCATAAGGCCCTGAATTGAGCGACGTGTTGATGCGGAGTCCCTGTTCCTTTATATACGTGGAATTTAGGGATCGTATATCCTGGCAGGTAACTGATTTGGTCATACCAGCCCGGATAGGGTCGTCCGGTTCTAGCAATTTGCCCAGCCGCTTCATTTGCTTGGTGAGATCGTATTTGCTGAGCTATATGGTCATCCAGTGCGGCCTTGGAAATGGTTTCTTCCTTGGCTGCTGAAAGAGCCGGAGGAGGATTCGATGTCTCTCCTTTGTCATCTTCAAGGACAATCGGAGGATCTTCAGCAGGAGGATCTTGCTGGATCATCATCCCTACCATATCTTGGAAGAGAAGCGCCATTTGTTTTATGTTAGCCGCTTGCTCTGCCGCTTCTTTGTCCTTCTTTTCGAGGACTCTGCGTAGGTAGTCAGCGTCAGTTTCTTGTTCATGACGCTGCTCTGATGATGCCTCCGAGCTTTCTTTTGGCCCGGTAAGTGCGGCCATTGCAGTCATCATCTCCTGAAACTTCTGTTGCTGCTCCTGGGCTTTCGTTACGGATCGGGTGAGCGGTCGGTGACCCGTCAAAGCACAGCTTTCCTCCTTTCCAGAAGCCATATAAATAGTGTGCACCACCATGCTCCAGACTTGGGGTGTTTGTGCTCAGCGCGTTTACGGTTCGCCATGTTCACAGGGGATTTTTGTGGCCTCCTTTTCTTTTGAGTGGTTGAAGTTGAGGGGGCCGTTGTAGTGGGCACCCAAGTAGCCGTTGCTTTTTGTGGCTTGACAGAGTAATCCTTCCCCTGCCGGACCTTCATCGTTTTCTGTCGGCGGAGATAGTCTTGATCAATCACCGACTCCTGGATCTGTCGCCAGACCTTGTAAATTTTAGAGGGTAGCCATTGAGGGGGCTGCTGCAGCTTCTTCTCTGGAGTATCCTCCACAGGTGAAGGAGTTCTCTTTAGTATCGCAGTAGGAGAGTTTCTGCGCACCGTGTTCAGCAATTCAAAGCTGTTCCCGGTTGGAACAGCAGCATCGATCCCCACCGTTGGAGCTGGCGGAGTTATCCCAGATGGGGAGTTGCCCCCAGCCTTCCTCACTCGGCGCCGGTGGCGACGTCGAGCGTGTCGTGTGGATGGAGTTGTCTCAGCCGTAGGGGTGACCTCCTCATGCCCCCTGCTTTGAGGAGAGACCGTTATTGGTGTTGGCCTATCGAAGACTGACACCCGTTGAGAAGCAATGTCTAATCTGTCAAAGACAGACCTCTGGGCAGAGGAAGCAGCTTTGAGGACCTCGCCTGGAGCAGAAGCCGGAATGGCCATCCTCGTAAAAATTGACTTTTTGGAAGGAGAAGCCTTTCCAATGATTTCGTCCGCTTGAGCCGGGATGGCTATCCGCTTTGGGATGGAAACTTCGGGTATTGCGGGCTTGTAGAAGCTCAGGTCTAATCTGTTGAAAACTAAGGTATTGAAGTTGGGCGACCCGTTGAGAGGGGTCGCGGCAGTGGTAAGTCGATCAAAGACCACTTCTTTGGGGCTTCTTGCAACGTCATTGTGTCATTGAAGCTCAACGGTGGGAGCATGGTCCCGAAGAATAATCCAGTGGTGGCCTGAGTAACCTGCTCCACTGGCATCTTGAAAAGGGAGGCCGCTTGGGGCCCATAAGTCACTCCTCCAGCAAGGACCGAGCGAGAGTTGCAGTTGCAGGCAGTGCAGTTTGAAGCCATTGATCTTCTTTTTCTGCACGGAGCAAGAGACCAAATCTTAGTACCTCGAATCCACAGGCAACCACAGTAAACCGCGATTCGTTCGCGAACACGACACACGAAGTGTGGAGTGGAAAGAGGAAAAGGTCCCACCGGGCGTGCCAGAATCTGTTCCCCTCCGAATGGCGGCCAAGACATGGGCTGTCTAGCCCGAGATTCGGGGCAGATGCTAATTGGTGCTATCCGTCCACCTCTCCGAAGATGCCAAGTTGATTTATGGCACCGTGTATCGGAGGTTTAGAAGGATGCGGCCGATGTAGCAGATTTCGTCAGATTCCCCCTCGTTTGAGGGGTTTTTGATTGTGGGGACGCTCTTCCCTGCAGGCGCAAGCCCCTGCAGTTAATTACGCTACCGCATCGCGGTAACAACTTTCTCCTTCTCCAGCTGGTCACTTCGTGTCGTGGGTGTTTGTTTTGTTTGTGGTTGCCCGTGGATTGTATACGGAGACTATTTATTTCGTCGCCCGTAGGACGTGGATTAGTCCAAATCCGTATTTTCTTAGATTTGGGTTTGGGGTTTTGGTTTAAGGATACGTTAGCCATTTTTGAGGCTAAGATCAACTTAAACGTCTGTTAAGGATACGTTAGTCTAGTTTGAGACTAAGATCAACTTAACGGGATCGTTTAGATCCAACATTGCATGCATGGCCATCGGGACCCGTCACCTCTCTGACGACGTTGAAGGATTACAACGACAGATATCAGAGAAGTTCAGAGATGTACCCTTGAACCAAAGTTGGTTGATAGATCTATAGTCCAATTTGGGACTAAAGTCTGTTTGAAGGTTTAAGGATACGTTAGCCATATTTGAGGCTAAGATCAACTTAAACGGTTGTTAAGGATACGTTAGTCCAGTTTGAGACTAAGCTCAACTTAACGGGATCGTTTAGATCCGACAAAAGAGCATTTGGGGGCTCTATTGTTCCAGTTTAGGGACATAGTGGTCCATCGCCAGTTTAGGGACATGGTGGTCCATTTCCAGTTTAGGGACATAGTAGTCCAATACCAGTTTAAGGACATAGTGGTCCATTGGTAGTTTAAGGACATTGCGGTCCATAGGTAGTTTAAGGACGCATAAGTCCATGGGTTTAAGGACCCCACAGTCCATATGGGTATGTTTAAGGACGCATAAGTCCGTTAGTTTAAGGACGCATAAGTCTGCGGGTTTAAGGACCCCACAGTCCGTATCTTGGTTTAAGGACGCATAAGTCCATGAGTTTAAAGACCCCACAGTCCGTGTTGATGTGTGGTTGTCGGGACCCGTCACCTCTCTGAAGACGTTGAAGGATTACAACGACAAATATCAGAGGAGTTCAGAGATGTACCCTTGAACCAATGAGTTGGTTGAAAGGGCAGATGTGCTCAGTTCAAGATGATTTGAGGACTTATGGCCAGTTTGGGATATTGGCCCTTTGTTGACTCATTGAAGGAGAGGCTTTGCCTCTAGAAACTTAGCCAATTGGGATAAAGCTAGTGTTAAACACTAAAGACCAACAGTGTTGAACACTGGAATTAAGATTAGCAAGTTAGTGTTTAACACTAAAAGATAGTCAGTGTTAAACACCAGCAACGGGGCTTTCAAATTAGTGTTAAACACTAAAGCAAATCAGTGTTAAACACTGGTAGCATAGATTTAAAATTAGTGTTAAACACTAAAGCAAATCAGTGTTAAACACCGGGAACAGAGTTTTCACATTAATGTTAATCACTAAGAAAATCAGTGTAAAACACTGCAAATAGAGTTTTCCAAATTAGTGTTAAACACTTAGAAAATCAGTGTTAAACACTGCAGATAGAGTTTTCCAGTTAGTGTTAAACACTAAGGAGGAGGGGTCACGTGCGGACACGTGAGAGCGCCCTGATTTCCCTTATTTTATTCTGCAGGTAAGTGTTTAACACTTTTAATTCTGACGGCCATCACGTGTGAGCACGTGATGGAGGCCCCCGCTCTGGTCTGTTAAAATGCTCATTAGGGGTCACGTGGTGACACGTGAGGGCGCCCTAAATGTGAAGCCAGATCTCCTTTGTTTTTGTTCCATATTTAATGAGGGTCACGTGGGAACACGTGAGGCATTGCCTCAAAGCTTTCCTCTTCTCATTTTTGGCGGATCTATTCAGGGGTCACGTGGGGCACGTGACCTTAGTCTTTTCATGCACAGAGATCTTTTAAGTCTCCTTATCTTTAAGAATTAAATTCTTATTTAGGGTAAAACCCTAATTTTTCTTTTGGAGGAAATAAATTCCTGTTGTGAAAGAATTAAATTCTTATTTAGGGTAAAACCCTAATTTTATCCCAAAGGAATTAAATTCCTATAATTTTGTGACCATTGAATTCTCAAAACTTAATTCCTCCTCTATATTTTGGATCTGCATGGCAGGATCTCAACCCAATGAGAATTAAATTCTCAATTCATGGGGAGATGTGCACTTTGCAGATCCTCCACCAGAGAAAGAACTAAGTTCTTTCCTTTATATTAGAGTTAAACTCTTTTGAGAATTAAATTCTCTTTTGAAGCCTCTCTTTTCTTACCTAGGGTTTTTCTTTTGCAGAGAATTAAATTCTCCTCTCTTTTCTTTTTCCTCTTGAGAATTAAATTCTCCTCCCTCTGTTTCTTCTCCCAAAAAAGTAGATCCCCTCTTCTCTTCTTTTCTTGGCTCCTATTTATAGGAGAAGGAAGAGAATCAATTTGTTTAGCAAATCTCTCATTAAGAGATTTGATTTGTATGTTGAGAGATTTGATTTGCATTCATCATTAATCTGGGCCTTTAGATTGTTAAGTGAATTTTATTCACCATTGGATTTTAAATCCAAAGATATCCATTTGTTATCTCGGTCAGATTTAGGGGGGAAATCCTTCCAAGTCCAAGATCTTTCCATAAATAGGTGATATTTAATCACCTTTGGATCTTTAATCCAACGGTCCCCATAATCCTTTTCCATTTGGAAAGATTTAGAAGATTTTATAATTTAATTCTATTTCGAAAGATTTTTAGAGAAATTTAGAATTTTAATTCTATTAAACTGTAAGGCTTTCAAAGCCTATCACGTGCTAGCACGTGACCCTTGATCACGTGTGAGCACGTGACCCCCAAATTGGTTCCTTTAACAGCCGCTTGTTTATGTTGTTGTTTTAACCATCACGTGTCAACACGTGACCATTGGTCACGTGTAAGAACGTGATACCTCGTTGAGGTATTTTCTGACTTTTAGAATTAAATTCTATTCATTATTTTAGAGGCCTTAAAAGTCCATCACGTGTCTGCACGCGACCCATGGTCACGTGTGAGCACGTGATGCCCCATTAGGGTCTTTTCTGAGGTTTTATTATATCTTTTAACTCCTCCAGCGGGTTCTTAAAGGTCCATCACGGGTGGACACGTGATGCCTCATAACTTTTGATCCCGGATGAATTATGAGGCCCATAATATATCAAATCGAAGGGATTTTCGAGATGCTTCCAATACCATCAGAATTTAATAGTTCCTCCTTCGGGAACTTATCAAAATACAGGCCGGAAGATATTGGTTCGCATTTCCTTAAGCGTATCGCTGCCATTTTATACCTTGGACTCTTCTGCGCAGAAATTTTCGGCGGGAACAGTAGGTACTCCAGTAGTATCTCAGGGTGTTCAGGGCTTGTCTCCGACACGACTTATACAGCTATTGGGGGTCTGACGTTACTTGCCCCCTAGGCCAGTTATGCGATACTCATAGACGAACGGACCGGACTGTATATACATTGTCACTGTTAGGCTCAGTAGGGTTTCTGGATGAGTTCGCTCATCAGCCTCCCTTGAGGTCAGTACATGGGCAGCCGTTACGCATAGCTAGTGCCGCTGACGGCTTGTGGTTAAACCCACTGCCAGGGTACTGATGAGTCATTAGAGTCCCCTACTGATAGTTTCCCAAGTTCGGACGAAACGTTGTAGAGGCCGTATGGTTTTATGGCAGTGTTCGGAAAATGCACGTGTGTTTACGCACGTGTTATTTTTCGGGCAGATAATACTGATGGGCTTTGGTTTAAGCCGGATCCATGTATTATATAGAGTAGATATAATATCTTTGTCTCAGTTGCATTTGTATTCGGTCGTAATACAAATGCGGGTATATTTATACAGTTACGGGGTTGTCCTGAAATTCGTTTCAGGATCACTTTTGAAAGTTGCCAGTTTCCAGTTTTCTATCGCCCGTCTTTTAACATTCGGTTAAAGACGGATTTATCTTTTCTTGAAATGAGTGTGGAAGCTTCTAGAAGGTTCTAGAAATGGTGAGGTGTTTAGTGAGTGATGGTTGCATTTAATGATTCCATTAATGCTTGATGACTAGGTTAATGATTCATCATTTCATTAAGTGTGTTCACACTAGAGATATTTTCTTATTATCACCTCCCCCTCTCCTACACTCACCCCCCACCTCTATATATGTGGCCGGCCCTCTTCCTCTCTCATTCACTCTCACTTTGTAGAAAAAGGAATGGTTCTTGTTTAAAAGATTATGATAGTTTCGGTGTATGGAATTTCACAGCTCATTTCATTCCATCACCCGATTCCCATGGCAGCTTCATTAACCGTTCGTCTATGGTTTTGGACGAAGCGAGACAAAGTATTCCACTCATTCTCTACATCAATCTTGGTCGTCTCTTTTAGAAAACTTGACGACCGAGTTGCCTCGAGTCAGAGGCGGGAGCCCGTTTAAAGATCCGATGATGTGGTGCCACCTGGACGAGGAGATCGGAGATCGACGGGATCGGAGCAGCCGCAACGGAGCGTGGGATGATGGTTAAAGAACGTAGGACTCGGATCGTTCGGTATAACCTTTCTTCCCTCTTTGTAGATTGTTAGTTTAGCGTTAATGGCAGATCCGGGTTTTTAGTATACGATAGCGCCAGTTATAAAAGTTTTTGTTCCGCATTTGGCGTCAGTTTGACGGCCGGGGCGCTACCGTAAACTTACATGGTATCAGAGCCACGCCATTAAGCTTTACTAACTTGTGCTAACACGTTTAAAAGATCGATCGAACGGATTTCCAAAACTACAATTTTCAAGTTTAAAGTTTCTGTTGAATTTAAATCTGGTCTAAAATTTTTTTTGAGCATCTCAGAAAGTCAAGCAGGCTTTTTAAAGAACACAGAAGAAATTCGACCAACTGATCCGACCGTACGGCCGCGGAACCACCGCCAAAGCCATGCTTTGGCCGCGGAACCGCGGCCGTCTAGGTGAATCAGTGGACCATCTTTCTTTTGTGGATTCTACTTGGGAAATTGCGGTTTCTGGAACTGTTCATTTGGGCCCAGTATTTTTTACTATACATCAGATTGGCGTGGGGCCCACTTCGGGAAATTTAGTCGATCGAAATTTAAATGTGTTAGTTTACAGTGCTTACATTATATCTCCGACCGTGAATGTCATTTGATCGGTAAACCGCGTCTGATTGCTATAGTTCTTTTAGACGGGTTTGCGAACGTGACATTCGCGTTGATGTTCTGTGTTGTGCTGTGATGTTGCGGATTTGTCGTGGTGGATAGCAGTGTGCAATGGTAGTGCAGTTTGAGTTTATTTGTACATTTGATATTGCGGGGCGAGCGTCCAACTTGTGGACTGCCGTCACTGCCTGTTGTATAATATTCTTTTGGGGCACGACCGGGTTGCGGTCGATGTACCCGTTGTACATATTTTTCATTACTGTACTAGGTTTTACCCCGCGACGGAGTGCACGGATAGCCGGGTTCTGGGGGGCAACGGGTCCGCATCTCATGGCTTTGAGAGGCAGAGGGGCCCCACTCTAGAATTGGCAGACTATTCGCCGCACTCGTAAGGGGTACAGGTTGACCCAAGGAGGGGTGCTCAAGCTACCGGATTCCGTAAAATGCAGGGTGGTCCATTCACTATGTTGTAGGGGGCTGCCTCGCTTCAGGTTTTGGCGGGTAACTTGCCGCACCCGTAGGGGTCTAGGTTTCATTGCACAGACTATCCACACGACAGGGGAACGTCGGGTTTCAGCAGCGGCTCTGTGAAACTCGGGGATCCCAGATTATCTGTATTGTTCTGTGATGCTTATTACTTTTCTGTAATGTTGTATATTATCACGCCTGGAGCGATTATTGTATATTGGTTTATATACTATTAGATGATGTATATGTTTTACACCCGCGCTAGTCCAGTCCCCGCTCTGTCGTTAGTTAAGTAACCTAACGGGTGATGACGGGACCCAGTGACGAATGCGGATGGCATATACGTACATTTTATTTTCGTTCTTTTCTGGTGTGATTATTTGATGGGACTGCGTTGATTTTGATCAATGCAAAGGAAAACAAACCTGTTTGGATGTTGTTGGAACAATTTAAAAAGTGTTATTACAAAGATGTTTCCTTTTGTTTTGCATAGTGGTATTCGGTTGGAATATCCTGCACCTCATTCGACGGGGCAAGGGCCGATATCCCTTCACCGGGACTGACCCCTTGGGCAGAAGTTTGCGTCAGGGTAATAACTTCACTATAATCGATTACATGTTGCTTTGCATCGCGGTATTCAGTGGAATATCCTGCACCTCATTCCACGAGGAAAGAGCCGAGATCCCTTCACCGGGAGTGACCTCTTTAGCAAAGATTTTCGCCACTATATTTTATAAAAAGCTATCAGGTTCCTTCAACGAGATCAAGTTCATTACGTTAAAGGTTTTTCGCCAAAAACCAGCCGTATCCCTCCGTCATTTCTTATGGATGGTCAGTAATATTCAAGCTATGTTTGTTGGCTTTCGTCAAGGCATAGTGTTTGGTAGTTGCTGGGGTATTCATTTGTTGCATATATAGATGAGTTGGTTTGGGACAGTCGTATTACCTTGTTGGCTTTCGTCAAGGGTATGTACGGGTGGGTTCGAATTAACAAGATAATGACGGGCAGAACTTGACATGTGTCTTATGATTTGTTGGCTTTCGTCAAGGTCATAAGAACATGGGGTAAAAATCATATCGGGAGTTTCTAAAGAAACTGAAACTTGCCAGGCATGTGCATACCTTCTGGAGTGTGATAACGCGAGTGGATTTCGTCACGTTATCATGCGATGAGAGTTGGATCCCGATTCCCACTGATGAGTTGGTTTACTCTTCGGGTAATCCTGATTGATTCTTCTTTCAGGTTTGGGGGAGAATTTGACAGTACAGTGGGAGGTTTCCGGATTAGATAAAGTGATAACCATTCTGATCTAGGTTAGAGTGCACGCAGAGTGTTTCTTTTCTCTCTCTCTTTGGCAGCGACCTTTGACCAACCCTAGACTATGACTCAGTGACCATGTTGACCGAACCTTATTAAAATACTGGCTTTTGGATTGTCTGAGTTGCATAAGTCATTGCCACTCCTTCTTCTACCCTTTGTATTTCTCAGAACACCCGTATTACTACGGACATCCACTTCCATTGGATAGATCCATCGTATGGTTATATACGAACTCGAAGGGACTCCTTCGAGGATGGATCAAGGTTCAGGAGAAATAGAATTGGTTTATTCAGTTGTCTTTTATTATCACCTTCTCTCAGGTTGCGAGGGCTCCTTGGTTTAGGAGAGTACACCTATTACGCTTATTGGATAGTCTTATTCCAAACCATAGGCAGGTGCCGAAAGGTAGGGAATGAAGAAAACCAATTAGCCTAAGTAGGGTGTCCAGAAGGTAATATGTAAAGACAAAATAAAGGGATTAGAAAGAGGGCAAAGTAAGTTGCGAATGTTATCATTCACGACCAAACCGCGTACTTCATCGCCACTCCTATTTCACCTTTAAAAGAATAAGGTATTATTCAGTTGTCTTTTATCATCACCTTCTCTCAGTTGCGAGTACTCCTTGGTTTAGGAGGGTATACCTATTATGCTTACTGGATAGTCTTCTTCCAAACCATAGGCTGGTGCTGAACGGTAGGGAAGGAAGAAAACCATTTAGTCTAACAATGGTGTACAGAAGGTAACGACTAAAGACAAATAAAGGGATTTGGAGAGATGGCAAAGAAATATACGGTTAGAGTCATGAATTGGATTATGGAAGAGGCATTACTATGAATACCAGGATACCCCTACGAAACATTTTCATGTTTCAGTGCATTGTTAAAGGAAAACTGTTTTCCCGATTAGATACTTACTCCAGGGTGTGTATTCACCAGGTTTCATTCTCATATCTGTATGGTTTTTACAGATGATGAGTGGGAGGAAGTTATTGGGAATTAGGTGATCATCCTCATTATATCGGAATTCGTTGTAATTGGTGATATTTGAGGAAATCGCCAGGGTACAGTTTTCAACCTACGACGCACAGGTTTTGAGTTATTCAACTCAGCGGACTTATACAGAGTATTGTATGTTGTCCAGTGTCCATCAGGACAAAGGGGTAGGTCCTCGTACTTTGTTCTGTCTACTTATGACTTCTTTGGTATTTAGACAAGTGTTTCGTAGAAATACAAGGTCTAAGTTTTGAGAAGTTGTGGGTATAAGAATAAAGTAGAGAACCAGATGTCGCAAGTATCGGGATTCTTCAAAGAGATCGAAGATGTAGATACTTGTGATTGGTATTCAGATGATAGTAAAAGTTTTGAGAAACTTGTTTCTCTTTCAGGTTACTCATAATTGGATGGATTCCTAAGTTGAGTAATGCTGAATAGCCTTTCTCCATTAAAGTTGATATGCACAGGAGACAGCTGCATGATTTGAATCTGGTTCCAATTAAATAAGTGCCAAAGTTTCTATATTGGATATAGAATGGTTCGTATCTTAACGAAGTTAAGGTACGGGGAGTTGTCCGGCTTATGCTTAAAATCAGACTCTGGATAACTCAGGGCACGTTTCTGTAATGGCAGTTTGTGGGTTGGCCCAGGTTATGATGAGGGTTGACTTTCTACCATCTGGAAGATCAATAGTGATATTGTTCTTGACTCGCCACAGTTTTAGTAAAATGGATTTTTTTCAGAAAACTGTAGTCGGAGTATGGTAGAACTGGAAGTGATTCCAGAACCGCAAACGATTATGGAAAATTTAATAGGACCAATAGATTCAATCAGGTTTGACATTCCATTAGCCACTCCGCAGATTTGGTGGGTAACCTCAGACACCCGAGAGGTACTTCGGTAGCCTCAAGGACGGTGACAGGGAGGTTCTTATCTACCCAGACTTGACACTACTGTTATTCCAGGCTATGAGACCCGGTAGGAGGGTTGTTGTGGTCAGTGGGAGCAGCGGAAGCAATAGTGGGCAAGTAGCTTATGTCTATTTATAGACTAGAGCAGTTATAGCGGAGATTGATCATCTAATTTTGATGTGACAGTCATGGGTTTGACTTCATCAGTATAGGGGATGGATCTGTTAAGAAGGTAGTAGGGTGTGATGTCCTGGTATTTGGATGACATACACAGAGTAGGAAGTAAAATTCCTATACTACGATCGGTTGTACTATGGTCGTCACACAGTTGTTTCTCCAGACAGGATATGGATATAATATTTGACATTCTGGTTTCTAGATCTATGGTTTTAGATCTGGATTTGGGTAGTTTCCCAATGTGGGTACTTTGACAGTATTCTAATGGTTTTTAGAATTGATGACTCCTGGCATGGTGGTGTACCTGCAGGTGATGGAGTCACCCTCTCTAAAGGTGTCTTACAGACTAAAGAGGAGAGGGATGTGCATGATTGGCAGATCACTTGCTTAGGCAGTTGAGTCAATCATGAGATGTCAAGTACCACACCAAATGTTGTTTTTGCACTAGATGCAATAAGTTTGTATTAATCCAATCCTGGAGAAACATAAGGAAGCAGTTTTAGAACATAAGTGAATGTTCTACGGATTTGATGACGACAACCTCCTTCGGGAGACAGTTATCATTCCAGGGTTCAAAGGTGACATGGATGACAGAGTGATTGTCAGAGTTATAGTTTTCCCTCTGATAAAGAGGGACAGTTTTTTGGACAGGTGGTCCAAGAGGATACTGTGGGAGGCATGGTGCTGGACACTGATTAGATTCAGTTATCGATACAGTCTAAGAAGTTTGGATTTGGAGTTCATTTACGAACTAAGGTCCCATCAGATATCCAGACATATTCTAAGACATGTATTACTCAATTCGGGAGATGGCTTTCTCCACGAACTTGAGATTGAGAGAGACACAGAAAGAAACATCTGGGCGGATCCACTCACTGAGGCTATTTCTCGAACACAATAGTTTTACAAACGGGCTTTGTGAAACTGATTAGTAGAGGAGTTGGGTGTTGGTTTCACACGGGCAGTGAGTACGCAACATCGCAATAATTAGCCTTAAGTGCAAGTGGGAGATTGTTGGATATAGTGCCCTCAAAGTCAATTATTGGATCGCAGGTACGTGATTGCAATGATTGAGGAGGACCTATACCAGTAGGACAGTCTTACTCGAGATGATAGTATGCTATCTGGTTTTCCTTTATCAGTCGTGTATAGGTTCAGGTGACGGATCACGATTACACTTTGATAGAGCCCTTAGGATCTTGCTTGACTACCAACAGTATGAGGGCGATCATATACGTGAGAGTTGGGTGGTCTATATGCATATCCTTAATAGTGGTCCCTAGTCGTGGGAGTTTCGAGACAGGGCATCGATACTCCGGAGTAGACTAGTGTATACAGTCGAGACCCCGACGAGGGGTGGTGGCCGGTCTCACAAGCCACTGGTGTCAGTTGGATCACCTAAGATGTATACAGGTTCTCATTAGGTTATGAGTACACCGGACAGGACTCGCCGGGAACCTGCTAGTTGGTATTATACATATCGTCAGATAGCAGTTCCCTGGTGACATGTGTACAGGTTAGTTCATCGACCTGAGGTCGTCATTTGTCTCGTGTGAGTTCCCACTGTGCTTTGATTTCTACCCTACCACGGCTCAAAGGAGTCGTGCAAACAGGTAGTTTTTGGGTACAGTCCCGAGCCACATGGAGGCACGTGAGCGGATCGGCATGGGATTCGTCTCTCCCGGTATTGGGGGTGGAGGTCGCACTGTGTCTAGGAAAGCAATTACACCAAGTCCTTGGCCAAGGCAGGTGAAATTTACTGGTAGGTACTCCAGTAGTATCTCAGGGTGTTCAGGGCTTGTCTCCGACACGACTTATACAGCTATTGGGGGTCTGACGTTACTAGCCCCTAGGCCGGATATGCAATACTCATAGTCGAACGGACCGGACTGTATATACATTGTCACTGTTAGGCTCAGTAGGGTTTCTGGATGAGTTCGCTCATCAGCCTCCCTTGAGGTCAGTACATGGGCAGCCGTTACGCATAGCTAGTGCCGCTGACGGCTTGTGGTTAAACCCACTGCCAGGGTACTGACGAGTCATTAGAGTCCCCCACAGATAGTGTCCCAAGTTCGGGCGAAACGTAGTAGAGGCCGTATGGTTTTATGGCAGGGTTCGGAAAATGCACGTGCGTTTACGCACGTGTTATTTTTCGGGCAGATAATACTGGTGGGCTTTGGTTTAAGCCGGATCCATGTATTATATAGAGTTGATATAATATCTTTGTCTCAGTTGCATTTGTATTCGGTCGTAATACAAATGCGGGTATATTTATACAGTTACGGGGTTGTCCTGAAATTCGTTTCAGGATCACTTTTGGAAGTTGCCAGTTTCCAGTTTTCTATCGCCCGTCTTTTAACATTCGGTTAAAGACGGATTTATCTTTTCTTGAAATGTGTGTGGAAGCTTCTAGAAGGTTCAAGAAATGGTGAGGTGTTTAGTGAGTCATGGTTGTATTTAATGATTCCATTAATGCTTGATGACTAGGTTAATGATTCATCATTTCATTAAGTGTGTTCACACTTTGTGTTCACACTAGAGATATTTTCTTATTGTCACCTCCCCCTCTCCTACACTCACCCCCCACCTCTATATATGTGGCCGTCCCTCTTCCTCTCTCATTCACTCTCACTTTGTAGAAAAAGGAATGGTTCTTGTTTAAAAGATTATGATAGTTTCGGTGTATGGAATTTCACAGCTCATTTTATTCCATCACCCGATTCCCATGGCATCTTCATTAACCGTTCGTCCATGGTTTTGGACGAAACGAGACAAAGTATTCCACTCATTCTCTACATCAATCTTGGTCGTCTCTTTTAGCAAACTTGACGACCGAGTTGCCTCGAGTCAGAGGCGGGAGCCCGTTTAAAGATCCGATGATGTGGTGCCACCTGGACGAGGAGATCGGCGATCGACGGGATCGGAGCAGCCGCAACGGAGCGTGGGATGATGGTTAAAGAACGAAGGACTCGGATCGTTCGGTATAACCTTTCTTCCCTCTTTGTAGATTGTTAGTTTAGCGTTAATGGCAGATCCGGGTTTTTAGTATACGATAGCGCCTGTTATAAAAGTTTTTGTTCCGCATTTGGCGTCAGTTTGACGGCCGGGGCGCTACCGTAGACTTACACCCCGGTGGTATCTTTCGGATATCCACCGTGATCAAAACTATCACCGGTATCGATCAACCTCGCTAGGTCCCCGTATCTACCTACGAAATTCCTGCCCCTCGGTGTCGTACCGGATGCACCATGTATCCATAATCTGTTATCCTTTATCTCGATTTGGATATCATATCATGAATAGCAAAAACTCATGGTGAACGTCAAATCATCATATCAGATAAAACCCCACCTTTGAAAACGTAACAAGTTTTGTAAAATCATTCCGCGATTTCGCAATCCATAGAAAACATCGAGTCTATAGATATGGAACATGGTGTGGTACTAAAATAAAATTTTAATAGCATGGTAGTCCAATCAAGTGTCGCAAATATGGTTTAAAATCGACATGAAGTTTTATAAAATTTCTGGTAGTCGAGGGTGCTATATGCCATCCGCCCGATTTCCTACTTATAGACGCTATTCTACTCACAGGAGTACGGCTCGCTCTAAATGAATTTCGTGATCGCTTTTCCTTTCCGCGTCGTCTCGAACGTCTCCGCAACCGATCCTAACATTGAAATAGAAATTTATCTCATAAGAATCTATACAGATATCAATTTATAACGAACTAGACGTTTATAGGTTAGAACTTATAGCCACGTGTGCTATTTGTGTGTCACCTGTTAGATATGTCTTCCCTAGAGGCCATTATTGTGTATTATATTGGATGCTGGGACATATGTATGTACAGAACAATCTTGCTCAAAATGATAGTATGCTATCTGGTTTTGACTTTATCTTAACGTGTATACATATTTTTTCTTGCTATTACATGTTGATAAAGCCCTTAGGATGTTTGCTTGACTACCAGGACTATAATGTCGATCATACTAGTGGGACCTGGGTTGTCAATAAGCATATCCTTAAATGTTCTTTTTTGTAGGGGTATCGAGATAGGGTATCGATATTTCAGAGTAAACTAGTGTATACTTTTCTTGACCCCATACGGGGCAATGGTTGATCCCACAACCATTGGTGTTTGACACCAAATATTATATACAGATGCTCATGAGAGACTGAGTACACCGAACGGACTCGCCGAGAACTCCTAGATGGTACTATACCTATCGTCGGATAGCATTTCTTTGGTGACATGAGTACATGGTAGTCTGTAGATCTGAGATCGTCATAGTGTCTCATGTGGTCCCCACTATACTTAGATTATTACCCTACAATGGCTTTAAAGAACTGTGCAAATAAGTAGTAGTTGGGTACAGTCCCGGATCATATGGAGGTAATGAGAGATCGGAAAGGATTCGTCTATCCCGGTATATGGAGTCGATATTGCATAGTGCGCGATTACCAATAACCATAAGTCCCTGGCCAGGGCAAGCGATATTTACTGATAAGTGTTATCGGTAGTTTCTCATTTGGTTATGAGCTTGATATCGGCACGATTTATTGGGTTATTGGGAGTCTGATGTATTCCACCTCCCAGGCCCGGTATGAGACACTCACAGACAAAGAGACCGGACCGTACGGTGAGTGTCATTGATAGGCTCCGCAGGGTACGGACAAGCTTGCTTGTCGACCTTTCCTTCGTTCAATACCTGGGTAGCCGTTACATACAGCTAGTACCACTGACGTGCTTGTGGATATGATCCGAAAACTCACTACCAATGTATTGATGAGTCTTTAGAGTCCCACACAGAAGGCCTGTCCACTCGAGCGAAATAACGTAGTGCACGTACGGCGCTGCGTGCGGGGTCTGGTTAGATGTATGTCTTAAACCGGACGGATTATGATACTAGCCGGTTTATGATTGAACCGGGACATTAAATCAATTGTTAATTTAATGAAGTAATTAATTAATTATGTGATGGTACATATAGTTAATGTCATGACCCGAGTATTTCGACTCGTGACCGGCACTTAACCACGCTACGTCTACAGGCGTAACGCGACTAAGTAAGCCGAACCCAGAAATCAAAACCATTTAAAAATAGTGAGTGTTGAAAACATTTAGTTAAAGCTTTTAGAAAACCTTAAATAATTCAATAAGTTCCTTTTAAAGTTACTTAATCATTTGAATAATTTTGGCAGCATTTCCTTTGTAAAAGTAGCCCCGAGACCGGGTACAAAACAGGATATAAGTGAAATGAAATGTAATGAAATGAAACATCCCCAAACGGGAGCAATCACGCCCAACGGCGGAAACCAACATCACAAGAGTAATATACGACGCCGTAGCGAAGAATAAGAAATAAGTAGACATCACAGAATAAAAACTGCATATAAAAACAGTCGGCTCCTACGAGCTCGACACCAGAATACAAAATATACATCATCGTCCTCACACAGTATCTAAGTCCAGTACATAAATGGTAGATGGAGAGTACTAGATACAAAAGGGATACAGTAAAAGTACTCAGAATACCACAACCCACCTAAATGCAAAACAACTCTCACCGCAACTGTAGTGGTATCTGTAGCCAAAAGATGCAAAAGACAGCCTGCCGCGACTATGCTGAGGGCAACCTGCAAATACTGTGGCACAACGGGGGTGAGTTGCCAACTCGTGAATAGAGATAACATATAAAGGTAATCGCGAGCATGCACGTACTGCGCTACTCTAACAAATGCCAGCAGATAATATCCATGCGTAATAAGCAGTATGTGCAATAATCATGCAGATGCTCTATCAGGTAAAATAACTACAGGATGAGATGTATGGTAATCAATGCTGAGCATGGGATAAACAACATCTACACGGAAAATCAACGTGGAAAACAATCGGTGCCCACAACTGCACCCAAATCCCAAATAACTCAGGCGCCGGCACACCCATCGGCCCTCAAATCCTGTAAACCTCTGAGAAATTACGAGTGCCCAACATCGGCACCCAAAACCTCATAAAATACTGTAAGTCTACGGTAGCGCCCCGGCCGTCTACAGACGCCAAATGCGGAACAAAAAACTTTTAACTGGCGCTATCGTTTACTTTAACCCGGATCTGCCATTATTGCTAAACTAACAAACTGTAAAGAGTGTAGAAAGGTTATACCGAACGATCTGAGTCCTTCATTCTTTAACCATCATCCCACGCTCCGTTGCGGCTGCTTTGATCTCGTTGATCTCCGATCTGCTCGTCCAGGTGGCACCACGTCACTGATTCTTTAAACGGGCTCCCGCCTCTGACTTGAGGTAACTCGGTCGTCAAGTTTGCTAAAAGAGACGACCAAGAATGATGTAGAGAATGAGTAGATGACTTTGTCTCACTTTGTCCAAGTCCGTGGACGATCGGTTAATGAAGTTGCCATTTTTATCGGGCAATGGAAATGAAAGAGGCAATGAAATTTCCATGCACCATAAACCATAGTCTTTTTACCAAAAATGAAATCAATCTCTCTCCCTTCTCTCAAGGGGGCCGGCCACTTATATGCAAAGAGGGAGGTGAGTGTAGGAGAGGGGGAGGTAACCATAAGAAAATATCATGTGTGAACACAAACACATATCTCAAGTGTGAACACCAAGTGTGAACACACCAAAAGAAACCAATGAAAACACAACACCATTCTCACCTAGTCACCACCTTCTAGAACCTTCTAGAAGCATGACTCACCCTCATCCAAGAAAAGATAAATCCGCCTTTAACCGAATGTTAAAAGACGGCTGATAGAAAACTGGAAACTGGCAACTTCCAAAAGTGATCCTGAAACGACTTTCAGGATAACCCCGTAACTGTATAAATATACCCGCATTTATATTACGACCGAATACAAATGCAACTGAGACAAAGATATTATACCTACTCAATATAATACTCGGATCCGGCTTAAACCAAAGCCGACCAGTATCATCTGCCCGAAAAATAACACGTGCGTAAACGCACGTGCATTTTCCGAACCCTGCCATAAAACCATACGGCCTCTACAACGTTTCGTCCGAACTTGGGAAACTGTCTGTGGGGGACTATAATGACTCGTCAGTACCCTGGCAGTTGGTTTAACCACAAACCGTCAGCGGCACTAGCTATGCGTAACGGCTGCCCATTGACTGACCTCAAGGGAGGCCGATGAGCGAACTCACCCGGAAACCCTACTGAGCCTAACAGTGACAATGTATATACAGTCCGGTCCGTTCGTCTATGAGTATCGCATATCTGCCTAGGGGGCTAGAAACGTCAGACCCCAATAGCAGTATAAGTCGTGTCGGAGTGTAGCCCAATAACACCCTGAGATACTACTGGAGTACCTACCAGTAAATCTCCTGCCATGGCCATGGACTTTGTGTAATGGCTCTCCTAGACACAGCACGACCTCGCCCCCAATACCGGGAGAGACGAATCCCCTGCCGATCCGCTCACGTGCCTCCATATGGTTCGGGACTGTACCCAAAAACTACCTGTTTGCACGACTCCTTTGAGCCGTGGTAGGGTAGAAATCAAAGCACAGTGGGAACTCACACGAGACAAATGACGACCTCAGGTCGATGAACTAACCTGTACACATGTCACCAGGGAACTGCTATCTGACGATATGTATAATACCAACTAGCAGGTTCCCGGCGAGTCCTGTCCGGTGTACTCATAACCCAATGAGCACCTGTATACATCTTAGGTGATCCAACTGACACTAGTGGCATGTGAGACCGGCCACCGCCCCTCGTCGGGGTCTCGACTGTACACACTAGTCTACTCCGGAGTATCGATGCCCTGTCTCGAAACTCCCACGACTAGGGACCACAATTAAGGATATGCATATAAACTACCCAACTCTAACGTATATGATCGCCATCATACTGTTGGTAGTAAAGCAAGATCTTAAGGGCTCTATCAAAGTGTAACATGTAATTAGTCACCTGAACATATACACGACTGATAAAGGCAAACCGGATAGCATACTATCATCTTGAGTAAGACTGTCCTACCGGTATAGGTCCTCCGCAATCATTGCAATCACGTACCTGCGATCCAATAATTGACTCTGAGGGCACTATCTCCAACAATCTCCCACTTGCACTCGAGGCTAATTATTGCAATGTCGACTACTCACAGCCTGTGTGAAACCGAACATCCAACTCCTCTACTAATCAGTTTCACAAAGCCCGTTTGTAAAACTATTGTGTTCGAGAAATAGCCTCAGTGAGTGGATCCGCCTAGATGTTTCTTTCTATATCTCTCTTAATCTCAAGTTATCGGAGAAAGCCATCTCCCGAATTGAGTAATACCTGTCTTAGAATATGTCTGGATATCTGATGGGACCTAGTTCATAAATGAACTCCAAATCCAAACTTCTTAGACTGTATCGATCACTGAACCTAATCAGTATCGGCACCATGCCTCCCACAGTATCCTCTTGGACCACCTGTCCATAATACTGTCCCTCGTCAGAGGGAAAACTGTAACTCTGACAATCACTCTGTCAACCATGTCACCTTTGAAGCCTGGAATGATAATCATCTCCCGAAGGAGGCTGCCGTCATCAAATCCGTAGAACATGTACTTATGTTCTATAACTGCTTCCTTATGTTTCTCCAGGATTGGATTAATACAAACTTATTGCATCTAGTGCAAAAACAACATCTGGTGTGGTACTTGACATCTCATGATTGACTCAATTGCCTAAGCAAGTGATCTGGCAATCATGCACATCCCTCTCCCCTTTAGTCTGTAAGACACCTTTAGAGAGGGTGACTCCATCACCTGCAGGTACACCACCATGCTAGGAGTCATCTATTCTAAAAACCATTAGAATACTGTCAAAGTACCCACATTGGGAAACTACCCAAATCCAGATCTAAAAAACCATAGATCTAGAAACCAGAATGTCAAATATTATATCCATATCCTGTCTGGAGAAACAACTGTGTGACGACCACAGTACAACCGATCGTAGTATAGGAATTTTACTTCCTACTCTGTGTATGTCATCCAGATACCATGACATCACACCCTACTACCTTCTTAACAGATCCATCCCCTATCCTGATTGAAGTCAAACCCATGACTGTCACATCAAAATTAGATGATCAATCTCCGCTATAACTGCTCAAGTCAATAAATAGATATAAGCATCTTGCCCACTATGCTCCCGCTGCTCCCACTGACTACGACAACCCTCCTACCGGGTCTAATAGCCTGGAACATCAGTAGTGTCAAGTCTGGGTAGATAAGAACCTCCCTGTCACCGTCCTTGAGGCTACCGAAGTACCTCTCGGGTGTCTGAGGTTACCCACCATATTTGCGGAGTGGCTATTGGAATGTCAAACCTGATTGAATATATAGGTCCAATTAAATTTTCCGTAATCGTTCGCGGTTCTGGAATCACTTCCAGTTCTACCATATTCCCACTACTGTTTTCTGAAAAAGATCCATTTTACTAAAACTGTGGAGAGTCAAGAACAATATCACTATTGATCTTCCAAATGGTAGAATATCAACCCTCGTCATAGCCAGGGTCAACCCACAAACAGCCATTACAGAAACGTGCCCTGAGTTATCCAGAGTCTGGTTTTAAGCATAAGCTGGACAACTCCCCGTACCTTAATATCTTTTAAGGTACGAACTATTCTATATCCAATATAGAAACTTTGGCACTAATTTAATTGGAACCAGATTCAAATCATGCAACTGTCTCCAGTGCATATCAACTTAATGGAAAGAGGCTAATCAGCATTACTCAACTTAGGAATCCATCCAATTATGAGTAACCTGAAAGAGAAACACGTTTCTCAAAACCATCACTATCATCTGAATACCAATCACAAGAATCTACATCTTCGATCTCTTTGAAGAATCCCGATACTTGTGACACCTGGTTCTCTACTTTATTCTTATACCCACAACTTCTCAAAACTTAGACCTTGTATTTCTACGAAACACTTGTCTAAATACTAGAGAAGTTATAAGTAAACAGAACATAGTACGAGGACCTACCCCTTTGTCCTGATGGACACTGGACAACATACAATACTCTGTATAAGTCCGCTGAGTTTAAGCAACTCAAAACCTGTGCGTCGTAGGTTGAAAACTGTACCCTGGCGATTTCCTCAAATATCACCAGTTACAACGAATTCCGATATAATGAGGATAATCACCTAATTCCCAATAACTTACTCCCACTCATCATCTGTAAAACCATACACATATGAGAATGAAACCTGGTAAATACATACTCTTGGAGTAAGTATCTAATTAGGAAAACAGTTTTCTTTTAACAATGCACTGAAACATGAAAATGTTTCGTTGGGGTATCCTGGTATTCATAGCAATGCCTCTTCCATAATCCAATTCATGACTTCAACCGTATATCTCTTTGCCATCTCTCCAAATCCCTTTATTTGTCTTTAGTCATTATCTTCTGTACACCATCGTTAGGCTAAATGGTTTTCTTCCTTCCCTACCGTTCGGCACCAGCCTATGGTTTGGAAGAAGACTATCCAGTAAGCATAATAGGTGTACCCTCTTAAACCAAGGAGTACTCGCATCTTGAGAGAAGGTGATGATAAAAGACAACTGAATAATACCTTATTCCTTTAAAGGTGAAATAGGAGTGGCGATGAAGTACGCGGTTTGGTCGTGAATGATAACAGTCGCAATTTACTTTGCCCTCTTTCTAATCCCTTTATTTTTGTCTTTACATATTACTTTCTGCACAACCTACTTAGGCTAATTGGTTTTCTTCATTCCCTACCTTTCGGCACCAGCCTATGGTTTGGAATAAGACTATCCAATAAGCGTAATAGGTGTACTCTCCTAAACCAAGGAGCTCTCGCAACCTGAGATAAGGTGATAATAAAAGACAACTGAATAAACCAATTCTATTTCTCCTGAACCTTGATCCATCCTCGAAGAAGTCCCTTCGAGTTCGTATATAACCATACGATGGATCTATCCAATGGAAGTGGATATCCGTAGTAATACGGGTGTTCTGAGAAATTCAAAGGCTAAAAGAAGGAGTGGCAATGACTTATGCAACTCAGACAATCCAAAAGCCAGTATTTTAAGAAGGTTCGGTCAACCTGGTCACTGAGTCATAGTCTAGGGTTGGTCAAAGGTCGCTGCCAAAGAGAGAGAGAAAAGAAACACTCTGCGCGCACTCTAGCCTAGATCAGAATGGTTATCACTTTATCTAATCCGGAAATGTCCTACTGTCCTGTCAAATTCTCCTCCAAACCTGAAAGAAGAATCAATCGGGATCACCCGAAGAGTAAACCAACTCATCGGTGGGAATCGGGATCCAACTCTCATCGTATGATAACTGTAAGTGCACGGCGGCGCCCCGGCCGTCAATCCGACGGCCAAATGCGGAAGCGGTGATAAACTTTAATTTTTTACTTGAACTGGCAAACCGCCGCGCACTAATACCCGGATCGAACCATTAATTAGTCCTAGCTAACTACAAGATGGGGAAGAGAGATATACCGACTGATCCAAGTCCTCCGGTCTTCTCGTTGTCGTCCCGATCTCCTGCGGAAGCTCCGGTCTCCACCTCGTCGCCGGAAGTGCACCACATCGCCTACTTCTTTTACGGGCTCCCACCTCAATGCCGAGGCAACTCGGGCACGAAGCTGGCTAGTCGACGTGCCCAAGGTTTTCTGTAGAATATAGTGTGCAAGTCTCATTTGGGGTTGTGGAATTGCCTTATTGGTGTAGGAAATGATATGAGCTTGTGGAGATGAAACATGTGGGATTTCACAAAGCAAGAATAACAAAAATCCCACCCAAAGAATTTTGGACAGCCCCTTCCCTCAATGTGGCCGGCCATGTATATGGTGGTGGAGAGAGTGAAAGAGTGGGAGAGTATCAAAAATAATGGGAGCCACTTTCATATCATGCAAGAGAGAGAGAGAGAGAAAAAGACCATCATGCATAAGCATGATAACAAGCTAAAACCAACACTCCACCACAACCATCATCAAGCATGATGACTTCAAAAAGTCAAGCCATCATGAAGAAGTCAAGAAGTCAAGGTCAAGGAATGGGCTCCATCATGAAACCATCATGATACAAATATATGCAAAGAACACCCTCCACAAATGCCTATTTGCAACAATGCAAATAAGCCCTCCTCCACCAATCTTCGGCCAATGAACGATACAAAGGAAATTAGCCGAAACGGAAAGCAAACTGGCAACCCCAGAAAACTGGTCCCGTAATAAATTACAGGACAAACCCCGATAATGTGCATACACACCCGCATTTGTATTTCGACCGAAATAAAATGCAATGAGACAAAATCTACACTGTACTATATTAGGATCCGGCTTAAACCAAAGCCGGCCAGTAATATCCGTTCGATCCTAATCCGTGCAATACCGCACGTATCTGATCGAACCCTGCCATATATCCATACGGCCTATAGTACAAACTGTCCGATCCTGATCCGTGCAATACCGCACGTATCTGATCGGACCTTGCCATATCTCCATACGGCCTCTACAACTTTCGCCCGAAAGCTGAGTAACTGAATGTGGGGGACTCTAAAGACTCGTCAACACCTTGGTTGTGGATTTAACCACTAGCACGTCAGAGGTATAAGCCAATACGTAACGGGCTACCAGGTATTGACTGAAAGGGATGTCTGTGAGCGAACTCAGCCTGACAACCCTACTGAGCCTGTCAGTGACAATATCCGTACAGTCCGGTCCGTTCGTCTATGAGCATCGCATGGCGGGCCTAGGGGGTTGGTAAAAGTCAGACCCCCAAAAGCGGTACAAGTCGTGTCGGAGTGTAGCCCAGAACACCCTGAGATACTACTGGAATACCTACCAGTAAATCTCCTTGCCTCGGCCGAGGGCTTCGTGTAATGGCTCTCCTAGACACAGCGCGACCTCACCCCCAATACCGGGAGAGACGAACCCCTGAAGATGCGCTCACTGCCTCCATGTGGCTCGGGACTGTACCCAACTAAAACCTGTTTGCACGACTCCTTTGAGCCGTGGTAGGGTAGTAATCAAAGTACAGTGGGAACTCACACGAGACAAATGACGATCCCCAGGTCGATGAACTAACCTGTACACATGTCACCAGGGAACTGCTATCTGACGTCTGGTATATGACCAACTAGCATGTTCCCGGCGAGTCCTGTCCGGTGTACTCATAACCCAATGAGCACCTGTATACATCTTAGGTGATCCAACTGACACCAGTGGCTTGTGAGACCGGCCACCGCCCCTCGTCGGGGTCTTGACTGTATACACTAGTCTACTCTGGAGTATCGATGCCCTGTCTCGAAACTCTCACGACTAGGGACCATTTAAGGATATGCTTATAGACCCCAGCTCCCACTTATATGATCGCCCTCATACTGCTGGTGGTCAAGCAAGAATCCTAGGGGCTCTATCAACGTGTAATAGCGACTTGTCAGGTCACCTAAAGCAGTACACGATGATAAAGGTAAACCAGATAGCATACTATCATCTCGAGTAAGACTGTCCTACCGGGATAGGTCCTCCATCAATCATTGCAATCACGTACCTGTGACCTAATAATTGACTCTGAGGGCACTATCTCCAATAATCTCCCACTTGCACTCAAGGCTAATTATTGCGATGTCGCATACTCACATCCCGTGTGATACCGAACACCCAACTCCTCTACTAGTCAGTCTCACAAAGCTCGTTTGCGAAACTATTGCGTTCGAGGAATAGCCTTAGTGAGCGGATCCGCTTTGTTGTTTCTTTCTATGTCTCTCTATATCTCAAGTTCGCGGAGAAACCCATCTCCCGAAATGAGCAATACCTGTCTTAGAATGTGTCTGGATGTCTGATGGGACATAGCTCATAAATGAACTCCAAATCCAAACTTCTTAGACTGTATCGTCAACTGAACTTAATCAGTATCCTGCGCCATGCCTCCCTCAGTATTGCCTTGGACCACCTGTCCAAAATACTGCCCCTCATCAGAAGGAAAACTATAACTCTGACAACCTCCTTGTCGTCCATGTCACCTTGGAAGCCTGGAATGATAACTGTCTCCCGAATGAGGCTGTCGTTATCATATCCCTTAGAACATCCACTTATGTTCTAAAACTGCTTCCGACTGTTTCTCCAGGATTGGATCAATATCAACTTATTGCATCTAGTGCAAGAACAACATCTGGTGTGGTACTTGACATCTCATGATTGACTCAATTGCCTTAGCAAGTGATCTGCCAATCATGCACATCCCTCTCCAAATTAGTCTGTAGGACACCTTTAGAGAGGGTGACTCCATTACCTGCAGGTACACTACCGTGCTAGGAGTCGTCCATTCTAAATACTCATAGAATGCTGTCTAAGTACCCAGATTGGGAAACCACCCAAATCTAGATCTAAAACCATAGATCTAGCAACCAGTATGTCAGATATAAAATCCTTTTCCTTTGTGGAGAAACCACTGTGTGATGACCAAGGTATAACCGATCGTAGTATAGGAGTTTCTTTTCCTATTCTGTGTATGTCATCCAAATACCAGGATATCACACCCTACTACCTTCTCAACAGATCCATGCCCTATTCTGATGAAGTCAAACCTATGACTGTCACGTCAGAAATAGATGATCTATCTCCGCTATATCTGCTTTTGTCTATAAATAGACATAAGCTACCTGTCCACCAATGCTTTCGCTGCTCCCACTGACTACGACAACCCTCTGGCAGAGTCATATATACGTACACTTCTAAAGCTAGTTTAGAACGACGTTATACTCATCCTCCCGCCGGGTCTCGTAACCTGGAACAACAGCAATGGCAATTGTGGGTAAACAAGAACTTTCCTGTCACCGTCCTTGAGGCTACCGTAGTACCTCTCGGGTGCCTGAAGTTACCCACCTTATCTGCGGAGTGGCCAATGGAATGTCAATCCAGATTGAATCTTTAGGTTCCTTATCAAATCTTCAGTAATCGTTTGTGGTTCTGGAATCACTCCCAGTTCCACCATACTCCCACTACTGTTTTCTGAAAAACAATCCATTTTTAATAAAACTGTGGCGAGTCTAGAACAATATTGCTATTGTTCATCCAGATGGTAGAAAGTCAACTCTCGTTATAGCCTGGGTCAACCCACAAACAGCCATTACAGAAACGTGACTTGAGTTGTCCAGTGTCTGGTTTTAAGCATAAACCGGACAACTCCCCGTACCCTAACATCGTTAAGATATGAACTGTTCTATATCCAACATAGAAACAGAGGCACTGATTTAATTGAACCAGATCCAAATCATGCAACTGTCTCCAGTGAATGTCAACTAAATGGAAGGAGGCCGATCAGCGTTACTCAACTTAGGAATGCTTCCAATTATGAGTAACCTAAAAGAGAAGCAAGATCTCTTTATCATTACTATCAACTGAATTCCATTCACAAGTATCTACATCTTCGATCACTTTGAAGAATCCCGATACTTGCTATACCTGGTTCTCTACTCTATTCAAATACCTATAACTTCTCAAAATTCGGACCGTGCGCTTCCACGAAACACCTGTCTAAAAACTAGAGAAGTCATAAGTAAACCGAATATAGTACGAGGACCAACCCCTCTGTCCTGATGGACCCTGGACAACATACAATACTCTGTATAAGTCCCTTGAGTCTGATAACTCATTCACTGTGTGTCGTAGGTTGAAAACTGTACTTATGGTTAAGAAGAATTACACCGCTGTTTAATGCTCCTTACCTAACCATCCACTGATATAGGTAAATGTCATAGACATAATTTCAGAAAGGTATATCTCACTCTATGAAAATAGACGTACAGATATATCAATTTGAAATTGGTGCATTACTGCGGATATTCAAAACCAAATATTTGCCGACCGGCAAACAGCCCAGGTGATTTACTCAAATATCACCGATTACAACGAATCCCGATATAATGAGGATGATCACCCAATTCCCAATAACTTACTCCCACTCATCATCTGTAAAACCATACAGATGTAAGAATCAAACCTGGTAAATACATACCCTGGAGTAAGTATCTAATCGGGAAATCAGTTTTCCTTTAACAGTACACAGTGAGATTGAAACATTGAAATGTTTCGATGGGGTATCCCGGTATCCCTAGTAATGCCTCTTCCAGATTCACGACTGTAACCGTATAATTCTTTGCCACCTCTCCAAATCCCTTCATATGTCTTTAGTCTTTACCTTCTGCACACCCCTTAGGCCAAATGGTTTTCTTCCTTCCCTACCGTTCGGCACCAGCCTATGGTTTGGAAGAAGACTATCCAATAAGCATAATGGGTGTACTGTCCTAATCCTAGGAGCACTCGCAATGCGAGAGAAGGTGAGGATAAAAGACAACCGAATAAATCTTATTCCTATTTCTCCTGAACCAGAATCCATCCCCGAACTGGAACAAGTTCCTTTCGAGTTCGTATATAACCATACGATGGAGTATCCAATAAACTGTGGATCTTCGTAGTGATACGGAGTGTCCTGGAGAAATACAAAGGTGATTTAGGATTGGCGAAGAGATACTTGGTTTGGTCGTGAATATCAGTCGCAATTTACTTTGCCCTCTTACTAATCCCTTGCTTTGTCTGAACTTAATACCTTCTGCACACCATCGTTATGCTAATTGGTTTTCTTCATTCCCTACCGGTCGGCACCAGCCTAAGGTTTGGAAAAAGACTATCCAATTTGCGTAATAGGTGTACTATCTCCTAAACCAAGGAGTACTCACAACCCGAGAGATGGTAAAAGGAAAAGACAACTGAATAATCGTATCCATTTTCTCCAGAACCGGAAACCATCCTCGAATAAATTCCTTCGAGTTCGTATCTAACCATACGATGGTTTTGTCCAATGGAAGTGGACGTTCGTAGTAAAATGGGGTGTCCTGGAGAAAAAGGGTAAAAGTAGGAGTGGCAATGAGGTTTGCAACTCTGACAATCCAAAAGCCAGTGTTTTAAGAAGGTTCGGTCAATTTTGGTCACTGAGTCATGGTCTTAGGGTCGGGTCAATGGTCGCTGCCAAAGAGAGAGAGAAAAGAAACACTCAGCGTGCACTCTAACCTAGATCAGAATGGTTACCAATTTATCTAATCCGGAAACCTCCCACTGTACCGTCAAATTCTCCTCCAAACTTAAAAGAAGAATTAGTCGGGAACAACCGAGGAGTAAACCAACTCATCAGTGGGAATCGGGATCCAACTATCATCGCATGATAACGTGACGGAATCCACTCACGGTATCACACTCCAGAAGGTATGCGCATATCTGGCAAGTTTCAGTTCTTTTGAAACTCCCGATGAGATTTCTGCCCCATGCTCTTATGACCTTGACTTTGGCCAACAAATCATAAGTCACATGTCAAGTTCTACCCGTCATTCTCCAGGTTGATTCGAATCCACCCGCACAAGCCCTTGACTTTGGCCAACAAGGCTATACGACTGTTCCAAACCAACGCATCTATCTATGCTGCATATGAATAACCAATAGCTACCAAACACCGTGCCTTGACTTTGGCCAACAAACACAGCTTGAATACTATTGACTACCCATATGAAACGACGGAGGGCTACGAATGGTTTCTGGCGAAAACCTTTAACGTAATGAACTTGATATCGTTGAAGGAACTGATAGCTTTTAAAAATATAGTGACGAAAACCGTTGCTAAAGAGGTCACTCCCGGTGAAGGGATCTCGGCTCTTTCCCCGTAGAATGAGGTGCAGGATATTCCAATTGAATACCACGGTGCAAAGCAAAAGTAATCGGCTATAGTGAAGTTATTGCCCTGATGCAAAATTTTGTCCAAGGGGTCACTCCCGGTGAAGGGATCTCGGCCCTTGCCTCGTCGACTGAGGAGCAGGATATTCCAACTGAATATCACGATGCAAAACAAAAGTGAACGTCCTTGCAATAACAGCTTTTTGAAAAGTGTTCCAACAACATCAGATTAGGTTTGTTTTTAACTTGCATTGATCCGAATCAATGCAGTCCCATCAATTGATCACACCATAAAGAACGAAAATATACTGATGTACGTATATGCCATCCGCATTCGCCACTAGGTCCTGTCATTACCCGTTAGGTTAGCTAACTAACGACAGAGCGGGGACTGGACTAGCGCGGATGCAAAACATATACAACATCTACTAATATATATACCAATATATTATAATTGCTCAAGGGGTGATAAAAAATGCAACATCACAGAAATGTACAGCATCACAGAGCAAAACAGATATCTGGGATCCCCGGGTTTCACAGAGCCACTACTGAAACCCGACGTTCCCCTGGTCGTGTGGATAGCCTGTGCAATGAAATCCTAGACCCCTACGGGCGCGGCAAGTTACCCGCCAAAACCTGAAGTGAGGCAGCCCCCTTCAGCAACGTGAATGGACCACCCAGCACTTCACGGAATCCGGTAACTTGGGCACCCCTCCTGGGTCAACCTGTACCCCCTACGAGTGCGGCGAATAGCCCGCCAATTATAGAGTGAAGCCCCCTCCGTCTCAATGCCATGAGATGCGGGCTTGTTGCCCTCCAGAACCCGGCTATCCGTGCACCCCTCCGCGGGGTAATCCTAGTACAGAAAGTAAAAAATACATACAACGGGTACATCGACCGCAACCTGGCCGTGCCCCAAAATAATAATACAATCAGGCAGTGAAGGCAGTCCACATGTCGGACGCTCGCCCCGCAATATCAAATGTACATAATACAACAAAAACTGTACTAGCATTGCATCTAGGCTATCCCCACGACCGACCCGCAACATCACAGCAAATACATAGAACATCAACGTGAAAGTCACGTTCGCAAATCCGTCTAACCGGGCTATAGCAGTTAGACTGGATTTACCGATCGAGTGACATTCACGGTCGCAGATATAATGTAAATACTGTGAAATAATGTGTTTAAAATATCCGATCGATCAAATTTTAACAAGTGGGCCCCAAAGCATTACTGTAGCTGATCAAGAAATTCTGGGCCCAATATTAATATTCCAAAACCCCTATTTTCATCCCAGAAAGATACTGTAGAAATTTGGTGCAGGGAACCCAAAATAGTGCGGCGGAACCGCGGCCCAAAGGGGTGTTTGGCCGCGGTTCCGCGCTCCTACAGTGGAGTTAGTGCATCGAATTTTCACAGAACTCTTATTTTTTCTAGTAGATCACTTTTCTGTAACCTGAAAAAAATTTCGACACCAAAAAATTTCAACAGAAAACTGATGCAAGCAAAATTGTGGATTTTGGAATTTTGGTCGATCGGAAATGCAAAACACATTAAACAAAGCTAGACTAAGTTAATGGCGAGGCTCTGATACCACTGTAAGTGCACGGCGGCGCCCCGGCCGTCAATCCGACGGCCAAATGCGGAAGCGGTGATAAACTTTAATTTTTTACTTGAACTGGCAAACCGCCGCGCACTAATACCCTGATCGAACCATTAATTAGTCCTAGCTAACTACAAGATGGGGAAGAGAGATATACCGACTGATCCAAGTCCTCCGGTCTTCTCGTTGTCGTCCCGATCTCCTGCGGAAGCTCCGGTCTCCACCTCGTCGCCGAAAGTGCACCACATCGCCTATTTCTTTTACGGGCTCCCACCTCAATGCCGAGGCAACTCGGGCACGAAACTGGCTAGTCGACGTGCCCAAGGTTTTCTGTAGAATATAGTGTGCAAGTCTCATTTGGGGTTGTGGAATTGCCTTATTGGTGGAGGAAATGATATGAGCTTGTGGAGATGAAACATGTGGGATTTTACAAAGCTAGAATAACAAAAATCCCACCCCAAGAATTTTGGACAGCCCCCTCCCTCAATGTGGCCGGCCATGTATATGGTGGTGGAGAGAGTGAAAGAGTGGGAGAGTATCAAAAATAATGGGAGCCATTTTCATATCATGCAAGAGAGAGAGAGAGAGGAAAAGACCATCATGCATAAGCATGATAACAAGCTAAAACCAACACTCCACCACAACCATCATCAAGCATGATGACTTCAAAAAGTCAAGCCATCATGAAGAAGTCAAGAAGTCAAGGTCAAGGAATGGGCTCCATCATGAAACCATCATGATACAAATATATGCAAAGAACACCCTCCACAAATGCCTATTTGCAACAATGCAAATAAGCCCTCCTCCACCAATCTTCGGCCAATGAACGATACAAAGGAAATTGGCCGAAACGGAAAGCAAACTGGCAACCCCAGAAAACTGGTCCCGTAATAAATTACAGGACAAACCCGGATAATGTGCATACACACCCGCATTTGTATTTCGACCGAAATACAAATGCAATGAGACAAAATCTACACTGTACTATATTAGGATCCGGCTTAAACCAAAGCCGGCCAGTAATATCCGTTCGATCCTGATCCGTGCAATACCGCACGTATCTGATCGAACCCTGCCATATATCCATACGGCCTATAGTACAAACTGTCCGATCCTGATCCGTGCAATACCGCACGTATCTGATCGGACCTTGCCATATCTCCATACGGCCTCTACAACTTTCTCCCAAAAGCTGAGTAACTGAATGTGGGGGACTCTAAAGACTCGTCAACACCTTGGTTGTGGATTTAACCACTAGCACGTCAGAGGTATAAGCCAATACGTAACGGGCTACCAGGTATTGACTGAAAGGGATGTCTGTGAGCGAACTCAGCCTGACAACCTACTGAGCCTGTCAGTGACAATATCCGTACAGTCCGGTCCGTTCGTCTATGAGCATCGCATGGCGGGCCTAGGGGGTTGGTAAAAGTCAGACCCCCAAAAGCGGTACAAGTCGTGTCGGAGTGTAGCCCAGAACACCCTGAGATACTACTGGAATACCTACCAGTAAATCTCCTTGCCTCGGCCGAGGGCTTCGTGTAATGGCTCTCCTAGACACAGCGCGACCTCACCCCCAAAACCGGGAGAGACGAACCCCTGAAGATGCGCTCACTGCCTCCATGTGGCTCGGGACTGTACCCAACTAAAACCTGTTTGCACGACTCCTTTGAGCCGTGGTAGGGTAGTAATCAAAGTACAGTGGGAACTCACACGAGACAAATGACGATCCCCAGGTCGATGAACTAACCTGTACACATGTCACCAGGGAACTGCTATCTGACGTCTGGTATATGACCAACTAGCATGTTCCCGGCGAGTCCTGTCCGGTGTACTCATAACCCAATGAGCACCTGTATACATCTTAGGTGATCCAACTGACACCAGTGGCTTGTGAGACCGGCCACCGCCCCTCGTCGGGGTCTCGACTGTATACACTAGTCTACTCTGGAGTATCGATGCCCTGTCTTGAAACTCTCACGACTAGGGACCATTTAAGGATATGCTTATAGACCCCAGCTCCCACTTATATGATCGCCCTCATACTGCTGGTGGTCAAGCAAGAATCCTAGGGGCTCTATCAACGTGTAACAGCGACTTGTCAGGTCACCTAAAGCAGTACACGATGATAAAGGTAAACCAGATAGCATACTATCATCTCGAGTAAGACTGTCCTACCGGGATAGGTCCTACATCAATCATTGCAATCACGTACCTGTGACCTAATAATTGACTCTGAGGGCACTATCTCCAACAATAACGTGATGGAATGCATCCACGTTACTCACACTCCAGAAGGTATGCGCATACTTGGCAAGTTTCAGTTTCTTTAGAAACTCCCGATATGATTTTTGCCCCATGCTCTTATAACTTTGGCGTTAGGTCAAAATGTCATAAGTCACATGCCAAGTTCTACCCGTCACTATCTTGTTAATTTGAACCCACCCGCACATGCCCTTGGCGTTAGGTCAAAATGGCAGAACGGCTGTCCCAAACCAACTCATCTATCTATGCAACAATTGAATATCCAGCAGCTACCAAACACTATGCCTTGGCGTTCGGTCAAAATACATAGCTTGAATACTACTGAATACCCAAAAGAAGTGACAGAGGGCTACGGCTGGTTTTTGGCGAAAAACCTTTAACGTAGTGAACTTGATATCGCTGAAGGAACCTGATAGCTTTTTAAAATATAGTGGCGAAAACCTTTTGCTAAAGAAGTCACTCCCTGTAAAGGGATCTCGGCTCTTTCCTCGTGGAATGAGGTGCAGGATATTCCACTGAATACCGCTATACAAAGCAACTTGTAATCGACTATAGTGAAGTTATTACCCTGACGCAAACTTCTGCCCAAGGGGCCAGTCCCGGTGAAGGGATATCGGCCCTTGCCCCGTCGAATGAGGTGCAGGATATTCCACTGAATACCGCTATGCATAACAAAAGGAATCGTCTTTGCAATAACACATTTTAAATTTGTTCCAACAACTGTAAACAGGTTTGCTTTACTTTGCATTGATCAGAATCAACGCAGTCCCATCAATCGATTACACCAGAAAAGAACGTAAATAAAATGTACGTATATGCCATCCGCATTCGTCACTGGGTCCCGTCATCACCCGTTAGGTTACTTAACTAACGACAGAGCGGGGACTGGACTAGTGCGGGTGTAAAACATATACAACATCTAATAGTATATAAACCAATATACAATAATCGCTCCAGGCGTGATAATATGCAACATTACAGAAAAGTAATAAGTATCACAGAACAATACAGATAATCTGGGATCCCCGAGTTTCACAGAGCCGCTGCTGAAACTCGACGTTCCCCTGTCGTGTGGATAGCCTGTGCAATGAAACCTAGACCCCTACGGGTGCGGCAAGTTACCCGCCAAAACCTGAAGCGAGGCAGCCCCCTACAGCATAGTGAATGGACCACCCAGCACTTCACGGAATCCGGTAATCTTGGGCACCCCTCCTTGGGTCAACCTGTACCCCCTACGAGTGCGGCGAATAGTCTGCCAATTCGATAGTGGGGCCCCTCTGCCTCTCAAAGCTATGAGATGCGGACCCGTTGCCCCTCCAGAACCCGGCTATCCGTGCACTCCGTCGCGGGGCAAAACCTAGTACAGTAATGAAAAATAGTACAACAGGTACATCGACAGCAACCTGGTCGTGCCCCAAAAGAATATTATACAACAGGCAGTGACGGCAGTCCACAAGTTGGACGCTCGCCCCGCAATATCAAATGTACAAATAAACTCAAACTGCACTACTATTGCACACTGCTATCCACCACGACAAATCAGCAACATCACAGCACAACACAGAACATCAACGCGAATGTCACGTTCGCAAACCCGTCTAAAACAACTATAGCAATCAGACGCGGTTTACCGATCAAATGACATTCCCGGTCGGAGATATAATGTAAGCACTGCAAACTAACATGTTTAAATTTCGATCGACTAAATATCTGAAGTGGGCCCCAACGAACATCTGTTGAACAGTAACAAAATCTGGGCCCAAAAGATATGTACCAAAAACCCCAATTTCCAGAGAAGAATACACTGTGCAAGTTTGGGGGCATGATCACTCAGAACGGCCGCGGATGCGCGGCCAAACCATGGGTTTGGCCGCGATTCCGCGGCAGTCTTGTCGATTCATGTGCTCAAATTTGTACGGCGTTCTTATAAAACCCTGCACAGTTTTCTGAGATATGTAGAATAATTTTAGGACATCATTTAAAATCTACAGAAACTGTGAAATTGAAAAAATGCGGTTTTTGATTTCCGGTTCGATCGATGTTTTAAACACGTTAGCATAAGTTAGTATAGCAAAATGGTGAGGCTCTGATACCACTGTAAGTCTACGGTAGCGCCCCGGCCGTCTACAGACGCCAAATGCGGAACAAAAAACTTTTAACTGGCGCTATCGTATACTTTAACCCGGATCTGCCATTATTGCTAAACTAACAAACTGTAAAGAGTGTAGAAAGGTTATACCGAACGATCCGAGTCCTTCGTTCTTTAACCATCATCCCACGCTCCGTTGCGGCTGCTTTGATCTCGTCGATCTCCGATCTGCTCGTCCAGGTGGCACCACGTCACTGATTCTTTAAACGGGCTCCCGCCTCTGACTTGAGGCAACTCGGTCGTCAAGTTTGCTAAAAGAGACGACCAAGAATGATGTAGAGAATGAGTAGATGACTTTGTCTCACTTCGTCCAAGTCCGTGGACGATCGGTTAATGAAGTTGCCATTTTTATCGGGCGATGGAAATGAAAGAGGCAATGAAATTTCCATGCACCATAAACCATAGTCTTTTTACCAAAAATGAAATCAATCTCTCTCTCTTCTCTCAAGGGGGCCGGCCACTTATATGCAAAGAGGGAGGTGAGTGTAGGAGAGGGGGAGGTAACCATAAGAAAATATCATGTGTGAACACAAACAAATATCTCAAGTGTGAACACCAAGTGTGAACACACCAAAAGCAACCAATGAAAACACAACACCGTTCTCACCTAGTCACCACCTTCTAGAAGCATGACTCACCCTCATCCAAGAAAAGATAAATCCGTCTTTAACCGAATGTTAAAAGACGGCTGATAGAAAACTGGAAACTGGCAACTTCCAAAAGTGATCCTGAAACGACTTTCAGGATAACCCCGTAACTGTATAAATATACCTGCATTTGTATTACGACCGAATACAAACGCAACTGAGACAAAGATATTATACCTACTCAATATAATACTCGGATCCGGCTTAAACCAAAGCCGACCAGTATCATCTGCCCGAAAAATAACACGTGCGTAAACGCACGTGCATTTTCCGAACCCTGCCATAAAACCATACGGCCTCTACAACGTTTCGCCCGAACTTGGGAAACTGTCTGTGGGGGACTCTAATGACTCGTCAGTACCCTGGCAGTGGGTTTAACCACAAACCGTCAGCGGCACTAGCTATGCGTAACGGCTGCCCATGGACTGACCTCAAGGGAGGCCGATGAGCGAACTCACCCGGAAACCCTACTGAGCCTAACAGTGACAATGTATATACAGTCCGGTCCGTTCGTCTATGAGTATCGCATATCTGCCTAGGGGGCTAGAAACGTCAGACCCCAATAGCAGTATAAGTCGTGTCGGAGTGTAGCCCAATAACACCCTGAGATACTACTGGAGTACCTACCAGTAAATCTCCTGCCATGGCCATGGACTTTGTGTAATGGCTCTCCTAGACACAGCACAACCTCGCCCCCAATACCGGGAGAGACGAATCCCCTGCCGATCCGCTCACGTGCCTCCATATGGCTCGGGACTGTACCCAAAAACTACATGTTTGCACGACTACTTTGAGCCGTGGTAGGGTAGAAATCAAAGCACAGTGGGAACTCACACGAGACAAATGACGACCTCAGGTCGATGAACTAACCTGTACACATGTCACCAGGGAACTGCTATCTGACGATGTGTATAATACCAACTAGCAGGTTCCCGACGAGTCCTGTCCGGTGTACTCATAACCCAATGAGCACCTGTATACATCTTAGTGTAAGTCTACGCTAGCGCCCCGGCAGTCTACAGACGCCAAAATGCGGAACAAAACTTTTAAACTGGCGCTATCGTATACTTTAACCCGGATCTGCCATTATTGCTAAACTAACAAACTGTAAAGAGTGTAGGAAGATTGTACCGAACGATCCGAGTCCTTCGTTCTTCAACCATCATCCCACGCTCCGTTGCGGCTGCTCCGATCTCGTCGATCTCCGATCTCCTCGTTGAGGTGGCACCACATGATCGGTTCTTTAAACGGGCTCCCGCCTCTGACTCGAGGCAACTCGATCGTCAAGTTTGCTAAAAGAGACGACCAAGAATGATGTAGAGAAAGAGTAGATGACTTTGTCTCACTTCGTCCAAATCCGTGGACAATCGGTTAATGAAGTTGCCGAGGGAATTGGGTGATGGAATGAAATAAACTGTGAATTCCATACACCCCAAATCTATCATAATCTTTTCTACAAATGAATCAAGAGAGAGTGAGAATGAGGAGAGAGAGGGGCCGGCCTCTTTATATGATGGAGGGAGGTGACCGTAGGAGGAGGGAGGTGACCACAAGCAAAAGATATTATGAAGAAAATATCTTAAGGAAAACAAAAAGCTTTAATCACAAAGCATGAGTCATTATGCATTAATTGAACCATTAAAGCAACCAATGAAAATCCAACACCAATTAATCCTAGTCACCTCATCTAGAAACTTCTAGAAGAATCCACACTCATCTCAAGAAAAGATAAATCCGCCTTTAACCAAATGTTAAAAGACGGCTGATAGAAAACTGGAAACTGGCAACTTCCAAAAGTGATCCTGAAACGAATTTCAGGACAACCCCGAAACTGTATAAATATACCCGCATTTGTATTACGACCGAATACAAATGCAACTGAGACAAAGATATTATACCTACTCAATATAATACTCGGATCCGGCTTAAACCAAAGCCGACCAGTATTATCTGCCCGAAAAATAACACGTGCGTAAACGCACGTGCATTTTCCGAACCTTGCCATAAAACCATACGGCCTCTACAACGTTTCGCCCGAACTTGGGAAACTGTCTGTGGGGGACTCTAATGACTCGTCAGTACCCTGGCAGTGGGTTTAACCACAAACCGTCAGCGGCACTAGATATGCATAACGGCTGCCCATGGACTGACCTCAAGGGTGGCCGATGAGCGCACTCATCCGGAAAACCCTACTGAGCCTAACAGTGACAATGTATATACAGTCCGGTCCGTTCGTCAATGAGTATCGCATATCTGCCTAGGGGGCTAGTAACGTCAGACCCCCAATAGCAGTATAAGTCGTGTCGGAGTGAAGCCCAATTACACCCTGAGATACTACTGGAGTACCTACCAGTAAATCTCCTGCCATGGCCATGGACTTGTGTAATGGCTCTCCTAGACACAGCACGATCTCGCCCCCAATACCGGGAGAGACGAATCCCCTGCCGATCCGCTCACGTGCCTCCATATGGCTCGGGACTGTACCCAAAAACTACCTGTTTGCACGACTCCTTTGAGCCGTGGTAGGGTAGAAATCAAAGCACAGTGGGAACTCACACGAGACAAATGACGACCTCAGGTCGATGAACTAACCTGTACACATGTCACCAGGGAACTGCTATCTGACGATAGGTATAGTACTAACTAGCAGATTCCCGGCGAGTCCTGTCCGGTGTACTCATAACCCAATGAGCACCTGTATACATCTTAGGTGATCCAACTAACACCAGTGGCTTGTGAGACCAGCCACCGCCCCTCGTCGGGGTCTCGACTGTACACACTAGTCTACTCCGGAGTATCGATGCCCTGTCTCGAAACTCCCACGACTAGGGACCACAATTAAGGATATGCATATAAACTACCCAACTCTCACGTATATGATCGCCATCATACTGTTGGTAGTAAAGCAAGATCCTAAGGGCTCTATCAAAGTGTAACATGCAATCAGTCACCTGAACATGTACACGACTGATAAAGGCAAACCAGATAGCATACTATCATCTCGAGTAAGACTGTGCTACCGGGATAGGTCCTCCGCAATCATTGCAATCACGTACCTGCGATCCAATAATTGACTATGAGGGCACTATCTCCAACAATCTCCCACTTGCACTCAAGGCTAATATTGCGATGTCGACTACTCACAGCCCGTGTGAAACCGAACATCCAACTCCTCTACTAATCAGTATCACAAAGCCCGTTTGTAAAACTATTGTGTTCGAGAAATAGCCTCGGTGAGTGGATCCGCCTAGAAGTTTCTTTCTGTATCTCTCTTAATCTCAAGTTCGCGGAGAAAGCCATCTCCCGAATTGAGTAGTACCTGTCTTAGAATATGTCTGGATATCTGATGGGACCTTAGTTCATAAATGAACTCCATATCCAAACTTCTTAGACTGTATGGATCACTGAACCTAATCAGTATCCGGCACCATGCCACCCACAGTATCCTCTGGAACCACCTGTCCATAATACTGTCCCTCGTCAGAGGGAAAACTAAAACTCTGACAATCACTCTGTCATCCATGTCACCTTTGAAGCCTGGAATGATAACCGTCTCCCGAAAGAGGCTGCCGTTATCAAATCCATAGAACATGTACTAATGTTCTAAAACTGCTTCCTTATGTTTCTCCAGGATTGGATTAATACAAACTTATTGCATCTAGTGCAAAAACAACATCTGGTGTGGTACTTGACATCTCATGATTGACTCAATTGCCTAAGCAAGTGATCTGCCAATCATGCACATCCCTCTCCCCTTTAGTCTGTACGACACCTTTAGAGAGGGTGACTCCATCACCTGCAGGTACACCACCATGCTAGGAGTCAACTATTCCAAAAACCATTAGAATATCTGTCAAAGTACCACATTGGGAAACTACCCAAATCCAGATCTAAAACCATAGATCTAGAAACCAGAATGTCAAATATTATATCCATATCATGTCTGGAGAAACAACTGTGTGACGACCACAGTACAACCGATCGTAGTATAGGAATTTTACTTCCTACTCTGTGTATGTCATCAAGATACCATGACATCACACCCTACTACCTCCTTAACTGATCCATCCCCTATTCTGATTGAAGTCAAACCCATGACTGTCACATCAAAATTAGATGATCTATCTCCGCTATAACTGCTCTAGTCTATAAATAGACATAAGTTACTTGCCCACCATGCTTCCGTTGCTCCCACTGACTACGACAACCCTCCTACCGGGACTCACCGAAGTCTCGCGCTAAGTGTAGCCGATGACTTGCTTGTCCTTCTTCGCAGCGTCCGTCTCACTCGCTTGCGAACCTAGAATCACATAACGTAAATCACACATAAGCTTAACTTCACAAAAACGTGGTATTATGGTCCAACTAGAAACCCGTGTCGCAAACCAATCGCGCGTGTGCGCGATAAGCTAAAACGTGTGATCACGCGCCTGAAACTACCCTGACGCGTCGCGATACGCAGAAACCCCAAACTCACACACGTATCACGCGTGTCGCGAAGGTTTAGAAAATATGAGAAATAGGTAATAAGACCCAGATTTTTATACAGAACTTAACTTACAAAAATATATATATCATCACACTACACACAGCAGAATACACCCAAAGGACCAAACCCCAACCCAAACCCTACCCATCTGGCCGCAAATTGCGGCCAGAAACGATATTTCGGCGACCTTAACATGAAGAAAGGGGGTCGGGTTCTACCTGGGGTATCAGTACCTAGCCACTACACTGCAGTCTTCTCAAAATTAATCTGAACTCATCGGGTCGATAGCAGTTTCCAGAAACTCAAATTTTGCCTTAAACGACGAAATGCATCAAATAGGGATCTGGTGTTAATTTAGTGCAATTGGGGGCTAAGCTGGGTTGGAATGGCCTTAACAACACTCTATCAACCTACTGAAACCAAAACACACCTCACTTGGCCAAGGTTCTCACTAAACGCCTCATATCGCACTAAATCGCACCAAAAACCACTAACCGAAGCAAAACTACCCTAAACAAGTAAGCAAGGGAGTAAGTTTAGGAAATATACCTCACAATCGACCCTAGGGAGCTGGAGAAGGAAGATGAAGTGAAGGGAAGGGGCTGCAGTCGAAGCTGTTGCTGCTGCTGCTCACTGGTGCTGCTGATCACTGATGCTGCTGCTGCTGCTCTCTGTTGCTGCTGCTGCTGCTGCTCTCTGTTGCTGCTGAGGTAAGTGGGTGTGTGTGTGAGAGAGAGTGAGGTTTGAGAGAAGAGCAAAAGAAAATGAGAGGAAAACAATTCATCACCCGAATGTCAACCCCTCACTCTCTCTCTCCTCATTAATTGCAAGCATGGCTCAAGCCATGATGCACTCTCTCTCTCTCACCAAGTCAACACCCTAAGGAATTTCAAATTAAATCAACTATTAATTAACTAATTAAACTCAATTAAAACCCAAAAGACTTAATCCCCATGATTAACCCACCATGGTCACTAATCATGGTAATAACTCATTTAAAAACCCTAGTTTACATGCACATGTGTGTGCAAGCCTAGGAAAATTTTAGAAAAATATTTATTAAATTAGGAAAAATATTTGAAACACAATTTGGAAAACTTTTCATTAAAAACCCTTTATTTAAATATAATTAGTCACTAACACATCCTAAGGTGTTACAATCTCTCCCCTTTAAAGAAATTCGTCCCCGAATTTCAAAATCTAACTACACGTACCTTTGAAAAGATGGGGATACGTCTTTATCATCTCGCTTTCGGTCTCCCAAGTGACCTCCTCACGGTTCTGACCATGCCAAAGTACCTTAACTGATGGGATGTCCTTCGATCTCAATTTCTTCACTTGTCGATCCAAGATCATCACCGGCTGCTCTGCATAGGAAAGGTCGCGCTCAAGCTGGATCGTCGGGTGCTGAATCGCATGTGAAGGATGATGAAGATATCTACGGAGCATCGAAACGTGAAATACGGGGTGCACATCTGGAAAACTGGGCAGAAGGGCTAATCGGTCTGCTACTACACCAACATGCTCGAGGATCTCGAAGGGGCCCACATATCTGGGACTGAGCTTCCCCTTCTTCCCAAACCTCATCACACCTTTCATAGGGGAGACCCTCAAGAAAACATGATCACCAACAGAAAACTCAAGCCTGTGCCGCCAAAGGTCCGCATAAGATCTCTGCCTACTCTGTGCTGCTCTCATCCTATCGCGAATCAACTGGATCTTCACGGTCGTCTCCTCAACAATCTATGGCCCTAAGATACTGCCCTCACTGAGCTCTGTCCAACAGGCGGGCGATCTGCATCTCCTCCCATAGAGAGCCTCAAACGGTGCCATCTGAATGGTCTCCTGGTAGCTGTTATTGTAGGAGAACTCTACCAAGGGTAAGTGATGATCCCAGCTACCTCCGAAATCTAATACACAAGCTCTGAGCATGTCCTCGAGAGTCTGAATCGTCCGCTCTGACTGTCCGTCGGTCTGCGGATGAAATGCTGTACTGAAACTCAAGCGAGTGCCCAAAGCCTCCTGAAGCCGCTGCCATAATCCACTGGTAAACTGGGTGCCTCTGTCGGACACAATACATGTCGGGACTCCGTGTAGTCGCACAATCTCGTCGATGTAGATCTGGGCATACTGAGTAAATCCGAAAGTCGTCTTCACTGGTAGGAAGTGAGCCGCCTTTGTCAAACGATCCACGATCACCCAGATGGAGTCATACCCTCGACTAGTCCTGGGTATACCCATAACGAAATCCATCGAAATCCGCTCCCATTTCCACTCCGGAATAGGTAACGGCTGTAGCTCCCCCGCGGGCCTCTGGTGCTCAGCCTTGACTTGCTGACAAGTCAGGCATCTCGACACGAAATCTGCGATGTCCCTCATCATTTCGTCCCACCAATAAACATCTCTCATATCATAATACATCTTGGTGGAACCGGGATGGACGCTGTACACCGATCGATGTGGCTCCTCAAGAATCTCGCGCCGCAGTCCCTCAGCATCTGGTACGCAAAGTCTAACTCCAAATAGTAGTACCCCCTGATCATCGATCACGAACTCGGAAAATCTGCCCTGTCCAATCTGTGCCATGATCTCCGAACATCGGTCATCACTGCGCTGTGCCTCATGTATGTGGTCAAGTAACTGTGGGCGTGCACGAACATGAGCGATTTGTCCTCCAATCGGCATGAACTCGAACTGTACTCGGCTATCGCATAATTTCTGCCAATCTGCCGACGACTGTCCCCGTACCGCGCTCAAATAAGATAGACTACCCCTGGGCCTCCTGCTCAACGCATCCGCCACTACATTCGCCTTGCCCGGGTGGTACAAGATCTCGCAGTCATAATCCTTCACTAACTCCATCCATCGGCGCTGTCTAAGGTTCAGGTCCCGCAGCTGAAATATATATTTTAGACTCTTGTGATCCGTGAATATCTGGCACGACTCGCCGTATAGGTAATGTCCCCAGATCTTAAGTGCAAAGACCACTGCAGCCATCTCCAAGTCATGAGTGGGGTAGTTTTGTTCATGTTTCTTCAATTGTCGCGAAGCATACGCGATCACCCTGTCGTGCTGCATCAAAATGCATCCTAGCCCCACTCGAGAGGCATCACAATAGACCACAAACCCGCCTGAGTCTGAAGGTAATGATAACACCGGTGCCGTCGTCAGCCGAGTCCGCAACTGCTGAAAACTGTGCTCGCACTCCTCCGTCCAATCGAAAGGGACTCCCTTCCAGGTCAACCCGGTCAAAGGGGTAGCAATACTGGAGAAGTCCTGCACAAATCGCCTGTAGTAACCGGCCAACGCCAAAAAGCTGCGAATCTCCGTAACCGATGTGGGTCTGGGCCAACGCTGAACGGCCTCAATCTTCCTCGGGTCTACACATATACCGTCTCGTGAGATCACATGCCCCAAGAAGTCTACGCTGTCCAGCCAAAAAGCACACTTGGAGAATTTCGCATAAAGCTGGTGCTCCCTCAAAGTCTGCATTGTAATCCGCAGGTGCTGCTCGTGCTCCTCACTACTCCGGGAATACACCAAGATATCGTCAATGAACACTATAATGAACAGATCCAAATATGGCCGGAAAATACGGTTCATCAAGTCCATGAATGCTGCTGGCGCATTGGTGAGTCCAAACGACCTCACCAAAAACTCATAATGGCCGTAGCGCGTACGGAAAGCTGTCCTGGGAATGTCCTCCTGTCGAACCCGCAGTTGATGATAGCCCGATCGTAAATCGATCCTCGAAAAGTACCCTGCCCCCTGAAGCTGGTCGAACAAATCGTCGATGCGCGGCAAAGGATACCTGTTCCGCACGGTCACCCTGTTCAGTTGCCGGTAGTCGATACACAGACGCAAACTGCCGTCCTTCTTCTTGACGAACAGGACTGGAGCACCCCAAGGAGAAACACTGGGTCGAATAAGTCCCTTATCCAACAAATCTTGCAACTGACCCTTCAACTCTCGAAGTTCCGCCGGGGCCATCCGATAAGGCGGTATGGAAACAGGCCCCGTGCCAGGAACCAAATCAATACAGAAGGAAATGTCGCGCTCGGGCGGTAGCCCAGGAAGCTCGTAAGGGAACACATCAGGGAACTCGCTAACAACCGGAACCTGATCCAATGGAACCTGTGTAGCACTAGCATCGCAAACATAAGCGAGAAATCCCTGACATCCCTTCCTCAAAAGCTGTCCAGCGCGAAAAGACGAAATCACACTGTGCGGGGCGGCACCACGGTCCCCCAACACAACAAAAACCGACTCACAAGGAAAACAAAATCTAATTGTCTTCTCACGGCAGTCCACAGAAGTATAGCACGTGGCTAACCAATCCATGACCAAAAGAACGTCGAAGTCCAACATCTCCAGAAGGATCAAGTCGACAGGCAACTCTCTCTCGCCAATACAGACGGTACAGGATCGGAACACATGCCTAGCAACAAACGACTCTCCCACAGGAGTGGTCACAACAAGCGGCTGATCAAGCAAACCGGACTCTCTACCCAAACTCGGCACGAAGTGTGTGGATACGTACGAGTGCGTGGATCCGGGATCGAACAATACGTGTGCATCAACTGTACAAACAGGAAGGATACCTGAAACCACCGCATTAGACTCCTGCGCGTCCTGATGCGTCAAAGAAAAAACCCGCGCCTGTCCACCACCTGCGACTAACTGCCCTCTGCCTCGGTCATCCCGTCCTCTCTGAGCAACTCCTTCACGCCCACGACCTCGCTGTGTATGAGTCTGGCGCGGAGCAACGGTAGGTACAACAGGCAACGCCCTCTGGGGTGGTGAAGGTGGTAAGGTAACATGCGGTGCTGTCGCCTCCCTCCGGTGTATCTCAGGACAATCTCTAACGAGGTGAAGTAGACTGCCGCACCTAAAGCAACCCCGCGGCGACTGCTGACTCTCCTGGGGATACGAACTAAACATATGGCCTCATCCCGAATCTCTGCTGCTCCTCGTACCAGAACAATACCTATCGCGGCGTCTGAATGACTGCCTCCGTGTGGATATACTGGTACGAACTCTCTTCGGCTGTGGAACTACCAAAGTCTCAGCAAGGTGCTCCTCGACTACTAGGGCTGCGTCTACAGCTGCTGCATAGGTCTCGTAGTGCTGCGCGCTGATCGCGAGGAACAGTGGTGTAAGCAATCCTCGAACAAATCTCTTGACTCGCAACTCCTCGGTAGCCACTAAATATGGGGCATAGACTGCTGGCTCTGTAAACAGCACGTCATACTCTGCCACTGTCATCCCTGGCGTCTGGCGCAAGGACTCAAATCTGCGTGCTCGGGCATCCCTAACACTCTGGGGAAGGAAACGGGCTTGAAATACTGTCACAAACTCTGTCCAGGTCATAGGAGGAAGACCTGCTGTTCTGCCCTTCTCAACTGAATCACACCACTTCTGCGCAAGACCTTCCAGGCGAAAGCTCGCGAACTCAACCCATCTCGTATCTGCGCATCTGAGGGAACGGCATATCCGGGCCATCCTGTCGATGAAAGACTGTGGGTCCTCGGCTGTATCGGTGCCTGTGAAGACCGGAGGCTTCAGCCTCATGAACTCTGATAGCGATACTGTAATCACCTCCGTGGCTGCAGGGGCAACTGGCTGTGCGGTAGGCACCATCGCGGTCTCTGGAACGGGTGGAGCTACCTCTGGTCGCTGCGCTCGAAGCGTCTCAACTAGCGACCCTATCATCTGGCGCATCTCCTGCATGCTAGATCCCACCGTCCGGCGCATCTCCTGCATACCAGCCTCTAGCGTGGCGATCTGATATGTCACGGCAGGAACAGCCTGCTCGGGTACAACCGGTGTACTGCCCGGATCAGTCCTCGTCTCGGACGAGTCAACTCGAATCTCGGCCCTCGCGGCCTCTCTCTGCGCCCTCGTAGTCTTTGGTGGCATAATGGCTGAAAGAAAATTGGGATTCGATAAGAATACAGGAATCGAATCACAAGAATATAAGAAGGGATTAAATCAACAAGTCCTAAGGTCGCTTAGGCGGAGTACCGTGTCGTGAGTATGCCGCGGAACATACACACGCTACGCTACCCTGCTGCAGCTACCTACTCCATCATACCAGGGTCATCCTACACTCTGAAGGTAAAACCTACGCTCTGATACCAACTTTGTCATGACCCGAGTATTTCGACTCGTGACCGGCACTTAACCACGCTACGTCTACAGGCGTAACGCGACTAAGTAAGCCGAACCCAGAAATCAAAACCATTTAAAAATAGTGAGTGTTGAAAACATTTAGTTAAAGCTTTTAGAAAACCTTAAATAATTCAATAAGTTCCTTTTAAAGTTACTTAATCATTTGAATAATTTTGGCAGCATTTCCTTTGTAAAAGTAGCCCCGAGACCGGGTACAAAACATGATATAAGTGAAATGAAATGTAATGAAATGAAACATCCCCAAACGGGAGCAATCACGCCCAACGGCGGAAACCAACATCACAAGAGTAATATACGACGCCGTAGCGAAGAATAAGCAATAAGTAGACATCACAGAATAAAAACTGCATATAAAAACAGTCGGCTCCTACGAGCTCGACACCAGAATACAAAATATACATCATCGTCCTCACACGGTATCTAAGTCCAGTACATAAATGGTAGATGGAGAGTACTAGATACAAAAGGGATACAGTAAAAGTACTCAGAATACCACAACCCACCTAAATGCAAAACAGCTCTCACCGCAACTGTAGTGGTATCTGTAGCCAAAAGATGCAAAAGACAGCCTGCCGCGACTATGCTGAGGGCAACCTGCAAATACTGTGGCACAACGGGGGTGAGTTGCCAACTCGTGAATAGAGATAACATATAAGGGTAATCGCGAGCATGCACGTACTGCGCTACTCTAACAAATGCCAGCAGATAATATCCATGCGTAATAAGCAGTATGTGCAATAATCATGCAGATGCTCTATCAGGTAAAATAACTACAGGATGAGATGTATGGTAATGAATGCTGAGCATGGGATAAACAACATCTACACGGAAAATCAACGTGGAAAACAATCGGTGCCCACAACTGCACCCAAATCCCAAATAACTCAGGCGCCGGCACACCCATCGGCCCTCAAATCCTGTAAACCTATGAGAAATCACGAGTGCCCAACATTGGCACCCAAAACCTCATAAAATACTCGTGTCCAGCAACGACACGCAAAACCTCAAATATCGGGCTCCGTCAGTCCGGATCAGCCCATGGGTTCCGTCTGCGGTATCGGCCCTCGGCCCCGGCAGTACGGATCATCCCGCATCCACCTCTCGACTCTGGTCGGTATCCTCAGGATAACCGCCAGGTCCAACCAATCACCGGTAGGTACTCGCCACCCTGCCAGGCTCATCGTCTACTCCACGAAAAACATTTCTCGCCCCGGGGAACCATACCGGGTCCACCACGAACCCGCAAACAGATCATCCATCTCCTCGAATCGGGTTTCGAGCACACGTCTCAGCACCGAGAAAACGCGTGGTGGACGCACCAAAATATCATATCACGAGGAACCGGGTTTTCAAATAGTGCATCTTTTCTTAAAAATCCCACGGTCCTCAAACCAGAAATCATATGAAAATCCAACACCAAGAAGTAAATCCAATGCGATGTGCCATGTACATCAATCCATGATATAGGTATAGGGGAAAACCGCTTTTAAAATTAGTTTCCGTTTTTAAAGATATCATGCGGCTCCCAATTTTCATGAAAGTCATATCGAATCATATATGAAATGAACTACAGCAATATAATCATGGCAGTTCTACAGTGAGTGTGTCATGGCAATTACTAACGGTGTGTGTGTAGCATGCAGATCAGTGCTCGTGCAACATGAACCGTTAGTAATAGTGCGTTGTTCTATCAATTCTAAGCATACATACAGCAGGGGATGCAATATGCAATGACAGTACATGAGGTAAATGCAACATATAATAATAAGGTCCTATCAGCCCTGACGCATAACGCCATGCGGGCGATATCCCCGTAGATGTTAAATCTACTCACCGAAGTCTCGCGCTAAGTGTAGCCGACGACTTGCTTGCCCTTCTTCGCAGCGTCCGTCTCACTCGCTTGCGAACCTAGAATCACATAACGTAAATCACACATAAGCTTAACTTCACAAAAACGTGGTATTATGGTCCAACTAGAAACCCGTGTCGCAAACCAATCGCGCGTGTGCGCGATACGCTAAAACGTGTGATCACGCGCCTGAAACTACCCTGACGCGTCGCGATACGCAGAAACCCCAAACTCACACACGTATCACGCGTGTCGCGAAGGTTTAGAAAATACGAGAAATAGGTAATAAGCCCCAGATTTTTATACAGAACTTAACTTACAAAAATATATATATCATCACACTACACACAGCAGAATACACCCAAAGGACCAAACCCCAACCCAAACCCTACCCATCTGGCCGCAAATTGCGGCCAGAAACGATATTTCGGCGGCCTTAACATGAAGAAAGGGGGTCGGGTTCTACCTGGGGTATCAGTACCTAGCCACTACACTGCAGTCTTCTCAAAATTAATCTGAACTCATCGGGTCGATAGCAGTTTCCAGAAACTCAAATTTTGCCTTAAACGACGAAATGCATCAAATAGGGATCTGGTGGTAATTTAGTGCAATTGGGGGCTAAGCTGGGTTGGAATGGCCTTAACAACACTCTATCAACCTACTGAAACCAAAACACATCTCACTTGGCCAAGGTTCTCACTAAACGCCTCATATCGCACTAAATCGCACCAAAAACCACTAACCGAAGCAAAACTACCCTAAACAAGTAAGCTACGGAGTACGTTTAGAAAATATACCTCACAATCGACCCTAGGGAGCTGGAGAAGGAAGATGAAGGGAAGGGAAGGGGCTGCAGTCGAAGCTGTTGCTGCTGCTGCTCATTGCTGCTGCTGATCACTGATGCTGCTGCTGCTGCTCTCTGTTGCTGCTGCTGCTGCTGCTGCTCTCTGTTGCTGCTGAGGTAAGTGGGTGTGTGTGTGTGAGAGAGTGAGGTTTGAGAGAAGAGCAAAAGAAAATGAGAGGAAAACAATTCATCACCCCAATGTCAACCCCTCACTCTCTCTCTCCTCATTAATTGCAAGCATGGCTCAAGCCATGATGCACTCTCTCTCTCTCTCACCAAGTCAACACCCTAAGGAATTTCAAATTAAATCAACTATTAATTAACTAATTAAACTCAATTAAAACCCAAAAGACTTAATCCCCATGATTAACCCACTATGGTCACTAATCATGGTAATAACTCATTTAAAAACCCTAGTTTACATGCACATGTGTGTGCAAGCCTAGGAAAATTTTAGAAAAATATTTATTAAATTAGGAAAAATATTTGAAACACAATTTGGTAAACTTTTCATTAAAAACCCTTTATTTAAATATAATTAGTCACTAACACATCCTAAGGTGTTACAGTTAAACTAGTGTTATATTGTTTTCTCTCTCTTGATCATATGGTTACATGTGATGAAACTATTTAATATGTTTAAATTTGTTTAAACATATTATCTTTTTCTTTATTTATTTTTCTCTTTTATTTTTGCATGGCTAAAGGTGTGGTGGAGCTTCATCTCATGTCTTATGACATGTGTAAGGATGAAATGAGAAAGGGGTTATGTGTTATGATAAGGGTCTTGTATCATTCTAGATATAACATAATTCTTTTTCTCTCACATCCTTAAAAGAGAAAAATTAAGAAAAAATAAGAGAATGAAAAGAAAGAGTTTCCATTCTCTACATCACCTTCATCTCACATTTTTGCACCTTGTGAGGTTGAAGTAGTAGCTCAAGTGGCCTCTCCTTCGATGTAGATCATCTTCGACGGAAGGATCGGCAACTAAGTTTCGTCCGGTGCACAATTAGAGCCTAGCTTGGAGTTCAAACAAAGAAGAGCATCCATTCAACCCAAATGGAGCTTAAGAAGAAGCATCAAAAGTTGTATGCTCTAAAACTCTTAGTTTTAGTTTTTCTTTTTGCAAGTAAAAGTCTTTAGGATGATCACTAGGTTTTTTGTGTGTCATGCATGCTAGAAAGAAAATTTTGATTTTTCCATTCCGCCTCGCTTAAAAATACTCTAGTTGGATGCTTGACACACTTGCATCACCTAAGTAGAACTACCCCCGTTATCGACGTTTTAACATGAAAAGATTGAATCGCGGATTTAGAATTTCATTGTCAAGTTTGAAAAGCTTAAAACATCGTCCGATTCCAACTTAAAATACTTCCAGAATTAAAAATAGGAATTCTGACAAATTTCGACATATGAAAATAGCTTAAACCCTAAACTTCATATGGGGCCGACGGGGGAGGGGTTTGGTCGGCCAAGTCATGGACTTGGTGCCTCGGGCTTTATGCAAGGTCTTATAATCATCCAACTAGCTCAAAAAGACCTATCAAATTTTTTTCAAATAGCCCAATTGTAATACACAGCCCCTTTTTATACCAATATCCGTGTTTCTCTTTAACTTATAAAATTATACTTTATTTATAATTATTTATTTATTTTAAAATCCTATTAAACCCAAACTTTCCTCATCAGCCCATTCCCTTTTAAATAAACTTATTTTCTTTTCATTTTTCCCTTAATCCCAAAACCCAGCCCAACTATTTTCCTTCCATTCTATTTTTCCTCCCTTTAAATATTCCAGATTTTTCCAGCCTAGCGCCCTCAGAGGACTTCCCCTTTTCTTTTTAAATTCCCCAGCCTTTTCCATTCCCAGCCCAAAGGATTTTTCCCATTTAAGTAAAATATATAAAACTCTTTTTATTTTCCTAGCCCAGCAGCCCCGGCCCATACCCCAGCCCACCAGGAAAATAAATAAAAGGGGAATTCAATTTTAGTCGGCCCAAAGAATTCCGGCCCATCCGCCGCACTACCCGACCCGGCCCACATCCTATTCTCCTTCCTCCTCAACGGCTATTTTTCCCGCCCACACCCACTGTTTCCTCGACCCGCTTCCTCCACCCGCGCCCACGCCCTTGCCCACGACGCACACGTTTCCCCTGCGACCCGCTCCCCCAACGGTTCGCTCCTCCTCCTCTCTCTCACCCTCTAGATCTAAAACTCCTCAAAAAAAATCCCTATCGATCGCCCAAGAACCCAACCTCAAACCCACTGCTTCCATCAACCACCACCCTCACCGTCGACGACGATGACTTCGACCCCTCATTCATCTTCCCTCATTTCTCCTCCACCCACAGAACCCTCCTCTTCCTCCTCCACTCGAGAATCCCACCGCACCCGTGCCACGACCACACCACCGACGTACCCATCATCGTCGACGAGCCCTCTTCACCAACCACCACCTTCCTCCCCTCTCACCGCAGCTCCTCAACGTCACCACCTCCCCTTTCTCCTCCTCTCTTCCTCCGCCAAGCTCACTGCACCCGAGCTCGAACCCCGCACCCTCTCGCCGGCAAGCCTCCTCTCACCGGGACCGCCTCGTCGACACCCTACGTCGTCATCATCATCATCATCATCATCATCGTCGCCATCCCTTTCTCTCTATGCTCTCTCTCTCTCAATCTCTCTGTCTCTCACTCTACTCTCTCTCTGTTTTCCCTCCACTCTACTCTCTCTCAATCTCTCTGTTCTCTCTCTCTCTCTCTTTCTCTGTTCTCTCTCTACACTCCCTCTCTCTCTCTGTCTCTCTCTCTAATTCTCCCTCTCTCTCAATCTCTCTCTCTCTCTCTTTGTCTCCTCTCTCTCTCTGTTACACTCTTTCTCTCTCTTTCTCCCTGTCTAACTCTCTCACTCTGTCTCTCTGTCTCTGTCTCTCTCTTCTATCAACCAACCACCTCACACCCAACTACAACACCTAGCCGTCACCTGTGGCCTCTGCACTATCGGCCATCGCCTGAGCTCGTTGTCGCCGTCCGCAGCAGCCCGTCTCCATCTCCGAGTCAAGCTCCACGGTGCCGATCCCTGCGACGCAAGCCCAAGCCTAGTCGAGCCCCGGCATTTCGTCGAACACCTACGGAGATCGCCGTTGCCGCTGCCGTGCATCACCAGAACGTCTCCAGGCAAGTATTTTACTTGCTACATGCTAATATATTCGTGTTATAAACATAGATCGTATATATTACAAATTTACAATTCTCAATAATTTATATGACGCAACTGTTCGATGCATGATCTCAATGGAAATCCTCATTTAAATTGACGGAACATGAGGGAATTTGCTGGCCCATGTGATATTGAATGCTATGTATAAATTTCACTGGATAATACGACTGTTAGTGGCTAAAATGAATACCCCCAAGTATACCTGTAAAACTGGAAATTTCTCATACCCGAAACCCGTTAAAATGACCATAAATTATGTACATACTGGAATGATGCGTTCGAGGGATTAAATCGAAGCCGACTCGATGAACTATAACCTTATACAAGTTTCTAATGATTTCTGTACTTAAATTGTGACGATATTTGGTTCGGAGTGCGATTCTGGACTGCAGTCCAGAGCGACTCTGATTATTTCTTACTGTCCCATAATGAGTACCACCTTGCTTCCTTAACTCGTATGTTGCGGAACTCTGCTGTTTATTAAAGGTGAATCTGTTATCTAGATAGCACAAGTGGTTTCATCCTGTTTCGTTGTCATTTTCTATTTAATCTGTAATTTAAAAGATCGGGACGTATAACAGTCCAGAACAGATTCAGAGGTGACATACTAGTGTTAAACGGTGTATAACTCCTGACATGCAGACGCGATTGAGGATCCGTCTATTGCGTTGAAAACCTTACTGAAAACCCTAGATTTCATCCAACTGTAGCGTCGCTAAAATCTGGCCCAACTGGGATTAAAATGCGTTACAAAACGGACTTCCGATTCTGAAACCGGATTTCCAGCCGTGAACGCTTAAAATGAAATGGCCATAACTAGTGATCCTGAAACCCGATTGGCATGAAACTAAATTCTATGGATAGATAATTGAACGTACTATTTATTCCCCATTCATCGTTTCGCTAAACTGTACCCATATGATTTATGATAAATTGTGCAAGTGGTAGAATACTGTTTTATGATATCTTAATCATGTTTTACATACTGTCTCCTCATCATATCATACTTATGTTACTGCATTGATAACCTAGTTATCATGTGTATTACCCAGTGTTAGGTATTAGTGATGATTGTGGCAAGTACGTTAGTGTTCGTGCATAAGTGAATAAGTGAAAGTGACACGTACTTGTACACAATCAGTGACCCTTATTATTCTATTGCATTGTCGACGTCTGTGGGACGCGTGTACGTGTGTGACTATAAGTGGTATGGGACACTTATGGAAGCTCTGTAACATTTCGAAAAGATAAAATATTAATTTTGGGAATTTTTATAATTTAATATTATTTTATTGAATATTTTAATATTTTGGTATTATTAAATACAAATAAATAGGAAAAATTTGAGAAAATTTTTGGAAAATTATGGAAAATTCTAAAACTGGGTAATTATTGGAATTATGGAATTTTTAGATTTTTATATGCTAATTTAGTACTAATCGCGATTAAAAATTTCTAATCGGATTTTTGGCGTTTTTGTGCAAAACATGCACATATCACTTTTTTCACACTTGTGCATTTTCTTGCCACGGGTTGTTTTGGGATTACTATTTGAGTGAGAAGGGTTTTAAAAGGAAAAAGAAAAGAGAAAAGAATAAAGAAATGGGTAGTTGGTGAGAGAGAGAGAGGTATGGGCTTCATTGGCTAGACTTAGCCATTTTCTCCCCTTCATTTCCCTCCCTCTTCTCCCTTTGCTGCTGCTCTTCCTGCTCCTCATTCTCCCTCCCCTCTTCAACCTCCTAAACACATCCAAAACATCTCCAAAACCCTATCTTCTCTTCACTAAAAAGGTGCACAAGCTCATGATCTACACATTGGACCAAAGAAGCTTGGATTTTGGCCACTAGGGGCAACTCAAGAAAATTCTTGAGTTGCCAAATGAGGTATTTTCTGAATCATTAGCTTAGTTTTAGCATTTCCTTTACCCCATGTTTAGTTTAGAACCGATATTGTTGATTTTGTGGAGTTAAAGATAACCTAGCTAGGGTTTGAGGAAATTTTGTGTTGTAAGATGAAATTGAGCTCAGTTGAGATTATATAAACACCTTAGTGTATGAATTGAGACCCTAACCTGAGAGTTGAAACCCGAAATACGGATTTAGAAACCGATATCGGAAAATTTGTGGAATCTGTGAAGGGTATATTGAATCTGCTATCACCCGAGACACCCTAAAATAAAATTGAATGGACAGTGACATGTGCAGGAACCCAGGAAGCTAACCCCAAGACCCCAGCCCCTAACTCCCTTACCCGGCCGCCAATTAATCCTAATTGGCCGCAATTTGCGGCCTGGGTCCCACCATTCTGCCTCGTGTTGGTTCTGTAGCTCCTACATGTTTATGTTAGACCCCTAGTATATATAGATTTGTCTAATTGGACCTAGGGTGAAATCTGGGACATATTTCCTAAGTTGATGTTTTGGATTAGTATTTCCGTATTCCGTATTTTTAATTTTTCATTTGTGTCTTGTGATTTACCTCGACTATTTGGCGTTTATACGACGATATAGAGGACTTATTGATGGTTTTGAAGGCGTGCCATAGGTTCTAACCTATAGGCCCCTTATCGTATCGTTTTGGATTTCGTGTGCCGTTTAAGCTTTGATTTGGTTTTAATGCGCATATACGACACTTGATGTGTAGGTACCACATGAAGACTTCGGGATGACAAGCAAACGCGTGGTGGCATCGAAAGATAAAGACGCAAGGTGAGTAGATTATATCTACAGGGGGAAGTCGGGTGGATGGCGTATAGCACCCCCGCAATCCGTAGTTGTGATATTATATATATGATAGTTAGGTGTACTATGGATAGTGTAGGGTTGGAAGTGACTAGTGTAGTTCATAGTCGCGAACCCTAGAATAGATTTACACCTACACGCACATCCTTGCATATTCATTATACTTGCACTGTGTTTGACGATATTGGATGACATTGGAGATGAGTCGATGATGTTGGGCATTGTGCCGTGAGATCGGCAGTTTGATGTGATTCGTATTTGGGATACGATACGTGATCTCTAGCGGGCCTTGGGACGCGTGCTTGCACACGCAGGATCTTGATGGTATCAGTTGTACTAGACTTAGATCAGTACCCCAGATTATATGATATGGTGATAGTGATACCTGAAATATGATGAGATAGTGTGATATTTAACCCGTACCCAGCTATTGGGATGGCGTACGATGATTTACCGCATGAGCTTTACATTGATGATAGATCCGCACTCATGACTTGAGGATGTCATATGATATATTGTATCGTACGCGATACTATTGAGGCGGAATCACCGACTATTATATCTATATATATATCGACTCAGATGTTAGGCGGTTTCCTTACCTGTAGCTCAGCTTGTCGGTTCAGCCGTATAGTTAGTGTAGTTAGATTAGATTAGACTCCTACCTATTTCAAAAACTAGCGGGTCGTGGGTATTTTAAAAGACAGGTCAAGGGATCTACAGATATTTCAAAGGGCGTGTCTTTTCATAAAAACACCGTAGCCCCTATTTTCAAAACCCCATGATTCGTGTTATTTCAAAAGGCACCATTTGTAGGACTTATTTTAGATTAATGCAGATTAGTTATAGTTGCATCTAGTTTTCAGCTCCCACTCATTTTTGTGGTTCGCTTCGCATCGCATTCTTCTATGATGTTTCATACTCCATTATTGATATCATGCTGTTAGGACACCAGCACCATTACCGATGATGCGTATGTACCACGTACACTTACTTGCCGGCTCACACACATCTTCATCGGTAATCGCCATGTCACGTACACCTTAGAAAATATTATTGCTTGACATAGCCTTTTAGCTAATAGTTTAGACATTGTAGTTATTACCTGCTATTTCATGCATACTGTTATTCATTCTTATGCCGCATTCATGGATTCTCATGCATATATTCACTATTTTACGTGTTATTGAGGTTTTGGATTTGGATATCCGTGAGATTTTCTGGATTTGGAGGAAAACCGCAAAAACACAAATAAACATTTTCTCTCTTTTAAAATAAAAAGTGCGGTTTTCCCATGATGTATGAGTCGTCCACCATGAGTTTGCTGATGGATTTGGAAACCCGATTCGAGGAGACGGATGAACCGTTTCGGGTACATGGTGGGCCCGGTGCGGTACCCCGGGGCAAGATGAATGTGGTGATGACGTTGAGCTTGACAGGGGAGCACTACCGACCGGTGATTTTACCCGACGCGTCGGATATCCGGAGGATACCGTCGTGGTCTTGAGATGGTTGGTAGGGGCCGGTCTGGACTGACGGCGTCCTAGATTTTGTGGTTGAGGCTTGAGATATCGAGATATTGGGATTACGTTTTGTGCCGATGCTAGGCACAGTTTTATGCTGATTTCATTATGATTCCTCATTTTAAAAATACAAAGGAAATCTCACTAATTTATGAAAACAGTTTCTTCATGTACATGTATTCTGCTTTCATGCATTCATATCTCATTCATATGATATATTGCTACCTGAGGCACTGGCACTGGCACATGAGATTACACTCGGGTTAGATATTTACCCTAGCCTTGTTATAGGCTGCATGTTGTATATTGAGGGTTTTATATACTGATCGTATTGACCTAGGATTATGTCTTGCTTTCGGTTTCTGCTTGTAGATATTCTCTATTCATGAGTTGGCAACTCACCCCTGTTGTGCCACAGTTCTTGCAGGTTTTGCCGTACAGGTTCCTTTGCGGCATTTCTGGCACATTGCTTCCTTGCGGGTGAATTGCATTTGGTAGGTGGTTTCTTTTGCATCAAGAACCACCATTGTACTTGTATTATTCTTTGTATCTAGAATTCCATCAACCAAAACTTGTGTATTGTTTCAGACTTAGACATTAGTGATGTATTATTCGACCTTAGAGTCGCGCTTAGCAGTATTACGGTTTTCATGTTATTTTTTTGAGTTTTATTTTGAGTTTTGACCCTCGCCCTTCGGCGTTGTATATTATATTGCTTGTGTGGTTGTGACCGTCGATTGACGAAGAGCTAGCTCCCGCTTGGGGATGCCTTTTATCATTGTATATAGTTATTCTTGTCGTACCCCGTTCGGGGCCAGTATTTACAAAAGAAACTCTGCCGAAATTTTTAGAAAAGACTTTACCCTTCAAAAATGCACATTCGGCTTAGTTATTTAAAAACCTTGACTTCAAACTTGTTTTTCCTTCACTTCTTTAAAAAACCAGTTTTCTTTACTTACTCTTAAAATGGTTTTAGATTTCTGGGCTTTTGGCTTACTTGGATCGGAGGAAGTCCTATAGGCTTCTTATGGTTCAAGGGCCAGTCACATGCTCTTTCGGGTCGTGACAAAGTTGGTATCAGAGCGCTAGGTTGACCTTGGTTCGAGTCTAAGTTTGACTATGTGGAGCCTAGGGCGTGTATATATATACGGAACTTAGGCTTGACCTTACGGAACTTAGACTTAGTCGAGGGGGTATTAGACCCGAACTTTCGTCGTATAGGATGACTCTTGGTTGATGGAATAGGTGACTAAAGTAGAGTGACGTACCGTGGGTATGTTCCGCGGCATACTTACGACACGCCATTCCGCTTAAGAAACCTTAGGATGTACATATTTCCGAGATTAGTGATTCTCTTCATATCCATGATTATACATCCATTTGAGATCCTTGATTCTATTAGTTTCATGATCATACCTTTATTGATGTTGTTCCTTCTTATGATCATGTATCCACTCTGGATTTGTTGTTCTCTTTCTTCCTTTGATCTACTCTCTTCGATACTCGATTGAGGTTCCTGTCGCCATGTTTGAGCGTAGTTTGGGCTGCTGCTAGGTTTACGGTCAGGGCGAGCTCGTCTGGTACGAGGGCTGACCTTTGTGTTTTCTGGTGACATGGGAACGTCTCGAATTGGTATTGATGATTGTAACCTCTAGTAAAGGCGAGTTCTTGGTTTTGTACCGGATGATCGGGCCATTGTTAGAGCTGCCAGTTGAGAGAGGACTGTTGATGTACAACATACCTCAGAGATTATGATGTCGCCTACTGTGCAGACAAATGGACCAGCTGTTGCTGGGATTGACAGGATGTCGCTTCCGGAGCTTACGAGCTGAGATTTTCGGAGCTTCCAGGCAGATATGAGACAGATGATAGCTAGTCTACCCGATTTGAGAGACGAAGGTGATTCGTCCGATTTATGCGCCGGAGCGGGCCCAGTTGAGTTGAAGATTTCCAGTATGGAGAGTCTTACTCAGATCTAGAGCAGACCGATTCAGAGATGACCGCCAATGCATCGCCTTTCCTGGATGATTGAGGCGCTGTTCGGCATGCAAGCGAATGAGCCAGTTGTTGCTGCAAATGACGAGATATCGCCCAGATGGTTGGAGCTACTGTAGCATGAGTACATACTTAGAGCAATGATAGCGAGTCGCTAGTCACCTGAGGATGAATGACTAGGACAGGTGTTCGTTCGCTTACCCCGATGCGAGGCCATCAGATAGATTGTTTCCAGCTAGAGACGACTTCACGCAGGTTCGTTGAGAGTCGATAGAGACGATCGAATATCAGAAGCCCATTTTCTAAGTTTAAAGTATACGGAAAGACATGCAGGTGATTCTATGGAACCTCTAGAAGAATGAAACCCTAACTCGACTTAATGACCATATGAAAGCCTTTGAACCTTAGGGTTTGCGGCAGTTCTGCGACGCCATTAGTGAGGCTTGGGTTTGCCCTTCTACGGCTGGACCACCGACGCTGTGGCATGTACTCGATACTATTAAACTGTACTCAAGATGTTGATCTCTTGGGGGATTATAAGGTTCTGACGAGTCGATCGAATGTTTCGACATCATTCGGATATCATGTGATGGGGTGCTTGCTTGGGAGACTCCAGATACGAGTATAGCCGTTGGAGCACAGTCCATGCAGCCACGATGAACCGAGTCCAAATCAGTCGATATTGAAGCAGAGTGAATAAAAGAGTTCGCAAGAGATTTCGACGAGATAACGTTCCACTCCGCTGACATCAGAGATGTGATACGCACCCAGAGGCGTTGTATATGGATATATCTTCCAGAAAGAAGCGCGATAAGTATGTAGCCATTCCGGAATAAGAATTAGCTTCAGCAATGGATGGTGACTTCCGGGCATTTCGGTAGGAATGAGATTTGAGAGAGAAACCTCGACAGGACCTTTGTGGAAAACGATACGAGAAGACCTAGACCCAGGAGTGGTCATATTGCGCATAACCAGCAGGCCAGAGTTGGCATTGCCGACGGGGTAGTTGACCAGATTCGGATAAAGGAACTTACCCAGATGCGTTACGAATCGATCAAGGATGGACGAGTATTGAGTATTCCTCTGATGGTTGGGACGTGTTCCCGAGGACCTGTTCGGCCTGACATCTTCTACAGAATTGTGAAGCTACAGAGTACGCGATTTCAAGTCCGTGCGAGAGACTTCAGATTGACCGTGGCTGAGAACAGTGCAGTGCGTAGCTAGCATGGCGTGACGTCATAGTGGACGACGATAGAGACAAGTGGAACCAGAGGTTCATGCGAGACGCTGACGAGCTGTCATTACTTCCCGTCGAGACTAGAGACCTGATATGCTTACAGAGGCGTTGGGATGCGACCAGTTTCTGAGAAAATGTTGTGCTGAGGACGCGGATGTCCATCGAGTGAGAAGAGATTATGCAAGAGAGCCAGCCTTCGTACAGTTCGGCATAGGCAAGATCGGAAGAGACCTTGTCACGCCCCGCTTCCCAGTGTACGGCGAAGTGGACGCGACGAGGCCCGCTACGTATGTACTCAGAAATACATACGCTAAGCGTAACTAAGCAATATAAAATAATCACAAGAGACCAAAGATGGAAAATAACAGCAACTTTTATTAATAATATTCTTTTTACAATGCATGAAATGGAAATACATCTGAACTGAAAAGCAATGCCTAAACAATGGCATAATAAAGGAAATACTGAGAAGAGCAAGCACAAAGTCTAGAGCTCTGGGTCTTCCTGGAATTCCTCCAAATCTTCACTTGTAGGCTCGGTCTCAACTTGGTCCAACGCACCTGACGACATTCAAAGAAGAGAGAAATAGAATGTCGTCAGCGAACAGGTCGCTCGGTAAGTCCTAAAGAAGAATGAAGAATGAGAGTGACCGAGTATGGTATTTTCTAAAGTTTTGTATTATAGTATATTATGGAATATTGTTTAACGATATTGTTTGTAGCTTGGTACAGAAAGCTGCCAGTGTATACGAGGGGAGTCTCTATATGCCAGAGACTAAGGGCACGTATAGTACAAGGAACCGTTTATGCCACGGTACAACAGGAACTGAATATAGGTTAGGTGTCTTAATCTGACCACCTCATTCCACTTTTAACATCTTCCGTACCAATCTACCCCTTTAAACCCCGCGATGTCATATTTGTATTGTTATCTTGTAAACTTGTAATGATTGCTTGATTGACTTTGATTGACTTGATTGACTGATTGACTGATTTACTGATTTACTGATTGACTGACCGAAACCATGATATCAGGAAACGGTTATAACCGTAAAGTCATGTAAATGGAATACTGGAAATCATGTAAAAGGAATATCCATGGTTCGGTTCATTCAAACAGATTGTTAACTGGATCTGGAATTCATGTATTCATGTTGAGTTAGAATATAAAAGAATATAGATTGACTTGAAACATATTCAAGTTTTGTAGCTTGGTACAGAAGGCTGCCAGTGTATACGAGGGGAGTCTCTATATGCCAGAGACTAAGGGCACGTATAGTACAAGGAACCGTTTATGCCACGGTACAACAGCAACTGAATATAGGTTAGGTGTCTTAATCTGACCACCTCATTCCACTTTTAACATCTTCCGTACCAATCTACCCCTTTAACCCCGTAGTGTTTTGATTGTATTGTTTGTCTTGTAAATTGTATTGATTGTATAATTGATTGACTGACTGACCGAAACCATGATATCAGGAAACGGTTGTAACCGTAGAGTCATGTAAATGGAATACTGAGAATCATGTAAAAGGAATATATCCATGGTTCGGTTCAGCCAAATTGTATAAATTGATAATTGTATTCATGGATTCATGTGTTCATTTTGAATTAGAATCTTGTAGATTATAGGTTGAATTGAATCAGATTCAAGTCAAATTAATCAGACTCAAACCCGAGTCAGACAATCAGAATTATGAATCGTGGTCTTATAATTGTTAGGGTCCTTAGAGTAATTTATAAACTTGAGGGGGTTTTATATAAAAATATTTTTGTATAGTTTTCAAAATATAACTCAAGTATTTAATTATCGTCTTTATGTACATACAACAATTTAATGATCAAGATAAATATGTATACATGTTCGAATAGCATGAAATGAGTCAAGTATATTATTCGATTAACTACCATAAACAATGCTGTAAAGAAATATTATGTACGACTAATTAATCAAGTTGAACGAATGCAAAATATAAACAGAAATATGGCTCTAAATGTTTTGCATGTGTGAGTTCCAGTTTTACCTAAATATGACTACCGGTTTGAGAGATATATATGTTTTCGTATCGTCGCGCAAAACATATCAGAATCTATTTGGCACCGTCACATATTTTTAAAACGCAGTTTGAGTTAATTTTTTATCGGGTTTTAGGTTACGAAGCTTATTATAAAATTGTAGGTATTTCGATGTAATTATCCAAAACACCAAGATTCACATGATTTGGATTTCTGAAGCTCTAGTTATGATCATTTTAATATCAGCATTTAAAACAGAAATTCAGATTTCTGGACAGCAACTATATATTCTATTGCAAAGCCTATATCAGGTTGTTTCATGCATTCCTAAGTAATATAATATACATAAAATTATAGTTCTATCAATGGTGCATCTACACATCTAAATTTTGTCACAAACGGACATCGGGTGTTCGAGTTATGTCCAATTTAAAAACAGTGTGCGAATCGGAACAGATTCTGTCCAGATCCGTCACTTAATATTGTAACACAGTTTTCTATATTTTACGTCGGTTTTCAGTAAAAATATAAAACTAATAAAATCTAGTTCATTCGATGTAGATATCAAAAACACATGAGTTTGCTCAATTTGGATACCGGTATACCAAGTTATATGTCGTAGAAATTGACCGATAACTGCAGTTTTCTGTTTTACGATCAGTGAATAAAAATGATGTAATTCCTAAACCGTTATGCGGATCGATCTAAAATTTTTACAGCGTGTATAAAATAATATATTCTATTATATGTAAATTTCATGAAATTTTCAGAATTAAAAATTAATTTATAAAAATTATTTTAAAAACTAAAGGTATTGATATGTCATATGTGAGAAATGAGAAAACCAAGGTATTTATTCGTAACTTCAATTTTTTTTTTTTACAAACTTTAAATAAAGTTATTTAAAATAAAACAACAAACATTCAATCCTAATTGGTCACTATGAAATCTTAACATGTGAATTGGGAGTAATGAAAAAGACTTTACAAACAATATATGTGTGTATGTTTGTGTATTCATTATTTATATATGTATCCGTTTAATTAATTATTTAGGAACAATGATATGTCAATGGAAGTTTTTCATGGTAATATAAAACAAGAGAAATATAAAGAGAAGAAGAAAGAGATGGAGGGAAGGAAGGAGAGAAGGGACTTACATGCACAAGCCGGTATTGTCACCGGGCTTGTCTATCCGCCGATAGCCTCGCGTTACTAGCGAGACCTTCTTGAAGACTTCTTCATGTTCTTCTTCTTGGATTCTAGGTGAAGAGGAAGAAGTGAGAGATAGAAAAATATGAGGAAGGAAAAGATGGAGGAGGACAATAAGGATGGTGTAATGGTGAATTATAATATATGCATTTAACATGAGAATTAAAAGAGAAATGAAAGGTCACCATTCATTTTGGAAATGAAAGGTCTCATTTGTAGGTTATGAGAAGAATAAAAAATGATAAAAATAATTGCAAGAATGGGGATTTGAACATGTGACTTATGGAATAACAATGTAAGGACTTAACCAATGAGCTATAAGGTTGTTCATGCATATATTTAATTAGAATTAAATATATGATGTTGCTTAAAAAGAAAATGGGCTTTTTAGATGGGCTGTAGAAAATAAGAATAATGGATTTGGGTTAAATATTTATGAAAGGAAAAAATAAGAATGAGAAGTTAAAAACTTAAATATAAGAAAAAGAAATTGTACCTAGAAAAATATACATAATAGATTGAGAAATAAATAATAATAAATTTAGGAGAAAACGGAAAATACCAAGTACAAATAAATACGGTATATTATTGAAGAGGGATAATACAAATGTATAAAGATTTTGGGGTCATTACAGACCTTGAGCAGGATTCCTTCCAGGACATTGCTGCAATAAGGTTGCACCTAGGATCAGATGTGTGATGTGCATTCAGAGAGCCAGAGGCCGACGCCAGTGATATGCTGCTTTATGAGTGGTCGTGAGGATTGACCGAGAGACGACCAGAGAAGTGCCAGAACGGAATCGTCCCCGTTAGCACACCTGACAGGGCCGATGAGCCGATGGATTGTGAGATAGGGATCCGCAGAGAAGATAAGGACCCAGAGTCAGAGAACGCCAGACCGTGAGCAAGAGGCAAGTAGATATCTTGCGCTGCTAGCAGTGGATGCACCGACTCCTTCTCGACCTCGAAGGAGGAACTACCGACGACGGTACTTATGATTTTTGATTTTGTGATTCAATTGTCACGTATCCGTCATTTTAGATTTTGGTATTTTAGGCGTTCTATTGCATGATTTAGTTTTGATGACTGAGTTTCATGATATTGTTTCATGCACCCACTGGATATTTATATTTTGCGCATAAGTTATTACATTCGAGGTATTGATTGTGATTTCACGCCTTTCTTATACAGTGATTTGATTTACACTTCTAGCATAGTTTTCATGCACCTTTAGTGTTTTGATATACGATATTGGTGCACGCCAGATGCACTAAATCGGGATTCTTCGTGCATGTCACATGCACCTGATTTTTATTGTCAGGCACACACGTTGCCTACGACAGATGTTTCGTGCACACCAGTTGCACCTAGATGTTGTTTTGTACACCTGTTTGACACATATATGGATTTTGATTCCTTGTGCACCAGACGCACAGGATATTTTTATATATGCATTTTGGGGATTGATTTCTAGTAGAGCAGTACATTTTTATGATATTCGCTACGTATTGTGTTTTCGGAGCCCCGACAAACTGAATTTTTACTGAAATGTTTTAGTATTGGGGGTTTAAATTTAAATTCGGGGACCGAATTTCTTTAAGGGGGTAGATTGTAACATTTCAAAAAGATAAAATATTAATTTTGGGAATTTTTATAATTTAATATTATTTTATTGCATATTTTAATATTTTGGTATTATTAAATACAAATAAATAGGAAAAATTTGAGAAAAATTTTGGAAAATTATGGAAAATTCTAAAACTGGGTAATTATTGGAATTATGGCATTTTTATATTTTTATGATCATTTATATGCTAATTTAGTACTAATCGCGATTAAAAATTTCTAATCGGATTTTTGGCGTTTTTGTGCAAAACATGCACATATCACTTTTTTCACACTTGTGCATTTTCTTACCATGGGTTGTTTTGGGATTACTATTTGAGTGAGAAGGGTTTTAAAAGGAAAAAGAAAAGAGAAAAGAATAAAGAAATGGGTAGTTGGTGAGAGAGAGAGAGGTATGGGCTTCATTGACTAGACTTAGCCATTTTCTCCCCTTCATTTCCCTCCCTCTTCTCCCTTTGCTGCTGCTCTTCCTGCTCCTCATTCTCCCTCCCCTCTGCAAGCTCCTAAACACATCCAAAACAACTCCAAAACCCTATCTTCTCTTCACTAAAAAGGTGCACAAGCTCATGATCTACACATTGGACCAAAGAAGCTTGGATTTTAGCCACTAGGGGCAACTCAAGAAAATTCTTGAGTTGCCAAATGAGGTATTTTCTGAATCATTAGCTTAGTTTTAGCATTTCCTTTACCCCATGTTTAGTTTAGAACCGATATTGTTGATTTTGTGGAGTTAAAGATAACCTAGCTAGGGTTTGAGGAAATTTTGTGTTGTAAGATGAAATTGAGCTCAGTTGAGATTATATAAACACCTTAGTGTATGAATTGAGACCCTAACCTGAGAGTTGAAACCCGAAATACGGATTTAGAATCCGATATCGGAAAATTTGTGGAATCTGTGAAGGGTATATTGAATCTGCTATCACCCGAGACACCCTAAAAGAAAATTGAATGGACAGTGACATGTGCAGGCACCCAGGAAGCTAACCCCAAGACCCCAGCCCCTAACTCCCTTACCCGGCCGCCAATTAATCCCAATTGGCCACAATTTGCGGCCTGGGTCCCACCATTCTGCCTCGTGTTGGTTCTGTAGCTCCTACATGTTTATGTTAGACCCCTAGTATATATAGATTTGTCTAATTGGACCTAGGGTGAAATCTGGGACATATTTCCTAAGTTGCTGTTTTGGATTCGTGTTTCCGTATTCCGTATTTTTAATTTTGCATTTGTGTCTTGTGATTTACCTCGACTATTTGGCGTTTATACGACGATATAGAGGACTTATTGATGGTTTTGAAGGCGTGCCATAGGTTCTAACCTATAGGCCCCTTATCGTATCGTTTTGGATTTCGTGTGCCGTTTTAGCTTTGATTTGGTTTTATTGCGCATATACGACACTTGATGTGTAGGTACCACATGAAGACTTCGGGATGACAAGCAAACGCGTGGTGGCATCGAAAGATAAAGACGCAAGGTGAGTAGATTATATCTATAGGGGGAAGTCGGGTGGATGGCGTATAGCACCCCCGCAGTCCGTAGTTGTGATATTATATATATGATAGTTAGGTGTATTATGGATAGTGTAGGGTTGGAAGTGACTAGTGTAGTTCATAGTCGCGAACCCTAGAATAGATTTACACCTACACGCACATCCTTGCATATTCATTATACTTGCACTGTGTTTGACGATATTGGATGACATTGGAGATGAGTCGATGATGTTGGGCATTGTGCCGTGAGATCGGCAGTTTGATGTGATTCGTATTTGGGATACGATACGTGATCTCTAGCGGGCCTTGGGACGCGTGCTTGCACACGCAGGATCTTGATGGTATCAGTTGTACTAGACTTAGATCAGTACCCCAGATTATATGATATGGTGATAGTGATACCTGAAATGTGATGAGATAGTGTGATATTTAACCCGTACCCAGCTATTGGGATGGCGTACGACGATTTACCGTATGAGCTTTACATTGATGATAGATCCGCACTCATGACTTGAGGATGTCATATGATATATTGTATCGTACGCGATACTATTGAGGCGGAATCACCGACTATTATATCTATATATATATCGACTCAGATGTTAGGCGGTTTCCTTACCTGTAGCTCAGCTTGTTGGTTCAGCCGTATAGTTAGTGTAGTTAGATTAGATTAGACTCCTACCTATTTCAAAAACTAGCGGGTCGTGGGTATTTTAAAAGACAGGTCAAGGGATCTACGGATATTTCAAAAGGCGTGTCTTTTCATAAAAACACCGTAGCCCCTATTTTCAAAACCCCATGATTCGTGTTATTTCAAAAGGCACCATTTGTAGGACTTATATTAGATTAATGCAGATTAGTTATAGTTGCGTCTAGTTTTCAGCTCCCACTCTTTTTTGTGGTTCGCTTCGCATCGCATTCTTCTATCATGTTTCATACTCCATTATTGATATCATGCTGTTAGGACACCAGCACCATTACCGATGATGCGTATGTACCACGTACACTTACTTGCCGGCTCACACACATCTTCATCGGTAATTGCCATGTCACGTACACCTTAGAAAATATTATTGCTTGACATAGCCTTTTAGCTAATAGTTTAGACATTGTAGTTATTACCTGCTATTTCATGCATACTGTTATTCATTCTTATGCCGCATTCATGGATTCTCATGCATATATTCACTATTTTACGTGTTATTGAGGTTTTGGATTTGGATATCCGTGAGATTTTCTGGATTTGGAGGAAAACCGCAAAAACACAAATAAACATTTTCTCTCTTTTAAAATAAAAAGTGCGGTTTTCCCATGATGTATGAGTCGTCCACCATGAGTTTGCTGATGGATTTGGAAACCCGATTCGAGGAGACGAATGAACCGTTTCGGGTACATGGTGGGCCCGGTGCGGTACCCCGGGGCAAGATGAATGTGGTGATGACGTTGAGCCTGACAGGGGAGCACTACCGACCGGTGATTTTACCCGACGCGTCGGATATCCGGAGGATACCGTCGTGGTCTTGAGATGGTTGGTAGGGGCCGGTCTGGACTGACGGCGCCCTAGATTTTATGGTTGAGGCTTGAGATATCGAGATATTGGGATTACGTTTTGTGTCGATGCTAGGAACAGTTTTATGCTGATTTCATTATGATTCCTCATTTTAAAAATACAAAAGAAATCTCACTAATTTATGAAAACAGTTTCTTCATGTACATGTATTCTGCTTTCATGCATTCATATCTCATTCATATGATATATTGCTACCTGAGGCACTGGCACAGGCACATGAGATTACACTCGGGTTAGATATTTACCCTAGCCTTGTTATAGGCTGCATGTTGTATATTGAGGGTTTTATATACTGATCGTATTGACCTAGGATTATGTCTTGCTTTCGGTTTCTGCTTGTAGATATTCTCTATTCATGAGTTGGCAACTCACCCCCGTTGTGCCACAGTTCTTGCAGGTTTTGCCGTACAGGTTCCTTTGCGGCATTTCTGGCACATTGCTTCCTTGCGGGTGAATTACATTTGGTAGGTGGTTTCTTTTGCATCAAGAACCACCATTGTACTTGTATTATTCTTTGTATCTAGAATTCCATCAACCAAAACTTGTGTATTGTTTCAGACTTAGACATTAGTGATGTATTATTCGACCTTAGAGTCGCGCTTAGCAGTATTACGGTTTTCATGTTATTTTTTTGAGTTTTATTTTGAGTTTTGATCCTCGCCCTTCGGCGTTGTATATTATATTGCTTGTGTGGTTGTTACCGTCGATTGACGAAGAGCTAGCTCCCGCTTGGGGATGCCTTTTATCATTGTATATTGTTATTCTTGTCGTACCCCGTTCGGGGCCAGTATTTACAAAAGAAACTCTGCCGAAATTTTTAGAAAAGACTTTACCCTTCAAAAATGCACATTCGGCTTAGTTATTTAAAAACCTTGACTTCAAACTTGTTTTTCCTTCACTTCTTTAAAAAACCAGTTTTCTTTACTTACTCTTAAAATGGTTTTAGATTTCTGGGCTTTTGGCTTACTTGGATCGGAGGAAGTCCTATAGGCTTCTTATGGTTCAAAGGCCAGTCAAATGCTCTTTCGGGTCGTGACAAGCTCTTGCATGGGTGTCACAGATAAGGCACCAGACACTGCCATTTATCTTGAGTATTAGTCGGGACGTGCTTGATGGAGATCCTGTCTCCAGTTCTCGTGTAGACTTGTCACAGACCGACTGGTAATTGAGGTTATGGTTAGCGTTTGATGTAGACCACGGGGTGTGGGGTAGTTTGAGTGTGAGTTCAACATAATCTCGGGAGTCCCATACCGTCTTATATATATGGAGATATATGGAAATTTACAGGGTATATGATTATTACCGTGAGTTACATGTTGGGCCCGTGGTCCCTTGCCCTTGGGTTCTACCCTTGGGTGGAGGACACTCGCGAGTGATTGACTCTCACACTTGGACTGACGATAGGCTTAGTGACCTGTACAGTGAGACTTAGAGACTGATAGGGATAATAGAATTGATATACATTACTTACCGTGTTGACATACCTGGCATACTATTTTACTGCTTTACTGTCCACCTGATCTATTAGACACTTCATTGGTTACTGCATGTTCATACTTATACCGTCTTGATTTACTGTTATATAAATATGTATTATCACTGTTTGAGTTACAACTGCATATATATATATATATATATATATATATATTGTGTCGCTCTGACGACCTGAGTATGCATGCTCAGTGTGAGGAGTGGATCTAGCCGGGACCGGGACCAGACGTACATCACGGACATCTTGTTTAGCTATCCAGAGTTATACCCCTTTGATTTCCATCAGGTCAGTTCTTTGTATTGTTTTGTTTTAGTTACTGCATTTCTCATTACCTGCGCATTGTTTACTGTTTACCACGTAAAGCTAGAAGCCGAAGTGTGACTACGGTAGGACATTTCCTTGACCGTAGGAGCATGGCTGGCCTTGTCAACCCCTCGTATTCCGTATTTTGGGAAGCGGGGCGTGACATGGTTTAGTTGGTATCAGAGACAGGTTTTACTTCAATTGGGATTGCAGTTTTCCGTATAGTGTATGACAATCTAAGACATCCTTCGGTCTGGATTGTGAAGTTGTTATTCTTGATCTTGATTCACATAGTGTATTCGGCTATGCATTTTGATCTATCCGCTAGGGTTTGAGTGACTTGGGGTCCTAAGTGATTTCCACTTGTAATGAATTTCATCACATCCGTTGTTCTTGATTCCTTGCCCAATCCATATTATACTTTGATTCTTATAGCTTGTGCCTTATAACATCCTCAAAATTATTGTTTCAGGATCATGTATTCCAACGACTCTTCCTCTATCTCCACTCCCCAGGATCAGACCGTTGAGATTCTGAGTGTACTGCAAGGTCTGAAGGAAGCCCAGGAGCGAACGAACGACTTGTTAGCTGAAGGCTTGAGAAGGCAGGTGAATCAGGCACCAGCGGGAGTCTCCAATCGTAAAGGGATTCCTGTTAGACGAGGAAAAGAGAACAAGATGAAGCGCCCATTTGTTTCCCCGCGATAGAAGCAGCAGAAGACCCAATGTTGTGGGTACTGTAAGAGGCTAGGACACCTTCAGAAGGATTGTCGCCGCGCCCAAGGGAAATGTCTGATTTGCGGATCCAGCGAACATCTCATCAACGGTTGCCCAAAAAGAAAAGAGCTACAAGGAGGAGACTCATCCACACTCTCCACTTCTGCCAAGTGATGATTATTGCGTAGTTCGAACCTTGAGGATAAGGCGGACCCGGCTCAGGATTCAACTCGCGTGACGAGAATGCAGCGGTCTAGTAGTCAAAGAAGAATTTTCATGTTTTCTACTTTCAGCAGTAATGTTGTCATCCTCTTATAAATATTTCTTTTCGTTTGAAATTTTGTATCCGTCGAACTTTTAGTTAAATGCAATAAAAACTTTGAATCGTAATATATGTATCATTCTCTTGCTTTTCCCATTATTTATACTATTCATTACCACAACATTTTTAATTCTGATTTTTCAGTTCCTGCCCACCGCATATTTTCCTTTACTTCGTACCCTTAGCTATTTTCTTGATGTGTTCCACTGTCTAATCATGACTCTTTCTTTTCAGGCCATGGCCCACCCTGGAGCAGCGCCGCATCTAGATGAGGATGCACAGTCATGCGTTTCCTTAGACCGCACGCTGATGAGTTCTGACGATGAGATCAACGGTCCCCAGGTCATTTTCGGACGCCCCAGTTCTGGCGATTCCGAGGACGAAGGAGCCGCCGCCCCAGAGGTTGACATGATAGGCGATTCCGACGAAGAGGAAGGAGACCCTGAAGAGAACCCGATAGAGGAAGATCCCAAGGAAGACCCGATAGAAGAAAATCCAGTGGAGGAAAATCCCATGGAAGAGAATCCAGAAGAAGAGAACCACATGGAGGCAGACCTCGATGAAGAAGCTCCGGCCGAGGAAGAAGGACCAGAAGAACAAGACCCTGCGGTGGAAGAACTCTTAATGGCGATCCCTGCGAGGCGATATGGGAATGGACGCCCCTACCTGAGCGCGCGAGCCTACCGCAACCTACTGAATCTCCACAACCGCGACTGACGGAATTTTTAGATGTTGTTTTCTCTGGCCAAATAAATCTGTGTATAGTTTAGGGCCATCTGTTACTTTTCGAAGGTGCTTTGTTTCGAATTTTCTAGAATGAAATAAATTGCTGAGTTCGCTAATCTTTCGATCTTCTTGGTTCTGTAACGCCTCGCTTCCCAAAATACGGAAAACGAGGGATGACTAGGCCAGCCATGCTCCTACGGTCAAGGAATCATCCCGCCGTAGTCACACTTCGGCTTCTAGCATTACATGGTAATCAGTAAATGAAGCACAGTGGTAAAGGAATCACATCACTAATTTATTACATTAAAATCCATTGTTCACAAATTACAGATAACAAGAACAGTTACTAACCAAGTTCAATCTCACGATCACTTTTATGGAAAGCAGTAAAGAAAGAAGGTACACCAGACTAGATCTCCGTGAACTCGAAAGATAGATCCGTCTCCTGCGCTGGTCCTTCAACGGGATCTGAGCATGCATACTCAGGTCGTCAGAGCGACACAATAACAATATTATTATAATAAGATGAAACAGGTAAAAGAGGCAATAACAGTGAAAGTACAATGCGAGTAATCCCTATGTCACTATATGATGCAAAATATGATCTGTGTCCCTATCGGTCTCTAGGTTATATTTGAAATCGCATAGTGGAAAGGAGGATTATGTTTAACAGGAGTCTCGTACATACCCAAGACAACGGCCCACATGCCCGGGACATAACCCTGTCAGCCGGATCGCTAGATCCTGCCTAATATATATATCGCTGTTCGAATGATCATCCTCTAAAACACGGTCCCGCTAAATACGATTCTCTTTCCACTTCGATTTCCCCTTTTATCCCCAGGTTTACACTATTTATAATATTGATTTAGTCGTGTACAAGTATACCAATGGCACGGTTTTATCACTGTTCACTGTATCAATCACTGTCACGAATATTCACTTTCCATTGGTGTACTCGTCACTCCTAAACCAACATCAATCACGCATGATAATGCAATGTCCACTGACTCTAACATGCACTAACACTTAGTATATGGCAAATGGGGTATGATATATGTATGTATGCCATTAACAAGCTAAGTATATTATGAACCAATGTGCACGTCATTAACTTACAAAAATTGCATGAATTCATATGTTTAGAATTTAACAAAATGATACAAATATGATAAATAGCATACTCAGTCAGAAATTCATCAAAATTAGTTTCAGTTCAATCGGGTTTCCGGTGTTCAAGATACAGCTGTTTCATTTTAAGTGCTCGCGGCTGGAAATTCAGTTTCTGAACTGAACGTCCGTTTCGCGGCATGAATTTCAACCAGTTGGGTTCAGAATTTAATGATGCTACAGTAGAATAAAATCTAGGGTTTTCTATAGGGTATTCAATGCAATAGACGGATCCTCAATCTCTTCTGTACGTCGAAAGTTATACATATTTTAACATTAGTATGTCACTTCTGAATCTGTTCTGGACTGTTATACGTCCTGCTCTCTTAATTTACAGATTAAATAGAAAACGGCAATGAAACGGAATGAAACCACTTGTTTTGTTTAGCTAACAGATTCTCCTTTAATACACTGCAGAGTTCCGTAACGTATGAATTCAGGAAACAAAGTTACACGCATTATGGGACAGTAAACAGTAATCAGAGTCGCTCTGGACTGCAGTCCAGAGTTGCACTTCGATCCAAATATCGTCGCAGTTACAGTACAGAAAACATTAGAAGCTTACATAGAGTTAAATTTCGTTGAGTCGGATTCGATTTAAGCCCTCGAACGCATCATTCCAGTATGTACATAATTTACAGTGATTTTAACCATTTTCAGATGCGGGAAATTTCTAGTTTTATCGGTATATTTGGGGGTATTCATTTTAGTCACTAACAGTCGTATTTTCCAGTGAGATTTATACACAATATTCGTCACTACATGGGCCAACAGAAATAATCCATTTCCGTCAAATTAAGTGAGTATTTTCATTGGGATCACGCATCGAACAGGTATGTCGCATAATATATCGGAAATCTGTAAATTATAATCTATACGATTTAAGTTTGTATCACAATTATATTAGCATGTAACAAGTAATACACTTTCCTGGAAACGTCTTGGGGTTGCACGGCAGCAGCAGCGTCACGAACGCGCGACGAACGGCGTGAATCGATTTGCGAGAGCTTGGCTCGCGATACGGTTTGGCATCGGAGTTGCCCGGAGGCGTTGCACGGTCACTGGAAGTTGAGGGGTGCTCAGTGGTCCTCTGCGAGTACACTAGGGTCGACGACGGTCGGCGGCGGCGCTCCGGCGATGAGCAAGAGGGTGTCGGGTTTCTAGGTTTTGTATTTTTTTTGAAGAGAGAGAGAGAGAGAGGGCTCGGGTGTGTAAATTTTGGGTGTTGGTGATGATGCTGATGACGAGGGGGTTCAGGGGCACCGACGATGAGGCAAGAAGCTCACCGGCATCGAGGGCAGGTGGTGGTCGAGCTCGGTGCAGTGGGTTCGAGTGTGTAGGGGGTTGGGTGTGCAAGGCTGGAGGCGAAGGGGGTAGTGTAGGGAGCTCTGTTAGTGGAGAGGAGTGAGCGAGGGAGAATGGTGAGGGGTGCAGTCGTCGCCGTCGGTGGTGGGGTGAGGGAAGTTGGGTGCTCGGTGGGTTTTATGTGGATGGAGAGAGGTGAGGAATTTTGAAAATGAGAGAGGAGCGGGGGTGTGAGGGAGATAGGAAGCGATGAGGGGTTAGAGAGGGGAGTAACGTCGAACGACGTGAGCGTGGGCGCGGGCGGAGTCGAGGAAAGCGGATCGCGAGCGGGGGAAAAGGAAAGGAGCCGTTGGAAGAGGAAGAAGGAGGGATTTGAAGCGGGTCGGGTCGGCGCGGGTGCGGGTTGGGCTTGGAGACGGGCTGGGCTGGGGAAGGGTTTATTAATAAAATTTCCTTTAAAAAAAAACTCTTGGGCTGAAGAGTGGATGGGCCGGTTAATTAATTAATTTAATTGGGAAAGAATGGGCCGAGGATTTAAGCATAAATTAGAAGTTTAATTTGTTTTGTAAAAGGGTATTGGGCTTATTTAATGTTCGGGTTTATAGTAAAATATTTTATTTTTTTTAGTTTTGGTTTGGGTTTGGTTTTCCAAATTGGTTTTCAGAATATAAATACTACGACTTACGCACTAATCCTCACATACAAAAATAATGATACGGAAAAAGAAATGATATCGGGAACTTGGGAAAATATAGGGAAAACTTTATTGAAGGAAACAGGGATTTACAGGTTCACTTGATGATTGATTATTTCTCATATACATTTATTTTTCCTGCTGAAATCCATGACTGTCCACTCCTACCCCTTGTATTGTTTTAACCCTCGTTTCGATTAAAAAGTACCGCACCCTGATCCTTGGAATGGGCCACCCTTCATCCTTCGTCTATGTCTCGTTTAAGATTCTTCTGAGAGGGGAAATTTATAGTAAGATTTACGAGTTAGCTGACACTTCGAAATTTTTGATTCACATATCGATCGTCATCTTCCTCATACATTCTTTTTCCCTTCTAGTCCCTTGCTGCTCACCCTTACTCCCTGTGCTGACCCGACCCTAATCTCTTTGACCTTCAGCCTAAAGCCGCCACACTCCGACCTTTTGAATGAGCCACACTTCCTTGTAATCCTTACCCTAGCTAGCCCTATACATTTTTGTGCTTTTTCCAATTACCCTAAATATATTTAGGGACATTATTATTCGAAATTTGGTTTTCATTATTTTGTATTTATCGAAAAGTGCGTGTTATTGATGATTGTAAAAGAATTCTTGATGTGTAGTAATTGAGAAATTTGTAAAGAAATCACAACAAAAAATTATTTGACCGCAATCAACTACGGTGTCGGATGTAGATTGTAAGTGAGTGCGGATCGTCCACAGGGACAGTGTAATAGTTCGTCTTTTGAATTAGATGAGTCGAAACTTTAAAGAAAAGAAAACAAAACAATTCATGATTTATATTTGAAGTTCAAGAATTAGAAAATATAGATCTAATAACAAGAAAAAGATAGAATCAAGAATTGATAGTTTGATAATTTTTCCAACCAAATATCAAGAATCGAAATGAGGCTCGTAGGAATCGATCGGATCTATAGATGTGATGTAATCTTACAATTACGTATTCTTATCCTTCGATGAATTGATACTAGATCGATGATGATCGACAAGAATTAGGGATTTCTAGTGAAACTAGGGTTTCATCTTATCCCTTGTTCTTTCGTCGATATCATTCACATTCTAGCCTCTAGTAAATTCAAGAAACGATCGTAGATCCCTAATTTCGAGCGATCACAATCAAGAAAGCATCGCAACGAAAATAGGTCATCGATTCTTGAACTTGCTAGGGTTTACAAAACTCGTAGGACTTAAAAATCGTTTTAAGATTTGTTACATCATCATTCTATTGATCGTCTCGACTCCTTTACGAGCGGAGTTTTACTCAAACATCACAACAAGAACTACAATTACAAATTGAGATCTAATCATGATGCAAGAATTTAAAGAAAGCAAGATTAAAGAATTTCACCTTTTATTTATATCAACAATTTCATTACATTCGCTCAAGAACTACAAGAGGAAGAACTTGATCGTCGATTTGGCTTCACTCGGCTCCGTGAGTCGCGGATCGGCTTGGATCACTTGCTCGGTTGGAGATCGGCTCGGCTCCTAAAAGGTTGAAGGCTTCTCGCTTGATTGGTACTCAAGATCTTGAATTTGGAGTGGAATTAGGGTTAGGGTTTCGCACAAGCTTTGTCACTAGACTTGTGGAAGAAGATGATGTAAGAGGGAAAGAATAAGGAACTAATGAACTAACTAATATTGAACAACCTCAACCCTTAGATCTAGGCTCCTATTTATAGATCTCAAAATCCTAGATCTAGGAATTTAAATTTGAATTTCCCTCCAAAAGTTTGTTAGCAAAATTTGAATTTCCCTCCAAAAGTTTGTTAGCAAGATTTGAATTTTCCTCCAAAAGTTTGTTGAGGAGAAGCTTCTAGATGTGATTAGTTAGGAGGGAGCTTCAAGAAATAGTTTGTTAGGAGCTTAATTAAGATTAGCCTTGCTTAATGATCTTTGCTGATCTGGCAGAAGCTTCGAGAGAATTCTGGAATTTGACATATCATTCTGAGCTGTGGCCACTGAGATAAGAATAACGCACTGAAAATGGCATGATGATCTGACCAAACCGGCGCGGAACCGCGGCGCAAGCCGGCTCCCGCTGCGGTTCCGCGGCTCTTTTGAAGCTTCAGGGCTTGGTTCTTCTGGTGCTTGTTGGGCTTGAGTTGTGGGCCTTTCTTTGATATGTTGAATTGTATTTCTCCTTTTGGATTGCTACCAGATCTGAAATCATGGAGTTGGTGTATTTTTTATCAGCTTCTTTTGACTTTGCTCCTGCAATTTCCTGCACAAATCTCGACACAAGTGTTGCGCAAATACAGAGATGATGCGATGCCATGAAATGCGGTCATTTTCCCTTAAAGTGCTGGTTTAAAAGTCTAACACATGAAATCTGATATTTAACGATTGATTTGCTAATATGTTAAATATGAATACCGAACACTTCTAAATGAGTGCAAATGATAGGGAAATTGCCGTGTTAAAAATACATTATTTTTGACTGATCAAATACCCCCAAACTTAATTTCGATCGTCTCGAACGAATTGTTTTATTAAAAAGAGAAGGAGAAAATAAAGAAAGAGAAAAACTAACTAGCACACTTTCGTAGGCAACACGATTGCACTGAGCACGTGAAACAAGCCTTTAAACCTCTAGGTGTCCCTAATAGGAGGAGTGTTGTCTCCTGAGGGTTTTCAGCGGATTGCACCCACAAAATCCAATAATAAATGGAAGATCATGAATATTACATTTAAAGAAAAGAATTGTAAAAGAAAAGCTTTGAAAATTAGGGTTTCCAACTAGGCTAGCTTTTCGGTTATCATGAGCCCTATCTTAATGGTCATGAAAAGATGTCAGAAATCACGTCCTCCCTCAATAAAACATCGTCTTATTCTTCATTCCTATCTTTATTCCAAACATCGATCATATCACCCTGCGTGTGTGTAAAGGACATCCCTACACCCGGAGAATTCAATTCAAGCTATCATACTCTTGCCCATCAGCCTCAGTACTTTTTAATTAATGAATATTTAGATGTGCTCACACACTTTCATGCGACCGTTAATACTTCTTGAGGTACTAACCGACCGATTACTCATGTGCTTGCTTATTTGGTCTATTTTCCTCGTCTTGCACCACCTAAGGCATAGCAGTGACTCCCAGACCAGTTGGCCTTAGGGCACTAGGTGAAAAAGCACCCTCGCTATATATTTTTTATTGCCCTCGGTGATAACAAAACCAGTGTCCATTTTTCTCACCACTTTATATTTTCTTCATTTTTTTTTATTTTCTTCATACTTTTGGCTTTAAGACAAGAGCATTTCAAGGTATCCTCTACTATCCCAAGCTTTAAGACGTGTGTAAGTGCGAATAGCAGGGTATCAACGTTCAAAATGTGTAAGTCGATGTAGTACACCCCAGTACTTGTGGGGAGGCGGAAATTTCAAAAACGATCAAGTTTAAAGAACGAACATCGACTAACCGCTTGAATCGAAGCTAAACGATAACTAACCGAACATATAGTTATTCTAAACTACTATGCTTAGGGATTATACCTATCGAAACTAGTCCTTCGTCTTTACGATCTCCTTGTTCTCCTCGGCCTTCTCTAGGTAGTAGACGATCCACCCGAGAGCAAAACTCCAAGCTAAACCTCTAAACTTGAGGCAACTAACCTTCTTGGATTGCTAATCAAAGAAGATAGATGAAATAGAGTGATGGTTATGGATTGATTAGTCTAACTAATCCTAGATCTCAACACATGAGGGTGAGGATTAGTCTTTTGAAGAGAGAGAGCTTGAGAAGAGAGAATGTGAATAATATTATGATATAAGTTTATGAGTATCATATCATATATGAAGCATTTTCTAATAATGAGAAAAGAATAAAGAGTGATGATAAATCATGCTTCATAAAATATCTAGTGGTGATTCATTAGCATGAGTCATTAAGCAATAAATGTGCATTAATGAAATGAATGAATCACCACCATGACTCATAACCTCATTCAATGAATATGACACATAACCCTCCTTAGTCACCATCTTCTAGAAGCTTCTCGAGCAATTACGAGAACGCCCCTCCGATCCGTAAAAATACGGAAAAACTTTAGACTGTATAAATCCAATAACCGGATACCAGTAACTGGCTTAAACCAAAGCCGACTGGTAAAAACTGTCCGAAAGTCGTACGCGCGTAAACGCACGTATGCGTCCGAACCCTTTGTCGCAAAACCATGCAACCTCTATATCGTTTCGCCTGGAGTAGGAAACTCTCTGTGTGGGACTCTAGAGACTCGACTACTACGCTGGCAGTGGGTTTAACCACAGACCGCAAGCGGCACTAGCTGTACGTAACGGTCCCCAGGTAGTTGTCGAAAAGAAGGCCGATGAGAAAACCCATCCGAACTCCTACTGAGTCTGATGTGACAATCTCCATACAGTCCGGTCCGTTCGTCCAAGACTATCGCATATCGGGCCTAGGGGGGCGGCAAGCGTCAGTCCCCTAATAGCGGTATAAGTCATGTCGGAGGGAAGCCCATTACACCCTGAGAAACTACTGGAACCTACCAGCAAATCTCGCTTGCCCTGGCCAGGGACTTTGCGTAATGGCTCTCTGACACAGCACGATATCTACTCCCAATACCGGGAGGGACGAATCCTGTCTAACCGCCACTGCCTCCAAGTGCTCGGGACTGCACCCAACTGCTACCTATTTGCACGACTCCTTTGAGCCGTGGTAGGGTAGCAATCTAAGAACAGTGGGACACACTCGAGGCGAAGTAGCAGTGTCAAGTCTGCGGACTACGTTGTACTCATGTCACCTGGGAACTGTTCACTGACGACTGGTATCAAACCAACCAACAGTTCCCTGTGAGTCCTGTCCGGTGTACCCGTAACCTAACGAGCACCTGTATACTATCTCCAGTACGACGTACTGACGGCTGTGGGACAGACCATCTCCCCAACTGGGATGAGAAGCGTACACACCAGTCTACTCCGGAGTATCGATGCTCTGTCTCGATAATCCAACGACCAGGGACCTGAATAAGGATGTGCTTGTAGACTACCCAGCCCCCACTAGTGTGACTGCCATCACAACGCTGGTAGACAAGCAAGATCCTAAGAGCTCTATCAATACGTACACTCACATATTAAGATAGAAAAACCAAGTAGCATACTACCATGTTTAGCAAGACTGTTATATACATGTGAATATCCCAAGCTTCCATTAAGTAATATACAAGCCAGTATGATACAGTAATGGCCTTCTAGGGCATAAACACTAACAATCTCCCACTTGCACTAGGGCCATGTACTGGCATATCGCAGACCAATGATCTCGAGTAGCCTCTCGAACTGAATCTGAGGAAGGGCCTTAGTGAATGGATCAGCAATGTTATCCTCCGTATTTACTCTCTTTACCTCGATCTCCCGGCGATCTACGATCTCCCTGATCAGGTGATACCGCCTTAAGATGTGTCTGGACTTCTGATGGGACCTTGGTTCCTTTGCTAAAGCTATAGCTCCGTTGTTGTCGCAATACAGAGGTATTGGACCAACACTGGTAGGAACCACCTGAAGTTCTGTGAGGAACTTCTTCATCCAGACAGCTTCTTTTGCGGCATCGCAAGCAGCTATGTACTCCGCTTCCATCGTTGAGTCAGCAACGGTGTCCTGCTTGGAACTCTTCCAACAGACCGCCCCTCCATTGAGGGTAAAGACATAACCCGACATGGACTTGGAGTCATCCTTGTCACTCTGGAAGCCGGAATCAGCATAGGCCTCCATCTTGAGGTCCTTTCCGCCGTAAACCAAGAACATCTCCTTAGTCCTCCTCAGGTACTTGAGAATGTTCTTTACTGCTATCCAGTGATTCTCCCCTGGGTTTGCCTGATACCGGCTTACAACGCTCAATGCGTATGCTACATCTGGTCTGGTACATAACATCGCATACATTATAGAGCCTACCGCAGAAGCGTAGGGTATAATCGACATGCGTTCCCTTTCCAAATCAGTCTTGGGAGACATCTCTTTGGAGAGGGTGATTCCGTGACAAGCCGGTAGGTTACCGCGCTTAGAATCTTCCATACTGAATCTTTTCAATATGGTGTCTATGTACCTGGACTGTGAAAGTCCCAACATCCTCTTTGATCTATCACGATAGATCTGGATCCCCAGAATGTAGGTGGCATCACCCAGGTCCTTCATGGAGAATTTCTGTGACAAGAATCTTTTGACTGACTGTAGCATAGGAATATCATTTCCTATTAGGAGAATGTCATCCACGTACAAGACGAGGAATACAACAACTCTCCCTACAATCTTACTGTATATGCATGGTTCATCTGGGTTTTTGATAAAGTCGAATTCTTTGACAGTATCATCAAAACAGATGTTCCAACTCCGTGATGCCTGCTTTAGTCCATTAATGGATTTAAGCAGCTTGCACACTTTACCGCTGCTCCCACTCTGAATGAATCCCTCTGGCTGATCCATATAGACGCTCTCTTCTAAATTTCCATTTAGAAAGGCCGTCTTTACGTCCATCTGCCAGATTTCATAATCGTGGAAGGCAGCAATAGCAAGAAGGACCCGAATGGATTTCAGCATAGCCACAGGAGAAAAAGTTTCGTCATAGTCCAAACCAGGTCTTTGACGGAAACCCTTTGCAACAAGTCTAGCCTTATAGGTTTCAACCTGTCCATCTACACCAATCTTCTTTCTGAAGATCCACTTGCATCCTACGGGTTTCACCCCATCTGGAGCAGTGTCCAAAGTCCATACTTTGTTAGTATACATGGACTCCATTTCGGTCCGCATTGCATCCAGCCATTTTACCGAGTCACCGCTCTGAATGGCTTGCTGGAAGCTAGTAGGGTCGTCATTATCAATGACGCAATCTTCTCTATCCCCGTCTATGAGAAAACCGTAGTATCTCTCGGGCGGATGAGACTGCCTACTACTTCTGCGGATAGGCGCTGGTATGTCCCTTTCTTCTGAAACTTCTTGTTCTACCAAACATTCAGTAACAGCTTGTGGTTCTGGAATTTCTTCCAGTTCTACTGCGCTCCCACTCTTCTGATTTTCTAAAAATTCAGTTTCTAAGAAGCGGGCATGACGAGAAACAAAAACCTTTTGTTCCTCTGCGTAGTAGAAGCAATATCCCATGGAATTCTTTGGATATCCCACAAACTTACACTCTACTGAGCGTGCCTCGAGCTTGTCCGGATGCTGCTTTTTTACAAAAGCTGGACATCCCCATGTCTTCAGGTACTGAAGATGGGGTTTCTTCCCACTCCACATCTGATATGGGGTGGTAGGCACAGTTTTGGTGGGAACCTTGTTCAAAAGATATGCCGCTGATTCTAGCGCATAACCCCAGAATGATCGCGGTAACTCAGCCTTACTCATCATGGAACGAACCATATCTAATAGGGTTCGATTCCTCCTTTCCGATACACCGTTGTGTTGTGGTGTGTATGGAGGAGTAAGCTGAGAGAGAATCCCTTTCTCTTTTAAGTAACCTAGGAACTCGGCACTTAAGTATTCACCACCTCGATCAGATCTCAGCGTCTTAATACTTTTGCCTGTTTGGTTTTCCACTTCATTCTTGTATTCTTGGAATTTCTCAAAGGCCTCGGATTTATGCTTCATCAAGAAGATATGTCCATACCTAGAGAAATCATCCGTAAAAGTAATGAAGTAGGAATAACCACCTCGCGCATGTGTAGACATTGGACCGCACACGTCACTGTGTACGAGTCCTAAGAGCTCGCTCGCTCTTACTCCGTGTCCAGAAAACGGAGTCTTTGTCATCTTTCCCATGAGACAAGATTCACAAGTGGCATAAGATTGATATTCGAACGGATTCAAATATCCTTCTCTATGTAACTTTGTTAACCGTGTTTCATTGATGTGACCTAGTCTACAATGCCATAAGAAAGCCTGATTTACTTCTGGAGACTTTCTTTTAAGTGTGTTCTGGACATTGAAAACCTGAGCTTGATTCAATACATATATACCGTCATCTAATGTACCGGACCCAATCAGAACTTGATTTAGGTGGATGTGAACTACATCGCTTACGAATGTAAAGTCATATCCCTCTCTTGAAAGTGAGGACACTGATATGATATTACAAGTCAAACTAGGTACATACAGACAGTTACGTAGAATCAATATCTGCCCACTTGTCAAACCCAGGCAATATTCTCCCACGGATTCAGCATCCACGCTCATTCCGTTTGCAACTCTGAGAGACAAATCACCTATCCTTATAACTTTACGGTTTCTCAAAGCATGTAACGAATTACAGATATGAGATCCTGCTCCGGTATCTAGTACCCAGGAAGTAGAGTTAATTGACAAACAGTTCTCAATTACAAACACACTTGAGGCTGAAGCCACAACATGCTTCGTATCCTGGCTACTGGCTTCCAAAGCCCTGCAATCCTTCTGCCAATGTCCATTCCCATAACAATAGGAATATCCCTCCTTACCTATACCAAGTCCCGAAACTGTTTCTTTTCCCTTTCCTCCTACCTTGCTGACACAGTATATCGGTTTTGTAGAGGTCTTCTTCTTTTCACCCTTTGCTTTCGCCTTGGATGAAGAGGAAGAAGGTCCCCTATTAAGCAGAGCTTGTGTCTCCCTGGTTTCTTTCAGGGTGTAAGTAGAGGGTAGGGACTGTGGAAATAAGTCAGTATATGACCTGTTTCCCAACGTGGTCTCCAGGTCCTTGAGCTCATCAATATAGCTAGTCATCGTAAGGACGTCGTCCCTTACAGATGACCCGTCAGCCGACCTCGCTTGAATCAATTCGTTCGAGGCCTCATATCTTGCGATATGAGATTGCTCTCCATATAAATCTTTGTTATGGAGAAAGATGGAACCAGAGTCCATCTTCTCGTGCTGCTTCTGGTATCTACTATCAACTGAAGCCAACACGAGGCACTTGGCTTTCGCTTAATTCTTTTCCTTTGTCTGACGGATATCCATATCCGTGACGGTGGAAACTGGACCTGGGACGGTGGGATCTTGAGTAGTAATAGGGTGGTCCAGCTTGTCATAGGCAATGGTCATCTGGACAGACCTTTGCCAGTCAAATGAGTTAGATTCAGTCATCTTGTTATCTAGATGTAACCTAGTCATGGTCACAAGGTCGCTGCAATGAGAGAGAGAGAAGAAAACACTTTAGCATGATGCTCTTGCAAGTTTAGATTGGTTTTTAATTTATCTAAACTGGATGGCTCCCACTGTTTCTCGAATCCTTCCTCAAACCATAAAAGAAGAATTAGCCAGGACTATTCTCACCGTACAATACTTGCTTAACCGTTCAGCCAGGCCAGTGTCGATACTTCGAGGGAGGTTTTCCAACGCTTTCGCGAAGTTCCTTAATTAAATAACCTCTTTTCTCTGGGGGCGTAACCCCGCTGACACCTTTCTGGACACTTACTAGGTTTATAGCATTGATCGTTAAGTGACGAATATCCTGATAAGTAGCATATACTCACAGTAGGATCGGGATCCAAATATCATCGTCTGATAATGTTGTAGGAATGCTACCAACATTCATCAAACTCAAAATGGTATGCATCTCTTTGCAAATTTCAGTTTCTTTAGAAATTCCCGATATACATTTTTGCCCCATGTTCTTATGACCTTGACGAAAGCCAACAAATCATAAAACACATGTCAAGTTCTGCCCATCATTATCTTGTTAATTTGAACCCACCCGTATATACCCTTGACGAAAGCCAACAAGGTTATACGACTGTCCCAAACCAACTCATCTATCTATGCAACAAATGAATACCCCAGCAGCTACCAAACACTATGCCTTGACGAAAGCCAACAAGCATAGCTTGAATACTACTGACCATCCATAAGAAATGACGGAGGGCTACGACTGGTTTTGGCGAAACCGTGGACGTAGTGAACTTGATATAACCGAAGGAACCTGATAGCTTTTAAAAGGAGTGGTTAAAGCTCCGCATTTAAAAATATCTGTTTTAAAAATAACCGAGTGGTTTCTTTTAAATTGTTCCAACGATTTAAACTTTGGTTTGTTTTACTTTGCATTATAGATAATGCGTCCCATCATTAACCTATCATTGCAGAAAACAACGAAAATACAACGTCCTCTTATGCCATCCGCATTCGCCACGGGGTCCCGTCATCACCCGTTAGGTTACTTAACTAACGACAGAGCGGGGGCTGGGCTAGCGCGGGTGTAAAACATAAGTGACGTCTAAATAGCTATCATAAATATAGATATTTTACATTCGTCTGACGCAATGATATTCATTCCAGAACACAGATAAACAATATTGGATTTGCAAGCAATCTGTATTTCTTTTGAGCCTGCAAGAAAAGACAGATTACACAGTTGTGATGAATAGCCGTTACCCCACCCTCAACCCCTACGGGTACGGCAAACTACCCACCCGGTAGTCTGTGTACCCCACCTTGGGTCAGTCCTAGGAGCAAAAACAGTAAAATGAAATAATACAACGGTGGCTACGACCGCAACCTGGAAGTGCCCCGCAAAAATAATATTACAACAAATTACATTTACAACAAATGAATTAAACAAAAACCCATTGCAAACCCCGGCTATACACCACAACAGTCCAATACAGTTTATATGCACAAACAGATATAACCATTCCAGAAATGTGCAACCCCCTGCCAACCGACATACTAGCAGTTGGGGGAGGTTTACGAACACATTAAACAATCACAGATATAATCCAATATGCAAATACTGTACAATTTCGATCGATTAAACAACATCAATATTGCTCCAAAATCTGCTCTGTTAAACAGTAACCTGAGCAAATATTAAATATTCCAGAAAACCCCAAATATCACAGGGGACCCACACATGAAATATGAGTCCATGACTCGGCTAAAGCGCCGCGGAAGGGCGGCGGATCCCACCGATCCGCCGCGCTTCCGCGGACGAGTTGCCGATTCATGGGCTCGAATTTCTTGGGTGTTCTCCTGGACTCCTTTCTAGCTTTCTGAGCACACCTGAAAAATTTTTGGATTTCATTTTAAGTTCGACAGAAACTGAACAGATTTAGGGTTTTCCGGCTTCGTTTTTCCGTTCGAAATTCGTACAAATTTGCAATCAAGTAATTTATTGTTTAGCGAGGCTCTGATACCACTGTAAGTCGATGTAGTACACCCCAGTACTTGTGGGGAGGCGGAAATTTCAAAAACGATCAAGTTTAAAGAACGGACATCGACTAACCGCTTGAATCGAAGCTAAACGATAACTAACCGAACATATAGTTATTCTAAACTACTATGCTTAGGGATTATACCTATCGAAACTAGTCCTTCGTCTTTACGATCTCCTTGTTCTCCTCGGCCTTCTCTAGGTAGTAGACGATCCACCCGAGAGCAAAACTCCAAGCTAAACCTCTAAACTTGAGGCAACTAACCTTCTTGGATTGCTAATCAAAGAAGATAGATGAAATAGAGTGATGGTTATGGATTGATTAGTCTAACTAATCCTAGATCTCAACACATGAGGGTGAGGATTAGTCTTTTGAAGAGAGAGAGCTTGAGGAGAGAGAATGTGAATAATATTATGATATAAGTTTATGAGTATCATATCATATATGAAGCATTTTCTAATAATGAGAAAAGAATAAAGAGTGATGATAAATCATGCTTCATAAAATATCTAGTGGTGATTCATTAGCATGAGTCATTAAGCAATAAATGTGCATTAATGAAATGAATGAATCACCACCATGACTCATAACCTCATTCAATGAATATGACACATAACCCTCCTTAGTCACCATCTTCTAGAAGCTTCTCGAGCAATTACGAGAACGCCCCTCCGATCCGTAAAAATACGGAAAAACTTTAGACTGTATAAATCCAATAACTGGATACCAGTAACTGGCTTAAACCAAAGCCGACTGGTAAAAACTGTCCGAAAGTCGTACGCGCGTAAACGCACGTATGCGTCCGAACCCTTTGTCGCAAAACCATGCAACCTCTATATCGTTTCGCCTGGAGTAGGAAACTCTCTGTGTGGGACTCTAGAGACTCGACTACTACGCTGGCAGTGGGTTTAACCACAGACCGCAAGCGGCACTAGCTGTACGTAACGGTCCCCAGGTAGTTGTCGAAAAGAAGGCCGATGAGAAAACCCATCCGAACTCCTACTGAGTCTGATGTGACAATCTCCATACAGTCCGGTCCGTTCGTCCAAGACTATCGCATATCGGGCCTAGGGGGTCGGCAAGCGTCAGTCCCCTAATAGCGGTATAAGTCGTGTCGGAGGGAAGCCCATTACACCCTGAGAAACTGCTGGAACCTACCAGCAAATCTCGCTTGTCCTGGCCAGGGACTTTGCGTAATGGCTCTCTGACACAGCACGATATCTACTCCTAATACCGGGAGGGACGAATCCTGTCTAACCGCCACTGCCTCCAAGTGCTCGGGACTGCACCCAACTGCTACCTGTTTGCACGACTCCTTTGAGCCGTGGTAGGGTAGCAATCTAAGAACAGTGGGACACACTCGAGGCGAAGTAGCAGTGTCAAGTCTGCTGACTACGCTGTACTCATGTCACCTGGGAACTGTTCACTGACGACTGGTATCAAACCAACCAACAGTTCCCTGTGAGTCCTGTCCGGTGTACCCGTAACCTAACGAGCACCTGTATACTATCTCCAGTACGACGTACTGACGGCTGTGGAACAGACCATCTCCCCAACTGGGATGAGAAGCGTACACACCAGTCTACTCCGGAGTATCGATGCTCTATCTCGATAATCCAACGACCAGGGACCTGAATAAGGATGTGCTTGTAGACTACCCAGCCCCCACTAGTGTGACTGCCATCACAACGCTGGTAGACAAGCAAGATCCTAAGAGCTCTATCAATACGTACACTCACATATTAAGATAGAAAAACCAAGTAGCATACTACCATGTTTAGCAAGACTGTTATATACATGTGAATATCCCAAGCTTCCATTAAGTAATATACAAGCCAGTATGATACAGTAATGGCCTTCTAGGGCATAAACACTAACAAAATGTTCGGCTTCCAGAATAGAAACTATTTTTCAGACTTATTTTTATCCTCAGATTAGTGACATCCTTCATCTTACTAACCCTTGGGACAACGGCTCATAACTACTTATTACTAGTTCGTATAAGAAAACTTCTAATTTTCTTAGTTTTCTTAAATTTTTCTAATCTCATGGATGTAATTTTTCACTATCTAATCTTTTATTATCTTATTTATGTACAAAAAATATTTTTATTTTTATTTCTATTTTTTTTGAAAATTTTAAATTTTTATAGGTTTTGAAAAATGTTTTGTGCTTATGCAAATGATATACAAATGATGCGAAAATAAGCACAAACCTCCCCCAAACTTGTTTTCAACAGTGTCCTTACTGTTGCCTTCTGCTAATTCTCAAAAAAACCTGTAAGCTTGGGAGGAATTTATTAGTGGGGGCAAAATATTTAAGTGAAAACCCTCCCCCAAACTTATTCTTGGCTCATCATTTTGTAAAAATTTTCTTTTCCAGAGCCAGAAAAAAAATATACCCCCCAAACTTGAGTTATGCAATGTTAATCTTTTAAAATCACATTAGGGGGTCAAAAATCAATGGTCGATGCCAAGCTTTGCAAAGACCGAATGTTAACACCAACCATTCAAAAATTTTATCAATGCAGTGCTCTGGTTGGTGGAAGAAGAAGAAGTGGGGAAAGGTTAAGTGGTGGAATAGAATGTGTGTGCGTCTCGTTTTGGAGAGACGATGCAGTGAATATGATGGATTACTCGCATTCTTTATACAGTTCAGAAGAAGGGGCGGAGGTTCAATTTCATTGATTGGGAGATGATTCATCTCAACACCCGTGTCATTTAAAAATGCGAGTTCATCAGCGAAGATTTCCTCAAAAGTTCCATCAATACCCCGATGAATAATGTCATCACAAAGTGCCGGGTGATCTTCAGACTCTAAAAACAGTTCATAATCAGTGTTAATTGTTGACCCGGACATCTCGGTGGAAGATTCCGTATATGTATGATACATAGTTGGGTCAAACAACAAGATATGAAAAGAGTCAAGATCGATATCAGGAGGATCATCAAATTCGTTGCTGTCGACATCCATTAAGTCGACAGAACAGACCTGAGCAGTAGGTTCGGAGGGTACACTTCCCAACTTGTAAATGTTTAGCTCTATTGACCTATTCTCGAAAGATAGGGTCATAGAACCATTACGACAGTTGATTATTGCATTGGAAGTGGCCAAAAAGGGGCGACCTAAAATCACCGGAATTTGATTCTGTGGGTTCGCTACAGGCTGTGTTTCAATTACAATAAAGTCCACAGGGAATATGAATTCCCCGATTTTTATTAACACATCCTCCAGTTCACCCCTAGGTTTGGTGATTGATCGGTCAGCCATCTGGAGAGTGCAATGGGTTGGCTTCAACTCTCCGATACCTAGTTGCTCATAAACTGAATATGGAAGCAAGTTAACACTCGCGCCAAGGTCTAGTAGAGCACGGTTGATGTGTTTTTCCCCAATAGAAACGAAAATAGTAGGATATCCTGGATCCTTACGTTTTCTCGGTAATTGTTGGGGGAAAGCCGTATCTATTGTTTTTTCCATGAAAATCTTCTTGGGCACTTGAGTCTTCCTCTTCCTAGTGCACAAGTTCTTAAGAGTTTTCGCATAGGACGGAACTTGTTGGATGGCATCTAGGAGAGGGATGTTGGTGTTAACTTGCTTAAAAAATGTTCATAATCTTCTCCATATGTGGACTTGGTGTGTTAGCCCTTAACCGATTAGGATAAGGTGCTTTAGCAATAAGCGCTGGGTCCATCATAGGAGAAGGAAGTGTGTGTGGACCCGATCCCAGAATAGAACTGGGGATCGTCCGTGGAGGAGTAAAAGAGGTGGGATGAAGTGGCGAGCCTTTTGGGAAATGAAGAATGGGCTCGGAAGAAGGTGGTGGGGTAAAAGAACTGGGGTCAGAATTAGAAGGGTGTGTGTAAGAAAAGGTCTCAGCCGGGGTATTATTGATTGATTTATCAGTATCATCAAACTCTTCCCCAACATGATTGTCAAGCACTCTTCCAGATCTCAACATGATTGCATCCACATGATGTGAATAGCCAGGATTGGGTAAGGGTTGAGCTGGAAGTTTCCCTTTCTCTCTTGCACTCATTTCGGCTTTTAGTTGTGCAATTTGTGCTTCCATCGATTTGATATTCTCATTTTGAGAGACAATGATCTTCATCACATTCTCGACGGAAGATTGCAAACTTGCCGTCCCTTAGATGGATTGTTTCATAAAAGTATCCAAGGTTTGTGCTAGTGCAGAGGTATTATCTGTACCGGTCAATTGCAAAGGACTAGACGTTGCAAAAGTGTTGGCCGGATTTTGAAAGTTTTGTGCTTGGAAGGGGTGCTGACTCAATTGAAGTGGTGGCTGCTATTGTGGTGGAGGGACCCTTTGGAAATTGTTTTGGGTTGGAACCGTGTTTTGAGATTGTGATTGGTTCCAAGCAAAGTTAGGGTGATTCCTCCAACCCTGATCATATGTGGAGGAAGATGGATCGTTTCTAGGTCTTTGAAATGCGGCATTGGTATGCTCATGACCTTGAAACGGACATTCTTCCGTCAAGTGAGAAGGATCAGAACAGCATCCACATACAGTTTTGGAGAGTGATATTTGACTTAGGGCGGCTAAAAATTTGTTTTCCATAGTCTCAAGTTTCTTTTGCATAGCCGAAATGTCAGCTCTAACTCCTATGGAAATATCATTGTCTTCCCTAGACGATTGACTCATACCCTCCCACTGTAAAGATTTTTCAGCGAAATCTTCTAGGAATTTCCAGGCTTCCCCATCATCTTTAGTCATGAAGTTGCCTTGACACATGGATTCAAGGGTCTGTCGTGTGTAAGGAGTAATGCCCTCATAAATGATTCGGCACAATTCCCATTTCGGGATGCCGTGATGTGGACATTGGACTAACAGATCCTTGAAGCGTTCAAGACATTTTGAAAATGTTTCATTTGGAAGCTGGGTGAATTGATAGATTTCGCTACGGACTCGAGCTGTCTTTTGATGTGGGTAGAATTTCTTAAGGAATGCTTTGACGAATTCGTCCCAATTTGAAATGGAATGTGCGGTAGTGTTATATAGCCACTTCTCAGCTAAATCGCACAAAGTGAATGGGAGAAGAAGAAGACGTAAAGCATCCACAGAAAGCTGTGAAGTACCCATCATTGCGCATACATTTTCAAATTTCGTGATAAACACATATGCGTCTTCAAACTCGAGACCGTGAAATTTTGGTAGAAGGTTGATGTATTGGGGTTTTATTTGAAAATTTTCCCCGTTGGCTGGTGGAATGGAAAGACAGGTGGAAAGTGGGCCTCGTGTAGGATAGCACCTCTCTTGGAGAGAGATGCGAGGTGGATTCTGCGCACCAACGGACGGCGGCAGGGTAGTGGAAAAGAAGTTCGATGGAGGTGGATCCATCGATGTGGGTGTGGTGGTGGGTAAAGAAAAGGTAAGTGTAGAAATACCGACTTTAGGGTCGATCGGGGGACGCGGACAAACAGGCACTAGAAACCCCTGTCCAGCCTATCTTGCACTAAAAAGGGTTAGTACAAGTGGCAGCGTGAATTTATAATTAGGGGAAAGAATGAATGCGGTGTTTGTCTTGAAAAGATACGGATTTTTGAAAATATGATGCAACACAACAAATGCAACACACAAAACCCTAAAATCTAGTGGTCACCTAGGTCAAACTCTAGACCGCTCCTAACTGCCAAAAGACAAGTCGCAGGATAGAATCCTCCACTGCCTCTTTGTCCCCCTGTGGCCAGGTAAGTGGGAAGGTACTCCACTACGTAAGTAGTGGGCCTAATTAATAACCACTAGCCTTCGACACACTTGCCTTAGACACCACAAGAAAACGCGGATAAGCAATGAATTACCCACGGTCTTCTTCTGTCCTAAGTGAGCGCGACGGTCTTTAGAGTCATCTCTAGATATTTTTTAGTTAATGTGGGTCAATGCGGATGCAAGTTTTGTAGTTTTCGGGGCCTAGAAAGGGTAATGAACTCCCCACCTAATATGGATTTGGTTGTGCCCCTTAATATCCGTATTAATTATGCAAACAACCAAGAATCAAAACACGCACAAATTTTATTTTGCTTTTGCGGCGCGGCGATTATTTGCAAATAAACCTGCACAAAATGTTAGTTGGAGCTAAAAAGAGGAGAGAGGAGAAGGTAAGAAACTTACAGAGGAAAATTGGCACAGAGAGAGCTTCAAAAAGCCGTGGAACCGCCGCAATATGGGGGTATTTGCCGCGGAATCGCGGTCTCTTGAATGGATCTCTGCAAAAAAAATTTAGTAAAATGCTTTTGTTGCTCCCCTTAGCTCTCTGGAATATTCACAAAAATTTTATCCAAGCTCCAATGATTCCAGAATTCCTCGCAATCAAATCACAACACACATATTAGAGTTTGTGCGAGTTTAAATCACAAAATTTTGATGGAATAAAATTTTCAACTCAAATTTCAAAATACGAACAATTAGCGCACTATCCCCGGCAACGGCGCCATTTGATTGTAAAAGAATTCTTGATGTGTAGTAATTGATAAATTTGTAAAGAAATCACAACCAAAAATTATTTGACCGCAATCAACTACGGTGTCGGATGTAGATTGTAAGTGAGTGCGGATCGTCCACAGGGACAGTGTAATAGTTCGTCTTTTGAATTAGATGAGTCGAAACTTTAAAGAAAAGAAAACAAAAAAATTCATGATTTATATTTGAAGTTCAAGAATTAGAAAATATAGATCTTATAACAAGAAAAAGATAGAATCAAGAATTGATAGTTTGATGATTTTTCCAACCAAATATCAAGAATCGAAATGAGGCTCGTAGGAATCGATCGGATCTATAGATGTGATGTAATCTTACAATTACGTATTCTTATCCTTCGATGAATTGATACTAGATCGATGATGATCGACAAGAATTAGGGATTTCTAGTGAAACTAGGGTTTCATCTTATCCCTTGTTCTTTCGTCGATATCATTCACATTCTAGCCTCTAGTAAATTCAAGAAACGATCGTAGATCCCTAATTTCGAGCGATCACAATCAAGAAAGCATCGCAACGAAACTAGGTCATCGATTCTTGAACTTGCTAGGGTTTACAAAACTCGTAGGACTTAAAAATCGTTTTAAGATTTGTTACATCATCATTCTATTGATCGTCTCGACTCCTTTACGAGCGGAGTTTTACTCAAACATCACAACAAGAACTACAATTACAAATTGAGATCTAATCATGATGCAAGAATTTAAAGAAAGCAAGATTAAAGAATTTCACCTTTTATTTATATCAACAATTTCATTACATTCGCTCAAGAACTACAAGAGGAAGAACTTGATCGTCGATTTGGCTTCACTCGGCTCCGTGAGTCGTGGATCGGCTTGGATCACTTGCTCGGTTGGAGATCGGCTCGGCTCCTAAAAGGTTGAAGTCTTCTCGCTTGATTGGTACTCAAGATCTTGAATTTGGAGAGGAATTAGGGTTAGGGTTTCGCACAAGCCTTGTCACTAGACTTGTGGAAGAAGATGATGTAAGAGGGAAAGAATAAGGAACTAATGAACTAACTAATATTGAACAACCTCAACCCTTAGATCTAGGCTCCTATTTATAGATCTCAAAACCCTAAATCTAGGAATTTAAATTTGAATTTCCCTCCAAAAGTTTGTTAGCAAAATTTGAATTTCCCTCCAAAAGTTTGTTAGCAAGATTTGAATTTCCCTCCAAAAGTTTGTTGAGGAGAAGCTTCTAGATGTGATTAGTTAGGAGGGAGCTTCAAGAAATAGTTTGTTAGGAGCTTAATTAAGATTAGCATTACTTAATGATCTTTGCTGATCTGGCAGAAGCTTCGAGAGAATTCTGGAATTTGACATATCATTCTGAGCTGTGGCCACTGAGATAAGAATAACGCACTGAAAATGGCATGATGATCTGACCAAACCGGCGCGGAACCGCGGCGCAAGCCGGCTCCCGCCGCGGTTCCACGGCTCTTTTGAAGCTTCAGGGCTTGGTTCTTCTGGTGCTTGTTGGGCTTGAGTTGTGGGCCTTTCTTTGATATGTTGAATTGTATTTCTCCCTTTGGATTGCTACCAGATCTGAAATCATGGAGTTGGTGTATTTTTGATCAGCTTCTTTTGACTTTGCTCCTGCAATTTCCTGCACAAATCTCGACACAAGTGTTGCGCAAATACAGAGATGATGCGATGCCATGAAATGCGGTCAATTTCCCTTAAAGTGCCGGTTTAAAAGTCTAACACATGAAATTTGATATTTAACGATTGATTTGCTAATATGTTAAATATGAATACCGAACACTTCTAAATGAGTGCAAATGATAGGGAAATTGCCGTGTTAAAAATATATTATTTTCGACTGATCAATTGACTACTTAGTTTTATGTATTTTAAGTACACTACTATTATCCTCATTTTCAGTAGCGCAACCTTACACCGCGAATATTTTCGTCCCATGTTTCTTATTTTCACTATGTGGGTTTTCTAAGTTATTTTAAAACTTTTATCGATACATTATCCTAAAATGTTTTAAACCATCGACAAGTCCTTCACTGCTTCATTATGATTATGCCTTATACTTATTATTTCTGATGTGCTACTTTTGATATACTTATATGTGCATATATTTGGGTTTCGATTTTATCGAGCACGCCTCGAATATTATTGTTCGTTATTGTTATTTATATTCTCGTATACATGTAGTTTGCCCTTATAGTTGTTCCTGCCTATTACTTATTTAGACCTATCATTTTGTATGTTGTTCTTATATAATATATAACTTCAAATTTTTATCCAACCGTTTTGAGTAAATCACTAAGTGTTAACGTTCGATGTGGTAGCCTTTCGCTTGTTATTTTGTATAGCTTGTCATTTCTTTTAAATTTCGAGGACGAAATTTTTGTAAGGGTGGTATGATGTAATACCCAGCCCCTTTTTATACCAATATCCGTGTTTCTCTTTAACTTATAAAATTTTACTTTATTTATAATTATTTATTTATTTTAAAATCCTATTAAACCCAAACTTTCCTCATCAGCCCATTCCCTTTTAAATAAACTTATTTTCTTTTCATTTTTCCCTTAATCCCAAAACCCAGCCCGACTATTTTCCTTCCATTCTGTTTTTCCTCCCTTTAAATATTCCAAATTTTTCCAGTCCAGCGCCCTCAGCCCAGAGGACTTCCCCTTTTCTTTTTAAATTCCCCAGCCTTTTCCATTCCCAGCCCAAAGGATTTTCCCATTTAAGTAAAATATATAAAACTATTTTTATTTTCCTAGCCCAGCAGCCCCGGCCCATACCCCAGCCCACCAGGAAAATAAATAAAAGAGGAATTCAATTTTAGTCGGCCCAAAGAATTCCGGCCCAGCCCCCGCACTACCCAACCCGGCCCACATCCTATTCTCCTTCCTCCTCAACGGTTATTTTTCCCGCCCACGCCCACTGTTTACTCGACCCGCTTCCTCCGCCCACGCCCACGCCCACGCCCGCGCTCTTGCCCACGACGCGCACGTTTCCCCTGCGACCCGCTCCCCCAACGGTTCGCTCCTCCTCTCTCTCTCACCCTCTAGATCTGAAACTCCTCAAAAAAAAAAATCCCTCTCGATCGCCCAAGAACCTAACCTCAAACCCACTGCTTCCATCAACTACCACCCTCTCCGTCGACGACGACGACTTCGACCCCTCATTCATCTTCCCTCGTTTCTCCTCCACCCACAGAACCCTCTTCTTCTTCCTCCACTCGAGAATCCCACCGCACCCGTGCCACGACCACACCACCGACGTACCCATCATCGTCGACGAGCCCTCTTCACCAACCACCACCTTCCTCCCCTCTCACCACAGCTCCTCAACGTCACCACCTCCCCTTTCTCCTCCTCTCTTCCTCCGCCAAGCTCACTGCACCCGAGCTCGAACCCCGCACCCTCTCGCCGGCGAGCCTCCTCTCACCGGGACCGCCTCGTCGACACCCTACGTCATCATCATCATCATCGTCGCCATCCCTTTCTCTCTCTACTCTCTCTATCTCTCTCAATCTCTCTGTCTCTCTCTCTCTCTCTCTCTCTCTTTCTCTGTTTTCTCTCCACTCTACTCTCTCTCAATCTTTCTGTTCTCTCTCTCTCTCTCTTTCTCTGTTCTCTCTCTACACTCCCCCTCTCTCTCTCTGTCTCTCTCTCTAATTCTCCCTCTCTCTCAATCTCTCTGTTCTCTCTCTCTACATCTCTCTCTCTCTATGTCTCCTCTCTCTCTCTCCCCCCTGTCTAACTCTCTCACACTCTCTCTGTCTCTCTCTCTCTCTTCTATCAACCAACCACCTCACACCCAACTACAACACCTAGCCGTCACCTGTGGCCTCTGCGCTATCAGCCATCGCATGAGCTCGTTGTCGCCGTCCGCAGCAGCCCGTCCCCATCTCCGAGTCAAGCTCCACGGTGCCGATCCCTGCGACGCAAGTCCAAGCCTAGTCGAGCCCCGGCATTTCGTCGAACACCTACGGAGATCGCCGTTGCCACTGCCGTGCATCACCAGAACGTCTCCAGGCAAGTATTTTACTTGCTACATGCTAATATATTCGTGTTATAAACTTAGATCGTATATATTACAAATTTACAATTCTCAATAATTTATATGACGCAACTGTTCGATGCATGATCTCAGTGGAAATCCTCATTTAAATTGACGAAACATGAGGGCATTTGTTGTCCCATGTGATATTGAATGCTATGTATAAATTTCACTGGATAATACGACTGTTAGTGGCTAAAATGAATACCCCCAAGTATACCTGTAAAACTGGAAATTTCTCGTACCTGAAAACCGTTAAAATCACCATAAATTATGTACATACTGGAATGATGAGTTCGAGGGATTAAATCGAATCTGACTCGACGAACTACAACCCTATGCAAGTTTCTAATGATTTCTGTACTTAAATTGTGACGATATTTGGTTCGGAGTGCGATTCTAGACTGCAGTCCAGAGCGACTCTGATTATTGCTTAATGTCCCATAATGAGTACCACCTTGCTTCCTTAACTCGTATGTTGCGGAACTCTACTGTTTATTAAAGGTGAATCTGTTAGCTAGATAGCACAAGTGGTTTCATCCTGTTTCGTCATCATTTGCTATTTAATCTGTAATTTAAAATATCGGGACGTATAACAGTCCAGAACAGATTCAGAGGTGACATACTAGTGTTAAACAGTGTATAACTCCTGACGTACAGATGCGATTGAGGATCCGTCTGTTGCGTTGAAAACCTCACTGAAAACCCTAGATTTCATCCAACTTTAGCCTCGCTAAAATCTGATCCCAACTGGGATTAAAATGCATTGCGAAACGGACTTCCGATTCTAAAACCGGATTTCCAGCCGTGAACGCTTAAAATGAAATGGCCATAACTAGTGATCCTGAAACCCGATAGGCGTGAAAATAAATTCGCTGGATAGATATTTGAACGTACTATTTATTCCCCGTTCATCGTTTCGCTAAATTGTACCCATATGATTTATGATAAATTGTGCAAGTGGTAGAATACTGTTTTATGACATCTTAATCATGTTTTACATACTGTCTCCTCATCATATTATACTTATGTTACTGCATTGATAACCTAGTGATCATGTGCATTACCCAGTGTTAGGTATTAGTGATGATTGTGGAAAGTACGTTAGTGTTCGTGCATAAGTGAATAAGTGAAAGAGACACGTACTTGTACACAATCAGTGAACCTTATTATTCTATTACATTGTCGACGTCTGTGGGACGCGTGTACGTGTGACTATAAGTGGTATGAGACACTTATGGAACTCTTGCATGGGTGTCACGGATAAGGCACCAGACACTGCCATTTATCTTGAGTATTAGTCGGGACGTGTTTGATGGAGATCCTGTCTCCAGTTCTCGTGCAGACTTGTCACAGACCGACTGGTATTTGAGGTTATGGTTAGCGTTTGATGTAGACCACGGGGTGTGGGGTAGTTTGAGTGTGAGTTCAACATAATCTCGGGAATCCCATGCCGGCTTATATATATGGAGATATATGGAGATTTACAGGGTACATGATTATTACCGTGAGTTACATGTTGGGCCCGTGGTCCCTTGCCCTTGGGTTCTACCCTTGGGTGGAGGACACTCGCGAGTGGTTGACTCTCACACTTGGACTGACGATAGGCTTAGTGACCTGTACAGTGAGACTTAGAGACTGATAGGGATAATGGCATTGATATACATTACTTACCGTGTTGACATACCTGGCATACTATTTTACTGCTTTACTGTCCACCTGATCTATTAAACACTTCATTGGTTACTGCATGTTCATACTTATACCGTCTTGATTTACTGTTATATATATATATATATATATATATATATATATATATATATATATATATATATATATATATATATATATATATATATTATCACTGTTTGAGTTACAACTGCATATATATATATATATATATATATATATATATATATATATATATATATATGTGTGTGTGTGTGTGTGTGTGTGTGTGTGTGTGTGTGTGTTGCTATTGTGTCGCTCTGACGACCTGAGTATGCATGCTCAGTGTGAGGAGTGGATCTAGCCGGGACCGGGACCAGACGTACATCACGGACATCTTGTTTAGCTATCCAGAGTTATACCCCTTTGATTTCCATTAGGTCAGTTCTTTGTATTGTTTTGTTTCAGTTACTGCATTTCTCATTACCTGCGCATTGTTTACTGTTTATCACGTAAAGCTAGAAGCCGAAGTGTGACTACGGTAGGACATTTTCTTGACTGTAGGAGCATGGCTGGCCTTGTCAACCCCTCGTATTCCGTATTTTGGGAAGCGGGGCGTGACACCAATAAACTCCAGAAATGACTTGAACCCTTAAACTTCATAAAAATCCTAATTTTTATGGCAGGCAAGTTTAAAACTAAGCAAAGATCGGATCTTTACCTCAGTAACTGGGAAAAAGGAGATGATCCAAGCTCTAGGTATGTCCACTTAAAACTCTTTGGAGTTTTAGTGGCTAAACTTGAGTTCTTGATGGATCTAGTGGGAAAACATGGCACAATCTACGAGTTTTTTAAAGTAGGAAGCTAGGATTCATTTGGGTTGAGGAGTTGGGTTATATTTTGGAGTGAAGATATTTTCTTAAGGTGGAGCACTAATAAGAGAGGATGAGAGAGAATATAAGAGTTAAGGGTGCATGGATATCGTGTTAGAATGAGGGTGAGAGTTTAAACAAGCTTATCATATACATCTCTGTCATTCTAACAATTAATTTAACCAAAGTAATTCCCAACCATGGTAAATCCCAAAATTTTCATAAAAATGTTAAAACATAAATTTTGTTTGCCATACTAAATAAATCATAATTTGGATAATTAAAATATCGGTTTATTTGCAAACTATACGGATATATTCATATGGTATTTTGTGGAAACTAAATGTGAATCATTTTCTATAATTAATTTAAATTCTAAAATAACATAATAATTTTCGAAATGTTTCAGCTAATTACTAAAAAGCCCATTTATATATACTTCGTATTTACTTAAAAGACAACCATACGTTTAAATTACACTAAAAAAACCCTATCTCACTTGTTTTTCATCAAAAGTTAACGTTCCGTTATGAAGATGGAGCTGGAACTTGTGTTTGAGGTGTTCTCTCACCTTCTAAGTATTTAGATAAGTTTTTCTCTCATAAAAAGAGCCAACATTCTTGCTTAGTTGAAAATTTGGATTTAGCGCAACTAAAGACACGCTCTCACGAAACTTGCAATTGAAGGGACAACGGCACTCGGCAAGCTCGTTGTTGAAGAAGTTTGAGAAAAATAAACCAATTTCGATTATCAATTTGGGAGATCTTCGATCGAATCCCTAATCTTAAAGCCAATTTCATATAATTTAGGAAAAAAAGAATAGTTGTGAATGTTTTAAAACCCTAACCCAATACTCACTGTTAGCCTCATATCGGAGTAATAGAATATGGCATGTTAGGAGGCTTTTTAGTGCAATTTTTATGTATGGGGGATTTTTTTAAGTAAATACAAAGTACGGAGAGGTTTTTTTAGTAACTAGCGAAGTATGAGGGGTTTTTTTTTTACTAAAAAGCCCATAAATTTTTTGTTTGTTTTAATGGATAATTGGATAAGTTTTAGAAACTATTTGGCTCAAAGTATATCATTTTCATCAAATTAGTTGGATTGCATAAAATTTTTGGATGATTTATAATATAGGAGATTTAGTCATTTGCTCATCCTACTTATTAATAATACTCCACATGTATGCATGGAACATGCATACCTAATTGTATATAAATGCTATTTAGACTTTAGAGCAAGATATCCTTACTATAGACAATATAATGCTAATTCACGTGGGCCCAGTCGATTTACATCAGCTCTGTAGCTAAGATGATGGCTTCGTTTTCTTAGAATAAGTTATATAAAGACAACAACAATTCTTAATAATTTATTACACTCTTAGCAACCCCCGCCAATTTTCTGTTTATTTTAAAATTTTAAATAATTTTCTATTTTCTCAATTTTAATCTTCTCTTCACTCCTCTCTCCAAATAAAACATTTTCCCCGTTTATGTTTATAAATTTCAAATATATATTTCCATATTAAAAAAAATTATATTTCAAAATCCACATTCTACATGTATCGTGTGTGCATTTATAAGTCTATTTTTGAGAGAGAGAAATGCAAGTCTATTTTATTTAGACCTATTATTATTTAGCAATCATTTCTATTCCTGGATATGGGAATACATAATAAATAACACATTGCCAGATATACTAAAAATTCGGATAAATCATTCTTAATGCTTTCATATGATAATAATTGATGAGAGAGTTGCTTTTATATATATAAAAATAAGAGAGAAAGACGTTACCCTTTCAAATATATATAATCTAGACAAAAAATAGGAAAAGACTAAGCTGACTATTAAATAATTTGTGCATTTTACATAAGATTAATTTTTATAAATGAAAAGCATAATCCACAAAACTAGCAAATAAACTGTTTGGCAACTAACAACCAAAATGCTTTCCAAATTACAAATAACTACAATATCTAACAGCCAGCGTCGGCCTACGGTTGATGGTGCTAATTATGCATGTTAAATGACATTTTTGCCCTTTGAATCAACTTAATTTATTTACTATTAATTATTTTATTAGAATGGTTAATATTAAACGTTTGTCCATGGCCGGCGACATGGCGATGATGGAAGTGGATGGCGACGAGAGGAGGAGGTGGTTGTGGAGGAAATGACCAGAGTGGGAGGAGATAGGAGCAAGCGAGGAGCCACAATGGAAGGATGTCGTTTTTATACCAACCCTCTCTCTGTGTATATATATATATGTGTGTGTGAGTGTGTGTGTGTATAGATATATAGAGCATGTGCCTAAGTAATAATGTATCAAAAGAATGATAATTAAATTAGAGAGCTGGAGCCATGATTCCCAGCCCCATATATATGATCTTCCGTCGTTTCATCTTCCCTTGAATCTAAAATCCGCGCAACGTATTTAAGAGCAATTAATGCATGCACTGTATATTAGGTTAGGTTAGATTAGATTAGATTAGATTAGATTAGATTTAATGGAGAAGTAAATTAATTAATTAATTATGCCTTTAGGAATTCCCTATACATATATAGCATGCATGCAGTTGCAAGTAGCCAGGGTTTCTATCCACCGTAATTTGCAAGAAGATCGATGCATGTGGAGAAGATCTGAGACCACAACCAACAAGAGATTTGAGGTGTGGAAATTATTTTCTTGTAACCAGCTAGGGTTTCTATCTCATATATATAATTTTCTTTAGATTATTGTTTTGATCTTAATTTAAGGATTAATTTCTTATGGATTTTGCTATTGAGTTCAACAAATTATATATATATATATATATATATATATATATATATATATATATATATATATATTTATTTATTTATTTATTTTCTTAAACTTTTGCTATGGTAGAGATTTTTATTTGGTTAAGTTAATTTTATTACGACGACCTCATTAATTTCCTTTCACCAAATGGATTTAGATGTTAGAATTTTAATTGGAACCTCTCTTCTTGTTAAATACTATTAATTAACCAATATTCTGAAGAACAAAATCACAGTGCATGCCCTAGTGAGATTCAAATTGTATGTCAACTTAAGACCCTCTGGCGTTTCGAGTTACCAAAATATATAGTGTTATTCATAAATAACAAAATACATCTATTATTTTAGAAGAATTTGAAAATTGTTTTTTTAAAATTCTATTAATTATAATAACTAATGTGATGCCGTGTACATGTTAATATTATAAACAAAAGATTTAAGGATTTTTTTATTAAATATAATTTTGTTGGGATAATAAAGATTCTTGAATACTTTTAATAGAGATCATTAAAGATTTGATAAAACTTTAAAAAATCAATTATGATTTCTATTTTTTTTTAATTAATTAAAAATATGAACTAATGATGAGGTGAACACTACTAAAATAAATAAATAAATATTCATTTTTATATTAATTTATATATAGGTTTACCTTGTTGTAGCATCCTTTTTTAACTAGTAAATTATAACTAGTATATTAATTAATCATGAATTACATGAAAATTTCTTGATCAATTTGGAGTAAGAGGTACACTGGAGTTTCTGATCATAGATATCTTATTGTCAGTGATCCCTTGGTTATTGCACCCATATATATATTTATGATTTAGATGTCGGTTTAATTAGCCTACTTATTTTAGACAAACCCTTGGTGTGCCCGCACGCCCGCATGTATACACACACATGAAACAATAAAGATTAGTTGCATAGAGAAGTGAAGGTTGAATCGTGTCCTTCTGTTTTTCAATCACCTTTTTTTGAGCTCCTTAGTGCTCCCGGATCAACTTTGCAAGATGGTCTTCCTTGTCCATGATGATCAACCCGAAGCAACCTAGTCCAAGCTTAAATCGATGCTCCAAGCTCGTTTGGAATGGAGTGAGAGAGATGTAGGAATCTTTCCACTATCATGTACTCTCATTTTCCAAGCGCATGAGAGCAAGGAAGAAAGAGGAAGAAGATGAACCATCTTGAAAAATGGCCAAGTGTTGTGAGAGAGAGCAAGTGAGAGAGTGTATGGATTCCTTTTATTTTTCAACCATTTATTAAAATGCGACATAACATTTTAGCATTTAAAAAAGAAGCTCATCCCTCTCTCCATGTTTCCCTTCCCACTTCACCATGCAACCTCATTAACTTAATTTCCATCCCTCTCTCCATGTTTCCCTTCCCACTTCACCATGCAACCTCATTAACTTAATTTCCATAAAGGAAAAATCTATTATGAGGTGTCCTCTTTCGAGAAAGTATTCCGTATAAATAGGGAATACGTTCCCCGGTATACGTATCGCTACATATACACGTATCTGTATAAAAATATGGATAGCCAAAATCTCATTTCTTAACCTAGGGAAATTGAGAAAATGAGAAATGCCAGCTAGAGAGAAAATGAATAGTGAACAATAATACTAGAATATATATATATATATATATATATATATATATATATATATATAATCAAAACTTGATTTAATAATCCGGCTTAATTCTAAGCCGGCTAGTATTATCAACCGTCCGATTAAAATCTATGTAGCATGTACACATTTTTAATCGGACACCTGCACGTACCAACGTATGGTCCATACATCATATCGCCTGCACCAGGAAAACCCTTTGTGTGGGATTCTAAAGATTCGACAATACGCTGACAGTTGCTTTAAATACAAGTACGTCAGTGGCACTAGCTGTACGTAACGGCTATCCGGGTATTGAACGAAAGGAAGGCCGACGAGCAAACTCATCCGTACCTCTACTGAGTATGTCCGTGGCAATCTTCGTACAGTCCGGTCTCTTCGTCTAAGAGTATCGCATATCGGGTCTAGAGGGTGGTATAGAGGGTGGTAAACGTCAGACCCCTAATAACCCGATAAGTCGTGTCAGTGTCAAGCTCATCATCTCCCGAGAAAATACTGATCCTCAATCAATAAATCTCATTTGCTCTGGCCAGAGATTTATGGTGATAGCTAACCTAAACACAGCGCAACATCGACTCAATAATTGTCTTAAAGGCACTATATCCAACAATCTCCCACTTACACTTAAGGCCAATTATTGCGGTATCGCATACCCACAGCTCGTGTTCTACCGAATGCCCAACTTCTCTACTAATCAGTTTCGCAAACCGTGTTTGTGAAACACCCGTGTTTGTGAAACACCCGTGTTCGAGAAATAGATTCAGTGAGTGGATCCGCTAAAATGTTCCAACTTCCTCTTTCTATATCTCAACTTTGCGGAGATTACCAATCTCCTGAACTGAGCGATATCCCGCCTCAAGAATTTGTCTGGATACTTGATGGGACCAAGTTCATAAATGAACAATTTTATCCAACAAACTTCTTTTGTTGTATCCTCCGTTAAGTCATAACCAACATATTGCACCATGTCAACCTCAACATCCCTATTGGAAGCTTATCCAATATACTGCTCCTCAGAAGAGACTAAACTCAAAACCCCGACAGCATCTCTATTATCCATGTCACCTGGGAAGCTTAAACCGATAACCACCTCCTCGAGGAGGCTGCCGTTATCATATATCAAGAACGTCCTCTTATGTTCATAACTGCTTCTATTTGTTTTTCCAAGATTGGATTAATATCCGCTTACTACAGCAATTGAAAAAGCAACAACTGGTTTGGTACAAGACATTGCATTATTGACTCAATTGCATAAGCAAATGATATGTCATTCATGCGAGTTTTTCTCCTCATCAGTCTAGAAGACATCTCTTTAGAGAGTGGCTTTATCACCTGTAAGTACACTACCACGTAAGGAGTCGTCCATTCTAAGACACTTTTAGATTGTTGCCTAAGTACCCGGATTGGGACACCTCCCAAATCTAGATCTAAAATCATATAGATCTAGTCATCAGAATTCTTGATATACTATGCATATCTTAAGTGGAGAAACACTTTGTGACAACCAAAGTTTGACCGATTGTAGTATAGGAACATCACTTCTTATCTGGAGTATGACATCCAAATTCCAGAACAGTACTTGCTACATCATTCTTACTAGGTTCATCTGTTGTTTTGATAGAGTCAATCACCTTGACTGTCACATCAAAACAGATGATCTGTCTCCATTATGCACGCTTTAGTCTACGAATAGACATAAACAACTTGCACACCTTTCGCTGCTTCTACTGACTATGATAACCCATCTGGCAGAGTCATATACACATGCACTTATAAATTTCCATTTAGAAAAACATTATAGTCATCTACCTGCCAGATTTCGCAGTCAAGAACAGCAGCAGTGCCAATTCATATCCGTATGGACTTCAACGTAGACACTGAAGTAAAAATCTCATCACAATCCACACAGGGTATTTGATGAAAATCTGTACAACAAGTCTAGCCTTATTAGGTTAATACCTTTCCACCTGCACAGATCTCGAAATATCTATTTACTCCTAATGGGTTTTACCTCTCCAGGAGCACCCGGCAAATTTCATAATTTGCTGAAGTGCATGGAGTCCAACTTGGATATATTGCATCTAGTCATCTAGAAGTTACCCCTTCCTATGGCGCCGTGATGTTGACCTCCCCGTCACCATCTATGAGAAAACTGAAGTATCTCTCAGGTGGATGAGGTCACCTACTAAAGTATGCGGATTGGCTAAGGTTTGTCGAGTCGAATCGAATTCTTAGGTTCTACTAAATCTTCAGTAACCGTTTGTGGTTCTGGAATCACTTCAAGTTCTACCATACTCCTACTAGTTTCTTTTGCAAAAATATTCCTTTTATAAAAAGGTGGAGAGTCAAGAACAATGTAACTATTGATCTTGAAAATGGTAGAAGCAAAACCCTAACAAATATTTGAGATAATCCACAAACTGTCATTACCGAATTATGCCTTGAGTTTGTCCGGATTCTGCTTTTAAACAGAAATCGGATAATTCCATATCTTGACATCCTAAAGGTATGCACCCCTTCTATATTCATATAGAACCAAAGGCACTAATTTAGATGAAACTAGATTCAAATGTCATGCAGCTATTCCAGTGCATATCATCTAAATAGAAAAAGGGCCATACAAAATTACTCATCATGAAACACACCCACGGATGAGTAAACTGTAAGAGAATCAAGTTCTCAATATTACTACGACAGAATACCTAGTATAAGTATCTACATCTTCGATCACTACGAAAAATCCTGATACTTCCAATGTATAGTTCTCTACTTTATTCTTATACCTATAAACTTCTCAAAAATTTTGGACCTTGCATTATAACGAACACGTGTCTAAAACAAGAGAACTATAGGTTACTTAAAAGAAGTAAGAGTACCAACCCTTGTCTCGAAGGACACTGGACAACATATATTTTCATGTATAAATCCCAAGAGTATACTAACTCATACTCCGTGCATTGTAAGTTGAGAACTGTATTCTGGTAAAGAATTTCTTATATCATTATTAAATGTACTTTATCTAATTATCAACCGATAACGGTAAATGTTTGGAACACAATTTTTAAAATTTATATATCACTTTATAAAATAAAGATACAAATATTCAATTTTAAAATTGGTGCATAACAACGGTTATTCGAAACCAAATATTTGCCGTTAGGCAAAACCAAGCAATTTAATCCAATATTGTCAATTACTACGAATTCCAATATTGAGGATCAAATCGCCCATTTCCCAATATTCTATTTCTACTTAGCATCTATAACGTCATACAGATGTGAGATCCAAATATAGTACATACATACCTTGGAGTCAGAATTACTTTGGAAAAACAGTTCTTATTTACAAGTATACAGAAATACTGAAATATTAAAATGTTTTAAGGGGTGGCCGGGTATTCCTAGTAATGCCTCTTACATTATCCAGATTCATTACAGTAGTCACAATTTCTTTTGCTCTTAGTTCAATCCCTTTATATATTTTTACATCTTACCTTCTGTACACCGCACTTAGGCTAATTGGCTTTTTTCCTTTCATACCTTTCGGCACCAACTTAAGGTTTAGAAGAAGACTATACAATAAGTGTAATAGGTGTACTCTCTTAATACAAGGAGCTCTCGCAACCTGAGAGAAGGTAAAGGGAAAAGACAACCGAATAATCCTATTCAATTTTTCTAGAACCAGTGTCCATCCTCGACTGAAGTAACTTTCTCGAGTTCGTATGTAACTATACGATGGCTTTTCCAAACAATATGGATTATCACAGTGATACGGAGTGTTCTTTGTAAGTCGATGTCGCGGGTAGGCGGAATATGCAAAAAACGTTTTTTTCAAGCTTCGCAACATCGACTAAACTCTGGGATCTTTACTTGAACCATAACTAACTAAACAAAAAGAGGTTTAGCTACTATGAAAAAATTTATAGCTCCTAGTATCAAGTCCTTCGGGTCTTCTTGTTCTCCTCTTTGGCTCCTCGAAGTGTACGGATCGCGCTTGATCGTCGGCCTCCTCAAGTTAAAGACGATCCACCCAAGAGTGTGTACTTTGAGATCCTACCTCTAATCTAACGTAAATTGGATACCTAGTATGCTAATCTAAGTAGCCTAGAATATGTAAAGAGTGATTATGGATTGATTAGTCTCAAGAACCCTAGGTTTCTCAACTCATGAGACAATTAGGGTTTGAGGATGAAGAAGAGAGCTTGGAGGGGAGAGAGTGTAGAAGATAATAATGATATGAAGAATGGCTAAGGGGTGATGACTATGAAGCAAATCATTTTCCACAAATAATATCATAATGCACCATGCCTCAATAGTCATCCATGAGTCAGCCATGCTTCATTATTTGTCAAGTAACACCTCATACCTCCATCTCATTAACCATTTAACAAAATGGTTTAAATAAGAAATGAGTTGTCTTCTTCTAATATCATAATGCACCATGCCTCAATAGTCATCCATGAATCGCCAAGTAGCCATGCTTCATTATTTGTCAAGTAACACCTCATACCTCCACCTCATTAACCATTTAACAAAATGGTTTAAAAAAGAAATGAGGTGTCTTCTTTCAGAAGCACTCTTGCACAAATTACAAGAATACACCTCACCGTATATATATACCCGTGTCCGTATTCCGAAAAATATGAATACAAAGAGACGAAAATAATCCAATAATCTAATACTAGGATATGGCTTAAACCAAATCTCACTAGTATTATCCATCCGAATCATGATCCGTGTAGCCAGTACACGTATATGATCGAACCCTGCCGTAAAACCATACGGCCTCTACATCGTTTTTTTTGGGTTTTGTCGGTGCCCCGGCCATCTTTCCGTGGCCAAATACAACAACAACTGAGCCTTTTAACCTAAGCATATGGGGTAGGCTACATGAACCAACATGAGAATCACGCCGGGTCCAGCACATGAATCCTCCGCCTCCACTCACTCCTATCGAACAATATACTTTCATTGAGTCCTTTGGCAACCATATCGTTTCGTATCACCTCCATCCATGTTTTCTTCGGTCTCCCTTTTGCCCTTTTTCCATTGCCCATATCGAGAGTATCTATTCGTCGAACCGGTGCTTCCATAGGTCTACGTCACACATGACCAAACCATCTTAGCTGGTTTTCCCGCATCTTCTCCTCCACAGGTGCTACACTAACTTTTGCATGAATATCCTCATTTCGTACCTTATCTTTTCTAGTGTTACCGCACATCCAACGAAGCATGCGCATCTCCGCTACGTGCATCTTCTGTGTATGATGCTTCTTAGGAGCCCAGCATTCTGTACCATATAATAAGGCAGGCCGAATAGCGCTCTGATAAAACTTCCCTTTCAATTTTAATGGAAAGTTATGATCACACAAAATCCCTGTTGCAATCCTCCATTTCAACCAACCAGCTTGGATCCTTTGATTAACATCACTATCGATCTCCTCATTCTTTTCGTGGCCAAATACGGAACAAAAACTTTAAAAACTTTGGCGCAAACAAAACCCGCACAAGATCGAACCAAATACCCTATACTAGCAAACATGCAAAGAGGAGTTTAGAGATGGTTATACCGATCGATCCGTGTCCTTCGTTCTTTAACCATCATCCCAAGCTTGTCGCGGCTGCCCCGGACGAGTTCGCTCTCCGGTCTCGCTTGTTGAAGAGGCTCCATGTCGAGGATTCTTTATACGGGCTCCCGCTTCAAAACCGAAGCAATTCGGACATCAAGTTTGCCAGCCGAGATGTCCAAGGTGATATAGAGATAGTGTGTGATTACTTTGTCTCAAAACACTCTAGGATTCTCAAAACATGAGAGGGATAGAGTGGAGGTTGAAGAAGATGCCATTGGAGGAAGAAGTTGTGAGCTTAAGTTTTAGCTAGTGAAGAAAATAACATAGCTTATTGTGTGAGATATATTGTGAGAGCTCTAAAAAACAACTCAAGACCAATCTCTAGCCATCAAGTGGCTGCCCTTTCTCTCTCCATAAATTAATCCCACACAATAAATCAATAAAGAAATAGACATGGCACAAAGAAACACACCATGAGTCACCAAAAATGCACATGCCACATTCAATGCCCTAGGTTAAAACTTGCACTCACAATTTCCACAAAATTAAACATTAACCCAAATGTTTAAACCAAAAGAGAATGGCATCTTCTAAAGTAAACTCGTAACGAATTACAAGAATACCTCTCATATGTATATACAAACCTGTATCCATATTCCGACTGAATACGAATTCAACGAGACGAAAACAATCCAATAATTTAATACTAGGATCCGGCATAAACCAAAGCCCACTAGTATGATCCATCCGATCATGATCCGTGCACGAGTGCACGTATATGATCGAACCCTGCCATAAAACCATACGACCTCTACAACGTTTCGCCCGAACTTAGGAAACTCTCTGTGTGGGACTCTAAAGACTCGTCAATACGCTGGCAATAAGTTTAACCACAAGCACGTCAGTGGCACTAGCTGTACGTAACGGCTGCCTAGGTATTGAGCGAAAGGGAGGCCGATGAGCGAACTCATCCTGAAACCCTACTGAGCCCGACAGTGACAATATCCGTACAGTCCGGTCCGTTCGTCTATGAGTATTGCATATCGGGCCTATGGGGATGGTAAACGTCAGACCCCTAATAGCGGTATAAGTCGTGTCAGAGTGTAGCCCAGAACACCCTGAGAAACTACTGGAATACCTACCAGTAAATCTCATTTGCCTTGGCCAAGGACTTTGTGTAATGGCTCTCCAAACACAGCGCGATATCAACCCCCAATACCGGGAGAGACGAATCCTATGCCGATCCGTTTACTGCCTCCATGTGGCTCGAGACTGTACCCAACTAAAACTTGTTTGCACGACTCCTTTGAGCCGTGGTAGGGTAGTAATCAAAGCACAATAGGAATTCATACGAGATAACTGACGATCTCAGGTCGATAGACTAACCTGTACACATGTCACCAGGGAACTACTATCTGACGATAGGTATAATACCAACTAGCATGTTCCCAGCGAGTCCGTCCGGTGTACTCATAACCCAATGAGCACCTGTATACTATCTTAGGTGAACCAACTGACACCAATGGCTTATGAGACCGGCCATCGCCCTTCGTCGGGGTCTCGATCCGTATACACTAGTTTACTCTCGGAGTATCGATGCCCAGTCTTGAAACTCCCACGACTAGGGACACTTTAAGGATGTGCTTATAGACTATCCAACTCTCACGTATATGATCGCCATCATACTGCTGGTAGTCAAGCAAGAATCCTATGGGCTCTATCAACATGTAATAGTGATCTGTAATGTCACCTGAAGCATGTACACGATGATAAAGACAAACCAGATAGCATACTATCATCTCGAGTAATACTGTTCTACCGGTATAGGTCCTCCCTCAATCATTGCAATCATGTGCCTGTGATCCAATAATTGACTTGAGGGCACTATAGCTAACAATCTCCCACTTGTACTTTAGGCTAATTATTGCGGTGTCGCATATTCACAGCCCGTGTGATACCGAATACCCAACTTCTCTACTAATCAGCTTTACAAAGCTCGTTTGTAAAACTATTGCTTTCGAGAAATAGCCTCAGTGAGTGGATCCGCTCTGATGTTTCTTTCTATGTCTCTCTTTATCTCAAGTTTGCGGAGAAAGCCATCTCCCGAAATGAGCAATACCTGTCTTAGAATATATCTGGATATCTGATGGGACCTAGTTCACAAATGAACTCCAAATCCAGTAAACTTCTTAGACTGTATCGTCAACTGAATTTAAACAGTATCCTACGCCACGCCTCCCTCAGTATCCGCTTGGACCACCTGTCCAAACTACTGCCCCTCGTCAGAGGGAGAACTATAACTCTGACAGTCACTTTGTCATCCATGCCACCTTGGAAGCCTGGAATCATAACCGTCTCCCGAAGGAGGCTGCCGTTACCAAATCCTTAGAACATTCACTTATGTTCTAAAACTGCTTCCGAACGTTTCTTCAGGATTGGATTAATATCAACTTATTGCAGCTAGTGCAAAAACAACATCTAGTGTGGTACTTGACATCTCATAATTGACTCAATTGCCTAAGCAAGTGATATGCCAATCATGCACATCCCTCTCCCCTTTAATCTATAAGACACCTTTAGAGAGGGTGACTCCATCACCTGCAGGTTCACTACCATGCAAGGAGTCGTCTATTCTAAAACACCTTTAGAATACTGTCTAAGTACCCGAATTGGGAAACTACCCAAATCTAGATCTAAAACCATAGATCTAGTAACCAGAATGCCTGATATAATGTCTATATCTTATGTAGAGAAACCACTGTGTGACAACCAAAGTATAACCGATTGTAGTATAGAAATTTCACTTCCTACAACGTGTATGTCATCCAAATACCAAGACATCACACCCTACTAACTTCTCAACAGATCCATCTCCTATTCTGATGAAGTCAAAGCCTATGATTGTCACTCAAAAATAGATGATCTATCTCTGCTATATTTGCTTTAGTTTATAAATAGACACAAGCTACTTGTCCATTACGCTTCCGCTGCTCCCACTAACTACGACAACCCTCTGGCAGAGTCATATACACATGCACTTCTAAAGCTAGTTTAGAACGACGCTATACTCATCCTCCTGCCGGGTCTCATAGTCTAGAACAGCAGTAGTGGCAAGTCTGGGTAAACAAGAACCTTCCTGTCACCGTCCTTGAGGATACCGGAGTACCTCTCGGGTGCCTGAGGTTACCCACCATATCTGCGGAGTGGCTAATGGAATGTCAAACCCGATTGAATCTTTAAGTCCTATTAAATTTTTAGTAATCGTTTGCGGTTCTGGAATCACTTCCAGTTCTACCATACTCCCACTACTGTTTTCTGAAAAAGTCCATTTTACTAAAACTGTGGCGAGTCAAGAAAAATATCATTATTGATCTTCCAGATGGTAGAAAGTTAACCCTCGTCATAGCCTGGGTTAACCCATAAACTGCCATTACAGAAATGTGCCTTGAGTTATCCAGAATCTGATTTTAAGCATAAGCCGGACAACTTCATATACCTTAACATCGTTAAGATATGAACCATTTTATATTCAATATAGAAACAGAGGTACTGATTTAATTGGAACCAGATTCAAATCATGCAGCTGTCTCCAGTGCATGTCAACTAAATGGAGAGAGGCCGATTTGTTAGTTATATGTATGCCCTAGAGGCCATTACTGTACATGAGATGTATATTGCAGTGGATGCTGGGACATATATAGGTAGGACTTTCTTGCTCGACATGATAGTACGCTATCTGGTTGCTCTTTATCTTAACATGTACACTGACTGTCTCTCTATTACATGTTGATAAAGCCCTTAGGATGTGTGCTCGACTTGCAGGACTATGATGCAGATCATACTGTAAGTCTACGCTAGCGCCCCGGCAGTCTACAGACGCCAAAATGCGGAACAAAAACTTTTAACTGGCGCTATCGTATACTTTAACCCGGATCTTCCATTATTGCTAAACTAACAAACTGTAAAGAGTGTAGGAATGTTATACCGAACGATCCGAGTCCTTCGTTCTTCAACCATCATCCCACGCTCCGTTGCGGCTGCTCCGATCTCGTCGATCTCCGATATCCTCGTCGAAGTGGCACCACATCACCGATTCTTTAAACGGGCTCCCGCCTCTGACTCGAGGCAACTCGATCGTCAAGTTTGCTAAAAGAGACGACCAAGAATGATGTAGAGAATGAGTAGATGACTTTGTCTCACTTTGTCCAAATCCGTGGACGATCGGTTAATGAAGTTGCCGCTGGAAATGAAATGGAACAAGAAATGAACTATGAAATTTCCATGCATCCAAAACTATACTCTTTTCTTTTTACAACCATAATTTTCTCAAGTGAATCAAGTGAGGGAGGAGAGAGAGGGCCGGCCATATTTATTCAAGGAGGGAGGTGAGTGTAGGAGGAGGGAGGTAACCTTAAGGGAAAATATCATATGAAAAGATCTTAAGGAATCCAAAAAACCATAATGAAAACAATGACTCATATAATGGAACCAATCACATTAAACCTATGTCACCTTATCATAAATGACTCACCAAGCCTCATCATCACTTCTAGAAGCTTCTAGAATGATGACTCACCCTCATCAAAGAAAAGATAAATCCGTCTTTAACCGAATTTTAAAAGACGGCTGATAGAAAACTGGAAACTGGCAACTTCCAAAAGTGATCCTGAAACGACTTTCAGGATAACCCCGAAACTGTATAAATATACCCGCATTTGTATTACGACCGAATACAAATGCAACTGAGACAAAGATATTATACCTACTCAATATAATACTCGGATCCGGCTTAAACCAAAGCCGACCAGTATCATCTGCCCGAAAACTGACACGTGCGTAAACGCAGGTGCATTTTCCGAACCTTGCCATAAAACCATACGGCCTCTACAACGTTTCGCCCGAACTTGGGAAACTGTCTGTGGGGGACTCTAATGACTCTTCAGTACCCTGGCAGTGGGTTTAACCACAAACCGTCAGTGGCACTAGCAATGCGTAACGGCTGCCCACGGACTGACCTCAAGGGAGACCGATGAACGCACTCAAGGGAGGCCGATGAGCGAACTCATCCAGAAACCCTACTGAGCCTAACAGTGACAATGTATATACAGTCCGGTCCGTTCGTCAATGAGTATCGCATATCCGCCTAGGGGGCTAGTAACGTCAGACCCCCATTAGCAGTATAAGTCGTGTCGGAGTGAAGCCCAATAACACCCTGAGATACTACTGGAGTACCTACCAGTAAATCTCCTGCCACGGCCGTGGGCTTTGTGTAATGGCTCTCCTAGACACAGCACGACCTCGCCCCCAATACCGGGAGAGACGAATCCCCTGCCGATCCGCTCACGTGCCTCCATATGGCTCGGGACTGTACCCAAAAGCTACCTGTTTGCACGACTCCTTTGAGCCGTGGTAGGGTAGAAATCAAAGCACAGTGGGAACTCACACGAGACAAATGACGACCTCAGGTCGATGAACTAACATGTACACATGTCACCAGGGAACTGCTATCTGACGATAGATATAATACTAACTAGAAGATTCCCGGCGAGTCCTGTCCGGTGTACTCATAACCCAATGAGCACCTGTATACATCTTAGGTGATCCAACTGACACCAGTGGCTTGTGAGACCGGCCACCGCCCCTCGTCGGGGTCTCGACTGTACACACTAGTCTACTCCGGAGTATCGATGCCCTGTCTCGAAACTCCCACGACTAGGGACCACAATTAAGGATATGCATATAAACTACCCAACTCTCACATATATGATCGCCATCATACTGTTGGTAGTAAAGCAAGATCCTAAGGGCTCTATCAAAGTGTAACATGCAATCAGTCACCTGAACATGTACACGACTGATAAAGGCAAACCAGATAGCATACTATCATCTCGAGTAAAACTGTTCTACCGGTATAGGTCCTCCGCAATCATTGCAATCACGTACCTGCGATCCAATAATTGACTATGAGGGCACTATCTCCAACAATCTCCCACTTGCACTCAAGGCTAATATTGCGATGTCGACTACTCACAGCCCGTGTGAAACCGAACATCCAACTCCTCTACTAATCAGTTCACAAAGCCCGTTTGTAAAACTATTGTGTTCGAGAAATAGCCTCGGTGAGTGGATCCGCCTAGAAGTTTCTTTCTGAATCTCTCTTAATCTCAAGTTCGCGGAGAAAGCCATCTCCCGAATTGAGTAATACCTGTCTTAGAATATGTCTGGATATCTGATGGGACCTTAGTTCATAAATGAACTCCATATCCAAACTTCTTAGACTGTATGGATCACTGAACCTAATCAGTATCCGGCACCATGCCACCCACAGTATCCTCTTGAACCACCTGTCCATAATACTGTCCCTCGTCAGAGGGAAAACTAAAACTCTGACAATCACTCTGTCATCCATGTCACTTTTGAAGCCTGGAATGATAACCGTCTCCCGAAGGAGGCTGCCGTCATCAAATCCGTAGAACATGTACTTATGTTCTAAAACTGTTTCCTTATGTTTCTCCAGGATTGGATTAATACAAACTTATTGCATCTAGTGCAAAACCAACATTTGGTGTGGTACTTGACATCTCATGATTGACTCAATTGCCTAAGCAAGAGATCTGCCAATCATGCGCATCCCTCTCCCCTTTAGTCTGTAAGACACCTTTAGAGAGGGTGACCCAATCACCTGCAGGTACACCACCATGCTAGGAGTCAACTATTCTAAAAACCATTAGAATATCTGTCAAAGTACCTACATTGGGAAACTACCCAAATCCAGATCTAAAACCATAGATCTAGAAACCAGAATGTCAAATATTATATCCTGTCTGGAGAAACAACTGTGTGACGACCACAGTACAATCGATCGTAGTATAGGAATTTTACTTCCTACTCTGTGTATGTCATCCAGATACCATGACATCACACCCTACTACCTTCTTAACTGATCCATCCCCTATTCTGATTGAAGTCAAACCCATGACTGTCACATCAAAATTAGATGATCTATCTCCGCTATAACTGCTCAAGTCTATAAATAGATATAAGCATCTTGCCCACTATGCTTCCGTTGCTCCCACTGACTACGACAACCCTCCTACCGGGTCTCATAACCTGGAACAACAGTAGTGTCAAGTCTGGGTAGATAAGAACCTCCCTGTCACCGTCCTTGAGCCTACCGAAGTACCTCTCGGGTGTCTGAGGTTACCTACCATATCTGCGGAGTGGCTATTGGAATGTCAAACTTGATTGAATGTATAGGTCCTATTAAATTTTCCGTAATCGTTCGCGGTTCTGGAATCACTTCCAGTTCTACCATACTCCTACTACTGTTTTCTGAAAAAGATCCATTTTTACTAAAACTGTGGCGAGTCAAGAACAATATCACTATTGATCTTCCAAATGGTAGAATATCAACCCTCGTCATAGCCAGGGTCAACCCACAAACAGCCATTACAGAAACGTGCCCTGAGTTATCCAGTGTCTGGTTTTAAGCATAAGCTGGACAACTCCCCGTACCTTAATATCTTTTAAGGTACGAACTATTCTATATCCAATATAGAAATTTTGGCACTTATTTAATTGGAACCATATTCAATCCATGCATCTGTCTCCAGTGCATATCAACTTAATGGAAAGAGGCTAATCAGCATTACTCAACTTAGGAATCCATCCAATTATGAGTAACCTGAAAGAGAAACACGTTTCTCAAAACCATCACTATCATCTGAATACCAATCACAAGAATCTATATCTTCGATCTCTTTGAAGAATCCCGATACTTGTGATACCTGGTTCTCTACTTTATTCTTATACCCACAACTTCTCAAAACTTAGACCTTGTATTTCTACGAAACACTTGTCTAAATACTAGAGAAGTTATAAGTAAATAGAACATAGTACGAGGACCTACCCCTTTGTCCTGATGGACACTTGGACAACATACAATACTCTGTATAAGTCCGCTGAGTTAAACAACTCAAAACCTGTGCGTCGTAGGTAGAAAACTGTACCCTGGCGATTTCCTCAAATATCACCAATTACAACGAATTCCGATATAATGAGGATGATCACCTAATTCCCAATATCTTACTCCTACTCGTCATCTGTAAAACCATACAGATATGAGAATGAAACCTGGTAAATACATACCCTTGGAGTAAGTGTCTAATCAGAAAAACAGTTTTTCCTTTAACAATGCACTGAAACATGAAAATGTTTCGTAGGGGTATCCTGGTATTCATAGCAATGCCTCTTCCATAATCCAATTCATGACTTCAACCGTATATTTTATTGCCATCTCTCCAAATCCCTTTATTTGTCTTTAGTCGTTACCTTCTGTACACCATCGTTAGGCTAAATGGTTTTCTTCCTTCCCTACCGTTCGGCACCAGCCTATGGTTTGGAAGAAGACTATCCAGTAAGCATAATAGGTGTACCCTCCTAAACTAAGGAGTACTCGCAACTGAGAGAAGGTGATGATAAAAGACAACTGAATAATACCTTATTCTTTTAAAGGTGAAATAGGAGCGGCGATGAAGTACGCGGTTTTGGTCGTGAATGATATCAGTCGCAATTTACTTTGCCCTCTTTCTAATCCTTTTATTTTGTCTTTACATATTACCTTCTGCACACCCTACTTAGGCTAATTGGTTTTCTTCATTCCCTATCTTTCGGCACCAGCCTATGGTTTGGAATAAGACTATCCAATAAGCGTAATAGGTGTACTCTCCTAAACCAAGGAGCTCTCGCAACCTGAGAGAATGTGATAATAAAAGACAACTGAATAAACCAATTCTATTTCTCCTGAACCTGGATCCATCCTCGAAGAATTCCCTTCGAGTTCGTATATAACCATACGATGGATCTATCCAATGGAAGTGGATATCCGTAGTAATACGGGTGTTCTGAGAAATGCAAAGGGTAAAAGAAGGAGTGGTAATGACTTATGCAACTCAGACAATCCAAAAGCCAGTATTTTAAGAAGGTTCGGTCAACCTGGTCACTGAGTCATAGTCTAGGGTCGGTCAAAGGTCGCTGCCAAAGAGAGAGAGAAAAGAAACACTCTGCGTGCACTCTAACCTAGATCAGAATGGTCATCATTTTATCTAATCCGGAAACCTCCCACTGTCTTGTCAAATTCTCCTCCAAACCTAAAGAAGAATCAATCGGGATCACCCGAAGAGTAAACCAACTCATCAGTGGGAATCGGGATCCAACTCTCATCGCATGATAATGTGATGGAATGCATCCACGTTACTCATACTCCAGAAGGTATGCGCATACTTGACAAGTTTCAGTTTCTTTAGAAACTCCCGATATTATTTATGCCCCATGCTCTTATGACCTTGACGTATGCCAACAAATCATAAGTCACATGTCAAGTTCTGCCCGTCATTATCTTGTTAATTTGAACCCACCCATACATACCCTTGACGTATGCCAACAAGGTAATACGACTGTCCCAAACCAACTCATCTATCTATGCAACAAATGAATACCCAGCAGCTACCAAACACAATGCCTTGACGTATGCCAACAAACATAGCTTGAATACTACTGACCATCCATAAGAAACGACGGAGGGCTACGGCTGGTTTTTGGCGAAAAACCTTTAACGTAGTGAACTTGATATCGCTGAAGGAACCTGATAGCTTTTTAAAATATAGTGGCGAAAACCTTTTGCTAAAGAGGTCACTCCCGGTAAAGGGATCTCGGCTCTTTCCTCGTGGAATGAGGTGCAGGATATTCCACTGAATACCGCTATGCAAAGCAACTTGTAATCGACTATAGTAAAGTTATTACCCTGACGCAAACTTCTGTCCAAGGGGTCAGTCCCGGTAAAGGGATATCGGCCCTTACCCCGTCGAATGAGGTGCAGGATATTCCACTGAATACCGCTATGCATAACAAAAGGAAACGTCTTTGCAATAACACTTTTTAAATTTGTTCCAACAACTGTAAACAGGTTTGTTATACTTTGCATTGATCAGAATCAACGCAGTCCCATCATTCGATCACACCAGAAAAGAACGAAAATAAAATGTACGTATATGCCATCCGCATTCGTCATTGGGCCCCGTCATCACTCGTTAGGTTACTTAACTAACGACAGAGCGGGGGCTGGACTAGCGCGGGTGTAAAACATATACAACATCTAATAGTACATAAACCAATATACAATAATCGCTCCAGGCGTGATAGTATGCAACATTACAGAAAAGTAATAAGCATCACAGAACAATACAGATATCTGGGATCCCCGAGTTTCACAGAGCCGCTGCTGAAACTCGACGTTCCCCTGTCGTGTGGATAGCCTGTGCAATGAAACCTAGACCCCTACGGGCGCGGCAAGTTACCCGCCAAAACCTGAAGCGAGGCAGCCCCCTACAGCATAGTGAATGGACCACCCAGCACTCCACGGAATCCGGTAATCTTGGGCACCCCTCCTTGGGTCAACCTGTACCCCCTATGAGTGCGGCGAATAGTCTGCCAATTCTAGAGTGGGGCCCCTCTGCCTCTCAAAGCCATGAGATGCGGACCCGTTGCTTCTCAGAACCCGGCTATCCGTGCACTCCGTCGCGGGGCAAAACCTAGTACAGTAATGTAAAATAGTACAATAGGTACATCGACCGCAACCTGGTCGTGCCCCAAAAGAATATTATACAACAGGCAGTGACGGCTGTCCACAAGTTGGACGCTCGCCCCGCAATATCAAATGTACAAAGAAACTCAAACTGTACTACCATTGCACACTGCTATCCACCACGACAAATCCGCAACATCACAGCACAACACAGAACATCAACGCGAATGTCACGTTCGCAAACCTGTCTAAAAGAACTATAGCAATCAAACGCGGTTTACCGATCAAATGACATTCCCGGTCGGAGATATAATGTAAGCACTGTAAACTAACGTGTTTAAATTTCGATCGACCAAAGACCAAATACCAAAAAGTGGGCCCCACGACTTACTGGTGAACAATAACAAAACCTGGGCCAAAACGATATTTACCAAAAATCACAAAATCTATCAGAGAACCTACTGGAAAAATTTGGGATCATGAACACACCAAGTGGCCGCGGATGCGCGGCCAAACCAGGGGTTTGGCCGCGTTTCCGCGGCAAGTTGGAGGAATCACGAGACCAAATTTTGTCGTGGTTCTTAGAAAAGCCTGCACAGATTTTTAAGACATGTAGAATTAATTTTTGAGACCATTTAAAAACAACAGAAACTGTCGGGCTAGAAAATTGTGTTTTTCGATTTTCGGTTCGATCGACGTTTTGAACGCGTTAGCACAAGTTAGCATAGCAAAATGGTGAGGCTCTGATACCACTGTAAGTCTACGCTAGCGCCCCGGCAGTCTACAGACGCCAAAATGCGGAACAAAAACTTTTAACTGGCGCTATCGTATACTTTAACCCGGATCTGCCATTATTGCTAAACTAACAAACTGTAAAGAGTGTAGGAATGTTATACTGAACGATCCGAGTCCTTCGTTCTTCAACCATCATCCCAGTTGCGGCTGCTCCGATCTCGTCGATCTCCGATATCCTCGTCGAGGTGGCACCACATCACCGATTCTTTAAACGGGCTCCCGCCTCTGACTCGAGGCAACTCGATCGTCAAGTTTGCTAAAAGAGATGACCAAGAATGATGTAGAGAATGAGTAGATGACTTTGTCTCACTTCGTCCAAATCCGTGGACGATCGGTTAATGAAGTTGCCGCTGGAAATGAAATGGAACAAGAAATGAACTATGAAATTTCCATGCATCCAAAACTATACTCTTTTCTTTTTACAACCATAATTTTCTCAAGTGAATCAAGTGAGGGAGGAGAGAGAGGGCCGGCCATATTTATTCAAGGAGGGAGGTGAGTGTAGGAGGAGGGAGGTAACCTTAAGGGAAAATTTCATATGAAAAGATCTTAAGGAATCCAAAAAACCATAATGAAAACAATGACTCATATAATGGAACCAATCACATTAAACCTAGTCACCTTATCATAAATGACTCACCAAGCCTCATCATCACTTCTAGAAGCTTCTAGAATGATGACTCACCCTCATCAAAGAAAAGATAAATCCGTCTTTAACCGAATTTTAAAAGACGGCTGATAGAAAACTGGAAACTGGCAACTTCCAAAAGTGATCCTGAAACGACTTTCAGGATAACCCCGAAACTGTATAAATATACCCGCATTTGTATTACGACCGAATACAAATGCAACTGAGACAAAGATATTATACCTACTCAATATAATACTCGGATCCGGCTTAAACCAAAGCCGACCAGTATCATCTGCCCGAAAACTGACACGTGCGTAAACGCAGGTGCATTTTCCGAACCTTGCCATAAAACCATACGGCCTCTACAACGTTTCGTCCGAACTTGGGAAACTGTCTATGGGGGACTCTAATGACTCGTCAGTACCCTGGCAGTGGGTTTAACCACAAACCGTCAGTGGCACTAGCAATGCGTAACGGCTGCCCACGGACTGACCTCAAGGGAGACCGATGAGCGCACTCAAGGGAGGCCGATGAGCAAACTCATCCAGAAACCCTACTGAGCCTAACAGTGAAAATGTATATACAGTCCGGTCCGTTCGTCAATGAGTATCGCATATCCGCCTAGGGGGCTAGTAACGTCAGACCCCCATTAGCAGTATAAGTCGTGTCGGAGTGAAGCCCAATAACACCCTGAGATACTACTGGAGTACCTACCAGTAAATCTCCTGCCACGGCCGTGGGCTTTGTGTAATGGCTCTCCTAGACACAGCACGACCTCGCCCCCAATACCGGGAGAGACGAATCCCCTGCCGATCCGCTCACGTGCCTCCATATGGCTCGGGACTGTACCCAAAAGCTACCTGTTTGCACGACTCCTTTGAGCCGTGGTAGGGTAGAAATCAAAGCACAGTGGGAACTCACACGAGACAAATGACAACCTCAGGTCGATGAACTAACCTGTACACATGTCACCAGGGAACTGCTATCTGACGATAGATATAATACTAACTAGCAGATTCCCGGCGAGTCCTGTCCGGTGTACTCATAACCCAATAAGCACATGTATACATCTTAGGTGATCCAACTGACACCAGTGGCTTGTGAGACCGGCCACCGCCCCTCGTCGGGGTCTCGACTGTACACACTAGTCTACTCCGGAGTATCGATGCCCTGTCTCGAAACTCCCACGACTAGGGACCACAATTAAGGATATGCATATAAACTACCCAACTCTCACGTATATGATCGCCATCATACTGTTGGTAGTAAAGCAAGATCCTAAGGGCTCTATCAAAGTGTAACATGCAATCAGTCAGCTGAACATGTACACGACTGATAAAGGCAAACCAGATAGCATACTATCATCTCGAGTAAGACTGTTCTACCGGTATAGGTCCTCCGCAATCATTGCAATCACTTACCTGCGATCCAATAATTGACTATGAGGGCACTATCTCCAACACATACTAGTGGGGCCTGGGTAGTCCATGAGTACATCCTTCAAGTTCCTAGTCGAGGGAATATCGAGACGGGGCATCGATATTCCAGAGTAGACTAGCGTATATCTTCTCGACCCATGAGATAGGCGATGGATGCTCCCATATCCATTGGTGTTTGACATCAGAGACGGTATGTGGGTGCTCAGTGGTGACTGGGTACACTGAACGGACTCGCCGAGAACTCCCAGATGGTATTATACCTTACGTTAGATGGCAGTTCTCTGGTGACACTGGTACAGCTTAGTCTGTTGACCCGAGATCGTCATAGAGTCTTGTGTGTCTCCCACTGTGCTTTGATTTCCACCCTACCACGGCTCTACTGAGTCGTGCAAACAGGTGGTTTTTGGGTACAGTCCCGATTCACATGGAGGCAATGAGCGATAGGAGGGGATTCGTCTCTCCCGGTATTGGGGGTTGATGTTGCGCTATGCTCGACTGGCCATAACTGGAAATCCCTGGACAGGGTTGCAGTGATTTACTGGTCAGTGTTATCAGTAGTTTCACACTTGTTGTGGACCTTACATCGGCATGACTTATCAAGCTACTGGGTCTGACGTTTACCACCCCTAGGCGAGATATGCGACATATCAGACGAACAGACTGGACTGTGCGGTAAGTGTTACTGATTGGATTCGCAGGAGTGTGAGCAGGATTGCTCGTTGATCTTCTGATCGCTCAATACCCGGATGGCCGTTACGTTTAGCAGACCGCTTGCGGCTTGTGGGTGATTGATATGATCACCACCTACTGCCGGCGTATTGACGAGTCTTTAGAGTCCTACACAGAGGTTTCCTGGCTCAAGCGAAACGAAATAGGAGCGCATATGAGATATGTGCGGGACCGAGAATAATACCAGTATGTAATATTGTATTCTATTCTCGCGATTTGTATCATCGGACGGTTATATGAGATATTGTCGGGTTACCGAATCAAGTGTTGATTCGATACATTGATACACTAGATATTAGTCGGTTATATGCGATATGACCGGATCGTTAAATCAAGTGTTGATTTAATGATTTAATGTATAATTATATCTTTGATATATTACTTTACATTAACTAGTATTGGTTCACTTAAGATTGATTTTCTCACTTGATGTGCACAAGTTGTATATGTGATATATGTTTGTGCACTAGTTTGTATCATGATTGATGATACATGCAAACATAGGTGTGTGTGTGACATACACCATGTTAATTATAATTTAGGTTTTTATTTATCTTAATTATTCAAAATGGTGGCTTCTTTTGTCATGGCTTGAAGCTTCATGAAGCTTGAAGCAACTTTGACAAAGTCCACTCATTTTGTCTTGTTTAAGATATTCATTAACCAAACCATTATAATTAACTATGGTTTAGTCTCTACATAGGTTATCTCACCCATGGTTGCATTATGATAGACTTCACTTGATTATTCATTTTTACATAATTCATATATTCTTTTTTTCTTCTTCAAGAAGAAGAAAGCTTGCTAGAAAAATTTTCAAGTGAAGATTTAGAGTGAGAAATCCAAATCTAAAGTGAACCCATTTCCTATTTCATCATTCTCTACTACTTGCCATTTAGTTTAGGATGTTCTCTTCACAAAGTTCATGACCTAGGGAAGATGGAGCTTGAGTTTGAGTCTCCTCGATGTAGATCATCTTCGGCCTCGAAGTCAACGACCCAGCCCGCTCATTTCTCCGAAGAAACCATCGATAGAGTCCGGGATCCCGATGATCGCAGCAAAGGGACGTCAACACGGAGCTTTAGAAGTGAAGGACCGGATCTACAAAGGTTGTAATCCCTTTCACTTGTAGTTAAAATGTTTAACTTGCTAGTTTTCGCATAATCTCTAGTATACGATCTTGTTTAGGGTTGTTCGGCACGGCTATTTTTTTGAATCGGGCATGGTTGATACCTTGTAGAACCTTGTTAGAGTGCCTAGGAACCCTACAGTGGTATCAGAGCCAAGCTAGAGCTTTACGCGAAGTCTAGGCGAAGTTTAAAGTCCGATCGAACCCGTAAACCCCGACGAATACCCTTCTCTGGACAATTTTCAAAACTGTGATTTTTTATGAATTAAAAATTCTCAGAAAATTAAGCAGGAAAAACTAAGAATTACCGTGAAGTACGGCCCACTGATTCGTCTATATGACCGCGAAACCGCGGCCAAACCAAGGGTTTGGCGGCGGTTCCGCGGCCCAAATTATGACTTAGTCCCTCATACTTCATATATTTATTCTTAGGTCCTTTCTTGTCAATTCTTTCTGGGAATTTTTTAATTCCACTCAAGTTTTGAGTTTTCTTAGGGTTGTATTGGGGACTCGTTGATTCGATCGGATAATTTAACTTTGTTTAGTTTTTCCGGGTAATTTTAGAACGTGTTAAAAAGTTCGAACGGATATCAATAACTCACTTTTTCCCCTGCCGGAAAATTTCCAAGTGTTGGATTTTTCCGTAGTTTAAGAACGTTCTAAGTCGTACAAGTAACGCGATGGACCCTCTATAAGAAAACAATCCTTAACTCGATTATGTGACCGTCTTGAACTGCCTTTTGAACCTTAGGGTTTGGGACGGTACGGCGTGCCACATGTGAGGCGTTGGCTTGACCCTTCTACGGCTGGACCGTTGGTACTGTGGCATGAAATAGATGTTTTTAAACTTATCTCAAGTGTTGAGATATTTGGGAAAACTTGGGTGTTTGATTATTCGATCGGAAAGTTTAACATTGTCTATTTATCTGGAATGCGATACAATATTTGGAATCCACAAGTAGTTATGAGATAACAAATTTGAATGTTATAAATCTAGCAGTTCGGTCTCATATGATCGGTTGCCACGGAATTTTGATGTGATCAAAAGTCCGTCGCAATCACGTAGCGTACACGGATACTCACCGGGTAAACTTAATAGACAGCCACGCCCCATTGCCCCGACCAAGTGACTGTAGGAGAACCCCGTAGCCAAAAGCATCCGTTCGGGTGCTCGCAGTAGCGATGTTCCGCCTTAGTGCACTTTGTCGACGGCATCCGGGGGTGCGACCGTCTACTAAAGTTTGCGACGAGCATTCGATCAGGATGTCGGGAATCTTGTTGAATTGCCCGACTTGGTATTGAAAAGTGTAATACCCAGCCCCTTTCGTACCAAAATCTGTATTTTGCTACTTTGTAATTCTATTTACTATATTTATATTTTATCTCATTTTATTTGTATTTTATTTCATGCTAAACCTATTTTTCATTTTATCAATAAAACCCCAAAACCCAAACCCTATTGTATGTTCCAACAAATTTCCCATAGCCAACACCATTTTAGCAGAACCCAAATTCCCATTTCTTTATTTAAATTTATTTTTCTCTTTTAAACCCAATTTCCCTTCCAATATTTCCCCCACTGGCCCGACCTCGAGCCCATCCATTTTTCCTCCTTAATTTTTCCTATTTTGTTCTCAAGCCCAACACCATTTTCTAAGTCGACCCCATCCTTTCTAATTAGTTTTCTGATTTTTCATTTCATCACCGGCCCAGCCCTCTTTTCCTCTAATTCCTTTATTTTCTCTAGCCCATTCCCAGCGGCCCGCTTCTATTTTCCCCATTCAATTTCCTTTTCTTTTATTTTAATTCTGCCGGCCCACAGAAACCGGCCCACACTAATTCAATTTCCTTTTCTTTTAAGTCCCTGGGCCGTTCCCTTTTCTTTAATTCATTTATTTTAAATCCTTTGGCCCGGCCCACTCCCCGCAGCCCGCGTCCACGCTCCAACCCGCGCACGCTTCGCCTCAACCCGACCCGATCTCCCACTACTGTTCATCTCCTTTAAAATTCCCCAACGGTAACTTCCCTCACCCGCGCGAGATCCGCTCCCCTCGCCGTAGCTCACGCCGCCTCCTCCGCTCTCGTTCGCGAGCCGTTACCCCACGTCGCGCACACCCCCCCTCTAACCCCATGTCGCCTCCTTCCTCTTTCACTCAACCTTCCTCCTCCTCTCTCGCTCCCACCTTCGAACTCACTGCACCCCATTCCCGATCATCCGAGTCCCCATACCTCCGACCACCTCCTCCCATCATCACCGCCCTCGTCTCCTCACCACCTTCCCTCTCTCGTCTCTGCCACCATCACCCAGCACCCAAATCCACAGCCGAGCTCGACATCCCCTGCGCCGACGACGGTGAGTTTCTCGCCTCGTCGTCGACTTCCCCGCAGCAGCAGCAGCATCAACATCATCATCGTCATCCTCCTCACCATCCCTTCCCTCTACACTCTCCCCTCCCCATCTGTGCACTCTCTCTCTCTCACTTCTCTCTCTCGCTCACTGCTCCTCCCTCAACTTTCTCTCTCTAACTCTGTTCCTCTCTCTCACTCTCTATCTCTCTGTAACTCTCTCCCTCTATCTCTCTCGTTCCCTCCCTCTGTAACTCTCTCTAGCCCTATCCTTCTCTTCCAGCTCTCTCTCTCTATACCCCCTCTCTCTCTACACTGCCCCTCTCTCTCTCCATAACCCACACCCATTGATCTCTAAAAGTTTCGACCCCCGCTGCTGTCAATTGTCGGAGCACCGACGCCGACCCCAACACACCCCGGGAGACCCACTAAGCACCACTCTATACTCCCGGCAAGCACAAGACGACTCCGGACAAAACGACGCGAGATCCGCATCTCGACCCAAGCTCGCGCGAATCGGTTCCACGGCGTAAATCACGCGTTCGTGACGACGTTGCTGCCTTGCGACCCCGAGACTTCTTCCAAGCAAGTATTCTACTTGCTTACATGCTATTTACCTAAGTTACAATCGTTAAATATATGGATTACAAAGTTACAAGTTTTAAACTATTATGTGCCGTATCTGTTCGATGCTTGTTCCCTTAGGAAAACATTTTCAAATTTGACGGAACTGGATAAATTACTTTGGATCTTGTAGAGATGGTTAATGTGTGCAAATTTCATTAGAAAATACGACTGTTAAAGATTAAAACAACTACCCCCAAGTTTGACCGTAAAACTGGAATTTTACTGTACCTGAAAACCGTTAAATCCACCATAAATCATATACACACTAGAACGGTGCGTTCGAGGGCTCAAATCGAAGCCAGCTCGATGAACTTTAACCCTATACCAGTTTCCAGACATTTCTGTATTTGAACTGTGATGATTTTTGGATCGGAGTGCGACTCTGGACTGCAGTCCAGAGCGACTCCAGTCGTTGCTTGCTGTTCCGTATTGGATACCACAGGATTTCCTTAACTCATAGAGTGCAGAACTCCACTGCGTATTATAGATAAATCTGTTAGCTAGACAACACAATTGATTTCATTCTGTTTCGTTACCGTTTGATATTTAATCTGTAATTTAATAGATCGGGACGCATAACAGTCCCAACAGAATCAGAATTGACATGTTAATATTAAACAGATTATAACTCCTAACGTACAGACGCGATTGAAGATCCGTTTGTTGCGTTGAAAACCTTACTGAAAACCCTAGAATTCATCCAACTGTAGCATCGCTAAGATCTGATCCCAACTGGGATTAAAATGCGTTGCGAAACGGACTTCTGATTCTGAAATTGGATTTCCAGCCGCGAGCGCTTAAAATGAAAAGGTTATAACTTTTGATCTTGGAACACGATTGGCTTGAAACAAAATTCTATGGATGGATAACTGAACATACTAATTACTACCTGTTTATTGTTTCGCTAAATTATATACGTACGTTTCATGATAAATCGTGCAAGTGATAGATTACTGTTTTTATGCCACCTTAATTGTGCTTATATACTGTTCATGCATCATATCATACCTATATCAGTGTAGTGATAACCTAGTGATATCGTGCATTCACCCAGTGTTAGATTTTAGTGATGATTGTGGCAAGTACGTCAGTGTTCGTGTATCCGTGATTAAGTGAAAGTGATACGTACTTGTACACAATCAGTGACCCTATTATTCTATTGCATTGTCGACGTCTGTGAGATGCGTGTACGTGTGACTATAAGTGGAATGGGACATTTATGGAAGCGTTGCACGGATGTCACAGATAAGACACCAGACACTGCCGTTTATCTTAGGTATTAGTCGGGACGTGCTTGATGGAGGTCCTGCCTCCAGTTCTCGCGCAGACTTGTCACGGATCGATTAGTATTTAGGTTGAATGGTTAGCGTTTGATGTGGACCACGGGGTGTGGGGTAGTTTAAGTGTGAGTTCAACAGAATCTCGGGAGTCCCATGCCGGCTTATATATTTAGGGAGTTATATGGAGTTTTACAAGGTATGTGATATATACACCGTGATATTCTCGTTACATGTTGGGCCCGTGGTCCCTTGCCCTTGGGTTCTACCCTTGGGTGGAGGACACTCACGAGTGGTTGACTCTCACACTTGGACTGACGATAGCCTTAGTGGCCTGTATAGTGAGACTTAGAGACTGATAGGGATACTGGCATTTATATTCCTTTTGTACTGTGTTGGCATACGTGACATATTGTTATACCGCTTTACTGTTCCGCTGCATTGATTACTGCACATGCGTATTCATGATGTCATTTATTTACTGCTTCACATACCTATTATCACTGTTAGAACTGTCACTTGATTTTATACATATTATATTGCTATTGTGTCGCTCTGACGACCTGAGTATGCATGCTCAGTGTGAGGAGAAGATTTAGCTTGGATCAGAACTAGACGTGCATCACAGACTTCTTGACTTGCTATACCGAGTTACTTTCGTTTGTTCCACTTCAGGTCAGTTTAGATTATTGTATCTTTCAGTTACTGCATTTCTCATTACCTGCGCATTGTTTACTGTTTACCATGATAAACTAGAAGCCGAAGTGTGACTACGGCAGGACATTTCCTTGACCGTAGGAGCATGGCTGGCCTTGTCTACCCCTCGTATTCCGTATTTTGGGAAGCGGGGCGTGACATGGTTTAGTTGGTATCAGAGCCAGGTTTTGCATCGATTGGAATTGCAGTTTTCCGTGTATAGTTTGGCAATCTAAGACATCACTCGGTCTATATTGTAAACTTGTCATTCTTGATCCATATTCATATCGTGTGTTCAGCTATCCATTCGCTATGGTTTCGGTGACTTGACAAGGTTACGTGGTTGCAATTGCACTATCGTACTCTAATCAAGTGACTTAAAGTCATACAGTTGATTCTCCACTTATAATAAATTCAGCATCTCTGATATTTTTGAATCTTTGTCCTATCCATATTATATTTTGATGCGTATATCTTGTGACTTATATTATCCTCAAAATCATTGTTCAGGATCATGTCCTCCAACGACTCTTCATCTTTATCCGCCCCCCAGAATCAGACTGTTGAGATCCTTAGTGTACTACAAGGTTTAAAGGAAGCCCAGGAGCGAACAAACGACATATTAGCTGAAAGGCTGAGAAGACAGGTGAGTCAGACCCCAGCGGGAGTCTCCTATCATAAAGGAATTCCTATTGGACGAGGAAAGGAGAAGAAGATGAAGCGTCAACAGAAGCATCAGAAGAACCCTTGCTGTGGATATTGTAAGAGGCCAGGACATCTTCAGAAGGATTGTCGCCGTGCCCAAGGGAAATGTCTGATATGCGGGTCCAACAAACATCTCATCAACGGTTGCCCAGAAAGGAAAGAACTACAAGGAGGAAACTTGTCCACACTCTCCACTGCTGCCAAGTGAGGATTTCTACCTAGTTCGAATTTCGAGGATAAAGCGGACCCAACACAGGATTCAACTAGCGTAACGATGATGCAGCGTTCTGGCAGTCAAAGAAGAATTTTATGTTTTCCAATTTCAGTATTATGTTGTCATACTCTTATAAACATTTCTTTCCATTTGAACCCTTGTATTCGTCGAACTTTTAGTTGAATGAAATAAAATTTGAATCATAATATATGTATCATTCTCATGCTTTCTCTGTGTCAAATTCTATTCATTATCACAGTATTTCCATTCTGATCTTTCAGTTCCTGCAACCGCATATTTTCCTATATTTCGTACCCTGAGCTTTCCTTGATGTATTCCACTGTCTAATCATGACTTCTCTTTTCAGGCCATGGCCCACCCTGGAGCAGCGCCGCATCTAGACGAGGATACACAGTCATGCGTTTCCTTAGATCACACACTGACGAGTTCCGATGATGAGGTCAATGGTCCCCTGGTCAACTTCGAAAACAATGATTCAGAGGACGAAGGAGTAGCCGCCCCAGAGCTTAACGTGATAGCTGATTCCGACGAAGAAGAAGAAGATCCCGAAGAGAACCCTATAGAAGAAGACCCGATAGAGGAAGATCCAATGGAGGAGGACCCCATGGAAGAGAACCCAGAAGAAGAAAACCACATGGGATCGGACCTCGATGAAGAAGCTCCATTCGAGGAGGAAGGACCAGGAGATCAAGACCCTGCTGTGGAAGAACTTCCAGTGGCATTGCCTGCGAGGCGATATGGCAATGGACGCCCCTACCTGAGTGCGCGAGCCTACCGCAACCTACTGAATCTCCACAACCACGATTGACGTAATTCCTTTTTATGTTGTCTTTCTGGCCAAATAAAATGTGTATAGTTTAGGGCCACTTTTCGTCTTTGGGAGTGCCTTGTTTCAAATTTTCTTGAATGAAATAAATCTTCTGTAAACCTTTTGATTATTGGTTCGCTTGATGCTTGTTTATTGCTTATATCCATTCTTCTCTGCTGAGATCCCTGACTGTCCACCCCTACTCATTATATAGTTTTCACCCTCGATCCGACTAGGAAGTACCGCACCCTGATCCTTGGAATGAGCCACCATTCATCCTTCGTCTGTACCCTGTTTGAGATCCTTCTGGGAGGAGGACCCTCCTTATGATTTACCGAGTTTATTAACTTTTCAAATTCTTGATTCATAGGATTTACCGATCGTTAGTCTCCCCCATACTTTTACCTTGTAGTCCTTTTGTTGCTCACCATTACTTTCTGTGCTGACCCGATTCCAATCTCCTTGATCCTCATCCTAAAACCGTCACATTCCAACCTTCTAATTGGGCCACACCTCCTTGTAAGCTCTACCATAGCTAGCCTTTTCATATTGGTGATTTCTCTATTAGCCAAATATATTTAGGGACATTATCATTCAAAATTTAGTTTTTTCGCTATTTTAAATTTATCAAAGAGTGCGTGTTATTAATTACTCTGTTTTATGTGTTTTGAGTACACTATTAGTATTATCATTTTCAGTAGCGCAACCTTACACCGCGCACATTTTGTTCCATGTTTCTTATTTTCACTATATGGGTTTTCTAAGCTATTTTAAAATTATTTGATCGATACGTTTTCCTAAAATGGTTTAACCTACCGAATAAACTTCCACTACTATATCCTTTTTATTTTATTTTCGGGCTGTGTGCCTATGATTACTATTATAAATGATTGTGTCTTATACTTATCCTTCTGTCGTGCTACCTTTAGTATACTTATATGTGTACATGTTTGGGTTTCGAATTTTATTGAATACGCTCTGATCATTTTTGTTCATCATTGTTATCTATGTTCTCGTGTACTTATAGGTTGCTCTTATAATTATTCCCACCTTATACCTATTTAGGATTATCTTCTGTATGCTGTTCTTACATGTTTATGCCTTCAAATTTCTTCGCCCACGGATTTCTAACAAACCTTTATGCATAGTTTGCAATATAATAGATTTCGCCAATGTCGTAAAACCTATCGTTTATTTTAAATTTCGAGGACGAAATTTTCCCTTTCGTACCAAAATCTGTATTTTGCTACTTTGTAATTCTATTTACTATATTTATATTTTATCTCATTTTATTTGTATTTTATTTCATGCTAAACCTATTTTTCATTTTATCAATAAAACCCCAAAACCCAAACCCTATTGTATGTTCCAACAAATTTCCCATAGCCAACACCATTTTAGCAGAACCCAAATTCCCATTTCTTTATTTAAATTTATTTTTCTCTTTTAAACCCAATTTCCCTTCCAATATTTCCCCCACTGGCCCGACCTCGAGCCCATCCATTTTTCCTCCTCAATTTTTCCTATTTTGTTCTCAAGCCCAACACCATTTTCTAAGCCGACCCCATCCTTTCTAATTAGTTTTCTGATTTTTCATTTCATCACCGGCCCAGCCCTCTTTTCCTCTAATTCCTTTATTTTCTCTAGCCCATTCCCAGCGGCCCGCTTCTATTTTCCCCATTCAATTTCCTTTTCTTTTATTTTAATTCTGCCGGCCCACAGAAACCGGCCCACACTAATTCAATTTCCTTTTCTTTTAAGTCCCTGGGCCGTTCCCTTTTCTTTAATTCATTTATTTTAAATCCTTTGGCCCGGCCCACTCCCCGCAGCCCGCGTCCACGCTCCAACCCGCGCACGCTTCGCCTCAACCCGACCCGATCTCCCACTACTGTTCATCTCCTTTAAAATTCCCCAACGGTAACTTCCCTCACCCGCGCGAGATCCGCTCCCCTCGCCGTAGCTCACGCCGCCTCCTCCGCTCTCGTTCGCGAGCCGTTACCCCACGCCGCGCACACCCCCCCTCTAACCCCATGTCGCCTCCTTCCTCTTTCACTCAACCTTCCTCCTCCTCTCTCGCTCCCACCTTCGAACTCACTGCACCCCATTCCCGATCATCCGAGTCCCCATACCTCCGACCACCTCCTCCCATCATCACCGCCCTCGTCTCCTCACCACCTTCCCTCTCTCGTCTCTGCCACCATCACCCAGCACCCAAATCCACAGCCGAGCTCGACATCCCCTGCGCCGACGACGGTGAGTTTCTCGCCTCGTCGTCGACTTCCCCGCAGCAGCAGCATCATCAACATCATCATCGTCATCCTCCTTACCATCCCTTCCCTCTACACTCTCCCCTCCCCATCTGTGCACTCTCTCTCTCTCACTTCTCTCTCTCGCTCACTGCTCCTCCCTCAACTTTCTCTCTCTAACTCTGTTCCTCTCTCTCACTCTCTATCTCTCTGTAACTCTCTCCCTCTATCTCTCTCGTTCCCTCCCTCTGTAACTCTCTCTAGCCCTATCCTTCTCTTCCAGCTCTCTCTCTCTATACCCCCTCTCTCTCTACACTGCCCCTCTCTCTCTCCATAACCCACACCCATTGATCTCTAAAAGTTTCGACCCCCGCTGCTGTCAATTGCCGGAGCACCGACGCCGACCCCAACACACCCCGGGAGACCCACTGAGCACCACTCTATACTCCCGGCAAGCACAAGACGACTCCGGACAAAACGACGCGAGATCCGCATCTCGACCCAAGCTCGCGCGAATCGGTTCCACGGCGTATATCACGCGTTCGTGACGACGTTGCTGCCTTGCGACCCCGAGACTTCTTCCAAGCAAGTATTCTACTTGCTTACATGCTATTTACCTAAGTTACAATCGTTAAATACATGGATTACAAAGTTACAAGTTTTAAACTATTATGTGCCGTATCTGTTCGATGCTTGTTCCCTGAGGAAAACATTTTCAAATTTGACGGAACTGGATAAATTACTTTGGCTCTTGTAGAGATGGTTAATGTGTGCAAATTTCATTAGAAAATACGACTGTTAAAGATTAAAACAACTACCCCCAAGTTTGACCGTAAAACTGGAATTTTACTGTACCTGAAAACCGTTAAATCCACCCTAAATCATATACACACTAGAACGGTGCGTTCGAGGGCTCAAATCGAAGCCAGCTCGATGAACTTTAACCCTATACCAGTTTCCAGACATTTCTGTATTTGAACTGTGATGATTTTTGGATCGGAGTGCGACTATGGACTGCAGTCCAGAGCGACTCCAGTCGTTGCTTGCTGTTCCGTATTGGATACCATAGGATTTCCTTAACTCATAGAGTGCGGAACTCCACTGTGTATTATAGATAAATCTGTTAGCTAGACAACACAATTGATTTCATTCTGTTTCGTTACCGTTTGATATTTAATCTGTAATTTAATAGATCGGGACGCATAACAGTCCCAACAGAATCAGAATTGACATGTTAATATTAAACAGATTATAACTCCTAACGTACAGACGCGATTGAAGATCCGTTTGTTGCGTTGAAAACCTTACTGAAAACCCTAGAATTCATCCAACTGTAGCATTGCTAAGATCTGATCCCAACTGGGATTAAAATGCGTCACGAAACGGACTTCTGATTCTGAAATTGGATTTCCAGCCGCGAGCGCTTAAAATGAAAAGGTTATAACTTTTGATCTTGGAACACGATTGGCTTGAAACAAAATTCTATGGATGGATAACTGAACATACTAATTACTACATGTTTATTGTTTCGCTAAATTATATACTTACGTTTCATGATAAATCGTGCAAGTGATAGATTACTGTTTTTATGCCACCTTAATTGTGCTTATATACTGTTCATGCATCATATCATACCTATATCAGTGTAGTGATAACCTAGTGATATCGTGCATTCACCCAGTGTTAGATTTTAGTGATGATTGTGGCAAGTACGTCAGTGTTCGTGTATCCGTGATTAAGTGAAAGTGATACGTACTTGTACACAATCAGTGACCCTATTATTCTATTGCATTGTCGACGTCTGTGAGATGCGTGTACGTGTGACTATAAGTGGAATGGGACATTTATGGAAGCGTTGCACGGATGTCACAGATAAGACACCAGACACTGCCGTTTATCTTAGGTATTAGTCGGGACGTGCTTGATGGAGGTCCTGCCTCCAGTTCTCGCGCAGACTTGTCACGGATCGATTAGTATTTAGGTTGAATGGTTAGCGTTTGATGTGGACCACGGGGTGTGGGGTAGTTTAAGTGTGAGTTCAACAGAATCTCGGGAGTCCCATGCCGGCTTATATATTTAGGGAGTTATATGGAGTTTTACAAGGTATGTGATATATACACCGTGATATTCTCGTTACATGTTGGGCCCGTGGTCCCTTGCCCTTGGGTTCTACCCTTGGATGGAGGACACTCACGAGTGGTTGACTCTCACACTTGGACTGACGATAGCCTTAGTGGCCTGTATAGTGAGACTTAGAGACTGATAGGGATACTGGCATTTATATTCCTTTTGTACTGTGTTGGCATACGTGACATATTGTTATACCGCTTTACTGTTCCGCTGCATTGATTACTGCACATGCGTATTCATGATGTCATTTATTTACTGCTTCACATACCTATTATCACTGTTAGAACTGTCACTTGATTTTATACATATTATATTGCTATTGTGTCGCTCTGACGACCTGAGTATGCATGCTCAGTGTGAGGAGAAGATTTAGCTTGGATCAGAACTAGACGTGCATCACAGACTTCTTGACTTGCTATACCGAGTTACTTTCGTTTGTTCCACTTCAGGTCAGTTTAGATTATTGTATCTTTCAGTTACTGCATTTCTCATTACCTGCGCATTGTTTACTGTTTACCATGATAAACTAGAAGCCGAAGTGTGACTACGGCAGGACATTTCCTTGACTGTAGGAGCATGGCTGGCCTTGTCTACCCCTCGTATTCCGTATTTTGGGAAGCGGGGCGTGACAAAAAGTGTTTTCGATTTTGAGACTGAAATGCGGGGTTTATAATTGTTAGGCATGCGATGTCTAAGGAATTCATTTGGTTAGGCATGCGATGTCTATGGAGGTTGCGGATTCCAACTATTGTAGTTTTACATTTTCTTTTCTGCGACCGTAAGTGTAATATGTGATATCGCCGATTTCGTTGCTATATGTCAACGACAATTGGGATGGGCATATTTACTTACGTTGATGACATGTGATGTTATGTGTTGCTGGATATGTTATATTGGATCGTCGTGTTTGAATAGCCGGGTTTTTTTTATGTGAGATGAGAGTTTTTCTTTTTCATTCATGTAAAATTCATTGTATGTAATATTCTTTTATTGGGGCACTTCCGGGCTGAGGATGATGTCACCATTGTATATTATTTACTTTTCCGCATTAGGATAGACCCAAGGCGGGGAGCACAAGTAACCGGGTTCTAGGGTCCAGTGGGAGGCCATCTCGAGGAGTCGAGTTCGGGTCTCCTAACTCTAGAATTGGTAGGGTTGCTTGCCGCTCTCATAGGGGTCTACGGGTGTGGGATTGGCTATTCATCACGATTGTGGAATCCGTGTTTTATATAAGCTCAAAATAAAATACGGACGTCCTAGTATATCCAATATTTCATATGTTGTTTTCTGCTGCGTTATCTGTGATGTGATCATGTGATATGTTCAGATAGATACTGTATGTAGTATATATGATATATTGTATAGACGTTGCTTATGTTTTACACCCGCGCTAGCCCTGCCCGCTCTGCCGTTAGTTACCTAACCTAACGGTGCAGACGGGACATCGAGGCGAATGCGGATGGCATAAGTGTACGTTGTATTTATCTGTGATGTTTAGGTGGACTTAAATGATGGGACATTCATTAATGAGATTAATGAAAGAAAATAAACCTAAAAGATGTTGTGGAATCGAATTTCAAAAATTAGGTAGCTCTAGTTGTTGCTTTGCATAGCGGTGTTCCTTATAGAACATCCAGGACCTTATTCGATAAGGAAAGAGCCGAGATCCCTTCACCGGGAGTGACTTCTTTAGCAATAACTAGCAGATGCTACAACCTTCGGTTTGTCTTTTGATTGCTTTTATAGTTCTTTCTTTGCATAGTGGTATTGTGAATATCCTGCACCTCATTCGACGAGGAAAGAGCCGAGATCCCTTCACCGGGAGTGACCTCTTTAGCGAAACTAGTAAAAGCCTCAAAAACACTCCATTTAAAAGCGTTAAAGGTTTTCTTAAAAACCATCCGCAACCCTCCGTCATTTTAGGAAGTAGAGTACTGTAAGTCGATGTACAACACCCCACGACTTGCGGGGAGGCGGAAATATGAAAAACGATCTTGTTTTTATGCTAAACATCGACTAACCGCATGAATCGAAGCTAAACGATAACTAACAACAAACATAGAAGTTCTAAACTACTATGTAAAGGGATTATACCTAAAGAACCGTGTCCTTCATCTTTATGAACTCCAACTCCTCCTCGGCCTTCTCCAAGTAGTAGACGATCCACCACGAGAGCTAAACTCTAAGCTTTGCCTCTAAACTTGAGGCAACTAGGTATCTTTAAGTGCTAATCAAAGTACCTAGATGAAATAGAGTATGGTTATGGATTAAGTAGTCTAACTAATCCTTGTACTCAACACATGAGAGGGGAGGATTAGGGTTTGAAGAGGGAGAGCTTGAGGAGAGAGAATGTGAGAATAATAATGAAATGAGAAAAAGAGTTATCATAATATATATCAAGCATTTTAATTTTATCATGAAAAGAAAAGATAATGATTTACAACCATGATTGATAAATATCTAATGGTGATTCACATCCATGAGTCATTAAGCAATTATGAAGCATTAATGACATGGATGAATCATCCATATGACTCACTAATCTCATTTAATGTATATGCCACCTAAACCTCCTTAGTCACCATCTTCTAGAAGCTTCTCGCACAATTACGAGAACGCCCCTCCTATCCGTGAAAACACGGAAAAACTTTAGACTGTATAAATCCAATAACCGGATACTAGTAACTGGCTTAAACCAAAGCCGACTAGTAAAAACTGTCTGAAAGTCGTACGTGTGTAAACACACGTATGCGTCCGAACCCTTGTAGTAAAACCATACAACCTCTATATCGTTTCGCCTGGAGTAGGGAAACTCTCTGCATGGGACTCTAGAGACTCGACTACTACGCTGGCAGTGGGTTTAACCACAAACCGCAAGCGGCACTAGCTGTACGTAACGGTCCCCAGGTAGATGTCGATAAGAAGGCCGATGAGAAAACCCATCCGAACTCCTACTGAGTCTGATGTGACAATCTCCATACAGTCCGGTCCGTTCGTCTAAGACCATCGCATATCGGGCCTAGGGGGGCGACAAGCGTCAGTCCCCTAATAGCGGTATAAGTCGTGTCGGAGCGAAGCCCATTACACCCTGAGAAACTACTGGAACCTACCAGCAAATCTTGCTTGCCCTGGCCAGGGACTTTGCGTAATGGCTCTCTGACACAGCGCGATATCAACCCCCAATACCGGGAGAGACGAATCCTGTCTAACCACCACTGCCTCCAAGTGCTCGGGACTGCACCCAACTGCTACCTGTTTGCACGACTCCTTTGAGCCGTGGTAGGGTAGCAATCTAAGAACAGTGGGACACACTCGAGGAGAAGTAGCAGTGTCAAGTCTGCGGACTATGCTGTACTCATGTCACCTGGGAACTGTTCACTGACGACTGGTATAAAACCAACCAACAGTTCCCTGTGAGTCCTGTCCGGTATACCCGTAACCTAACGAGCACCTACATACTATCTCCAGTACGACGTACTGACTGCTGTGGGACATACCATCTCCCCACCTAGGATGAGAAGTGTACACACTAGTCTACTCCGGAGTATCGATGCCCTGTCTCGATAATCCAACGACTAGGGACCTCAATAAGGATGTTCTTGTAGACTACCCAGCCCCCACTAGTGTGACTGCCATCACAACGCTGGTAGTCAAGCAAGATCCTAAGAGCTCTATCAATACGTATACTCACATATTAAGATAGAAAAACCAAGTAGCATACTACCATGTTTAGCAAGACTGTTATATACATGTGAATATCCCAAGCTTCCATTATGTAATATACAAACTAGTATGATACAATAATGGCCCCTAGGGCATATACACTAACAAGTACTTAGTATTCGTGCTGTGTTTTTGACCATAGTCAAGGTACAGTGTACGGTAGCTAAGTGATGTCTTCCTACACCGCATATGATGCGATTAGTTAGGACAGTCGCGTGACTTTGTTGACCTTAGTTAAGGGTCATGTGGGTGGGTCTAATTAATCACGAAATGACGGGTAGAACTTGACTAGTGCTTATGATTTGTTGACCATAGTTAAGGTCATAAGTGCTAGGGGTAAAAACCTTTATCGGGAGTTTCAAGTGTTGAAATTTGCAATGAGATTGCATACCTTCTATGAGATAGTTGGATCCCGATACCCACTGCGAGTAATTGTTACTCCTGGGAGAGTATTGCACTTTGCAATTTGCCGATCAAGTAGGTGTCTAGAAAGGTGTCAACGGGGTTACGCCCCTGGGAAAACGAGGTTTATTTTAATTAGGTCCGTGCGAAAGCACGGGGAACCTTCCTCAAAGTACCGGCACTGGCCTGACTGAAAGATTGGCGAACTTGTAGAGTGTAATTAATCCCGGCTAGTCTTTCCTTTTAGGGTTTGAAGGAAGATTTGATAAAAACAGTGGGAGCCATCCTGATTAGATAAAATATATAACCAATCTAATCTTGCAAGAGCGCACGCAGAGTGTTTTCTTCTCTCTCTCTAGGTAGCGACCATGTCACGCCTTAATCAAGATAATAATATTGATGTATTGACCGAACCCGCTTGTTATACTGAGCTGGGGAACGTTGGTCCCGCTGCAACTTATAATTGTTATAAGACAGAGCAGGAAATTGGGGATTACCAGAATTCCCGTACCGTCCAAACGAAGAAAGTGCATGATGATGCATCTTCTTCGGGTGTGTTCATTACATAGAACTGTTTCTCAGTATCCTTTACGTCCTGGGTATGAAATACCGGATCAGGATCCCACATATGTAATCTGTTACATGGGCTACAGAAAGGTAGAGAACTGAGAACGGGTGATAAGTTTCATGAGACAGAAAACGGTGCAAGTGTTGCAGCCAAGTCTGTTGGTCACTATCACCCTGTATTACCAGAATACATTGATTCTAAGCGAATGTTATTAGATACGGAACCTGATATACAACATCATATCAGTCTCTTTATTAGTAAAGAAAGGATATAATTTTGTATTGTTGGATAATGTTTTGAACATTTCTTATATCAAGAGTTGATCGGTTCAGGCACGTTATCTAAAAGCATTGACGTTCTAAATCAAACTACAGTTCTTAGTATACAGAACACACACGAGAGGAAGAGTTCAGAAATGAACGAATTCTTCTTGATGCTTTATAGACTAGGTCATATCAATGTGACCCGACTAGCTGAAGTTACATTTAGATGCATATTTAAATTAGTTTGAATTTACATCTTATGAAACTTGCCGGTCATGTCACAGAGATAAGATGACCACAGCTCCGTTTATTGGAAACAGAGAAAGAGTTAATGAACTCTTGGGATTGATACATGCTGATGTATGAAGGTCCCCAGTCTACATATGCCAGGACTGATTCTTTGTACTTCTTTACATTCACTGATGATCTCTCAAGATTCGGACACATGTTCCTGTTGAAACACAAGTCCGAAACTTTTGAGATAATCACCGAATATAAGTTAGAAGTAGAGAACCTAAAACGGGTATAAGTATTGTAAGTGCACGGCGGCGCCCCGGCCGTCAATCCGACGCCGGAATGCGGAAACGAAACTTTTCTAAAAACTAGAAACCGGCACCACCGCGCACTATTAAACCCGGATCGGGCCATTAACCTACTCCTAGCAAACTAGAGAAAGGAAAGAGAAGCTATACCGAGCGATCCGTGTCCTTCGGTCTTCGACCTCCACTCCGATCTCCTCGCGGAATCTCCGGTCTTCATCTCCTTGTCGGAACGGGCACCACATCGCCGGGTTCTTTTACGGGCTCCCACCTCTGGACCGAGGCAACTCGAACGCGAAGTTGGCTAGCCGACGCGTCCAAGGTTGAAGTAGAGAAGTGTAGAATGGTTTGTCTCTTTGGGGTTGTGAAGTTGCCATTTTATGTGGAGGTCAAGAAGGAACTTTGATACAAACATGAGATGAACATTTTCTCCACCACCAAAATAAATTCCCCTCTCCTCTCCCAAGTGGCCGGCCCTCTCAAATAAAAAATGGTGGAGCTATATTTTGCAAGTGGAGAAAAAGAATGATAATGAGAATAAAAGAATCACACTCAAGCCAAAATCAAATCCCATCCATTTCTAATCTCATAAATGAAAAAGAGTTGATTCAAAAAGAATCAAATGATGCTAGTCAAATCATGAAGCCACATTTACAAAAGACACCCTCCACAAATGATAATTTGCACACTTGCAAATACCCCCTCCATTATAAGAATCCGGCCGAGAAGGAACAAAGGAAAACTGGCCGGAACGGAATACAAACTGGCAACTTCAGAAAACCGATCCCGTAATAAATTACAGGAAAACCCCGCGACTGTATATAGATACCCGCATTTATATTCCCACTGAATACAAATGCAAAGAGACAAAATCTACACTGTACAATACTATGATCCGGCTTAAACCAAAGCCCGCTAGTATTATCCGTCCGATCATGATCCGTGCAATACCGCACGTATCTGATCGAACCCTGCCATATCTCCATACGGCCTCTACAGCGTTTCCCCCGAAACTTGAGAAAACGGTCTGTGGGGGATTCTAAAAACTCGTCAATACTTTGGTTGTGGATTTAACCACTAGCACGTCAGAGGTATTAGCCTCTACGTAACGGGCTACCAGGTATTGACCAAAAGGGACGTCGATGAGCGAACTCATCCTGACACCCTACTGAGCCTGTCAGTGACAATATCCGTACAGTCCGGTCCGTTCGTCTATGAGCATCGCATAGCGGGCCTAGGGGGTTGGTAAAAGTCAGACCCCCAAAAACGGTACAAGTCGTGTCGGAGTGTAGCGCAGAACACCCTGAGATACTTGATTGAATGAATTCTTATTTGTGTGTTTAAAATAATGAATAGAATCACAACCAAAAATATTTGACCGCAATCAATAACGGTGTCGGATGTAGCGCGTTAGCGAGTGCGGATCGTCCACAGGGATTGTGCGATTCGTTCGTATTTTGATTTGTTCGAATTGAAACTTTAAAGAAAAGAAAACAAACAATTCATGATTTATAGTTGAAGTTCAAGAATTAGAAAATCTAGATCAAATAACAAGAAAACGATAGAATCAAGAATGTAGAGTTTGATGATTTTTCCAACCAAATATCAAGAATCTAAATGAGGCTCGTAGGAATCGATTGGATCTATAGATGTGATGTAATATTACGATGACGTATTCTTATCCATCGATGAATTGATACTAGATCGATGATGATCGACGAGAATTAGGGATTTCTAGTGAAACTAGGGTTTCATCATTTATCCCTTATTCCTTCGTCGATATCATTCACATTCTAGCCTCTAGTAAATTCAAGAAACGATCGTAGATTCCTAATTTCGAGCGATAACAATCAAGAAAGCATCGCAACGAAACTAGGTCATCGATTCTTCAACTTGCTAGGGTTTACAAAACTCGTAGGACTTAAGAATCATTTTAAGATTTGTTACATCATCATTCTATTGATCGTCTCGACTCCTTTACGAGCGGAGTTTTACTCGAACATCACAACAAGAACTACAATTACAAATTGAGATCGAATCATGATGCAAGAATTTAAAGAAAGCGAGATTAAAGAATTTCACCTTTTATTTATATCAACAATTCCGTTACAATCACTCAAGAACTACAAGAGGAAGAACTCGATCGTCGATTTGGCTTCGCTCGTCTCCTTGAGTCGCGGATCGGCTTGGATCACTTGCTCGATTGAAGATCGGCTCGGCTCCTAAAAGGTTGAAGGCTTCACGCTTCATTTGGTACTCGGGATCTTGAATTTAGATTGGAATTAGGGTTAGGGTTTCACACAAGTCGTGTTACTCAACTTGTGGAAGAAGATGGAGACAGAATGAACAACTAAAGATTGAAGACTAAAAATTAAGGAAGAAGTTTAACCCTAGATCTAGGCTCCTATTTATAGACTTCCCAAAACCCTAGATCTAGGATTTGAATTTTGAATTTCCCTCCAAAAGTTAGTTAGAGGGAGAGGCTTCTAGAAGTAGTTAGTTAGAAGGGAGCTTCTAGAAATAGTTTGTTAGGAGCTTAATCAAAATTAGCTTTGCTTAATGATCTTTGCTGATCTGGTAGAAGGTTCGAGAGTTCTCTGGAATTTGAAGCATGTGAAATGAATGTGGGCCTCGAGAGAAGAATTGTGCACTGAAAATGGGGAGCAGACGTGGCTAAGCTGCGGCGGATCCGTGGCGCAAGCAGGCTCCCGCCGCGGATCCGCGGTCCTTATAGGGCCTTGGTGCTTGGAACTTCATTGGTAATTCTTGGGATGTCTTATGGGCCTTTATCTGATATGTTGAATTTTATAATTCCTTCTGTATTGCTACCAGCTCTTTAGCCTTTGAGTTGGCGTATTTTTTATCAGCTTCTTTTAGCTTTGTTCCTACAATTTCCTGCACAAATCTCGAAACAAGTGTTGCGCAATACAGGGATGATGCGATGCCATGATAAACACACAATTCCCTCAGAAATGTCGGTTTTAGAGTATAACACATGCAATCTGGTATTTCAGGACTGTTTTGCTAATATGTGCAATATGAATACCGAACACTTCTAGATGAGTGCAAATGATAGGGAAATTGCCGTGTTAAAAATGCAGTATTTTCGACTGATCAAATTCCCCCTAACTTATTTTCGATCGTCTCGAGCGAACAGTTTTGTTAAAAAGAGAAGGAGAAAATAAAGAAAGAGAAAAACTAACTAGCACACTTTCGTAGGCAACACGATTGCACTGAGCACGTGCAACAAGCCTTTAAACCTCTAGGTGTCCCTAGTAGGAGGAGTGTTGTCTCCTGAGGGTTTTTAGCGGATTGCACCCACAAAATCCAATAATAAAAGGAAGATCATGAATATTACATTTAAAGAAAAGAATTGTAAAAGAAAGACCTTGAAAATTAGGGTTTCCAACTAAGCTAGCTTTTCGGTTGTCATGAGCCCTATCTTAATAGTCATGAAAAGATGTCAGAAATCATGTTCTCCCTCAATAAAACATCGTCTTATTCTTCATTCCTATCTTTCATCCAAACATCGATCATATAACCCTACATGTGTGTAAAGGACATCCCTACACCCAGAGAATTCAATTCAAGGTATCATACTCTTACCCATCAGCCTCAGTGCTTTTTAATTAATGAATATTTAGATGAGATTGCTCACACACTTTCATGCGACCGTTAATACTTCTTGAGGTACTAACCGACCGATTACTCATGTGCTTGCTTACTTGGTGTATTTTCCTCGTCTTGCACCACCTAAGGCTTAGCAGTGACTCCCAGACCAGTTGGCCTTAGGGCACTTGGTGAAGAGACACCATCGCTATATTTTTTTATTGCTGCCTTGGAGATAACAAAACCAATGCCCATTTTTTTCACCATTTTATATTTTATTCATTTTTTTTATTTCCTTCATACATCGGCTTTTAGACAAGAGCATTTCAAGGTATCCTCTACTATCCCGAGTTTCAAGACGTGTGTAAGTGCGAATAGTAGGGTATCAACGTTCAAAATGTTTGGCTTCCAGAATAGAAACTATTTTTCAGACTTATTTTTATCCTCATATTAGTGACTTCCTTCATCTTACTAACCCTTGGGACAACAGCTCATAACTACTTATTACTAGTTCGTATAAGAAAACTTCTAATTTTCGTGGTTTTCTTAAATTTTTCTAATCTCATGGATGTAATTTTTCACTATCTAATCTTTCATTATCTTATTTATGTACAAAAATGTTTTTATTTTTGAAAATTTTAAAATTTTTATAGGTTTTCAAAATGTTTTGTGCTTATGCAAAGTGATATGCAAATGATGCGAAAATAAGCACAAACCTCCCCCAAACTTGTTTTCAATAGTGCCCTCACTGTTGCCATCTGCTAAATCTGAAAAACCTGTAAGCTTGGGAGGAATTTATTAGTGGGGGCAAAATATTTAAGTGAAGATCCTCCCCCAAACTTATTTTTGGCTCAAAATTTTGTAAAAATTTTCTTTTCAAGAACCAGATAAAATGCCCCCCCCCCCCCAAACTTGAGTTATGCAATGTTAATCTTTTGAAAATCATATGAGGGGTTCAAAAATCATTGGTTGATGCCAAGCTTTGCAAAGACCGAAGGTTAACACCAACCATTCAAAAATTTTATCAATGCAGTGCTCGGGTTGGTGGAAGAAGAAGTGGGGAAAGGGTATGTGGTGGAATAGAATGTGTGTGCGTCTCATTTTGGAGAGACGAGGCAGTGAATGTGATGGATTACTCGCATTCTTTTTACAGTTCAGAAGAAGGGGTGGAGGTTCAATTTCTTTGATTGGGAGATGATTCATCTCAACACCCGTGTCATTTAAAAATGCGAGTTCATCAGCGAAGATTTCCTCAAAATTTCCATCAATACCCCGATGAATAATGTCATCACAAAGTGCGGGGTGATCTTCAGACTCTAAAAACAGTTCATAATCAGTGTTAGTTGTTGACTCGGACAACTCGGTGGAAGAGTCCGTATGTGTATGATACATAGTTGGGTCAAAAAACAACGTATGAAAAGAGTCTAGATCGGTATCAGGAGGATCATCAAATTCACTGTTGTCGACATCCATTAAGTCGACGGAACAGACCTGAGCAGTAGGATTGGAGGGTACACTTCCCAACTTGTAAATGTTCAGTTCTATTGACCTATTCCCGAAGGATAGGGTCATAGAACCATTACGACAGTTGATGATAGCATTGGAAGTGGCCAAAAAGGGGCGACCTAAAATCACCGGAATTTGGTTCCGTGGATTCGCTATAGGCTGTGTATCAATTACAATAAAGTCCACAGGGAATATAAATTCCCCGATTTTTATTAACACATCCTCCAGTTCACCCCTAGGTTTGGTGATTGATCGGTCAGCCATCTGGAGAGTTATGCTCGAGGGCTTTAACACTCCGATACCTAACTGCTCGTAAACCGAGTATGGAAGCAAGTTAACACTAGCGCCAAGGTCTAGTAGAGCACGGTTGATGTGTTTTCCCCCAATAGAAATGGAAATAGTAGGACAACCAGGGTCCTTACGTTTCCTCGGTACTTGTTGGGGGAAAGCCGTGTCTACAGTCTTTGCCATGAATATCTTCTTGGGCACTTGGGTCTTCTTCTTCCTAGTGCAAAAGTTCTTAAGAGTTTTCGCATAGGACGGAACTTGTTGGATGGCATCTAGGAGAGGGATGTTGATGTTAACTTGCTTAAAAATGTCCATAATCTTCTCCATATGTGGACTCGATGTGTTAGCCCTTAACCGATTAGGATAAGGTGCTTTAGCAATAAGCGCTGGGTCCATCATAGGAGAAGGAAGTGTTTGTGGACCCGATCCCAAAATAGAGTTGGGGATCGTCGGTGGTAGACTAGAAGAAATGGGCTGAGGTGGCAAGCTTTGTGGGAAACGAAGAATAGGCTCGCAAGAAGGTGGTGGGGTAGAAGAACTGGGGTCAG